>OV277698.1:3162111-6154222 GCA_922987775.1 Agonopterix subpropinquella | reverse complement strand
GTATTCAGGTAAGTTGAATATGACATAAATTATACAGGGTGTAAATTAAATGCGTTTCATATTGAATGGGGTGCTTCAGACCAGAAAACTGAACAAATTTCACTATGACCCCAAAATCTAAAAAAAAAATCTGCCGTTTAGTTTGAGTAGTCATTGACATTTCTATGGAACAGCAGATGTTTTAGCCACTTTTTTTCGATTTCGATGTTGGCTCCGTATTGAATGTTTTCCAGTTTGATGGTCTGAAGCACCCCCTTTGATATGTAACATATTCAATTTTACACCCTGTATAAGAAATGAGTCAACAAACACAAACTACAAAGTATGATATCTGGTAAAGTTTAATGGAACATGACATAATATAGATACTGTTTTTGGGGGGTTGTATGATGAATCAGACAATCAACCTGAACAAATTATTATGGGACCAACATCGAAATGGAATTAGCGAAAAAAAAATATCTGTTGTTCCACACAAAACTGCAAACTTGCTCCATCCAAATGTATGGGACAGCAGATTATTTTATTCGCAATTTCTATTTTTGTTATAGTTGGTCACACATAGAGATTGTTGTTCAGTCAGTTTAATAGGGGATCGGACAGTCCGGGTCAATTAGTCAAATTAGCATCTTTTAATCAAACGTCAAAAAGCGCGCGATGTATGGAAAATTGTACTAAATACCCACAAGTGACGTCATCAACATTTAATTACTTTTTATAGTTCATCGTGTTTTTAAAAATAGTATTCTAGCTTAAAAAAAGCTAAAAATGTGAGTATAGCGTTATTTTCAAATGTTTTTTTTACTAAGAAGATAAAACTAAAATATATTTTATGCAGTCCGCTCCCCTATTGTCTGTTAAAACCTGTTAAAACCGACAGCGTATTAAGAAGGACCCTGTATTGCGCCAACCCAAAATAAGATAAATATACCTAGTGTGATGATGACATACCCTTGGAGGAATTATTTTTATCCTATTTGGCATATTAGAAATTTAAGAATCTAGGAAAATTTCAAATTATTTAAAAACAATCTAGGTGATTAAAATGAAATAAATAGCAACAGTTTATAGCCATACCTACTATTTATGATGATGATGATGGATTCTGAGTCAAAGTCCAAACGGTTTTTAGGGTTCCGTACCCAAAGGGTAAAAACGGGACCCTATTACTAAGCCTACGTTGTCCGTCCGTCCGTCCGTCTGTCCGTCCGTCCGTCCGTCTGTCCGTCTGTCCGTCTGTCCGTCCGTCCGTCCGTCTGTCCTACCTATTTAGGGCTGTAACTTTTGAACCGTAATAGCTAGATAGTTGAAATTTTTCTCAGATTATGCGTTATTGCGGCAGATTTGTTAACAAATAATAAAAATGTCAAAAAGTTAAAAATTAAGGGGGGTTCTCAACAAGAAACTAGTTTTTATCAACATTTTTTCTTCACGCTCTATCGTAAAAACGGTAATACATACAAGCGTCAAACTTAGTGTGATTATAGAGCAAACTCTATAGAATAACAACAAATTCTAAAAACCGGCCAAGTGTGAGTCGGTCTCGCGCGAAAGGTCCCGGACAAAAAAAGTTTTTTTTCTAAGTTAATGTTGTGTTTTGTAGTGGTGTGGTACGGAACCCTCGGTGCGCGAGTAGCCCGACTCGCACTTGACCGCTTTTATTTGAATTATTATTTTTATAATTCTCAAGTAAAATCTAGTTTTCTATCGCAGTTTGCACGGGTAGTACAGATTGTTCAACTTTCTAAGAGACGAACTGAACTCTAGAACTTGTTAGAGTACTTTTGCCTTTGTAAGGCTCTTTCTAATTATATTTAGGTATGCTGTAATTAAATTCCTTGGCGTTGATTACTAACATTCATTCATTAATAGAAGTTGTACCTAGATTTTGTTTAATCAAAATTCCCTTTACTTTAGAAAGCGCGCTTAGTAAAGCCGTCTTTATAAGACCTACTGTCTGGACTGGAGTATTCTTGAGCGAGTTGACCGCAAGTTCTTAAATTATACGGCAGCCGTTAAAATTGGTATTCTAAAACAGGTCGTGCTGAGATAAGATTGCATAATCTGTATTCAAAATATCAAATTCCACACAGAGCACGAATTCTGAATAACTCAGATGCTCTTATTCAGGTGCTATTGCCTCCGTGGTCTAATGGTTAAGCATTGGACTTTGGCATTGGCATCCTGACACGGAGGTCGTGGGTTCGATTCCCACGGGGGACACCTAGAGATATGTCACTTTGTGCGTTTTGCCCCATTTGGTTAGAATTAGGACTTTGCAGGCTGAATAACCTGATTGTCTGAAAAGAAAGATGATTCCGCTATCTCTGTTAGTAGTGGTAGTAGTCGTTAAATAAAATAAGGCGGTTTGAAAAAACTCTGACTGACACCAGTGCTTGCTCACACGATAAGAAGAAGGTGCTATTTAAAATTGGTGCTCTTCATGTAATATCTAGTCGTTGCAACACTGTTGTTACTAAACTATCTTGAAAGCGAAGTCACACAGTCAATGAGGTTGATGACGTCTTGGGACAGAATTTTTAAAGTGTTATTAGGATGTGTGCTGTCAAGTGTTTGAGATCCGATAGTGCGTATGAATCATTCTAGTACCTACGTAGGTACGTGTTGATTTCTTTTTTATAAAGCGGACTTGTTCAGAAAATGTTTTTCTTTACTCTTTCATTGAAAAGACTCGCTTTTATGTAGACTGGAAGAAATGACGCAGGGATAGAGTTTCGTGCCTTAGTGATATCTTATAATGAAAGAAAATTGATCCGCTCTGTAAGCGTCGGTTGAATTCTACAGGAAAACAAAATTAGTACCGTTCCTAAGTCATCGCAATGTGATGTTCACCACATAAGAAAGAAGCATGGCCATATACAGGGTCTTTCTTAATATGCTGACACTTTTTTAAGGGGATGATCAGACCATCAAACTGAACAACTTTCTCTATGGCACCAACATCGAAATCGCGAAAAAAAAATCTGTCCCATATGGCTCTAGTAAAAGCAGTTTTATATGGAAGAGCAAATTTTTTTTCAGCGATTTCGATGTTACAAGTAGGTACTGTCATAGAGAAAGTTGTTCAGTTTGACGGTCTGATCATCGCCTTAAAAAAGTATATAATTATGTATATTCTTTATAGACGAGGCTGTAACATCACGATTGTTCAAAGAATTATCTACCGATGTCCTTCTTGTAACAGTTTTTCCCGCTAAGAAGGTAATTTAAAACTTGCGGAGCTTTTATCTTGACAGCGGAAGAGAAATGTCTACTCTTGCGTAGACTCTTGCACTATTTTAAAGTTGGTTTACTACATTTCCTTGTGAAACTTTCAGCAAAGCTCACTTTTAAAAACTTTAACGTAAAAAGTTCTTGTGCTTTTAGAATTTCACAGCACAGCAAAGTCATTAAATAATCGATGCGTTCGCAAGTTAGCAAGTTAGGAAAAGGTATAGCCACACTTATGGAGCGATGCGAAGCGTAGACGTGGCTTTATTTTTTATGATACAAATAGCTGCTCTGAAGTCATGAAGATCTTTTAATTAAGTAAAATGTGATTGCTTCGAATAGCACCAACCCAAACGATGTTATAGAGACGACTGACTAATCTCATCAGGGGGTCTACTCCGACTTTCGAACTTCGCAATTGTGTCAATGTTTTTGTTCCAATGTCAATTCTATGAAAATGAAGTTCGGACCGAAACGGTCGCGATATATCGAAAACGAAAGTCCGGGTACAGGGCCAGGCATCGTCCGCCAATCTCACACCAGTATCCTCCCACTGACATCTAAGATTATTGTGGGTTCTCGCTCTATCTGATTTTGGAGGGTAAGGACGAAAGATTCGCACGCAAGAGCGCACTACACTTAAATTTCTTGCGTACCAGACTGTTTTTTGTAAATCGTCTAGAGTCACAGTTGAGATCTTTAAAAACACAGCTTTCAATGTGTGGATTCCTTAAATAGTGGCGAGTCATGGCGTCGAAGGCTGCAATCACCGGCCAGCGACCCTGTCCACGTCCAGTCAGTCGGTCGATAACACCTTTGTTATCTACGCTCATTGTTTAGAACTTTATTGGTCACACCGATTTGTGGCGAAAAGTTTTACTTCATATAATTTTGATGTCGTAATTAGTTTTTTGGTGCTTGGGTGCTTGGAATGGATCGGAAGTGGAGTTGGATTAGACACGCTTTGAGGGAAAGAAATGATCATGCTCCCAATTTGGTATCACATTATAAGAAACCTGAAAGAGCAAGAACATCAGTGCCAAACGTGACTGTCTTAAAAATGTTCGGTACTTACTCAAGTCTAGAATTAAACATTTTAACGGGTTCTTACCGCGTTTTGGCTTCGTTTTGGTATTTGTGAGTTCCCGATATTTCGGCAGTGTTACAACTGCCATGATCACGGGATGACAAACACCACAAAACCAATACCAAAACGCGGTAAGAGCCCGTTAAAATATTTAATTCTAGATTAAATAATAACCGCGTAACTCTAAAGTCGTCTTGAAAACGTTCGGTACTTTCTGAAGTTAGATTAAAATGGGTTTTAGACGGAATCCTTTGGTGGCCTTAAACCCTACGGAAAGGATAACAGAATAAAGAGATAGAGATTGATAGGTAAGTTTGATTTGTGTTGAAGATTATGAATAACAATGAACTTAATTTTTTAAACGTACCTACCTAAAAGATAGTTTAATGTGAAACGTGGATGTTCTGAGGTTTCAGAATATCTCTGATTACCCCCTCGGGGAATATAGTCATGAGCATATGCATGGATGCATGTGTAAAGTTTACCACATACCTACCTATGTCATTATATATCTCGAAATCATCTCGATCGAATCATAGGCGACTCTTGTAATTTAAAAAATTGACCGAACGCGAACATGCAAAAACAGCGTTATCCAATTTGTACTTCCGTTGTTGGATTCACCGTATCTTGCAAGTCAATCACAAGTCATCCACCTTTAAATGCAAATCATCGTCATTTTTCACACATTCTAGATCATGAATCAACTTCTCAGTTATGTTATGTGACGATGACAGGCGCGAGAGTGAATCCGAAAGGAGCCAAACAGTGTGGGTTGAGCGCGTGCGCAAGTATACAACTGTTATTTACTTAGAGGTAAGTAGGATGGACAAAAAAAACTAAAAAGTTAAAAAATAATATTGCAGCCGATGACTTTCCGGTTCGCATCATAAGAACATTAATTTGTTTTATTGAAGTCGCTGTCAAGCCGGTACGATTCGCGACAGGGGTTGCATTTTTTGGCTTGGCTTGACACCGACTTCTATAAAACAAATTAATATTCTTATGATGCGAACCGGAAAGTCATCGGCTGCAATATTATTTTTTAACTTTTTAGTTTTTTGAAGGCGGTTTTAATTTTTTTGTTAAAATTTTGTTTATTTCACAATTTTCAGTGGCAAATTCATTAGTTCGATTTAATAGTAGTGCTTTAAATTAACAAACGCACTAGTCGGCACTACGATTTTCGAAGGTTCCCCTCGATATCTCTGGGTTCCATCATCAGATCCTGGTTTCCTTATCGTGGGACCTCACTTGGGATATCTTCTTTCCAACAAAAAAAGAATCATCGAAATCGGTTCATAAACGACGAAGTTATCCGCGAACACACAAAAAAAAAAAAAATATATATATACGGTCGAATTGAGAAACCTCCTCCTTTTTTGAAGTCGGTTAAAAACACACTTCACCTTTTAGTTCGCGATTTTTTTTTTTACTTTGGCAACAGCTGGCCGTGTCCACTTGAATTAAACTAACATTTACATTATGCGCTGAATTAGGTATCGTAGTTTTCAAGTAGTAAGTAGCAGATAATTTGTTAAATGCTTGCTTCTTCGGCTTGCTTAGTTATTCTTCTATCTCATTTGTCATTAAAGAAATTGTAAAAAATTATGATTTTGTGCTATGAATCTATCTGTTTTACCTAGGGCTGCCATTACCAAAATCGCCGTCACCGGACTAAGACTTCAAAAACCCCGGGCATTTTAGTAAAATCTGAAATTTTCCCCGGACAACCACGAAAAATATAATATATATATATATATAACATTATATTTTGACAACAAGAACCGCTTTGTTAAAATTATAAGTTTTGTTTTTTTTTCATGTAAAAATAGAGCGAGCGAAGCGAGCACGAGATTTTGCAATATATAATAACTCGATTGATGCTGAGATAGAGTTGATGTTGATGACCATCATGTATGTTAAATAATCGGGTTTACCCGGACACAGGAAGCATCCGGGTTTTCTCCGGACACTTTTGCGACCAGCCCGCCCGGACGCCCCCGGACGCCCTTCAAACTAGGACAAATCCGGGGAAACCCGGACGGATGGTAGCCCTAGTTTTACCTGTAGAATGAGAATGAGTAGAAAAGGTATTAACACACCACACACAGCCTTGTATGCTAATCGCATTGCAAGAGCGAAAAATCTCTGTTTTTGTCCCTTCCTGTGTATGCTGTATTTTTGGTGACTCCGTTGGAATTGCTTACAAAATCTTGCAACTGAGTCAGACAAAGGCACGATTTTCATATATTTTTGTCATATCGCCATCCCTTTCCAGTATACACGCTCAGCGAATCTATAAAATACTCAATCAACGGTTCTATATACCCCTCCGCTGCACTTGAGGCAAATAAAATTATAATATGTAAGGTATATTCTTCAGTATTTCTCAAGAAAAGATCTAAGATTGCATGCCTGTCTCTTAAATATACCAATAAAGCCTTAATTAAAAAGTTAAAACTTACTTAATACAGCCAGCAACTTGCCAGTAATATCATCAATTTCCTTACCTCGTTAAAACTCTTTTGTCTCTGGCTACACTACAATGAGGCCGTAACTTTAGAACGTGGCTAGATTCTAGCCGCCTTGGGGGCGTGTATAGCTCACTGAAATAGGGACGTGTATAGTGCACTGAAATTGAGATGTAATGCCAGTTTACGACCTGTGTCACAGTCGTTTTTTTTTTCAAATATAAGATCGTAAGGGTGGTCGCTAGAGTCCTATTAAGGGATTTTAACTCTATCGAAGCTTTACTTTTTAACCTACTCCAAAAATGGAGGAGGTTTCTCAATTTTTTATTTATTTATGTGTGTTCCTTGAACCTTCGGAAATCGTAGTACCGAGTACCGACTAGTGCGTTTGTTAATTTGAAGCACTACCATTAAATCAAACTAATGAATTCACCACTGAAAATTGTGAAATAAACAAAATTTTAACAAACAATTAAAACCTCCTTCAAAAAAACTAAAAAGCTAAAAAATAATATTGCAGCCCATGACTTTTTCGTTCGCATCATAGAACATTAATTTGTTATATTTTATAGATAAGTCGGTGTCAAGCCAAGCCAAAAAACTAATGCAATCCATGTCGCGAATCGTACCGGCTTGACTGTTCTTATGATTTCGATCGGCTGCAATAGATATTATTTTTTAACCTTTCAGTTTTTTTGAAGACGATTTTTTAAAAGCACAACTTTTCAAATACCTTCTATGTCAAAATAAAGTTAGTTGACTATTATTAGGTATAGGTTATAAATATTGGTAGAATTCATCCTAGTGTAAAAAGTTAATAAGTAGTAGGTACCTAATTAATGCTAAATCACGGAATTAATGTTGGTTTTTATTGTTCTACATTAAAATCGTTTAAAATTCCTTTGATTTTATGATTGTTTGCTACAATATCACTTGCCATAAATTCGTAACTTACAATAAATCTTAATTTTATTATTACCTACATGTGTCAGTTGTTAAAATTTATGCTGCCCCTAAATATTTTTTAAATTGGCGCATAAATTTTGTCACGCCAGTGTAAAAACAAGGCAAAGTACGTATAAAGCTGTAAAAAGTCGTAAAGTTACAGTTAGTTGCAATTAAAAAGGTATAACGCCTTGATGTAGCGCTATACATGTACATATAAAATGTTATGTAACGACCTTATGGAAACAATGTTATTAATGTAATGAGAGTGAAATTTCGGCGGCACGGTTTTATTATAAGAATCTTTACGATTTGGCATTTCCGTAATTTAATTTGCGAACATTTTATAAAGCAAGTGATTGTTTAGACTCAGTCAACGGTTTTCAGTAAGCGCTTGGTACTAATTGTCCTCCACTTGTACCTAGTCCATAAAAATTCAGAGGAAGCCTTATTACAGAAGTTTAGCAAAGTTCAAATAAATAAATACGGGCTTTACAGCAAACGTTTAGGAGCCTTTGTAAGATATCACATCGACGGTGTCTATTCATCAAGCCGACACGTGAGTCGATTTAGATCAGTACAATCCCGCCATCCCCGGGCCCCGTATGTCACCCGACGTGATTTGCTTTGTCAAACGGCATCCTGTGTTTTTGGGGATCCTTCTTGCTGAATTCTTGAGATGTTTACCTCTTTTGCTTTGATCGTGCTCCCGAAAGCACGACAAGTTGGTCCCGGGTAATGTTTTATGCTAGGTAGGTCAGAGACGCTAGCTTCAAGTTGACCAATCCACCAAAACGCACTGGGCCCGTGTGGTTTTATGTCTCGTTCCTTCTCTAGCTTATTCTTGAGATGAGGTCTGTGCTCTTCAGTGGGCTATACCCTGATATATCATCTCGGCCGATGGATATCCACTGCTGGACATAGGCCTCCCCCAAGTGTACTACGCTGCCCTCATGCAACAGGTGAGCAGGGTCCCCACAAGGTGGACCGACGACCTGGTGAAGGCGGCGGGATAATATCAGTAGGTAATAAGACATAATTAGGCAGCAGAAGTTAAAGCGTAAGCGGCAGAAATGGATTGTCGGTCAAAAGAAATCCTACTAATATTATAAACGAGAAAGTTTGTATGGATGGATGGATGATTGTTACTCTTTCACGCTAAAACGGCTGGACCAATTTCGATTAAACTTGGCATATAGATAGTTCATAGCCCAGAATAACACATAGGCTACATATTATTATTGATGTCCACGCAGACGGAGTCGCGGGCAAAAGCTAGTACTCTATAAGGACAAAGCTTTTAAGCTCTTGAAGTCTAAGGCTGCTTAAATAAATCAGTAGTTTCATAACCATATAAAGCTGGTTGAATCACGCATCAATCCAATACGTGACTTTAGTGACTAGAGTTTAACCATGTTTAACCAACCAATTAAATAGGTAACTTCAAGAATGAAGTCTGAACAAGATAAACTGTACAAAACCGCTTCGTAGAAATACGGTGTTTGCTTTTAATCGAGTGCGGTTCACTATCATTATCAAGATTCTAGTCATAACTGTTGGGTTTAACCTCAATCGATTTGAAACAATTTGTTTTTAACGATCCGAGCTGTGATGAGATTCTGTAATGATCAGAATTCTTCGGTGCAATGAAGGTTAACGATTGTGTTCTAAATTGAATCAGATTATTTATTATTTCGCTAAGAACATTTATTATTACAAGATAAACCTCTCACCTGTTTTCGTCGGCGAGCACAGCTACTTTTCTTATCTCCTCTGTTTGTGTCTGATGCGTAAAAGCAGCATAATGTACCTTATCATATGTATTATGTCTTGGCGTTTTCCAGTGATCCCCTTTTTCCTGTGAGAGTCGAGGACCGTACCTCCAGGGTGCTGGCCGTTTGCCTTAACACTCGCCTGATCTGATTTGATTCACTAGTAAAGAATGAATTCCACATGTTTTAAGAAGGATCTTAATAAATCTATAATATCTAACTAACTTACTCCGCTGGCTCAACGACCTAAAGCGAGTCTTGAAGCCTTAACTTCTCACCAGTTTCTGGCGTGAGTATTAGCCTCTCGGTTTCTGGCGTGAATATTAACCTCTCAGCAGTTTTTGGCGTGAATATTAACCTCTCAGCAGTTTCTGGCGCGAGTATTAACCTCTCAGCAGTTTCTGGCTTGAGTATTAATCTCTCAGCAGTTTCTACCGTGAGTATTAACTTCTAGTTAGTTTCTGGTGTGAATATTAACCTCTCGGCAGTTTCTGGCGTGAGTATTTACCTCTCACCGTATCTGGCTTGAAGCTCATGTATGTCTGCCTGGGCCTGCTACGTCGCTCCATCGATACCTGGTGCGACCCACTACACTGTAATTAGCACCAAAATAATTGAAATGACGTTATTATTGTGTACTAAAAACAAAAGATGGTTAGTTGTAACAACAAGCCGAATTCGTTTAACAAAGTTCTCTTAGTCGGAGAAGTCATGATGTTGACAGGCTCATATGGATTCATGATGTTGGTTGAAGTAAACAATTTTTTTTTTCAATATACCTAGACGAATCATTCTTGAAATAAATTGTCTCCTCTACCTTTATCTGTCTAACTAATAACTATCCCTCCTTGACTAATTAATAACTATCCTTCATGTTTTCTGTGCATAGCAGCCATCTTCATTCCTAATTTCCTAAAGTAATCTGTGCAGATTTTGGCAACTGTTTTGATTTGGGTACTTAACTTACCAAACGAAAATAAACGAAGAAGGGTATCGATTGATCTCGAACAGATAGAACCCTCCGATTCACCATTTAAAAAGCTCGCATCTGTGGTCGTGATATATTCGCCGGATAAAATAAGTTGACTACGGGAAAAGTTCACTGCGAAAATGAAATCGTTTATCTTCAAACGGAATAACGCATGATGTCTGCCATTCGGCATGCAGATTAGGCCGATTTTCCCTTTTTAGGCTTCACGTTTAGGGGGAGCATGTTCGAGAAGCACACGCGTGTGCAAAACGAATGTCTTTAAACTTTAATATCGTCAGATTTCAAATACCTACTCGTAGCTTAATGGGTACGGAATTTCGGTGACTAGGTATTTTTCCTTTTTGTAACGAATTGAAGCGGCTTATTCATATTTCCACAGAGTACCTACCGTTAGTATTACGTAGAAGTTGAACCTGTAAGATTCTCAGACAGTTTTATATGAGGTTATGAGGTCTATAAACATATTTAAGGATTCTTCAACACTTCTTTTACGTGCCTTTATGGACATATTGAATTTACGCTATATTTCGTGTGACCAAAAAGCTGCCATGTGCAATTGTGCAAGTAGGATATTGGCACCCTCAGACCTCAGCCTGAGAGACTTATTATTGATTCCGAACACTACGTCTATTAGTTTCAGAGAGTCTTTAAAAAGCAAAATGAATTTACTTAAAACAGGTGCAACACTCCAACAAACTAACCTAGGAGGCAGTATATCATTTTCAAGCGACAGCCAGCCCGGGGCTTGCACGTTCTCGGCACGCGGAGTGGCCACTTGTACCTCGGCCCTCGCTAACCAGTCACGCCTCTCTTTTGTTTAGCTCCTACAAAGCTATGCCCTCCTGGTAGCTGGGCTGCGTAGTCACACATTGTTTGGATTTGTTTCACTTGGGGTTTTGTAGAGCTACAGTAGTGGCTCTAGCGACATGACGCCATCGCCATTACGGTTTTATAGTATTCGGTATGTCAAGTTTTTTTTTGGAGGGCTGATTCGAAAACCATTTCGAGATAATTGTCTCGATAACAATATTTTATATGCCAGAGATTTCAAAATGAAAGGATTGCAGATATCTAAACAAATATTATAAAGAGGAACTACAAATTAAATTCATTTAAAAATTAATTTGTATAAATAAGCTCAATGAATCGCAAAAAAAAGAAATTAGTTTCTTATAATGATGTATTCTATGCGTAAAAAATATAAAATAACGACCAAAAAAAAATAAACTTGACACACTTACCTATAAATAGGTATCTACTATTAAATTGGTGACAGTCGCTCTAGTTTTGTGAAAAGAAAAAGTAAGCTTTGTTTCTAAATTGCATGAAAAACATGCTATTAAACTGAGTGTAAAACAATGAAAAAAGTTTAAAATTCCTTTTTATAGTAGTTCGTTGAAAAATAGTGTTCCTATTTCCCTACTCCTTTGTTACAATTAGAAATGGCAGACTGCAATTATTCAAAGGATAATTTTCTGGCTGAGGTTAATGTTTTCTTTTTGATTGACCTTTTGAAACTCGATGTAGCTACTTAAATATACGACAGTATAAAGATCAAATCCATACTGTCGATAGTTTTTTTTTTTTTTTATTTTTTTTTATGTTCGATAGGTAAACATTTGACCCCAATCTCACCTGATGTTGAGTGATGATGAGGCCGAAGATGTAGCATGCTTACCTAGAAAGATGCCTATTCACTCTTGCCTTGAAGAGGCCCAGGTTGTATTGCTCAGGGAACAGGTCCGCAGGCAGTGCGTTCCACTCCTTAGCCGTGCGCATTATAAAAGAAGAAGCAAACTTCGATAGTATTGCGATGCAATCAATAGTAGATATCGATACTTTGCACACAAACTATTCGTCATTCTCAGATATATAATATTATCGATTCCTGTTACATATTCCGGCTATTATTACTTTGATTAATTATATATTGATTAATTATATATCAAGATAGAACCTCAAGGGTTTTCTTCCTGCCGCTGTAGTATGCCACCGTACTTCGCACCTTCGCTGGAGATACAAGGCGTGATATAGCCGTATCAAGTGCAACATGCTAGCTAGGCTGGTGGGGTGGGTGATATCTGATTTTAATTGGTAGGTAACTTTACGTAAAATTGCAAAGTAATGCGGCATTATACGAGTAATATGAAAACAAAGGATCCATTAATCTATATTCATTGGTTACCATCGGGTTCCGGGGAGGGAACTCATTTGTCAAGATCACCGACCTTTTGGAGCCAAAGAATATAGAATTTACATTTAATTTTTAGACAGAAGGAAACTGTTTTGTTTTACATTTGCTTTATAATTATAATAAAGTTTTGTTTGTAATTATTGCAACCTACATTTCTAATTGACAATCTTCTTGGATAAATAAAATTGCATGCTGGCCGTTGTATTAATAAAAAGAAAAATTTTATAAAAAAAAAGAAAAAGATGGCATGGCGGGTTATAATAGGTTGTGAGCAAGATAATTAATTTTAATAAAATAATGATAGAATATGAAAAATATACAATTGTACATGATTAGGGGCGGTTTGTTTGACTAGTTTTATTTATTTTGGAAATAAATTATTGTATACATTTTATTGTTTTTATCAATCATGTAAATAATTATTTTAAATAACACCAATGTTTCCTTGTTACAGATTTATATAAGGACTCCGGGGACTTCTTAATATCATAATAAAAAGGTAAATATTAATTATTTGTCATGAAATTAAATGTAACATACGCAAAACAGTTTGCACTTGGAATCGTAAACATTCGATTGAAAGATTGATTTGGTGTAAAAAGAGGTTGTTTAATTTAAATTTAATTATGTTAAATAGATAGTTAAAGTAAAAGATTTAATATGGATTTAATCATAGTCTAAAAAAACAAGGTCTTCTATTCCCAGAGTGACACAAGCCTACGTCACAAAAAAATGGCCGCTAAACATGGTAAAAGGGTATGATGACGTAGGCTTGTGTCAGTCACGTGGTCAGTCACGTGATCGGAAGAGAATACCAGGCGCAGTATATTATTGTACCATGGATTTAATGTATAAAATACTTCATTAAAACTCTAAAATACTTATTTATAAAACAGGCGGACAAATTCTAATAGATTCAACAATCTACATATAAAAGCTGTTTGTTAAAAATTCAAATCGTTAAATTAATCACCAAAATTAATTTATTCTACAATTTAAAATGGAACATTTGGAATGCCGAAATAAAATAAAACCGATTAAAACCAGTAGCAAAAATGTTTGCATTTTAATATGTTTATCAACATTTCACTGATCAATATTGGGGTGTATCGTTTTACGGTTCAGAGGGCAATAAAATAGTAAGTTATGGGTACTTACATAAGTTTAATGGGTTCTTACTGGGCAGGCTTTCATGTAAGGGATAAAGGTATGAGTGTATACATATAAAACGGTTCCGTGACTGACTTGACTAATATAAATAACAACCAAGCACGTATCCAGAGTTTGGGTTCGGGGGGGGGGGGGGGGGGGGGACAGATCCCACCTATCCAACCCCCTGAATACGTGTTTGACAACAACGCATAACGTTAAAAACGTTACCCGACCGACTGCGCCAGAAGGAGTATTATGTTTTTCGATTGTATATGTCTAAATCTTTGGCAAGCCCTGTAACAGAAGTGTGTCAGTACATTGAAGATATTTACAAAAAAAAAGTTACGATGTGGTTTTTCATCAATCATCATCATATCATATATATTTATTTCAAGTAACAAGACTCATAATTTTATTAGTAGGTACACACTTAATCTATTCTATTGTTAGTAATAATTATACATACATGTAGGTAATTAGCTGCTGGGAACATGTAGTCCACAGCAGTGAAGCACATAGGGGCAGTCAACCCTGTCCCCTATCATCTTCAGGATGCTGTTGGGGCTGGCCCGAACCCTGTGCACCAGGGATGCGCATCTCGTGCGCATAGTGGCATAAAAGCAGTCGACACGCGCCTCTGCAAACATTCCTGATGCACTACAGTATCGTTGCAGCCCCACCAACACCCGGAACGCGTTATTGTATTGGACCCGAAGGGCCCCATAGGCTCGTTTTAGGTGTCCCTGATTCCAAATCACCAATTTTTGGATTTTTTGTCTGTCTGTTTGTTTGTTTGTTTGTGTGTTTGTTTGAACGATCATCACGCAAAAACTACTGAATCGATTTTGATGAAACTTTTTTTATTTGATAGCTTATCATCTGACTTAAAATCTGGTATATAAAGAGACGTCAGGGGGAATCGCCTGCGGTACCTTACAACATTCAAGTTATAATTGCTCAAACAATGTTCTATTTAGAGCTTGTTTTTCTCTTTTCTCTGATAATCTTTTTTTTTTACTCTGTCTCACCTCTACATTCTCTGTGTGACAGCAGCATAATGAAGAGCATTGTCTCCTCTAGTACCTAATGGTATTTTTGTCACAATTACTTGGTAATCTTGGTATGGGTGTTTTTGGGGAAAAACAGCCTATAATAAAAAATCCGTTCAGTAGTCACACACACTTTCTGGTTTATAATATTATTGTTGATCTTCTAAGTAACTCTTAATTAAATTCTAAACGCAGGCGCAGGTTTCGTTGGTTTACGACCAATTAAATCCCTGTAAAGATAAGATAAGATACTTGGGCAGTTCTCAGACTTTCGAAAATAACATATTTTATTTCCCTTCTCTATGGTTAATGAAATCATAAAATTGAGACGACAGTTGATTGGGTACCTGGATTTTAGGTGAAAGAATATTTTTAGGAATGAGTTTTTTTTTCTCATACAGGGTGTAAACTTAAATGCGTTATGTACTTTAGGGGTGCTTCAGACCTTCAAACTGTTCAACTTTCATTATGTGACCAACATTGAAATCGCGAAAAAAGTATTATAGAATGAATTTCAATTAAGCACAAAGTAAAAAAAATATCCCATGCAAAAATTATTATTTCAAAATTGAAAGGTAAGTTTTCCGTTATCTCTTCACCTATGTATTTTAACATGCCATTCGCATCGCAACATCATCGGTCCGAAACATGATTTCCAATCAAAATTCTACTCCAGGAAATAACTCAAACAAATAAATCAACATTCGTTCTAGCCAAATGAACAAACACTAACAAAACTGAAAAACCGTGAACATATCAAAATCGCGAAAAACAAAAAAAAAAGGAAAAAGGACTCTCGCGGTGATATAAATAGACCTCCACAATTTATGACGTCATATACAGGGTGTACAATAAAATGGGACAGCTACTCAGAGGGGTGCTTCAGACCATCAAACTGAACAACTTTCTCTATGGGACCAAAATCGAAATCGCGAAAAAAAAATCCGCTCTCACATACAAAACTGCAAACACAACTCGACTGAAATGTATGGGACGCGCAGCAGATTTTTTTTCGCGATTTCGATATTGGTCCCATAGAGAAAGTTGTTCAGTTTGATGGTCTGAAGCACCCCTTTAAGTAGCTGTCCCATTTTATTGTACACCCTGTATCTACAAAAGTATGTAATATAAGTGGTACAGGTTTAGGGTATAGGAGAAATGGAGGGACAACAGCCGAAATGGGAATCGAATCGGCGATTCACGGCACGTTTAATTGATAGTACCATTAGCGCTAGTATGTCTGTAAACTTTTAAAAATGTGGGACAGTGTTTTTAATCCTAGAAACTTCTGACATGTGTTTCGCGTATTATAATAGATCACCTTGTCTTCCCATGGGTGCCATACGGGGATACATAATAGATTATAGTACTCTGTGATAATAGCGTAGTAATATTTGATCGATGATAATAGGAATAAGGTTTTTACAATGTTTTATATTATGTTGCGTTTTATTAGACGTGACCGATAGTCAAAAAAAATAGTGGAATTTGTGAACATATAACAAACAGACCGACAAACACACTCGTTGAATTTTAACCCCGAAAGCACCAAAGCACGCTGCATGCTACAAACAAAGTTTCGATTTTTTTAACACGATCTAGAATCTAATCTCTGTGTCGGTATTTTGTCGAATTTTCGTTAAAATCTATAGTTTCAATGCTATTTAAAAATTTTATGGAAATCTTTGAGCCATGGTACCTTTGAAACTATATATATTTAAATGGAAATCCTCAAGGTACCGACACAAAATAATTATATTGGTTTCTAGATTTTTTTTTACTTGAGTTACTAAATGTTCAAACTATGACGTAACTCCGTTTTGTATGGAGCGCTTTATCATTTAATATCCTCTTAATATATGAAAGAAATTAAAATGAAAATATATTTATTTCTCTCTTCACAAAGGTGTGAGAGGCTGGTGCCCGAAGTAGGTGGACCCAGCTGACGGATCACAAGACTCCTAACAACCCTGGTCGCTAGAACTAAATCTGTATCTATTTTTAACCGACTTTATTAGAATACCTATTTAGTAAAGAAAAATCGTACAACTACAATTTAAAAATAAAACCGGTCAAGTGCGAGTCGGGCTACTCGCGCACAGAGGGTTCCGTACCACACCACCACAGAACACAACATTATTAACTTAGAAAAAAAACTAAAAAAACTTTTTTTGTCCGGGACCTTTAGCGCGAGACCGACTCACACTTGGCCGGTTTTTAGTATTTGTTGTTATTTTGTAGAGTTTGCTCTATAATCACACTAAGTTTGACGCTTGTATGTATTACCGTTTTTACAATAGAGCGTGAAGAAAAAAACGTTGATAAAAAGTAGTTTCATGTTGAGAACCCCCCTTAATTTTTATTTTTTTGACATTTTTATTATTTGTTAACAAATCCGCCGTAATAACGCATAATCTGAGAAAATTTCAACTATCTAGCTATTACGGTTCAAAAGTTACAGCCCTAAATAGGTAGGACAGACGGACGGCTTAGTAATAGGGTCCCGTTTTCACCCTTTGGGTACGGAACCCTAAAAATGATGAAAGAAGAATGTGTGTGTGTCTGTGTGTTTTTATATCTGTGTTGATACTGAGAATTTGTGTCAATAATAAATTAAAGTCATAATTTATCATTAACAATATGTCTTTTGCAAACTCTGTTCGTAGGAGGTATTGTTTAATTATACTGCTGTGAATGAAGACAGTTAAGCATGATTAAGCACCTTAATTTAGGCCATCTTTAGAAACACCTGAATAGCGGTAACTTAAGATACTGTCATTTAATACTGACAAACTTTGGGTTATATTGAAATGGCCTTTGTTATGATCTGAATTATGTTTGAAATAAACTAAATTTTCTTGTAGTCAAACTCTAAGGATGAAACAAAGTAACAAGACGATTTAGCTGTCTTTTCATCACTTTTAAAGTACCTAGCTATAGTAAACATTTCGAATAGCGTTGAACAAAGGCTTGGCGCAAGAAAAGTAATAAGTTGGCCACTATAAACTAACTTTGCTGTAAATGAACGTTGGCTTTTCAGATAACGAAAATGATGTTCATAGCGAGAGAAATTTGACATTTGAATCAAACACATTTGCTCAAAAATCGGCTCTTTGTCTTAGAAATTTCCGACAAAGAAATGTCTGTTGATTTCGCTTTTAAAAATATTTCTTCGTACCTGGGTATTCGAACTCTAAGTACAAATGAGGGAAGGTACTATAGTGTAGGAAGCACTTATTTGTCCTCCTGCTTTTTATTACACTCCGATAACTTATAGTATATTTATTTGACTTCGAGGTCTTTAAACCTAACTAAAGAATGTATCTGTTCTGTCCAAACCTTTTTGTGATCTCTTTATGTGACATCGCCATTGGCTGACCGCTAACTCGAATATTTCGCTAAGTCCTTTCGTCCTATCACCCAGAGTGTATTAAACCTCCCCACTGAATTCCTTAGTCACCCTACTCGGGATATTCCCTGTTTCCTTTATGAAAGCAATTTATAGACGTATATAGCAAGGGACTAGTTGCTTCTCATTTCTTTTGGGGCTATCTACAATGAATGGTTTCTTTAGTGGTTTATCTTATCCGATTAACTTAAAAAGGATGCGCTGCAAAATTTTGCTTTTTGTCACGAAAAGAATTTTCTTTTATAGGGACGTGCGCTACTTTAGTGGAAGTCTTAGAACAAGAACTAATACTTGTTTGTTCTGAGGTGGGATTACTATCTTGAACATTATTAATTATCATGTACACCATCCAAGATAATCTGCGGAGATGGGAAATATTGCCGGCCGATGCGTCTGTGGAGTGTGGGTGTGGTCAGGTGCAAACCACTCGACATCTATCGCAGTATAGCCTGTGTGCCCTGTGTCTTGCGCCCTCCAGGACCTAGTAGAGGCTTCCCCTCGAGGAATAGAGGTGGCCAAATATTGGAAAGACAAAATGTGATCATTTTCACATGAAAAAGAAGACCATGATGACTTATAAAAAAGTTGATTTCTATCCTCCAGGAATCAAAGAGTTTTTACCCGATTGTTAAATAATATTTTTAATACCAACACGCAAAATATTTACCCCCTTTCCTGCCGTGGAAGAAGCACCGTACGAGGAGATTAAGGATGATATTTTGCTTTGCAGTGTTTTGGTACATTCAATATCTCACACACCATTCCATCGTGACATCCTAAGTACCTACCTACCTACCTAGGTATGCCGAAAGAATTTCTTAGTTGTAGGAAGCTACCCCGAAAGAGAAATACCTACTTACAGCTTTGAGTTCAAATGTGTAGAGTGTACATTTTATTCCAATATTTCAGATGACATAGAAAAGTTACAAAACACATCTTTTGTGAATTTTTTACTTTTCTAGAAATATTTCTGCATAGCATAGCATAGAAATATTTCTGTTCATTGACTATTCGATAGGTACTTATTATAACTTTGATACGCTCATCGTGTGAAAATAGAACGGATATAAACACAAAAATTCCATTCCGAGTCCATATCGTAACGTAAAATGCTTATACATAATTCATAAATTCTGAAATCCACTTTTATTAAATTCCAAAACAAGCAAAAGCCTATCGCGTTTAAAATGCACTCAATAATTAATTATGCAGTGTCAATATTTGGCTCAGGTGTAAAATGACGCGGCATTGGTGCTATTTTGGCTGGCAATAGGTAAAACGCGGGAATTGGTCGCGCCGCGACGCGACGCGCCTGTTAATTGGTGCCATTAATCTTTTGACCGTAACCGATTCCTGCCTGTTGCGAGTTTACCCGAATGGTCAACTGCCGAACTCTAGGGTTGTCAAAATCGAGTATTACATATACCTACATATAACAAATTGAAGTGGTTAATAATAGGGGGCGATTTTTACACTATGAAACAGTAACAAATTCATGTGCCATTTCAGAGCCATAATTTATATTTTAAGAGCTACCTACCTATGTAAATAGGTAGAGATGGACGAAGCGTTTTAATGAAACACAATATGAGAACCGTTTTAGTATTTTATACCCCTGTGATAACAAATTTGAAATGGCAGTAGAAATATTTTGTGATTATGTCAAAATTCCCAACTAGATAGCAACTTGTCATAAACCATACTTTCATAGTCTTAGCTTACCCCTCTACTTTTACTGCTGGCAATATTTGCTCGAATCATAACACTGTGAAATAGGATTTACTCCGAAATTTAATAAACAGATGTGTAAAGAAAATGGCAAGCCGCTGCATCTGCAAATTTCGCCAGTCTTAAACCCGCTTAAACGAGGCAGTTGACAACCATATTTCCAGAATAATTACTTGGAAAATGTAATCAGAGTGTAATTTCAGCTGTTGTGCTAAATCCGGATTATACTGCTTGTTTAGGACTCTTATTAGTTTGAGGTAGGTATTAGGCTACTGTTAGACAATGCTTACTTGGATGTTTTGACCATTTTTGTATTTTACAGCTTAATCCAATTTTAGAACATTTTTTCCAACATTTTATCAACAGACCGCAGTAAATAATACACAAGCCTTTGCAGTTTTTCTAAGCCATTTAACTAAAGTCCGGCGAGCGGCAAGAACATACTGCTCAACAAAATTTTATTTCTGTTTCTCTCTACATTTTCTCAAAATGTGGCCATAACTGAAAATGTGCAGATAGAATTCGCAAAGAATTTAGTACATTCCGAGTTTATTCTCGTAGAAGTTTTCTAACGTTTTCAACAGAATACAAAAGTAAAAAGACCTGAGTATGCAAAGTATTCCCATTTAGAAAAATTTTGCACTGTAATGTGTCCTAAGGGATACATCATCATGACAAAGCACTCATATCGGAAACCACAAACTTATGAGCGATTGTTTAGTTTTTATGGATTCTTGGACATCATGGTCCTATTGTACAATTTTGTTATTCAAATAATACTTAATAGTTTTACTAACAATCAATCCCTTGTTCCAGATGGTAAACCAGAGCGGATTATGGGCGCGGGGGAAGCGCTGCAGATGAACTGAGCATGCTGGCGCGGACGTGTGCGCGCGCCGTGGTCGCCTTGCTGACGCTGGCGACCACCCGCGCCTACCTCGTCCTCGTCCCCGACTCCGCCTCCCCTGGCGACGTCGTCCTCGACGCTGCCGTCTACAAGCTAGGCTCCGAACGCACCTATACCATCGACGTCCATCGAACAGCCAACTTCGTGCACCACATTCTCCGCGTCAACAGAACATCTGGACTCGTCACGCTTAGAAAAAGACTGAGATGCGATGGCATTCTTTACCCAAACTTATTTACGTTCTACGTTGACTCCACTTCGGAACGTATTAGGGATATAGATTACTATAGTCTCCCAATTAGAGTGCTTGTCACTGGTGAAGATTGTAGTCGACGTCATGCAGAATTATATGATATAGACTTCGATAGGGTCTACGATCAGGATGACGCTGCACTCCAGTATGAAGACGATCATATCAGAGATAAAAGACAAGTGATATATCCAGAAACAATAGACTGGAGGCTGCTAGAAAGCGATGAATTGGTATCTAGTCAATATAATGTGCTATCTACTGCCAATCCGTGGTCGAATGTTATGTTCGAAGATTACGCCAGGAATAAAAGTAGAACGAAAAGATCTCATTCAGTCGTACCTTTCGATATGACGATAGATGTCAAAATAGCTGAAGCTAAGCAATGGATATCGGAAACCTACGCCAGCTTTGCGATACCAACGACAGACCGCTGGCAAGGGATATGTTTGAAGAAATCTCAATACGTGAATTCTTTAACAGCCTTCTTACCCAGAACGGTTCAGAAGCAATGCAAAGTCCAATTCCTGGATGTGAGTGATCCTAGGTTTATGATTGAGACCAGTCAGGGAGACTTGGTTGCTAGCGGTGACGTATGTATCCAGGAGCCTATGTGGAAAGTATCAGTTCTGTTCACATTCAATTGCGACGGGAGCAACATCATTGACTCGGACCACAGGCTGAAGATCGTGTACCACCACCAGGAGCTGAATGATACGGATATCGCGAGGAGAGTGAAGAGGGAGTTGAGGAACCAGTCTCCGTACTTCGAGCAGGCGTTGTACGTTGCTTCGGTGGCAGAGGAGCAACCACCTGGCGTTGTTGTCACTACTGTAAGAGCTCGGTAAGTTTCTTCTTCTTCTATCGAGTCGATGGCATATTGTCGAGTAAGGCGGTGTCCTATTGCCATCGCACGCGCGATGGTGCGATGCGATCTCATCGCGCGATGAAACCGATCGCGCGATCAAAAAACGTGTGTCCTAATTTGGTGCGATGCGATCGATGCGATCGATCACCCTCCCTTGCTTCGTGTACCTGCACTCAGCGGGACCCCGTGTCCTAGAACGATGCGAGTATGTATGGGATTTAGTTCCGAATTTGTTCTATCGAATTCAATTAGAAATAAAAAAAAAACCGTCAAAATGGAAGAATTAGATCCAGAGCCACCAACGGTCTAGGGCCTAAACGTATTATAATTATAGGAAAGCTGGATTCAGTCTAGCTCGAAAATAGACGCCAAAGTACATCATTTAGCCTCGGTCTTATGACTCAAAGCGGTCACTGATTTTTTTTACAGCGGTAAGACAATCGCGAAAAAATGGGGTCTGGGCCTAAATATATAGGATACGAACTGGACGCATTTTAAGAAAGAGCCCTCTTAGGAGAACACCACAGCAGATTTAGTTATTCTCAAATCGGTCACCGTTCAAAATCAGACTGGGGTTGAAAATAAAAAAAAATAGGTCTTAGGCCTAAACATATAGGAAATGTGAAACCAACTTGGATCGAAAGAACACACTTTACCCATCACGAAAAACCCGGTCTTACATGGCGGATCGGTCACCTTTCCAGAATCAGACCACTTTTATAATATAACAAAAATGACAGATATCTCGACAATGGTAAGTGATAGAAAAAAATTTGTTATGAACAAAATTGTTGGAAATTTAATGGTCTTCACGCTTGTATAAACTTTGTTTACAATCCTATGCATAGGAGACGAGATATTTGTAAAAACTGAATAATTAAAATAGTAACAGACAGATATATCGACAACGGTTGATGATAGGAAAAGTTTTTGAAAAATAAAATTGTAGATAATGTTATGTTCTACAAGTTTACAACTTTGTTCACGATTTGAAGCATACGAAAAGAGATATTTGCAAAACCGAATAAATTAAAATAGTAATAGACCGATATCTAGAAAACGGTTCATGATAGAAAAAGTTTATCTGAAAAACAATTATAGAAAATGTTATGTTCTACAAGTTTTGTTCTAACTTTGTTCACGATTTAATGCATACGAAAAGAGATATTTGCAAAAACGAATTAATTAAATATTAATAGACAGATATCTCGAAATTTTTTGATGATAGGAATAGTTTGTGCAGCATACAATTGTAGATAATATTATGTACTACAAGTTTTGTTATAACTTTGTTCACGATTTCATCCATACGAAACGAGATATTTGCAAAAAATAATTAATTAAAATAGTAATAGACAGATATCTCGACAACGGTTCATGATAGAAAAAGTTTCTTACAGATACAATCATAGAAAATATTATGTTCTACATGTTTTGTTTTAACTTTGTTCACGATTTGATGCATACGAAAAGAGATATTTGCAAAAACGAATAAATTAAAATAGTAATAGACAGATATCTAGAAAATTGTTGATGATAGAAAAAGTTTCTTAAAAATACAATTATAGACTATGTTATGTTCTACAAGTTTTGTTCTAACTTTGTTCACGATTTCATGCATACGAAAAGAGATATTTGCAAAAACGAATTAATTAAATAGTAATAGACAGATATCTCGAAAATTGTTGATGATAGGAATAGTTTGTGTAGCATAAAATTGTAGATAATGTTATGTACTACAAGTTTTGTAATAACTTTGTTCACGATTTCATCCATACAAAACGAGATATTTGCAAAAAATAATTAATTAAAATAGTAATAGACAGATATCTCGACAACGGTTCATGATAAAAAAAGTTTCTTTTTGATACAATTATAGACAATGTTATGTTCTACATGTTTTGTTTTAACTTTGTTCACGATTTGATGCATACGAAAAGAGATATTTGCAAAAACGAATTAATTAAAATAGTAATAGACAGATATCTCGAAAATTGTTGATCATAGGAAAAGTTTGTTAAGCATAAAATTGTAGATAATGTTATGTTCTACAAATTTTGTAATAACTTTATTCACGATTTGAAGCATACGAAAAGAGATATTTGCAAAAAATTATTAATTAAAATAGTAATAGACAGATATCTCGAAAACGGTTCTTGATAGAAAAAGTTTGTCTGGAAAACAATTGTAGACAATATTATGTTTTACAAGTTTTGTAATAACTTTGTTCACGATTTGAAGCATACGAAAAGAGAAATTTGCAAAAACGAATAAATTAAAATAGTAATAGACAGATATCTAGAAAATTGTTGATGATAGAAAAAGTTTCTTAAAAATACAATTATAGACAATGTTATGTTCTACAAGTTTTGTTCTAACTTTGTTCACGATTTGATGCATACGAAAAGAGATATTTGCAAAAACGAATTAATTAAAATAGTAATAGACAGATATCTCGAAAATTGTTGATGATAGGAATAGTTTGTGTAGCATACAATTCTAGATAATGTTATGTACTACAAGTTTTGTCATAATTTTGTTCACGATTTGATGCATACGAAACGAGATATTTGCAAAAAATTATTAATTAAAATAGTAATAGACAGATATCTCGAAAACGGTTCTTGATAGAAAAAGTTAATCAGAAAAACAATTGTAGACAATATTATGTTTTACAAGTTTTGTAATAACTTTGTTCACGATTTGAAGCATACGAAAAGAGAAATTTGCAAAAACGAATAAATTAAAATAGTAATAGACAGATATCTCGACAACGGTTGATGATAGAAAAAGTTTCTTTTTGATAGAATTATAGATAATTTTATGTTCTACATGTTTTGTTTTAACTTTGTTCACGATTTGATGCATACGAAAAGAGATATTTGCAAAAACGAATTAATTAAAATAGTAATAGACAGATATCTCGAAAATTGTTGATCATAGGAAAAGTTTGTTAAGCATAAAATTGTAGATAATGTTATGTTCTACAAGTTTTGTACTAACTTTATTCACGATTTCAAGCATACTAAAAGAGATATTTGCAAAAACGAATAAATTAAAATAGTAATAGACAGATATCTCGAAAATTGTTGATGATAGAAAAAGTTTCTTAAAAATACAATTATAGACAATGTTATGTTCTACAAGTTTTGTTCTAACTTTGTTCACGATTTGATGCATACGAAAAGAGATATTTGCAAAAACGAATTAATTAAATAGTAATAGACAGATATCTCGAAAATTGTTGATGATAGGAAAAGTTTGTGTAGCATACAATTGTAGATAATGTTATGTACTACAAGTTTTGTTTTAACTTTGTTCACGATTTGATGCATACGAAACGAGATATTTGCAAAAATGAATTAATTAAAATAGTAATAGACAGATATCTCGACAACGGTTGACGATAGAAAAAGTTTCCTTCAGATACAATTATAGACAATGTTATGTTCTACATGTTTTGTTTTAACTTTGTTCACGATTTGATGCATACGAAAAGAGATATTTGCAAAAACGAATTAATTAAAATAGTAATAGACAGATATCTCGAAAATTGTTGATGATAGGAAAAATTTCCGAAGCATACAATTGTAGATAATGTTATGTACTACAAGTTTTGTTATAACTTTGTTCACGATTTGATGCATACGAAACGAGATATTTGCAAAAAATTATTAAAATAGGAATAGACAGATATCTCGACAACGGTTGATGATAGAAAAAGTTTCTTAAAAATACAATTATAGACAATGTTATGTTCTACATGTATTGTTTTAACTTTGTTCACGATTTGATGCATACGAAAAGAGATATTTGCAAAAACGAATTAATTAAAATAGTAATAGACAGATATCTCGAAAATTTTTGATGATAGGAAAAGTTTGTGTAGCATACAATTCTAGATAATGTTATGTACTACAAGTTTTGTTTTAACTTTGTTCACGATTTGATGCATACGAAACGAGATATTTGCAAAAAATAATTAATTAAAATAGTAATAGACAGATATCTCGAAAACGGTTCATGATAGAAAAAGTTTCTTAAAGATACAATTATAGACAATGTTATGTTCTACATGTTTTGTTTTAACTTTGTTCACGATTTGATGCATACGAAAAGAGATATTTGCAAAAACGAATTAATTAAAATAGTAATAGACAGATATCTCGAAAATTGTTGATGATAGGAATAGTTTGTGTAGCATACAATTCTAGATAATGTTATGTACTACAAGTTTTGTCATAATTTTGTTCACGATTTGATGCATACGAAACGAGATATTTGCAAAAAATAATTAATTAAAATAGTAATAGACAGATATCTCGACAACGGTTCATGATAAAAAAAGTTTCTTAAAGATACAATTATCGACAATGTTATGTTCTACATGTTTTGTTTTAACTTTGTTCACGATTTGATGCATACGAAAAGAGATATTTGCAAAAACGAATTAATTAAAATAGTAATAGACAGATATCTAGAAAATTGTTGATGATAGAAAAAGTTTCTTAAAAATACAATTATAGACAATGTTATGTTCTACAAGTTTTGTTCTAACTTTGTTCACGATTTGATGCATACGAAAAGAGATATTTGCAAAAACGAATTAATTAAAATAGTAATAGACAGATATCTCGAAAATTGTTGATGATAGGAATAGTTTGTGAAGCATACAATTCTAGATAATGTTATGTACTACAAGTTTTGTCATAATTTTGTTCACGATTTGATGCATACGAAAGGAGATATTTGCAAAAAATTATTAATTAAAATAGTAATAGACAGATATCTCGAAAACGGTTCTTGATAAAAAAAGTTTGTCTGAAAAACAATTGCAGACAATATTATGTTTTACAAGTTTTGTAATAACTTTGTTCACGATTTAATGCATACGAAAAGAGATATTTGCAAAAACGAATTAATTAAATATTAATAGACAGATATCTCGAAATTTTTTGATGATAGGAATAGTTTGTGCAGCATACAATTGTAGATAATATTATGTACTACAAGTTTTGTTATAACTTTGTTCACGATTTCATCCATACGAAACGAGATATTTGCAAAAAATAATTAATTAAAATAGTAATAGACAGATATCTCGACAACGGTTCATGATAGAAAAAGTTTCTTACAGATACAATCATAGAAAATATTATGTTCTACATGTTTTGTTTTAACTTTGTTCACGATTTGATGCATACGAAAAGAGATATTTGCAAAAACGAATAAATTAAAATAGTAATAGACAGATATCTAGAAAATTGTTGATGATAGAAAAAGTTTCTTAAAAATACAATTATAGACTATGTTATGTTCTACAAGTTTTGTTCTAACTTTGTTCACGATTTCATGCATACGAAAAGAGATATTTGCAAAAACGAATTAATTAAATAGTAATAGACAGATATCTCGAAAATTGTTGATGATAGGAATAGTTTGTGTAGCATAAAATTGTAGATAATGTTATGTACTACAAGTTTTGTAATAACTTTGTTCACGATTTCATCCATACAAAACGAGATATTTGCAAAAAATAATTAATTAAAATAGTAATAGACAGATATCTCGACAACGGTTCATGATAAAAAAAGTTTCTTTTTGATACAATTATAGACAATGTTATGTTCTACATGTTTTGTTTTAACTTTGTTCACGATTTGATGCATACGAAACGAGATATTTGCAAAAAATTATTAATTAAAATAGTAATAGACAGATATCTCGACAACGGTTGATGATAGAAAAAGTTTGTCCATGATACAATTGTAGACAATGTTATGTTCTTACTTGTACAACAGTGCTTGATTATTTTAATAAAACAACTTGAGTTTAATTATTAAGGCCAAAGGTTTTATTTCTCACCTTTATCAAACTTCGATAAAACAAAATATTAATTTTCTTATAGATTCGAACGTAAAAGTCAAACTGAAATATTATTTTTTAACTTTTTTACTTTGAAGTCGGTTTTCATTTTTTGTTGTTGTTGAAACTCGAATTCTAGTCGTAAAGACCAAAAAAAATCTTTGCCTATGCCATTCTCCCATTTTGACGGAACACATTTTATTTCTAATTGGATTCGATAGAACAAATTCTAATCAAATTAAAGATTGAAAAATTAAGTCTCGAGCCGGACTTGAACCCGCACCCTTCCAAACCGGGGAAGTGCGTTATCCAAAGGCTGTAATATGTTTGAAATCAATAATATTTGAAATTAGAACAAATTCTATAGAACAAGTTCTAGGACACGGGGTCCCGCTGAGTGTAGGTACACCCTTGCCTCGTCGCGCTCCTCGATCGCGCGATCGAAATTAGGACAGTCAATACTGATTCCTATGTTTGATCGCACGATCGCACGATCGTGCGTCGAAAATAGAACAATTCGAACGCATCGCATGATCGCGCGATCGAAATTAGGACAGTCAATACTGATTCCTATGTTTGATCGCACGATCGCACGATCATTTTCATCGGACGGACGCATGATCGCGCGTGCGATGGCAATAGGACAGCGCCTTAGACTTGCCGTTGTAAGTTGCGGAGACTTCTGCACGTCTAGTATGATTTCTCTACACGCGCGGGACGCGCCTCCGCTGCATACTAACACCAATAATAACCTGTTCCCGCGCTTTTCGGAGAGCGGAAGCCGCGCTTGCCGCGACTTGTAGTATGGAAAAAAGCCGAGTCGCGCCCAAGTAGAGAAATCATGCTAGAGGGTCTGGTTTAAGGTTTTGTGTCTTAACATTTTGAGGGTTTACAATACATTTTCCTTGTGATCGCTTTTAAATAGACCATTCTATTTCTTCGTGGGAGTCGTATACGTAAGGCGACTAAGGGCTCTTACAGACGAGCGACACTCTGTGTCGCAGAGGGTCGCGCTCATAGACTTTACGGTCGCCGTTGGTCTCTGCGACCGCAAAGTGTCGCTCGTCTGTAAGCGCTCTTAAGGTGCGTACGGACTAGAGGCAGCCTCAGGGTGAGCAGCCTCTGCACGCACGGCTGGTGTGGAGGCTGCCTCGGTAAATAATTAAAACAACATGAGGCAGCAGGCTGAGGCAACGTGCCCCGGGTCGAGCCACGAAAAATAAAATGGCGGCACGACTAAATGGCGCCGCGCCGGATTGACAGCTGATCGAAACCGTCCTCAAAATCACGTCCACACTTACGAGGCACGTACGCCGAGGCGCCTTTGAGCACAGTCAAAAAAACCGACACCGAATGGCTCGCGCCGCGGCAGCCTCGCGTCACGCCTCGGCTGAGGCACGTACGCACTTGAGGCAACAGGGCGAGCCGTGCGTGCCTCAGGCGAGGCTGCCTCTAGTCCGTACGCAGCTTTAGACGTACGTTTTTAGAGCGATGCTCGAGTATTAATCACAAATTAACACGTTATTCCATTCTAAAAGGATGAAAGTTATTGATCCACTTAATTATCTTTTTATAGTGCTTATTTTCATACAGTTTGAAATTTTAATCCTTTGGGATTTTCCGATAGATACCGCATTATTGCGAGAATTAATGTATCTTTCCTTATATCTTTCATAAAATCATCATTGCGTTTAATTGCATTCGAATGAAACAAAATATCACAAAAAGAACAGTGGGTCTACCCGTACATTCGAACTTCGCAATTGCGTGAATGTTTTCGTTCCAATGTCAACTCTATTACAATGAAGTGCGGACCGAAACAGGGGCGATCACCGAAACATCGAAAGTCCGGGTACAGGGTCAGTAATTGATTGATATTCAACAATAACGAAGCTACTATGTCATGTAATTAGAGTCTGTTGTGTTCGTTATTTTTCTTTTTAAATTACACGTTTTTTGTTGATTCCATGGTCAGTAGAGAAAATTATTAGGTAGGTATTGAAATACTACAATATTTTTTTATATTGTTTGCGACAATAGGGGAGCGGACTGCATAAAATATATTTTAGTTTTATTTAAGTATATTAAAAAAACATTTGAAAATAACTCTATACTTTCAAATTTATAAGCTAGAATACTATTTTGAATAACACTGTAAACTATAAAAAGTAACGAAATGTTGATGACGTCACTTGTACAATATTTAGTACAATTTTTCAAACATCGCGCGCGTTTTGACGTTTGATTAAAAGTTGCTAATTTGACTAATTGTCCCGGACCGTCCGATCCCCTATTTAACAGAAGCTGTTGTCAGTTTAAATCCATTAGTTGGTAAGTCAATGATATACATTACGCTAATATTATAAAGTTTTAAAGATGTTCAGTTTGTTGCTCTGAAGTACCCCCGAAAGCATGTAACGCATTCATGTTAACATTCTGTATAGCTTTTTGGCATCGCTGAAGAGTTTAATCACAAAATTTGCTTTCAACTTTAACATTGCATGGCATCATTGACTGTCTCGTGTCATAATCATAAGATCATAACTCTCGTTCTCGTTTTGCACAACAAATATTTCCTCCAGCTTGCCTACTCTACCGTTACAAACAACAACTTTGTTCTATTCACATCATTTAACAACCACAAATGTCAGGAACCCAGGAACATAAAATTAGGGTAAACCGCCTCATTGGCGCTTCCTGATTGTCATTATAACACCTAGTCAAGTCCATAAACCATCTGCCTGCCCCCATAGCTACATTAATTGACTTTAAGCCGGCTCGTTGCTTTTATGGAGTCATCCAGTTTATGGTGGCACCATTGTTATGAGCTTTGCGGCCAGACAGACAGACAATGGCACTTGCTACGTTTGACATAACTATTTATATCACAGTGACATTGTTATTATGGTTTCTTTGTCCTACAAAGGCTCACCCTGTAATATTGTACACCAGGCATGTCAAACTCAAAGTCGTTGGTGGGCCAAATTCATAATGATATTACAATCAGCGGTCCGCAATGAAGTTAGAGAAATTGTATCGGTCATAGAAAAGGACGATTAATCGTTTATTTAATTGTAGAAAAACACATAACCTCATCCCAAGAATATTTATTCGGGTTGGAGGTAATTATATGTGCAGAAATAAACTTCCAAACTGCATCTAAATCAAGGCCGTAGCTAGAACTGAATTTAAGGTAGGGCTTTGAAAGACTAGACCTTGTCTCTGCTCTACATACCATGTAAAAAAAGTGAGCGAGCGGAGCGAGCTCGAAATTTTTCACATCATCATCATTATTTAATACTGTGGTATTACCTACCTAATATGAGATTGAGAACCTACGTACCTACTAGTCAAAAGTCTGAACGCTTTCGGGCCTCATCAGGAAGCTGTTCTTAAATTTGGATCGGGCCGCAAGAAAGTGCAGTGCGGGCCGCATGTTTGACATGCCTGTTGTACACTGTACACCACAAAAACAAAATAAACCCGGCAGGCCACTTCTCTGCTAAATATTACGTATACTGCGGCTAAATGTTGAAATAGGACAAAGGACGTGCATTGACAAAGGACATTTAGATGTCAGTACCTACCCATTGTACCTAAAAGGTTGTCCAGGTTAGCAATAAGGGTTGAAGTCTTAAAAAGATTCCGCTGCAAGACAACCATAAAGTATTGTAATAAAAGTGCATGTGCAGAACCCACAGTTTCGTTTACAAGACATACTTTGTAACGTCTTTTTGTCACCCACTGTGATATGAAACCGGAACAATGTGGAAAGAAAATGATACAGCTGAGAAATAAAGCTTTCATTTCGCAGACCTGTCGTGTCGCGTCGCCAGCCATCTGATAACAGTTGTTAGTTGCTGCTTTTTTGTTGCTTATCCGCATGTTTGGAATCTCTCTTTGTCTTTGAGACTATAATTAAAAAGCCATAACGATAATAATTATAATGTTTTATACGTGGCTTCATTAGGCATCTTTTTTATTTCACTTCATTATGATTTGTGAATCATTGCTACGAACCTTTAAAATTATAGGTTATATAGCCCAGTCATTTTACGGTTTGAGCCGGGACTAATTACTAATTGCATTTATTTTTCTGCTATAATATTGAAGAGCCAATTTGAACTTAAGGATTTACCATTTAAAAAAAATTACGTATTTTAAAATATAGATATTATCTCGTTCTAAAAAACCTGATGATAATTTTTTTTGCACTTATTTAAAGCTTTACCATCATACATACTTCAAACATGGTGTAAGTAAATATTTTTGTCTACTTAGAAGGTTTTGAAAAATACATTCGTATTTTCTAATAAATACCTCATTTTTTTAAATTTTAATGCCTATTTTATTGATCAAAAGTAATGTATATTGTTAAATCTAATTCAAATGAGTGAATTGGTATTAATATTATTAATTTAAAAGCCTTCTGGGACACACTATTTTGATTTCTATGTTGCGTAGCAAATTTTTTTTAAATATGGTTTAGTATAGTATTTTTGTCACGAAATGGTGCCGGTTACAGTTTAAAAGTCCAATTAATAATTACTCCCTACCCCGCCTAACAAAACTCCGTAAAATGACTGGCCTAATGTACTACATGACTTTAAAAATGTATGCTTCAAAACTGTATAGGTAAGGTATACAGGGTGTTAGGATAAACAGTTGCATTACTTTAAGGGGTGATTGTACCCATGATACTGAACAACTTTCCCTAAGAAACCTATAGGAAATTCGTAAAAAAAAATTTGGACTTCCCATACTATACTATGCAACCAGCTGATCGAACTTTTGTATGTTAAGTTCAATTTTTTTTACGAATTTCCCATAGGTTTCTTAGGGAAAGTTGTTCAGTATCTTGGATAAAATCACACCTTAAACTAATGCAACTGTTAACCCTAACACCCTGAAGTCGAACGAATTTAAAAAAAAAAACGCTGGTGCATTTCAAAAATATTACACCCACGAAGATTACACCTCTGTTGTTAATTATATCAGCTTACTCGTATTATACCTAAAGCACATAATAACGACTATTTCCATTAAACAAGATAGGTTTTCATTAAATAAAATGGTCTTTATTTCGTTTCCTCAATCTTCTTCAGCTTTACTTTGCGGGTTCCAACACGTAGCCACATTCGCTATAATAGTGGGCAAATTGCAGTGCCATAAAATTGCCATAAACATTCCTAGATTATAGTGTTAGACCGAAACAGGGTTTTAAAGCCGAAGCCGAAACGGGATCTTTTGTTTAGAATTCTTTACAAGTTTTATGTTGGGTGTTTGGGGACCTGACACAGTTTTATTTAACAGGGAGTTACGCATAGATTTAGCATAATTATACTACGTTAGATCGGAAATCTCAAGAGAAAGGGCATAGCATTAACGTATGTTAGAGCGAGATAGATAGACGAGACCAATTCACGAACTCCTGTATGGACCTGTAAGGACCTGGCACATACAAAAGTACAACCATAGAAATATACTTGATGTCTGTTTTTGGTCTCTCCTTGTTTAATCCGTAGCCGATCTATCGTAGTATATGCTAAATCTATGGAGTTACGAATATTATAACTTCAAACTTGAATATTGTCAGGCCGAAAATTTGTTAGTTTTTCTTTTCAAATTGATATTTAAATAATAACTTCAGATAAAAAACCGACCAAGTGCGAGTCGGACTATTTAGTAGCAAATTATACAAAAGATTCAAAACCGAAAACCGAAACTTCAGCCGAAACTGAACCATCGGATGGTCACTACTAAATTATACGTGCTTCTCATAGTTCATTCAAGCAAATCATAAAACAATATTTTATTACATACAAGAAATAACCGTACTTGATTACCATAAGTGTAGGATTATAGTAAAGACAGTGAAACTACGGCTCGCTTCCTCATCTCTACTTACTTAAGTACTTTATTGGTGATCATGTAATATGGTCTAAGTATTTAAAAGTATTTTTATTGTAGATCATTATTAGCCACCTCACCTCAATAGCGGATTTTCCCGTTAATACTCGGAATTGTTGCTCTCCAACGCGCATCTTTTTTTTTAACAACGTTATCTAGTATAGTCCATACAAAATAATTTATTTTTATTCGTAACATAGCGAGGCATGGATGCAAGCGCCATTCCGCGACACCGGTCAAATGATTCCTAATGGATTCGGCTCTTCAACATTCTCAAAAGGCAGCTCTCTGCCCTCAAAATGTCAAGTTTCAGATCTACCTTGGAAGTCGACTTAATTTAATTTAATTTAATTATATAACTCTACTTAAGTAATATGTTTATGGGCCTATTCCCTTTCACCCTTATTCGTGAGAGAAGGTGCATTGTGCTATAACTTTTTTACTTCCTTGTACCTATGTTTGTTGATACCGCTACAATACAAGTGATATTCCACAGGGACCCAGAGAACAGTCCGGTAACATACTCGATGTCGAGCCTGCTGGACTCGCGCTCGGCTGGCATGTTCGCAGTGGACTCCAGGTCTGGTGTAGTGACCACGCAGGCCAAGCTGGACAGGGAGCGGCTTGACGTGCACTACTTCAGGGTCGTGGCCCAGGACGATACGTTCCCCCCGAGAACTGGGACTACTACATTACAGGTGAGGTTTTTTAGTAACACCTCACTATCTTCTGATCTTCGGTTCAGCCAGATAGAAGACAGGAAGTCTTTTTCGGCCCTTCTCTGTTTAGTAACACAGTCCGTCGAGTTACAAGACCATTTCACCGAGCTATGTGATTCATAAACCGATCCTATTTAAAGTATGATCTCTCTAAAGTAAGATCGAACTTCCAAGGAAAATTATTACGGTTCACGAAACCGCGAGAACAATGAAGGGCATACGTACGCGTGTTCTTGGCCTTTCTCGTCTGTTCTAGGCGAGAATCTAGTGCAACAAAAGATCTTTTCGTTCTCAAAGTTATCTTGGGTTGATTTGCTGAATACCTTCATCACTTTTGCCTTCATGAGTTTTACCTTCGCAATTAAGTCTTTTCATCTAGCCCGGGTATTGCAATCTCTAAAGTACAACTAGTCTACCATCTCCTACAAGTCTTAGGTCTTATTCTGTGGCAAATTTGGCGTATCTACTGCCAATATCCATCTGAGCGTCTAGCATGATTTCTCTACACGCGCGCGACTCTGCTTTTTTCCATACTACAAGTCACGGCAAGCGCGGCTTGCGCTCTCCGAAAAGCGCAGGAACAGGTTATTTTGTATGCAGCGAAGGCGAGTCGCGCGCGTGTAGAGAAATCATACTAGACATGCTGGATTCTACAAGAAGATGACTACGAATCCCTAATAGACTTTGCACAATGATGGTATTTTGTTATAATTCTACTCCCTTTTCAGATTAATGTTCTGGATTGCAACGACCACTCGCCAGTGTTTGAGATGCAGCAGTACGAAGCGTCGGTGAGGGAGGGAGCCAGCCCTGGGACCACGGTGCTTACGCTGAAGGCTACCGATCAGGATATTGGGAAGAACGCTGATGTAAGTCACAGGAAACACGTCCTGATTTATGTATAGGCCTGCAACTGCAACACTACTCGTCATTATTTGGTAATGCGGTCCAAGCATAGTCAGTAAAAATGTTTGTGCTATAATTTACCGTGCCCTTGCAGTGTTTAATGTTCCGAATTCTGGTACCCCGGTTCACTTTTACAAAGCGATGGCAATATAGATCGAGACGTGAAACGCTGAATCAACTCAGGGTGGATGAAATGGCGACAAGTTACGGGAATGACCTGTGAGTCCCGTCCTGTCGTCATGTATGGCTCGGAATGTTGGGCTGTTAAAGCGACGGATGAAAAATGACTGCATGCAGCAGAGATAAATGCGAATGTTGATATGGATGTGATTATGTGGTGTTACTAGAATTGATAAGATTAGGAATGAGTATACAGGGTCTTAAGGAGAACAGTTGTATTACTTAAATGGGTGATTGTACCCATGATACTGAACAACTTTCCTAAAGAAACCTATGGGAAATTCGCAAAATTTGTTTTGGATTTTCAATACTAAATGCAATCAGATGATCGGACTTTAGTATGAAAAATTGAAAAAAAAAAAAATTGTGATTTCATATAAGTATGTTTCTTAGGCAAAGTTGTTCAGTATCATGGGTATAGTCACCCCTTAAAGTAATGCACCTGTCTACCCTAACACCCTGTATTAGAGGAAGATTGAATGTAGCGCCTGTGAATGAAAAACTGCGTGGTAATAGATTATCTTGGTATGGGCACAGTATAATGCTACGGTTCGAATTATGCCAATAGTGCAAACGCTATGCACTGCACACGCTTTACCGGTCGGTCCAAATTAGTAAGTACGAATACACTGCTACAATTTGTACAATTTGAACCAGCTGTCAATTTGACATGCATATGCTGCACTACCTATTTTTCGTGTGCGGCGTAAGCGCAAGTTAATGACATCACTGATGAGTCAGACAGCAAACAAACGTATCCGCACATTCGCGCATTATGAACCGATTGTGTGCATGTTATCTCTACCAATAGCGCATATTTGCGCATTTTGGACCGTAGCATAAGAAAGAGTATCTACCTATTACTAGATACAGTACGGACACTCCCTTCCTCCCACCAACTTTTTACCTCACCCCCTCTATCGCCCTCTGGTTACCTCGCGCTGGTTACTCGTTACTTACGAAGAAGACTTAAGGTTCAATTTCTTTGGTTTCGCATGTGCTGACGTCATCTTGTCAATTTCAATTTTTTGTATGCAGTGTCCGGGCTATGTTATGGGCAAGAAGATTACATACCTAAAGAAAAAATTTCAACCTTCTTGGGTATGGGCATGTGATGAGAAGAGATGAATGTCATAGACGAGTGTTAAATATGAATTTGGATGGCTGCATAAAGAGAGGAAGACCAGAAAAAAAAAGATGGATACATAGATGAAAGATGACAGAGTGTGCGCTGAAATGATGGCTAAAAGAGAGCTGACCTCAAGTAATGGCATAAGGGCAGGAAGATGATTATGTGTGTGCTTATTATATTGTTAAAACATTGTGTGACCACATATGCAATAAATGATTATGATTTATTCAGTAATTCCGCAAATACTGGCCTACACAAATTTGGAATGACATGCCATAGACTCGATAGAAAAAGTTAGAAAACATACAAAAAAGAGAAAAATAAAAGTTGAATTCAATCCGATTCTAGATAAAAATAGTCAATCCGATTTTAGATAAAAATGGAATAGCTCGTAAATAAATATACCCTAGAGTTATTTTGGAACGCTAGCGCTTTCCAAAATAGGCTACAATAATTATTCACTTGTCAACCACAAACCGAAGGGGTTTCATCGGGGTTAACAATATGGATTTATTCTAGAGATTTTAGAATCTATAATTAAAATAGATTTTAAGCTAAATTGTCGGGTTCGTTTTGAAGTCGATACGCAATTTAATTATCCAATCCAATGGACTAAATAGAATCGGTCACACCAGCAAGATAGTAAAGCCACTATTCAGTAACTTCTAGTTAACTTACCAATTCAAAAAGAATTTTAAATAAGGAAGAAGGAAGGACTCAAATGTCAACTGCCTAGCTATTACGGTTCAAAAGTTACAGCCCGAAATAGGTAGGACAGACGGATGGACGAACAACGTAGGCTTAGTAATACAGGAACCCGTTTTCACCCTTGGGGTACGGAACCCTAAAAAAAGCTAAAGTAAAACGAAAATAAATAAGTGTATAAGTACAAATTCTAATTCCACCTCCACCTCATACTGAGTCGATGGCCAACAAAAACAGTTGTTCATTTTGATGGTCTGAAGCATCCCGTTTAAAATTGTGGGGAGTTGTCACAAGAGTTGTCACAGATGTCAACACCCACAAGTTATAGCAAAGATGCCAACAGATGGCGATACCGTCGCTCCATACAAAGACAACGTTCATCATAAAAACGTAACTCGTAAACTACTCAAATAAGGTTCACAATCGAATGTAAGACATAAATCGCGCAAGAGAAATAATCACAGAGATTCGATACATATACAAGGTCCAACTAAGAACTGTTGGACCACGGCCGGTCCCCAGGCTTCACACTAGCCTGGTGGAAGATCTTCCCTTTTCAATGGAGGAACATTCCCAGTAGCACCTCCATAACAGATATATTGTTACATTTTCCTTTTTATTAAATGTTATTTTCTTTTTATTCAGGTCGAATACACAATAGAATCCGTATCAGCTGACAACCTGACCCCTGAGGAACAGGAGAACGACTCGATGGACCGGGAACAGTCGGACGCGCAGGAGGTGTTCCGAGTGGACGGCAGGAGTGGGGCGCTGCTCACCAGGTCGCCGCTCGACCGCGAGAAGTTCGCGCGGTACACTGTCATCGTCAAGGCTACCGACCAGGCTAATCCTGCAACGGACAGACTTTCCAGCTCGTAAGTCTTTTTTTATAATTCTTGCTTTCTATACTTATACTGCATGCCGCTGAGATGCGAATATTGAGATGGATGTGTGGTGTAACTAGAATGGACAAGATTAGGAATGAGTATAAGTATTAGAGGAAGTTTGAAAGTAGCACCGATGACGTAAAAATTGCAGGGTAATAGATTATCGTGGTATGGGCATGTAATGCGGAGGGATGAGTGTCATGTTACGAGACGAGTGTTAAGTATGAATGTGGATGGCTGTGGTAGGAGAGGTAGGCCGAAGAAAAGATGGATGGATTGTGTGAAGGATGATATGTGTAAAAAAGGGGTGAGTGTTGAGACGACGGCTAAGAGAGATGAATGGAAGAGGATGACATATTGCGCCGACCCCAAATAATGGGAAATGGGCAAGAGAATGATGATGCTTTCTATACTTATACTTAGATGACAAGTATACAGGGTCCTTCTTAATATGCTGACGCTTTTGTAAGAGGATGATCAGACCATCAAACTGAACAACTTTCACTATGGCACCAACATCAAAATCACGAAAAAAATCTGCTGGCCCATACATTTCGCTCGAGTAGGTTTGCAGTTTTGTAATTTGTATGGACGAGCAGATTTTTTTTCGTGATTTTGATGTTGGTGCCATCGAGAAAGTTGTTCAGTTTAATGGTCTGATCATCCCCTTAAAAAAGTGTCACCATATTAAGAAGGACCCTATATTTCTAGATGGATAGTTGAAGCAGCGAACGCGTCGGAAAAAATATCAGCCAACTAATGGCTGAAAAATCCTTTCCCACGCTTAGTTTCAGAGATAAGTTGGATGACGCTATCACGCACACCAACATAAGAAAGTTGGTCCGTTTATTTTAATGCGGTAGAAGTGTGAGGCTCAATCTAGACAGATACTTTATCTAAGCTCATAAAACAGTTTCGTGATCAGACTGACAGATCACTAAAGCTAGAAACATAACAAACAGACCATGTAGAGGTGCTGAGTGTCTGTACCTCTCCTCAACGCGCCACCACGGAATATATAAGAGTTTACAACAGAAGGTTCACTATCTAACGAACGCTCGCTCCAAGCACGGCTGACTGGCACACATTGACTCTCTGTATGTGAATGTCATGCACACATGGACTCTCTGTGCGTGAATGTGCAAGGGATGTCAGTAATGCGTTCCGATTCCGAACGAACGAATGTTCCGTCACGGCGCGATTTAGAAAAAAGAGTCGTGAAAAAGAACACTACGCATGCTACACTTAAATAAACACATTTTGGTTCATGTTAGTCATCAGAATAATTCCTAACAATGAAAAATACATAAAATTCGGGCCAAACAACCGATTGCGATGCAGTATTTTTTTAAATCTTTCGATTAGGATATTACTTTATTATGTTTGTACATCCGACGATGTAATAGGATACTAATTTAATTTTCAAACGAAAAAACCAGTATCAAGGTCGTTCGGTGCGACACAATGAGCGCGTGGCACTCGACTGAAGTAGGCCGCGACGTCGCGGCGCGACCGCGTAGGTACATTTTTATACCTACAGTAAAGCCATACGCAAATAATATACCTACAGTGTGGAGTGAGACAGGCCTGGCGCCACCACCGACGCGACGCTCTCTGTCTCTGCATCCCTGCATCCTAAGTCCTAATTCATTTATAAATCTAATCAACAAATTGGTATTTTTACATTATTTGTCTTACTTCCAGAGCCACAATCCACGTGAACATCCTGGACGACAATGATAACTACCCGCAGTTCAGTGAGAAGACATACACAGTGACGGTAGATGAGGACATCAGCGTTGCCGACAATCCTGTCATTGCGAGAATCAAGTACGTTTATCTAAACTATTATAAAACTGTAACAGATGTGTGTCTGTCTGTACATTGAAGATATTTACAAAAAAAGATTACGATATGGTTTTTAGATGTCCCTGATTCCAAATCACCAATGATTTTTGGTTTTTTTGTCTGCCTGTTTGTTTGTTCGAGCATCACGCAAAAACTAGTGAACCGATTTTAATGAAACTTTTTTGTTTGATTAGCTTGTGATCTGACTTAAAATCTGGTATATTTGTGCGGACGAAGTCGCGGGTAGTAAATTTTAAATCCTATCAAAATAGGACAACATTCCTTTTAGTCAAACACTTTATTCTAGTGTACAATAGAGACAGGAGTCGCGTGGCTAGTGGATTGACGGATGAATTCGTGCGCGGTTGCTGGCTCTAATGTATTTTTGTCATAGACCAAGAATAAATTTTCGTTGTTTTTGTTCATAAAACAATAAATCTTAACTATTATAAAACTGTAACAGAAGTGTGTCTGTACATTGAAGATATTTACAAAAAAAAGATTACAATATGGTTTTTAGATGTCCCTGATTCCAAATCACCAATGATTTTTTTATTTTTTGTCTGTCTGTTTGTTTGTTTGGGTGTTTGTTTGTTCTAGCATCACGCAAAAACTACTGAACCGATTTTGATGAAACTTTTTTGTTTGATAGCTTATGATCTGGCTTAAAATCTGGTATATAATTTATGCGGATGAAGTCGCGGGTAAATGCTCGTACTTCATAAATTAGACAAACCGCTTTGACACTGGCAGAATTACAGTGTTAGTGTTAGACTCAGCAACGGACCATTTATTAAAAAAATAGATATTGATGAATCAAGGATAAGACACATAATGAAAACAAAGAACTATCTCATCTTTGAAGCGATTACCGTCCCGTTGACACAGGAAAAGAGATTATCCGCGCATTTCAAATCCTAAAATAATTTAACAAATCACCGCAAAGCCGTATCTCCTGAATCGATAACACACCATCGGCATATCGTGATATTGGTAATATATAAAACGAATAAAACCAATGATCCGAGCAAGCAAACAAGCTCTAAAATATGTTGTATAGGCAGCGGGATAAAATACATTAACCCTGATTTCCCTTGTCTGGAAACAAGGCCACCCGTCGTGCCGTCTGGCTTTTGAATTTTCAGCACCATAAATTGTAATGTAGCTTATTGTAAATGCATGCTATCCAGTACCCACTGTGTTGTGATTTCATAATAAATCTTCTAATATTTGTTTCTCGAAAACATTATACAGGGTGTAACAAAACACCGTAGTAATACTTCAGAAGGTGCTTCAGACCATCAAACTGAACAACTTTCACTATGGAGTCAACATCGAGAAAAAATAAAAATAATCTGCTGTCCCATACATTTGAGTCGAGCCGGTATTGCAGTTTTGTATGAAACAGCTGAATTTTATTTCGCGATTTCGAAGCTGGCTCCATAGTGAAAGTTGTTCAGTTTGATGGTCTGAAGCACCCCTTAAGGGTGTTTTGTTACACCCTGTAGTAACTTGTTGTTTTTTGGGAATAGCAATGTTTTTGACTATCTCGTATGAGATTATGGTTTTAAGTTTATGTAGAAAAGGTATAAATTGATGCCTTTGTGCGAAGACGGACTGATCAAGGGCTGTGATAGATGGATGAATGTGCTATCTACTTGCCCATTTACCTTATTTCATATAATCACGGCTCATATTTTCCCAGGGCTACAGATGTGGACGTGGGCGCAAACGCGGCGATACGGTACGCCATCATAGGAGGCAACACGCAGATGCAGTTCTCCATCGACAGTCTGAGCGGGGACGTGTCGCTCGTCAAGCCGCTCGACTACGAGCAGGTCCGCAGCTACCGACTTGTCATCAGGGCTCAGGGTTTGTGTTATAATATGTTTCATTTCTTCTTCTTTGTTACAACTGGACGCTAAAAAAGCTGGTTCATCATTATCAGCCTAGTTTATACTAGGTTGCATACGTCCCACTGCAAGGCACGGGCCGATCCTCAAGGATAGTGTATGGGCATTGGTCCACCACGCGTGCCCAATGTGCAAAAAAGCCACCGCTTAGACCTAGAGGGAGAGAAAAGGCTGGTAGGGTTCAAATTCTCGACATACAAAATTGTACTTTTTTCAAATGCAAATTTTTTTCTTATCTTAATTAATTAATTATAATAATTCACAATTTTCCGCATTCTATTGGACAAAGTCAGTATTTGTCGTATAAAAACTAACTATGTATACTTGAAGGAAATTATCTAAAAGAACTTTGGCGAATTTGGACCCAGCCATTTTTACGAAAACTAAAAGCCCTTCAGGACGGCGGTCATAATTATTATAAACAGAAAAAATTAGGCATTTTTTAAAAAAACTTCCTCATCTCTAGAAGTCCGAGTTCAAAAGTAGAAATTACTAGTAAAATAGACAAATCATCCAAAAAGCAGCAGCAAAACGCAACCATGACAGCTATTTTCATCTAATATTATCACTGAGGTAGTTTTTGGACGTTACGGAACGTATTTAGTTTTATTGAACTGATAGTGCGTGTGATTTCGTTTGATTTCATTATCATAATATTGTACGGTTATCGGGAATTTTCATTAAAACAAACACAATAAATGCGTAGAAGATTGAGCTATCTTATAAGAAAGATTATAAGTTTCACACACTTCATACAAAAGTATCCATAAGGAGAAATACCTTTCCCCCAACTTCTACAGATTACAACCAATTTTCAATTCCTTTTTTGTTAGTTTTGTTTCACTCTACACGTATTACTAAGTTTCATTCATGTATGGAACCTATATGTCTGGGTCTCACATTATTTGGCCTTCCGCCAAACTTCTTTGAGATACTTTTCCTTCGTTCGTTCTTTTTTCGTTTTTGAAATGGATTTAATTGTACACATACCTAATCATAATTTCCTCTCGACCTTGCAGATGGTGGCAGCCCCTCTCGTTCGAACACGACTCAGTTGCTGGTCAACGTGAAAGACGTCAACGATAATGCGCCGAGATTCTATACGTCGTTGTTCCAGGAGTCTGTTAGCGAGAATGTTCCTGTGGGGTTCAGTATTGTCAGAGTAAGTTTTAACATCATTTTATATCATACCGCGACGAAAATAATTTTTCTGTTTGTTTTTCACATTTTTTACTTTGTTACCCATATTATCTAGTCCCAATCTAAGCTTGTCCTCAGGATCAAGTCCTATCTCACTAATATTTTCCCATTTTGATTCGAACCCGAGACTGTCCTGCTTGGCAGGCACGCTAACTACCAAGTCAAACTCCGACTATCGACTCGATAAAAAAAACCTTTCTTTCAGGGTATATTTAAGTCACCACACTAGAGCTCTGAATATCCTTAACGCATACTGTGGGTGCTACATTTTTAGACTAATTAATAATAGGTAAGTACTTAACTCAATACAATTTTTCTGAATTTCAGGTGCAGGCCTACGATGCGGACGAGGGTGTGAACGCGGAACTAACATACACACTGACAGACAAAGATTACAACGGCAACAACGACCTGCCGATCGTCATCGACCAGCGCTCCGGGTGGGTGTACACTTCTGGACAGCTCGACAGAGAAGTTCATGCCAAGTATCAACTTCAGGTACGTTTTAATTCTATTATTTGAATTAGTATGAAACACTCATCCGACAAACGCAAGAGAGTTGTAAACCTTAAAAAAATAAAATGTTTCAATGAGTTTCTATATGACCGATTTTTAAATAAGACATTAATATGTATGATCAAGGAGTGGAATGCCCTGCCTGCGTCAGTATTTCCGAGCACTTACAACCCGAATTCCTTTAAAGTACTAAATAGGCATCTTCTGGGTAAGCTCGCTACATCTTCGACCCCATCTTCGTCCTGAGGACTGGATTGAGGTCAAGAGCAAACCCATCAGTAATAAAAAAAAATGTATGGGTATGTTTGTATGTTTTTCCCTGCAATATTCTTCACTGAAACTAGCTAATGAAATGACAGATTAGAGTGATGGATGACTCTAATCCAAACACCACAGAACATCATTTTCTGGCGTTATGAGTGGTCGCCGCTGGGCTGGATCCTGGTTTACAGGAGCTACTAAATGACTGTTTGAATGTGTGGGGGGGCAAAGGCCCGAAAAAGATAAGAACTCGCAAATGAAACTCAACAATTTATTACATCCAGTCAGCACCCAATGTTAAAGCAGACGTCCCGTATAAATAATAAATTCAACTTTCTTTTAATTCCAGGTGACAGCAACAGATGGCGGTACTCCACCGCGTTCAGCAACGGCGTCGGTAGTAGTGGTGGTACAGGATGTGAACGACAACGACCCCGTGTTCTCACCGCCACAGTACGAGGTGGAGCTGGCCGAGGACGAGCCGCCAGGGACGCCCGTCGTCACTGTTACTGCTACCGACGCCGACGAGGATAACAGGTACGTAACAGGGTGTGACTGTTACTTTTCATAATAGAAATATAATCGGATAAAATGGTTATTTCCCTATTGTATTTTACAAGAAAGTATATAGCTGCTTTATCTTTCTTATGTACCTACTCTAAGAAAGAGAAGGAATTATTCTCTCTTGTGTTTATGGGTTAAATGGACGTAGTTAAAATAAAACAGTTTAATGTAATCAGAAGTTATTTTATTGATCTGAAAGAATCATGACTCAACAGTGGTAGCAGAGCGTGGTTCAAGTTTCTTATTTTCCGGACTAGTGCCGAATTCTGCCTTTTCGATCTTACATGGAACTTCCATATAGAGAAGTCGTCCCCTGCGAACTGTTTCAATTTTAAGTCCGCCATTGCCATTTTGAATTTTCAACGATTTTTCTTTCTTAATCTTAGGTTGAAAATATTGCTAAAACTTATTTCTTCTTTCCCCCAACATGCACCACTGAACATACGACCTCTCCTCATACCTACACGCCATCTCACTCGGTCTTGTGCTTCTTGAATCCAATCCCTCTACCATCCATATTTTCCATACGTGACTTCTTTTTTACAGATTACACTATGAAATAACCGGCGGGAATACTCGAGGTCGTTTCTCGATCACCTCACAAAATGGCCGTGGACTGATCACGGTGGCCCAACCCCTGGACTTCAAGCAGGAGCGTCGATACGTGTTGACAGTGACGGCCACTGACTCCGGGGGCAGATCTGACACCGCCATGGTCCATATCAATATCACTGATGCTAACAATTATGCGCCAGTGTTTGAAAATGCGCCGTATACTGCTTCGGTAAGTCTTGCTATTCATTACATGTGTTTTAGATTTTTATAAAGGTCAGCCAGCTCCGAATGTCTCTTTCGAAGAATGACCCATTCTCAAAATGCGTTCGCAAGATGTAGAGATCTAAGAAAAAAGTTGATTTTTATAGAGACGGTTCGGTCATCGATGTTATATGTTCGTGTCGTTGTTGTATGGTTACCATATTAAAAAGCCTACAGTGCTTAACTTGGGATCATTACAATGTATGTGCCTGTGAGCGTTATTTATTTATTTATAGATAAATAAATTAAATGTAAAACCTTAGGCGATTTCGTAAGAACCACGAACGAACGATAACCATATCATATCATATTCTGATCAAAACAATTTAAAGTTTAAAGTGGACCACTAAGCGAGAAACAACTCAGCTGGAGTGGGTCGGAACCGGACATGAATGTCGCATTGCATTAGCCATGTAGCTGTCGCATATATCTAGAAATATTGACCAACAACTCCACAGACTGGGTTCCATAGACCAGACAGACCTAGAACAATGGGGATATCGGAGTTCTATCCCAATTGATCTAGGTCTGTCTGGATTTATCTACTAATCTAGACATTTTCTCACCAGGTATTCGAAGATGCCCCAGTAGGCACAACAGTGCTCGTAGTGTCCGCGACCGACAGCGACGTCGGAATAAACGCGCAGATAACGTACAGCCTCAGCTCTGAGATATCCAACGAGGCCGTCGCGCACCACGAGCAGGAGTTCAGCATCAACCCACAGACCGGCGCCATCACTACTAACAAGCTGTTGGATAGGGAGACTATGAGCGGTAACACATATCTAAACTATTATAAAACTGTAACAGATGTGTGTCTGTACATTGAAGATATTTACAAAAAAAAGATTACGATATGGTTTTTTGGTGTCCCTGAATCCAAATAACAAATTTTTGGATTTTTTGACTGTCTGTTTGTTTGTTTGTTTGTTTGTGTGTTTATTCGAGCATCACGCAAAAACTACTGAACCGATTTTGATGAAACTTTTTTGTTTGATAGCTTATGATCTGACTTAAAATATGGTATATAATTTATGCTGACGAAGTCGCGGGTAAAAGCTCGTTATTTATAAACTAACGGATAAAGTAGGTACGATGAGGTACACTAATTTTGTGCCATCGAGCGACAGTGTCATCTTGATTTCGACATCATTAACCTCTTCATCATCTCTGCTGAAAACGTCCATTGCTGGATGTCCATAAACCTGTCCCAAATGTCGCCACAATGACCGATCCTGCGCTGCCCTCATTCATTACGTTCTCGCCGCCTTCACCAGGTCGTCGGTCCACCTTGTGGGGGCCTACCCACGCATCGCTTTTTTATATCATATCAGGGTAGAGTCTCGCGATTTGTTCCTGACTCTCAACGTTTTTTGACATCTGCTTATCGTTGCGGTTTCTATTAAAGTCTCTGAGTGTTTTTACCTGAATAATAAATGTTGTTTTGTATCGTACAGGTTACTTGCTGACGGTAACGGCGCGCGACGGCGGCGTACCTTCCCTATCGGACACTACAGATGTAGAGATATCAGTGGTGGATGTGAACGACAACGAACCCGTCTTCAAGCAGCAGCTATACACTGCAAGCATCATGGAGGACGCTTTAGTTGGTAAGTCACCTTGTTATTTTCTAAAATTTCGGTAATATTTGAACAGGTGTATTTTTTACCTAAGTTAGTCATACTGGTCTTCTAGCAGCGTAACGATTTTGTAAAAAAAAAACTTAACATCTACGCTATTATAAAACTGTAACAGAAGTGTACATTGTGTACATTTCTGTACATTGAAGATCCGTAACGATGATGTTTTAAAATGTCCCTGACTCCAAATCACCGATTTTTGATATTTTTTTTGTTTGTCTGTTTGTTTGTTTTTCGGAGCATGCAAAACAACTGGACCGATTTTGATGAAACTAAGCTTATGATTTTTCTAAAAATCTTTTGCTTTACAGGGTGTAAATTTAAATGCGTTACATACTAAATGGGGTGCTTCCGGTGCTTCAGGTACTTTAAATATGAAGCCAACATCGAAAATGCAAAAAAAATATTCCTTGTTCCAGCATAGAAACTCAAATGTATAGAAAAGGTTTCTTTTTCGCGATTTTGAGGTTGGTTCCATCGAAAGTTGTTTAGTTTGATGATCTAAAGCAACCCCTTTAATATTTATGGCATTTAAATTGACACACTGCATAACATTCATTGAAACTTTTTCTAACCAATACCAACTCTTTTTCAAACACCTCCTCACCCGCAGGTACATCAGTAATCCAGATCAGCGCGACGGATGCAGACGTTGGTCTCAACGGGCGCTTGCACTACGAGCTGGACACCAAGGACCGCGAGGAAGGCTCCTTCGTCATAGACCCCGCGTCCGGCGTCATCAGGACCAACAAGGCTCTGGACAGGGAGTCCGCGGCGACGCATGATCTGAAAGCGCTGGCTATCGACGGCGGGACCCCATCCCAGAGCTCTACTGTAAGTACTTTAACGCCAGCGACAGGAAGGGTCCAAAGGAACATTAAGCATATTTCGGCTTTTCATAAAAACGTTTGATTAGCTGACCGAAAAAAATGGAAAGTACAAATTTTTTTTTGCTATTTTCTAATATTTTTCTTAGGGACAGTGGGCTAGTATCATGGGTACAATCACCCCTTAAAGTAATGCATCTGTCTACCCTAAAATCATGTATGCATGTCTAACTGCCTCCGTGGTCTAATGGTTAAGAGCATTGGCTCTCGATACAGAGGTTGTCGCAAACCACAATATTTCTGCGGTAGCGAATAAACTGATTGGTATGTGAATATTATTTTATACATAAGTACGTGCTGCACGTAGTACCTACATGCACAAGCATCTCTTGTCTGATCTGATCTGTTTGACCCAAACTCTGGGTTGAGGGTTGTTCCCTCGGAATATTATTTAGTTGAGGGTTGTTCCCTCGGCAGTGGCCTCCAACCAACCCCTTATAGCCACCCCTTACCACACAATAAGTCAGCTGTTCTGACCTGACGACGAGGTGCCTGTTTCACTTCGCTGCGTGTAGGTATTCTGATATACCACACAATAAGCCAGCTGTTCTGACCTGACGACGAGGTGCCTGTTTCACTTCGCTGCGTGTAGGTATTCTGATATACCACACAATAAGCCAGCTGTTCTGACCTGACGACGAGGTGCCTGTTTCACCTCGCTGCGTGTAGCTATTCTGATATACCACACAATAAGCCAGCTGTTCTGACCTGACGATGAGGTGCCTGTTTCACCTCGCTGCGTGTAGGTATTCTGATATACCACACACACTGCTGATTGGTACTGATTCACTTGCGTGGATCTGATTCCACCGCCAACGACTCATTTTACCGCCAGCGCTCCAGACTAAGCACTGAATGGCAGGGATGTTCCCACACCTAATGAATTGAATAACGGGTGAACACACAGGTAAGTTAAAAGCACGTATTGCCTAAAAACACTCACCAAAAGGGATTCAAGAAAAACACCCGTGCGCACTGCTCGACGTTTTTACTCGTTCTGTCGTCTCACTCGCAAGACAGCTTCATTGCAGGTAAGTGAATAAAAACTAGTTTTTCATTTGATGGTAACATAAGCGTCAAACATGAATTAAGCTACATCCACACTATGCCTGTTTACATTATAGCATTAATATTTTAGGATTCGCGATGTGATTCGCGACAGAGGTCGTGGGTTCGATTCCCACGGGGGACACCTAGTGATATGTCACTTTGTGCGTTTTTCCCCAGTTGGTTAGGACCTTGCAGGCTGAATCACCTGATTGTCTGAAAAGAAAAATGATTCCGTGCTTCGGATGGCACGTTAAGCCGTTGGTCCCGGCTGCTATCTCTGGTGGTAGTAGTCGTTACATAAAAACCACGTCAGAGGCCGTAAGGCGGTCTGAAAAAACTCTGACACCAGGGCTCTGCCCACACGATAAGAAGAAGAAGCTTCATTCTGTACTAATATTCAAGTATCTTGAGATCGTTCCATGGCATGCCTCATTGGTGTTGTATTGGCGTACGCCCGGATGTCGTAAATGTTTACCAAGGAATCATCATCATCATCAGCCTGTCATCATCCACTGAACATAGATAGGCGTCTCACAAGGCGCGCCATAAAACTTATCGGCCTTCCCATCCCGTCCAGTCGCTTCTTTTTACCTATTACTTCCCCATTGCCTATACAAAAAATCGCATATTGCTTGGTAAAACAACGATTAATACTGAACCTTATTTTCTAGGTGATAGTGCACATCAAAATAGAAGATATAAACGATTCGCCGCCTGTTTTCGAAAGCGACTGCCTCACTTTCTACATACCAGAGAACAGTCCCATAGGGACAACCGTCGGAGAGATATACGCCCATGATCCCGACGAAGGACCTAATGCTGTGGTGCATTATTCCATCAAAGGTAAGATGACTATGAAAAGCATGATTTCCATATAATCATCGTAAGAAATTTCTTCTTTTAACCGACATCAATAAAAGGGGATATTCTTACCATACCCCAATCTTATCATCCCCCGTCTTGTTACGACCCGTTCTTACTATACCCCGAAAGCGTGTCGTTACATTGATGGCTTAGTCTACCTCCACTATTATATGAAGGAAGACGTGGTGGTCCATTGACGAGTAACCTTACCTGTCGGGCAGGAGGCGATGGTTCAATCTCCGTCCAGGGCCAACAGGCAAATTAGTCATATAAGATTGAGCTTATTCAGCTTTTACGTCATATAAAATTCATATAAACGCGAATTATACAGCATAATTACGTAACATAAAAACAGCTTATTCAGCATTTTAGTTACTCAGTATTTCAGTCATATAAGAACCGTTTACTCAGCTTCCTAATATGACTATAGTTCCATATAAGAAGCTACTGATTAAGTCACGTCTATGTGTTGGTCGGTTATGTGACTATTTGGTCGAGTAATAGCAACTTATATAACTTTCTTATGACATGCCAGACGCATATTATATTCAATATTAAAAATACCACGAAGTTATTTGAATAGATTAGTTCAATTTATTTTTTAAAAATTTGACAAGATGCTTTTATATGTGGAGTTTAGTGTTGTAATAGTCATATTAATGCATCATTTATAACATAATAGTCGTATTATAGCAATAACGTTGCTTTTACTCGACTGCGTCTGGCATGGCGTATTTCATAAGAGAGTTATATAAGATGCTATTACTCGACCAAATAGTCATATACACGACGCATAGACGTGACTTAATCAGCAGCTTCTTATATGGCACTATAGTCATAAGGAAGCTGAGTAAACGCTTCTTATATGACTGAAATGCTGAGTAAACGTTTATTACATGGCTGTTATGCTGAGTAATGAAAAAATATGCTATATAATTCGCGTTTATATGACTTTTATTTGACGTAAAAGCTGAATAAGCTCAATCTTATATGACTAATTTGCTCGTTGGGCCTGGACGGAGATCGAACCATCGCCTCCTGCACGGCAGGCAAGGTTACTCGCCACTGCTGGACCACCACGTCTTCATAGAATAGTGTAGGTAGACTAGCCGTCAATGTCACGCTTTCGGGTTGTAGTAAGAACGGGTCGTCATAAGACGAGGTATGATAAGAATGGGGTATGGTAAGAATAACCCAATAAAAGTGAGTTTTCAAGTCTTGTTTTTCACACACACATACACACACACGCACACACACACACACATATTATATAAATTGTCCCCATCTAATAAATATTTGTTTTAAGTAAGTTTTTTCCCTTTTGTTCATTTTTCTACACACCAAGACAGTTGCACTACAGAATTTGTATTTGTATAAACTATTATTATAAACCAGGCCCTATCTGAATTTGTATAATATGTACATGGAAAAACCTGACTCGTCAATCTCAGGACTACCTATATTGAGAGTCAGCATCCTAATCATAATTTTATGTAATGTTTTCATTTTGTTAATTGAACTGTACCTCCTATTACATTACTGGTGTGTATAATAAACAATTTTTTTTTTTTTTTTTTTTTTTTTTTAAATGTTTGTTCTACCTACGATAACTTCCGCAAATCTTGTCCGATTTGGATGATTCTTGTTCTTAAAAGATTTACCCCCGAATTGATCTCAATTAAATTTTGTGAAAATCAAATGGCGCGCTTCGGAGCTACACAATATTAGGTACTTTGTTGTATTAGAGTCGTTATCAAGTCAAGCTCGAACGAAGTAGCGTCATCGACGCTTAGCCCATAAGATGAGTAAGGCTCGATTACAGCGATCATTCGCACATTATGTGGTACAATCAAAAACCCAGCGAGCTGTGTACTTAATTGTATTGTAGCACGTCCGTTGCGCTACATTTTTATTTTATTCGTGTTTTTGGATCCCAAACATAAAACGGCTTGTTGTCCTTCGATGTCAACCCATCAAACTGAACAACTTTTACTATTGGAGCAAACAGATCGGAGCAAAACCACTTTTACTATGGGAGCAAACCGCTCCTATAGTAAAAGTTGTTCAGTTTAATGGGTAGACTCTTAGTTTAAAAGTATGCGAATGATATCAATTTCACCCTGCAGAGAAACACATTTCTTGAAATGTTACTAATTTCACCAGGTGGAGACGACTCCAACAGTTTCTCACTGGAAACTCGCCAAGGCTCCGACAAAGCTGAACTAGTATCAATGGTAGACTTAGATTACGAGAGTCCGAGGAAGAAGTACGAGCTTGTCATCCGAGCGGCCAGCCCGCCGCTGTGGAATGACGTCAGAGTGGAAATACTGGTCACCGATGTGAACGACAACGCGCCCATGATGAAGGACTTTCAGATCATATTCAATAACTATAAGGACTGTTTTCCGGTGGGGCCGTTTGGAAAGGTGCCGGCTTATGATGCTGATGTTACTGACAAGGTTAGTTCGGAAATACATATTTTTATCCACTTATGTCAAAATACCGTGAAGGAAAACGTCGTGAGGAAACCTGCATACGCTGAAGAAGAAATTCCGATGCGTATGCGAAGTCTACCAATCAGCATTAGGCACGCGTGGTGGACTAACGCCCATACTCCCTGAGGGTAGGTCTGTGCCCCGCAGTGGGACGTATATAGGATGTGACGTGATGATGATGTCATCGTTACAATGACGATTTACCTTTTTTTATATGACTGGACGAATTACATTGCGTCGGCCACAACATTTTATGATACTGATGACAATTACTTCTGGTGTCTAATGGGACATATTCTTAGCTCTATCTAATGAAATTTTATGATATTTTCTTGAATTAATTTTACACGAGTAGATACTCTTCCCTGAAAATACAGCTTTCTAGCTTACAACACAAGCACAGCTGATTACAATTCCATATTTCCTACTACTACCACAGAGTACTATAAATACTCTACTACTAATCAAATGGTTTTGTTTTCGCAGCTCCAATACCGAATCCTATCAGGCAACAACGCAAACCTGGTGCTGTTGAATGAGACGACCGGTACAATGACACTCTCGCCGCAACTCAACACTAATGTGCCTAAACTGGCAACTATGGAAATATCTGTCAATGGTAAGTCTGGTTCTTGACGTGAGCGATAAATGGAAAGAGTATACTTAAGAATTGTTTTCGCTATCAAATCATGTATGGAGAGATTCCTTATTAGATAGCGATTTTTGGGTCTAGCTATAAGTAATGGGCGAGGCATATAGCTGCTACGCAATGGGCAAAAAGAGTTCCTGAATGGGCACCCAACGATAAGATTGTATTGAATATGAATAGCCTGCTAGAAAGTGAAAATAAGGACCAGGGAAAGACGATGGATTACTGCGCACTATTTTCTGATATCTTTAATTAGCTTTTTTTTACTCGGAACTGTTACACTCCCAGTAGATTGTCCTGTGGTTTCTTTTTCCTATGTCGGCGGGTCTGAGTCTCTTCCCTCATTAGATTTTGAGCTAATATATTTGGGTGGTTTAGTATACTTTTCTGGTAATTTCGTGTGAACTCAATCCTTTAAATTAGCTGATAACTTATTCTTCCTCCAGATGGGGTAAACGAAATCAAAGCGATGATGCTGCTGTCCGTGCGACTGATAACCGAAGAGATGCTGTTCAACTCGATCACCGTGCGGCTGAACGACATGACCGCAGAACAGTTCCTCTCGCCCCTCCTCGCCTTCTTCGTGGACGGCCTCGCGGCCATCATACCGTGCCCCAAGGAAAATGTCTACGTTTTTAGCGTTCAGGTAAATGTTACATTAATATCTTGAAGTTTTTAAAGTTGAAGAGTCTCAAGTGACTCACGAATTGAAAGCATATAGCTAAAGATTGAGAGTCTTCTTTATGAACACAACAATTCATAATGAGCGTTTTAATTTTCTTTTTTAAATTTAGTTCCTAAAAAACTCTACAGATGGCGTGCTAATCGCTCCATAGAGACGTTCGCGAGACCCTGTCAGTATTTAAACTTCTTGGTCAAGACTGTGCCTGACTTCTATAAAGACCAAGTCAGACGTAAACATATTAACATAGTTTAAAATTTTGGATTAAAATGATTCGTATATTATTATGAAATATTCCATCAAATGACCAAAAAGATGCGCGCATCGTTTTAGTCATCTTTTCACTCTTTATTATTTTAAAGAAACACTTTTTTGATTCGCACAGACTGTAGCGCCATCTATCGATCCCCTAGAAAACAAAAAGGAAAACGCTCATTGTATTGTTTTTTTATCCAGGACGATACAGACGTGACGGGGAACATCCTGAATGTTTCGTTCTCGGCTCGACGTCCGGACGCAGAGGTCGGTGTCGCGGGCGATACCTCCCAGTACTACTCTCCGACGCACCTGCGGGAGCGGGTGTACCTGCATCGGGCTACGCTCGCTCGACTCGCAACCGTACAGGTATGTTAATAAGATTGTTACGCGCTTAACACGTTAATCTGTCACAATGCTAAGTGCCAAAGCAAGCGGTAGACAGACCACGTCGCGTACCTACTCTTTATCCATGAAATTATAGACTGCAGCGTAGACTACAGCAAACCCTTTTATGATAACGTACACGACAGACACTTTTAGTGCTTTGATTTAGTTTCTTATTGCATTGAGGTACCTAAGTCAGGGGCAGGCGGAGGACATTTGCCCTTTGGTGGTTTTTCCGATTCAGTTTGCATAGAATGTGCTGCCATCTGTTAAATATAACAGACGGCAGGCGGCGGCGGCGGCGGTTATCTTTTACTATGAAAAAAAAAAGATTATATTGTCTATGTCAATGTCAAATTGACAAATTTACAAAATGGCGACCTACCTTGCGTAATGTGCGTATTGTTTGTAGTTTTTGTTCAATTTTGTGCCGCAGCGTCGGTCTGGCCCCAGGGAACACCGGGACTTTTCCCGGTGGGCCGGTACCCCCGTGGGCCGGTCCGGCCCAGCTCTTCTTCCCTCTTCATTTTCATCCCACAGAAAATGACAGCCCAGCCCACTCCAGAATCTTTCAGGCCCACCCCGGGATTAAAAAGAGTAACTTTAAAAAAATTAAAGAAATCTACAATAAAATTATCGACAACTAAGTAATTTTTTTTTTCACTTTCTTAAAAAGTCAGGGACATACAGAAAAATGCAAATTTGCGAGCTCGCTTAGCTTGTTCAGTTTTGTTTTGCTCTCTAATCATAAGTTTGGTTGAAGGGGCCTCCAAACCTGGAACCCTTTTGATCAAATTAAAAACAAGGCCAAAATATGTTCAGTAAGTAGCTGAGTCGGAGGCCCCCTGCGTAGTCAAAATATTTTGAGAATTTTCGAGCTCGCTTCGCTCGCTCTATCTTTTTATTTCACGAATATATCTACTCCATTTCGGCATGAGCTGAAAGCTCCTGGTTTTAAATCCAGCATACCGTAGGGTCCTTCTTCATACGCTGACGGTGGTTTAAGGAGATGATCAGACCATCAAACTGAGTAACTGTTTCCATGGGACCAATATCGAAATCTGGTGATCAAAATGGTCGAATTATCACAGGATCATCCCCCTAAACAACACAATGTAGCAAATTCTCGAGCTCGCTTCGCTCGCTCCTTGTTCTTGGTGGTATTGCAGCGTCCTAGTCCCAAGTCACATTGCAGTAATATCTCGAGCTTGCTTCGCTCGCTCCTAATTCCTAAACTAGTCGTATTGGCATTGCAGTAAATCTACGAGGTTGCTTCGCTCGCTCCTGGATTGTGTAGTCATTGCTTGCTTCGTGTCGCTCTTGATTTACGACCTAGCCTTATTGGAGTAAAATCTCAAGCTCACTTAATTCGCTTCAGGATTTACATAGATCTTATTGCAGATTTGGAATGGCCAAAATATTATAGTAAAATATCGAGCTCGCTTCACTCGCTCCTGGTTTTTAGTCGCTTGTGGAACCATGTTTTTAGTCGCTTGTAGAAATGAAATAAATAAATAAATAAATAAAAAATAAAATAAAATGTTTCTTCTGTCACACGCGTTTTTTATTGTAACGCCCTAGTCGTACTGTAGTAAAATCTCAAGCACGCTTCGCTAGCTCGGATGGCTCGGATATTATAGATCGTGAAAAACTCGAGCTCGCTTCGCTCGCTCCGGCTCTCCTGGCTCCTAGATTGTTTTGCAACCTGACCTTGATCTATACCTAGCCTCTCTACGCCCTGGGAAAAAATAATTGCTGCGCCGATCCATGCCCTTTCTTTTGACTTTGCCATAGTCGGGGAAAAAGTTAGTGGGCCGCTTGTTTGAATTTTCCCGGTAGTTTTTTGAGTCCCAGACCGACGCTGTTGTGCCGATATAGTGATGTTCAGTTTCAGTTGTTCTCTTACCAATGTACAGATTACAGGAATAGTAAGGATACTGGAATTTCACTCGATCGGTGCGGGATTGAACGAAAACTAGCATTCAAACAACGGTATGAGTATATAAGTATATATATAAGTAGGTATGTATAGTATAGGTAGAATTATTTTCAGAGAAACATAGATGGCGCTAGCTAGCCTTCAATTTGACATAAGGTGGATGCATAATGTTGCCACGAGTGGGTTCTCTTTTCTAATATACTTATATTACTCTTTGGTCAGGGGGTCCTTAGAGCAATTGATGATTGATAAATGATAAGCATTAAAAAAAAACACGGCACCCGATCGTTTATACCTGGTGGTTTATACGGTGCTAGTTTTCAGCGCCAGTCTTTCGCGCAGTCGTCGGGTTTTGTTTGTGAAACTCGTGCCAGTGTTTGGCACGACATGTATGCACGACTTCAAAAATTGACGTGGGGAATGCGAAAGACGCAGGCAGAGGACACTGGACAAAAACTAGACGCGTGCTCAATTCCGTTCTAGCGCTGGCATGCCGCGATAAATTGGCGCGGAAAGTGTTTATGCGCTGCAAAATTATCATCGTCTAAACCTGCGTTTGTAGTAAGAAAAAAAACCACATAACATTAATTTGTATCGCGCAGGTGTTGCCGTTCGACGACAACGTGTGCGTGCACGAGCCGTGCCTCAACTACGAGGAGTGCCTCACGGTGCTCAAGTTCGGCAACGCGTCCGGCTTCATCAACAGCGACACCGTGCTCTTCAGGCCCATCTACCCCGTCACCACCTTCAGCTGCCAGTGCCCGCACGGATTCACTGGTATATTAACTGATACATAGAGCCGTGCCTCAACTACGAGGAGTGCCTCACGGTGCTCAAGTTCGGCAACGCGTCCGGCTTCATCAACAGCGACACCGTGCTCTTCAGGCCCATCTACCCCGTCACCACCTTCAGCTGCCAGTGCCCGCACGGATTCACTGGTATATTAACTGATACATAGAGCCGTGCCTCAACTACGAGGAGTGCCTCACGGTGCTCAAGTTCGGCAACGCGTCCGGCTTCATCAACAGCGACACCGTGCTCTTCAGGCCCATCTACCCCGTCACCACCTTCAGCTGCCAGTGCCCGCACGGATTCACTGGTATATTAACTGATACATAGAGCCGTGCCTCAACTACGAGGAGTGCCTCACGGTGCTCAAGTTCGGCAACGCGTAGGTAGGTGTAGATGGCTGCGGTAGGAGAGGAAGGCCGAAAAAATGAAGCAAGAAGGGAGTTGAAATGACGAAGATAAGAGAGATGAATGAAAGAGGATGACATATTGCGCCAACCCTATGGAAAATGGGAAAGAGAATGATGACATTGATACAGGCGAAGTCGTGGTGGTCCAGTGGCGAGGAACCATGCCTGTCGTGCAGGAGGGTTCGATCCCTATTCAGGCCGACTAGTACTAATGAGGTTTTCAAAACATACAGGTAGAATTTGTAACACCATTGCACTATTGACTTTGCGGTGATGAGAATATCGTTTACTTGTACAAATAAATGATAATTCCACCAACATACTGAAGTGCGATTTTTGAAAATCATACGAGCGACTTGGCAGTGGAAAATGTCAAAATTACTATGGAGATTATGCATCTTTCTACTGCCAAGTCGCTCGTATCTTTTTCAAAAATCGCACTTCTGGCTCAACACGAAATCTCCAAAACTATAAGTTAATAAGTGTAAGATAGACATAATTTCTTTATTGTATTTGTATATTTCGAGATAATTCTTTCGTAGGTACCCGAGAGCATTACATGTGTGACACAGAGGTGGACCTCTGCTACTCATCGCCTTGCGTCAACAACGGAACTTGTATCAGACGGGAAGGAGGGTACACCTGTGTGTGCGCCGCTGGTTTTACTGGTAATTATGTTTTGTGTTCGACTAGTTAACAGAGGATGTCGATAGAATTTGTTCGAAAATGGCCTCTATCAATAGGCTAAACGAATATCGCCATCTTTGTACATTGTTAAATATTTGTTTTTTAAGTAAGTAGCCATAGATTTCTGATAAGCTGTCGAGACCCACCGTGATCGTCTAGTGGTTAGGACCCAACGTTGACGGAAGTTATCAAGAAATCATGAATTCGTATTATTACCTACATTAAATAGAAATAAATTAATAACTCCAGTGGCGAGTAACCTTACCTGCCGTGCAGGACGCGATGTTGAAGGGGATGGTATAATTAAGCCAGCTAAGACACGAAAACTCAAAGACTATAAACCGTAGTAACTTTATATTTGTCACGCATATTTCTATTGGCTTTTAGGTGGTCGCTGAGAAAGAATTTTTTTCAAAATTCAACCTCGAAAAGTGTGATAATGGCCTCGATTCGGACTGTGCCACGACTTAACTAAATTTATTCCTGTCACTTTCTACAATAAGATTAAGAAAAGAGACAGAAAACCAACAGCTGACTTTAGTGCTGTTAAAGTGACGTTACACGCCCAAAAACGCTTTAAATAAGATGGCGTACATTATGATGGCATCTTATTTTCGGCGTGTAACGTCACTTTGACAGCACTAAAGTCAGCTGTTGGTTTTCTGTCTCTTTTCTTAATCATATTTTAGAAAGTGACAGGAATAAATTTAGTTAAGTTAAGTCGTGGCACAGTCCGAATCGGTACCAATGAGGGTGGAAAATTGTATGGGAATTTTAAAATTATCATCGTAGCAAAGTACCGGTGTCCTTAGGCTGCATCCTATCATATCATATCATATCCTATCCTATTATATTTAGCATAGTTAATCGTTATTCTTCTTCTTCTTGGTCGTAACCTCATGGCTGAGGGACGTGACCATCGTGGGTCGCTTGTGCCACCACAGCTCTCCAGGCCGCTCGATCTTGAGCCCGGCGTATGCTGGCCTGTAGTGTAGTCTCGGTCATTTCTTTTACCACTTCGGTCCACAGGCGTGCATTACCACCAGGCACAAGTAGGCAATCAGAGCTGAAAAAGAGCCTTTACGGTGTTTTCAGCATAATTGTGCCCACGACTATACCCAGACTGCTATCAAACATATTTTTAATACTATACCTACCATATTAACAATCCACTTTTCGCTGGGATTGCCTGAATTCTGTCCATAGCACCAGCACCAGAGTGGCAAGTAGGTAGATAGTGAGCCTGTTGGTCACCAACTTGCCACTGGTTTGTATACTGTTTCACGTTTAATTTCTTACCTATTTCTTCATAGCACTGCTCTCTTTATTGACGATCAATCTTCGCTAGTTGATGAATATTATTAACGACAAGTCAAATGAAAACTTCGCGAAAAGATTTGAACTGCACGTAATTTATCGAAACAAATTTGATCTTTCACTACAAACCTTACTTTATTTATAATTTGTCAATATTAACAAAATACACAGCTAGAAACAAAATATTCAGCTAATTTCTACCCAAACACATAAAAAACAACTGAAAACATTTGAACACGCTCGGAATTCAACAAACTGTCAAAGTCAAACAAAACAAAATCGGCCAACAAAGGGCTGCGTTCCGAACCTACGTCCCAGGTGCACCCCGATTGCAACTTTTCACACTAAACGCCGCGCCGTTCAAGAGTGATATTTTTGAAATTCACACATCTTAATTCGTGTACGAATAATGCATAAATTCCATAGAGTTTGGCATCACTTTCGTATACGAATTAGGATGTGTGACTTTAAAAAATCGCACTCCAGAGCCTCGGTGAAAACGTTCTTACCATAGAGCGAGTTGAGAAAACAACCGCACCCAAAGGTCGTGAACGCAGCCAAGTGAACAACGTCAAGAGCGCGCATGCAACCAAATAGCGAAGATGCAATCTATCAATGAGATGCCAAGCGCTTCGTTGTTTTCACGCGAGGTTGGTTAATACATTACGCATGCTTATTTTGTGACAATAAATAGCGAAGGTCAAACGTCACGTATTATCGCGTGGTTAATGCGTACTTTGCATTTTTGTCGTATAGTTTTTAACAAGTGTAAATGCATAGGTAGCCATAGATCGTTTGTATTGCGTGAGCTTGTGCCGTTTGAAAACTGCCTATTGCGCGCTGCGTGCGTGCGTTCGGGGCCCACCCGAACTTCGGGCAGTTCTTGCGCGCCATATTTGAATGTGGAATTAATCTTTTGGATGCTTTCTTTGTTTGTGTTTATAGAGTATGACTGTAAATTGTTAGTTGATTAATAATTAATGAGGAGACAAGTAGGCACTGCCTAATTGCCTATATACACTGCACGCGCATGCTTCGGTCCATCTCGTAGGCATGCGTCCTCTACCTCTCTTTCCCTCCATACGGCGGGTGATCATGAGTTTTTCTGAACTATCTGATCTCCTGACCGTATGCCCAAAGAATTTAAGGACTCGTTGCATACAGATGGTGGAGAGTCTCGTCGTGGAGAGAATCGTTATTACGATAGTACAAGTATGAACTCCTTATTAGGTGTCAACTGCGAAACAGTCCTAACAAAAGCGACGTGCGACTTCAGCGGTGATGGGACGATATGCCGCAGCGGTTCCCAATGTGTGGCGAGGAGGGAAGGCGGGATCCTGTGCCAGGGCTGCGCCATCGACCCGGCCTACACCACCGACATGTGCGAGCTGAGGGCGAGGAGCTTCCCCGCGGCTTCCTTCTTGACGTTCGCGGGGCTGAAGAGAAGGCATCGATTTAATTTGAAGCTTAGGTGAGTGGAATTAGAGTTTGTTTTACTCTGTAAGTAAATGGCGTATTGTATTGTTGTATGGGGTTGTATTTTTGTGTTAATCTTAGCTAAGATTATGCCGAAATTAGGGTTGATGGAATAAATCAAATCAAATAATAATTTATTTCAGACTATAGATAGATCCATAATAGCGTTAGTAAGGGCTTAAAAACTATGTTAGTATTACAATAAAAACAATAAATTAAGGCGATTGAGTGATAGATATAAAATTTTTTTGTGGTAGATTTTAATAAAACGTGTCTCATTTCATTAATGATTCATTTATGTACGAACTATTCAATTAAGAACGTGAATCCTTTTTAAATAATGCTAGTAGCTAAACATTTGTTGTTCCATGTAATAATTAACAAACATTTTCGCACCACAGATTCGCAACGCAAACCACATCAGGCCTACTTCTCTACAACGGCCGCTACAACGAGCGCCATGACTTCGTCGCCCTAGAAGTGATAAGTACAGGCGCAGGTCACGGCGGTGGACCCGGCTTGAGATTTACCTTCAGCCTCGGAGGTGTGAAGGCTGAAGTGACGGTGCCTGGTGATGTGGCCGACGGGGTCTGGCATAGCGTGGAAGTGGAATATTTTAATCGGGTAAGCGGGCAATGTAGCTACTACAATAAGGTTCAGGATCTCTTCGCCTTAGAAGTCATTAGTACAGGCGGTGGACCCGGCTTGAGATTTACCTTCAGCCTCGGAGGAGTGAAGGCTGAAGTGACGGTGCCTGGTGATGTGGCCGACGGGGTCTGGCATAGCGTGGAAGTCGAATATTTTAATAGGGTAAGTGGGTAATATAGGTGCTAGAATAGGGGTCATTAAATGTTGTGCGAGTACTAGTGATAGCGAAGCTACTAGTGCTTATAGGTCAGGAACAGTCCCTTTTATGAAGATTCATTTTAGAATGACTTTGTTACTCTAGAAATGATATGTTTACGCGACGGTGGACAGCCAATCCTACACAAATACTAAAAAAAATTATACATATTCCATCGTGATAGTAAAACCATTGTATGAAATATTAATATTAATGTCGATTTCTGATGTCAAATTGTTCCATTTATTAAAAAAGATAGCACCGTGGTGTTCTGTGGTGATGATAATATAGAGAATTTTGAAGTTGAAATAAACCTTAGCCTTAAAACAATAATTAACTGGCTTCAATCGAATAATTTGAAAATTAACCTAGAGAAAACAAAATTAATGAATTTTAAGTTGAGACATAATGATTTGCTGAATCTTAATATTAATTATGAAGGACAAGAAGTTGGAGAAACAACCGTAACTAGGTTTTTGGGTATCCAAATTGATAATAACATGAGCTGGAATACACATACAGACATGGTTAGAAGTAAACTGAATCAGTTCTCTTATGCCCTATACAAGCTGAGCAAGGTAGTAAATAGAAATGCTGTAATGGCAGTATATCACGGATTTGTCGCCTCCACTTTAAGATACGGGTTGATTTTTTGGGGAAACGCTACAAACAAGGAGGAAGTCTTTAAATCACAGAAAAGATGTATAAGAGCGATATGCAATCTACGGCGGACAGACAGCTGCAAACCGTACTTTATTAAGCTTAATCTATTAACGATGCCAGCTCTTTACATTTACGAGATTGCAATATTTATAAAGACAAATATGCATTTATTTGAATATGAAAAAAGTAGACGCCGCTGTGACATGTTGAGAATAATAGCAACTAGAACAAAGTTCATGCATAAAAGTATATTTGCCATAGCGCCAAAAATCTATAACAATATACCGAAAACTATACGGAATTGCAACACCTTAAATGCGTTTAAGAGAGCTTTATTTAGGTTATTAGTAAACAAAGCCTACTATTCTTTAAATGAATTTTTATCTGACGAAGTTTTGTAACATAGTTATTGTTATTGTCATGTCCGAATTACTTGTATGTCTAATAGATATACTGTAGGTATGGTTCAATGTATAATTCATTAATTAGGATATTTTAATTATTATTGTAATGACAACTTTAATTTGTTTGAATGTTTTGATAAATGTATTTTTTTTTTGTAGTGTTGTTTAATTTAGTTTTTTTATGTTTATTTAAACTGGACATTAATTTTGTAATAATTGTTTATTTATGATTGTTTGATAATATTGTGTTGTTAATTGAATGATTTGAATGTAACACCTAATTAATTAAGATCGTGTTTGTATTGTTATGCCCTGACGGGGTGCTTCATTGTAAAAAAGTTTAACATCCTGTACGATAACTTTATTACTATGTACATTATAATGTAGCAATGCAATAAAATATCTGAAATATATCTGAAATATCTGAAAAAAAAAAGTTACCAATATAGCTTTCCCGACCAGTCCACCTGGCTACTTATTATTCACCTGGGTGGAGCATGAATTCTCAGAATAAGCCTTAAAATAACTTTCTTTTTGTCTTTCAGACGGCAACAATGATACTAAACGACTGCGACAAAGCGCTATCTCTATCCGGTGCTGCAGACTTTGGTATAAAGTACGCGTGCGCGAATTTCACTAGGAAGGTGCTTCCACCGCGCTGCGATATTCCTACGGAGACATGCCACAGGTAATGTACCTATAGACAATATTTTTTAATAAAAAATACATCACGAATTCACGACCGTTTTCCATTCAGGTACGGTTAGCAATTTAGCTACAAGTATAGGTAGGTACTTGTTTGCAGTTAACAAGCACGCATTTATAATCCAATTTAAGAACGAAAAATGTTTCATTGATAAGTAAAATTGTTTTCAACAGGTTCCTAGATTTGACAGGGCCGCTGCAAATCGGAGGCCTGCCGAATATTCCTAGCAGCTTTCAAGTGAAGAACAAAGATTTCGTCGGCTGCATTTCTGATTTCCACATCGACCATAAATTCGTTGACCTGAATAGGTGAGTCTTCTAGAATATATTCAAGCTTTAATAATACTAATTTAAAACTCGTCTGTTCTGTGGCCGTAGTATGGCAGCGTGATACAGCGCTATTGCGCCTTCGCTCTCTTTTTATTTGCGTGCGAATGAACGATATAAAATGTGTGATATAGCTATACTTCATTCCAAATAACGGCGACAAGATTTTCAGATTCCTATTTAGCTTTCTGGCCAATTCTGAGTACCAAATGTAATATTTTTATAAGAAAGATATACTATCCTACATATCTTGGACGGTACAAAAGCTGTTTTAAGAATAAGTGAGAGTAAGTGCTTCAAATCTCTGTTTCCGTAATGCAAAATAGCCTTAAAATTTCGCAGCTATTTGGAAAGGAGTATATATCACGCGCAACATGCTAATGCTTCTATGAATCCATAGTTACAACACACAAATTCTTTATTTCTGCGGCCGTAGCACGATATCTTGATATACCGCTATCGCACCTTCGCTCTGTTTCGGTTTGCACGCGAACGAACGAGATAAAAGGTGTGATATAGACTACGGCGGCTGATAATCATTAACCTATTTGTTTTTTCTAAGTTTTGTCGCTGACAACGGCACGCTCGCAGGATGCCCAGAGAAACGATCGCACTGCGGCTCCACCCCGTGTTACAACGGGGGCGAGTGTCACGACTTGTGGGACACCTACCTGTGCGAGTGCGGCGAAGGATACACCGGCAAAGATTGTGCTGATTGTAAGTATTGCTTTTATATTAAACTAGTTTAAACGCGACTTCATCTGCGTTGACTTAAAAAATAAATAAATAATAAATAACGCTCACAGGCACATACATTGTAATGATCCCAAGAAAGCACTATTTATAGGCTGTTTATTATGGAAACCATACAACAACGGCACAAACATATAAACATCCATGACCGAACCGGGATTCGAACCCAGGACACTGGTTTGGCAGTCCGGCGTGGTAACCATTACACCAACCGGGTCGTCAAAAATGGTATCCTATGTGTTAAATCCAGAACATATTACCTATATTATCTGTGTGCCAAATTTCACCCAAATACGTTCACCGTTTACGCGTGATTGAGCCACAAGAATAATCACAAACTTTCACATTTAAAATATTACGAGCTTTTACCCGCGACTTCGTCCACATAAATTATATACCAGATTTTAAGTCAGATGATAAGCTATCAAACAAAAAAGTTTCATCAAAATCGGTTCAGTAGTTTTTGGGTGATACTCGAACAAACAAACACCCAAACAAACAAATAAACAAACAAACAGACAGACAAAAAGTCCAAAAATTGGTGATTTGGAATCAGGGACAGGTAAAAACCATGTCGTAATTTTTTTGTTGTAAATATCTTCAACGTACAGACACATTTCTGTTACAGTTTTATAATAGTTTAGATTGAGCCATAAAAATAATAACAAACTTTCACATTTATAATATATCAGACTGTTTTAGGAATTCTATTACGTCTTTTTTAGAGGTTCTTCAACAAAAAATGTACCTATACCAAGGTAAAAGGCTTAAAAGTCACTGAGCGAAGAGGTACCTATCAATAGTTTAGGATTTCAAAATGCAGCCCAGAATCTCTACTTTTGTCACACCCTGGACACCTTATAGGATGGGCTCGCACTGGCAAGAAGAGGATAGTACATAAACTGAGAGAGAATGAGAGAGAGAGGAATACATCAAAGCTTATTGTCGTCCACCTCCCGTAACAGATGCATGGGCGTTAGTCCACAACGCGTGCCGAATTTTTCTTTCCCCTGAGAACAGATTGCATAGATTGTACACAAATTCCCAGAAACGCCAAGACCTACATTTTAATTGACTTACTTCCAGCTACATCAGCTCCATGGCGCTTCAGCGGCGACGGGATGCTCTCATTCAACCCGCTACTGCGGCCCATTCAACTGCCGTGGCTGAACGCGCTGTCGATACGCACGCGGCAGCAAGACGCCTTCCTTATGTCCATACAAGTCGGACAGAATAGCAGCATTTTTATTAGTGTGAGTAACAGTCTGCTTCTGGTTACAGTATAGAAAACCAGTAGAAATCGCAAGAGTTTGAAAACTAGTGTGCCCAGCATTTTCATCAATCTTATGATGGAATTTGTATAGTGACTTATGAACCTTTTTCTGCACCTGCACGAAATGAAAGATCCATAGATTATTGAACATACTTCATGTGACTTCTATTTAGGCGGAGCCGGATTTTCTTTTCTGTGCTTTTTTAGTAACTGGCCTCAATGACCTAAATGCTCACTTTTTGGATTTAGTTCTGTAAACCGAAAATTCTCATATTCATTAGGAAGCTAAGCTAACGACAGCGAGAGGTTACTTCAGTCACCAAAATAGAATTTCGAGTTAGTTCCCAATATAATCATTTTCTTATGGTGCCATCTCCTATTGGAGGCTATCTATCATTATGATTATTCAGACCCTAAAAGACTGCAGCCTTGAACAGTGGCGTGGTGTTCATAGGAAACTATTAATAGAAACTAATTTAACTTTTTTATCCACAGCTAAAATCCGGTCTCCTCCACTACTCGTACAACGGTGAAACGATGTTCCTACCGTCCACCACCCTCGCCGACGGCAACTGGCACCGCATAGAGATCAAATGGCTCGGCACCGATATCTCAGTCAACATCGACTATGGACTTAGAAATGCTCTACTGCCTATGCTCGCCAACAAAGTGCAAGGACAGTATATAGGCAAGATCCTGATCGGTGGACCTGATAGCACGGCTGGGTTGCTCGCTTCGGAGGTTGGATATTTTGAAGGTTGTATTCAGGTAAGATATATGACAAAGTTATGAATGTTATGATTGACTGAAGGGCTTACATTTACCTCGCCTATAGAATAAGTCTGTTGCACAGATATTTGTAATGTAATTTTTGTCTTGATTCAGAGAGAATGATAGCAGAATTCTAGACACAATTGGACTATAATTATTTATTTTAATCGAATGGTTCTATTAGTGAAGTTAAATCCATAGGCCTTGATAATACTCTAACAGCAGCGGGTCGCAGCACTATCTAGCTTGTTTCCCACAATCCACACTGTCCAGTCTACGTTGTAGAGTATGGCCTAATCTCTCTCACTCTTTTTAATAGATCCTAGAGGATTAATAGAGGGGCCTATAATATCTTTTATAGTTAGATTCAACAGGATCCAAATTATTGTTTGCACAAACTAAATATAGGGTTTTCTTTAAGCAGACACTTTTTTAAGGGGATGATCAGACCGTCAAACTGAACAACTTTCTCTATGGCACCAACATCGAAATCGCGAAAACAACAGCTGTTCCATACAAAACTGCAAACCTACTCAAGCCAAATGTAGTTTATTTTTATTTTATTGGAAAATCAACAGCAATAATACATATAATACAGTAGTTACATGAGTATGTATATGACATTTGATTTTTTAATCGCGATTTCGATGTTGGTCCCATAGTTGTTCAGTTTAATGGTCTAGTCATCCCCTAAAAAAACTGCCAGCATATTAAGAAGGACTCCATATATTTGAAATATATAAAAAAATAATTTAGACATGTTATTTTATTCATAATGTTGTTGTTTTAGGACGTTCGTGTGGGCACAGCTCAGTCGTTACTCAATCGACCGACGGTACGGGAGAACGTTAGAGATGGATGCCAGTCGCGCTCCGATTGTATGCTGTCAATATGCCCACCTTTTGTAAGTAGACCTGTCTTCCTTCACACATTATACTTTGGTACAGGTATCGCTTAACCACAGATTATTCAATAGTTACTACGCTTAACTGAGTAAGTGCCTTAGGTAGTGGAGCGGTGCGGGAGGGGGTGAAATATTACGTCTGTCAACTGTCGCTCTATAGTGCGAAGATCATTGACCAAGAAATCCCACTTTCGCTAGTAGACAGAATATCAGTGTAACCGCGTATGAGATAGCGATACTCATACAATTGCATACAATTTTATATGAAGTGCGCTACGAGAAGTGCGACAATTCTTGGTCAGTGGCCGTAGTACAAAAATGTAGTTACGTCGATGAGGACAGCAATAAGGTAGAGATCACCTTTTTTAACTAGAGCGAATTGGCTATATGCATCTCTTATTAAGTGAATAGGACAAAACACGTTCCGACTTCACTGAGTAGGTTTCTTAGGCACTTTCACCGTAGAGGGCTACGGCAAAAGTGTCTAAGAAACCTACTCAGTTAAGCGCTAGATCTGTATTGGTATTGCCTGTACCTTAGAATGCCCTTTAACTTAACCCTTTAACCCTTAGAATGCTCTTAATGTCTCACAGAGTAAATGCGTATTATCATGGGACAACACGCAATGTGAATGCGACCGCGGCCGGCTGGGGCCGCAATGTATCGCGGCCTGCGACCTGAGCCCGTGCGGGGAGCGCGCCACCTGCGTGCCCGAACACACCGACCGCGGCTACAGGTGCACGTGCCACGACGGGTACCTGCTTACTGGTGAGTCTCTATACAGGGTGAAATTGATATCATTGGCATCCTTTTAAACTAAGAGTCTACCCATCAAACTGAACAACTTTTACTACGGGAGCAAACAGATCGGAGCAAAAAAAATCACCTGTTGCATACATTTGAGTCGAGTAGGCATTATAGTTTAGTATGGGACAGCAGATTTGTTAGTTGCGCCGATCGGTTTGCTCTCATAGTAAAAGTTGTTCAGTTTGATGGGTAGACTCTTACTCCATGGGTAGACTCTTAGTTTAAAAGGACGCCAATGATATCAATTTCACCCTGTATAGGGTCCTTCTTAATATGCTGACACTTTTTAAAGAGGATGATCAGACCATCGAACTGAACAACTTTCTCTATGGGACCAACATCGAAATCGTGAAAAAAAAATCAGCTCGACCATACAAAACTGCAAACCTACTCGAGACAAATGTATGGGACAGCAGATATTTTTTTGGGCTTTCTATGTTGGTCCCATACAGAAAGTTATTCAGTTTCATGGTCTGATCATCCCTTTAAAAAAGTGTCAACGTATTAAGAAGGACCCTGTATTGTATTGAAAAAACCGTATTTGTATCGACATCATCATCATAATTTATCCAGTAGCGTAGCGATGGAGGGGCAAATACCCCGGGCGGCACTTTAATAGGGGCGGTAAATTCGGGAAGAATATCGATTGATTGAGCTCTGTCTAAGACCTATTCGTAGAGCAAAGTCGAGTTCGGTTCGCTCGCTCTTAGTTTCTGATTTAATTACTGTGCCTACACACATAATCCTTAAGAGTTCTGACCACAGCTAAGACGTGATGCTAAAAATTTTGAGCGTGCTTCGCTCAATCCATAGCTTTTACTTACCTTTGTACATGTTTTTTACGTAAAAAGTTCTGGCTCTAACCGATTCGTATTGAGGGGAAAAGTCGAGGTCCCTTCTCTCTAAGTTTCTATTTTTGTATGGGTAAACCAAAAGATATTATATACCAAAGATTTTTTTGGATAGACCAAAAAAATCTTTGTTATATACGATATAATATCTTTTGGTTTAAGATATTATACACGACGAGCTTTTACCCGCGACTTCGTCCGCATAAATTATATACCAGATTTTAAGTCAGATGATAAGCTATCAAACAAAAAAGTTTCATCAAAATCGGTTCAGTAGTTTTTGCGTGATACTCGAACAGACAAACACCCAAACAAACAAACAAACGGACAGACAAAAATCCAAAAATTGGTGATTTGGAATCAGGGACAGGTAAAAACCATGTCGTAATTTTTTTTTGAAAATATCTTCAATGTACTACAGACACATTGCTGTTACAGTTTTATAATAGTTTAGATATACGCGATAAGCGGTAATGGCTAATCAGGTTGCTTGAATTGACCTGTCTCCACTCCAGTGGAACGGCACTCAATCCTAATTCAGAAACCAAACGTGCCGAAAAAAATAACTCAAACAGTTACTAACTAATCATGATATTTCCAGCGCAAGGGTGTATAGAAGAAGGTGTGGAGGAGTGTCCGGGGGGGTGGTGGGGGGTGAAGGCGTGCGGGCCCTGCGCGTGTGACGTCACGCACGGGTACCACCCGCACTGCGACCGAGACTCCGGGCACTGCCACTGCAAGGTAAGCCAGGCCTGAAGACACCTTAACAACGCGTTTATAAATGTTAGGAAGCAGTGGTCTACAAGCTGCAGCACAGCAAGTATGATACTTTTTCTTTGGTCTAGACGCGGCTTTTCTTTCCGGTTTTATTTTATTTCATACATAGGAACAAACAAACCGACTTAAATAAACAAACTTTTGTAATATTCTTATCTTAGGCTGGTTTCAGAGTCGCTTTTACGTTCAGGAGTGCGATTTTTGAATCTCATTCGCTGAGTTCAGCAGTTGAAAATGTCAAAATTACTGTGGAGATACGCATCTTTCTACTGCTGATTTGACTTTAAAAATCGCACTCCTGAAGTATAATTTTTGAAAGTCAAATCAGCAGTAGAAAGATCTCCACAGTTATTTTGTCATTTTCAACTGCTGAACTCGGCGAATGAGATTCAAAAATCGCACTCCAGCGCAAGCGGTAAGCGCGCGGTTCGTACTATGAAATTGTCTATCGCGGTTCAGTTTTCACTGTGAAACGATACAAAGCAACACATTGCTAGTGGCCCGCGTCGCTTACGACCCGCGCCGGCGCAAGCGTGACTCTGAAACCCCAGTAAACAATTATTATCCTTTGATATTAACTTTTCTACCATGTGAACTTTTTGTTCCTCATTCTCATTTTCTCCTGAGTTTGTCTATGGGTTTATGTTGACATAAACAACCTATAATAAATGCCTCTTTAGCAATCCAAAGGGGAAATGTTACCGACGGAATGGGCAACCATTGAACCTCGGATCACATATAGCCTCAGCCATACGGGTCACGTCGTGCTGAGCCTATCTGATAATGATGGCTCTTGAAGATTGTTATTGTAAATCACTTATTTCCACGGAATATTTCTTCATGTCACTCGACAGGAGAATCACTACAAGCCGTCAGGATCATCAGAGTGCCTCCCCTGCCAGTGCTACGCGGCCGGGTCGCTGAACAGCTCGTGCGAGGCGACCACGGGACAGTGCTACTGTCGCGGCGGCGTCATCGGACGCGCCTGCGACTCCTGCGCCAACCTGTACGCTGAGGTCGCCCCTAACGCCGGCTGTGAAGGTACTATACTATAACGCGGCCGGGTCGCTGAACAGTTTATCGAGATATCGATTTAAGCAGGGTATTACATACAGATTGGCCCCTCCCTGCCACACTTCAGAGGCTAAGAAGCACGTACAGCCTCTCGTACCTCGTACATCTTGTTTGTAATGCCAGGGTTGTGACAATAGTTGTCTCTTATATGATAGAATAGATGTGGCTTAAAATTGAAAACTCAAGTTCTTCGTGTTAGTCTGATAGGAGCGAAAGAGTAAAGATTTCTTTTGTAGTATATTACTGATTGCAACTGCCTCCGTGGTCTAATGGTTAAGAGCATTGGGCTCTCGACACGGAGGCTGTGGGTTCGATTCCCACGGGGGATATGTCGCTTTGTGCGTTTTTCCCTAGTTGGTTAGGACATTGCAGGCTGAGTTACCTGATTGTCCGAAAAGAAAAATGATTCCCTGCTTCGGATGGCACGTTAAGCCGTTGGTCCCGGTTAGTATCTCTGGTGGTAGTAGTCGTTACATAAAAACCACGTCAGAGGCCGTAAGGCGGTCTGAAAAAACTCTGACACCAGGGCTCTGCCCACACGATTAGAAGAATAACTGATTGCAATATAAACTTGGTGCCGGATGTGTATGTATGATCTCAAAGTTGATCTCAAACCACTGTCTATAAAGGAATTGGAGTAGGGGTAAGTTCCTTGGGTCTGTCTGTTACAAAATATGTTACATATCTCTTTATTACAAATGTATAATGTTTTGTCTGCAGTTGTGTACGACGGGTGTCCTCGCTCATTATCTCATGGTGTTTGGTGGCCTCGGACCAAGTTCGGAGTTGAAGCAATAACTGACTGCCCTACAGGTAAAATATATCGTTTTACTCTCTGTCCAGTAGCAGAATAGAGGTCCAAATGACCAAAATAACATTATCGATATATTTGCCAAGCATGTGCCCATTTCAAACGTGTTTGTGTTATTGTAGGAACGAGCGGCAAAGCGACCCGGATGTGCGATGAAACACAAGTAGTGCCTTGGCAAGAGCCCGACATGTTCAACTGTACAACATCGACATTCTATCAACTTAGGAAACAGGTAAGGTTTTAAACAAATTAATAAACTTATACTTATTTGCTTTGTCCATTGTGTTACCAAATAGTCTTCAGAGCTTATATCCTGCTCTCGAACAATGAAAAACAAACATCTTGAGAGAACCTGCAAACGCTGAAAAAGAATTCTGATGCGTATGTGAAGCAGTATAGTATTATTTTATCTGTGGTGAAGTCTACCAATCTGCATTGTGCACGCGAGGTGGGCAAATACCATACGTACAGGCCTACTCTGCAACTGCAAGGCACTGCAGGCAGTGATATGTTGATTGCAATAAAATGTAACGGATGGATAAATCGTTTTTACGCTATTTCTAGAAGATTATTTACAAAGAAACGTTCCTTTTTTTATGTATTTTTGTTCACGCAGCTAAACAAAATAGAAACGGGAGAGCTCCTAGTGAACACATTTGTCGGAGTACGCCTGGCCGAAGACCTCACGTCAGCGTGCGCCAACACGCCGCGGCTGTATGGCGCCGACGTGCTCGTAGCCGAGGGGATACTGCTCGAGCTGATGCAGTACGAGCTCCGCCAGGCTGGCCTGAACCTTACGCACAGTCAGGATAAGGACTATGTTAGGGTGAGTACTTGGTTACATTCTATATATTTTAGGCTGGGTTGAAACTTACGAACAGGTAGGATGAGTTCATGGGTACATTCTAAACCATATTTGGTATTTCTATTAATCTGTCTATGACCCGTAATATGATTGATTATGCAGCGACAGAAAAAAGCTTTTAATATCCTCTTCCTTAAGATATTCCACAGCCACACTAAATAAATATGTCGGTCTACCATCACGTAAGACTGAGGATAGGTGAGATACTGAGGTCAAATGCAAGCCAATTTGGTAACATACAAAAAACATTAGTAATTCAGATCAGGAGTGCGTATTTTGAATCTCATTCGCTGAGTTCAGCAGTTGAAAATGTAAAATTACTGTGGAGATATGCATCTTTCTATTGCTGATTTGAGTTTCAAAAATCATACTTCAGGAGAGCGATTTTTGAAAGTCAAATCAGCCGTAGAAAGATGCGTATCTCCATAGTAATTTTGACATTTTCAACTGCTGAACTCAGCGAATGAGATTCAAAAATAGCACTCCAGGGTAAAAAGCAGCTGACTAATATCAACTCTGGACTGGCCATAAAACTAAATAATAATAATAAATAATTATAAATACCTACATTACTTACTAGTTTTTCTCTTCTATAATCTTCTTTGGATTAAATTCATTGCGAGTTCCAATACTGTTAACAGTAATTTCCAAGCTCACTTGTGAATAGTAGGAACGTATAAAATTTTTCATATCCACATTAATATTATCAATATTTTTTTGCAGAATATAATAAAATCAGCGAATACAATCCTGAACTCGGAGTACGATAAAGAATGGCGTCGTATCAGAGAGCTGACCGGGCACGGAGTCGAGCATCTACTGCAGAAGTTCGATAAATACATAGCAGTGCTGGCCGAGAGCCAACATGACACATACACCAGTCCCTTTGAGATTGTATCCACTGATCTTAGTAAGTATTTATAAATAAACCCGCGACTTCGTCCGCATTAATTATATACCAGATTTTAAGTCAGATGATAAGCTATCAAACAAAAAAAGTTTCATCAAAATCGGTTCAGTAGGTTTTGCGTGATACTCGAACAAACAAACACCCAAACAAACAAACAAACAAACAAACAAACAAACAAACAAACAAACAAACGAACAAACAAACAAACAAACAAACAGACAGACAAAAAATCCAAAAATTTGTGATTTGGAATCAGGGACATCTAAAAATCATATCGTAATCTTCTTTTTGTAAATATCTTCAATGTACAGACACACTTCTGTTACAGTTTTATAATAGTTTAGATATCTTAATTTTTACACAGACTATCTAAGTCCCATTGGAAGTACCAGAATCTAACCCGGACTTTTGTTTATGATGACTAAGCAACGATATACAAACATCTACTATATCTACTATATCGTAACATACATCATACTAATATTTGCTCCTTACGGGATTCGAACACGCGACCCTCGGCATAGCAGGCAGATTCACTCCCAGCCGAACTGTCGGGCCGTCAATTTAAGGGTTTTTAGTAACCAAAATAGAGTTTATTTTATTCACCACCAACACTTTGGTCGGACGACTTTGTATGGGTCACAGATCGGCATATGCCTGGTTCAGTGTAGGGCTGATTTAAAGTTGGATCCAGAAGGGGGCCATCAACATCATCATCTCAGACGATGGACGTCCACTGCTGAACATAGGCCTCCCCCAAGGATCGCCACAACGACCGGTCTACGTTAACGAAGAGCCCTATTATTTATGAATTCTTTCTTTTCCAGTAATCGGTGTGGACATAGTAACAGCAGAATCAATATACGGCTTCGAACCTTCACAATTAAATCGTTACAACATCGAGCCCTACACCACCGAACGCGTCGTCCTACCAGACACGTCGTCGTTCATACACTCGCCTATACAAGGACCCGGTTACTACGGCAACGGCAAGGCGAAGAGCAAGAAAGCGTCCTCACTGACCGTCTCGTTCCCCAAGTACAACAACTACGTGAAGAGTAGGAGCAAGTTTGATAAATATACGAGGGTGTTGCTACCGCTCGACCTGCTTGGGATTAATAATAATAATATACAAGGTAAGCGAAGTCCTTAGATTCACACTAAATTAAAAAAAAAAAAAAAAAAAAAAATTATTTATTTCCAGACAACATTGATCCATTGGGGTTAGTAACAATTGTGACTTAGTCTACGTTAGTGTACAATTCGGTTAGTAAGTCTTAGACTATGTTAGTATACAAATTTCAACACGGATTTAGTCCTCTGTGTGAGGGACCACATCAGAGGACTATTAAATTTGTTTGCAATGACGTTCAGGAGGCTGTTGCTGCTCCCGCGCACTCTGCTCACTAGTGACGCCGTTTTCTTGCGCCAGATGGCATCAAAGCCATCTGTGCGCGCCTCAGCGAACATTAGTGAGGCACTACAGAAGCGCGGCAGCCGCAACAGCGCCCTGAACGCATTATTAAACTGGACCCGCAAAGCATTGTACGTCTTTTGGGTATATTTGACCCACAGACTTGTTGTGTACAACGATGTGCAGTATGCTTTAAATAGCGTGATTTTGACTGCATCCGTACAACGAGCAAATCTGCGGGCCAGCATGTTCCCCCGGACTGACAATGCTCTGCGTAAAGGGCAAAAGCCTTCTACATCTCTCGACTTGCACTCAAGAGTATTTCGGATGCGAACCACCACAACTCACTTAGCTTACATTATGCCATATGTATTGTATGCCATCTAGAAGTACCTAGTTTCGGAGCAGTGATAAGTCCTCATAATCAACTTCAGATTTTCAATACGTAGCCGTAGTCGAGAGATTTTCAATAAGGGCTAAGAATTTTCAGTCGGAAAAATAGCCCACACCTTGCGCACGCCAATCAGAATCAACGTAAGATCAGACCAAGTTTTGACAGTCTGCGGGGTCATATACAAATAGTATGCCCAGACCAGAGTGCCTTCTGGCTCGTCAGATTTTCAATACGACAGACCTTTCCTTTGGATTTTAGATTGGATTGGATTTGATAAAAATTTTTTACGGGAGATCAACTAAACTTGTTTTGCATGTAATTGAAAACATCGGTTTTATTCCAGTATGCTTTTCATACGGAAGTGCAATGAAAGATGTATGAATGTCAATGAGGCTAAAGAGGTATGTCAGAGTTGTAGCGTGTGGCGGTCAGTGGTCTCTGCCTACCCCCTTGGGACAATGGCGTGAGCTTATGTATGTATGTATGTATGTATGCATTTCATAACTCATGTCATGATTTAATGAAGCTTTAAAACTATCGAAACCTGCATGCTTCAATTTCGAGACATGTATTGTTACCCACTGTCCATTACAAGTGGTGACGGGCTCACTCCCCGTCACAATCACTGGACAGAGTTTCGGTACTACTAGTGAAACGCGAATGTTCTCAGGTTTCAGATACTACACCATCGGGGAATATAGTCGTGAGCATAGGCTTATGCTATGCTAAAAACTATCTGGGCCTCTAGACAAAGTACTTTCGATTAGCGTTAACGACAGTAGAAAACATAAAAAATATATGGACTTGACGTATGGTGACCAAAGTAAACGTCAAAATTTTTCGATCGCCAATGTCAAATCCATACATTCTGTCATTTCTACTAGCGTCCACGCCAATCAGGGATGGATTTAGGGGAGGGCAACCGGGGCAGCCGCTCCGGGCCTCCACAAAGGAGGGGCCCCCACAATCATCATCATCATTGGCCTTTCCATCTATAAAAGATGATTTAAGCAGCGTCTTGGCGGCACTTACGACTTACAAATACACAACATTCGTTTCATTACCAAAATCATCATGGGTCAACCCAAGCGTATTCGTTAGATAACGCGAAAAAATGTAATTTCGGATAATTCTTGTTTCAGATTGTATTTATGTTTGTTAAATAATAAAAGAATGCTGTACTTGGTTTCACAATAAAATATTTATTGGAAAACTCGACTGAAAAAAATTGACCATTTTATTTGGAAAATAATTTGGGGACAGGGGGAATCCACTCCTTTGTTGCTCCGAGGCCTCCACACCTCTAAATGCGGCCCTGACGCCAATAGAAATGTTACTTTGTCTATAGGCCCTGTACTTCCAAATAACCATTCATTTATCATCAACTTCACAGAAAACCTAGAATCGAACTACGAATCCCGAGCGGTATTCTCGTATCTTCAATACTCGCGCAACACTTCCCAACTGATGCCGCTGCGCATGGACGAGTCGGTCAGCCAGCGCTGGGGCGTCAACATCACGCTCGGCTCTCCGATCATACAGGTGGCGCTGTTCGTGCCCGAGTACGTGTGGACCAGGGAGGCCAGCGAGACCAGCGACGATAACTCGCTGGAGAGCAACATGGACGATATTGAAGGTTAGAAACCTTAGAAAGACAAGAGTTTTAGAATGAGTAATATGCGTATAGGGCCTGAGCAAGACTTGTCACTACAGGGTGTAACAAAACACCCTAGTAATACTTAAGGGGGTACTTCATACCATCAAACTGAACAACTTTCACTATGGAGACAACTTCGAAATCTCAAAAAAAAAAATCTGCTGTCCCATACATTTTTGTCGAGTCGGTGGAGCAGTTTTGTATGGGACAGCAGATTTTTTTTTTCGCGAATTCGAACTAGGCTCCATAGTGAAAGTTTTTCAGTTTCATGGGCTGAAGCACCCCCTTAAGTATTACTAGGGTGTTTTGTTACACCCTGTTTAAATGTTTGTTCTGTTTTCCGCATTCAAAATAATGAGCGTTAGTACATGTATGTATGTAATACTTAGGTTTGTAGTTAAGAGGTACTCACTCACACATTTAATGGACAAGAAAAACTCCTGCCATACCGCTTTCAGTGGGCTTTTTGGGTTGTGTTGATAGTGGTATGCCCGGGAAGACAGATTTAATTTCTTAGCAAAAGTTGTACATTTCTCATGTACAAGTACAAGGAAGACCTAGACAGAGTTATCTAGCCCAAGTGAAGGAAAAGGTTGATGTCGTGTCGTATCAGGAACTCAAGACACTAGCGGAAAGTAGACAGGATTGGCGAATACTCCACCGACAAGAGCGTAGCTCTTAAATAAGATGAGGATAAAGTACAATGTCTTACTTGATAAATGGATTTGAGTTGCGAGATTTAAATATAAATTACACGCCACGGATGATAATATAAAATTATAAACGAAAATAAAATAGTCCTTGTGGTTCTACGACGGCCAAATACTTTTTAGGACGAGTAAATAATTAATCTATTTGCCAACTATTTAGGTTAACCTACGTAAACCTCATAATTAACGTTTTCCAGGTATAACATACGCAAACAAAGGCCACCAGCATCCAACCCGTATGAACCACATAAGCGCCAACGCCCAATCCAAAAACACATGGCCCCACGACACCGAAAACACCCACGAAAACCATGGCCCTATCCTCATTCAACCTGCATACAAAAAACAAGAAAAACTATTCCCCAACAAAGATCTACAAGAAAATGAATCTACTTACGTTGCAGAAAAGCTAGAGCAAGAAGGGCCTATAGCTCTAGCTTTGATAATGGAGCAAGAACCGAAAATAAAAGATAATTCTACGAGCGGGGGCAAAAAGAAGTTGGTATATAAAAGTATGAGCGGCATAAGGCTGAAGAAGCCAGTAAGGCTGCAGATGTGGCTGGATATCAACAGGGAGACGTTCGGGTCGAGGACTAATCCGCAGTGTGTTCATTGGTCTACTTTGAGAGGGTAAGCTTTTTACTTGTTTTAATTCCAATAATGTCCTACGTAGATAATAAACATACTCATAATTTATTCTCACAAAATACAGTACATTCAACGGTCTTTACGTACCAGTACAGTATTTATTTCAATAAGTACATAAACATATGCTCACGCACGACTATATTCTGAAACCTCAGAACATCCATGTTTCACTAGTAGTACCGAAACTACGTCTACGTACGGGGAGTGAGCTTATTTATAATGGACAGTGTGTACAATACATCCCTCGAAATCGAAGCATGCAGGTTTCCTCACGATGTTTTCTTTCACCGAAGAGCCAGTGGTGTTACAAATAGTACATAAATTCCGGAAACTCATTGGTACGAGTCTGCCTGGACGGGGATCGAACTATCGCCTCCATTGTACCTATACATATAGATCCATGATACGCCAAACACCACACAGTTGTCATAGGACAGTAAAGTTAGTCCGCCAAAATCTAATAAAAATGTGCTGTGATCAGGTTAAAATTTTACCCAATTCATAAATAAGTAGGTACATACAAAACCTCAAGTCCGTATTCCCTTCGAGGTGGACAGAGACTCTGCTAAAACTATAATCCACCAAAATTTAAAGGGTGCTATTGTAAGTAAGGTATTAAATGTGGCAATCCTTGTCCAGATTCGGGGAGTGGTCGCGAGTGGGCTGCCACACGGAGATCGACTACGACTGGTCCCCGTACTCCGGCGAGCCTCTCCTTATCAACTGCACCTGCAATCATCTCTCCACCTTCGCGGTGCTGGTCGACGAAGTGGATATCGAGGTACGTAGATATATTGTAGACGAACAGGAAGTGGGTTCCTGTAAATACTAGTACATTTAAATCTCATTAGTATTGTAAGCTTTTTTATTATGCATCCACTCTTCAAAGAAATTTATGGTGCGCATATTACTTCATCATCACAGCCTATATATGGTCCTTCTTATTATGCTGAAACTTTTTTAGGGGGATGATCAGACAGTCAAACTGAACAACTTCCTCTATGGCACCAACATCAAAGCGCGAAAAAAAATCAGCTCTTCCATACAAAACAGTAAACCAACTCGAGCCAAATGTATGGGACAGCTGATTGTTTTTTGGCGATTTCGATGTTAATGCCATAGAGAAAGTTGTTCAGTTTGATGGTCTGATCATCCCCTTAAAAAATTGTCAGCATATTAAGAAGGACCCTGTATACGTCCCATTGTAAGACTTTTGGTCAGTGCGAGCCCAGCACATGGGTTGAAATCATTTTCACCCGCCTATACCTACACATTCCACAGCACGGAACAGACCTCTTTTAACGAATACAGTTGAAAAGGAGTTGACTAACCACCTCCACGCGGCGCGGGCCCAATCTGGATTGTAGCAGATATTCCGAAAAATATTTGGAGAGCATTTTAATAAAACATATACATGCATATTTATGTTATGTTATGTTATGTTAATTCTATTCCTGTTTTCTTTTTTTTTTGTAAAAACTGTTTCATCATCATCATCATCATCATCATCATATCAGCCGATTGACGTCCACTGCTGGACATAAGCCTCCCCCGAAAATGGGGGGATTTGCCATAATCGCCACGCTTGGCAGGCGGGTTGGCGATCGCAGTTGGATTGAATGTGTGTACTCAGAGGATGCTGCTGCCCATCCTCTGGTAGATCCCTTAGTCGCCTTTTACGACACCCACGGGAGGAAATGGGATGGCGCTATTCTTAGCCGACACCACACCAAAAACTGTTTGTCAATTCCTAAATATTTTTAAAATCCCCGAATATTGTCAACTATCCAACATGTAACTCTATTGTCTACAGTTCATCCCAGAACCGTCGCTCCTCGAGTCGGTGACGTCATACACAGCCTTCAGTCTCTCCCTCCCGCTCCTCCTAGCGACCTGGATAGCGCTCTGTCTCATGCGCGGCGGAGCGGCAACAGTTTCGAACTCTATTCACAAACATCTGATATTCTGTATCTTTATGGCTGAACTGTTGTATTTGATCGCTTTGAAGGCCAGGAGCTCGTTGGTACAGAATGAGGTAATTTTTTCGATTTTTTTTTGCTTACATTATGAAGTCTACAGAATCTTTGATCTAGGTAGGTGCTGCGTACTAGAGAAGACGCTGCACTTCATTATGCTCTCCCATTCAATGAGCGTTTTTCTTTTCTATTTTAATTTTAGTTCCTAAAAAACTCGACTGATGACATGCTTATCGCTCCATAGAGACGTAGGCGAGATCCTGTCAAAATCATGTCAAGACTGTGTCTGCCTTTTTTTTAAAGGCCAAGGGATCGAGCCCATACAACCATTTCAGACGTAAACAGTTTCATGTTTTCGATGAAAATGATTCGTAAATAATGAAATATTCAATCAAAAGATGGGTTGGCATCTTTTTCATCCCTCTTTATTATTTTAAAGAAACAATTTTTGAAATTTTGACCTTTATTCGCACAGACCGTAACGCCATATCGATCCACTAGAAAACCAAAAAAAAACGCTCATTGTGGCGACGATGTCGCCGCACCTTTCTCAGTAAATCGCTTCTCCCGCATGTGACGTATGACGTTTGTTTGTCGTGTTACAGCATTTCCCACCCTTGTAATTTTGACAGGTCGCAATTGCGCGTAATTTATATATTATGGCTTTAATAAGAACTCGTGGTTTTTGGTATCTCTTCTATTATAAAATTGTAACAGAAGTTGAATTGAAATATTGAAGATATACAGGGTGTCCCAAACCTCAGCGTCAAGCCGCAAATAGGAGATAGGTGAGTTTATAACTGGTCAGGGAAAAATTCGAAAAAAATTCCAAGTTTGATAGTTTACGAGATTTTTTTAAACATTGGAAAAAGCGCCACCCAGCTCTCAACTTTTAGATGTAGCTACTACAAATTTGTAAATTTTTTCATGAAAATACTTGTTACGCTAGCCAGAATAATTTTTTCAGTGGTCCCAATTAAAAAAAAAAACGATAAAAAAAAAAATAATAAAATGAAAATAAAAATCTTTTATTGCATCAAAATAAAGATTGATTGATTGATTGATTAGTTCCATACTATTTACAGAACACACTTTTTTCTGTCAGACTTCAGCGGTAAACATTTTTCTATGAGACAACTTTGAGAGTACATTATACAGGGTGTATATAAAAAATGTATGGCGGTAACGTGGCAAGTAACGTGGCAAGCAAAAACTTGATTAAATTGACCAACTTTTGAAATTACTCGCCAGGTTACCACCATACATTTTTTATACAGGGTGTAGTCTCAAAGTTGACATAGAAAAAATTGTTTCTGCAGAAGTCTGACTGAAAAAAAGTGTTTTCTGTATAAAGAATGGAAGTAATAGTTTATTTTTGAATTGGGTCCGCTGAATAGATTATTCTGAATTGCGAAACAAGTATTTTCATGAAAAAATTTACAGATTTGTGTGGGGTAGTTACCTCTAAAAGTTGAGGGCAGGGTGGCGATTTTTCCAATGTTAAAAAAAAGACATAATCTCAAAAACTATCAAACTTGGATTTTTTTTTGTCTTTTTCCCTGAACAGTTATAAACTCACCTATCTCCTATTTGCGGCTTGACGTTGAGTTTTGGCACACCCTGTATAAAACAAAAAGTTACGTTATTGTTTTTAGGTTTCCCTGATTCCAAATCACCAATAATTGAATTTTTTATCTGTCTCTCTGTTTGTTTCTTCGAGCATCACGCAAAAACTACTGAACCGATTTCGATGAAATTTTTTGTGACTTTAAGCTTATGATTAGACTAAAAATTTGGTATATAATTTATTTTACTACGATCACAGGAACTTGTGCGGACGATGTCGCGTGTAAACTCTAGTGTTCTATACTCGGAGCGGTGTCATTGGCCAGGAAGCGGTTAGTAAGCAAGTAATTTGTGTTCTAGTTCGCGTGCAAGCTGATAGCGATGTCGCTGCACTTCTGGTGGGTGTCTGCGCTGGGGTGGGCGGCGTGCGACGCGTGGCAGCTGCGGCGCCTCGTGCGAGAGCTGCGCGACGTCAACCATGGCGGCCTCGCGGCGCACCTCGCCGCCGCCTACGCCGCGCCCGCCGTAGCGCTCGCGCTCGCCGCCACGCACCACCAGCACCAGTACGGCAACGCGCTCTTGTGAGTACCGACCACTACATACATACACACATACAGGCTCGCGGCGCACCTCGCCGCCGCCTACGCCGCGCCCGCCGTAGCGCTCGCGCTCGCCGCCACGCACCACCAGCACCAGTACGGCAACGCGCTCTTGTGAGTACCGACCACTACATACATACACACATACAGGCTCGCGGCGCACCTCGCCGCCGCCTACGCCGCGCCCGCCGTAGCGCTCGCGCTCGCCGCCACGCACCACCAGCACCAGTACCGACTGAACACTAAGGCACTGATAAAATAAAACTATAACTGAGGCTAGCTTTTCACAAGAGCTGTGCGAGGTAACAAGACGGTGAGCAAGGAAAAAATCCACCATTCGGGACTGGCCTAACTGATATTAGCTACCAAAATAAGCTTAACAGAACACTGGCTACGCCCTTGGGCTAATCTCATTTAGCCTTCTTTATTTTAATGACTTGTTAACACTTTGGCCTTTCTCGCCGATCCCCGCATACTGAATCCACCACGTAGTCCTAAGAACCCATATGCAGGTTGTTTAAGTTCTTTTACTAATTCAGTTGATCTATCAGATATGCTGCGCCGTCACTGATGTGGTAAAAAAGCAGCAAAAAGAAAAAAAAACCTACTTGCAATAAACGAAAGAATCATTCCGACAAAACTAAACCTAAACAAAACCGGTCAAGTGCGAGTCGGGCTACTCGCACACCGAGGGTTCCGTACCACACCACCACAGAACACAACATTATTAACTTAGAAAAAAAAACTTTTTGTCCGGGACCTTTAGCGTAAGACCGACTCACACTTGGCCGGTTTTTTGTATTAGTTGTTATTTTGTAGAGTTTGCTCTATAATCACACTAACTTTGACGCTTGTATGTATTACCGTTTTTACGATAGAGCGTGAAGAAAAAACGTTGATAAAAACTAGTTTCTTGTTTAGAACCCCCCTTAATTTTTAACTTTTAAACATTTTTATTATTTGTTAACAAATCCGCCATAATAACGCATAATCTGAGAAAATTTCAACTATCTAGCTATTACGGTTCAAAAGTTACAGCCCTAAATAGGTAGAACAGACGGACGGATGGACGGACAGACGGACGGACAACGTAGGCTTAGTAATAGGGTCCCGTTTTCACCCTTTGGGTACGGAACCCTAAAAACAGTTTCCCTCCCGCCTTTTACGCCTTTGTCCCATTATTCGTAGTCAGCGCAGTATGTAAACCTACAACAATGAATATAAACGTTGTAGCTGCTGGGTGAGCTGCCACGAGCCGGTGGTGTGGTGGGTGGTGATCCCGGCGGCGGTGTACGCGGCGGCGGCGCTCGTGTTCCTCGCCGGCGCCACGCGTGCCGCCTTCACCGTCAGGGACCACGTCACCGGCTTCGGCAACCTGAGGTGAGTGTTCTTCTCTTCATCTTATTTATAGCTAGAGTTTACTCGTGCCGCGCAGTACCGTAGCGAGAGGCCCCCTGGCGATGCAAATGCCCCGGGCAGCGCAGCACTTTACTATGGGCGGCTAATTCGAGAGAAATATAGATTAATTGAACTGTTAACCAATGTTTAAAGCATAGAAACGTCGAGTCGAGTTTATGTTTCTGTTTTAGTTACACCTACTATACTACAACTAATCCTAAAAAATTATGACCACATGTAAGACGTGGTGCTAATAAAAATTTCGAGCTAGCTTCGCTCGATCCAACTTATACTTAAACTTATGCTATGGTTATGAGAAGAAATTAATAAAGAAAAAAAGAATATAAACTTAACAAATTATTTCTTAATCGATTTTATTAAATTTCTTCTTCTTCTTCTACTTCTTATAGTTCTAAGTGTTCAGAATATATAATAAGAAATATAGCCGTCATATACTTTGGCACAGATAAAATAATACTATACTAAGCTTTGGTCAATTTTAACTGCAATTTTCGATCGGACCTAATTATTTTGGTACTTACTCATCTCTAACATCTTTATCAATCTAAAAATGTGACCGTCTATATATTTTTTAACAATTGATTGATTTATGTAATACTGTTATCTAGTTACAATTTACAGTGTGAGATAGTGTGATATCGAATGCTTATCGTTATCAGTGTTTATAATGTCGAGATACCTAACTACTGATTTACTCTGATAAGGAATTCAGGGTCAACAAAGTGATTGATGGTTTAGCACACCAGTTTCTATTTCACATGTATCTACTTTATGAATGCCACTTTCTCCATTCTTCACGATTTTTAAATTCTCGCCATCCTGTAATGATCATTCACAAATGGATAATCTCTATTGGTTTATTTCAACATATTTTTTTAAAGCAATCTTTTAGGCTGTCAACCAAAACTGATCAGAGCAGAGCTGTGTAAAATCAACCAACGGAATCGATTGATTTCCAAGCGAGGAAAATTAATCAATTAGATGGATTGTTTTTACACACCTCTGCGCAGCGTAAATGAACCGGCACCTTAACCGTGTAAAATTAACAGAATGCTGCTAGCAGTCAGTATAATCTGCCTGCCGCTACTATGCGTGGCGTGGGCGAGCGGGCTCATACTGGGCAGCGAGGCGGGAGACCGCCGCAACATGCTGAGCTCGGTGCTCGCCGGCGCGGTCGCGCTGCACGCCGCCGCCGCGTCGCTGGGCTACATCGCCTTCAACATACGCGTGAGGGACAACCTGAGGAGGTAACTATGTCTACAGCACTGCTACGTGAAGCGAGCCCGACCGGCGCAACATGCTGAGCTCGGTGCTCGCCGGCGCGGTCGCGCTGCACGCCGCCGCCGCGTCGCTGGGCTACATCGCCTTCAACATACGCGTGAGGGACAACCTGAGGAGGTAACTATGTCTACAGCACTGCTACGTGAAGCGAGCCCGACCGGCGCAACATGCTGAGCTCGGTGCTCGCCGGCGCGGTCGCGCTGCACGCCGCCGCCGCGTCGCTGGGCTACATCGCCTTCAACATACGCGTGAGGGACAACCTGAGGAGGTAACTATGTCTACAGCACTGCTACGTGAAGCGAGCCCGACCGGCGCAACATGCTGAGCTCGGTGCTCGCCGGCGCGGTCGCGCTGCACGCCGCCGCCGCGTCGCTGGGCTACATCGCCTTCAACATACGCGTGAGGGACAACCTGAGGAGGTAACTATGTCTACAGCACTGCTACGTGAAGCGAGCCCGACCGGCGCAACATGCTGAGCTCGGTGCTCGCCGGCGCGGTCGCGCTGCACGCCGCCGCCGCGTCGCTGGGCTACATCGCCTTCAACATACGCGTGAGGGACAACCTGAGGAGGTAACTATGTCTACAGCACTGCTACGTGAAGCGAGCCCGACCGGCGCAACATGCTGAGCTCGGTGCTCGCCGGCGCGGTCGCGCTGCACGCCGCCGCCGCGTCGCTGGGCTACATCGCCTTCAACATACGCGTGAGGGACAACCTGAGGAGGTAACTATGTCTACAGCACTGCTACGTGAAGCGAGCCCGACCGGCGCAACATGCTGAGCTCGGTGCTCGCCGGCGCGGTCGCGCTGCACGCCGCCGCCGCGTCGCTGGGCTACATCGCCTTCAACATACGCGTGAGGGACAACCTGAGGAGGTAACTATGTCTACAGCACTGCTACGTGAAGCGAGCCCGACCGGCGCAACATGCTGAGCTCGGTGCTCGCCGGCGCGGTCGCGCTGCACGCCGCCGCCGCGTCGCTGGGCTACATCGCCTTCAACATACGCGTGAGGGACAACCTGAGGAGGTAACTATGTCTACAGCACTGCTACGTGAAGCGAGCCCGACCGGCGCAACATGCTGAGCTCGGTGCTCGCCGGCGCGGTCGCGCTGCACGCCGCCGCCGCGTCGCTGGGCTACATCGCCTTCAACATACGCGTGAGGGACAACCTGAGGAGGTAACTATGTCTACAGCACTGCTACGTGAAGCGAGCCCGACCGGCGCAACATGCTGAGCTCGGTGCTCGCCGGCGCGGTCGCGCTGCACGCCGCCGCCGCGTCGCTGGGCTACATCGCCTTCAACATACGCGTGAGGGACAACCTGAGGAGGTAACTATGTCTACAGCACTGCTACGTGAAGCGAGCCCGACCGGCGCAACATGCTGAGCTCGGTGCTCGCCGGCGCGGTCGCGCTGCACGCCGCCGCCGCGTCGCTGGGCTACATCGCCTTCAACATACGCGTGAGGGACAACCTGAGGAGGTAACTATGTCTACAGCACTGCTACGTGAAGCGAGCCCGACCGGCGCAACATGCTGAGCTCGGTGCTCGCCGGCGCGGTCGCGCTGCACGCCGCCGCCGCGTCGCTGGGCTACATCGCCTTCAACATACGCGTGAGGGACAACCTGAGGAGGTAACTATGTCTACAGCACTGCTACGTGAGAGTACCTGTCTACCATTGGTGCACCTACACTCTATCTGTGAGAGGTGACTTTTGTATTCGCTATGGATCCTGCAGGCTATAACTTAGGCGTCTATCTGGTGTTACCACTCAGTTATCGCTCTTACATAACATTAACCACTTTGATTTGATACCAATGATGATAAAATATTAATGAATGGAAAAGGAACGCCTGTGCCCGGCATTGAGATGAAGAAGGATAGCAAAAAAAACATAGTTGTTACTTACCATTTTGTTTGTTTGCAGAACCGTGTTGAGGTGTATGGGGAAGAAAGTTCCATTAGCGGACACTTCGATCATAGTCAGCAGCAGCGCCCAAAATCTATCGCAGATCAACAGGTACCTAGCAGATCACAATAGCAAAAAATTCCTTTTACTTTGTCAATATTGACAAGTTCAGGAGTGCTATTTTTGAAACTCACAAGTTGAACTCAGCAGTAGAAAATGGCAAAATAACTCTGGAGATCTAAGCACTCCTGGAGTGCGATTTTAGAAACTAATTCTTTGAACTCAGCAGTTGAAAATGTCAATCTATGGAGACGTGCATCTTTCTACTGCTGATTTGACATAAAAAAATCATACACCAGGAGTGCGATTTTTGAAAGTCAAATCAGCAGTAGAAAGATACTTATCTCCATACATTTTCAACTGCTGAGTTCAACGTATGAGATTCAAAAATCGCACTCCTGTTCGTCCAGTTAAGTGTCCAGTTTAAAAATACACCAAAAGTACCGTCGAAAAGTTTCAACATTGGCTAGTAATGCGATTTTCTGGATTCCTTTACTGGCACGTTAATGAAATTATGGGCTAAACAAATGAAATTGATAGCTCACTGTTTTAAATCTTTGAATTAACAATGAATCTGTATTCGGCAGGTCTTCACTGGCCTACCACAGCAGCACGGAGCCAGGTCGACAGATGAGGAACATCGGCATCTCTGCCTCGTCCACCACTTCCAGATCTACCACCAAGACTAGCTCCAGTCCTTACAGGTATACAGCATGTCCTGTTAGCTCACATTGATAAACTTTTCCTTGGATTCCACGATTCACTAGTAGTACCGAAACTCTGTCCAGTGTGACGGGGAGTGAGCCCGTTGCCACTTGTAATGGACAGTAGGTACCATACATGCCTCAAAATTGAAGCATGCAGGTTTCCTCACGATGTTTTCCTTCATCGAAAAGCCAGGGCTCAAGCACCCACTTAAGTATTACTAGGGTGTTTTATTACACCCTGTATAAACAAGATTGTATTCTGTCGGAACGGTGATTTAAAATTGGGGCAATTGCTCTTGCTCTTTGTTCACGTTTTCTCCGTTTATTATGTATAAATGTATCTGTGTGTACAATACCTATATCTAAACTATTATAAAACTGTAACACTAAGTGTGTCTGTACATTGAAGATATTTACAAAAAAAAGATTACGATATGATTTTTAGATGTCCCTGATTCCAAATCACCAATTTTTGGATTTTTTGTCTGTCTGTTTGTTTGTTGGTTTGTTTGTTTGTTCGTTTGTTTGTTTGTTTGTTTGGGTGTTTGTTTGTTCGAGTATCACGCAAAAACCACTGAACCGATTTTGATAAAACTTTTTTTGTTTGATAGCTTATCATCTGACTTAAAATCTGGTATATAATTTATGCGGACGAAGTCGCGGGTAAAAGCTCGTAAGTATAATAAACTCATGCTCATTAATGTTTGTGGTGTCAATAAACGTCTTGCTTGTTTGTCATACAGCCGAAGCGACGGTCAACTCCGTCACACGAGCACGTCGACCTCCAACTACAACACGAGTGCGAGCGACATGCCTGCTTACCTGAGGGGCTTCGACTCCTCCTTACACACCAGGAAAGACGGTAAGTTAATATGATTTAAGCCCTAGAATCTTGATATTCGAAGAATAGAGATTCCGACTAATGAATCTGTAGAACGATAGCATATTTGATGTCTGTGAAGAGGTATGAGAACGCTTTAAAAAAAGATGTTCAGCGGAAGGCCATATAATTTGAGAACCAGACATAGAGGTCCCATACATGAATGAAACTTAGTAATACGTGTATAGTAAAACAAAACTAACAAAAATGTTAATTGGTTGTAATCTGTAGAAGTTGGGGGAAAGGTGTTTCTCCTTATGATACCTTTTGTATCAAGTGTGTGAAACTCATTATATTTCTTATTAGATAGTACTTCTACACATTTATTGTGTTTATTTTAATGAAAGTTCACGATAACCGTACCATATTATGATAATGGAAGAAAACGAAATCACACACACTATCAGTTCAACCAAGCAAAATACGTTCTGTAACGACCAAAATTACCTCAGTGATAATATTAGATGAAAATAGCTGACGTGGTTGCGTTTTGCTCCTGCTTTTTGGACGATTTGTCTATTTTACTAGTAATTTCTACTTTTGAATCCGGACTTCTGGAGATGTGGAAGTTTTTTTTAAAAATGCCTTAATTTTTTCTGTTTATAATAATTATGACCGCCGTCCTGAATGGGTTTTAGTTTTCGTAAAAAATGGCTGGGTCCAAATCTGCCAATCTGCTTTAAACCAAAACTACCTAAAATCTTCAAAAAAATACCTAAAATCTTTAAAAAAATACCTGAATAAAACACACTAAAATAAACGCTAACCCAACAGAGGAAGGTCGCCGACGACGCAAGCACGCGACGGACGGGGAGACCACGGGCGAGACGGGAGGCGAGGCGACCGAGGCGACAGACAGTGACAGCGATAGCGCGCGCAGCCTCGACCTCGCCTCCAGCCACTCCTCCGACGACGACGAGACCAGCACCAGGAGATCTAGTCATCCACCTTCAGCCAATAGTATGTGATTCACATAATAGAGAATCGCGGCACCGTCGCATGTGGGTGGAGCGCGTGCCATATGCGTAGTTCCACGCATCAGTTCCTTCATTACGTTCAGAAAAATGGCATAAGCCATTATGAAAATTCAGTTGTATTCCGTCATAACCATAATGCCGGCTCTTCATTCTCGCCGAGAACGGGCGAGACAGGCCGAGAACGAGAGTGTGGATGCCCTTCATTGTTCTCGTGGCATCGTAAGTCATAGTAATTTTCCTTGAAAGTTCTCTCTTCAATTCTCGGTGAGAGTGTAGTGCGGCGTTAAGACTTATAAAAATAAGGTTGAATGGTATTTGATTAGTTTTTTGTTCCTTACTAAGTCTAAGCTTACTAAGGTAGTAAGCGAAAAAAAAAATCTTGGTCAATGAATGGTTCTCTTTTTTCTGTGATGTGATCATTGTGTTCAGTAGTCATTTTAAAAACTAAATAATAAAGTAAGAACATTGTATAACGGATATAAAATACGTGAGATGTGAAGGATGGCTGAATAGGTACATGCCTCATCAGTAATCTTAGAATTGATAGAATGGACTGTATTCAAGGATGTAGATCAGATATATCTTTCTCCGTAACCCGAATCCCTTAGATTTTACGCTAGTAATTTTGTGTGTAACAATCACTTATTAATCCCCAGGAGACCGTGGGACGAGTAGCGGTGGCGGAAGCTATCTACCAAATATAACGGAAGGGGCGCCACTTGCTATATCACCGAGATGGCCGTCCCACATCAGAGATGGTAACTTGTTCTTTTAAAAAGTTAAAATTAGCGTACAGTCGGCCGCAATAAGATACACTTTAGTACTACGACGACGTAGAACAAAAGTGTATACAACTTATTGCGGCCGACTGTACCTAAGAAATAAAATATTAGACACTGTTTTAAACATGAAATGTAATTATCTAAATAAAACGACTAGCTTTACCCCCGAATTCGTCCCCTTGAAATCGGTGAACCCCATTGGCGTTAGTTTTTAAGTTAGATAGTTATATTTGCTTCCAAAACACGAACAAATAGCGAAAACCGCATCAAAATCGATTTAGTAGTTTTTGCGTGATACAGAGAAAATACAATTTTTGATGGTTCAAAGATTATCCCACGACTATCCCAGACTATTCCATTTTTAATCCCTGGAAGATCTATCTTGAAATCCGCTAAACTTGATACTAACCATATTTGTATTCCAACCAGACGCAAACCGACCAGAAATGGGTCGTTGGTCCCAAGAGACGGGCTCTGACAACGAAGGTATCCAGATGGCGTCACCGTCCCCCAACCCGCTGCCGAACCCGGACCTCACGTCCGACGTGTACCAGCTGAGCAGGCACAGGCACAAGCCTTCCATACTTGAGAATGTTCACGACACGTACGTCGCCAGTGTGGATGCCTCCAGGCTGCCGTTAGATAACAGGTATGATATCGTGTGTATATTATATTTATGATGAAAAAACTTGAATATAAGGCAACATAATTCTCATTTGTCTGATTCGCATAAAGAAAATACTCCGATTTTTCAAAAATCCGATCCGAACCTTCGATCCTACTCGTAGCTAGATATCGACGCATCTAGGCTACATTTGCTGCAAAAATATATAAAGAATGCCCATGTTCTCATCGGTTTAGGCAGTGTTCTATTACGCAAAATGTCATCTTGATGGAAAAAGATCAAATTCGCACTAAATCTGATTTATACAAAGTCACATTCACACGAAGTCTTAATTTAAATAAAATAATAACCAATTTTCACAAACTCTGTCGAACCCCGTCCTGACATTGATAGATGTTGTAAATTAATGTAGTTTGGTTGGACCCGCGGGGTGGAATGGACAACTTCTTACCCTTATTCGTGAGAGGAAGCCTTTGTCCTGTTGTAGGATCCTAAAGCCTATAACTTAGGTACTTAACTTTGTGTAGTTTTCGTTACTTGTTAGGTATACTATAAAATCCCTCTTAATTTCAGATACGGAGTAATGGAAGACGAACTAATGTACGGCGTCCTACCCAACGACACAGAAAAACAGATGCCATACGACCCAAACTACCCAATATCTCCCACCATGTACCGCCTGCCTGGTAACCCTTATGGCTCCAAAACATACCTGTCATCACGCACGTCAGACTACGGGTACAGCCCTACCAAATACCTCAATAGTGATGGCAACATTTACGGTTCCCGGGATTTCCGGGACTCTGTCACAACGAGGGAACATGACGGCTACCCACCGCGGGATTTTAGAGATTCCGGGATAGCGACTATGTTGAAGAATGATTATCAGAGGAAAATGGAGAGTCATTATGGAGATTATAATGATAGGATGTCAGAAGGATCTGATAAACATCATCCGCATGATAAATACCTATTTCCTTACACGGGTAAGTGTTTATTTCTTTTGTATTTTTGAGTTTTCGTTTTTTGTATGTAAATTTTTTTCTTGTAACTTTTATATTTTGTTCAGAGTGGCTTTTTTGCAAGAACCCAGAAGTGCAAACAAAAATACAAGGAGATTGTACTTATTAATATTTAGGGAGTGAGTGATTTATAAATACTAAGAAAATGGGAACAAATTTTTACCGTCAGCATCAAAAGTGATTAACATTTCCCACCTTTATTTATAGTATGATTATAAGGTTCAGAAGTGTTCATCAACTTTTGATTCTGACCGTACTACGCATCCTTTTCGTGGGGTCCTTTTCTGGCACAAACAGTTTTCTTAGATTTAGTCGGTCATACATCAGTGAAGAAGTAAAATATGTATTTTCTCTCCAGTCAGTCCTGTGAAACAACACATAATTAGCTTTTGTTATTCCCTCTCTTTAAGGCCCGGAATTGAACAGAGCGTCGAGTCAATCGAATTGCTCAATTTTCCTGGCTTAACAGAATCAAGCTATTTTATTGGTTGATTTTACACATCTCCGCTCCGCTTTTGTGGATTCCGGGCCTAAAGCTTTAATTTCAATGAGAAAGATCACTGAAGTTCAATGTAGCCCAAAGTATTTACAATACCTATAATCAGCGAATTTGCGTACAAAGGTACTCCGAAGGACATTCAGTCAGCATCTGATAAAATTGCGCTTATAAAGATACAGATTTCTGTGAAGCTGACTTTACCAAAACTTAATATTCTGTGTTATCCTTAGACAATTTATATAGGGACTTGCCTTGCGGTAGCATTTCCCCTCTGCCACGGTATAAGATTGATCTTGTGCATTTACACCCAATTTTATACCTTATCACTAAACGAGACAGCCTATAATAGAGAAACAATAATTTTGAACTTAGAACGTTTGGGGTTCACACGAGACTACTTTTCATGAATTTTAACATTCAAAATTAGAATCTTAACTTATGGGGAATAAAATCCAAAGTTGCGGATTTCATGTTACCTCGCCCCCCGCAAAAAGTGGCAGAAATGTTTCTTAGTAGAATGACAGGCGTAACTCCGAAGGACATTCAGTCAGCATCTGATAAAATTGCGCTTATAAAGATTCAGATTTCTGTGAAGCTGACTTTACCAAAACTTAATATTCAGTGTTATCTTGTCTAAAATCCCAAAGTTGTTAAAAGCCAAAATTTTAGGTATCACCATTAGAAATTCGGTATATTTCTTATTATGTATTTAGACCAAGCTTCTCACCCATTATTTTGCTTTGCCATAGCCGAGGAAGACCACCTTAGTTTGCGCGAAGGAAACCAACCACAGCCAAACCATAGTAGCGATTTAGCGCACGCAGGTAAATCTGGTTTAGCCTATTTTAGTTTGCCTTCTATCTTGATTTTAGCATACAGGGTCCTTTTTAATATGCTGGCGGTTTGAAGGGGTTGATCAGACCATCGAATTATGGGACCAACAATCACGAGGAAAAAGAACAACAAAACAAATAATTAAACCATGTTTAATACAAAACTACAAACCGACTGGACCCAAATGGATAGGACAACAAATTTTTTTTTTCTGCGATTTAGCTGTTGGTCACATAGAGAAAGTTGTTCAGTTTGATGGTCTGGTCATCGCCTCAAGTCGACCCTATACAATATTATGTAGCATAATTCCCTCGATAATATTCCCCATAATATTATAATGGACACACACATGACATGCCTGATAAGTTTCCTCACGATGTTTTCCTTCACCGAAGCACACGAATAAATATCCCACAAAGAGAAAGCTTCATACAATCGCGCTACGATAGGTATACTGATGATGACGGATTGGATATCGACTACGGCGACTGCTAATCTTTATTAAAAAAGCAGTCAATCGGTCTCCCGTTCAATCAGGCTAGGCGCGGCGGTGTGTGTGTGGCCTTTGTGCGTGACCTACACGTAGCCTGTGGACAAACCGGTTCGGCCAGTGGACAATATAATATGGCGAGCGCGTCACGTGATCATTTTGTGCGCTCCTGAAAAGCTTTGTCTCTATGGGATATTTACTCATGCCACCGAAATGCCACTAGTGTTAGTAATAAATAGTACACAAGTAACTAAAAACGAACTAATTGTACGAGTCTGAACCAGATCCGCAGCTCTCTGCACGAAAGGCGAGGCTACTAAACCAATATGCCACTAAGGCTTTTTTTCTTTTTCAAACTAGATTTCAGATTTTGTTCTTGTTATTTTTGTTATCTTTTGTATTGAAATAAATATAAAACTCAATTTATAAGAATAAAATTTGATGATAGAAGATAATTCAAATACACAGTAATATTATAAACCCGAAAGTGTGTATGTCTGTACCTCTTAGAGTCTAAATTATGTATAAACCCTTAGGGCATATATACATTTTGTTTTGTTTAAAAGATGTGTGTTGTAGAGCTGGCCGCATCTTCTCTCAACGGAACACCTTCCGACGCGGTGGTAGAGTCAAAAAATGACGTCAAAAAGCTATCTATATGATATTATTTTGAATAAAAAATTTTGAATTTTGGGCTCTTACAGACGAGCGACACTTTGCTGTCGCGGTGGGTCGCAGAGCGTCGCGCTCATACATTTTACGGTCGCGCGACCCTCCGCGACACCCGGCGCCGGCGACCGCAAAGTGTCGCTCGTCTGTGAGAGCGCTTAGATCAAAAATGAATATGTATAAAACCGATTTAAGATTTGAAAGAAAGGACAGCTTTAGTACCTACTCTATTAGATTTAGGCTCAAAATGAAACCGCAGGAATTATATATTTTGTGTTTATGTCAGGTGAACAACAGCAAATGGGGGCGCCTCTAGCGAGCATGGGGGAAACAAGCGAGTAAGTTATCATTAGGACCACTGAACTATTTTTTATTATTGATCTGCATGAATTCAGCATGATTTAATGTTTTATCTTTTACCACATAATATATATGGAATAATCCCAGATAGCAATTTAAACTTACTTCAAACTTGCAGCAAGTTATAAATATCAAATGTGAAAACTTGCCACAAGTTTGACATGGCAAGTAAATAAACTTGCAGCAAGTATACAGGGTGAAATTGATATCATTAGCATCCTTTTAAACTAAGAGTCTACCCATCGAACTGTACAACTTTTACTATGGGAGCAAACCGATCGGAGCAACTAAAAAATCAGCTGTCCGATACTAAATTAAATTGCAATGCCTACTCGACGCAAACGTATGCAACAGCTGATTTTTTTTTGCTCCGATCGGTTTGCTCCCATAGTAAAAGTTGTTCAGTTCGATGGGTAGACTCTTGGTTTAAAAGGATGCTAATGATATCAATTTCACTCCGTATATCAAACTTTCTAGTCATCATTCGACAAACTTGCATACAGTTTGCAGTGCAAACTTGCACTGCTTGCGTATCAAACATATATCAAATGAAATCCAAGCTTGCAGCAAGTCTACATGCTATCTGGGATAGTACTACGTACAGAATGGCCACTCTCTGCCCCTCTCTAATATCAGATACCTCACCTTACCCCTCACTTCAGGGTAGATTTCAAGGGAGCAGAGTAAGAACATATAGACAGGCGGGACGTCAAGTCTGCCTACGCCATCGCCATCTTGTTTCTAATAAGGAGGGCCTTAGAGGGGAGGGCCAATAAAATAACTCCAGTTGGAGAAACTTTTTGAACTAAACACCTTTTTAGACACCTTTATTCCACAGTTGTCGTGTCATCTTACTTTTTGGTCGACACATGGCACAATTTATAGACATACCAATCCCAGCATCTTACCGCTGTGGAAACAACAATCTCGTACCTCGTGGTGCCCACAGGCAGATTGGTTAACATTCCACGGTGCTTGCACTATTGACCATACACTAAAAAGGTCGACTCCACCAAACTCTACTGAAGTCCACTACAAATGTAGTAACAAGGAGTTGCTCTCTGAACAGAGTGTTACAGAATGAGACACAAATACAAATTACACAAAAAATACTGTTTCTACAAAAAATCTATTTAAGGCGTGACTCCAGCTAATGTTTTTTATGAAGAAAACAAAACATAGCTTCACTATTTGTCGTCCGCCATCTTTTTTTTACTGTTCGGTACCAAAAAATTTTTAAGTAAATGAGTGACGCCATTTTGTTCTATGTTTTTGTGTAATGTGTGCCTGAAAAACTGTCGCTGGAGTCACGCCATTATACAGGGTGTAAAAAACATTAAAGGGGTGCTTCAGACCATCAAACTGAACAACTTTCACTATGGAGCCAACATCGAAAGATAAATCAGTTGTTCCGTACAATACTGCAGTACCGACTCCACTCAAATGTATGGGACAGCTGTAAATTTTTCGCCATTTCGTAGTTGGCTGCTTAGTAGATTGTTCAGTTTGATAGTCTGAAGCACCCCCTTAAGTCTACACTCACACAGAATTTAGTTAAGTATTATATTTAGTAATTGATTCATTATTTTTTAAGAGACCTTTCACTGCTCGGTAGCCAATTTATCGGTAGGTATAGTATAAAAATTATTTAAGGCTTTTGTGGTAGAGATAACTTAGTTTAGTTAGTAATAGTAATCAAATCAGTAATCAGTAATCAGTTAGGTCTTTTTTATTAAGGTTTACTTGATTGAGAATTAAAGAAATCTTAAATGTTGTAATGAGGGCACCACGAGTGGTGAAAAGTCTCTTTAAACCGCGCTTTTGATTTTGTAATCATCTCAGTGTTCTGCGTTCATTTTATAACTTATTTCCATAATTATTAATTACTTAATTAATAATAGTTAGGTTACTGTAATCAAGTTCTTCTTATCGTGTGGGCAGATCCCTGGTGTCAGAGTTTTTTTAGACCGCCTTACGGCCTCTGACGTGGTTTTTATGTAACAACTACTACCACCAGAGATAGTCTCCGGGACCAACGGCTTAACGTGCCATCCGAAGCACGAAATCATTTTTCTTTTCGGACGATCAGGTGATTCAGCATGCAATGTCCTAACCAACTGGGGAAAAACGCACAAAGTGACATATCACTAGGTGTCCCCCGTGGGAATCGAACCCACGACCTCCGGGTCGAGAGCCAATGCTCTAAACCATTAGACCACGGAGGTAGTTACGTATCACGTTGAACGCATGTGTAAAATGAACGCTACGCTGCGATGATCGCAATATGCAACGGCGCGTATAATAAATAAAATTGTCAATAGATGGTGGCGGTTGTATGAGAAACACTCATTGTAAATCATCTTTTGCTTTGCTAACTGGTGGTGTGGCCGTGCGCGCAATCATCCATCATCTTAGGGAGGAGGTAATCTAATGTTCCTTTTATTTTATTATCTATGCATGTTATTGAAATAAGTCCCACAAAGTTATATAATATGAACCTAGTTACCCACGAGTATTATAGTATTTCTACGCAAGAATTAAAGTGTGTCAGTACCGGTTTGATTTCGTCGTGCACCTTAAATTATAGCCACTCAAATATCTTGTGAAATCCTTAGATGAAACCAAAAAAAGGATGATGAAACTCTCTTTAGCGTAAAGTCCAGGAGTGCGATTTTTGAATCTCATTCGCTGAGTTCAGCAGCTGAAAATGTCAAAATTACTATGGAGACACGCAACTTTCTACTGCTGATTTGACTTTCAAAAATCGCACTCCTGAAGTGCGATTTTTGAAAATCATACGAGCGAATTGGCACTAGAAAGATGCATAATCTCAATAGTAATTTTGACATTTTCTACTGCCAAGTCGCTCGTATGATTTTCAAAAATCGTACTTCTGAAGTATGATTTTTGAAAGTCAAATCAGCAGTAGAAAGATGCACGTCTATTGATATTTACAACTGCTGAGTTCAAGAATGATTTTCAAAAATCGCACTCCTGACCCTTGTTTCATTTACACCAAACATAAAAAAAATATTATACTTAAGTACTACAAAAAAATTAATTTTAAAAGTTTACGTTTTTTAAGACGATAATCAGACCATCAAACTGAAACTTTCTCTATGCGTCCAATGTCGAAATCAAAACGCAAAACTGCAATCTTACTCGACCCATATATGAGACATCCGATTTTTATCTTTCGATTTTGACATCGGTCCCATAGAGAATGTTGTTCAGTTTTATAGTCTGATCATCCTCTTAAAAAACCGTCAGCATATTAAGTAGGACCCTGTGTAGGTACCTATCTACGTCCCACTTCAGGGCACGGCTTCCACTCACAAAATATATCCCACCAGGAGTGCGATTTTTGAAACTCACTTTTTTGAACTCAGCGGTTGAAAATGTCAAAATTACTATAGAATCTTTCTACTGCTGATTTGACTTTCAAAAATCATACTCCCTGGAGTAAGATTTTCAACTGCTGAGTTCAAAAAAGAGAGAGATGAGAGAGAGAGAGAGAGATGTATGAGATTCAAAAATCGCACTCCAGGCGGGCCAATCTCCACCACGAGAGACCTTTGTGGATTTTTGGAGGCAAGTTATTAATGATGTTGTATTTTACAGGAAATCTACTACTGAAGACGACGCAGAAACAAGAGTTTAATTTATAGTACAAGATTTCCAATGAATCTCAATTAGTTAATTAATCTTATTTGAACTGTATTTAAGTGTAAGTTAGTGTTATTTTTGTGCAAAGACTGTCCTATACAATCAGTACCCACTGCCATAGTGTAGAAGTTAATTACTATTTATTTTATATCTTTCTATGCTATGCTTTAAGTAGGAGTTATCTGTTGTATGTAAGAAGTTCCCTATCTTAACTCTTATTTCCTACTTGATTAATACGAAAATGGATTGATTAAGGGGACTTATACAAACATAGTGTAGGTACTGTTCATATAATACTCATTTGATGATAATTGTTTGGGTTTGTATTGAAATGTTTTCTTGTTAGGCTAAATTATGTTCCAGGGAAAGCGGTAAAATGTTTGGTAAGATATTTTAAACCTTATTATCATTGATTAAGAATTTTTTACAATTTTAGACCTTTAGAGTGAGGCATTTGTTTTATCGCTTTTCCTTATGATGCATTAAAAACGGGTTAAGTGCAAATGTTTTGAATTTTGTAGCAAAAGGAACCACACTAACTTCATACAAATAGATACTGTTTGTATGAAAAATTAGGCATGTTTAGAGAATGAAGGAATGACATCCAAAGTCAGTCATGTAAATAAGTTTAGTATTATTTAATAGGTCATACATAAATAACACAAATTATGGATCACAATTATTTTTATAAGAAACCAAAACTATTGTAATCTTAATGTTTATTGTAGCATGGTTAGTTCAGGAGTGATTGTGGTGGCATTGAGAAGTAAATAGACTTATATTCGACTTACCTACATAGATCAAAAAGACAGTGCGCGAATTAATTTTGATTAAATATTTATAAATAAATATTTTAGCTTCCCTTTAAACCACCAAAGAAATACACAGAATAGACACATAATTAATTTCTTTGATCATTACGCGGTTACTAGTTAATTAAAGTAAAACTAAACATAGAACACGTACATTACTGCGTTTAATGAAATTGAAAAAACTTTAAAATGTATGTCGTTTATGAGTATTGCTTTGGAACCTTGTGAACTTAAATACGAACGATTCTGTCTAATATTCACAATGCGTTATATCCTTAGTTTGATCTACTGTTGTGTTGTGCTAACTCTCAAAACAGTCTCTATTAACTTGTCAAGCTAGAAGTTTGAATAGAGAAACTTTGAAATCAATATTTCACTGTTCTTAGTAAATGTGAAGTTTTTTCTGTAAATAAATGGAGAGTGTTGTGTGCATTTTGAGCGTTGTAACGAAGAGTCCACCTATTTTGTAAATAAATAGATTTTTACACTCGTAGCGTTAGGTCATAGTGAAAATGTTAAGAGAAAAGCTTTATTTAGGTATTCTCTAGTGTCATATTGCCATAACTAGGTATTTGTTTAATTGAAGACTTTTTGTAGTTCGCAGTGTGCTGTGTTTAATGAGGAGATTTATCATTATGTAATACTTCCACAGAGGCTACGAATCCTTTTTTTTTATATGTAAGGAAAGATATTTACCTATTTATTACGAAAATATTCTTAATTATGAGCCCATAAAGGTACGTAATTTAGTTTAATTTGGGAATTATGCTATAGTTAAGAACATTGAGTAATAGAAATTATATATTTAAAGAAAAGTAACAGCCTCTAGATTCTGATTTTTTTTCTCAATACTTTTTGGATATATCTTAGTTACCTAAGCATGCGTTTTTTTATCATAAAACCTTTTGTTTCTGTGTTGTACCAGTGTGGATACGTAGCCTCAATCACATTCCATTCATTTTTGCTCAGGAATTACCTACGCTTTATATGGTAGAAAATAAGTTCTAAATTTTCTTTTTTGAGACTTTACAAACCATTTTTTATATTCTTAACTTTTGGCTCATTTCGACAACTTTACATTCCGTTTTGTGATAATATTGAATTTCTTAATCTTTTATACCTTCTGGTAATCTTTATTGTAGAGGTAAAACATCTGAATTGTTTTATATTGAATAAAATATTTTATTGCTAAAACTATGAACCTGCATTTTATTTCTTGAAAGACCTACCGCACAGGCAATTATTGAGCGTAGGCGATATCGCAACTGGGTCGCCGCGATCTTTAAGAGGGCTATTCGAGTTCAGTGGCGCCCTCGTCACAATAATAAAGATTTCTCAATAAAGAAAGCCTAAATTTAAAAAGCTCCCACTTGACAAACTACAAAAGCCTTCAAGCTATTTTCATAGAATACTTTTATAGTTTTTTTAAAGGTAAAAAAAACAAACAAATAAACAAACATACAAATGAAAAAAGAAAAAAAACGGCCGCTTTTATTTTTATTCGAAATCTTCTAAAAGTGGAATGTTTAGAACCTATAATAGTATTGTATAACAATGGCTTGAAGGCTTTTGTAGTTTGCAAAGTGGGCACTTTTTTAATTTAGGCTTTCTTTATTGAGAAATCTTTATTATTGTGACGAGGGCGCCACTGAACTCGAATAGCCCTCTTGCACAGGCGTTGACTGAGACACAGATCTCAGAAATATGAATATCAAAGCAATGTCGTCGTGCCGACATCGTCAACTCAACGCCTACATACTCAAAAATCGCTTGTGCGGTACGGCCCTAAGAACAGCTCTCTAGTCTACATTATTGTAGGTATGGGACAAATCTGTAGAGAATATCAAACCAATGAGATGCAAACAAAGATGCAAAGTATAACCACATGAATTTATCTGAGCACTTCCGCGCATTTCGGACCACTCTGGCCTTTTCTACGATTATTTATTCGTAGGGCCTTTTCATGCAAAAGTGTTAGGGTCAGCGATGTCTATGGTCAGCGCACATCTAGCGGGAAAATGGTCGAGCAGTTTTCATCGATAAATTGATAATGATTTTGATTGATTGATATTGATAACTTAATGATTATTGAAATAGCGCACAAGAAATAACGGGAATACACGTCACAGGGGTATATCTCTTGCACTCTATTTTCAACTCAATTTCAATTAGCATCGAGTTCATTATCAATGGAAACTGTTCGAGCATTTTTCCGCTAGATGTGTGCTGACCCTTAACTTACCTATTATTATTTTCATGGTTCACAATCCATGGTGAGCCATGGATGGTTAGTATTATCTATGGTATTGTATTATCTGTGGCCATGGATCCGAGGACCTTGGTGGAGTTTTTGGCGGGATTTGACCAGCTACGTTTGGAGTCCTCATATTTCATCGAATTTTTATTGTTTATAGCAAAGTTTATAGGTAGTGAGTTTTGGTTCGTAAAATCTGTGTTTTTTTTGCGTAACAAAGTGTCGTGCAAGTGAACAATATACAGTTCAGTGAAATAATGATGGTGCATGGGCGTAAACAGGAAAACTGTTCAGTCAGCGGTCAGTGTTTAGCGCGGCAAAGCGGTCGGTTCACCTCTTTCCTGTGGACTTCTGCGATTCCTGCGTCTTTCGATTGTCTCCAAAAACTCCAAAGAAGCGTCAAAACGTCGAACACCAACGTTTCGAAGCTTAAAATTCATCGTCATCTATCATCCTCATCCACCATCAAAATTAAGAATTTGAAAAAGAAACGTAGATATGGCTTTAAAGGACATAGTATCCAGAGCCATAAAACACATTTGAAAAAAAAATACCTTGGTGGCAGCGCCATCTAGTTGTACACTATTAAAGTATCTCGTCTACGATACTACTGTAGTTCTCCTTGGTTGTAAAACACTAGGAATAGATGGCGCCTCTTTTGCAAGCAACCCAGCACGGCTAGCATGCTACCCACGACAAAGGATTTAAACGAGAAAAACGTCATGCGCGCTCTTTCTGGCATTCGTAAAATAATAAAGATGGAGGCACATCTCGATTTTTATCGTTTTCTCGGGGGTGGCATGCGAGGCCTGCAGGCTATCAATGTTTTATCGCGTGATGCGAATGACCAACACATGATCCAAAGATAATAAATAGTAAATATACATGGTCTTACTCCTTGGTTTTCGAACAAAAATAATTAAGTATATCCTAAATAATTTAATTGAATAGGTAATAGTACACAAGTTTATTCGCCTGTTTTGCCCCACTAGAGGGCACATCTGACTGACACCTCTCACTAATCCTTTTCATACAAACACCAAAATACCAAATGTAAGTGGAAAAAGAGTAGTCCATATTGCAGTATACCTAAGTACATTTCTAAATAAGGACTAACTACCCTACTAGGTTTTCAAATAAAACGCTACGTAAACTTTGTCTATTTATTCATCAACATACATAATATCTACATTTGCACAAATAAAGTATATTTAACTTAGAATTACATCAGTAAACTGTACTTAAAGACTGATATAATACTTTTCAATCATTTTGTTCCGAATCGTGTGCACTTTTTTGTGCTCGCAGCCAATATCGATTGATTATCTCGTTATTTAGATGTTCATGCATAATCTAAGGCATACACATCAACACCTATTAATAGTAAGTTTATTTTACTTGAATATGAATTTATAAAGTACAATAAATTAGTACAAAGAAGCAAACTAATATTTACAAAACTTTGAAGTAACAGTTCAATTTAAAATTAAAAAAAATTAAAACCGGGATTATTTTAATCTTATCATCAGTATAAGAACAAACATTAGGATAATACTAAAGCTTCACATCCACTATTTTATTTATTTGGATATGTTCAAAGTTAGATTTCAAAAATCATGAAGTTTGTTTTAAATCAGAGTATCCCGTAATAGTGGACATGTAGCCTAACACACTGCCTGTAAAATTACATTATTTTAGCCATAAAATACAATTTAATTACATGATTATCTACTCCAAAAGTGATTTTATGTACACTATGTATTACACGGGCTATTGATTCAATAAACCAATTAGCTTTCACAAAAGATGAAATATGGTTTCATGGAATGTTTAAGCCTTCAAAATGACTAGATACAACATTGTATATACGGTTAAGAGTCATTGTTGACCTAAGTACTTAGAACCAATGAGTTAGAGCTAGCATGTAGCCAGCAACAATGTGACAAAACAAGAAAGCCCTTCATACCATCCTACACACAGGGTGTAAAATTTTATGTGTTACATATTAAACTAGGTGCAGACCACGAAACTGAACAGCTTTTACTACGGGACTAAAGATGAAATCCCAAAAAAAATTTGTTCATTCCATAGAAATCAACTATTTTTTTCTAAGTTTTGGTGAAAGTTGCTCAGTTTGATGGACTGAAACATCCCCTTAAGTATGTATCATATTTAAGTTTACACCCTGTATAGTGACAACAAAGGGGCCACTTTTCAATCCTTATCACTTTCTCACAGACAATGTGCTTGGCTTACAGAGATATGTAGTGGTCCATACAATGTGTATCTAGTCAGATCAACATTAGACACAGTGTATCATGGTTTACATGAAGCTAAATCTATTGGTTACAAGTTACAAAACACTCCAGTACAATCCAAACTTGTTCATACAATCTGCAACCTTAGCACAAAATGCAGTAACTGATTATTACATATACGGCTAGTCAATGTATAGTTTTAAGTCAAAAATTATATTTTTTCACAAATTACAATACAGTGCTAAGATCAGATGATTACAAGTGATCTTTTAGATTAAAAAACATTTTACGTAGCATAACACACCAACGATAAGAAGTTCAACACTGCGGTATTAATGAAAACTTTTAACTTGTTAGGTATTTTCAACACTGGCCAAGTTTGATTTCTTTACAAGGTCAAGGTCAAGGCTGGGGCGAACCAGTGCTGGTTGTACACTGAAAATAAAAATAATTTTCAAAAATTAAGCAAATAAAATTTTTTACACTCAAAGACAAAGTAACAAAGAAATTGTTTGATAAACTACGCTAAACTTATCACAAATGATGTCAAGAAATTAAGCATATTTTTTTGAGTATCACATGATTTGTGGCAAATTATGTTTTTTGATGTTTAAGACGAACGCCACATACACAATTTTCTAGAGTTAGTGGATGGGGGATTCAAAAGCAAGAACACATTCCAATCCAAAGTTATTTATAAAAAATGTCATATACATCAGAATGATCAGAATTATCCTAGAAGGTGCGTCTAACATCGTTTAATACAGTAAATATGAAAATATGGATTTAGGTCACATTTTACAACGGCAACAATAAATACATTAGTACTTACAAGTGTTAATTCAAGTATTTACTTCTTCCTAAGTTACTGGCCACCCATTTTGACTTTCGACGTCATGTAAATGCCTACAATGAGACCGAAAAGACCGATGGCCGATCCGAAGATTTCTACGATGAGGATTTTAACGAATAGTGCAGCGTTGGCCGCGTCGGAGAGGGCAGCACCGGAGCCGACGATGCCAACTGCGATACCGCAGAACAAGTTGACGAGCCCCACGGCCAGCCCTGCACCGAACATCACATAGCCAGCCAGCCAGTTCTGCTGCTTGATCGCGAGGTCTGTCAGCGGCTCAGGGTACTGGTCCAGCATACCCGACAGCACGATGGCGGTGATCAGCCCGTAGATGGCGACGGCTTCACAGAAAATAACGGAGATCAAGTTCTTGGTTTTGATTCTTGGCGCTTTGACACCACCTCCTACGATGGTGGTTCCGGTAGTGTGGATGCCCATCGCGGCTCCCACCACCGAGAAGGACACGGCGAACGCTATCCCCAGCGTCGCCCACATGTAGGGGGACGTATTCTCGAGGAACCATCCGAAACTTAGCTGCTCTCCCTTCCCGTTCAGGAGGTAGTACAACGAAAATATCGTTATCGCAATCGACGCGAGGAGCACAAACAGGTAACCTAGGAAGTATCTCATCTTGAGATATTTATTGAGCACACTGGAACTGTTTTACCCGAAATTCCCGAGAGGGACGGCCTTTTTTCGCCCAATTTTTGCCTTGACAGAAAACTCAAAAGAAGTCTTGTGATCACAAGACGTCAGAGACAAGAGAAATGTTGCAACATCGAAAATAACATTGTTCTCATTAATTTATTTTATGTTAACAAAACCAAAGAAAGTAAATAAAAATACAAGCCATGAATTCTAACAACTAATTTATTTTCAGAATTATTGAGATCAGTATACAAGAATGTTATTTTGATGAATAAAAATAAAGAAATGATAAGCAAATTATTGCCAGTAGAAAAAACTGAGAAATCTGTCTGATTAAAGATGCGTTTGGATGCGTTCCAATTTTATAAAACCATAAACATTTTTTTTTGGTTCTTTTCAAGGTTTAAGAGATTATAATATCCCATATGACCGATGTCTTCAATAAATACCTACTCTCATTTATAGCCAGTCGTTTCAACTCTTCTTTGGAGTTTTTGGAGGCAATCGAGAAACGCAGAGAAGTCCACAGGAAAGAGGTGAACTGACCGCTTGCCGCGCTACAAAAGAACGGAACACTTTTCCTGTTCACGACCCATACACCCCATCATATTTCACTGAACTGTATATTGTTCACTTGCACGACACTTTGTTCCGCAAAACAACACTGATTTTACGAACCAAAACTCACTATAAACAATAAAAATTCGATGAAATATGAGGACTCCAAACGTAGCTGTCCAAATCCCGCCAAAAACTCCTAAAACTATAAACAATGAGAAATATACAAATTATTGTCATTGTAGTAGATACAAGGTAGGTAGGTATTTGAATTTGTAGGTAGTTCTCAAATCAAAATTGCAATCATTTACCAATGCCTCCTGTAAAACACCACACCACCAAGCTTTTAGCACATAAAATAAATAAAACAATTTGTTTATATCATAGAAATATTAATTTACTACGTGTTTATATTAGGTACAACTTTGTTTCACTTTGTTACAAGTACAACACTGTTTTTTTCAACCTGCTGACTGTCACTGATATGACAGAGACTGTCAATACTGTCATTGCACTGGTACTGTCATGTCTTGTGTCGTTTGATTATTCATTATTCTTCAACATTTTCCAACCCATTGCGCTATTGTTCTTTTATTTGCAAAATGTGATCATTCGTTTCAATACAGTTAAATTACCAGACTTTATTAAAGGACATGTGTTCCACCGGAGAGAGAAGATGGAATAGAAAAATAGCTATGAGGACCGTGAAGGCGTTACACAAAGATGTTGGCTGCTTACTCCAGATTTATTGTTCGACATTCCTACCTCGTTCTTTTCACCGTAAGTGTGGTTTCCACAATTCTTACTGTTATACCGCTAGTATGCCACGATCTTCCCTCGTTTACGGACCCGATAGTAGGGTTCGAAACGCGCGGCACAGCTTTAGCACACCGATTCATTGCATGGGAGAATCTTAATGATGAAACGAGACCGTCTAGGAGGCTCGCCGTCAACCCTAAAGAAATTGAAGACCAGATCCGCATGAACCGCACGTACCACAACAGAACAAGACCAGACAGACCAAGGTCGGGACAGGGCCGCCCGCCGAAAAACAAAGGAAGGAAAAGAAAGAAAAAAGTCAATAATACCACCGGCTTTGAGAAAACTTGGTACGACGGCCCTGAAGTGAATGTTTCCACCAACCATGTTCATTGGGGATTCGGCAAAAATGTTTCCTATGAAGACGAGAACGCTGCATCCATCAAAGATCACACTAGAAAGCAGTGGGTGTCTCTGAGAGAAATGCAACGAATACCAGATAAGCCCATCAATCATAATTACGCATCCGGAACCTGTGGAGCTCCTATGTCAGACTATGCCCATTTAGTTGTCACAAATACTGATAATTCATCGTTGTTGTCATACGAAAATGTTGTTAAATTGTGCGGTTTGCAATCAATGCTCGTTGAAATGGATAGTAGAGAATATTATGATTTGTGCCAAAGGTCAAGCCACTCTGAAGATATTTGTTGTCCAGTATGGAGTGTGCCAAATTACATAGCTTTAATATCGGGTAAGAATTCATGTGAAAATTTGACCCGAGAAGATGTTAACAATACTAATGTCATTTTGAAGAAATGCGCTGGATATTTCCACAACTTCACCCTCATGGCGTCCTGTGAATTGGACCGTTGCAAAGTACCTAAGTATTGCTCCCAGTATGATGCAGTATATAATTTACTATTCTATTTAATTGATTCAGACGCATTCTCCCCTCCTGATTATTCTCAGAGTTTTGTCAAAAATGTCATGATTTTCTTACCTTTACCTGCCAGCAGTACAGTATTACCTTACTATAACAAAATGCAAAGTTCTAATTTATCATATGATACGCTTATAATACCTGCCATAGAATTTGGATTAAAAAATACTCTTTTTGACCTTTGGGTAATACAAGATACTTGGCTGATAGGTTTAGGTGGAATCTTTGTATTCATGTGTGTGTGGTTTTATACAAAATCTCTATTACTCACTTTACTGCTATTTACAGCTATAACATATTCACTTGGGATATCATACTTTTTGTATGTGTATGTGTTCAATTTGGAGTTTTTTCCTTTTATGAATTTATTAGTGATAGTTGTTGTGATAGGAATAGGGGCAGACGATGCTTTCCTCTATGTTAAAGTATGGAAAATGATTAGCAGACAGCTCATTCGAGATAATGTAGTTAGTCAAGACAGTGGTCTGACTGACATTAAAAATGTATCCAGTGCAGGGGAAACGATCCTCATACAAATTGTTGAAGAAACTTTGAAACATTCAATAGTTGCTATATTTGTTACTACTCTAACGACTGCAGTTGCATTTTTCGCTTCATACGTAAGCTACATTCCAGCTATAAACTGTTTTAGCGTTTTCGCTGGCACAGCTGTTATAGTCAACTTTTTTCTAATGATAAGTCTGTTGCCTGTATCAGTATTCATAGTAGATGTTAAATTGTGTACGAGTAAGAGAAAAATGTTAGATGTATTATATAATGGTATTAATGAGATTTGGGAAGATATCAGAGTTATATTAAATAGGTTTGTTATTACATGTATTGCTAAATTACACATAGTGTTTATACTGGTATTAGCTACTATTGGGATTGCAAGTATTGTTGTAGTGTTCCACTCTCCCGGGCTTCAATTGCCCGACACTAAACAATTTCAATTGTTTCAGACTTCACATCCTTTTGAACAATACGACATGCAATATCGTGATAATTTTTTATTTGAACGACTGGGAAAAGATATTGGTGCTGGAGTTAAAATGCCTCTCCGGTGGATTTGGGGTATAAAGGCTATCGATAATGGAAATCATATGGATCCCTCATCATCGGGACATTTAGTTTTCAATGACGATTTTTCCATATCTGATCCCAGTTCACAGGCATGGCTGCTGGAATTCTGCAGACAAATTAAAGCTCAACCATTTTATCAGCAAACTCTAGGACCACTACTACCTAATTGCTTTATTGAAAGCTTTAAAATGTACATGAGCAGACGATGTTATGATAACATTGATAAGATAAATAGGTCGCCCTGTTGCGAATTATCAAAATTTCCCTACAAGAAAGAAGTTTTTAATTTTTGTATATTGAAAGCTATGGAATCGTTATATCAGACGCCACGTGAACTTTTCATGCCTGGAGTAGCAGGGCCTAAGTTTTTGAGAAGCACTAGTCCTCCGGTTGTGGCAGTTGTCGTTGTAGAGTTCGAAAGTGTGGTTCCATATTCCATGTCGTACACGGCGATGAACGATTTCTTCCTTCAAGTGGAGAAATGGACTCAACTGCAACTGCTGTCGGCGCCGCCGGGCATGAAAGATGGCTGGTTTTTGTCAGATTTTCAGTTTTATGATCTGCAAAAGACTTTGGCTAGTGGGACTGTGATGGCGTTGCTGTTATCAGCTAGCTTAGGTTTCGTAGTACTTGTACCGGCTACACTAAGTTTCGTAGTCAGCGTGTGTGCGTTGACTGCTATGATATTCTCTGCAACTGTCACTATAGCTATTCTAGTATTAAACGATTGGAAACTGAATGTTTTAGAAAGTGTCGCAATATCAACTTCTGCAGGGTTGGCTGTAGACTTCAGTCTCCACTACGCGCTAAGCTATGGCAACGCTAGTGGGTCAAAGGCAGCGAGGGTTAAGTACGCATTATCCGCTTCAGCGGGTCCGACAGCAGCCGCCGCTCTCACCTCTGGATTTGCTGGGATATTTCTATTGAGTTCGAATCTCCTTCCTTATCGCCAGATAGGCACTTTCCTGGCTTTAATAATGTCAGTTAGCTGGATCTATGCCACCTTCTTTCTTTGTTCTTTGCTCTACGTCTTTGGACGTACAGCTTCAAAAGAAGTACCGACCGATGACAGAAAGTCGGTGTCCCGTGTAAATTCTATTTGTTCAGGGGTACCGAATTTAGAAAGTCATGAACTTGAGCATTTAGCTGACAGTAATCGTACAAATCTAACTCACTCTCACAGTCCTTCTAGCGTTAGTGCTACCACTGTCGTATTGCACGAAGATTATGAACAATCACATAGTAAACTAGAGAAGAAGTGTAGTATTACTAATAATTTTGCTTGCAACAATGACTGAATGTATAGATTAATTAAGTAGTTAAAAGTTCGCATACTTTTTGAAGAATTTTCTCATACTGTAGCAGTACCTAGATCATATTATTGTTTTAGTTATTTCTGAAACTTAATTTCCTCCAAATGCTATAATGTTCTATGTAAATAAGTTACATTTTTTGATCTATTAGGAATCTCAGTATGTAGGAATGATTATTGTGACAATAACTATCACATAAAAATTCACATACGACAATATAAGATCACAGCGAGCTTAGCATGATTATTGTTGCGTTGCTTGAGGAAAATAATAACAGTAAGAAATGGTTGCATTTTCAGTAAGTATTATCAATATTATAACATGTATTATTAAATCTAATAGTGCTGTTAAGCAATTTGTGTCAATTCAGAGCCACAATGAAATTTATATCCATCGAAAACGTACAAGTATTTATAAAAAAAGTACGTTTTGATAAGCAGCAGTTTGTAAGATGTTAGCAGGATGTTACAATTTTTTTTTTGTTTAATAAATTACTTATCAAACGTTCCAAGATTCTTGATAAGGTTTTATATTGGACATGTTGGTGATTAAAATTGATGTATGTTTAGTAGGTACTTGTTTAGTATTACAATTAGTATTATTTTTATGTCAGTTGATGTTTAAAATATATAATGTCAGTAGGTATAAGATCACATTAGGTAAATAATAAGTGCTATCTAAAATTTGATAGATGCACACAAAATCGTAGTACCTAGGAAATATTATTTTTAGTTCCTTGCATCTGCAAAAACATCTGTTAAAAGAATACAAAATTAATTTTACGAAGATATTTTTCTACTTATTAGAACGGACAATGGAATCTCAATTTATGTGCCAATTATGTTATAACTTATAAGTAGTTTATTTAAAATTCTAGTTTAGTGGCGATTATACATACCTAGGTAGATAGGTAATGCATGTGTGTAACACATGAAAGGAATACGCGGAAAGGAACTAATCGATTAAATGTTTTTCAGTGAATGCCACAAATATAAATTACAGTACCCAACTTGTTTCTTAATGTACTGTTAGAATAATTAATGTACTTAACATTATATGTAAGAAAAAAATAAAATGTTAAATTTTTGTACAAAATGGTATTTCATTGATATTGTCATGCACATTATCTATTATAATAGTCCCATTAGTCATTAGTCCCATTGGAAGTACCAGGAGTGCGATTTTTGAATCTCATTCGCTGAGTTCAGCAGTTGAAAATGTCAAAATTACCGTGGAGATATGCTTCTTTCTACTGCTGATTTGACTTTCAAAAATCATACTTCAGGAGTGCTATTTTTGAAAGTCAAATCAGCAGTAGAAAGATGCATATCTCCACAATAATTTTGACATTTTCAACTGCTGAACTCTGCGAATGAGTTTCAAAAATCGCACTCCAGAATCGTGTCCGTATAGCTAGCGTACATATGAAAGGGATCTGACTGAAGTGCGATTTTTGAAAATCATACGAGCGACTTGTCAGTAGAAAGATGCATAATCTCCATAGTAATTTTGACATTTTCCAATGCCAAGTCGCTCGTATGATTTTCAAAAATCGCACTTCTGGCTGGAATTGATGCCAATAAATAGTTCCTAGTGTGTCCTAGTTAAATAGTGCCTAATTAGTACCTAGGTCAAATAAATAGTGCCTCTGTATAGCGCTTTACGAGATATCGTTTTTTTTACCGTACGCTGGCTTGACGTTAAGATTACCTATAAGGTTACCTATCGTACTTTCGAATAAGAGGTTTCCGAAATCGTTACACTTTTTATTATTTCCCTTTTTTTTCGTTTCCACGAAATATTATTCGCCATATTTTGAAAAGCCAGATTTTTCATTGTCCTTTTTTTTCTTCTAACCAATGGATCAAAATTCAGAAGTACGATTTTTGAAAATCATACGAGCGACTTGGCAGTAGAAAATGTCAAAATTACTATGGAGATTACGCATCTTTCTACTGCCAAGTCGCCCGTATGATTTTCAAAAATCGCACTTCTGTGCCACATTTTTCTGAAGTAATGTAAGTCAGATAATTTACTTTTTCGAATATTTGTTTTTCCGTACGGTCACTTTTCTGCAGAAATAGTTAACCTAACCTAACTAGAGTTGTAAATCTACCGTAGTCTACCAAATGGTGAGGTAGACTACCGGTAGGCTACATAAGCTACGGTAGGTAATGTAGATTATTCAGTCGTAGAAATTTTGGCTAGTTCACAATATTTAAGGCGGCTGCCATTTATTATTTGTGATAAATAAGCTAAGAGAACTTCGGCAATAATTTTAGAGAAAGTAAAAATCAATCTATCTTTTCTTTCTCGGACACGGACGTCCGTTGAAAGTAAAAATCAATCTATCTATCTAATCTTTGTTTTTTTTTATAATTTAGTTTATTTCATACTTTTTAGTCTTGTGTCTAAATGGTAGCATAAAAGTAATATAATATATATATTTTTGGAATCGTCTGATCGCTAACTTTCATTTGATACCCATATTGTAATTTTGTACAAAAAAAAAATGTATTCCCCCTCTTTTTTTTAAATTCGCAACCGCCTTATATAGCCTATGTCACTCTCACGATTTTTACAAATCTAACGACACCTCATACGCAACTCATACGTCAAAATGCATCTAGCCGTTTAGGCTGTAGGCCGTGCCAAAGAAATATACATACAAACATACATACATACATACGCTCGAAAAACATAACCCTCCTTCTGGCGCAGTCGGGTAAAAATAGTGCTCAAATAGTGCCCTAGGCATCCAAAATCTCATGAGGCTAGGTCTTCAGGGAGCGGAGATATAAATAAGTCTTTTAAATAAACCACGGAGCTGGCGTTGCGCTGGGGCGTACACACGAATTCACAAAATATTTCTTACAGAAGGAGACGTTTCTTTTTATAAAAAACCGGCCAAGTGCGAGTCGGACTCGCGCACCGAGGCTTCCGTACTGCTTCCGTACTATAAGGTACTACCATAGAATATATTTGTGGTTTGTATTTACCAAACAAATGGAGCTTAATTGTTGTTCTGATAGAAAGGGACGAACCTAATAGTACCGTTAACGCGGGAGTTTCGTTTCTATTCATTATCCAAACCAAGGAAGGTGGCATTGGTATTGTGGCATAGGTGGTTAAACCATAAACTTAATATACTATCGTAAAGCATATTAAGTTTATGGGTTAAACCAGGAAGCTTTTTGTCTATACATATAATAATATAGTACCTACGGTTAACGCGAGAATTTCGTTAACTATAGTGTTCGAGAACTTTTCGGCACCATCTCGGCCATCGGTTCTGCAAGCAATGTGCCCACTGCTAATTTAGTTTAGCAATTTTTTGGTCTATGTCAGCTACTCTGGTTCTTCTGCGGAAAAGATCTCGAGTGGCGACCGCCAAGTCAAGTAGGAAGGTGGCACACGGAGGACTGACGACCTGGTGAAGGCGGCGGGAACCCGTGGGATGAGGGCAGCGCAGGACCGATCGTTATGGCGATCCTTGGGGGAGGCCTATGTCAAGCAGTGGACGTCCATCGGCTGAGATGATGATGATGATGAGTGTACCAAAGGGTGTACTATTATTATCTATGCATATAGTATAGACTATTTGTCTCTTCTTTTATGATCGCAACTCAACAAGTTTAAAATACCTACCTACTTCTTGTCGCAACTCGATAAATGGTGAAAAAAAGTATGTAACTTGGCATGAGCGTTCATACGTTCCTATTCATCACAGACTTCTGTATTACAATCTTTGTATCTATTACCTCAGAGGAAGTTTCTCTTTATTCGATTGAAATAGATATTCATCCAAAAATTGGATACTATACGAGGGCGACACTGAAAGTTTCAAGACAATAAAAATTGTATAGAAGTAGGAGGTTGGGAATACTATCAATATTTTTAGAAGTGGCCTCCATTCCATTTTATGTATCGTCCCGTTCAATGGAACCTCTGTGAGAAGCAGTGGACCCCCTCTGCTTTACTATGAAATTATTGAAATCGGTTAAATTATGGGGTATTCATCTAGTACAAAGCTTCCCTACGCCTTAATATTCGTGTAGGATCTTTTGCACTTGACTCATATCAATCTGAAGCTTGCCTGAATCTGCTGGTAGGTCACTCTTATATTAGCCTCTCTCATGAGCTGCACAGCATTGGCGTTTTGTTCAGTTGTCGCCGTTGAACGACATCTCCCAGGTAGATCATCACTGAGATTACTCCGATCATGCCTAAACTCATTTAACCAGTTGTAAACAAGTGTCAAGGGACAGGGCTTCATCATGAAATACCAATCGAAGTTTATCATTATAGTACGGTCCCCAATAGACATCAAGTCCACTTTCGTGGTACTCAGCTCCGCCATACCGACTACTGGTATGTACTTATTCGCTATATTTTCCTGAATACAAAAAGTGCGGTAGTCACCTCCTAGGGGTATGGAGGGGGGAGCTGTGACGTAGCAAAGATGGCGGCCGGCCCATTCCATTAAGCGGTATTTCTAGATAACTACTAAACCGATTTACCTAAATAAGGTGTCGAATGAAAGACCATGTAATGTACATTATTTAATTTCATACATGCGTTCATGTAAAGCTAATATCAAACGAAATAACTAAAAAAAAAAACATTTTGAAGGAATTTTTTTTTTTTTGTTTGTGAATAGTTCGGTAACCGTTAGGTTGGTGGAAATTTAGCTTATTATAAAACATATTGCTACTTTTATTTGATTTCTAATAAGCTTTAAATCATTACAATCGAGTAATAAACAACAAAGTTACAGTCGTTTTAGTGAGCGGAGTCCTGGTACGAAGAATCTCGAATTGATGTAACAAGACTTTTTTAAATGATGGTAAAATTTAAGTAAGTACTAAGTACAAAGTTTACATGCATTAATATAAATATTTTAGACATTGTCACACAAATTATCTAGTCCCATTTAAAGTACCAGAATTTAGCCTGCGACTTGTATTATGATGACTAGACAACGATATAGAATACGTTAGTAGAGATGCCAATTAATTACAAGAATTTTTCCGTAGGACAGTAGTTTTATACCGACATGTGGTATAGTTGCATTCAGTAGAGTTTCCTGAGTAGGAAAAATGACGTTGTCGCTTTCTCAATTGGTGGAGTGGGGAGTTATGACGTCATAAATTTTTTGTATGGGATTAAACAATTTTTTTTCTGAAACCTGTCGTGTTGGGTATCAAATGAAAGGGCTTCATGAGCCGGTTTTAAAAATATACTACACCATTACCTTTCAGCCACTTATCATCAAAAAATCCAAAAAAATATTCTCAAAACATACCAAGTTTGGGCTCCTCCAGGTGGGAAACGGCTGGGTAAATTTTTGTAAAACTTACGCCAAATGACAAATAACATCCAACATATCTAAGATCAAAAAAGCAATTTCATCATCATCATCATCATCTCAGCCGACGGACGTCCACTGCTGGACATAGGCCTCCCCCAAGGATCGCGATAACGACCGGTCCTGCGCTGCCCTCATCCATCGTTTTCCCGCCGCCTTCACCAGGTCGTCGGTCCACCGTGTGGAGGGCCTACCCACGCTGCGCTTTCCGGTACACGTGGTCGCGTATATGGAAACCCTTCCAGTACTCAGAATAGTGCTGGGGTCCGGGAGTGTTTACAATGGTCAATTTCACTATTTAGATGTTTAAATGCTACCCGGATTTAAGATCAGAGCCGCGGGAGGGTTTACAATGCACTAAAAAGCATTTTAAATATGAATCCCCAGAAAACATTTACGGTCGGCGACTTAAAAATGACGTCATTTTAAGGTACTTATACAGTCAGTCCGAATAGTCCGATGTTGGTCGTAGAAGTACGTACTAGTTGGTACTAGGAACGTCATTTTACCGTCAGCCAGTATACGTCCTGTGTTGGACGCAAGTTGGACGTTATACTGACGGACGGACGGACTTGCCTCCTTTTTTCTCAGCTCAGTCGCGCCATTTTTCTATGCGCATCGGACGTGTCGCGGAGTCCTTTTTGTTGTTGAGTTAGTGTTATTCAAAGAAATTGAACCTAAAGTGTGTTAGTAATGGACGAGGACCGCCCAGCCAAGTGCGCAGTGATCCAGTTTATTGTTTGCGGTGGCGGTGCTATTTCTATTGTGGATTCAGAGTGGCTGAAGCCACGATGGTGTGAAGTGTATTGGCCGGTCATAAAAAAGCCCAAAGCTTTTGAGCTGATCCTCAATCTCAACACGTCCCCCAGCGAAAATTTGAAACTTTATGGTGTGCAGCAAGTGTTTTACGAAACTGGTAGGTACGTATTTTATCCCTTTCCTGCATGGGTAGCATGCTACCGTGATACAGCACTATCACACATTCGCTCTTTTTCTATTTGCGCACGAACGAACGAGATAAAAGACGTGATACAGCCGTATCACGTGTAGCATGCTACCATAGTGTAAATAAAATAATAGTGATGAAGCTCAGCGGTCGGGTCTATGACTAATTCAACTAATTCAATTCGCTGTTAAGATACGCGCGCAGGCAACGTGGGTCGGGAGGCACTCCTCCCGGCCCCCGCACGATTGGCCTGCCGCGACCGCTGAGCTTCACCACTATTAGTTCTTTACACTATGATGCTACGGCTTCTGGGGCTAGTACGCCAACCGGCGATAGCGACATTTAACACATTCATCTGCCAAATTTAGTCTTTTATCTCTTTCGTTCGCGCCCCAATAGAAAGAGCGTGATAGAGCTATATGACGCTATCGTGGGTTGGCGTACTAGCCCCGCTAGCCAGTTTTCAGTTTTGGGGAACCTGGCTTCTCGGGATGCTTGTATGAATTAACTACGACGACGCTTCTATTTAATAACGCAGAGAATTATTAAAGGGTTGGATATAGAATTGTATAGCAGGAGGGGAGGGGTGCCGGTGATTGGGGAGGGGCCGCTGACGGGTCCACTAGTTATTTATATATTGTCTAAGAAAATAATTTTGGTTTGATTTACAAGTACCTAACTAACTTATTTCTTTTTACAGGTGTCATGTTTCCAGTAAAGTGCCACGTACAATGAAGTCCTACATTTCCGACAAGCTAGTTGCAGAGTACAATTTCTATGGAATGAAAACTGCAACGAAAACCAAAATCGAAAAAGTTTTTTGCACTCTACGCCTCAGAGACTGCATTGTAGGTGAGTACATAAGTACCTACCGAAATTCTCCAATACTATCTCAATATTGTTTGCGTCAATCCCCCATTCAATATCTTTGCACTATTTGGAATTCAAATAATTAGTTTTAATGAATTATTATTAGGGTTCCGTACACATAGGTTGTCAATGGGACCCTATTATTAAGCCTATGCTGTCCATCCGTTTTTCAGTATATCACAGCGGTATAATCTCAACAACTGTAAACAACTCCACAACAGCACGGCTAGCATGCCATCCACGACAAAGCGTTTAAACGAGAAAAACGTCATGCGCGCTCTTTCTGGCATACGTAAATTAATAAGGATGGTGGCACATCTCGATTTTTATCGTTTTCTCGGAGGTGGTATGCAAGGCCTACTGAGGTAGCCTCATAACATATTCAGTTTGTTGTTGTGGCATCTAGGTATCTTGGCAAATAATAAAAAGATACGGAGCCCTGTGTGCGTGGGTGCTACTCCCACGACCATTTTTATACAATTAATAAATTGTATCTTTCTTGTTTCTTTATAGAAGGCGTTGTTAGCACAACTGCAACTGCAACGGCAGAGGGCGTCGAAGTTAGCATCAAAACCTGGCTACAGCATGCTCCAGAACATCTTTTACTAAAAGTAAAATCTTTAAATAAAATTTTACATTTCGGTGTTCATTAATTTATTTATTTACAACCCTAGTTCACTCCACCGTAGTCTAGGAACGTCATTCTACGGCTGACATTCAGAAACGAAATTTGAGTATTAGTTTCTATTTTGATATGTAAAAATCAATAAAATTTTGACATATCGAAGTAGGATCTTATACTCAAATCTTGTCTCTGAATCTCAGTCTAAGGCTGCCTATCCATTGACGCGAGCTGGCTGGCGGAGCGGTGTAGCGAGGAAAATATTAACCAATCAGGAGCTCGGCCGAATCTCGGCCGAGGTTTTATGCAATCCTGATTGGTTAGTAAAACTCCGCTTCCCCGCTCCGCCAGCCAGCTCGTGTCAATGGACAGGCAGCCTAAGGGTGCGTCCACATCTGGCGAACGCGCCGCAAATGCGCAACTCGCGAGCCGCTGCGAGCTGCACATTCGCGGAGCGTTCGTCAGCTGTGGACGCACCCTAAGGTCCCTGGATCGGTCTTGATATGACGTCCTAAGTACGTCTAGTCTCGTACCTCGGTGACGTACATTTTAGACGTCTGTAGGACCGATAAAGGACGTACATTTGTCACAACCTAATGACGTCTTGATACGACGGCCTACGGACGTCTTAATACGACGGCCTACGTACGTCTTGATACAACGGCCTACGGACGTCTTGATCCGACGTCATTAGGTTGTGACAAATGTACGTCCTTTATCGGACCTACAGACGTCGAAAATGTACGTCACCTAGGTCGAGCAAGACTGTAAAAAGACGTCATTAGGACGGCTAAATGTTATCTCCCTACCGTGACTCCAAGGCTCCTTATAAAAATACGTGAGACGGGAAGGAATAAAAGAACAACTGAGTATTTAGAGTAATTATTATTATAATTATATTATTATTATAAAATTCGTGACATTTTGTGAAGTCATAATATGCTATTTTATGTATATAGTACTGTACATACTTAAACATAGTAATATAAACGAATCAACAGGCATTAGGAACATTTTTCTTTGTTTTAAATCGGTTAGGTAGTCATATTACCAATAGGTTATTATGGTAATAAATAAATATCGTAGTTACCTAGGTATATCGTAAATACACCACTGGTTTTTAATTATACTAACAACATTTTACAAAACATTCATACAATTTTGTTAGTACTTAATTAAAACTAGTGGTGTATATCGTGATTATGATATGATGATGAAAAAATAACATTTGTAGTGACAAAATAGTGGAGTTCCTGAAGGTTTTTACTTCGGAACCCGTCAAAACTACCCGATTTCGTTTTTTTTTTTTTTATATGTATGTAATTTAAAATGCTACAACCTTTACAGTTGCAAAATCGACGCTTTTTTTTCGTATAGAAATCTTTGAGGCAGTGTAACTTTGAAAGAAAATCTGATAAACCACATACAAGGATATTAGTTTCTGGATCGTGTTAAAAAATAATCATTAAATTTATTTGGTTAATATTCAAAATAGAATTAAACTTCGTTTGTATGGAGCGCGCTCATCAAATTTTATTTGTCAGCCAATCTCAATTAAAATTGCCTCAATTTAAAGAGAATGTCCTATTCTTACACGAATTCGCAAGTTGCGAAGCATTTTTTCTTAAAATTTGTATTTTTTGGGTTACAACTTTTTACTTGACTGAGAGCGTCAATTTTTAAACTATAAAGGTATTGTATTTCAGATTACAGACGTTTTAAAAAAAATCATGAAAATCGGAGTAGTTTTGACCGGTTCTGAAGCAATAGAACATTTTAAAGCTACAGGTACTCGGTTAAAATTATGGTGAATAACTTGGTAGGTACATAAGGTATCTATAAAATGCTATAAACTAATTATCGAGCATTTGGAACCTTTTTCTTAACAAGACACCCTAGTAATATTTAAAGGAGTGGTTCACTAGGGATGTTTCATACAAAACTGCAGTACCTACCTACTGACTTGTAAATACGCTTTGTTCACTCATTATAACAGAACTAATTGAAATCAAAAGAAAATAAACAAACAACGAAACGAATACGCGATAATTATATGTAGCTCACTCTTTTCGGCACGCGATCTGAAGTCCGGGACATCGCACATAAATTCCTCCTGCGGCTCAGATCCAACTCGTTAGTACCTTATAGTAAGATTCTGAATAGTGGAAGCTTTTTACTAGATTTTTCTTTAAAAGTGTTCCGAAATTAATACCCGAACTCAGATCGCGCTCAGATCTGAATAGTGGAATGGTTTACTGGAACCATTCTTTGAAATAATACTTGAAACCATCCCGGACCGGGGGCTCTGAGTACTGGAAGGGTTTCCATATACGCTACGTGGTCGCCACTCGAGAACTTTTCGGCCCCATCGGCCATCGGTTCTGCGAGCAATGTGCCCCGCCCACTGCCACTTTAGTTTAGCAATTCTTTGGGCTATGTCAGCTACTCTGGTTCTTCTGCGGATCTCTTCATTTCTGATTCGATCTCGCAGGGAGACTCCGAGCTTGACTTTCAGCCTTTTTATGAGGCCTTGAGTGAACGACCACGTTTCTGTTCCATATGTCATCACTGGCAACACACACTGATCGAAGACTTTCGTTTTAAGACACTGCGGTATTTGGGACGTGAAGATACTACGTAGCCTCCCGAACGCTGCCCAGCCGAGTTGGATTCGATGGTTGATCTCTTTCTTGAAGTTGGACCTACCTAGCTGCATAGTTTGTCCCAGGTAAACATAATCGTTAACAACTTCGAGCGCAGTGTTTTCGATCATTACAGGAGTGGGTACAACATGGGCATTTGACATGACCTTCGTCTTGTCCATGTTCATCTTCAGACCGACTCGTTCGGAGGCTCTGCTAAGATCATCGAGCATTCGACTGAGGTCCTCCATAGTCTCCGCCATGATGACTATATCATCGGCAAACCGAAGGTGACTGATGCACTCGCTGTTTATGTTAATGCCTAGCCCTTTCCAGTCCAGAACCTTGAAAACATCCTCCAGAGCAGCGGTGAACAGTTTCGGAGATATAACGTCTCCCTGCCTCACACCTCGCTGCAAAAGGATAGGTTTCGAGCTCTGGTCCTGTAGTCGGACTGACATAGTGGCGTTTTTGTACAAGCATTTCAACACTTCGATTTACCGGTAGTCTACTTGGCATCGCTGGAGAGACTGCAGTACCGCCCAAGTCTCGATCGAATCAAAGGCTTTCTCGTAGTCCACGTACGCCAAGCAAAGGGGCAGGTTGTACTCTTCAGTCTTCTGTATAACCTGCCGAAGCGTATGTATGTGGTCCACGGTGCTAAAGCCCTTTCGGAAACCGGCTTGTTCGGGAGGCTGGAAATCGTCAAACCTGCGCGCGAGACGGTTCGTAATAACTCTCGAAAACAGCTTATAGACATGGCTAAGAAGGGAAATGGGCCTATAGTTCTTCAACAGGGCATTATCGCCCTTTTTGAAGAAGAGCACCACCAGACTTCTATTCCATGCCTGCGGTTTTAAAAATATTAATTTTTACTAATTATTTTCGATTTTTTTCATAGTGATAAAATGAAAAAAATTAATTAACAAAAAAATTTAAATTGCTTTTTTGACCTTTGATAATAAGTGTGTTATGAGTCATTTGGCGTATTTTTAGAACCGGCTCATGAAGCCCTTTCATTTGATACCCAACACGACAGGTTTTAGAGTTCCTTACTTAGTTCCCTCCCACTGCGGCCAGAAATCGCAGTATGTTTTTGGGCGGGACGATTTGTATCTCATCTGATGTCAATACCTGCCTACCCAGATGAGTACTGCGTTTGGACATCAGGGGGCCACAGTCACATAGGAGATGCAGAGGAGTTTCTATCTTCTCCTTGTAGAATCTGCAGGCGGTCGTACCGACCTATTTAAGCACATGCACACACTGAAATTAAGTGATACGACCGCCTGCAGATTCTGCAAGGAGAAGATAGAAACTCCTCTGCATCTCCTATGTGACTGTGGTCCCCTGATGTCCAAACGCAGTACTCATCTGGGTAGGCAGGTATTGACATCAGATGAGATACAAATCGTCCCGCCCAAAAACATACTGCGATTTCTGGCCGCAGTGGGAACTAGTAAGGAACTCTAAAACCTGTCGTGTTGGGTATCAAATGAAAGGGCTTCATGAGCCGGTTCTAAAAATACGCCAAATGACTCATAACATACTTATTATCAAAGGTCAAAAAAGCAATTTTAATTTTTTTGATTTTATCACTATGAAAAAAATCTAAAATAATTAGTAAAAATTAATATTTTTAAAATTGCTTTTTTGATCTTAGATATGAGGATGTTATTTGTCATTTGGCGTATGTTTTACAAAAATTTACCCAGCCGTTTCCCACCTGGAGGAGCCCAAACTTGGTATGTTTTGAGAATATTTTTTTGATGATAAGTTGCTGAAATGTAATGGTGTAGTATATTTTTAGAACCGGCTCATGAAGCCCTTTCATTTGATACCCAACACGACAGGTTTCAGAAAAAAAATTGTTTAATCCCATACAAAAAATTTATGACGTCATAACTCCCCACTCCACCGATTGAGAAAGCGACAACGTCATTTTTCCTACTCAGGAAACTCTACTGAATGCAACTATACCACATGTCGGTATAAAACTACTGTCCTACGGAAAAATTCTTGTAATTAATTGGCATAACGTATTCTATATCGTTGTCTAGTCATCATAATACCTACAAGTCGCAGGCTAAATTCTGGTACTTTAAATGGGACTAGATAATTTGTGTGACAATGTCTAAGATATTTATATTGATCTACGCGTATTGTGCGTCAAAGTTTTGTATAAAATTGACCCCTCTGCAAGCTATTTCAGTCGGCTACTCTGGTTATACTGTGAATCTCTTCATTTCTGATTCGATCTATAACCCAGTAAAATTAAGCTGAAATATACCATTCAGGAGAAGTAATTTCCGGAGTTTTGAAACTTTTTTTAAACGTTCCTTTGGTACGTAATATTGAAGAAAAAAAATAGTCCTGGTGATGGGGGGGTGAGCTCGAGGAAGGGCAAACGCCAATGCAGCTTTTAAGGGTTCCCAGAACCAACTGAAAATTTGTATCTGGGGGTTTTCGGGGCTGCTGACTAAGAATATGAAATCATTTTGATTTTATCTTCAACTTTCATGAGGGTCGCCATACAAATTTCATAATTTTTGAAATGCTGTTACTTTCTCGGCCCCGTAGCCCTCAAAGGTTAAGTCCTATGACAAAAATGCATACTATTTGTTTTGTAGAAAATTTTGTCAGGTTTAATTTGTCCGTACAAAATATTTTTATGCGACTTTTAGATTTCGAGAAATAAGCGAAAAACTGAAAAAAGTCACCTTTAGAGCCCCCCCCCACCCCCTTCCTCGAGCTCACCCCCCCTCACCAGGACTTTTTTTTTTTCTTCAATATTACGTACCAAAGTAACGTTTAAAAAAAGTTCCAAAACTCCGGAAATTATTTCTTCTGATTTATCTAATTTTACTGGGTTACTAGGGAAACTCCGATGATAGCCCTCTCCATTGCCCTTTGGGTGGCTTTTTATTTCTAAAGTCACCTTTTATTACGCAATCCATAGGAAGAAATAGTGTGGTCATTCTTAGGCCGAGATTCAGAGACGATTTTTAATTTTAAGTCGTAGTGTGTAGGCAAGGCAGGGGAGCGTAGGGCATTTATGAAATAGTAGATTACAAACCGAGGGCAGGAAAGTAAGAAAGGTCGAACTCATGTGATGTGAGGCTTTCTTATTTACTGCCCGAGGTTAGTACACTATTTATCTCCCCGACGGAGGTGGACAGGGGCAACTTCATTTAGCGCAGCGGGTCAAAAGTTCACGCTTTCTGCCCGGAGGGATGAAATAGTTATTTTCACACCACCCGCTCGAAAATGGAACATTATATGTCATGTAACTCGCACCTAAAGCAAGTCATTATAGCCCTGGGACTAGCCGGGCAATAATATTGTACCAAAGAGTACTTTATTATATAACCGGAAATATTGTACTGAATTTCATTATAACCCGCTGGTCAATAATGAGATTTGAATATGGAACCGCATCCACAGATTATTTAATAGTTACTACGACCCTTACTTAAAATTCGTATGAAAACTTATCATGGAGACAGGCACCAAAAAGAACTTAATTCGAAATTTGAACTGGCCACCACGAGTATTGAACACAAAAAAAGAAAAAAAAGGCGCGAATACTGCATATCTCTGTACCTATTGCTACGAACAAAGTAAGTAATAAAAAAATATTACATTGTCTTTCCACAACTGGAGTGCGATTTTTGAATCTCATTCGCTGAGTTCAGCAGTTGAAAATGTCAAAATTACTATGGAGATACGCATCTTTCTACTGCTGATTTGACTTTCAAAATCTACTTTCAATTTTAATTTAATAAAATAGTGTTTTGTAAATACTATACTATTGAACTCTAATACTTTGTTATAAACTCTAATAAAATAATTGGTTTCTAACCATAGATAATTTACACGCTCCCCTGGGTTTCTAACAGTATTGCTTTTTATTTTCTCGCGGAGGGTGTGAAAAGTAGAGTATGGTCCTCGGGGATAAACGTGTTTTCATCTTGGGCGAGCTTGAACCCCTCGCTTCACTCAGGATTCTAGTCTTAACTCCCTCGCTTCGCTCGGGAGTTAACTCTAAACACCCTCGCTACGCTCGGGAGTTAACCCTAGAATCCCTCGTTACGCTCGGGATTCAATATCGCGCCCGTGATGAAAGACACTGCTTTATCCCCTTGGTACATAATCTACTATTATTTTATTCTTCGATCGATCAGCGAACTTGTAGAATGTTAGGGCCCCATAAAGAAAATTTTTTGCCACCTTTATGGCCCTTTAATCCTTTTAGTATTTAAAAAATAATTATTTACGAACGCAGCCAATCGCGTTCTTCAATTGTCATTTTGACAGTTCTCCGTTTGTCCATGGTTTCTTTTTCATCCTTGTCTTTTTAAGCAACATTGTAATACGCTATCCCTTTTCCACACCACTAAAATCGTTCGGTGATTCACGCAAAACAATAAGCTAATTTGCTCGTATTCGTAAAACCAATTTCTTGTTATTTTATCGTTAGATTCTCACAAAATCAAGATGTTTTCAACAAATCCAAACTATACGAAGCTCAAAACTCACTTGAGACTTTCAATAAATCGTCTCAAATTGCTGGAGAAGAAGAAAACGGAGTTGGCTCAAAAAGCGCGTAAGGAAATAGCTGAATATATTGCAGCTGGTAAAAGTGAAAGAGCTAAAATCCGAGTTGAACATATTATCAGGTCAGTAAAAGTAATTAAAATTTTACATCTTGTGGTTAAAGGTAGAATTCTGCCAAAACTCTATTGAAGAAATACCATTAGATTAGTTTGGCCTTGGGTTCTATACTATCAGATCAGCTATGACGTCTTCGGGTAGACAAATTAGATATGACTCATTAAAACTTTCGCCGCTGACGACCTACGCCGTAGGTCGGCGACAAATGGGCTGCAGTGCTGAAGAACCCACGTATCGAGCTGGCTCAATTGGGTATTTGACTACATTCAATATATTTTATTTTTATCTACTCAACAAAAAAAGGGTTAGAAAATAACGCTAAACTCCCATTTTCATTGAGTTTTTAGCTTGAATACTATTTTTAATAACAAGATAAACTATAAAAAGTAATGAAAATGTTGATGACGTCACAACTCAATATTTAGTACAAATCTTCATACAAAACGCATGTTTTGACGTCCGATAAAGAGTAGCTGATTTGACTAGTTGTCAAGTAGCCAATTGCATTTCGCCTATGCTTATGACCTACCTCGCGAGTTACCGAAAACCTTACGCCTGTGCGGGTGACCCATGCCGCGAGCCACATTTATCGTTTCAACGTTACGACTGCGCATGACCCACAAGGGGGGTCAAGTTCTATTGCATTTCGCCTGTACTCATAACCTACAGCGTGAGTCACCCAAACCTTACGCCTGTGCGGGTGACCCACAAGGTGAGTCGCATTGGTCTTTTTACATTACGACCAACGAGGGCCATCAGTTTCAGCACTGTGCGAGAATTATAGTTTCGAGCTTAGCGGCGAAAGTGTTAAAACACAATTTTATTATTCCTCAATGGAAAAGCCATACATTGAACCCTTGTAATCATCATCATCATCATCTCAGCCGATGGACGTCCACTGCTGGACATAGGCCTCCCCCAAGGATCGCCATAATGACCGGTCCTGCGCTGCCCTCATCCAACGTTTTCCTTGTAATGATTGGTTATAATGTTATCATGAAAATATCTTTTGGGTATACTGACCCAGTTGAGTATGACACTGCCCTCTAAATAAGTGTTAGAGGGAGGGGTCTGAAGCACCCGTAGAGAATCAATAAGGGTGTTTCTCCTCGGCGTTTGAACCAGTGCTGCCATGATGTAAATTTCTTGATTCCCTGCTTAACGCATTCACTGCCTCCCCTGTAAGCCTAAATCAACCAGGTGCCACTTAGAAACATAGAAAGCTGTGTGCCCCGAACATTTATAGTTGTTCAAAAAACTGCAATGCTTAGTGCCCTTGAACACTTATGCTGGTCCATATAATCCTTACGCTCGGTGCCGCTCGACACGCAGCACTCTGTACCAACGAGTTAGTATGTTAGTATGTCTTTTGTGGGACAAACCTAATAGGAATACACTTGTATTTCCAATAAAAAATGGACACGCAGAGTGGTCAGAGGCACTGGCAGTATAATAGGTGTAACCCACCACCATCCCCCTTCCATCATCGTACGACAAGACGTAGTGCGAGACTGCATCCATATGTTGTCGATATTCCAACAATCCGCACAAATAGGTTCGCATCCTCTTTTATAATGAGAACCGGTAAGGTTTGGAAGTCTCTCCCTGCGTCTGTTTTCCCAAGCAAATACAATCAGGATATTATTAAAGGAGAGTAAATAGGCTTTTTCTGGGCGAGCACGCTACATCCTCGGCTTCATCTACACTTTCCATCAGGTGAGCTGATGCCAAGCACAAACTCATTATGAATAAAAAAAAAAGAAAAACTTTGTTCAACTATTTGTGTCGGGGTGGGCATCCAATGAAAGATAAAGAAAGCACTAGAGTAGATGATGCCAGTGAATGTGTTATTATTATTATTTAGTCTTTATTATTCATCATATTATTATTATTACAAATCATTAGCATGCCTTACTTGCTACTTTTATCACAATTAAAGATATTTTCAAATAAATTAATTTTAAACACTTATAACAAAAGTATACTTAATATAATTCATCTCCACAATTTTGACATGCATTATTTACTTATAATACTATTAATTTGTAAAAATTTTTTATGTTTAATTATTTGAAATTCAGTATTATTATATTTATTAAATTTATGTAATGTTATTTGCTTCATTTTTACTTTGGTCTAGCAATGATGACCCCTTCTGGGTATAGACCTCCTCCAGTTGGTGCCAGTTGGCACGGTCTGATGCTATATCTATCCAGCTCTGCCCCGCTATCTTTGTGATGTCCTCTGTCCATCTTTGCTTTGGTCTGCCTACTCGTCTTTTCCCCACTGGTCCCTTCCACTTAGTTAATTTGAGTGTCCATCTACCGTCTGTAATTCGGGCCACATGTCCTGCCCATTGCCATTTAGACCTAAGTGCATGTTTTAAGGCGTCTATCACTTTTGTTTTTGATCGTATGTGGTCGCTCCTTATCCTTTGTACTTTTTTAATGTTCAGTATGCTACGTTCTACTGCTCTTTGGCATGTTACTATTTTTTTCCGTATGTCTTCAGTAAATATCCATGTTTGACATCCGTAGGTTAAGCAGGGCAACAGACAAGTGTCTACAACTTTCTTTTTCATGTATATAGGGAAATCACCTTTTAGTATTTCTTTTAATGCCCAGAACTTATTCCAAGTTAGTGATACTCTTCTGTTTACTTCTTCTAGATTACTATTTTCATTGAAGGATACCTGTTTTCCTAGGTAAATGTAGCTCTGGACATATTCTAGTACTGTATCTTGGATTTTTATGGGATTATGTTTATAGTTGGTCATAATTTTTGTCTTTTCGAAATTTATGATGAGTCCTACCTTGCTGCTTTCATTGCTTAGTGCTTGGAGCATTTGTTTTATACTGTTGCTGTCTTCAGCAAACAAAACTAAATCGTCAGCAAATCTTAAGTGGCTCAGGTGTTGTCCATTAATATTTATGCCCTTATTTTGCCAGTCTAATTTTGAGATTATTCTTTCTAGTACTGCTAAGAATAATTTAGGTGATATTGGGTCCCCTTGACGTACGCCTCTTTGTATTAATATTTCCTGTCCTTTGGATTCTAGTTGTACCCTGCTTACACTGTTTGCATAGATGTTTTTCAGTATGTTGATATATGTTTTGTTGATTCGGAATGTGTTTAAAGCCTCCCAGATAGAATTGTGTGTTATGCTGTCAAAAGCTTTTTTGTAGTCTACGAACGCTATATACAGTGTTCTGTTATATTCTCTGTACTTTTCCAAGATTTGCTCAAGCGCATGTATTTGGTCTATAGTTGAGAATCCTGATCTGAATCCGGCCTGCTCGATTGCTTGGTGTTTATCTATTTCAGGGCCAATTCTGCTTTGTAGGATCGTAGTAAACAGTTTATAGATACAGGACAAGAGACTGATTGGTCTGTAGTTCGCTATATCCATGGGGTTTCCTTTTTTATATAGTAAGGTAATATTTGAATATCTCCATTGCTCCGGTACTGTCTCAGATTTTAGAATTAGGTTAAATAGATGGGCTAACGGAGTTGCCAGCAGTTTGCTTGCAGATTTGATCATTTCGTTGCTTATTTCATCGGGACCTGGGCTTTTATCACGCTTGAGGTTTTTTATAAACTTTAGGACCTCGACTTCGTCTATTTGTTTGACCGCCTCTGTAACTTCGTTTTCATTTTCTAGAAAAAAGCTGACTTCTTTGCTATTAGTGTTACTGTATAACGATCTGTAAAAATCCGTAGCATTCTCTAGAATACCTTTTCTGTATGTTTCCTTTTTTGGTCCTTGTTCTAGGCCCTGTATCCATGATTTGTGATTGGTTAGCTCTTTGAATGCTCTTTTTGTACTTCCCGTCGATCTAAGATGTTTTTCTATGGTACTCCTTCTGTAGGTGTCGTAGTCTCTGTGTATGGCTTTATTCGTAACTTTAAACAGGTTACTTAGTTCATGTCTTAATTCTCTTGACTTGTTTTTTGTTTGTAGTAGTTTGTGGCGCCTCGCTATTAGTTCTTTTGTTGTATTGCTTAGGATTTCTTGTTTTTCTTTTGCCTTAGGTAGTTTAGAGTTATTTACGCTAGTTTTAATGATTGTTTCTAACTTATTGTAGTAATTTTGAGCGTCATCACTTTCTTCCAAATTTAGTATATTTTGTCTTGCGCTGTTTAGATGTTTTAGGTATGACTGTAATTCTTCATCGTTTTGCAATTTTCTCTGGCCATTATGGAACTGATTTCTAGATCTTTTAAAATGTTTTAGTAAGAAAGTTCCTCTTACCATTCGATGATCAGAGTGAAATTCTATTTGGTTTAATACTTCTACGTTTGTACACTTTCTAGGTAGATTTGTCAGTATAAAATCTATTTCGTTTTGAGTCTTAGTATCAGGTGACAGCCATGTCCACTTGCGATCTTGCTTTTTCTTGAAGAATGTATTCATTATTGACAATTTGTGTTCCTGTGCATGTTGTATTAGCATTTCTCCTCTATCATTTCTCATTCCGTATCCGTGCGTACCCATAACTGTGCATTCTTCTTTTTTTGGTATGCCGATCTTAGCATTGAAGTCACCAACAACTATCAATGTTTTTGCTGCTGTTTCGTAAACTGCGCTCAAGTTCTTGTAGAATTCTATAGTTTCATCTATATTTTTTGATTGGTTTGTAGGTGCATAAGCTTGTACGACGGTTATTGGTAGGTCTTCGAATGCCATATCGAGTACTGCAATCCTATCCGATATTCCTCTAAATTGCAAAATATTATTTTTTAAGGTTTTTCGTATTAGGAACCCGACTCCATATTTGCCAGCGGATATTCCTTTGTAACAAAAGATGTAATCGTCCTTATATTCTTCAATGCTGCATCCGACTCTTCTCACCTCAGCGAGGCCCAATATGTCAAATTTGACTTTTTTCAGGGCGTGTGTGAGCTCTATCATTCTTTGGTTGGATGCCAGCGTTCTCACATTGAATGTACAGATTTTCAATTTACCTTCATTGTATGATCGTCCATGGTTTGCTATGGGGCTGCGATCTTCATATATTGCATTAAATTTTAGATTCGTTTTTTCTGGGGGTTTATTGAATTGATTATTTTTGTTGTAGATTGGATGGTTTTGGTTTAATATATTTCCTCTTGTTTTTGTTTTGTTTTCCATTGTTAGCGATTGCTTTGTATCGGTTTCTGTTTGTGGATTTAGAGTTTTTGGAGTTTTTTGGCTCTCTCCTGGAGGGGGGTGGTCAGACGTCCCGCGGGGACCAGCCGTGTTGGGACCTTGTGGGTTTGTTGCATGTTTCTGTTCCGTTTGCATGTTGTTGTTTTTTCTTTTCCGGTGGCTGCTGGTATTTGGTTGCTAATTCTTTCCTTCTTTCCTGCTTCGCGTGAATGTGTTAAGTAGGCTCAATCCCCCGAATTCCAATCATGCATTCCCCGCCACTAATATTCAAGTAAAAACATATTTTTCATGCAAAATGTAGTTTAATGTTTCACAAAATTAGCTTATGAACTTCTTTGTCTTCAAATTTTTATCAAAAAATCTACCTTAGTATTTAGAATACAATGTTTTATTTATTATTTATATTTCTCCCACACGTTCGATCTAAGGATAGTCCAATTCAATAGGATAGACATCCTTTGTTCGACATCACTACATAGCATAAAACAATGTCGCTTCCTGCTGTCCATCTGTCCCTATGTATGCATAAATCTTTAAAACTATGCAACCGATTTTGATGCTTTTTTTAATCATGATCATCATCATCATCAGCCTATCATCGTCCACTGCTGAACATAGGCCTCTCCCAAGGCGCGCCACAAAACTCTGTCTTCGGCCTTCCTCATCCAGCCGCTCGCCGCGCCGTTCGCGAACCTATCGCGAGCCGCTCGCGAGCGGCTCGAGAACTGCGCAATCGCGGCGCATTCGAAAGATGTGGACACACCCTTAGTACAAAAGTAGGGTAACCTACACAACACAACTGAGACAAGGTTGAGGCTAGACTAGTATTATTGAAATGAAAATTTATTAAATTTATTCACACTCTGTTGGCAATCACAGTGACAGAGACACATGCGCGCTCTATTATATGCATACATACTCTAACGTAGCACCATTTGAAATATAAAACACATTTAAGTTTACACCCTGTATAAATTCTTACAGAGAAGATTACATGGTGGAGGCTATGGAGATAGTGGAAATGTACTGTGACCTGGTGCTGGCAAGGTTTGGGCTGGTCACCCAGATGAAGGAGCTGGACGAGGGGCTGGCGGAGGCTATCAGCAGCCTTATCTGGGTCGCCCCGAGGATGCATACTGATGTTCAGGTAATAGGGAAGTTTACTTCATAAAATAATTATATTTCGGTTTTAGCTTCTCAGTAAAAAAGCTTGAAAATAATGTGAAATTCATATTTTGAGTAATACAATTTTTTCATTTTTTATTTTCTTTGGAAGACCAATAGCTGTTGACATGATACGAATTTGGATGGAAAGCCAATAGGCCTAAGGCCTATAGGTCTCAGCTTTGTAATGCTTAAATCATCATCATCATCCTATACTATGTTCTGTAATCTTATTAACAGGATAAACTTTAAAAAATAATTGGAGTAATGCTGTAGGTCTGTTAAGAGGTGGTCGCTTGTCGGTTGCCAATCATCGGCTGTAGGCCGCTCCAATTGTATGGTGGCTCAAGATTGTGATTTTTCAGCTCTTGAAGTCTCCATGTATTTGTAATTATAATCGTACAATGTAGAGGGATAGAGGGAAGAGAGGCAGAGTAAGACCAAGACAGAGTTATCTAGCCCAAGTAAAGGAAATGGTTGATGTTGTCTTGTATCAAGACTCCAGAATTCAAAATTCAAAATTCAAAAATTTTTTATTCAAAATAATATCATATAGATAGCTTTTTGACGTCATTTTTTGACTCTACCACCGCGTCGGAAGGTGTTCCGTTGAGAGAAGATGCGGCCAGAAACTCTACAACACACATCTTTTAAACAAAACAAAATGTACAAAGTACAATTAAACTAGAGACTAGCGGAAAAGAGACAGGGTTGGCTAATACTCCACCGACTCTTGTCGGCGCGAGCGTAGCTCTTAAATAAGATGATGCATGTTAAACACTTTTGCTATAGATATAAACTAGAGTTAGACATTAGCAAAATTATTAACTCTAAGGCCCACTTGCGCCAAATTCTGTGTTAAATTGCGTAACCCCGTGTTTAGTAGCACCGACCTAAAGTGTTATCGAAGATTGTCTTGCGCCAATGAAAACTAGTTCATAGTTAACTAACCTGACAGTTCTCTATTTTTCGCTGGCAACATCCTAAATGACCATAGAGTTTATGTAATCCGACAAAATATGAAAAGTGAATGATGAATGAACATTATATGCACGTCTCTTTCACACTGCATCTCTTTGTATTTGTCTGTCTCATTTGTTTTATTTTGGCAATGACATTTCGTTTTCATCGTTTTGTTTTAAAATCATTCAGTTTTCAATCATGTCAACAAAAACAGCTGTTGCCTCAATTTTGACATTTAGCCATATTTAGCACGTAGGACTTAAACCTACCACATCGGCGGTTTAAAATTTAAATATAACACAAGTTTAGCTTAGCTTCCCCCTAAAACAGGATGGTGCAAGACATAATTATAATTTAATTCCAAAGTAGCGTCTAGTTCTGAGTTAATGACGATAACCCTGCCTGGCGCAAGCGGGCCTAAGATGGACAAAAGTCACTAAATAAAAAACGGTCTCACAAAATAATAACATTGCCATTCTTTTTTCCAGGAGCTCAAAATAATTTCAGACTTATTCACAGCAAAGTATGGTAAAATTTACGCGGACGCGTGCAGAAACGATCAAGTGGCCTCTATTAGTGAGAAGTTAAGGCACAAAATGTCAGTACAGAGTCCAGCGAAGATTCTCGTAGAGAAGTACCTGATAGAAATAGCTAAGAATTACAATGTGGAGTACACGCCCGATGAACAAGTTATGAGGGAGGAGGAAGGTTGGATTTTAGTATTTTTTTAAAGATTTTTGAAAACAGTAATGTTGTTAAGATTGCTTATATGTATAGCATCATCATCCTATAGCTTTAATATTATTTGGGATCAGTGTATTTAACAAAACAAAACAAAACTGGGTGGTTAAAAACAGCTTGACTAATCAGACTTGACCAATGGTATACTTAAATCGTATTTATCATATTTATGACATGTACTTAATACCATTATGCTTGAAAGTTGTAAACTATGAAGCTAAAAAAGTTATGACAAATTGTTATTTTTAATGTTCTGAACAAGTTTGTTTTCTAAGATATTCTAAATTATTTATTCACGAAAAACAAAATAGAAAGATGTGAACGAAAAGAGTAAAAATTGTGGTTTCATCATTAAAAGTGAATACACACAACCAAAAGATGAAAGGTTAATTTACATTAGTAGTTTCATCTCAACTCATAAAGCACTGATAAAACGGCAAAGTCCAGATAGTGCTGTTGACTACATTATGAACTTACCAATTTCGATAAATAATTGCAGGAAGGGATGCATTGTTGATAGACATCAACGGGCCACCAGGACCTCCTGGCTTCAGAGGATACCCGCCGCAGCCGGCGATGCCACAGATGCCTGCAATGCCGCAGATGCCCAACCTGCCTCCACCGAACGTGACGCCTTTCAATTATCCAACTGTAAGTTGAATCTTGAGTTTTTCTAACTAATGTTCGTAATATCGACTGCTCCCAAACGGTCAAGGAAAATATCGCGAGGAAACCTGCAGACGTGGAAGAGGACATTCTGATGCATGTTGTGGAGTCTACCAATCCGCATTGAGCCCTGCAGTGGGATCTAAATAAGCTGATGATGAAGTTGTATCTACACTATTATAAAACTGTAACAGAAGTGTGTCTATACAGTCTACACACGGCGACTTATCAAGCTATGCAAAACAAAAACAAAAATAAGCTGGCCGCGCATAGGTAGAGTAACGTCGCGCGGCCAGGACCTCTACCCGCAACTTCGAACTTCGCAATTGCGTGAAAATTTTCATTCCAATGTCAACTCTATTCCAATGAAGTGCGGACCGAAACAGTGGCGATATATCGAACATCGAAAGTGCGGGTACAGGGCCAGCTTATGTTTGTTTTGCGTAGCTTGATGTGTTGCCTTGAGTACATTGAAAATACATATTTACAAAAATCACTGTCAATTTTGAAAAAAGAAAAACAGCTTTAACATGTATTTCGTATTCTTAAAAGTGGAATGGTTAAACCTACTGAACTTATAAAAATAGGTTTTTGGCTTTTAATTTTTAGGCTTTATATTTAAAAAGTGCTACTCCAACTTACTACAAGTTGGAGTAGCATTTTTTTTATTTAGGCTTTCTTGACCGCGAAATTTGAATATTGTGATGAGGGCGCCGCTAAACGGTAAAAGGACTCTTAAGAGGGTTGTAGTAATTTTTAAGAAATTAACACTCTCCATCGGCACCCTCTCAACAATCTCACTAAACAAATTTCCAGGAGCCATCTGGTGGGAAAGCTGGAGGATTCATAGCAACCCCTCCCACTCCCCCTAACTACGGGGGTCCGAGCCAATCTCCCATGGGATACAACGTGCCTCCAGGGACTGACTCCAAAAATTTGACCAACAGTTTCTTACAGGTAAGAAAGGCTGCATTTATTTCGTTCCACGTAAAAAGAGCCCTGTTACCTATGTAATAATGATGAAAATGTTTATTTTAGGGGTCTTTTTATGTGGAATGGAAAATAGCATGATTGTTGTGATTTAGTGTAGCTTAGAGTTGTTAGCATGCTTTTTATTTATATTGAGTTTGTGCCCATTAAATGTGGTAGTTTTGTTAGCCTTATACCATAGGCAGTAAATAATAGACAACTGATTTCTTTTTATTAGAAACGCATAGTTTTGTTAGCCTTATACCATAGGCAGTAAATAATAGACAACTGATTTCTTTTTATTAGAAACGCATTCCAATAAAAATGTCAAAGGAGTAGGAGACAACATTAAAATATTCTTGTCCCTCATCGTATTATACAGGGTGAAATTGATATCATTAGCATCCTTTTAAACTTAGAGTCTACCCATCAAACTGAACAACTTTTAATGGGAGCAAACGGATCGGAGCAAAAAAAAGTCAGCTGTTCCATACGAAATTGCAATGCCTACTCGACTCAAATGAATGCAACAGCTGTTTTTTGTTTTTTGCTGCGATCGGTTTGCTCCCATAGAAAAAGTTGTTCAGTTTGATGGGTAGACTCTTAGTTTAAAAGGATGCTAATGATATCAATTTTACCCTGTTATAAGTCGATGTGCTAAAGCCAAGCTAAATTATTATAATTTCCTATAGGTTCCTTGGGGAAAGTTGTTCAGTATCATGAGTGCAATCACCCTTTAATGTAATGAAACTGTCTGTGTCTACACTTACACCCTGTATAAAAAAGTAACTAGTTCCACAAATCAAAACAAAAGTAGATCACAGTTGTTACCTTTTTCAGGAGGAAATGAGCAACCTTCCACCTGCTTATGACAGCATTAATCATGATAATAATATGGTAATTATTTTGTATTTTTTTTATTTTTTTGTAGCTTTTGTATCTATTGAGATTCTGGGCCGATAGACAAAGTAACATTTCTTTTGGCGTAGACGCTAGTAGAAATGACAGAATGTATGGATTTGACATTGGCGATCGAAACATTTTGTCGTTTGCTTTCTCCACCATACGTCAAGTCCATACAATTTTTATGTTTTCTACTGTCGTTAACGCTAATCGAAAGTACTTTGTCTAGGCGCCCTGAACAGACGACGGACTTTTTTCTGCCGGACAGAAAATGACATAACGGTCATTCGGTCGTAACGGAAGCCTCAGTATGAAATTTAAGATGGCTTTTGTCCGAGAGTAGAGAGCAGTGAAAGCAGGAACTAAATATTTTTGTACAAAATCTGGGACGGTCTTGCCAGGTTATGCGCGATTTTGACGGACTTATAAGGAAAGTGGCGCCCTCAATTTTTGTCAACTTTTTTGTGTCGCACTCTTAGAGTTTGAATAAACTATTTTTATGGACTACGTGTCCAGCGAAAAAAGGTCCGTCATGATCCCACCGTCTTAGTGTTGTTAGTGTTGCTTGATTAATAGCGTTATTTATGATTATCGTAACCTTATATTAGTTTTGTACTCACTGGAACTGTTTTAATTATAAATATAAACACTGAAATAAATAAGAACCTGACGGACGACTGAATCATAGACTCCAAAAACAGAATATAAAGGAAGGGTAATGTTTTTGACGCGGATGTATGTATGGGTGTATACTACAACCTACAACATAATCGATTTAAACTTATTCAATCGATTTGGAAAAATAGGGAGTTTAGTAGTCATAAAATTCAATATGGAGGACATTGCTATAGCCGGGATTTAAATTGTACTTGTGAATCCTAGAACAAAAAACAGGAACAATAAATTGCAATTGATTTCTTACCACAAAGTCATTAATTGAAATATCTTTTCTATTGCAGCCAGCGCACATCCCAACACCACAGCCGCGGTCCCGAGTACCACAACCATCTATCGCGCCGCCGTCGAACTATTTCCCCGAACTACCCGAGCTACCGACCGTCCCCTCGGACCTCCTTCTACCGTCGGTTCCTCATTCCAACCACTCCAATAAACCACAGGATGATAACAGCAGTAACGCTCCAGATGAAATAGATTTCGACGATCTGAACCGACGTTTTGAGGATTTGAAGAAGAAAAAGTAGGATTCTTCTGCTTTTTGATGTTAAGATCTAACTTTATTTAAAAGCTTTGTAAAGGACTAGGCTAGTTTTTGTAACAAATTGTGATTTTAGGACAAGAGACATGGAGTTTTACAGTGGCGCAAACAGCAAGGGATCAATTTGGATATGCTATAGTAGTGTGCACACCATGCCGAAATTACGCGACCTAAGTTCGGCGTGATCAACCCTGCAATGATTCACAGATCACTATATAACAATGATTTTTAAATTATCCGCGACACACGAGATTGCAATTTTGGCGCTATGTTTAATGAATGGCAGCCTTCGTTCGGTTGCTTAAATCAGCTGTGTATTCCTACATAGGTACATACATATACTCATGCGATTATCCCACAGGGGTGGGCAGAGACTACGGCTCGCCACACGATTCTGACACCTCATCCACTTTGTCGGTTGAGGGTGCTATGCACTTGTCCTTTTCGGAGAAGACCATTTAATTGGTTGTAGTAAGTTCTCCTCGGACGCTCTCGCGACTGTTTCGCTCACATTGGATCGATAAATCCCCGATTAAGATCTATTTTTTACATGCGACTCAACTGGAGCGTTGCCTCGACATTGTTGCGTAGTCTGCTATCTCGTAACTCCGCTTATACAAGTTTTCAGGCTCCTTAAGACTTGTTTTATTCGAGATTTAAAAAAGGAAAGTGATAAGGCCCCAGTATAAGTTGGCCTAGGGCGCTACGGACCGATGGGATTGACCAATCAAGGCGCTCATTTCATGCTGCGCTGACGAGGTGCAGGCCGTTGATTGGTTAATACCATTGACTTACCAACTACTGGGCGTAGGTAGGGCCCTCGCTCAAAAGTGTTTGAACCAAAAGAGCACGAAAACATAAAGATAACCAATTACGCGACAGTCTTCGTTTTACCGCGATGGGGTAAAACCAACGCAAGCAAAATGAAAAAGAATTTCAGCATTTTCAATGTTTATTATTACCTACTATACACGTAGTTAGGTTTGTGTATGTTAGTCTCGGACACTTTTTTCGAGAATTTTGTACTAGACCGGGCGTCCATTATATTGTATGTCAATGGTTAATACCGTCGCTCCGTAGCGCGCTGGGTCAACGTGTACAGAAGCCGTAGCATGTGCGCGTGATACAGCTATATCACGCCTTTTTATCTCGGTCGTTCGCGCGCAAATAGAAAGAGAGCGAAGGCGCGATAACGCTATATCACGCTGCCATACTTCGGCCGCGGGAGCCATTAGATTTAAAAAATAAAAGATAATTATAAATATATTAATATTACAATTATTATTGCTGTATAAAATATTATATTTCATAGCTGACAATGTATAGCACTGAAATCATGTACATTACCACCATGTAAATTAGGTTATGTTTCAATTACATTTAATTAAATATTTTTTTATTTCATTCTAGCAGTTTTATTACTTGGCTTTATTACAAAATGTTGATGGCTACAATTTTGTGACACTTGATGAACATTGAAAACAAGAACATTTAAAATCGTTGCAAACATACAAACTCAGCACCAAATCACCTCTAGGGTTGGTTAGGTACTTTGCTACAACTGGAAACTGTCTATGGGTGCAGTTGTAGCAAGGATCGTTTTAGCAAATTCCACTTTCGATGAAAACATAACATGAAAAGCAACTTTCCATTAAAACGACAAGCTCTTTTTGCGTACTATTCGTACCAAAGTAAAGCATAATGCCGCATCACGTCACACGATAACATTGGAGGCGGCAGAAAATGCAACATCTATTTGAAATTATAACTTTATTTTGGCACATAGCAAAATAAACTACTAAGTTATCGTGTGAGACCTTTTGGTTACCGGGTCCCATGCGAGTCCTTATCACAAATCTAAATGTTTTAGAATCCTAGGGACAAAAAAAACACATAATAACTTTTCAATTTGTGTAGTGGGGAATTTTCTGTCAGTTAATTAAAAAGAAAAAATACTTTCAAATTGCTCGACAGATGGCTTTAATGCGAGATGGATGAGTAGCCTTGCCGTCTAAAAATACAATAGGTATAGTAAAAAAAAACATTTTTAAAAGATTCTTCTTATTTAGCCGAAATTACCATTTTCGGAGCCACGTCGCGTCAACGATGCAATCTATCGAGGGATATTGAACTACATTGAAACCAGCACTGGTAGCATGCACACCCGCGATAGCCGTGATACGGCTTTATCACGTCTTTTATCTCGTTCTTTCGCGCGCAAAAGAATGAGATAAAAGACGTGATAAAGTCGTATCACGGCTATCGCGGGTGTGCATGCTACCAGTGCTGCTGTCAGAAATTCCACCTTTGGAGCAAAACCCGCACGGGTAAACTAGACTGAACAACGTTAAATCTGCCCCAACTACGATCGCCAATCCGTCTGCCAAGCATGGCGATTATAGCAAATCTCTTCCTTATGATAAGAAGCCCAAGTTACAGAATACTAAGCCCATGTCCAAAATTGATTAGGTACGCAAAAAAAATCCCTAAAAGAATTTCCTTCTACAACTGACCTGACGATACAGTGTTATGTAACAGGATAAGCGACTCATCAGATGATCGCAACAAAACACCCAAGCTTCAAAATAATGCTAAGTAAAAAAAACACGTTTTCAATTAAACAGCCTTATCATTAAGCTCATAACAGACTGATGACTTGTTGCGAGCAGACGGCAATCTTCTTAAGGTTGGCGTCTGTTTGGCTGCTGCAGCTATCTTTCTTCAGTCGGTTGTGCAGTTGGACGCTGGACACTATTTTAGTTTGTATTTGTAGCTTGTCCGGTGATTCTGCTAGGAGAGTGCCCAGTGCTACCAGGGCTCTGTAGAAGAACAAAGGTGTTTGGTACGGTATTGGTTTTCACAACTATTCGCCGGGTAGTGGTCAGACATCTTTTTTGATTTATAAACTTAGAGCGAGCGAAGCGAGCTCGATTTTTCTCCTAAATTCGAATCAGTTGGAGCCAGAGCTTTTTACGTACAAAAAATGTGCAAAGTAACCTAAGTAAAAGCTGTGGATCGAGCGAAGCCACCTCGAAATTTGTAGCGCCACGTCTTAGCTGTGGTCAGAACTCTTTAGGATTATGTGTAGGTACATTAATTAAAACAAGCTTACAGCGAACAAAGCTAGCTCGACTTTTCTCTGTTCAACGAATTGGTTATAGACAGAGCTCAATCTATCTAAACTATTATAAAACTGTAACAGAAGTGTGTCTGTACATTGAAGATAATTACAAAAAAAAAATTACGACATGGTTTTTACCTGTCCCTGATTCCAAATCACCAATTTTTGGATTTTTTGTCTGTCTGTCTGTCTGTTTGTTTGGGTGTTTGTTTGTTCGAGTATCACGCAAAAACTACTGAACCGATTTTGATGAAACTTTATTTGTTTGATAGCTTATCATCTGACTTAAAATCTGGTATATAATTTATGCGGACGAAGTCGCGGGTAAAAGTTCGTAATATATATTTCTCCCGAATTTGTCGCCCCTAGTAAAGTGCCGCCCGGGACATTTGTGATCTTATCCTATAGTGTTTGCAAGTTGTGCAACATTTAGGTCCTGTTTCACCACGTTTGACATATTTCGTATGGAAGATACTCAGAGGAAGGATCTCTTTATGAAAGATATGTCTAACGATCTGTCACTTTTTGATTAGCTATTATGAATCTATTCCGATATAAATATTTTTCGAAATGTAGCTCACTTAAAAAACGGGTGTTTTTTTAATGTTACATGTTTTTTTTACAGGCCATTCATAATGAACTGCTCTTTGTTCAATGGTGGCCCATTTATAAATAAGTGCATACCTGAAATAAGCTTCGTTGTCGGTGATCCTGTTCAACTGTTGTACGAGGCAGTCTGCCAGCTCCACGTTGTCGACCTGCTGCGCCAGCGCAACTGATAGGTTGAGGAGCAACGACGCTGCTGCGATCTGTGGTAAAAAATTCGTTATCACATGATCTGGAGGAATGTATAGGTAGAAAAAAGGACATTGCAGTTGTGTTATCCTGCGTATGGCGGCCTAATAATTATTTATTTATTTATTTTATTTTATTTTATTTTTTAATCACGTAGATTACTTTGGAACGGACTTAGCTTATTTTTCAGACTACTGCAAAATAAGCTAAGTAGCACTTGGTTTGTTAATATGTAATTTAGGAGGATTTACAGTCTGTGGAAAAAAAGAACTAAGTTTATAAGGTATGTATCTTTGCAATACTTTAGATTTAGAGAGTTGATAAGACAGTCAAACTGAACAACTTTCCATACAAAGCTGCAGTACCTTCCCGACTCAAATGTATGAAACAGCAGACTTTTGTCGAAATTCCGAAGTTTTGCTCCATAGTGAAAGTTATTCACTTCAGTTTCATTATTCGCCTGTCTCTTACACCCAGTCCTTTCTCTATCCTAAAGTTTGTCTATCGTGACAGTCGCGCTAGCCGTCTCGGTCTCACCTGTGCGTTATTGTTCAGCTGCGTGAGACAGATGATGGAGTGCACGACGCTCTCCCTCGCAGCCAGCACTAGCATCTCGCCGGGTAAGTCACCGAACGCGTTTACTAGCACTCGCATAGCTAACATTTGGTTTGCCGGTAGGTTATCTGTAAGTAAATAAAACCGGTCAAGTGCGAGTCGGGCTACTCGCGCACCGAGGGTTCCGTACCACACCACCACAGAACACAACATTATTAACTTAGAAAAAAAAACTTTTTTGTTCCGGGACCTTTAGCGCAAGACCGACTCACACTTGGCCGGTTTTTAGTATTTGTTATTATTCTGTAGAGTTTGCTCTATAATCACACTAAGTTTGGCGCTTGTATGTATTACCGTTTTTACGATAGAGCGTGAAGAAAAAACGTTGATAAAAACTAGTTTCATGTTGAGAACCCCCCTTAATTTTTAACTTTATAACATTTTTATTATTTGTTAACCAATCCGCCGTAATAACGCAAAATCTGAGAAAATTTCAACTATCTAGCTATTACGGTTCAAAAGTTACAGCCCTAAATAGGTAGGACAGACGGACGGACGGACGGACAGACGGACAGACGGACAGACGGACAGACGGACGGACGGACGGACGGACGGACAACGTAGGCTTAGTAATAGGGTCCCGTTTTCACCCTTTGGGTACGGAACCCTAAAAAAATTGTTAATAACAGCATCTTGGAGATGATCTCCAACAAATTGGACTGCCCGATTTTAAAGCACTGGGATGGTGTGCTTATTAAATAGGCTAGTGACCAGGGGTTACCAAAAATTGACGCCCTGGGGCGCCGTTGGGAGTAAAAATGGGCGCCCCAAGACGCTCCAGCTTACTACCCAAACAAAATAAAAAAGGGAACATAATGTCGAAAAATTTTCATGGATGCAAGGTCCTTTCCATGCTCAAGCTCCACTAGAATTCACTTCGTGAGAAGAAACTTTTGAATTTCCTTGCGACAACAGTCTTAAAACTCATGTTCCGATTTGGTGGAAGTTTTGAATAACGGTCAAAAATGAATATCCAACTATAAGATCAAAAGCAATAAGAATTCTTATTATATTGAAGCCTGAATAAGCATTGTTATTACCAACTTCGTGCAGCGCACGACGTATACGACGTTGCTGTCTGGCAGAAATCAAGCAAAAGTGTCAGAGTGCAAGTGGTTCTTATCTCGGTACCTACGCTACGATCGAGTGACTGACGCCATACATTTTTTATGTTTGCTACTGTCGTTAATGCTAATCGAAAGTACTTTGCCCTGCCTGGTCACAGGTCCGGCACTTCAAACAACGTTTTAGATATGACATTATGACGTTCGCACATGCGTACTTTGCGAAAATTGTGCATGACATGTGTGTAGGGTTGACTTAACACGCATCGTATGAACTACATTATACATTTCGTTACTTTTTGTAGTTCATTCTGTTATTAAAAATAGTTTTTAAGCTAAAGAATCACAGAAAATGTTAATTTAGCGTTATTTTCCAACGTTTATTTTTACTGTGATGTGAGGAGAAAAATAAAATATATTTTATGTAGTCAAATCCAACGGGTGCGCGCGCCTGACTGCATTCCCTTGCTCAGCTTCCCTCAAGTTACCACAGAGACTGTATCTGAAGTCAGAGGAGGCGGGGAGTGGCCGTTCTGTATGTAGAACTAAATACTATTATCTATTCTGTGCCCTGGTGTCAAAGCGGGTAATTATTTAAAGCAGCATCGTAACAATATTTGTACGTACCAGGCGCTAGCAACGACAGAAGATATTTGACAAAGGTGGGTCCGTACGTCGTATCAAATATTTGCCCGTTTATTTCTTTATTCCTAACTGCTAGCCTCGTCACGTCCAACACTGGGAAGAGGATTTCTGAAAGAAACCAACAAATATCACCTTGAAAGAAGAATGAAAAAGTAGTAGTATTATCTAAATCATCTAGACATGGGAGGGCCCATGTTTGTGTTAAGAGGATAGGCGGGCTCTCGATGAAATTTGGGGAATAGGTCACTTTTCCGAGTGTATACGTATTTGTCCGATCCGCCGCTCTCATACATTCCACCGACTAGAGTGCGAAAGAGAAAACTGCATCTCGGACTGATTTTCAATGAAATCAGCATTTCGTATTCCTCTGTTTCCTCCTCTAAAACTAAGCCTGTTTTAATATTGTTTTCAAGATTATTATGAGAAAGACTTTGGATATGTCTGTATGTATTGCTTTTTTTTTTGTTTATATTCTTCAAATTTGTTTGCTGGATGTCAGAAAACGGGCGGTAACATTTGTCATTTTCGAAGATCCCTACTTCTTACAGTAATTCATGTATGCAAAAACGCAAAACAGAGCAGAGGTAACATAGATTGTATGGTAAACATTTTTTTGCTCCAGTGTAATTATTAGAGATCGGATATTCGGATGCATATTTACCTAAACTTCTTTTTTGGCTATCAAATTATGGAAGTGGCTTCTTAAAATTTTCTTTTTTAAATATTTTTCGATATGATAGGAAATCCGGGAATGCATAACTAATCAGATGTATAGCATGGAAGCAACTTCTTAAAACTATTAAATTTAAAAAGAAAATTATATTTTTTTCGGTAAAATAAATCCCGGGATGTCAGAAAGTCCGGGAATGCAAAAGTCGGACGCATACTATGAAAGCTTCTTAATATTATTAAATTAAACTAAAAAATTTTTTTTTTGTACAGAAGTGTACTCCATAATAGCCAACACTAGGTAAATATGCATCCGATTTTCTGATCTCTAGTCATTATCCAGGGAGGAAATAGGGGAATAAGTTTCTATGAAAAAAAAGGCACTAGTCTATCTTCTCAAGACTTTCAACACATTCTTGACCCTCTCCCATTTGGGATTTTTACTTATAGTACGATCATTTTATGGGTATGACCCTGACAGTAATTCACCGATCGCTGAAACTTTGCAGTGTGATAAAGTGAAGTATAAAGATTACGGTTGACACAATATCTAAGAATTTTTTTATTCGGATATTAGGTATTTGTACCTAAACATAAAAATCACTCGTAGCTCTCGGTGGAAAAATGTTCGATCCGAAATTCCTTTGGTATATGTCAGTATATACTAATTAGCATATTATGTGACGGTATCCAGGAACATTTTAGAATTTAGAAAGGGAGAAATATAAAACTACCGTTTTTGTTCCATAACTACTTCTGGAAATTTAGTCGATCAATTTTTGTCTTTTTGTACGTATTAATTACTTTGAATATATCGTCTTGCACAATAATCTAAAAGTTTTCGTTTTCGATCACAGTTTAATTATTTTTGGGCAATAACTTACTTCGGAAAATATTTCGATCTATTTTAATGAATTTACAAGTTACAGTAGACCTAAATAAAACGGGTTTTTAAAGAATCTAATAAAATATAGGCCCCATTTAAAAATCTATATAATTGTTATCATTATCAATTTTCGTACGGCGCGCGCAAAGCCTCGATGAGCCGCAATGAGAGGAGGGGTGCGGAAGGGTGGAGGGAGCGGGCACCGCACCGCACGATTAATAATAAAATACCCACGTTCTATTATGCTACATGTAGCGACACGCCTCACATTTTGTTTTTCAACCGATTGCTACCAGCACTGGTAGCATGACAACCCGCGATAGCCGTGATACGGCTTTATCACGTCTTTTATCTCGTTCGTTCGCGCTCAAACGAAAGAGATAAAAGATGTGATAAAGCCGTATCACGGCTATCGCGGGTTGTCATGCTACCAGTGCAGGAGTGCGATTTTCTAACATCACACGTTCAAACGAGTAGAAGAAAATTTCAAAATTACTATGGTGATTATGCATCTTTCTACTACTCGTATGAACGTGTGATGTTCAAAAATCGCACGTGTTGGTCGATATCTGCGGGGCTAGTACGCCAACCCGCGATGGCGTGATATAGCGCTATCACGCTTCCGCTCTCTTTCTATTTGCACGCGAACGAACGAGATAAAAGACTAAATTTTACAGATGGATGATGTCGCTACCGTGCGTGTACTAGGCCCGCTGGTGGTTTCTGCGGACTACTCGTAAAATCTGAAGTCGGAATTTTGTGGCCGCCAACTTGAACTTTCTCGTTTCTCAAGTGTAGTTCTCAAGTCTCAAACCGATTGCTTCCAAAATTGAAATCTGAATGTCAGCATGGACTCTGAACATGAAACCGATGTCAGATTTGTGAAAAGTAGCCGCAATTTTGAACTTTGTAGTTCCTGGACAGATTGTTACCAAAATCGATATCTGGAGGTCCGCGTGTACTCTGAACATGAATCCGATGTCAGATTTGAGAAAAGTGGCCGCCATTTTGAACTTTTTAGTTTCTGGTTCGATTGTTACCAAAATCGATATCTGGAGGTCCGCGTGGACTCTGAACACGAATCCGATGTCAGATTTGAGAAAAGTGGCCGCCATCTTGAACTTTTTAGTTCCTGGACCGATTGTTACCAAAATCGATATCTGTAGGTCCGCATGGACTCTGAACACGAATCCGATGTTAGATTTGAGAAAAAAGGCCGCCATTTTGAACTTTTTAGTTTCTGGACCGCTTGCTTTCAAAATCGATATCTGAAGGTCCGCTTGGATTTTGAACACGAATCCGATGTCAGATTTGAGAAAAGTGGCCGCCATCTTGAACTTTTTAGTTTGTGGACCGATTGCTTCCAAAATCGATATCTGAAGGTCCGCGTGGACTCTGAACACGAATCCGATGTCAGATTTGAGAAAAGTGGCCGCCATTTTGAACTTTTTAGTTTCTGGTTCGATTGTTACCAAAATCGATATCTGGAGGTCCGCGTGGACTCTGAACACGAATCCGATGTCAGATTTGAGAAAAGTGGCCGCCATCTTGAACTTTTTAGTTCCTGGACCGATTGTTACCAAAATCGATATCTGTAGGTCCGCATGGACTCTGAACACGAATCCGATGTTAGATTTGAGAAAAAAGGCCGCCATTTTGAACTTTTTAGTTTCTGGACCGCTTGCTTTCAAAATCGATATCTGAAGGTCCGCTTGGATTTTGAACACGAATCCGATGTCAGATTTGAGAAAAGTGGCCGCCATCTTGAACTTTTTAGTTTGTGGACCGATTGCTTCCAAAATCGATATCTGAAGGTCCGCGTGGACTCTGAACACGAATCCGATGTCAGATTTGAGAAAAGTGGCCGCCATTTTGAACTTTTTAGTTTCTGGTTCGATTGTTACCAAAATCGATATCTGGAGGTCCGCGTGGACTCTGAACACGAATTCGATGTCAGATTTGAGAAAAGTGGCCGCCATCTTGAACTTTTTAGTTCCTGGACCGATTGTTACCAAAATCGATATCTGTAGGTCCGCATGGACTCTGAACACGAATCCGATGTTAGATTTGAGAAAAAAGGCCGCCATTCCCACCTCCTCCTACTAAACAACATTGACAGCCACGTTGGGGTTGCTGCTTTTTTATAATTTATTAATAATAAATGATTAAATAAATCGTTAAATAAAAATAAATGATACTATCTGAGTCGTTTTTATAAAACCTCATAATTTATTACACATTTGACTTCAGTCAAAACTTCTATACATTTTAAGGTATTTTTTCAAGGGAGAGCGGTGGTTGTCCTTTGTCATTTTCGAAGCAATCGGTTGAGAAACAAAAAAATTAAGGACGGCGACCACTTTTCTCAAATCACACAACGGATTCTGGTTTGAAGTCTGCGTGGACCCTTAGATATCGATTTTGGAAGCAATCGGTTGATAAACAAAAAATTTCAATAGGCGGCCAATTTTCTCAAATCTGACAACGGATTCTCTTTTATGAATAAAATAAATAAAATTAAAATTCTTTGTTTCTGATATTATAATCCATATTGATGTTAGTAACACACTTAAATAACTATGTTAGTACAAACACTTAAGTGCAGACCGACCCAGTGCTTAATAAAGCTACTGTCGTATCTACTTGCGACCATCTTCAGAATGCTGTTGGCGCTGGCGCGAACCCTCTGCAGTGCGGCGGCACAGCGTTTGCGGAGCGTGGTGGGAAACCCATCGACATGAGCGTCCGCGAACATGCCTGAAGCGCGGCAGCCCCAGCAGCATCCTGAAGGCGTTATTATATTGGGTGCGCAGGGCCCTCAGAGATGCCTGGCGATATGCAGTCCACAGATTACAGGTGTACATGGATGTGCAGTACGCTCTAAACAATGTAATTTTTACATGCGCTGAGCAATGCCTGAATCTGTGGACTATCATATTGGCCCTGACTGCAAGCGCCCTGCGTTCCCTTTCTATGTCTGCATCACCCTGCAGGTCTTCTGTCGCTATGTGTCCCAGGTATTTGAACTGTGACACTCTTTTAAGAGGTGTTCCATTCAGAGCCAAGACAGGTATGTCTGATGGACACTTCTTACTGGACTTAAATAGCATGAATTCACTTTTGGTTGTATTATATATATTATATTATATATATATATTATATGTATGAAATATCACCGGTTTAATTTTTTACAATAGGTACAACTATGGTTTTTGTTAGATCAGGAGGCAAGTAAGAGTGACTGATACAGAAGTTAAATAACATACTTAAGACTCTTGGAAGATGTGGTCCAGCATTCTGCAGATGCTCGATGCTCAGACCATCACAGCCAGGAGACTGAAACGGACGGAAATGAGGGATCATTTCATTTTATTTATCACATTAGCTATTTGCTTAGCCGAGAAAGTAGTTTTGTGGTCACCACTGGCCGTGGTAGTCCCAGCATCGTGCACCTGCTTATTCTGATACATTAGTGGACTCACCGCAAATTCATCCTTGAAAAGGTTAGCAATAAGTTTGGAATCAGTCACTCCCTCAACGCTCACGGGCAGACCCTGCCTCGGATTCAGTTTGTTCGTGCACTTCCAAAAACTACGAAAGTCGTTTTTAGCATGATGAGAAGCTAAAACCTCCATTTTGATCTGGTCCTGGTTCTTCTGGCACCATTTAAGTCTCGATTTAAATATTTTACGACTGCTATACTGCCCCATAAGCCAAAAAGCGGTATCTCAAAAAAAAATATTTTTTTGTTTTTTGTTGCATAGCTTAGCAAATTACGCACCAGATGAACTAACCCAAATATCAATATCGCGATTTAAACAACCTTAAAAGTCACTAAGAAAATATTTGGTATCTCAATTTTACATGTCCTCATAGATTTTTATGTTTGAAACCGAAGTCTGGCTTCCCCATGAGCGTCTTTTACATGTTTGTTCCATCCCATTAGTTGCTTTTGGAATCCGCGCGGACCCTCAGATATCGATTTTGGAAGCAATCGGACGAAAAACAAAAAAGTTCAAGATGGCGGCCACATTTCTCAATTCTGACCACGGATTCCAGTTTGGAATCCGCGCGGACCCTCAGATATCGATTTTGGAAGCAATCGGTTGAGAAACAAAAAAGTTGAAGATGGCGGCCACATTTCTCAAATCTGACAACGGATTCTAAGTAGTGTGAAGTCTGCGCGGATATCGATTTTGGAAGCAATCGGACGAAAAAAAAAAAGTTCAAGTTGGTGGCCTCTTTTCTAAAATCTGACCACGTATATCAGTTTGGAATCCGCGCGGACCCTCAGATTTCGATTTTGGAAGCAATCGGTTGAGAAACAAACAAGTTCGAGATGGCGTCCAATTTTCTCAAATCTGACAATGGATTCTAGTTTGGAATCCGCGCGGACCCTCAGATATCGATTTTGGAAGCAATTGGATGAAAAACAAAAAAGTTCAAGATGGCGGCCACTTTTCTCAAATCTGACAACGAATTCTCTTTTGGAATCCGCGCGGACTCTCAGATATCAATTTTGGAAGCAATCGGACGAAAAACAAAAAAGTTAAAGATGGCGGCCACTTTTCTCAAATCTGATCACGGATTCCAATTTGGAATCCGCGCGGACCCTCAGATTTCGATTTTGGAAGCAATCGGTTGAGAAACAAAAAGTTCAAGATGGCGGCCACTTTTCTCAAATCTGACAACGGATTCTGGTTTGTAGTCCGCATGGACGCTCAGATATCGATTTTGGAAGCAATCGGATGAAAAACAAAAAAGTTCAAGATGGCGGCCACTTTTCTTAAATCTGACAACGAATTCTCTTTTGGAATCCTCGCGGACCCTCAGATATCAATTTTGGAAGCAATCGGACGAAAAACAAAAAAGTTCAAGATGGCGGCCACTTTTCTCAAATCTGACAACGGATTCCAGTTTGGAATCCGCGCGGACCCTCAGATATCGATTTTGGAAGCAATCGGATGAAAAACAAAAAAGTTCAAGATGGCGGCCACTTTTCTCAAATCTGACAACGAATTCTCTTTTGGAATCCGCGCGGACCCTCAGATATCAATTTTGGAAGCAATCGGACGAAAAACAAAAAAGTTCAAGATGGCGGCCACTTTTCTGAAATCTGACAACGAATTCTCTTTTGGAATCCGCGCGGACCCTCAGATATCGATTTTCGAAGCAATTGGATGAAAAACAAAAAAGTTCAAGATGGCGGCCACTTTTCTCAAATCTGACAACGAATTCTCTTTTGGAATCCGCGCGGACTCTCAGATTTCGATTTTGGAAGCAATCGGACGAAAAACAAAAAAGTTCAAGATGGCGGCCACTTTTCTCAAATCTGACAACGAATTCTCTTTTGGAATCCGCGCGGACCCTCAGATATCGATTTTGGAAGCAATCGGTTGAGAAAAAAAAAGTTCAAGATGGCGGCCACATTTCTCAAATCTGACCACGAATTCCAGTTTGGAATCCGCGCGGACCCTCAGATATCGATTTTGAAAGCAATCGGTTGAGAAAAAAAAACGCACAATTCGTCAGACATGTTTATTAACACACAACTGCTCGGGAGTGCGATTTTTGAAAATCATACGAGCGACTTGGCAGTAGAAAGATGCATAATCTCCATAGTAATTTTGACATTTTCTACTACTCGTTTGAACGTGTGATGTTCAAAAATCGCACTCTTGGTCCATCTGTGCGGCGTATCGCTACATGTAGCATGGTGGGCACGTGGGTATTTTTGATGATTAAACGAACTTACCATAAGTGAAGTTCTATCATAATTATACGAAGCGCCTTGTCCGAAGGAATTAGTAGATTAGATTAGATTACTCGTGCGGCGCGGCGGCACGACGGCGCGGCGGCGCGGTGCCCGCTCCCTCAACACCCCTCCGCACCCGGCGACTCATTGCGGCTCATCGAGGCTTTGCGCGCGCCGTACGAAAATTGATAATGATAACAATTATATAGATTTTTAAATGGGGCCTATATTTTATTAGATTCTTTAAAAACCCGTTTTATTTAGGTCTACTGTAACTTGTAAATTCATTAAAATAGATCGAAATATTTTCCGAAGTAAGTTATTGCCCAAAAATAATAAAACTGTGATCGAAAGCGAAAACTTTTAGATTATTGTGCAAGACGATATATTCAAAGTAATTAATACGTACAAAAACACAAAAATTGATCGACTAAATTTCCTGAAGTAGTTATGGAACAAAAACGGTAGTTTTATATTTCTCCCTTCCTAAATTCTAAAATGTTCCTGGATACCGTCACATAATATGCTAATTAGTATATACTGACAAATACCAAAGGAATTTCGGGTCGAACATTTTTCCACCGAGAGCTACGAGTGATTTTTATGTTTAGGTATAAATACCTAACTTCCGAATAAAAAAAATCTTAGATTCTTTGTCAACCATAATCTTTATACTTCACTTTATCACACTACAAAGTTTCAGGGATCGATAAATTATTGTTAGGGTGTCCATACAAGGAAACTGCTCAGTGACTAGACTATTAGTGCCAACTTTCAATTCGTTCGCGATATACACTTACAGATCAAATAGTCGCAAATGTATGAAAAAGTAGTTGTACCATGATTTCACACTCCCATAACATCATAAGGAAATACATATGTGCACATAACGAACATAGAATATCTTACCTTTTGGCCAGTCTAGCATTTTCTTCAATAATGTAATTGTCTCGGAATTGTACGTACTATTCTGTAGACAAATTTAATAAAATGTATTTAGTATTAGGTACTTTATAAGTTATAATAAAGGTACGACCAAATAAAGATGCCGCAGCCCGATGAGGCGTTATTCAAAAGCAGTAAAAATTAAAAATCTGCAGATGGCGTTATAATTTTAGGACATCAGTCTGATAGCAACGTTGTTGAGATTGTAACGTCATCCACATAGTGCAACTGAACTATTCTTTTTTAGTGTTCCATACCAAAATTGGAAAAACGGAACACTTATGAAATCAGCTCGGTGTCTGTCTATCCGTCTGTCACGGGCATTTTTCTGATAGACGGTAAGGCATAGGAAGTCGAAACTCGGTATAGATATAGCAATGGCTGGTCCAAAATCATAAATGAAGTAAAAACTGCTTAATTTTTATATTGGGGGGCAATTTGCTGGTATAAAAGGTAAAAAAAAAATTTTCTTCCGTATGTTGTAGGGTATCAATTGAAAGCTTATGAAAATACGAATCTAAACACATATTTTTCAAATTATTTAGTAAAACTTTGTTTCACAAAATTTTCAATTCAATTCAATCGGAAAATTATCAGGGTGGCATTAACTCGGATAGTTTTTTATCTATACCCAAAAAACTATCACCAGCGTAAAATGATCTTCAGTTACTATGTGACCACATACTAAGCAAGTGTCAATTTATAGTGGTAGTTATAAATGACCCATGTTAAACAACTGGTAGTACGGAACACTGATTGCCCGAGTCCCGACTCGTACTTGGCCGGTTTTTTTAATGAAACCGCCTCATTGACAGACTAATTAAACTATAATAAAAGCAAGCGGCCGACTTACCAATTCTCCTAACTTAACAATATTCTCCAGCTGCGCGTCGGTGAGCGCACTCAGACCGTCGCCGACTTTGCTGTTGAACTCCTTCAGTTTGTCGTGTATCGCCTTGAGGTTCGCCTGGTCGAATCTGTTATCAATTTACAGGTCTTTGTAGAACTCTCACTAAATTAATTGTCCTACTATGTAACAGTTATCACTTCTATGAGTTGAATTTAAAAGAATGTCACATAATGTATGTAGTCACTGTCGATTTCCAATTTATTTTCTTTTATCGGTTTAAAAGATAGTTATTACAAACATAAAACATAGTAATGTTTCGATAAATTGAATACCAGCAATGAATACAATCGCTTTTCCAATTGGGAACTTTTTGTTAGCATCTGAATATCAAATTTTTATTATAAAACATTAATAATAAAAATTTGAAATAATTGTTTTTTTGAAAATGGTGTGTTGTTTGAAATGTTTTTGAAAATGTTGTGTGTACTTAATTGTTAAGAATTTAAAAAGGAAATACGATTTAGGTCAGCACTGGAGGCTTAGAATTTTTTTTGAATAGAGTAGAGTACCCAATTTCGATAAACTAACCTGATGTAAGAGTCGTGCGGTATGAGAGGTTTCTCGCCGCTGGCGGGCGCGGCGCCGGCGGCGGCGCTGGCGGTGGTGTAGGCGCCGGCGCCGGTGAAGGGGTCGGCGGCGGAGGGCGGCGGCAGGCCCGTGGCGGAGCCCGACCCTGGCACGTACCGGTTCTCGCCTGTGAACGGGTCCGCGAACCTGCAACCATTTGGTTATTATCAAATAATACCTTACATTAAATCTTTGTTTATTCAGATAACTTTTGATCCATAAAGAGTTAGTACAAAAACAAAACAAAAGTATTGTTGTCCGCATAAATTATATACCAGATTGTAAGTCAGATTGATAAGCTATCAAACAAAAAAAGTTTCATCAAAATCGGTTCAGTAGTTTTTGCGTGATACTCGAACAAACAAACACCCAAACAAACAAACAAACAAACAGACAGACAAAAAATAAAAAAATTGGTGATTTCGAATCAGGGACATCTAAAAACCATATCGTAATCTTTTTTTTGTTAATATCTTCAATGTACAGACACACTTCTGTTACAGTTTTATAATAGTGTAGATATTATAAATGTGAATGTAAGTTTGTTTGTTAGGCTTTCACGCGAAAACTACTGAACCGATCATCATGAAACTTTGTACACATATTTTTGGAGGTATTAGAAGTAACATAGGATACTTAGGGCTTTCCAAATTCCTCGCGGACGAAGTCGCAGGCAAAAGCTAGTATTTAATAAAGATATGGTTTGGAACCATCTAACTGAACAAACACTATGAAGCCAACACCGAAAAAAATTACGATATCTGCTGTTTCATACAACTACATACTTGACTCAAATGTATGTATGAAACAGATATGCTTTAATTTCGAGGCGTGCAATAAACATTATTATTAAGATTATTAAAAAGTAGCGACGGGCTCACATTAGACAGAGTTCGGGCACTGCTTTCTTGAAGAATAAAAGGTTAAAAAACTAAATAAAAAAACATGAGGATTGGTACATTTTCACAAATAATTTTAAATGTAACTCACCCATTGCTAGAAGCTGGTAATGAATCCAATTTAGCGTTCGTAATTATGAAATTAGCTACTTGGTCCAGATATACTTGAGGTAGGTTGTTTCTGAAAATTTAATAGGTACAGTTTTACGTTTTTTTTCTACTAAAATAGAATGCTTATTTCGTTCTCACTGTATTATATACATTATTTGGTAAGAGGATAGAACAAGGGTACAGAAGTTGGACTTATTTAATATCTGGAAGAAAACCTTGTCTTGCTTTGGTTACTGAACAAAACATTCTTTTTTAAGAATTTATGTGCGCTTCGTAACGCTTTTCGGTGAAGGAGAACAATTGCCTACACGCTTTAATTTTAAAGTCCACGTATCACATTTCAATGTTCCACAGTTAAATGTGGATATTAGAATGTCTCTGAATAAATTCTGGGTAAATTGACCTGAGAATATGCTATGTTACAAGCAGACAATTAAGCCACTAAGACGTCTTTTTTGATGACAATTAAAACGTCAAAAGCTAGCGGGGTGAGGGAAGGATTTTCGAGGACTGGATAACTCTTATTGGTCATTCAATAACATGTCGTCGTTTATCTTGTTCGTAGATATGATCATTTTCATTTGAAATTTATATGCAGTAGTGGTGCAAAAGGTGGGCGAACGCGACGCGGCGGCGCGGTTGCCCGGCTATTCGGATACTCTTTGGCTTAATTATCTGCTGCTAAAAGTTGGAAATAGCAACTAACTTGTGTATAAAAGCTTGCGCGGCGACCCATGGGTCCTCGTTCTTGTTGAAGGGCAGTTTGATCGGGGGCGCGCCCTCCTTGATATCCACGCTAAACACAAAGTCGTACTCCTGCGGATACAAGCATTCAAATTTAAAAACGAATAGTTATGGTAACACTACCAAAATCATCGGCATCTTATCAAGCATCGTCAATATCTCCGATGCCCTCACAGTGATATGATCGGTTAGATTAGACTAACCTTTAGAGTCACTGCATCCCACCTCACTTCTGATCTATAAAATTCAGGGATGAGAGACTGCATGTTAAAACGCACTCATGCACTTAAGGTACACACGGAGACAAATCAACCTACCCGTAGTTACGTTGACTCTATATCTATGAACAAAGAATTCAACTATGGAGGAGCCTATGCCTGCGGCCATAGCATGATGCACACAATCAAGCCTTTTATCTCGTGCGTTCGTGCGCAAATAGAAAGAGAGCTAATGCGCGATAGAACTGCCATGCTACGGCCGCTGATATACTTATCTCCGCTTATCATTTCGTTCAGAAAAAGGTCGTAAGTCATTATAGCAATTTTATGAAGATTCAGTCATAAGACTGATGATAGACGGAGATCCGACCGTAAAATTATGCACCTATTCCTTAGGCGAACGAAATGTAATTCTAGTGTATGTTTATACAGGGGTAAATTCAACGACAAGATTGAGAGGTGGCAACCCTAGTTTTTAAAGTACCTTAGACCAGTCTCCTTCCGATGGCACCTCATTCACTTCCCTAACAAACACGTGGAAACAGTTATACCAAAAATTATAATGGAAAAGGCACTTGCGGCAAGATTTTTTTAGGCACATTGGCGGCGTTGAATTAACCCCTGTATAAACATACACTAGAATTACATTTAGTTCGCCTAAGGAATAGGTGCATAATTTTACGGTCGGATCTCGGACTATGATGAAGATGAGGTTGAATTTAATTTAGTAAGTGTAGGGTACCCACATTTTACATTTTACTCGGCGGTTCACCGGCAAATAGGGAACCGCCGATTTGTATAAAATAGGAAGCAATTCCCACAATAAACCAGTACGCACTGATACTCAAACCATTTCACTTCTACTGCCCTAACTACCTAAGCATCCCTCACAACTCCGCACGAGAGTTCTCCAAAGTAAGCTTTTTTTTGGTCACACTTTTCTGTGATTTAATCCGTGTGATAACGTCAAAGATAACAAACGCACCTGCCCCTGGTACATTGTCTTGCCCTCGCTGGGCGGGTTGGCCCCCATCACGTCTCCGATCTCTTTCCACGTGTTCTCGACCACGCTCCACGAGTAGCACTTCACGTTGGCGCCGCGCCGCACCAGTTTCGTCTGCGCTTCCGCCTTACCTGGCTCTAGCAACACTTCTGGACCTGGTAGTCTAAAGAAACAGTTGTTTTTAGGGTTCCGTACCCAAAGGGTGAAAACGGGACCCTATTACTAAGCCTACGTTGTCCGTCCGTCTGTCCTACCTATTTAGGGCTGTAACTTTTGAACCGTAATAGCTAGATAGTTGAAATTTTCTCAGATTATGCGTTATTACGGCGGATTTGTTAACAAATAATAAAAATTTCAAAAAGTTAAAAATTAAGGGGGTTTTTTCTTCAAGCTCTACCGTAAAAACGGTAATACATTCAAGCGTCAAACTTAGTGTGATTATAGAGTTAACTCTACAGAATAACAACAAATACTAAAAACCGGCCAAGTGTGAGTTGGTCTTGCGGTAAAGGTCCCGGACAAAAAAATAATTTTTTCTATGTTAATAATGTTGTGTTCTTTGGTGGTGTGGTACGGAACCCTCGGTGCGCGAGTAGCCCGACTCGCACTTGACCGGTTTTATTTTTTATTTTAGACTCTATTTATATTGTTACAGAGTTTATATATGACGGGTGTAAAAGCAAAAGCAGCTATATTTCCAGACACAATGGAAAATCCATTGTGTCTGGAAATATAGCTGCTTTTGCTTTTCTGCTACACATATGATTACATAACTAAGAGGATAGGTATCTGTGAAAGAAAACATCGTGAGGAAACCGGCATGCTTCAATTTCGAAGCGTGTATTGTACCCACTGTCTATTATGAGTTGGGACGGCGTCACTTCAATACCTATCACACTGGAAAGAGTTAAATGTGAAATGTTATTCTAAATATACCATATGCTCTGACTCCCCTTGGGAAATATAGTCGTGAGTATTTAGCCACGCTCCGATTGTTTTGAGAATTTAGTATGTCAAGTTACAAGTACAAATATAAAGATGATGTTAAACTCACTCTGAAAGCTTGAACCCTCCGATCTCCTGCTGTGAAGCGGCTTGTATCTTCTCCACTTCTTCCTCAAACACCTTGAGCGTTACCTCGTCCGCGTATCTCGACGGGTCCTTTGTAAATACACGCACTACGCTGTCGCTGGAACCTGCGATATTACAATTATTTTTTCTCAAACATGCTTGGAAATGTGAGCATTATTTTGACAACCTTCTTCGAGATAAATCGAAATTGCTGTACTGGCCAAATACATGCGCGCAGCGGCCGGCAATGTTGTATGAAAATCCATATCTGTCGTGTTTAGCGGCCAAATAAATTACATAGTAAACTCATATCTGTCGTGTAATTTAAAAATGGAACGAACTTTTACTCCGAAACATGGCGACCAAGGAGGTAACTCATCAAAGGTTTTATTTAAATTTCGAACTGGCTTGTAAATAGAAATCTGTTTATTGAAAAAAAAAAACAAATTGTTGTTCGTTGTTCGCAGGTTGTTCGTCACTGATTTTGAAAAGAGTTTTAATTTTCGCGAATTTTTTGAGAAAATTTATTGTTTTCATTTCCGCGCGTTATTTGAGAAAAGTACTATACAAGCCTTGGCCACAACTAGGCATTGATGGACTTACGTATGTGTGCCTCGGCTTCGCCTCGGCCCACATTTACACGTTCGTCCATCAATGCCTCTGTTGCTGGCCTCTGCAGTAATGTACTATAACATGAGTTGGGATGTACCCTCAAGACTATTTTGTATTTGCTGGACGTTTGCATAGACATTTAATAAAATGTCATAGGTTTTAAAATGTTGTTTCAGTGTATTGCTTGCCCACCATGTTACAAATTTAAAACGGGCTGTCCCTTGTCGTCTGAAAGATTGACATGGCGAGTTTTAATTCATTATTAATTAAAAACAATTTTCGAGATGTGCAACACAATACGGTTCAGTGTAGACCAAATATTTTTTTGTCCTGTTCTATCCTATCCAGGACTTGCTCAACGAAAATAGCGCATTTTCTGTGGTGAGAATTCTGTCATACAATTTTAAATTCATGAGCATCGCATAGCCATACCATACCACACCGCATACCTATTCTGTGCTAGTGAGTAAGTAACTAACAATGAAATTGTAACTTGTAACATGGATTGGTAGCATCCCATCCTAACCAGGGAACATACATACCATACATACATACATACATATCATACATTTTAATTTTTTATTCAAAATTTTTTGAAATCTGTTCGTTTTGAATTTATTCACATTCCAAAAATGGTGTTAGGCTGCCTGTCCATCGAAGCTGTGCGAGCTGTGTAGCTGTGTTTTTTCGCCCGAGCTCCTGATTGGTTAAAAAAACACAGCTACACAGTTCGCACAGCTTCAATGGACAGGCAGCCTTACTCTTAACTTGTTTATATTAGGCATCTTTTGCAGTAGCTTACTTTTTCAACATTAAAAAGTAAAGATCTTAGAAAGTTTCCTTATAAAGACGTACACCGATCTAATAAAAAACAGCACAAATAACAAGTAGTCAGAGAGCTCACCAGTGACCAGATCGCCGATGTCCAGGCATGTGACGCTCCACACGGACTGCGCGGGGAGTCGGATCTGCATGACGCAGTCGCCGCCGGACCACAGCCGCACGCTGCCGTCCTCGTCAATAACAAGTAGTTAGAGAGCTCACCGGTGACCAGATCTCCGTTGTCCAGGCATGTGACGCTCCACACGGACTGCGCGGGGAGCCGGATCTGCATGACGCAGTCGCCGCCGGACCACAGCCGCACGCTGCCATCTTCGCCGCACGTCGCGAAACCCTCCCGCAGCGTCGGGTTCATGCTGATACTAAAACGATTCACATTAGCCTTTATTGTTGAAGGATTTCATTTCTGTTTTATTACATTTATTATCACACATCCTCCTCATTGAAAACCTCTTCAGTTGTCTTCCGACATAAGCATCTTCTAGAGCAGTGGATCCAACCGATAGTCCGCGGACCACAGCTGGTCCGTGAGAGCCTCGGGAGGGTCCGCAGGAGGTGACTGCTTACCAGCACGTATAAAAGAATTGCCAATAATTTGCGATAGAAACCAAAAAACCCCTGTTTTGAAAGCAAGTGCGGCTTGTGGCATAAATACATACGATGCCAATGACTATCATCTGTTGAAGTTAAACCTTTTGTTTATTCACCTGTATGAGGCAAATGAAATGTCTTTAAAACTTTAGATTCTTGAACTTTGTGGTCCCTGATAACAACAAAATAATCAATGTGGTCCTTGGTCGAAAAAAGGTTAGGAACCACTGTTCTAGAGACTTCCATACTAATATATCCTCGCCTCGCATGCCACCCCCGAGATAACGATAAAAATCGAGATTTGCCTCCATCTTTATTATTTTACGTATGACAGAAAGAGCGCGCATGACGTTTTTCTCGTTTAAAAGCTTTGTCGCGGGTGGCATGCTAGCCGTGCTGCAACACACACACTGTCTCACATTTCTTTTTTTCCCTCTCCTGATTCTACAATGTTGTTTATCTTTTTATTCATGTTTCCTTTTAACATGTCCAGCGCCAAGAAACAGAACTAATACGCTTTAAACTATTTGATTATAGGACTACCCCAGAGTCTAGAGCAATAAAAATAGTTTATCTAGCTTATTGAACTTTATATACATTGAGGATAGCGCCGCGCCGGCTTCCAAAACTGCGCTGTGCTTTCAATACCTTTCGATATTTATAATCGATAGCATGTTATCGAGTTTGACTTGCCATAATCTATTTTAAACAGTTTGAACATAGTTAAGGATTCCCACTACTTACCTATAAATATAATTGGAGTGTCCATAGTAAGTGTTAAGGCACTGTCCCTTGTTAGACCACAGCCTGATGGAGGCGTCGTTGGAGCAACTGAGGAAACTTTCAGGGCTCGCCACGGCCAGACCTCGAACACAATCAGTGTGACCTGGAAACAATGTTTTTTTTAAATCTTTTTTAAGGGACTTTTATGCAAAACACATTTTGTACATGTCAGTCCCATCGTACCTTATGTCTAGACTTTACCTACTCTAACTTAATTCTAATTTACTTAACGAGACACTGATGAGTTTGCAAAGGCGAACACTTTCCTAGCAGCATCAGAACTTGGTGATGATAGGATGTCATGAAACATGCCCACATCAAGCCTATTCACTTCAAGCTCCCTCATCAGTGTCATTCGAGCCTGCTCGTAACGAACACACTCCACTAACAGGTGATAAACGTCCTCGACCACTCCACACTCGTCACAGTTAGGCGAACTACACTTTTTAATCATGAAGTCGAATTTATTTAGTGGAATGAAACCATGTTATAAAGGATTTGTAATAAAATTTGTTTTGATTTGTTATGTTATGTCACCCATCACACTGGGTCACACGTCACATATTCAGAATATCTCGGTGTACCCCCTCGGTGAATATAAGCAGAGATAATCTGAAACCGAATATAATTGTGAGCATATAATTATTATCTATGCTATGCTTGTTTTGGAATTCTTAGTGAAAGGATGGTCATGCTATGTTAGGTCAAGTAGAATTCTAAGAGTAATTGTTTGGGAGAATTGGGAGATACACAGACTTTAAGTTTAATAGGGATGCAATACATAGCAAAATTAGCATTATAATAGTACTACAAAAGAGCCAGCACAAAGCATTGAGGTAGAGGTGGAGGACAATGTGTTTCTGACCAATATCAGCTATGGCCTACGGTGATATCTTTTACTGTAGTGGGATTTTTACTTTTTTATGAATATTCATATTCATGTGCATTGTATGAGTACAGAATATTCGTAAATAAGCTGCTGGTGTTTAGGTTTAAATCGCTAAACCAATCACTCATCCTAAGACTTATTTACATGCAGAATGTCTATTTTATTTAGTCTGTTCTGTGTCCCACTGCATGGGCTATGGTTTCTCCCTATCTTTCTGTGATCCATTATTATGTGTAAATGATAACCAACACTCCAAGAAGGCATCTGGGTTATCTGCCCATTTTTTTATTGGTCTTTGCGAATAGTGAAGTCTAATAAGAAGTCCCAGCTTACCAGTTAAAGAACTAATAAGTTCTCCATCCTTTTTCCAAAGTTTGATAGTTTTATCAGCTGATGCAGTCGCATAGGTAGCATTGCCAAGTTCCATGGCTGCCCAGACGGCTGCCTGGTGACCTTTCATAGTAATGGGGTCCTTATGGGATGCATTCAGGTTCCACACTCTAGCCGTGCTGTCCCAGCTTGAGCTGAATAAGAAATATTTGATGGTTGAGGGTACTATTATCTTTTTCAGCTATTCCTTATTTGTATGCGGCAATTCCAGACACAATAGAAAATACATGGTTCTGCATGCAGATCTGCATCACAGCACTCAACAGTTGTGGGTTCTGTGGAGAAGTCAGCAGAGTTCCGTGAATCAGTGACTTTTGTTAATAGGTGCGTTTGAATGAACCACAAAACATGCTCAAGAGCATTCTCACAAAGGTTTTACTCTTAATAATTCTAATTCAGTATATCCTTTATTTACTATCATTTGGTTTGGGTTTGTATGAAAAAAAAAAGGGAATTATCGAATATTCTATAGGAATCGTTTATCTATATCTCCGACTTAATAGTTCAGATAACAAGTCATAATGATAACCTTAGCCGTGAAAACAATATTCTTATTAATTCTAGAACGAGCAGGAAAGGTGGTCTGCATCATAGTTTATTAAAAAAGTGTAATAAAAACAAACCTTAAAAGAATTCCAGAATCTTTGCCGGGTGTAACGCTACACACAGCATTCTCATGCCCCTCCAACGTCAGGAGAACCGCTCCGTCCTGCAGATTGTATCCTAGTATTGTGTTGTCGTTGCTGCCCGTGATGACTAGGCCTTCCGGGAATGCTTCACATGGGTGCACCCAGCATACGCAGGACACAAAGTTCTTGTGGCCTTTGTATGTTACTACGTTTACAAAGTCTTTTACTCTGTAGAGAGAAATATGTAAATTTTATGTTGATGTCATCTGAATGAGGGCAGCCCAGGACCAGTAGTTGTGGTGATTCTTGGGGGAGGGCATTGTCCAGCATTGAACATTCTATCAGCTGAGATGATGAAGATTTCATCTTGCTTCCACTTATTAGGTATAATGGAATGGAATTGGAATAGCATTAGGAGAGAATGAAAATCTGTGATTAATGACAGATAATGTTATAGACGTACACATTTAAAAAAGACAATGTAATGATAAGTGGTTGTTATAAAGACTTATATTCGGATGTTATAAAGCATTGGAATATTATCAAATATTTTCAATAGCAATTTTAGCAATGCAGTTTTTGAGTGACGTGGTTATTAATTAAGCTAAAGTTAATGATTTTAACGGGTTCTTACCGTGTTTTTGTTGTAACACTGCCAAACTATCCAGAACTCCAAAATCAACTAAAACATGGTATACCTCGTGGCACGAAACTCTAGCGCTCGAATCCGTGAATTTAGACAAAAATAGTGCATAGTGCTTTGTACATACGGTCAGCGCATTTAAGTTCAGCGCTAGAGATTTGTGCAGCGACTTATAAAAACCCATTAAAATGATTAACTTGAGCAATTTTAGTTTTAACATTAGGAATCATTAACACTTAAAAATAAAGTTCAGTTGAAAGAAGTACCACACCATGTATAGGTCGAGTGTTGGGATTAGGGCCTCAATTGCGCTACACGATTTAACCGTTTGGACGGAACGTTTTTGGTTTTGGTTTAGCTGTAGTAAAAATGCTGTCGCGATATTTTTTTCTGAACGGTTAAATCGCACAATACTTAAAATTCGATCGAACGGACATCAAACGTTACGCCAACGTATCTTCCGAAATAAAGCTAAATCGTTACCGTTAATATAATTTGCGCGATACGAATTGTGCATAACGTAACGTTTTTGGTTGTGGTTTTGTTTTGGTAGTATCGTTCAAACTTAGGGCGATTGAGGCCCTGGTAGATATAAGATGTATTTAATCGCTAACAGATAATGGCCTGTAAAACAGAATAACTTAGGTGGAATTTAATTGTAAAACGACACTGTTGAAGTTGTTATTGCCTGATAATACATTTGCCATGAACCAAAAATGGTGCATATAACATGAAATTTTTCATGAATGGTAATGCAAAAAACATATCAGTAAATGACCGAAGCAAGGTTCAGGACTTCAAAACAGCCGTAATGAATTAGACTTCTTAATAAAACAGTAATAGCAATCACACATACCCCTCCGGATGCCAGAGTTTAGCGGTCCTATCCCGAGACGCAGATAGTATGCAAAATTCCTTTGTATTAGCTACACATCGCACGTCCATTGAGTGACCCGTTAACACGGCACTTAATTTATAATCCGGTACAGCCATTGGAATTAACGAAAAGCTATTATTTTACACCAAAACGCTCAGAAATCCGAAACGAAACAATAGCGGTGAACGAAGTTGTCATGTCATGTTGATATTTCATAATGTCAAAATCAACTGTCAACATGAAAAGTTTGTATTGCACCACCGCCTCAAATAACAAAGTTCTTGATTGTCTATTGCTCAAAAATTAAACTGAACGCAGTTTTTTTCCCTTTATGTTGTCAGAAATGACAGGCATACCAACATAACCACGCAAAAACGCGCGAAGAACGAACAGCTCCCTAAAATAATTTTATTTTCCAAAATAATTAAAACGAGTGATTCAAAAGCGATGAAGGCTTATGTACGATAGATAAAGAATAAATAATGTTGCACTCAATGCTGGAAAGTTAAGAGTTATGGTTTACAAAAGGTATCGTAAGTAAATGCGTAAATCATACGGCACAGTGAAGACAAAAGAGGTACCAATGCCAACTAGTATCAAAACAGTGCCGAAGATATTATGGTTGAATAACTATTTAGTTTCGTGAAATTGCTACAATCGTTATTGTTATTCTACTTGATTTGTGGCACCCCAGTGTGACCGGCAACCGGTGGATAGGCCTATACATACCTACTTATACATACGTAGTGTAAAGATGGCGTCCACGGTGTGTGTTTCTAGGTGCCGACTTTTAGCAAAATTAGAAATAAATCGCGGTTTGTGTTTGTCACCATTATTTAGGGATTTGTCAAATAACAGGGTAAGTGCGTAATGATTTTAATGATTTTGTGCTCAGTTTCATAGATGACTGCCGTTTGTAGGCCCAGTTTAGCTATGCACGTGTATTATGTTGAGCTATAGATATAGGCAGCTGTCAAACGTCATAATCATTTGTTTTTATTTTTTTCTACTGTTTTTTTTATGTTATCTTTTTTATAAGGTCATTAGCATCTGGTTTTGACTTAAGTTTTTAAATTAAAAATTAAAATTAACTAAATTGTTTTTAATTTAATTTTAATTTTGATAGGTAGATTAATAACCTAGGTACCTGCAAACCGTCAGAGTTTATAAAATCCAAAATATTTAACAATAAGAATCTTATAGGAATTTTTATTTCTAACATGACTAAGAAATAAAAACATTGTGATTTCCTACCATTTACTAAACCAATATAATGATAATGGTATAATGTTTACTGAACTGACGTATCTTCCTAGACACCTAATTATCAAAACCATTATTCACATTTCTTATTATGACTCTAACAAACATCCTCATAACGTCATGTTGACTTTTTTGATAAGGATCTAAGTGATTCCTCAAACCAACCTAGGTTATCATTTTAGAAAACATCATCCTTATATGTGATGAAACAAGTATTTTAGACTAGAAAATATATGCATAGAATCAAAGTACAGAATATGAATTAAAACAGGTTTTGTTAAATTTTGTTTCTTTCTGATTTGACCTTTGGCTTTAGAATATCAAATAAGTTGCTTGACAGATTTTTGTATTAAATAAAACATACATTGAAACAAAATCATGTTAACTCTAGCAACAGTTGAAATTTTTGATTAAAAAGTTGCCAACGATTCGGTGAAAATATATAGGTATGTGTAAACGATGTTGCTCTAAAGTGTGTCAACAAATTTATGTCATGAATACTTTAAAAAAAACCAGTATAATACAGATAAGGCAAGCTGGGCATTGATCCTGAACCATTCTGAGTGTTGTTGAATCATTTTGTTTCCTGTACCTATTATAAGTGGTTTTTTTTAATTCCGGGCTAGAATTGATACCAGCTTTAAACGGGGCCTGATAATCTGTGTGGCAACATCCAAAATATTTTTTATTACTTGTTATACTTATGTCCAATTTTATGTTAAGTAGGCTGGTTATAGTTGTAGCAATTTTTCTGACTATGCTGAAACGGATTATGGTTTTGGTATTTTAGGTCAATTACTTTTATGCTCATACCTATTTTGTTTAGAAATCATGAAGAGTTCTTTTAAATTCTTCCAATTATTGCTACAATATTAATTAGTAATCTAATAACTAGTGCTAATCAAGTAGAACTAAACTTATAATTGATAATATTAATGTTGTACTGGCTGTAAATCATAATACCTTTTTTTTAATCTATGTATATTTTCGGTTGGCTTTAAACTTGATCTTAGCTTTATACTTTCCTAAATACTTTCTTAACTTTGAAATGGAATCCGAAATAATAAAAAATTGAAAAACCTCATACAATGAGAACAACATTTTAGCATGAAACAATGATAAATAGAGCTTGAAAAAATTCCTAGTCATTCGTGAATGTTTGATTAATACATTAACTATTAAACAGCTGATATATGAATCATACACCTAATTGTTAGTATTTTTCACATCATTATTATTATCATAAACATTAGCGTAATATGCTCACGACTGTATTCCCTGAGGGGTACAGGAGAGATGTTCTAAATATTTTACTAGCATGCCTAAACCCTTTCTAGTGTGACAGACAGCTCTTGTTACTACTGTTATCAGCCTGCCGTTAAGTTAAGTATAGGCCTGTCAAATTACGGTTTGAACCGTCACTAATTAAGAATATTTTTTTGGATATGTTATTCTAGAACCAAACTCTTCTAGAAATATACAGATGTAAATAAAAATTACGTCTGCAACAGCCCCAAATTTGACATTTTAGCAATCTCGATCTTAAAATGCTTATTGCATTTGAACTTCTTTGCACGTTGCCGAAGCTATACACGCTTCAAACACGGATTTAATTTTTCATTTATTTACCTTGAAAATATTTAAAAAATACACTACACTAAAGTATAATATTTTAATGAATAATTCTGCCTGAATTTTCGTCACTAAATTGTGCTAATTACGGTTTAAAAGTCATACATAATTACTTACCACTGCTCCATACAAAATGTCGTAAATTGACTGGCCTATAAGGTATTATTATATTTATGGAAAATCATTTAACTCCGATAAAAAACCATGTAGTAGTAGGAAAAACTAGTCATAAAACCATAGACATGGTTTTTCTACAATCAGATACAATGAGCACATTGAACTTACAAAAGGAAATAAATTTAAATATTGTGAGTAATGTACCTATACGTAGTCATTTAGCGTCATTATTCTCGCAACTCACACGGTTTAAGATTCATTTATGTATGCAAATGACACATCCTATCTCAATTAATTTTAGAGGACAATTTGAATTTCATATTACCTAAATGTGACCTATCTTACCTACAAGTTACTTAATAACTAAGATACATCATCAAACGATTTCTTGTTTATGCAAAATTTTTATTCAAAGCATGCTTTTCTAGTCTGTAGTATACTATACTGAACTAAATATGGTACGGTCGTTTTTTATGAATGATTCTCTAATTGTTTAGCAGTATGAAAAAAATGTATGCGGCAATTCGCACGTAACCAAATACGTACCAATAGTATTTTTTTACGAACGTTAACAGCTTGTGCATATCAAATGTCATGCAAGTTTGAGTGGTTATTAACCCTGATTTACATAAAGGAGGTGTGTCAATGTCGTAGCAGCTCTTTTATCTCTGTCTACCCGAATGAGAGACAGGAGGACAAATTTTACGACATCATAAGAGACAGGCATGAGTATGTGGGTACCTAGGTGTATACTGTCTTCATTAATAATCAGTCTCAACCTGGAAAGTTCGTTGATCCGTTCAGTTTTATGTCAATGACAATATTATCATTATACTACACAACATAAGAACAAGGTACTTTAAGGTCGTTCTGGTATTAACTGAACTGAAGAAAAATTTCTAGACTAATTTTGCCCTCTGTAGTAATTATGTCTAATGTGTTATTCAACAGTGCATTCCAGTTCACATTTAGCACATTAAGGTTTGCTTGCACCAAAAGTATTTAGGCTTAAACGTGTTTAAATATTATGCTTTCATTATCACTGTCTTTATTAGCAGTAGGTACGTGAGACAGAGCGTTCACTGAATAGATTTAAAGCCTGAATAGTTTTTGCTGCATTTTAAAATGTAGGACTATCCAAGTGTCGAAAGAAAGAGCCTTGACAAATCTTGTGAATGCTACTACTTTGCTACGACTTTTGTTGTTACAATAGAGATAATATGTTGTTACAATAGAGATAATATTATGCGATGTCATATGACATATCAATTTCTATTCCAACAGGAGTCGTGGTGTAGAAGATGGCGGCCTTCACGACGTTCCTTCTTCACAGGCGTATGCGCACACGGATCCAAAACGATCTCGAAAGTCGACACTGAGAAATCTGACGGTAAGAATCAAGGAGACACAGAAAAACACGAAAACTTTCACGAATTATTTAATATTTAATACAAAGAATAAAGAAACCATCACCAAGACTACGTCGATTTGGAATGTTTTTAACTTTAGGGTCTAAGTTCGTTACACGGATCTAAAAACTATGTTAGATACATGATTTTAAGCTAAATATTTATATCAATGCTACATTTACAAGCAATAATTTAATAGCGTTATTTGAATACAGATCACATTTTACGTAAGCAGAAGCTTAAAATGATATTATTTCAATGACTTATTGCTATTTAAACTATCGTAACATGATTCTAGAACTTCGAATTCTTCAAACACCATTTCTCCAAACTTTCCCGTCGTCACCTTAGTTTGATCTATGTTGTCGTTCACGTAGTAAAATTTCTTTTCAAAACTGTGCGCCTCAGCTTGTTTATCGGCGAGAGCAGCATTTTTAGATTCTTGGGTTTGCTGTTGATTTAATTCTTCTTTCTTCCTCGCATCTTGTTGATCTATCTTCTTCGAGCAAAAATCATTAGCTTTGTTTACGTCTGTAGTCTTTGACACTACTTTCTTGTTTTCGTTCTCTTTATTATCAAACGGTGTTTTAGCTATACCTTTGCTGTAACTTTCCAGTCTGCAGATTTTGTTTTTTACAGAGTTTTCGTCATCGTAAACCAATGGAGGATCTTCTGTTTTAGTTTGTTTTCTAAATTTAAGACGAGGGCTTTTTTCATCAGTGCCTGTTAATTCTAAACGGCTACTGCAACTGTTTGACTTGACCAGTTTGAATTTGAATCCAGGGTAGCCCTCGGTGCGCTTATTTTTGTCTGAACTTTGGTTACCAGAGTCTGAAGAAGCCGTTGAGGTTTGCTTTTCTGTACTAATTTGTTTATGTTTGTCCGCAATAAGACATGAACACTTCTCTCCTCGGCATTTGGTTTGACATGAGTAGCAATCTCTACTACAATTCTTTTGGAGGCTTTTTATTTCCTCCATTATAGCCTTTGTCATAGGGCTAACAGTCGATCCAGGTTTAGAGTTTAAGACTTTTCCTCCGTAGTACGTGACGGAAGTTCCACATTCTCTTATTTTCTTCATTATATCGGGACTGACGTATTGGCTCTCACAACAAAAGTCTTGGCTTACCGAATCACATAAATATTCATCACTCGAGCTGTACACATTGTCCTTTAGGTTTTTATGCGAATATGGACTTAGACCTTCCGCCTCGTATTCGTTGTTAGAACTGAGATCTCCACTGGAAACTCCACTTGAAAGACTAGCATTATCCCACTTTTTGTTGCCAAAATTAGTGTCGATTGTTAATTGTCGTATGACTTTCTTTCTGCCACCAATTTTGTTCGCTTTTGATTCCTCGTTTATGTTTCTGTATGAAGTAGCACGTCTGGTTAAACCGATTGTTTCTTCGAGCAATGGAGGATCTTGAGTCATTGGACTCTTCATTTTCAAGGTATCTTCAAACAAGTTTCTTACTTTCTTTACTGTATCTGGATTGGGCAGTTCCTCTTCTATGATTTCTTTATTTACTCTGATTGGATGGTAAAAGAAATGTCTACGAATAGCGTTCTTCGATCTGTCCACCTGTCCAGTGCAGTGCTCACTTTTTTTTAGAAGTGTTTGTGGAATCTTACAAGTGTCTATGTTATTTCTTCTAGGTGCCGGCTCTACTTTGGTTCTTACGGGTTCTATGATTACAATATTGTTATTAACTAACAGTTCCTGAAAGCTATAGTCTTGTAAGTACTGCAACAAGCCGTCGAATTGAGCCTCTTTGCGGTAATTCGCAATCATGCTGTTTTTGAACAGTTCTGATTTCATGACTTTATATCGCACGTGATCAAATTCGTCGCAACTTTTATCAAAGCCCTTAGGTTTTATGAGCGTAGCTTGTGTCTTTTGGTTTAAATTGTCTTCACAGCTCAGTTCAACAATTTCAATTTCTGGAGTATCTCTGCACATGTCGAATTCAATTTTCTTATTAGGCTTTGGTTTCTCGTAAGTGTTTCCATCACAAACTTTAACGATTTTCTCCAATGTAGTTTCTTCAATTTCTGAATCACTTTTGACTTTCTCCGTCTCATCCTTCCACAACTGTAGTTTGGTTTGACTTATTTTTCGTATGCTGTCCACGATTTTGACGCTTTCTAAAGACTTGATAATACTTCCTACTGATATTTCGGGTAAGCGGTGACTCTCATCTTTATGAAATTGCTCAATAACTACTCTGGTTTCGTTGCTACTGTTATTGTTCAAATCTTCTGGTTTTACTGTGGTTTCTTCCTTTGTATTTTCTTTACAATCCGGTGATTTATCTACAAGCCGAGACCAGTAGCTTTTGACGGAATTTAATTTCTCCTGATATTCAATATCTGTTTTAATAGCATTGTTTAACTTTTCCTTGACAGTGTTATCACTCTTGCAGTCTCGCATTTCGAGTTTCACTTCTGAAGTTGTTTCTGGTTTTATGCCGGTAATTGGCTGCTGATTTAATTCTGCTGTTTCTTCTGGTTTTTCCATGTTTGTTGGTTTGGTGAGCTTTTTATTTTTCGAATCGACCACCTGCAATATTTGGGGCCGTGTCATACTAGTGTTCACTTTTGTTATTGCTGGAATTGGAGCAGTTTCTGCTTGATTTTTATTAGCTTTGATTATTAATTTTGGTGGAGGTTTTTCAAACTTATTTTGAGAAAATGCAATTTTATCTGCTGTCTCCTTTTTAAGCTTTGGTATGGTAGTTTTTACTACTTTGTTTAGTTTTATAGTTATGAAAGGATCTTTTGGGGTGTAGTAACTTGAAGTATCGATAGGAGAACTTAGTGCTGAAGTTGGCTTATTGTCTTTGATATCTTTTTTCTTTTCAATTATGGGTTCCGGTAACTTCTTAACTGGTTCTGGATGTTTGCTTTGTTCAGGAAGCTTCTTAACTATTTCAGAAAGTTTCTTTGTTGGTTCTGGATGCTTCTTTACTTGTTCTTGAAGCTTCTTAACTGGTTCTAGTTTAGGAGCAGTTACTGTAATTGTATTTGGCTTTGAAATGTGAATAATAGGTGGTTTATTATCTTTCAAATCTTGCGTTAATGGAGGGTCGATTACAATAGTTTGATGACCACTCAAAGGTACAATAGCAATACTAGAGTCTGCTGAAGTTTTAAAAGATTGGACTCTTGTTACAAGTGGGGTTTTGAGTTCTTCAATCTTCGGTGTTTTGACGGTCAAGTCAATTGGTTTACTTAGACTTCTTGCTACAGTGTCAGGGCTTGGTAAACGATGTATATCGTCATCTGTGGGATCGCGCTGTCGAAGCGAGTAGTGTTTTCGAATACCAGCTCTTGCTTTTTGGATAGATTTATTTATGTTATCGTTCGATAAGGATTTAGGGATGTTAATGTCAGGTTTGTAGACAGTGCTTGTTATTTTCAAACTTTCAGATTTTGTGATAAGTTTGTTGTTTCGAATAGTTCCTTCTATTTCATTTATTTCTCTTTCGTTCTGATGTGTATCGGAACGGAAATAGTTTGAGTCTTTATCATCCGCGTTGGAACTTTCAATAGTTATGATAGATTTTAAGTCGTCTTCGAGCTTTGTGAAACTCTGTATTATCTGTGGTTCAGAGTATTCTGGTAGATAAACGTTGTTATTTGTTTGTATGGTTACGTTATTGTTATGATTCACTTGAGTTTTGTTCAGCTGCCCGTAATTTTCACTTCCTTTTGTAGATAATATTTCTCGGAAATGCGTCTGCGCTATTTCGTAAGTGTTTTCACACGGTATGTCCTCTGGATCCTCCTCTCTCAATTGAGCGTCAATCCGTTCAGATTTCCTCAAACACTTGCTGATATTAATGTCTGGCAGTGAATAATATTGATTTTCTATTAATGTAGTTACGAATGGTTCAGTTGTTATATTTTTTGTAGAGGTGCAGTGGCTCTTTGTAGAGTAAGTGTCGCTTTCGATGTAAGTATTGCTAACGTAGACTTCGTTGTTTTGATTTTTATGTATTTCGTTGAAAAAGTTCCCGTTTTTGTTCAAAAAGGAATCTCTTCTTATATCAGCGAAGGTTTTCTTTTTATTTACTTTCGTGTAGATAGGGTCACCATCGGGATTATTATGCTCAGAGTTGAAAGTGTTTGATGTAACCGATACAGTTTCTTTGAAATGTGTATCACAATATTCGTCGATTTTCTCTGCAAGAGAATTGGCTAAATATTCTAGTTTATGTGACTTATCTGCAGAAGAAGCGATTGAAATTGAAATGTATGAAGTAATGCTGTCAGGAGGGCTCGATATAGTTCCGTCGTTCTCCGAAGCCACTGACTGCGCGTCAGGTTCCTCCTTACTTTCACTTGCTTTGGTGACAGGCTCTGGTTCAATCTTTACTTTGAGTTCGCTTTGTTTGCTTCTAATGGAAACTTCGTCATATGATTCTATATCAGAAACGTGTTCGGGTTCTATAAGTTCAGTTTTATCCTTTTCGCTCTGCGTAATCGATAGGCTGTCGTTAGTGAAAGATTTTGGTGTGTTATTTTTCGACCGGTCCCTATCTTCGTTGTCAGTTTGGTCGTCTGTCGTTATGTATAGATCTTTGCTCTGATTTGGTGATACGACAGACCGTTCAGTTTCGGGAGAGCTGTCTTTATAGTTTTTCAGATGTGCTTCGAAATTGTAATGCTTTCTCACGTAGTTGGAATCTAGACTATCAATATCACTCGGGTTGCGTGAATGACCGATGCTATCTTCGGAGAGATGCGTTTGTTTTGTTTCCTCATTTAGGTTTGGCCAGCTTCCACTTACAGATTTAGAGTAATGACTCTCATCTCGAGAAATTGCGTCTTCTTTTTGAGATTTTCCGTCGATGCTTTCAACCGGTTTCTCGCTATCTCTTTGTCCGTTGATATCACCGAAACAGGATGCAGTGCTCTCAATGTAAATGCTTTCCAATACTTCTTCTTTAGTTTGGTATTTTGCTCGTCCGATTAACCTGGAATTGAAAATTAAATAATTGAGAATAAACAAATAAAAACGGGTGGGTAACGGCATCTGGGTACGTTGCCCCAGGGTGAGGCCTTAAATGAGGTGTTTTGTTTATAGGGTTTTTATTTACTTTTTCTTTTTTCGATGTATTTGTATATGTATATTTATTCAATAAATTCACCTACAATAAAAAATATGCAACGTGTAAATGAATTAACGCACAACTAGAAAGAAGTTTGTTTAGAATCGAGAGCAGAATCGAACTATCATGGTTTGAACATAGGTAATTTTTTTCAAAATATTAAATACTTAATTTGTTGGTAAAATTTCAAATTTACTGAACCCGATGTCAACCCACTGCACGGGCACACTCACCCTACTTACTACCAAAACAAGATGTATCTAAGAGTACGTTAGCGCTTATGAAAGCGCTAACGTACTCTTGGATACATTTTAATAATAGAAAGAAAATGAATGATCATTGCTGAAATGATAACAAATCATTTTTGCCTCAAAACTTAAAATGCGAGTAACTTTAAATTTGAAGTACTTATCAAAATAATGAATTATTGTTTCAATCTAATTATTTTGTTATAAATCAGTTGGGGTGTATGAGGTTTTGCGCTTATTCATTAACACGTTGTATAATTTAATAAATATAAATCTCTATTCGTGCTATGGAAATAAATAATAAGTAATTAGGCATCTACGCACGTTAGACACTTATTACGCAGCTGTATTTAAAAATAAATTTTGTGATTAATTTACTTTGTTACGTTACGACTACTGCCAACTGCGGACGAAACTGATTGATACAGTTGTCATATCTAGTAAATTGTAAGAGGCTAAAATGCAACGTGAATTACCTATCTTTAAAGCAGGGCTTGTCGAAGAGACGGGCACGGGGTATCAACTGAGACCTCTTGCTCTTGGAGTGATTCTGGATCTGGAGATCAGTGAAGGTCTCCTCTCTGATCACCGCCAAGCTCCGACTGCGTCTCAAGTTAGATCCTTCTGGCTCTTTGTGCTTGCATAGTCTTCCGTAGCTGCCGCCGAACTCTGTGTCGGAATTCGAGAACCGCTTCTGCAAGAGTTCTTCAGCCGCCTTTGACCTAGTTAAATGTTGATAGAACTCGTCTTGTGGCAGTTGAACAGGAAGCTTGTAGTACTCGGCTAGTTTGCTCTGGTACTTCTCGTGTTTCTTGTTTTTATTCTCACAAGATTCTTTGTCTTTGTCCTTTTCCTTCTCTTTGCTCTTGGAGAGTTTCCGTTTCTTGGGGCGTTCGTCCTGGCTCTTTTTCTCTAGTGAATTCCGCGGCTTGTCGAACTCTAATGTTTCGGTAGGGTTCTCGAAATATTGTATATCGCCGACAGTGTCAGCCGCGGACTTGTGCTCGTCCTGGCTCGATTTCCTTTCCACAAGTTCTCGGAGCCGGCTTCTTGTGGAGCTAGTGTTGGAGGTGACGCTCTCCGGCCGTTTGTGACACTCCAAGTTGGAAGACGACCGTCTGAAGAGGCTTGTCTTGATCGAGCCGAAATCTTCGTCTTGACAAGAAGCCGCTGAGAAGTTCTGCGTTCTTATCCGGTCAACGTGATTCTGGCTAGAATACGACGCGACCGAGTCCACCGAGTGCCTGAAACAAACATTGAAGATTAGATTAAGAGTTAAGATAGTAATGTTTGATCTAGATTTTAGCTTTGGGTACGGTTTTGAGTCATAGTTGAGATGACGTCAAATAAGGCAAATGTTGATGTAGGACTACGAACACGATAACACCTTCAGTTTTATCAATAAAGCCTTCATTGAGGGTGCTGTTGACACGGACGCAGATTCCGGGGTGAAGTCAGTTGATGGTTTATAGCTGGGACGGTTGGCAACCCGCCAAAGCAAAGTCAGTGTTTAGTTTAACAAAAGCGATCCTCTCTGATAAATAATTTCGTTGCTTCAATGAGGTAGATTTAAACCTACTATGTTTGATTCGGTAAAAATATTTACTCCTATAGGATAGTAAATAAATAACTAAATCATCACAAAAATACACGCAAATTGTTGTTTGAAATGAAAGAATATACCACAAACTGTTATTTTAGTAATTGAAATAAAACAATCCTTTTTAATTTCCTCGTCTTTTATATTCTAAGTCCACAAAGCGCAGAGCATCTTTACCGCAAACAAACAAATTGGAATAGAAAAGCTGCTAAGTATTTTAACTGAAATATTAAAATGTACTTTGGTAAAAAAGAAACATAAAAATAATTCAAGCTGTACAAATTAGTAAAGTCTACAAAGTTTTTGAACATTTTGGAGACAGTACTGTTCAATCAAACAAAATTCCAAAACGTAATGAACCTTTTCTGTGAAAGTGTTCTTAAATTATCCTAATAAAACTGCCTTCTTTCATTAATAAAACTCCACGGTAAGTCAGTTTTTTAGAGGACTGCCGAAATGAGTGCTGCTTCAGCGGACGACCGACTTTCGGCTTGAATTACTCAAATGAAGTAATCATGATAATGTCCCGGCTATAAAATTATTCAACTGTTCTCCTGACCCAATTTCCTGAGTAACATTCTACTTGTATTATTAAACAAAACTGCACTATCTTTATGATGACTGTAATCACATTATTTCTGTTGCTTTAAATATTTGACGGTCATTGCGTTAGGCGCACTGTAGAAAAGTCACTAGAATTTTCTTTAAATACTACTTAAGACACAGTTATTCTGCCAATATAAATATAGTGCATAGTGCCAAAGATAAATTAGTCTATTTTGTGCATCCGAAGCCAGGCCGATACTGTCTTTGAACTCCAGTAAATAGTTTGGAATCGTTTAACTAAAATCGTTATTTTCTTGCTACAGAATTGGTTTTGAGACCTATCTTCTAGACATTTAACGAGTCTTAAAGCCCCGACATCTGCAGACTATTTGAAAGCCTGCCAAAATGGGCATGTCGCGGTAATAAAGAGCTGGCGCCTACTATACTGGGTTTTATGTTATAATACTTACAGGCCTGAATATTAAAACTTCAAACATGTTTTGGAAATGTCTATAAACATGTACATGCCAATATCGGCGAGCTCTATTTCGGTCAGGCCTTTTATAACTGCGTTTAATAAGAATACAGTCACGTACTTTCTTTGCCGCAGAAACTCAATCTCTAAATGCTTAAAAATTAATAATAAATCCTACATACTCAAGAGAATCTGAATTAAGTTTCGCACGATTCAGTCTGGCATTTGCAGAAGATTCGCTGCTGCCAAGACTGTTGACAGACATTCGTAGCAATGGTAAAGTGTGCGTGTGATGAGTCACTAACGACAATGCGGAATTTAGTACCTAAACGACAGGCCTGATATACAGGGTGTAACAAAACACCCTAGTAATACTTAAGGGGGTGCTTCAGACCATCAATCTGAACAACTTTCACTATGGAGCCAACGTCGAGAAAAAATAAAAAATATCTCTCGGTACTGCAGTTTTGTATGAAAGAGCGGATTTTTTTTCTCGATTTCGATGTTGGCCTTGGCTCCATAGTGACAGTTGTTCAGTTTGATGGTCTGCAGCATCCGCTTAAGTATTACTAGGGTGTTTTGTTACACCCTGTACAGTCCTTTGATTGACAAAAAACTAATAGAAAGTCTGTAGACTAACTTCCTTAAAGTTTCTGCGACGTTTTTAAAAGCGTCATGCTCTGAGAACAGATCAGAAAATAGTTTTAGTATCAACATCACAGCACTGACGTGTGACCGACCACCCACATCAGAGAAAGAATTTTCACACACATAAATTTTCTCGACTTGTAAATTTTTTGATATTGTTACTCACATCATACGCGATTAGATGCTAAAATTACATAGAAGGTACATAATTTTATATTACTACATAAAATAAGCATCACTAAATATCCCTGAATACGACGAAATTCCCGTCTCCAGTTCGTGCCGACCACTATTTTTTCTCTGCGGTTGTAAGAATGTCATCTATAAATATTCATAGCGTCGACTCCGAACGAGACGGCCTATTTGTTGACAACTCACTTGAGAATTTTTGGTAAGAAACCTATCTATCTAAAAACGGCCTTTCCATTTTCAGGACTTAGTTTGGGAGTAAGTAGGGATATTACTTGACTATGATCGATAGTGCTTCTATAGTCTCAACGCTTGGGAGTAATAAATTAAAGTTAGTGGTAATAAATTCAGTTTAATTACGAATAATATTCGGTGTTGGTTTTGATGGACGTGACTTTTACGCTTGGTATTGAAACGAACGCGAACGTAAAATTACCTTGGCTCTGTTACAAAACGTCAATAATAATCAAAACTAATTCAATTATATTAATTGCAAATTAAATTGATTATTTGACTAATCATATCGTAAATATTCTTATCATGAAATTTGTACTAGTAGTTTGGTATATCAATGTTACCCTTTAGCTACTTCCGAGGGTTTGTTTTGTGCCAATTTGTCGGAACGTTCACGATTTAATAAGACCGCAGTAGTTTATGTTAGTTTAAGCCCTCATCAAAGTTTTACAGACCACAAGGGAGGGGATATAATACTCTGTGGGTTCAGTAACCAACTGCTTCCCAACTGCTACGAACTTATTATATTTTTGAGTTTACTTATATTTTGGAAACTAAATCATCTTTCAGTTGATATTGTTCGTTATTTAGTATCACCTGACTTTTCTTCACATAACTACTTTAATATTTACCGTAGCGTCAGCCTTTATTATATGACCTGTAAAATATAAAACATTTATTATTTACATATCTCAAGGCGTTATCCCAATAGATTATGTTATACAACGCTCTTCATATGGAGATATGAAGTAATTATGACCTCGGGTTCACATCCCTCATATCGGTAAATCAGGATCCGTCCCTACATCACGTTCATGGCCTAAATGTTAAGATAACAATATGCCATTAAGGACACGTTATCACCAGAATGACAAACTTGGTAATTTAACTACACTTATCACAAGCTTTAATTATTGTACCAAATTATCGTAATTACCGAAATGAACTAAACCGTCATCACCAGGCGTTAACTATCCGTAGATCCCATACAATGTCACAGTAATTACTTTACACAGGATGATCTCAATTTGTGTAGAGAACAATGGTGTCTTAAGAAAAGGAAGTGCGATTCCTTGCGTACATTCCTCTAAGGGTTCCGGTTTCCCCATCTTACAGTATCTTGATCGTACCAATTTGTTTAATGTCAATGGTATTTAAAGAGACGACCTAATCATTGGTCCAGTGGTATTTTTGCTGGAATACAACTCGTGAGTTTCATGTAATTTCTAGATGTAGCGAATTTATTTATTTTGCCTTTCTTTGTCGTCTTATCAAGACTACGTGAGGAAAAAGTGGATGTATTCCGTACACGTTCCCGTTGCCCTTTCCACTCTAATGCACTCTCGTAAATTCGGAACCGTAAATTCGCTTTTCGACTGCAAACTTCTACCAAACGATGGTGCACTTCTTTATTAGCGCAGCTAAAATGTTTTGGCAGCTTTTTTTGAGGTAGAGTTCTCAAATTTTGCGAAGTTCCTGTCATATTTAGGTGCAAGACCGAGATGTAATACGAAGATTTGCAAGATTCTCAGTCAAGTGAATCTGATCTCTGCGGTCGGATGGAGATGAGATAGACAGTTTAACCGTTGAATACCGTAGCCTGTATCGCCTAGGTATAGTAATTTATTTGGCAGGGTTATTTTAGGGTTGTCTTTATCCTATTACGCGCCTGCGCCTGTACGCATGTTTTAGACAGCTGATGAGTGATGGTCTCTTAGCCTTTAATAACTTTTCTTGCTGAATGTATAAAGTCCAGGCTTTATGATGGATTACATTTCAAACTACGCAGGCTTTTCTAAAGAAAAGATACCTTCTTATTATTTTTTGCTCTCAGAACATCTTTCAAGTCACGTATTTTTATAAGTTACGAAAAGCTGAAAATAACGTTATTGTTTCTACTTCGTTAGAATTTCTCTTGCGTGTTTCACTTTTCATAGAGCATTTTTTTCGGGCTTTCGGTCACAAATTCCAAATTGACATGTTACTGGATTAATAATTATTATTTGAACGGAAAATTCAGTTACCTACAAAGTTTAATAATAAATCTCAAAGTACTTATAACATTCGTGACTTTCTAGCATTCGTGATTACCAGAGGGCCAATAATGTGGTTTATTAAATTATTAATTTTGGATGGTGAAGTTGGCGTGGTACTTTTACTGCCAATTAGTTTCGTAAATATACCTTGATTCAAATTATACATTGATGTAGCCATATTTTAGAATCTTCTAATGTATTTTTTTTAAATTGTATATTTGGGGAGTTGACTGTATAAATTATATTTTAGTTTTATGTTCTCAGTAAAAAAAACGTTTCAAAATAATACTTATCTTATATTTTCAGAAATTCTTAGCTTGCATACTTTTGAATACGGATAAACTATAAAAAGTATCGAAACGAGGTGACGACTTAATAATTTAGTAAAATTTTTCATACAAAGCGCATGTTTTGATGTCCGATAAGAGTTGCTGATGTTACTACATATTAACGTTACTTTACGTTAGTAATTACTTATTCTGTAAGTAATTATCTGGTAAAATATTGTCAGTGTTGTACTTTTATTTTCAAAAGTCACACTCCGAGTACACAGTTTATTTAGAAATGTTAAATTTAGATCTTTCGCAATCCAATGTCAGTCTTTATTTCGAGATACGAAGCAGATAAAAAAAAGTTTAAAAAAAACTGTGGAGCGCAAGCGTAAACATTAGAGCGAGCTAGTTAATGTGGGTTGCTGAGTTTCGGAAAAGAATTATAACGCAGCTGACTCAATATTTCGTCTATGACTCTTCAATACCTGGTTTTATGTAAACACGAGCTTTTACCCGCGACTTCGTCCGCATAAATTATATACCAGATTTTAAGTCAGATGATAAGCTATCAAACAAAAAAAGTTTCATCAAAATCGGTTCAGTAGTTTTTGCATGATACTCGAACAAACAAACACCCAAACAAACAAACAGACAGACAAAAAATCCAAAAATTGGTGATTTGGAATCAGGGACGTCTAAAAATCATATCGTAATCTTTTTTTTGTAAATATCTTCAATGTACAGACAGACACACTTCTGTTACAGTTTTATAATAGTTTAGATAGATAAACTAAACTCAATTGTAATGTTAAAGATTTTCTGTTATTCAAAAAGCTTTGTAGAAGATCGGCGGCTTCTAGCCAATATTATGGTTTTAAATTGTTAACATATAGGCAATTGTGTGTGTCTGTCATGACGTTAACATGATATATACCATAATGCATACCTTTTACCGACATCCGCACCAGCCGCTTTCTTCCGGCCGTGACACCCCAGTTGCGATCTGTGTTCACGCCATATTTATTCAATTACGTTGTGTATAAATGCAGGTTATCAGTTTGCACGGGCAATAAATTATGGTTTTGTTGTTTACATTTGTTTTATTTAACTTCCTAATTATATTGCTAAACGATTCTGTGTCATAAATCCGGTCATAGAATACCTATTTCATTTACGAATAGGTACTTAATCTAATTTTCTATCGCGGGAGTAGAAAGCTTATACCTACTAAACGCCGCAATATTGTCATTAAGTTTAGCTTTGTAAGAATATCCGTCTAAAAGGGGTATTGTTGAAACTCGCCTTTCCACCTGAAAGAAACTAGGTGCTTTAAAAATGTCGCCGTATCATGTTCCCCAGACAAAAGTGACGTCTCGGATTCGCAATGAAAGCTTCACTCTGTTGTTACAGTTTCAGATGTTTGCTTTCATACAAATCTGTTAGCAATTCTGTCACTGTAGACTTATTCATAAACATTGTTCAGATAGTTTCTACCGTTGCTGTCATCACAGAAACTTCTGTGAATTGGTTTGTTCAAAGTTAAATGGAAGTGGTTCTGGCGTTCCGTGATTGGATATCAAGATATTGTTGGCTGAACAATGATAGAATTGCTAATACAGATTAAGATCTACACTACAGAAGATTAATCGTAAACAAAGCTTTGATTTCGACTCTGTGTACTTATAGTATTAGGCAAGTATTAGGCGTTACAAATGTTTGAGTCATCATGAATAATTGACGTCTAACTGCCATTTGGCTGTTCGGCGTACAGATAATGAAAAAAGTCTTATAAATAAACTGAGATGTTACAAGAGTGTTGAAAAGAAGACATTTGTTTACATGCAAAGTACTTCGATGATGGTTTCGGAATGTGTTCCGTAACAGGTGCTATTGAAATAGCTCTTGTTTTTCGTAACAAGTACATGTACCTAAATTCTTGAAAACTGATAATGATAAGACAAGAAACATAACCTAACCAATGAAGAAACTAAACTGAATAGGTAAACATGTCTATTCAGATCAGAACAACCTAATACCCGTGACTTCGTCCGCACCAGCTCCCTTCATCATCGTAGCGAGAACATACCTACCAGATTCTAAGTCTAATCGTAAGTTTTTTAACTCATAAAGTTTAATCAAAATTGGTGCATTCTTTTTGCGTGATGCTCGAAGAAATAAACAGACAGACAGGCAAAAAAAAACGGCGATTAGCTGTAAGCGACACGTAAACTGGAAAATAATATCGTAACCTTTTTTTTGAAAATATAGTTTTATCTGTAGTTTTATTATAGTGTAAACATAGAAACCAAACCACACACAGTAAAATGTTTTACAACTTTAAAAAAACTAGAAAATGTTTTTCTGAGAAATATTTAAAAATAAACATCTATTTACTAGCCAAGTACGAGTCGTTAACTGGCTCTTCGGTCAGACTATCCCGGAGCGGCGGTCTACTTTCAAAAACTTTTAGCGTAAAATTCAAAGTATTTAAGCCTAGGTACAACGTCCACTGCTCTCTAGAGTCGTCGCCAAAACTAGGCTGTGAAGGAAAAAAATAATTTTACCGAACGTTACGAACTGCAAGCGTTAGAAGCTTAGGTACCTATCTACCTAAATTTTTTAGTCCTTATTGTTAATGTTTGTCTGATATTGCATAATAGCTTGTTATCAATTTTAAGTAGTAATCATGTAGTAATAAACGATCGACCCCGGCTTCGCCAAGGTGGGATCTAATACATAAAATAGGTAACATAAATGTATTATTCCTACGTACTATCAGTTTAAAATAACAATGTGCATGACCTCGCCTGCAAATGTGACGTCACTCAATCACACGAACTTCACTCGAGTCATTCAAATTGTTATTTCCTTTACATAGAGTCTATATTCCTTTACAACCGAGTGAAGTTATCGAACGGCCCTTCAAGGTCATGCACATTGTTATTTTAAACTGATAGTACACATAAGGTACACATAAACCTGTCGGAAGAACTTCTCTAAATGATGATGGTTAAAACTTAATAGTTTAAAAGAACTAAGCGCACAAACAGATTGATATAAATAGAAATAGAGATTTTGTTTTAATATTATTTAGAGATTAGGTAGTATCTCGGCTGCAGCGAAGGAACTTTATTCCATTTAGAGGAAAACTTTAAATTTTTAGTTTTTATTTGGTATCATTTTTTTCTCTACTTACTAGTTTTATAAATGTCTGTGAATCTATATACTTGATAACCTCTTACAGAGCGACATGGCCTCAGGCCAAGCTCTTTAATTAAAATAAATATTTCTCTCAAATTTTGGAGATAAGACTCAAACCTACCTATTTAATTACGAACTTGCCCATAAATTTCGAAATTATTCGATAACGAAAGAATCTGTTTAGAAGGTAACATTGTATACCCTAAGGTAACTTCATTAGAGCATAAAACTGGGTACAAAAACAAGTCGTTAACCGTGTCAAGTCCCTTAATACGCTTTTAGTGGGATGACTTACTAACAGCAATTTCGGCATAATACCCAGCATCTCGCGGCAGAGTGCCTCTTAATTTTAAAGTGGCTGCATTTTGAACGAAATTAATTCCTATCTCCACCGGTGTCATACAAATTCTCATAACTAGATATTTAAGATACAATTATTGCTTGCGAGCGCAACTGCAGAAAATACAGAGTCTAAAATTTTATGGAGAACGGAACAAACATCGAAATCGCGTAAAAAAAACTGAATTTCAATTGGTTCTGTGATGTGCTGTTCGTGCAAAATGTATGAAACAGCTAATTTGTTTTTCGAGATCACAAACATCCCTACTAAAAGTTCAGTTTGATAGTCTGAAGCACCCCATAATGTATATGTACCGCATTTATTTACACCCTGCCTGTAGGTATATTTCATTCCGAGTCATGGATGTTTGTATCTATAACTATACCTATGTATTCTATATCGTTGTCTAGTCATCATATAGGCCAGTCATTTTAAGGAGTTTTGTTAGGCGGGGACTAATTGGACTTTTAAACTGTAACCGGCACCATTTAGTGACAAAAATAGTATCCTAAATAAAATTAAAAAAAAATTTGCTACGCAACATAGAAATCAAAATTGTGTGTCCCAGAAGGCTTTTAAATTAATAATATTAATACCAATGCACTCATTTGAATTAGATTTAACAATATACATTATTTTTGATCAATAAAATAGGCATTAAAGTTTAAAAAATTAGGTATTTATTAGAAAATACGAATGTATTTTTCAAAACCTTCTAAGTACTTAGACAAAAATATTTACACCATGTTTGAAGTATGCATGATAGTAAAGCCTTAAATATGTGCAAAAAAAATTATCATCATGTTTTTTTAGAACGAGATAATATCTATATTTTAAAATTGGAACTGTTGCTGACGTAATTTTTTTTAAATTTTGGTACATCCTTAAGCTCAAATTGGCTCTTCAATATTATAGCGAAAAAAAAATGCAATTAGTAATTAGTCCCGGCTCAAACCGTAAAATGACTGGGCTAATAATACAAGTCCATAGATAATTTGTGTGACAATGTCTAAGATATTTATTTATTTATTTAGAACTTATGGATATAACGTGTTAAAACGTAGCGTTAATTAATTCTCCGTCTACAATTTTCCTTGATATTTTTTTTTATTCCTTTTTTTTTTATTGTATCTTTTAACCCTGAGGTTATGTCAGCCCAATTTTCCTTGATATGAAAATCTCTTTATCGCGCTGTGATCAAAAATATATGGTGCCAGTTGTCAAACATTTTGTAACCCGTGGTAAAAACCTGTAATGTTTCTTGTTTATTGTCTAACATACGCATATAGTTTCATATAAACTCGTTTTTTATTCATGTTATGTTTCGTAAAAGTATGACAAGTTAATACTTAGTTATCCACTTAAGTAACAACCTGCTAAGTACATGTATTCAATGTCCTTGTGTACCTACAGGTCAACTATTATTTTGACACCATTGAAAACGACAATTTAAATAAGTGGGCGTTAATTAATTCGGATTATCATGTTGTAGTTTGTTTGCACAAATTAGGACAAACTGTTTAATTTTTGTACTTAGGACAATTAATTTGACTTGTATGTAGGTATTTATAACCATTGCTTGTATGTGCCTACCTACTACCATTTTTACGATAGAGCGAGAAGAAAAAACGTTGATGAAACTAGTTTCTTGTAAGAGAACCCCCCTTAATTTCTATTTATTCTTTAACATTTTAATTATTTGTTAGCAAATCCGCCATAATGACGCACATTCTGTGAATCAGCTGTCTAGCTATTACGGATCAAAAGTTAAAGCCCTAAACAGCTAGGACAGACAGACAGACGGAAGGAAGGACAACGTAGGCTTATTAATAGGGTCCCGTTTTCACCCTTTGGGTACGGAACCCTAAAAACGAATTATCTACCTACTTTTCAACTTTAGAAGACTCTACCATTCCCTATTTAAAATCTACTTAGGTTTTTTCCTACTTTAGATGACTTTCTACAATTAAGAACTTACTTTCTACTAGGGATGCAACGATTTGGCCATTACGATTACGATATTAATCGTTATTTATTACGATACCGGTGCATTACGATTATTTAAACAAATTTTGTTCAGATTATCCTTAGAATGGGTTTTTATCGTCCTTCGTTTCATTCCAATGAAATTTAAATTATAAAAAAAACTCAAAAAAAAAATCCAAGATCTTTGAAATTTTTTCTACTAATTTGAGGTCGAAGTCAAAGGCCCATTTGGTCAGGATTCTCATTTTTGGATGTATACACAATTTCACACTAGGCAATGCAATCTCGCGAAATTTTGGTTGGTAGTAGATAGTAGATCACGCGAGACTTTCAATAATAAATCTCGCGACTCCAAAGAGCTAAAATGGCAGCGAGAGATACGAATTTTTTAAAGTTGTTTTTTGGCTCTGGAATCTAGTCATTGATATTAATGTTACTAACTGAATCTAGTATTCAAGTCTAGTATTTTGTCAACAAGTGCAATCTGATTGACGTTTTTAATTGGATTAAATAATCGTACGATACTTACTACGGTGTATTGCATCGTTATTAATCGTGATTATTATGATTACAGATGCAAAACGATGCACCGCTTCGTAATCGTTGCATCCCTAGTTTCTACCATTGGATATTCAAAACAAAAAACGACTTACCAGGTAAATAGAAAACCTTGTAAAGTACCAAACTACAAGCGTCGGTATCAATTTCACGCTGAAAATTACTATAATACTTATATTATAGTAATTTTCAGCGTACTTATACCTAAGTAACTACCTGCTATCTGTTTAACTGTTTAGTTACATAATTTTCAATTGATTTAATTTTGGACTGGACCTTCACAATAGATTAATCACAAAAGGTGCGATCGTTGACCGTAAAACTAGCAAAAACGTTGGATTGATTAAATAATAATATTGTGCATAGCAAAACATCGAGGTCTTTGACATTTTACTGTGTCAATGGGTAAAGTGAATTACGATTTTTTTGACTAGTGAACCTTTAATTACATAAATACAGGTAACTACTTATATTATCTTTCCCTTCAATAAATACATTTTAATTTGTTAACAATTAGAGAATATACATACCAAACTTAACTATATGTACCTATATAGGTTAAAATATTTCTAACGAAGTAATTGGTAACTAGATTTGCGTCCCTGAAAGAAAATCTCAAATCATGGTAATCTACGGACATACATACTTCCCGTTTCCATTAATAAAATCGTCTTTTCACGGAAATGATCAATCTAAAAGAGGCTTTCAATTTGATACGGTTAATACTGCAAAAGCTACTTAGTTTATGTAAGGATTATTGAATAAGTAATGTAGGATTGAGATAGATAATATTGATCGATTATTTAATTGATTTACAGGTTATTTTTAACTTTAAGTTAGAGTAAAAAGCTTATTATAAATATGCACGGGTTTAGGTGTTCTGGGTCTTGTTGCCGGGTTTTGATATTTTAATTTTTTGTTTATAAATGACTATTGAACATGAGTATCAAACCCGTTGTTGCTTTAGTTTGTTGCTTAATAAAAACATTCATCATCATCATCATCTCAGCCGATGGACGTCCACTGCTGGATATAGGCCTCCCCCATAGGATCGCCATATAACGACCGGTCCTGCGCTGCCCTCATCCAACGTTTTCCCGCCGCTTTCACCAGGTCGTCGGTCCACCGTGTGAGGGGCCACGCTGCGCTTTCCGGTACGCGGTCGCCACTCGAGAACTTTTCGGCCCCACCGGCCATCGGTTCTGTTCTGCGAGCAATGCCCCGCCCACTGCCTCTTAAGTTTAGCAATTGGGTATTTGACTACATACAATATATTTTATTTTTATCTTCTCAGTAAAAAACAGGTTTAGAAAATAACGCTAAACTCCCCTTTTCGTTGAGTTTTTAGCATAAATACTATTTTTAATACCAAGATAAACTTTAAAAAGTAATGAAATGTTGATGACGTCACAACTCATTATTTAGTACAAATCTTCATACAAAGCGCACGTTTTGACGTCCGATAAAGAGTAGCTGATTTGACTAGTTGTCAAGTAGCCTATTCTTTGGGCTGTGTCAGTTACTCTGGTACTTCTGCGGATCTCTTCATTTCTGATTCGATCTCGCAGGGAAACTCCGAGCATAGCCCTCTCCATTGCCCTTTGGATGACTTTCAGCCTTTTTATGAGGCCTTGAATGAACGACCACGTCTCTGTTCCATATGTCATCCATCACTGGCAACACACACTGATCGAAGACTTTCGTTTTAAGACATAGTAATAAAAACATTACCACCGCGTTTTTTATTTAATACTATCTAAGTACAGTTTGCATTATTTTTATTATACCTACACACTACACATAGCCATGGTTCAAGAATAATTGTAGGTTCTTTTTCTAATGAAGAAGTGTTTGTTGCCGAGTTGCCGACTGTTTATGGTCGAATCTTACTTTAGACACAGGTCCGGCACTTCAAACAACGTTTTAGATTTGACATGATGACGTTTGCACATGCGCACTTTGCGAAAATTGTGCATGACATCTGTGTAGGGTTGACTTAACACGCATCGTATGAACTACATTATACATTTCGTTACTTTTTATGGTTCATTCTGTTATTAAAAATAGTTTTAAATCTATAGAATCAATGAAAATGTGAATTAAGCGTTATTTTCCAACGTTTATTTTTACTTTGTGGAGAAAAATTAAATATATTTTATGTAGTCAAATCCAACGGGTGCGCGCGCCTGACTGCATTCCCTTACTCGGCTTCCCTCAAGTTACCACAGAGAGTGTGAGGGGAGGTGAGGTAACTGAAGTCAGAGGGGGGCGGGGAGTGGCCGTTCTGTATGTAGAACTATATACTATTACCTATTCTGTGCTTTAGATGCATAGAAGATACATATAGGTACTTAAGAGGTACTTAACAGGGGTAAAAATTTGCGCCAAAAATATTTACCAAATAAGTAGGTAGGTATTAGGTACACAACCAATACTTAAAAATTTTTTTTTTTTTGACTAAACAGTGCATAGGTAGGACATTATGAGAAGTGTTGTAGGTAAGTACATAATGGTAAATTGGTCATCCATCACTTCATATTATCTTCAGGTAGGTAGGTCATCTTCATACATTAGATTGTCCACAAAACGGTACCTGCAACCGAAATAACTGTTCCACTAATATTCAATTTGCTCGATATTATTAGACTTCATTAGAGTTACAAAGTCACGTAGGTATTCTATCCAAAAAATAACGAACAAGTATTCCTAATTGAATTAGAATTGGATGCTTTGTACTAAATCATTTCGTTATGACTCGAGATCTAATAAATCTCTCACGTTTGATTATAAAAGTATATTATATCAACTAAATAATGCAAGACTAGGTACCTACCTAATGCTATGAAATATTACCTCCTTGACTTTCAAATGTTAGGTAGATACCCTACTGTTTAATGTGCGAGATTATTAGGTATACCTAAGCAGGTAATTTTTCTTTTTGCCTTTTCGACATGTACACACGGCGATACATCAAGCTTACAAAACCAACATAAGCTGGCCACGCGTTGCGTGAATAATGTACTAACGTCGCAGGGCCAGCATACTTTGGTATAGCTTGATACCTAAGTTATAGCTCATCTGGCCACATGCGTCGAGATTTGTTGGCTTGATAACAAACCTAATCACACCTTTTTATTACCTACCTACTCGTGTTATCTAATCATAAACAGATATTGGTATTTGCCAATACTTGAAGGGTAAATATTGGTTTTGCATAAGTATTGTATTTAAGGCTCTTGTGCAAGACTCTCTTTCTTACAAGCAAACTTTTGCAATTAGCCATCCCGCTTCAATTACGTGGCTCCGGTCAGAATATTCAGTTTTCTTTGAAAACCAGTATGATATATTGTGTTGTGATGTGAAGAATGTTGTAAATTTGCATATTCTTCTGATCAACAATGTAAGAGTAAAACGGTTACAACTGGAAGAAAGGGGTGACTTTGGATTCGTTTTTCTTCAGTTTTATTAATTAAAATAGATTTCGAGAAAAAACCACATCACTTCTCATATCCTGTAGATTGTTCAGTTTTGTTTTCTGCTTAAAAAGTGTCATAGTTAATGTATAAAATGGTTACAAAGTTACTCAAAACAGGGCGGACACCCCTTAATAGTAGGTACACTGTTAACTCTAAGTTTGCATGAGTTTTAAAACGAAATTTCATAATAACATGAACCGTATAAGGCTAAATGCAATGCTGAAATGCCCGCATGAGCAGTTTATTCGACTGTATTGGCATTGTCGCGCAGGTTCATAAAACGGTGCTAAGGTCGCTGAAGGTTGTGCAAGGTTTGTTTTTTTTCCGTCGATTGGACAAAGTCGAGATTGTCGACGTTCTCGTAAAGTTTACGATTCGATTGTCTTTTCAATTTTCTCACTTCTGTGAGAACATCGTGGGGACATTGGTCAACCACTTAAGTAGGTACTAGCACTGCTGCAAAATCTCACTGTGGGGTGTGGGTGGGTTGACCTATAAAATAAGACTGGTCATCTAATTCCAGAAAGAGGATTCTTGTAGGTAAGTACCACGTACCACAGACTTCTGTATTAAAGTAGGTACCTACCTGTCTATTCTGTCTTACAACTCGCAACTAACTTAGCAGAGTTTGCCTAACTAAGTTGGGTCAAGCGACATCTCCCTCTTTATTTGATTAAGTAATCTACGTACCTATGAATAAAAATTAATGAAGGCTAAGATACGAAACTGAACGAATCAAGAAATAACTAAGTATACCTACTTCCCAGGTAATGTACTGTCATGTCCTAAAATGGACAGGTAGGAAGGTGCATTTCTATAAAAATACTAAACATAATATTGTGTTTAAACTGTAAATATTACTTATTTAATTAACCTACCCCTTCCATAGGCACGTATAATATGGATTACATGGCATGGCCTTGTAAACACACTGATTTCATAAAGTTTACACCTCTGTCCACACAATAAGCTCTGAAAATAATGCTTTGAATTGCTTTGTGCCGAAATTTGCATATCATTTAGCGACGGCGTGAATCCTACAAGGCTGTTAAAGATCGATAAGTCACGCCGCTTCTCTACGTGACTACTAAACATATTAATTCTTGATAACCGATGTACGAAGAACATCTACATTCTAAGTAGTTAGGTATGTTTAGGTATGCCGATTTCCCGAGAAAAAAAACTAACCCAAGTTCATTTCGGGCCACGCGCAGTGGAACTAATAGGTTTCCCGTCACAATATGCGGACTCTTTAACTTGTAAAGCCTACTTAGCTGTGATAGTTAAGTACTTATGATCTCTTAGTGCGAGCCTTAACAGGACACTTCAAGTTAAACAAGCATCTACACAGAATGGGGCTTGTAGATTCACCCACTTGCAGATTCTGCTGTGAAGCAGAGGAAACGCCCATACACCTCCTCTGCGAATGCGAAGTGCTCATTCACAGCAGGAGTCGCCATCTAGGTGGATACGTAATAACACCTACTGATATTAGGGACCTCCCCTCCAAAAGCATAAGACGGTTCATGAAGTCCGTGGGCCTAGGAAATGACATTTAGGTCTAGGGTGACAGCTACAATAGATCTATTTAGGTCGCAGTAGCTATTGGTCATTGACCAAGCCCTTATAACCAAAATAAAATAAAAAAAGTACCTACTTATGATTAACCGCAAATTTTTTCACATTTCCAAAAACAAGCAGGGTTTAGCCGCGGTGACGACGACGACACTCGACTCTACGGATCCCAGAACCGAAAATGAATTTGACGCATCCACGATATTTTTGAACGACCTATCCAACGTTTTGCTGTTACAAAAATCTTGAAACCCCACCCGCCCCATCGGATAGAAGAGATAAAAAAAGTCTTCCCCACTTTGCCTTTAAGAGAGAAAACCTAAAAAAAAGTGTTTTGCTGTTTCAAGATTTACCACTTTGTATCTATACCTACCCATGCCAAATTACAGCTTTCTTGTTATTTATATAGGTACTAAGAGTCTGAGCTTTAATTAGCGGACAGACAGACAGACGGACATGGCGAAATTATGTATAAGGGTTCCTTGTTGACTATGGAACCCTAAAAAAGAAATGACCTAACTTCTAAAAAGATTCTTTAGAAATTAAGCTCCTATAATTGAGTGCAAAAATCCGCTCTTTGCTGAAGTTAATGAAGTCATAAACTTGGAAAGTCCGCGACCGCTTCTAAAGAGTCTTTTGGAGAATTGCAAGACAAACTTCAATTAAAAGCTCTCATTATAAAGCAGAATAGCATAATTAAGTATTGTAAAATTGCCTTTGTTTATGTAACTAATATCCATGTGGTCTAGGATACCTAAGTTGACAGTTAGACTAACAAAAAATTATGAAGTCCATTTAGAGATAGGTACCGCGCACGGGAAACTTTTGTGTCTCACATCAAGTCTACGGGTTTGTATGAAAGTGCGCGCATGTAGCGACGCGACTTTTCATACAAACCCTGTGAGAGACAACTTAGTTGCGGAGACAAAAGTTGCTCGTGCGCGCTATCTCTTACTTTCGCTTATATTGGGGGGGGGCACTGTTAAATGCGATGAAACAGAGTGAAAGAATGAAATATTCATTAAGTAACAAATTAACGGTCTGAATCTCAGGTCTTAATATTGTAAGTATGTTATTTTTATTATTATTTTTTTTAATTTAGTATGGGTTTGCTCTTGACCTCAATCCAGTCCTCAGGACGAAAGAAGAAGCCAATTCACTCGTACTTTAAAGGAATTCGGGTTGTAAGCGCTCGGAAACACTGACGCAGGCAGGGCATTCCACTCCCTGGCTGTGCGCATTATAAAAGAATCGGAATGGCGCTTTTGGTCGACGATATACCTATATACGATATGCTTAGACCATATACCTAACGATATGTTTATACGAAATACGACGCTTTTGTCGTTACTGAGCCGTATCGAAACTGTGAAGAATCAATAGTGTTCAAGTCTGAAATAGATCTTTTGAAAGAAAAATACAGGGTGTTAGGGTAAACAGTTGCATTACTTTAAGGAGTGATTGTACCCATGATACTGAACAACTTTCCCTTAAAGGGAGGTTACACGTTCAGTATTTCGTCATTCTGGTCCATCAGTCTGGTCATGTTTATTTGATTTGAAGGGAAACTGATATACTGAAGCACCATGTTAGTCGGGTCAATCTCGAGTCAGTTTCCCTTCAAATCAAATATACATGACCAGAATGATGGACCAGACTGATGAAATACTGACAGTGTAACCTCCCTCTAAGAAACCTATAGGAAATTATCAAAAATATTTTTGCACTTTCCGCACTACATGCAATCAGCTGAACGAACTTTTGTACGAAAAAAAAAGCGAATTTCCTGTAGGTTTCTTAGGGAAAGTTGTTCAGTATCATGGGTACAATCATCCCTTAACGTAACATTTAAAGATAAAAAAAAAGCGTATTTACTCAGAAATCAAACTTTGAAATGCGGTTGAAGACGTGAAAAAACTATAATAACTGCATGGAGCGGCACAGATACTCAGGATAGGTACCCAGAACTACAATAAATACCTAACCTTTATTAAAAAGAAGAGAGTTAATAGGAAATCAATTTTAATATGACGTTTTTTTATCATAAATTTAAGATTACTCGTACTCAAAACTTTTGTTATTAAATTAAGCACTTATACTTTAATCACTCTCATCCAATTCTTAAGAAATTTTTGCTAGGTTCCGCTTATCGACTTTTACGTGTCCCAGCCCTAGCATGTATGGAGAGCTGACAGAATAGCCCCACAATTTTTTTTAAGTGTTTTTACTCGAAAATGAAGCATCCCAGCTTGTCATAAAGTTCATTTTCGCATATGTCGTATCGTCCATATTGTATTGCTTCGAGTTTCAGCGTCATAGCTCGATAGATGGCGGAGATATTGGCGACTGACGGAATTAGCCGCTGCGGGGTAATTATGGCCACATGGTATTTTTTCGAGAATTTCCCTTCTTTTGCCAGTGTAAATATGCGTTTTTAAAACAAAAATTAAGGGGAAATCAAAACAGATTAAATACCCTTTAATATGCAATAGTCAACTTTACTGTAACTTTATAACAAAGGGAAATAATGAGGTTTAAACTTTTCGCTTTGATTTTTTGTGTCAGAATAGCCCCGCCTCACCTTATAATATTAGGTACATACAGTCAGCAGTACTGGAGTGCGATTTTTGAAACTCATTCGGTGAGTTCAGCCGTTGTAAATGTCAAAATAACTACGGAGATACGCATCTTTTTACTTCTGATTTGACTTTCAAAAATCGCACTCCTGAAGTATGATTTTTGAAAGTCAAATCAGAATTAGAAAGATGCATATCTTCAAAGTTATTTTGACATTTTTAACTGCCGAACTCAGCAAATGAGATTCAAAAATCGCACTCCTGTACCTACCTACCTACTAAAGTTAAAACTTTAACATTTTTATAATACCTATGGTAAAATGTTTCTAAGTTATTTTAACGATGAATAAATAGGTACTTATTTACCTAAATAGAGAGTATCTACCTGCCTAATATTGAAATTCGAATAAAGTTTAGTTTCCTCGTTAAAAGTTTATACAAAACATTTTTATAACGATTGTGTTCTCTACCTACGGCCTACGAAATTGTTGCTCATATTTTATTAAAATACTCCGTAACGTAACGTAATTTGCGTTAAAAGCTGAAATGAGTGAATGAAGGCAACAAAATTATGAAAATTCATAAATACAGGGTGTACAATAAAATGGGACAGCTACTCAAAGGGGTGCTTCAGACCATCAAACTGAACAACTTTCTCTATGGGACCAATATCGAAATCGCGAAAAAAAAATCCGCTCTCCCATACATTAAAACTGCAAACATAACTCGACTGAAATGTATGGGACAGCAGATTTTTTTTTCGCGATTTCGATATTGGTCCCATGGAGAAAGTTGTTCAGTTTGATGGTCTGAAGCACCCCTTTAAGTAGCTGTCCCATTTTAATGTACACCCTGTATAAGCCGTCAAGGAGAACGAATAATCCTCCCTAAATTTGAGATAAATTTATGAAAACGAGGTCGCTTGACCGCGAATCAAATTTTCCGTCGTAGAAAAGTTCCACTTCAGGAAATGGAAATCTCTATCTTTATTATTATACCTAAAGTTTAAATTCCAATATATTAACATTTCCCTGAATATACCGAGGTCCGAGGTAACCTGATTCTACCCAGGTACCTTCTTGAAATGTCCACCGAATCAAAATCTCGTTAAAAATAATGATAGTTCAGACTTAACAAAGTTTCCTCAACAATACTTTAGAAAAGGAGGGTAATGATGAAGATGGGGCCATTCCTTTCAATTTCAACACCAACAATATAACAGGTGGTAGGTACTGTTACATGATACCCCTCTTTACGTTGGCGTCACGTCGTCGCACTCAAACGTTGCTATATCCGTGCAGATAACAATGATAAGAGTTGTTTGTTTTAATTTTACTGATTTACGTAAAACTGCGGCAAGCGAATAAGAGAAAGTATCTAAGGTTTTTTTATTTATAAAAGAAATAAATGTGATCACTTCCAACTCAATTAATACCATATTTTGGTTACGCCTTCATAATTTGCTATAAGATAAATTATTCCGGTTTTGCCCGTAGGTAAAAATTGGTAAGTTACTATACAATAGGAAGGTAAGTACTCGTTCCTACTCATAACAACGATGACTGCTAAAAAGCGATATCTAAGTAAAGTTAACTTATATGCGGGTTTAAAATATTGTTACGACCTACTGACGACCAAATCATAGCACAATAAAATTATGACTTAGTGTCGATTTATATAGATAGACACAACACATATAGGTAGTCTACATAAACTCGTGAACATAATCCCTTTCGGGTGGTCAGAAACAACAACGCACAAGACGACAATAGATCAAACCTAACCCTTTGTCGATTATGGAGAAAGAGGTTTTTGGGTTTTGATTGGATTCGATAACAATGTAAATTTAGTGTTGCTTACTGCGACAACAAAAACGTACGATAGAAAATCCTATTCCTGAGCAAAGATCCTAAATCAGATTTATCGCTTGAAGTCAAGATTTCTTCGTGTAATGTTTTGATATAAACGGAGCGGGCTTATGTAAATCTAACTACAGAAATTCAAAGAGCATTCTAAAATTTCGCTGTCTATGTCCGTTCGTACTTGCGTCTGCAGATATGCGATATTTTATCTTACGAGTAGGTATGTAACTATCCATATTGGTTTATTTTATTTTTTAACAGATGAAATACTAAGTAAAGGGCAGTGGTAAAGGGCAATCTTAATCTTTTAAAAAATATATATACAAGCACATTTTGTGATTTATAATTATAAGTATGTTGGTTCGGTATGTGTTGTAGCAAATGTCATTTTGTGTAGCTTAGGCACAGTCAGTAAAGAAAGAGTATCTATTACTACCAGTACGGACACACCCTGCCTCTCACCAACTTATTACCTCACCCTCTATATTGGCCTCTGATTACCTCGGCAGTCTGCAGTTACCAATGTTAAGCAAATGCGTATTCCTTTCTCGTTTGCACTCACTCAGTATCGCACATGCTTACCTCTTTAAATGTGTCCAAGGTGGCTTAGGTAAGTCCTAAAGTATGTTTTAATTAAAATATAAGTAAATGGTCGCCCAATAAATCAAACTGCAGACTACCTACAAACCTTTTCTCTGTTATGTATGTTATTTACCAAGGTTATTTACTACCCATTTATTCGTAGCTAGGCATCTTCCTAATAAAAGTTACGGTCCTGCGCTAGCCTCATCCACATTTGCTAGCTGTTTTAGGTATTTTACAGATGTCGTTCGATTATGAATAAATATGCCAATTTTAGAAGCCGTGAACATCCGATCATAAATGAATATGTCAATAATTTTAAAAGCTATAAATTGTGCTTATTTTCTTCTAGTGATTACGTCTGGTTTCAAAACAATGTCTACGTATTTGGTTCACTCGTATTCGTTCAATGTGCGTAAGGCCCTATTTCCTCGCTTGATGAAATTGCAAAAAATCTTGTATCTCTGTTTCTCCATAAGTATTTTGTAATTCTAATCTCGAAGAAGACAGTTGAAGCGTTCTCGGATAAGTAATGGTGCGTGAATTATCGGTAACGCTCCATGTAACACTGTTTGATCTATTTAACCGATGACTGTTATATCGGAGGCTGGGAGTGGATGATGATTATTGTTTGATGGCAGATTCGATTGCGAGATGCTATTGTTGAATTACTTTTATTGTGTTGGGAGTTCCGATGTTTTTATTGGAGCGAAATGACCTAAAAAGGTAGTTTACCTACATCATGTACCTAATTTAGGATCCGTCCTTTACACATGAAGTGTCAAACTTGTTCTAAATAAAACCTAGCTGATAAAACGAACAGATAACATGGAATGGATGACATACCTACTTACCTATTTTAATTTTCTGATCGAATGCTACCGTATGTAATGTATTGCCAATGTCAAAAAATACCTACTTTCATTTTTAAAACGTTTACCTACATTTGAAGGACCTTACATTGATCTTACAGGTTTTTGAAAATCATCGTTCGATAGTTTTTCGAAGTTACCAATGACAGCCTCTTCTAGTTATTATAACTCGTTGTATGTTCGAAACGTAAACGAAAGTTAGAATAGGGTACTCTTGTTTTGTAAGAACAGTCCTGATTATTTATAGAGTCAAGGTTTAGGCACGATGGGGCTGACATAACCTCAGGGTTAAAAGCTCCAACAAAAAAAAATGGTCCGTATATAGCCGCATCTTCTCTACAACGGAACACCTTCCGACACGGTGGTAGAGTCAAAAATAACGTCAGAAAGCTATCATACAAACATACATATTCTCACGCCTGTCTCCCACTGGGGTAGGCAGAGACAACGGAACGCCACGTGCTACGATCCTGACATACCTCTCTAGCTTCCTTCACATTCATACGCCCTTTCATGCATGTTCGTCGGTTTCGGGTAGATCTGACCTGGCCCTTCTCAAGCACGTCGCCAATTTGGTCCGTATATGTACCGTCTAGGCCGTCCCCTTCCAACATTTCCACTTACGCTTGCCATATAAATTGCCCTCGTCAATCTGCTCTCATCCATTCTTTCCACATGACCAAACCATCTCAACATACCTTTCTCTATTTTTGTCACTACATCCTCTTTCAGACCACAGTGTTCTCTAACAAAACTATTTTTCAATTTATCCATCACATTTACACCACACATACTTCTCAATGAGCGCATTTCATGCGTCTTCTGCCATACCCAAGATTCACTTCCATACATCAATGTCGGAAAGCTATCTATGTGATATTATTTTGAAATAAACATTTTGAGTTTTGAGCGTAAAGATAATACCATCAAAAACATAACTTGTAAAAAACCCAAGTCTCGCAACTCAGTTCTTCTACCGTAAAAAGTTGTGAGATACATGTAATACCAAGTCGGTTAATATATTCAGTCCCTACTTAAGAGTCCTTCTGTCTTAAGTTGTTACGTAATTAGCTAAGCAAACAACATCTTATAGTGACCATATCAATATTAAAAATCTTTTATGTTTTAAATAAATAGATTGACTTGGCCATCGCATGAAAACACAATGTATCTCACAAGTTATACATATTATATTTGCGATTGCCAAGTCAATCTATTTATTTAAAACATAAAAGATTTTTAATATTGATATGGTCACTATAAGATGTTGTTTGCTTAGCTAATTACGTAACAACTTAAGACAGAAGGACTCTTAAGTAGGGACTGAATATATTAACCGACTTGGTATTACATGTATCTCACAACTTTTTACGGTAGAAGAACTGAGTTGCGAGACTTGGGTTTTTTACAAGTTATGTTTTTGATGGTATCTCATTTCTTTTTGTAGGTAGTCTTCGTCTTTTTCTTTTCCGGTACTACTTCTTGAGCTTCATCGACACTTCATCTATGATGAACAACACTACTTCTTTCAAATCTGATCTCAGAACTTGGAGCACTTCATCAAATAGTGGCTTGTACTTTGGTATTTGCTTACCAACCAATAGTAAACCAATGAATAAGCCTTTCATGTCGTCAAACTAATATTATAGGAATCGAAATTATGAACGAAAATCGCTATAGGTAAGATTTCCAGGTGAATCTGAACAGTAAGAGCGTTTGAACTATGCTATGTTATGCTATGCTACAGCTTGACCAGAAAGAGTAGAAATTAAATGAGGGCGCCACTGTCGCTTTACATGGCAACACTACACTACGACTTAAACTATTTTGATACTTACTGTATTTTCTCCAAAAGGTTATGCAAAACTTTGTCTATATTTAGCGATTTTTTTGTTTGACAGCAGCTAAATTTTACACCCTATAGAAATTAAAGTTTTCGGCAACAGCATGGCTAGCATGGCAGCGTGATATAGCGCTATCATACTTTCGCTCTCTATTTCCGCGCGAACGAACAAGATAAAAGGCGTGATGATATAGCCGTATCACGTGCAACATGCTACGCCTTCTGTATTCTAGTTCTAGAATAAAATAATGAAAACGCATATGAAAGTAATAAATAAACTCTATATTGTACTTTCAAATTATTCGTTTCTGAACTATATTAGTACCTACCTATACGGTTGTCTTATTTTTGTAGGTCCGATATTTACATTTCTTCTTTATAAGATTTCCATTTATTGGCATGGCAGTTTTTTTACCGAAACATTCCGGGCGGAAAAATTTCCAAAGCAACATTAGAGAAAATAGATATCTAGCATATTATCAGTAAATCGCTTGTAAAAAACATCCAATCAGTTCCAATTTTCCCCGCAGGATATACCTCCAAACATAACAGAAAATAACACTGTAAGGGTCAGCGCACACCCAGCGTAAAACTGTTCGAGCATGCGCGAGCAGGTTTCATTGATTCAATTGATAATGAACTCTATTTCCATTGAAATAAAGTTGAAAATAGCTTGCAAGTGATTAAATCCCTTCAGCGTCTGTTCGAGTATGCTCGCGTATGCTCCTCGCGGCGACGGGAGCAGTCGCGAGCATGCGCGCGGATGCTCGCGCATGCTCGAGCATGTTCGAGCATACGCCCGTGTCGATGCTTGCGATCCGTCGTAAGTGTTGCCGCCTCGGCCGGTTTCGGACTAAATCTAGCATATTTTTTAACTACTTTAGCCCGAAAAGGGCAATTTACTACAGATAATATTATATAATAATCGAACTCTTTTTGAAAATACAAAGAAAATCTGAAAGGTCGAAGCAGATTTAGTAGGTTTTCAAATTGTTCATATTCCATTTTATAGTTCCTAGCCATAAAATAACTGTCCCTAGAACTTTAAACCGTAACACAGCACAGGGCGTAGTATTTCCCAAATACAAGTACATCTTTCTTGCCTCTTTTCATCTTATTGATGTGATCTTCTTGCTCCTCTTCCTTTGCTAGTAACCCAATAATTACCAAATCCCAGTCTACCATACTTTAAAATTGTTGTTATCGCACGTCTTTGCTATAAAATATTGTAAACACAACGCAAAATTCACTACGTCAACTGTAGCAACACGGGAGCATCCGCGAGACTGTTCGAACACGCGCGAGCATGCTCCGCCGCTGCCGCCGGCGGATTTTGCCGCTAGGTGTGCGCGACTGCAAAGAACATGCTCGAGCATGCGCGAGCAGTTCTACGCTGGGTGTGCGCTGACCCTAAATCGCTAGACTTGCACCACTTTTTGTTGCTTTATCCATTTGAAATAATAATAAGGACATATTCAAATATTTTATGGTAAATTTTAAATAATTCGAAATGCATAAAACTGCATTTGATGTTTTGTTGATTGACAGTTTGACGATAAAGTACTCTTTGGTTTGACGTTTTCCATAATGTTGTCATCTAGACTTTACGGTCGTACCAAGAAGCTTACAAACATAAGGTATGTAAGCTTCTTGAGTCGTACTGTACGTTATCTTAGTACAAAGTAAGTGGAAAGCAGATTTTCCATAGACAGCTTCCGCCATCTGTCGGTTACGTTTCGAAGCACTATGTGTTGAACTAGGGTTCATAGGGTAATGTGGTTGTGGCGCCCCCCGGTGCTAATAAGCGGCAACGCTATAATAGGACGTCTTAAAATTCAAGGTGACTTACCTATCTACAACCAATAATATGTATACATATTAATTTATGGTATGGTATGAGCGCGGGGCTGTAGGTATTATAAACTTCTTGGCGCGGAATAATTCATTTACTGCAAATGTAACTTTGTAATCTTATATATTTATATGGGATTACAAAGTTATTTATGCAGTAGTTTTTCCTTGATAGACTTAACACCATAGACGAAAATTGTTTCGCTTACGCTTAGCGATCTCCTTTTTTAACTAGAGCGAATTTGCTATATGCATCTCTTAATGAGTGAATATTGACAAGACACGTGCTTCCTTCTCCTAGTTCCTTCTAGTAACTTATCTTTCTACGTAGCGATCTCCTTTTTTAACTAGAGCGAATTTGCTATGTGCATCTCTTATTGAGTGAATGTTGACAAGACACGTGCTTCCTTTTAGTACCTTCTCTTTGTACACTTAGTATTCTAAATTTGAAGCGTCTATCTGCTAGAAGTTATACTTGTTCCTAGGCTAGAGAGTTTTGATGATCGGTCAGTGAGTGAGTGACAAAATTAAGAAACTTTGACTAGTTATAATTCTTAAAAACTACTGATTCAAATTAAATGAAATTTTAAATATACCGTGTTTATACAATGCCTGCTTGGTTGCTGAAAATTCAGGCTTCTAGTTTTATCCACTACGAAGTTATAGGGGGTCGAAAATGGCCTGAACTGCTTCGAGAAAAGGATGGTACGGCAGTTCCGCTTTTTTGCTCGACTTGGCGGGGGCACTGCCGTGCCCCCAGATATGGATTTTTATTTAAAACCCCTTCTGAAATCTATCAACAGAAAGCTACTTACTGTTTTCTAATTTATAAACAGTGCCTACCTAACTTTTAATATTAAATTAGTTTGGAAGTGTATACCTAATTACCTACTCTTCAGACCTTGCCTTTCGGAAACATTTGCAACCATTATCACGAAAGTAGGTTTTCTGATTGAATATAATTTAGATTGTTTGATAGAGATGGATTGCACATATTCGCGTATATTTAGAGCGTAAAGATAAGGCTAGTCTGTCCAAGTTATCTCTATAATCTAGACATTTCACATACCCTAGCTTTACTGTGCAATACGGTTTGCTGATCTTTGATCCAGTTTCATAACTTTAATAGCTGGTGTTAACGACACTTAATTAGAGTTCAAATTTGCGTCTGTTATGTATCTAGATCAAAACATATATAATTTTCACAGTTCCTTATTACGAAATTTATGGCAGAAATGTATGAGGTTAATACCTAATAGTAAACAACTTCGCTATGACCCCCAAAACTACAAATTGGCGCGCTGCTTGGTGACGTAATCGTCTTATCTAAAAGCCTCTTGGGGCTAATAGCCCAGTCATTTTACGGATTTTTTGTTAGGAGAGGTGGGAAGTAATTACTCATTGGACTTTTAAACTGTAACCGGCACTATTTAGAGACAAAACGGCTATCTGAAAAAATATTTAAAAAAAAAATCGCTACGCAACATAGAAATCAAAATATAATATTAATACTATATTTTGATAATAATAAGATTTATGTAACAATATAATTTATTTTTGAGTAATAAAATAGACATTCAAATTAAAAAAATGAGGTTTTTATTAGAAAATACGAATGTGTTTTTCAAAACCTTCTAATTAGTCAAAAATATTTACACCATATAAGTATGTATAATGCTAATGTCTTAAATATGTGGAAAAAAAAATTACCATTAGGTTTTTTATACCTAACAAGATACTACCTAAATTTAAAATTTGGAATTGTTGCTGACGTGATTTTTTTTTAATTTTGGTACATTTTTAAGCTCAAATTGGCTCTTAAATACTATACCGAAAAAAGAAAATCTATTACTAATTAGTCCCGGCTCAAACCGTAAAATGACTGGGCTATAAGATTAATAGATTCTGCAAACTCATTTCATCTCCTTGTAGTTTCTGACTCAGAATAGTATCAGGTGGCTATGGGAATAGGTTTCTTCTACGGTGTTCTTTGTGGTCGAAAGTACAGCCCCTGTCACCAAAGTACGCGCGACATTTTAGAACCTTGCTACGACTTTTTTGCTGCGCGCTCCATACAAACGACGAAGTTAGGTTATATTTTCAATATTAACCAATTAAAGTCAATTAAATTTTTCAAAAACAATCTGGCAACTAATATTTATTCTTATATATTGTTAGAAGTTAGTTAAAACCTTGTTAAAACATACAGTTTCAATACTAGGATTAATTTAAGATTTGTATGGAAATCTTTGAGGCACTGTAACTTTAAAACTATTTTAACGAAAATGTGAGAAAATGCAAGTATAGAGATTAGTTTAAGTTTTTCTAAAAAAGTTCGTATTGAGATTCTTCCTTTGTATGGAGCGCACAGCAAAAACTATCCTAATAAGTTGTAGTTGTACTAAAGTCTGACCACCCCGAGGATAAGGTCGTATGCTGTATGCAGTACAAGTGTACTATGTACACGTATGCTACCTACCAATAATTTGATGATGCTAAAATTGGATTTGTTATGGAATTTATTGGCAAAAGCTCGGTACCTAATACCAAAGCCATTCGGGTTTTTGCGTAGAACGAGGTACGATACCGATATCTCGATTTTGTGCATGTTAGCTGTCATGAGCAGGCTTGATATCGAATAGGCTTTCATAATTCGGGGAATACAGCCATTATTTTAAAACGTTCCTAACAAATATAGCGTATATATTATTGTTCTGAACCTAGTTTACACATTTAGTATAATTAGAAAGACTTGTATAATGTGCAGATTCCGGGGAATTTCCCCGATTTTCGGGGAATGAGGGGCGTGCGGGGAGAGCGCGGGGAATGATTCAAATCGGGGTATTTCGGGGAATCGCCTGTTTGTCATAAATGTCAAGAAAAGAAGAAAAAGAGGAATTGCTAAAATTAGAACCGAATCGGACCTTCCTTAGTTCGAAAGTGTGGGAGAAATATAAATAATAAATAAAACTCATTCAAAAAATAAAATTTTAAAAAAGTAAGTAGTTAAGTATTAAGTATTCTAAATATTTAAGTAGATTTTTTTATAAAACTTAGGAGACAAAGAAGTTAATAAGCAAATTTTTTGACACATTTAACTGCATTTTGCATGAAAAAATGCTTCATTTCTTGCATTTTACAGTGTCGGGGAATTTTCGGGGAATGCATGATTGGAAATCGGGGAAATTCTGGGAATTGAGCCTACTTAAGCGGGGAATCAAGAAATTTAAATTGGCAACACTTCATGATTTAAACATGTTCAAGTCCAAAATTTATGTGTTTTAATATGTCGAGGTCCGCGTTCTTGAATTTTCTAACTTGCAGCTGTATATAATGAAACAATTAAAATACGAAGTAGCAGCTGGATGCTAAATGCTTCTTAATCCTATATTTTTAATTTATTTTTTACTTTATTTTTTAATTTTCCTTACTAAATGCTATTCTGATAGCATTTAGTATGGAAAGTTCAAAAACTTGGAAATGGAACAACGTTTGTATGAAAAGTCGAAGATTTTTTTTCGAATTCTTATATGTTCCTATGGGAAAGTTGTTCAGTATCGTGGGTACAATCACCCCTTAAAGTAATGCAACTGTTTACCCTAACACCCTGTGGATGAGTACACAACATTTTGCTGTAAGTATCTCTAAAAACGTAACCTTTAGAAAATTTGCATTATGATGACGTCACTAAATTATTTAAACGCAATCAGATAAAAAGGGCGCATGTGAGAGGGGTCCACCGGCCGCAAATTAGTCAAGTACCTACAAATTTACATCTGCTGCTATAACAGACGAATTTAACGTTTACGGTTTTTGAATTAAGTTTCACGTCAGCTGTATTTACGTGTTCCACATAATGATTACTAACCGAAGTTCCTGTCACATTGTCTCTGGACAAAACCCCACGTTGATTACTTTTTATGATAACGGTTTGGTGTCCAATTTATTCATGTAAATTTTTTGGCGATAGCTTTTTATCTAAAAGCTTATAGAATTCACATTATTTTGGTACAAGGATTTATTTCTCATTGTTAATGAGCGAATGAGTGGCATAAATGATTTTTACATAAAAATTATACGATTCTATGATTTTAGCCTATAAAATTGTTGTCTTCAAAATTCTTTTTAAAATCGTGCATTTTTGAAATGATGGCGATAATTAAAAAGACACACCATGTAGTTTTACGACTAGGTACTTAACAAACAAGTAGGAATTTTGCATGACTGATCATCTGATCAAATTGTTTTAAATTTAAATTTTTTGGATTCATTTGTAGGTTTGTACAACTGTACGGACTGCCACCAAGAAACATAAGAAACGGCGAAGAAACAAACAAACAAAGAGAGCAGAGAATAAGTTATATATTTGGTAAAACGTATTAAAAGAAACGGAAAAAATGAGATCGTTTACCGACTATATAAAACCTGTACTTAGCATGAAATAATAAGTACCTAAGCAGCTACTCAATAAGTAACCTATATTTTCCAGAGTAGTTGAGTAGATCGGTAAGATTATACCTATAAATCCTAGTTAGGTAACTTACAAATAGATAAACATAAAACATAGCTAACTTCTTAACTTCACCTTGGTGATGCTCTTGATCCATGACATCATAGTATATTTACCCAATTATGTAGACACGACTTGCGTACGTGCATGGATTGGTATTGCACGAAGATGTATCGCAAATTTTACCTTGTCCAAAATAAACAAAAAATCGTGACAAAAAATACTTTTATTTGTCTCTCTAAAAGGTCTCGCATTTGGTAACCTAGTAAAATATAATTTTCTGGATCCATGGCATAGAAAGCTAACATAATTGTTACAATAATTAGAAAGATATTTTACAAATAAAACTTTCTATAAGATCTGTATTCTAGAGCTTGACAAATTACACAACGTACGGCAGTAAAAGTAAGGGCATTACGCATAAACCTGCCTTCCATATGACACGGTGCACTTAAATATAATTAATAAGCCAGACACGTATTCCGTAGAAAGACTTAGGTAGGTTTAAGTAGTATCGGACAGCATTACTAACCTAAATCGATCTTTATTTTGGAGAACGATAAAAAAAAGTCAAAGATATCTCGGCATTTCGAATCGACCGACATTTCTCTTTGACTTGGTACCTTTCTACTCAAACATTTTTAGTTTATGCACAATTCATATTAACTTTCAGATGAAAACTCTAGGTAGGTACAGAAAAGAAAATCCGTTGATTAATTAACAGATAAGATAAAATTACCATAACAGTTCTGTTGACATAGAAAGTAAAAACATTCCCCAACCTTGAAACTGTTTCATTAAGCGGTAAATTACATAATTCCAGTTAAGGACGAGAGATTGTGAGGATATCTTTGTATTTGCAACGCGCAAGTCTGCGTTACTTTGAGAAATAATTAACACGGTCTTATTCTGCGCGTGTCGTATCACGATAGCTTAGTTTGCAGATCTCACAATATTTGGAGCGAATTCTTTGCTGTTTATTAATTTTATTTAACTTTTACATTGCATTCACGAATTTGACAGTTCACTCTCAGAGTTATGTGCGATTGTCAAAATTCGAACAGGAAAATTCGTAGATAATTCTTAGGTACTCGTACAAGTTTTATATAAGATATCAATGTTGGACAATGAAAATTATGCCCTGGTTTTTGCAAATGACAGCAAGATCCGGATTTCGATAATCGAGTGCCTGACTCCTGCGTCGTAGGCAGTCATTAATCTTCCGATTCTTGGGTAGCTTACAAATTTCTCACACGTATCTGTCAGAGGATACGATATCTGATATTCGATGGGGAGTGGATGCAAAGGACATCATTATCTGGAGATGCGAACACGAAATCTTGAAATTTGCTCGCCCATTTTTGAGGTAGAAGATCCGGATTTCCTTAAAGTGAACCTTGATAGCTGCACGCTTTAAAATATAGTTGTAGTTGTCTCAAAGATTCTGACCACTCAGGTTATATGTTTAAAGTTTATGGAGCTACGTATATAAGATCCGGTTCAGATAGCAAGTTAACCAAAGTAGATACTTAGCCGATACCGGGAGATCTTAGGCTTCTTCTCCTCAATGGTATTGCCTACTTCATTGACCATGTATTTGAAGGGTGAAGAAAGTAAAAAGTATTGGGGCTAACACAAAAGATCCCACTGGGTCGAAGTGTTGCTGGCTTGCCAGCCCCCACAACAAGATAAGACAAGAAAGTAGATACTTATAAAAATGTGTGAATGTTAGAAGCAGTTATCAGTAGATGAGATAACGTCACTTATCTCTTGAGAAGAACTCAATCGTACGACTTTATCACTTACAAAATATTGAATCAAAATTTTTTCTCTGTTTATTCTTAGTTCATTGTGCTCATTACTTGGCTATTAACCAATATGCTGTCAACAATCAACAATACATTGTCAACAATCAACAATACATTGTCGCTAACATTTTGGACGTGCGAAATTACGTGGGAGATTGTAGGGTATTATTAGATTAGTATGTTCTTTATTTCCGATGGTGTAGCTAGATGATTCCGAAATATAGAATTTCGTCTAAATACGGAAAAATTGCAGGGTAATAGATTATCATGGTATGGGCATGTAATGCGGAGGGATGAGTGTCATGTTACGAGACGAGTGTTAAGTATGAATGTGGATGGCTGTGGTAGGAGAGGCAGGCCGAAGAAAAGATGGATGGATTGTGTGAAGGATGATATGTGTAAAAAGGGGGTGAGTGTTGAGACGACGGCTAAGAGAGATGAATGGAAGAGGATGACATATTGCGCCGACCCCAAATAATGGGAAATGGGCAAGAGAATGATGATGATGTGTTATGGGCAGCGCAGGACCGGTCGTTATGGCGATCCTTGGGGGAGGCCTATGTCCAGCAGTGGACGTCCATCGGCTGATATGATGATGATGATGATGTGTTATGTATGTGTTAGGAATTGAAGATTTTGCAAAAGAAATTGTCAATTACCGAAAGATTACCGAATTCCTTTGATCCAAGGCCTACCAATTTCGAGATATTCCAATTATAATTAACAATTTTCCGGTGTTGCTCTTCCCAATTATTCCCAAAGTAATGGCTTTTTTAATTGAAAAGCCCGCGAAATCTGTAGATTTACTTTGTGATTTATGAGTATCAAAGCTTGTAATTGGTTCGTATAAGTTATATTATTATTTATTACTCTGGGCTTGTAGACGCGACGCTTATGTTTTTCCATTCATTATTTTCATTAAACTTGATTAGGTGCCTCTGGTAACTTGATTAACTTGGTTGACTCTCAAAATTCAAAATTTTTTATTCAAAATAATATCATATGTATAGCTTTTTGACGTCATTTTGACTCTACCACCGCGTCGGAAGGTGTTCCGTTGAGAGAGGATGCGGCCAGAAACTCTACAACACACATCTTTTAAACAAAACAAAATGTACAAAGTACAATTAAAATACAATATTGCATTACATAGTGTAAAATTGTCAAGACCAGACATTTTGGTCATTCAAATAATCATCGAGTTTATAGTAACCTTTTTTACAGAGGACTTGTTTAACATGGGACTTAAACTTTTTTTTTTGACCTCTTAGGTCTTAGCTGAGACTTAATGTGTAGTAGGGTCATTCAGAGTCAGAGGGACCCAAGTAAGTAGGTACCAATATCTATCCATTAAAGGAACGACCAAACAGGTCACGGTGGCGATTTACTTTCATAATTTCTTTAGTTTATTAACATTTAACAAACGTCTGAAAAAAATACGAAAAAATATTATAAGTATTCAGTATTGAATAGGTACTTGAATAACATAACATTTATTTATGGCCTAGTTACCAAAAACAAACAATAATCTTCAAAGTAAAGGAGAAGGGTGGATATTCATAAAAAAATGTTCTCTATGGTACCTAGAACTTTTTAATAACTTACTTGCAAAAAGGGAGTTTACATTTATTTATGTAATTTTTAAGTACCTATTTTTAAATAATATTTATGTGTTTTATCGCTGACAGCACTGGTTTACTTTTTTTATGTTATTATTTATAACACTGATTAGTTTTGCAGATAATGTTGTCATAATACTAATTTTAGCTTGGAGCTTATGTCATACTATCGTATTGATATAACCGTGATTACCTACTACCTACATCGGATAGGTAGGTAGGATGTAGGCTACCTATCCTTTCTTCAGGGTCCTTCGATCATTTTCAAATGAGTACCCAATTTGCTTTTAATATTGAGACGCTAACAGCAAAGCGCCCCAGACCAAATGTTATTTAATTTCTTTCTTTTTTTAGGTACCTACTAGTACAATATACCTACTAGGTATCTACCTAAAAAAGGTTGGTAGGTGTTATTAAAATAATTTAAAAGTTATAGGATAAACACAAAAGAAGTTAAGTTATAGCACTATACTGTACTGTACAGACAACTGCAAACTATAAATATTTAGAATTTGTTTATTGTTTAGATTTTTTTTTTATGTTTTTATCGAATACAAAATGTTACATAAATACAAATGTTGATACGATTTGAATCATTAAAACTGTAACTATATAAATAAAAACTGATGTTACTTAGAACTTTAAAGTGAACAAAACAACTTGAATGCCTATAGGTAGTCGTGTTAAGTCATTACAACCAATCTTTCTATTAGCTAGGTTCTCTTAGATAACATTTTAATAATTCACGTTGTTACAACAACATGCTATAAGAAAAAAAAACAATAGAGTTCCCAGTAAGTTACAACTTCAATGCTAATCACTTGAACATTGTTTACAAATAGAAAAATTGCCCATTGCCAAGAGCGAGGTCATACTTAAATATAACTTTAAAAAAATTACCTGTAACATCTTGCCCGAATTCCAAAAAATTTAATTCCCGTCACTATAATTCACAATTTTTTTTCACTGTCACTCGCGTTAAGTAGAGATAAGTGAGGTGTCGGTTATGCGCGGGAGGCTCTCGCGCGGCGACGAGGCGTCTGATTGCTGCGCCGACGCACACATCACGTGCGGTGACCAGTGGCGCCATTCAGCCGGATCGTGGTGGCTGTTCGGGGAACTAACGGCGCTTTTCACGCTCCACCAGTTTCCTCTGGTGCTGAATGGTTGGGAATTACGAAATTTTTATTAGTAGTAATTCTTTAAGTCTAGAAAGGCTTCGTGCGCAATCAGGGGCTAATGATCTGATTTGTTTGCTACCTTTTGTAATTCCTTGCTTAATTTTATCTTTAATTATGTATTACCCCAATATTGATGATCATTATGAGTAAAATGTTCTGTTAATATCTGTTTTATGACTTAATGCTGCTCTACATTTAATATATTCAATCCCAATAATACTTACATAAGTGCAACAATCTTTCAACATACCTAAATTTAAGCACCATCAATCATCAGAAACTTTGCTACAACTGTGTAGGTACAAACCATATTTTAAGCGTGCAGTGATAGCATGAGCATGGTTTACTTTTAGGATTATTTAGGACCATTGCATACGACGACTTTTTGCAGCGATACAAGCCTTGCGTTTCGCGAACTTCGCGACTGAATTGCACTTATCGCATTTTCACCCTGTGACAAAGAACACATGACAAGCGATACAGTCGCGCAAGGTGGCTCACCTTTCGTCCGTACTGCAAAAAAAGGGAACTCCGCCAAATTCGAAGCAATCATCCTGAGCAAGCAACAGGAATGTGTCAAACAAATAGAAGCGGGAATACTATCCTCTCCAGTTCCCAGTCAAAGGCTGTGTCAATAAGGAAAGGCAAACGGGAGTAAAACAGTAGTTTCTGCACCTATCCCTGGAGCAGGTTGGAATATAAAGCAAACAAAACACTCTCGGGCCTTTAAATTGAATTTGAAAGCTACAAAAACCCTTTTAGTCGAGTTTGGGACCGATTCCTGCCAATCTGCTGCTTACACAAAACTGTAAGTAGATTCGGTAATGTGTTTTCGATAATCCGATATCAATTTGTAGTCGGTTCCTCCCTACCTAGTGCTTTGCTTACATTACTTGTTACTGTTGAATTTGTCTTGGATTACGTTCCATTTTGGCAAAATAAAATGTTACTTGAACTTTGTTTGAAGATATCGAAATAATAATCATTAGGTAAATAATGAGATTATTATTATGAGAGAATGATTTCTGCGGGTTCTTTGAATGAAGTTTTAATTTACATTTATTAAAATAAGTATATATTTTGATATTTTGTCAAATCTCGAATAGTGCGAAATGGAACATAATTTGAAACACCAATCAATGAAAAGCGGTTAAATTGCGTCACCAAGAGTGAGAGGTACGGGTAAAATGTTGTGATCATATTATCATTGGCCCAGTTATAATATGATTAGAGCATTTCCTTATTATATGTTATTAATTGAATCAGGCGTTACTTTGCGGAAATCCATGACGTTGATGATGACACGTGTATCAAGAAGCAATGCGGTTGTTGTGTTGTTGTTGTAGTGTGTTGTTGGGTTTAGAAGCGGAGGTCTTGATACAATCGTGTCATCTACCTATTATTATGTGTTCTTCAATGCATCTAACTTCATATCAAGCACAATTTGAAAAAAAAAAATAGGTCGGCAGTGGGTACTTTTGAATTCTCTAACGTGTTCATTTAAATATTCTAGCATGTAGAATTTTTGACGGTGAACTACTTAGTAATCTAGCTCAACTTGTGCAACTTTTATAAGATAAAGCTAATTGCAGTGACAAGTTATTAGACTGTGTTTAATCACTCGTTTAACACGTTTTATTACTGAATCTAGCGAAGGTTACTTTTACTGGTTAAAAAGCAGCTCGTTAGAAATAGATAAAAAATGTTACAAAACAAATGCCGGCTCAAGTTGTAATCAATATCAAAATCTTCGTATCGGTCATGATCTCCTTTCAACTGAAGATAGGTGACGTTCTTGCATTACGTACTCGAACAATGGATCTGCTTTTAGGACTTTTTCAGGGATGAAACCTATTTACATTAACTCGTAGGTACTATTTATTAACTATAATTAGGTAGGTATAGAGTAACAGAACAATCTATTTTTCAATTGCTATATTCCTATGAATAATGTTATCGATTTCTTAAAATAAATTAGGTAGGTGTTTTAAAAATTACCGTAATACTAAAACATCAGAAATACGAGCAAAGATATTATTTTGTCTAACTTCGGTTTGGTATATAATATCATTGTTGTCTTAGATATAATTTTATCTACCTAATATTTTAATGTTATTAATAGTACCTACGATTGGGATTAATAAATCAAGAGAAGTTAAAAAAAACATTTTAGGAATCCAAAAAGATTTTATTTCTCGTCTACATATTTTTCAGACAACCAAAGAGTTTTCGTTACATCTAAGAAATACAGAACTGGCAGCTATCTGTCAGAAAAAAATACGTTATGCCATATACTTCAATTAAAAAGAAAAAGTTTTCTTCCTTTTTAGTTTTGTGGCTTTTGATATTTTTTCCAAGTCATCTTGCCAGTTCTCATCAAAATATTTTAGAACCATTAAAAAGTTTTTAATCCATAATCCCAATAATGCAATAATGTCTCCTTGGTGCCTATTTTCCAAACAGAAATAAAATATTTTAAAAACAACGAGAGTTTATCCAGCAATTTTCCTGGATCGATAGCCGGTGTATGGTAATAATATTATACTAATATAATTTATTCATAGGAATTATCAGTTTGAAAATTATAAAATCGGCCCTAAATTAAACAAAAAACAGACGCGAGACGCGCGTTTCTTTAGTTAGTGTTCTTTGAATTGATTTCTCGAGTTCTCGAGTTGTTGACTAGTGCCAGAAATCTCGAGTAGAAACCCTAAAACTGCAGGCCTCGCATGCCACCCCCGAGAAAACAATAAAAATTGAGATGTGCCTACATCCGGAGTGAATCATACTCTATGCAGGCTCTTTGCGGATGGTGGAAGCAAACTGGATGTTTGCTGCCTAACTTAACTATTTTTTTCAAGCCGTAGATTTTGGGACCAACTTCTACGTTTCATTTTGTGCCTTCGAAATAATAAATAATAATAATAAATATCTTGGACAATGTCACACAAATTATCTAGTCACATTTAAAGTACCAGAATCTAGCCTGGACTTGTATTATGATGACTAGACAACGATATACAATACATATATAGATACAAACATCCATGACTCGGGTACTAATATTCATATTCATCATACAAATATTTGTCCCTTACGGGATTCGAACCCGCGACCCTCGGCACAGCAGGCAGGTTCACTACCGACTGTGCTACCGGGCTGTCGAAATAATTTAAATGGGCGAGAATAATAACCGACGTATTGTTAAATCGTCGTCATTTCGTTTTGTGTGAGACATAATATTATGACATTAAGTGACAGCTTAGTAAATCAGTGACAGCTAGGTGACAGCTACTTACAGCTCACATACATTTTGTTTACTGTTTTTTTCCACGCTAAATAAATATTGTCTAAAAGCCTATTATAAGTCTGTGCTCAAAGCGAAGTGAGGTAATTATTACTTCACGATAATAACGTTCTTCATTTAAATTCTTGCTAATTTAATGTATGACATTATTATTATCACGTTCCTCGTATTTTTATTTAATAGTCTATTGAAAAAGAAGATACTAGATACTTACAATAGATAAAACATGATTTTTCTGACAATATGATGATTTTGATTACCTACATATAAGAAAATTTTGTAGTTTTCTGCGCTCATATTTACTTTAACGACCAAGACATAATAATAATGTCTAGGATAAACCAATCAAAATAGAACAGATTCTGTGTATTTTGTTAGGAACGATTCTGTAAAGAACAAATACGAAGTTCATACAGCGTTTATCCTGTGCCTTTGATCGTACATAACAGTATTAGAGGCTTTACTTTAGCATCGTTAAAATGGAATATATTCCCTTGGCAGTTGGCATTATCGTCAGAAGCGCAGACATCCTTATTTTATTCCGTAGGTCGACTGGCACGGATGATTGATTCTTTAATTTCCGTCTCGACGTTATTGGTAGTTCCTTAGTATTATTGAATACTTTTCCTTTTTTTTAGTTGCGCGTTCGTTGTGCACTTGACGTATTATTAATCTTCGTTTTGTAAGAAACTACGAAACGTTTCTATATTGTATATAGTACCTATAAATTGGCCTGGGTTATATTTCTTTATACATTACGTATTACGTACTTCATATAAACTTGAGTGTTTGTAATTGGCTAGATTTTACTAATAAAAAAGTTACGTTACGAACAGCCCCTGCCCCCATAAATGTTTACCCCACCTCCTCTTGGTAGGACGCGTGACAGAAAATGTAGGCAGTGGTGTATTTCTGTCTAACTCGCGCCCCCTCAGGCCCTGTACCCGGAATTTCGATCTTTGATATATCGGTCCGAACTTCGTTGTAATAGAGTTGACATGAAAACGTTCACGCAATTGCGAAGTTAGAATGTCCGGGTAGACCCTCAGTATCGCACATGCTTACCTTTACTTTTCAGTTTTTCCATTTGTTTAAAGTGTTTTAGGTTTGGTTTTGTGTCTTTCACTACTTTATCTAGCCAGAGCTTAGCCAGAGGTATTTTACGGGATAATTTTTGCATTAAGGACTGGCAACATTTTGAAAACAACACAACAACTTTTAGCAATGTTTCTGACGACCTCGAAACAAACCTCGAAAGGGGTTATTATTATCAGTCATCAGTTTTTTATGTGTGGATGTGGATGGCATGGCATATTTTTTATGTAGCTTCTCCAATATTAAGCACAATCTTATTTAGACAAAACAAACTGACTAGGTTTTACGAAAACCATAGCATCACGTCATCCATCTAATCAAGTCATTGCTGAGTTCAAACAACTCTTAACATTGGATTATTCATTTATCAAATCCATAATCTACGCTAAGATCCCTCTAAAATTCCATTACTCCGGGTTTTAATCATCTAAATACAGGGTGTTTGGTAGGGAGCTGTACATACGCCTAGGGTAGGAACTAGGGAGGGTCTGCTACCTACCCCCGCCCATTATATTGACCTTGGCCTCAAGGTTTTATTCTAAAGATTTTTTTTTCTGTTTTTTGAAAAATTCGATTTTTTTTACTAAAACTAACTGTAGCTCAAAATCTATCCATAGGAAAGGTCTGCTAAAAGTCTTGTTTTAATGTTTAGGGTCTTAGTGTACTGTAAAAATTGATTTTACACCAGAAAATTGTAGAGAAGAAAAGTTATGGGGCCTGAAGTACCGTAGTAAGGTAAAAAAAAAATTTCAAGGGGAACTTTCTAGGTGGTTTAAAAAAAAAATAACAGGGTTGGAGTTCTTCTGATTTTTTTAAAACATCCCCAGTCCATACGCTTTCTAACGATATGCTAAAAGTGTTATTATCACTTTTAGTTCCGAAGTTATTAACTAATTTCTGCAACTAGGGCACTTTTACCACCACGAATCTACCTTTGTAAGACAATTGTAATTCCCGGAATTTAAACCAGTTTGGCCCACAGTTGGCAGGTAAAATTTGTTGTCTCACTCTTACACGAGAGCAACAGGTATTCTGTCTCTTTCACTCTCGTGTCGACGGGGACAGGTAACTCGTTGGGCTCTGTGTTGGGCTCTGTGTTGGGCTCTTTGTCAGCACGACGGCTGTCCTGCCCATTGGAGCCTAGCAGTGAGGGAGTTTTTAAATAACTCCTTCCCTGATGCTTGGATTGGTCGTGGCGGGCCAATTCCCTGGCCTCCAAGGTCGTCTGACCTTACCCCGCTTGACTTCTACGTCTGGGGAAGGGCGAAAGAGTTGGTGTACACAGAGGAAGTACCAACAAGGGAGGTTTTGATAACCAAGATCCACGCCGCTTTCAATACGATGCGCGACGAAATGCTGCTTGCCACGGTGACCGTGGAGATGAGGAAGAGGTGCCGAGCATGTTTACAAGTTAATGGTCACCAATTTGAACAAATTTTGTAATTAAATTAGTCATTTAACAAATTTGCGTTTCATTTGCTATCCTTTTACGATCGGACACATTTAATTTACATTAGTTGAAATTTTTGCTTAAAGTGCCCTAGTTGCGGATATTAACTAATAACTTCGGAACTACAAGTGATAATAACACTTTTAGCATATCGTTAGAAAGGGTATGGACTGGGGATGTTTTAAAAAAATCAGAAGAACTCCAACCCTGTTATTTTTTTTTTAAAACCCGTAGAAAGTTGCCCTTAAAATTATTTTTTTACCTTACTACGGTACTTCAGGCCCCATAACTTTTCTTCTCTACAATTTTTTGGTGTGAAATCAATTTTTACAGTACACTAAGACCCTAAAGATTAAAACAAGACCATTAGCAGACCTTTCTTCTGGATAGATTTTGAGCTACAGGTAGTTTTAGTCAAAAAAATCGAATTTTTCAAAAAAAAGAAAAAAAAATCATTAGAATAAAACCTTGAGGTCAAGGTCAATATAATGGGCGGGGGTAGGTAGCAGACCCTTCCTAGTTTCTACCCTAGGCGTATGTACAGCTCCCTACCAAACACCCTGTATAACACATGTTTAATTATAATTACTTATGTTTAGATAATCATAAGCTACTAAGAGGGTTCGTACTTAGTACATATTGGTCATAGACAAAATTAGTAATAACAAGTAAACATGAATTAGTGTGTTGTATCCGTAAAAGACTCCGAATAACTGCTGTTACTATCACAAGTCATCATAACTTAATGAAGTGTTTGTTATTGATGAATGATGATGGTAGTTCAAATATGTACTTCGAGTAAAGAACGGAAAATCGATCGATCGAGAAAACTCTGCTGCTGCACATGTTTCGGTCCTATAAGTGACTTGACCGATTATGTCATGTTTACTTATGTTTAGATAATCATAAGCTACTAAGAGGGTTCGTACTTAGTACATATTGTTCATAGACAAAATTAGTAATAACAAGTAAACATGAATTTGTGTGTTGTATCCGTAAAAGACTCCGAATAACTGCTGTTACTATCATAAGTCATCATAACTTAATGAAGAGTTTGTTATTGATGAATGATGATGGTAGTTAAAATATGTACTTCGAGTAAAGAACGGAAAATCGATCGATCGAGAAAACTCTGCTGCTGCACATGTTTCGGTCCTATAAGTGACTTGACCGATTATGTCATGTTCTATACTTAGAATAGCTTATTTTCTTTTAACAATTTTATTGTTATTATGCGCTAATAATAAACTCATTGGTCGTTCGTCAACTACAGTGTGAAATAAACCGTGTCCTTCTGCTGTATTATACTTGCACATTATACATGTATAATATTTAACACCACAGATGTATATGCAATATACCTAGGGTTACACAGGTATTGATGGAACATTGGATTAATAATAGAGCGGTAGATATTATCGAGGTATTTGGGTATTAAGCATCAATTTATCACGATAGCTAATGGGATCCAGTAATCAATTATCATTAAATGCTTATTCAAGGTAATAAGTACCTCTACATATCTAACTAGCGGCCCGTCCCGGCTTCGCACGGGTGAATGTCTAATCTTTTCTAGCAATAAATATAGCCTATGTTACTCAGGGTGAATGTAGCTTTCTAATGGTGAAAGAATTTTTGAAATCGGCACAGTAGTTTTTGAGTTTATTCATTACAAACATACAAAAATAGGTACAAATCTTTCCTCTTTATAATATTAGTGTAGATAAATAATCTTAATGTGAAAGCTTTATCAAGTCCTGGAACAGAAATCCAGGATTACCCTGACATGGACAAAGTCAAAATATAAATTACTAGTTAATTATAAACCATCAACAGCAACACAAAAAAAAATGTCTTAAAAAGTTACATAGTCCTTTGTACACAAATTTTTTTACAAATGTAGTAAATAACTTGTAGAATTTGTTTTACTATCAACTTTGTTTGAAATCGTGGATAAATAGGCACACACAGATGCACACAAAGAGTCTAACGTATAACACCCCTCTTATATGAAACTGACGGTCAAATCTCACAAAAAAAACTGCATTAGGGTCACCACTACATTCTTCGAGGATGTAGTCTGAAATATTATATATAGGGTGTAAGTGACAGTCTAGCAAATACTGAAACGATGAACTCAGACCATCAAACTGAACCACTTTCGCTATGGAGCCTACCTCAGGAAACGCGAAAAAAAATCACCTGCCCCATACAAAACTGTTGTACTTACCCGACTAAAATGTATGGGACATCAGATTTTTTTTTTTTGCGTTTCCTGAGGTAGGCTCCATAGAGAAAGTTGTTCAGTTTGATGGTCTGAGTTCACCGTCTCAGCATTTGCTAGGCTGTCACATACACCCTGTATAGCATTTTTAGAATATTATCCACATGCCACTAGCAGTGTCCCAAACTCTATTTAGTGTTAAGTAATAAGTTCTACTACATTATTTTTATGACAAGAACCCATAAAGCCTTTCTTGTACTATCTTACTTTTTAGTGGCAGTCACTTAGTTTCATACCAAAATTATAGACCAATTTGAAGCTGAAAAGCTTACAATGTTGTTTAAGACTTAACAAGCAAATTGTTTAAACACAATTTCCCTACCATACACTCACACTCACACTTACAATGTAGTAGCCGAAAATGTGTTTTTTTTTGCCAAACACAAGCTAAATATACTAAAAAAGTAGGTACTTATTTCTTAAATCTTCTGTGATAAAAATTTTTACAAAAAAAAATAAAAACCGACTTCAAAAGTTAAAAAAGTTATAGATAGGCTGAAATATTATTTCTTACTTTTTTTACTTTTGAAGTCGGTTTTTATTTTTTTTGTAAAAAATTTTTTATTTCATTACTTTCAGTGGTTAAATATGTTAGTTCGACTCACATATCCATTATACACGCAAAGGGTACATTGAAACGAAGCAAAAGGTTCAATCGCCGACGATTTGCTGTCAACTTTTGAGGAATTCTATTGTATAGCTCCGAAGCGCGTCATCAGATTTTCACAAAATTAAAATGGGACCACCTCGGGAGTATACTTACCCTTTTAAATTGGTTCACAATTGACGAAAATATCGGTGAACATACATAAAAAAAAATACATACAGTCGAACATAGAACCTCCTCCTTTTTTGAAGTCGGTTAAAAATTAACTTTTTTTTTTTTTTTTTATATTAAGGATGGGTTTGCTCTTGACCTCAATCCAGTCCTCAGGACGAAGATGGGGTCGAAGATGTAGCGAGCTTACCCAGAAGAAGCCTATTCACTCGTACTTTTAAGGAATTCGGGTTGTAAACGCTCGGAAACACTGACGCAGGCAGGGCATTCCACTCCTTATTTCCTCATCTTCATCTTGATTGCATTTTAATGATATTAAACTGTTCGTCGATTAATATAAGACAAAAAGATGTTTAATTAGAGGAAGCAAAGCAACAGAGAGTCAGGAAAACAGGAAGAGCCAAGAAAATAACATACGTGTTCAACACAAGACTACGTGCGCACAAATTATGACTTTGTTCACAAAAAGTGGCACAATGCGCGGTTTGATTGTCTTAAGAGATTGTTGTTGTTCTTGTAACTCCAAGTAATTTGCGAGTCAAGGGCATTAATGATGCGCGAAAGACAAAACAATTAGTAAATACTGTCAAACCTTTCAAGGGCAAACAAATGATTGAAACGAAAACGAAATTATTCATGAGTCTCCATTTTGTACTAAGGAGTGTTTTTGATTTATATTTAAATAAATAAATAAATAACGCTCACAGGCACAGTATACATTACAATGGTCCCAAGTAAGCCTCAGGCTTTTTGTTATGGGAATCATACAACAACGGCACAAACATACATAACATCCATGAACGAACCGGGATTCGAACCCAGGAGCCTGGTTTGGCAGTCCGGCGTGGTAACTATTACACCAACCGGGTCGTCATTTGGGTACATGTTTTACTTTTTTATATTAAAACGGGGAGCGATTGGATGAGGAAGACCGAGGATAGAGTTTTGTGGCGCGCCTCGATGATGATGATGATGATGTTCAAACTAATTTGTACCCGCGACAGCGTCCGCGTGGACATAGACTTCCCGAAATCTAAAGTAGGTACTCTATGTGCTATAAAGTGTGTGCTCTGTGTGTTCTATCTCTAAAAAATGTCATTGATATCGGCAAAGCCGTTTTAGCGTGAAACCAGAAGTAATATCCTTCATCAGACACAAGACATCATTTTCCTTGTGAAAAAATTGTTTATCATGAAATACCGTTTCGCAAATTCAAGAATGAAAAGATTTTGTAACAGGTGGGACTCGAATTAGCCTCCGCACATGTCCCAGCCATACATATCAGTGTAGAGACGGTAGAGTCATTCTACAGGGTGTAAAATACACCCTTGTAATACTTTAGTGGGTGCTTCAACCCGTCAAACTGAACCATTTTCTCTATGAAGCCAACTTTGAAATCACGAAAAAAAAATCTGATGTTCCATACAAAACTGACAAGTACCGATTCGACTAAAATTTATGGGACACCTGATTTTTTTCTCGATTTCGACATTGGCTCCATAGTGAAAATTGTTCATTTTGATGGTCTGATTACTTATCTCCTTAAAAACCATCAGCATATTAATGAATCTCTACTACCTCTTTCTATTATTATTAATAATTTGATGGTTTCTTTATGGGTCACCGAGACGATCAAGTGCACTTGACAAGTCTACGTGATTGAACCGAATATTAATCGTTTACAACATTCACTCAACGTCAAGTCAATGTAGTAAATCAGTTCAATCAAGTAGACTTGTCAAGTGCACTTGATCGTCTCGGAGACCCATAAAGAAACCATCAAATTATTAATAATAATAGAAAGAGGTAGTAGAGATTCATTAATATGCTGATGGTTTTTAAGGAGATAAGTAATCAGACCATCAAAATGAACAATTTTCACTATGGAGCCAATGTCGAAATCGAGAAAAAAATCAGGTGTCCCATAAATTTTAGTCGAATCGGTACTTGTCAGTTTTGTATGGAACATCAGATTTTTTTTTCGTGATTTCAAAGTTGGCTTCATAGAGAAAATGGTTCAGTTTGACGGGTTGAAGCACCCACTAAAGTATTACAAGGGTGTATTTTACACCCTGTAGAATGACTCTACCGTCTCTACACTGATATGTATGGCTGGGACATGTGCGGAGGCTAATTCGAGTCCCACCTGTTACAAAATCTTTTCATTCTTTAATTTGCGAAACGGTATTTCATGATAAACAATTTTTTCACAAGGAAAATGATGTCATTCGGAATCGAAACTTATTGTATAGAAAGTCAAGGTTTTGCTGCGGTTAGCGGAAATGCATCGATCCATTAAGTATTGTTTTTATTTTATGATTGATGTGATGTACTGACATCATTAATTTATCGTGTTATTTTTGTTCATTTTTGTATTCTTTTTTGTATCTTTAAAATGTTTATCTACCGACTTGTGTAGTACCATATGTATGTACTTTGCCATAAAAAGTGTTAGCAAAAGAACCTGGTCACTCGGGTCTGGTCTGGTCTTCTAGCATGGTTTAATTATCTTTTCAGCAAGGTTTGTCGCACGCGAGCAGATAAATCATTCTAGAGTGGGTGAAAATCAAAAAAATATTTTACAAAGTAATTCCTTTTTTTGCTAATTTTATTTTTTATTTTTGACGGCCCGGTAGCACAGTCGGTAGTGAACCTGCCTGCTGTGCCGAGGGTCGCGGGTTCGAATCCCGTAAGGGACAAATATTTGTATGATGAATATGAATATTTGTACCCGAGTCATGGATGTTTGTATCTATATATGTATTCTATATCGTTGTCTAGTCATCATAATACAAGTCCAGGCTAGATTCTGGTAGTTTAAATGTGATTAGATAATTTGTGTGATTGTGTGTTGTCCAAGAAGATATTTTAATTACCCACCTAGTCAGTATTCACAACGAATTAAATGGATTTACAGACTACCTAAAAACGAAACGAGGACCGCAAATCCCTTATTAGTCTCCGCGGGGTACCGACCCATTAAATGAGCCTTTACAATTATTTTAAGCTTTTCACAATGCCTGTAAGGCCCGGCGATAGAACGTAGGTACCTACATTTTAGCGTTTTGAGATAACCTCCCCGGTCCGTACAAAATTAATTTTATAAGTAATCGTGTTTTTCGGTAGCCGAGTAAACGTTAGTGGCGAAACTGGACTCAGTATTTTTTACAAAAACTATATATTATACAAGCTTTTACCCGCGACTTCGTCCGCATAAATTATATACCAGATTTTAAGTCAGATGATAAGCTATCAAACAAAAGAAGTTTCATCAAAATCGGTTCAGTAGTTTTTGCGTGATACTCGAACAAACAAACACCCAAACAAACTTTCACTTAATACCTATGATTACTCAAGTTTCAAGTATATTATTGGTTTTAGGGAATAAAGCGTCGAAAGCTTTTTTCAATTCTTTTAATAATTTTACGGTTATCGTGAATTTTCTATATTGACTGTAATGATAAAGTTTATCAGGTTCACACACTTATTTTATTTTATTTTATTTTATTTATTGATTTCTTAACGATTGTTACATTGTTCAAAGGTAGAGGTTACATAATGTTCAAGTTAAAGCTAAATGCACAACCACTTATAAAGAAATACAGCATGCAATAATATTTAGCTTAATCAGTAGCAAGTAGAGCAACTTTAGAGCAATCCATTGAAGCAAAAGGTATCAACAGTTTTCAATTTATCGGGGCCGTAAGGCGGTCTGAATAAACTCTGACACAAGGGCTCTGCCCACACGATAAGAAGAAGAATTTATCGGGTCACTGCGGATTTGTTTTTATATTGTTTGTAAGTGGTATAAAAGTGGCCAATTTTAACGGTTTTAACGATAATAGCTACAAGCATAAAACAAAAATAATCAGTAATGTTTCGATAAATTGAAAGCCAATCAGGACTACAATGTGACAATCTTGTTTTTTGGAAATATTGTTTAATAATTGTTAAGAAATAAATAAAAGACGATTTGGGGCAGTACAATAGGCTCGGTGCAGCCTTAAACTTTTCGTAGTAGATGTTTATTTTGTTAGCTTTTTTGTTAACTTTTTTATTACGTTGTTGATGGAAAAATAATGCTAAAGGCTAAAGTTGACTGTGAAGGTTAAGCAACGGGTCAGGTCAACTAATGAACGCATCAGTCTGTCAGTCTGTGGATTGAACCAGAAGTTTCTTTTCGTACGCCTTCGATGATTTGAATTTAGTTTTTCGATGCTTTATACAAACTCAAAAGTTTACCTAACGCTTAGAATTTATATCTAAAATTTAAATAGAAATAGAAATAGAAATATTCTTTATTGTGAATCATAGGTAATAACATAATAAACAACTTTCCCTAAGAAACCTATAAAAAATTCGCAAATAAAAATTTATACTTTTCATACAAACTTTCGATCTGCTAATTGCATTTAGTATTGAAAGTCAAAAAAAAATTTTTGCGAATTTCCTATAGGTTTCTAAGGTAAAGATGTTCAGTATCATGGGTACAATCACCCCTCTTCTTATCGTGTGGGCAGAGCCCTGGTGTCAGAGTTTTTTCAGACCGCCTTTCGGCCTCTGACGTGGTTTTTATGTAACGACTACTACCACTAGAGATAGTAGCCGGGACCAACGGCTTAACGTGCCATCCGAAGCACGGAATCACTTTTCTTTTCAGACAATCAGGTGATTCAGCCTGCAATGTCCTAACCAACTGGGGAAAAACGCACAAAGTGACATATCACTAGGTGTCCCCCGTGGGAATTGAACCCACGACCTCCGTATCGAGAGCCAATGCTCTTAACCATTAGACCACGGAGGCAGTCACCCCTTATAGTAAGCAACTGATTACCCTAACACCCTGTATACAGCCCACTGCAGGGGCACAGGCCTACCTTTAGGGAGGGTATATGGACGTAGTCCACCACGCGTGCCCAATGCGGATTGGTAGACTTCACATACGCATCAGAATTTCTTCTTCAGCGTATGCAGGTTTCCTCACGATGTTTTCCTTCACCGTTTGAGATCAGTCGGTATTACCTACATAAGTTAGAGAAACTAAATACAAATACAAATCGTTTATTGCAACCATGGGTATACAACAACTGCAACTCGTTGGTAAATGACATGTCATCCGTGCGGATTCGAACCCTGGACCTCTAGATTGGATTTCCAATTTTCCATAGTTCTCTGCAACGCGCCACCGATGTTCTTTCGAAAGTTAAATGTACTACATCAAAAATTTTGAAATGACTTTGTATAGGTATTATTTGTATTGATATGGATAATCTGATTGTAATTACCTACATACAATTATGTAATCAATTTATGTAATCAATGTCTAACGATTATGTTTACAACTTACAAATAGTTATTTTGATATCGATCTGAAAGATTATCGAATTATCGTGAGCACAGCTATATCATTTAAATTTCTAGTTGTTGGAGTATCACATGAAACTACTCGACCGATTTCGATGCGGTTTTCACCAATCGATAGCTAATATTGAAAGATTTGGTTGTTTGTTTGTTCGTATTGAATAGGCTCCGAAACTACTGAATCGATCTGAATAATTCTTTTACCATTAGAATGCTACATTATCCGTGATGAACATATGCTATGAAAAAAAAGGCCATGTGTGTGTCGGGAAAAAGGGGCATTGCAACGCTTGCCACGTAACAGCTCGTTATTTATAACTTATTATTAATAAGTTATAAATAGCACAATAGGCTCGGTAGGCTCTTAATAAGTTATTAAGCCTATTGTGCTGCCCTCAATTGTATTTTTTTTTATTTCTAAAGAATGAGCGTTTTTCTTTTATTTTTTAATTTTAGTTCCTAAAAAACTCGACAGATGACATGATTATCGCTCCATAGAGACGTAGGCCTGATCCTGACAAAATCATGTCAAGACTGTGCCTGACTTTTTTTTAAAGGCCAAGGGATCGAGCACATACAACAATGTCAGACGTAAAAAGTTTTATATTTTCGATTAAAATGATTCGTAAATAATAATTAATAAAATATTAAATCAAAAGATGAGTTGGCATCTTTTTGATCATCTTCTCCCTCTTTATTATTTTAAAGAAACACATTTTGATATTTTGACTTTTATTCGCACAGACCGTAACGCCATCTATCGATCCACTAGAAAACCAAAAGAAAAACGCTCATTATTCAACATTTCCCAAAAACAAGAATGCCACATTGTATTTAGTTCTGAATGGCTTTCAATTTATCAAAACATTAGGGATTATTATGTTTTATGCTTGTAGCTATTATAAACATTATAAAAACAAATCCGCAGTGACCCGATAAATTGAAAATCAGCAATGACTACAATGTGACATTCTTGTTTTCTGGAAATATTGTTTAATTGTTAACAAATAAAAAAATACGATTGGGGGCAGCACAGTAGGCTCGGTGCAGCCTTAATGTTTTGTTTCAACCCCTATAAATAGAAATAGTAATGCCAGTTTTACATCTAAATCCAATTACGCTTAACTAAAAATAATTTTCGTGCTGTCAACCGTTGCGTGTTTCATAAGCACAAACATTAATTTCCATTACACTATACGTAGGTAATTAGGTATTTTAGGTATACAGGGTGCCTTAAAATTCAAACGCAGTTTAACTAGCAGTTACTACGTAAACTCAACGTCAAACCTTGTCGATCCGTTGGCCAGTTTGTAACTATTCAAAGAAAAAGTAAAAGAAAAATCTAACGAAAAACATGGTTGTAGCCTACGAATTTCTTATTCGTAGGCTGTAGCATATTATTAATCACTAATCAGTACCTAATATTAGAAAAGTCTAAGTTTGAACACTTTTGAGATATAAAAATTTTTTGTATGTTACATTGTATAAATCGCCATGCACCCTGTGCCGAATGTTTAGCTATAGTGACTACAAATAATTTTTCCCAGGACAGTTATAAACTGGCCTTCTGTTTTCGACTTGATGTTGCGTTTTGGGACACCCTGTATAATAGTTAAGTATATTACTTTCAGTTATTATTATTATCTTTAAATAGCTGTTTTAATTTACAATTTACTGTTTGGTTCCCTGGGAGTGTTAGGAAATATAATATATTCCTATAAAATCTAAAACAAACTTACATAATTATTATGTAAGTAGTTTATATGCGAATGAAGTTGCGGGCAAAATCTAGTGATTTAATATCGTTATTGATTGATTATTTCTGATTCTATATTGACTCTATTTAACTTTGATATGCGTTGATTCGACACAGCTAGAAAGTAAGTTGCAATGTTATTCCTGGGTAGTCAGTTTATGTATGTCTCATTCGTATAATTAAATAATCTGTGGCAAGAGAAACTGGGGCACTAGAAATGTGAATTTTAGGCAAAGTAAATGACATCCTTCTAGTCGCTTTATTTTGATTAAGATTTTAAGGTTGGGAATAATTTTTGTATTTTTTGTTGTTTATTTATCTAAATTAAGGTCTAATTTAGTCTGTCTAATGCAGACGACGACGTGAAACAAGACGGTTCGATCTTTTTGCTGTTTAATGTGTTTATTTTTAACCGACGAAAAAACAAAAGACGGAGGAGGTTCTCAAGTCGACGCGTATATTTGTTTTTTTTTTATGTATGAACACGCATAACTTTGTACAGAGTAGTCCGATTTTGATAATTTTTTTTTTGTTTAGTAGGTCATACTTCAGAGGTGGTCCCATTTTAATTTGGTGAAGATCTGGTAAAGGGCTTCGGAGATAGACAATAAAACTCCGCAAAAAATCTATGGCATATCATCGACGATTGAAATAAATGATCCGATAACTTCTTACAGAGTAGTCCGATATTGATAATTTTTTTTTTGTTTGGTAGGTCGTACTTCAGAGGTGGTCCCATTTCAATTTGGTAAAGATCTGGTAAAGGGATTCGGAGATAGACAATAGAACTCCCCTAAGATCTATAGCATATCATCGACTATGGAAATAAATGATTCGTGTTCATGTTCCCTTTTAGGTCATACTTCAGAGCTGGTCCAATTTTAATTTGGTGAAGATCTGGTAAAGGGTTTCGGAGATAGACAATAGAACTCCTCAAAGATCTAGAGCATATCATCGACTATTGAAAGAAATGATTCGTGTTCATGTTCCCTTTTAGGTCATACTTCAGAGGTGGTCCCATTTTAATTTGGTGAAGATCTGGTAAAGGGCTTCGGAGATAGACAATAGAACTCCTCAAAGATCTAGAGCATATCATCGACTATTGAAAGAAATGATTCGTGTTCATGTTCCATTTTAGGTCATACTTCAGAGGTGGTCCCATTCTAATTTGGTGAAGATCTGGTAAAGGGAGATATACAATAGAACTCCTCAAAAATCTATAGCATATCATCGGCGATTGAAATAAATGATTCGTGTTCATGCTCCCTTTACATTTACAATGAATATGTTAACCCAATATAACACCAACACTGAAAATTTTGTAATAAAAAATTTACTTCAAAACTAAAAAGTACCTACTAAATAATAATATAACCAGCGTATTTTAAATTCGCATCTATCAGAACATTAATTTGTTTTTTGGATTCTAAAACAATAAATTACTGTAATTTTTAAAGAAAAAACATATTTTTTACGAAATTTTATTGTTTTATTTGGTAGGTAGGCTACCAAATTTTACACGTAAATTACAGAATTTTTATAATTTGCTAATAAAGTTACATTAATACATTTTGTTCTTACAAGTTAACAAAACAACTTCCTTATATAGTTACATAATTTGCCATAAGGCCAGAGGGTACGCAGAGATTTGTTGCATATGAGTGCACAGTGCACGCTAAAGCGCGCTCGTGTGTTGGTGTGTTTGTTTATAATTTGCTAATAAAGTTACATTAATACATTTTGTTCTTACAAGTTAACAAAACAATTTTTGGTTTTGTATTTTAATTTTACTCAATCTTACTCAGCTGCTGATGCTTAAAAAGTAAAACTGTGATTAAAGCATCAGCTTCCTTATATAGTTACATACTTTGCCATAAGGCCAGAGGGTACGCAGAGATCTGCTGCATATGAGTGCACAGTGCACGTTAAAGCGCGCTCATGTGTTGGTGTGTTTGGATGTGTTTGTGTTTGTGTGTGTGGGGGTGTGTGTGAGTGTGTGTGTGTGTTTGTGGGTGTGTGTAGGCAGGGGTTGGATGAATACGTGTGACAAAATAATTATAATAAAATGTTTATGTGCACCCACTTATCCAGCCCTACGACTTACGTCTTGGGATCACTTTATAAGCACATGGATAAGTGGATCACAAGTGGAGGATAGGAGGAAAAAATATTCAACTAAACTTCTTACTCGCATGCGTGAACCGTCCCTCAATCGTATATATCTTATTCTTATAGGCTCATCATCAGGTTCTCTCAGTTCGATATCACCATCTTCCTCACTCCACATACTATTTGGAATCGTTTCGTATCGCACAGCAAATTCTGCCAGACTTATATTTTCTAGCTCATCAGGCCTCAACACAGGGTGTAACAAAACTCGCCGGCGGGGGACAGGACGTAAAGGCTCTGCTGGTCTCCCAGTCCCCTGCCATCCGGGCGAAGATGGAGTGCCGCTGGGTTATTTTAGTGGGTATACCGGTGACACGCACCGGGGAGTCCCACATACCCCTCCCATCCCCCAACGGGCGGGGATACATAATGCATTTTTTCCCAGCGTCAAAAAAAAAAGGTTGTAACAAAACACAGGTAATTGCCGAGGTAACCAGAGGCGGTGAGGTAAAAAGTTGGTGGGAGGCAGGGAGGCTATGGACAATACTGTATGTAGTAATATATACTCTTTCTTATACTGTGGTTAAAAGGTAGGTAGCTATTTTAAAAGTAATCGAAAATTAAGCATGTAGTAATTAGAAGATTATAGCCACAAAAAATTATAAAATAAAAGCTTTTTAACAAAAAAATTCAACCGCCGAAAAAACTGAAAAGCAAAAAATAATAATTAATTTTACCTTAATAACTAAATTCTTAAACTAATGTAAGTAAGTATATCAAAGTATATAATATTATTTTGCAATTATTTTGAGTTTTTAATTAACCTTAATAACTAAGTTCTTAAACGAATGCAAGTATACCTAAGTAATTTTGAGTCGGCGCCAAACAATCCATGAACAAAGATCACTAAATAACCTTAAATTTAAAGAAATAACCAAAATGAAATTAACAATGCAAGCTCTCCGCACGACCACTAGCAACGAGACGGGACGTATGCACCTGGGCCTCTACTCGGACATTCGAACTTCACGATTACGTGAACGTTTTCGTTCCAATGTCAACTCTATTACAATGAAGTCCGGACCGAAACAGTCGCGATATATCGAAAATCGAAAGTCCGGGTACAGGGCCTGTGTGGATAGTGATGTTATATTGGTTACGTTACGTGGTGTGTGCCCGTTCGGGTTGCTGGCGCGCATCACGCAATTAATTAATTTTCTTGTTTGGCGCCGACTCAAAATTACTTAGGTATACTTGCATTCGTTTAAGAACTTAGTTATTAAGGTTAATTAAAAACTCAAAATAATTGCAAAATAATATTATATACTTTGATATACTTACTTACATTAGTTTAAGAATTTAGTTATTAAGGTAAAATTAATTATTATTTTTTGCTTTTCAGTTTTTTCGGCGGTTGAATTTTTTTGTTAAAAAGCTTTTATTGGAGACTATGAAACGAGTTTGATTAAATGGACTCTATTCCTCATGAAATTTGGTTGTTGTGCCGTGTGGTTTTCGGCTTCAACAAATTTCCTTAGGCGTCTCACACATCTTTAAAGCCGAAACCTTGTGGCTGCCGGTTATAGCCACAGCTTCTGACCCCATCTGATGGTATCGGTCTTCCGTTCCATCAGACATAGGAGGGTAAGGACGAGAGAGTGCATCTGTGTTTAGCGCGTACACTTATGCACTTTAAAATATCATGTGTGTGTACCTGACTGCTTTCCTATAAGGCAGTCACCGTAGTCAAAAAAAAATCGTCTAGAAAAAATCCATCATATTACTTCATCCCTTTTCTTCTGACTTCCTGTGGTCGATTATGACTTTTAGTGTTCCGTACCAAAATTGGCAAAACGGAACACTTATGGAATCAGCTCGGTGTCTGTCCGTCCGTCTGTCACAGGCATTTTTCTCAGAGACCGTAAGACATAGGAAGTTGAAACTCGGTACAGATATAGCAATTGGTGGTCCAATATCATAAATGAAGTAAAAAAAGCTAAATTTTTATATTGGGGGGCAATTTGAGGAGTAAGAAAGGGTAAACAAAAAAAAAATTTTTTCTGCCCTGTGGTGTGAGGTATCAATTGAAAGCTTATGAAAATACAAGTCTAAAAATATACTTTTCAAATTATTTATAAGAACTTTGTTTAACAAAATTTTCAATTCAATCCGAGAAATTGCTGTCCCCACCCCTATTTCAAAAAATATAGCCATGTAAGATTAGAAAAAAATCATGAACATCAGAAATGACATGTAGATGGCGGGAAAATTATCAGGGTGGCTCTAACTTGGATAGTTTTTTTTCTATACCCAAAAAACTAACACCTGTGAGACCAGTGTAAAATGTTCTTCAGTTACTATGTGACCACATGCTAAGTAAGTGTCAATTTATAGTATTGTCTTCAATGACCCATGTTAAACAACTGGTAGTATACGGAACACTAATTGCCCGAGTCCCGACTCGTACTTGGCCAGTTTTTTTCATCACACTTGGCTTGTGTCTTGGCGCCAGCCGAAAATGCCGAATACCTAATAATTTGCCATTTTCAAATTTAAAAAATACGCGTTATGCCTTCTCTTTCAAAGTGTAATGTAAGTAGCTATATTTGATAACTATCCGTACCTATTTTATAGGTAGGTAGGTACTCGTACCTACACGTGCTTCATTTTTACTGTACCACTACCAGTAGTTCAAATTATATGAAGATAAAACATGGATTTTCCAAATAGGTCCTAGTCTCGGCCCAATACTTGAATTGGTTTCCTACACAGGATCGCAATATCTAGGTACCTGAATTCGCTACAGGTACGAGTTTCTAGTAATATCCGAGTATACCAGCTTTACGAAATTCTGAGTTAGGTACATACTGTTTGTTAATACACTATGAATTCGTTTGATCAGAATGGTCCTTTGGTACGAGACTAGTGAGGCTCGTGTCGTAGCTTTAATTGGCTTCCATTCAGTCCTGGAATGAAAACCGAGCTCGGTGAAAGGAAAATCTGAGGAGTCTGGGCATAAAGTGATGCTGCTTAATTAGCTGTGCGACGTTGTTTAACCATAATAAATTTACTATGTAAATTTAGTTTTTGTATCTAGGAAATCCTAATAATAGGTATTATGAACATCTGCATTTTATAACGATATTTTGATGTTTATGTCTCAAGCACACATAAACGATCTAACGAATTTCTATTAAATACGTCACATTTTGTTTTAAGATAACGCCAACGAAGTCATAGAGCTAGTTTGCAACTTTGCAATAATAATATTTTTTTTTACTTTAAAACACAACCATATTTTAGCACACTCAAGTGGCATATAAATATTTCTTTTGAAGTTTTTTTCGGTAATACCCAATATGATTACATTTACACAAAAACATTACATATTTTCACGCCAAATCTGCATGGGCACTTGTTTGGAAACACTATTGCGATGTCAAAAAACAAAGAAAGCAAAAAGAAAAACAAAGCTCTTTCTCCAGTAAAAATATGACCGCAGTTTATCATCATCAACTTTAGATATTGTCCAACCACTTCAGGCCATCCTTTCCGTCTAGATATTGCGTTCTGTGTTCCAGACCCGTAGCAATCTCGCAAACCTCTTCCATTTATCTTAATAGAAACATCATAAACTTCCGTGCTATTTATTCTATTGGACTCCGAACTGCTTTGGTCAATAGCTATTAGTCGTTTCCTTTTCTTACAAGCTTACAATCATAGTAGTTCGTTACAAATAGAAGTCCTGCTTATCAAGCTATTCTGTTACTTATGACTATGGGAGATAAGAGTTTCGTAAGGGGTCTTTAGTAGAACGAACTGCAAACAACTTGCTCAAGTTCACTAATTTTCGCCCTCGATACGGAAACGTTGCCAAGTGAGAACTAAGGCGGAAAATTGTCTTTGTCTTGCCAAATTGAAAGTATGTATCTTAGAGTTTGACAAAGGACCTAGAACCACCTTCAAACGTAATAAAACCCTTCTTTTTGTTGTTTTTGTGTACATTTATTTTGATGTAATAAGGAATTCCTTCCTAAATAAAGATGAATTAATAACAGCTACACTATTGGCTACCAGTAAAAATCAGAGTGTAAGGGACAGCCCTCCGCAGACTGAAACGGTGAACTCAGACCATCAAACTCAACAACTTTTACTACGGAGCCTACCTCAGAAACCGTGAAAAAACATCTGTTTCATACATAATTGCTGTACCTAAGTACCTGCCTGACTTAAATGTATGGGAAAGCTGATTTGATTTTGCGTTTCCTGAGGTAGGTTCCATAGTGAATGTTGTTCAGTTTGATGGTCTCAGTTCACCGTTTCAATCTGCGAAGGGCTGTCCCTTACACCCTGTATAGAAACACCATCTTAGAACCACTGACACGAAAAGAAGAAGATTTAAATTTCTATTCCAATATTGTAGAGGCAAATTTGAATATTCAGGCGTGGTCAACCAACCTCTGACCGACCGTTCTGAATCAAACCAGGGACAGCTATTATCGTAGCATCGTACTACTATACTATAAATTATTCGGCTATTGTCACTTCCTGTGGATCTAAGAAATCGAAAGTCTCCAAGACAAACAATTCAGAAGTTTGAAGCAACAAATTAGTTTATCTGTACAACTTCCAAATGAGATTCTGTCTTAATTAAACGACAATAGGGTCGATTTGTCAGGGATTAGGCTATTTGTTACGCTGTCACGGTCGTAATTGCTACTGTCGGTATCGAGGTGTTATTTATTGGAGCGATTTTTGCATTTGGATCCTAGGCTATTAGTCTCAATTCCATTGACAACGTTTTAGCCATTCACAGTTTATTTTCACTTACTAAGGCTATTCACGTTACTCCTCCGATATTCCTAAGGTTTTTGACCGTTTTGCTTACAGCCCAAGAAATGCTTAGCCGCAATCACAGATCACAAAAACTAAAGGGAGATGTGAAAAAGGGACGGGGCCAGTGTCGCAGCAATATGCGCAAAAACGGAACACATTGCTCGCTACAGTAAGGATTCAACTATTATGAGGCTAAAAGCCAGTCGAGATATTATGTGTGAATAGTTTACAATGCTTGCGTAGTACTAAAGATTATTCAAACGTTGAGTTCTGATACCGCAATGGATAATGAGCACATTCAAGCTAATAAAATACTTGCTATCGCGTGGTACTGGTGGTAATGCGAAACTATAGGTTTCGTACGCAGCGCGTTGGTTGGCATCTCTCTAGATCTCTATGGCCGCAATAAACCACGCACTGTTCCTGATCTGGTTACGCCAGCCTGATCTTTTTGTTTCCTTCTGTAAGTTGCAAGTTGCACCCGAATGCCTGTGAGTGGAAGAATTAATGATTGGCAAACAAGAGTTTTATAAATGTGCCTCAACAGTCAACAAGTACGATTAGACGAAGCACTGCTCTTGTTCCCAAAGTGGTTTATCATTGGAAAGCAGAAGGAAACAAGAAGATCAGGCTGGCGGAACCAGATCAGGGACAGTGCAGGGTTTATTGAGGTTAAGCATTTCTTGGGCTGTAAGCAAAACGGTCAAAAACCTTAAGAAAATTGGAGGAGTAATGCAAGCCTAGTCAAATTACAATGGGACTGACGCCCTTATGCGTAGACTTCCACTCAGACGTATTTTCACATAAGGACACTTCTAGTCCTGGTCTAAAGATCTTCCACTTACCTTCTTGAGTTTCGCTCATGTCATCAGCTGAATTCACTCCTCTTATACTTAGATAGTGTGCCAATTGTAGTTTAATAAAGTGAGTTTGCGGATTTGTGGGTTTTCCAGTGAAAGACAGCGCCGGATCTAGGATTTTCCCGAGCCGGGGCAAAAATTTGATTTTGGCGCCCCTCTCCTCCATGGGACAGTAACCTTTTTCCCGGGGAGGCCAGGTCCACTTTAGGTCGTTGCAATAATACTCACCTAAATCTTTAAGGGAGTGGGAGATTTCACTGCAATATAACTGCTCGTCGCAATAATTTGAATTCTGCAATAGGCAGGACTAAAGTAATTTAAATACAATGAAAAAAGCAGGAGCGAGTGTAGCGAGCTCGAAATTTTTTCGCAATATTTTCAAGTCATTGCAATAAATTATATTGTCAAACTCATGATTTTGGCGCCCCCTTAACCTGCCGCCCGGGGCGTGGGCCCCGGTTTGACCCCCCCTAGATCCGGGGATGGTGAAAGATTGGTCGTTTAATCAGAAAAGCATTTAAGTTATTTACAAAAGAACTCTAATATTTATGTAAAACAAGTGGTCATTTGGCTGTTTATTTACAATATTTACAGTGTAGGTACATTAACAATAATCTTAACAATAGCCTAGCCTAGTCAAACTGAGAAAAAACTTAAAAAAAAAAAAAAAAATTATAAAATAGAAAAAATAAGACATAAAGGCAAAGGAGCACAGGGTCCCGGGAGGGTCTTCGTCGAGCACATCTTCTATTCGGCTCATGCTAAATAGAAGATGTGCTCGAGGCTGCCGTCTTGTGGGAGTGTGCCGACGACGCTGGCAGCATTACCTCTTTGGATGGCGATTGATATCCGTTGCCCGAGGTACGCGCCAGCCCTTCGGTCGCCGGACACTTCGACCAATCGCGACGACAGCTCTTTGAATAGTTGTCGGGCGTCTGGTCCCCATGTCCCCAGAGTCTCCACACCGAACGGCGCCAATAAGTAACCCTCGCCGAGGGTTACATATTTGCGCCGCTTCTCGCTCTCTGCAGCAGCCGCCGCCGAGCCGGCCCTTCGAGAAGTGGCAGAGAGGTGTGAGGGCGCTACGGTGTCGACGCAGGTAGCATCCCACACCAGGGTTCTGCCATTCCTCCAGGGGATGAGGGTCATACCATCGGGCCTCCTGCCATCGTCCCGTGAAATGCCATTGGGCTCGCGAATGGCTGGCACGTTGATGCTTACAAGGGCCCGACGGATGACGTCGTTTAAGGTGGCGTGGCGAGCGAGGCGGCCGGCACTGTGTCGACAGGAGAGGCCATGGTGGCCGAGTGGATCGACGCTGGCGCCGCAGCGGCACCGGTGAGGCTCATTTGTCTTTATGCCGAGTCTCAGGCTTACTGCTAACGAAAAAGAAGTCCTGTCGAGGAGTGTTCCCACGTGCGATGATGGCAACGCGTTCAACCAATAGCCAGACTCTGGCTCGATTGAGGCTAGGAGGCGGGCTTTCTCTGCAAGATTGAGAGCGTTGTCCCTAAGGATTTGTTGACGCTGAATGCAGAGTGGCTCGTCCCATAACCTCTGCGAGGCCGGGTTTACGGGGACAATGCAGTTCGGACCGGCAGCAATTGTCCAGGAGTTTTTGGCTTCAGTCAAGTACGTGACCTCCGCATCACCAAGTGATGGGTTTATAATTCTACCGAAGAGGTCAAGCGTGCTGTGAACTGAAGACAGAAACGCCGGTAGCGCTACATCAGACACTTTTCGGATACCAAGACCGCCAAACCTGATAGGCAGGGTGGCTTGGCACCAACTACGGTCATTATCAGACAGGGGGCAATTTAGGATTTCTGATAGGGTGATTTTCATGGCGTTATCGAAAAGAAGCAAAAGTGTAGTGTGTTTCCAGAGGGTTGAACAGCGTAATACATACGTTAATTTAGGTACGAATAGACAAAATTTTATGATGCAGTATGCCATATGGGGACTGATTTCTTTAAGACGGCTTGAAGATTCTTGAAATTTGGAAATTGAGTCCGAAACAAAATTGGGTAGCGAATCTTCTAAAATAGGAGCACCTAGGAGGCGAAGTGACTCTTTGTTTATAATTTTGATACCTGGAGTCAAACTGTTAAATTTTAAAGTGATGTCGTTTTTTTCGGAAGGGGTGAGAGACTCTTTAATGAATAATTCACATTTTGAATTATTCAGATCGAGGCCTATGGACTGAAAATTTTGAATTAAACTCTCTAGATCAGACAGAACGGATGCCGCTTCGCCTCCTATCGCCCCGTCGTCTAGATACCATACATTGAATTTTGATGAAAGGGATGATACGTGCGGGTGTATGGCTAGACTGAAGATGGCCGGTCCGAGTGGGTCGCCCTGCTGACAGCCAACCGAAGAGTGTAGAAGATGGTTTCTATATACCAGTTTCGAGGGCGAGCTGTAGCATTGCCATAGATAATGGTATAGGGCTGGAATATGTTCTTTAACTTGAGTCAGTAGGGCGGCCCTGTCCACCGAGTTGAACGCGTTGCAGACATCCACCTTCAACAACACCTCTCCGCCACCGCGCTCTAGGAAGGTACGAGCTGCATGCACTGCAGCTTCGCAACCTCCCCGGGTCCCAAAGCCAAGTTGTGTTGGTTGAAAGGTGTTCTGTAGGGTGGGTAAAATGTGTTTACAGCAGATCTTGGAGGCTACGCGGCGGATAGTGTTTCCTACGGCTATTGGTCGAATGCCCCCGTCCTTTTTCTTCAGTGCACATAAATTGGCACCATATAAAACGTCAATAACTTCTGAGCACACCTTCCCCGATAGCATGAGGTTGATAAGCCGCGTCACATCCTCCAAAAGAGCCCGACCGGTGTCTCCTGTGGTTCCTAGGATTAGATCCTTGAAGTGTTGTGGGCTAAGACCGTCTAGACCACCGGCCGATCCATTCCTGAAGGAAGAAATCGCGGCCTGTACCTCCTCAGCTGTCGCCTCTGGTGTGCTTGCTGAAGGGTCGGGGGCATTTGGTAGCTGGCTGGTAGCTGCTGGAGATGGGTGTTTGCTCTGTAAGGAGGTCAGGGTCTCGGGTGAGTCTGGGGCGATTGCATCACTTGAGAACAGAAGTTGCGCTGCTCCTTTTATGTCTCCATCGTTGACTTTTGATTCAATCTTTTTATTGATTCTGTACGGATAGTCTTTTCCGAGGGTGGGTCGGTCGACGTTGGAGATAAGTGATGGATGAAGGCAGTTCCTCTTTATTTTACTGGTAAGAGAGCCACTTTCGGAGCTATTGGATATGTGCAGTGTTCTGAATGAGAAACAGAGGAATTGCTCCCAGCTGTGTTTGTCATTTAGGTTGGTAACGTTCTTGATGCAGGACGATAGAGAGGTTGCAACACTGGTCCTCGCCCCCCGGGGAATTCTTTTAACCAAAGGGGAGGAAGATTTCAAAGAACTGAGTTTTTCCCACAGCTCTCGGTTTGGAGTCGGTGCTGATGTTTGGGCTGAAGGACCACTGCTCGGGGCTGCTGTTGTACGCACCTGGTGTGTCCTGGCTTTGTGTATGTTTAAACCTCTCTGCCCCTTGAAAAACTTCGGCTGGGAGCACTCCGGGCACTGCACAAGCTCTTGTGATGCCGCCGCCCGCAAGTGGCTAACAGTAGTCTGAGACATACGTAATACAAAAAAGCATAACAAATAAACTTACGACTAGGCAAATGTTGAGAACAATGAGTAATAAATAGCATACAAAAATTAATCTATAAACATCAAAAAGGTCCTTCTTGACACTTCATCGGGTCAGCCACATGGTCAAGTGGTCATTTTGTGATTCTCCTAAGATTTTACTTTTCGTTTTATGTTGGAAAAAGGAAACCTCAAGGGAAAAGTTTTCGTGTAAATGATAACAGTCTTTTGTTTCCAAGAGGCTTTTTCTCGGAAAGGCGAAAATAGACGATTAGCTAAATTTACGACGAAAGGGGAATCTAAAGTGCTTTCCAAAGCTATTTCTTGACATCGCACGACGTTTTTTTCAGTTGTGGCTTTATTTATCTGGTCAATTGACATTTCTTGCTAAAAAAAATTGACTTGACATTAATTTGTTGTTTCTTTTTGTTTCAGGTAAATACTGATAAGCCTGTTTTGAAAACGAGATGTATGGTAATCAGAAGTTCTGCTTGTGTATTGTGCTTAATTGATGTTACTGTCTACGTGCTTCCTAACTTGTGGGCACGTATGTGCTAGCGAGGAATCCATTGCACCTAACATGGAGTCAGCGGTAACAGACATACGAGGACATGTTGGAAAATCTGAGCTAATGTGTTCCATTGGGGTAGGCAGAGACACTCGATCGCCATCTGCTGCGATCCTGACACACTTCTTTTACCTCTTCCACAGTCATATTCACTCTTCGCCTTAGGATAAATTTGATCTGGCCTTTACGTATCTACGCTAATGTATTTCACTGAACAGGTAAATTAAATAAAGTAATGTAGCATGTCTCCCTCTGCCTTTAATTAGTAGGATTCATAATTGCCACACAGTTGTGATCTCTATGCCACTAGAATTACGGAGAATTCCCGAGGGTAATATGCATAGTCTTCTACGTGACGCGTCTTGCTTTCATAGCACGGCATGCAGTACCGTATTATTCATAGGGGCGAAATAGGCAACTGCCTATAATCCCGTGGCCTGCTTAAGTCGTTGAAGGGTTATAGGGTTAAGGTGATACTTGTTGGCTTGGTAACATTTTGTGAGAAAGGATGAATAGTTACGGTCAAGCTAAAAAGCTTCGATTTTCTGGGAAAAGAAAAACTAGAATTAAATTGGAAAAAAGCAAAATCTACAGTCGAAAAATGTACGCTTCCTCTACACAAATATTTGTTCCTTTTATTTGTTCCTATTGCCTATCGGCACAGAATAGATATCCGACACACAGCTTCATACAAGCTCTCGGCGGCCAGTACGCCTACATGCGCAGCGATGTTTCTACCAAACCACAGGTCCGGCACTTCAAACAACGTTTTAGATTTGACATGATGACGTTCGCACATGCGCACTCTGCGAAAATTGTGAATGACATATGTGTAGGGTTGCCTTAACACGCATTGTATGAACTACATTATACATTTCGTTACTTTTTATAGTTCATTCTGTTATTAAAATAGTTTTTAAGCTAAAGAATCGCAGAAAATGTAAATTTAGCGTTATTTTCCAAAATTTATTTTTACTGTGAGGAGAAAAATAAAATATATTTTATGTAGTCAAATCCAACGGGTGCGCGCGCCTGACTGCCTTCCCTTGCTCGGTTTCCCTCAAGTTACCACAAATAGTGTGAGGGGAGGTGGGGTATCTGAATTCAGAGGGGGGCGGGGAGTGGCCGTTCTGTATGTAGAACTATATACTATTACCTATTCTGTGACCAAACTGCCGCTCATTCTCGTACGTGAACGTTCACGTTTTTCCGCACGCGCTGCGTAGACGCGCTGCTCATGGTAGAGGCTATGGTAGACGTGTACCGGCGGCGGCCGCCCGCGCCATGCAGGTCGTATACCTATCGCTGATTTTCTGGGCCCTGTTTAATAAACGCGACAATTGACATTTACAATTCAGAGTACATTTCTGGTTACTAAAGACGCTAAACTTGCAGAGCCCAGTGCTTCATGTGTCCTAGCATTCTCAGCAATGTACTCTGAATTATCATTGTCACGTTTATTAAATACGGCCCAGAAGTGCGATTTTTGAAAATCATACGAGCGAATTGGCAGTAGAAAGATGCATAATCTCCATAGTAATTTTGACATTTTCTACTGCCAAGTCGCTCGTATGATTTTCAAAAATCGCACTTCAGTATCTAGTCGGTGCGAGGCCTATGAAAGCTTTAGTTCCGATAGGTCCGTTGTGGCACTGCTGTCACATTTTCCCTTATTTAACGCCATCATAGGACGCCATATTGAACTTACAGCAGCAGCAGTGTCATACAGTATTGTGTCTTCAGAAGCTATCTATTGTTTTTCTGGCATTTTCGCTTGAGTATAGAATCCCGAAGAAGCTCTAATTCTTCTCCGTAACATAATAATAATAATATCGTTGATTAGTTGATTCCTTGGTCAAAATCCATATTTTTTTTGTATTCTGGAATCACTGGATCATCATCATCATCATATCAGCCAATAGACGTCCACTGCTGGACATAGGCCTCCCCCGAAATGGGGGGATTTGCCATAGTCGCCACGTTTGGCAGGCGGGTTGACGATCGCAGTTTGATTGAATATGTGTACTCAGAGGGTGCTGCTGCCCATCCTCCGGTAGATCCCTTAGTCGCCTTTTACGACACCCACGGGTGAAATGGGGTGGTGCTATTATTAGCCGACACCACAGGGACAGTCACCACAATCACTGGATACTTACTCAAAAAACTATAACTACAAGTTCTATATAAGTTAGCTTGACGACAGCAACGCCACAACGGACCTGTTGGAACTAGGTGAAAATTTCACTGTCGCATCTGTAGATAATCTGTGGTCGGTGCTATGGAAATTCGAACGTGAATCGCCCGCATGCCAACTGAGATACGTTTATTCGCCGATCTAAAGGCTAACAGTAGGCACTAACAAAATAAACGTCAGGTACAGGTAGGTATTATTTGATAGTAAAAGTTTTGTTTTGTTTGATGAAGTATCGAGACTAGTCAGACAGAGGTAATTTACTTTGTTACAGCTACAGACTTTTGTTACAACTTTCCGATTTTCGTTTTCGTTCCAATGTCAACTCTATTACAATGAAGTTCGGACCGAAAGGGTCGCGATATATCGAAAATAGAAAGCCCGGGAATAGGGCCAGATATTATAATATTATCTTTTGTTAATTAATAAAAGAGGTTTGTATTGTTTTTATTAATTTGATTTGTATGTGTGTTATAATAACTTTCATCAACTTTATTGTTTCTTGAAGGTGACTACCACAATTGAAACTCATTTATGAATGTGTAAAAAATACGTCATATTGAATTAGTGAAGAATTAGATACACTTACGTTTATGTTTTGTCATTGTAAATATTACATTTTATTGCTTGTAGAATACAATAAAAACGAAACCTAAACCTAGTTAATAAGACCCTGAGAATCAAAGGCGTATTCGACTAAGAATCTTTAGACTCTTTTTAGTAACTACGTTCAAATATGCTTAGACAGGTCTCATTCAAAAAAGTATAATATACCTAAGTTTTGCACGCCACAGAAAATTCCCTGTCGTCTCTCTCAACTCAACTCGACTCTGAATTTCACCCCACCATTTTGCCATCGACATTATTATTATTTCAAGTGTACTTGGAATCTTCGACTCCGTGAATGCTGACACCAGATTCGACAAGAGTGCTACGTAAAATCACGTACAAAACGTCCAAATTAAAGCCAACCAGTGTGCGATAGTTTTTAAAATTAGATGTCGTTTGTCTTTTCCTATTTCATTTTGGATACATTTCTTTTTTATTTTAAGAGCGAGTGTGTCTAAACAAAATTAGTTTGTGCCATCAAAATCTACACATATAGGTACATTTTTCGTCATTTTTAGGTTAGGTTAAATTTTTACAATACTTTATGTTTTCTCTCCTGACATGACGTGACATCATCTCGTCTATCTCGTGTCGTGTAGATTTGGCAGCTTCTTTTATTTTAAAACACAAATGTTTCAAACAAGCCAAGATCAAGGGCTTGGCCGAGGGCCTCTTCAGAAGAATTATTTCTTTAGGTGCGAAGACTCGAGGATATATTTATTATTTTTGCGACGTATTTTCGCCTTAAGTTCAGAATGTCTTCATCCATCAATGACGTTATCCATCTGTGTTATCCATACCTCGGTAATGTGGCCGGACTCTTACCTACAACGCATGGGGTCAGAGCATAGATAAATTATGTCAGAGACACACAACGGTTGGTTGAATCTTCGTTGATTTGCTGTCATCCATTGACCAGGTACCATTGTCCAAAACTGTACCAGGTTATCAGTTCTTCTCCCAATTAAAGGCTACCAACTCGGCGGTGTAGGGTAGTATACAAAGACAGAAAATAAAATGCTAAGATTTAAATAAAACCGGTCAAGTGCTAGTCGGGCTACTCGCGCACCGAAGGTTCCGTACCACACCACCACAGAACACAACATTATTAAATTAGAAAAAAAAACTTTTTTTGTCCAGGACCTTCAGCGCGAGACCGACTCACACTTGGCCGGTTTTTAGTATTTGTTGTTATTCTGTAGAGTATGCTCTATAATCACACTACGTTTGACGCTTGTATGTATCACCGTTTTTACTATAGAGCGTGAAGAAAAAACGTCGATAAAAACTAGTTTCTTGTTGAAAACCCCCCTTTATTTTTAACTTTCTGCCATTTTTATTATTTGTTAACAAATCCGCCGCAATAACGCATAATCTGAGAAAATTTCAACTATCTAGCTATTACGGTTCAAAAGTTACAGCCCTAAATAGGTAGGACAGACGGACGGACGGACGGACTGACGGACAACGTAGGCTTAGTAATAGGGTCCCGTTTTCACCCTTTGGGTACGGAACCCTAAAAAAGTACAGACGAATTGACAACGTTTTTTCTTTTGAAGTCTATTAATAACAGAGTATTAAAGAGCTAAGATGTCAAGTAGGTAGGTACCTAATAAAGAATACTGAAATCCAGTAAAGAGAAACATAATTTTATTAAGCCTTCAGATTCAGTGGTTCCAATTGAATCACAAATTCAAATGTTCTATGGAGCTTTGGATTGAAAAGAAGCTTCTTTTTATTGAAATGTGCTTTTTTAAATAAGAATCTGCATAGAAATTACTTACTGATGAATTTATTACATCTTGAATCCAGGATTTTTATTTTTCCCTAATGCCATTCGTAAATAATGGAGTCTCTTTCATAACCTTGATTGTTACAATATCAACGGAAAGAAACGTGACGAAACGGAAAGAGAAAAGCCACATCGTACTTGATGTGACAGAACGTAATGTGATGTAACGTAACATGATGTGATGTCATCATCATCATCTCAGCCGGTAGCTGTCAACTGCTGGACATAGGCATCCCTCGAGGATCGCCACGACTGGTCCTGTGCTGCCCTCATCCAAAAGGATTCCCGCCGCCTTCACTAGCTCCTCGAGTAGGATTTCTCTAGTTTCTCTACACACGCGCGCCATGCGCTTTTGCTGCGTAGAAAGCGACTCGCGCTTGCCGCGACAAAGTAGTATAGGAAGGAGCTGAGTCATGTTAAAATAGAGGATGTGAGCATAACTTCTACTAGACACCGATTAAGAATAGTTTTCCCTCAAAATGTATCCGTCTATTATAAGGGTTAAATCTGGGTTAGGCGAATGAAACCGATACGGGTCACCTAGTCTTAACTAGTTACTAGTATAAACCGTAAATTATTTGTGTTGGCTAACCTGCGATTAATAAATTTGCTTATCATGTTTTGATCTCGTGACCGGATGGCCTTAAGTAGTTGCCGCACGAGAATCGTAAACCATGAAGATTTAGGATTGCAATGAACTGGCTAGCTAGTTATGTTAGTCTTAGTACCTTCATTGACATTCATAACTATTGTTCGTAGACTAATTACTATATAGACTTCTTATACTTATAGCACAAATAAGTGTTCTAAAATGCACGCCAAATTCTAAGGAGCTTCAAATTAAAATACATTCTCAAAACGTTACAGAATACATTTTTTAATTATGGTTACCCCATTGATAAATGATTATCTATTAACATCAATGAGTTTTTATAGAAATAAAGTCATCACGTCATAAAATAACAAAGCCTAAACATGGCACATGTCTCGACCACCTTTGTATGCATCAGTTATGTCCAGCTGTCATACATTGCCGCTGACATTTCAGTCCTTTCAAATCTTTCAAATGTATTCGGTTACAAAGCAGTAATGTGAAAAAAAAACTGGGCATAAATTTGTGGTTCCGTTAATAGCGCACTGATGTGAAGTCCTCCTTGTATATAATGTCATTAATTAACATACCTTTTCTCTAGAGTTAGAATTTTGGTAGTTGTAGCTATTTTCCTATCCTTCCCGTAATCGGAATACAGTTGTGAGCTTATTTAATTATATTATGGTGCTACCTCACGAATCAGTGGCAACGACTGAAGATGCTTTTAATTGTATCACTAATTAGTAGCAGTTTCTCTCTAGTTGCATCATTAGAAGTCTATAGGGTAGGTAGTCTAGGTACGTCATTGGTCAAGTGACAAGTGTTTCAGACTTGTTCGCTTGAACAACTAAGTATAAGTCTTTACCATTTCGTAACGGATACGAGACCTATTTTAGCATAGTAACTACATAACGTAGTATTACCATAGAAATAGTCTAGCAATCTCCATTCTTTTTGCTAGGCCTAGCTCGTTTCCCTTATAGCCGAAAGATTATCGGTTATGGACTCAACCTTGAACCCTAACATTACTTAATATAAGTAATAAGTTCTGTCAAAAGTCTTCAGAATGAATACCTATCAATTTGACCCAAGAATACTTGCTACGGCTACTGTGTAAGATTCCGATTATATCGTTTATAAGATCAGTAACGTAATATGACTGTACTAAACAAAGAAGTTTGGCGGACGGCCATTTAATTTGAGACCCAGACTTAGAGGTCCCGTACATGAATGAAACTTAGTAATACGTGTAGAGTGAAACAAAACTAGCAAAAAAGTAAATTGGTTATAATCTGTAGAAGTTGGGGGAAAGGTATTTCTCCTTATGATACCTTTTGTAGCAAGTGTAGGAAACTCATAATATTTCTTATTAGATAGTCCACTCAATCTCCTACGGATTCACTATGTTTATTTTAATGAAAATTCACGATAATATAATGATAATGGAAGAAAATGAAATCACGAACTATCAGTTGAACCAAGCCAAATACATTTCGTGACGACCAAAAAATACCTCAGTGATAATATTCGATGAAAATAGCTGTCGTGGTTGCGTTTTGCTACTGCTTTTTGGAAGATTTGTCTATTTTACTAGTAATTTCTTTAGTATTATTATAATATAATTTTACTAGTAGTTCCAGAATGTTAGGTTTCGTTATTAGAAATAGCAAAGTATTCAGAGGAAGTAGGGTAAAGATATTGCTTTATAACAACCTTGTACGGAGTATCCTGGAATATTGTAGTCCCGTGTGGCGTCCACATTACACTACTCACTCGAGAGGCTACAAAAAAGATTCCTGTGGCACCTAGCATATTCAGTAGGAATTGCAAAGAAAACTACGGATCATGAAAAGAGACTTGAGCGGTTTAAAATGACAACTCTTGCAAAGAGACGTGACTTACTTGATCTCTCTTTTATGTGTAAAATTCTTAGAGGCATAATAGACAGTCCCCAACTGCTCTGTCGATTTAGATTCTGTACTCCGGCTAGGTATCCCCGTAATCGTATTTCCCCGATGGCTCCTCCTCTGAGGAGAACGGTTTTGGGTTACAACTCTGTAGTGATTGTAGTGCTTCCGCTGATGTTTTTTTCGACTCGTTGGCCATGTTTCGCAGAAATGCGTTTTTGTAGTAAGTAAGTAATCTTCGTGACTTCGTGTGCTACTTGAATTGTTTTGATACTAAATCATTTACCTCTCCCGTTTTACATAGCTATAAGTTGTTGCCTTGCTGACAGTTTAGGAAAGATTTCGATTTAATTTAAGTAAGTATTATTATTTATTAGTATATCTTGATTGGGACGAATAAGCTCTCATAAAGACTTTCGCGATCGGAACAGTTATACTGTGTATGTAATTTAATTAATAGTAAGTAAATGTAGCATTAGTCTAAGTAAACTTGTTAATCTGTTTGTTTCAGTGCATGCTGTATTTCCCTATAATTAGTTGTACATTTAGCTTAAATGGTTCTGGAGATATATTATATTGTTGTGTTTGTATTAGTGTAACAACTGTTGGGAAATCAATAAAGAAAATAAAAATAAAAATAAAATTTCCACTTTTGAACCCGGACTTCTGGAGAAGTGGAAGTTTTTTTAAAAAAATGCCTTAATTTTTTCTGTTTTAATAATTATGACCGCCAAGCGGAAGACCTTTTAGTTTTCGTAAAAATGGCTGGGTCCAAATTCGCCAAAATTCTTTCAAGTAATCTTTTGCTTCTATGTTCATAATATCCATTGACTGCAATTTATTAAGCACGAGCTTTTACCCGCGACTTCGTTCGCATAAATTATATACCAGATTTTAAGTCAGATGATAAGCTATCAAACAAAAAAAGTTTCATCAAAATCGGTTCAGTAGTTTTTGCGTGATACTCGAACAAACAAACACCCAAACAAACAAACAAACAAACAAACAAACAAACAAACGAACAAACAAACAAACAAACAGACAGACAAAAAATCCAAAAATTGGTGATTTGGAATCAGGGACATCTAAAAATCATATCGTAATCTTTTTTTTATAAATATCTTCAATGTACAGACACACTTCTGTTACAGTTTTATAATAATTTAGATAATCACTAAGAACTCCAAAAAACACCGTGACGTTTTGATACCGATTGAATCGGGTATACAATACACACACAATAAGATCCCAGATATACCACACCGGTGTGAATATTTAAATTCACCATAATAAATGTTATTAGTTTTTTAGATTGGAATTTAAAAAAAATTATTATATTTTAAACGTAATGACGAGGTATAATATTTTTTCCATGTATTTATATCTTTTTACCTAGTTGTTTTTACTGTCGAAGACCTAACACAATCTGTTTCTATAAATAACGACTTCTCGGCCGATAAAATTAGTTTTACGAGGGGCAATAAATATGGATAGGATACCTTTCAGATACTGTTTTGGTTTACAAATGTTATCGGGCATCAATCCAATTTGTCACAAACTCGATGCTCCTGAAATCGATGGAACGGTAAACTGAGAGCTACAACCCTTCAGTGATGTATGGAAATTGAAATATAGATTTTCTAGTTTCAAAGCGGATTTAGTAAATCTATTTTCTTGTTGCATATGAATTAATGAAAACTCAACAATCTCTGGAACAATCTCTTGTTTTAATGTTAAGGGGCGTCCGCCCGGTTTTGAGTAACTTTGTTACCATTTTATACATTAACTATGGCACTTTTTAAGCAGAAAACAAAACTGAACAATCTACAGGATATGAGAAGTGATGTGGTTTTTCTCGAAATCTATTTTAATTAATAAAACTGAAGAAAAACGACTCCAAAGTCACCTCTTTTTTTCCAGTTGTAACCGTTGTACTCTTACATTGTTGATCAGAAGAATATGAAAATTTACTATATTCTTCACAATACAATATAAAATGATGTGGTTTTCTTTTTTCAAAGAAAACGGAAAATTCTGGCCGGAGCCGCGCAATTGAAGCGGGATGGCTAATTGCAAAAGTTTGCTTGTAAGAAAGAGAGCCTTGCAGATGGGAGGAGTAGCCTCTGTAAATAATCTGAAACCGTTTCTACAACATGTTTGTATAATCGAACAAAATGTAAGAATTTGGATCTGCAGCTTTTGAAAGAAGATGGGATTTTTGTGAAACTTCAATATTATGTTGGTTCCACTCCCTGAATTTTTGACGTTCCGTCTGTTACTTTGCATAATACCTACCTATTGTTAGGTAACTTCCATGTCTTCGATAACATAATATACCTACAGGGTGGTCCAAACGGAAAAGTCCAAAATTTTCTTTTAGTTTCCTCACAAGTAGGTGTATCCGAAAATACCCCGTGTATGTTCCGCGCTTTCATTCATTGCTGAAATGATAATAAAGTCAAAGTCAAAGTCAAAGTTGTCTCAAAACTTAAAATGCGAATAACTTTAAATTTTCATTATCAAAATAATGAAATTATTGGCTGGCTAGTGGGCTCGGTAGCGAAATTGGATAACGCACTTCCCCGGTTTGGAAGGGTGCGGGTTCAAGTCCCGCCCGAGACTGAATTTTTCAATCTTTAATTTGATTCGAAATAGCACAACATGGCTGTAACATGTTCAAAATCAATAATATTTGAAAATGAAATTATTGTTTCAATCTAATTATTTTGTTATAAATCAGTTGGGGTGTGGGGTGTTGGGGTTTTGCGCTTATTCATTAACACGTTGTATAAACAGTTTATAACATAAAATAGTAATGAAAACATTAAAATTATCTATAACCATCATAATTAAAAATTCTTATTGTAAAATACAAGTTCTGGGCCAACGGCCAAAGACGGTTCAATCAAGATCCTATACACGAAAATCTGATGCTCATCTTTCAGTTTACGTCGTATCGGTTTTCTTTTCATTCATGATTTTCCGAATCCGCAATGAAAATTACAACGTTATTTACCTACGTTATAAGAACCATAACACCCTCTATAATCTCGCAATGAATATAACACTTAACTTCACAGTATTAAACCTTCGATTAGCTGGTAAGTCGTAACTTATGTGCTCTATTATAAGACCATTACAATACGACCGTCTTTTTTCGATAGGTCGTAAAAAAATTTCAAACGCGTGCGCTGCGTTACCGGTCATTTTTATGAGACCAATAAAAAGGGACTTTTCTGTGTAATACTTCTTTATCTTCACTAAATGGCCTTTACTATAAGATTTTTTATTATTCAGTTTTATGGAGGAAGGTGAGGGAATAAAATTTTATGTGGGAACTTGTATAAAATCGTTAATATTTCGTACGCTCTTAAATTCTGTGGGTTAGGTGGAAGTGAACACCCTTTTTGTTTACATGTTTAGAATGAAACTTAGTATAGGGCCTGAATATGAATGAAGTGTATCAATGTTACAAGCTCTTTACATTGGTCAAGTGGAGAGTCAAGTGGCATGTACAATAGTGGCAAGCGCCCCAGGACAGTGACTGTTCGATTGGCTTACATCATTATCCCTACTCGCTGCACTCATACCTACTTACTTATACACTGTCCACTGTCCTTGACCAGTGTTACTCGGGCCATAGGCTGAGGATTTTGTGGCTGAACCTTATAGAAATCTTTAAAAAAAATTTCAAATGGGCTTGCGCTTGCTAGTTACTCATCAGTCTTACCATATAGAGAAAAATCTAATTGCTTGTAGCAAGATCTTCCCTCTCAAAATTTAAGGTGGAGTTCTGTAGCCCACTTCTTAACAAACTGAGTTCTCTTAAGTGTAGAACCCTGTCTCTAGGTGTAGTACAAAATATCTTACGTTTGCTGCACACGACGCACATTTGCATGTAACAACAATTTGGGCGTATTGTCAGCAACACGCGTTGAATGACATTATAATAAAGTGAACTCACGAATGGGGAAAGTCGAGTCGAGCAAGCGGAAAAAAAAAACATCTGTGACAGAGTTAAGGACGACTCACGCTGGACCGTGTCGGGTCCGAGCCGGGTCCGAGCCGAGCGTCGGCCGTAGCACGGTCAACTAATATTATATTACATATATTTTGGTATGGACACACTCACGCTATACGGAGCCGGGCCGCGCGGGGTCCGAGCCGAGCGTCGTCGGCAACCGCTGTGTACGGCCGACGCTCGGCTCGGCTCGAACCCGGCTCGGACCCGACACGGTCTAGCGTGAATCATCATGAAGAAACTAAAAACAATAAGGTTCTCTTACCTACATAAATAAGTCTTCTAATGACAAAAATTGCACGTGCTCAATGTCAACTAAACTAGCAGCGCAATAAATTGCTAAGCTCAAACTCATAGCCTTATTGTCACATTCTCTGTGACTCCTTTATGTACTGATAGGTCTGATAGTAATCACCGATTGCCGTTTTGAAATTGTTGGAAGGTGCCTACAAGGTGAGTAGGTTTTGGTGGTCTCATCCCCTTAAAAGGCCGTCAGCATATTAAGTTGGTCAGGGTGCTTCAGACCATCAAACTGAATAACGTTCAGTGCCAACATCGAAATCGCGAAAATAAAATCTGCTATTCCATAGAAAACGTCAATCGCTGCTACTGTTCGTCCAAGATAGCATGATAATTTTGACAGGCGGTTTTCGAGTTTTCATTTTATTTTTCAAAGCTGTTTGAGCCTTCAAGTTTTGTAATTAGAGATCGGATATTCGGATGCATATTTACCTAAACTTTATTTTTGGCTATAAAATTATGGAAGCAGCTTCATAAAATTGTCTTTTTTTATATTTATCGGGATGCCAGGAAATTCGGTAATGCATAACTAATCAGATGCATAGTATGGAAGCAACTTCTTAAAACTATTTAATTTAAAAGAGAAAAAATGTTTTTTCAGTCAAATTAATCCCGGGATGTCAGGAAGTCCGGGAATGCATAACAAATCGGATGCATAGTATAGAAGCGAGTTCTTAAAATTATTAAATGAGACAAACATGTTTTTTCGATACCAAAGTGCACTCCATAATAGCCAACTTTAGGTAAATATGAATCCGATCTCTATTTATAATACAATAAAAATATACAAGATTAATTAACATTTAACATGAAATTAAAGGGTTTACGGCTCATACATTTTCAGAAAGTAAAATAATCGCTCTAAAACGATCTGTCAAAATCACCATCCTATGTTGGATAGACTTTAGACTCCAATTAATGTTACTGCTGATATATTTTTTCACGATTTCATTGTTGGTCCCATAGTGAAAGTTGTTCAGTTTCATGGTATAAGTAGACCCTTTTTCGTATGCATGTAACGGATAACATTTTACTCCCTGTAGGTATATTCCGTGCTGAGACGGTTGACTTTTGGCATCTATTCTTTTGTGCTCACGACAATAACACACGACGATGGAAAGTGTGTTGCTGACATGACGTTATCTTGGTCAGGGTTAGGGCCTGGAGTCTTTTACCTGTAACAATACAAGGAAATTGTGTGAATTACGCGTCATCTCTACTCGTATAAACATGTACCTAAGTGTATGAAATACGACGTCTTTATCTAATTTTATGGTTCGTTCGTATGCATTATGATTTATGACTTTTATAATCCGAGATCCGACCGTAAAATTATGCACCTATTTAATAGGTAGGACACTGATCTAAAGTACTGGAAAAACTAGGGTTGCCACCTCTCAAGCTGCCGCAACTCTAGGGTTGCCAGGGTCAAAGACGTAATTTTTTAACCTAGCAACCCTATAGTTGCGGCAGATTGAGAGGTGGCAACCCTAGTTTTTCCAGTACGTTAGATCAGTCTCTTTCCGATGGCATCTCATTTACTTCCCTAACAGACTGGTGGAAAAAGTTATACCAAAAATCATCATGGAAAAGGTACTTGCGGCAAGATTTTTCTAGGCAACTTGGCGGCGTTGAATTTACCCCTGTGTAAACATACACTAGAATCACATTTCGTTCGCCTATTAAATAGGTGCATAATTTTACGGTCGGATCTCGGACTATTATGAGTCACTAGCATTGCCCGGCATGCGTTGCAATTACAACTTGCAATAGTTGCAATTCAACTTTTTTGTTATCTTTTGTCAAAAATCTTTTTGGGCTCTCGTACATCTTCGGACCGTCACAATCGGCCGAATGGTATAAGAATCGTAATGAAAAAAAAAAAGAATCATCAAAATCGGTTCATAAACGAGGAAGTTATCCGCGAACATAGGTAAAAAAAAAAAATATACGGTCGAATTGAGTAACCTCCTCCTTTTTTTGAAGTCGGTTAAAAAAGTCACGAATGACGATTTTTTTTTTATAAAGTTAATGAAAATCCTTGAAACCATCAAAAACAGATGAGCATTTGATTTTAAACTTTTTTTGCAACTTGACGACCTTTTTTCCTAAATCGAAAAATAAACATCAGTTTTAATTTGGAAATAAACCCAAAAATTAAAACTTGTTTCCAAATATTGTTTATTTGTCGATTTAGGAGAAAAGGTCGTAAAGTTTTACTTCGATTTGTTAAATATAAATTGTAAACATTTCCACGCTCCACATCCTCATAATATATAAAAGCTACTTATAAAACACTCAATGTAACGTTGACCTACGTGTTATGAGGAACATTATGTTTGTTTTCGGGACCGTATATTTTGTACTTAAAACATTTCCACATTATCTAACATTACTTCTGGTAGGTTAAATATTAGTTTGGCGCCAGAGAATGTGCTTTGTTGGGCTAACATCATCATTGCTTTGATATGTTAAAGGCTTTACATTTATATTAATGTGCGAACATTATAATATAATGTTATTTATACACTAATAATATCTATCTATATCTATCTTCTATCTAAACTATTATAAAACTGTAAGATAAAGTGTGTCTGTACATTGAAGATATTTCAAAAAAAAACATTACGATATGGTTTTTAGGTGTCCTTGACTCCAAATCAACCTTTTTTTAGCATTTTTGACGGTCTGTTTGTGTGTTTGTCTGTTTGTTTATTTGTTTGTTTGATCGAGCATCACGCAAAAACTACTGAACCGATTTTGATGAAACTTTTTTTGTTTGATAGCTTATGATCTGATGAGCCTGTTAAAACTAGATATATATTTATACTATCAGTTTAAAATAACAATGTGCATGACCTCGCCTGCAAATGTGACGTCACTCAATCACACGAACTTCACTCGAGTCATTCAAATGATTATGTCCTTTACATAGAGTCTATATTCCTTTACAACCGAGTGAAGTTATCGAACGGCCCTTCAAGGTCATGCACATTGTTATTTTAAACTGATAGTACGTACCGCCTTCAAACGTCAAAGCCTGTTATTATAGGATTTGACGTTTAAAGGCGGTATGTCTAAATATATTATAGTTTTCGAAATTTTGAAGCTAGAGGCACTTACCCCGTAGAAGCACTTGCCCCGACTGACCATATGTATAATTTGTGCTGACGAAGTCGCGGGAAACGTACTATTATAAAACTGTAAATTGAAAAAAAGTTTTTTTTTGCTTTCTGTGTTTGTTCGAGCATCACACAAAAACTATTGAACCGATTTTGATGAAACTTTTTTTGTTTGATAGCTTATAATCTCACTTAAAATCTGGTGTATAATTTGTGCGGACAAAGTCGCTGGTTAACGCTAGTACACTAATATTATAGTGTCTTGTGTTATTAGGTTATTATCAAAATGCAGAGTCCGAAAAGAGGATAGTATTTTTATTGATTTCGTTCTCTTTTAAAGAGAGGCATAGAACAAATATTATCAGCAATAATATCAGCTCAGCCAGCTGACAGCTCGGGCTTAGGTACTACCGGTCATACCTTACTGAGGTTAGGCACTGTATGTGACATGTGGATATTCTCTGTGGATATGTATTTGAATGTTATTTATTTTAATATTTCTTAGATTCCACTTTAGAATTGTAAATCTAGTAAGAATCTAAACTATTATAAAACTGTAACAGAAGTATGTCTGTACATTTAAGATATTTCCAAAAAAAAATTACGTCATGGTTTTAACCTGTCCCTGATTCCAAATCATAAATTTTTGGATTTTTTGTCTGTCTGTTTGTTTGTTTGTTTATTTGTTTGTTTGTTTGTTTGTTTGGGTGTTTGTTTGTTCGAGTATCACGCAAAAACTACTGAACCGATTTTGATGAAACTTTTTTGTTTGATAGCTTATCATCTGACTTAAAATCTGGTATATAATTTATGCCGACGAAGTCGCGGGTAAAAGCTCGTAACTAATAATTTTCTTATTAATCGTCTGATAACTAAATTATTAGTTCTTATCTTTTATAAAAATTTTCATTATTTAGCAATCCTAATTCCTACTTGTAAACTCTTATATATTCCGTGTTCCTACTAATATTATAAACGCGAAAGTTTGTGAGTATGGATGGATGTTTGTTCCGCTTTCACGCAAAAACTGCTGAACGGATTTTGATGAAATTTGGCATACAGATAGACCATGGCCTGGATTAACAAATAGGGTACTTTTTATCCGGGTAACGCAGACGAAGTCGCGGGCAACAGCTAGTATAGGATAATATCATTTTATATCAAAGTAGATATGATTTTCTTAAGTATTCCAGCACGACGACAGGTAGATATCAAATCAAACATTTATGTCAAGTATGATAATGAACATTATTTTCGCCTAAACTTTTGGCAAACCGTCTTATTTCACTGAACTTCATCACTGTAAAGCTATTCATTGTTTCGTGAACAGATTATAAAGCAGTTCAATAAAATGGAAATGGAGGCTCTTTTGTTTGTTGCCTGAACACAGTAATAGCTTATTTTGTTTTACGGCGCGAAAATTTTACAGTCGTTGTGTTCTTGCCTTCCAGATAGCTTCCTAAACTATCCGCTATAAAATATTTAGTACCAGAACACAGTGTAGGTTAATAAAAAATAAATTGACATGAAAATAGTTAAAGTTCACCGTCTGTTCAATGATGAATCACTACATAGTATAAAACAAAGTCGCTTCCCGCTGGCTGTCCCTATTATGCTATATGTATATGTATGCTTAGATCTTTAAAACTACGCAACGGATTTTGATGCGTTTTTTTTAATAGATAGAGTGATTCAAGAGGGAGGTTTAAATGTATATAATACATGCATAGTATCAGTATTGCACCCGTGCGGAGCCGGGGCGGGTCGCTAGTTAGGTATAAATAAAGGTTAGTTTCTTACCTGATTGCGGTGGAACGTAAATGGAAGATAATCTTTTTGACTTGAATGTATGCATCAAAGTGTCTTTAATTTTCCAGTTATTTTATTCCTTCGCTTAGAATTTACCCCCTTTCTTCTCAGTTTTCTAAGAGGCGATTTTTATCACAATCGCACTCAACTCGTCGTGTAACTTGAAACTTTAAACTGAACTTTGTTACAATAGCATCCTTGAAAAGGTGGTTGGTAGTTAAAGCATCCTTTCTGACCATACCAAAAGGGATAACGGTCGTGAGCTCATGATGTTCCCGCCGTTGAATTTTATAAATTGTTTCTTATTTTTATTTAGGTATTTCTTTACTTAAAACTTTATTGTACACATAAAATTACAGATAACATTCTTAATTATCTTTTTTGTCATTTCTGTAGTGGATCTATGGAACCCTAAAAAGATAGTCAAAGTTTACGATTATTTCCATGTCTTAATATAAAGAAACGGTAGGTAACATTTTGTTTAGTTCTTTTTATATTGCGTGAGTGAACACTATTAAGATAAACAGCCGTCCTCAAATTAAAACAGTACGTTATTTTATAACTTCAGTATAACTTGGGAATATTTTGCTTTCATTTGTCTACTTATTTTTAAATTTTTAGTATGATTTTGTCTTGTTCTAACAGAGGCGTCGTTAGATTAGTTTTACAGACGAACATTTAGGTATTATTTTAATAGTATTTTTACATCGAGATCTGTGTGGCGAATTCATATCAATATAAAATGTATGTATATGGAATGGAGCGGACAGCGGACGGATGGGGCCGGTCCACACACGGGCGACGAACGGGCTCTTTTTGGAAAAGTGTTAAATTATCTTACGTATAAAATTAGGTCTCTTTTATACAGGGTATAATAAAACATCCTAGTAATATTTATGGGGGTGCTTCAGCCCATCAAACTGAACAACTTTCACTATGGAGCCAACATCGAAATCGCGAAAAAAAAACATCTCTTTCATACAAAACTGCAGTACCGCCTCGCCTCGAATGTATGGAATGGCAGATTTTTTAAATTTTTTCTCGACGTTGGCTCCATAGTGAAAGTTGTTCAGATTGATGGTCTGAAACACCCCCTTAAGTATTACTAGGGTGTTTTGTTAAACCTTGTATTGTTCTCGATACACACGTCGATGTTAGTCCCGTCCCGTTGTAATGTGGATAAAGCTTGGGTATAAGGGATAAGTAACTTTAAAATAATGCTGTATAATTTCAGAAGAAATATTAAATCGAAATCTATCTGCTCCCTATTACAGTATTAAAGCTTTCTGTTTTCAGCAACTAAACTTTTCTTTTTAAACTTTAATAATTCAAAAAGGGCCCAAGGCTTTAACCTAAATATTGTCAACGAGAAACAAAAGTTCTCAAATAACGATTTGTTTTACAATTTTTAACCGACTTCAAAAAAAGGAGTAGGTTCTCAGTTCGACCGTATATATATGTCGGAGAGAGAGTCATGAGTACGGACGGTCTAACGACGCGCGCAGTGCGCGCAGGTGCACTGAAGTTGCCGAGCGTGTCACGTTGCCCCCCACCATCGATCGTGTGCTATAAATAACAGAGTCGAGCGAGGCACTACACAGTCTGCTCGAGAACGCCACCGAGTGCACACGCTGCTCGACCTAACTCAATACTTCGTCATATCGCTATGTAGTTTCTTGCCGTTTCTTCTACATAGTGTTTACTTGTGAAACGGTGGTAAATGTAGAATCAGTAAAAATAATAAAAGACAATTATCATAAAGGAAATAAAAATAATTATTAATAATCCGTATCTTGCTTTTCATTGGAAAACATGTATCACATCACAGCCTGACGCTCATCCTGTGTTTCATCCTCCGTTATCAGAAGTGGTCAAGGATTCACGATACCACATCTGGGTTATGTCTTTCAAACGGGCGTCTATTGAGGGTATGAATTTGAAAACTATGAGGTACCCGAGACGTGACCAAGCCAGCACGATGCCGAAGTAGCAGTGTGATGATGCAGACCGGCATATATGTGAGGTGTTTGGAACATATGAGGTACCGGAGATGAGACCATCGCAATGCTGATATAGCCGGTGGATAATGAAGCCTGCAACCTTGTATAGATGTGACGCTGCTAAGCAAATCTGAGGACCTATTATGTGAATATGCCCGGTGAGTCGTAGCTAGTTTACTTGATTCTACTTTTGAATATTGATATTTTTGGGTCATTTTCAACAGAGATTTTTTTTGCGTCATCGTGAAAACAGATATTTTTTGATAGCCACGTTCCAAAATTGTCACACTCGTGGATGTTTTTTTTTTTTTCAATTGCGTTTTCTGTGTCATCTGAACGGTATTAAGCTTGGCTATTTACATAAAAGGTATCTAAGGAGATCACCTTTCACATCTTATCAACTAAAAATCGGCGAGACAACCCTTTCATTAATGTTGTGGTAATTAGTGTTGAGTCTGCCCAGTTTTTTTTTTTTTTGGTAGAATATTAGTGCCCAGTGGAATGTGTGACTCACACACAGATGATGATGATGATTGAATTAGTAAGATTAAGAAATTTTAAAAATCCTTATTTTGTTACTACCGTCGACTAGAAACTCTCATTATGTTCAAATTACACGTTGCATGGTGCTAAACCTTTGTATACCTATTTAACTGAAAGGTGATGATCTCAGCCATTCGCGTACACGTAAAATACCAGGACTTCATTAATTTGCTGTGCGGCGAAACTGTGTTGGCGTGTGTTTGGTCTGTAGATTTGTGTGGGCAGATTGTGTTTGGTTATTGGATGCCAGGAGAAGATAGTCCAAAAGATCACCGGGGTGACTAACGTGTCGTTAATAGGTACAGTGCGGGTTTTTTTTTTCTCTCAACTTTGTACTACTTTTTTTTTACTTTTTCAAATACTATTTTTTATTCATAACTTTGTCCCATGAGTTTAGAGGGTTGTAGTGTGGGCGCGATTCCCGTTGTTGTTGCTGAGGCATCGCAGTCTCTTCTGAACTGTGTTTTTGAGTAAAATCTTTGAGATTAGGATACACTCACAGCAAGAGTCCATTAATTTATAAATAAGAGTTTTGAAAAATCAAAGCTCAAAAATTAAAAATGATATTTTTGTGTTTTCAGAGTATTATTTTAACGTATAGGTATAGTTATGTCATAAATATCTAAGCGTATCAGCCTTGCGTAGTTTTACCATAGTATAAGGGTGAGAATGCGTAGTTTTACCACAGTATAAGGGTTTGCCCCACCCAGAGAGACCCGCCCACCCACCCAAGAGACCCACCCACCCACCCACCCAAGAGACCCGCCCACCCACCCAAGAGACCCGCCCACCCAGGGAGAAAGAACCCCCCCCCCACCTTGAGAAACGACTCAAAAGAAAAAAAAAAAATTACTAGATGTCCATAGACCGACGACGTTTGAAATGTTTACCGAGCCGAAGTAGGTTAGGTATAGGTAACGGACAAGCCCGAATAACTTTAATTTAGTATTATTGAAAGATTTTATACTTACTTCAAAATTTTAAATAGTGGGTAAAAATCTAATAAATAATGATAATTGATAAGTCAGTAGGACTGAGCAGTTAATTTTTTTTGTCACTTGTAAGTTCCAAAGTTTATGAACCAGAAAAACAAACAATTTTATTATTCCTGTCGGTCGGTTGTATCACTCATCTAAATGCAGAGTCTGTCCAATGTAGAGTCTGTCCAATGTAGAAACTGTCCAATGTAGAGTATTATATGTTCAATGTGGAGTCTATCCAATGTCCCATATCCAAGTCTGTCCCAAATCACAATTATGAATGTATTTAAATGCCGAGTTCCAAATAGTTCCATCCATCCATCAGGCGGCTCCAGTGTGAGCGGAGGGCTCCAGTGAGAGCGGAGGGCTCCAATGAGAGCGGAGGGCTCCAGTGAGAGCGGAGGCTCCAGTGAGAGCGGAGGCTCCAGTGAGAGCGGAGGCTCCAGTGAGAGCGGAGGCTCCTTTGTGAGCGGAGGCTCCTTTGTGAGCGGAGGCTCCTTTGTGAGCGGAGGCTCCTTTGTGAGCGGAGGCTCTTGTGTGAGCGGAGGCTACTTTGTGAGCGGAGGCTCCTCTGTGAGCGGAGTTTACTCTAATTACAGAGGCTGGTCTATGCGGTGAAGTCTGCTCCATGCAGTTGAGGCTGCTCTTCGCATCGGAGGCTGCTCTATGCGGCAGAGCAGAGGCTGCTCCATGCAGAGGAAGCAGTCCTATGCAGCAGAGACTAGTCAGGTCTGGCCGAACGGTTTTACAAATTTAAATTTCGTTATTCACAGTTGATGACCAAAAACATCCATCTCACGAGGACGTGTGCAACGTCAGGAAGGCCGGGGAATACACGAGGATATTACTTAGCAATTAGACATTTAAATGTAAACAATATTACGCGTGTTGTTTTCATAGAGTTACACATGCAACGAACACATGCTATTTGAGCATCGAGCCAGGTCAAACATAAACGGCTTAGGTGAATCGTTGTGCTGTATAAATGCAACTGACATTATATTCACCTTTTTGTTTCTGGCTTATCTGTAAAAGCGACTAATACCTACTGACCAATTTGTTTTTTTTGGCTTGCCAGAGCGTGCGTGGCCTGACACATACTATTGTCATTTTTCGCTTAAACGAGTCATAATTTTGCACGTTTTTGATATAGACTGACAGTCATATTATTTTCTTTTAATAATCAGTGTATGTGTAACAGGAAATAAATCCCTTAGTATTTTAGTGACCATGATCGAACGGTGTACTGTGCTTTGTTTTCATTGTTTCAGAGTTACCCACGAGGACGTGTGTCGCGCAGGATGGCCGTGTCGGAGAGAGAGTCATGAGTACGGACGGTCTAACGACGCGCGCAGTGCGCGCAGGTGCACTGAAGTTGCCGAGCGTGTCACGTTGCCCCCCACCATCGATCGTGTGCTATAAATAACAGAGTCGAGCGAGGCACTACACAGTCTGCTCGAGAACGCCACCGAGTGCACACGCTGCTCGACCTAACTCAATACTTCGTCATATCGCTATGTAGTTTCTTGCCGTTTCTTCTATGTGAAACGGTGGTAAATGTAGAATCAGTAAAAATAATAAAAGACAATTATCATAAAGGAAATAAAAATAATTATTAATAATCCGTATCTTGCTTTTCATTGGAAAACATGTATCACATCACAGCCTGACGCTCATCCTGTGTTTCATCCTCCGTTATATATATTTTTTTTTTTAATGTGTGTTCGCGGATAACTTCGTCGTTTATGAACCGATTTTGATGATTCTTTTTTTGTTGGAAAGGAGATATCCCAAGGGTGGTCCCATGTTAAGAAAACAAGGATCTGATGATGGATCCCAGAGAAATCGAGGGGAACCTTTGAAAATCGTAGTGCCGACTAGTGCGATTGTTAATTTGAAGCACTGCTGTTAAATCGAACTAACGAATTCACCACTGAAAATTGTGAAATAAACAAAATTTCAACAAAAAATTAAAACCGCCTTCAAAAAAACTAAAAAGTTAAAAAATAATATTGCAGCCGATGACTTTTTCGTTCGCATCATAAGAACATTAATTTGTTTTATGGAAGTCGGTGTCAAGCCAAGCCAAAAAACTAATGCAAGCCCTGTCGCGAATCGGCTTGACAGTGACTTCGATAAAACAAATTAATGTTCTTATGATGCGAACGAAAAAGTCATCGGCTGCAATATTATTTTTTAACTTTTTAGTTTTTTTGAAGGCGGTTTTAATTTTTTGTTAAAATTTTCTTTAGTCATTTAAAAAGAAACCAATGAAAATGTTTCATGGAAATTGAACCTTACTATCATTAGGGACGTACAAAATGTGTGCACATGTTTTGACTGAACGCTTTGTTGTACCAAACATAACGACATTTCCGGATTTTGTTAGGGTTTTTCTGGGTTTTTCACAATTTTTTCCGGGTTACGGGTTAGTATTGTTGACCGTTGTATGCGGGTGATGAAGGACACTTGAGTGACGACAAACTAGAAATGAATTTATGGGTTGATCCATATTTATGAATATTCTCAACAACGGTTCAGATTTGTTGGCGTATAGTTGTTGAAAGAGATTAAAATTGTTGGAAATGGTACTTACTATGCTTTGTTTAGCTGATGATCCGTTTTTTTATAGTTTTTAGTTTCTGTCAAACTTAAACACAACATTCTGGTATATTTTGTATGGATAAGACAGTTTTGTAGATATGTACGACGATATGGGTTATGCTCTGTGATATAGGAGAAGAGGTCTGTAACAGCGTATGCAACACAGAACATTATAAGAGGGGTTAGAAGTGCAAAGTAGGCGTGTAACGTGTCGCCACAGGTTATGCAATGATTTGCATAACACCATAAGGCGCGCGGCGTGGTGCGAGCGTGAGGGCATGAGTAATTGTAGCAGCGTGAAGGCAAGTGGCGACAGCCGTCTCCGAAGCGCTACTTTGCATTTCTAACCCCTCTTATAATGTTCTGTGGTATGCAAGAATAAACCAAACGACGGACGTCCATAAAGGCAGGTACTATTAACTTTTTGCTTACCTCCATTTGTAAAGCATGCCATGATAATGTTATGTACGCAATACCGACTGCTTTCAACGGTGAAGGAAAACATCGTGAGGAAACTTGAATTTTCTATGACACCCAAGATGTTCTCTTCTCCTCATTTCTCATAGGTACGTTAAAAGAAGATTGGCAGATTTGGAACCAGCAATTTTTTTCGAAAACTAAAAGCCATTCAGGACGGTGGTCATAATTATTATAAACAGAAAAAATTCAGGCATTTAAAAAAAAACATCCACATCTCCAGAAGTCCGAATTCAAAAGTAGAAGTTACTAGTAAAATAGACAAATCGTCCAAAAAGCAGTAGCAAAACGCAACCACGACAGCTATTTACATCTAATATTATCACTGAGGTATTTTTGGTCATTACGGAACGTATTTGCTGAACTGCGGCTTGGTTGAACTGATAGTGTCTGTGGTTTCGTTTTCTTCCATAATCATAATATGGTACGGTTATCGTGAATTTTCGTTTAAATAAACACAATGAATACGTAGAAGATTGAGTGGACTATCTAATAAGAAAGATTATGAGTTTCACACACTTGATACAAATGGTATCATAAGGAGACATACCTTTCCCCCAACTTCTACAGATTACAATCAATTTACATTTTTGTTAGTTTTCTGTCACTCTACACGTATTACTAAGTTTCATTCATGTATGGGTCCGTGTGGTGTCGGCTAAGAATAGCACCATCCCATTTCCTCCCGTGGGTGTCGTAAAAGGCGACTAAGGGATCTACTGGAGGATGGGCAGCAGCATCCTCTGAGTACGCACATTCAATCCAACTGCGATCGCCAACCCGCCTGCCAAGCGTGGCGATTATGGAAAATCCCCCCATTTTTGGGGGAGGCTTATGTCCAGCAGTGGACGTCAACCGGCTGATATGATGATTCATGTATGGGACCTCTATGTCGGGGTCTCAAATTATATGACCTTCTGCCAACCTTCTTTGTGTCAATCTAATTTGAATAGTGTTTTGAAAGGACCATTCAACTTTTGTGCTCAAACACATGCAAGCTTGCCTTCTCTAAGTTACAAAACTGTCTTTCGCCTACACTCGGCCTTTGGTCTATAATCCAATCCTTTACCCACCGACATGAGTCGTTTGCAAATAGGTAACAAACTACTTTGAAACGCTTTGATCTCAGTTGGAAATGTTCTTCGGAACCCTTCCGAGATCACACACAAGTTTTAGTTCAATATTGAAGCTTGACTATGTTGCTAACAACCCGTTGAAGGTTCTTGTAGGCAGTTAACCTGTGTGACATAAACTCTTAGCTACCTTAGGAAGGCTTCCTGATAAAAAAATTGTACAGTTGCCGATAACATGTAACGTTTTATAGATTACACTATGTCAATACAATGTGGGAGAAGAGGGAAAAACTACGTCTTAGCGGGTACAAATATCGGGTAGTCTTAACTATTATAAAACTGTAACAGAAGTGTGTCTGTACATTGAAGATATTTACAAAAAAAAAATTACGACATGGTTTTTACCTGTCCCTGATTCCAAATCACCAATTTTTGGATTTTTTGTCTGTCTGTTTGTTTGTTTATTTGGGTGTTTGTTTGTTCGAGTATCACGCAAAAACTACTGAACCGATTTTGATAAAAATTTTTTTGTTTGATAGCTTATGATCTGACTTAAAATCTGGTACGAATCTGGACGAAGTCGCGGGTAAAAGCTCGTATAATATATAACTATTTATATTTAGCACATTTTACTAGAGAATTTGTTAAATCTAGAAGATTTTAGTTAAATCTAGAAAAAATAGATTTATAACTACAAACTTTGTAGTAAAAGTGTGGTAAAGCTTAAATAAATATTAGTTGTCACATATACTAGAAATTTTTTCTCCATGTAGGGTATGGGGGAAATCCCCTAAACGTAGGTCCCGTAATATTACTGTACATAACTTAATTTATAATTATAAATTTAGTAAAATTTTTAATAAACATTTTTATTTTATTATTGTTAAGTTTAGCTTTACGTGTATGCATTGGCAATGGATAGGCACTTGAACTGGATTGCCTATGGCATACTAATAAATAAAACGTGTACAAGAACTAGTGCCGGATTAACCATAGAGGCAAAGTAGGCAACTGCAGGGCCCCGCGCCGCCCAGGGGCCCCGCGCCGTGGCCTGAGAGAAAAATAAGTAGAAACTCGAAGATTTAACTCACCTCAAAATTAAAATCGTATTGCAAATTGCTATTGTAGTAAAATCTTTTTCGAATCGAAATAATTATAATATGCTTATTTTACTGAAATGTCCGGGGTTCTTGAAGACTTTGTCCGGCGACGGCGATTTTGCTGATGTCAGCCCTAGATCGGTATTAACAGTTCGAGATCGCTCCCCATTTTAGTGGATTATGTTATGTTACTGCGACCACCTAGCCTGTATCTGGACCCCGGACACGGCAGACAAATCCATCCCACGGGGTTAGGGGCCCCGAGGCTTGAATTGCCTACGGGCCTCTATATGGCTTAATCCGGCCCTGACAAGAACATCGGAATTTCTTTCGTGGTTTCATGTACTGTACATCCTTGTGCATTTTTTTAAGGTTTGTACACCTGTACACCTGTTGTATCCGAATGTCGTGTTGAGTTATGTTTTGTCTTTTATTGCACCCATTCGCTTTTACGAGACGAGCTAAAATGTCTTAGGTACGGAATCGTAACTTTGATGTTCAAACACCTTTATTAGTCTAACTTTGTTGTATTAGTATTGGTTTTGCTGTTTTCGTAGGCATGTTAATATTGATGGTCAACACTGAGTGTAAACACGTGAAAGAGACGCCAGATAGTAATAGCCTTGTGTTTCTTGACGTACACTTTTCTAAGCTAAAGTTAATAGTTTAAATGAAGGTCCTACCGCGTTTTTGATTGATTTTAGATGATCATCCCCCCCATGATTACGGGGGGATGACAGTCATCCCGTGATCATGGCAATTTTAAGACTGCCGATATATCGGGAACTCAAAATCGCGGCAAGAACCCGATAAAACGATTAACTTTAGCTTAATTAATAACTCTTAATTAGTAACTCTCGAAAATTGTGTTAAACTTTTCTAAGCCAATTAGAGGTGGCTTTTTTCTTTCTTTGCTGGTGTTTACCAAATCAAATCATGTTATTCAAAATAGTAGGCATCAAAATAGAGAACTGTCTGAAGTCATTTATTGTGATTGCATCATCGGAAGGTGCTATTGTACAGATGATCCGGTCAGAAAATCTATGTAACCACATTATTACTCGTCTTATAAGGTTTTTTTTAGAGTGGTTCTGTAGGCGGAAGGCTAGCCCCATCTCCACTTTCTATATATTCATCCTGAAAATTATCCCTGCAAAATTAAGTTCCCTTAGTCGTCCCGTATTCCCATGGCAAGAAATAGTTTGGTGATTATAAGCTTCGATCAAAGTTAAATGAAGATTAAGTATAAATTATAAGCTAGTTTCTGGGTTCAAAAGGTTCCTCATTTCCTTAAAAGCCAAGCAACCTAATGATTTATCTCAGTAACCTTATTATCCGAAAGAAAATTTAATTATGTACGTAAACCTGATCTGGAACGCAATCATTTTGATTCCTTGAACCCAATTTGTTCAGCAAAAGCTTATTATTTGATTTCGGAAAACTCTTGGATTCTTGTTTTGATTTCTACTGCGCTATGTTTTCCTTTATTACTTATGTAGGTACACACGGCGACAGATCAACCTACCCATAGTTGAACTCTATGTTTATGGACATAAGGTCGAACTATGGGTAGGTTGTCAGCTGGAGATGATGGAATATTCCCAGGCCTATTACAACAAGGCGCGGAAATCCTAACTCCAATTCTAATAAAAATATTTAGAACTAGCTTTGCATGTAACGTTATACCTGAGCCATGGACTAAAGTCACAATAAAGTTCATACCAAAGACAGGCAAAAAGGACTATGCCCAACCAAAGTCCTATAGACCTATTAGTCTCACCTCTTTCATGCTGAAAGCCATGGAAAAGGTACTAGATCTAAACATACGGGAAAGTGCTTTATTGACACACCCGTTGCATAAAGATCAGCACGCCTACCAAAAGGGCAAATCAACAGAAACCGCCTTGATAGATCTAGTCGACAAGATCGAAAAATCTATCGAGGATAGGCAAATTGCCCTTTGTGCATTCCTGGACATTGAAGGAGCGTTCGATAATACCCCGACAAGAACCATAATTAGTGGACTAACTGCCAAAGAGGTAGATCGGACCACTATAGGTTGGATAGAATCGATGCTCCGCAACAGGTCTGCAAAACTAACACTGAACGATCACATCCATACAGTCAGAACAACTAGAGGCTGTCCACAGGGAGGAGTACTTTCCCCCCTCCTGTGGTCAGTCGCGGTTGACCAACTCTTGCATCTACTGGCCGAGGAAAGACTACCCACACAAGGGTATGCCGACGACCTTGTAGTAATCATCAGAGGGCCGTGTCTAGACACAGTGTCCTCTCTTGTGCAAAGAGCTCTTCACATCATACAAAGATGGTGTGACGAAAACAGTTTGTCTGTAAACGCAGACAAAACAGTCATAGTACCATTTACGAACAAACGGGACCTCAAAAAGTTAAAAGTTCCCCGTCTCAATGGCAAAACTATACCCTACTCCAAAACAGTTAAGTACTTAGGTGTAACTTTTGACCAACGCCTCAACTGGAACACGCATATTGAAACCGTCATTCAGAGGGCCAAGACCTCGCTCGGCATCAGCTATCGTGTGGCAGGGACTAGGTGGGGAATAACCCCTAAAATAGCCCTCTGGCTTTTTACCGCCATAGTTAGGCCAATCGTATGCTACGCCGCAGCTATCTGGTACAAAAAGACCCTCCAAAAAACCACAATAGACAAACTCAATAGCCTTCAAAGGACTGCGTGCCTAATCATAACAGGCGCTATGTCCACCAGCCCCGGGCTAGCTCTGAATGCATTACTCAACCTCCAACCGCTGCACATTTTTGCGCAAAGAGAAGCGAAGGCTTGCATACTCAGAGTTAACCCAAACAAGAACCGTAACTGGCAGTCGAGGTGTTTGATTAGCCTGCAGGAGGATGCCACGTGCCTCCCAGTGCTAAAGATGACCACAGACACCATGACGCCAGTATACAACTTCACCAAGAACTATACTGTTACATTTCCTTCGAGGGATGACTGGCTTGAGGGCCAAACATCCATCAAAGACAACTGCCTAACCTGGTTCACAGACGGATCCAAGAAAGGCAATGACGTTGGCAGCGGAATATACGGCGAAAACCCAAGACTACAACAGACCCAAAATCTTGGAAATTACGCCTCCATATTCCAGGCGGAGGTCTACGCCATCACAGCCTGCGCTGAAATTAACTTAAGCAAGCGCTACGTCAACCAATATATCACAATCAACTCTGATAGCCAAGCAGCCTTGCTAGCCATAGACTCTCCGATCATAAGGTCTAAGCTAGTACAGGACTGCGTATCACAACTGAATGCCTTAGGCAATAACAATCAACTTGTGCTACAATGGGTGCCAGGACACTCAGACATCGAAGGGAACGAGAGGGCGGACGAGTTGGCTAGAAGAGGCACTGAAAACCATTTCATAGGCCCCGAACCCTTTCTCGGAATCCCCAATAGTCTAACGCGAGATTCTTTGAATAGGGCCAGCTTTGGTGAGGCAATAAAGCTTTGGTGTAACACCCCAGGCATGGGCCACTCAAAAGCACTTATCAAAGGCTACAATCGCAAACTTGCGAACGGTCTCCTTGCCCTCAGCAAGGACCAAATTTGTACAATAGCAAGGTCACTCACAGGCCACTGCAAATTAAATAAGCACATGCACACACTGAATTTAAGTGACACGACCGGCTGCAGATTTTGCAAGGAGGAGATGGAAACTCCTCTGCACCTCCTATGTGATTGTGGCCCCCTGATGTACAAACGCAGCACTCATCTGGGTAGGCAGGTGCTGACACCAGATGAGATACAAACTATCCCGATCAAGAATCTACTGCGATTTCTGGCCGCAGTGGGGATTGGTAAGGAACTATAAAAAGGGCGATCACAAAGGACCAGCGATGGTCTACGTGGCACAGGCTTAGCAAGCCTGTCAAGGCCCAAAACCACAGATAATAATAATAATAATCTGTCGCCGTGCGTACCTAGGTATTGTAGCTGAGTGGTGATAGCCTCATGGAAAAGGGACTGTGGATATCACGAGCTGGTCGGCGTCAACATAATTTAATAAAACCGGTCAAGTGCGAGTCGTTCTACTCGCGCACCGAGGGTTCCGTGCCACACCACCACAGAACACAACATTATTAACTTAGAAAAAAAATCTTTTTTTTTCCGGGACCTTTAGCGCAAGACCGACTCACACTTGGCCGGTTTTTAGTATTTGTTGTTATTCTCTAGAGTTTGCTCTATAATCACACTAAGTTTGACGCTTTATGTATTGCCGTTTTTACGATAGAGCGTGAAGAAAAAACTTTGATAAAAACAAGTTTCTTGTTGAGAACCCCCCTTAATTTTTAACTTTTTTGACATTTTTATTATTTGTTAACAAATCCGCCGTAATAACGCATAATCTGAGAAGATTTCAACTATCTAGCTATTATGGTTTAAAAGTTACAGCCCTAAATAGGTAGGACAGACGGACGGACGGACAGACGGACAGACGGACAGACGGACAGACGGACGGACGGACGGACAACGTAGGCTTAGTAATAGGGTCCCGTTTTCACCCTTTAGGTACGGAACCCTAAAAATTCAAATTATATTGATAAACTCGATGAACAGCAGAAAATTGCAGAAAAATTTAATTGGTTTCTTAACATTATGTCTACTGTCCATAAAACATATACCTATACCACAGAACTATACGTGTTAATGAATAAGCGCAAAACCTCTTACACCCCAACTGATTTATAATATAACAAAATAATTAGATTGAAACAATAATTCATTATTTTGATAGTTAAAATTTAAAGTTATTCCCATTTTAATTTTTGTGGCAAAAATAATTTGTTATCATTTCAGCAATGAATGAAAGCGCTCACGTACTCATGGATACATTTTAATAATCTTGTTTTGGTAGTAATTAGGGTGAGTGCGGTGGATTGACACCGGGTTCAGTAAATTTTAAATTTTACAATCAAATAATTCAACATTGTGAAAAAAATTACCTATGTTGAAGAAACCATGATAATCCGATTCTGCTCTCGATTCTAAACAAACTACTTTCTAGTTTTGCGTTAAACGTATAAAAAAATGATATACCGACTTAAATTGATCATCAATTCATAAATCTGTAATGGATTTCACGTGGACGAAGTCATAAACATATCATCATTCTCTTGCCCATTTCCCATTATTTGGGGTCGGCGCAATATGTCATCCTCTTCCATTCATCTCTCTTAGCCGTCGTCTCAACACTCACCCCTTTTTTACACATATCATCCTTCACACAATCCATCCATCTTTTCTTCGGCCTGCCTCTCCTAGCACTGCCATCCACATTCATACTTAACACTCGTCTCGTAACATGACACTCATCCCTCCGCATTACATGCCCATACCACGATAATCTATTACCCTGCAATTTTTCCGTCATAGGTGCTACTTTCAAACTTCCTCTAATATACTCATTCCTAATCTTGTCCATTCTACGAAGTCATAAACAAAAGCTGTGTATCTAAAGCCACAAGATGAAGACAAACAACAATGTTGGCACTACACTACACTGACACGACACGGCTCATGAATATTTATCACCACGTCACGATATTTACATCATTTTCAGTTGGCACGCCAGTATTTACATAAATTGCATTTCATTATTAGAGTAACATATCTATAGTGACTTATGGCTGTTATTTATGTGGTGTTTTGTCTTAGCTATTAGATTACACGTACTCAAAGCCTGTAAACCTTGTTTACAGTCGCTTGACTTTAGGTACAGTCACCAGCAGATATATCGTAGCAAATAAGGTCGTCAAATATTTTTAAGCATTTCTAATTTTCAATAATTTCTTTACTCATAACCAATCAAAAATATAGGAACGCCTAGAACATCAAATATATCTGCGCAGTCAAGGTCATAAGCATCTGAACAGTTTCGGAAAAAAACCTTACTCCGTTGTTTTACATTTTAATTTTAAATAACATAGTAAATAAATTATTGAATATTTGCTGTTCAGATATGTATGACAAAATACACGTTTAGATATAATAATTGGTAACATTTACTGTAAAGAATTTAATGAAAATTAGCACTACTCAGAAATATTTGGACACCTTGTATTGTATGCTACGATATATCTGATGGCGACTGTACATTTTAAGTTTTCAATCATATAATCTAGAAGACATAAAAAAAAACCTGCTGTCTCATACGTAACTGCAGTACCTAGTCAACCTACTCGATTCAAATGTATGGGATAACTGATTTGACTGATTCATTGTCTCCATATTGAAAATTGGTTCAGTTTGATAGTCCAGACCACCCCTTTTATTATATTACTAGGGTTTTTGTTACACTTTAGATTAATGATTGCTCTTCGCTGCGATCCAATCGTTAATCGAAGTATTATACCTTGCAATTGCATACCTTCACAGAGGGAGTAGTCAAGAGATAAAATATTCTAAATATAGCATAAACATAAAGCTACATGTAATATTTTAAACTTTAAAAAAAAAAAAACTTTTTGTAAAGGTTCTTAAAAAATGTATACACGCGTGAGAAATAGAAAAATAATTTAATTTTGATTCTTTTTGGTTTTTAGGGTTCCATACCCAAAGGGTGAAAATGGGACCCTATTACTAAGCCTACGTTGTCCGTCCGTCCGTCCGTCTGTCCGTCTGTCCGTCTATCCGCCTGTCCGTCTGTCCGTCGGTCCGTCTGTCCGTCCGTCCGTCTGTCCTACCTATTTAGGGCTGTAACTTTTGAACCGTAATAGCTAGATAGTTCAAATTTTCTCAGATTATGCGTTATTACGGCGGATTTGTTAACAAATAATAAAAATATCAAAAAGTTAAAAATTAAGGAGGGTTCTTAACAAGAAACTAGTTTTTATTAACGTTCTTTCTTCGCGCTCTATCGTTAAAACGGTAATACATACAAGCGTCAGATTTAGTGTGATTATATATCAAACTCTACAGAATAACAAAAAATACTAAAAACCGGCCAAGTGTGATTGTCAAGTCTTGCGCTAAAGGTCCCGGACAAAAAAAGTTTTTTTTTCTAAGTTAATAATGTTGTGTTCTGTGGTGGTGTGGTACGGAACCCTCGGTGCGCGAGTAGCCCGACTCGCTCTTGACCGCTTTTATTTCTTATACAAATACGTACCTAATATATGTTATTATGTCATAACAATAAAACTATAACGAGCCCATAAGTCGGCTAATGGATCGCTGTTAGCAAAACGAATGACCGTTAAGTAAATATTAACCCGCCATTACGAACCGAATGCCTCTTGCAAGGCTCAATTACCTCGCTGTTTCACAGTTTTTGTTTCATAATAACCGTTGAAAACTAATTTGTAAAAGACATTAAATGCTTCAGACATAACCTAGTAGGTACTCGAATCAATTAATAGAACTTAATGCCTTCATAGTCGTCTCAGCCGATAGAGTCCACTGCTGGACATAGGCCTCCCCAAGGATCGCCACAACCACCGGTCCTGCGCTGCCCTCATCCAACGGGTTCCCGACACCTTGACCAGGTTGTCGGCCCACCTTTTGTGTGCATTATCTTATTATTATCCCGAGAGAAAAATCTAATCGTTTTTACTAAAATATTGTATCTAGTATATAGCTATGTAACGGACACATTTATTTTGCTAGCCTTGCTAGATAATATTATGTTGTTATACCGAAGTTAAATTCTGGTAGATAAGACCACGACTAATCATAACAACATAACCATGTAAATATTTTTACCTATTTTTTTCTCAGTCTAAAAGTTTATATTTATAAAAGTGTGTTATAACAGTTGGGACAATGATTGTACTTACCTATGATAGTGAACAACTGTCTCTAATAAACTTATAGGAAATTCGCAAAAAAATGTGGTCCATACTACATGTAATCAGCTGATCCAACGTTTGTTTGAAAATGAAAAGTAGTTTTTTTGCGAATGTCCCTTATGTTCCTTTGAGAAAGTTGTTCAGTACTATGATTATATTCACCCATTAGAGTAATGCAATTGTCTATATACCCTAACACGTAGCCAAATACCCTGTAATTTTTACTTAGCCTATTTTGTTTTTATTTGGTCGCCTGTGTAAAGAATATCTCCTTTTAACACGTTGGCTGCCATGAGCATCACCGGTGGGATCAAAAGCTAATTTTTTCAGGGTATTGTTTTGGGGATTTTTTTGGGGGCCAGATACAAACTGTGAATGCTATTTCGTAGAGGATACTCTATAGTTGTTAAGAAATGGCATTCACAGAATACCCTGAAAAAATTTGCTTTTGATCCCACTGGTGATGCTCATGGCACCTCAGTAATAGAGCGATGCTTTGAGCATCACCGGTGGGATCAGTAAATTTGTATGGGGCGTGTGAGCAATACTGTAGATGTAGTATGGTGGGCAGCCAACGTGTTAATTAAAACCGATTTCATTAATTTAATTAATTCAACTGCTGTTTGCGTATAGTCAACCTATTTGAAATGTGGGTCACCTTAGAACCCTAGTTTAAACTACATTCTATACAACGCCAGCTTCCTGATAGAACCCCACCCTAGACACTTAGCTGTCATTTCATACAAATGGGAAAAATTGACTACATGTTAAATTTCTTTTTTTTGCACTCGAGAGTTCCCGGTCACATCTTTTCTACAATAACACCAACACAGTGGTTGTTTGTTATTCTCACAAAAAATATACTCCGGAAAGATGTCTATATTTTGAATAACTAATAGGTAAGTCAAAGTCAACATAATTTATTCAATATAGGAGCTTGAAGCACACTTATTAAACGTCAAATCTTTTTTTGAAGCTACCACCGCGTCGGAACGTGTTGAAGAAGAGAAAGAAGAGAATAAGTGAATTGAAAATGCAGACGAATAATACTTTTAAAACAAAATAGATGTCTGAATAATTAACGCGGCTTTACGCCTGTCACATTGGAGTTAAAATAATAATGTGGCTCGTTGGAAAATGAACCCAATTTTGTATATCAACACAATTAATTGTTAATTGAAGATATATTTCTTGGCGACGAAGAAGTGACAAGCGTGATTTAATACTTGTTATTGTTATGTCTTCTATGAATGAGTAGAAAATTTATTTTATTATTTCACGGTCTGGGTCTCTGTGTTAGAGTTTATAAATAATGTTGCTATTTCGTACAAAATTGTGACAATGAGAAGGTAAATTGCACGGTAAAATTATGCAATTTATCAAGATGTCGCCAGCACTGCATGACAGTGCAGCACGGTTGCACAATATTGTACTCGTACGGTGCACACCGAAAACAAAAGACGTTATAGAACTCAGAGAGCACGAGAGTAAGGAAGCTATGCACACACAAGCGCACCTTTGTCTTATTAATCATAATCATTTATTTCATAAAAATAAAAAAACACCTGTACCCTTATTAAACCTGTACTAACCCATAGAGAAGAGTGGTTGTTACTTGGTTGTGGAGCTGTGGACACTAAATCATGAGGGCTTAGGCTCTTTTAGCAGTTTAACGTAGAAAAGCAGGTTGGTAATTAGCATGAGCAAGAATAATCTGTCGAGGTCTTCCTCTGCCTGTCCTCTATTCTTTCCTTCCAAAGAAAGAAAGAATGACTGAAAAAAAAACCAATGTCGAGTCGTAGGTATCTGAACTCAAAGCACATGCAGTGGCACATTGGTTTTTTTTTCAGTCATTCTTTCTTTCTTTGGAAGGAAAGAATAGAGGACAGGCAGAGGAAGACCTCGACAGATTATTCTTGCTCATGCTAATTACCAACCTGCTTTTCTTCGTTAAACTGCTCGTGAACGGAAACCTACATACGCTGAAGAAAAATTCTGATGCATAATGTGAAATCCGGCAATACAGGCTGTAAGTAACAGCCTGGCAAATAGTGAAACGGTGAACTCAGACCATCAAACTGAAAAACATTCACTATAGCCTACCTCAGGAAACGCGAAACGCTGTCTCATACATTTTAGTCGGATAGGTACAGCAGTTTTGTATGAGACATCTGATTTTTTTTTCGCGTTTCTTGAGGTAAGCTCCATAGTGAAAGTTGCTCAGTTTGATGGTCTGCGTTAACCGTTTTAGTATTTGCTAGGCTGTCTCTACACCCTGTATATATGCATTGGGCACCGTGAGGGCACAGAATAGTTAAATATCAAACCAATTTCATGCAGGCTCGTGGCGGCCAGTAGGCATGCGTACATGCGCAGCGATGTTTCTACTCTCATACTCGTACGAAGGTCGTAGTTCGTGGTTGGATATTTACTCGGTGGTGAGGGTAAAGAATTCTTATCGATACGATAAACACATGAAGAACTACTGCGGTATAAAAGGGTATAAAACGGAAATCACACGGCAAACCCTGTATTAGTTCACTTTAGAGCTTTAGCAGTAAATATAGAAGCACATAAGGCTCGTAATGTACGAGCTTAACTACCACACTCCGTCTTATCCGAAGTCCGAAGTTTATAGTCCTAAATCAAATCGCGTGACCGACTCTAGCAGCCAGTTACCGACTGCCATGCCATTGCGTGTAGCCAACAGGTGTTTCCATTAGTAAACAGTTGCCATTTCCAGGAATAATTGCCACTTGAGGGGCGAGTTGAACGATTTGGTGGGGTTCAGGCCATTGTACTATACCGTCTACTAGGAGTTAGAGTTTGATGTAGAGCGCATGCCATCAACGGCAACGCGTAGAAATTACTACTACTCGTACTACTAGTTCAAACGAGCGAACGCAAACTAGCGATGATTGCGGTATGTTCATTTACACAGAAAAAAATGTGTTTGTTAAATATAAGCAAACTTTTGATGTTTCCGAACTGTTATATAGTAGATAATCAAACGTTTGGTTATGATATGAATAGCGAAAAAAAAACAATTTATTTATAATCAAACGTTTGGTTATGATATGAATAGCGAAAAAAAAACAATGTATTTATAATCAAACGTTTTTTTATATGTAACTAGCTGTTGCATACTGCACTTCGTCTGTGTTACCCGGATAAAAAGTAACCTATGTGTCAATCCAGGCCATGGTCTATCTGTATGCTAAATTTCATCAAAATCCGTTCAGCACTTCAGCAGTTTTTGCGTGAAAGCGGAACAAACATCCATCCATACTTAAAAACTTTCGCGTTTATAATATTAGTAGGATATTATAGTAGGATGTTTATGTATATTCTAAGATACGTAAATATGGTCCCAGGCTGGAATATCGCTATGCCATCAATACTCATAGGGACGTACCTACCCATGGACGTGCCCTGGAGAAGAAATACACATATGTATATTAGGTCATTGACAAGTATTGGATTATAAGAAGAATATTGAACAAACAATTTCACATTCTACTGTCACAAAACAAGATGAAAATGCTAAAACAATCCACAAACTTCTAAGTCCTGAAGTCCTGAAACACTTCGACAGTTCGAACGATCAAATAAGTGCTCTTGACTGCAACTCAACAATAGCACTGCATTGAACGACTAACTCGTATGTGCTGTGCTTCAATTGTTTGATGCATTTGCATCCGCGCTGCGCTCGTGCCCAAACTAAGCTGTGAAATCATTCGATTTCAATCGATTTGTGTTATTTTATTGTGGTCTTTCAGTGATGTGTTGGAATTGATTGATGAATTTGTGTTCTTTGTTTTGTATGGAATGAATAGGCTAAGGGTGTATTCACACAGAAAGAGCAGCGGCGAGCAACGTCGACCAGCGTCGCGCATTTTAGCTAGCATTTCGAATCTTACTACTAATGAACAAAGTTTAAATTGACAAGCGATAGAACGGGTAGCGCGGTGCCGCGAGAAGCGCTGCTTTTTCGGTGTAAAATATTACCACCAAAATTGCCCCTGCGGCCGCTGCGCGCCACTGCTCTTTTAGTGTGAATAGACCCTAAGAGCCCACACTGGTGTTTTGATCAGTGGTTTCTTGGCAGTGAGAGACCGCGGGCGTGCACTCTGATAGAAATCGCTGCCAAATCGCATCCGCGATCGGCATTGAAAGGCTCTTAGTCCTCTGATGACCGGTCCTTCGCTGTCCATTGACAAGCTCACATTTTAGTTATGCGTTCGAACTCTTTTGATTGACTTATTAATATCGGCCTAAGGCTCAATTCCCACTGGCGCAGAGTCGAAGCGACGCGACGCGAAATAATTCGCCCCATTGAACCGTGAATGTTAGCATTTCTGCGCGCTGTGACGCGCGAACCCGAGCGACCCTTGCAGGCGAAGACGTTTTGCTGTCGCTGTGCGTTTTCAAATTTTTGCAACACAAATTCGTACCGTATTAATAGAGAAATAGATATGAATTTAGAACGGTTGAAAAACGTGACGCTTCACGCCGCGTCGCGACGCTTCGATTCTGCGCCAGTGCGGGAGTTGAGCCTTAAGGTGGACTTCCGATGCCAGCGGCCGATGCGTCTAACGCGCGCGTCTGACGCGAGGTTCTGTCATATATGACAGAACCGCGCGTCAAACGCGCGCGGCCTACGACAGACCTCACTTCCGAGGTCAGCGACTGACGCGTGCCTATTGTGCAGAGTGTTATCACTTTAGGGTATTTTCCCCGAAATTTAGGGTATGTTTTATGTTTTGGTGTTTAAACAAAAACATAAAAACACAAACAAAAAAAACCAATACATATTTTAATAAAGAATATTTGATAGATTGCTAGGTTTAGAGAATATATGAATGCATTTTTTAAACAGGATTTTGATAAAATACATTTTTGGGGAGTAATTAGACAGGGATGCGTTGCGTACCCATGGCTTTTTAACCTGTACATGGATCGCTGTCTATCTAATAATTATGTAGGCAAGAGGGATTTTCCGAAAAAAGAAAAAATAGTTTCAAGTGGCTCGATAGATGGTGTTATCGCTACTTTGAGCGACCTTGCAGATAATAAAATATAAATAAAATATTAAAAATTAAGCAAATTTTCGGTAAAATCATCGTAATATTTCTGGCAAACATTCTTGTTCTGCGTGACGTCAGGGCATAGCCGCGCGCGGCCGCGGCCGATGCGATAGACATCGGCCGCGCGCGTCAGTCGCTGGCATCGGAAGCGGCGCCATACGTTTTCATAGTAACTAGTATGGCCGCATCGGCCGTCGGCCGCGAGCCGCGCGCGTCAGACGCGTCGGCCGCTAGCATCGGAAGTCCACCTTAAGGGTAGTAGTATTAATTTGTGTACTTTACCTCCGCGGAACTATTATCGCTTATCCTGCCATGTCATGCGTGATGATTATGTAGAGAGGATTGACTGATGATAATGGAACAATAATTTGAAATTCAAAACTGTTTGCAAATATAATTTGCTCACCGAAGAGTAAAATTTTCAGTGCTTCAAGCGTCCGGATTGAGGGCTGTTATGAATATTGAGTGGGGAAATTATATAGACAAGTTGATGAGTTTAGAAAAATTGTCGAGGTTCACCTTTAGGATATGGTTCGGGGTAAACAGGCTAACTGGAATAAAGTGAAAGTCGACCGCGCCAGAACTGCCCATACTGTAAACTATGAACTGGAGTACTGCACTTTATATTATTCAGGAAAATCTACGCAACATATGTTTACCCTCAATGTGTTTACCATGATAACGTGAACTAATTTCCAGATTTTTTTATTTATTTTATTTATTTTTATTAATATATATTACAGGCACAATTCATGTTATCATGACAGGTATACACCCAATGCGACGACATTTTGGTTGCACATTTAACTTTATAAGTACACAGTTCAAACTCTTTTATCAATATTTTTTATCATATTGTTTAAAAAATGTACAGTTCTTTTCATCACCTATTACATATAACACAAACATGAATAAAACATTTATTTAGATACAAATCTAAGAGCTGCTTCCGTAAACTGAGCCTGCGAACAATGAAACAAGTCTATATCTTTAGCCACTTCGTTCAATATGCGTAATGCCGTGGTGGTCGGAGCATGAGTGAGAACATTAGTCCTGCACGAAGGCACTGCGAACAGTTGGTCTCTGGGTCCCCGCCGCAACCGTGTGTTCGGTACCAGTAGGCTCATGGCTTCTAATACCTTGGGATTATTTAGCTTCCCTCTAAATATCTTGAATAGATGAGTCACAAGTGCTAAATTCCTTCTTGCTTTTAAACTATTATATCCCACCATTCCCAGAACAAATAGAGTGGGATACATTAGCGGGTAAAAAGGATATACACCGTACTGCTTCCAATAGATGTACCTAATAAATTTATTTTGGATTTTTTCTACCATCGATGCATATTTCGCTTCATGGGGGTTCCAAATGATTGCGCTGCTTTCTAGTCGGCTTCTCACTAAGGCACTGTACAAAGATTTTACTGTAGCTACGTTATGGAAATCCTTAGCTTGGCGCAAAACAAACCCAAGATTTTGAAATGCCTTTTTACAAATATTTGTTATGTGGTCGCGGAATGTCAGATCTTGCGATATACAAACTCCCAGATCTCTAATCGAACAGACTCGCGACACATTACTCTCATCGATTTGGTAGGTATAGAGTAGTGGATGCAATGCTCTCGTGCACGACATCACTGAGCACTTGGACGTATTAAATGAGAGCTTGTTTTCGTTGCTCCACTCAACTACCCTATCGATGTCACTCTGTAAGCGAATGCAGTCTGCTTCCTCGTCGACAGTTAAGAACAACTTTAGGTCATCCGCAAACAATAGGATTTCTGCATTGTTTACAACAGTAGGCAAATCATTAATCATGATAATGAACAACAGGGGTCCCAAATTACTTCCCTGACTAACACCCGAGAGCGTAACGTATGTGTCTGAATTGGTTCCCGCGTAGTCCACGTATTGCCTTCGATTAGAAAGGTAACTCGAAAAAAAACGGAGTAGAGTCGGAGTGAAACCTATGCTGGCTAACTTTGATAAAAGTATGTCATTATTGACCGTATCAAAGGCTTTTTTATAGTCAAAATACGCGATGTCGATTTGTCCACCGACCCGCATGTCGAGGGCGGCGGTCGCGTACTGCATAAAGCATAAAAGATTTGTATGTGTCCCTCTACCGGGTCTGAAGCCATGCTGTGCATCCGAGAGCTGTGCACTAACTTGTGACGATATTTGTGTATACAAAATTGACTCCAACACTTTAGCGACTGTTGATAAAACCGCTACAGGTCTATACCCTGATACATCGGCTCCAGAGCTGCCCTTTGGCACTGGGGTTACTCGTGAGATTTTCCACTCTTCGGGATATGTAGCCGTTGTTAGGCAAGTGTTAAATAAGTGCAGGAGGGGGTGAGCTAGGACAGATGCACAGTCCTTTATGATATAGGGAGGTATACCGTCGGGGCCAGCAGAACGCTTAGGTTTTAGTCTAGTAAGAGCATTGATTACGTCTTGCAAAGACAAGAGTGGGATGTGAACGCGTGCGGCGCTCACCCCAACGGCCGCCGCCGCCTCAGCATCGAGGCGTGGGGGAGCCTGCTCAAACACTGATTGAAAATACTCAGCGAAGGCTCGTGCGCATTCCGCTTCCTGCAAGATTGTTCCGTTACTAGTTATGCAAGGTGCGGTTCTCTTTGCTCTTTTGTTCCTTATATAGGACCAAAAAGACTTAGGGTCTTTTACAAACTGCGACTCGATACGACTTCTAAAGCTATCGTAAGCGACCTCAATTTTACGCTTTATTAACGCTCGGTAATACGAAAACCTGTTGTAATCATCTGATGAGCCACTGACTTTGTATGCTTTGTGCCACCTCGCTTTCAGCTTTATGTCCTTAATGATCTCAGGTGAATACCACTCAGGGTAAGAATACTTCCTATCTTTTCCTGGTTTAGTACTCTTTCTAGGAGTGCAACTATCTATAATATTATTTAAAGTTTCATAGAAAAAAGCAATACAATCTTTAACGTTCTTAATGTTATATAGAGGACCCCAATCGTGTGTGCTTAAAGTTGTGTATAAGATAGAAAAATTACATTTATAAAAATTCAATTTTGGAAAAAGATTTCTTTCTGAGATATGAGGTGAAACTTGGTTAGATGAAGTGTTCTGTCGTGGTTGTGTATGTGTACGTATGCAACGCGCACATAGTGGAGGATGCTGCGGATCCGGGGAGACCAAACTATCACATTCACTTTGAACTATTAACTCATACTTGACCATGTTCGTTAGCACGACATCTAAAATACGATTATTGCAATTTGTTACATTGTTACACTGGCGGAATCCACAGACTGTTACAAAAAATTCATAATAACATTGTATTTCTAGTGTTGCTGAATACATGTTAAGATCACCAAGTAAGATTACGTTATGATATTTAATACAACATTGCTCTATGATATGAAACAGTCTCATATATTCATTATCTTTACTTTTGGGTGGAATATAAACCACACAACATGTAAACAGCTGTTTATTACGTTTGTACACATCAGCACATAGCAGTTCGAATACTGCATCGTCTAGATTGGGTGTGTTGGGCAAAGGCAGTGGCTGTAGGCGGAGGGCGGGCGCCGCCGCGAGCAGGGCGCCGCCGTGCTTGCGCCCATCGGTTCGGTCACAGCGCACTATATTGTACCCGCTCGGAACCAGCTCTCCGTCACCTATAGAGTCATTAATACCACTTTCAGTGATCGCCCATAGAGCTGCCGATGATGTACTAATATTACGATGAAAAGTTGACAGTTTTGTACGAAGACCCCTAACATTTTGATAATATATGTCCAACAGTACATTATGACTCTCCTTCAATTTGCTTACGAAAAAAAATATCCTCTGTCTGTGTACATGCGTTATGCGCTGACATATTCGAAGTCTTGTGGATATGATGTCCAATACACTGCTTATTCTTATAATTTAAGAGTAACATATCTAGCATTAGTGAATTACATGTATTTCGCTTATCCAACTTATGATTTTTATTATAAAATAATTCTGCACAATGTAGGTTATCAATAGTTAAGCTTATGGTCTGTAATATCTCATTAAGTTTAAATTCGTTAAGATAATTACTGTAGTTTATACCACCGAATATTACATTAGTGTTTAACAATACATTGAGACAATGATATAAGGCTGACTGAAAATGAACTACATTTTTATCGTGTGATCCCGCTGATATAATTACATAATCATATTTTGTGAAGTTTTTACATTGTTCGAGGCTACCTGAAAGAACTTGACCTAGGGAGGCGTAGGGTTTCAAAACCGAAGCGACACTGTACTCATTGCTCAAGCGTTTTTCTAAAATATTGCGTAAACCCCTTCCTGTCTCATCGGCCAGTAGTAGTATTTTGTGTTTTTTTGAACCTTCTGTGGTTTGCTCTTGTGATTGAGGAGTTCCTTTTATATCCTTAGAGCCACGCATAGTTTGCTCAGCAGCGTGTTGCGTCTGAGAAATATGCTGATCTTCAACTTTAGGACCAACGGAAGGCTGTGTGGATGCATTTTGCTTCCGTGCAATTTGTAGATCGGTGAAATTTTCGATGTGTTCGTAACTTGCATTCGATTCGGAATCACTAAGTTGTGTATTTGCCTGGCCTTTTTTCTTCTTCTTTACTGTACTCTTTTGACCGCGAGTTTTATCCGTGGAGCTACATGTCATCATGGTCTTGATTTGCAAGCTATTATTATTCTGTAATTGCCTTTTTAAAGAGCTGTTCTCCATTAACAATAACTCTATTTCACTATCTGCCGCTTCTAATCGTTGTTGCAAGTCACTAAGTTGAGTTCTTAGTTCTTCTATGTCACTCCGAGTACCAGATTGCATTTCAGGGCTACTTCTATTTACTTCTTCAGGAGAAAAAGGTATCACGTCATCATCTTCGTTGAGCAACGAACTATAGGAGTTATCGGTCGGTATGTTAGGTATATATTTTCTACGCTTGGTGGTGACATTTTTAAACGGGGATTGATCATCTATTGTTTTCGATTTTGTAGTCACTTTAGCACTCGGATTCGCCTTTTGGTCCGTTGCCATCTTTGGTGACATAACTTTTTTCCCTGGGACCTTATTAATAACCGGCTGAACCTTAGGCGATTGTATACACAACTTGCATTTCCATTTCTTCTTTGACTCTTGGCTTAATAGCCTGTAAAGTTTTTCAGAATAGCCTGCGCAGTCGAACTCATACACGTTTTTACATACCATACACATCAGGGTTTCTTGTGGATTAACAACAGTCTTACATTTATGACATACTGCTACTGGTGCTGACCTCTTTCGGATGTCTTTGGTAGTATTCGTGTTCGTTGACATGATGATAAAGTATTAGTAATCGACTTTAATAAAGGTTACTGCAACTCTTCGCTAGGTGGCGGCGCTCTTTTATATTATTTTAAAAACTTTAATTTGGTTATTCACAATAGTTCGTGGAAGAGCCGTTGTCATTAGTACATTAGCGCCACCGCACCACTGCGTTTAAAACAAATTAGAAAAAGTTTTTGTTTTTCTGCGGATTCGAACCATGCACCTTTGCGCGTGTAAATTGTCAAAAACTATACGCACTACCGCAGAGCCAAATGGCATATAACGAGAATGCCGAAAAACGTCACCTTACTCCGCGAAGCGTGTGTTCAAGTCAATGAACTCAAGATTGCTCGTTGTTTTTTTAAACTTAACGAACGGCGCAGCGTCTATGAAAGTTTTTATCACTAAATTATGCACTAAATTGAAAAATGTTGAACTTAACTGTTGTACTGGAATTGTTGAACTAAAGAATCTTTTATAATATTGAACACTGATACTTCCTTGAACAAACACAAACTTTTTAAACTTTTTATCGGCGTCTATTAAGTTTTTGCCACTAAGTATTTAAATAAGATGTAGAACTGTACTGTTTTAGTTAAATTTGAAAGAGTTTATGATAATGAACACACTGATATAACTTTCTTAAGAGAACACAAACTTTTTCCAACTATTTGGAATTTTTAATTATTAGAGAAACAAAAACACGTCCTTGAGCTGTCATGGCAGCGCGCGCCATGACAGCTCAAGGACTTTTATTTTTCTGAGAGGGAGAGAAGGCTTAGTTGACCCACATAATAAGAAAAAGTATCTACATATTACTAGATAGTTGAACGTCTTATTTATTTTAGCATTTGGTTAGCAAGGTTAAAATTGAGAAATCTTTATAATTACAAAAAATTATATTGAAAGTAAACGAAATTCAAAAGAGTTTCGTGATATTATACAAAAAAAAAAACAACTAACTGCATTTTGTTATCATGGAAAAATTTCTGTAAATGACATCAAAAAAATAGAAAGTTATATTTTTTTTTACTTTTATTTAAATAGCCAAACTTTCATCTTGATTAAAGAAGGTTCATTGCAATAAGTTTCGATCCAAATCAATAAGAAAACACAAAAGAGATTTCAATACAAATAAACTCACTGGCCATCAAGGTGTCAAAAAAAATACTTAAAAGCCATTTTGTAATAAAAAACAAATGTGTTTTTTTCTTTTTTTATTAAAGGCTTTCTCAATATTTTCTGAGGCAAAACAGCCAGTTACAATGCTACTTTACCACGAAGATTATATTTCGCTTTCTCATAAAAGCTTAAAATCTTTTGTAAAGTTAAAAAATCGACGTTTTTAATATAATCAATTAAATCACGGTCAAATAACAACAATTTCGAAAAAGTTTATTGAATCGAATTCTTCTGATTATAAGGTTGTAAATTCAGCGCACGTCTAACATTATCTGCCTAGTTCAGTATTACGATTTGCTCCATTTGCTATAGCGCAGACAGCTCGCTACAGTCGCAGAATTTAAAATTTTATTCTCACGACGTTTAGTTTCTCTGGACTTTCTTATTCTTGTCCTACGTTAGAACTCTTAAAAGCTACGGTATTAAGACTACAATGCCTCAAATCGTGGGATTTCGTTCTTCGTGATTAGAATTCTCCTTGCGTTTCCACATTATGACTCTTTACAATCAGTCCTGCTTGTCAGAAATGAATTTAAAGTCGTCAGATAATATTTTCTTTAGAATATTCTAGCTTCATGGTGGATTGCTGCCGACTTTTCATTTTCCGCATTTCTTTTGTTAATGCATACTTCCAATAAAAAAAACTACTTATGAAATACAATCAACGCTCCAAAAATTACAGATTATTAGTCAAAGTCAAAAATAATTTATGCAATATAGGAGCTTGAAGCACACTTATTAAACGTCAAATCTTTTTTTGAAGCTACCATCGCGTCGGAACTAAAACGTGTTGTCGCTGTAGAGAAGATGCGACAAGAAACTCTACAACATAACACGACTTAATAACTAAACAATATAATATTATACATTATAATATCTGGCACTACTATCGGGCACTTTGATACCTACTCCATCCCGCTGATGATAAAGTCGATAGAGACAAAAACATTCTAAGATTTTATGCATCTAATTCTTATATTTGATCAATGTTAAATTTTTTCAAACTATTTCGTCCCATTGTTGGGCAAAAGTCTCCCCTACGCCTGAAACGTAACCACGATATGATACCTGCATACCGACGTGTTATTTATGGCAAAATGTTTAAGTCGAACTTATACAGGGTGGTCCAAATAGTGACGTCAACAATTTTTTTTAGATTCCTCACACCTGGGGGTATCCAAAAATACCCCATGTATGTTCCGCGATTTTTTGTAGTTTAGAAGTTATGAATTTTTAAAGGTATTTTTGAGAATTTTCTACCAGAGCGGCTTAAAACTGTCATAACTTTTTTCATAGCATGAATTTTTTAAATTTTATTTTTGTAACATGATTGTCTGAAAACACTCTTTTACACGTAAAATAATCAGCAACACAACATCCACACAAGCTACCGAAAAAAGGGCCCGAACTGAAAACTTTAGGTTTGAATTGCACGGAGCAAAATTTTCAAAGTTCTCTTAAAAATACAAAATGGAAGTTCCATAGGTTAAAACTAATTTTAAAAACTTCGGTGATTATTCAACTTACCATGCAAGAAATAATAAGTGGTTCTTAATAGGCCATTTTACGCTGGAATCGGCATCCAAAGTTAATTAGGTAGAAAATCCGCTAAGAAAAAATGTTGTTCCAAAAAATAGTTTTAGCAATATTTTTTATTCTTATGGCTAACATTAGTCGAATATTTTCAAAAACATTTAAATAAACTAAAATTCAACGACCAGTGAAACATTTTAAGATAACACAAAAATACCATGATTTAGTCACTAACAAAAATGCGTCACTGATCGTTGAATTTCAGTTTATTTAAATGTTTTTGACAATATTCGACTAATGTTAGCCATAAGAATAAAAAATATTGCTAAAACTATTTTTTGGAACAACATTTTTTCTTAGCGGATTTTCTACCTAATTAACTTTGGATGCCGATTCCAGCGTAAAATGGCCTATTAAGAACCACTTATTATTTCTTGCATGGTAAGTTGAATAATCACCGAAGTTTTTAAAATTAGTTTTAACCTATGGAACTTCCATTTTGTATTTTTAAGAGAACTTTGAAAATTTTGCTCCGTGCAACTCAAACCTAAAGTTTTCAGTTTGGACCCTTTTTTCGGTAGCTTGTGTGGATGTTGTGTTGCTGATTATTTTACGTGTAAAAGAGTGTTTTCAGACAATCATGTTACAAAAATAAAATTTTAAAAATTCATGCTATGAAAAAAGTTATGACAGTTTTAAGCCGCTCTGGTAGAAAATTCTCAAAAATACCTTTAAAAATTCATAACTTCTAAACTACAAAAAATCGCGGAACATACATGGGGTATTTTTGGATACCCCCAGGTGTGAGGAATCTAAAAAAAAATTGTTGACGTCACTATTTGGACCACCCTGTATAATTAGAGTTTCTGCAAAACAATAATTAGTTTCTGAAGAACAATTTTTTTTAATAGGTCAGTTTATAGTTCTACGAGTCTGACACATATTTATCGCCTTTTCAACATCCATAAGTCTCTTCATGAATGCTCGTCGAGTCCTGGTACATATAACTTATTAATAAGTAAAATAAGTTAGGTACATTAATGTTTCCAACTTCTTTTATATTCCTGGCATGCGGCAGTCTATGAAACTTCCTGTGATGTTAATAGTAATTAACTAACAACTTTTCCCTTTGCCGAGTGAAGAAACTTTTGCATCTTCCGCTTTCAAGAGTAGCAAATAAATAGTTACAATTTCCACTGATATATTTTAAGCTAACAAAAAAATTACCGACTGGCTGCTTAGTTTAGACTATGACGATACGGAGGAATTGCTTGATAGACAGAATATTTAACTACCACCCCCCCCCCCCCACACACACACACACACACCCTCACAAACACACACACCCTCACACACATTTATACGTACATCCCCTTTGTGTTGTATTTAAAGTCAATCTGTGTACAAACTTTTAAAATTTCAGATATTTAAATGTAAATGTGATGGAACCACTGTCTTCCAGGATCCAGGTCTACCTTCCTTGGAAGCCAGGACTATATAGGGATATATCATCTCTAATGATACCTCGAATGTTATAATTGTAACCTTTCTATGCACACACCATGGTATTTTTTTGTCTTTTTATTTTGAAAATAAACTCCTTTTTTATTTTTATATATTCAGGATCTGGCCTGGGGTAGGCCTGGGGTAGGTAGCCTTGCATGCTTTAATTTAAACCATCAAACACACACACAAACACACGCACATCGATCGTACATTGATCGTTGTACTTACCCAAGTTGTTCCCCATATGAAACAGTTTCGTGACTGACTGATTGACAGACAGCCTAAATCACTGAAGATAGAAACATGACATTCTATAAAGGATGTAGGTACACGGGTAAAAAAGATTTCTTGAAATAAGAAAATTACGTTTTCTTCGATATATATGAGAGCGCCATATTCTTGGTTCAATGCAATTTGCTTTCACACAAGACAATTGTCTTGCTGAAAGCAAATTGCATTGAACCAAGAATATGCGCTCTCATATTTATCGAAGAAAACGTAATTTTCTTATTTCAAGCAATTTTTTTTACCTGTGTCGTGGTGCAAGAAGAATTATTTTAATTAAATCAACGCTTAAACACGTTTAAGTTTCCAATCTGTAAAAGAATCAGTGTGAGTTTGTCTGTAGACATTTCGTGAAAAACGGTAGTCATTAGGAAAAAGAGTCATTTTTGGGAAGTAATCATTTTGGTAAAGTAAACGTTATTGTAACCTGATCGCTTGTTTGTAAGGTCTTCATGAACCTAACTACTAAAAAAAATAGTAATTGAAGTACCTACCAGAAATAATCGAATTCTAAACAAGATTAGTCCATAATTCAGATACAGAACTGCAGTCCCAAGTTGGAAATTAAATAAAGGACTTCAAACTAAAAAAAAGACCTTCCACTATTCGTTCAACTTCGACAATCCACTAATTGCTTTGAAACCATTTTGAAACTAATGTTATTTCCCGAGCTCCTACTGATCAGGCTACTTTAAATCTTATTGCAACGGCATAGAAGCTAAGATATATGCTCATTAGAGAGTAGTAACACAATGCAATGATCAAGCAATAGCCACAACACACATGCTTGTACTACCCTACTGTCCCTGTCCTACCTTAGAAGAAGGATATTAATACATATTTTCAGGACTGAAAATGATTAAGAGAAAGACCAATTTAGACCAATCCCTAAAAACCTGTTTAGAAAAGATTCTCAACGTGCGCCTAGATAATGAAAATTGGACTCAAGCGACCCTCCCTATCCGCCACGGGGGCCTAGGTGTGCGACGCGTTCAGGACACGAGCCTCCCAGCGTTCTTGGCGTCTGCGAATGGTGTGGTGAGTCTGGTAACTCGATTACTCTCAGTTGATGGTGCCAGCCTTGTCATTCCTTTCGTGGACGAAGCCCTTGAGGCTTGGTCTAGGCTGTGCCCCAACATGCAAGCACCGTCCACACCTACAGTTCAGCGGGCATGGGATGAGGTCAGGTGTAACATAATCTTTCAAGACCTGATTTCCAACTCATCTGGCCCGACTTTAGCACGCTTAAGAGCTGCATCAGAAGTTGAATCTGGCGCATGGCTACATGCACTTCCATCACCCCATTTGGGGACACATCTGGACAACGACTCGCTTAGAGTGGCAGCGGCCCTCAGATTGGGGTGCAACGTATGTGCCCCACACACCTGCGTTTGCGGTGCACCAGTGGAGGCAGACGGCTTTCACGGTCTGGAGCTGCGTCAAATGCGTAGGAAGGTCTCCGCGGCACCACACGCTTAATGATATTATTCGTCGAGCGCTGGTGTCCGCCAATGTTCCCTGCACAACCGAGCCACCTGGTTTGAGCCGTACCGACGGGAAGAGACCGGACGGACTGACCCTTGTGCCGTGGCAAAAGGGCAAATGTCTCCTGTGGGATGCAACGTGCGTATGTACGTACGCTGCATCTTACCTGAGAGGCTCCATCCGAGCAGCGGGGTCGGCGGCGGAAAGGGCAGCAGTACGTAAACACCAATGGTACACAATCTTGGAGCAGAGCTACTTATTCGTGCCGTTTGCTGTGGAGACGGCAGGCCCGTGGGGGCATGAAGCAAAAACTTTTATGAGAGACCTGAGCAAGCGATTACGGGATGCGGGTAACGGTCCTCGTTCTGGGTCATACCTGGCCCAACGCATATCATTAGCAATTCAACGAGGAAATGCGGCCAGCATTATGGGCACCTTCGGGCCAGGTATGACCTGGGGTGGGCTTTTCAATTAAGTAGAATTAGTAAAATTTGTAGTTTAGGATTGTATTGTATGGTTTAAGTTTAGGGTAAGTTTTTTAGAATGTTTAGTATGGTTTAAGTTTAGTGTTTAGTTTAGTTTAATTTGATTATTGTAATTTGTGACATTGTTACGTAACTGAATAAAAATTCTCTTAGGGATAATACTTATTTGTTTTGATGTCATATTTTGTTATGACTATAAATAAACGTGTCAAATGAATTTTCAAACAAATATATTTGCTGTGGAAACATTAAGAGAAAAATAATATTACCTTTTGTGGCTATTAACGTTGACTTTGAGAGCTTGATGTGATCAACTCGAGAAGTTTAAAATACCTACAGAGATGGAGATTGCATTACAAACATTTTTTAAAGCCAGTGTCTATCTACCTTTATGACGTCACTGATATTTCCCATCTCATTTCCTCTTTACATGGAGTTGTCATTCTGACTTTCGTAATGCACTCTCCATCTCTGTAGGTATTTTAAACTTCTTTGATCAACTACAACAATAACGTGGAATCAGTTTCGGTACTGTGTGCTCAGTACCTATATTGTTAAATCCGAGTTTGTCAAAGAGAGTGTATTTAGTGCCCGTATACGGTTTTAGTTTCCAGTTTTCGACACTTTGTCGGTTTCCATTGGACGTCCGGGATTTTAGCATACACACACACATAGATACCCATGAATTAGTTCCAATGTAAAGAGATTCACTGAAAAGACAAGTCCAGTTCACTCTACGTACAAAGTCACACCAGCTGCCGTATTTTAATTCTTATGTCAATGGGTTAAACTTTCTGCAAGGAGAATTTAAAAGTGGGACCAGCCTTGCGTGGCAATACAAAGTATTGTTAGCAATGTGGCAAGCTTTTAAACTAATGAAGTTTTATGTAAAAGCGTATAAGAGATAGCGGTAAACAAAATGGTGGGTTTTAATTGTTTTTTTACTTGTGTCTGTAAGGTTCTTTTATCTTTATGAATTTTATGATGGTGTATGTTTAAAATCTAGAGTTATAAGTAGCTAGACTTTTTATTATTTCAACATGGTCCTATACAACGTGTTAATGAATTAGCGCAAAACCTCATACACCCCAACTGATTTATGACAAAATAATTGGATTGCAACAATAATTTCATTATTTTGATAGTTAAAATTTAAAGTTATTCGCATTTTAAGTTTTGAGGCAAAAATGATTTGTTATCATTATAGCACTGAAAGAAAGCGCTAACGTACTCATGGATACATTTTTATAATCTTGTTTTGGTAGTAAGTAGGGTGAGTGTGCTCGTGCGGTGGGTTGACATTGGGTTTAGTAAATTTTAAATTTTGCAAAAAAAATATTTTATATTTTGAAAAAAATTACCTATGTTGAAACCATAATAATTCGATTCTGCTCTCGATTCTAAACAAACTACTTTGTAGTTTTGCGTTAATTCATTAACACGTTGTATAGATTTAGCTAGAAGACCCCAGTGGAACGTGTTTATAATAGGTACCCGATAACAATTGTTTACGTTTTGTGTCTGGTAGGTATACAACGTGTTAATGAATAAGCGCAAAACCTGATTCACCCCAACTGATTTATAAAGAAATAATTGCATTGAAACAATTATTTAATTATTTTATTAATTAAAATTTAATGTTACTCGCATTTTAAGTTTCCATGGAAAAATGATTTGTTATTATTTCAGCAAAGAATGAAAGCGCTAGCGTGCTTATGACTAATACTCAAAGTTATGGCTATATTTTAAGAATCTTATTCGTTAGTAAATAGGGTGAGTGTGCCCGTACGGTGGGTTGACATCGAGTTCAGTAAATTTTAAATTATATACTTACTAACAAATTATTTGATATCTTGAAAAAAAAATTACCTATGTTGATACCTTGATAATTAGATTTTGCTCTCGATTCTATACATCTCATTTCCTCTTTACATGGAGTTGTCATTCCAAAGTCACGTTATCTTTAGAATGACAGCTCCATGTAAAGAGGAAATAAGGTGGGAAACATAAGAGACGTCATAAAATTCATAGATTCAGGCTTAAAAAAATAATTGTAATACAATCTCCATCTCTGTAGGTATTTTAAACTTCTTGCGGAGAAGTGACCACACACGCCACAAATGTTTTGGTAAAGGCACGGTAAAGGTAAGTCAATGTGGTAAAGTTTAAAACAAAACAAATAACATCCACAAACCGTGAACCGAAACAACATGAAGGTCAAATTTTTTGATAAACCCTCAAACAAGGCCAGGGCATTACCCTTCGGGAAATTCCGGGAATTAATATAAATTTATCTTGCCCCGAAATGGTGTTTTAATTACGCTAACAAACTTTTGTAATCGTGGAATTTTAACATCTATTGTGTTCAGCCCATATATTTGTGAAACTGTTTTGATTTTTTTTTCGATTTAGAATATACCACACCGTGTATTTCCGTGGGTATTGTATGAGATAACTAAGGGATAAGGTTCGTAAGCATCATTTTTGTAGGTGAAAGGCTGGCCACCATATTACTTAATACATCATTCAACATTTCCATTTTAATGCAAAACAATATCAAATAGATTACTTTTTCTCGTCAAATTTTTACTTTACTGCTTCAGAAGGTGGTCCGTTGTAGAAAATATGCGACAAGAAACTCCACAACACATAACTTATTTAAAGTTAACAAAATATACAAAGTACAACCGTACAACTACAAAATAAATACGACATTGAATTACATACCGTAACATTGTCAAGACCAGGTATTTTGGTCATTCATAATTATAATCATCTAGGACTTAATATTTTTGTCAGATTAATTTAGAATATCCTCTGGTATCCTATTATAAAAAAAAATACAAAAAAAAAAAAAAAAATTATTGATCACAATTTTATTTAGTGGAATACAAATGATTGAGTCCCTGACTCCCAAAGTCGAAAAACAGTGTATTGGGGGATTATAATCTTAGATTCTAATAGTGCATACAGTGCCCCTTGAAATGTGTTGACCTGGAGTGCGATTTTTGAATCTCATTCGCCGAGTTCAGCAGTTGTAAATGTCAAAATTACTATGGAGATACGCATCTTTCTACTGCTGATTTGACTTTCAAAAATCGCACTCCTGAAGTATGATTTTTGAAAGTCAAATCATAAGTAGAAAGATGCATATCTCCATAGTAATTTTGGCATTTACAACTGCTGAACTCAGTAAATGCGATTCAAATATCGCACTCCTGAGCCGAAAATGTGAACCATCCTGAAACCTCCATAAAGGCAAACTTTGGTACAACAATTATAGAAGAAAGTCTAAAAGATAACCGTTTATCATCTCAAACTAAAAAAATTTCGTCACCTCTTCAAAACTCTAAAACGTAGTCCATAAATTCACAACTCAAACTAATATTATTATCACTAGAGTAATATTTTTCACCAACTTTCAGAGACCTTAGTATGAATTGCATAAATCCATGATTTACGGTGCTACGAGCCGCTACGGATCCGTAGCGCTACGGGACGTGCTCGGTGGAAGCTCGTAGCGCTACGGATACAATGGGCTTAATAATTTTGAGCTTTTGAATGTAGAACAATGAAATTAATTGAGTGTACGATGTTTTTGAAGAGATGGGATGGTATCGTAACAAAAATTAGCTGAAAATATTATACAATCAAACTAAACAACTTTTTCTATGGGACCAATATGGAAATAGCGAAAAAAAAACAACTGTCCCATACATTTGAGTCGAGTTATGTTTACTTGCAGTTTTGTATGGGACAGCAGATTTTTTTTTTCGCTTTTTCTATATTGGTCCTATAGAGAAAGTTGTTCAGTTTTATGGTCTGATTATCCCCTTAAAATAGTTTCGGCTAATTTTTTTAGACCTTATATACAGGGTGTAAACTTAAATGCGTTACATACTTATGCTTTACACTATCAAACTGAACTAATTTTATCATGGGATCAACTTTGAAATTGAGAAAGAAAATCAGCTGTTTAAAAAATTTGGTCGAGTTGCCATTGACATTTTCTACGGAACAGCAGATTTTTTTGCTTTGGATAGCTATTTGGATTGGAATACAGTAATAGAACTTTATGAAATCGGTAGGTACGTAAAATAATGTCTAGATTTCAAACTCGAAATCGTTTCATAAAAATCGGTCGCGTTGTCGACGCGAATATACTTTTTACGAATATCTATTAAGATACCTACGGACCCGTACCTATGTATAAAATAAAATAAATAAATAAATATCTTGGACAATGTCACACAAATTATCTAGTCACATTTAAAGTACCAGAATCTAACCTGGACTATCTGGCCTGTATATAGGTATTGAAAAGTTTTCTTTCATTTCTTAACACCTTTTATAAAACAATAAAAAAAATAAGTTAACTTACATACTAAACTTTTCTGATTACAGTAGCTACCATGCTTATAATAATAGGACTGCGATCAATGTCATTCTTTAACGGAGCAGCAGCCTATTCTACAAACTCTTATCGACAATACAAAAACGACAGAATGCTAGACGATGTCACAAATTATTGACAATCGCTAAAAGCTGAATCTGCTCTATGGTTAGCGTTTAGTTCACTCAATCATTCGCTCTTTTTTCTTTTTTTTAAATGCTAAATCGTGTTCGATTTCCAAAAAAAATTAAAATTTGTGATTCCTGTCAAATTCCGACGCCCGCCATTTTCTAGCGTTATCTACAAGGTCTGGTCGATCGCCAGGGAGCGTTCAAAAAGAAACGCTCACTGTCGACAGCAACTGTCAAAAACTGCATGTTGTCTAGGCTTTTTCTATTCGTTTTCGTTCTTTTCTACAGTCCCATACATTTTTTATCGTTTCTACTGGCGTTAACGCTAATCGAAAGACAACTTGTCTAGAGAGCCAGTCATAATAAGGTTGATAAGTATAATTTTTTTTGGAGTTCGTACCTTCGGTAAATGTTCTCGGCTGTCTTAAGGGTCATTTTACCGTTCAGTGGTGTCTTTTTCACAATATTTAAGATTTCTCAATCAAGAAAGCCTAGTGCTACTCCAATATCCCACAAAAGCCTTATTTTGTGTACAACACGTGTACAGGGTGTAAGGAAAAGTATCATTAACTTTTAAACCACATACTCTATCCATCAAACTGAACAACTTTTACTATGGGAGCAAAGCAAACATCTCAGAACAAAAAATTATCAGCTGTCCCATACTAAACTGCAGTACCTACCTACTCGATTCAAACGTATGAAAAAAAGAAAAAAATAACGTCCACTTTTACATTTATTTCGAAATTCTTAAAAGTGTTATTTTATGTATCTTAAAAGTGGTATTCAAGGTCGGAATAAAGTGACGATATTTAAGGGGTTCGGTCATTTATTATTCATGTAAAGTGAAGAAGTTTGCTTTATGCTTGAGGGATTTTTATCAAGGTCATTTCGGTTCAAGTTTCTGTCAACTTTATTTAAAAGTTTGAAGGGATAGGAAGTGTTAAATTAGAGAAAAGTAAGGGTCAGCGCACATCTAGTGGAAAAATGCTCGAGCAGTTTTTATCCATAAATTCGTACTGAGCGCAATTACAATTGGAATAGAGTTTGAAAATAGCGTGTGAGAGCTAACACGAACATACGCTACAGGGATCTTTCTCTTTTCAACTCAATTGTATAGGCCAGTCATTTTACGGAGTTTTGTTAGGTGGGGTAGGGAGTAATTATTAATTGGACTTTTAAACTGTTATCGGCACCATTTAGTGACAACAATACTATCCTAAACCATATTAAAAAAAAATTGCTACGCAACATAGAAATCAAAATTGTGTATCCCAGAAGACTTTTAAATTAATAATATTAATACCAATGCACTCATTTGAATTAGATTTAACAATATACATTATTATTGATAAAAAAAAGGCATTAAAATAAAAAACTGAGGTATTTATTAGAAAATACGAATGAATTTTTCAAAACCTTCTAAGTAGATAAAAATATTTACACCATTTTTGAAGTATGTATGATGGTAAAGCCTAAAACATGTGCAAAAAAAAATTTATCATCAGGTTTTTTAGAACGAGATAATATCTATATTTTAAAATTGGAACTGTTGCTGACGTAATTTTTTTTTAATTTTGGTACATTTTTAAGCTCAAATTGGCTCTTCAATATTATAGCGAAAAAAAAATGCAATTAGTTATTAGTCCCGGCTCAACCCGTAAAATGACTGGGCTATGTAATTGGGTTCATTATCGATTAAAATTTATTAATGAAAATTGCTCGAACATTTTTCTGCTGGATGTAAGAGTGGTCTTGGGATGCCGCGCCGCCGTATAAGAATGCCCAATATACCTTCCTCGAAGGTAGGCCCGTTCCATTTAGTGGGACAGAGGATAGTCTGTGCTGGGCGCTCTATCCATACAAACGAAATTTCATCTTTTTTTTTCCAATACTAACCAATTAAAGTCAATATTGCAAAACACAACCTAGAAACGATCTTTATGTCTGTATTTTGTCAGATTTTTATTACGATGACGGAAGCCGGTGCCGGTTTTGACGTGGTCACGAGCAAAACCTAGTTTTATTTTATATAAATCTCAAATTGAAATAATTTTATTAGACGTACACCTCGCATAAATAAGATGTTTCCTAACAACAAACCATCGTAAAATATTGCATCAAACAAATAAACTTACAACATAATATTTCACACACATAACACAATAATATAACTTGAAACACAAAAGGCGTGTTTATAGATAGCACTCGACAAAACAATTCCCTTTATTGCGTACCGGATGAGGTTCTATTCATTCCAATTTTCGATGGTACACCTTGTTTGCTGAAGGGTTTTCTCACATTTATGGCAAGACGGGATTTACGGAAAGAATAATTTACGGCCTAGCATCACAGTTTGGATTTATAATCTTTCAAGTAATGTAGGTACTATGATACTTTTGACGACCCGGTTGGTGTAATGGTTACCACGCCGGACTGCCAAACCAGGGTCCTGGGTTCGAATCCCGGTTCGGTCATGGATGTTATATTTTTGTGCCGTTGTTGTATGATTCCCATAACAAAAAGCCTGAGGCTTACTTGGGATCATTACAATGTATGTGCCTGTGAGCGTTATTTATTTTATTTTATTTTTATACTATCACGGACGTTTCCGCCTGACCAAAACTAGGCTCATTTTTATTTTTATACTTACTAAAAAATAAAAGCGCCATCTACACCCGCCCTATTGATGAATAGACCAATGAATGAATAGTTTCCAAACTATTATGCGCGAAATTATGAGATTTTTTTTTAAGTGATCAGTCGGAAAATTCCGCTATAGTACGTACGAAGTAGGTACGTAAAGTTAGAATTTTGGTTAAATACACAAAACAAACAAAACAAAACAAAACACAAAACAAAACAAAACACAAAACAAAACAAAATACAAAACAAAACAAAACACAAAACAAAACAAAACACAAAACAAAACAAAACTTTAACGTTGCATTGTGAAAAGGTTTTAGCTTGTTTTAGCTGTAATGCAATTTGTTAAAATAAATAAATAAAATAAATTTAAGGGTGTATTCAGACAATGAAACTAAACAATTTTACATGGGTAGAAAAAACAAGAGAAATTATTAGAAAATCGATAGGTTGAACCGCACTTTTGTATTCTCCAAACAATTTTCTCGTATTTCGACCCATGTTCCTTAGGGAAAGTTGTTTGGTTTCATTGTTTGAATACATCCTTAAAGTTATATTAGTAACTAAAAACTAATCTAAACTATTATAAAACTGTAACAGAAGTGTGTCTGTACATTGAAGATATTTACAAAAAAAAGATTACGATATGGTTTTTAGGCTTCCCTGATTCCAAATCACAAATTTTTTTACTTTTTGTCTGTCTGTTTGTTTGTTTGTTTGTTTGTTTGTTCGTTTGTTTGTTTGTTTGGGTGTTTGTTTGTTCGAGTATCACGCAAAAACTACTGAACCGATTTTGATGAAACTTTTTTTGTTTGATAGCTTATCATCTGACTTAAAATCTGGTATATAATTTATGCGGACGAAGTCGCGGGTAAAAGCTCGTGGTGTATAATTTTCTACGAATATAATTTTATCCTTAAATGATATTTGCAAAGCTGGCAATCACCACTATAAAAAGCGAAAATGGTAAATCAGTTTAATGGTCTGAACCACATAATAGTCAACATCAAAAGCTTTGATTTATTTATTCAATGCTAGTAAGGTTATTGTTAGCTAAGGTAAATTCATATTCACGATGTATTCGACTAAGTACGCGTGCCCCACCGTCGTTATCGTTAAAGCGATGTAGTGGTCGAATAAGAATCCATATTTCAACGTATACTTACATTTAGGATAGTTAATTGTCTCTGTGGTGTAGTTTGTTTCTTATTCTTTCTTGTTAAGAGGCTCCCCATAGGTAAACGCTAGCTCGGGACATATTTTATTAGAAGCTATCTTCTCGTTATTTGCGAGACATACAAATAATTGAAAAGTGTAGCAATATTCTTCAACATATCGGCTTTATTAGATCATAATAATATCTCTTATTTTTCTATAAAATACATATGAAACCTACAAATACAAGTTCGAAGGAAAGCCTAAATATTGGAAAAAATCTGTATTATGTGCATCTACTTTTAAAGTTGAAGTCACATTTACTTAAGACACACACACACCTTTGTGTAGACAATATTAAAATCTAAAATTGCTATTTAGCTAATTTTTTTTAAGACCAATATTTAATGAGTTTATTAGATAATTGTTAAATTTGGGGCGAATTCTTATTATTTTAGAATGTGATTTCCTTGGATTAGAAGGCTCCACTGTGACATAATGAAGGACAAGCTAGTCAAAAATAGGTATACCTACTAAAATGACGTCATTTAGTAGAGGTGAGGTTGCTCTGAAAGAGTCAAGGTCGTTCGGTCAGGGAAACCCCTTAACGTAGAGAGAAGCTTTGGCTTTATAAAGGACTTGTAGTATGCAAGAAGCTCATACAAGGTGTTAGGAAATGCAGAAACTCTGTATAAGATCGAATAACTGAATAACATTTGCTGATGAAAATCGACTTTTCTTAGTAATCTACGCGGCCAATTCGTAAGAAAATTCGAAACATATTTTTAGGGATTTTGAAAGATGCGGAAACTGAATTTTTATCAATAGGTTTAATTAATTGATTTTATAAATCAGTCTTTAAGTTTTGTATTTGTTAAAACCATATGCAACACATAATAATGCAATGGTAAATTGTTTTTATACAATTACGTAGTGAGTTAGAAGAAAGGAGGAATTACGTATAGTCTCAAAATACGTACATTTTACGACACTTTCAGTAGCATCCATAATAGTTAATTGCATAACAATAGCATAATCAAAGTTGGCGTGATCTATAAATGTTTTAATGTCTTCCACGGCCGTGCTCATGCGCACTGAGCATCGCTTCTAGTTCCGTATTGTATTTTTAAACAGTATACTGTAAACCGAATACTAAAACTTTTAAAACAGCCAGTTCTGTGCACCTTATTGCTTTAGAATAGATGTGAGATTTGTGCAAAGTTTTAAAGTTTGCGAATGTCGGTAAATTGTAACGTGAAAGCAAACGACCCACAGTGGGCGCATTTTTGCTAACTTGATTTTACCGAGGCGCTTCGCTAAACAAAGTACACAGTTTCGGATTGTATTCTTAACAATCTACAATTTGTTTTTTATTTATAAAATTTCTTGTTTTCTTTACAAAGTTAGCACAATCTGAACATAAGGTTTATTCTACTTTGGACAGATGCCTAACTGATTTTAAATAACATCGAACTTTTGGCTGAAGTCCTGTGATAAAACCTTGATACTTTTCTGACGTCGAAGTTGAAAATGAAAAAGTTTTTTTGATTGAAATCACTTCTCACAGTGTTGCCACCTAACCTCCGGACCAAGTAGCTAAACCGTACCCAAAAAGTGGCTAGATACTGGAAATTTCACAGTCGCTAAAGTGGCTAAAAGTGGCTGAACACAGAAAAGTTTAAAAAAATAGATAAATATGCTAAGACGCAGTTTAATTGCATCAATAATGCTGATTTTAAAAACATTTATTCTATAAAATTATGTTCTTTTATAATTGTTTGAATATAAATATTGAATTTTGAGTGACTTATTGTAACCCATTCTATTACTAAGTTGATGTTTTACAATGCTCACCGTAGAAAATAGCCTTTCGACTTCTACGTTTAGGTAACCGGAACTCAAAAACAGTAAAAAACGCTCGAAGAACCCTTTAAAATGGTTAACTTTAGCTTAATAAATTGATATTTATTCATAAATAAATAATCAAAAAAGTGGCTAGAATAAGTAGCTAAAACATTTAGCCACCGTATTTTTTTTTGTAGCTTACACGTTGAAAAATGTTGCTAGATCTAGCTAAGAAGTGGCTAAAGTGGCAACACTGACTTCTCACGAAATCTCCTCCTTCGAAAGAAGGGCCGTTTCTCAGAACAGTAGGTATATCCTACTGTTCTGATCTGACTACCAATAGTATGAATTATTTAATTAAATGGACTGTGTTTATGTGATTATGTATAAATATTGTAATAATTGTAGAGTTTCTGGCCGCGTCTTCTCTACAGCCAGCGACAACACGTACCGACGCGATATTTAACTTCCAAAAAGATTTTTACTAAGTGGCTTTCAAGTTCCTGTCTAGACTATTATAAAACTGTAACAGAAGTGTGTCTGTACATTGAAGATATTTACAAAAAAAAGATTACGATATGATTTTTAGATGTCCCTGATTCCAAATCACCAATTTTTGGATTTTTTGTCTGTCTGTTTGTTTGTTTGTTTGTTTGTTTGTTTGTTCGTTTGTTTGTTTGTTTGGGTGTTTGTTTGTTCGAGTATCACGCAAAAACTACTGAACCGATTTTGATGAAACTTTTTTTGTTTGATAGCTTATCATCTGACTTAAAATCTGGTATATAATTTATGCGGACGAAGTCGCGGGTAAAAGCTCGTATTGAATAAATCCTTTTAACTTTTGACCGTGACCGTACATTTCGGTCTATTTTCTTCTTCTTTCGTATACGTGTAATGCATTTCCATGCTATATTTTGTGTGGTGTTATGTAGCATGCTTGCAGCAAGACATCGCACGTGCTGTTTCATTCTATGAAACTTTTCTACGCTAAATTAGCTCATGATGTTAGTGTTCAATAACGTTTTCTGATGATTCGTCACCAATCGACGAAAATAGTTCAGTTGTAATGTTTATTGCGACAGGAATAAGGCAAAAACATTCAGCAAACTTAAGTCCTTAACTACGACTATTCGCATTCGACAGATACGACAAAAAGTTTGAACGATTTGTATTTCACTGGGTTGGTTACGATCTGGGAGATTATCTCTTTTTTTCTTCGGTCGATGTGACGACTATGTCATGTATTGTAGTCTGTTTATTTCTGATTATATTGTTGATGGGCGAAAAGCAATGCAAATACGTGCAAAGCCGTGAGACTTTCTTAATATGCTAAATGTTTTTAAGGGGATATGATCAGACCATCAAACTAAACAACTTGCTCTATGGGAATGGGACATCACAAAAAGATCCTGCATCTATAGTCCAGCAATGCTAGCATGCCACCCACGACAAAGCGTTTAAACGAGAAAATCGTCATGCGCGCGCTATGTCTGTTCTACGTAAAATAGTAAAGATGGAGACGACCCGGTTGGTGTAATGGTTACCACGCCGGAATGCCAAACCAGGGTCCTGGGTTCGAATCCCGGTTCGGTCATGGATGTTATATGTTCGTGCCGTTGTTGTATGGTTTCCATATTAAACAAGCCTATAGTGTTTAACTTGGGATCATTACAATGTATGTGCCTGTGAGCGTTATTTATTTATTTATTATATCTCGATTTTTATCGTTTGCTCGGGGGTGGCATGCGAGGCCTACAGAGTCGTGGCATGTTAAATAAATGATTTAATTAGAATATACACTAACTTGATAAACAAATTGCGACCACAATTTCAGTCGCAAAAATTACAATACAGTGTAAGCTACAGCCATCGATAGATTGGATAGACTAGTTTTCGAATAAATTCTCAACGAGTTTGAACGCCCCGCGCCGGCTCGGAGCATCGACTCAAATATTGGCACGAGCTCCGACGAGCAAATAAAGTCACGAAAAAACATTCAGAGATGAATTCTGTGTGTCAGCTTCACATAGACATGGTTTATCGACGTGTCTTTTCTAGTATATGACTGTCTTGATGTGAGAATGTCTCCTTGTGTATGCCACACATCTGTGGAGTGAGGCTGTCGAGAGATACGGGGAGGCACTTGCCGTGTCACTTGACATTTCCAAAGCCTTTGACAGGGTCTGGCATGCAAGCCTTATAAGCAAGCTTCCATCATATGGAATTCCGATTGACCTATGCGACTGGATAGCTGACTTCTTGAGTGAACGATGCATACGAGTAGTCATTGATGGATACTCATCGGATCAAATGGCTATTAATGCCGGTGTTCCTCAGGGGTCAGTTCTGTCAGCTACTTTATTTCTGCTGCATATAAACGACATGCTTGTGCCCGGAACCTTTGGGTATGCTGACGACAGCACTGTTTCTGACAGATATCTGTCCGGTGCAGGGGTCAAATTGGATGTTACTCAGTCTTGTCGAGAGGCCATGGTGCAGCGATTAAACTTGGCCCTTGAATTTGTGTCCGACTGGGGTGACGCTAATCGGGTCAGTTTCAACGCAAACAAAACACAGGCGTGCCTTTTCTCCACAAAACGGAGTCCCTTCGCTTTGACTCCGACTTTCCGAAATGTGTCCATACCGATAGCTGATCGCCTGGAGCTCCTGGGCATTAACATATCGTCCGATTTGAATTTCGGGCGGTATATTGAGTCCATGGCGAAAACCGCAGCGAAAAAACTGGGCGTCCTTTCGAAGGTCAGACGGTACTTCACTCCGGGACAGCTTCTACAACTTTATCAAGCACAAGTCCGATCGTGTATGGAGTACTGCTGCCATCTTTGGGACGGGTCTGCCCAATACCAGCTGGCCGCGTTGGACTCAATCGACAGGCGTGCCAGGAAGCTCATAGGTGATCCAACCTCTGTGGCGAAGCTACAAAGTCTTGAGCATCGTCGCAAGGTAGCCTGTCTATCTGTTTTTTATAGGATACATTTCGGAGAGTGTGCGACGGAATTACACGATTTAATACCTCCGTCTCCCTTTCATCTGCGGGGGACGAGACGCAGGCTGGGTTTCCACCCTTATGTCGTTGACCTACCAGCAATTCGCACGAAGAAGTTTGCTTCTTCTTTCATAGTGCGCACGGCTAAGGAGTGGAACGCACTGCCTGCGGACCTGTTCCCTGAGCAATACAACCTGGGCCTCTTCAAGGCAAGAGTGAATAGGCATCTTTCTAGGTAAGCATGCTACATCTTCGGCCTCATCATCACTCAACATCAGGTGAGATTGGGGTCAAATGTTTACCTATCGAACATTAAAAAAAAAAAAAAAAAAAAAAAGAAAGAAATCCAAACTGTAAATTTTTATTTCACCATCAGTCTGCCCTCGTCCACCTAATGATCAGTCTGCCCTCATTCACCTGCTAATTAACCACTGTGTTCGGCCTTTCTCATCCAATCGCTCCCATAATCTGCATCATCATCTCAGCCGATGGACGCCCACTAGTGCTGGACATAGGCCTCCCCCAAAGATCACCACAACGACCGGTCCTGTGCTGCCCTTATCCAACGGGTTCCCGTCGCCTGCACCAGGTCGTCGGTCCTTTGTAGGGTTACCCATGCTGCTCTTTCCGGTACGCGGTACTCGACAACTCTTCGGCTCCTTCAGCCATCGGTTCTGCGAGCAATGTGGCCCGCCCATTGCCAATTTAGTTCGGCAATTCTTTGGGCTATGTCGGCTACTCTGGTTCATTTCTGATTTTATCTCACAGGAAAACTCGGCCCTCTACATTGCCCTTTGGGTGACTTTCTGCCTTTTTCTGTTGCCTTGAGTGAGCCACTACGTCTCTGTTTCGTATGTCATCACTGGCAATACACGACTTTCGTTTTGAGACACTGTCTGAGACACCAAGCACGGAATCATCTTTCTTTTCAGACAATCAGGTGATTCAGCCTGCAATGTCCTAAACAACTGAAGAAAAACGCACAAAGTAACATTTCACTAGGTGGCCGTGGGAATCGAACCCAAACCGTTTAGAGATAAATAGGTATGAAATCTTTATCTTATTGCAATAAACTCAAAAAATCTAAAAGTTAGCTAGCTAAGCTAAACAGCGTTTATAATCAAAACAACCGAGATTTATGAATTACTTACCTACCGTATAAAAAGTGATATATGTTCACAATCGGGAACGGGAGCGGTAATAAATAATTCCTGAAAGGAATATCATTTCCTGAAAAACTCCATGTTTAGCAGTCGATTGCGATTGTGTTTTGTTAACTTTAACAAGTTTGTTCGTGGTCAAGTTAGATGAAGTTTCAAAACGAAAGGTTTTGTTGGAAGTAGAAAGTCCATTGCTTTAAACGTAGCACGCGCGCGAATTGCCCGCATGCGGTCCATCCCCGCTGTTTTTAGAAAATCAAGGAACTCCGTTACGTGATGAGATCGTCCGTCACACTATTTTAGTACAAACTAAGCTGCTGGCAGACAGCTGATTAATACAGCGTTATCGCTTAGGTTAGGGCCCCAAGAGCCTTTTTTCAGTATTTAGGTTTGCGCACACGTGCGTCTCTAACCTGCATGCGTGCCGCCCGCGTTCTGTCGTTTCATACTTGCTGCCCGCGTCCCGCATGCGTGTGCCACGCTTGACTGGAGAAGCAAGTATGAAACAGTATAATGTGGGCGTCAGGTATGCGCGTTGCGCGCCCGACACGCTCAAGGGCGCAAACCCGCGTATCTGGAAGAAGCTCTTAGGCTTTCACGCGAAAACTACTTAACCGATCATCATGAAACTTTGTACACATATTCTTGGAGGTATTAGAAGTAACATAGGATGCTTGGGGTTTTCCAAACTCCACGTGGACGAAGTCGCGGGCAAAAGCTAGTACCCTAAGATAATAAAATAATTGTAATTTTTGTCGTAACTGAACTAACCTACCTAACCTTTTTCCTTTTAAAACTACATCATTTGTGCGCGCACCGCTGCAGTAAGGGCCCTACTAGTTTCAATCGACTACGGTCGAATCGGTACGATCCTAACATAGTTTTATGTTAGCCACTAGGCCACAATGGCTTCATAAATTACCAATAATTTACATTATTAACAACTTATATTATTTATCTTAGCAACAAAAACATCTCATTCCCCATGTAAGGTTATGAACTGACCAAGGCCACGCGTATCGCCTGCGGTAAGGACCTGTCGTTATCCCCAGCGTAACCTAGCATACCCCAGTTATGTCGAGATAACGAACTGGAGCTTAACATCATCGTTGGACGTTCGTAAAATTTCGCCAAAACTCGTAAACGTTCGGGAAGCCTACAAGTTGCTTAAATTATTCCACAAGCTTTTCCCCCGTGGCTTTCTTAAAATAAGCTACTTATTTCCGGGAATTAGGGAACAATTAAATGCTTGTTTACGTATAGGTCTGAGAACTAAAGTAGTTGACATACATGCTGGTCACATCTGCCGAAGAACTAGCAACCGATTGCACAGATCGATGCATGGTATAAAATAAAGTCGCTTCCCGCTGTCTGTCTGTACCTATGTTTGCTTAGATCTTTAAAACTACGCAACGGATTTTGATGCGGTTTTTTTAAATAGATAGAGTGATTCAAGAGGAAGGTATAAGTTATATCAGTATTGCACCCGTGCGAAGCCGGGGCGGGTCGCTAGTTAATAATAAGTTACTCCGATGGGGAGTTAGAGTTCTAGAATGGAGGCCAAGAATTGGTAGGCGTAGTGTGGGATGCCCTACGGCGCTGGACCTATGAAAAGCGTAGTCGTGAGCGACTGGATGTCGAAGGCCAAGGATAGAGTTTTGTGGCGCTCATAGGAGAGGTCCATGTTCAGTAGTGGACTACCTATGACAGGCATGTTAATGATCATCATGAAGTGCATGACGCCAGGCAGATGTCCAGTCGTAAAACTTGTAACTAAACTTTAAGCAATATGGATAGTTGTGATAGTACATATTACGGCGACCCCAAATGATGGGATAAGAGCAGGAGTATGATGGATGGTGGGTAGTTTGTAAAGGAGTAAAGCCACTAATCCTATCGTTAGCTATTTGTAAATCATTGGGTTAACCACGAAGTGTCCGACTATTTAAACTCCGCGACACCATTATTTATAAGCATACATTGAATTTAGGTTTCCAAGTGTAATTTTGTCGCAACCACTCATAAGTTAAGTTCTAAAACAACAAAAAAACAACGCAGACAACGTTATTAAAAGAGAAATACGTTCAGGTGCAATTTTAACATTTCATAGCAGCAAGATTTTGTTAGCTCGGATATACAATCATGTATTTTCACTCTTTTACTCCAATTTTATTTTGATAACAACACAAACCTTCTTCTGAGGCAGTCGGGTAAAAAATTCGGTTGGTGCATTAAATCTTACTGTAGAATCTTGTACTATTTAAACACTCGTCTCTAAGCCACATTAATGGGTTGTAATCTATTCATAATATGCATATCGGGCTTCCCGAAAATCAACCTTAAAACCCGGACAATTTACTTTCCCTAATGCAGGAAAACCATAAAAATACTTTCACTGCCTCCAGCTGAAAGCTGAGACGAGATTCTTGGCGGGAAAGCCGACCGAAAACGTGTTGCTATCGGAAAATGCCGCGGGCTGCAAATGCAAAATGAATTACTGGCTTTTCCATGGTTTTCCCGTTAGTCTGGTTTTCGGCTCAAACGCATTTGGGTCGAGGCATCTGCATTGCGTATTGTTGGACAGCCAAGTGTTTGACCGAGATCCTAGTGCTTTATGATCCCTTGAACGCTTTCACTTGACTTAATGTATTGTGTTTATCTAGGTCGTGAACTATATCCTAGGCTTATGGAAGTCTAGACGGTTTGGCTCGTTGCTTGTCATAAACAATAAGCCGTTCCAAGTTTCCTGTTTTATATTTCTACCAAACGTTTAGTGAGTTATTTTTTTACGTATATGTTCCTACGAATTTACTATGCCATGTATCGATAAAGCTTTTATTACTGACTTTGTATTACTTTGACTATCCGCCACCGCCAACACGTCTCTTCTGTATAAACCGCGCCTAAGATGCCATGCCTCTGAAATCTGTTATGAGTCAAAAAGAAAAAAGGCTAAAAGAAAGTTAATGTGGTTCAGTTTTATAATCGTAATCCCCTTAAGTATAATATAAAGCAACTAAGTTTACACTCTCTTAGTCATAGTTAGATATACAGGGTGAAATTGATATCATTGGCATCCTTTTAAACTAAGAGTCTCCCCATCAAACTGAACAACTTTTACTATGGGAGCAAACCGATCGGAGCAACTAAAAAATCTGCTGTTGCATACATTTGAGTCGAGTCGGCACGGTACGGCACTGCAATTTAGTATGGAACATCAGATATTTTTTTTTGCTCTGGTCAGTTTGCTCCCATAATAAAAGTTGTTCAGTTTGATGGGTAGACTCTTAGTTTAAAAGGATGCTAATGATACCAATTTCACCCTTTATTATCGATGGGTTTGCTCTTGACCTCAATCTAGTCCACGGGACAAAGATATCTAGCAATCCACCCCAGCTTCGCCCGGATGGGTTCTATAATATAATTATTAAATACACCACTAGTTTTTAATTACTAACGTAACTTTAAGGGTGTATTCAGACCATGAATCTAAACAACTTTCCCAAAGAAACATGGGTCGAAAAACGAGAAAATTTTTTGGACCTCCCATAGAAAATCGATCGGCCGATCCGCACTTTTGTATGGAAGGTCCAAAAAAAATTCTCATTTTTCGACCCATGTTTCTTTGGGAAAGTTGTTTAGATTCATGGTCTGAATGCACCCTTAAAGTTACGTTAGTAATTAAAAACTAGTGGTGTATATCATACACATAGCCCTTCCCTAAGAAATTCTCTAAATAATGACATTGAAAAACGGTATCAAAATCAGTTGCGTGGTTTAATACAAGTAATCCGGAGAAGCAAAATGATGACAGACTCGGATTGCGAATTTGTTTTTTTAATAAATTCAGTATGTCTACACTTCACTAGCCTAAACTACGGTATAAGTACCACGTAACCAGTAAGTGTGACAGGTAGTGAGCCCGTCACCACTCGCTGAGCAGTGGGATGGGATCATGGTCTTAATTTCAAAGTTTAAATTTTGTTAAGATATCAAATCAAATACCGAGAACTTTCGGAATGCTAAACCTACTGAAACTCCATTAGGGAAATGGAATAACTTGTGAAGATCTGATTAAAGAAATAGTGTGAAACTTTGATTTTGGCAGGCTTTTATCGCTAAACTTCGAAAATTAGGGCTTAATAAAATATCTACAGGCTTAAGGCGTAGTGTCGTGCCAAAAATCTTTCTATACAGGTTGGCCCATTTATATTGAAATACTTAAGCTGAAGTTTTAGGACCAAATTCAGTTAGCAACATGTTTTTCTGTGAATGAAGATCATTTATGTATTGTATAATATAACGCCAGGTCTCTTTTCTATTAACTACGATCTTGACACACCCTTTTCGCCCCATTAAAGTTTAAACATCTTATACATATTCGCTGGTTTCGAGTACGCCGTACCTCACCTTTCCGTAAGACAAACGTAACTGATTTGGCCAGTGTATTTCCTAGTTTTCTTTTTTTTTCATAAAATATATATTTTTTAATTCAATGTCCATCCATGGCCATAGTCTGAGGGCCAATATCGCATTCGCACTTGAGGTCCGAACCGTCTTTGTAAGCACACGTTGAACAGGTTGTCTTTACTCCGGTCGACCTGGGTTCGGAGTCTATTTAATCTCCTCAAAATTGGCCTATGGGGTCCTGTCATGGTATCCACAAGAGGGACAAACGGGTCAGGAAGTGTGGTACTTTCCCGACAGAGACCACCTCTAGGTTGAGGAGCCTCACTTTGAATTGAGTCGACACGCTTCAAACAAAGTACAACTTATAAGCCTACTTTTATATGAGAAACGGCCACGAAACGGCAAACCTCGCAAATGGTTTCGTTAACATTTCTATTTTATCAAGACGACTAAATCCGACTGCCGCCGAAAATGTTTACCTTCGTCGAAAAAAGTAATTTGACGCGGTCTCCTCAAATTGCGAATAAAATTAGTAGTATTATCACGTGCCCTTCGTAAGACCTAGAAAGCTTGAAGTCTAGGCCAGACTAGCTGATATAAAGTTATTCGTATGACGTTATGAGTATACCTACGCTATTTGCATAATCGCCTGTTGGTTATCTAATTAAGGTATTACGCATAGTTTTAAAGAGTAGGTAGGTACCTGAATTTCAGCACCAATGTTTTTTACGAACCAATGAGCTCAATGTGGGGTTTGCCATTTTGATTTCTTTTCTCTTTTTCCAAGTTGAGGTTTTAATTGGTACTCTGTACTGGCATAGCCTCAAAGTCAAAAGCCCCAATACTTAAATAAAAAAGAATATTTAAAAAATTGTTCTAGAGATGGGCTTAATCTTTTTTTTTTTTCGAAAATATCAGCACGTCTTTATTTCGCGCAGTGTTGGGATGTAGTCTGCAGTCATTATACATGGAATGCATATAGATAATTCTTATTCATATGTTTTCTCTTTAATATTTCAGGTAAGTTTCCTGTCTTCTTCTGGACAACAATTTGGCTATATTATAATTATGTCGGTATGTACGATTATTTTAATCCATCGCTAAGAAACCCGTTGAACAACAACAGAACTATGCATGACTCATATCTCATAGCATAGAATGCCAATACAGGGTGTAAGGGACAGCCGGACAAAAATACTGAAACGGTGAATTCAGAATCTTCGAAATTGCGAAAAAAAATCAGCTGCTTCATACATTAGATTCTGATCTTTCAGTATTTCCCCGGATAGCGGCTGTCCATTACACCCTGTTTATCGATATGACAATACAAGTAAGTGCCTTTCATTCCTTATTAAAAATTAATACTAATTATAAATTGTTTTGACAAAATTACGTACACAACACAAGAAAATTTGCATTTGAGAAGAATTTGAATGAGCACTTTGTAAGTGGAACGTACTATGAAATGTGGAAGACGATCACAAACTACCTCACTAATCATGCCAAGACCGTGAATTATAATAATTAGATACTTAGTTTAATTTGACAGTAATCTTCTGCCAAGAAGATTCCTCTTAAATACTCGATGATGTTTCTATTGTCTAGCCTAGCACTAAAACTCCAGTAATAGGTATAAATCTTTTCAACTACCACAATATTTTACTTCATAACAATAATATTCGAAGTCCGAAAGTGTATTTAAATCGGGCCTAATTTGGCATTTTTCGATCTTGATTTTATGGTATATTATAGTTTGATTGGCTTTGATCGTTGCATTGCACCTTAAAAATTTTGAGATTAAACCAAGGGTAAGCCAAATCGGGCCCGATTAACTGGGTAATGTAGTCGCACGTTAGAATCGGCCACCTGTGTAACAGCAATATTATCGTAGTAGATCTCTACTTCATTACACTCTCCAATTCCCAATTTCCCACTGGGATATTTCATGATTTCGATGTGGTAGCTTTTAGTCTATACAACATACATCACAGCATACGTAACATGCGTCTACTTTTTCATCTTGAAAAGAAAAATAATCGTCGTTCGCGGGCGAAGCAGCGAGCTAATACAGCTAGTAGAATAATATACGGTGTCTTAAAGCAATAACATTCAAACATCAAAAGTTGTCGAACCGTAAAATTTGAAGATAATGAGTAAGTTAATAAAGTTTAGATTGTTTCAGTCTTAAATTTTAGTACCGATAACAGTAACGAAGATATTGTAGCGTGTAAGAAGCTTCATATAAACAGACTCGTCACAGAACTCTAATTTCCTTTAAATAAAGATCGAAAAGGCTTTATTTAGGAGACTTTGTAAGTGGAACGAACTGAGATAAAGTTTCGCAATGATGCCTGCATAAAAATGTGGAGCAAATTTACTAGAAGAGTTTGTTGCTCAAATATTAATGCAAGAGATATCGTTGGCTGCGAATGGTATTGCTTGAGAGCTGCGAGGTAATAACACGCTGAGGCATGTTGTGTTTGTGTTTATTATAAGTAGGATAGGTACAACACATTAATAAACAAAAATAACATCTGAAATATCATCTGATATATCTCAACATTTCAGCCGATAGACGTCCAATGCCGTCCTTACGATGTTTTCCACGTTTTTTGTTGAGAGCAGCAGTCGTATTACATAAAAAAATAAATAAATAAATTTAAAAAAACAAAAAAACTCATTGGGTACATGGCATGCCGTTCATGCGGATTCGAACCCGGACCCTCACGTCGTGAGTGTCCATACCTCTCCGCAACGGGCCAACGAAGCTTGTTTTGTTAAATTAACAACTAACTAAGAAACAAGTACGCAGACTTAAACGAAGCGCATCGGGTCCATACTTATCTACTTAGTAAAGTTAATAAAGTAAACAAACGTACAAACAACACTCAAAACTTGAGGGGGTCAGACGCAATGCGGAAACTGCCTCTGTCAAGTCGTAAGGGAATCGGAATAAATTTACTTCGATGGGGGGAAAATGTTGTCGAGTTTTTGTTTTTCTACAGTACACGGTTAGAACGTGGAGTCAGAAAATGTTTGAATCGGTTTACGAGACGGTATACTTTGTTAAATAAGTATTGGTCCCAAATAGTCCCGGTAAAGTAGATAGTACAAGTCCAAACTTCATGAACTAATAGGTGTTATACTATACGAATGATTACAGCATTTTAACGTCAAAAGAAAGTAATCGCAACACCGAATAGAGGGAAAAGTTGTTGAAGTTCCAACTGTTGTTTTTAGGGCTGCCAACTTTCTTTTTGTCAAAAAAATTAATATTTTAAGCTAATTTTATACATTTTATAGGATCCGCGTGGATTACGAACTTTTACACCCCATATCACCCCCTTAGGGATTGATTTTCCGCAAAATGCATAGTGCACCATTCATTACATCCTGTGTATAATATAATTTCCATTTTCCAGGTTTGTATCTTCAGCAGTTAAGGCTGTGCGTTGTCTGTGAGTCACGTCGCGGTACTGTTCTAACTGTTTAAATATAAAGCGGATAGATAGTATTAATATAGGTAACTTACTTAGTATTGTTTACATACACAATACATATATCACGTCAGGGGAGGTAGGCATTTGCTTCAGGTTATAAGTACCTATGAAAAATTTCCGCATTCTATCATTTTTTCTATCGGTCGCGTCGGCTTCGGAGATTGTGTAGGTACCTAAAATGTAAAATATCAATCAAATATTCCGTTTATTTTAGCAACATATACAGGGTCCTTCTTAATATGCTGACACTTTTTTAAGGGAATGATCAGACCATGAAACTGAACAACTTTCTCTATGGGACCAACATCGAAATCGCGAAATAAAAATCAGCTGTCCCATACATTTAGCTCGAGTAGATTTGCAGTTTCGTATGGAAGAGCAGATTTTTATTCTAGATTTCGATGTTGGTGCCATAGAGAAAGTTGTTCAGTTTGAAGGTCTGATCATCCCCTTATAAAAGTGTCAGCATATTAAGAAGGACCATACATAACTGTTGTTTGGTTGAGTTGACAACCCTATCTACACAGTATTTCAGGAAGTAGCGCAGAGCGTGCGAAAGTTCGAAAAGTGCAGATCCCTTAATCTTCCCTGATTAAAGGTCTGTATGGACAAACTTGTAGTTAATCTGTGGTACAGATAGATCGGAAGATTTATTTCCTACGAATTCCAACATTTTTGTCCTTGTTTTTAACCGACTTCAAAAATGGAGGAGGTTTCTCAGTTCGACCGTATAATATACAACGTGTTAATGAATTAGCGCAAAACCTCATACACCCCAACTGATTTATAACAAAAAAACTAAAAAGTTAAAAAATAATATTGCAGCCGATGACTTTCCCGTTCGCATCATAAGAACATTAATTTGTTTTATTGAAGTCGCTGTCAAGCCGGTACGATTCGCGACAGGGCTTGCATTTTTTGGCTTGGCTTGACACCGACTTCTATAAAACAAATTAATGTTCTTATGATGCGAACGGGAAAGTCATCGGCTGCAATATTATTTTTTAACTTTTTAGTTTTTTGAAGGCGGTTTTAATTTTTTTGTTAAAATTTTGTTTATTTCACAATTTTCAGTGGCAAATTCATTAGTTCGATTTAATAGTAGTGCTTTGAATTAACAAACGCACTAGTCGGCACTACGATTTTCGAAGGTTCCCCTCGATATCTCTGGGATCCATCATCAGATCCTGGTTTCCTTATCATGGGACCTCACTTGGGATATCTCCTTTCCAACAAAAAAAGAATCATCGAAATCGGTTCATAAACGACGAAGTTATCCGCGAACACACATAAAAAAAAATATATATATATATACGGTCGAATTGAGAAACCTCCTCCTTTTTTGAAGTCGGTTAAAAATAATAATATTGAAACAATAATTTAATTATTTTGATAGTTAAAATTTAAAGTTATTCGCATTTAAAGTTTTGAGGCAAAAATGATTTGTTATCATTTCAGCAGTGAATGAAAGCGCTAACGTACTCATGGATACATTTTTATAATCTTGTTTTGGTAGTAAGTAGGGTGAGTGTGCCCGTGAGGTGGGTAAATTTAAAATTTTGCAAAAAAATTATTTCATATTTTGAAAAAAATTTCCTATGTTGAAACCATGATAATTCGATTCTGCTCTCGATTCTAAACAAACTACTTTCTATTTTTGCGTTAATTAACCGACTTCAAAAAAAGGAGTAGGTTCTCAGTTCGACCGTATATTTTTTTTTTTTAATGTGTGTTCGCGGATAACTTCGTCATTTATGAACCGATTTTGATAATTCTTTTTTTGTTGGAAAGGAGATATCCCAAGGGTGGTCCCATGATAAGGAAACCAGGATCTGATGATGGATCCCAGAGAAATCGAGGGGAACCTTCGAAAATCGTAGTGCCGATTAGTGCGTTTGTTAATTTGAAGCACTACTGTTAAATCAAACTAATGAATTCACCACTGAAAATTGTGAAATAAACAAAATTTTAACAAAAAATTAAAACCGCCTTCAAAAAAACTAAAAAGTTAAAAAATAATATTGCAGCCGATGACTTTTTCGTTCGCATCATAAGAACATTAATTTTTTTTTTTTTTTTTTGTTTTTTTTTGTTTTTTTTGTTTGTTTTGTGCCTATAAATAGTGCTTTCTTGGGATCATTACAATGTATGTGCCTGTGAGCGTTATTATTATTATTATTATTTTTATAGAAGTCGGTGTCAAGCCAAGCCAAAAAACTAATGCAAGCCCTGTCGCGAATCGGCTTGACAGCGACTTCGATAAAACAAATTAATGTTCTTATGATGCGAACGAAAAAGTCATCGGCTGCAATATTATTTTTTAACTTTTTAGTTTTTTTCATTAACACGTTGTATATATATATTTTTTTTATGTGTGTTCGCGGATAGCTTCGTCGTTTATGAACCGATTTTGATGATTCTTTTGTTGTTGGAAAGGAGATGTCCCGAGGGTGGTACCATGATAAGGAAATCAGGATCTGATGATGGCATCCCAGAGAAATCGAGGGGAACCTTCGAAAATCGTAGTGCCGACTAGTGCGTTTGTTAATTTAAAGCACTCCTATTAAATCGAACTAATGAATTCACCACTGAAAATTATGAAATAAACAAAATTTTAACAAAAAATTAAAACCGCCTTCAAAAAAACTTAAAAGTTAAAAAATAATATTGCAGCCTATGACTTTTTCGTTAGCATCATAAGAACATTAATTTGTTTTATTAAAGTCGCTGTCAAGCCGGTACGATTCGCGACAGCAGCTTGCATTTTTTGGCTTGGCTTGACACCGACTTCTATAAAACAAATTAATGTTTTTATGATGCGAACGAAAAAGTCATAGGCTGCAATATTATTTTTTAACTTTTTAGTTTTTTTGAAAGCGGTTTTAATTTTTTGTTAAAATTTTGTTTATTAAGTAAAACAAAGGAAAATAACTGGCCAAGTGCGTGTCAGACCACGCGCAGGATAGGGTTCCGTAGTTACCCGTCACAATATAATATGGACTTCGAAGGAGGCTTTTTGTTTTATACTACAGTTTAACGGCTAATAAAGTCTAAAATGTACATTTTATAAGTTGATCGACTATTACTCGTAAACTTGTAAAGCCTACTTATCGGTGATAGTTTTCCTTTTAATTTCGGTATATATGCTACAGCCATGAATTTTTTCACAAATCCAGAAACAACTGTTTAGCTGGCGGGGGGGGGGGGGGACACTTGACTCTAACAAAAATTTTCTCTTTAATGCTTAATATTTCGCTAACGGATCCCTAAATCGAAAAATGGTTTTTCAACACCCATAAAATTTTTAAATTACCTGTCCAACGATACCCCACACCATGGGGTAGACGAGAAAAAAAATCCATTCCCACTTCGCGTGTAGGGGAGGGGTACCCTAAAAAAAATGTTTTTCATGATTTTATTTACCACTTTGTCGGCTTGATTAATATGTATATCCGTGCCAAATTACAGCTTTCTAGTACTAAGCGTCTCTGAGTTAAGCCGCGGACAGACAGACAGATTGACAGAAGGACGGACATGGCGAAACTATAAGGGTTCGTTGTTGACTTTGGAACCCTAAAAATGACGCGGCAAATTGAAAGGCTTTGTTTTTACTTAGGCGTTGAATTTTCGTACCTATTAGGTACCTCATAAAATAAAGACCCAATGGACTAAATGCCAATGGATCATTCGTAAAGTGTCAAGAACGAACAAAAGTGATTTATTACCATCCGATGTGACCTTTGTAGTACCGTATTCTCTTTATCTATTGCTTTCAATAACTTTTTATATAAAATCGAAGAGCACTAGATTGAATAGTGAATAGGCAATAAATAACCTGAGAAACCTTGCGGAATACCTTTATCCATCACGTACTTTGCCAATGAAGAGAGAAAAGGGTAAAATAAACATGTTTTTTTCTTTCTTTTGTCTTTGTTAGTGTGTAAAGTTTTTTTGATGGGCTGTGTCGAAAACCAATTCGAGATAATTGTCTCAATAACAATACTTTCTGTAGTATTTTCTGTTTCAATAACAGAGTTTTTGAATTATGAGATAAATTAATTTAAAAATAAAACGTATATTGAAAAAATTCTATATGAATAAAAAAAAGAGATTAGTTAAACTTACTGAGTACGTTTAAATTATGTCTACTATCCGTAAACAATATAAAATAAATTAAAAAAAATAAAACTTTATAAACCGAATTAGGTACGTCATGTTTTTTAGTTGGTATTTATTGCAGTTGTAGCAGGCTTCGCTCTTAGCATTTTTCATGATAATTGGGTATTTGACTACATACAATAATAAAATATATTTTAATTTTATCTTCTCAGTAAAAAAAGAGTTAGAAAATAACTCTAAACTCCCATTTTCGTTGAGTTTTTAGCATGAATACTATTTTTAACACCAAGATAAACTTTAATAAACAAAATTTTAACAAAAAATTAAAACCGCCTTCAAAAAACTAAAAAGTTAAAAAATAATATTGCAGCCGATGACTTTTTCGTTCGCATCATAAGAACATTAATTTGTTTTATCGAAGTCGCTGTCAAGCCGATTCGCGACAGGGCTTGCATTCGTTTTTTGGCTTGGCTTGACACCGACTTCTATAAAACAAATTAATGTTCTTATGATGCGAACGAAAAAGTCATCGGCTGCAATATTATTTTTTAACTTTTTAGTTTTTTGAAGGCGGTTTTAATTTTTTGTTAAAATTTTGTTTATTTCACAATTTTCAGTGGTGAATTCATTAGTTCGATTTAACAGTAGTGCTTCAAATTAACAAACGCACTAGTCGGCAATACGATTTTCGAAGGTTCCCCTCGATTTCTCTGGGATCCATCATCAGATCCTGGTTTCCTTATCATGGGACCACCCTTGGAATATCTCCTTTCCAACAAAAAAAGAATTATCAAAATCGGTTCATAAACGACGAAGTTATCCGCGAACACACATTAAAAAAAAAAATAATAATATACGGTCGAACTGAGAACCTACTCCTTTTTTTGAAGTCGGTTAAAAAGTACTGAAATGTTGATGACGTCACAACTCATTATTCAGTACAAATATTCATATAAAGCGCACGTTTTGACGTCCGATAAAGAGTAGCTGATTTGACTAGTTGTCAAGGAGCCTATTACCTTCACCCTCGATCCCAGTAGTGGGGATGATAGAAGCTAATGATGATAACGACAGCTACCCAAGGGTTAACGGTTACGCTGCAAAATAATTTGAATCTTGAATGAAGTTACGAAATCCAAACACTAATAAAATTGCACTGAGTTTTTTAGTAAGAATTTCCTTGAAAATTATGAGAAAACTTGCCAGGAGCTTTTTCAATCGTAGTTAAAAATAAAGAAAAATCTCCATCAAGCTCTAAGTGCAAACGAAGAATTTAAACGAACTTAACTTCTTGTTTAATCTTCCAGTTTTCTATAGCTAGACTAGCTACTAGGCCAGTCATTATACGGAGTTTTGTTAGGCGGGGTAGGGAGTAATTATTAATTGGACTTTTAAACTGTAACTGGCACCATTTAGTGACAAAAATACTATCCTAAACCATATAAAAAAAAATTGCTACGCAACATAGAAATCGAAATTTCGTGTCCCGTGTGAAGGCTTTTTAATTAATAATATTAATACCAATGCACTCATTTTAATTAGATTTAACAATATACATTATTTTTGATCAATAAAATAGGCATTAAAATTTAAAAAATTAGGTATTTATTAGAAAATACGAATGTATTTTTCAAAACCTTCTAAGTAGGCAAAAATATTTACATCATGTTCATAATTCATAATCAAGTGTTTGAAGTATGTATGATGGTAAAGCCTAAATATGTGCAAAAAAAAATTATCATCAGGTTTTTTAGAACGAGATAATATCTATATTTTAAAATTGGAACTGTTGCTGACGTAATTTTTTTAATTTTTGTACATTCCTAAGCTCAAATTGGCTCTTCAATATTATAGCGAAAAAAAAATGCAATTAGTAATTAGTCCCGGCTCAAACCGTAAAATGACTGGGCTATACGTTATTTGGCTAGTTGATTTTAATGTTTACTTATTCAAAAACGATTTGTTTGTTTTCAAGGCTTACAAGAAAAAACTTAACTCTAAGAAAAGGTATTTCAAATAGGGACGCGCTCGCGAAAACTATTTCGGCGAAAGGGTAAAGTCAAAAGCTTCGGCAGAAACATGTTTCCTCAAACAAGTAATAGATTTAATTTAATCCTAGTCCTAACAATACAAGACTGTAGAACAGCCTACGTAACCGACTGGCTGATAATGTTGACCGATCGAGATCAGGGCCTCAATCGCCCTAAGTCTGAACGATACTACCAAAACAAAACCACAACCAAAAACGTTACGTTATGCACAATTCGTATCGCGCAATTATATTAACGGTAACGATTTAGCTTTATTTCGGAAGATACGTTGGCGTAACGTTTGATGTCCGTTCGATTGAATTTTCTGTATTGTACGATTTAACCGTTCAGAAAAAAATATCGCGATAGCTTTTTACTTCAGCTAAACCGAATCTAAACCAAAACTAAACGAAAACCAAAACCGTATAAAATTGCGCAATTGAAGCCCAGGTCCTCTACCCGGATATTCGAACTTCGCTCGAATGTCCGGGTAGAGTAGAGGCCCTGAATCTGAAGCTATTTCGGTTCTCAGTAGATACTGTAGAGAATGGACCCGAGTATTGTATATATTCAGTGGTATTGTTTGTGAACAATATGTGATTATGTGCTGGATCCAATTAACTGTGCTACGAAGGGGAAGCTGTAAGGTTTGTGCTTGTGACATAGATTTATATATTACTAGCGTAAGGATAGGCCCGTCAGAATATTTTACAAAAACCTTCTTCATAGAAACAAAAATTTGCGCCATCTGTCATAACTCGTATACGAACTATATCGTGTCATATATTTTTGTAGTGCTCTAAATTGACATTTTTCCTTGCATTTTAGAGCCAACGAACTGGGGACAATAGTCAAGCTCATAGGCCATGTCCTTACGCTAGTAATATATAAATCTATGGCTTGTGACCTAACTAATAATATATTACTTAAATACTAAATTTAACTTAACTGTAAATACATACATTATTATTTCTGGTCTAACAAAATTAGCAGACACTTTTTTATTTCTATTTTTTTTCTATTTTAATGATCAGACCATCAATCTAAACAACTTTCGAAATCCCGAAAAAATTGCTGTTTCAAACAAAACTGCAAACCGATTGATCCGAATGTATAGATTTTATTATGCACGTACACAAAATCAGTCTAACCTACATTCTCACTATTTCTCACCTACGTAAACATGCATAAGTACTCACATCCACACACGCACACACGCTCGCCACATTGGGAGACACTTGATTCGCTGTATTAAATTGTAAGTATTGGGTGATGTACTACAAGACTACAAGTAGGTATTTATTTCCTAAGAAAAAAAGTGTGTATGGTTAATACAGGGTCCTTCTTAATTTTAATATGCTGACACATTTTTAAGGGGATGATCAGACCATCAAACTGAATATCTTTCTCTATAAGACCAACATCGAAATCGCGATATAAAATTAATCTGTCCCATACATTTGGCTCGAGTCGGTTTGCAGTTTTTTATGGCACAGCTGTTTTTTTTTTCTCGCGATTTTAATCTTGGTCCCATAAAAAAAGTTGTTGAGTTGGATGGTCTGATCATCCCTTAAAAACCCCCAGCATATAAACGGACTCTGTATATTAATACTATCACGACTTCAACCTCAAAGCATGTCAGTAACAGCAAATTTAAACTTCCTATTCAGTTCTCATTAAACAATCTTGTTAAATAAATAAAATACAAAGTACTGATAATTGAGAGCCTTCGGAACGAAGCGGATACTTGCATAAGACAGGAACTTGAACTACTTAAACTATCAAGAATTCTTTAAGAAAATCAATGAAGAATATTCCGTAATAATGATAGAGATATATTGGTTCACCTATTTAGGTCTAGCTCCCACCTTTTGTAAGACCTGACAAGCCTTTGCTGTTTTTAAAAACTCAATACCTAGTCAAAAATACATAGGTATATAATGCAAAAACAGCTTAAGATATGATGGAAAGCGAGGAGTTGATATCTTCTATTAGGAAAGCAAAGATGTTTTGTCAATGATGTTAGGGAATCGGCTGCCGGTTGCTTAGTTTGCCCCTGATTTAGTTGATTCTGCCGGGCTCTTCGCCTTCCAAGTATGAGGTCCATTTCCTTTAGTTAGCTTATAAATGTCCCACTGCAGAAGGAAGGTGTATGAGCGTTAGTCCACCACGCGTGCCCAATGCTAATTGGTAGACTTCATAATTATACGCATCAGAATTTCTTCTTCAGCGCATGCAGATTTCCTCATGATCTTTTCCTTCACCCTCAGCCCTCAGTAAAAAGCAGTACTTTTATCTGACCATACACCTAGTAATAGATACTCTTTCTTATGCTGTGCCTACACTGTACATTTTCATTTGAAAGTATGTACATATGTAAATGGCTACGTTCGCTGTATTTGTATGTGTAGATAGCGCGACTTGGATCTCTTTAAGAATTATATATATTACCCTTATGGACCTATTTATTATCAACTTCTTTATGCCACTTTATACTCTTTAATTATAGTTCCAGTAATCGCCAGACATACTTACTATAAGGCTAGCAAAAGGGAACACTATTAATATACAGGATGAAATTGATATCTTTGGCATCCTTTTAGACTAAGAGTCTCCCCATCAAACTGAACAACTTTTACTATGGGAGCAAACCATACATTCAAGTCGAGTAGACATTGCAGTTTAGTATGGGACAGCTGATTTTTTAGTTGCTCCGATCGGTTTGCTCCCACAGTAAAAGTTGTTCAGTTTGATGGGTATACTCTTAGTTTAAAAGGATGCTATTAATATCAATTTCACCCTGTAAATTGGTATACGAAGCCTATGACCGTTAGAATAATCAATAATACTACTGCAGGTACTATGCTTAGACCGAATATGTTAAGCAAGTTTCACCAACCATGATATTCCCAACTCCTGGCTACCAACACGTCGGTCTTGCTTACAGATGTATGCTGCATGCTACTGTGCTATGAGTGATGTAAACATATGTGGTGTACTGTAAATTGTCGGACACTGCCATTGTGTGCCTGAATTAATTTGTGCAGATAGCGTGCTTTCACAAAATAATAATTGAATTTAACGTACAAACAAAATGCTCTTTTATTAATTTGCGAACGTATTTTGAAAGGCTGATCGAGACAAATATTGTCGGACGGTGTTTTATAAATTATGTAAAAAAATTATACGTTTTGTTTATTTGGTCTGCTGTTGTTTACTACGCCAATCATCCGACTGACTAAAAATATGGATAAATTTTAGGCAGTTTTTAGTTTGTATTTTTTTTATTTGTACCTACTTATTTAATTAGGTTTTTAAAAGGTTTCTCTCCCTATAGTTTCCTTCACCGAGCTAGATATTTAAATTCTTGATCTTCAAGATCTGGAAAATAAAAGCAAAACCACAAGATCAGACCTAGATCTGTTCCAAATAAGACTCAATTCACAACAAACAACCATCGATTGAATTCTGAAAGTTTTGATCCTTTTTCCCTTAGGCGTGTAAAAGGAAAGCTATCGCGCGTGGTCGGCGGTGTTCGACCAGACATAAAAACACCCTGGGGGTTAATACAAATAAACACAAAATGTTTCTTTGGTCTATTGTAGTAAAGATAACTGAGTTTGAGGACATGAAAGTACTCGTTTAGTTAATTATTTACAGTACCTACATGAAATATAATTAACATTTTTAGAATAGCCTTTTTTTAATTTTTTTGTGATTTTCTCTTGATCATATGATGTATAAGTAGGTATATATGCTCAAAATTATAGGGACTATATTACAGGCAATATACAGACAATTTACGAAGCAAGTAAATTACGAGGTAAACTATTCAAAATGATTACTACATTTCACGCAAACCTCTAAATATCTAAATATTGAATACCTACGCATTTTACTGCTCTAATGTGGGAGTGAGTCTAAGTGCACGTGGAACAAGTGTGGATTGATGAGATGCAAGTGTGTCCACTTGCTACCAGAGTAATTTCAATGCATAAAAGCGTCATCTAAGACTGTACCTGGCTACCTGGGACCAGCTACCTACGAGAATTCCAAAGTACCGATGTTTGTAGATGAAATTTACCACTAAAACGATTGCCAATCGAAAAACACACACTGCTTAACTTCGACGCTCGTTTCAAACACCAATAAGCTCCACCACGCAACAACCGCTTTCTTACCTACTGAGTGAACCATATTAGCCTTGAGGTAAAGTAAATGGGACGACTAAACGGTTGCAGTTTACACTTATACAGGGTGAAATTGATATCATTAGCATCCTTTTAAACTAAGAGTCTACCCATCAAACTGAATAACTTTTACTATGGGAGCAAACCGATCGGAGCAAAAAAAAAATCTGCTGTGGCATACATTTGAGTCGAGTAGGCATTGCAGTTTAGTATGGAACAGCAGATTTTTTAGTTGCTCCGATCGATTTGCTCCCATAGTAAAAGTTGTTCAGTTTGATGGGTAGACTCTTAGTTTAAAAGGACGCTAATGATATCAATTTCACCCTGTATCAGGACTGTAGACTAAGGCTGCCTGTCCATTGAAGCTGTGCGAGCTGTGTAGCTGTGTTTTTTTAACCAATCAGGAGCTCGGGCGAGGCGCGGCCGATCTCGCCCAAGCTCCTGATTGGTTAAAAAAACACAGCTACACAGCTCGCACAGCTTCAATGGACAGGCACCCCAAGGCTGCCTGCCTGTCCATTGACGCGAGCTGGCTGTGCGAGCTGTGTAGCTGTGTAAATATTAACTAATCAGGAGCTCGGCCGATCTCGGTCGGATCTCTGATTGGTTAATATTTACACAGCTACACAGCTCGCACAGCCAGCTCGCGTCAATGGACAGGCAGCCTAAGAACCGAGGCTTTGGTTGCCCTTCAAAAAACACACAATCCTTAACTTCGACGATTGGAACCCACGCAACAACAGCTTCTTACCTACTGAGTGAACCATAATAGCCTTGTGGTAAAGTAAATGGGACGACTAAACGGTTTGCAGTTTACACTTACATATCGATCCTTCACGCCTCCGTTCTTCGGAACTTTCGGAAGGTGTAGAACTTATAGTTCCGACACGTCCGGCAGCGGTCGGCGACTTGTAAGCCATGTGGAGTAAGATAGCTTTGATAGCTTCCTAACTTTAACCGGGCATGACTCTAGACTAGACTATGAGAATTGCGGTGCGGTTCCCGCGTAGCCATGCACGGTTTTCTTTTCTTTTTTAGGGTTCTGTATGCCCCCCACCTCAATTACTCGCTCATTATTTGCCACCAATGATATTATATACCAAATTGCCATCAATAGAATCGAAATTTGGCATCAAGACAGATATTAGCAGTAACCCAAAAACAGAAAAACGACCCATACAACAAAAGGGGGTGGAATTTTTCAGTTGTAATGGCCTCAATAGGACATGCAAAACACCCATACAAACTAAGTAGTTAGTAATGCTTCTGTCTCGACATATCTGGGTCCAAATTAAAAAATAGGGTTAGCCTAATAGCGCGTTTATTTGTTACGAATTTCTTCGTGTGGCTGCGCCGTTTGTCTGCGGCCTTAAACATTTTCATTAAATTAATTCCAATACGTTATGTTGTAGACTTGCAATTTCCAAAACCTAAAAACAAACTGGATTAGGCGGGCGGGCTAGAAGAAACGATCAACTCTATCTCGTTTGAATTCTCTTCTAGTGCAAGGTCGGGCCGGGCGGTCGGCTGACCACTTTTAAACCTTACTTTATTATAGTCTAGGTCCCTTTCTTGATTTAAGGAGGTAAAACGCTACGATATGTCGACTGCTATATTGGAAACTCTCACAATCTCTGAATAGAAATCATTCTTGATTTGCCTGAATACAGTTTTCACAGAGTCTTGTTATCGTATAAACAGACTTCAGAGAGATAACTAAGGTATTCATATACACAAAACTCCAACGGTTGTACAATGTATTATAATATTTATAATTGACAACATTTCATTTTAAGAAAGGTACCAAAATTAGAAAACCGTTTGTAGATTATGTGATTCAAAGTTTATATCAAAATTATCAGATTTTTCTTTTCCTAGAGTTATTTGAAAAATACTGAAAAATAAAATAGAGGTTGAATGAGATTTTATTCCTTTGCCTACTTGGCTTTTCTATTGTATTTGATAGTTTTTATTTTTAATTTTTTTGCCGCCAAGGTGTTATAGCCATAAATCCTACGTTTTTCAGAAAATTCAAAAGTAAATTAAAAATATAAATATTGGTCAAAAATTTAATCGGAAAAATACGTATCTCTATTTTTTTACCTGTTTTTATATTTTTCATTAAAAACAGATGGTTAAAAAAAATTAAATGTTGTCAATGTCAATTCAACGATTGATGTCTTATTATAATTTCAGTCGTTGATTGCATGTGTCTTGTCCGTTAAGATTTAATTTGGTTGATGAATAGCCAATTATTGTAGAAATACACTTCTTTTTATATAAAAAATTTCCTTAATAGCATCTAAACACGTCTAGTAAAACATTATTATTGTAAAAGAAATCGTTATGGAAGGAATGTCTTGGAAAATATGAGACTAAATTATGTTTGAAAGCTTCAGGCTTCAGGCGTCCTTCCGCAGAGGTTTTACGATAATATTGTATTTTCATTCCGTTCCCGTCGCTAAATTCCTGAATGATTAGAATACGATTTTATTCATTTTCAGATGTAACGGTTTAATATTTCAGTACTAAACAGGGTAAAATTGATATGATTAGCATCCTTCCGATCGGAGCAAAAAAAAAATCTGCTGTTGCACACATTTGAGTCGCGATCTGGCGCGTCGACATTGCAGTTTAGTATGGAACAGCTGATTTTTTATTTGCTTCGATCGGTTTGCTCCCATAGTAAAAGTTGTTCAGTATGATGGGTAGACTCTTAGTTTAAAAGGATGCTATTGATATCAATTTCACCCTGTATATAGGTACTACAAGATTTAATCATTGTACCTCTATGTCCATTTTTCAGAAAAAAACTCATAAGTCATAATTTATTTACCTACTTTTTATTGTTCACTTTATTCACATTCTAATTTAGAAACATTATCCCTAGCCGTGTAAAATTTTTCATCTCAATAATGTAACCCCATGTTTCAACCTCAGAATTGTGGTAAAATTCCAAATTGTTCTGCAGCGAAGGACAAATGACTTGGGGTGCTTCTCGCATTGTCCTAATACACTTGTATTTAATGGCTACCCCGTTTTGTCCCTTGGAAGTTTTGTACGACCGCCTTTTTCCTGTTTTCGGCGCAATAATCTCTACTATTATAAAACGGTAAATTAAAAAAAGATTTTTTTTGCTTTGTGTGTTTGAACGAGCATCACGCGAAAACTACTGAACCGATTTTGATGAAACTTTTTTTGTTTGATAGCCTATCATCTGACTTAAAATCCGGTACATAATTTGTGCGGACGACGTCGCGGGTTAACTCTAGTTATGTTATAATTCTATTGTGGTAAATTTGCTTTGAGTTACTACGATGCTTTGACATGTTTATAAATTACGAGCATTTACCAGCGACTTCGTCCGCATAAATTATATACCAGATTTTAAGTCAGATCATAAGCTATCAAGCAAAAAAAGTTTCATCAAAATCGGCTCAGCAGTTTTTGCGTGATGCTCGAACAAACAAACACACAAACAAACAAACAAACAAACAGACAAAAAATCCATTAATTGGTGATTTGGAATCAGGGACATCTAAAAACCATATTGCAATCTTTTTTAGGGTTCCATGAATAAAACCGGTCAAGTGCGAGTCGGGCTACTCGCGCACCGAGGGTTCCGTACCACACAAACACAGAACACAACATTATTAACTTAGAAAAAAAACTTTTTTTGTCCGGGACCTTTAGCGCAAGACCGACTCACACTTGGCCGGTTTTTAGTATTTGTTGTTATTTTGCAGAGCTTCCTCTATAATCACACTAAGTTTGACGCTTGTATGTATTACCGTTTTTACGATAGAGCGTGAAGAAAAAACGTTGATAAAAACTAGTTTCTTGTTGAGAACCCCCCTTAAAAATTAAAGGGGGTTCCCCTTAATTTTTATGTTTTTTACATTTTTATTATTTGTTGACAAAGCCGCTATTTCAACTATCTAGCTATTACGGTTCAAAAGCTACAGCCCTAAATAGGTAGGACAGACGGACGGACGGTCGGACGGACAGACGGACAGACGGACAGACGGACAGACGGACAGACGGACAGACGGACGGATGGACAACTTAGGCTTAGTAATAGGGTCCCGTTTTCACTCTTTGGGTACGGAACCCTAAAAATCATCAATTATTTAGAAAAATTTAAAATTTTCCTCTTAGGCCCACTTGCGCCAAATGCTGTGTTAAATTGCGTAACCCCGTGTTTAGTAGCACCGACCTAAAGTGTTATCGAAGATTGTTTTGCGCCAATGAAAACTAGTTCATAGTTAACTAACCTGGACAGTTTTCTATTTTTCGCTGGCAACATCCTAAATGACAATAGAGTTTATGTAATCCGACAAAATATAAAAAGTGAATGATGAATGAACATAATATGCACGTCTCTTTCACACTGCATCTCTTTGTATTTATCTGTCTCATTTGTTTTATTTTGGCAATGACATTTCGTTTTCATCGTTTTGTATTAAAATCATTCAGTTTTCAATCATGTCAACAGAAACAGCTGTTGTCTCAATTTTGACATTTAGCCATATTAAGCACGTAGTTTAGTGACTTAAACCTACCATATCGGCGGTTTAAAATTTAAATATAACACAAGTTTAGCCCCCTAAAACAGGATGGTGCAAGACATAATTATAATTTAATTCCTAAGTAGCGTCTAGTTCTGAGTTAATGACGATAACCCTGCCTGGCGCAAGCGGGCCTTAGTGTTTTTTAGCAAACAATACAATTCTTTTGCTTTATTTTGGGGCTTTTGCGACTTGACGGCTTGATAGCTCAGTGGGTAATGAACGCGATCAAATGTTTGTATGAGGAATATGATTATAGTATCATTAACCTTTAAACCTCATGCTCTACCCATCAAACTGAACAACTTTGACTATGGGAGCAAACCTGTCAAAGCAGAAAATCAGCTGTTCCATACTAAACTGCAATACCTACACGACTCAAATGTATGAGACACCTGATAGTCATTATATTAGTCATTACTATACAAGTGTTGGTCTAGATTCTGTGGTACTCTTAGGTGGTACTTCATTTGAGATTAGATAATCTGTGAGTCAGTGTTCAAGGTATTTATTTACTTATTATTAATATGTTGTAGATTATCGCTTGTCTATTTAGTTTAGGCCAAAAAAAGTCTTTGCTCGTTTAATTTTTATTTGTTTGTCGGTTTCACGTACACGGCGACAGGCACTGTACCCGGACTTTCGATGTTTCGATGATCGCCCCTGTTTCGGTCCGCACTTCATTGTAATAGAGTTGGCATTGACATTGGAACGAAAACATTCACGCAATTGCGAAGTTCGAATGTGCGGGTAGACCCACAGATCAACCTACCTATAGTTGAACTTTATGTCATAATTTGTTTATGTCCATGAACATAGGTTGATCTGTCGCCGTGTGTAGGTGAAACCGACAAACAAATAAAAATTAAACGAGCAAATACTTTTTTTGGCCTAAAATAAATATAGCATAGCAGCGTGATATACGATGTATCGTCGGACTTGCCCCTTTTTGCCCATTTTACCCAGGGTCAACCGTAAAATTAATCAAAAATACTTCAAACTAGGACTAGACTCTTCTTTCCTGTAAAAGTTGCTAGAGGTAGCTTAACAGAAAACGCAAAACTTTGAAATTTCTTGTAATTTCTCAAAATATGCATGCATATGCTCACGACTATATTCCCCGAGGGGGTAGTCACAGATATTCTGAAACATCAGAACATACACGTTTCACTAGTAGTACCGAAACTCAAAATATTATGGGTTATTATCATGTTATAGCCACGTTTGTGTTCGTTCTATTCAAATAAAGATAAAAAAATGTATAGTTACGTATCAGACTTAAAAAAGGATATACCTAAAGACAAAATGAATGACAGTGTTTACAACTGCTTCCAGAACAAAAAAAAACCGGCCAAGTACGAGTCGGATTCGCGCACCGAGGGTTCCGTACTACCATACAATATAATTTGGGGTCTCTATTTACGAAACAAATTGTTTTGCTTGAAAGAAATTAATTCATTGGCTCACACTTGGTTTTGTTCATTTTTATGGCTCTGGCTTCGAAGAACTCTCAATCCCAATAGTTGCTAGAAAAAGTGGTCAAAAAGTTTAGCTACAAGTTTTACAAATTTCTAGCTGCCAGACATAGAAAAATTTCTAGATCTAGCTATAAAGTTGCTAAGTTGGCATCACTGTATAAGTTCTCGCCCTTACAGCAACTAAAGGGACGTTGAATTTTAGATTTAGTGACTATAATTTAAGTCGGTAACCTTAGCACGAAAGTTAAAGTATCTAGTAATAGAAAGAGGAACGAGCATTAATCTTGAAAACGTCTGCTCTCGGGCTCTCCAAACGGTTAAATTTTTAAACTAACATTTGGTGTAGGTAGTTTCAAAAATGTTCTTGTTACGTTTTGAGAGTTAAAATTATTTTACTACCTGTAATTCTGTGGTGGATGGAAATATAGGGTCCTTCTTAATATGCTGACACTTCTTTAAGGGGATGATCATACCATCAAACTGAACAACTTTCTCTATGGGACCAACATCGAAATCACGAAATAAAAATCTGCTGTACCATACATTTTAGTCGGGTAGGTACAGCAGTTTTGTATGGGACAGCTGATTTTTGTTAGCGTTTCCTGAGGTATGCTCCATAGTGAAAGTTGTTCAGTTTGATGGTCTAAGTTCACCGTTTCCGTATTTGCTAGGCTGTCACTTACACCCTGTATATTAAAGGTTCTTTGATATAATTCCATCCACCATCCACCAGCGGCCGTAGCATAGCAGAGCGTGATATTTGATATAGCGCAATCGCGCCTTAGCTCAGGCCTTGTACCCGGACTTTCGATGTTTCGATGATCGCCACTGTTTCGGTCCGCACTTCATTGTAATAGAGTTTGATATTGGAACGAAAACGTTCACGCAATTGCGAAGTTCGAATGTGCGGGTAGAGACCCTGATTCTATCTGCGCGCGAACGAACAAGATAAAAGGCGTGATATAGCCTTATCGCACGCATCATGCTACGGCCGCTGTAATGAGCTTGAATGGTGGAGTATGGCTTAATCTTTTCACTGAAACAAACGCTTTTGCGGCTTTTGCTATACCTATTCGATTCACTTTGTTTGAATAAAGTTCCATAAATGTGTTACACCTATGATTTATGACACGATACTTACTCAAATATGTGCAATATTCTACTTTCGAATACGAAGTGCACATACAAACAGTCGAATTATGCTGTATCTTCAGATTTAACATAGGTACAACGTGTTAATGCATTAACGCAAAACTAGAAAATAGTTTGTTTAGAATCGAGAGCAGAATCCAATTATCATGGTTTCAACATAGGTAATTTTTTTCAAAATATTATAATTTTTTTTGCTAAATGTAAAATTTACTGAACCCGATGACAACCCACCGCACGGGTACACTCACCCTACTTACTACCAAAACAAGATTATAACAATGTATCCATGAGTACGTTAGCGCTTTCTTTCAGTGCTGAAATGCCTCAAAACTTAAAATGCGAATAACTTTAAATTTTAACTATCAAAATAATGAAATTATTGTTGCAATCTAATTATTTTATTATAAATCAGTTGGGGTGTATGAGGTTTTGCGCTAATTCATTAACACGTTGTATACTTAGTATAATAAATCACTCTCAAAACTAACTGCGTCATCCTAAAATAAATTCGCAATGAAACCGAGACGAACAGTGAACGCAACCGACGAAATTATTTGATAAGGCGTTGCGACGACGTGTCTACAGAAATGACAGGTCAGTCCACTCGGTGTTCAGTTCTATGATAAATTATCACCTCGGCCTCTGCCTCGACCCGAGGCGAGGTCCCGGGGTAATTGATTAGATTTCAAGTGTCATACTCCGTGGATTCAATGCTGAGTGGATAATTGGTATAGATTAGGCTATATTCACACCAAAGTGGCAGCAGAAGCGCAGTTTGAGTTGCGTAGCATTTTAAACTTTATCTATATTGTTAAAAAACGTAAATCGCCCGACGCACAGTATAAGAAAGAGTTTACGGTAGTAATTATAGTACTCTGTTCTAGTACTAACCCGAGGCTACCGGTAGCCCAGTGAGTAAGTAAGTAGTTGGCTTTTGGAAAATTGTTTTTATTATTTTATTTGGTACGAGCATTAACCCGCGACTTCGTCCGCATAAATTATACAGGGTGTACAATAAAATGGGACAGCTACTTAAAGGGGTGCTTCAGACCATCAAACTGAACAACTTTCTCTATGGGACCAATATCGAAATCGCGAAAAAAATTTCCGCTCTCCCATACAAAACTGCAAACATAACTCGACTGAAATGTATGGGACAGCAGATTTTTTTTTCGCGATTTCGATATTGGTCCCATAGAGAAAGTTGTTCAGTTTGATGGTCTGAAGCACCTCTTTAAGTAGCTGTCCTATTTTAATTTACACCCTGTATACCAGATTTTAAGTCAGATGATAAGCAATCAAACAAAAAAAGTTTCATCAAAATCGGTTCAGTAGTTTTTGCGTGATACTCGAACAAACAAACACCCAAACAAACAAACAAACAAACAAACGAACAAACAAACAAACAAACAGACAGACAAAAAATCCAAAAATTGATGATTTGGAATCAGGGACATCTAAAAATCATATCATAATCTTTTTTTTGTAAATATCTTCAATGTACAGACACACTTCTGTTACAGTTTTATAATAGTTTAGATTAGATTATTTTTTGTTTGGTATTATTTTATTTATTATTGTAACACCTGCTCTAAGTATCATTGCCATTATTTATTATTATTAGGTAGGTAAGGCGTACGTCAAACTTAATTAGATAAACGTCTGGGGCATGTTTCAGAAGGACACCGCCACTAAATTATGCTATGTGTAATTATTACTAGAGATCGGATATTCGGATGCATATTTACCTAAACTTCATTTTTTGGCTATAAAATTATGGTAGTGGCTTCTTAAAATTATCTTTTTTAAATATTTTTCGGGGTGCCTGAAAAATGCAGGAATGCATAACTAATCGGATGCATAGCATGGAAGCTACTTCATAAAATTATTTTATTAAAAACGATTTTTTTTTCGGTAATATATAAATCCCGGGATGTCAGGAAGTCAGGGAATGCATAACTAATCGAATGCATACTATGAAAGCGACTTCTTAAAATTATAAAATTAAACAAAAAACATATTTTTTCGTTACAAAAGTGCTCTCCATAATAGCGAACATCACACAAGTTCACAACTTTAGGTAAATATGCATCCGATTATCTGAGCTCTAAATTACAGTAGGTTATTAGATTTTCCAACTTAATTTTACATTAGAAACGATTTTCTGTTTTGAGGTTAATATTTTTGTCTTAAGACTTTTCTTGTGGAATACAATGTAGGAGATGTCTTGAGAAATAAGCGAAGCACTATAATACCTATTACCAACTGAACTTAGGTAACTAACTATGCTACTTCGTGGACTTTCTAACTGGAGCTGTCAAAGTAGGCTTAAAGTTGTACAAGAGAACAGTGCATGGAATGGAACCGCAAAAGTTTGTTTATACTTTACGTCTTTTCTGATGCGAGTATGTTTACTTTTGTAGTAAGGTTATACCTATATCAGAATTTCCTTGTTATAATTAAATGGGTGTTAAGCGATAAGTCCGATACTATAGAGATCTGTTATTTATGTAATTCTAATTATACAGTTGTGAAACTCTGGGAAAGTTCAATCGTGCGGGGCGCGTGGAAGTTAAAGGGGCACCTCACTACTAAGGTAATCGTATTGACACCCATAGATAATCCATTCTACCGCCTCATTGGCATTCCATCCTACCACATTTAACAGATTCCTCATCATTTCGATTATGTACTACAGCATAGGTAGCATGCCACCACCGTGATACAGCGCACCTTCGCTCTCTTTCTATTTGCGAACGAACGAACGAGGTAAAAGCCGTGATAAGGCCGTATCACGTGTAGCATGCTACGGCTTCTGGGGATTCAAACTTGGTGAAGGGACGTCAGGTTTCATGGTGATGAGCCAAAAGGGAGAATTGCCAAAGGGGAAAGAAGTTTGGCGGAAGGCCATGTAATGTGAGACCCAGACTTAGAGGTCCCATACACGAATGAAACTTAGTAATACGTATAGAGTGAATCGAAACTAACAAAAATGTAAATTGGTTGTAATCTGTAGAAGTTGGGGGAAATGTATTTCTCCTTATGATACCTTTTGTATTGAGTGTGTGAAACTCCTAATCTTTCTTATTAGATAGTGCACTCAATCTTCTACGCATTCATTGTGTTTATTTTAATCAAAATTCACCATAACCATACCATATTATGATAATGATAGAAAACGAAATCAAAATACGTTCCGTAACGACCAAAAATACCTCAGCGATAACATTAGATGAAAATAACTGTCGTGGTTGCGTTTTGTTATTGCTTTTTTGACGATTTGTCTATTTTACTAGTAATTTCTACTTTTGAATCCGGACTTCTGGAGATGTGGAAGTTTTTTTAAAAAATGCCTTAATTTTTTCTGTTTTTAATAATTATAACCGCCGTCCTGAATGGCTCTTAGTTTTCGTAAAAATGGCTGGGTCCAAATCTGCCATTGTTCTTTTGCGAGAATTATACATCAACCTTATTGGTAGATTTTTCCTAATTTTGGTTTTTCGATCAGAGTGCTATTTTTGAATCCCTCGTTCTAATTTGTATACGAAAATGACAGAAAACAATAGTTTCTATAATTTCGTACACGAATTAGAAGCTCCAAGAATTCCAGCTCAGCGGCCGTAGCATGGCACCGCGATATAGCGCTATCGCGCCTAAGCTCTCTTTCTATTTGCGCGCGAACGAACAAGATAAAAGGCGTAATATAGCCTTATCGCGCGTATCATGCTTTGGCTGGTGTCCATCAACGAAAGTAAAGTTCATCGACCTTACGTGTAGCATTGAGAGAAAGCGAAACAATTAATGTTAGATATTTACATAAAACAACTTACATAAGTAGATCCATTGCTGGTAACAGTAAATCTAATTACTTATGCACCAGTTTGCGGAAACTGCGAACATTTTATGTGATTTAGGATGTGAGTTACGAATGCTCACGCATATCAGCTGTAAGAAGTTCCTATACTTTGTTGAGCGTCGTCGGTGGCGCGTTGCGAAAAGGTATGACACTCAATCACATAACGTTCTGGGTGCAAATCAGACGTCAGGCCAATCATGTACCAATGAGCTTTTCTAACTTATGTACCGACTGATCCTAAATGATAAAGGAGAATATCGTCTGCAATCTGCAATTGCATACGCTGAAGAAGAAATTCTGATGGGTATGTGAAGTCTACCAATCCGCATTGGGCACGCGTGGTGGACTAACGCTCATTCACCCTCCTAGCTCCTAGGAGGGGACGTATACAACGTGTTAATGAATTAACGCAAAACCTCATACACCCCAACTGATTTATAACAAAATAATTCGATTGAAACAATAATTACATTATTTTGATAGTTAAAATTTAATGTTATTCGCATTTTAAGTTTTGAGACAAAAATGATTTGTTATCATTTCAGCACAGAAAAAAAGCGCTAACTTACTCATGGATACATTTTTATAATCTTGTTTTGGTGGTACATAGGGTGAGTGTGCCTGTGCGGTGGATGGACATCGGGGTCCGAAAATTTTAAATTTTGCAATCAAATGCCTGTGCGGTGGATGGACATCGGGGTCCGAAAATTTTAAATTTTGCAATCAAATTATTTAATATTTTGAAAAAAATTACCTATATTAAAAACATGATTATTCGATTCTGCTCTCGATTCTAAACAAACTACTTTCTAGTTTTGCGTTAATTCATTAACACATTGTATAGGCTGATGGTGATGATACTTTGTTCAAGTCGTAACGAAGTGTATTCATTTCGATAGAAAAGGCCAGCAATTTATGTTTGGACATTAGTCGGTCGCCTAGAAAATGGCAAAGGCCAAAACCTCATCCATGCTTTCGCGAGACAAGGAGTGGGCAACGCTGGTCCTATTGACATTCCCACCGCTTTAACTCCTGTAAACCAGCATCAACAGCGACAACAACTTACAACACTAGGCAATGAAGTCCAGCGAGCCCGGAGGATGACTCTAATCTGTCTTGGAACCAGCAATGAATTTAATCAAAAAGATATGATAAGGAAAAATTTATTTCAGACTTCCTTCCGTTGCAAACGGGATACAGTAATAGGAAAAGCATGGCTATTAGTGAGCCAACTCCAGAGATAATTAATGGCAGAGTTGGCCCACTTTTGGTAAGGCTAGTTATTGGTCACTCTGCTCTAGGATTATATTCAGGTCGGTCTAAAAATAGCTGACGTATCCTAGTATAGTCATATATATACCCAACTTTGTCTGGGGTCAATTGCTTGATGTGCCGGCCGACATACGAATGCAAATGAGATACAGAACTAGTGAAATTTGGATGGGAGACTTATTTCCAACGATGCACCCTGTTCGATGTTCCTGGACTATTCTATTCCACTTGCATTTTATTTTAAAGGGAAAACAGTTTTTAACATAAAAATAACATTCGTATCCTTTCTTTTACACCAAAAACACACAAAATGCATTGGCTTTTTGTAAAGCCAACAATAAATAACTAAACAAATGGTGTTTTTACACAATACAATTTAACGTAAAACCTGGAATCCATTCTCCCACAATTTATGTTACATTTCACTTGTTTTTCAGTCATCGATGTATAGAAAGGGTTTTGCGTTCATTTGTTAACACGTTCAACTACAACTTTAACTAATAACGAACTTTAGCTGACACGAACTAAATACCCAATGACATTGTACATTAAAAGGTTGAAATCAAAATATTAGCAACCCTCAAGTATGCCTAGGTGGTCATGTTACGAGATAAGTATCCGAAATTGATGAGAATGTATGACAAGGTGTATGAATCTAGAAGAAATCATAGATATCTAGACAGCCCTATGTGTAATTCAGCACAAACAACGAAACAAACTTGCAACACCCATGACCGAACTGGGGTATGAACCCAGGACCTCTGGCTTGGCAGCTATAATGATAGATGAGATCTGAAAGCATTGCAGTGACTTAAATATTAGACAAGAGAGATTTATACTCGCATCAACATTTCATTTTGAAGTACTTACCGATAGACATCTAAAACATAACAGGCGATTATGCAAATGCCAAATATCCGTGTAGCAAAAGTCTAAAATAGGGTAATCTGGAAATAAACTAGGTTTAAGCTTTCTAGGGCTTACAAAGGGCACGTGATAAGTAACTTGAGTCACGAAGGAGTAAAGTCTTACCTTTTCTTGACAGGAAACTTGATAGTAAACGATCTGTTTCTAGAGTTTTAGGATTTAACTGAAAGTAAAGTCAGGGTATGTTTCAGAATGAAATGACCTTTACAACAAAGATGAACTAGAAGGCAAGGACATTAGTAAACAAATGTCATTGCCTACGGTTGCCAATTCTCCTGTTTTCCTAGGACATTCCTTTCTTTTTAGGGTGACAGGGGTGTTCTGGATAGTTTTTAAGTAGCGTCCTGGGTTTTATAAAGTGTCCTGTGTTTTTAAAATTCTCTTACCTTACGTTTTTGGCCACACTATTGTATTTAAAGTCTTAAGATTATTGTTTATGTTGCATATCAAAAAACAGATTCTTAGATAGATAAGATAGAGAATATAATATAATTATTTTATATTGTCATTTTTTTCAGGTGTATACACTGACCTCTATTATATTGTGTTAATAATAAGATGTCTATGGCTGTATAAGATTGCCGTTTCTTGGAACAAAAACATGCGGAATTCTGCGCCACAATGTCCTGGTATTTCCACATTTTAATCCTGGTTTTGGGGATGGTTCCCTAACATAACCAGAATTCCTTTTGGTTCACCAGAAATATTGTTATAACTACCAACAATCTTGTAGTAATAACGACGAGCGAAATTGAAAAAATACCGGGAAACATTAATCGTTGAAAATCTGACCCAGTTCCGAGCACATAAGAGCTAAATTAAGACCAAGCCATACTAATAAATCTTGCATTGTGTAGCACAATCCACTTACGTTCTAGAACACTTAAGTTCGTGCTCAAGCTAAGGGTGTTCCAGGTCAAGTATCGCTTAGAGGACAAAACTAAGTCTTTTGAATTAAGCTATTTCCATACTTCCTACAATGGCATTAGAGGTCTTATAAGGAACTTCATGGAATAAACTGCAGCTTGTTCTTGGGGGACAAAGCTATGGGTTAGTGCGCGTACAATGGTGCTAATTTAAGCTTTGAAAGGGGTAGATTAGGCTTAAATTAGGTTGCGACGGTTTGTGGCTATGTAATTTGGTTTGCTAATAGCTATTGCGTTTGAACTGCTATCTTATTTGCAAGAGACATTGGGAATTGTTGGGACTTGTTGTTTCGATAGCCAGTGTTTATACCGTAGTAATATTATACAGGATGTAAGGGAATGTTTTCATTAACCTTTAAACCACATACTCTACCCATCAAATTGAACAACTTTTACTATGCAAACCTGAGAGCGCAAAAAAAAACAGCTTTAGACTGAAACTGCAATACCTACTCGACCCAAACGTATGGAAAAGCTGACTTTTTTTGTTCTGACAGGTTTGCTCCCATAATAAAAGTTGTTCAATTTGTTGGGTAGAGTATGTGGTTTGAAGGTCAATGATACTTTTCCTTACATCGTGTATAATAATATCACTATGAGAACGACGTGCTCACGTGCCCGCTTAAAGGATATTCTATAAGAAGATTGGTTATGTCAGCCACATGAGAGCTCATCAACGTCAACCACGGAGATGAAACGGTTGCCGTGCCGAAATCGGTCAGGAGCAATGCATACATACCAACACCACAATTTTTTATATCCCAGAAAAAAGTTGAGGTTGTATTCAGATTTACACAATTTATATAGGGACTCGCCTTGCGGTAGCATTTCCCCTCTGCCACGGTATAAGAACAATTGATCTTGTGCATTTAGTTTAAAAGGATACCAATGATATCAATTTCACCCTGTATAATAGCGAAACAATAATTTTGAACTTAGAACGTTTGGGGTTCACACGAGACTACTTTTCATGATTTTTAACATACAAAATTAGAATCTAAACTTATGGGGAATAAAATCCAAAGTTGCGGATTTCATGTTACCTCGCCCCCCGCAAAAAGTGGCAGAAGTGTTTCTTAGTGGAATGACACGCGTAACTCGTCCCTATATTTCAAATTGTCTAAGTATTCAGATAATAAAACCATTTCCCTTAAGAACATGAGTCGAAAAAAAAGAGAAAATTGTTTGGGCCTCCCATAGAAAATAGATCGGCTGGTCCGCACTTATGTATGGAAACTCCAAAAAAATGTGTTTTGGTTGTTAAAAAAAACATCATTCCCTATAACTGTACGCCGACGACGACAGTAACACGTGTTCCAGTTCATAAAGTAACTTTATGTTATAGAGTGCGATTTTAATTAATCAAAGTATAGAGTAACTTAATTGGTTCCCAGTTTGTTTATCACTGACTTTAAAACTCCTGTATTTTGTACTTCAAAACAAGGTTACATTTTGAAATTAATTACATTTCTAAATACTTATTTTAACCGATTGAATTAGACTAAGGTGTCACAGGTTACTAAATTACGTCATTAGTCATTACAGAGATAAGCTGAAGAATTTTAGGGTGTGACGTGCAATTACGGTTTAGTCGCAGTCATGTCGCAGTAGACTAATTTCTATTGTTGGTTCTCAATCCCAAACCTGGAATTCTAGGATGTTACAAATACATTGCTAAAGAGAGTCAGGAGCAAGGCAAGTCCCTCATGCTAGAATCAAGATACAACCGGCAAAATTGTGCAAAAATGACTGATTCAAAAGCGACTTGTCTTAGAAAACTCATTTTGGGAAACTCATTTTGGAGGGTAGCGGGATCCGAAGCACGGTGACAGTCGTTGGCCGACCGCAGTTAGTAGGGGGCCCAAGTAGTGCGCTAGCCACGTGTGAAAGGCTGCCCCACACAACTTGCGAAAAATCCCGCAATGCTCCACCGTGCCAGTTGGCGACTGGAAGGGAGGACCCGGTGGCCATTGCGGGGGGGTTCGGGCGTCCCCGCAGTCTCCAAATGAGTTTCCCACCAGTCAGTCGAGCTCATGAGGTCTTCTAGGGTACCTGAGTGGCATCTCGACTTTTTTTCCACCTCTCCACCACTCGACAAACTATGAAAAACAAAGTCACAAAAAAGAAAATGGTTAGACAACGGCTGCACTTCCTCCCACTCAAAGTGCACCTCAGTAACATACGAGGTCTGCACTCAAATCTCGATCCGGTCCACCACCACCTTGAGACCGAGAAGCCACACCTATTCTTTTTAACGGAGACGCAGATAGCAACCCCGTCTGATACGGCGTACCTCAACTACCCAGGATACTCGTTGGAACATAAGTTCAAGAGGCGAGCTGGGGTCTGTGTGTATGTTCGCGACGACATTTGCTGTCGGCGTCTCCGTTGCTTTGAGGTTTCCGGGTTCTCCGTATTATGGCTTCTTGTAGACACCGGAATGGAGAAATCTCTCTACGTCGGTGTCTATCGATCGCACGACGGTGACCAGGAGACAACCAGGCTCATGGAGTATCTCACTGAGACGGCAGAGACAGCCCAACGAAGGTATCCAACGGCGGAGCTTGTTTTTCTGGGGGACTTCAATGCCCACCATAGCGAGTGGCTGTTCCCGTTCCAGTTAACTGACCATGCTGGGAGAGAGGCGCGCAAGTTTGCATTATCGCTAGATCTCACCCAGCTGGTGAATCAAGCAACGCGGGTACCGGATGTTGATGGTCATACGCCCAATTGTTTGGACCTTCTGCTGACTTCAGATCCAGACAGGCACTCAGTATCGGTCTCTGCCCCGCTGGGAACGTCCGATCACTGTCTGGTGAAATCCGTGTCGATCTGCTCTCCTCCCGATGACAGCCCTAAGGGCACGAGGCGAGTCTGGCGATACGGGTCGGCAGATTGGGATGAGATGCGGCATTTCTTTGCGTCTTACCCGTGGCGGCAAGTGTGTTTTTCTTCGAGTGACCCTGCTAGTTCGGCTGATGCGGTTGCGGACGTGATACGACAGGGAATGGAATATTATATTCCTTTCTCCGACATCTCACTCGGTCACAAAGCCCAACCTTGGTACAATGCGAATTGTGCTCGCGCTGAGGCTAAAAAAGAAGCCGCCTACCAAGCATGGGTCCAAGCTCGCGACCGCAAAGTTAGAGCTCGTAGGGTTCGCGCGAAGAAGAGGGCCTTTAATTCTGCCGCCAAGTCCTGCAAACGGGTGATCCGGAGGGCTCGATTCGACCATGTCAGCCGCATTGGAGCCAAACTGGCATCCTACCCTTCTGGTAGTAAACAGTTCTGGTCCCTTTCAAAATCGGTCGAATCCAACTTCTGCCGTCCCACTTTGCCTCCCATGCAGAAGCCTGATGGGTCGCTGGCTCACTCCGCAACTGAGAAAGCTAATTTATTTGCTTCTCTGTTTGCGAGCAATTCACGTCTGGACGCTGGTGCCAAACAGCCGCCAACCATCCCTCGTTGTGATTCTTCGATGCCGGAGGTCACAATACATACAAAAGAGGTCCGCAGAGCATTGCGTAGTCTGGATGTGAATAAGGCCAGTGGTCCTGATGGTATACCTGCAAGAGTGTTGAGATATTGTGCGCCTGAGTTGTCTCCTGTTCTAACACGCCTGTATCGCCTCTCTCTCAGAACAAGAACGGTGCCTAAATCCTGGAAGCTTGCGAATGTGCAACCGGTACCCAAGAAGGGCAGTCGTGCCGACCCCTGCAACTACCGCCCTATCGCCATTACTTCCATTCTCTGTAAAGTCATGGAAAGAGTACTTAACAGTAAGTTGCTGTCATACCTAGAAGACAATGATCTACTCAGTGATCGCCAATATGGCTTCCGCCGGGGGCGATCGACTGGGGATCTTCTTGTGTATGTGACGCACTGCTGGGGCGAGGCCATCGAGAAGCACGGTGAAGCACTGGCTGTATCACTTGACATCTCGAAGGCCTCTGACAGGGTATGGCACGCTAGTTTGCTGAGCAAGCTTCCCGCTTATGGCATCTCCGCTGATCTTTGCAGCTGGATATCTGATTTCTTGAGAGAACGGTCGATTAGAGTTGTCATTGACAGCTGCTCTTCTGACCTTATGGCAATTGATGCTGGAGTTCCTCAAGGGTCTGTTCTCTCCGCGACACTTTTCCTGCTGCACATCAATGACCTCCTTGTGTCAGGTATTGTTGGGTATGCAGATGACAGTACTGTCATGGAGAGATATGTATCTGGCGCAGGGGCCAGCGGGGATAAAATACGCTCGCAGAGGGAGGCCATGGTTGAGCGGACAAACTTGACTTTAAGTGTTGTCTCCCAGTGGGGTGACAATAATTTAGTCAACTTCAACGCCACCAAAACACAGGCTTGTCTGTTCACCGCAAAAAGGAGTCCGTTTAATCTGACTCCTACTTTCCGGGGTACATCTGTCCCTGTTTCCGACAGTCTTGGGCTTCTGGGTATAAGCTTGACCACAAAACTCAACTTCGGCGCTGACATCGAGTCTAAGGCTCAAACTGCGGCCAAAAAGCTGGGCATCTTAAACAAGGTGAAGCGGTACTTCACTCCTGGACAGCTCTTAGTATTGTATAAAGCTCAGGTCCGATCATGTATGGAGTACTGCTGCCACCTGTGGGATGGCTCAGCCAAGTATCAACTTGCCGCACTCGACTCGGTTGAATGCAGAGCCAGGAGGCTCATTGGCGATAGTAAGCTGGTGGAGGCCAAGCTTCATAGCCTAGCCCACCGCCGCAGAGTGGCCTGCTTGTCGGTCTTCTACAGATTGTACTTCGGTGAGTGTGCCCTAGAGCTGCATGAGCTCATCCCACCTTCCCCTTTCTACTATCGGACTTCCAGACGCACCGCGGGATATCACCCCTTCTTGGTTGACATCCCACATATCCGCACCAAGCGCCTTTCTGAATCTTTTATAATGCGCACAGCCAAGGAGTGGAATGCCTTACCTGCGTCAGTATTTCCGAGTACTTACAACCCGAATTCCTTTAAAGTACGAGTGAATAGGCATCTTCTGGGTAAGCTCGCTACATCTACGACCCCATCTTCGTCCTGAGGACTGGATTGAGGTCAAGAGCAAACCCATAGTTAATAAAAAAAAAAAAAAAAAAAAAAGAAAAGTAAACTTGGGAGTCGCGTTGCAGTTCTGCGGTCGGATTTCGGGTGCCTGTTCTCCGGCCTGCCACGAAGCTCCACCATTTTGTGGTGGCTCAAGCGTTTTGTTTTTGTACAAAAACAAATCCTGGAGGCACCCTAATATCTATTACTGAACAACATCAAGCACATTTGCTATTTATACTGGCAAAATCGTTGACAACACGTTGGAGTCACAGCTTTAAGATTAGAATAGAAATAATAACAAAGATAGATACAGCAATAAACGCACCAAAAATTTCAGATTCAAAAGGGCATTTTTGCTCCGTCCATCTAGCTGTCATTAATACAATTCAGACAAAAATTAGCTGAAATTTTGCATGATACGGTGCATCTAATATGGTCTATGTTCTTAAACGAATGAAACTGACTACAAACTCTGCTTTACCAGCGTGTTGCGTAGCCCACCTAGCGTGAAGCGATTCAGTAAGTTCTGATGTGTGTCATCAAGAAATATGTGGTGTGGAGAAACTCTAGAGAGCCCCCACGCTTCGGTGATCGCTTTTTTTCGCGTAACTCCGGGTGGGGTGCCACTGCCAGCGGAGTATGTCATCGGTAGAATGTTGGCATATCACTTTTGCTGCTTCTCGGAATTGGTAGTGAATAATGCAAAAATATTAATCCGATTGATGTTTGTAGTGCATGATCAGGCAATAAATTATACTTTGCGCATTGAGACATAAAATCGTACAAAGTCGATTTCCACTTCAGTGACAGTTTACAAAGGCAAGTAGGTACGCTATATACGTAGAATAAATTTAAGAGTATGAATGTGTGCCAATCACGCATGTACTTGTATTTTCTTTGGGAAACGTTTATGTAATGTAACGGTTACGATCTGTGCTAATGCACCCCTATTTTTTAACCACAAACAAAATGTTAAGGTTTTATTCCGATAATGAAACAAAATAACTTTTCCTAGGAACATGAATCGAAAAACGAGAAAAGTTTTTGGACCTCTCATAGAAAATAGATCGGCTGATCTGCACTTTTATATACAAGGTTAAATTTTTTCTCTTTTTTCAACCCTTTCTTTTTTCTTGTTCCATAGGGAAAGTTGTTTAGTTTCATTATATCTGAATATACACATACAATTGGGGTGTATAAAGAGTAATCGATAATATGGAAATAAGAAAAATAAAATCCGTTCAACAAATTATCAAATTATACCGTCGCGTGACGATTTGTAGGTACTGTTTCATTGTTTTGCGTAACTAAACACATTTGCATATAAATTATCATGTGATCTCTATTGCATTGCTCTTTATTGTCTCGGGAAACGAATGAATTTAGTAATTTTTCGAATTTTGAATTTTAGCCCCTTGGGTATGGTATAGCAATACTAGCAATTTCATGTGTTTCATGAGAAGTGGGCCTACGTACATCATTACAAGAACATTGCCTTCATGTTACGTGCTTAATTATTATTCATTAATGTAATTATAATATTATTATACATATTATAATTACATTCGGATCGTCAGTGCATCGGAGCGCGACAGTTTTTCTTCACCGTTGACAAGAAACCGCGCCGCTCGCACAGAGTCCCCATTTTCCCCGTTATCGGCCGTCGCGCGCGCAGCTGTTCCCCCCTCCCCCCAACCCCAGCGCATGCGCATGAAAAAACTTAATTAAAATTCCCCTACCTACGTGACCGTCAAGATTACTGATACATTTATTCAGCGAAAATTGACTCGTTATTAGCGAAAATAGTTTGTCACGTGTCTTTTACACTTTTGTGGAAACTGTGTTGACATTTTTAGGGTTCCGAAGTCAAAAAGGAACCCTTATAGTTTCGCCATGTCCGTCCGTCTGTCTGTCCGTTCGTCTGTCCGCGGCTTAGCTCAGAGACGCGTAATACTAGAAAGCTGTAATTTGGCATATGTATACATATTTATCACGTCGACAAAGTGGTAAAATAAAATCTTGAAAAATATTTTTTTTATGGTAAAAAAAAATTCATCCCCACTTCACGTGTAGGGGAGGTCCTGCACGTGAAGTGGGGATTAATTTTTTTTTCTCGTCTATCCCATGTTGTGGGGTATCTTTGGATAGGTCTTTTAAAAATATTGTGAGTTTGGGAAAACCATTTTTCGATTAAGGGATCCGTTAGCGAAATATTAAGCTTTAAAGCGGAAATTTTGGTTAGAGTCAAGTGTCCCCCCCCCCTCTCCAAGCTAAACGGATGTGAAAAAATTCACGGCAATAGCATAAATAACGAATTTAAAAGAAAAACTATCACCGCTAAGTAGGCTTTACAAGTTTACGAGTAATAGTTGACCAAATAATAAAATGTACTTTTTTAGACTTTATTAGCCGTAAAACCGTAGTATAAAACAAAAAGCCTCGTTCTAAGTCCATCATTATATTGTAACTGGCAACTACGGAACCCTATCCTGCGCGTGGTCCGACACGCACTTGGCCAGTTATTGACATTGTTATTGGAATTCATTATGTAAATTCATTACTCTTTAGTGTAAGTCATCAATCTATTTCGTTTGTAAGATTCGTCGGGTTAAGGTGTCTTAAATGAAAATATGGGTAACACGCTACATTTCCTGCTATTTTCCCATGGTGCTAAAAATACTTAATTACAACTAATTGGAACTACGTATCGATGCATGATACAACGTTTTTCGAACTATAGTTATATTAAAAAAACTATGATAACGGCCATATTCATCTTGGTATCCAGTTAGAATACGCTCCAGTTGTTTCGTTACCGCTCTTTCTTCGCCGGACTTGAAGGTGGTCTTATGGTTTTAGGTATAGAGTTTAAAGTCGTAAAGCTCCTGGACTGCGCTGGAGTCGAATTAACGTTCACGGGCAATATATCTCTTTGATGTATTTCGAAGTGAGTGATTATGAAGCGTGCTAATGTGAATTAGTAATGTTTCAGCTTAGGAAACTATAAACGGTGCTAGCTATATCAGTCTGTAGTTTCCAATAATTTACTATAATTAAGGAATGTCTTGTTTCGAATGCGTCAAACAATCAACGCACCAAAAATGGCAGCGCCAACTGACAGTATACATACAAAATACAAGTAAGTTTATTAATCAAATATAACGTATTGAACGTATTCACTATATAACCAGAGTTCACGTTGTGATTATCTTGTGTTTTATAAATATTTCCTGTAATTTTAATTTAATTAATGAAATAACGGACATTTTTATATAATTTTAATTTAAATTGTTAATGTAATGTTTTAATAAATCAATATTTTAATATTTGAATGTATTGTATGTACAAATGTTTAATATAATATTAAGCCAACAAAATATTGAAATGTATAGTGGAATCTGATAGTAATGTGTGTGTTGTTTTGTACAAGTTATATGATAGTTCATTTCATGATTTCATGTAGGCTGTGAGCTTCTAGGTATCTAATTTATTTGTATATTTTTATAATTGTCGTTTTCTCTGCAACAGTATGATAGATAATGTAGGTATGTAATGAATGGTATTAAAAGCATGTTAAAATTGTACATACAAACAGGAGAGACCGCAAAACAGCATTTGTGCTGAGGCTCCCCCTGTTCAATCAGGAAATGTTCATGATAGTGCTAATCCTTGTATCTTTTTTCTGGTGAATAAATCTCTTTTTATTTTTTTATTTATGCATACTTGATTTGTGTGTGTATTGTGCCAATTCGGTCAAAAATTTCCTAAGATTTTATATGAGATTTGGATTTGGATTGGATTTTATATGAGACTTATAGTATCTAAGCTAAGGTCAAAGGCGACAAATTATTGTATGCTATAAATATACCGCATCTTTCTCTTACTTTGTTTTGTATAAAGCAAATGTTGTACAGTATAAAATTAATTTAATAATACCGGTCGGCTATCGCTGTCTGTCACGCGCGCTCTCTCTGGCAACATTATTTCTGTCACGAAATACGAAGGTACAATTGGCCTTTGGAACCTTATCATAATATAACATAAGTTATGTAGTCTGTGATATAGGTTGTAAAGACAGCGCAGAGCAGCCAATTGATAAGTTAAGAGCCTTTTTTTTACTGATGGCTTTGCTCTTGACCTCAATCCAGTCTTCAGGACGAAGATGGGGTCGAAGATGTAGCGAGCTTACCCAGAAGATGCCTATTCACTCGTACTTTAAAGGAATTAGGGTTGTAAGTGCTCGGAAATACTGACGCAGGCAAGGCGGAATGCCTTGAAGATGTAGCGAGCTTACCCAGAAGATGCCTATTCACTCGTACTTTAAAGGAATTCGGGTTGTAAGTGCTCGGAAATACTGACGCAGGCAAGGCATTCCACTCCTTGGCTGTGCGCATTATAAAAGATCTAGTCTAGTGTGATGAAGATATCATGGACAGACAGAATTAGCAAACAGGTGGTCCTGCAGTAATCAGAAGTCAGAGCACCTGGGTTACTTTGTGAGTAGTAAATAATACCAACGTCTCGAAATTATTTTGCACGTAAACATTTTTGGGAAGATGGATGCCTGGTAGAAGAAAAATTACTGGCTTATAGTCAGGTCTTGATTTGAGAAGAAAGGCCTCCATTTCGAGTCTAGAAGAAAATTATGGCAATGAAGCAAGCAATGGTTCAATTTACACCACCTCACTGTTCAGGGCTGCAGTGGAGTGGAGTGCGAACCCTGGTGGTTCGAATTGCCCGAACGATAGCCTACCTTTGATAGGAGATCTCCTATGGCACCATAACATCTGACATCCACGTTTCCGTAAGTGCATAACTACCTTAGACTACTTATATAGGGACGCGTAACCACGTGTCATTCTACTAACAAACTTTCTGTCACTTTTTGCGGGGGGCGAGGTAACATGTACAGCTTTGGATTTTATTCCCTATGACTTTAGATTCTAATTTTGAATGTTCAAAATCATTAAAAGTAGTCTCGTGTAAACCCCAAACGTTCTAATTTCGAAATTATTGTTTCGCAATAATAGGCTGTCTAGTTTAGTGATCTACACTAATATTATAAAGAGGAAAGATTTGTACCTATTTTTGTATGTTTGTATGTTTGTAATGAATAGGCTCAAAAAGTACTGGGCTGATTTAAAAAATTCTTTCACCATTAGAAAGCTGCATTCACCCTGAGTAACATAGGCTATATTTATTGCTAGAAAAGATTAGACGTCCACCCGTGCGAAGCCGGGACGGGCCGCTAGTAAGTTATAAAATTGAATGTTGAATGTACATGATCATTGATGTTATATCGTGGCAGAGGGGAAATGCTACCGTAAGGCCGGTCCTTATATAAGTAGTCTAAGATAACTACCCATCTGGCATTATTATTATGTAGGTATATCTACTGTACTTTTTTAGGGTTCAGTACCCAAAGGGTGAAAACGGGACCCTATTACTAAGCCTACGTTGTCCGTCCGTCCGTCAGTCCTACATATTTAGGGCTGTAACTTTTGAACCGTAATAGCTAGATAGTTGAAATTTTCTCAGATGTTTACGGCGGATTTGTTAACAAATAATAAAAATGTCAAAAAGTAAAAAATTAAGGGGGGGGGGGGGGGGGGTTCTCCACAAGAAACTAGTTTTTATCAACGTTTTTTCTTCACGCTCTATCGTGAAAACGGTAATACATACAAGCGTCAAAAATGATAGAGCAAACTACAGAATAACAACAAATACTAAAAACCGGCCAAGTGTGAGTCGGTCTCGCGCTAAAGGTCCCGGACAAAAAAAGTTTTTTTTCTATGTTAATAATGTTGTTTTCTGTGCTGGTGTGGTACGGAACCCTCGGTGCGCGAGTAGCCCGACTCGCACTTGACCGGTTTTATTATAGTCGGGGTGCCTATAGTGTCTGTCTTCGACAAACTAGTTCAAGTGAGTTTCATTTGTTTCAATCTCGATGGAACACATTTAATACTCGTTATAAAACTCAATATCTATTTGTGCTATCAATCACATTGTACAAAGAAAGTAATTTTCTTATTGCATGCCAACTTTATCAAGATTGAGATTGACTGAGGTAAAGATTACGTATAATTACAGTGATCAAGCAATTGACGTGTATTATGTATACAACGTGTTATCAAATTATTGCAGACGTGAAAACCGTTTTGTAAAAACGATATTAGTTTATAAAGATATTATACCTTACGGAATAGAGTAAGTGACATGAGTTGTCAAATGAAACCGTTTTTGGACGTTTTTTGGAGTCCTCGGCAGGGTAAAAATTCGATTTCTGTGTATAATTCTCAATCTAACGTGAAATGGTGAACAATTTAATGAAACAGTGTTAGTATATTTCACAAAATTATCTACGATTTCACTTTAGGTTCACGATTATTCACAGAAACCGAATTTTTACCAGGACTCCAAATCCCCAAAAACGGTTCTATTGCCTCGCGTCACGTATCTCTTTCTATTATACAGGCATGCCGCTAGGTAGGTACATCTCGCTCTCTCAGCTGTCACTGTCTCTCTTACGTAGTATAATACCTTTATGGTTTTTACTGAATCGAAAACTGTATAAGTAACATTTATATTGGTATTTACCTTCTTAAAATACGCCATTTAGTTAGCAGTAAGGTAATACAGGATGAACAAGGTCTTTCGTAAATGCCCAAAGTTTTTTAAGGGTATGATCAGACCATTAAACTGAACAACTTTCACAATGGAGCCTACCTCAAGAAACGCGATAAAAAATCAGCTGCCCATACAAAACTGCTGTACCTACCTACCCGACTAAAATGTAGGTAGGACTAAAACTGTATAGGCGCTAAATAGACAATTGTTTTCTTTTGTCCTTATCCTGAAGCTGATAGAACGGGAAACCGCTCTGATCAAAGGTACACTGCGGTCGGATGCAGTAATTCTGACAAGTGAACGATAGTCAAACGGTATGGGCAACATTGCAAAATATGCAAATGTTGACAACGCCTGCAATGAGATTAGACGAATCTTGGGCTGCTGCTATTTACCACACGACATAATGGCAATTAACGTGTATTTATACTGTTATTTAGCCAAATCGCCCCAGAATAGATGAGGTTTTTTGTTGGACAAAAGAGAAATGAGTGATATAAAGGGCTTACGTGTAGAAAGTCTCATTCTAGTCTCATTACTTTAAAGTGATTGTACCTACTCATCATACCGAAAAACTTTCCCCAAGGAACCATAAGAAAAAATAAAACCGGTCAAGTGCGAGTCGGGCTACTCGCGCACCGAGGGTTCCGTACCACACCACCACAGAACACAACATTATTAACTTTTTTTGTCCGGGACCATTAGCGCGAGACCGACTCACACTTGGCCGGTTTTTAGTATTTGTTGTTATTCTGTAGAGTTTGCTCTATAATCACACTAAGTTTGACGCTTGTATGTATAACCGTTTTTACTATAGAGCGTGAAGAAAAAACGTTGATAAAAACTAGCTTCTTGTTGAAAACCCCCCTTAATTTTTAACTTTCTGCCATTTTTATTATTTGTTAACAAATCCGCCGCAATAACGCATAATCTGAGAAAATTTCAACTTAGCTATTACGGTTCAAAAGTTACAGCCCTATAGGTAGGACAGACGGACGGACGGACGGACAGACGGACAGACGGACGGACAGACGGACGGACAGACGGACGGACGGACGGACGGACAACGTAGGCTTAGTAATAGGGTCCCGTTTTCACCCTTTGGGTACGGAACCCTAAAAATTGGGTTTGACATACTACAATGCAATCAGCTGATAGTACGTTTGTATGAAAAGGTGTATTTTGTTTCGCATTTCCGCCATTTCCCATAGGTTCCTACGGGAAATTTATTCCGTATCATGAGTACAATCACCCTGTATTAACGAATGAGACTATCTACACTTACACCCTGTATAAAACGAGAATGTTAGCACTGCACTTATAAACTTGTGAAACTTCTAGATGTAGGTGGGTACCTAAAGTAAGACTCGGAACTGGAAATGTACAAAGTTTGCAAACTTTACTATCTTATAACACGTTCTCTTAGTTCAATTTTTATTACAGTTAATGACTTTAGAACTTCATATATCGCCTTTTGGCAAACTGTGAATAAGTTTACTGTGTTCCAAATAATAATAATGCAGTTTAAAGGCTAATTTAACACTTTAACTGCTGACGACCTACGTCGTAGATCAGCGAGATATGGGCCGCAGTGCGCACGACTCAAACATTGAGTCAGAATTGTATAGCAATCCACAGTGTTAGCACTGTCATTGTTTTGAGCTTAGCAGCGAAGATTTGATACATTTTTAGAATGGCTTTAGTAATGTAAATAGGAATCTTTCTCAAATCTGTAAAAATTAATTCTTATAGGTAACCAAAAAGCTAACAAGGATTTGAAATGCCAACTCTTATACGGAACTCAGCTGGTACATACGAAACTACAATCTTACTCTACCCAAATGTATCTCGGACAACAGAATTTTTTTTCGATTTTGATATTAGTCCCATAGAGAACGTTGTTCATTGTGATGATCTGGTCATCATCTGAAAAAACCGTCAGCATATTAATAAGGACCCGGTACAACATATTACGTTTCTAAGTTCTACGGTTGTATTGAACCTAAATCGTTAACTCGACTGAGTGAACTCTCCTTATCGCTCTAGCCCATTCCGCTACGACGTAGTCAAGCGCTACGAAAGGGATTTTAAAAAGCGGTTGATGCTGGGATTGAAACGCGATTGAGTGACGCGCGTTGCAATTTTATGCATGATTTCCACTTCCCTTGTGTGAAGCTTGATGGGTGAATAACTGAATTCTTTCTACAGATTAAGCGTACATGAAAACGTTGTAAAATGAAATGGATGATTTATTTTCACTCACCTTAAATGGTGCAAATTATGTCATAGTCAGTATACAGGGTCCACTTTATGAGACATCTGGTTCCTGAGTCACAGTACTACTACTTGTATTATGTACAATATCGGGAGAAATGCAAAATGGTTTTAGCATGGTGTATACCTATGTCGTATATTATATTACTGTTGAGGAAATAAATAAAATATTAGATATTAGATATATCAAACTAAACAACTTTCTCTACGGGATCAATATCAAAATCGCGAAACTAAAATCGACTGTCCCACAAATTTGGGTCAAGTTTGTATGAATACTAGAAATTGTATATTTTAACGAAAATCTGACAACATACAAGCATAGAGATTAGTTTCTAGATTATATCTGAAAAATTTCATTGACTTTAATTGGACTTTACTTGTTAGTATTAAGAATATGAGCGAGCTCCGAATTATATCCTCAAAATAACCTACTGCCAGTCGGTACATTACCAACATTACACAACATTACCAACAATATTTGGAAGTCTATACTCATCTTCAAGAAATCCTTCGTTTATGAATCCTATGAATTCTGAAATATTCGTTCCAGAATCCAGCTGAATTTGTCATCGAAGAAAACAAACTACTTCTTAATAATATTGTAAAATTAACTGATTTTTTTCTTTAGTTGCTGGAGTAGTTTTTACAAAGTCATTAATAACATAACTTGCAAGCAGTATGGCGGAAAGTTTACGTGTTGAAATTCTTTATTGGTCGTTAATCTCCAGGGTGCTGGGCTATCCGTTGTGAGAGGCATAATTGGCTTAATTTTTGGTGGAGTATTGCAAAAGGCATTCACGTACTTTGTATATATGAATTATTTATGAAATTGTATTACTCTATGGGATGAACGAAATTAATTAAAAATAAGAATTTTTATTACTTTTTTTTTTATTATTTTTTTTATTTTATTTTTTTATTTTTTTGTTACGGTACTAGTGAAACGTGGATGTTCTGAGTTTTCAGAATATCTCTGACTACCCCCTCGGGGAATATAGTCGTGAGCATATGCATGCATGCAAGAATTTTTATTCTTATAGCGTAAAATGTCTAAAATCGTTCTAGACCCGGTTTAAAGAAATTTTTAGTTGTCATAAGACTTACTTGCAGGGTAAAACGATGTAATAGGCCAATTACATCGTTTGATCGTAACAGAACTACAATATAATTATTTCAACTTGAAATCATATTGTGACATCTACGAGTATGACATGTTGATTTCAATTTGAATCTGTCAAGTGAATTGTTATAGTTCCTTCGAAAAAAAAAACTAATGTACAACGATACCAATCTCGACTTCAAGCTAGATTCTCATCAGTGTTCAATTCAAATAAAACCGCAGAGCTCAAGTTGAAATAGAAAATAATCGAAATATCCAGGTATAAATAGGCCAGCCCTTGGGGACCCAAGAGTGTCGAGACCCAAGGGCTGGCGCTTTCCTCGCTCAAGGGATCTGCATAGCCATTCAGCGAGGAAATGCCGCCAGCGATCTGGGTTCCCAAAAGGACCTAACCTGCACCACATCTTGGGTTTGTTGATTTTTATGTTTCTTTATTTATAATTTTTTATTGCCACGGTAGTTTTATAAAATATTGTATTTATTAGTTTAATAAACGATTTTACGTTTAACGTAAATAGGTATCAAAAATCAACCAATCTGTTTGTTGAATAACTTGGTATAAGTACTATAGCTTAGGTGCTTTTAAAACTCGGTGCTCGTCTAGGAAAAACCTAGTTTCAGAAGTGTTCGACAATATTCTTGACAGACTATATATTATGTAAACTCACAACCGACTTCTCGGTCTGAAAAGCTAATCTATCTTTTTAAGCTGGCTTGGTTATCGTAACAACAAATACAAAAACATCCTGAGACTATTTGAATATAGAATGTAAACACCACTTCCGTTTCTTACAAATCTCCCGGGAGCCGTGTGAGTACAGATACCTTCGCATTTTTCGCTCACTTGTCCTCCTGACATCCTATAATTTTTCCGGGACATTTCCCCGTTTTCACGGTACTTTGTGACATGAGATATGATGTGTATTACCCAAGGTTCTACCACATGTTTTACAAGTGTCGAACTTATAGACCTTTCGATGTTGCGATATATGCTAAGGTTGTACAAAAAGTTGGTGTTTGGTGTCTAAGTATAACAAAAATAGGTAAGTTTTTTTTTGCTTTATGGAAAATGATTTGAATAATAATATAAGAATGCAAAAAAGAAACCCTCAGAACAAAAAATGATGTTAAAAATAATTGAATTCCGAAATAGTTTACTGTTTTTCCAAACTAACAGTGGTATGATATACCCTCAGGGAGGTTGTATGGGCGTTATTGATACGGTAAATAAACGTAATATTGATTTGGTGAGCATAATCTTTTGCTTGTTTGCTTGAATCCAAAACAATATTTTTTTCTAGGATCTAATGCATATTAACAATAAATAATTTATGATAATTTATGTCGAGGTCATTTTCTCTCTCAGACCTTGTTCCGACGAAAATCTGTAACCCTAACTACCCCACTGGGAGATGGGCTTCAAGAGATTGTGTAACAAAGCAACTAAATCAAGCTTAGTCAAGGTGGAATGAGTGTCTAGATTATACGAGCAAAATATATTACACGCTCTGCTTAGGATAAGTTTCTTTTAAAGTAATTTCTGTATTAACGTAAGTTTGCCATATTTGTCGGTTCAGAACTTCTTCTATTTTTATAAAACGTTTAGGAAACTATAGGCAGATCTTTCGAATTTATCGAGACATTGGCCTCGATTCGGAGTGTACCACGACTAAACTAAACTAAATGTATTCCTGTCACTTTCTAAAATAAGATTAAGAAAAGAGACAGAAAACCAACAGCTGACTTTAGTGCTGTCAAAGTGACGTTAAACGCCCAAAAACGACTTAAATAAGATGGCGTACATTATGATGGCATCTTATTTTGCGCATTTAACGTCACTTTGACAGCACTAATGTCAGCTGTTGGTTTTCTGTCTCTTTTCTTAATCTTATTTTAGAAAGTGACAGGAATACATTTAGTTTAGTTTAGTCGTGGTACACTCCGAATCGAGGCCATTATATACCTATGATGATGATGATATACCTATATTAATATTTCGAGTTTTCGGACATTTCTATGATGGGGCAAAGTCGTCAATTCTTTCGAGGCTTTTTAGGGTTTTTAATCACAGATACAGAGATTTAAAATAATAAATAAAAAAATAAAAAAATAAAGACCTGAACATCGCCCTTGATCAGCTACAGACAGACTTTGACAATCTAAATAAATGGTGCCACGATGATGGACTTGTCCTAAACGCCCTAAAAACTAAACTTATGCACATTAAATCCCCTTACCTGAAACATCCAACGGAGAATACAATCACTTTGGTCGCTCATTCCCATACCTGTCTACACACTAAGCTCAGCAGTGACACACCGTATAATTGTGACATCATAGAGGTAGTAAAGAAGCATGTGTACCTGGGCCTTGTAATCGATCACAAGTTTAATTGGGAGCCCCACATTGAACGGGTCTGCGACAAACTAAGAGCTCTCGTAGCAACATTTTATATCATTGGAAATCGGATTCCATACAAAATAAAACTAATGCTGTATAATTCCCTAGCAGAGTCTATAGTGTCATACGGCCTCTCCAGTTATGGGCGCACGTATAATTCCTACTTGGATTCCATCCTAAAACTACAAACGAAAATCTTAAAATTAATAACCCCATTTCAAACCAAGTTGAAATACACCGAAAATGATAAACTTTTATTCAAACATTGCAATACACTACCAGTCCATACTAAAGTAAAACACAACCTACTAAAAGAACAATTTTTCAACTTCAACTTAAAAAATTTAGTAAAACACCCTATACAAACGAGACACACTGTGCAAAAAAAACTCGTCATCACCCGAGCGACCAACTGCTACGGCGAGCGGACTAGCGCGTACCTGATCCCGCGACTGATTAATTCTTTACCTACCGACGTTAGGGACGCATTATCTCAAAATAACATTAACCATAAACTAAAAACCTATTTCATATCCCAACTAAGTTAAATGGAAGGAAACTTTTACCATGTTTCTATTTATATTTATTATAACTGAGCTTTGTATCTAGTTAATGTACTGTTTATTGTTTGATTTGTAAAAACTGTGCAGAATTATTTATGTCACCTAAAAATCTCTTTTGGTTTATGTGATGTATTATTTAAGTCGTGTCAATTCATGTATCTGGTAAATAAATAAATACAAATACAAATACAAAAGCTTTTTTTTTTTCAATTCTTTAAATAATATAAAATATTATATCTTTTTGATAAATATATTGTAATTGCTAGTGAGAGGTTAGGTTGCCTTGATTCGGTCACTTTAGTCATAGCGAAATATAATTATTATGAGACTACTACAGTGTACGTATCACAAATACTTTTTAATAATCGCTAGCCTATTAATTATACTTAATTTGACAGTCGTTCAGAGAGAACTCTTAAAGAAATACGCGAATAATATGATATAGGAAAGTAGGCAAATGCTTAAAACTTTTATACTGAAAAAATTTACACCAAATTATGATTCAATGGATGTCGTGTGAAGCTGAAAACATTTGTTCTGCACCATTGACGTGATTTCCTCAATATTTGTGTTAGTATTTCAGTTTTTCTAGCGTAAGATGTTTGTTGAGCTGCAGAAAAACGTTGAAAAGCAATTTATATCAAATTATAGTTTCCAATTTAGCGCATACGTAAATTATGAAATTGTTTGTTATTCAGAAATGAACTGTTTTCCGTTTCCTGATTTATAGTAGGTAACTGAAGTTTGTCGTCCGTTCGAACTGCGAATACTTGTTTATGAAAATCGAAAACTGAAAATAGACATTTGATGTAGCATTTCGTTCCTATAATATAGGTATAAAGAGCTACGCCAAATGTTTTAGCTCTAGGTACACAATTTTTGAGGAGATGTCTTTTAGGTAAATAATAATATACCGCCTGCGCTGTTGAGTTACTCTTCATAGCAAAAAAAAAACAACAACACTAACCTTCGTCTCCTACTATAGCTTTTCCTCCGATCATGGGCAGGCGGATCGCTTGCGTACGCGCCGCCCTCGCCCTCCGCACTATGCCCCGCCCCCATCTCTACCCCATGCCACACACACACACTCACACACACGCACCGACGACACCCCCTTAAACACGCTTTTATCCTTTCCAGTTGGACTAACAAAAACAAGCACTATTGAAGACTTTTCCTTTTAACTTTTTTCAGGCAGAGGTAGTGAAGTTCAACCTAGGGGTGTCGTGGTAGGTACCAGGCGTAGTGCCCGGTCGGCTCGCGGCTAGAATGTGAAGCGTAGCGTCGCATGCGCACCCGCGCCCGCCTTGCATTGTTTCTTTGGCGGTGTGAGTTGAGAGCGGCGACGTTTGACGTTTGGGTGCTTTATGAATATTGCCTTGACTATTATTGGGAGCGTTAGGTCAATTTGGAGTAATTTAGACGAATGCAATAGTTTGGTACATTTGTGAGTTCGGCTTTAATAAGCTGTGAACTGTGTGAGACTGATTTTTCTTTTGTTGAATCTAAAGTAGATAATCCAGAATTTATTATACCAGACATAATTTTTGATTGATCATTGATTGTTTGCAGCCAGGTGCGCAGGAGATATTAGGGAGCACAAGAGCGCAATTTTTTATTATATTGCCTACGTTTTTTGATAGTGTAGACTTGTTTATTTTTTTCCTAACATTTGTACTAAAACTACCAGTTATATTTTTAAGCATAGCCCATATTTTGTGTACCTACTGAAGGTTTGGCAAGTGATGATAAGTGGCTAGCCTTTCGCCAAAAAAGACGAACACATACAGCACAGGCGTGCATTACCACCAGGCACAAGTAGGCAATCAGAGCTGAAAAAGAGCCTTTACGGTGTTTTCAGCATAATTGTGTCCACGACTATACCCAGACTGCTATCAAACATATTTTTAATACTATACCTACCATATTAACAATCCACTTTTCGCTGAGAGTGCCTGAATTCTGTCCATAGCACCAGCACCAGAGTGGCAAGTAGGTAGATAGTGAGCCTGTTGGTCACCAACTTGCCACTGGTTTGTATACTGTTTCACGTTTAATTTCTTACCTATTTCTTCATAGCACTGCTCTCTTTATTGACGATCAATCTTCGCTAGTTGATGAATATTATTAACGACAAGTCAAATGAAAACTTCGCGAAAAGATTTGAACTGCACGTAATTTATCGAAACACATTTGATCTTTCACTACAAACCTTACTTTATTTATAATTTGTCAATATTAACAAAATACACAGCTAGAAACAAAATATTCAGCTAATTTCTACCCAAACACATAAAAAACAACTGAAAACATTTGAACACGCTCGGAATTCAACAAACTGTCAAAGTCAAACAAAACAAAATCGGCCAACAAAGGGCTGCGTTCCGAACCTACGTCCCAGGTGCACCCCGAGTGCAACTTTTCACACTAAACGCCGCGCCGTTCAAGAGTGATATTTTTGAAATTCACACATCTTAATTCGTGTACGGTACGAATAATGCATAAATTCCATAGAGTTTGGCATCACTTTCGTATACGAATTAGGATGTGTGACTTTAAAAAATCGCACTCCAGAGCCTCGGTGAAAACGTTCTTACCATAGAGCGAGTTGAGAAAACAACCGCACCCAAAGGTCGTGAACGCAGCCAAGTGAACAACGTCAAGAGCGCGCATGCAACCAAATAGCGAAGATGCAATCTATCAATGAGATGCCAAGCGCTTCGTTGTTTTCACGCGAGGTTGGTTAATACATTACGCATGCTTATTTTGTGACAATAAATAGCGAAGGTCAAACATCACGTATTATCGCGTGGTTAATGCGTACTTTGCATTTTTGTCGTATAGTTTTTAACAAGTGTAAATGCATAGGTAGCCATAGATCGTTTGTATTGCGTGAGCTTGTGCCGTTTGAAAACTGCCTATTGCGCGCTGCGTGCGTGCGTTCGGGGCCCGCCCGAACTTCGGGCAGTTCTTGCGCGCCATATTTGAATGTGGAATTAAACTTTTGGATGCTTTCTTTGTTTGTGTTTATAGAGTATGACTGTAAATTGTTAGTTGATTAATAATTAATGAGGAGACAAGTAGGCACTGCCTAATTGCCTATATACACTGCACGCGCATGACATACAGGTTCATTGGAATTGCAGCCGATTAGAAGGAAAGTATAAGGCTGCCTGTCCATTGACGCGAGCTGGCTGGCGGAGCGGTGTAGCGAGGAAAATATTAACCAATCAGGAGCTTGGCTGACTCTCGGCCGAGATTTTATGCAATCCTGATTGGTTGATAAAACTCCGCTTCCCCGGTCCGCCAGCCAGCTCGCGTCAATGGACAGGCAGCCTAAGGGTTGGCGCAAGTGATGCAGCCTTAGGAGTACCTATTACATATAACATACATACTCTAAGGTTGTACGTCTAAAAGTCGCTACCACTCATAACTGAAACCATAACTCACGCGGATTAATCATAGCGCGATCCGCCTCGGAAATCGCTTCGCTCTCGTTTCCACTAATTACGCGAGCGGCTGCTTTCCCGATGGAAAACGTCGTGAGCGGAAGGAACGGCGGTCACGCCCATAGTTTCACTAGCCAGATACCCGTGCTTCTACAGACATACTACACTACGTGCGTAACGTGACCATACGTCCCGATTTGACCAGGACTGTCCCGGTGTCCCCGAGGAAAGCTTCGGGACGCAGAATTGTCTCGGTTTCAGAAAGGTAATCTAAGCACAGTCTCCGATAGCGTCAAACTATCTAATCTACAGGGAGAAATTGATATCATTAGCATCCTTTTAAACTAAGAGTCATATACCGAACAACTTTTACTATGGGAGCAAACCGATCGGAGCAAAAAAAAACTCTGCCATAATTATTTGAGTTGAGTAGGCTCGGATCGGTTTGTTCCCATAGTACAAGATGTTCAGAAAGACTCTTAGTTTAAAAGGATGCTAATGGTATCAATTTCACCCTGTACGCATTCCCTACTCTTGTCTTAGGATTTTCTTTAAATTTTGAGTATATTTGCGATATCAATTGCGCGCCGACACGTGATACTTAAAATACGGTTGATTCGATTGCTACAATACATTCTACTAATATTTTGTCTATTTAGGTACGTCAATAAAAGACAATTTGCCAATGGCAATTTACCTAGGATTACCTTTGATTGTAATAATAAATTCTAAACAAAAAACTTTACACAAACGTTTTGTTTTATTATTACTGTCACAAGTTTTGATAATGTCCCGAGTTTAAAATAAAAATGGCCACGTTATACATGCCAGGCGCGATGAAATGAAAACCCTAGGGTAATGGCTACTGAGTGGCTATGTTCTACTATGCATGGTATTCTTACATGCCCTCTTTGAGCAAGGATCTTCACAAAGAAGTTTTTCTGTGTTAGCCACATGAGAGCTCATCAACGCCAAGAATGAAGTTGAACCAGTCGGCGTGGCTGAATTTTGAATAGGTTATATATTTATAATATATTTGGCTACCCACTCCGGCAATATACAGGGTGTAAACTTAAATGCGTTACATACTTGAAGGGCTGCTTCAGACCATCAAACTGAACAACTTTTGATATAAGGGACCTGTTGTAGATACTGTCTATATTAATCTCTTGTTGTGTAGACTCTTTATAAGTTATTTTCTTCTGTATTCATAATCATATTGACATATTCTTATTCCTTTTTTAAAGTTGATTATGTGCTTAGTTACTCACTTCAATATAAACACTTGTGTCAGTAACATCTCTATTTTACTAATTTATATACAATTACTTCTACATCCTCAACGTCTTCGACTCAATAATACAACACGTTATCAGCACGAGACGAGAAGATTGTTCATGTAAAGTTTAAATTGAATATTTTTAGTGAATTGTTCATGTGATTGATAGAAACAAAATTTTTCTTTAAAATGTCACATGAATCTGGAGAAGGGTCAAGTGTTTGTAAGTCGAGTTCCTCTTCGTCAATACCATCCTTTTGCCTGAGGAATAAGGATGGGTATCCTACTTGGAAGTTCAAGATGCGTAATTACCTTTTACACGAGGACTTATGGGAAACAGTAAGTGGTTATCCTACAGGTGATGCCACCCCCGCCTCGATCAAGGTACGTAACGATGCTAAAGCTCTGGCAAAAATATGCTTAACAGTAGACGGTGCAGCTATTACTCACGTCAGATGTGCGAAAAATGCAGCCGAAGCGTGGAAAGCTTTGCAGAGTGCCTTTGAAGATAAAGGTATGGGACGAAGACTGACTTTAGAGCGAAGATTGTACAGATTAAGTTTGTCTGACTTCGATAACATCGAATTGTACATCAACGCTGTTATGTCAACCGCACAGGATCTTGCGGATATTGACAAGGTAATAGAAGACACGTCGATTGCGGCCATACTTTTGGGAGGCCTCACCCCAAAATACGAGCCTCTCATAATGGCGCTTGAGAACTGCAATGTAGACGTAACAACCGATTTAGTGAAAACTAAACTGCTTAATGAGATGTCCAAAAGTCCAACTATGCCAAAGGATTCTGTTTTTAATACCAAATTGAAACCTAAATTAAAGAAAAAGGAAGTTGTATGCTACGACTGTAAAGTTCCCGGACATAAAAGGCCGGACTGTCCACTGCGGCGCAAGAAGGAGGAAGCAAAAGCGGTAGAAGGAAATGACTCCACATTTACTGCTCTTAATACCTCTGGCAGTTCTAACAAGGATCTTTGGTATGTAGATTCGGGATGTACTAAACATATGACTTCTAATCGTGATTGGTTTCAAGATATTGCAATAATGGATAAAGGTAGCGTTACCGTCGCTAACGGACAACAAATTAAATGTTGTGGAATTGGTAATATCTCAATTAAGACACCAGAGAAAGTTGTCAACAGTATTAGTGAAGTTGCTTTTGTTCCTGATTTAAAAGCCAACTTATTATCTGTACAAAAGGCTGTTGATAAGGGTTTTATATGTGTTTTTGATAAAAGTGGATGTAATTTCTATAAAAATAATACTTTTTGTCTTACAGGTGATTCCGTCCTTCATGCCTCGCCCTGTGGTGGACTGTATGTACTTGATGGTACTGTGAATGTTCCCGATAACGCGGCAAACAATTATTTGACGCAGGATGTGCACTCTGGTTGTCAGAATAGTTACCAACTTTGGCACAAGAGGTTAGGACACTTGTGTCGTATAGGCATGAACCAACTGAAGAATCACGAGGTAGGCGTAGAGTTTAAAGTAGTAGATAAAAGTAATTGCATTGCTTGTGTAGAAGGTAAACAAGCAAGAAAACCTTTTAAGAAGGTAGCATTTAAAAGGGCTACCTCAGTCTTGGAATTGGTTTTCTTGGACCTGTGTGGACCTATGTCTACAACCTCCTTTCAAGGAAATAAGTACATGTTAACCATAGTGGACGATTATACAAGAAAGGTATTTGCTTATTTTATTTCTGCAAAGACAGAGGTGAAAGACAAGTTTCGTCTTTTTCAAACCTTCGTCGAAAATCAATCGGGCAATAAGATCAAGGCAATTAGGACTGACGGTGGCAAAGAGTTTGTTAACAAGGAGTTTGTTGATTACCTTGACTCACAGGGTATCGAACGTCAAGTGACAACACCGTACAGCCCACAACAATTGGGAGTTGCAGAACGTACTCATCGATCAATAACGGAGAAGGCGAGAACGCTGCTAGCTGAAAGCTCATTGCCTAAAGCTTACTGGGAAGACGCTTTCCGTGTTGCCATATATCTTAAGAATAGGTCGCCTCACCGAGCCTTAGGTGGGCAAATTCCTTATGACAGGTGGTGTGGTCGTAGAAGTGACCTTAGTCATTTGAAAGTGTTTGGATGCCGAGCACTCGTTCAAATACCTGCATGTCATAGAAAGAAGTTAGATTTAAAGGCGAAGGAAGCGATTTTTGTCGGTTATTCTGAGAATCCTAATACTTATATATTTAGGGATCCGTCTAACCCTCGACAAGTATTTATGTCCAGAGATGCAACCTTTTTTGAAAATAGATTTACAAGTTTAAAGGGACAGGAACCTGAACCTGTGGTACAGTTAGACCCCATATTATTATTCGAAGAAAAGGAGTCTGAGACCGAAGATTGTCAATTTTTTGACTGTGTTGAGAATACCGATCCTGCGGCTCAACCATCTACAACGGAAAACTTACAAAGTACCGAAGAAGTGGAAGCTATGGAAGAGCAGGATGTCCATGAGCCTATGCTACCTAGTAGTGATGTAGAGTCAGCAAATTTGGACGAGGAACAACCTGTCTCCGAGCCGCGTTACCCCTCAAGAAGTAGGAAAAGACCGGATTTCCTTACTTACAGTGTGTCAACGGTTAATTCGGAAGAACCCACGACATACTATGAAGCTACTCATGCCGACGATGCCAAAAAATGGCACCATGCTATGGCTGATGAGTATAATTCCCTGACTAAACTCCATACGTGGGACTTAGTCGACAGACCTAATAAAAAGGTCATACCCTGTAAATGGGTTTATAAGATTAAAAAGGACGCTTATGGAAACGTCACGAAATATAAGGCAAGGCTCGTCGTCAAAGGTTTCAATCAAGTAAAAGGAGTGGACTACGACGAGACGTTTGCACCAGTGATCCGTCATTCTTCGCTGCGCACTCTATTTGCACTAGCTGCAGAGATGGGGCTAAGAATGAAACATTTGGATGTTGACACCGCGTTTCTAAATGGAGATTTAGAAGAAGAAGTCTTCATGGAGCAGCCCCTTGGTTTCGCAGAAAAGGGAAAGGAAAACAAGGTTTGTTTACTGAAGAAAACGCTATACGGCCTTAAACAGGCACCGCGAGCTTGGAACAAAAAGTTAAACGAAACGCTTTTAAAAATAGGTTTCATTGGAACTCCCTCCGAACCTTGCGTATATACAAAACTCTTTGGTCAAGAGCTTGTGGTTTTAGGTGTCTTTGTCGATGACATAATTGTTTTCTTTAAATCTGAATTGACATTTGACACTGTCAAGAAAGATTTGTCGAAATATTTTTCACTGAAAGATCTCGGGATTCTAAGTTCATATTTAGGATTACAAATTAGTTACGATTCCGAGAGTATTAAAGTAAATCAGTCGAATTACATATTGTCGTTGTTGGAAAGGTTCAATATGAGAGAATGCAAGACTGTGAATACTCCTCTAGTTAAAAAGGTTATGGAGAAGAGAACTGATGGTGAAGTTGGTGAGTCTTATCCCTACCAGAACTTAATCGGATGCCTAATATATCTCACACAAAATTCTCGCCCTGATATTGCCTATACAACGAGTTATTTAAGTCAGTACAATACGTGTTATACTAAGGAACACTGGAATGCTGCAAAGAGGGTTCTACAGTACCTAAAGGGTACTATAAACTATTCATTGGTTTACAGGAGAAGTGGTGAACCCTTAAAAGGATATTGCGACGCTGATTGGGCAAACTGTCCGATAGACAGGAAGTCATACACTGGTTATATCTTCAAGTTAGGTGAAGCACCAGTATCCTGGGAGTCAAAGAAGCAGCCAACAACTGCTCTAAGTTCAGCGGAAGCCGAGTACATGGCGCTAGCGTCTGCGACTAAGGAAGCATGTTATTTACGCCGTTTTATCTATGAGATTACAGGTAAAATTTCTTCTGTTAACTTAGCGTCTGACAGCCAGAGTGCCATTAACCTCGTTCGTAATCCAATACACCACAGCAGGACGAAGCATATCGATACTAGGTTTCACTTTATTAGGGAAAAGGTATCCAACAATGTTGTTACCTTGGAATATGTTAAAAGTAGTGACATGCCTGCAGATGTTCTTACTAAGCCACTTGGGCCTTTAGTGCACAAAAGGTGCACAGTTAATTTAGGACTAGAAACTTAACTTATGTTTTTTTTTTTTGTTCTTGTTAACCACAACATTGATTAAGGGCGGCTGTTGTAGATACTGTCTATATTAATCTCTTGTTGTGTAGACTCTTTATAAGTTATTTTCTTCTGTATTCATAATCATATTGACATATTCTTATTCCTTTTTTAAAGTTGATTATGTGCTTAGTTACTCACTTCAATATAAACACTTGTGTCAGTAACATCTCTATTTTACTAATTTATATACAATTACTTCTACATCCTCAACGTCTTCGACTCAATAATACAACAGGACCAACGATGAAAAAGCGACTAAATTCTGCTATTTTATACATTTTGGTCGAGTAGCTATTGACATTTTCTATGCAACGGTTGTTTTTTTCGCGATTTCAAAATTGGTCCCGTAGTACACATTTTGATGGTCTAAACTCTAAAGCTCCTCATTAAGGATGTAACGCATTTAAGTATACACCCTGTATAGTCGTGAGCATTAAAATAAAATACATACGTATTCTTTGAAATTTACATAAGCAATGTTGCTCGAACCGGCTCCTATTTTCAAACATGTAATGTGTCCGCCCCTACCCTACAGACTTCGCTACGATCTTAGATACTCGTTGGTAAATCGTTTTTATACTACCGGAACTAACGCTGGCAACATTGTGCCATGCATTTCTTGTTACTTCTTATCAATTCGCACCGATTCTTCTAAAAACATACTTCTTTCAAAGAAAGAAAACATATATGGGAAACTTTAACCATTCAGTCTACTTTTACTATGGAACCAACATGGAAATCGCAAAAAAACGGTTGTTCCATACTTTTGAGTAGCGATTAGTTTCCACATCACCATCATCATCTCAGCAGATTGACATCCACTTCTAGATATGATCGTAACCTTACCACCAAGTTTACACACTGAGAAAAATATTATCCATTGAACCACTTAAAACTACAACTAAAACACAAAAATAAATAAGACTCATTTTTAATTCTTCTTTTTGGGGATGCAAGGTAAGAGCCTCCCGAACTGACGAAACCTGAGTTCGTCTGGTGCACCCTGGGCAGTCAGCCTCGATACGTCCCATTGCTGACTGACTAATCTTTACACTACAGCATGTCATACGATATATATAGCTCAGGCTGACACGAAAGATGAAGAAGTATTTTCTTGTTCAGTTCATTCTTATCTAAATATTAACTTACAACTCAGTGATTTAATAGAAATCTCCCTAAGGGATGTTTATCCGCGCTTATCTTTTTATTGGAGGTTTAATGAAGCCATAAACCGTATAATTAACCCCGTATTGGCAGTTTGTTTTTCCAAGAACCTAACAATTGATCATAAAAAGTGGCCTTTAAAACAGAACACGAGCTCCTGTAAGATTTATACCTACATAAAGTCACGACTTATTTCTTAGGTGGGCAGAAATTTTACTCATATTTTCACACTAGAAATACAGAGAAATAGTTTAATGCAGAAATACAAAACTCGGTTTTTACAATGTCCAATTCCATTTTTTTTTGAGAAATCTAATAACATTTTACTAAAATTAATCGTGCATCATACATAACATAACATAAATCATAATTAGGTTTCAGTTCAATAACGTAAAGTGTAATAAACAAAATTAAAGTAAATTAAAAGTTTGCTGTTTGTGTACTCGTAAATAGCTCATATTTTAGTAATTCTAACAGTATTTTAGTTAATATTTTTCTCAGTTAATTATTTATTTTTATATGTCGTACAATTTCCGTATATCCTAATTGATTGATTCCGACTCGAGGCCAAATTTTGGAAAAGCTTCTTCAACAACAATTTCTAAAATTTCTCATTATGTATTTTTTTTTTTCATTAGGTATTCACCCTAGTTTTATTTAAAGGAGTGGTTTAGTCCATCGAACTGAACAACATTCATTATAAAGCCAAAATCGAGAGAAAAAATCTATTGTTTCATACAAAACTGTACAGTCGGCCGCAATAAGTTGTATACACTTTTGTTCTACGTCGTAGTACTAAAGTTTATATAACTTATTGTACCTTACCTACTAGACTCAAATGCATGGACAGCATAGACTTTGTTTTTTTCGAATAGTACAGATTATTAATAAGTCCATAGTACCTTCCTATTCATTTTGATAAACCACCTCTTTACTAGGGTGTTTAGTTACACGTTGTATATTATTACCTTGACATTAAATATCACAGATTATCTATTACCTCACTTAGTTGATGATAATGTTTATTTCTCAAGAATTATAGTAGTGCCTGTACATAATGATATCAAACTATCAATTTCCACAAATAAAAGATAACAAGTTCCGTAATTATTGCACTCCGTTCCGCTTCAAAGATGGCCATGGATCTCCACAACACATCTCCTATCCCCTTCTCTCCAATACGTCTTTATAAACAACAGAAAAAGAAGAAACATACAACGGTATTGAGTATACTGTTAAAATTATAATCGCACGTTTATGATTGTAACTGATTTAATGAAAAAAAAGTTTATACCGTTTGTCGGTCACTGGAATTGTGGGTATTAAATTGTTGTTTACATTTTGGAATTTAAATTTTAAGTTCATTGAAAAGTCGGTCATGACTTCTTATCAATTTATTTCTTTTATTTTGACAACTAGCAGCGCCCGCGACTAAATATTCATAATTTTTGATTGAATAAAGCGATTGCGATGAAATAAAGCCTAAATGGGAATCCAAACTAAGCTCTATTGTTTTGTGAAACCGCGTTCAGATCGGTTCAGGAGTTTTTTAATGGTCTCAATGCATTCCATTACGTATTTTTAACGCCCCCAATTATTATTTTTGCAAATATCTTCAATGTACATCCATGCAATGTTTACAATTTTATTATATGTATAGATTTCATTGTACACACGATGTCATTGATAAAACTATCATTTGTTAGGAGCAGGATCAAAGATTTCTTTGGCATCAAACTACAAGACAAAATTTCGAATGTAAGTACAGTAATTCCAAATAGGTGTCGAGAGTCGTAGAGCTTAAATAGAAAAGTAGAGGGCACATGGCAAGACGTCATGGCTTCACGTGAAGGTAGATGGCGCGAAGCATGGAGGCAAGCGAAGTGTGAGAAGTCCGCCGGCACGATGGGTTGACGATATACAACGTGTTAATGAATTAACGCAAAACTAGAAAGTACTTAGTTTGTTTAGCATCGAGAGCAGAATCGAATTATCATGGTTTCAACATAGGTAATTTTTTCAAAATATTAAATAAGTATTATGTTTTTTTAAATTTTAAAACTGAACCCGATGTTGAACCACCCCACGGGCACACTCACCCTACTCACTACTAAAACAAGATTATTAAAATGTATCCACGAGTACGTTAGCGCTTTCATTCATTGCTGAATTGATAACAAATCATTTTTCGCACTTAAAATGCGAATAACTTTAAATTTTAACTATCAAAATAATGAAATTATTATTTCAATCTTATTATTTTGTTATAAATCAGTTGAGCATACACCCCGTATGAGGTTTTTCGCTAATTCATTAACACGTTGTATATAAAGAGAGTCGCGGGAGCTACGTGGTGTGAGTTGCTCAGGACAAAGGATGAAAGAAGGCATAAACAAAATGAAGGAGTATACCCAGCAGTGGGTGGATTAAGGCTATTGATTGTTTTATTTTAAGAGCTGCTGCTCTTATCGGCAGAGCACTAGTTTTGTCTATTCACTCGACTGGTACCTATTTTCAATTCTGTATTATAAATGTTTCAAATTCGTTCAATAATGTTATTCTAAATTCGTATGTCCGTATCTGGCCGGGATCATATTATTGTATCGAAAATGTTGAGATTATATTTTGCTGAATTCCGTTTCTGAATTTAGTATGCCATCCGACTTGTTTCTTAAAAGAGATAATGTTAATTTTATGAAGTTGAGGATTGTTTCTAGAGTATACAATCTGATTATTACTACTTTTAAATTAAAAAATACATCTGACTTTAGAAATGAAGTTTACCATCATATGATAAATATATAATTACAACAAACCTCAAATGATCAGAGAATGAGTTACCAAACCCTTTACTGGACTCGGGAAAATTTTGTTTACCCAGAATGTATTTCGTGCGAAATAAGCTTTAAATTATGGTTAGTAATTTATACCGTATTAAAGAGAAATATGGTTGTTTCTTGTTTAAAAACGTTGAGTTCCTGAACTGTACTTTATCATATTTTGCATGTGTTAGGTCCCAGCTTCGTGGTAAGGTCTAACTTTACATTTGAACTCGGGTTTCCGTAAGTTTTCATTCCAGGAGAGTTAAATGTAATAATAATTATCTATTAATAGGACACGAAAAGTAAGTATTATAAGTATTGTAAATTATTCGTATATTTATGGTTTAAAAAATCTATAAAATTTATCTGCGCCGTTACCACTATAAAACCAATTTGTTCTCTTATAAAATATATGTATTTTAGTTCTTCTAAAGTTTTATTCATGCTTATATAGGCCTATGTTCAGCAGTGGACGATGACAGGCTGATGAGAAGAATGAAGGCTCTTTTCAGATGTACCATAACCAAAATCCACACCACAGCGAATACAGGGTGAAATTGATATCTTTAGCATCCTTTTCAACTTAGAGTCTGCCCATCAAACTGAACATCTTTTACTATGGGAGCAAATCGATTGGAGCAACAAAAAAATCAGCTATTGCATACATTTGAGTCGAGTAGGCATTGCAGTTTAGGGAACAGCTTATTTTTGTTTTGCACCGATTGATTTGCTCCCATAGTAGAAGTTGTTCAGTTTGATGGGTAGACTCTTAGTTTAAAAGCATCATATTCACCCTGTATAATAATAATATGGCCGGACACGAATTGGTATCAAAACGCATAGTTCGTATTCACACGGACCACGGATGTCAGGATCTCTAAGGTGCATTGTAGCTACGATATATCGCCAACGCAACGTGTGAACGATAACAACGACACCGCAGGCCGGCCACAACGTAACCACTGTCGGCACTCGTACTTGCTCGTGTACGTCAATAAATTGCCACCAAACTACTAATCGCCACACGTATTTGTGCTTGCTACAACGCCCACAACGCTACTTCAAGCAGCTGCGATACCATCCACAAATTGACATAATTTAGAATAATGCGATATATTATGACTGTTGTTAAAGGATGGGTTAGCCCCACAATGAAACGGTGGGTGCAGCTGCACACCAGCCTGTAGACTTTCCCAATGTTGGGACTTTAGATTTAAAATTAACTTTTTTACTAACGATAGGTTAAGTTTCTCTGTTACCAACACTTTTATCATTGTTACCTATTATATCGTTACCTTTGACCTTATGACGACCCGGTTGGTGTAATGGTTACCACGCCGGACTGCCAAACCAGGGTCCTGGGTTCGAATCCCGGTTCGGTCATGGATGTTATATGTTCGTGCCGTTGTTGTATGGTTTCCATATTAAAACAAGCCTATAGTGCTTAACTTGGGATCATTACAATGTATGTGCCTGTGAGCGTTATTATTAGTTATTATTAACCTTTAATAAAATGTAGCAACTGTCTGAAATAAAGAGTTACCTATTTAATTTTAATTTAATTATTTTGAATATAAAAAAAAAATTTTTTTTTAGTTTATAGAAATTATCGCATCCCATTGGTATTTAAAGCATCATATTATGTTCTTGTTTAAATTGCATAGGTATTATAATATACGTACCTGTCCTGTGTAAGGTAAAAGCGTGTGGTAGGAAAATTAAATTTCCCAAGCGTCATTTCGATCAAAGCGTTGGAGCGGTAATTTTGCTTTAGGTGTGTTCTGTGGCTTTATAACTAACGCTAACGGCTAACGTTATAAAGGTGTGACATTATTTGTGGAGGCATGTAAAGTGATGCTTATAAAGCCGTTATTTACCTAAAAGTTGTAGCACTAAAACAACTAGAAATACCTCTGTCTTTGTTACAAAGCTGCTGTACAACTTTATTGTATACTCTGTTACCCGTGACTTCGTCTGCATTGAATTTTTATGCTATGTCCATCCTATGTGGATGGGCTAGCATATGTCACGCACGACAAACCGACAAAACGAGCAATCCGTCATGCTCGCTCATTTTGGCATAGTCGAAACAATAAAGATAGAGGCACATCTATATTTTTGTCGTGCTCTCGGGGGTGATATGGGTTTGAGTTAATCTCTATAACAAAATTTCATCGAAATCGGTTCTGTGGTTTAGCCGTGAAAACGTAACAGACAGGCAGAGACACTTTCGCAGTTATGAAAGAGACGCAGCTAGCGCTATTTGTCTCACTAGTTTGTAAATTTCTCACGAGGACGAAAATGTAGTTTATAGATTTAGCCATTGACTTACAACTACTGGATGTAGGGTCCGCGCTCAAAAGTGTCCGAACCAAAAGAGCACCTCAACGTAAAAAGAGAACCAATTACGCGACAGTCTTCGTTTGATATGCCGATTATATACACACGCGCGGGCCCGCGGCGCGCATCGTGCCCCGATGGGGGAGTGGGATGGAAAAGAATTTCAGCATTTTCAATGTTTTTAGTTGGTTTATGTTAGTACACGTACTTAGGTTTGTGTAGTCTCGGACACTTTTTTCGAGAATTTTGTACAGTCGGCCGCAAATACACTTTAGTACTACGACGTAGTACAAAAGTGTATACAACTTATTGCGGCCGACTGTACTAGACCCTGCGTCCATAGTATTCTACGTCAATGGCTGTAGCAACGTTTTGTTGGACTCCTTCTTTCAATACGGAACCAATACTGAAATTGCGGAAACGAAATCAGCGGTTTTCGTTTCATAGAAAATATTAATGCCTCTTCGACCCAAATGAACTAGAAATGTATTCCTTTCATGTTTCTATTTTCAGTAGTTTTGGCTGTGTGTTGTCTGTCAATCCGTCAGTGAGTCAGTCACAAGATCACGGTATTGTTTGATAATGTAAGGATAGATGTATCATGTAAAGAAGATAGGCAGATTTGGACCCAGCCATTTTATACGAAAACTGAAAGCTCTTCAGGACGGCGGTCATAATTATAATAAACAGAAAAAATTAAGGCGTTTTTTGAAAAAACTTCCACATCTCCAGAAGTCCGGATTCAAAAGTAGAAATTACTAGTAAAATAGACAAATCATCCAAAAAGCAGTAGCAAAACGCTACCACGACAGCTATTTTCATCTAATATTATCACTGAAGTATTTTTTGGTAGCTACGGAATGTATTTGGCTTGGTTGAACTGATAGTTCGTGATTTCGTTTTCTTCCATTATCATAATATTATCGTGAATTTTCATTAAAATAAACAAAATGAATCCATAGAAGATTGAATGAACTATCTAATAAGAAAGATTATGACTTTCACACACTTGCTACAAAAGGTATCATAAGGAGAATACCTTTCCCCCAACTTTTACAGGTTACAACCAATTTACTTTTTTGTTAGTTTTGTTTCACTCTACACGTATTACAAAGTTTCATTCATGTACGGGACCTCTAAGTCTGGGTCTCAAATTACAGGGCCGGCCGCCAAAATTCTTTTTATCTTGTTTAATAGATCTACGAAGCAGTATTAATTTATCATTAAACATTTTATATTTACTTTTTCACAGGTAAGTACCTACCTATACAATACAGCGAGAGGAGACACCGATCGAGTGGGTTAAACGTAGCGTGAGTAAACTGATTAATTGATCGAATAAAATACAAAATCCAATTTCAGCAATTGGTGGATCTGTAAATGCAATAAAGAGCCGTAACCTCTAACAAACCAATTCGCATATTTTTCGCTTTTCACCGAAAAGATTGCCTTCACTGTCATTTTTGTTTTCTTTTAGGGTTTTTGCTTCGTGTTTGCTCTCAGAGAATGTTCAATTTTTTTTTTGTCAATAAAAAAGGCGTTGAAAATATATTTAAGTAGGTATTGCAAATTTTCGAGCTCGCTATGCTCGCTCATTTTTGTTGTTTTATTTTCGGCTTTCAAACAGAGTTCTTGCTGCAATCCAGTTATTAAAATTAAATCCTGTTTAATATACCTAGAGCTATTATTGCTCGCTCATGCTTTTGTCTCATACACAAATCAAGTCCAGTTTGAGATGAGCTCTAGGTAGGTGCAATCCCAACTAACAAGTTAACCTTATAAATTTGAATCTATAAGGTCTAAACTCTTATAGTTGTTTTAAAAGAGCATTCATTATGTCAATGTACCTTATAAAGGCACATTATAAGAAGATTTGGCTAATATTACCTTTATTCTTATAATTTGGCTGGGTAAACGCTAATAAATCCGATTAATATAGCTACAATAAGGGTTCAAAATGTTGTCTTCTTATAGAGGCTAGTTATATTGCTTTTTAGCCGTATAATATTTAATGCCATATAAAGGCTTTTTATAAGGTCAATTATTCTTTTTAAAGTAATGCACAAGGCCACTATGATACTTTTTAACTTATAGAAGCATTTTATAAGATGTCTATCGAACAAACTATTTATAGCATTTTATATGGTCTTAACAAGAATGAAAGCAATCCATATTCACTTATATAGTCATAATAAAGGCACTGTTCTCTATATGGTTATATTAAAATATTTTATATAACTAGACTCGCCATTTTGAAACTGCAGCAGATGTGAATGGATTTAAAGATAACTTTTAAAAATGGATTCAAACGACTGGAAGAAGTTTAAGAGAAGTGGTGGTTATAGAAGAAAAGTAAAACAAATTTACGAGAATATGGTTGTGAACGCTACACTCACCACTTCTACTCCTATAATGCTACAAAATTACCAAGCTGATACCAACGAATCAGCCAGTGGTTCCGTAGAGGATAGTTTTATGGAACATGACAATGAACAGGAATGCAGTCAGGAAGAATATAATTCTAGCGATAGTGATAATGATATAGACATGTTTTTAAATGAAGAGTTGAAGAAGGTTGATGCCTTAAAATCTTCATTAATTAATATCTATAAATGTGAAGATTATGTTGCTAGTAAATCAAAAAATATATATCACTTTTCGTGTGCTGACATTAAATGTAAATTATTAAATGTAGAATATAATTCTGTATTGCATTTTATGCACTTAATCCATACTTTGTAAAATAAAACAATTCGCTAATTTGAAAATGACTTATTTTTATTAAAGTTATCTTTTTTTTATAGACTGTCATGTCGCCGATTTGGAAATGGAAGAGTGCACTCAAATAGGGCATTATCTAAAGGAAGGTTGATTCTGTATTTTTGGGTTTAAGGACCCTCCGCTCCGCTGACGTCAATGGTCCAATTTGTCCACATCCGCGAATACTACCATTGTTAAATCTGCGGACAAACAAAATTTATATATAGGTACGGGATTTTACTTGTGAGAAAGGAACCCTAACGATACGTAAAATGGCGATAGCACAAGCAACAAATGTTGACATTATTAGTTTTCACTCTCATAGCCTCCTTGTAGAAGATGTACGAATTGCTTTTGCCCTTATAATAGCATTGTTTAAAACATGACTAAATAATTAACCACATTTGTAGCACAAAACAGCTTAAATTCGAGGGCGCATTGGTAGTACAACACACCGCGTACTACATTTTATCATGCATTTGAATTCCCACACAGTTTTCACTAATACAAGCACATATACAGATAAACTAAATAAAATAAATTAATACCTTACCGTTTTCATTTCAATGAAATGGTTGACGCTTTCTCGTTTTCGCCGAACTGTCACGAAAATGTAAATCACTAAGCAAAAACACTTATTGCAGAGTCATAAACACACGATTATAAGAGACAATGGTTTTTTAAGAACCTTTGTTTTGCCGTTATGAGTTTTACTCCCTTATTGCTAATCATAATAAAACACGTATAAGGGTGATTGCCCTTATTAACGCTTTCAATATGTCTCTTATAATAATATTGAACTTTTAAGAGCTTTTTTCTTGCAATTATAAGTTTAACTCCCTTGTTGCTTGCCATAATAAAGTACGTATAAGAAAAAAATTGCTAACAATAAAGCAACTATAAGGGGGGTATAAATTTATTGTTCTTATAATTTGTGCCCAAACGCACCCTTATTAGCGATAATACGGCTCTTATAAGAATATTATTTTTGGCAATATAAGCCACTATAAGAGGAACTTTTGTTAGTTGGGATCAACATAATGATATAATATGTATAGGAAAATAATGAGCTGACCTAGTCGTATTGCAGTAAAATCTCGAGTTCGCTTCGCTCGGTCCTGGATTCAGATCGCATTTCTCCCTCACCTTTATTCACGAGGCCTTTGTCGTGCAGTGGTAGTCTACTTCAGCGGTTCCCGAATTCATTTGGCTACGGAACCCTTTTCTTTCACTGTTTTTGGGCGAAACCAAGTAAGAAGTAAAATAGTTTTTCTTTTTACGTGAAATCACTTCATACTGAGGCTTTTTGGCTTGGTGTTCGCATCTTGTAAGTATAGTTTGACTTTAAGAGGCTATGTGAAAAAAATTGGATTCTTCAAAGCTTCATATATCATGAAATACTAACAGTAGGAGTATGATTTGCGTATATGTGTAAATTGAACATATAATTGAAGTTTTGATTAGAGCCAAAACACGATTAAGACAAATTTTCTCGATAGAAAAACAAGCCAAAGTAGCCTCCATTTTTATCTATAAACGCTTGGAACTGCTAAACGGTGAATAATAGAAACACAAGACTTGATTTAAAAAAAAGATATTGATATTTTCTAAATTTTGATTAGAGCAGAATTGAACTTACATAAATAGTACAATCACAATTAAATAAAGTTTGATTTGGCGCTTGATTCGTTCCAGGCGCGCGCGCCGCCCCATCTCTTTCTCTCGCATCAGGCCGTAATATAAGCTATCCCACGCCTGTTTCGCTTAAATTATTTTTCGACATAGGCTCTTAAGAAAGAAGGAATTTTTAAGATACAAATATTTATTTAGTTAGAACTTACCTAATGTGATGAATGAAATATTTTCATAGTTTTTTTAAAATAACATTGAAGTTAGGTTTTATGTCGGAATACAACATTTTAAAATTAGATAATTTGAAACTGAATAATAATTACGTCCATTTATAAAATTACCATGCCTAAATATATCAAAGGCGATGCGGTTTACAATATCTAGCTGGACTAGAAAAAAAAAACCTCGAAATCTTGAATGTTCGCGGAACCCCTGAGAGCCCCTTATTACGGAATACGCTGGTCTACTTAGGTACTTATTTATTCATTCACAGACTTGCTTGGAAGTATGTAGCCAGATTATCAGCTCCTTAACCATCTCGACTGCTCCTAACGACATGGTCCAATTAACCCGTCGCGTCGTCCCGTCTATATTAATAGTAATTCTCAACTTAACTGACATACGATTATATAGGTGTTCTAGTAACAGTTGCAAAGTTTAGTAATTATCACGCCCAGTTATGCATAATGGAGCAATCCATGAATGTTTGCCGTGATATTTCGGGATTTGAAACAGCTAGTATAGCAAATCAGTTAGATTTAGCTAATGAACATAACGATTATGTTCTACGTAAACAGTAATTTACGGTATTCATTGAACCATAATAGGTTGATCAAATAACTATGGTAACTATACTCCATATACTATTCGTTTTATACAAGCTGTTAGTTTGTTAGTTAAACTGTGTTTCTCCTTATAAATTTTGTGTAAAACATAATAAGAAACCGGAGTATTGAAAACGTTTATAAAATAAGTAAAGAATGATAATATGTTTATTTTATTGAAAAAAAAATATATATATTGCCTGTTGTTTATGCTTAGCACTGCAATTCTGCTAATATCAAATAGTTCGTGGGATTATCGATTCCAATCTCAAGCAGAAAAGAACACATTTGGGATAAAAAATAGCGGAGGCTCATGGCAAGCTCGAACACAAACCGCGCGAAGACCGCGTAAACGACTAGAAAACTTGAAACGCATTACAAAATAAACGACGTTTCAAACGATCAAGACCTAACAAACTTTTCTTGGTTCAAATGTTTATTTTAAATTGCATCAAATTACTTTCCTGGCACTACCCTAGTAATACTTAAGGGTGTGCTTCAGACTATCAAACTGAACAACTTTCACTATGAAGCCAACATCGAAATCGCGAAAAAAAAAATACGCTCTTTTATACAAAACTGCAGTACCGTCTCGACTCAAATGTATGGGACGGCAGATTTTTTTTGTTTTTTCTCGACGTTCTCGACGTTCCATAGTCAAAGTTGTTCAGATTGATGGTCTGAAGCACCACCTTTAAATATTACTAGGGTGTTTTGTTACACCCTGTATAGAACTTCAAGTCAAGTCTCATAATTAATTAATTCAAGTCATATCATTTAACAGTAAATTTATCCCTATACTTTAATTACATAAACCATCTACCCCGAGCAGACATTCCTTAATCCACTCGTGCACACCTACCTACCATGTCAAACATTTTTACGACATTTTCTCACTCTTTGTGACGGATTCCTGAAGGCTCCACGCACCTCGATGGTATGACGTGTTTCACGAGTGCCTTACGACGGAATGTTTATTGCTATGGGTGCTCTGGAACCATTTCTGAGATAGGTACTTAATTACACTTAGGCTGTTTGTTCATAGGATCTGAGGCAGGAAGCGAAGAAGTTTAGTAGGGGAAGATCTACAGGTCTATAGGTCATCTACTAGATGTAAATGTGGACAAATTAAACTCATGATACTGGACAATTTTCCTCGAGGTACCAATTGGAAATTAGCACAAAAATGGGATCTTTCCATACTAAATGCAATCAACTGATCAAACGTTGTTGAAAAGTTGAATTTTGTTTTTTGCGAATTTCCCTTAGGTAAAGTTGTTTAGTAGCTGTATAGGTATCATGAATACAATTACCCTTTAAAGTAATGGAACTGTGTGCACTAACACCCTGTATATGTCACATAATAGGATGCTCGAAAATAGAACACTAAGTAAAAATGTTGTGATGGGAAATGTCGTTTGCAATATTTGTGATATTTATTGTGTGAATTTGCGTGTTGTTTACCTCAAAAATTAGGCGAGTTGCAACTTGCTATATCTGTGTGATGCGACGGCCACTTCACTGAAATTTGATTTATTGAGACTTCTAATCGCCCTACCTCTGATAGGAGATGGCACCCCAAGAAGTTTTAACTTATTCCAAGCAGTTTTAAAACAAATTAACTTTTTGACTATTATTTTTGTGAATTTACCACCGTTTCGTAAGGTAAGCTGTAAAGAAGATGCAGCCCGAAACTCTTTGTTTATTGCAATATCTAATAACATCGGGAATTCATTTTATTGTAATATCGATTAAATCAGGAATACATTTTATTACAATGTCGAATTACAGTGGGACCAGTATTTTTCGTTACGTAATTTATAACAAGAATTTATTATAGACGCAACTGGTTCCCTACCTAGTTTTTAGGATTCCGTATCCAAAGGGTAAAAACGGGACCCTATTACTAAGCTTACGTTGTCCGTCCGTCCCTCCGTCCGTCTGTCCGTCTGTCCGACCTATTTAGGGCTGTAACTTTAGAACCGAAAGAGTTAGATAGTTGAAATTTTCATAGAATGTGCGTTGTTACGGCGGATTTGCTAACAAATAATAAAAATGTCAAAAAGTAAAAAAATTAAGGGGGGTTCTCAACAAGAAACTAGTTTTTATCAACGTTTTTTCTTCTCGCTCTATGGTAAAAACGGTAATACATACAAGCGTCAAACTTTGTGTAATTATAGAGCAAACTCTACAGTATAACAACAAATAATAAAAACCGGCCAAGTGTGAGTCGGTTTCGCGATAAAGGTTCCGGAGTAAAAATATTTTTTTTTTACGTTAATATGTTGTAGTGGTGTGGTACGGAACCCTTGTCCTCGGTTCGCGAGTAGCCCGACTCGCACTTAACCGATTTTATTTTATTTATTAAATACTAGCAGCAAACTTTTTGATTGTCAAAATAACTGTCCATTAATCTTCCATCAATAAATGTTAACCACAGACAGACAGATTTGTTTACCCCCAATAATCCACTCCCACTCCGATTATTTACCAAATTGTCAGACAACAATGGTTCCCGTAGTGTCCGCATCCTGAACGGCTGAATATTTCGCGGGCCATGAATAATGGATGCGAGGTGGAAGCGCGGTGTAATTCCTGCGCCAGACTCCAGTGTCAATGATTAACGCGCGGTGGGATGCTAGAAGGGTTGTGTGGTGGCGTTATACATTTTAAGGGGCTATGTGAAAAAAATAGGATTCTTCAAAGCTTCATATATCATGAAGTACTAACAGTAGGAGTATGATTTTCGGATATGTGTAAATTGAACATATAATTGAGGTTTTGATTAGAGCCAAAACACGATTAAGACACATTTTCTCGATAGAAAAACAGGCCAAAGTAGCCTCCGTTTTTATCTATAAACGCTTGGAACTGCTAAACGGTGAATAATAGAAACACAAGACTTGATTTAAAAAAAAGAGATTGATATTTTCTAAATTTTGATTAGAGCAGAATTGAACTTACATAAATAATCACAATTAAATAAAGTTTGATTTGGCGCTCGATTCGTTTCAGGCGCGTGCGCCGCCCCAGCTCTTTCTCTCGCATCAGGCCGTAATATAAGCTATCCCACGCCTATTTCGCTTAAATTATTTTTCGACATAGGCCCTTAATGGCACTATGTTAGAATAACTTGCATTAAAATAGAAATGTGGTCGATAAAAAGGTGTCTGGCTTTAGTAGTAAGTTTAGTGTTGCACTTTTTTATTTGAGATTTTCTTGATTGAAAAATCCCAAAGGACAGTGGGTAGCAGTGGTAGAGCCTCCACATAAGTGGCACACTATGTTTGACAGCGGGTGTAGTATAGAACATTTTTTTATATGCGTCACCAATATCTAGAGAAAAAAGATACCTACAGGTTGTTTTGTTTAGAGCTTTTCATACTAATGTTAGCATTTCACCGCTATTTTTATCTGCTGCTTGAACTTCTTGTTTCATGTGGATAGTATTATTGTTTTTTATTATTATTAATGCAAAAAATCTTAAGCCCTTAGCGTCTCGTAAAATCAAAACGAGAAAATCGTTATTCCATCCTGAAATTGCCATTATAGTACACGTGAGCCTTCTTACTGTTGCACTCTTAATAACAACTTTTAGTAGTTGTAGCTAAGTACCTGATCACCCCGAAGCAGATTACACCTTTTTCGGGTCATAATGTCAAAACGATTTCTTCCTACAACAGCCAGGTAGAAATTAAACATCTATTTTTCTTTTTTTATCTTTCAGGTATCTTTTTTAGTGTTTTTTTCTCGAAAATATGTTGATGCCCTTTGCTCATCATTTACTCTAGGATATCCTTTAACTGTTCCTGCCTGTGCCATAGCTGGGAGCTCTTGGACCAGTGGCCATACATTTTTGCCCGGTGTCCTTTTGTGATGCCAGTGAACGGAAAGAACTCTTAAGTGCTCAGAGCACTTGCAGAAATGAGTTGTGCAGGATTTGCGAAAGGCGGTGTTGCATTGCAAAGTGTCGTTTTGAACCAACTTCAAAAAAGCAGGACGTTCTATGGTCGTCTTTAATTTGGAAAGTGGTAAATATTGTTAGTTTTTATTTTAATAGTCAATTTACTAGAATAGTACAGTGACTATTTGAAATAAATTCAACGTCCTTCTATTTCTATTTGACGACCCAGTTGGTGTAATGGTTACCACGCCGGACTGCCAAACCAGGGTCCTGGGTTCGAATCCCGGTTCGGTCATGGATGTTTATATGTTTGTGCCGTTGTTGTATGGTTTCCATAATAAACAGCCTATAAATAGTGCTTTCTTGGGATCATTACAATGTATGTGCCTGTGAGCGTTATTTATTTATTTATTTATTTATTTCAAAACCGAAGGGACGGACGAAATGCAACAAGGATGAACGTAGAACACGGATTTTTGAGATTTTCCGACTAAAACAGACTGCAAGCACTAACTAAGAAGGGGCTAGGTACATAAATATTTCAAGAGCAGGCGTCAGTTTCGTTCCATATTCATTTAGCTTCAGAATGTAGGCGTTGTTAGAAATTTATATAAATGGACACAGAATGGAATATAGATACAGCAACTCGAATACGAGATTTTTAACCCGTCTTTATCGAAGGTATCTAATGAAATGCCCACCTAAAAATTATCCCATTCGATAAAAATTACGTTACCTTGTAGGTACGGTCAGCATTCAGAGAAATCTAACCCCCTTGCGCTTATAAAGATGAAGAAAGAGGGGTCAGGTTTCTCCGATGCTGGCTGTACATCAGTCTATACTAGGGTTGCCAACCCTACTATATAATATAGTATCCTACTATATTATACTACTATTATATTACTATTATACTATAATTCTGAGAAAAATATACATGTAGTAGGCAAAACTATTATATTTTGATAAGCAAATAATTTATAGAGAATTTAAATATATTGGTACTTAGGTCCGATAAAAATGACCAATAACTTAACGTTATTTTAACAATTTTCTTTCTCTTCATCACATTTGTTCCATAAACAATTTCCTACTAAATATACAACTGAAAAGTGACAACAAGTTTTCCTAAAGTCATATACAGGTTGTAACAAAACACCCTAGTAATACTTAAGGGGGTGCTTCAGACCATCAAACTGAACAACTTTCATGCCAACATCGAAATCGCGAATAAAAAATCCGCTCTTTCATACAAAACTGCAGTACGTTCTCGACTCAAATGTATGGGACGGCAGGTTTTATTTATTTTTTCTCGAAGTTGGCTCCATAGTGAAAGTTGTTCAGATTGATGGTCCGAAGCACCCCCTTAAGTATTAGTCTGCCTTGATGCCGATTTTGTTTTACTGGGGACCAGTTGGTAGTGGTTTTGGCCCATAGGTTATCTCTCATCTGGCATGCGGCAGACATGACCAGTCAAATCCCATCCAATCCCCAAAAAAAAAAAAAAAAAAACGCTCAAATATTATTCGATAAACTGAATAATATTTGAGAACATACCTACCTAATTATGGAATGCAATAAATATATTGAGTATTGAGTATTAATTATTGAAATTTGCAAAAATTTTTCTACTTTTAAATTAGGTAAAATATCGATGATTGACACGATTTTTCATTCCTATATTCTTTCCGTATTTCAGAAAGTTAATTAACCTTTGGTATGCCGGAATGCGGATCCGCGTGATGAAAACAATTGATTTCTATTGTGTCTGTAATTCCCGGCATACGAGGGGTTAATCGCAAATTCTGGAGAAACGGGTTTTCATATTTTGCGTCCATGTAGGTACTTTAGATGATTTTTTTGACTGTGTAAAGTTAAAATTGTTATTGGCAGTAACTTTGAATGACTGCAGTTGGGGCGGGTTTGCGTTTCAAAAAGCTACAGTAGCAAAAGCATTCCTTTGAGTATACGTGGCATACGGTCACTCTAGGTCCAATTAAATTAAATTCTTTTACAATATTAAATTTTCCCTTTCCGTTTGAGCTTATCGTTTGAATATTTACCACATGATTATGTAAATGAGGTGTTAGTTTTAACATTGTGGTATGCAAAACACTTAAGTAAAAAGGGTTTTTGTATGCGAGATTTTGTAGGTGATGCGAAATTAAAATTGCATGTCTCGGAAAAGGGGTGTTTGGCTTTTATTTGTTTCTCACCTGTTCTTGGAAAATATTTTTAGGGTTATCAAGTCTCATATCTCTTTTAGTCTTAGTATTAAACTCTTTTTCGCTAGAACTATGGGCGCTGGAGTTAAATCGTTTAACTTGATAGACTTTGTAGCTACAACATTATTTGAATTTCGATTTTAATCTGTTCCATAATCGGTTAAGGATCGTTCTAATTTTATTTATTACCATGCAGAACGCCCTTAGGCCACTCCTCCCATTTGCAAGGCTCTCTTTCTTACAAGCAAACTTTTGCAATTAGCCATCCCGCTTCAATTGCGTGGCGCCGCGCCGGTCGGAATTTTCCGTTTTCTTTGAAAACCTGTATGATTTATTATGAATTTTCAAAAAATAAGAATACCACATCATTCTTTATTGTATTGTGAAGAATGTTGTAAATTTTCATATTCTTCTGATCAACAATGTAAGAGTAAAACGGTTACAACTGGAAAAAAAGAGGTGACTTTGGATTCGTTTTTCTTCAGTTTTATTAATTAAAATAGATTTTGAGAAAAACCACATCACTTCTCATATCCTGTAGATTGTTCAGTTTTGTTTTCTGCTTAAAAAGTACCATAGTTAATGTATAAAATGGTTACAAAGTTACTCAAAACCGGGCGGACGATTACCCTTAAGGCGATAAGATCTACTAATAGTGACCTCTACCCCTACCATCGAGTCGCTTCTTGGGTTATTTAGACTCGTTTTATTTCTCTATCGTAAATACTGTTTTGCATCCTCTGTTCCAGCTACGAGGTGTCACATTTAGGCCATAATCCACGATATACAGGGTGAAATTGAAATCAATCGACAAAATTTAAGAGAGTGTTATACTCGAGATATGGCTGGTTTTAAAAATATATTTAGACCAAATTAAATAACGTCCGCGATTTTAAAATATCGTAATTATTAATTGTGGCTGATTTAATTTGTGACTGACTGTACAGATGCGCGGCCGATACGCGGCGAGCGAGAGTGAGCGGTACGAAACAATAGCGCCATCTGTTGAGTTTTGGCGAATTTAAGCATTTAAAGCACGATATTTTTATGGTATAAGAATCAATGGTAGGTATACCATTGTCCGTTAAGTACTAAAAGAAAATGTCCTTACCTTATTTTAACAGATGTTCAAAGTGACCACCTCCATTTCGTATGCACAAATTGAGCCCGACACGGCGCTGTTTGTGATTTACAGCTTCAAATGCACTGAAATTTTTTTCTCTCAGTTCACTCACTGTGGTCGATTCAGTTTCATACACACATCTTTTAATTTCCCCCCATAAATAAGGGATGATACTTGAAAAGCAGGGTGCATCTTGCGATAGCGTCTTTGCGTTTCACGAAGCCTCCGTGTTTCTCACTAATAAATTATCACCATATCCAAAAAACTGCAGATTTGTGTACGACTTTTTTTTACAAATTCAGGTTGAACCTAATACGACACTGCACTGAAATCCAAGTTCCGATACGTAAGCGGGCACTGATTGATTACAGAGCGCGGTAAACCAAACGGAAACTGTTTTTGTTTTGTTTGCCTGAGGCGCGTGCGACCTTGCCGAGCGGTGGGGATGCGCTCGCTAGAGTTGTGCGGGGGTGCTCCGCCTGCGAGGGGATGGACGTTGACCGGGCCGCCCCGGCCGGTGGAAATGTACAGTTCGAATGAGAAAATGTTTATTTAAGGAATTATTTAATTTTAATTTAAAAAACATTTTTTTTATTTAAAGTGTGTATGACACAGAGCGTTTATTATGAACCCCTTCTGAATGTTTTGGCATGCTTAGAATGTCTTTTATTTTCATAATTCAGATTTCAAGAAAACCCTGCAATATAAGATCTAAACCAGGAGTACAACTCGCCACCAAAATTTGTCGAATGTCTTCGATTTCACCCTGTAGTATTATGATACACACATATACAGGGTGAAATGGATATCATTGGCAACCTTTTAAACTTAGAGTCTACCCTTCAAACTGAACAACTTTTACTATGGGAGCAAACCGATCGGAGCAACAAAAAAATCTGTTGTTGCATACATTTGAGTTGAGTAGGCATTGCAGTTTAGTATGGGACAGCAGATTTTTTAGTTGCTCCGATCGGTTTGCTCCCATACTAAAAGTTGTTCAGTTTGATGGGTAGACTCTTAGTTTAAAAGGATGCCAATGATATCAATTTCACCCTGTATATGCCAATGATATTCCTGCAGTTTTTAAAACGAATGGTATCTAAATGCATTAGTTTAAACACTCTTAATTTTCATCAAGAGATAGCTATGTATTTCGAAAACGAAACAATACATATTCATAGTACAAGATTATTTAGACAAGTGAAAGTAAGAGTGCTCCGCAGTGATGTTAATTGCTATTTTGATGCATGACTTTAGATCAACGCATCAGATTACACGCATTTAAATAATTCTTTGATAACAATGTCTATGGAAAATAACATCTAACGTGGCCTTAGACGTGGGCGGATTCAGGATTTCATTTTGGGGCATTCATCTCTTTATTTACATTAATGATTCGAAACGCGCTCGTTGTAAATAAATAACCATAAAATGACAAGCTTTTTAGATTATATGATTTACGAGCTTTTACCCGCGACTTCGTCCGCATAAATTATATACCAGATTTTAAGTCAGATGATAAGCTATCAAACAAAAAAAGTTTCATCAAAATCGGTTCAGTAGTTTTTGCGTGATACTCGAACAAACAAAAACCCAAACAAACAAACAAACAGACAGACAAAAAATCATAAAATTGGTGATTTGGAATCAGGGACAGGTAAAAACCATGTCGTAATTCTTTTTTGTAAATATCTTCAATGTAGAGACACATTTCTGTTACAGTTTTATAATAGTAAATCCTACGTTCTCTAGACGTGAACAAGGCTAGCGGACCCGACGGAATCCCAGCGATTGTCCTACGCACCTGTGCTGCAGAGTTGTCTCCTGTTTTAACACGCCTGTATCGCCTCTCACTTAAGACTGCGGTAGTCCCAAAGTCATGGAAGCTTGCCAACGTGCAACCTGTGCCCAAAAAAGGCAGTCGTGCCGACCCTGTCAACTATAGACCAATATCAGTCACTTCCATACTCTGCAAGACTATGGAACGTGTACTTAACAACCGGCTCCTGGCATACCTTGAATGTAACGATCTCCTCAGTGACCGCCAGTATGGGTTCCGCCCAGGACGGTCCACGGGGGATCTCCTTGTGTATGCTACACATCTGTGGAGTGAGGCTGTCGAGAGATACGGGGAGGCACTTGCCGTGTCACTTGACATATCCAAAGCCTTTGACAGGGTCTGGCATGCAAGCCTTATAAGCAAGCTTCCATCATATGGAATTCCGATTGACCTATGCGACTGGATAGCTGACTTCTTGAGTGAACGATGCATACGAGTAGTCATTGATGGATACTCATCGGATCAAATGGCTATTAATGCCGGTGTTCCTCAGGGGTCAGTTCTGTCAGCTACTTTATTTCTGCTGCATATAAACGACATGCTTGTGCCCGGAACCTTTGGGTATGCTGACGACAGCACTGTTTCTGACAGATATCTGTCCGGTGCAGGTGTCAAATTGGATGTTACTCAGTCTTGTCGAGAGGCCATGGTGCAGCGATTAAACTTGGCCCTTGAATTTGTGTCCGACTGGGGTGACGCTAATCGGGTCAGTTTCAACGCAAACAAAACACAGGCGTGCCTTTTCTCCACAAAACGGAGTCCCTTCGCTTTGACTCCGACTTTCCGAAATGTGTCCATACCGATAGCTGGGGATTAACATATCGTCCGATTTGAATTTCGGGCGGTATATTGAGTCCATGGCGAAAACCGCAGCGAAAAAACTGGGCGTCCTTTCGAAGGTCAGACGGTACTTCACTCCGGGACAGCTTCTACAACTTTATCAAGCACAAGTCCGATCGTGTATGGAGTACTGCTGCCATCTTTGGGACGGGTCTGCCCAATACCAGCTGGCCGCGTTGGACTCAATCGACAGGCGTGCCAGGAAGCTCATAGGTGATCCAACCTCTGTGGCGAAGCTACAAAGTCTTGAGCATCGTCGCAAGGTAGCCCGTCTATCTGTTTTTTATAGGACAGCCCGGTAGCACAGTCGGTAGTGAACCTGCCTGCTGTGCCGAGGGTCGCGGGTTCGAATCCCGTAAGGGACAAATATTTGTATGATGAATATGAATATTTGTACCCGAGTCATGGATGTTTGTATCTATATATGTATTCTATATCGTTGTCTAGTCATCGTAATACAAGTCCAGGCTAGATTCTGGTACTTTAAATGTGGCTAGATAATTTGTGTGACATTGTCCAAGATATTTATTTATTTATATTTATTTATACATTTCGGAGAGTGTGCGACGGAATTACACGATTTAATACCTCCGTCTCCCTTTCATCTGCGGGGGACGAGACGCAGGCTGGGTTTCCACCCTTATGTCGTTGACCTACCAGCAATTCGCACGAAGAAGTTTGCTTCTTCTTTTATAATGCGCACGGCTAAGGAGTGGAACGCACTGCCTGCGGACCTGTTCCCTGAGCAATACAACCTGGGCCTCTTCAAGGCAAGAGTGAATAGGCATCTTTCTAGGTAAGCATGCTACATCTTCGGCCTCATCATCACTCAACATCAGGTGAGATTGGGGTCAAATGTCGACTAAAAAAAAAAAAAAAAAAAAATAATAATAATAGTTTAGATGATTATATATATTATGATTATATGATTATAATATGTACTGAGTGAGTCATTCGAAGTTTATGTAGCGAATGATCTATTTACTCATTTTGTAACATGACTCTTTCTTAACTCAAAAACTAAAAAACAATCAAAGAAACCAAGCAAGTAGGTGCCGCATGAGTCACATTACACATATTTGCGAATATAACGTCTTGCTATTATGATGTTTTGAGTATATCATATACTGCGACGGAGCGATCAAAACGTTGCGTAATTAGAAGAGCGGCGAATCTTAATAGGCAATAAAAAATTGCTCTCGATTGCTGGTCACCGGTGACCCCCAAGACCCCCACCTGAAACCACCCTTGCTGTTAAAATTATCCAAGCGAAACTAAATTATAGTGAATTCCGATCTCCGCCCGCTTTCAACAACAATGTGTCAATAACAGTTCTTTTTATCGGGCACAACCAATACTGGAACTGCTGTAGGTAGTAGGTACTTAAAACAGCGATTGACACAAGACAGTGAGGGCCAGCTAGCACTCGGGGATGACTTTAATCTGTCTTTGAATCAGTAATGAATTTAATTAAAGATAGGAGTCAGAGAAATCAAATATGAGACTTTCCACAGTTCTCCCCATACTTTCTAATTCTATGTGACATCAGTCAACTGCAGTACAAGTACCTCATCATTATCATCTTCTATACAACCCTAGTGAAACACGGGCCGAGGGTAGGAAGGTAGATGGCTGATGGACCAAGGCAGTGCCAGAGAGACCGACCGTTGGCCCGACGACATTGTGAGGGTGAAGGGTTTACATTGAATCAGATTAGCACAAGATCGTGACAAAAGGCGGAATAAAAAGGGCTTATTCCCGGTATGGGTCGATTTTATGGACAGAAAATTTTAGCAGTTTTCACACGGTGACACATCAAGCTACGCAAAACAAACATAAGCTGGCCGCGCGACGTTATACATTACTCTACCTACGCGCGGCCAGCTTATTTTGGTTTTGCGTGCTTGATGTCTCGCCGTGTGTGCATACAGGTGCCTACGTGCTGAAATCATATTTAAATGTCACAAGTTTTATGCCGGTGCTCCATAATGCCTTACACCCGTATTCTTAGTTGTTTCCTTGAGGCTTCCACACTCGAGTCGAGGAGGTTTTTGACATTTTCGTCATACAAATTATGTCAAAAACGTCCTCCACTCGAGCAAAGAAAATATACACTACCGCGAAACTCGAGTGAGGAAATGTCATGAAAACAACTAAGAATACGGGTGTTAGTCCATCTACTGTTTTTTTGTATTAATTAATACTAGAGACAGACTGACGCCTTAGCACTTATTTCTAACTCCCTTACTCCCTTTCTTTTATACTTACCTATAATAGATACGATTTGTCACATGCGAACAAAAAGATCTATGAATATCTAACAAACAAAAAAGCCGCAACGAGGCGTATGGAAATGTAATCTTACAAGATTTATTTGATCTTTCGGTTGGTTCCAGGAAATGCGGGGATTATATTTGTGTCCGTGACAATGGGACAAGTTCACCTCTTATTTCTTTAGTTGAGATTTCATAGTAAAATTTGTTTGTGATTCCATTCGTTAATTTAGGATTAAGCAAATTTTAATGAAACGAAAACTGTAAAATAACAACGTACTTAACAACATTATTTTTGAAATAGCGGTAGGTACGGGAATTCTGACAAGTAATCACGTTTATACGGGAATTTTATTAGAAGTTAGAAAAGAAACCAAATTTTTGTGCGCAAATGTTCCAATTAGTACTTATGGAACTAGTACCTACTGTTTAATAGGTAACTTGTAAGGATTTGTTGCTTTCATTACAGTTTCCCCCTGCCTCCTAATATTTTTCAGTAAAATTAAAGGAAAAGGGAATTTCTAAGGGTATACCTACTTCTGCGGTTATTAGGAACATTTACGCACTAAAATTAGATTAAGGTTTTCTTTTTGGATCCCAAATCGTAAAATTACCTTACTATGGATGGATGAACAAATAATTTACTTATGAATAACTAGCTGTGCTCGCACCTTTCTATGCGAACACCACTTGTTTTTCTTCTTTGCTTGATGCCAATAATACTATTTAAACTTTACAAATATTCAAGTCTCACGGTTTTGGTAGCCGGTAGCATCAGTGTTCCCCTAATAGTAGGGGTAGGCTAGGTTGAAATTATCATCATGTTGAAATTATATTAACTGAATATGTGTGCAAAGATTCATGAGCACTGCTTTAGTAAAATAAGATATACAATACTCGAAACATTGTACGAAAAAGAACCTTTACGCTATAATGCTCGTTTATTCCACGTCGAGAATATTTGGAAGCAACATTACCTAGAATAAATATTTCATTAAAAATAATGATGTTAACAGAATGAATGAATGAAAGAAATAACATTACATCTTACTGGGCCATCATGAATTACATATTTATGAATGCAAATAGATTCCATATTCACTCTTGCTACTTTCAAAAAGCACCATAAACTCCGATAAAACAATCTACGCAGCCATCGATATTAAAAAGAGTAATTATAAAAAGTAACATTGCATGCAAAAGTGATAATCTATAAATCAGACACAGCAGAGAAACGGACAGAACGATGATAATTAGGAAAGTGACATGGCAATTACAACGTCTGCCCACATGTGCGCGGGAGTCGCGTACTTAAGCGTACGCGCATACTAAACATTACGGTGCAAGCGAAAGGCGATTAGCGGGGAGTTGTCAGTGTGTACACGTGTTACTGTGTCACTGAGTACTATAAATCAAGGTGAAGGGTTCAATTATTCATTTTGGTATAATTACTATATTCCAACGCAGATGAGCTGTGCTGTCTTTAAGAGCACCCTTACCAAATCGAGGAATTCTATTTTAGGAAGGTCCTCATACATAATAATATATGTCGTGCGTGGGTCCTGTCTGGATAAATAATGATGTATGAATTTGCTTTAAAAAGATTATCCAAGTGGAAAAATGACTCAGTCGAATTCGAACAATTCCATTGATTTTAAATTTTTATTCATTAATTTTTTGTGTTCCGTACCAAAATTGGTAAAACGGAACACTTATGGAATCACCTCTTTTTAGGTACTATTCCGTATTTTCATATACTGATAAAATATGAAACGGTAACTTTTGGTTTCTTTCTAATGCAAACAGTCGCTATACGTTTAAAACTTAGCCAGTATCTTTGTCTCTTTCTTACGAACGATTAGTCTGCTTGAAAGTTTAATAAAATATTTTGTACCGTCGTGTTCAAAATTGTTCTATCTATTTTATTTACTACCAATTTAATAACCGTAAAAATATTAATTTTACGAATAGTGTTTTACTATTTAATAATCACGTATAATGGTCAATTGGACATGCGACGTCATGCTGATGTTATTACTTACTCAAATTAATGCACGCCTCGTTTGTTATACAGGGTGAAAGTGACAGTCTAGCAAATACTGTAAGGGTTGAACCTCATCTGGCGGCACCGCATCGCCTTTTTTTGTCGCTCCATCCGTTTTTTGTCACTCAGGAACGTCATTTGCTACAGAAAATAAGAGACGGAACGCGATCGCGCGCGGCGGCGCTACGGCTTGCGGTCGCGTTCCGTCTACCTTATGTGCTCTAGCACAGACGTTCCTGAGTGACAGAAAAGGATGAAGCGACGGAAAATGGCGATGCCGTGCTACCAGATGAGGTTCAACCCTTACGGTGAACTCAAACCATCAAATTGAACAGCTTTCACTATGGAGCCTACCTCAGGAAAAGCGAAAAAAATCTGGTGTCCCATATAAAACTGCTGTACCTACCCGACTAAAATATATGGGACAACTGATTTTTTTTTTGCGTTTCCTGAGGTAGGCTTCATAGTGAAAGTTGTTCAGTTTGATGGTCTGAGTTCACCATTTCAGTATTTGCTAGGCTGTCACTTACACCCTGGAAGTATATGAAAGAAATATGTTTGTTTTGTGTTAGACTTATTTAAATAACCTTGTCGTTTAACAGTTGTTTCTCGGGCTTTAATAAGTAAAGCCTCAGGGGACTGTAATTAAAGCCTTTAATAGCTGTATAATCCTTTCGCCTTAACTACCAAAGTTTTCTCCCATCTTGGCTATGAATATTTAATTTCGGATAAATGTTTCACGATGAATTTGTTAGCTTCAAGGTTCAGTCAATTTATTAAAGTGGTTTACGTATAAATTCGTGTTCCTATAAGGAAAAAAATAATACTTATCCTCGTAGTTTAAACGGTGTTTATTTTAAAGTACTGTATTGATTTCAAATTTTTGGTGATAAAAAAAATATTATATCGTCTGGCCAAACGATTTGATCGATTTTGATTCAGTTAGTCTCATCTTCATCTATGGCAAATTTTTGCTTAACCTCGATGGAAGAATTACTGCGATTATATTACTTTAAACCTGACATTAATTTTGAAAGTTTTATTACGTCAAGCCTTTTGGTTTTTAATCTTTCGACCTTCATAGGTGTAGTAATTGAACAAAGAAATATAATAAATATTTCATTTGCACAATTTAACCTTTGTTTTTTTTTAAACAAAATTGGTAGGAACGTAGCTGCCGAAGCGCTGCTGCATGAAACTGACTTAATAAAATTACCTGTCAACGTAACATTTTTATACAGGACAGTACATGAGTGGATAAGTGGAGCGCGTCGACAATCAGGCTGCGTCCAACGCCCGCTCGCTGTAATGAAACAATTTCGTTCTGAACATTCACAGAGCAAACAATACCATGTGCGGCGTTCACGTAGAAATGAGTGTCGTGCTAACATTCGTGACCAGCTAGAAGCACAGTACATATAACACAGTAATCTATCTTCATACAATGGTACCAACCAAACGCGGCTTGTATGTGTGCTCGCCAGTACGTACGCCTCGTAGCACGCACACACTGAAAATATGTCAGACTGACAAGAATGCGCCAGAGGGAGCTACGCGGAGATATTGTCAGTTGAGGAGTACGCCGCGTTTGGCACCATTGTATGAAGATAGATTACTGTCTAATACTGTGCTAAAAGTGTCTGCTAGAAAATTAACCCGAATGCAACAGAAGTAAAAAGTGGCAATTGTGTGTACGTATTGAAAGTATATAACCATCAGCTTATCATCGTCCACTACTGAACATAGGCCTCTCCTAAGGCGCGGCACAAAACTCTATCTTCGGTCTTCCTCATTCAGTCATTCACCCCTACCATTCTTAGGTCGTCGATTCAGTGGGCCGCAGGCTGTCCTCTACGCCTGCCAGTTCGTGGTATCCAATCTAGGACTCTGACTCCCCATCGTTTATCAGTTCTTAGACAGAAATGACCAGCCAGACAGAAATGACCAGCCCATTGAAAGGGTATGCGAGCTATCAAAAAAGTGAATACTTTAGCAGTTTTATTAGACAGATGTTTAGGGATAATCTATCCTCCCCGCGATACATTGCAGACGAATGAGTAATTAAATCTGCTAGTTTCTTAACAATTATGGGTCTACTTTTCAAATTTTCCAAACGTTTTAGCATTAGTCCAAGGTGCAATGCAATAAAGGTGCCTTGTATGGGGCTCGCGTACTTTTATTTCAGTGCTCTGTGCTAGGCTAGCAATATTGTCCGCGGTCTTGTACAACTAATAAAATGTTTTCATCGTAAGTGTACCACAGTGTCCACAATACAAGCAATAATTTATGTTTAGTTACTGTCTGTTCAGATTGCATCGTGAGTTGAATTCTATTTTAAAATGATTTTCATTTCGTTAGTTTAATACTAGACTTTAGGATCAATGCTTGTTACTTGTTTTGTATTCTGCTTACTTGTCGATTTGTTTGACTTTCATTATGGATAGTTAGGTCTGAGAAATGCAGAGAAAAACTAATGTGGTAATGCTATAATTATTCTGAATTCTTCAAAGTTAACACGGCGTTAAATAGGCGTCTGTGAAACATTAAAGAGCTATTATTATTAGTGGTTGGGCTATTGCAAACAAGGGTCGTTATTGTAACACTGAGACCATCGCTGGTCCTTTGTTTTGGCCCCAAACTCACCCCTATTTTACGTATAACTCCGAACTATGGTATTTTCTTTTCGTTCTCGGGAATGCAGGTTTCCCCACGATGCTTTCCTTCACCGCCGAGCTAGTAAATGATAAATACAACTATGAGTAAAATATAACTCCATTTGTTATGTCGGTCTCTTGCAAAACAAGATGGCTTATTACTTTGGAAGTATAGAACCTACCGGTATTATTTCATTACTGTTATTTAGAGAATGGAAGCTATTACTCGGTACAAGACATTTCACGTACTCCACTGCGGCTGCGTCCCTGAAACAACCAAACTGATTTTTTTGATTACAACTGAAATAAAATGTTTATTTTTTCCTTTTTTTTCGCAGAAGTGACGGTGACATACCGGCGCGGCTTGCCGGTGATAACAGTGCCTCTGCCGTCGCGCCGCGAACGATGCAGGTTTACGCTGCGCCCGGTCTCACAGACCGTAGGCGATTTACTGGAGCAGGTGGGTCACTTTAATAGTTTGGCTTGCCTGTGATAACAGTGCCTCTGCCGTCGCGCCGCGAGCGATGCAGGTTTACGCTGCGCCCGGTCTCACAGACTGTTGGCGACTTGCTGGAGCAGGTGGGTCATTTTAATAGTTAGGATTGCCTGTGATAACAGTGGCAGTGCCTCTGCCGTCGCGCCGCGAGCGATGCAGGTTTACGCTGCGCCCGGTCTCACAGACCGTAGGCGATTTGCCGGGGTGCCATGCAAGGGTTGTAAATTCATGCTTTGACACGGTCTTTGGACCCAGGAAGCCGATGCCGCTGTTGACGTGACCTGGGTCCGAATGTAGTATTTTAGGCTAAACAACTTAAAATAAATGCACGGCTCTGGTTCAAACTCATCCGTTGTTCTGATGTTTTCTTGCTTATTATATTTTATTTATTTATTTTACGCTTTATTAATAGCAAGGTTGCACCATCCATCTCGCATGAACGCCATTTATAGCTAGCATATTTTATCCTTTTTATTAGTTTGTGGCTTTGGCTTGGCTTTCGAAAAATCCTTCATTGATGAATATTGTAAATAGTTACTCTCAAATGTTGAAAACATGTTGTAGTAAAAATTAAAACCGCCTTCAAAAAAACTAAAAAGTTAAAAAATAATATTGCAGCCGATGACTTTTTCGTTCGCATCATAAGAACATTAATTTGTGTTATCGAAGTCGCTGTCAAGCCGATTCGCGAAAGGGCTTGCATTAGTTTTTTGGCTTGGCTTGACACCGACTTCTATAAAACAAATTAATGTTCTTATGATGCGAACGAAAAAGTCATCGGCTGCAATATTATTTTTTAACTTTTTAGTTTTTTTGAAGGCGGTTTTAATTTTTTGATAAAATTTTGTTTATTTCACAATTTTCAGTGGTGAATTCATTAGTTCGATTTGACAGTAGTGCTTCAAATTAACAAATGCACTAGTCGGCACTACGATTTTCGAAGGTTCCCCTCGATTTCTCTGGGATCCATCATCAGATCCTGGTTTCCTTATCATGGGACCACCCTTGGGATAACTCCTTTCCAACAAAAAAAGAATCATCAAAATCGGTTCATAAACGACGAAGTTATCCGCGAAAACACATTAAAAAAAAAAAAAAAAATATACGGTCGAACTGAGAACCTACTCCTTTTTTTGAAGTCGGTTAATAAAAAATAGGAATTGATACAGAAATATTGTCGGCGAAATTGAAGCCTTGCATAATATTCCTTTTACATGTTTGTTCATAATATTGTTACGAAATTGTCTTTAAGTATTTTGTTTGTTTTATCCCAAACTTTGAGATAATCCAGAGTTGCGTAATCATGAAACGTTTTCGGTATGTGTTGACAGTGGATTACGAAATGTAATCCTTCTTAACTTTTGTCAAAGATGTGATATGATATGAGTTAATAACCTGTGGGAATAACGAATTATGGATAGATTAACTTATATTATACGAAGTGATGATTTGCAGAGCTGATGGTTTATTACCAATGTGCTAAATAACAATGCATAATCATAATCATAATCATAATCATAATCATTATTGTCATTATTTGGTGAAATATGTATGTAATAATTTGTAACGATGTAATTAAATTTTGTTAGTAATAAGACGACAAGATATACCTACATATTGCCATGCCCTTGCAGGGCTCATGTACCCACTTTGGCAACTATTTTATAATACCTATGCTGATGTATATGAATGCAAATAAATAAATGAAATGAAATGAAATGAAATAGTATGTAGGTTATTGCAATCAATTCTTAGGCGAATGACGGAAATCTCTGTTCAGGACACATTATTCGTGTCTTGGTTCCTTCTGACCGAATCCTTAATATGTCCTAGTAAAAAAATCTTTATCTATTTTTGATAGGTATATTTAATTATCTTTGATTTTATTTAAATTTTTCTTTGTAACACCGACCCGTATTCTTAGTTACATTAAGGTATAGAGAGAGTTAGAGAGAGGTTATATTACCTCTACCCCAAGGTTGCCTGGAAGCTAGCTTTTTTGCGATAAGACCGCTTTATTTGTACCATAATTACTTTAGTTTCCTGCTCCGTACTGTACAGGGTGTAACAAAACACCCTTAATACTTAAGGGGGTGCTTCAGACCATCAAACTGAACAACTTTCAGTATGGTATGGAGCTAACATCGAAATCGCAAAAAAATAATCAGCTCTTTCATACAAAACAGCAGTACCGTCTCGACTCAAATGTATGGGACGGCAGATTTTTTTAATTTTTTCTCGACTTTGGCCCCATAGTGAAAGTTGTTCAGATTGATGGTCTGAAGCACCCCCTTAAGTATTACTAGGGTGTTTTGTTACACCCTGTATAGTTATATGCTTGGTGTAAATAAAGTATGATTTTCATTCATATGTATGTGCAGGTGAAGGCAGAAGACCGGGGGGTGGAGCGCGCGGCTGCGCTGGCGGCGGAGGAGCGCGTGCGCATCGCGGCCAGCGACACGGTCGAGTCCCTGCTGGAGCACGACTTTAGACTCATCATCAACGACACCGAGTATTACGTCAAGAGCCCCACTCAGGTTTGTTACTTATCAGCACTGGTAGCATGCACACCCGCGATAGCCGTGATACGGCTTTATCACGTCTTTTATCGTTCGCGCGCAAAAGAACGAGATAAAAGACGTAATAAAGCCTTATCACGGCTATCGCGGGTGTGCATGCTACCAGTGCAGGTTTGTGTTATCTTCCTATCAAAAGGAAAACATCGTGAGGAATCCTGCGTACGCTGAAGAAGAAATTCTGATGCGAATGTGAAGTCTGCCAATCCGTATTGGGCACGCGTGGTGGACTAATGCAGGTTTTTTTAAAAAAAAATTTTTTTATTAACGATGGGTTTGCTCTTGACCACGATCTAGTCCTCAGGATAAAGATGGGGTCGAAGATGTAGCGAGCTTACCCAGAAGAAGCATATTCACTCGTATTTTAAAGGAATTCGGGTTGTAATCGCTCGGAAATACGTACACCCTTCTTGAGGGTAGGCCTGTGCCCTGCAGTGGGACGTTTATGGGCCAGTGATGATTATTATCTATTTTTGAACGGGGTCGCCCTCGAACTAGATGTATGTACAATGAGAAATTCAGATGTGTACTAAAGAAGTAATGTACCCGGAACCGACGAGCATTGTATGAAGAGACTTCTGGATGTTGAAGAGGCAAGAGATGTCAGAATCGTAGCAATTATGGCGATCTATTGTCTCTGCCTGCCCCAGTGGGACATAAGCGTGGGCATTATGTATATTATTATTATCATTGTATGTATTATCTACTCTACATATTCACCCATTTCTTGTTGAAAGGATCCTTTCAAATATCTCGTCGACGAGGGGTCGAGTCAAGTGCTTTTTCGTATGTACCTGTATTTGAATTTCAAACAAATTACAATGAAAGCGTTACCAATCCACTTTGCTTTTAAATAAGGCAGTAAAAATATGTGTATCAAAATCGCGTCCTTGTCATTCCTCAGAAGTACTTATACTTCTGATAGATACTTTTAGTACCTTAGTACTAAAAGTATCTATCCCATCCATCCCCATCCCATCTTGGCTCAGTCTGCATCTTTCTAGACCACAAGTGCGATTTGTGTAAATCACACATTCAAATCAGCAGTGGAAAATGTCAAAATTACTATGGAGATTATGCATCAGTCGATCATGATTTTGAACATGTGACTTTTAAAAGTCGCGCTAGTAGAGTCGAGAGCTCATATTTAAGACCGTAGCTTTTTCCTCCATTTCGGACTAAAAATCCACTTTACATGGGTCGTCCATATCACTGACGAAAGCCAAACAGCTTCGCAATCTAATAGATATCGTCATAAATCCGACGATGTTACCAGGAGAAGGACGTAAATTGTGTTTGTTGTGCAAACGACGTCTGTCACCAATGGACCGCAAGTTTCGGAACCGCGAACGGTGGGGATAATCTACAAACTTCGGCGGCGGCGCCTACAAATCGACTTATCAGGGAACAATACAAATATAATATTACTTATACTGTAATAAAACTGTCGTTACTTTTATTGTTGTCGATATCTGTAAGAGTATGTTGGAATATTGTATCGATTCGAGCTTGTGACACATTAACGATTTCTCAAACAGACAAGAGCACAGCCCTATCGCCAGCCTATCTTAGTTTATAAAATTTAGCTTGATACCTGTGACACAAAGACGGAGCGGTACGTAGGAAATAAGAGCGACAGAGAGTTACTTTAAAAATCAGGTCAAGTGCGAGTCGGGCTACTCGCACACCGAGGGTTTCGTACCACACCACCACAGAACACAACATTAACTTAGAAAAAAACTTTTTTGTCCGGGATCTTTAGCGCAAGACCGACTTACACTTGGCTGGTTTTTAGTATTAGTTGTTATTCTGTAGAGCTTGCTCTATAATCACACTAAGTTTGACGCTTGTATGTTATGTATTACCGTTTTTACGATAGAGCGTGAAGAAAAAACGTTGATAAAAACTAGTTTCTTGTTGAGAACCCCCTTAATTTTTAACTGTTTGAAAATTTCAACTATTTTTCATACTATTACAGCCCTAAATAGGTAGAACAGACAGACGGATGGACGGACGGACGGAAAACGTAGGCTTAGTAATAGGGTCTCGTTTTCATCCTTTGGGTACGGAACCCAAAAAATGTATTAGGTATCTAACACATTTTATAGGTATCAAACTAAGTTTCATAAACTGTAATCGTCAGGTAGTCGCTATTTTTGAAAAAGCCGTAAAACATTATCTTTAGTTAGAGTAGGCACAGACAAGAGACAACCTTCTGAGACTTGACTTGAGTATAGAAAGTTGGTCTTTTGTACTTATCTAGAATTCGGGGTAGGAAAGTGATTTCCATAAACAAAAAAACAAAATTTTCTTTATAAATTCTGTAGGAAAACTACAAGTATGCTTTCGAATCAAATGCATAACTTTTTATTAGGCTATTATTTTACCTATTTCGTCCATGAATTTTATTCATGTTGTAGCATTCACTGTGATGATTACTAATTTCGTTGTTAACTACTTGCCATTCTACATCAAACCGTTTAGTTAATGCCTTTCCTCTTTAATAATATGTGTAATGTACTTTGTAATGTATGGAAGTCCTCTTTGTAACACTGTGTTTCGTAACTATTAGGTAATTGTTTTGATAAACATTTTACTGTTGGCTAACGTTCATGTCGTGTAACAAACGGACGAAATGAATTTTCCCGAAGCCCGCTATAAGCTTTATAACTTCAAATTGGTTTTACCTTTGTTCGTACTATTTGGTGTCTGGGCTGGACGGTTAGGGTTGTCTCTGTTAACAAAATGTCCACTTTGTTTAGCCTTTGTAATTGAAAATAGAAACCCTTAGAAGTGTGTGTTCTGTTCTTTGTCACCATTTCTTTTACCCCGGCTGTAAGGTGTAATATTTTTTTTGGACAAGGATTGAGCTTTTTGCCAATTATTGCTTACACATAATTTTTTTTGTTATTAAGTAATTTTAAACTGATATAATAGGAGTACATGTTTATGGAACTTGTAAACATAAGATTAAGTAAGACTAGTTTAGGGGGTGCTTCAGACGTTCACTATGAGAGCAATATCGAAATCTCAAAAAGAATGTTCTTTTCCATACATTTGAATCCAGAACCATACTTCTGTGCTTGTGTAATACCTACTTACATATTTTTAGTTGTGGCTTAATCCTGTAATTTTTTATTTTTTTTATTTCATTTACTTCTAAATCTAGTTTTCTAGCTTTATCCTGCTCCTTCCTCGCGTAGAATTTGTTTCGTGGAAAATAATTGCCTAGGCAGCGTTTCTCTCACTACGATAGTAATTCAAATTAGTCAATATACGTCGCGGTATGGATCTTGTGAGCGCTATTCTTGATTGCTCTGAACCTTATGTACAAGGCACTATGCACCATTTTCGTATAAATACACTCGTTCGAGCGCTAAAGATACATGCCACGACGTGTAAACGTTACTAACAGATGAATAATTTAGGTAGCTGAATTTTAATATTAGTGTGGATCTACCCGGCATTCAAACTTCGCAATTGCGTGAACATTTTCATTCCAATTCCATTCCAATGTGAACTCTTACATTTTATTTTACTCTATTAGTTCAGACCGAAACCGTCGCGATATATCGAGAATCGAAAGATCGGATACTGGGCCTGTATTACAACGAAACTAGGACCGAAACGGTCGCGATATATTGAAAATCGAAAGTCTGGGTACAGGGCCTGGGTATAACAATACCAAAACCCCAAAACAAATTCCCGGTAAGCTGCAGATAAAAAGCGGAAAATCAGCGCTACTGCTAACTGCAGTTTAACAAATACTGGTTGATCAATCTAACTACAATAGTAACGATATTTACAAAAGCGTTTACACAGCCACAGTAACTAACATCCAGATAGTCGATACGCTTTGTTTGAACGATACAGAGTGCTATTGGGCTATCGTTTTCAATTTATATGCCTTTTTGTCTAGTACAGTATAAGATAGAGTATGGTATATAAGGTCTAACAAAATTAGGTGAAACTATGTAAAGGGGATCAAACTATAAAACCGAACAACTTTCTCTACGGGACCAACATCGAAATCGCCCAAAAAAAATCAGCTGTTCCATACAAACCTACTCGACCCAAATCTGTTGTCCCATGATTTTCATTATTGGTCACATAGATAAACTTGTTCAGTTTGATGGTCTGATCATCCCCTTAAAAATGTTTCAGCTAATTTTGTTAGACCTTATATACAGTATGGATACTCCCTGCAACAAATGTTTACCTTGACCCATCACGGAAGACATTTGGAACGACAGTAGGCAATGTTGTATAAAGAAAAGCGATTGTCAAGAACTTCGAAAAATTCAAAAAATAACTTTCTCTATATAGTTCAGTAAATCTGTTTGGAAAATGATACCCTACCTTACAAAAGGTCGGGTATCCGGCATTTTTGGATATGTTATACAGGTAGAGGTCCTTAATAAAAATACTAGTTTTCGACCTTGGGGTCCTGCCGCGGGCTCTGGTGTGACCATAAAACAACGAAAATTTTGAGCCTTTTTCAGTAAAACTTAAACGTTGGGTTTTAGAGCAAACTTGTTTTCTCAAGATTTAAACAAGACCAAATGCGCTACAATTTGATAGTTGAATCATCTTTATATACTGAATAGTTAACAAGATACAACACCTCAAAGTATGGAGATTGGAGAGGTATGACTAATTCCTTAAAATATCGTTTTTTTTTTTAAATTAAATATGTTATGAACATTAGGTTTCACTGTGAAGGTGTTCAGAAGAAGTATAAATAATGCGCTACAATATGTTTTTGAACCATAAGATGCGATACTTGTAAATTTTCAGCAAATGTTGAATAACGGTCAATTGGTATACAAATACTTAGATTTCGAATTGATTTTTTTTTGTTTTCCAAAATAAAATGTAGCCTATGGTAATCAGGGATAGTGTAGCTTTCTATCAGTGAAAGAATTTTAAGAATCGGTTTGGTACTTCCAGAGATTACCTACATACAAAAAACCCTCTTGAGCCCAGCTTTTCTGCACCCACATGCATAAGGCAGTTAGGAATTAGCCATAACTGCCCTTATTTTGAAGTGTCGTATCTCGGTAACTATACAGTATAAAAAGATGATTCAAAAACCAAACTGTAGCGCATTTAGTGCTGTTAAATCCTCTAAATCATAATTTTACTCTCAAACCTAAACTTTAGATTTTAAATAATGAAAACTGAAAAAGCTTCGAAATTTTCGGTGTTTTATGGACATGGCAGAGTCCGCGGCAGCACCTCAAGGTCAAAAACTTGGATTTTTAATAAGGACCTATACCCGTATCACATATAAAAAAATCGTGGATACCGGACCTTTTGCAAGGTAAAATGTATACTGCAAAATGTTTACGGTAAAATGATTACTAGGCTAATATTCCAATTGGGAAATATTAAAAGTTGTTTAGTTTGATGATCTGGTCATCACCTTAAAACGAACGCATCTAACTACCAAACACCCTCTATAATACATTTGTCACGTAAATGCTTAATTGCACTTTTGTACGAACCCAGTTAGTGAACAATGAAACAAAACGAAACAATAAACTAGTGGTTAGTTAGTTAACTTTGTAACAACTGTATCGACCTGGCGGTTTCAGGCACGCGCGGGTTTACTAACATGCTCACGACTATATTCCCCGAGGGGGTGATCTATACGTATAAAATAATTCCATGACTGATTGACTGACGAAGCACAGCAAAAATTTTGAACCATCATCACAGAATTGGTATATAATGCGGAGTTTCTTTGCGAGGTCCAAAAATGTTTCTCCTTTTTTCGACCCCTTATATTAGAGAATTTTGTTTTGTTTCATTATTTAAATACACCCTTAAATTTTATTGGTATTTAAAGATAGGGGTGCACTTAAAAAAGCTTTTTCGGTATCCTAATTCCACGTGAATGAAGTCACAGGAAAAATATAGCTCTAAATCTAAATATAACAATACTTATTCAGAGCAATCAATGTTATGTTTGTATGTCATGTGTATTTTTTTTTTTTAATTTATTTAACTTCATTCTTAAAACTGCTATAATTAAAATACAAATTCGCCAAACTGCAGAACAGTTTGTTGGCGATACGCTCTTAGTTACAATTTTATATAAACAGTTTGTACATGTTAGCGATACACTACACTTACAGTTATTATTTTTACTTTTTTTTTTAAATATATTTTACATTCCTGGGAATTAATGTTGTTTGCTTTAGGTGTAGTTTTACTGACAATCTTTCATTTTAGATTAATACATGAGAACATACAAACATACTCACGACCATCATCCCTTGCGGGGTGGTCAAGAACCAACATCATTTTATATCTACAATATTACTATTGTTATAATTATCAAACAAACATTTCTTTACTTTTATTTTTAGGGTACATTTACTTAGTTTTTTGTTGTTGTTGTTATCTCTTAGCAGTGATATACTATTACATAATTTGGGAGTTAAGTACCTTTTTGTTCTTTCTCCATAGTAGTTTATGGCAGTTGGTTGTACCAGTTTCTTTTCTCTGACTGACCTAGTATTATATCTGTGAATAATGGGAATTTTGAAGCTACTTGAATAATATGTTTCAATGGCAAGAAGGTACCTAACTTTACAATGAACAGGTAGTACATTACATAACGCAAATAATTGGTCATAATCATGTTTACATTTATCCTTATCTTTTCTGCTTACTATAGATTTTAGTAGTCTGATTTGTAACTGTTTTATGTTATCTAAGTAGGTTTTGAAGGTTAATCCATAACAGTGCAAACCATAGCTAATTAGAGATTCTGCAAGTGCGTAATAGACAGTATATAGAGTATGCCTGTTTAATAGTTTTTTTAAGTGATAAAATTTACCTAATACTGATCTTAATCGTTTGCATACTTCGTTTACTTGTGGTTTCCAATTAAAGTGATAGTCGATAAGAAGACCTAGGTATTTAAATTCCTGGACTAAATCAATTTGTACGCATCTGCATGATTGTTTATTGTTATATAAACATTCGTATGTATGACCAATTATTCGTATTAAATCCTTAGGGATACACTTTGCCTTTTGGTTATGAGGAGAAAAGATATGCATACACTTGGTCTTATTTAAATTTAATATTATGCCATTATCGTGTGCCCATTTACTTATTCTTTCAAAATCACACAACATTTATATCATCCCCGGCAGACAGGTCTACCCAATATCAAACTGTACAAAAACATGTATAGTCATCCCTTACAGCCACACACAAATTGTCAAAAGAGTGACAAAGATAGATATACGTTCATCTGATACGACTGTTAAACAAATGTCACCACTTTTTTCAAGCGAACCTACCTGCGAACTAGGGTTTGACTTTTACTATCGATGCAAACTATCGATTTCCGCTATTGCAAACTATCGATATCCGTTATTGTTTTATTAGATGTTTTTTCAAAGGATTTATTATAGTTTTTACAATGAGGGTTTTTCTAGCAACTTTCTAGCAAAAATAACTACTAGATAACGTTATTGTTAGCTAGGTATATTTCTTATAAAAGCGTTAGTGAATAGATCCGGTATCGATCATAATTTATAGTTTTAGGGCATGTTTCACCACTTCTGAGTAAGTTCTTGTTAGCTTATCCGACAGATAGTTTGACATATTTTGTATGAAAGATATGTCAAAATATCTGTCGGATAAGCTAACAAGAACTTACTAAGAAGTGGTTCGACTCTGCGCCAGTGGGAATTGAGCCTAACTGTTGGCGATACAGTGCCACTAGCGACACTCTATTATTAGTGTCACTCTACACAGTATAGGTACAAACAACACTTCCGTAAGGAATGAGGGATTTTCCAAAAAAATAAAAAATCTAGTTCCCAATTTCTCGATAGATGGCGTTGACCAGAGGAGTCGATTAGGTATGAGCGAATATATTTATTAATATTATTAATAAAAAGACACGCAACAAACCCTTTCATATTATTGTTGGTTTATTATTAAAAATCTCGGTGTTATTGTCTGTCAACAACGAATCAAGTATCGGACGTGGCTGTGTGGGCTTCGTATCCATTTTGAATATTCGAACAATAAACGAGAAAAAACAACAAACTACAATAAGACAAAAACCTGACAATTTCAACAAAAATAAAACGCTACTTCGTCAACGGATACGTCAGATTCCGTGAATGAAAAGATGAAAAGCAAAGCCATAAACGAAAGATTTCGCTCTCAAAGCAAAGAAAATTGAAAAGTGAAGTGACCAATTTAAATATTGTTCGTACCTATTATAAAAATAGATACGAAGCCCATACCGCCATGTCTGATACTTTATTCTTTGTTGACGGACAATAATTGATTGTAAAGATAAGATAACAGATTAAGACTGGTAATAATAAACCAACAACAATAAGAATGAGTTTGTACACACGGTGACATATCAAGCTACGCAAAACCAAAATAAGCTGGTCGCGCGACGTTACACGTTATTCACCCTACGCGCGGTCAGCTTAAATTATATTGGTGTTGCGTAGCTTGATGTGTCGCCGTGTGTATTTTTATTATTAATATTAATAAATATATTTGCTCATACCTAATCGACCCCTCTCTGGTCAACGCCATCCATCGAGAAATTAGGAACTAACTTTTTCTTTTTTTTTTGCTTCCGAAAATCCCTCATTATTTTGTCATCTCATTTGATTCTATCGACCAACTTGAGGTGAATGTGGTACATCACTATTTGGTACATCAAATGTCAAATTACCTTATCTTGCAAACAATGTTTTCGATTTCTTATCAACCCAAAATAGTTTACTGAAATGTTTTGTTCGATTTGTTAAACGGATACAAGTGCATGGTTTTTGTGAATTATAAGTGTGAGGAAAGTAAATAGTGAATGATTTATGACCAGATTTGTTGAAATTGAGTTAGCGGTGGAATGAAAGTTTTTGGTTATTTTTTGGAAAGGCACACATTCGGCTATAACAGCCCACAACAGCTCACAATATTGGCATTTTGGGTACGTAGTTTTGTATCGGTACAATTTTTTTTCAAAATGGCTGCCAGATAACAATTCAGTGCAAAGTCTTCCAGCTGGAAGACCGTAGGTACTTAAAGTGGCGCGCGCACGTTCAAGATGGCATGTGTTTACTATTGACATCTCTTTTACTCAAACGGACGTTCGTCGTAAGTGTGAATAGAAGAAAGGTTGCGTTTTTATGCTGCGCTTTATAATATTAATCTTCCCTATATTTTATCTTTGCCGGCAGACAAAAGACACAATGAAATGTATGAATTGTGTTTGAATGAAAAATATCTAAGCATCGAAATCCAAGGCACGAAATATACAGAGTCCTTCTTAATAATTATGCTGACACTTTTTTAAGGGGATGATCAGACCGTCAAATTGAACAACTTTCTCTATGGCACCAACATCGAAATCGCGAAATAAAAAATCCGCTGTTCCATAAAAAATTGCAAACCAACTCGAGCCAAATGTATGATCATCCGCTTAAAAAAGTGTCAGCTTATTAAGAAGGACCCTGTATAAGTCCAAGGTTTTCTAAAATATCAGAACAACTTACGAAAACTGTAACGGTTTAAAATAGACTTTTTACAATTTTCGTTACGTTTTAACACCTTGGATTATCTGATAAAACAACCCTTATTATAATAGGTATATTGAAAAGGAAAAAAAAACTGGCCAAGTGCGTGTCGGACCACGCGCCGGGTAGGGTTCCGTAGTTGCCCATCACAATATAATATGGACTTAGAAGAAGACTTTTTGTTTTATACTACGGTTTAACGGCTAATAAAGTCTAAAAAGTACATTTTATAAGTTAGTCGACTATTATTCGGAGACTTGTAAAGCCTACTTAGCGGTGATAGTTTTCCTTTTAAATTCGTTATAATATATGCTATTGCCGTGAATTTTTTCACATCTCCAACTACAACCGTTTAGCTGGGAGAGGGGGGGACACTTGACTCTACCGAAAATTTTCGCTTTAAAGCTTAATATTTCGCTAACGGATCTCTAGATCGAAAAATGGTTTCACCAAACCCACAATATTTTTAAAAGACCTATTGAACGATACCCCACAACATGGGACAGACGTGAAAAAAAAAATTCATCCCCAGTTCACGTGTAGGGGAGGTACCATAAACATTTTTTTTTTCAAGATTTTATTTTACCACTGTCGGCGTAATGAATATTCCATATTTCATATTTTTTTTTCATATTTTTCATATTTCATTTATTCGCATTTTTTCGAATATGTATACATATGCCAAATTACAGCTTTCTAGTATTAAGCGTCTCTGAGCTAAGCCGCGGACGGACGGACAAACGGACGGACGGACATGGCGAAACTATAAGGGTTCCTTGTTGACTTCGGAACCCTAACTAGGAATTACAAAAATTACGCTCTTGTTCACAAAATTAGGGTTTGGTATTTGTGACGTAGAAGTCTACCCCTGTAATCCCTTCTTAGTCTAACTCTGGAAAAAAGGAGGCAAAAATTGTTGAGCTTCGCACAGAAAATTGCAATTTGGAGAGAAACTTCTTATTACCTTACCAAGATGGAACTTTTTTGTGATATTATTACCGTAGATTTCTTATATTTTACTAGGTTGTTCCCATGGTTATGTCCGCGTAGATTATGATCTCGATAAAAACTTGTCCGTTTGTGCTTTATTTGAAATCAGTTCGATAGATTAACCGTAAAGTTATGCACCTATTTCATAGGCGAACGAAAGAATCTGCTGTATGTTTATACAGGGGATAATTCAACGCCGCCAAGTTGCCTAGAAAAATCTTGCCGCACTTACAATATTATGATAATGGAAGAAAATGAAATCACACACACTATCAGTTCAACCGAGCCAAATATGTTCCTTAACGACCAAAAAATACCTCAGTGATGAAAATAGCTGTCGTGGTTGCGTTTTGCTACTACTTTTTGGATGATTTGTCTATTTTACTAGTAACTTTTCCACGCCCAATATTTTTTAACCGACTTCAAAAAAGGAGGAGGTTTCTCAATTCGACCGTATATATTTTTTTTTTATGTGTGTTCGCGGATAACTTCGTCGTTTATGAACCGATTTCGATGATTCTTTTTTTGTTGGAAAGGAGATATCCCAAGTGAGGTCCCATGATAAGGAAACCAGGATCTGATGATGGATCCCAGAGATATCGAGGGGAACCCTCGAAAATCGTAGTGCCGACTAGTGCGTTTGTTAATTTAAAGCACTACTATTAAATCGAACTAATGAATTTGCCACTGAAAATTGTGAAATAAACAAAATTTTAACAAAAAAATTAAAACCGCCTTCAAAAAACTAAAAAGTTAAAAAATAATATTGCAGCCGATGACTTTCCCGTTCGCATCATAAGAACATTAATTTGTTTTATAGAAGTCGGTGTCAAGCCAAGCCAAAAAATGCAAGCCCTGTCGCGAATCGTACCGGCTTGACAGCGACTTCAATAAAACAAATTAATGTTCTTATGATGCGAACGGGAAAGTCATCGGCTGCAATATTATTTTTTAACTTTTTAGTTTTTTGAAGGCGGTTTTAATTTTTTTGTTAAAATTTTTCATTTTATATGACTGTTACACAACAGTTCTATCAAAACAGGATATAATCTTAAAAAATCTTCAAAAATCATATATTTTTGATAATATTGTCACCTATTAGTATCGTGACCTCTCGCGGTTACTCAAAAGTTCTGCCACATTAGGTATGTTATCCTAAAAACACGGAATAGATATTGGTTCAGGGGTTCTAACTTTTAACCGAAGAAAACTCGTTCTCGAGCTACTAGATTGCGGTACAACTACTAAATGCTTGTTTTTATACGCCATTAACCTCAGTTTCAACAGCAAATTTCTGTAATTACCGTTAAAGCTAAAATTTTACTTTAACAAAAGTAAAATTTTAAATTACCATTTTCACAAAATGTTATTTCCTAAAATATTTTCAGCGTTAGTTTCTCTTGTTGCTTAATTTGATTTTGTCCTGTCTTCACTTAGTTAATAAAGTTATACAGGGTGTAACTTTCAACAAATATTAAATTCTAGAAGTTTACAGTCATAATACGACTAGGTACTATCTAGGTTACCTTTATTGTGAATATGACCAAGATATTTGTTAACTTTAAAAATTTTCCCTTATGTTAAAATTTTCTAACATAACCAAATGTGCCTGGACGTAATTCCATTAACTTAGGAGAGCGTACGTTTTAGAGTCAGAAATGAAATGTTAATTGTCACTCGACTATAAGCTGTGTGCCAGTATTGTTCAGGTTCTTTTTTAAACGCCGGCTTTGTTTAAATAATGCAGCATTTTTACGGGCTATAGAGTTCCGGGCTTCTAAAGGCTTGGCTTGGGAAGACAAGGCCTCCCTCCACAATTAAGAGGGGGAGATGGGGTTAAAGGGTTTTTGGAGGTTCAAAACAGCTGCTCTGTCGAAATGATTATTTTGCGTCCTTAATTGGAACACCACTTACATAATTATGAAACAAAATTTTTTAAATAAAATCGCACGCAATTTAGGTAGTTCGAAAAAATGACTGAATTTCATTTCGCATGAAATGTTAGTTTTTTTTGTTCTCGGTTTCTAATAAGTATTAAGCAAATAAACGCACAGATAGGTAGGTAACAAAAAACATTAAAATCTGTGATTTGATCTTAGGGACACTACAGTATTGCTATCAATAATAATGATGCTCCCAAAAAATATAAAGGGTGTAAAATTCAATACGCCACATACTTAATAATTAAGGGTGGTACATACCATACTTTGTAATGGAGGGTGCTTGAGACCATCAAACGGATCAACTTTTAGTAAATGAACAATATTGTAATCACGAAAAAAAATATGCTTTTTCATACATTTGGGTCGAGTCGCCATTGACGTTTTCTATGGAACAACCACAATGTTTTTCACGATTTAGAAGTTAGCTCCATAGTGAAAGTTGTACAGTTTGATGGTCTGAAGCACCATTGTAAGTAATTAACGCATTTAAGTTGACACCCGGTATAATATAACGTTAGTATTTCCAATGTACAGACATACTTCTGTTACAGTTTTATATTAGTACCTATATAGAAGCCGGTCTAGCTCTGGATGGTTACGACAACTACGGATTATATCAATTTGCTACGCCGTAGCTCGTAGCAAAAATTTTAACTTAATTTTGCTTTACCTCAGTAACCTCGGTTAGACTAATTTCCCGCCATTTACAAGTCAATTATGTCTTCACAGCGATTAAGATTAATGAAGGAGAAAGGTCACGCCTACCGCTGGGCCCATTTGAATGCAATGTGAATCCCAAACGTGATTAGGCTCGATTCGGTACTTTGTGATCTGGTCGGATAGTGTCGAATTGCCTCTGTAATTGTCTCGATTATAGCCTGAAAATAATGTTAGATAGGCGCTCATTGGCGTAGGAGGTTCGATGTCAAAAAAGGTAACCGAAGCACAGAATAAATACTAGACTACCAGTAACCGAAGTTATCAAGTCGGAAGAAGGCAATGGTACGATCCCCGTCCAGGCCGACTCGTACCAAAATGAGTTTTTCTGAATTTATGTACGATATGTAACACTAGGCTTTAAAGTGAAGGAAAATATCGTGAGGAAACCTGCATGGTTCAATTTCGAGGCATATATTGCACCCACTGTCGTTTATAAGTGGCGACAAGCTCACTACCCGTCACACTGGACAGAATTTCGGTACTAGTAGTGAAACGTGGATGTTCCGAGTTTTCAGAATATATCTGATTACCCCCATTCCCCGAATATAGTCGTGAGAATATGCAATCATAAAGTTGTTTAGTTAGATGGTCTGATCATCCCCTTTGAAAAACCATCAGCATACCTTATACAACGTGTTAATAAATTAACGCAAAACCTCATACACCCCCACTGATTTATAACAACATAATTAGATTGAAACAATAATTTCATTATTTTGATACTTAAAATTTTAAGCTATTCGCATTTTAAGTTTTGATGCAAAAATGATTTGTTATCATTTCAGCAATGAATGAAAGCGCTGACATACTCATGGATACATTTTAATAATCTTGTTTTGGTAGTAAGTAGGGTGCCCGTGGCCCCGTGCGGTGGATTGACATCGGGTTCAGTAAATTTTAAATTTTACAAACAAATTATTTAACATTTTGAAAAAAATTACCTATGTTGAAACCATGATAATTCGATTCTGCTCTCGATTCTAAACCAACTACTTTCTAGTTTTGCGTTAATTCATTAACACGTTGTATAGAGGCTGTCACATACACGCTGTATACGGGGCAAAATATTCTCGAGAAAAAAAGATACAGGCTGTTTAATTTTTAAGTGGTCGTTTTTTAGGTTAAACTACTAAAAGTTATTATTAAGTGTGCAACGGTAAGAAGGCTCACGTGTACTTTAATAGCAATTTCAGGATGGAATAACGATTTTCTCGTTTTAAAACGAGGTGCTAAGGGCTCAACATTCTTTGGCATTAATAATAACAAAAAACAATAATACTACCTATCTATATGAAACAAGTTAATTAAGCAGCAGATATACTAATCTCTGTGCCCGTGGTTTGTAAGATTTCCGTTAAAATATACAGTTTCAATATACTATTTATAGCAAACAAAGCCGAGTTGTTGAAGGTCTGCAAAAAATCTTGGGGTCACGTTTGATCCCAACTTATCTTGGTCCGCTCACATAAATCAGGTTAGCCAAAAAGTGCATTACTCCTTCCATTCCCTTAAACATCTCCAATATTTCCTCCCTTTCAAAACCAGAGTCTCCTTAGCCCAATCCCTCATCCTTCCTATCATAGACTATGCCGATGTGTGCTATCTTGATGCCACAGAGGAACTTGTCAATAAATTAGAGAGACTCCAAAATTTGTGCATCCGTTTCATTTTTGGACTGCGCAAATACGATCATGTATCAGACTGCAGGAAGCAGTTGAAATGGCTTCCTATTCGTGATCGCAGGAACTCTCATATCCTCTGTCTTCTGTACAACACTCTCCACAATCCTTCTGCTCCTACCTACCTCCGCGAACGTTTTTCCTCCTTCCGGCCTCCTGACAAACCCTGTAGATCACACCTCCATACTCTCCTTAATATCCCGTCCCACACCACTGACTTCTACTCCTACTCCTTCACTGTCCATGCTGCCCGCCTGTGGAACTCTCTTCCCGCAAGTATAAGGGACTGTCCAACAATCGGTACATTTAAAAAGAAAGTTAAAGATCACTATCTTTCTCTGCCATAAATTAGGTTTATGTATTTATTATACTTATTTATGTAGGTATTTATATATTGGTATGTTTGTAATATATTTATTTGTTTATTTTCTTTTGTAGTTTAAAATAAGGTATAAATTATCAATTAAGTTATTGTTCAGATTTTGTTTTTAGTTTATTAATTTCTCTGAATTGTGTACACCTTGCCTGCCTCACTTTCTAAACTTTTTCCTTATTATGGGTCTGCTGGAAGAAATCTCTTCAGAGATAAGCTCGCCCTTTGTAGTAGTCTATAATGCTGTGTTATTCTGTTTTTTCTGTGTACAATAAAGTATGAAATAAATAAGGTCTTTGCTATATTTTTTCATTAATTTGTATCTCCCAAATAAAGAGAAGATAGCTTCTAAAAACCAGCAAAATATGACCCGGCCCAGCGTTTACATAGTGGGAGCCTCCGCGGCGTGAGATGTTACTTTACAGGTACCTGTCTCAACCCCGATCCTGAACCATATATTTAAATCACCGAATCCCTTTCAATATCCATTACCTAAATGTTCACTCAATAACCGATTTTCTCGCCGAGTTTTATTATGACATTTAAAATATGAAATTCGTTCACAGTCCATTAATCACTCGCTAGCTCGCGGCTCATCAATCTCACAAATTGACTATCTCTGCTCCATGGATACGGCGACAAATTGCTTTAACGTGTTTAGAATTTAGTTGTTGTGGGCTTTACTTTTTATCCAACTACGGCGAAGCAAAAAAGCGCATTATTACGGCGGGCCGCAGCGCAAAAATCCGCCCAAATCGCTTCTATACAATTTATGTGAACTAAAACTAACGCATACTACGCCTAGGCGGAATGGATCGCATTTATGCGTGGCGGTTTTCCGTTCGTGCGATGCGGCAGGATGTGCCCCTTCGCAGTGTATACCAAAGCGGTACTTTATACATCTGCCAGTATTACGACAAACTAAAAATCCGTCAATGCGTTGCGATTGCGAACCGGTGGCCCGCTCTAGTGTGCGAAGTACGTATTTTCCTATGCGATGCATCCCGCTCTAATATGTGTTTACCTTTATTTATCCTAAATATAATTAAACTTCGTTTATATTGAGCGCCCTAGAGGGTATCCTCTTAATAAGTGAGAATTGAAATGCTCAATCCATTCGGAGAACTCCTGTACCTACCCAAGGAGATCAGCGTTGCCAGACGTCCCGATTTTGGCGGGACGTCCCGATTTTTTGACCAAAAATGAACCCGCGCGGGACAGGCTTAGTCCCGCTTTTCGGGGATTACTCGCATTTTTTCCCAAATGACTTTAAAACGGTCCGTTTAATGAAAGCAAAATTACTCATCCAATTCAATCTGGAGCTATCCTGTGCAGAGTTCTTCAACAATATTAAAAAAAAAATGAATCTTTAAAAGAAGTTAAATCTTTAGAGAATATCTACTTAATCATTAAAATACGTTTTTTATGGCTATCTATCATCAACATAATTGTAAACTTCGTTTGAAACTCGGATAAAAGGATAATTAGTAAAAGCTGATTACCTACATTATCTACTACTTCATTATCTATTACTGATTATCTACGTTTGTTTTATTATGTCCCGCTTTCGACGAAAGAATCCCACTTTTTTACTCAAAAGGTTTCTGAATTCCGCTTTGCCCGAAAAAAAATCTGGCAACGCTGAAGGAGATAGGTACTCAAGACGAAATAGGTTACCACTTTTAAACAGCACCCATCTAGATGCACCGGTTGGTGCTGCTCAACTTCCATGATCGTTTCAAACAGCGAAGCTCCATTACGGGCGCGCTTGCATACTCGTGTTCTTATGTAATGGAAAAGCAATATTGTAAGCTAGAATATATTTGGAGCAACACGCCCAAGCTTGTCCCGGCTAAAGCCAGTATGTAGTTTAGGGATAAAGTATTCATATTGGTGACAGCTTCCAGTTAAATTGATCGCGTAACACTGACCGCTTTTAAAATAGCTCTCGTATTTTGGATTAGCGTTGGGTTAAGCTTCAAAATACAGTTTTGAGACTATGTGATATGATTTCATATGATAAATGAATGAAATAAATCATCAACAATATGATTGACATTGGAGAGCCACAATTTTTATATAAGAATAGAATAGTACAGAGGAAACAAATACTATGTGTTAAGAGGCAGTTATACCTAAAGAGTTTTAGGGTATACAGTTGCATGGGTGATTGTACTCATGATACTGAGCAAAATTCCCAAAGGAGAATACGGGTTTGTAAAAAAACTTTTAACTTTTCATACTAAACGGTCGATCAGCTGATTGCATTTAGTATGAAAAGTCCAAAAAAATTTGCTTATTCCTCTAGGTTTTTTTGGGAATGTCGCTCAATATTATGGGTAAATAACATCTTATAGAAATCACACTGCTTACCCTACCTACCCTGTATAATTATGACACTCCGAATTTTGATTATTTTTCCGCCGCGCGCGATCGCGTTGCGTCTATCTTATTTGCTCTAGCAAATGACGTTCCTGAGTGACAGAAAAGGATTGTGGGGAACTAGTGAACTACTACAGATGGTCAGCACCCACAAGTTATAGCAAAGATGCCAACAGATGGCGATACCGTCGCTCGCGGAAATATGCTCCATACAAAGACAACGTTCATCGTAAATACGTAACTCGTAACCTACTACAAATAAGGTTCACAATCGAATGCAAGACATAAATCGCGCAAGAGAAATAATCACAGAGATTTGATATATATACAAGGTCCAACTAAGAACTGTTGGACCACGGCCGGTCCCCAGGCATCACACCTAGCCTGGCGGAAGTACTTCCCTTTTCAATGGAGGAACATTCCCAAGTAGCACCTCCATAGATGGAGCGACGAAAAAATGCGATGCTGCCGTGCTGCCAGATGAGATTCAACCCTTAAACAAAACTTGTAGTACCTACTTGTATACCTGTGCCGTGTGTGGTTGTTAAGTTTTTTTTTTTTAAATCGCTTCTCAATTGGAAACTTTGTTTTTATTTTAACCAGTTGGCAAATATAGGCTCCGAAACCCTTTTACACAAAAACGTTAACATATCTGCAGCATAAACCCTAAAATATCACACTTACCTTGCGCTTTGCCCGCTTTTAAAGTATCCCCGATAATAGAAGCAAACGCTAACCTAATTGAATTCTACGTTCATCCGCAAACTTTCCCAATGTCTCTGTTACCTACCGGTCGGTGTTAGTCCTACATAATACATGAGGTCCGCGTCCAGGTGGCCGAGTCACTCACCTACTCCGAAGAAAATACTGAGTTTACACGAAAACAAAACATGGCGGATGTATGATTTCAAAGTGGCCGTTAGAATAAAAGTACAGGCCAACGAATGTACAATGTACAGAATAAAATGTACAATGTACAGGCCGGTGGCCCGTTATGGGCAAATTTTTTTTTTATAATACTTTGAAATCAATATTCAATTTTAAAATACATATTGTGCTGTTGTTTTAACATTTAACTGCCTCCGTGGTCTAATGGTTAAGAGCTTTGGCTCTCGACACGGAGGTCGTGGGTTCGATTCCCACGGGGGACACCTAGTGATATGTCACTTTGTGCGTTTTTCCCCAGTTGGTTAGGACATTGCAGGCTGAATCACCTGATTGTCTGAAAAGAAAAATGATTTCGTGCTTCGGATGGCACGTTAAGCCGTTGGTCCCGGCTACTATCTCTGGTGGTAGTAGTCGTTACATAAAAAACCACGTCAGAGGCCGTAAGGCGGTCTGAAAAAACTCTGACACCAGGGCTCTGCCCACACGATAAGAAGAAGAACATTTCTTAGGATTTATTTTTAAATTCACGGTCCACTGCTATAAGCGGGCTACCTGTATAAAAAAATAGCTCGTTGGCTTTTGTATTTTATATTTTCTTGATTGAGAAATCTTATGTTATAAGGGCGACATTGAAAGACATCTTTAATACAGTTGACACAAATGAATACCTATTTTAGAAATTAAATCGCGTAGTTTTTGTCTTGATCATACCCTCATTAGTGATTAGGTAAATAGGAATATCCAATATGTACATAAGGTTCTTTCCTCTTTAGAAATAAACCTGTCGGTAGCTATATAGGTAGGTACTCGGTTTAAAGCGGAGCTGGACTGAAGCCGTTCTATCAACAACACTATCTACTTGAAAATTGAGCTAGAAATCGTTTTGCCACTTCAAACGAAAAAAGAAAAACCTCCGCTCCTTGCTTCGAATGAAAAAATACACTCGATGTTTTCTATCTAAAATGAATTCTAGCATTTTAACGCAAGAGTTGCCTGGAGCGTGGGCTGCGTGGTATATATAGCGATCTCATTAAAACGAGTGTTTTGTTTGTCATATTTACTGAATAAGATCAAAAAGAAACATATTTGTTTTGTGGGTCTGATGGATGGGAATTGAAAATCAACATGGGCATGGGTATATTAATATTGGCGTTACGTTTTTAAAAGGTATTTAATGTTTCTGTACGGAAAGTTACAGCGATACTAATTATATAGGTATACCAATATACTAATTTAATTTGAAAATAGTATGGCACACCATTTACGGCAAAACAATTTTTTTTTTATTCTGTTACATGAAGTGGACCACATAAGTCTGTGTGGACTCTAACATTCTGCACTGGGACTTGTCTCTTATATTTCGCACTAGGCTCGCGCCGCGGTATGAAGTACCTATTGCCAATGCCTCTCACCCTTATTCGTGAGAGGAGGTATTTGTCCTGCAGTGGGATTCTACAGGCTACAACATTTTTTTATTTAAAAAATAAACATTGTAAAGAATATTCTGTACATGTAGCGTTAAAAAGTTTGTGTTGGTTTAACGTTTGGTAGTGAGTTCCCATGACCGCAAACATATCTATGCCAGTATTGCGCGTGCGATATACCAACCCTGACTCTACCACCTGTCAAAGAATAATCTACCTAAAAACATACATTCTCGAATTATTGTTGAAACGTGGCGCCTTTATTTTGTAAGTAATTTTCCCTATAAATGTCTTTTCATTGTTACATACATATTATGCACACGCCTATGCCCCTATACTGCTTCTCCTTCATTGACCATTTATTTGAAGGGTGAAGAAAGCAAAAAAGTATTGGGGCTTACACAAAAGATCCCACTGGGTCGAAGTTTTGCTGGCTTGCCAGCCCCCACAACAAGATAAGATGAGATAAACCACTTCAACATTGTTTTTTGTTTTCTATTCTCTTAACCGTAGCGAAAGTTTCTCACAAATATTATCTTTTGTACCAGGAGCGCCTAAGCACCGAGGAGATAACCCGACTGAGCGACGTGAGGAACCTCGTGAACCAGCTGTATGAGGCCCTCAACGTCCGCGAGCACCAGATCCGCAAGGAACGGGAGATCAGGGCCCAGCTGGAGAAGCTGACCACTGAGCTACAGCCGTTAGAAGAGGTAAGGTTCTACCATCATACGTTGCACCCCGAATTACTCTTATTTTTAATGTTATTAGTACGATAAAAATAATCAGGTTTATAGCTTTCGATCGAGTTTCTTGATAGGTTTGTTTATATGAATGGTTGTAGCATTCAAATTTACGCATTCTTCCTTACTTACCGCGCTGGCTCAGGAGCCAAAAGTAGGTCTTGACTTCCGATAGCAAAACACGCCATACATCTCTTTTCTAACTTATGTACGTAACACCGACTGCTCTGAAACGGTGAAGGGAAACATCTTGAGGAAACCTGCATACCTAAATGCTGAAGAAGAAATTCCGATGCGTACCTATGTGAAGTCTACCATTCCGAATTGGACTCGCGTGGTGGACTTACGCACATACACCCTCCTTGGGGGGTGGCCTGTGCCCTACAGTGGGTAGTATATTGGCTGTGATTATGATCTCTTTTCTATGCCGTCTCATTCCGGATGGGCACCTCCAGGTCCTCGAGATCCGTGGTGACCTGATCTATCAAGCGATACCTGGGCCTGTTTCCTGGACGACACCCAAAGGGTCGCCCCATATAAGCTCTCTTCACCGCACGATGTTCTCCCATCCCTTCTATTCTGTGTCCAAGCGCAGACGCGTAGATTTTAATCTCCTTAGATGTTGGGAATGGAAATTAGGTGGGAACATTCCCACCTAATCTCCACTACCGGGCACAAAAAGGTCTACCACACACACGACACGTGTATGGTAGCCTTTGCCCGTAAAAATAGGCTGGTACATATATATTAAATCTATGCTATACTCTCTCTTATACTGTCTGTGCTGTGGTTAAAACGCAACCGAATCCCTATTGAGTTAAAATTGTTCCCTCGTTCCAATAAAATAATAAAATAACTTAAACATTGGGAACTCACTAAATTAAAAAAGCTATGAGAACTCGTTTTTTTTAGTGTTCCGTACCAAAATTTGCAAAACGGAACACTTATGGAATCAGCTCGGTGTCTGTCCGTCCGTCTGTCGCAGGCATTTTTCTCAGAGACCGTAAGACATCAGGAAGTTGAAACTCGGTACAGATATAGCAATTGCTAGTCCAATATCATAAATGAAGTAAAAAAAAAAACTTAATTTTTATATAGGGGGGTAATTTGGGGAGGTAGAAAGGGTAAATAAAAAAAAATTATACCCTATGGTGTGGGACGTATCAATTGAAAGCTTATGAAAATACGAGTCTACAAATATACTTTTCAAATTTTTTATTAAACAAAATTTTCAATTAAATCCGAGAAATTGCTGTCCCCACCTCTATTTCAAAAAATATTGCCGTATAAGATCTGAAAAAAAATCATGAACATCAGAAATAACGTGTAGATGGCGGGAAAATTATCAGGGTGGCTCTAACTTGGATAGTTTTTTTCTATACCCAAAAAACTAACAACAGTGAGACCAGTGTAAAATCAAAGTGATCTTCAGTTACTATGTGACCACATACTAAGTAAGTGTCAATTTATAGTGGTTTAATCAAAGACCCATGTGGTAAAACAACTGGTAGTACGGAACTCTAATTGCCCGATCCCGACTCGTACTTGGCCGGTTTTTTTATATCAGCTCCACATTCTGACATTGACAGAATAACCGGCCATAAAAAGAACAAGAAAAGAATAAACTTAAAATTGCCATTAAATTCTCACTTTGTTAACTTCAGAAGCGTTTAACCCTGGAAGTGGAGACAACTCGTCGGACCTCAGCCCTCACGTGGATCGGTCTCGGCCTCATGGGGGTCCAGTTCGGGGTGCTGGCTCGACTGACCTGGTGGGAGTACTCCTGGGACATCATGGAGCCGGTCACCTACTTTGTCACGTACGGCACCGCGATGGCGGGGTACGCTTACTTCGTTATGACTAAACAGGTAAGGGTTTTAGTTCCTCGGGATTGGTCGATTTTTTAGTATACAAGGTGTTAGGGTAAACAGTTACATCAGTTTAAGGGGTGATTGTATCCATGATACTGAACAACTTTCCCTAAGAAACCTATAGGAAATTATAAAAAAAATGTTTGCACTTTCCATACTAAATGCAATCAGTCGATCGAACGTTTGTATGAAAAGTCGTTTTTTTTTGCGAATTTCCTATATGTTGCTTTGGGAAAGTTGCTAAGTATCATGGGTCCAATCACCCCTTAAAGTAATGTAACGTTTACCCTAACACCATGTATACACAATATAATGAAACTTACTTTCGCTAAGGAACATGGGTAGAAAAGAAAGACGAGAAAAATGTTTGGACGTCCCATAGAAAAACGTTCGGCTGATCCACAGTTTTGTATAAAAGGTCCAAAAGTCTCGTAAAGATATCAAATTATGATATCTCTAGTTATCAACTAATGCTGCCGACGACGAAATTACTTCTTGTGGGTGTCGTATAAGGCGACTAAGGATAAGCGGACGGCATCTAGTGGACAACTGTTTCAACTATCATTGAGTTCATTATCAAATTAATTAATGAAAACTGCTCGAACAGTTCTCCGCTCGATGTGCGCTGACCCTAAGGGGTAAGGTTTCTTTTGCAGTTCGTTGTGGGCGAAATGCTAGCCACCTATCACCATTTTATACGTCATTTCATCATGAAAGAGTAAGGGAAATGATCGTATTAGCACACCCCGGACACTGCCTACAAAAGACAGAATTTGACAAGATGACGTCAGCACATGCGAAGCGGAGTGGAGCGGAGAAAGAGCGGAGCGGAAAAAAAAAAGCCCTTGTAGCCCTAGGCTACAAGGGCTTTTTTTTATTATTCATAATGGGTTTGCGCTTGGCTTCAGCTCACCTGATGGAAAGTGTAGATGAAGCCGAGGATGTAGCGCGCTCGGTCAGAAAAAGCCGATTTACTCTTCTTTTAAAAATATCCTGATTGTATTTACTTGGGAAAAAAGACGCAGGGAGAGAGTTCTAAACCTTACCGGTTCTCATTATAAAAGGGCTATAATACAACAACTTTAGCTCCCTGCGGTACATGACTTTTTAGTAAATAAAACGCATTGACACCCGCTTCTATTCAAAAAGAGTTTTTATCCTTCGTCCTGAAATTATATTTTCTTTGTTTCCGAAACATAAATTCTAGCGTGTCAATTGTGGTTAACCACCGGAGTAACCGGAGGGGGTGAGGTAAAAAGTTGGTGGGAGGCAGGGAGTGTCCATACGGATGTCTTTGTGTCCCTGGTGGACCTACTAGTAGGACAAAATCGTAGGACCACGAGAAAACGCTGCTTTCTTATACTGTGGTATTAGGAAGACTGCATAGGTACCTACTAGGTAGTTGGTATAAAAGGCACATCAATGTTTCTGACCGCTTCAAAAGGAAAGATAATTGTAAACCCTAATCCAATCGGCTTAAGGCCGAATTTGACTAAAGATACAATAAAATTGCCCTTTTCAAAGAGGCGAGAATGGCCCATCTCTTGTAATGGGATATTATCAAGACATTATGTAGCCGTTCCGGGAGGGAAGCCATTCCTTTTTGTTTTCAGCTCGCATAGAAAGCGCTAATTATCGAGGTTTATTGAGAATGTTCTGGAATTAGGATAGACGAAGGTTTTGTTTATGAGCTTCTGGTAGGTACTAATACTAGGGCATTGCTATTTTTAGACAAAATAATGAACAAAGAGTAACACAGGGTGTTAGGGTAAACATTTGCATTACTTTAAGGGGTGATTGTACCCATGATACTAAATAACTTTCCCATAGAAACCTATAGGAAATTCGCAAAAAAACTTTTCGACTTTTCATACAAAAGTTCGATCAGCTGATTGCATTTAGTATGGGAAGTTAAAAAAAAAATTTACGGATTTCCTATAGGTTTCTTAGGGAAAGTTGTTCAGTATCATGGGTACAATCACCCCTTAAAGTAATGCAACTGTTTACCCTAACACCCTGTATTTTTAACATAAGATATTTTATGGTACGTTGTTCGATGCTCAAACCTTTCATAAACTTAGGAATTTGGAACCAATTTGAGGGTAACTCCTTCAGATTAAAGAAATTATCCAAATCGGCCAAAAATGCCGAATGGCATGCAACATAAAGAATTTAAAAAGTACAGATGAACTGAGAACCTCCTTCTTTTGAAGTCCGTTAAATATGTCTGGCTACAACAGCATGCATTAAGTGATATTTAATATGTTTCTGAATACCCCAAAGGGATCATGGTCGTGAGTTTATGTATTTAGGTGTATTTTATTATATTTGTAAGTATGTAACTTAAATTAGTAACATTTTTACAACACAGCAAATTCTTATTAATTTTTCCCAGGTTTTTAGGGTTCCGTACCCCAAAGGGTAAAAACGGGACCCTATTACTAAGCCTACGTTGTCCGTCCGTCCGTGCGTCCGTCCGTCCGTCCGTCCGTCCGTCCGTCTGTCTGTCCGTCCGTCCGTCCGTCTGTCCTACCTATTTAGATCTGTAACTTTTGAACCGTAATAGCTAGATAATTGAAATTTTCTCAGATCGTTTCTCAGACGTTATTACGGCGGATTTGTTAACAAATAATAAAAATGTCAAAAAGTTAAAAATTAAGGGGGGTTCTCAACAAGAAACTTGTTTTTATCAACGTTTTTTCTTCACGCTCTATCGTAAAAACGGTAATACATACAAGCGTCAAACTTAGTGTGATTATTGAGCATACTCTACAGAATAACAACAAATACTAAAAACCGGCCAAGTGTGAGTCGGTCTCGCGCTAAAGGTCCCGGACAAAAAAGTTTTTTTTTCTAATTTAATAATGTTGTGTTTTGTAGTGGTGTGGTACGGAACCCTCGGTGCGAGTAGCCCGACTCGCACTTGCCTGCTTTTATTAATCGTTTTAAATCCAATTCTTCCAGGAGTACATTCTTCCTGATGTCAAGGATCGAGAGCACCTGCTGACACTTCATAAAAAGGCCAAGAAAATTGGACTTGATATCAATCAATACAATCATCTGAAGAATGAGGTAAATACACGATATGTTTTAATTTACAGACCACTTTAGTTCAATAATCGTCATTCTTCATACGTCCTTGTATGTGTCAATTCACACGTACCACAACCACACCACAGCCACAACCACACCACAACGACGCCATGTGGTCGGGCGTATATTTTGTATTGAAAATGAATATTACAATTTACACGTACCACATTTTGCCGTTGTTATCGACCACCTGTGTAATACGACCACATCGCGACGGCAACGCCACCACCGGCGGCGGCACCGCGGCCACATCGCTACGACATGCCGTCAAGCCGTGTTTCCTCTACGAAAGCCGGAGTATAACTGCACATGACCACGTGGTTACCACATCGCAACGACAGCGACAACGCAACCACATCGACATTTTGTCGGTACCACAACGCAACTGCAAAAAGCCGCTGCGACACTATTCACACGTAATCACAGCTTGACCACATTTTGTCGCTGCGACGTGGTGTGGTTGTGGTACGTGTGAATTGACCCTAAGAGTCAAAATTATCAGTTCCAAAAAGACCACTACAGGGCACAGGTCTCCTCTCGCGGTATAAGGTCGGAGGTGGAGTATGGATAACTCCCTCTCACCATTTTTATTCGTGAAAGGAGGCATTTGCCCTGCAGTGGGATCCTATAGGCTTATAACTTAATAAAAAGGTATCATCATCATCAGCCGGTACACGTAGAATGGACAGTGTTTATATGATACGGGACAATACGGGTGTATAGGACAAGAACATCCCACTGATGGGAACAGGCCTACCCTCAGACACCCTCTGAGCTGCGGTCCACACGTACTCATTGCGGATTCGTAGACGTTACATACGCATAGACTTTCTATTAAAATACAAGTATAAAAACGGTATAGTTAACATAGATATGAAACGGTATAGTTAGATTTTAGACCAAAAAATGCCGGTTTCTGAGATAGCAAATCGTTTATCCTTGGTAAGCTTTACTCTTAGCCTTTTCTTTATCCTTGTTAGCTTAAATGGGTTCTTTTTAAAGTACGGAGAGGTTATCTTTTGAGTGCATCGCAATTTGCTGAAAAGAATTGTAGTCTTTTATCTTTTGTAATACTTTACTTTATTTCCCGACAGTAACTTCAAATTAGCATCATTGCATTAGCATTTGTGTCATTGTCATAATTACCTTCTAAAACAAAAAGCATTGCGTGGAAACCTTCACAATTTGTTTAATTTTTACAAGAATATTTACAGTACCTATATAAACACCTGAACCACCCCAGAAAATTTGGAAATTGTTACAAAAATCACACATTATGACACTGTGCATACTGCTAAAATTTTCCGTTCTCATCGACCCACTGGGCACTTTCTATTGCGCATTCATGTAGGGAACAAAAACAAATAATTTTTTTGGGGTTTGCTGGAATAAATCTCTTTAGAGATAAGCTCGCCCTTTGTAATTGTCTATTATGTTGTATTCATGTATATTTCCGTGTGTACAATAAAGTCCATCCATCCATCCATCACAGCCCTTGTTCAGTCCGTCTTCGGACATAGGCCTCCTCCATATTTCTCCATGACGTTCTGTCCCTCGCCCTCTGCATCCAGTAAAGTATTAAAAATAAAATAAAATAAAATATATAAATCACACTGTATTAATTTCACATTACAGATAAGCAAACTGGAGAAGGATCTCTCCCGTCTACACGACCCCCTACAAATCCACCTTCCACCGGATTACGTATACAAAGGAGGGGAGGAGAAACGTTCCCCCCTCTCTAAAATCAAGGACATGCTGGAGGAGACGAGCAAAAAGATGAAGATCACGTAATATTGGCTCTTGTTCACGCGTCGCAAATAGACGCCGAATGTATAGATCCACGTTTTATCATTCATATTTAGTTTTAATAAGCAAGCATGTTGAAGTTGCCATGTATTTAAAGTAGAAAATAGAAAGTATGAACTTGTGTTTACCGTATTTAATAGCACCAAAATATTCATTATCTTAATCTTGTAACAAAGACATGACTGCGACTAGCAGATCGCGTGTTATCTCTTGTCTCTATCGCTTTTTGCGTGTCTGAGCGATATCAAAGACAACTTACTACCCCACAACGCGTGCCGTTGATGTTATCTCTTTCTTGTAAGAGAGACATGACTACGACCATCTTGTCTTTATCGCTTTCTGCGTGTCTGAGCGATATAAAAGACAAGTCACTACCCCACAAAGCGTGCCCTTGATGTTGTTGTCTTTCTTGTAAGAGAGACATAACTACGACTGGCGGATTGACTCTTATCTATTGTCTTTATCGTTTTCTGCGTGTCTGAGCGATATAAAAGACAAGTCACCATCCCAAAACGCGTGCTAACACAAATACCTAGTGTTTAACCTTTGAAGCGTAGATCTACGCAACGAATTTTCGATTGTATCTGGAATTGCGACTGTTCATAGGTAAAGAGAACTTTGCCACACGCATTCAACTAAATACTATTTCTAGTAAAAAGAAAATTTGTTTTTCTTTTAGGGCATTTATAGGGCGACAAAAACTTGTCACTCCGAATTCAAAATGGGGCAAGCCAATTATTTGCTGATTTTGTCAGTTGGCGCGTCATCTTTGGGGTTAGTCTGTGGAATAGTGGAAGCCCTTAGAGGGGTCCTTACGGACTTTGGACAATAGTTCTTTGACAATTTCTATTTAATATCGTTTCCTGTTTTAAGCTGAAGATAAAATTAAAGACGAATGATAGAATGTGGATATAAAATAAATAAAAAGTAGCTTGTTGATAAAATGATAGTTGTCGCACAATTTTCGATTTTAATTTACATTATCGGTTGCAAAGGGTTTGGTTTTTAAAAATTAGTTCTTTAAAATTTTAATAAGGTAACTTTTATAAATGTATTTTTTTCGACATAATAAAGTGGATAGTTCTGCAACGTGCTCCATCATAAATATAGAGCTAAAATATTAAAAAAAAAGAACAGGCTACGTATTATAATTATAAGTAAGTATTTTATTATGACGACGGAAAATTTAATTTTCATACAGAAATGACATTAAAATTTAAATTAAATTAAATTAAAAATTATTTATTTCCAACAAAGGTATAATTATCCCCAAAATTACATACTTATTATTAATTAAGTTTCTTATACTCTTGTAGTTTGTATGGAGCACAATGCTTAATGTTTCACCTTAAAAACAAAAACTTTACTTTTGAATACAAAGTACATAATTATTTAATACCGTAGTGTAAAGATCTCCCGAAAAATTATTTTATAACGATACGTTGATAACCTAAAAATGGAGATGAGGATCTTGTAAATAATTGTCATAAGACTTTCAGCCTCCAAAGGAGTTATTTAATTGACACCTTTAATTTGCCTTCACGGTTAGATAGAAAATATTGTGGCTATCAAATCAAAAGGGACCTTAAAGCGGGATCTCTAACGACTTTAATGTTTTAGCGACTATACAATCTCATATAGAATGCCTAGCCCGTCAACGGGGAATTTCGCACCAACCTTGCGATCCTCGCATCGAGGTGGCGTACACCGATTCAGTGTAATATTTACCGCTAGCAATGCGCGCACATTTCAATTTGGCTCGGATTATATTTCGTAGTTATGTTGTACCAGTTTTAAGGGAGTGAAACTTCTGTACGTGGTATTTAGTCTGTGACCAGTCGCCAAAACCCCTAAGCTTTAAAGTTCCCTTTAATTTGAACGACCACAAATGTAGATTAATTATAACTTGTTTGTATTTATTAAATATTATTGCCATTTTTGTGTATAACTAAGTTCAGATTCAAAGACTGTAACAGAATTATTGAACTTTTAACTGAACTCATTTGTTTTTAGAATAACATTTACTAGTAAATACGTAACCCTCGCTTTTTGAAGTTAAAGAAATGTTTGTTATCATTTAAGTTTAGATTTTGAATTGTTGTGCTTCGATTTTAGTTTATGTAGTGTCTAAATCATGCTCAGAAATATAGTTTCCTATACATTATAAGAATGTGTTATGTATAATATAATGTAAAGTTATTTAATAATTTCATTTTATATTCAAAAGACTTCTAAATGTAGTTACCATCTGTTTCTGTGTAATATTTTATAATCTGTGCCAATACAGTTCATTTATATTTATAGTCTATTCCATTGCTAACGTCTTACAATGTAAACAAAAGGCTAACCTCAAAATTAGATTTTTTAAATTGTAATTGTTTTTGTCATTATCATTACCGATAAAATACAATCCGCGAGTTTCCAACTAGTCAAATTAGCAACTCTTTATCAAACGTCAAAACACGCGCTTTGTATGAAAAATTGTACTAAATAATGAACAGTGACCTCATTGTTTTTCGTCGTCGTTTCGAAACTTTTAATAGTTTATCATTTTATTAAAAATAGTATTCAAGCTACAGAATTACTGAAAAAGTATGTATTTTCAAAAGTATTTCTTACTGAGAAGATAAAACTAAAATATATTTGTTGCATTCAATCGCAGATAAAAATTAAATGATCGCTATTGTGTAGTGAGGTCATTTTCATTTGTTTACATTTTAAGACTTTTCTATTGGAAAAGTGTAAAGATAAATAATTGGATTTTCAAAAATATCTGATAATCGGTCTTGTTACAACGCTAATCACAATAACTACGATACTAACTTTGTCCCAAAGATGTAAATTATCTGCAAATGGTAATTTATAATTGTTTTAGAACGTATTCTTGCCTTGCCTTCTCAATAATCAGATTTCTTCTAGTACCTATAGTTAGTAAACTTCTAGTCCTCTTTGTACATATTAATTTCGTACAGTACGAATCAAAAACATTTTTTTTTTTAATTATTCATCATAGGCCCCGATTCGGACTTTGCCACGACTTAACTTAACTAAATTTATTCCTGTCACTTTCTAAAATAAGATTATGAAAAGAGACAGAAAACCAACAGCTGACTTTAGTGCTGTTTAAAGTGACGTTACACGCCCAAAAACGCCTTAAATAAGATGGCGTACATTATGATGGCATCTTATTTTGGGCGTGTAACGTCACTTTGACAGCACTAAAGTCAGCTGTTGGTTTTCTGTCTCTTTTCTTAATCTTATTTTAGAAAGTGACAGGAATACATTTACTTAAGTTAAGTCTTGGCACAGTCCGAATCGGGGCCATTGGTTGCTTTTTCATCAAAATGTAGGGATGTTATTCTTTCTTACTGTACATTTTACCTGATTACCTAGTACTGAATATTGATATAGACAAGACTTTAAATAGAGCAAATTATAGCATTTGAAAATAAAAGAACCAATATATTGGCATAATGCACAAACGTCGCACAAACCATCTAATTCTAAGAGTCGGTGCTTCTTAAAAAAGATCGTATTTTATTTAAAAATTTTAAAAGTTTTAGCGTTTGAACGAATTTAGTAAAGTTTTACGGTAGAAAAATATTTTAAATTTAAATATGTAAGAGAAATTTTGCGTTTATGTTGATTTTATTATTATTATTAAATTTTTATTGATTGAGTTATTAGTTTTTTAGTAACTAACATGTGGATAGATTACTAATAGTCGTTTACCCAGCGCTCAGAGCTTTTGAAAAAGACACACACATTTGGAACGTTGTTTCGTCACCTTCACTTTTCACAACTGCCCTTCCCCATACAAATTGAGGTGGAGACACGGAATTGTATTACATGGCCACGGTTTTGTCGTGGTTCCCACTTTTATGCAATTTTAAATTTTTCATTGCGGTCTCATTCATAAAACTTTCTACTTCGGTTGACATTAGATTCGCGAGGTTAAAAATGTTTAAGTAATAAAATAAAAAATTAAATTGTTTTTTAACAATTGTGTTGCAAAAACACATTAATTATATAAATAAGTATGTTATACATTATAAAAAGCCGTAGGTAAATAATGGCTGTGAATAAATGTGAAATAACATTTTCAGTCCATGTTAAATTAAATTAGGTACGTCATTTCATACACGTTTAAAAAATAAGCTTTGCAAATTAAAATTATTAATTACATTCATAAATCGTGTTTGATATTTTTTTTGTGTTTAAATATAATCAGAAAATTAAAAACACTATCTACAATCATTGAGCTATTATGAACTAAATTCTAGAGGTGACGCTACGCGACAAACAAACACCATGCGCCATATGCGGGTAGGAGGAGCGTGGGCGAATGAGAATCCAGCAATTTACAGCGTGAAGAAGTTCAGTTGCTCCTCTAGTATATAGTTGTCATATTGTCCCAGTCGATTTTGACAACAGCGACCTCAGTTCCAAAATTAGCCACGCACGATTCGGCACGATATACCTATTTTAAGTGCATATAAGTGCGCGCTGAACACAGATACACTAGTTTAAAAAAAAACTTGTGGTTTAGCTTGGCGGTCGCGACAGGTCAATCGTGCGCGGTGTGCGGGTGCCCCGGGGAGAGCGCGTCCCGGTACCGACTTACCTGCGCGCGGTACCGACTTACCTGCGCACGGTACCGACTTACCTGCGCACGGTACCGACTTACCTGCGCGCGGTACCGACTTCGCCGGTGCCCTATCGCCCGCACAGCGCGCGGGCATTGACCCGCCGCGACCTTATGCTCTCCTCCTTACACTCCTGAATTAAATTGAACAGGAAATGGCTAAAACTTCAAAGAAGGGATTGAATGCAGTGGACTCGAATCTGTAACGGTGTTGGCATCAGAGACGTTAACAAAACCTGAAGGGGAAAGTCGTCTGAGAGTATATTTTATTATAATTCTCACAGAATACATGTAGACACTCTTTATGTCATACACAGCCGATAACCTTAACACCAGCCTCTCTAGTATGACTTTTCTATCCGCGCGCGACGCGCCTTCGAGAACGAACGTGGTGCTTGCCGCGACAAGTATAGGATGAAAAAAAACTGAGTCGCGTGCAAGTCTTAGACTAATTATATCCGGACCGGCCTTGCGGTAGCATTTCCCCTCTGCCACGGTATAAGAGCAATGATCATGTACATTCAACATTCAATTTTATAACTTATCATTAAACTAGACAGCCTATTATTGCGAAACAATAATTTCGAACTTAGAACGTTTGGGGTTTACACGAGACTACTTTTCATGATTTTGAACATTCAAAATTAGAATCTAAAGTCATAGGGAATAAAATCCAAAGTTGCGGATAACATGTTACCTCGCCCCCCGCAAAAAGTGGCTAAAAAATGACATGTGGTTACGCGTCCCGATATAATTAGTCTAAGGCGCAAGTAGAAAAATCATACTGGCTGATTCACGTTACATACCAGCATATTTTTATTAGATTGATTTAAATATTCGTGTGGCCTATAATATTAATTGTTAAGGCCTTAACAATTAGGTCTATAGTTCTTTGTACCATAAATCTTGTAACCTAGGCTGTAAGCGCACGTAAATTTAATCGCCAAAATATAGCTTTCTCTTGTGGTTTGCTACTTTGCCTTCTAGAATCTTTTTCTAACTAACGTTTTTCTATCTATTAATATTATATAGATTTTTATATACTTAGTGTTTAAGATGGAGCAAAGCTTCGGATGATGTAATGTAATTTATTTATTGTAACTTAACGTATTTATTTATTTATGAATTCTTGAATAAGTCGATAAAACGAAAACTCTACAATAGTGTTTAGATTTTTTGATTTACACTAATACGGTCCGAACAAAAATTACCAAAAGCAAAAAAATGCAAAAGCAAAATAATAAAAACACCCAAATTAAGAATCTAATGATATCACAATAAATTATTGGTTATTATTTGATGATTTTTAACTTAGTTTGCGTTTGGTCATTTTTGTTAGGACGTTATCATGTACATTTTCAATAGTTTTAGAACTAAGACTTTGTAAAGATCTGTTATTTGGACGTAGAACATTATAATTAGCTAGTAATTAAACATTTTTGATGGCGTATAGGATGGCTTTGTGAAAGGGTTTTATTTTTTAAACCCCATTTAATTATTACTGATGTGGTTTTGTAACAAACCCCAATTAGTTATTAAATTCTATAATTGACTATACTATTTTATTTTCTTGCTATTAATATGTTTCACGCTCTAAAAATATTGAGTATAAATAAATCTTTATTTACGAATTCTAGAGACTTGTATCCAAATATTTACAATTTTGAAAATTTATAATTAATAAACACCGATAAATCACCATCGAGTAGTTAGGTACTTAATTATAAAAATCATGTATTAGACTAATAATTTAACCACGTACTAACTTTACTGTTAATATTTACTACGGTCTGACAAATTAATTGAGAATTTGCGTGTTGTAATTTATGGTTGACATCTTGTTATATAGCAGCCACTTTTTTTTTTAAAGTCGCAACAACTTGATTAATGTAGCGGGTAGTAACGCTGTCGCCTACAATTTTTCTTCTGCGCAGTCAGGGCCAAGTTATTCGTTGGCTATATCATCTCCCCTTATAAATCTTTTCTTCTCCCGCTTAGCGCTCTCACAGACGAGCGACAGTTTGCGGTCGACGGGTGTCGCGCGACCGTAAAATGTATGAGCGCGACGCTCTGCGACCCACCGCGACAGCAAAGTGTTGCTCGTCTGTAAGAGCCCTTATTCGTGCCTCGCAATTGGACGTATACAGGGTGTAACAAAACACCCTAGTAATACTTAAGGGGGTGCTTCAGACCATCAAACTGAACAACTTTCAGTATGGGGCAACATCGAGAAAAAATTTAAAAAGTCAGCTGTCCCATACAAAACTGCAGAACCGACGCGACTAAAATGTATAAGACTGCAGATTTTTTAATTTTTTCACGATGCTATGCTCTCCCCATAGTGAAAGTTGTTCAGTTTGATGGTCTGAAGCACCCCCTTAAGTATTACTAGGGTGTTTTGTTACACCCTGTATAGGCTGGCAAATCATGTTAAAAATGTTAATTTACAATACCTTCTATGACACAGGGTACCTACATATAGATATGTTACCACCATAATTTTCAACTGGTTCAAATCCAGACCCCCTAGCATGATTTCTCTACTTGCGCGCGACTCGGCTATTTTCCATACTACAAGTCGCGGCAAGCGCGGCTTTCGCTTTCCGAAAAGCGCGGGAACAGATTATTTTGTATGCAGCGAAGGCGCATCTCGCGCGTGTAGAGAAATCATACTAGACATGCAGGTTCCGTTGTAAAATGTTATGTTTTATGCTGTCGTTGCGTATTTACCGTAAAGGCTTCGTAGCTTCGTTGTCGGATCAGAAAAATTAGGTCTCAAGCCTACTATAGTCATTCGCAACTTTTTAGTTAAAATCTAAATCGCAACTTCATTATCAGTCTCTTCTTTACCACACTGAACCTCTCAAACCAAAATGGACTTAGGTACGAAACCAGGTTTACTCACAAAATAATGTTTTAATGACATAGTGGTTTAAATCCTATAGTCAATGCCTTGTAGTTTCAGTTTCATCATTTAACACTTCTTGAGTATAATTTTATGTCATACATTAGAATTAAAGGTTACAACGACATTCTCTGTTAACTTGTCAGACAGTTGACTTTGCCAAAATTTACCCTTCCAACTAACATTTCTTGTTACATAAATTTGTTACACCCTATTTCAATATTTAATTGTAATCGTTAACGGAGTGCCGGTATGAAAGAGGTTACGAACACACAAACAAACACCCGAACTCCTTGTAACAGTTACTATTTTGCATTTTGTTAAATTTACAGTCGTGTTGTTCGAATAAATTTTTAAAAAATTGTATGCTACTGTGTTTTAATGATATTATGTAATTTTTTAAAACCCTAATCTTTTGTGGTTATTTTATGTTCTAGATTCGTGTTTAGTTTTTTTTAAACTTTACTTTTGTAACTGTAGATATTGAAAATCAAACACTAAACAAATGTTACTTACATGTTTATTCGTTAAATAAGTCAGTTCGTCTATTTTACAGTAAAAAATTGTATGTTAATAACAGAAACTTGTATAAATGTGAATATAAAGGTACTTAAATTTTATTTAATCACAAAACTGTTACGTTTTATCTTTCTCTATAGCTTCGGACGGCGAGATAGGTTTCGAATCGTACGGATATAAATCAATGCTTTGTACATGAGCCCTAACCGACACGCCTGGTGGTACGCCGAAATAATCTTGTCCTATATTTCGTATAATCGTGGTACCAGGCCTGTGAATGGTCGTAACGCCAGGTTTATGTTCTATATTGAATCCTATAGCGAACTGTGGTGTGTTTTTATCGTCAGTGTCTGCATCGAAACCGTCGTCTTTGTTATTCGTTGTCTGGAAAGGTTTTAGTGGCACATAAGGTTTCTTCGTCGGCCTATAGGGCTTGCTCGTGGGGCGCGGGCGACCCGGCTTGCCTGCAATATTTAATTATGTCTAAGTTTTCTGTGCTTATGTGCTTGTGCCGTAAAGGTGTGGTGTAATAAAACCAGTTTGGTGGTGAACATTGTTTATTGCGTTCAAGCAATTTTGTATAAAAAGAGTTAAGACTAATTGGAGTGCAATCTTCAACCGTTATGTGAGTAAGCTGATTGGTGGTGATCTCGGTTCTCTGATATGAAACTTGTCTATTTACAATGCTGGCTAGCTTATTAATTATTCCTTTCAATTTTGAGAGGACTAATTCTTCTTATGCGAATAATTCGAAATTCTATTGAGACAGAGTTGAGTAAACAATTAACATTGAGCTGTATCTATGTCAAAGTTCAAAATTAGTCCTTTAATAGGACAAAGGCTGTATAAAATACTTTATGCTGCACTCCTACAGTCCTAAAAAAGCTCTTATTTAGATCCAGTAATTTTTAACCTAACGACATCTCGTGCAGTCTCTAAATTAGAATTTAACTAACGTTAAATATAAGAGAAGTCAAGATCACATAAACAAACGACTCGTGTATCCATGCTACTCATCACCTGGGCCTTTAGTCGGTTTGGCTCCTCCAAAACTTGGTAGTTCTTCGTCGACGTAGCTCGAGTCGCTTCCGGTTGCTTCAAAGCTGCCTCCTGAGCCTCCAAAACCACTACCAGATCCTGTTCCCCCGAAACTACTACTTGGTCCTGAGCTGCCGAAATTAACACTAGATCCGCCTTGGCCTCCGAAACTGCCTCCGGATCCCCCAGACCCCCCTGACCCGCCGAAACTACTGCCACTGGATCCTGGACTCCCAAAACTACCACCACTCCCACCAGAGCCTCCAAAGCTGGGACTGGAGCCTGATCCACCAAAGCTACCGCCCGATTCTTGGCTTCCAAAGCCTTCACTTGACCCTGGGCCTTCAAAACTACCACTTCCAGCACTTCCAAAGCTGCCAGACCCTGATCCGAAACTAGGTTTGGAGGTCTGACCAAAAGTGGTGCTGCCCTGAGCAAAACTGGGCTTGTCGTATTCTTCTGAACTAACTTCGATACTGGTGGGAGGAGTGGGTTTCTTGGTGGGCCTTTCAGCGGGGAAGAGAGGTGGTTTTACATGCCCCGAGGCTGCTGTGCCGTCTGGACCTGAATGAAGAAATATTTTAGCATCGCATTTTTTACAGTTGGTTGATAACATAATAATATAATTTTATTAGACTTCAAATCTCCTGGGCTATTAATTGGAGATTACCGACACACAATACAATAATATTGTCGGTATTTACTTGTGTTTATTTTGTATTTAGCACTTGATTAAGTATTTATTTAAGATAGCCTGGGCTCATAACCTGAAAATTCGGTCAGAAGAGCTAAAAATATTTAAAAAAACATGCAACAAACCTTTGAAGACATCGTCAGTGCCTGTGTCATCAACAGCTAGCCCAGTGGCCCCAGCATTAACGAAGTCAGGGTCATAGGCGCTGGGTATGGTCGGGAAGTATCCAGGAATGAAGGGATCCTTTCCATTCTTCACGATGCGATACCCGATGCCGGGACCGGCTATGTAGTTTACTGTCCTGCGGGAATTTAATTAGATGTTCTTAAGATATGCCATTCTGATTATAGGTACTTAAAACGTTATTGGAATTATTTCTTATTTTTTGAATGGATTGCTGTGTTTTGAAATCGAGATGATCAGATGAATAGTGACTTAGACGAAACAAAAGAGAAGTTTTGTATTTGCAAGGAAGAATTATAGTTAAAAAGAAAGTAAAACCTACCTAAGATAAATTCTGGACAAAACTTGTGCCAAAACGTAAATGATATTTTTGAAAACTAAATTAGTATAAAGTACACCCTAAAGTTTTGCACAAGGGTTACGCAAATTATGTGTAGGTAACTAAATACTCGAGCATTATCGGGAGTAGAGATCAGTACACGTATATTATTCGTATAATAGGTGCTATGCAAGCATAAGATGTGAAAGAAGGCTTACCTCTGGACTCCTTTGTCATCCAAAAACGTGTAAGATCCTCTCACATTGCCATGCGAGTCGCTGCTTTCAGTCCGTCTCTGATCAGGTCCAGCAGATATGAACCTACAAAAACGTTGCCATACGTAAATAAAACAAAAGGCTATCAAAATCCAAGGTTCTGAGATGGTTCCGGGTTCACACCCCGCGGAAATCAAAATGCAACGACCTTAATTCGGTTATGGTTGATGAAGATGAATATGGTAGTAAGATTTTTGTTTTCCGTTGCAAATACAAGGTCACTTTAAAAAAATGTTATGCTCACGTCATTAGCATGAATACGACTGGGTTCACGGGATTTCTTATCCCGAACTCAGGGGCTAAAGCCCAATGCCGATGACTTAATCCGGGTTGTAGATAATGGAAATCTCAGATTGAACCAAATAAAATAATTTACCTAAACATTTTATAATTTTGGGTCAAATTCTCTACCGATAGCTACCCCGACCATGCAGAGCTGAATATAAATAATACAGCAACAATATAAATGTCTACGAAGACATGGATCAAAATATAAGCCGCCCGGACAGGGACTTGAACCCTGGACCCTTGGATTAAAAGTCCAATGCTCTACCGACTGAGCTATCCGGGCTTCGGAGAACTAATCTAAATGAATTAAAACATTTGGTTACACAAAGACAAAATTATTTAAAACACTTGTATTTAATTAAGAAAACATAATAGCATAAATATACCAATGAGTAAGTATAATTACAGGGTGAAATTGATATCATTGGCATCCTTTTAAACTGAGTCTACCCATCAAACTGAACAACTTTTACTATGGGAGCAAACCGATCGGAGCAACTAAAAAATCAGCTGTCCCATAATAAACTGCAATGCCTACTCGACTCAAATGTATGCAACAGCAGATTTTTTTTGCTCCGATCGATTTGCTCCCATAGTAAAAGTTGTTTAGTTTGATGGGTAGACTCTTAGTTTAAAAGGATGCCAATGATATCAATTTTACCCTGTATAACTAACATTCTGCTCAAACAATGATAACAATATTGACATATTAGATACCTACATAATCATTAACGTGATCTTGGGGCTGATCCGTAAGCTCAAATAAACCCACTGGGCTACGGAGATACTATTCTCAAAGTCTCTCTCAAGAACAAATTAAATAACACATCTCGTCGAGTACATAACCAAGTTGAATTGTAATTTCACCGGGTACTATTAATCGCTCTTAATCCGGATTTAAGATGACGATAGATAAAAAATGGGTGATGTCTCCTCAGGGAGCCCGAAAAAAAATGAGTAATGAGAGAAAGCGGTTGAGTTAAACGGATTGTGGAATGTTCCCGGGGAAATGGAATGGAAAAAACATTTTTGCGAAGTAGGTACCTATAGAATGTGTAAGTGAAAGATCAGCGCTGGACAAAGTGAGCCCTGACGAGATTAATGAAGTACCTAATAACAACATGAACACACAACAAGACATGACAAGTACTTGTACCTAAAATCTAAATGAAGTGTTGTTATACTCTCATTTATTTATCTATCAAGTTGGTATGAAACAAAATGCTGTCATGCATAATCCTGCTCCCTGACATCATAGAAAATCATGAAAACCTCTATGAAACCTATACGTGTACAAAATCAGAAAATGATATCTAAGTAAAATCACTGGTAAAAAAAGTGCTCCGCCCGGACAGGGACTTGAACCCTGGACCCTTGGATTAAAAGTCCAATGCTCTACCGACTGAGCTATCCGGGCTATACAGAATAAACCGCAATGAGTTAATCACAATAATTCAGTGAAACTGGAAGGTATAAATATGACCATGAACTTATGGGTCAAAATGTATGCCGCCCGGACAGGGACTTGAACCCTGGACCCTTGGATTAAAAGTCCAATGCTCTACCGACTGAGCTATCCGGGCTATACAGAATAAACCGCAATGAGTTAATCACAATAATTCAGTGAAACTGAAAGATATAAATACGAGCATGAACTTTTGTGACAAAATGTATGCCGCCCGGACAGGGACTTGAACCCTGGACCCTTGGATTAAAAGTCCAATGCTCTACCGACTGAGCTATCCGGGCTATACAGAACTAATTTAAAACAATTAATTGGGTTTAAGTAATTATTTGGAACAATTACCAGAGAAAATCATGAAAACACCTGTATCGATAAGAAAATATTGACTCATCAACATAAATACCATTATTATTAGTGACGTCGCCATAGTTTCAGACATTATCGTTTTAAAATAATTCACAAACCACAACACTTGCCCATAAATCTAAAAATCTGTCAGTACCTGCTCATAATTTTTTTTCGAATCTGAAGCTACATACCTAAATATACAATTTTGCAGAAATTGTCGCATTTTTTTTCGGGCTTAGGCCTATGACACATTCCCACTACTGTAACTCCTGTAAATCAGGATCAACAGCTGCGATCAATCAAAACACTAGACAATGAAGTCCAGCGAGCCCGGGGATGATTCTAATCTGTCTTGGACCCCGAAATGAACCAAGGAGAAGAAGAAGAAGAAAGGATGAATAGGAAAAATTAATATCCAACGTCCCTCTGTTGCAAACGGGAGACAGCAATAGGAAAAGCATGGCTATTAGTAAGCCAACTCCAGAGATAATTTATAGCAGAGTTGAAGACCATACCCCGCAAAAGCACCAATTAAATACCATTTAAAAAACAAAAGAGGGACCTAAACCTATTGTACTGAAACTAGGACCTTGCTTCCAGTAATGAATATGATAAAAACATCTGAACGCACGGAAGTTATCCCTAGTTGTAACAAGTGTCATAAGGGACCTTTGTGTTTAGGCGAATAACAGCATAGAAAAGTAGTATTCTGATTGAGTCAAAAAGAAGAACTCTACTTTTGATCTGACACTCTTGACTCTTTACGAACTCATACCTGTAAGACCCATCAAGTCCTCTCTGTACAGCAGTTCTCCCACGAGGTCTAGTTTCTCCTCTGACCAACGGTGCTCGATGGAATGGAGAACCAATGAGATTCGGGTTGTCAGGATGAGCAGAAGACACGTGGAATCCGGTGTCCCGTCCAGCAATGTAGTTGACATCATGACGTTCTCCAGCGTCATCGACGAAGGAGTAGTGACCTGGTGACATTTTATCGAATATAGGTTTTAAAACTAAAATATATAGTTTTGGTACAGATAAACTGCATAAATGAGACAAGCTATTGTTTGCGACTTCGTCCGTGTTGATTTCGGACACTTCTTCAACAGCGAGTTACACCCCTTTAGAGGTTTTTCGAAAAGTGCACTATCTTCAGTGTTGAGGCTTGGGTTGTCTGTCAGTCAGTCTTGCAACTTTTTTATATCCATATTGCGAAGTATCTCGCTAACTAAAATCCCCTTTATAATATGCACGTATATGTTTACCACGAATTTTATTTCTTCTTCCAGCATTTTACTGCTATAAACACAAATTTTATTCCTGACACACTAATCTCTATTTACATATAATATTCTTGCAACTTAATTTAGAACAATACCTTTAACATCTCCCCTGGCATCAGCATTTTCGTTCTTGGAGTAGGTTCTGGTGTCAAACTTGAATGCGTAACTTGGGTCCTCGTTGGGGTCCGCGTAGGGATCGTCTTTGGTACCTATGGGGCCTCGAGGTCTTTGGTCTAAGTCCATCTTTCTGTGGATATTGGGTCCTTTTGCGCGGAATCTGAAAGAACATCAATCGTTTAAACGTTGTTGGAGTACCATGAGTATCATAATACTTTTCTGCGGAATTCAAATCTAGAACATTGTGACTCAGTTACAGAAACGCTCAATAGAATTAATCCTCCATTAAGTCTCTTGCTATCTTTTACTACGTCAACAAGACAAAAAGTGACAGCAAGAGATTTAATGGAAGATTAACTCTAATGAGCGTTTCTGCAACTGACAGTGTGTCAGATTGTCTGGCTGGCTGGTTCTATTACAACTGGTAAACGAAGCCCACTAGAATATTAAACTTTGTTCCTTGTGGGGCTCATTTTATTTGTTCACATTCTTCATTCTCTTATTGGATCAATACGAAAGTGACACTGGAACTAAATTAGATTCTCAATGAAATATGACGATCTTGCAGGGTGCAAACAGGGTGTATTTGACCAGTCTGTAGCGAGACGCTTCCGGTACATTACAACCTAATCCCAAGTTACCCGACACGTCAATACAAGACAAGTGAATCCCAAATCGACTGAATCCGACATGAGATGTGGTCGCTCTCACAAGACTGTAAGTCACCCAAAGGGCAATGGAGGGAGAGGGCTATGCTCGGAGTTTCCCTGCGAGATCTAATCAGAAATGAGGAGATTCTCCAAAGAATCAGAGTAGCCTATATAATTGCTAAACTACAGTGTCAATGGGCGGGGCACATTGCTCGCAAAACCGATAGCCGATGGGGCCTAAGGATTCTGGAGTATTGACCGCGTACCGGAAAGCGCAGCGTGATAAGACAAGGTGGACCGAAGGTGAAGTGAAGGCGGAACTCGTTGGACGAGAGCAGCGCAGGACCGGTCGTTGTAGTGATCCTTAGGGAAGGCTTCTGTTCAGCAGTGGATATCTATCGCCTGAGATGATGATTGATGATCCTTGAACTTGACACTGACCCTAAGTTTAAACCTAATCAAAGTATGTTCGCTTACCCTCTAGGTCCAGCAGAGTACACAGTTTCCTTGATGGTGTCAGTGGCAGGATCCTTGGCTCCGAATCTTCCGCCGACCACTCCGTTGGCCGTGCCGTGGGCCAAGTGGTAGCTGGAGCCTCGGTCTTTGTTCGCGTATCTGGATTTCGGTAAGTTAATCATTTTATAATATTGTGTAATAGTCATGTAATTTATAAAATTATTTTAAAATGTTGATAATATGTATCTACGAGGATAGGTCCTATCCTCGTAAGTCGTAAGTTTATGTATGTATGTATCTATGTTCCTGTTTCAAAGCAAATATATAATTTATATTTCTTTAAAAGATTGTATTTGGAACTTGATCGATTGTAGTTGGAATCACGTAATAAAAAAAAAGAGCGCAGTCTATGGTCAAATTGTGCAGCAAAAGACCGTTCTATTTGATGGTACGAGGTGCGTACAGGCTGGTGCGAGCTTTCCTTCAATATACAGGGTCCTTCTTAATATTATGCTGACAATTTTTAAGGGGATGATCAGACCATCAAACTGAACCACTTTTACTACGGGACCAACACTAACATCGCGAAAAAAAAAATCCGCTGTCTCATACAAAACAGCAAACATAACTCGACTGAAATGTATGGGACAGCAGATTTTTTTTTGGGTTTCATAGAGAAAGTTGTTCAGTTTGATGGTCTGAAGGACCCCTTTAAATAAGTGTCCCATTTAATTTTACATGTAACTTATTAATTTTATAAACAAGTAAAAGGAATTAATGCCCTTCCGATAGGTATAAATAAAGACAAATTGTCTGCTGCGCAATTTGAACGCTGTTTTTTTACGTGATTCGATCTTGTCCAACCCGAAAGAGGTTATGGTCGTGAGTTTATGTAGGTATTAGGGATGCAACGATTCGGCCATTACGATTACGATTACGATATTAATCGTTATTTATTACGATAACCGATGCATTACGATTATTTAAGCAAATTTTGTTGAGATTATACTCAGAATCAGTTTTCCTAGTGTTTCTTTGCATTCCAATGAAAGATAAATCATTAAAAAAAACTTTAAAAATTTCCAAGATTTTGTTATTTTTCTTCTAATTTGTTCACCTCACTTGGTCAGGATTCTGATTTTTGGATGCATAGAGGCCGATTTGCTTTGAAAAACAATAAAAAAATTATGTAACATGGTTCTGTATAATCTCGTTAATCAAGCGATATCTCGTCCGATTTACATGGGAGATTTATGTTTTAAAATGAGGACGAGATATCTCGAAAACGAGAATTCATTCCTTACTTCAAACCGAAAATCAAATCATAGGAATCAGTAAAATTACAAAAAAATTTGAATCAAATCTGAAAAAAAAATAGATTTTGCTCCAAATGAGCTAAAATGGCAGTGAGAGATCCGATTTTTTTTTAAGTTGTTTTTTCTCTCTAGAATCTAGTATTCAGGTCTGGTATTTGACAACAAGTGCAATCTGATTGACGTTTTCAATTCGATTTAATAATCGTACGATTCTTACTACGGTGCATTGCATCGTTATTAATCGTGATTATTACGATTACAGATGCAAAACGATGCACCGCTTCGTAATCGTTGCATCCCTAGTAGGTATGCATGCATGTCTATTTTAGGTAATTCCTTGTAACTAGCCCGACAGTGGGACATCAATCTTATCTGTAATTTAATACTATAAAAAAATCACTATTCTATATTTTTAATAAGATAGATAGGTACTCGTAGGTTTGGAAACATTAAAGAAATCTATGTAATATTTACGTTACCTATTAAATAATGTAAACCACGTCACTAAAAATTTCAATTTACATCTTAATTATTCACTATTTTAATTATTTCTTTATTTGAGACTTATAATTTAAACAATACAGGGTGTAAACTTAAACGCTTTACATAGCGAAAATCAGCTGTTCAATAGAAAACGTTAATGGCGACTCAACCCAAATGTATGGAACAGCAGATTTTTTTTCACGATTCCAATGTTGAAAAAGTTGTTTAGTTTAATGAAGGCACCACCTAAAGTGCCTATGTGCCCTATTCATTTAAGTTCACACCCTGTATAATAAATACATTTGAACAACGTTTTTAAAATAAATCTTCTTTTTTTTCATCTCTAATAATAATAACACAAAATGTTTATCTAAAGTTAAATGTCCAAGAAGTCCCCTTAGGAAATATAGTCGTGAGCATATGCTTTGTGTATAAATGTCCAAAAATCTACCCCAACTCATCAGCTGATAACAGGTTCAGGGAAATACGCGCTGAATATGGTCTTATTCTCATTTCCAGATATCTCCTCTCTCTCCGTTTCTTCTCTTGCCACAAAACTCACCCAAAATCAAAAGATCCATCCGTATTAACATTGTTGTAATCCCCATCATTAGTCCTGGACTTCCCCGGGATCACCTGAGTCCTCACCAAGCCACAAAAACACAACACTAAACACAATGTCCAGGACATATTGTCACTTTTCTTCTCACTTATATTCTAAATGTTCATTTCTCTCGATCTTTAACCGGAGAGGTTTTGGATTTGACTATGGTGGTAAAAAACGAGCCGTGTCTTATATATGGCTCTAAGAATGAGCGTCCAGCGGAGGCATGGCGCGTGAAAACGACCGGACGTCATTGTTATTAATGTTAGGCTTGAATTCCAGTGTTAAGCTAAAGCTATAGGTGCTAAACTATTATGTAGCTAAAGTTTGACACGAACTAACCTAAGAGTAGGATTCGAACTGCCCAGTCAATCACAGATGTGTGAAGCGTGACTTGCGTGAAGGCTAGGATATTATTTTATGCTATGCAAGTTTCCCCTACAGTATTTTATGGACTTTATCTATAAATAATATCAGATTAGAGAATTAAAAAAAAATAATAAGTGATCTAATTTTGAAAAATACTTGGATGGACTGTCATATGATGCTAAGGCAATCGAGAATTTGATTCTGATGAATTTCATGAATTTGAATTATGTAAACAATAGAAAATAAAATAAAATTGCTAATATCACTAAAATTACTTAACACTAGCGATCCGCCCCGGCTTAACGCGGACACAACCTACACCCAAACCTTCCTCGTGAATCAGTCTATGTATTAGGGAAAACCGTATCAAAATCCCATAAACCATACAGTAGTTTCTGAGCTTAGCCTATACAGACAGACAGGACGACATAAAAACTAGGTAAAATTGACATTATGATATGTAAATTAGAAAAGCTATGGCCAAAGACGTCCTGGCAAAAACTTATGTGTATGGTTCGATATGAACACCACCTCACTGTTCAGGGCTGCAGTCTCCAGGGTCCGAATAGCCTTAATGATAGCCAACCACCGATAGGTAGGAGATGGCACCACAAGAAGAAGATGGCCAAATCTTGTCTAAGTATGAATTTGTAAGACAACATCCTAAGCTAAGGACTAAATAAGTATAGCATAGCATAAATTGTGCATAAGCATTGCGGAGATTCAGCCGCCCGAGATACGAGGGCCACCACATCCTCTGTTCCGTCTCGACCAGGAACTAAATATATTGCCTAATTCAGGCACATACTTAGCATTCATATTCTTAGGCTTACGTTATTGGGTACGTCAGTCGTGAGTGAGATAGTAATTAAAGTTGTGTTGAACGATTTTTTATAATACTAATTACAAGTTAAATTTTAGTATTTTAAAAGTGATAATAAGGTTTTCATCGTCGTTAGCTAACGTAGTATCTTTTCGATTCTAGATCATCAAAAAATACATTTAGTTTGACATTAATTGTATGAAATGTCGATCAGGATTCGTCAAAGTGTAAGAAATCTAGCAAGTGGCCAATAGTCCCATTATAAGGTTTTACTTTAAATCTGTTACTACTTAGTGACATTAGGGTACTAAAGTATTAATTAAAAAAAAGATAACTGTGCTAAGTTCCAGCTTCCCATGTCTCTGAGAAAAATGCGCGTGACGGATACTAAAACTTTACCGCCTGCACGCCATATATGAGGATTGTATGTATGGTTAGTCCATCACGTCACGCGTGCCAAATGTGGATTGAAAGGAGTTTTTTGGCACTATCTTACGAGCTAACTATTATAGGTAGGTGTTTTTATTGTTATGTTGTGTTAATAACCGTTTTTAAATGTGAAGTGTGAAATTAACCATTTTGTAAAAGATATAGTCTTCTTTAGAGCACTTATAGTTATAATAATGATTATAATATAACTATAACGTGAAAGTAGGTAAGTGCATTGACTATAAGTAACTTGCGTTAAAAACTATTTAACTACGTTAAAAACTATTTTAGAAATTTAGTAAATAGCTTTCTTGCAATGCCCTAAAATTTAATTCAGATTATCTTATCGAAGTCAAAGCTTTATACGCATTTTTGACTATTTATCGGTTTGGGTGCACGGAACTCGTAAAACCTTGCTCTTCCAATTTTGATGAAAAAATCGGGTAGGCTGTATCAGGGACGCAGCCGCAGTAGAGTACGTGGAACCTCCTGTACCGAGTAATGGCTTCTATCCTCTAAAGTCTTAGACAATTTATATAGGGACGAGTTACGCGTGTCATTCTACTAAGAAACATTTCTGCCACTTTTTGCGGGGGGCGAGGTAACATGAAATCCGTTACTTTGGATTTTACTCCCCATAAGTTTAGATTCTAATTTTGAGTGTTAAAAATCCTGAAAAGTAGTCTCGTGTGAACCCCAAACGTTCTAAGTTCAAAATTATTGTTTCGCTATTATAGGCTGTCTCGTTTAGTGATAAGGTATAAAATTGGGTGTAAATGCACAAGATCAATTGTTTTTATACCGTGGCAGAGGGGAAATGCTACCGCAAGGCGAGTCCCTATATAAATTGTCTTAGTCTAAAGTCTAAATAATGCTAATAAAATAATGCCGGTAGGTTCTATACTTCCAAAGTAATAACCGATCTTGTCAAAATATTTTGTTACATATGGTTTTTGCAAGTGACCCCTTTCTTCAATACCTTTCTAAGCTTCTTGCCCCCTACTGACTTAAGAGTTCTTTTACAGTTCAGTGGCGCCCTCATCACAATATTAAAGTTTAAAAAAATATGGCATCTGTAGTACCTAGTATTTTAATATTCATGTTATCATATTATATCGTTAATGGAATCGCAAATGCCGGAAGATAAGGAAATCCATTAAACGTGGGATCAAATTAAGATGTGTTGGACACTAATTGTGTTTTAAATTGCAATTACATAGGAACAAATTAATTTATAATCACTTGTAGTAACTGTGCTTGTAGCAAACCTTACATTCGTTTCTTTTTCTTCAAGATTCTCAATGACATCGATATCATTTCTAGAATCACATCAATATATATAAAATAAAATTGTACATTAAACCTAGTAATCAAATAAAATGTAACGACTTCTTTTTCGAAATAAAGAGATTGGATGCCGTTAGTATTTCCAAATGTACTAGGTCTGATTCGATAATGGAGGTCACCTGAGAATTAGAATTAGATATGTCGAAGTTTGAAACTGATCCTAAATACCTAGTTTATTTTAGATTATAAGTGTTTAAACGTTAGATCGTGCGATCGAACGACATAAGGAAATTAGCAACTAGTAAACGAATCATCATAATTATGTTTATAAATTTACGATAAAAAAAAATGTTTTTATGATAATTTCTTGCAGTTCGTGTACCTAGATTGTAATAGAATTAATATTTTAATATACAATAAGTGCTAGTGTCCGCAATACTGTACAAAGTTATAAGGTACCTACTGGTGAGCACTACCCCTCGTAGACACCCTTTTATATCGCATAAAATTACAAAACACTCAGAAAATTTAATGTCTGAAAATTTTTATATATTACTGAATTCAATTAATAATATATAATTAATTGCTGGAAATGGATTAGACATTTTTGGTAATATGAATTAAGGTTAGTTTTACTAAATATACCTTTATTTATCCAAAGATAAGATACCTATAGATGGTTTTAAATAAGAATAGAATATAGCAGATTATAGATATAAATGTTGATAAACTTGCATCCACAATGCCGCTGGGATCATCATGGTAGCACTCACATGGTCTCTTTACGAGGAAGGCTCTTGTCGTGAAGTAGACTGACGATGATGATGATTTTATAATGTTGTTTTTAAGTAGATTAGCTAATGAACCAAAAACATGCAATATACCTAATACAAGACATCGCATCATTTTCAAAACAATACATCATTTGCAAACCCCAGCTTAACTTTCAAGGTCGAAGTAATCAGCGGCCCAATATGGTCATTAATGGTTTCTATTCATTATCGGTTTAATTAATATGAGCGTCCGGCGTTTGTTTCGCTTCCTCGTCTGTTTGTATGTCCGAACTCTGAGCCTTGTGGATGCAGCACAATACTGTAATAAACGTCTAATTCTGATGAGAGGCCTTTGGTTGGGTGCGGTTCCACTGGGTTAATAATTAGGCGGAGAATAGAATGATAATCATGACGCATAGGTTTTGTATTGTTTGTTAGGGTATCATCTTCATCGTTATCGTCATTATCAGCGTCTGTCATGACATCATCGCCACTGCTGGCTGGCACAGTGGATATGTTGAGAGAGTTTCTGGCTGTATCTTCTCTATATCGGATCACCATCCGACGCGGTGGTAGAGTCAAAAAGATGACGTCAAAAGCTATCTTTGTGTTATTATTTTGAATATACATTTTTGATGAGAGGTAAAGAATGCACTCAATTACCTATGCTGAATGTTATTATGTTTGTGCCGTTGTTGTGTGATTCCCATAACAAAAAGCTTAAGGCTTACTTGGGATCATTAAAATGTGCCTGTGAGCGTTATTTATTTTATTTTAATTGGTATTTAGAATATCGGAATCCTGAAACTTTTCCAAAACTGGCAAAGGGTTCAAATAATTTTAAATAGAATTATATACAGGTTTAAGTTACGTAAACAGTAGCACGAGTCAAAATCAAAATCATTTACTTATTTAAAGTAGGAAAAAATATACACTTTTTTGGTGCCTCGAAAGATATAAATATTATGGCTGAAGAGAAAAGTTGCGTCAAATATCATGGCGTGATCCTACCTATCAAATGCGTCAGAACTATTCGCTTGTTGTATGTCGCGATGAGTCTACTGTCTCCTTTTTTTGACCCCTTATTGTAGAAGTTAGTTATTTATTTAATTCTAAACTGTTATTCTATTGTAATCTTTCGTGTCGTAAGCAACAATGTAAACAGTTCGCCGATGCTCGTTCCGGTGTGATCATCTCGCATTATGTTGTCGAATCGTAGCCGTTGACTGCAGCCCCTTCACGAGACGAGAGGCTTAATCACTTCAATTAACCCCTTGTTAAGGGATTAGCCATGAGCTACGGTGATTAGTAAATCACCGTTTAGCAGTAGCTAAACTTGGTGTTTTTTTTACGGCTGGCTTTACTTTACGCTTTTATAGAGATACTAGAGCACAGAATAGGTAATAGTATATAGTTCTACATACAGAACGGCCACTCCTCGCCCCCCTCTGACTTCAGATACCTCACCTCCCCTCACACTCTCTGTGGTAACTTAAGGGAAGCCGAGCAAGGGAAGGCAGTCAGGCGCGCGCACCCGTTGGATTTGACTACATAAAATATATTTTATTTTTCTCCTCACAGCAAAAATAAACGTTGGAAAATAACGCTAAATTCACATTTTCTGCGATTCTTTAGCTTAAAAACTATTTTAATAACAGAATGAACTTTAAAAAGTAACGAAATGTATAATGTAGTTCATACGATGCGTGTTAAGTCAACCCTACACATATGTCATGCACAATTTTCGCAAAGTGCGCATGTGCGAACGTCATCATGTCAAATCTAAAACGTTTGAAGTGCCGGACCTGTGCTGTGACTAGAGTTAACCCGCGACTTCGTCCGCACAAATTATATAGGTACTAGATTTTAAGTCAGATCATAAGCTCTCAAATAAAAAAAGTTTTATCAAAATCAGTAGTTTTTGAGTGACGTTCGTTCAAACAAACAAACACACAAACAGACAGACAAAAAATCCAAAAATTGGTGATTTGGAATCAGGGACACCTAAAAACCATATCGTAATCTCTTTCTTGTAAATATCTTCAATGTACAGACAGACACACTACTGTTACAGTTTTATAATAGTTAAGATGCATTGGCAAGCTAGGGATTTTCCCTAGGGAGGGGGTGCAATCGGCCCGCCAGCTCATCGATGTCATCGGCCACTGCCACGTGGCAAGACTCAAATTTGACGTGGCAGGATTGGATCCAAAAGTTCATTTCCCTAAGCTCCGTAACCAGAATTTGGCTTAAGATTTTTAAGGTTGAGTTCGGAATTTTGCAGTACCTATTGCCTGTCAGTTTTGGCCAGAATTTTAAAAGATAATAATGATTTGTAATAGCTAGTCAAACTCAAATTTTCTCTAGATAATAATAGATAATGTCTCTTGGTCTTCGTATTTCTAATGAAAGTGGTGCCATTCCTCGCCCTCCCCTAGCCACGCCAATGGAGATTGTGTGTTCTAGCCGAGCCCGAATTTTTATTTAGTTTAAAACAATTGTGAGGAAACCTCATAATTATGTTGAATAAGAAATTCTCATGCGTATATGAAGGCTTGTGCTCTAGTAGGTTATTTAATGATCTTAATGCCGTAGGAGTGGGTTCCACACATACAACTAACTAAAGCAATAATGAGAAGCTTATTTGTACCATCGCGTAAATACAATAAAGTGGGTGCGCTTAGTGGCCGCGTTGGGTCTTGCGTGGAGTGCGGGGGGGCTCGCGCGGTGTGCGGAGGGGTGAGGCACCGGCCGTTGGGGTACAGCGCGCAGGTGAATCGGTACTGGGACCGCGCCCCGCGCCACCCGCACCCCCCGCACGATAGGCCTGTTGCAACCCGAGAGCACCCTCACTATTATTATATTGACTTTGTTTGTATTTTACGTTGGAGCGGCTAACAATACTTATTTTGAAGAATAAGTCATGCATTTAATTTTTGTTTAGGTATGACTTGTCTTCTCACCAACAAACGAAAGTCTCGTTTCAACCGATTCGCTACAGAATGTAGGTTTCAACATCAGAATCGGTTCGGTTGTTTTAAAAGCTTCATCCGATTTAGCCTCAACCTTCCAATACAATGTTTTATGTACGACCCAAATCACAGGTACATTAAAAACATGCAATCCACCAACTAGTGTCCTTCCATCGAATCCATTGTTTTGTCCAAGATGTATTAGTTTTGTTCAGATGTTGTGATAATTATTTACAAACAAGACAATTGTTGCATTCTGATTGGAGTCCAGCTGATGGCTTTATACTGTGTGTTAGTTAAATTATTGTTAAACTGTAGTTAATTTGTAGTACAACTACAAGCAGGAATAAGTAGGAATTTACGCTGGTATTAAAACATAGTTATTATATTCTTTATCCGTCGTCATTCTCTTTTTGCATGGTGGTTCAGGTTCAGAATACACCACGTTGTTTCTTCATTAAGTGTCGCACGAGGAACAGATGAGGTTCTTTTTCCATTTTAAAAATTGATTGATTGAAGACTTAAAATTATAGGTACCTAAATCTTGCATCAAAGTGTAGTGTCGATCACGTCGTAATAATTAAAATATGGTCGACCGTAAGTTGATGTTTGTTTGTTCTCCAATTGTTGGACAAAGGCTCCATACACATACGATCAATTTCCTTCCATCCCGACTATCTTCGTGTTTCCATGAGCAATATCCTAGAACGATTTAACCACATGTTTTACATCGTATCCCATGAAAATCGTTCATGCCATAGGCAGTGAAATTATAAGCGGGCCAGCCAGCCAGACGAACCCTGGTTTCGTCCCTCAGGGAGATTCTTACCTTGTTTGCTTTTCTTCGTACTCCAAACTTCAATCTGATTATGACAACTAGACCATACTAGACCTTACGTCTAACAAGGTGTACTAAGCATCAACCAACATTGTTCCACAAAACAAAAGAATGTAGTTTTCCGACAAAAATCTGATTCAGGTCACGAGGTTATTTTGAATTCAATATCGAGTACATATAACACGATGTGGCCAGCCAACCGTTCGGCCGTTAGTTTAACATTCAATGGGATAAGTTAAGGTTTCGGAGGAAGTTGCCTCACTGCACTGTATAGAAATATGACGGGTGAGATTGGTATATGATAAATGGGGGGCGTTTCTGGGTTTGTATATCTTAATTATTGCACGTTTACTGTCTTTTGTTTTATTTTTTGATACCTGTTTTCATTTTTATCAGTTTCAGTCAGGAGTGCGATTTTTGAATGTCAATATAACTATGGAGATATGCATCTTTCTACGTTGATTTGACTTTCAAAAATCATACTTCAGGAGTGCGATTTTTGTAATTCAAATTAGCAGTAGAAAGATGCTTATCTCCAAAGTAATTTTCACATTTATAACTGCTGAGTTCAACAAATGGGTTTCAAAAATCGCACTCCAGTAGGCCTAGCATGCCACCCGCGAGAAAACGACAAAAATCGAGACGGGCCTCCATCTTTATTATTTTACGTATGCCAAAGAGAGCGCACATGACGGTTTTCTCGTTTAAACGCTTTATCGTGGATGGCATGCTAGCCGTGTAGGTCACTCATCTAGGTTTTCAGGGTATAACAACATTTTAAATATTTAAAGAGTAGGTTTAGAACATGAAAAACGTTGACTTTGGAAATAACCCATAAAAAAAATCAACAAAATGTCCCTGTCCATATTTGAGTCGAGTACGCACTGCTCTGCACTGAATCAGCTGTCCTCTGCATTCGGGTCGAGTAGGTTTGCAGTTTTGTTTGGAACAGCTGATTTAACAATAAACTTATGATAATATAAGCTATGAATAGCGAAGGACGATAGCTCTGCTAAAATTCCTCTAAATAATAATCGGATGACCCTACTTTGATGGTCTAAAGCATCTTGTTCTGGCTCCAAAACGACTCTGATTCCACGGTGTATAACTTTTCGTGGTTGTCCGGGAAAAATTCAGATTTTACTGAAATGTCCAAGGTTTATGAAGTCTTCGGCCGACGACTGCGATTTTGGTGGTGACGGCTCTACCCTTATTATTATTATGTTGGTACATGAAAGATGCACGGGTCCACTGGGACCCGGTCCTTTGGGAGGCATACATGGGGCCGAAGCCAACACGAAGAGGCCTTATTTGGTACCATTTATTCTAAATGTGAGATGGCGTGCACCTATCGAGGCCTATCTCTAGATACACCATAGGGATGCACTAGAAGATCATTCTCGATGGATGCTGAACTATTGCCAGGAAGGGATACATTTGTCTGGGCTATGGGGATGGGATTCTGTGTACTGGATAACTGGGCTATGGAGTGAGATAACGGACGCCTGCTCTAGTTAAATATCTCACTAATTTAAAATCTAGCAGGCGGTGACTCGCCAACTCATTTGATGGGCCCCCCAAAACGGCCGCTCGCAAGGAGCGACAAGGCGGCAACATCTAGTGAGTGGCTAAGGTTGTAGAGAGGTGAGTCTGCGGGCGCCGGTTCCCGGTGCTAAGCGCACCAGTCAGCAGGTCCCGGCGTTATGACATTTTACACTTCCAACCTGGAGCATAGGTTCCGCTCTTGCGACTCCACTCCTGGCCGGCCGGTTAAGGCAAGACAGGAGGTGAGGGCCAAATCAATCCGGGCCCTCTGGAGAATCGGGTCCGTGGTGTCGCCGATCACCAACAGCTCGCCACAAGCTGCCCTGCGGGCTGTCGCCGATCACCAACAGCTTTATTATTATTATTATTGGTGGTTGGGCTATTGCAAGCAAGGGTCGTAACACTGCGACCATCGCTGATCTTTTGTGTCCGCCCCAAGCTCACCCATATTTTACGCATACCTCCGAACTTACGGTCTTTTCTTTTCATTCTCGGGAATGCAGGTTTCCTTACGATGTTTTCCTTCACCGCCGAGCTAGTAAATGATAAATACAACCGTAAATAATTTCCGAAGAATTTAGTGGTACGGCCTGGAATCGAACCGCGTCCTCATGATTGAGGCGCTAGCTCTCTTCCGTATGGGCTATCATCGCTCTCTCTACCCTTGACCGACAGTAGAAAATTACCCTCACAGATAGTAGGAAAAACGAGTCTCGAAAACATCAAAAAGTCCGAAATAGTAATTCCCTGTAAGTAGCAACGTCCGCATCAGCCACGTACCGGCGCGCGCGCAGCCACCGTGAAGATGCTAGATGCCCTTCGGACTCCGCTCCATTGTGCTATGAGCCCTCCGACCTCAGATCCCTTGTTCGAGTATTAATTATGGTGAAACCAGAAATCAAGCAACAGATTTGGGAATTTTTTAGGAAAATATCGAAGATTTGAAGGTACGGTGATGCAGTCTTTCTTCGATACAATTACAAGCACCACCAGAATGTCATCACTCATCATAATTATTATAATGAACTGTGTAGTTGCTCTGGCATTCTGTAGTGGTAGAATCAGACATGCAGATTGAAAAGAGCCTGAAAAAACTCAGTTGCATATTACGTAACAACTTGTTTGGTTTTACCACCTGATTATCTTAAGAATACAAGAATTGAAAACAACATCTATGAGAAAATTACAACAAAAACCTGGTCAAAACATTGCTAATTTATTTCTTCGATGCCGGATCCAAAAATTTTGGAAAAACCTAATAATTAAGAGTCTCGTGGACCTTATCTATCACGTCAATTAGATACCTACACAATTAAATTTAGTAGGCAAAATAAACGGATTCGAGAGAGGTCGTGGGACAGACAGACGGGCAGACAATTGGAGATAGAGATCGCCAATTTTGTCCGCGCTTTGTAGTTTCTTGCTTATGAGTTATGAATGAGGTAGGAAGTTTGAGTCTATTAGGTAGGTAGGGTTAGCCTTGTTTTTCCTGTAGCTATCTCCTGTTCCCAATTCAGGGAAGTTGGATAATTGTTTTGCATAATCATTCTACCTTCTTTGATTAAACTCCTTGAGATTTCCAAGACCGGTTAAGTTATCCTTGGCTTGGTGGACTTCACTGTCTAGTGTTGTCAATGTTCACTGCATATTATTTAGTTATTTTAAAGAGGGATTAAAAAGCTCTTTATTTGATCATTGTTCTCTGTTCAAACAAAACATAATATTGCAATTGAAAATAATTTTTATTTCAATTCTTCGCCACTAGCTTTGTCACAAGAGAAAAATAACGGACTATAACCGTTAATTTAATTTGGAATAAGTATCATTCTTCTTTCTCGTGTGAAGGACAAGGTCTTTCCAATATTTGGCCACCTCTATTAATCGAGGGAAAGCCTCTATTAGGACCAGAAGTGCGATTTTTGACAATCATACGAGCGAATTGGCAGTAGAAAGATGCATAATCTCCATAGTAATTTTGACATTTTCTACTGCCAAGTCGCTCGTATGATTTTCAAAAATCGCACTGCTGGACGAAGCAAAACACCGGGCACAAGCGACACCGCGATAGATTTCAAGTGGTTTTGCACCTGACCACACCGAAACCATGGTGATTTCGGTGTGGTCAGGTGCATCATAAGCAGTAATTATAGTACTCTGCACTTACTCTGTGGTATACGAAAGAGTATCTAGTACTACATTCGAAACTCTACAGCTGTTCGCAATCTGTAAAGTCACGATAATAAATAAATATATATTACGAGCTTTTACCCGCGACTTCGTTCGCATAAATTTTATACCAGATTTTAAGTCAGATGATAAGCTATCAAACATAAGAAATTCTTCAAAATCGGTTTTGTAGTTTTTGCGTGATACTCAAACAAACAAACACCCAAACAAATAAACAAACAAACAGACGGACAAAAAATCCAAAAATTGGTGATTTGGAATCAGGGACAGGTAAAAACCATGTCGTAATCTTCAATGTACAGACACATTTCTGTTACAGTTTTATAATAGTTTAGATATTATTAATCCACATACGTTTTTGACACAGAGAGCTGCAAAAATAAGTATTGGGTGTCTGATGATGATGATAAGATTCAGCTCGCTACTCTTGCGAGTAAAGTCACAGTAAACAAAAGGAACGTAGGTAATAAGGACTCTGACAATGATAGTTTATAGCACGCGATATTCCGATGTAGATAATATTATTATGCCTAAACTTAATCAGGAAATAAAAACTCGTGGGAGCCTAATTTTAATGAACGAATTATGTCTAAAGGCGCTTTGAAACTTTGTGTGACTTTTAATTAGGAAACTTTAATTGCTTATCCCGATCGAAAAAAAACATTGGTCTTGACAATACTATTAAGTTAAATAATTCAATGTTGTACCTATTTATTTTGTAGTTGTACTTGAATGCCACAGGTGGCTAAATAATATACCTAACTATTCGTAGTGCAAAGATTGTAGAAGACTTTTTTATACAAAAACGTCTGAACTCATTCTTCTTCGCTTTTTGCCATGTCCAAATTTTAATTTGGACCCAGCAAGACAGACTTATTTGTAAAATATATTTTCATTAAATCCGTGTGATTCCATAGATTAGTGTGGTATGTAAATTCGGCGTTTTTAGGGTTCCGTACCCAAAGGGTGAAAACAGGACCCTATTACTAAGCCTACGTTGTCCGTCCGTCCGTCCGTCCGTCCGTCCGTCCGTCTGACAGGATGCAAAAAAAGCTGCGGTAGCCGCGGCGGGCGACGCGGCGGGTGTAGCGGCGGCTGCCGCAGCGCGTGTAGCGGCGGCTGCCGCGGCGCGTGTAGCGGCAGCTGCCGCGCACGGAACCATGAACGGAGAATACGCTTGAAGCGCCGCGTGAAGCGCATCGTCTCCTTGAACGAGGCCTTTGATACAAATAGCCTTAAAATTATATTGTTCCTACATCTAGAACAATGTACTCGCTATCATGCTTCCAACTAATTAGAAATAATAAAAATAATCTGAATATCACTACAGGGTGAAATCGAAGACATTCGACAAATTTTGGTGGCGAGTTGTACTCCTGATTTAGATCTTATATTGCAGGGTTTTCTTGAAATCTAAATTATGAAAATAAAAGACATTCTAAGCATGCCAAAACATTCAGAAGGGGTTCATAATAAACGCTCTGTGTCATACACACTTTAAATAAAAAAAATGTTTTTTAAATTAAAATTAAATAATTCCTTAAATAAACATTTTCTCATTCGAACTGTACATTTCCACCGGCCGGCGGCCCGGTCAACGTCCATCCCCTCGCAGGCGGAGCACCCCCGCACAACTCTAGCGAGCGCATCCCCACCGCTCGGCAAGGTCGCACGCGCCTCAGGCAAACAAATGAAACAAAACAAAAACAGTTTCACTGTTGCCAGATCTCCCGATTTTCCGGGATATCTCCCGATTTTTGTCAATGTCTCCCGATGTCCCGGATTCCCACTCAAATCTCCCGATTTTTTAAGAACAACTTTTTTTTCGAAAAAACTGCGTAAATCGGAACAAAATTAAATGCTAAGCTATGCAATGCTATGTTAAATGTGTACATAACTTTGTAAAATGCGTAGCCTAAACTATACTTTGACTTAATATCATAAAGTTGAATACCTATTCAATGGCAAGCTTTGGCAGTTATAGTTTACTAATTTTGCAACATTGCAAAGTAGCGAAATAAACCTGCTTTTGCTTTGGTTAACCGGCCAAATTAAGAAATTCAGGGATCTTGCAAACGAAAAATATTTAAAAAAATTGCAATTGCTATGATTTTAAAGTAAACGAAAAAATGATAAAAAAACATTTATTAAAAGACCATGGTCTGATTAATTTTAAGGAAAAATTTATCTCCCGATTTTTTCATAATGTCACCCATACATCTCCCGATTTTTTATTGGTACACCTCCCGTATTTCGAAAATTGGATCTGGCAACACTGAACAGTTTCCGTTTGGTCGCGATCTGATTAAGAGGTTACCGCGCTCTGTAATCAATCAGTGCCCGCTTACGTATTGGAACTTGGATTTCAGTGCAGTGTCGTATTAGGTTCAACCTGAATTTGTAAAAAAAGTCGTACACAAATCTGCAGTTTTTTGGATATGGTGATAATTTATTAGTGAGCAACACGGAGGCTTCGTGAAACGCAAAGACGCTATCGCAAGATGCACCCTGCTTCTCAAGTATCATCCCTTATTTGTGGGGGGAAATTAAAAGATGTGTGTATGAAACTGAATCGACCACAGTGAGTGAACTGAGAGAAAAAAATGTCAGTGCATTTGAAGCTGTAAATCACAACCAGCGCCGTGTCGGGCTCAATTTGTGCATACGAAATGGAGGTGGTCACTTTGAACATCTGTTAAAATTAGGTAAGGACATTTTCTTTTAGTACTTAACGGACAATGGTATACCTACCATTGATTCTTATACCATAAAAATATCGTGCTTTAAATGCTTAAATTCGCCAAAACTCAACAGATGGCGCTATTGTTTCGTACCGCTCACTCTCGCTCGCCACGTATCGGCCGCGCATCTGTACAGTCAGTCACAAATTAAATCAGCCACAATTAATAATTACGATATTTTAAAATCTCGGACGTTATTTAATTTGGTCTAAATCTATTTTTAAAACCAGCCATATCTCGAGTATAACACTCTCTTAAATTTTGTCGATTGATTTCAATTTCACCCTGTAGATCTAAATGGAATTCTTAGAATTTGTATAATTGCAAATAAGTTGCAGCAAGCGACACGTGCAATTCGCGGAAACTGCCCTGCTTACATACAAAATATTTTCCGCTACAAAGATGCGGAACCAAATAAATAAAAAGCGGTCAAGTGTGAGTCGGGCTACTCGCGCACCGAGGGTTCCGTACCACCACAGAATACAACATTATTAACTTAGAAAAAAAAACTTTTTTGTCCGGGACCTTTAGCGCAAGACCGACTCACACTTGACCGGTTTTTAGTATTTGTTGTTATTCTGTAGAGTTTGCTCTATAATCACACTAAGTTTGACGCTTGTATGTATTACCGTTTTTACTATAGAGCGTGAAGAAAAAACGTTGATAAAAACTAGTTTCTTGTTGAAAACCCCCCTTAATTTTTAACTTTCTGCCATTTTTGTTATTTGTTAACAAATCCGCCGTAATAAAGCATAATCTGAGAAAATTTCAACTATCTAGCTATTACGGTTCAAAAGTTACAGCCCTAAATAGGTAGGACAGATGGACGGACGGACGGACGGACGGACGGACGGACAGACGGACGGACGGACAGACGGACAGACGGACAGACGGACAGACGGACAGATGGACAGACGGACAGACGGACGGACGGACAGACGGACGGACGGACGGACGGACGGACGGACGGACGGACGGACAACGTAGGCTTAGTAATAGGGTCCCGTTTTCACCCTTTGGTACGGAACCCTAAAAACCAACGAGAGCATAGCCAATGATTTTTTCACCCCTCCGCTCCGGGCGGAAAGCGCCAACTTTCGTCCGGCTGCGCTAAACGAAGTTGCGGCTTTCCGCCTCCGTCGAGTAGAAATATAGTATACTAACATCGGGCAGTAAATTAGAAAGCCTCAGATCACATATTTGTTGACCTAGTAATGTCGAATCACAACACCCAGGGTCCTTCTTAAAACGCTGACGGTTTTGTAAGGGGGTGATAAGAACATCAACCTGAACAACTTTCTCTATGGGACCAACATTGAATACGAGAAAATAATCAGTTATTCCAAACCTACGACGAAGCGTCCTGATAATGGATAGGCCTTACGCGAACATTTCAAACCAGAAAAATGAGGCAAAACAATTGACAGTTTTACTTCGAATTTGTACCGATATGTACCAAGTACCCTATTTTTTTGTATTGAAGTGCCCTAGTTTTGCGTGCTTCAACTAAAAGTTATTTGGGCCTATCCATCAAAGCCTGAATAGAACAAACCAGTAGATAGGTCAAACCGAACACCCCGCGCCGGGGCCAAAGAGTAGCTAGAAAGGGCACGGGGTACGATACGAATCTCGGTAGTTATAGGGTGTTGAGAGTTTGGGTTTTTAATTCTGCGACATTAAAATTATTTGTAATCGAGTGCGATATCGCCTGTTTATTATGTGTGAGCAAAAATGTTCTATTGCTATTATAGGTAGGTAATGCATATCTAAAATACGTTTCGGAAGATTATAGCAATTTGGAAATATAATGCATGTATAATGAATTAATGACATTAGAATCCTTAATTTTTAAAACACTTGGCGCATATGGGTGCCTGCTTCTTCTTTTCGCGTGTAATTATTATTGACTATTGTTTCTCTCAGATCAGCCATTTCCTATATCTTGCCACCTCTTTCGCGCTGGCATGTTCCTAAAGACCTCCTCTCCACATTGTGGTCCTGGTTCGTACAGACAGTTATGTGCAGATTTTATACAGTTTTGATCAATGTGGAACTAAGGATAATTTCTGTGTTCTGGAATGCGAATTTTGAAACTCATTTGTTGAACTCAGCAGTTGAAAATGTCAAAATTTCTATGAAGATATGCATCTTTCTACTGCTGATTTGACTTTAACAAATCATACTCCAGGAGTGTGATTTTTTAACGTCAAAATGTCAAAATTACTATGGAGATATGCATCTTTCTACTGCTGATTTGACTTTCAAAAATCGTACTCCGCGAGTGCGATTTTTTAAACTCAAATCAGCAGTAGAAAGATGCGAATCTCCATACATTTTCAACTGCTGAGCTCAACGTATGAGATTCAAAAATCGCACTCAGGTACGCATCTTTCTACTGCTGATTTGACTTTCAAAAATCGCACTCCTGAAGTATGATTTTTGAAAGTCAAATCAGCAGTAGAAAGATGCGTATCTCCATAGTAATTTTGACATTTTCAACTGATGAACTCACCGAATGAGATTCAAAAATCGCACTCCTGCACTGGTAGCATGCCAACCCGCGATAGCCGTGATACGGCTTTATCACGTCTTTTATCTCGTTCTTTTGCGCGCGAACGAACGAGATAAAAGACGTGATAAAGTCGTATCACGGCTATCGCGGGTTGGCATGCGTGCCGACTGCTTTTGCAAAAATATATAATCATTTCGCTGTAGTCGAAACCGACGAGAAAATAATTTATCGTCCTGCAATATGTTGTCCTTTTGGGTTATTTGGAATTTCGGGGTGGAAATAAGTAATAATATCATAAGGTATATACAGGGTTTATTAGAGACAACTTAGGGCTAAATTAATCTATCAGTTCGTTACAATAAAGCTTAATTTCCAATAATTTAAAAATGGTTATCGTTTTGAGTAATTTTGTCCGATTTAAAAGTTTCAACAATATGTTCAAGATGATGATGATGAGTGATGATGATGTGATGTTGTTTGATATAATTTGGTGATGAAAGTATTACAAAAAGTTTATAAATGAAGTCAAGAAGGGCAATAGCACACACAATAGTGTAAGTTTCCGGTTAAATCGTTTACAAGATTTGTAGCTTACTCTTAACGAACGTATAGTATCGTATTATGACTACCTACTAGGCAATTTTTAAGTACCTAATGTTTTGTTTCTGTGATCATCATATTCATTGTCTTATATAATTAACTAAATTTTTAGAAGCATAACTGCTAAGAACACCAACAACACCATAATATCAATTTCCATTTGATACCGATTGAATCAGATAGTTACACAATAAGAACTCTATTAACATCCATAAAAATATAGGTCGTAGACAAAACCTTTCCAAAAAAGGAATCGGTATCCAATTGATATTAACTCGATATCAAAAATATGTTTATTATCTATTTTTGTGACTACGTGACTAAGTGATTAAGCTGACCTTACAAATATAATAAAAAGCTTTTTAAAACAATTGTTTTAAATTTATAATGTTATTGAGCATCACAATTTAGTATTATTATTTATCACTCTATATACAATAGTTTCTTATAGATAGGTATGTACTTAAATTTAATATTGCTCTGTCGGTAAATTATGGTAACTTAATGTCAGATGAAGATAAACGAAAGTAAAAATTACTGGGTTTTTATGAAGTTCGTGACATTAATCTTTGCAATATACAGGATGTTAGGGTAGATAGTTGCATTACTTTAACGGGTACAAGGAAAACAACGGAAAAACGCAAAAAAAAAAAAACATTCAACTTTTCAAACAAACGCTAGATCAGCTGATTGAATTTAGCATGTAAGTACACCTATGGAAAGTCCAACATTTTTTTTTTGTGAATTTCCTATAAGTTTCTTAGGGAAAGTTGTTCAGCGTGACGGGTACAATCAACCCTTAAAGTAATCCAACTGTTTACCCTAACACCCTGTTGAAAAAAATTCCCATTTATTTTAGTTCTTGATCATATCATTTTTAAAGTAAAAAGTTCTAACTACATTCATCCAATTCTCTTATTTTTGACCTTTGGTCCCGAAATCAGGAGTAAAATTCAAGTAAAGTAGGAATGTAAAAAAAAATTTGCTAGTCAAGATGTTAATCTTTTGCCAGAAAAATTGACATTGACGAAATAAAAAATGCAGTGATACCAGCAAATCTGTGACATTTTTCTAATAACTGTTATAAAAGCGAAGCTTGAAGTAGACGAACAAGATGTTTGTCGCGACATGAGACTCTCAACAACTGTAAAACCAATTGAGCTCATCAACTTTTCTAACCTTTTACAGAAGACCGGTAAATACGGTCATAGGAAGAGAAGAGGACGTGTTTAATTGAATCCCAGCTCTATTGCTACATAAAGAGCGACACAAAAGATGCACAGAAGATAGAAGGCGGAGGATAAGACTAGAGGAATCAGAGTCCAGCGTTACCGCAGTACTCGCCGATGCGGTCTGATATGCACTCGAAGATGTCGAAGGATACGTCACAGTTGCGTCCGTTATCTGCGAAGGAAAAGACAAAAATGAGCACTGATTGAAGAATTGGGTGAGTAATTTAAGGTAAGGGTAAAAACAATGAAATAGGACCCTTACGAGTTCATTCGATCTGTTGAAGATATGGACGCAGTAAGATCCTAGGTGAGTGATTTACTGAGTCCCTGATACTTCCAGTACTCCTTGGGTAATCAGCAGGCCTTTAAATGCGATGCACGATAGCACGATGGAAAGTCAAAGTCAATGACATGCCATGGAGAAAAATACTCGATAGAAGAAGATTAGATCATTCCGAGTCGCAGGCTGAGGCTGCTTGAAAATTTGCGACTATTTTCTAACAGGTATTTGCCTCCGCCACGCCGAGTACATACAGGTATTTTGTAGTCGAATCAAAAGCTATCTGACTGTAGGGTTAATGAGAATACCGCTATCTAACGACCGTATCTGGAACTCACTTACCTATATGTTAGAAGTGGGTACATCTCGAGCGGCTTCGTGTTTTGGAAGGTCTAATGGTAGGACCATTGGACCTTCCAAAACACGAAGGCGATCGAGTTCATATACCTACTACTAAAACGGTCACCCATCCAGATACATGCACTGATTAGCCTTGCTTAGCACATATTTTACTTACCCATAGGTACAGTCCTGGAGAAAGAGTCATGGTTCCTCATCAGACACTCTCTGGACGCTTCGAGGACCGCCATGAAGTAGCCACGCTCGTTGACCCCGTCGGAGTAGAGGGCCACCAGACCTTCCAGAGTCGGGAACCCGTAGCCGTCAACCTGGGGTGAGATTAAGGTGAGGTTATAATAATAATAATTTTATACGATCTCTTGTAGTCGAATTACAGGGTAAGTTTTGCATCACTGCCCGAATTATCAGAGATGGTTTAGATGATCATAATTAATACATAATATTATAGTCTTTCTTAATATGTCGACGGGTTTAAAGGAATGATCAGACCATCAAACTGGACAACTTTCTCTATGGGACCAACATCAAATCGAAAAAAAAAATTGTGTTGTCTCATGCATTAAGGTCGAGTAGTTTAACAGTTTCTTTTTGCGATTTCAATGTTGGTCCCGTAGAGAAAGTTGTTCAGTTTGATGGTCTGATCATCCCCTTAAAAAAACCGTTACCATATTAAGATGAACCCTGTATCCCTTAATATTATAAAAGCTAATGTAAGTTTATTTGTTAGGCTTTCACGCGAAAACTACGATACTTAACCGATCATCATGAAACTTTGTACACATATTCTTGTAGGAATTAGAAGTAACATAGGATACTTGGGGTTTTAAAAATTCCACGCGGACGAAGTCGCGGTCAAAAGCTAGTAACATATAAAGTGAGCAACACTGATGTTGAAGTTGCTGTTCTATAGAACGCGGTCTAAGCCAATGAAATAGTTGTTTTTATTTTCACATAATATGTGAATCGACTGCGTAGACTGCTCCCCTGTCAGACCTTAGAGTTGGCTAAAATTTATTTAGATACGCGGCAATAAGAGTTGACTACAACTACAACGTACGTACTCAGCAAAGCATTGGCTAATTTATCAGAGTTCAAAGCACCTGAACTGAGCACTTGGCCAGTTTAAGGTGCTGATAGTCAAAGTAACATAATATTCAACCTTATAGTACACAGCATAGCGTCGTTTTTGTCGTAAAGGAAAATCGCGCCCGCGCCACCAGGCGACGTCGGCGTCGCCTGGAGGCGCGGGCATAATTCTCCAAACGACGTTATGCTGCGTACTATTAGGTTTATATTGCCGCACCCCGCCCGCGGCACGTCCGCGCCACGTCACATCTGCTTAAACAGCACCTAAGGAACCACGAATCCATTTACATTAATATTTATTCTATCGTTGGTTTATCCTACGTAGTATATAAGTCTTAAATTGAAAATAGGATCCAAGATAATTATAGCTGATAAAAAAGTTCAAAATAAGTTAAGTGCCTGTATTAGAAAATTATTTTAAATTATTCCACCTTATAGCAAGCACTTAAGTAAAATTGATATAAGTACTTAAGTACTTATATCAATTTTACTTTTTGTTTTTATTGACACTCGTGTCGTATTAAAACTTTAAAAAACGCAAGATCTTATAGAAAACCAAATCATTGCCCTCAAGTCTTCGCCCAACCTTGAGACCACAACGATTTTAATAACAGGACAGGCCTTAGGTACGAAAATAAAATCCAAAGGGTAACATTTATGACAGTCATATTTCTGTTCGAACATTAACCAACTATTGTGTGGGATCCTTAAACATCCTGTAACTCTACGTATTTTATACAGGGTGGTCAATTAAGAACGATAAAAATCAAATTTTAACGCGTTTCTATCCCATATAAAAAATAATATAAGGTAGATATTATGCCTTATTTTTAGGCTTGACAATATTTTTACAGTAAATGAAAAATGTTAATGAACAATGGTAGATATTTTGCCGTACTTAAATATTTTATATGGGTTTAGTTTTTTTTTTAATGCATGATTTATAAAGAGAGTTTAATAGAGTATCGTTTCATTTGCTAAGAAGTTCAAGATTTGGGTTCAGATGTTTGTTTACTTACTTGGAATACAAAAAATATGATTCATTTGGGATGCAAATCTCAAATAATAAATTACACAGGATTCAGGGTGAATTTAAAAGAAAGAAAAAGTTCACGGACTAGCAAAGGGCACACCACTAGTAATTAATATGCAACAAATTTCTCCGTAATTTTAACGATTGCACCGTCATTTTATTGTTAACAAATTGGAGCAATAAGCCCGTGACAGAATCATAAAGCATTAAAACTCGATTTAAAATGGTTTAGCAGTATTTTTAATGGATACAGCCACGTTGACCTTGGTCTCTCTGATGGAAGTATTACCTAGGTACCAACAAGGGGAAGTTTTTTGTTTCCATTGTATTGCGTGATCTTCAATATTTGTATTAAATATATCGAGCGGAAAAATAAAAAATATCGGCTGTTTTATACAACCTACTTACTGTACTCAAATCTATGGGACGGCTGATAATTTTTATTATTTTGTCTACTTTGTCTCCTTTGTGAAAGTTGTTCAGTTTTTAGATTAACAACCACCCCTTAAAATATTACTAGGGTATTTTGTTACACGTTATTAATCGTATGGCTCTTTCTTTTCATTCCTGCGGAGATTACAAATTGATATCTATGGTTTTGAGCCATAGTTTGGCTCTCGGGGTTAGCTCGTTCAACTCCTGGATTCCACCGTCGAATCTTCTGCCAGGGCACACGTTAACAATGTGCTCGACGGTCTGCTCCGGAGCACCGCAGTCGCACTCGGGTGAGCTTTTTATGCTTTTTGTTACACGTTGCATTTTGTATATCGTTTTTGAAAGTTGTTCAGTTTTTAGATTCTAAACCACACTTAAAATATTACTAGGGTATTTTGTTACACGTTGTATGTTGTCGTTACTTTTAAGTAAAATTACTGAACTGCACTGAAATCCATTTAAGCGCGTTACTGTACTGTACTGAAACCCATTCACTGTACCTACCTGTAAACTGTACAAATTATTAACGAAATAAATAACCGTAATTTCCTTCCAATTTCAATTGGGTATTTAATTGTTAACGTGGCCCGTGGAATTTAACGTTTTAATTTTTTTTTGTCCGTATTTCCACTTATAAGTATGAGTATGAGTAGAAATCGGTTAGTTAGAAAACAACACGTCTTCAATTTCTATAAAGAAACAAATTGACACAGTTCACGATTAAAAGAAACTGCATTCACTGCGCTTTAAGGTAGAATGTCACGGCTCATAGTTACTCCGTAAGAACATAAATTGGCATAGCAATAAAATGAACTTTTTTGGTTATTATATTGCTTGCTTATTGTTAAGAGTTTTCTTTTATCTTATGATTGTCTGGTAAAAAAGCGTGTATGTGTTTAATCTGTACAAAAAGTTGTGGATTTTATAAAGCGAGTGTAACCGTATACTGTCAACAGTATTTATCAACTTAAAACATCACCATCTACGTAGCAGGATATGCATTTTTGTGAAAACTTTTGCTTAATTGTTTCTTGATATCAAAGTCACACCCTGCTCGGGTGGTATGGCGGCGCCATTGAACGTTTTATCGCTCCTTTTATCGTATTTTCCGCAATACCGCCGCGGTAATTTACGGAAAGTAAGATAATATGCGCGTTAAAACGATCATCGCGGGGTGCTATGCCGCTCATGAATGCTGCAAACCATTCGCTATCGCTTTATTCAAATTGCTCGTACTAACAAGAAGATGTAAGCACTTGCGATACTGAGTGACGGCGAGTGGGACAGGACTACAACATTCAATGCCTACTGTTGTCTTCGATGTCGTCGATGAGATAACAATTGGGGAATAGGGAGTATGCGTACCTGCTATGTAGCACCACAGACACAGAGTACTATAATACTACCGTAAGATACTCTTTCTTATACTGTGCCCAATGATAACATGTCATTATTTTATAAGTGAGAGTAATTCGTGAGAGTGAGACCCGGGACGTTTCACCTTAAGAGGTAAAAACTAAACCATGCCACATTATCTCTTTAATCGGCGTAAAATACTCGGCTCTTTGTTGGTTAATTCTTAAACTGAGTAAAAGTATTTACTTACTGCTTTCACTTTCCGGTACACGCATTGCAGCAAGCACTGGAAATAAAAAATAATATAGGTTAGAAAAGACGTAGAAAATAAGTCGGCTAGCATCAGGTTCGAAGTTCTAAGCTGGAGACTCATAAAGTCATAAATGTTCTAACTTAGAACATCTATAAGTCTTTTTTCTTGGCTGTCCAAGTCAAGGTATAAGATGAACACTTGGTCCTGGGATCAAGCACGTATCCAGGGGGGGGGGGAATCTATCCCCCCACCCAAATCCGAAAATGAATATCCCCCGAAACCAAAGTCTGGATACGTGCGCTTGCCTAGGATGATATTTTTTTCCATAGAGGATGGCATAGCCAATTTGAAAAAAAAACCGGCCAAATGTGAGTCGCTATCGCGCTAAAGGTCCCGGAGAACACAACATTTTTTTCTAAGTTAATCATGTTTGTGTGGTGGTGTAGTACGGAACCCTTGGTGCGTGAGTAGCCCGACTTGTACTTTTAGTGTTCCGTACCAAAATTAGCAAAATGGAACACTTATGGAATCAGCTCGGTGTCTGTCCGTCCGTCCGTCTGTCACAGGCATTTTTCTCAGACACCGTAAGACATAGGAAGTCGAAGTACAGATATAGCAATTGCTGGTCCAATATCATAAATGAAGTACAAAAAGCGAAATTTTTATATTGGGGGGTAAGAAATCGTAAATAAAAAATTGTTTTTTGTGGCGTATCAATTGAAAGCTTAGAAAAATACAAGTCTAAAAATATACTTAAATTTTTTTTTTTTAAAACCTTTGTTTAACAAAATTTTTAATTAAATCCGAGAAATTGCTGTCCCTATAAGAGCTGGCTCTATTTCAAAAAATATAGCCGTATAAGGTCTAAAAAAAAACATCAACATCAGAAATAACGTGTAGATGGCGAGAAAATTATCGGGGTGGCTCTATCTATGTTAGCATGGATAGTTTTTTTCTATTAAACACTTTCCCGAAAAACTAACACCAGTGAGACCAGTGTAAAATGATCTTCAGTTACTATGTGACCACATAGTAAGTGTCAATTTGTAGTGGTTTCATCAATGACCCATGTTAAGAGTATTCTACCGTTGGCGCGCTCCATACAAACGTAGTATGGTGATATTTTCAATACTATCCAATTAATGTCAATGAAATTTTTCAAAAACAATCTAGTAACTAATTTCCATGTCGGTATGAAGTCAGATTTTCGATAAAATTTATAGTTTTAAAGTTACAGTGCCACAAATATTTCCATACAAATCTTAAATTAATCCTAGCATTGAAACTGTATATTTTAACGAAAATCTGACTTCATACCGACATAGAGATTAGTTACTTGATTGTTTTTGAAAAATTTCATTGACTTTAATTGGATAGTATTGAAAATATCACCATACTACGTTTGTATGGAGCGCGCCAACGGTAGAATAGCCTTAAACAACTGGTAGTACGGAACACTAATTGTCCGAGTCCTGACTCGTACTTGGCCGGTTTTTTTTTTCAAATTGTCGAAACAAGTAACTTTTAATTTACCAAAAAACAAAACTGTTTTGAGTTGTTATGAAAAGTCTACATAAAAATATTCACCTTTCAAAAATCTTTCAAGAATCATTTGATTAGTAATTTTTATTTCGTTCTCAAGTTTTACATTGTCAAAATCTTGTTAGTATAATAATATTTTATAATATGAACGTAAGCATAAAAGGTAATTTCATACTAACCCCAGCTATCCTTTTCTCGTCGTGCGTGAACGGTACCTCCCTCTTGTTCCTTCTTCTCTCGGCAGGCATCGTGTGCTCTTCTTTTATTACGTCCAAAGCCTCTGAAAAGTTACAATCAGCTTACGTTAGTTTAATCTTTTCTCATACAGCTTCGTAGATGAAGATGCTTCTAATTTCGACTACAGCCGACTGCACTTACAAAAACAGTCAGATCCTCGGGATATACAGGGTCGAACTTAATATTCTGACGGTTTTTAGGGTTCCGTACCCAAAGGGTGAAAACGGGACCCTATTACTAAGCCTACGTTGTCCGTCCGTCCGTCCGTCCGTCTGTCCGTCTGTCCCTCTGTCCGTCTGTCCGTGTGTCCGTGTGTCCGTCTGTCCGTCTGTCCGTCTGTCCGTCTGTCCGTCCGTCCGTCCGTCTGTCCTACCAATTTAAGGCTGTAACCTTTGAACCGTAATAGCTAGATAGTTGAAATTTTTATTGATTGAGATGATGATTATGCGTTATTACGGCGGATTTGTTAACAAATAATAAAAATGTCAAAAAGTTAAAAATTAAGGGGGGTTCTCAACAAGAAACTAGTTTTTATCAACGTTTTTTCTTCACGCTCTATGGTAAAAACGGTAATAAACACAAGCGTCAAACTTAGTGTGATTATAGAACAAACTCTACAGAATAACAACAAATACTAAAAACCGGCCAAGTGTGAGTCGGTCTTGCGCTAAAGGTCCCGGACAAAAGAAGTTTTTTTTTCTAAGTTAATAATGTTGTGTTCTGTGGTGGTGTGGTACGGAACCCTCGGTGCGCGAGTAGCCCGACTCGCACTTGACCGGTTTTATTAAGAGGATGATCCATCAAACTGAACAATTTTCGGATGCAACTGATAGGTGATCGATCGATCGAGGATTTGATCGTTCGTTTTATAGTGCTCAGCAGGTCAAGTAAGAAATGTGTGGATTTGTTCTTAGTAACACTTGCATATTATTTACGTAGAGAATGAAATGTTAATCACTAAATAATTATAACTTTACTGCTGATCTCGTTGCTTGCAATGAAATTTTAATGCTTTTTAAATGAAAGCTTTTCGTCTCGTGATCAATTTCAACATTATTTTATTTGTTGTTTAACGATTAAGGTCAAATATAAATTGTTGTTTTAAATTATAGATTCAAATGTAGATATAATTTTCAATTTATTCAAGTGTAGATATACTATAAGGTCTAACAAAATTAGCTAAAACTGTTTTAAGGAGATGATCAGACCCTCAAACTGAACAACTTTATCTATGGGACCATTATCGAAAGTTGTTCAGTTCAGTTTGAGGGTCTGATCATCCCCTTAAAATAGTTTCAGCAAATTTTGTTAGACTTAATATTATACTTAATTAGGATTTGAATATATCTGACTATAAAAAAAAATTGTAGGTACCTATATATCAAATAAATCAGTAGGTATAATATAAGATAGGTATTAGATTTGAAGAATTTTTTTAACGATTTCGTTCCATGGTTGGGCAATGGTCCCCCAAGCTTTTCCAGCCTTCTCTACCCCGTGCCATCATTTGCCATTCTTGTTTCATGGTCTGCCCATTAGACCTCGCATGCAACTCCTGAGAAAACGATAAAAATATAGAGTAGTAGATGTTTGCTATTTTACGGATCCCGAAAAGAGCGCGCATGAAGTTTTTGTCGCTTTGTGTGGCATACTAGCCGTGTGCTGGCCAAAGCTTCTATCGTTGGAATCCTACTTGGAATCCCATTGGGTCACGATTGTTGCGAAATTTTATAAGATTTAAGCAACTTTCACTATGGACATTGTCACATAGATTATCTAGTCCCATTGAAAGTACATGAATCTAGCCTGGACTTGCGAAATGTAATGATGACTAGACAACGATATACCTAGAATAAATATAATAGATACCAACATTAATGACTCTGGTACAAATATTCATATTTAACATACAAATATTTGCCCCTTACGGGATTCAAACCCACGATCCTTGGCATAGCAGGCAGGTTCACTACCGACAGAGCTATCGAGCCATCTTCTGCATCTTTGAAGTTACACTTAGTATAACCGTAAATTCTGAGGCCTTTTTAGGAAGACTAATTCGAACTTAAGTGGTCACTAAAGTTCAGATCTAGGACATTTAGATCACGTTTTGCCATTTCAATTGCAACGTTCACTTTCTGGATTATTTGCTACAGCGAATAAATTGTTAATTATTGGTGTTACAATATCCTGCGATTGGTATGCGATGTTAGAGGAAGTGACTGTTATAATGCAAGGTTTTAGCAATCATTAGGTTTTACTGAGCGATTTTTATTTTATACTAGTTTCAAAATATGTTAACGGGGATGTTCTGAGTCTTTAGAATATCTACCCTTCGAGCTTGTAAGCATACTTATGCTATGTTATGTACCTAGTTTTAAATAACATCTTTAATCTTAAGTGCGTGCTTAAAATTGCCTCCTTATTAGCTAGTAGCAAAGGTCCTATTCACCCTAAAGGGAGTATGAACGTGAGTTAATATGTATACATATACAAATTTTAATAGCTTGATTAAATTAACGACTGAAAAATTTAATAGCGAGCGGATCTTAAATCTGCGACCTTGTCGATCCGATAGAAACTTGATATATTGGACGAATATGTAAGCACTGTTAGATTACCTACCGCAACCCATCATGCCGACATCGTATCGAATGTCACAGTTGATTTCTAATGCTTACAAACGATTGCTTGCGGTGAGAATAAGCCTGAGGTTGGTTGCCCTAAGTGGTAGAAAAGTTAGTTAGAAATTGTTAGAAAATAAAGGAATTAAAAGAAATTGAAAAACCTGGTCTTGCTAGATCACATCAGGAATATTATGTCAAAGACTCTGAGAACTAAAGTAGTTGACATAACTCTGAAAATAAGCAAACTGGAGGTCTCGCATACCATCCCCGAGAAAATGATATAAATGGAGATGTGCTTCCATCTTTATTATTTTACGTATGCCAAAAAGAGCACCCATGACGTTTTTCTCGTTCTATCGCCTGGTTTCATAGTAGCCGTGCTGAAGTGGCAATGGTGACGATGAGAAGCCCGAATTCTGGAATGGAGATCACGGTTTAGCGGGTGCAGTGTGGGGTGGCCTCCGGCCCTAGACCGATGACCTGAGACAGGTAGCTGGGAGAAACTGGATGAGAAAGGCCGAGAATAGAGTTTTGTGGCGCCTCTTGGGAAAGCTCTATGTTTCTGCGGAAAAGTGACCGCACGGAAAAACAAAAAGTAAATTATCTGACTTACATTACTTTGGAAAAATGTGGCACAGAATTTTGATCTATCGGTTAGAAGAAAAAAAGGACAATAAAAAATCTGGCTGTTCAAAATATGGCGAATAATATTTCGGGGAAACAAAAAAAAGGGAAACAATAAAAAGTGTAACGATTTCGGAGAACTAAAATTCGGAAACCTCTAATTTGAAAGTACAATAGGTAACCTTTATCAATAGGCCATGACAGGCTGATGATGATTTGTCTAACGTCTTATTCCTGAAGTTTTCGTCCTGATCTCCTAGACCAATTTCAGTGAAACCTCATCCTAACAGCATAGAGTAAATAATAGCAGTAAGGATTACAAAATTTCTAACCAGCAGGGCTATAAATAGCCTGCAACAGAAGTTATCGCTAAATCTTAACTCAAAAGTGCAATAACGTTCACTCGCCTGACCCATATATCTCTTGCATAAGCCTTGCATAAGTAGTTGCAACTGCAGTCGGGACATGCGATGTGCATTCGACTGTTGCAGGTTTAGATTTGTGAAATTATTGCTGCATCTTTGTTTGTCACTAAGATGTAGTCTAATCGGATAGCGCTGATTTAAAAATATACCTATGCTCACAAAATATTACTTTGAAAACTAAATTTTGTATAAGTTTCATGAAAACAGCCGATAAAAAAACATTTTGTTTTCAATTTGATATTTTGTAAGCATATACAGGGTATAAGGTAAAGTATCATTAACCTTTAAACCACATACTCTACCCATCAAACTGAACCACTTTTACTATGGGAGCTAACCTGCCAGAAGAAAAAAAAAATCAGCTGTCCCATAGGTTTGAATCGAGTAGCTTAGCTTCTTTACTTTACACGATCAATCAGTATTAGTACGTATATAAGTGAAAAACTTATTGGTAGGTAGGTACTACACATGGGTCTCTCGTTTATGATTGATTGTTCATACATTCTTCGCAACCCGCCGCTATCTCTCCACGGACGCTCTTTTACAAAAGTAGAACCTCGAAGAAAAATACATAATTCGAACATAATTCAGTTTTAGATTCTTTATTACCCGACTGCGCCAGAAGGAGGGTTATGTTTTTTTATTATACATAATTCAGAACGTATCCGTTTGTCAAACATTCAATAGATGTTATTGCATGATGCTGTGAATATAATGAAATTTAATACATAAGCTCTCTTTTTCCTTTTTTTAATAATGAAGATTCTTCTCTGCGCTCGAAGTTGTTGACCATTATGTTTACCTGGGACAAACTATTCAGTTAGGTAAGTCCAACTTCGAGAAAGAGATCAACCGTCGAATCCAACTCGGCTGGGCAGCGTTCGGGAAGCTACGTAGTATCTTCACGTCCCTATTTGGGACGTGAAAATACTGCGGTGCGGTATTCCGCAGTGTCTTAAAACGAAAGTCTTCGATCAGTGTGTGTTGCCAGTGATGACATATGGAACAGAGACGTGGTCGTTCACTCAAGGCCTCATAAAAAGGCTGAAAGTCACCCAAAGGGCAATGGAGAGGGCTATGCTCGGAGTTTCCCTGCGAGATCGAATCAGAAATGAAGAGATCCGCAGAAGAACCAGGGTAACTGACATAGCCCAAAGAGTTGCTAAACTTAAGTGGCAGTGGGCGGGGCACATTGCTCGCAGAACCGATGGCCGTTGGGGCCGAAAAGTTCTCGAGTGGCGACCGCGTACCGGAAAGCGCAGCGTGGGTAGGCCCCTCACACGGTGGACCGACGACCTGGTGAAGGCGGCGGGAAAACGTTTGATGAGGGCAGCGCAGGACCGGTCGTTATGGCGATCCTTGGGGGAGGCCTATGTCCAGCAGTGGACGTCCATCGGCTGAGATGATGATGATGATGATGAATAGGTAATGAAGATAAATCAATAATACTCCTCTTCGAATTATAATTTAATTTAAATTACCTATTCCTAGGTTCATGCTAAATACCACTGCTATAAGTAAGTAACTGAAGTGAACTATGCAAATTGATTTTATTAATATTTTATTACATTAACAACATAAAGACTCAGATATTCTTAATACAAGTACCTAATTAAAGTACCTAGGTAGAAACATTATGTAAATTGTTCTTATTACATTAACAACATAATAATGTAATGTAAGTAAGTATTGTACATTAAATTCTGAACGCGTTCTACGCATTATGTTACCTTGTCGGCAATCTGATTCTAAGGTCAAATAATCATGTTCGCATTGTTTAGCGCCTGTGTGGTTCGGTTTTGTTTTCATCATAAGTTTTTCCTATTGGGATACAATATGAAGATACCTACGAGGGCTATCGGAGTCCAGTGGCGCCCTCATCACATTAATAAAGATTTCTCAATAAAAAGCCTACATTAAAAAAGTGCTCAATTGACAAACTACAAAAGCCTCAAGCTATTTTCATATATACTTTTATAGGTTTTTTAAAGATCGAAACATACACATTTTGAATAAAGATAAAAACGGCCGCTAAACTGTCTAAAAGTGGAATGTTTAGAACCTAATAAAAGTATTGTATAACAATGGCTTGAAGGCTTTTGTAGTTTGTCAATTGAGCACTTTTTTAATGTAGGCTTTCTTTATTTAGAAATCTTTATTAATGTGATGAGGGCGCCACTGGACTCCGATAGCCCTCTTACATCCTGCTATCCTACGAATATTTATTTCTTAATTCGTAGCTGCTATCCTACTAATAATGTGGTTTGGATGTTTCTGACTCGATCATGCAACAACATAATATTTAATGATTGGCACACGGATATAATTATGTTCTGGATTAGCACATAGGAAACTTTTTTAATGCCAACGCAGACTAAGTCATGGGCTGGTAAATAATAAATGAAGTCCTGAGTTTCACGATCATTATGAATCTTTACAACAACTATTAATTATTATCTTATTAAGCGTGCAATTGTAGCAAGACTTCGATTTATAATATCGCAACAGAATTATACAAAACAAAGCGCGTATCTACGACAGGCTTCGTCAAAGGCAATAGGTACACCACTCACATCCACAACAGGCTTCGTCAATAAATACATCCCATATATCTGCAACAAGCTTCGTCAATACAAAACACAGAAAAAATATTCTTATTTATTTTGGTCGGTGTATGAAAAGAAAAAATTGAAAAGTGGTAGTTTGATCCACTTTTATGGTTCAACCGTTCAACCAATCGCCATGAATTTTGTTATGCAAATAGCTTATTCTGCGGATAGGATGAAAAAGGATCCCGAAATAAAGCCGCTGAAAAAGGCTATTTCTTCAAAATTTTTAAAAACTACCAATGTTTCTACCCAACGGTAGAAACATTGGTAGTTTTTAAAAATTTTGAAGAATCGAATTTATGAACTTACTAAGAAACCTACTTAGGTGAAGCATTTAAAATCAGTGGAAAATAAGGTGGAAAACTGTAAATTGCTTAAATTCTTTGTCCTAATTACATATCGACACTAGTCACTATGCTCGTATATGGAAGGTTGAAACTCGTAACTGTATTATCTGAGATCACTTTACTGAGTCATAATACTGTACAACTGTTGTCACGCTAGTAATAGAGACTTATGTTGCATAGCAAAAACTAAAGACAGTCTGAAAACCATGGTTATTATATAGCTAGCAGAATATTTGGCATTCTGAAATTAGCTTTATTAGAGGCACAGAAGGTTTCACGTTGAAAATTAACTTATATTATCTGATAGCTCCATAGAAAAGACATCAACGACCATCCATTTGGGTAATACGTAAAACGTTATAAAATGCTGAAAAACTATAAAGAAGTATGGCGGACGGCCATTTAATTTGAGATCCAGACTTAGAGGTCCCGTACATGAATGAAACTTAGTAATACGTTTAGAGTGAAACAAAACTAACAAAAAAGTAAATTGGTTGTAACCTGTAGAAGTTGGGGAAAGGTATTTCTCCTTATGATACCTTTTGTAACAAGTGTATGAAACTCATAATATTTCTTAATTCTTATTAGATAGTCCACTCAATCTTCTACGGATTAATAATAATAACGCTCACAGGCACATAGATTCATTGTGTTTATTTTAATGCAAATTCATGATAGTATAATGATAATGGAAGAAAACGAAATCCCGAACTATCAGTTGAACCAAGCCAAATACATTCCGTAACGACCAACAAATACCTCAGTGATAATATTCAATGAAAACAGCGGTCGTGCTTGCGTTTTGCTACTGCTTTTTGGATGATTTGTCTATTTTACTAGTAATGTCTACTTCTGAACCCGGACTTTTGGTGTAGTTTTTTAAAAAATACCTTAATTTTTTCGGTTTATAATAATTATGACCGCCAAGCGGAAGAGCTTTTGGTTTTCGTAAAAATGGCTGGGTCCAAATTCGCCAAAATTCTTTACCACCCTTTCGTCTGATAGTTACCTAACTATGTTTGAATGAAATTAATGACAAACACAAAAACTGTTAATAAAGTTAGCTGATCCTTGAGTTGTCAGATCGAAAAAAGCTACAGTTAATTCAGACAGCTAAGTTTGCATTACAACTAGATTACAACCTAAATCAATTCAAGCGTGACTTAACAGAAGAGGAAATTGTGCATAGCCAATGCAAGTGAGGCAATAATTCGAGTGGTCTACGTATGAGGTCAAACGCATACGCCTTCGAGTCAGCTCCCAAAAAAGGTGTGATGGCCAACAGGTCTTGCTTACGGAATCATAATGTTTTAATTTCTTGATATTTAGTAACTTAAACTACTTACATTATAATGTTAATTATTTACGTAATGAGAACCTTTTGATTGCAAAGCAAAATGCATTACGTAGGGCTAAGAATTGCATCTTGTTATATGTGTTGAGACATTTTTAGTTACAAGTATGCTGACATTTCTGCAAGATGCATCATTTCTCACGATTGTCTTCTATTGGGAAAGGTAGGCGACAAACTTTTACAGAATAAGATTTTAAATGAAACACTAGATTTGAACTTAGCGGAATTATTTGACCTAAGTTTGAACAACTACATATAAGTTGTTAATAAAATACAAACATCGTTGGCAGACCCTTTATCCCATCGTATGGTGATGGAAAATCCAGTATTTTTTATTTATTTTTTGATCGGTTCCTAGACAAAAAAGTATTTAACATTAGAATAAAGAAACAAATATAAATAAACTAAAGAGGAAATGGGATAGAGACAGAGTTTTAATGTGGGGAGAGATTACTATGTTAATAAAATAGGGTTTGCATCGGGTTAGGCATGGCAGGTCACAGGTTCAAAATATCCAGCCCCAAATACCTACCTATTTATCAATCTTCAATCTTATCTATACTATAATAAAATTGTAAATATAACCGATTTTGATAAAACTTTTTTTGTTTTATAGCTTATGATCTGACTTAAAATCTGGTATATAATTTGTGCGGACGAAATCTCGGGTTAACGCTAGCTTAGGCATAAAGTTGTTGTATTTCACAATCGATCGACCTACCTCTTATTAACATGAAATAGGTACTTTCGACCCCGATAACTAAAAATTAAACAAAACAAAAAGCTAAAGATGTCACGCATCAAAATGCGTGCAAATAAATTCGTTCGAGCTTTTGTCTCTATCGATTCTATAACATTCGTATGAGTTTCTCCTTTGTTTCTCTTTTAGTTCGACACCGATGGAACCGCGGAGAATGAAATGTCAAGCCAGCCCACATTGTGTCAAAAATTTTAGTAGTGTAGAGTCATAGATATATTATACCTACAGAACAAGATACACAATCAGCGGTCCAAAAATGGCAGACCCAAATGAGGTACTTATCGAATAAAAGTACCTCCTCTTGCCTCAGTAACGCGCTACCTTTCTGACTGTTAACATACATAATACGACTAAGTTTAATAGTCAAATATCACGTACTAGTATCAAACTACAGCACCCAACTTATTTTGTGTGGCTTATCATTTGTATCTGTTCCGGGGTGCGATTTTTGAAAGTCTGACGTTCAAATCAGCATTAGAAAGAAAGATGATCGAAAGATCTCCATAGTAATTTTGACATTTTCTACTGTTTATTTGAACGTGTGACTTTCAAAAATACCACTCCTGTCATCGTCTGATAGATGACATCTTGTTCCTTTTTCAAAATGCTGTTTTAAAAATATATTTTTTTAAAGACATGTAAGAAGTATTTACAACTTTATACCTGGAAAATAAGGTATATGTTCCATTGATATGTATTACGCGAAAAGATAACAGAAAAAAGTCTAGTGATATCTGAGTGATTTCAATCTCTTTGCAAAAGTTTAAAAAGTATGTGTCAATTCGGACAAAAATTTGCTATGATTTTATATGAGATTGTGCATCTTGTTCTTTTATAATATACTAGCTGTTGCCCGCGACTTCGTCTGCGTGGACATGTGATTTTGTCTCATGTCTCGTCTAAGGGTCATGAAGGTCATGGTCAGAACCAAGTCTAGAAACCCAGGCATGTAACATTAAAATGGCTATTAAGGAATGGGCTGATAAAATACACATGCTAGAATGCTCTGGCTTCTCGGGTCTGCAACATTGCAGGAAATTCATCAGCAATATAACACCACGAATCCCACAGTTCATACTGAACAACAGCAGGAGCAAAGCTCGTGCTATCGTTGGAGCTCTCACCGGGTACTACGCCTCACAGGCATGATAAAGCTCACCCTAGATCCCAGTTGCCGAGCGTGCGGAGAGGAGGAGGAAACCATGGATCATTTATACTGTGTGACTGCGATGTCTTGGTGGCTAAACGTATGTGTCCTGAGACTGAGAGATGGTTATTCAAAACTGGGAGATTACAGGTTTCTTCCCCTGAACACTATTGCCTCTCTCATTTTCCACGTTTTTCAATGGTGAAGAAAATAAATATTAAGTAGGAGTCAACACGAAAGATAGGTACCATTGGGTTGATGTGTTGCTGGCTTGCCAGCCCCCATAATAGGATAAGAATAGGATAATAGTCATGAACTTGAGCTGAATCAAAATCAGAAAGTACCTACATTAAGTAAGTATGTAGGTATAAAAAAAAGTCATTCACAGATCCATCACTTGAATGAAAAAAAAAACTCTTCATTTCTACTGTTCGTCGGTTATTAGTGTTTTATTTATGTCGAGCAGCATAATAATCATCTTACGACCCACTGCGGATCACAGACCTCCACTCACAAATAAACGTTAGAGGATAGAGGATAAGCGGAAAGCGCAGCGTGGGTAGGCCCCTCACACGGTGGACCGACGACCTGGTGAAGGCGGCGGGAAAACGTTGGATGAGGGCAGCGCAGGACCGGTCGTTATGGCGATCCTTGGGGGAGGCCTATGTCAGCAGTGGACGTCCATCGGCTGAGATGATGATGATGATAGAGGATACTCTACCACGCGGGCTAGTGCACAATGGTGGAGGCAAGAGCTAAAACGATAATATTCTAGCAAGCAAATGGTCAACTTGTTAAAAGAATTATTTTCAAGCCACATTTGTTAATCTCTAACCTTACTTAGCTATTATGTAAGTACTTAGGCACATTACCAAACTGTGGTGTTATAAGGACTTTTTAGATAAGTAGGTACCTATCTTTTCATAGATTGTGGTAGATTGATGTTCTATAGTTAAGCTACACAAATCCTCAAGAAATCATAATTGAACCGAAAATCAAACAAAACTAATATTTGGCAAAATTTTCTGCAACAAAATTATTATACCGTAGAATTGGCTCAGATTGGGCTCAAACTACCATTATATTTACATACAAAGATGTATTCAATCAATTTGTAAGCTCCTGCTAGAGTTAAAAATACGCCTAACGATATCTATGAAGATGAAAACGATACTACAATAACTTTAGAAAAGGTTAAAAGAAAGAAAAATATTTGACGACCCGTTTGGTGTAATGGTTACCACGCCGGACTGCCAAACCAGGGTCCTGGGTTCGAATCCCGGTTCGGTCATGGATGTAATATGTTTGTGCCGTTGTTGTATGGTTTCTATAATAAAAAGCCTATACTACTTGCTTCGGATCATTACAATGTATGTGACTGTGAGCGTTATTTATCTAATTATTTTTCAATTCACCGGTAAGTTACTTTACAATCAAATCTGGAAGACCTAATTTCTGAGACGCCTTGAGCGTGAGTTACGAGTAAGTGCAAGTATGGTCGAAATGTATGAACTTTGAGATCAGGGATTTAATCAACTAAATTAAGCTCCTGCTAGCTAGGTTTTGGAATAAATAATTTTATTGTTGCACACTTGCTTTTAAAAAACGCCTCACGCCATCTATTAAGATGAAAACGTACTACAATAACTTTAAAAAAGGTTCATAGATTCATAGATTCTTTATTGTACACAAAAACATAGTTAAAAGAAAGAGTATTTTTTTTATATTTGACGACCCGTTTTGTGCAATAGTTACCACGCCGGACTGCCAAACCAGGGTCCTGGGCTCGAATCTGGAAGACCTAATTTCTGAGACGCCTTGAGCGTGAGTTACGAGTAAGTGCAAGTATGGTCGAAATGTATGAACTTTGAGATCAGGGATTTAATCAACTAAATTAAGCTCCTGCTAGCTAGGTTTTGGAATAAATAATTTTATTGTTGCACACTTGCTTTTAAAAAACGCCTCACGCCATCTATTAAGATGAAAACGTACTACAATAACTTTAAAAAAGGTTCATAGATTCATAGATTCTTTATTGTACACAAAAACATAGTTAAAAGAAAGAGTATTTTTTTTATATTTGACGACCCGTTTTGTGCAATAGTTACCACGCCGGACTGCCAAACCAGGGTCCTGGGCTCGAATCCCGGTTCGGTCATGGACATTATTATGTTTGTGCCGTTGTTGTAATGTTTCCATAATAAAAAGCCGTGCTTGCTTGGGATCACTACAACGTATGTATTAAAATAAGAAAAAAGCCAAAGAAAACGTACTGTCCTAAAATTGGATCTGATCTAATCTCAGGATATCATTAAGGTCAGCAAATTGCTTCTGTCAAATCCGTTGAAAAATGGATAAAAGTTTAAAAAAAAAATCTCACCCAAGAATCGAACCTCCAACCTCTTGCGCGAAAATCTGACCATTTCCCAACTACGCTACACAGCTCTTGAGAGAAGTGTTGAAAAAAGCAACCACTATTTACTACTGGAATCTACCCAAATACATCTGTCAGCGTCAAGTCGGCGCTAGTGAGCATGATAAAGCATTGGAAATTATCCCACAGACTCCCACAGTAACCCATTGCTGGGATAAAAAGTATCCTATGTGTTAATCTAGAACACATTCTATCTGCATGCCAAATTTCATCTAAATCCGTTCAGCCGTTTAGGCGTGATTGAGCCACAAACACACAAACATCCAAACATCCAAACATCGTCACAAACTTTCGCATTTATAATATTAGTGAGATGAGATCTATGTGTAGAGTAGTACTTTTATTGTATTTTGAAATGGTACACTTATGGTACACTATCAGCAGCACGAGATAATATAACTTTTACACAACTAGTTTTTAATGACTTATAAGGGTGTATTCAGACAATGAAACTGAACAACTTTTCCAAAGGAACATGGATCGAAAATTGTGAAATATTTGTGGACCTCTCCCATAAAAAATTGCCGATAAGCCGATCGATTTCAACGTCCAAAATTATTTTTTCCTTTTCGACCCATGTTCCTCAGGGATAGTTGTTTAGTTTCATTGTTTGAAATCTGAATATACCCTTAACATATTGTTAGTTATTAATAACTGGCCAAGTGCGTGTCGGACCACGCGCAGGATAGGGTTCCGTAGTTGCCCGTCACAATATAATATGGACTCAGAAGGAGGCTTTTTGTTTTATACACGGTTTAACGGCTAATAAAGTCTAAAAAATACATTTTATAAGTTGATCGACTATTACTCGTAAATCGTAAACTTGTAAAACCTACTTAGCGCTGATAGTTTTCCTTTTAATTTCGTTATATATACTACTGCTATGAATTTTTTCATAGATCCAGAAACAACCGTTTAGCTAGCATTTACTTGACTCTAACAAAATTTTTCACTTCAAAGCTTAATATTTCGCTAACGGATCTCTAAATCGAAAAATGGTTTTCCCATACCCATAATATTTTTAAATTACCTATTCAACGATACCCCACACCATGGGGTAAACGAGAAAAAAAAATTCCATTCCCACTTCGCGTGTAGGGGAGGTACCCTAAAAAAAAATATTTTTCATGATTTTATTTTACCACTTTGTCGGCTTGATTAATATGTATACCCATGCCAAATTACAGCGTTCTAGTACTAAGCGTCTGAGAGCTAAGCCGCGGACAGACGGAAAGACGGACAGACGGAAAGACGGACAGACGGACGGACATGGCGCAACTATAAGGGTTCCTTGTTGACTTCGGAACCGTAAAAACTGTACGTACATGTTACGTACGTACCTACGTACGGTACGTTCATTGAGTACTTACCTTATCTTCTCTCATCTTTCTCTCATCTTCTCATCAGTACTTCATCTATTTGCCTTCGTCTCAATTAATGTAGGTAAGACTAAGAATACAAAATATTGATCTTTTTCTTTTATATACAAATATGGAATTGATTGAATTCGACCACATTTTTCTGACATGCAGTTGATACAGTGAATCTATTATATGGAATAGGTAGGTATACTAAGGGCTCTTATAGTCTTTAGTAAGACGATAGTATCAGTACTATTCGATATTCTGTGACTATAGCGGGATTTTTATCAACGCTCTCTGTGTACAGAACCTTTCTCTGTCTGGATAAGACCGTCATTATTACGTAGGCAGTGTTGCGTGATATACTTTCACTGCGTATTGCGACCTTGAATACGAGCTGAGTAGGTTCACATTCGGTTCGACCCCGGCACGATCGAGTTTTGTAGCTTGTTGAAATTCTACGGCTAATTTACGTGTTCATAATGTTTAATGATTATCGAATTAATTAAGACCTCTGATCTTGAGTATAAAGAGGTACCGTGACCTTACTTAATAACCTAATTTATGGATGAACGAGGTACATTCACATATAAGTACCTACCCGTTTCCGAATGTTAGCTAGATCTATTTCTTTTACAGAAAAACCTTTAATCCACAAATATTATAATTATAATTTAAATTAACAGAAATTGTTAGTACAAAAGAAAGTATAAATGAATACACTAACTTTGTTTGTATCTATTTCTACAGTTTTATGACAATTTAACCAGCTCATTTTATTGTTAGAATTATGATCAAGAAGTCGATCGTTTCATGCCTTTGAATACGAATAACTATAGAAGAAAAACAAAATCAACAAAATTTTTGGCACCTAACCAACACCTAACGAAAAATGACATTTTGTATGAGTTTTGGCGGTAGAGTTTGTAAAGAACAAAAGAACACGGTACAGTTTTTTTGGTGCCACTTTTTGAGCTTGATTTACATTTCTAGTAGTGTCATTCATTCAATACGTTGACTACAAAGCCTTTATCATCCCCATTACGCCCAGACCTAGCAACCCTCATGGTGAGGTTGCATAGGATAGTCCACCACGCGTTCCCAATGCGGAATGAAGGATTTAGGTACATAGGTACCTACATAAAATGTTTTCTTCAGCGTAACCTGCATACACTGATTTTTTCCTTCACCTATTGAGAGCAGCCATAGGTCAATTTTTTCGTTAAGACTGTCTTCTTTGTGATATTTACCTCTAAGTATTGAAAGCTTGATCTCGTCTTGACACAGTGTGATGACGCGTTCTATCTTCTGAGGTGCTGTGGGCGGGTTTCGGCATCGCTTCTCCTGTGAACAAAAGAAACACTTATTACTATTGGCTATTTCTATTGTAAGTTCTTGCCTCGTAGGGTCCGACTGCAGGGCAAAGGCATACGCGAGCCCAGTGCGGGTTGGTGGAGGCAAGTTGGTGGTCAACTAGCTGATAAAGAATTTTCAAGCCACCCCTGACCTGGCTTAAAGAATAGTTACACCACTCACACCCTCATCTGATGGAACTATCTGGGACCAACTGCTTATCGTTCCTTCCGAAGCATTGGCTATTATCTTTTGAAGATATAATAATAACCGCTAATAGCAGACAAATAACATCTGTTTTCCTGGTACCCCTACAACTACAATACTAACTTTAGTACTAGTAGAAGTTGTATGTACCTAGAGCACTTGGAGATAGCGTGCATTTTGCATAGCTCATTGTATCATTCATTAGTTCATTACATATTAAGTGGTGTTTATTTAAGAGAGTTTGAACACCCGATTTATCTGGCCGTACATTTTCATCTTGTTTATAACAGGTATAAATATTTAAGGCATACAATTTTAAAGCGCTGTTATTAAGCCCCTGGGCGTTTATAACAGCGCTACAAAATTATACGACTTTCTTCAGAAACTAGATGAACATTTTCGATCAGATAAATTGGGCGTTCAAACGCTCTTGAATATACACCCTAAGAAACATTAAGCCAAAAAAATGCTGCATCCCGCATGCTTATGCGCATGAGCATGACAGTTAAAACACCCTGCGCCTACCTAATCATTTGAAATAATACAAGTATGACTGACATTTCAAAGGGTAATATTTTGTTGACATTATGCGACATGAGATTACACAATAGCAAATAGTTTCGCTTTCTTTACCGTAATTTCTTGTCTTGTACAATTGCATTAGATGCTTTGTAAGGTTATAGAGCAAATCCATGGCAATCGCAGGCCAATTTTATACGTTGTAATACGTAACCATAGATGCAATTGTTCTTTATTTAAAACTATTGTTTATGAAAATTTACAATGAAATATGTTAGATACTTGTTGTTTAAGTATATCAAGTAAAATCGAATAGAATACATTTCATAATTACTTGAGTAGCGTGGGTGTCTGTCACCCGGGGTGCAGACCAATTTTGCCGCCCATTATGATGACCTACTCGAAAAATACCGGAGAGTTTTTTTTTTAGTAGAACTACCTATTCGGGTTGTGGTCATATATCTTTTGGCTTAGGGTCAGCGCACACCCAGCGTAGAACTGCTCGCGCATGCTCGAGCATGTTCTTTGCAGTCGCGCACACCTAGCGGCAAAATCCGCCGGCGGCAGCGGCGGAGCATGCTCGCGCGTGTTCGAACAGTCTCGCGGATGCTCCCGTGTTGCTACAGTTGACGTAGTGAATTTTGCGTTGTGTTTACAATATTTTATAGTAAAGACGTGCAATAACAACAATTTTAAAGTATGATAGACTGGGATTTGGTAATTATTGGGTTACTAGCAAAGGAAGAGGAGCAAGAAGAGCACATCAATAAGATGAAAAGAGGCAAGAAAGATGTACTTATATTTTTTTTTTTTTTTTTTTTTATTCATAATGGGTTTGCGCTTGGCTTCAGCTCACCTGATGGAAAGTGTAGATGAAGCCGAGGATGTAGCGCGCTCGCCCAGAAAAAGCCTATTTACTCTTCTTTTAAAAATATCCTGATTGTATTTGCTTGGGAAAACAGACGCAGGGAGAGAGTTCCAAACCTTACCGGTTCTCATTATAAAAGAGGATGCGAACCTATTTGTGCGGATTGTTGGAATATCGACAACGTATGGATGCAGTCTCGCACTACGTCTTGCTTCACTCGTCTTATATTTGGGAAATACTACGCCCTGTGCTGTGTTACGGTTTAAAGTTCTAGGGACAGTTATTTTATGGCTAGGAACTATAAAATGGAATATGAACAATTTGAAAACCTACTAAATCTGCTTCGACCTTTCAGATTTTCTTTGTATTTTCAAAAAGAGTTCGATTATTATATAATATTATCTGTAGTAAATTGCCCTTTTCGGGCTAAAGTAGTTAAAAAATATGCTAGATTTAGTCCGAAACCGGCCGAGGCGGCAACACTTACGACGGATCGCAAGCATCGACACGGGCGTATGCTCGAACATGCTCGAGCATGCGCGAGCATCCGCGTGCATGCTCGCGACTGCTCCCGTCGCCGCGAGGAGCATACGCGAGCATACTCGAACAGACGCTGAAGGTATTTAATCACTTGCAAGCTATTTTCAACTTTATTTCAATGGAAATAGAGTTCATTATCAATTGAATCAATGAAACCTGCTCGCGCATGCTCGAACAGTTTTACGCTGGGTGTGCGCTGACCCTTACCCATGCAAATAGAGCGAGCTTAGCGAGCTCAACTTTTATCCTCAATACGAATCGATTGGAGCCAGAGCTTTTTACGTACAAAACATGTGCAAAGTAACCTAATTAAAAGCTATGGATCAAGCGAAGCGAAGCTATGAAGCAAGCCCGACCTTTTCAGAACCACGTCTTAGCTGTGGTCTCTTTACGATTATGTGTAGGTACAGCAATTGAAACAAAAACTTATAGCGAGAGAAGCGAGCTCGACTATTCTCTGTTCTACGAATTGCTGAATCAATATTTTTTACCTTCAGTATAGGTATCGAATAAAGTAGTTTTTTTGAGAAAATTGTGATAAAATGCGACAAACAGTAGTAGAACCTATGTAAAAGAAAAATCGACCACATTTAAGAGACTGAAAAAATGTTCTTTTAAAAAAAATATGAATAATTACTTCATTTTTAGGGTTCCGTACCCAAAGGGTGAAAACGGGACCCTATTACTAAGCCTATGTTGTCCGTCCGTCCGTCCGTCCGTCCGTCTGTCCGTCTGTCCGTCTGTCCGTCTGTCCGTCCGTCCGTCTGTCCTACCTATTTAGAACTATTGACACGAAAAGAAGAAGGGCTGTAACTTTTGAACCGTAATAGCTAGATAGTTGAAATTTTCTCAGATTATGCGTTATTACGGCGGGTTTGTTAACAAATAATAAAAATGTCAAAAAGTTAAAAATTAAGGGGGGTTCTCAACAAGAAACTAGTTTTTATCAACGTTTTTTCTTCACGCTCTATAGTAAAAACGGTAGTACATACAAGCGTCAAACTTAGTGTGATTATAGAACAAGCTCTACAAAATAACAACAAATACTAAAAACCGGTCAAGTGTGAGTCGGTCTTGCGCTGAAGGTCCGGACAAAAAAAGTTTTTTTTCTAAGTTAATAATAATGTTGTGTTCTGTGGTTGTGTGGTACGGAACCCTCGGTGCGCGAGTAGCCCGACTCGCACTTGACCGCTTTTATTTAAATGTAGGTTGTTCGGGTAATCCATAGTACTGAAGGCCAATCACCTCGCCGCATAAAGTAACCATTAAAATTTCACGGTTCATAACAAAGACAATTTCTAAGCAAAACTGCATTTAGACTTTGTTTACGTAAACTTAACGATTTGTTTCTTTACCTTCATTGCAATAAATGTTCACGTAGCTACATATTTATAAGGCTATTTCTATTTACATATAAATGTGTGGATTGATATTGACCATATAAGGAAACTTAAGGAATAAACGTTTTTCTACTCAAAGCAATAATTTCTATCAATTCTTTAAGAGCTATCACAAAAAAGATGCTTCCACCAGCGGAGTTTATTTACCCACAGACACAATCTGCAATAGCCAGAGTGGAAATCCTTAAAATTGCTTCGCACTCAGGTCGGTTGAAGACTAAATGGACAATTGGGGGTACAGGGGTCCTGGCCTAACGCAGTGTGATTGCGGCAAACCTATCCAGTCGATAGGTGCTAGAATGTCCCTTGTGCTCGAACACCTGCACGAGAGCGGACTTAAATAAATACACCTGACGCCATCAAGCTCGTCAAGATACCAGGCCAGTAAAGTAAAATGTAAAAACACCATTGAAGAACCATTGACACGAAAAGAAGAAGAATCACAAATAGAGTGACCTGACCGTTGTCCTGCAGAAGCCGGCAATATTGTTTGCATCAAAATGATTCATCATCATCATCATCATCATCATCTCAGCCGATGGACGTCCACTGCTGGACATAGGCCTCTCCGAGGATCGCCATAACGACCGGTGACCGATCAAAATGATTATGTAAACATTATTACATCTTAATACAGCCCATTTTCGAGTACTTTCAACGGTACTCTTGATTAAATGCCGCTGGTATCCGATAGAGCTGATAATTTTGAACGTTATTTAGCGCTGATAAAGTTAAATTTAGCATGAAAGGTATTTCGATTGCAGTACTAAGAATGTGATAGGTAAACACTTATTGGTTTTTAGACCTAACCCTGACAATAATGACCATTTTGCGGTTCAGTACATCCAACGATTCGCTTTACTTGGTAAATAGAAGGTCTACACGTTATTTACTATTCCTCAACCAAGAAAAGATAGCCGGTGGGGCCGAAAAGTTCTCGAGTGGCGACCGCGTACCGGAAAGCGCAGCGTGGGTAGGCCCCTCACACGGTGGACCGACGACCTGGTGAAGGCGGCGGGAAAACGTTGGATGAGGGCAGCGCAGGACCGGTCGTTATGGCGATCCTTGGGGGAGGCCTATGTCCAGCAGTGGACGTCCATCGGCTGAGATGATGATGATGATGATGTGATGAACCAAGAAATATTACAAGCGTGGTCGTGGCTTCATCAATAGGGTAAACTTTAGTAGAGCGCAGTAAAATGGGAGAATAACACAGGTGATTTTTTTCCCGTTTTCGATGTTGGTCAACGAACTATAAACAAGGTTGGTAGTGCCATGCACAGGTAGAGAAAGTTGTTCAGTTTGATGGTCTGATCGTCTCCTTAGAAAACCATCAGCATATTAAAAAGACAGCCCGGTAGCACAGTCGGTAGTGAACCTGCCTGCTGTACCGAGGGTCGCGGGTTCGAATCCCGTAAGGGACAAATATTTGTATGATTAATATGAATATTTGTTCCCGAGTCATGGATGTTTGTATTTATATATGTATTCTATATCGTTGTCTAGTCATCATAATACAAGTCCAGGCTAGATTCTGGTACTTTAAATGTGACTAGATAATTTGTGTGACATTGTCCAAGATATAAAAAAAAATAACAAAAAAATAAAAAAAAAAAAAATTAAAAAAAACCTATACTAGATTATAACAATTAATGGTTAAACTAAATTATCAGGGACGGTTCAAACTACTTCAAACCTTGTTCAAACCATTAAACTAAACAACATTAGGGACAAACATTAAAAAAGCGAAAAAATCACTTAGTATTCCATACAATTGGCTCGAGAAGCCATTGAAATTTTCTATGGAACAACCTTTTTTTTCCGCGATTCCTATGTTCATCCCACGGTAAAAGTTGTACAGTTTAATGGTCAGAGGTACCCTCTAAAGTATGTAAAGATTGATACCGGTAAACTGCCAGGAATATTGATTATTATGATTTAGGTTTAGGCTGACATAACCTCAGGGTTACTGACTAAAACTGAATATTAAAAAAAATGATTTAGGTCCGCCACATATACAGGGTGTAACAAAACACCCTAGTAATACTTAAGGGGGTGCTACAGACCATCTATAACTGAACAACTTTCACTATGGGGCCAACATCGAGAAAAAATTCAAAAAATCTGCTGTCCCATACAAAACTGCAGAACCGACTAGACTAAAATGTATGGGATAGCAGATTTTTTTTATTTTTTCCCGATGTTGGCCTCATAGTGAAAGGTGTTCAGTTTGATGGTCTGAAGCACCCTCTTAAGTATTACTAGGGTATTTTTTTACAACCTGATTTTCCCCCTCCATAATTACGTTCGGAATTACGGAGGTATCAAATCCTATACAAATTCACAATCCAGATTCGGAATTCCGTATACAGGGTGAAATTGATATCTTTAGCATCCTTTTAAACTAAGAGTCTACCCATCAAACTGAACAACTTTTACTATGGGAGCAAACCGATCGGAGCAACTAAAAAATCTGCTGTGCCATACTAAATTGCAATGCCTACTCGACTCAAATGTATACAACAGTAAAATTTTTAGTTGCTCCGATCGGTTTGCTCCCATAGTAAAAGATGTTCAGTTTGATGGGTAGACTCTTAGTTTAAAAGGATGCCAATGATATCAATTTCACCCTGTATGTGTGGCACTTGACCAAAAATATTGTGTGAGGTGGTACTAATTGCTTATGATTAACGTATTGTAATTACGATCTGTTAGAAAATGGCTAATCTATGTCCTTCCCTATGACCAACGGTGTCAAATTCTCAGCACGCTTCAGGTCATGGGACATCAGAGGTGGCCACGGAATCACAATAGGTTTCCAAACTTTTTGTTCATTGTCTCCCTTGAGGCAATTCACCATTTATAAAAAACAATAGCAGTAAAGATTGGATCTAATTATCAAGATTTAGAATCAAGGCTGGTTTTTAGAAGTTTTACCTAAGTACTTATCTATATCCGTATCTGTTACCTACTCTTATGAATAGGGATGATTAATGATCCTGGAAATTCATATCCTATAACGAGATTACAATCGAATAGAAAACAAACATGTGCTCGTACTACCCCTGACTGATATAACATAAAAATAAAAAAATCTTTTATTGACATTTTACATGATTGCATTATAATTTCAAAGCCCATGAGTCCCTTGACAATATATTTACGTCCTGGGTTGCTCAAAAAACAGATTTTCGCGTTAATTTCATTCGTCAACATAGGTAGGTACCTATTGCAAAGATTGTTATTGATTGACATATTTTGTTCCTATAATACCCCTCTTGAATGTTTTTGACGATATAGTACAAGTTTGAAGGACATGCATTAATAAATTAGTGTGATCAAAATGTCAAACGGCTTTTGAACGAGATTTTTAATTATTTCAAATTAGATCAATCACGACTGTCCAGTCCACTATTAGGATATAAGGAATGGTTTTATGTGATGTGGTCATAGATTTATACAACGTGTTAATGAATTAACGCAAAACCTCATACACCCCAACTGATTTATAACAAAATAATTAGATTGAAACAATAATTTCATTATTTTTGTAGATAAAATTTAAAGTTTTTATGTCTTGAGGCAAAAATGATTTTTCATCGTCAATGAAAGCGCTAACGTACTCGTGGATACATTTTAATAATCTTGTTTTGGTAGTAAGTAGGGTGGGTGTGCCCGTGGGGCAGGTTGATATCGGGTTCAATAAATTTAAAATTTTACAAATAAAATATTTAATATTTTGAAAAAAAAAAAATGAAACCATGATAATTCGATTCGGCTCTCGATTCTAAACAAACTACTTTCGAGTTTTGCGTTAATTCATTAACACGTTGCATAATATATTACTAGCGTAAGGATAGGCCCGTCAGAATATTTTACAAAAACCTTCTTCATAGAAACAAAAATTTGCGCCATCTGTCATAACTCGTATACGAACTATATCGTGTAATATATTTTCTTCGATCGTTGTAGTGCTCTAAAGTGACATTTTTCCTTGCATTTTAGAGCCAACGAACTGGGGACAATAGTCAAGCTCATAGGCCATGTCCTTGCGCTAGTAATATTCTTATATTATTAAAGTATAATATTAAAGTCTTTGGATGTGGTGTTGAAAAAAAGTAAATTCTATCTTTCTCACGACTACGTGTGGGAATAATTGAATTTCCTTAGGTAAGTTGTATTTTTTGTTTTTGGCGATTTTGTCTAAAAGTCTTTTAACTTTTTGTAAGTTTTTTGAGTTTGTTGGAGTTTTTTTAGTTTAAATTTTAATACTAAAAAAAATATTTCCCATTTAATTTAGGTAATTAATCTCTATAAATAATTTGTTTTTAAATAAAGTAGACAGCATTACAAACAATTTACCTAACGGTAAACATTAAGACACTAAAACACATTAGATTCGATGCTGTACTCCAGAAAACATTAAAACATAATAAAAATAAACAGTTATTGCATTGTTGAGTCAATAATATTTACAATGTGGCAACCAGACCAAAACTAAATAGATACGGCCTAGACCTCTCTCTAAATGGATATGGAAACTGCGTTGCCTAAACTATTTCGAAAGATAATATGAAGCTACTCACACTTACGAAATACGATACTATTTTCAGGACAGGCGACAGAAATGTTGAGACCCTTAGAGTTATTCTGATTCCTATGTGGCCCTCCTGGTTAGTCGTATCGTCCAGTATGACTCGACCCATATGCCACGCACGACAAAGCGAGAAAAATGTCATGCCTGCACGGCTAGCATGCCACCCACGACAAAGCGTTTAAACGAGAAAAACTTAATGCGCGCCCTTTCTAGCATACGTAAAATAATAAGGATGGAGGCACATCTCGATTTTTGTCGTTTCCTCGGTGGTGGCATGCGAGATCTACTGCTCGCTTTTCCATAGGTATGCAAAGTAACAAAGACAGAGGCATCAGGTCTCTATTTTTATCATTTTTTGGGGGTGGCATTCTAGGCCCTCTGGGCTACCGTTGTTGTGCTCAAAGACAATGATGAGTATGTAATACTTATAGAGTGTACTGTGTATTATCGTCATCAAGGAGGTCTTCTGCTGGACACGGACCTCCCCAATGATTCCCACAACAACTCTTAGTTTAGTGTACTTAATTAGTATCCATCTTTTTCAGGGACCTCGACATTGTCGTGTATCGTAACTCTGGGTAAACTATCTGTATTGATTTATACATTTATTGTGATATTTGTTGGCAATCCTCTTTGACATATCGTCAAAATGTTATTTAGTGGAGAAATGCTAATTGGTACCCCACTGAAACTTTAAATAATAAATATTATTGATAGCCCGATAGGCAACTATCTTAGTTGGTATTTAAAACCTATTTATCCAATGTCAGTCAGGCATGTTTGTATCTTAAATTATGTATTGTATTTTTATATCTATCTTTTTTGTCTCGCCAATGGCCACAAGCCACAAGGCATCCAATTTCGTAATTTTTTCGAACCAGCTTTCTTTCTTTAGTACTGAATCCCGAATAAAGGGTTTCGTAGCACTTTCCGTTTGGCAATCCAAAGAAGCCAGCAACTGGTGAGAGGTGGCGCGAATCAGGATAGTTACGATCTCTCGATTCGGAGACCTAATTTAGGTCGCTGAAACAGCGGAGTTAGTTTTGTTATATCAAACCATTAAATTTAGTAAAATCTAAATAGTAAAAACTGTACCTACAATGTTATTTATGTAATCAATCCTGAATGTTTGTTACGCTCTGTTGGTAATAAATAAATAGGTGCTGGAACGTATTTTAATACTCTTCTTCTTATCGTGTGGGCAGAGCCCTTGGTGTCAGAGTTTTTTCAGACCGCCTTACGGCCTCTGACTTGGTTTTTATGTAACGACTACTACCACCAGAGATAGTAGCCGGGATCAACGGCTTAACGTGCCATCCGAAACACGGAATCATTTTTCTTTTCAGACAATCAGGTGATTCAGCCTGCAATGTCCTAACCAACTGGGGAAAAACGCACAAAGTGACATATCACTAGGTGTCCCCCGTAGGAATCGAACCCACGACCTCCGTATCGAGAGCCAATAGTTTTTAATACTTAAGCACCTATTACTAGATATATTTTTTATAAAATCTACATGTCCAAATGTAACCTACATCCTAAAAATAATGACAATATAACAATGAAATAGTAGTATACAACGTGTTAATGAATTAACGCAAAACTAGAAAGTAGTTTGTTTAGAATCGAGAGCAGAATCGAATTGTCATGGTTTCAACATAGGTAATTTTTTTCAAAATATTAAATAATTTTTTTGTAAAATTTTAAATTTACTGAACCCGATGTCAACCCACCGCACGGGCACACTCACCCTACTTACTACCAAAACAAGATTATTAAAATGTATCCATGAGTACGTTAGCGCTTTCATTCATTGCTGAAATGATAACAAATCATTTTTGCCTCAAAACTTAAAATGCGAATAACTTTAAATTTTAACTATCAAATAATGAAATTATTGTTTCAATCTAATTATTTTGTTATAAATCAGTTGGGGTCTATGAGGTTTTGCGTTAATTTATTAACACGTTGTATACATTATGTTTACAAAAATGTATACCCGCTGGTCTTATAAAACTTCTGGCTTTCTTAAGGCGATATTTGGACAACTACAATGATTGGCATCTTATTAGCATGGACCTATAGTAATCATTCTCACACTGTGCTACGAGGCCTACTTATACTTTCGAAATATTGTAATTGAGAAGATAAGTGAGACAAATTTAATAAAAATGTGGGTTAATTCTGCAGATTGCATCGCCAATTCCAATTTGCACATGCTTATTTTAACTTTCACCAAATAGCCACTCCGTCAGACGTCGCTTTAAATTATTTTAAAATTCAGTATTACCAGGCCTGCCTCCGTGGTCTTATAGTTAAGAGCATTGGCTCTCGATACGGAGGTCGTGGGTTCGATTCCCACGGGGGACACCTAGTGATATGTCACTTTGTGCGTTTTTCCCCAGTTGGTTAGGACATTTCAGGCTGAATCACCTGATTGTCCGAAAAGAAAAATGATTCCGTGCTTCGGATGGCACGTTAAGCCGTTGGTCCCGGCTACTATCTCTGGTGGTAGTAGTCGTTACATAAAAACCACGTCAGAGGCCGTAAGGCGGTCTGAAAAAACTCTGACACCAGGGCTCTGCCCACACGATAAGAAGAAGAAGACGGGTAGTACTAGTATTTATTCTGTGGTATTACTAGCATATTAAGATGAAATAAAAGGCATGATATCGAAAAAAGAGTTCATTTGATATCAATGAATGAATATAAATAAATAATGTTGCAAGTTAGTTGCAAGAAGACACTCTTTTTGACGTGCCACAGTAGGGAATTTTTTATTAGATGTAGTTTTAGTGGTTGCACTGAGAAAGGCTTTGCACAGGATAATTTTAGATTACGCGCTAAATTTTAAAGGGTGTTTCAGATTATTGAAACCCCTCTGTTGGAGAGGAGCATGCCCCGTATAGGCAGGTCGTGGGTTCGAATCCCGCTCGCCGCCCGAATTTTTCAATCTTTAATATTGAGACCCCTATTTAAATCCCTTAAATATAGTATCTAGTCGATATGCTATACGGAACACAAAATTTTTTCCAAGGTTACAATGTAGCTCCTATAATAAACAATTTGATTATTTGAACCAACCCTGAATATTTTTAATTCAGCATACTTTGCTCTACTTTACGTATAAATACTTATTAGATGTACACACGGCGACACAGCAAGCTAGGCAAAACCAAAATAAGCTGGCCGCGCGTAGGTAGAGTAATGTATAACGTCGCGCGGCCAGCTTATGTTTGTTTTGCGTAGCTTGATGTGTCGCCGTATTTACCTGCATACGCAACTAATTATTAATCAGATAAAGCTTTTGTTTTCTGCATTATTGAATGCAAAACTCGGTCAAGCGAGAACGTTTACCTCACCCCGGGTTCCGTACTAATCGTTTAATTACTAAAGCAGACTTGTTGTGTTGTCAACTCGCTGTTACATAAGTGCGAGTCTAAAGGCTCTTAGGCAACCTGTAGGTCGTGCAATACTAGAAGTAGTACGGTACTTAGGACGAGCCTTTATGTAATAAGCTAAGTATAGCTAGGCATGGATGTCATAATAGAATTATGAGAAATTTATACCAACAGAAGCCAAAAACCATTACCAATTTATAAAAAAAAAATTCGCTGTAGAAAAGATAGGCCAGAAACTCTATATCTATAACATAGAACATAGCATAGCATATGCTCACAACTATATTCCCCAAGGAGGTAGTCAGAGATATTATGAAAACTCTGAATGTAGTATGGCAACAAATATTATTACTATTAACCATTACTGTCTTTCTCTTCAATAAATATATTTACTTTCAAAACTCTGAACTTCCACATTTTACTAGTTAGGTACCGAAACTCTATCCTATGCCACTTATAATGAACAGTGGGTATAGTACATGCATCGAAATAGAAGCATGCAGGTTTCCTCGCGATGTTTTCCTTCACCGAAAAGCCTGTGGTATTATATAGTAGGTAATCTGGCAGTGGTTTTACAAATCGGTACATAAATTCCGAAAAACTCATAGGTCATACGAGTCGGCCTGCATGGCAGGCATGGTAAGGTTCTCGTCACTGGACCACCACGACATTTTATCATAACACTTCTTACTATATCTTGTTCAGTGGAATCAATAATATGGCATAGGTCTACCCAATATCAAACTGTACAAAAACATGTATAGTCATTCCTTACAGTCGCACTCAGATTGCCATAAGAGTGACAGAGCTAGATTAGACGTTAATCTATTACGTCTGTTAAACAAATGTCACCACTTTTTAAGCAAATTCAAGCAAAATTCGTTCTTAACGTAAGGAAATAGCTGAGTCTTCCAGCTGGACGTCTAGTGACAAAATGATTCAAGACGATTCCGTTTACTATTGACATTTCACTTATTCTAATGGGCGGTTGTCATAAGTGTGAATGGATTTCAAGTAGTTTCTGTGTCTTGCTTTATATTATTTATCTACCCCTATAATTTTATCTTTGATGGCTAATAAAAACGTAATTGAGTTTGTCTTGTGTATGTTTCTCCATCAGAATTTGGTTCGCTGTACCTACGCCTATCGGGTTTAGAATGTAATTACGGGAGGCATACACTAATATACTCTGTTATGGCCTGTTTTAAACTACAACGTGTTAATGAATTAGCGCAAAACCTCATACACCCCAACTGATTTATAACAAAATAATTAGATTGAAACAATAATTTCATTATTTTGATAGTTAAAATTTAAAGTTATACACATTTTAAGTTTTGAGGCAAAAATGATTTGTTATATTTCAGCACTGAAAGAAAGCGCTAACGTACTCATGGATACATTTTTATAATCTTGTTTTGGTAGTTAGTAGGGTGAGTGTGCCCGTGTGGTCGGTTGACATCGGGTTTAGAAAATATGAAATTTTGCAAAAAAATTATTAAATATTTTGATAAAAATTACCTATGTTGAAACCATGATAATTCGACTCTGCTCTCGATTCTAAACAAACTACTTTCTAGTTTTGCGTTAATTCATTAACACGTTGTATATGAATAATTTATAAATATTTATGATATGTTTAATGCATAAGATAATAGGTTTTTATTATGAAGGTTTTTTAAGACAAACCTACTGGATCGGTATCTTATATGGGTTTTTATTTTATCATGATTTCGAGAAATCGGAAGGAAAGTACAGCACCCAAAAATACGTGAATTGTATGGTTCGTTTACTCTTATGAATTTTATCTAAAACACAGACTATAGTATAATCTTTGATATACATATATAATAGGTAGGTATTTTGTTGGACCTGTTTAGTCATACTTCAAACGAATACTGACATTGTTATATATGAGTGAGATTTGTCAAGGCTCCAAGTTTAACCTAGCCAATGAATTGTGTACCTATTGTGTACCTTCCTATATTGTAATTCAATAGTATGTTTATCCTAAAAACTGGCCTCATAATAATGAAAATATGCCCAAAAATCTAATCAGATCGTCCTTCGCCCTTCGTCGTTCATAAATGTACGTGCATGGATTGTTCTGCTTTTTTTTGTGTGTGGATTTGGTGTATTTTTGTGAAAATTTGTACCTTTATAGTGTGTATTTTTTTAAAGTTTTAAGACATTTCTGCGGGAATTTTATAAACACAAATATGTGTTCAATCATTAGTTCTACTCATAAATGAACCGTATTGACGATTGACTTCGGGTCTAACTGAGTATGGGTCATAAATTAATATTTGTAGCTTATAGCTGGACAATTTTAGTGTACATACGCATACGCACGCAGTGTTGTATCATTGAGCAGCTGCTACCATACAGGAAATTGGTTGGAAACTCGAAAAACTAAGTTTGGATTTCAATTTTAACCCCTCCAGTCCAAAGAAACCATTTAACCTGAAATAAGTAATTTGAATTCAATGCGGTTTGCCAGGCTCGACCAACCTAATAATACCTAAACCACCTATTCTAGCAGTCTATCGATATAGTCCCTTTTCGCCGGATTCCTTATTGAACAGATCCGAAGAATTTTTTTTACACAATACCAAATTTTCTGAACGATAAGTTTGTATTCGGCTATTGTTATCGTTGACGGCTCAAACGAAAAGAGTTGCACAATATCTGTTTTGGATTTCCGAATTCGACTTTACCAAACCTACCAACTTTCGCCATGGAAAGCAAATTTTTTAAAGAAGTTTTTTCATCATCATCATTCCTTGACATCTGTTACAGATTATTTAAGCAGTGTTGTTGAAGAAACAGTTAAAATAATAAATACAAGTTACTAGTACGAGAAGCTACTCACTAACGTAAGGTTACCGACTATCGATGCCCACACGCACAGGAATCCTTTATTTTCTCTTTGAAAGAAGTTTTGGGTTCCTCAGTCCCTGTTTCTTTTCTACCACAGTACAATAAATGATATCATAACTAAGAATCATGTGTTCTGAGGAGAAGCGACGTCTAATTGAGTCACCGGGTGCGTGGGCGCAGCCTTGCTGTGCGCTTGCTTTACTTATATGGTTGTGTGTAGGACGTTTTCCGAGATTTAGAGCCTTTTTGAGATAAGAGTGTTGACGATTGATTCTTTAAGACTGGTTATTTTTGACGGAATTTATTTAATTTTATTTTGAATTTTCATCTATGATTATCATAGTTTTTTGTCGACCACTGTTCATATGAACGTAGACGTTTCCCAAGGTTTTCCTACCTACCCCTATCCCGACAGAAAGTAGTGGAGGTGTCGTAAACCAATATTTCTATCGAAGTAAAGTGTCGCGAAAATGCAGCGACGGGGGACAGAACAAGACGGGTGCCCAGGTTCCGCCCCTAAAACCGTATCCAGGAGCAGCGCACTTCATCGTTTTAGATGTATTTTATTGACAAAACCCCTTTCTGCAAACAGAATGGTGGTCCGCTTTGAACTGAGCATCATAATATAGGCCACGCCCGTACTGTGAAGTCATGACCGAATAATGGCGAAAGACCTAATTTAACTTGCGACACCTATCCGCTCCTTTCTTTCCTCCGTGCCCCTGTCTTTCTCATTCAGCTCTGTATTTGGTCCTAACTCATAGTGAGTGTCCATACCTCTCCGCAACGTGCCACAGACGCTCTCGTGTGCGTATTGTAGATAGCAAAATACATAAAATATATCCCAGACGACTCTTTACATAAGAGGCTTTCCTCATTACGTCAGAGCTAACAAACATTTGGTCTCGTCTTCCTTGAACGTAAAATTAAATGTTACGTGTATAATTTAATAATTGATTACTCGGTTTGTGTGGATTACCACAAATCAGGCGTTCGTTAGCTCGTAACCGGCATTGGAAACAGTGCTTGTGCAACCAAAAGATGCACGTTTGTGACGAACTGTTTTGATAGCACGAGTTAATCGTATTAAATGCGAGATTTTAATTGACAAATCGAGCATTATCTCTTTTATATTGATATCATCTCAGCCGATGGACGACCACTGGCTGGACAAAGATCGCCACAATGACCGGTCCTTCGCTGCCCTCATCCAACGGGTTTCCTGCCGCCAGTAGGTCGTCGTCCACCTTGACACCACGCTGCGCTCTCCGGTACACGGTTGCCACTAGAGAACTCTTCAGCGCCATCAACCATCTGTTCTGCGAGCAATGTGCCCCACCCATTGCCACTTTAGTTTCGCAATTATTTCGGCTACGTGGGCTACTCTGGTTCTTCTGCGAATCTCTTCATTTCTGATTCGATCTCGCAGTGAAACTCCGAGCCCTCTCTATTGCCCTTTCGATGACTTTTATTATTTTTATGAGGGCTTAAGAATCTCTATTTTTCTTTATTTTAATAACAAAAAATATTAGAATACAATAAAAGAAAGAAATCTAAAGTAATTACTATTCTGTGCTAAAACTATCAACCTTAACTAATAACTAAAAGTAACTAAAAAAAATGAGGAAGAGTTTCGATTCATTAGGAAACTTAAGCTAATATAAAATAATTTTCGTTATAAAATCACACTAGTACCTAATCATGCATCACTAACTACCAACACTTAACCTACATTTATGATCAAAAATAGATTGATAGATATCGGTGAAATGTAGAGATCGCGTGTGTATGTCAGTTTTAAACATTAATTTGTCAATAGCTTTGTATGGAATCAAGTATATAGATTTAAAACATAATTTCAGGTTGAACGTTTTATATTTCTTTAACGATTTCGGCCATGTCGACCTGTAGATAGGACTTTTATTCAAGAGTAATAAATATAACTATTAGCTATAACATCAAGTACGTATTAGTACGAGATACGAACGTAAGATCATGCACCTATCCCTTAGGCGAACGGCATGTGATTCATGTTAAAGTTTACACAGGGGTTCACACAATGCCACCGGGTTGCCTAGCAAAATCTTGCCGCAAGTACCTTTACCATGATGATTTATGGTACCATATTTACCAAAAATGCACCTATCTTTTAGGCCAGCGAATGGGGTGCCATCGGAAGGAGACCGATCTGAAGATCTCGAAAGACTAGGGTTGCCACCTCTCAGTCTGCCGCAACTCTAGGGTTGCCAGGTTCAAAGAAGTCATTTTTTACGAGAAATGCACCTATAAAGTAGGGACTTAATTTCTACACCAAATTGAAGCTATCGTCTTCCTCGACACGGTGGACCAGGGTTGCCAGCCTAAAAGCTGCCGCAAATGAGGGTTGCCAGCACTTTTACCAACAATTACACATACCTGATAGGAACGATTTTAACAAGTAAATGGGGTGCCATCGGAAGGAGACCGATCTAAAGAACTGGAAAAACTAGGGTTTTCACCTCTCAGTCTGCCGCAACTCTAGGGCTGCTAGGTTCAAAGAAATAATTTTTCAGCGAAAATTGCACCTGCAAAGTAAGGATTAATTTCTACACAAAATCGAAGCCATCGTCTTCTACCAGAGAGGAATCTCGCCAGACCTGATCTACCATGGAAACTCTCGTTTTCTAACATGTATACATATTACATAGGGCATACACTGAAATGCGTTACATACCTTCCTACCTAAGGTTAAATTAATTCTGAAGACGGATACCTATAGGTAAAGGTAAACCGATTATTTCATTCATAGTTAAATACGTTTCATACATATTTATAAACACTCTAGTACAGCAAACAATGTTGATATTTAATAATAAAAATGGACCAAGTAAAAGGACAATGGGCAAAAATGTCTGGAGTGTGGCCCCGCCCTACTAAACCTTCAGTAAGTATGGCATGTCTGTCTAATTGTTGGTCTATTTACATGCATTCAATAACATTAACGCGCATTCCAGAAATACTTTATTATTGAAGATAATATACATGGTGTAATAAAAAAACCCTATTAATAATTTTAACCTCTCGTTTAAAATCAATTGTTTTCGTCGCGCGGATCCGCGTTCCGGCATACCGAAGGTTAAAGGGCTAGTTAATACCATCAAAACGAACAACTTTCACCACGGAGACAACTTCGAAAAAATAATACAATCTGGTGTTTTAGACAAAACTGCAGTAGGTACCTTCAGCCGAATTTTTCCCCAACGTTCTCTCTGTAGGTAACGTTGTTCAGTTTGATGGTGTTAAATTAAATATTACTAGAGTGTCTTATTACACCAGTATACACTGACACCAACGAAAACTCTAGCACACAACAAATTCTTTTTAAATTTTCTGCCTAAGCTCAAATTGTTTTCTTTTTAACCGACTTAAAAAAGGAGGTTATCAATTCGATTCGTATGTATGAATCATTCCCATCACGTCGCTTCCCATGACGCCGCTTCTGTAGATGTGCCTTGATTATATTCCCATCATGTCGCTCCTTCTATGTGAGTACAGGCGAATGTAATATTAAAGGAATTGCAAAATATTAGGGCTTCCAAACAAATATACAAAATTTCATAGGTGTATGTATGTTTGTATGTATGTTTGTCCACGCATATCTCCGAAACTATTAATCGAATTGTGACCATTCTTTTTTTATTGGCTTACATTTACTCCAATTTAGGGAACAATTTAAGTTACATCAAAATCGGTTCAGTAGTTTTCAAGATAATTATGAACGTGTACGTGTAAGTGTGACGGCCTGGTTTGTATGTATTTGCATGATAACTTTGGCATTTCTAAAAATTATAATTTTATTTGAAGTCATTCCGCCCCGCCACAGACCGACGCATGCTTGGACTCATAGTTACAGTGCACCAATAAATTTGACACAGCTCAGTCATTTGAAGTTGTATTTTTATACCATTAATGTTGTAAGATAGCTTATAAAATTCTGTATTTTTTATGTAATAGCTATAATCACAATAAAGCTACCGGCACAGATTATTTAATAGTTACTACCGTAACAGATACTGCACTCTCTTAGAAAACACTGATTTCGCGCGCTTTTACAGACAACCGAGTCTTACGATCTGTCACCGCGACGAACGACGAACTTAAACGCGTCTTATGTCAATTAACCTAGAGTCGATATCACATTGTCCGTCACGCGCCTCTGACGTAACTACCGAAACGCTAGGGTTGTTTATTGTCAGAAAATACCCTCCATCACCAGGAATTTATTTTCTTCAATCTTATTTTCCAAAATAACGTTTAAACCAAGTTCGAAGACTACGGGAATTACTTCTCCTGAAAGGAATTTCTTTTTTGCGAAAAAAATTTAAACCAACAACTAGTTACCAACATTGATAAAATTATTCCGTTTATTTGTATCTTTATTTATTATTTTGTTTGTATCTTGTACAAACGATAAAAACAATAGCGTTGTTATACCGGTATTCTAAGTATTTTTGCACATATTATTTTCAACACAAAAGTTTGCTTTTGGATAAAACTAAATTAAAATTTACGTAAGTAAGTACCTTTTTTCATCCGTAGGCAATGTGAAAAATGACATATTTTGTTAGATTGTCTACCAAACATCACAATAATTATTAGCAGGCATATTTTCCCAAAAGAAAACCGTCCAGTACAGCATGGGTAGCATGCCAACCCGCGATAGCTGTGATACAGCTATATCACGTCTTTTATCTCTTTCGTTTGTGCGCGAACGAAGGAGATAAAAGACGTGATATAGCCGTATCACGGCTATCGCGGGATGGCATGCTACCCGTGCTGGAAGTACGCAATCGCGATAGCGTGTGATAGCCCTATGTTATTAACATCTTGCAAGGTAGGTGTGACGTAGGTACTTTATCGCAGCTGTCAGACGTGAGTGACGGAGCACTGCTACCGGTTTCCGAGAAAACTGGAGGAATGATTGCTGGTAGGTAACAAAAAATACAATAAATTTAAAATATTTCAGTAAATACACATTTTTCAATTTAGGTGTTGTAGAATACACCTTTCTACTAAGGGTTGGTTGAGGTTGATGTATATAATGAAACACAGATATAGTCTTCACTAGGGAATGTGACTAGCGCACGTCCGCACAGCACGGCGGTCAGTGCACGAATACCGAGCGAATGAACGATAGATATTCACCACAGACCGCACCTGCCGATAGACGGCGCTACCGGCGCTTTCCACATTAACTTCTCTTTATTGCCGTACACTACATCCCTTTCTTGTTTTAATTTATTTTTTACGTTTACTCGAATCTTCCACCGCTTCGGAAGGTATAGCCCGTGGAGAAGAAGCGGCGCAAGAAACTCCACAGTTTAGCTAATCTCTTAAATCTTATTTACAATACAGTGTTGACTGTTATCAATGCTATTACATTAAACAAATTACGAATAAGTTATTGAGACTAATTTGTTTACAGAAAATAGATATTTATCAAATATTGATATGAAATTGTCAAACACCAAATTCAACGATAAACAATGTTTATGGAAATTACAATCTCCTTATATTAACACATTTCAGTTATTGTTACTTCTGTTCTATACTATCCCTTCCCTGTAAAAATATTTTTCTATTGATAGGTAGGTAAGTAAACCTACAAAAATAACGTTCCATAGATCTTTATTATCTCTTATTTATTTATTTTGGCTAACTACTAGTCAAAGTCACTGCTTCAAGATCGTATCCATTTCCGTTTTATCAAATTAAGGAGGTAAGGACAAAAGAGTGAATCTGTGATAAGCACATACACTTATGCATTCAAAATATTCTGGCGGGTGCCAGCCATTGCAATAAAGCACTCACAGCTATTTTATTTGCATGACCCTTTAGCTTTTGCTAACAACTTGATAGTTGCATGGCTCTGTAACCCATATCATTTTATTGTTGCATGATATTTTAGCTTTCGCTAACAACTTCATAGTTGCATGGTCCTATAACCCATATAATTTTACAGTTTCATGAATGCTGATATAACGCTGACTGACAACAATATTAAGTAAGGTACACTAGGTCGCTTTCGTTACCAGCTATGTTCAGTAGTTACCTATAGTTAGTCGACTAGACTAGTTTTGAGAAATCAGCAGTTTCAATTTAATAGACCCGTTTAATATGTAGATACTATTTTACGAACCATACAGTTATATCATTTGGTAGGCTTTAAAAAAATAATGCTATTTTTAATTACAATTTACATGAATTAAGTGCAACTGTTGTTTAAACTTAATTGCCTGGCGTCATATTATTACAGAACTGCAAATCATTGTGTTTTTTGACTTGCTTGCACTGAAATTATATTCTTTATTTAAAATATTATGAATTTATGATTAACCGATTTGGTTCAAGTACAGTATAGTATACTTTAACACACACAAACGATTAAATTAACAGTGCAGTGCCTGCAGTGATTAGGTAAGATACAGATTTTATCTATACAAAGAAGAAAGTGCAGTAAGTCATTAATTCCTTTATTCATAGCGTAGCTACTCACAATAATTAATGTCAATGGAATGACCAACTACAAGCTGCTAATAATTACTTATTTGACTTGTCATCTGAATGACCAACTACGAGCTGCTTATAATTATTTATTTGACTTGTCATTTGAATGACCAACTACAAGCTGCTGATAATGAAATAACAGTTTTTTTTTTCAATTGAATGACCAGCTGCAAGTTGCTAATAATTATTTTATTTATTTGATTTGTCATCTGAATGACCAACTACAAGCTGCTGATAGTAAATTTGATAGCATTTCATGCCCAACTAAAAGTTGCAAATGTCAATTGAATGACCAGCTACAAGTTGCTAATGTCAATTAAATGAACAGCTAAAAGTTGCTAATGTCAATTGAATAACCAGCTACAAATTTCTAATGTCAATTAAATGACCAGCTGAAAGATGCCAATGTCAATTAAATGACCAGCTGAAAGATGCTAATGTCAATTGAATGACCAGCTACAAGTTTCTAATGTCAATTGAATAACCAGCTAAAAGCTGCCTATGTCAATTGAATGACTGAATGACCAGCTACAAGTTACTATGTCAATTAAATGACCAGCTGAAAGATGCCAATGTCAATTGAATTACCAGCTACAAGTTTCTAATGTCAATTGAATGACCAGCTGAAAGATGCTAATGTCAATGGAATGATCAACTACAAGCTGCTAATAATTACTTATTTGACTTGTCATCTGAATGACCAACTACAAGCTGCTGATAGTAAAGGAGAATGGTCATCTGTGACCCAGGCCCAACAACAAAGTGACCTATCCCAGTTTTTTTGTGACATTAAGTATAACTAAAATATATAATTTTTTTTTTCAATTTGTGTGGCTAACACCTAAATATTGCCTGGTGAATTTCTCCAGGCGCAATACTAAAAAACAATACTTTTCACACACTTCTAGCGATTATATCTATTAAAGACTCTGCAGATGCATGTGATTCTGATGACAATATAATAATATGGTATTATCCAGCTGATCTGATGATGGAGCTGGAAGGTGGCTAGTGGAACTCTTGTTTGACTACTAGCATACCCATCGAGTTTGGGCTCATTGGAATCGTCTTGATGAGTCCTATGCATTGCAGTTGGTATCGAGGGTCTGATGATGGAGCGGGAAGGTGGCTAGTGGAACTCTTGTTTGGCTACTAGCATACCCATCGAGTTTGGGCTCATTGGAATCGTCTTGATGAGTCCTGTGCATTGCAGTTGGTATCGAGGGTCTGATGATGGAGCGGGAAGGTGGCTAGGGGAACTCTTGGGTGGCTACTAGCATACCCATCGAGTTTGGGCTCATTGGAATCGTCTTGATGAGTCCTATGCATTGCAGTTGATAGCGAAGGTCTGACAGTTAATTTGTAAAATAAAATTAAAATCAACCTGTGTTTTTACACAAAGTCATGTTGATTTTATTCGATACCTACTATATTTTCATTAACATTTTTAAGTTTGGACTGAAAGTAGAAAATTCTTAATAACCTAATTCTCAATGTCCTTTAATACATACATACCCAGTGTGGGATGATCAAAATAATTTTGATATATCCATGCCAGTCCACGCCCACCCCAGGTAAAACATTATACTAATTAATACACAAGTACAATCTTCGTCACTTATTTCATCTATGTTTTTGTTTAAGGATGACCTTTGTTCGAAAGCCAGGGTATCATCATCATCATCATCATCATTATCATCATCATCATCATCAGCCAATCATCGTCCACTGCTGAACATAGGCCTCTCCTAAGGCGCGCCACAAAACTCTGTCCTCGGCCTTCCTCATTCAGTCGCACCCCGCTACTTTTTTTAGGTCGTTTGTCCAGCGGGCAGCAGGGCATCCCACACTACGCCTGCCAGTTCGTGGTCTACACTCTAGAACTCTGACACCCCATCGGTTGTCAGTTCTTTGGCAGATATGAACAGCCCATTGCCACTTCAGCTTGCTAATGCTGTCCAGCCAGTGTATTCTGCATACTAATAATGTCACCTACATGACCTCCATTCAAACCAGTTAGATGGTTCGTTATGTGCTGAGGAATATCTTGTAACGGCTTGTGCAGCAAGTGATGTTGGCAAATGTAGGCAAGATTGGATACAAAGAACTGGTAGCAGCTGCGAAGATTCACGTTTATCGAATTAGGCACTTGTCAAAGTTGGGTGCTGTTGCAATTATCAAAGAAACACCTAAAACCTAACCACCTGCTCGCCTAACATCTTGGACATTTACCATTTTGGAATGGTAACAGGAGCAGGGGCAGCAGCCAGGAGCTTGCTGGTCTTGATAAGTTGTAGCATTAATTCTATGCCTACAAAAAACGTTCCAGCTCTATCATTAGATACCTACTTGTTACAAAATGCAGAGAATAGGACTCATCAAGACGATTCCAATGAGTCTAAACTCGATGGGTATGCTAGTAGCCACCCAAGAGTTCCACTAGCCACCTTCCCGCTCCATCATCAGACCCTCGATACCAACTGCAATGCACAGGACTCATCAAGACGATTCCAATGAGCCCAAACTCGATGGGTATGCTAGTAGTCAAACAAGAGTTCCACTAGCCACCTTCCAGCTCCATCATCAGATCAGCTGGATAATACCATATTATTATATTGTCATCAGAATCACATGCATCTGCAGAGTCTTTAATAGATATAATCGCTAGAAGTGTGTGAAAAGTATTGTTTTTTAGTATTGCGCCTGGAGAAGTTCACAAGGCAATATTTAGGTGTTAGCCATACAAATTGAAAATAAAAATTATATATTTTAGTCATACTAAATACATAAAAAAAACTGGGATAGGTCACTTTGTTGTCGGACCTGGGTAAATTTTGTATGGGCCGTGACCCTTCTCCTTTGATTGCATTTGATGCCCAGCTAAAAGTTGGAAATGTCAATTGAATGACCAGCTACAAGTTGCTAATGTCAATTAAATGAACAGCTGAAAGTTGCTAATGTCAATTGAATAACCAGCTACAAATTGCTAATGTCAATTAAATGACCAGCTGAAAGATGCCAACGTCAATTAAATGACCAGCTGAAAGATACTAATGTCAATTTAATGACCAGCTACAAGTTTCTAATGTCAATTGAATAACCAGCTAAAAGCTGCCTATGTCAATTGAATGACTGAATGACCAGCTACAAGTTACTTTGTCAATTAAATGACCAGCTGAAAGATGCCAATGTCAATTGAATTACCAGCTACAAGTTAATATTACATTCGCCTGTACTCACATAGAAGGAGCGACATGATGGGAATAGAACCAAGGCACATCTACAGAAGCGGCGTCATGGGAAGCGACGTGATGGGAATGATTCATACATACGAATCGAATTGATAACCTCCTTTTTTAAGTCGGTTAAAAAGAAAACAATTTGAGCTTAGGCAGAAAATTTAAAAAGAATTTGTTGTGTGCTAGAGTTTTCGTTGGTGTCAGTGTATACTGGTGTAATAAGACACTCTAGTAATATATAATTTAACACCATCAAACTGAACAACGTTACCTACAGAGAGAACGTCGGGGAAAAATTCGGCTGAAGGTACCTACTGCAGTTTTGTCTGATACACCAGATTGTATTATTTTTTCGAAGTTGTCTCCGTGGTGAAAGTTGTTCGTTTTGATGGTATTAACTAGCCCTTTAACCTTTGGTATGCCGGAACGCGGATCCGCGCGACGAAAACAATTGATTTTAAACGAGAGGTTAAAATTATTAATAGGGTTTTTTATTACACCATGTATATTATCTTCAATAATAAAGTATTTCTGGAATGCGCGTTAATGTTATTGAATGCATGTAAATAGACCAACAATTAGACAGACATGCCATACTTACTGAAGGTTTAGTAGGGCGGGGCCACACTCCAGACATTTTTGCCCATTGTCCTTTTACTTGGTCCATTTTTATTATTAAATATCAACATTGTTTGCTGTTCTAGAGTGTTTATAAATATGTATGAAACGTATTTAACTATGAATGAAATGATCGGTTTACCTTTACCTATAGGTATCCGTCTTCAGAATTAATTTAACCTTAAGTAGGAAGGTATGTAACGCATTTCAGTGTATGCCCTATGTAATATGTATACATGTTAGAAAACGAGAGTTTCCATGGTAGATCAGGTCTGGCGAGATTCCTCTCTGGTAGAAGACGATGGCTTCGATTTTGTGTAGAAATTAATCCTTACTTTGCAGGTGCACTTTTCGCTGAAAAATTATTTCTTTGAACCTAGCAGCCCTAGAGTTGCGGCAGACTGAGAGGTGAAAACCCTAGTTTTTCCAGTTCTTTAGATCGGTCTCCTTCCGATGGCACCCCATTTACTTGTTGAAATCGTTCCTATCAGGTATGTGTAATTGTTGGTAAAAGTGCTGGCAACCCTCATTTGCGGCAGCTTTTAGGCTGGCAACCCTGGTCCACCGTGTCGAGGAAGACGATAGCTTCAATTTTGTGTAGAAATTAAGTCCCTACTTTATAGGTGCATTTCTCGTTAAAAATGACTTCTTTGAACGTGGCTACCCTGGAGTTGCGGCAGACTGAGAGGTGAAAACCCTCGTTTTTCCAGTTCTTTAGGTCGGTCTCCTTCCGATGGCACCCCATTTACTTGTTAAAATCGTTCCTATCAGGTATGTGTAATTGTTGGTAAAAGTGCTGGCAACCCTCATTTGCGGCAGCTTTTAGGCTGGCAACCCTGGTCCACCGTGTCGAGGAAGACGATAGCTTCAATTTGGTGTAGAAATTAAGTCCCTACTTTATAGGTGCATTTCTCGTAAAAAATGACTTCTTTGAACCTGGCAACCCTAGAGTTGCGGCAGACTGAGAGGTGGCAACCCTAGTCTTTCGAGATCTTCAGATCGGTCTCCTTCCGATGGCACCCCATTCGCTGGCCTAAAAGATAGGTGCATTTTTGGTAAATATGGTACCATAAATCATCATGGTAAAGGTACTTGCGGCAAGATTTTGCTAGGCAACCCGGTGGCATTGTGTGAACCCCTGTGTAAACTTTAACATGAATCACATGCCGTTCGCCTAAGGGATAGGTGCATGATCTTACGTTCGTATCTCGTACTATATAGAGATGTAGGTAAATAAACGAGACCTTGAATTTCGTTTCAAGTCAAACTTGGACTTTATTGTCTAGTATTATTTGTGGTCACTATACTGTTAATCATGGTTTACATGAGTCTCGGTCAGTTGCAGAAACGTTCATTAGAGTTAATCCTCCATTAAATCTCTCGCTACTACGTCAACAAGACAAAAAGCGACAGCAAGAGATTTAATGGAGGATCCACTTTAATGAGCGTTTCTGCAACTGAGAAATGAAAATTCATTCATTCACCCAAATGTAGCTATAGCTTATCATAATAGCTATTAAAATGCAAAACATGCTTGATTTCTTATGATTCAATTTTTTTTTGCAAATAATTTTAAATACGTTGGCACATAGCAGGTTATCCATCGTTATACTTACGTAGGTAAGAGTATAATTGAGCAGTAGGCAATTAAAATTCCGTCGCACAACAAAATAGCTTCGATGCAATGCAGCTTGACTTAGTTAATCTCTTTTCAAACCATCAATTAATTAGTTGTACGGCTTGTACCGAAAAAAAAGTATAATAATTTGCTATTCACTTAATTACATACACATTGCCTATGATTCACTATAATACTTGGTAATAAATAGCTTGATCGAATATTTTTAGAAAGCGGTGTCTGTGATACTTATTTAGAGTTTTCCGTGGTAAGAAGGTATGCTATGTGGGGTTGAATCCGAAGCCATTAAATTATTCCTTGCTTGATTTTTACGCGTTTTATTCGAGCACTAGCGGCGCCCGCGACTCCGTACTATATATATCATATCTTTTGATTGAGTTAATCGATTGCGATGAAACAAAGCCTTAATGTTAATCTAAACCCTACCCTACCTTTAGTGAAAACCCCATCCAAATCGGTTCGACCGTTTTTAAGTGATGCGCTCACAAACAAACAGACAGACAGACAAACAAACAAAAAATCTAAAAATGGTCTCAATGCATTCCATTACGTGTGCTTAACGCCCCAAATTTTTTTTTTGCGAATATCTTCAATGTACATTCACGCCAAGTTTAGAATTTTATTATAATTATGTACCTATATAGATTACGCAAAAACGGCTTATCGCCATGTTGATGCGGTTCGAAAGCCTATAATGATAAGTAAGTACGAAACGAACACGTAGTAGTGAATAAGTACTATTATTTTCTAATCCGGAATTACTTTGGTCATAGATTCCATGCAGACTAATTCGCGGACAAAAGTTATTTTGCTGTATATTTTACATCAAAGGTAAAATAATTTATTTATGAATATAAGAACTTTGAGCCCACTTAATAAACGTAAATTGTTTTTAAGCTACCACCGCTTCAGTAGACCTACCATAAGTTTTCACTGTACGTATAGTTACGGTGCCAATTTTGTATGACAGAATTAGTTCTCAACGTAACCACTAGGAGCGCTGTACGAAATTCAATACAAAACTTGTAGTTTTACTTACTTACTGTAGTTTACAGTGTAAACTCATGGTAGGCCTACAGAACGCGTTGTCGCTGTAGAGAAGATGTGGCCATGCGGAAATTCTACAACAGAACACATCTTCATCTTTATGACTATTACAATGTAAATTGTTTTTTAAGCTATTATGTACACACGGCAACAGATCAACCTACCCATAGTTGAACTATATGTTCATGGATATAAGGTCGAACATGGGTAGGATGATCTGTCGCCGTGTGTACATACAGTCTTTTTTTTCATATCGAGGCATGTAATGTACCCACTGTCCATTACAAGTGGCGACGGGCCACTCCCCGTCACACTGGACGGAGTTTCGGTACTACTAGTGAAACGTGGATGTTCTGAAGTTTCAGAATATCTCTGACTACCCCCTCGGGGAATATAGTCGTGAGCATATGCTATGATATGCTATGCAGTCAATTTAAAAAGAAATACTCTACAATTTTGATGCTATTAACACAGACCCATGCATTTTGGTCATTTAAATAATCTCTTAATGATTTGCTTACTGATAGTCCCGTGACCAAGATTAGAAACTGTACCACATTCTGTACGCAAATGTACCATTCTTTTGTTGCCTTCATGTTATATTATGACACTTGGTGTGTGAAACACGCGGTGTTAGTTCACGAACTCTAATTAGCATACTCCACACAGAACGCAGAGACTATAGATGCAGAGGGTCATGCTAGATAACGTTCTGTTTTATTTAGTTTTCGGGTTCAAAGTAGCATCTTCTTTTCTGTAGACGAGGTTTACTGTAATGGAGATAAAGAAGAGCTACGAAACCTGCAGAGTTAGGAAGTCCCAATCAAACACCTGTGTCCTGTACAAAAAGGTTCCCTAATGTACGGTCTTGTATCCAATGACTTTTTATATTTCATTTTATGTATACAAGAGAGAAATTTAATAATAGTTACACCTAAGTCATGTTTTTTTCAGTTTCTGGTGAAGATGCATCCATAATTTATCTTACGAAGCGTAAGTATAAAGCACAACAAAATTCATCTTTTTTTTACCTACTTCCGTACACGATTTTAAATTTGATTTGATGAATTATCAATATCAAATTGATCAACTATCTATAAAGAACAGTGTCTCGTCATTTCGTCTCTACTACAGGGTACATATAGTACCTCACACTACCTACTATTGACATTGAATACTTATCGAAGATCATTATTGAATAGAACCTCCCACGTCCTAAATAACTATTGGTGATAATCGGCTTGTACTCTATAGTCTTTTTAGAGAAAAGGTTAAAAGGCGTACCTTCAACAAAAAAAAATTATTCTATGATTTTGTACTTCTTTAGTCGGATTTGATTTCAGAGAAAATAAGTACTGGCACTTCGTATTTATGACGAGAATGAGATTAGCGAAATACAATCAGCTGACCCAAATGTTTAGAGCTTCTGACATTTTCTTAATTTTGATATTAAAACTAAAGTTGAGAAATTGTCCATAATTTTACTTTTCACTATTTATTTACTAGTTATTGCCTGTGACTCCGTCTGCGTAGCCGTTAAAAAAGTAAGCTATTTAATGTGTTAATCCAGAACATATTCTATCTGGGTACCAAACATCCAAATCCGTTCAGCGGTTTATGCGTGACAAACATCCAAACTTTGACATTTATAATATTAGTGAGATTTTTTTTTTCAATTTTAATCCATATTTGTCTATTGCCGACTAATACATGAAGATACGTCTTCTACAACGATCTATGCTCTATGACACCATACAAGCGGGTCTGGCAAGCTAAACGCATGGCAGAACGCGTTTACTTTCTCTCTCGATTCATTTCCACGCACCAATTGTTTGGGACACCTGACTTCTGCCCGGCACCGGTCGCACTGGTAATATTCATTGCGTAAACTTTACATTATTGTGTTATTATTATCTCTCAATTTTTTGCATCGATCTTAGTAGGTCAATGGATGCGACTTGGAAAATAAGTCTTGTTCGTTTTTGTTTAGATGTTAATTCGTTTAAAAGTGTATCACTTCCTAGTGCTAAATGTCAACGCTCATTTAGTGCTCATTTGCATGAAAAATATCACCTAGCTTCAATTAATTGTCAGTAATAGCCTTAGACAATTTATATAGGGACTCGCCTTGCGGTAGCATTTCCCCTCTGCCATGGTATAAGAACATCTTCTGCATTTACGCCCAATTTTATACCTAATCACTAAACGAGACAGCCTATAGCGAAACAATAATTTTGAACTTAGAACGTTTGGGGTTCAAACGAGACTACTTTTCATGATTTTTAACATTCAAAATTAGAATCTAAACTTATGGGGAATAAAATTAAAAGTTGCGGATTTCATGTTACCTCGCCCCCCGCAAAAAGTGGCAGAAATGTTTCTTAGTAGAATGACACGCGTAACTTGTCCCTATATAAATTGTCTAAGGCAATAGGCACGGGTTTATATCGAATTCGAAATATTAACATGACAATTTGAGCAGTGTGCTTACCTAGGTACTGGCTAATTGGGCAGTTATACTTCATACTCTTTTATACAGGGTGTAAAAATAAATACGTTAAATATTTTATTAGCACCCTACCTCATTCAGACAATCCAACTGAATAACTTTCTGACTTAGATAATGGGTTTGTAATAGATTTAAGGAAACTGAAACTCAACTGTTCCATAAAATACGAGTAACATCAATGGCAACTCGATCTAACTAAATGTATCGAACAGCAGATTTTTTTTACGATTTCATTGTTGATCCCATTGATGTGAGAGTTATTCTATTTTTTGGTCTGAAGAATGTATCGATTTTAAGTTTACACCCTATACAGGGTGTTAGGGTAAACAGTTGCATTACTTTAAGGGGTGATTGCACCCGTGATACTGAACAACTTTCTCTAAGAAACCTATAGAAAATTCATAAAAAAAATGTTGGACTTCCCATACTAAATGTAATCATCTGATCGAACTTTTGCATGAAAAGTCGAAAAAAATTGCGAATTTTTATAGGTTTCTTTGGGAAAGTTCAGTATCATGGGTACAATCTCCCCTTAAAGTAATGCAACTGTTTACCCTAACACCCTGTATACATAATAAGATTTTTTTTTGTAGATGGAATAAGTACATACTAATTAGTTAATTACCTACATCAATCCAAATCTTAAATATTTGAATATTTACATCAAAATAAAATTATTTAATCGACGTCCGTTCTTTCTTATAAAAGACATCAACGGGGCACGCATTTTCTGCAAAAGCCACAATACAAGTAAAAAAAATTAAATGAAATTAAAAAAAAAATGGTTAAGTAATGAGTTAATAATTGATCTAAAACGATTCGTTATAGTGATGAATATAATTGATTTAGAGGAAAGTGTTAAAATAAATAAATACATAGTGTATCTGAAATGCGTTACATACTTTACTTTAGGAGTGCTTCAGTCCATCAAACTGAAAAACTTTAGCAATGGGACCAACATCGATATCGCGAACACCCTGTATATATGGACCAGAATATACTTAATGATTTATGTATGAGTCAAGAATGGCATTGCTTAGTGGTATTAGGTTCCAAGTAAAATACTGGTATGACAAGTCGCATGACTTCAAGGTCAGACGGTAGAAACTAGAGCATATTTATGTAATATTGACCAAACGTTTATGACAAAATAATTCCTTTAAAGTACGAGTGAATAGGCATCTTCTGGGTAAGCTCGCTACATCTACGACCCCATCTTCGTCCTGAGGACTGGATTGAGGTCAAGAGCAAACCCATAGTTAATAAAAAAAAAAAAAAAAAAAAAAAAAAAAATGTCAATTCATTAATGTTTCACCACGCAAGATTTTGTGATTACATTTTTTGTATAATATAATAAAAATAAATAAATTATAATAAAATACACATAATTATTAATCTTGTTTCTCTTTGCAAAACTTTATAATTCTCTTTATAACTTAAAATCAAAACTTTAAAAAGAAAAACGTTTTTTTTTGTTATTATTTTGTCTTTAATTTTTTATATAAAAGTTATTAATCTAATCTCTATTTAGAACAAAAAGTTGTGAGTGTTGTGTGGTGTTTTTAATAGTTAAATTTTTTTTCAGTCAACTTACATTTTCAGCAGAAATAGCGCTGTCGCATAATGTAATGCCGAAAACGCAGAGACAGCACACGAGAGCACTAATTTTACGAACCATTTTGTCACAACCACAGATTGATTAAACTTTAAAGTTAAAAAAGTTACTGGCACACAATAATTAAATTTCGAATTTCGATCGTGTTTTTAGCAGCGAGCGGCGAAAGGTGCACGACCGATCGCAGTATGGAACGCAACTTGCGAATGTGGTGATTTTTGAAAGGCCCGCGTAGGAGGGTTCGCGCCTATTTCATAGCAACGTTCCGTTCCATGCATTCACCGTTTAAGTGTCGCAATGTATAATGGTGTTTGTTTAACTGAGTGAAATAGTTTGTTTGAGTTTTTGCAATGATATTAATTACAGGAGTAGAATGTTATTTTTCTCTACAGGTCACTTGTGGTCTTAATCATCATCATCAGCCTATATAAACGTCCCACTGCAGGAAACAGGCTTAACCTCAGGGAGGGTGTATGGGCATTATTAGTCCACCACGCGTGCCCAATGCGGATTGGTAGGCTTCACATACACATCAGAATTTCTTCTTCAGCCTTATGCAGGTTTCCTCAGGATGTTTTCCTTCACCATTTGAGAGCAGTCGGTATTAGGTACATAAGTTAGAAAAACTCATTGGTAAATGACATCTTGTCCGTGCGGATTTGAACCCGGACCCCCGTAATTGTGTCCATACGTCCCCAACGCGCGACCGACGCTCTTAATAATGTTCTCTATTTTGGTCATTTAATAATTTGACTGTTAACTAAGTAAGTATATGTATAAGTGTCGTTAAGGTATCGATATGCTATCGATATAGTATTTAATGAGGCCCAATTAAAGCCTTTATGGTTATGTAAAGTTGGAAATGTTGTAATGTCCTAACTTGGTTTCTTTTTAGGGTTCCGTACCCAAAGGGTGAAAAAGGGACTCTATTCATAAGCCTACGCTGTCCATCCGTCCGTCCGTCCTAGCTTAAGAGGGCTGTATTTTCTGAACCGTAATAGAATTATAATTTTTCTTCTTCTTATAGTGTGGGCAGAGCCCTGGTCTCAGAGTTTTTTCAGACCGCCTTACGGCCTCTGACGCTAGAGACCACCGACCACTATGGTCGGGACCAACGGCTTAACGTGCCATTCGAAGCACGGAATCATGACAAATAATTAAAAAATACAAAAATACAAAATTAAGCGGGGACCACCATACAGGAAAGTAGTTTTTCTCACCTTTTTTTTTTCGCGCTTTATCGTAAAAACAGGTACAAGCGTCCAACTTGGTGTGATTATAGTGCAAACTCACAGTACAGAAACAAAAAACAACGATACAGACGTACTGTCTGTATAGTACAGCAAACAGCAGTAGCAGCAGCAGTAGTGTTTCTCTACAGTAAGAATAAATATAGTAGAAAATGGCCAAATGTGAGTCGGGCTCGCGTTAAGGACCCTTAACAAAAATGTAAGTTAATATACAGGGTGTAAAATTAAATGCTTTACATATCGAACAGTGCGCTTCAGACCATCAAATTGAACACTACAGAAACAACATCGAAATGGTAAAATAAAATCTCAACCAAAATTGTATTAAACAGCAGATTTTTTTTCGCTGTTACGAAATTAGTCCTATAGTAAAAGTTATTCAGTTGGATGGGATAAAGCACCCCATAAAGTAAAGTATGTAACGCGTTTAAGTTTACACCCTATAATTGTCTGGCAAATAAAGAAAGTGAAGGTTAGTAGGTCGTCGTCAAATGTAAATGTTTGTTTTCATTTTTAGTAAGTAATTTAAATTGCATTTAATTGCCCTTTGTAAATATTTGTTTCTTTCCTACCTACGCAATGAAATTCTAGGTAAATAAGTTTCCAGACATTATTTAGTTTTCCTTATAACTAAGTAATTAATAATTATAACAATGCATGTTGTTGATATTAGTACCACATTACGATAAGGAGAGGAGACGTACGTTCGTTCACTCGTTTCATTTAGTTAGTCATTCAGTCGTGGTGACCGTGTGTTCATATAATATTGTACAATTATAAATAAAATTAATTATTTGAATAAAATGTGTGAGAAGTGGGAAAACGACGAAGTGGTAGAAAGATTCAGGGAGTATTTGAGGATACCAAGTGTTCATCCTGATGTGAATTACGGTGAGAAAATATGTTGGCAGAATTTTTTTGCAGTGTTACTTTGCTACACGTATTTTATTTACTTAGGTGCCAAATCGTCTAATATAAATAAAATAAATTATTTGGATAAAATGTGTGAGAAGTGGTGAAACGACGAAGTGGTAGAAAGATTCAGGGAGTATTTGAGGATACCAAGTGTTCATCCTGATGTGAATTACGGTGCGAAAATAAGTTGGCAGAATTTTTTTGCAGTATACAGTATACAGTACACGTATTTTATTTACTTAGGTGTACTGTACTGTATACAGTATACAGTACACGTATTTTATTTACTTAGGTGCCAAATCGTCTAAACCAATAAGTTATTTAACTTATTGATTTAGACGTTATTATTTAATAAACCAATAAGTTAGTTATAATTGAACATAATATTAATTACTTATATTTTAGTTTTTATTTTTAATTTACCGTTTAATCACTGTTAGTTGTATTGTTTACAATAAAATCTAGAATATCTTTGTACCTATGTTATAGTTTAATCGTACAATAGTTACACAGCCGAATAATTTTCCGAATAAAATGTATTGATTGCCCCACAATATTTGTTTCCAAGTTAATCTTGATGAATAGATTGACTGACAAAACTTATGGTAGGTTAAACCTAGTAGACTGGAAGTTAAATGGTGAATCCACAGAACGAGGAGAGAAAGAAGGATGAACCTATGTTCAAGTTTGTTGAAAGACAATGAGACGAAGCCTAACATAAACTGCTCAGTGATTCAGTGTAATAAGATAAAATTTTAATCAACGATAGATCCGGTATCAGGTATTTAGGCTGTATTATTTAAGTACCATCACCAAATTGGTCAGCATGCCAAGTTTAGGCGAAAAAAACGGTTTGACTAAAGTGTACAAGTATTTACCTGGTTTTACTAGTATTAGTATTGGGTAGGTACTAATGTTGGTTATGTTGGGTTAGACGGCGATGACCAGCACCAGCTATGGATAACGATTCGCGATCTCATTTTCATCAAAAACTGTATCGGCTTTGAAAGTTAAAAACATCATTTTTCATTTCTCCAGATGAATGCGTAAAGTTCCTGAAGAAACAGGCGGACGAACTAGGCCTGCCTGTTGCCGTTTACGAGCTGGTGCTAAAGAAGCCGGTGGTGGTCATCACATGGGAGGGAGATCAGCCTGGACTGCCTTCTATCCTGCTGAATTCTCATATGGACGTCGTGCCCGCTTATGAGGTAACGTCCACATGATATTATATAGGATCCTTCTTAAGAGGGCTATCGGAGTCCAGTGGCGCCCTCATCACATTAATAAAGATTTCTCAATAAAGAAAGTCTAAATTAAAAAAGTGCTTAATTGACAAACTACAAAAGACTTCAAGCCATTGTTATACAATACTTTTAAAGGTTACGAGCTTTTACCCGCGACTTCGTCCGCATAAATTATATACCAGATTTTAAGTCAGATATTACGCTACCAAACAAAAAAAGTTTCATCAAAATCGGTTCAGTAGTTTTTGCGTGATACTCGAACAAACAAACACCCAAACAAACAAACAAACAAACTAAATTCTTTTTTCAAAAATTTACAGTTTTATAATAGTCAAGATAAAGGCTTTAAGGCTTTTAAACATTCCACTTTTAGACTGTTTCGAATAAAAACAAAAGCGGCCGTTCTTTTTCTTTTTTCAAAATGTGTATGTTTCGACCTAAAAACCTATAAAAGAATTTTATGGAAATAGCTTGAAGGCTTTTGTAGTTTGTCAATTGAGCACTTTTTTAATTTAGGCTTTCTTTATTGATAGCCCTCTTAATATTCTGTTGGTTTTGAGGGGATAATCAACTTGTTCTATGGGACCAACATTGACATTGTGAAAAAAACAGCTGTTGCAGAACCACCACCAACCATACCAACCAACCGACCACAACCTATAAAATTCTTTTTAATAATTAATTCATTTTGCTTACCTATGTAAAGTTATTCCGTTACATTTCAGCGACTAATAAGGAATTTAGCAGTTTTTTCCCCGTTTTTTCATTGTCCATTACGGTCAATTATAGCATGATTCAAAATTGTTCTACATATTTTGTCATCGATGACTGTCTCTATAATTTGGTTTTACAGTCATCATCATCAGCCTATAAACGTCTCACTGCAGGGCACAGGCCTACACTCGGGGAGGTTTTACAGTGTACCTACCTAACTACGACACCATTAATCTAAAAAAAAATTTAAGGGCAAGTTTCTTGTTCTAGCTAGCTGCAGCATGTTATGCGATGATTCTTATTCGTTCACCAAACGCTTGCACGAGCTTACTCGAGCCCGATGTACTCGTACTTATAAGAGATAAGTGTACTTTTTGCAACCATCAGCAGCAAGGCTGATTCAGTGTTTATGGGGTGTAGAGCATCTTTGTGATGGGGATAGACCAGGTCTGCTTGCATAACTCCAGTCGGTTTAGGAGTTACTGATGTTTAAAGGTCTATAAAAAATTCACGATCAGCTACAAGGCTGATCGTATGATATTGTTGTAGTATGCACTGTAGCCATGTGAACAGTACAAAAACTGTCAAGTTCTGTCAGTCGGTTGAGGAGATACAGCCAGCCAAAGTTCCGACCTTTGAACGGCTGTATCTCCTAAACCGACTGATGAACCATGTCAGTTTTTGTACTGTTCACATAGCTACAGTGCATACAACAACAATAACATTCGATCAGCCTTGCAGCTGATCGTTAATTTTTTACAGACCTTTAATCATCAGTAACTCCTAAACCGACTGGAGTTATGCAGGCAGACCTGGTCCATCCCTATCACAGAGAAGCTCTATACCCCATAAACACTGAATCAGCCTTGCTGCTGATGGTTGCAAAAAGTACACTTATCTCTCGGAATATACATACATTGACGCTTCTATAAAGTAAACTAGTAACAAACACTTTACAGACGAGTCGATGTACAGCGGGCTCGCCTAAGCTCCCGTGTGTGGAGGCTAACTTTAATTAGATTGCTGGTCTTTTCAGCATTAAAATTAAAAAGCCGGCCACTTACCGAACAATTTTGTTTTTTTCGGCACAAATAGCGCGAGACTGATTCACACTTTGGCTTTGCTTGTGTGTTACCGTTTTTTACCATAGAGCGAGAAGAAAACACGTAGATAAAAACTAGTCTTATGTACATTGTACGGGGACCCCCCTGTTCAGGCAGGTAGGTAGGTGCCACCGCTTCCCTTTTTCCCGTTACTTTTGGGTGAGGAAAGTGCTGAGGTGCTCTTCAATGAAGTATGTTGATTTATGGGTATAGATATAACTTTAATTATGATTGTTACAGAAACACTTATAGATTTAGTATTTTTTGACAATATGTATGCGCTAAGGATCGTAGCCGAGAGAGAAGTGACGGGGCGGTGTCGATCCCCCCGCCGCAGTCTTCTCCCCGCCGTCGCCTGCGCCGCCGAGGCCCGATGCTCCACGCTAGATGGCGCTGCTTAGTCTCATGAACATGCCCCCGGCCTTGGGAGCACCAGGTTCCAATGGAGCAGGTAGTGATCTCGACGCAGGGAGGCTGGATACAGGAGACATCTTCTTCATTGTTCTTTAGTGTGTAGTAGCGGTCATATTTTAGGGAATGACCGCTGTAGGTATATTGTCGGTCGCAGGTTTTGATGACTGCGACTCGTGGCGTCTCAATTGCCAATGGAAGTTTACAGCATCTGAAGTTTGCAGCAGAATGATTACTGCCACTTCGATCTTGTTTGTAGCTTCAAGATATATTCCTTGGACCACCGCTGCCAGCAAGTGTTGTCTCGCCTGCTCGATGCGATCGTAATGGTGCGGAAGAGACGGCCTTGTGCCGTCATGGTGAGGTCGTCAGGTCATCACAGAGAGGCGCAGTCAGCGGTCGGCCAGTCAGGAATTGAGCGGAGCTTAGTAGTATGTTATTAGGGTCTGTGGACATAGGTGACATAGGACGGGAGCTGGGGACGGCTTTAACTTGTGCTAATACCGTGCTCAGCTCTCGTACGTTAAATTTGCGAATACCTAGATAGGTATGGTAAAGGTATACCACGCGAAGTTAATGAAAGTTGCAAGACTTGAGTCCTGGCTCCCACAATAAACCAAAATGAGGCATACAAGGTGAAATAGAATTGAATTTAGTATGATTATTTGACGAAAAATAGCTTTAATTATTTTGTGAAATAGTGAAAATTCTTGTGAAATGCCCACAGAATGCATTCCGTGATCGGAAAAGATTTCAGTAGGGTTTCCCGTCGTGAGATAAACCTTTTTTAATGCCAATAAGTATGCTTAGTTGTGATATTTGTTACCAACTCTAAATGTATTGCCTGTGTAGCAAATACAGTTATACACGAATAGAACAAAGTAAATAGGTAATTAACATTTTCTAATTTCGCGCCTCTTCCTTGCGGTAAGTATGAACAAGGACCCGGCATAGTAAACATTGTGTTGATAGGTACTTAAATTGAAGCCGAATCATATGTTTAGCGCATAATAATACAGGATGTTATTTTCCATATGAAAATAATAAACAAATTGAGGATAGATATGTCATAGGGAAACTTTTTAGTATAGACCGATTATTTAAGAAAAGCATCATATAGTTGCTTGGTTTAATTCATCAACTGAAAGCGGACCCGTTTGACGCTTTGTTTTCAATTTAGAAATCTAATAGTAAATGCGACCGAATGTCGTATTCGTATTCTATTAAATAGAAGAAAACCGTTCAACCGGAACTCGGTCCGAATTCAATCGATAAACAATTTACGTATTGTGTTCGATTTTAGTTTAGGTAAATTCGTCATATTTTCAAATCACAAATATTTTTCATCTGATTCGCGTAAATGTGATCACCATGTAGTGTAGGTAAGGATTGCAGCGCATCTATGTGTGCACCGATCGCTTGACAACAGACCGGTCAGGTTTGTTTACCTGTGCAACATGTAACTATGTCGAATCATTATCGCGAATCGACAAGATATTAACGAATTAAAGATTTTATTTATGATGTTAACGAATTAACGTTTAAAGAGATTTGCGTTAACGACTAAATGAAGTTTAACGAATACACGAATAAAATATAAATGTTCGAATTCACCGAAACGACTTAGTGAATGAACTGTTATCAATGTGACGCGCTATATGCATAGCTGCGCAGGTACATAAACGTAGGCACCGTTATTGGGATGCGTCAGAATATAGGTATACGACCTTCTATATGCTGCGCATTATCCCGTTTGATGTGACGTAAACGTGATATTCGTATAATTACGACCGTGATCCCTTTCGAGGTGGTCAGAAACATTGCTACAACCTTGCTACAACTAACAGCTGTCTTGGAGTTGCAATTGTAACTAGGTTCGCTTTTAACATCGTTATTTAAGATTATAAAATGAAGTGACGTTTACAGTGGCGATAGGTGGCTTGGCTATCCTATTCGCCCACAAATACACTGCATAAGAAACCCTTATCCCTTAGTCGCCTCGTACGACACCCACGGGAAGACATGGGGTGGTCCATTCTAAGCCGGAACCACACAGCTACGAATGTGTCGCCTAATATGTGTGATTATTTAAGAGGGATGCGCACGGAAATCCGACCTGTATCATTGCATAAAGTAATGGTTTTAAAGAGGCTTTCACGTGCGCTTTTATCTTTTGTGAAATTATTTTACTTTTTGGAATCTCTTCGAGCTCCCGACGTTTTGACTGTGTGTCTATAGTTTGTGTGAAATTACACTGAACTTTATTAATGTGCAAGTTCTTTTTGAATGATGGCCCCGATATGACCCAACCCAATTTTGTGTTTTGTAAGTAAGGGCCATACGGTATACGAATTAAACCATCATTCAAAAGCTCCCAGAATTTATTCGCACCGATTAATAAATCGATTTCACCAGCGGAATAAAATTCAGGATCGGCAAGCTTAATATTGTCTGGAATTTGTATATTGTGTGCACTTCCTAATGAAGGTAATTGTGCAGTGATGCGCGTCAACACTAAACAATTAAAGCGTGTATTATAGGTACTAGTTATTGACCGCAAATTGATTTCGCATAGCTGTGTAGACTGTGTTACCGAATCGCCTACACCAGTGATTTGAACAGTGGACTGTATCATTGGAATGTTGAGTTTTTTACATAAAGACTCAGAAATAAAACAATGTTGACTTCCGTTATCTAGAAGTACTCTGGTTGTGTGATATTTATTATTATTGTCTGCTACCTCTACTAATGCAGTTGATAGCAGCACTGACTCTAATAATGAATGAGTATTGTGATCGTTATTGTTATAAAGCGTGTGAGTAGTGAGAGATGTGGTTTGTAGTGGTGCCGTGGGTGCATGGTCTGTATTAGAGCCGTCCTGATGCGGCGGCGGCTTCGGCGAGGTAGGTACGAGCGCCGAGGGTATTAATGCACCAGACTGCCCACAAAACTCGTTGTGAATTAAACTGTGGTGTTTATTGTTGCATTGTTTGCACGGTCCGTACCAACAACTTGCGACTACGTGACCGGTGCGTAAGCAATTAGTGCAAAGATTTTTTTCTATTGCGTATTTTAATTTATCGTGACTAGACAAATTAATAAATTGTTCGCACGAGTAAAGCGGATGGATAGCGTTGCACATTATGCATGCACGCTTGGAATTAAAAGAATTTGACTTGTTGTTATTGTTTTGTGTAACAACGTAACTGTGTGATTTTAAAATAGGTTGACTCAACGGCTGTTTTTTAGTGTTTGTGTCATTTGTGTTCTTGTGAGATACTTTAATCGTTTCTAGTACATCGGCTCTGTCTTTAAGAAATTTCATTAAATCATTTAAAGATAATTTTGTTTCTGTTTTTGAGAAATTAGAGAGGGTGCCTTTATACAGTTCCCACTCGCGCTCCGTAGACGAATCTAGTTTTGAGACCATGATGTAGATGATTAAAGTATCCCACGAGTCTGTAGGTTCGCCTAACGTTTTGAGAGCTCGAATGTTTCTCATTATCGTGTCAATAAGTTTGCGAATTTGTGACGCGGATTCTTTACTAACCGACTGTGCAGAAAACAAAGCCTTCACGTGATTATGAATGAGCAAACGATTATTACTGTATCTATTTTGTAAAAGATCCCAAGCTGTGATATAGTTTTCGGATGAGAATTCTAACGACTTTATAACCTGTAAAGCGTTACCGGTTAAAGCCGAACGTAAATAATGGAATTTTTGAATATTGTCGATGCCTTTAGAATCATGAATTAGAGATAAATAAGTATCACGAAACTCGAGCCATTGGTCATAGGTACCGTCGAAAGATGGCAAGGAAATCGTAGGTAATTTGATATTACTTTTCGAAAAAGATTGATTCTGAGATTCTACTGATTTTTCCAGAATACATTTACATTTGGCAACAATTCCATAATACTGGTTTTCAAAGGTTTCCCTCTCGTTTATTTCACTTACTAGCTGAGATGAGGAAACCTTAAGTTCAAGATCATCTTGAACTTTTGTGAATTGTTCTAACAATGATTCTAATTTATCAAAACGTATTTGTAATTCTGCTTTTTTAAGATCAGACAATGATTCAAGGTCTCCCAAAGTACCTACATATTTATGAAATAGCGTGAATTTGCCCTTTATCACACCCCTTTGTTTATGCAAAGCTTTAATAACTTCCTCAACATCGAGTTCAGGGTTAGATTGCCTCCTTCTGGTCATTTTGGAAGAAAGAAATCAAGTACTCACTCAGAAATATCGTTCTGGAACCACGCGGCACCACCGTGAAGAGGGTAGGTAGACACGCGACCACTGGAATTTACCACGAAATACGATATTAGCACAAATGAATACAAGGATAGGATTGGAAGGATGACTGTCCTGACCGTTTTGGTGCTGATCTGATGCTCCGGTTCTGAAGGTCCAATGTTCAGGCAGGTAGGTAGGTGCCACCGCTTCCCTTTTTCCCGTTACTTTTGGGTGAGGAAAGTGCTGAGGTGCTCTTCAATGAAGTATGTTGATTTATGGGTATAGATATAACTTTAATTATGATTGTTACAGAAACACTTATAGATTTAGTATTTTTTGACAATATGTATGCGCTAAGGATCGTAGCCGAGAGAGAAGTGACGGGGCGGTGTCGATCCCCCCGCCGCAGTCTTCTCCCCGCCGTCGCCTGCGCCGCCGAGGCCCGATGCTCCACGCTAGATGGCGCTGCTTAGTCTCATGAACACCCCCCGTTAATTAATTTTATTACTTTTTTATTTTTTGTTATTTTAATTATTTTTCATTAAATTAAATACAATGATACAATATTCTGTGAAAAATTCAACACCACCACACACACCTATTACGGTTCAGAAGATACAGCCCTCTGAAGCAAGGACGGACGCGTCCTGACAGCGTAGGCTTAGGGTCAATTCACACGTACCACAACCACACCACGTCGTCGCAGCGACAAAATGTGGTCAAGCTGTGGTTACGTGTGGATAGTGTCGCAGTTGCGTTGTGGTACCGATAAAATGTCGATGTGGCTGCGTTGTCGCTGTCATGTCGTTGCGATGTGGTAACCACGTGGTCATGGCAGATATTCCGGCTTTCGTAGAGGAAACACGGCTTGACGGCATGTCGTGGCGATATGGCCGCGGTGCCGCCGCCGGTGGTGGCGTTGCCGTCGCGATGTGGTTGCGATGTGGTCGTATTACACAGATGGTCGATAACAACGGCAAAATGTGGTACGTGCAAATTGAAATATTCATTTTCAATACAAAATATACGCCCGACCACATGGCGTCGTTGTGGTGTGGTTGTGGTACGTGTGATACCCACTTTCCCACCCGAAAAAAACATCTGCTCGAGTACCTATATATTTGGAGCTTTTGAGAGAGTTGACTAAATTAGATTGCACAAATACATAATCCAAAAAAGTTGAGTGCACCGCACCACGGTCCAGGGCATTCCAGCAACCCACAGAAGATTCCTTTTCATACCTATAATTAGACCATGAATTTTGATAACTAATGCTCGTACCCTTACACGCAAACATAGAAACCGAGACACTTTAATCTTTACGACTGTTGCAACGTGTTTATTTAGTGATACTCACAGTTATCGGAACATTAATACCTTGTTAACTTCAGCTTACATTTGTCAAATTATAGCATTATTATCGTAGAGATAGGGTTATATAAATATTTATGCCTAATCGTAATAAATTAACTGGGCATTACCCTATGACAAATAGTGTTTATTATTATGCTCTATACATATAACCTGATAAGGTAGCGACACTACAAGTACACGGGCAACATTAAAAAAAACAGGAAGTGTTAAGGCTGCACCGAGCCTATTGTGCTGCCCCCAATCGTATTTTTTTTATTTCTTAACAATTAAACAATATTTCCAAAAAAACAAGAATGTCACATTGTTAGTCATTGCTCATTTTCAATTTATCGGGTCACTGCGGATTTGTTTTTATAATGTTTGCAGTTATTATCTTTAAAAACGCCAAAAGCGGCCACTTTTTTCGGTTTTAACGATAATAGCTACAAGCATAAAACATAATAATCCGTAGTGTTTCGATAAATTGAAAGCCAATCAGGACTACAATGTGACTGACATTCTTGTTTTTTGGAAATGTTGTTTAATAGTTCAGAAATAAAAAAAACCGATTGAGGGCAGGACAATAGGCTCGGTAGGCTCTTAAAAAAGCTTGTACAGTTTTGGACAAAATGTCATCATCACCATCTCAGCCGATGGACTAACACTGCTGGACATAGGTCTCCCCCGAGGATCGCCACAACACGCCACGTCAGGCAAAATGGAATGAATTACAAATTGTAATTGATAATTGCAATTACTCAATTACTTTTTTGGTTACGATTCTAAATGTATTTGCCCATCACTGGGCTCGTACCATGGAAGTTTAAGGCCATTATATCCACCAAAGCGGAAATACGCAGAGTGGAGAGGAAAGTGTTGTAAAAAACAAATAGGAATACGTATTTATTTACCCCTCTGCTCTCCATTTGGATTCAGTGGACACAGTTAAAGAAGATGAGATGTTTCTTATTTGTTTGACGCAGATTGTTTCTTAGGGATAAGACCGCCTTATTTTGTGCCTCTTGGATTTTCCTTCTCTGTATTTTACTGTTTATGTTTTGGTGTATAATAAATAATATTTGATTGATTGATTTATTGATCAAAGCGATCTCACCCATCTCCTCTCTAGCCAGCACACACCTCCGCTTAACTTCGGTGGATACTTACACCTTAGCCACTAAGGCACCCCGCGCACTAGACGACCACGACCACGACTGGTCGTAGTCGTGGCCTCAACCTTGGTCGCAGAAGGTACGGTTGGGCTGCGATCAAGTTCGCGGCCACGACCACGACTGGTCTTAAAGCGGCCATTTGTAGAGTCCGCATGACACTGAGAATGGCTGGCCGCAGCCGGGCCGCATTGACGGTCGCAGATCTAGTGCGCGAGCGCTAATAGCAAACTATACGTAAGTTGGTCGCATCGACCAGTCGTGCCGGCCCGGTGTGCGGCCAGTTAGCCGTTGCGGCTAAGTGCGCGACGTTTATATGGTTTCTTTAGTTAATCTGATCGTTGCGGCCACTGGTCGTGGTCGTGGCCGTCTAGTGCCCGAGGTGCCTTAGTCTCACCTCTCCGTCCAACTCCAGTCAAACTGAATACCGTGAAGGCAGTCTTCAAAAACTCTTCTCATAATAATAATGTTAACAGGAACATTGGACATACCCACCATTTGAAGCTCACATCTCAGAAGATGGGTTCATATACGCGCGGGGCACGCAGGACATGAAGAGTGTGGGCATGATGCACCTGGAAGCTGTGAGGAGACTGAAGGATGCTGGTGTGAAGCTGAAGAGGACTGTCCATATTAGTTTTGTCCCAGGTTTGTACGGTTCAATCTTAAATTCGGCGGCCCGATCGCAAAGTATAGTGGTGGTGATGATAGATGGTGTGACCTTTTTTTTCAGTTTCAGAGTTTATTCAGACCGCCTTATGGCCTATGACGTGGTTTTTTATGTAATGACTACTTCTACTCCACCAGAGATAGTAGCCGGGGCCAACGGCCTAACGTGCCATCCGAAGCGGAATCATCTATCTTTTCAGCCTATCAGGTAATTGTGCCTGCAATGTCCTAACCAACTGGGAAAAAACGCACAAACTGACATAAAAACTTATCACTAGGTGTCCCCCATGGGAATCAAACCCACGACCTCCGTGTCAAGAGCCCAATGCTCTTAACCATTAGGCCACGGAGCCATTAGTTACTTGGTAGTGAACACGACGAAATATAGATACTCTTTCTTATACTGTGATGAAACTGAGGCACAGCCTGGACACTTCATGACTTCATACAAACGGGCTCGCACTGACGAGAAGACGTAAACACGTGTGATACTGAGTGAGAGGGGAGAGTTTTCCTCGAGGGGGAGTGAGGTAAAAATTGGGCTAACACAAAAGATCCCACTGGGTCGAAGTGTTGTTGGCTTTCCAGCCCCCACAACAAGATAAAATAAGATAAGAGGTAAAAATTAATTGTTGGGGGCAGGGAGTGCCCGTACTGCATGTTGTACCTAGGGTTGCCAACTTTTTTTAGACCAAATATAGTATTTCGAGCTTAGTGCCCGAAAAAATATAGTAGATCGAGGAAAAATAAGAAAATATATAGTATTTTTCGAATTCATTAATTTAAAATTTTCAAAAAGATCATTTCTTGCTACTTTTTGTTTGAATACCAAGTTTTTATTCTTAAGGAACAATCATCTCTCAATTTATAACTTAAACGCAGAATAATTTTTAAACAATTCGATAAAATATCTGAGTTTATTAGGAATACTTGTTGTCATTTTTCAGCAGTACATTTAGTAGAAAATTTTTAAGGAAGTATCTAAATGGTCCAGTATATAATGAAACAAATGTGATGAAGAGAGAGAAAATTGTTAAAATAATGTAAGTAATCTGAAATTTTTATTGGATCTATTACCAATATATTTAAATTCTCTATAAATTATTTGCTCTTCAAAATATAGTAGTTTTGCCTACTATATATTTTTCTCAAAATTATAGTAGTTGGGCCCCCAATATAGTAGGATACTATATTATATAGTAGGGTTGGCAACCCTAGTTGTACCATAGGTACTATTTCGATAGTAAATGAAACCTGAAATAGCAAAAAAAAAGCTGTTCCATTCTAAACTGCAATGCCTACTCGACTCAAATGTATGAGACAGTTGATTTTTTTTCCGATTTCAGGTTTACTCCCATAGTAAAAGTTGTTCAGTTCGATGGGCTGAGCCACCCCTAAAAGTGTCGGAACGGTAAAAAAAATCATCCAGTATAGTAATTAAGGGTCACCAGTTCGAATCTCCCAAGAGGCAATTCAATTGGAAACATGCGTAGTCATCTGCTGTTTATGATGCTTTATTTATTTATAACTAAATGCACCCATACCCATACCCATACCGTATGCGTATACCCCATGGTACAATAATATACTGCGCCTGGTATTCTCTTCCGACCACGTGACTGACCACGTGACTGACACAAGCCTACGTCATCATACCCTTTTACCATGTTTAGCGGCCATTTTTTTGTGACGTAGGCTTGTGTCACTCTGGGAATAGAAGACCTTGTTTTTTTAGACCATGGTATACCCATTGCTTTGATCTACGTGTATTTAATATTAGAAATATAATCAAGAATAAAACAAACTATGGAACTACACACTAGAAAAAATAGAGTTGTAACGCAAGAGCAAAATGAACTTATTAAATCATCAAGCAAAGAATTAAAATTTCTTTCCTATTATTAAGATTTATTTTTGAGGCTTATTTTTTATCGTCAAGGTTTTTTATGTTGTACTCATCTACACGTCTTTGATCGTAGCATTTTTTTTTTTTAATTAAATGTTCTTACAGACGAAGAAACCGGCAGTGCGGATGGAATGAAGGTGTTTTCGGAATCTGAGGTGTTCAAGAAGCTAAATATTGGCTTCGAATTGGACGAGAGTTGCCCAAAAATGAAGTCAGACGAGGTTTATGTGTTTTATGGTGAAAGAACTTCCAGACGTAAGTTGAATTAACTTTGAGTTTTGATTTACTAGGTAAATCATAGTATAGAAATAATTATTACAGGTCCAACATAATACGCTGAGATCAATAAACTGAACAAAAAGTTTTTATTTCTCGTCTACATATTTTTCATTTAACCAAAAAGTTTTCATTACATCTAAGAAGTACAGAACTGGCAGCTATGTGTGAGAAAAAAATGACGTTGACCCAAATACTTCAATTAAAAAGAAAAAGTTTTCTTAATTTTTTAGTTTTTATAGCTTTTGATTTTTTTTTTCAAGACACATGTTGCCAGTTCACATGAACAAATTTTAGAATTAAAAAGATTTTATTCCATAATCGTAATAATGTGGTGCCTATTTTCCAATGCAATTTTCATGGATCACTGTTGTATGGTAAATTATGTTTGTTTCAAGAAATATAATATACCTACCTATTTATAGGAATTATCAGGCCGACAATCGAAAAAACTGCCCTAAAAACAGATGTGAGACGCATGTTTCTTTAGTTAGTGTTCTTTGAATTGATTTCTCGAGTTGTTGAAACAATTGTTCTCGTCTCGACTAGGGCCAGATTCCTCGAGAAATCTCGAGCAGAAACCTTAATCTTAATGTACATGCCTAGATTCAGAACATAAATCTATCTCATCAAATTTCATCACAAACATCAAACGATCCAAACATCATCGTCACAAAACATCAAATTTTTATTATTTAAAAGTAGAGGTTCTTTGTTTAAGAAATGTTATAACAGCTATGACGGAAGATAATATCAAAGTTTAGCAACAAAAAGCTAAAGAGAACGTAAATCCTTTATAAAACTAGGTAGTTTCCTATTTGTGAAACTAGGTAAAGACGGTTAAGATGTGCAGGTCGTAAGAACTGTGACAATTTTGTAATCTGTTTTTGCTAGCTTTTGCCAGTGAACAAAGTCGCTTAGTATTCGATAAAAAGTATCACCACGCACATGGGGCACTTGCCATAGCGCCGTGGTGCCATTACCGAAAAAAAATTGCTCTATCTAAGTATAAAACCTAAAATAAAAAGTGCCAGAGCATAATTTTGTGAGTTATGAGTAGCGTATTTTGAGTCCGTTTCATATAAAGGCTAAGGTCACAGACAATGCATTAGTACTAGCTGCTGCCCGCGTCTCTGTATGGACCTTAAAAAAGTATCATAATATGCAGTAGCGTAGCGGGGGGGGGGGGGTTACAGAGGGGCCAAATGCCCATAGCGGCACTTTAATAAGGGCGGCAAATTCGCGAAAAATATAGATTGATTGAGCTTCGTCTATAACCAATTCGTAGAGCAAAGTCGAGCTCGCTGCGCTCGCTCTAAGCATCGATTTTAATTACTGTGCCTACACCCAATCCTAAAGAGTTGTGCTCACAGCTAAAGCATGGTGCTAAAAATATCGAGCCTGCTTCGCTCGATCGAAAGCTTTTATTTAGGCTACTTTGCACATGTTTTGTACGTAAAAAGCTTTGGTTCTAACAGATTCTTATTGAGGAGAAAAGTTGAGCTCGGTTCGCTCGCTCTAAGTTTCTATTTTTGCATAGACCAACCAAAAGATATCTGACCACAACCCGAAACGACAGTAAATAAAAAAAAAAGTCTAGCTTGTTTCGCTGATCGCTCGCTCCGTTATTTTTGGTGTAGGCAAGATAAGGGGGCGGCAAAATCAGTCTGTGCCCCATTCTGTGCCCCGGGCGTTAGAAACCCATGCCACGCCACTGATAATATGTGCTAAAAATCACTGGCGCTGGACATCAGGTTTTTGTTTTGAAAATTTTCGTTGTATGAATTATGTAGATTAAGAACTGGTTGCAGACTCTGACTTACGATGGAACTGAAGACATAATCAAGGATATATCTTAATATACAAGGCAAACAGACACACCTACCCAAACCCCACTCACACACACACACACTCTTTCACTTTGTTTCAATTAACTGTAACTTATTGTCAATTATCTAACCTGTACTTAATGCACCTTATTTTGTTTATTGTTAAGGATACCCAATCGTAGACCTCGCGTATCAGGCTTGCCTCGTTTTTGGTCTACCGTTTAATGTTATAGTTTTAAGCAAAAGTTAAAAATAAACATTTATCATTATCATTATCATGAAATTTTTCTGAAAAGCCCTTGTGTGCACGGGGCTCCTATCTGAAACTTCTCAGATCCTTTTTCGGTTTATCTCTTAATAATTCATAATCGTTCATAATGACTTATGACCCCCTAGTCCCTCAGCTATATAATTTTCCCTGAATATAAGAGCCTTCAAACCCTCTGATCACCCGGTCCATACGGTTTAGGCGTGAAAGAGGAACAAAATATCTCACTGTCGCATTTACATAATGATAGTAATTAAGTTAATTATATTTAGAAATAAGTTAGGTTAACCTAATTTTATATTATTTTCAGAAATTAAGGTGACGTGCACTGGAAACCCTGCCCATGCATCTCTCATAGAACCAGATACAGCCGGAGAAAAAGTTTGTAATTATATTTATTATCTACGGTTATTAGTTTGCATGTTTGCATGTTTTGCCCCACAAGAGGGCACATCTGACTGATCTCTTATCTATTCTACCCATTGTCTTAGGTGATGATGATTGGTCCTGACCGATTTCGGCCACGGCGACTACTTCAACTCCGTTGTTGGCGTTGATGAGCTCTCATGTGGCTTACATAGCCAATCTTCTTGGAGAAGATCCTCGCATATAACGGTCACGTGAGCACGTCGTTTTCATAGTGATACTGAATAGCCGCTGGTGGTCGGACTTTCAGTTCATCACGTTTGGCATCCAGTTGTGAACGCCTACTCGCTTCAAAATCATAGATCTACGATCATGAAAATCCGATGGTCCGATTGTCTTAGGTACTAAGTTATGGACGCCCGGTCTTCACATACAAAATTCTCGAATAAAATTTCCCAGACTAACCTACATAAACGAAAGTACGTGTTAGTAATATAATCCAACTAAAAACACTGAAACTGCTTTTACAAATTCTTACAGCATAGCAACACGGCATGCAATTGTTTCTCTTTATGTGTTTTGTTTCTCTTTTGGTTCGGACACTTTTGAGCGCGGTAGTTGGTAAGTCAATGATTCTACCACATTTTGAAAAAAAGTATGGTCCTTAATTGATGATCCAACCCCGCTGTTCAGATTTATTAGGTTAGGTTAGGTCTTAAGGTCTCAACGGATTATTTTTTGCATCATTGGATCATCTTCCCGGAGATAAAATTATCTAGTAGTATATTGGTACCGATTCGGACTGTGCCACGACTTAACTTAACTAAATTTATTCCTATCACTTTCTAAAATAAGATTAAGAAAAGAGACAGAAAACCAACAGTTGACTTTTGTGCTGTCAAAGTGAGGTTACACGCCCAAAATAAGATGCCATCATAATGTACGCCATCTTATTTAAAGCGTTTTTGGGCGGGTAACGTCACTTTGACAGCACTAAAGTAGCTGTTGGTTTTCTGTCTCTTTTCTTAATCTTATTTTAGAAAGTGACAGGAATAAATTTAGTTAAGTTAAGTCGTGGCACAGTCCGAATCGAGGCCATTATAAGACAATTATTATATTACGACTAAGTATTTATTTTAGCAGACTTTACTATTACCTATTGTTGTTAAAGGGGATTTTATTTAAATCTACCATAAATTAGATTTAGGTACATATTAAAAAACAAATATTCTAGTAAAGTAAATCTATATTTTTCTCGTTGTTTCTTAACCGCTTGCCGCAAGACAGTGCGCTGATTAATGTGAGAATCTTCTTTAAGGCCAAGAAACGTGCCAAATCTCAAGTTTGCAGGCTTTTACGCGAGTATAAAAAGTTTATCGTTAAAACTCATCGAATTTGTTCTAGATCTACTACATAATAGATAAATTCATGAAACTGCGTGCGCAAGAGAAGGAGAAGCTGGACGCAGGCGCAGCGTTGGGTGACGTCACTACCATCAACTTGACTGTGCTTGAAGTAAGTTAATTTACAAAATATTTTTCAACTCTATTTGTAATTGTAATCTAGGCTATAACCAACAACTATATTTATTTTCAATGATTACCTACTTATTTTAGTTTCTTGTTTATTTTAGCAGACTTTACTAGAAAATAACAGACGTTACTAGAAAATGTGTTTTTATACGGTACCTACCTAAATCGTCGAAATCTGAAAAATGTTACTTAGGGCTCTTACAGACGAGCGACACTTTGCTGTCGCGGTGGGTCGCAGAGCGTCGCGCTCATACAATTTACGATCTCGCGACGGTCGCGCGACCCTCCGCGACACCTGGCGACCGCAACGTGTCGCTCGTCTCGTCTGTAAGAGCGCTAAGTATTAAAATGCTGCTACAATAAATCTGGGGCACGGCAGTGCCCCCGCCATGACGAGCCAAGTGAAGCGCAAGGGCACTAAATACTAGATTTTCTAGAGAAGGTAATTTAAAATACTACAACCTTTACAGTTTAAAAATTGACGCTTTTTTTGCATAGAAATCTTTGAGCCAGTGTAACTTTGAAACTATATAACATAACGGAAATGTGATAAACCATAGACAAGGATATTAGTTTCTAGATTCTGTTAAAAAAAATCATTAAATTAATTTGGTTAATATTCAAAATAGAATCAAACTTCGTTTGTATGGAGCGCGCTCATCGAGGTTTATTCGTCAGCCAATCTCAATTAAAATTGCCTCAATGCGAAGAGAATGTCCTGTTCTTACATGAATTCGCAAGTTGTGAAGCATTTTTTCTTAAAATTTTTATTTTTTGGGTTACAACTTTTTACTTGACTGAGAGCGTCAATTTTTAAAGTATAAAAGTTGTAGTATTTTAGATTACAGACGTTTAAAAAAAAATCATGAAAATCGCAGTAGTTTTGACCGGTTCCGAAGCAATAGAACATTGTAAAGCTACAGGTACCTACTCGGTTATAAGGTGTAGAGTTTGTGGGTTAGGGATTGTAGAGTTAGAACTTGTAGAGTTAGAAGCTTGGCTCTACATGAAACCTGATAACTTTTTGACAGTGCGAGCCATGTGGTTTCGTCTTGGCAACATTTTACATGAAAATGTTTTTGGTGGGATAGTTATTTTTCGAATCAAATTAAAGATTGAAAAATTAAGTCTCGGGCGGGACTTGAACCCGCACCCTTCCAAACCGGGGAAGTGCGCTATCCAATTTCGCTACAGAGTCCACTAGCCAGAGAACGAAATTTACAATCTGTTGCGTCTTGAGGGGCCGAAATTCCCTGTTTGGAAGGAACCCGCACGGGTTCAAGTCCCGCCCGAGACTTAATTTTTCAATCTTTAATTTGATTGCACAACATGACTGTAACATGTTTAAAAATCCATAATATTTGAAATAGTTATTTTTCGTCGTGTAGGTGGCGAGCCTATCGCCCATCGGTGGGGTGCATATCCATTGAAGCTGTGCGAGCTGTGTAGCTGTGTTTTTTTAACCAATCAGGAGCTCGGGCGAGATTGGCCGCGCCGTGCCCGAGCTCCTGATTGGTTAAAAAAATACAGCTATACAGCTGGCACAGTTCGCACAGCTTCAATGGACAGGCAGCCTAAGACAGGCTGCTTCTTACCCCTTACTACATAAACGTCTATACTCTTCCAGGGAGGTGTTCAGATAAACGTGTTACCAGAAACTTTGTCCGTATCTTTTAATATAAGGATTGCACCGGACGTGGATCATGATGAGTTCGAGAAAATGGTAAATGTGTTTAGTATTTATATATTTATTTTATTTATTTATTTCCTTTATTACACACAAATTGTTTTAACATTTTCTTCACATCTAACAGGTTTATGTGGATGTTGCACAATCCTCTTATTTACTATAATCTTAACATAATAAATTAGAAGTTGTTACAAAATACAAGGCAATTTAATTTGTCAACTAGCTAAGGAATGTAATAGATAAGATAGTAGTTTAAATTAGTAGATAGATTGAAGCATTCTTCCGATATAATCATAGGTTCCTTCTTCATATGCTGACACTTTTTTAAGATGATCAGACTTTCAAACTGAACAACTTTCTCAATTCTGTGGCACCGACGTCGAGTCGCGAAAAAAATCTGCTGTTCCATACAAAACTGCAAACCTACTCGAGCCAAATGTATGGGGCAGATGTTTTTTTTCTCGATATTTTGATATTGGTTCTGTAGATAAAGTTGTTCAGTTTGACAGTCTGACTAACCATCGCCTTAAAAAAGTGTCAGAAGAAGGACCCCATATAAGTCGCGGGTTCGAACCCCGATCCACTTCTGAATTTGTTTTATTTAATGTTGATGTACTTTCTTGAAAATGTAATTCTAAACAATATTTTATAATTAACTTTACGAAACTCACGACTTATAATTTTTTTTTAATTATAAAGCCGTGTATCGATCGTGCCGAAGAGTCAGCATTTTTCTACTAAAGCAAAGCAAGAGCCCGTGACGATCAGGAGTGCGATTTTTGAATCTCATTCGCTGAGTTCAGCAGTTGAAAATGTCAAAATTACTGTGGAGATATGCATCTTTCTGCTGCTGATTTTGCATTCAAAAATCATACTCCAGGAGTGCGATTTTTGAAAGTCAAATCAGCAGCAGAAAGATGCGTATCTGCATACATTCTCAACTGCTGAGTTCAAGGTATGAGATTCAAAAATCGCACTCCTGGAGTGGAAACTCATTCTTTGAACTCAGCAGTTGAAAATGTATGGAGATACGCATCTTTCTACTGCTGATTTGACTTTCAAAAATCGCACTCCTGAAGTATTTGAAATGGTATGGTATTTGATTTGGTTTTTTGAAAGTCAAATCAGCAGTAGAAAGATGCATATCGACCCTTCTGGCCTCAAAGGTCGTAAACGCCACTTTTGGTCAAAATGAGTTAAAAATGCAGTTTTGTTTATTTTTTTTCGCTCTATCGATCGGTGTATTTAAACTTCTTCTAATCCCAAAAAAATGTCGTTTACTACCATTGTTTTTTTTTGTCTAAAACTAATAAAATAAATAAAAGTCGACGTAAAAGACATTTCATTTACAAAATATTTGATCCTGTGACGTAAACACCAATCGAAAAGACATAAAAGACATTTTCATTCGAAGATTACAAAATATGTCGTTTACGACCCAATCAAACCTTAATCACATTTTCATAGTATGTGTCGTAAAAAGCAAAAAAAATGATTTTTCAAAATACGCTCTACGATGTAGTGACGTAAATGCCAGTGGCCGTACCTACATACCGACTCTTATCAGCTTACCTTTCAGAATTACTAACCATGTTAATCCACATTTATTTAGTAAACAAGTATTACAAGTAGTCCAACAAGATCATTTATTAGTATGGCATACCTTTGAGAGACTAGCACCCTTCGTCGTCGTTCGTTATCGATTTCAAGTCAAAAAGTTACCTTTTTATTAATAAGCATAATTTAATGTAATTTGAAATATTTTGATCTGTCAATTATCTAGCAAATGCGCAACGAAAGGAACGTTATATTGTGTCATTTACGTCCCAAAACGAACAAATTGTTAACTTAAAATGTCGTTTACGACCCGGTGTTACCTGAACAGACGTTGAATCGTGTCATTTACGTCCCAAAACGAACAAATTGATAACTTAAAATGTCGTTTACGACCCGGTGTCACCTGAACAGACGTTGAATCGTGTCATTTACGTCCCTAAACCTACAAATTGTTAACTTAAAATGTCGTTCACGACTCGATGTCACCTGAACAGACGTTGAATCGTGTTATTTACGTCCCAAAACGAACAAATTGATAACTTAAAATGTCGTTTCCGACCCGGTGTCACCTGAACAGACGTTGAATCGTGTCATTTACGTCCCTAGACCTACAAATTATTAACTTAAAATGTCGTTTACGATACATATCCGTTGTACATGTAAAGATGAACACGAATCATTTATTTCAATCGTCGATGATATGCTATGATCTTTGAAGAGTTCTTTTGTCTATCTTCGAAGTCCTTTACCAGATCTTCACCAAATTAAAATGGGACCACCTCTGAAGTACGACCTACCAAACAAAAATATCAAAATCGGACTACTCTGTAAGAAGTTATCGAATTATTTATTTCAATCGTCAATGATATGCTATAGATTTATAGAGAGTTCTATTGTCTATCTCCGAAGCCCTTCACCAGATCTTCACCAAATTAAAATGGGACCACCTCTGAAGTACCTATGACCTACTAAATAAAACAAAAATTATCAAAATCGGATTAGGTACTCTGTAAAAAGTTATGCGTGTTCATACATAAAAAAAACAAAAAATATACGCGTCGACTTATAAATACAAATAAAATACAAAATTTTTTATTTATTCACCACAAACACAAAATTAATAAGAGCAATAAAAATATTAAATGAAGTACAAGAGTTTGTGGGTGGAGACTGGTGCTTGGTAAGTATGTGTACTTGCGTACACATACCTGTACTTCAAGTCACCAGCCTGGAGTAAGAAGTACATTTATAAAAAAAGTTAAAGCTAAAGTTAATTTACAAAACAAAGTAACAGGATATAGGAAAACCGTTGTATTGTGTAAATAAATGTATTTATGTAACTAGTGTAGTGTATGTATGTATTTTGTATTATTAGCATGTTCCATAAGGTATTGAGACTAGAAAACCACCTCGTTTTTTGATTTGTTTTCGTCGGTTAAAAAAACCTTTCCCAACCCCTAAAACATAACATATTTTAATGATTTTTGGTACACTTATTCTTGAGACCAAAAACTAGGTTCGTACGTTTTGATTTTTTCAATATTTGATATAGCAGCGAAATTGTAAGCAAAAATGTAATGTTATGTATGAAAATCTAAAATCGCTTATATTTTATTTAATATACAATACATAAAAGTACATCAAAAATATCAAAACGTACAAACCTAGTTTTCTATCTTTGGATTAATGAGCCAAAAATTATCAAAATGCATTGTTTTCAAAGGGGAGAAAAAAGCTTACATACATTTGGTTGATCTATTTGGCTTGCGTTTTGCTTGATTTTCGTATCACTACACCATCCTCTTAACAATAAATTATCCAAAAATTTAAAGAATTTAAACATTACCATAACGAATATTTACTACTTCCAAATGAGGCTCAAGTCTTGGACGTCCTGTTAGAAAGTGACGAAGAGGATGAAAATGCAGCTATTATTTTAATGTCGTGTAAATTAATAATTGGGTACCGAAAGTTCCTTTTTTAATTTTATGCGTGATTTTTTCTTTTTCTTATCCTATGAAGGTTAAAAAATGTAAATTTGATGTATGAACATGAAACATGTGCCTACAATTTAATTATGAAAATAAATGATTCAAAGATTACAAAATATTTTTATTAAAGACACAATAAACGATGAGCTATTCACCCTTTACCTAAAATTAATTAATACCCACCTATTCTTGAACATCTTTTTAATGGAAATAGGGTATAATTGTTTTTGCTAAGTATCTGAATATAACACATTACCTTAACACATAATTACCTTAGCCCACAATAAATAAAACATAAAAATTAGTTTATTAAAATAGCCTTTTACTGCTTAATCACTGCCTGTTTGTTTATAAAAATGCTTTTACTACTTTATTATTAATCAGCAATACATTTTTATACTATTTTTGGGTAGTAAACACCATTCAACAGTTTTATTTTAGGGCGTATCTCCATGCTAACTTCTTAAATCTGCATTCTACTTCAGTGCAATACTTATGAGTTTTTGAAACATTTGAGTACGAGTAATTTTATGTATCATCAATATAGCTAAAAAAGTAAAAAAGATATTAATTTTTCTTTTTTCTATTTTTGGTTTTTTGCTTCCCCTGTAAAAAGTCCTTTATGGCGTTTACGACAATTGAGGCCAGAGGGGTCGATATCTCCACAGTAATTTTGACATTTTCAACTGCTGAACTCAGCGAATGAGATTCAAAAATCGCACTCCTGACCTTCGTTATTTTATTAAAGACTAGCGGCCCGTCCCGGCTTCGCACGGGTGGACGTCTAATCTTTTCTAGCAATAAATATAGCCTATGTTACTCAGGGTGAATGCAGCTTTCTAATGGTGAAAGAATTTTTTAAATCGGCCCAGTACTTTTTGAGCCTATTCATTACAAACATACAAACATACAAAAATAGGTACAAATCTTTCCTCTTTATAATATTAGTATAGATGAAAGTTTTCAATTTATTAAAGTTTAAGGGTGTCACGATAAAGAAGAAGAAGAACTATATTTATCCTAACGTAAATACGTACTCTAACTATAGTATAAAAGCTGAATTTTATACATGTTACACGGGTAAAAAAGATTACTTGAAATAAGAATTTTACGTTTTCTTCGATACATATGAGAGCGCCATATTCTTGGTTCAATGCAATTTGCTTTCAGTAATTGTTTTGTCTGAAAGCAAATTGCATTGAACCAAGAATATGGCACTCTCATATGTATCGAAGAAAAAGTAAAATTCTTATTTCAAGAAATCTTTTTTTACCCGTGTACTTGGGTAACTATTAGAAGATGTTTCCTCAGTAGCCCGACAGTTTTGATACTTCCAACCCCTGGCCAGACAATTTTAACCTGCTACCTGCCAAAGCAACCATGACTCAAACTTCATAGTTGCCCATCCATTCTTACTTGTGTTTGGAGCATCCCACGTCACGAATTTTACAAAAAATACATACTTTTTTAGTCATACCGAAAAAAGCTTTCAGGTTTTGCATTCATATTGAAGACAATATATATATATACATACATTACATTATATATACATATATATTTTTTTTCTTTTTAAGAAAAAAGAAAAAAAAATAGTAAAAAACTATAGAAAGTGATAATTAAGCCCTGAACCCCAAGCTATAAAGGGATTGAATTATGCGTTACATATTGAACAGGGTGCTTCAGACCATCAAACTGAACAACGTTTTACTATGGAACCAACTTCAAAATCGTGAAAAAATATCAGCTGTTTGGTAGATTAGCTATTGACATTTTATATGGAACAGCAGATTTTTTTTCGCGATTTCGATGCTATTTACGTAGTGGAAGTTATTAATTATATATGAACGCATTTAATTTACATTCTGTATATTGTCGGTACAAATAAAAAAATACTGATATATACCCAGAGTTTTGGGGTTCAGTCTCTTGGTCTTTTGGGTTTTTGTGGCACAGTTGCCACAAAACTTAGTCTTTAGTTAATTAAGTAATTTATGCATAACAAAGAAGACATTAACGGTAAAAATAATTTGTATGATAATGAAAACTGTTTATTATAAATTACAGATAGATACATGGTGCGCTGAGGCCGGCGAAGGAGTATCCTACGAGTACTTCGTCAAGAACCCCCAAGTGAGGAACACGAGGATAGACGACGATGCCCCTTTCTGGACCGCCTTCAAAAACACTGTCCATTCTTTGTAAGTTCATCCTATTTAATTAGGTACAGTACGACCACGTTACAGTAATTATACCACCATAACGTTATGTCATTGTGTCTGGTATAAAAGGGCTCGACGGTTTAAAAATACGTACTAAAAATTTAAATTCAAATCGCCCAAGTATACAAGATGACTAAAGTAAGAGCTAATCTGACCAACGGGAAACACTCCCATTGTCTACTATTTTCTGCCAGGCTTCCTACAAATAGGGGCGAGGTAAAATTTGGTGGGAGGCAGGGAGTGTATACGTACTACGTACTGTATGTAGTACCATATCTCTTACTTATACTGTGACTTCGTGGTTGTTGCCACAATCGCAAGACAGACGCCACCATAGGTACGTTCAAAAGGCGCAAAGTAAGGATTGAGCCTCATCTAGCAGCTCTGAATCGCATTTTTTCACGCTCTATCCTTTTTTGTCGGTGCGGCCGTGTGCTGACAGAAAAGGATGGAGCGTCAAAAAAGGTGATTCCGTGCTGCCAGATGAGGTTCAACTACCAAGCCCCCCACAAGTTGGACCGAACCACCACCACCCCACCTGGTGAAGGCAGCGGGAACCCGTTAAATGAGGGCAGCGCAGGACCGCTGCTCGTGTGGCGATCCTTGGGGAAGCCCTATGTTTTTGTAGATGTCACAATTAAGACAATTGTTCCCAGAGGTCTTAAAATGGACTGCGTCGTTTGTCCCGGTGCGACGGACGCCCGCTTCGTTCGCCAGCAAGGTGTCTCAGCCATTAACTTCAGCCCTATCGTGAACACGCCCATGTTGTTACATGCTCATGACGAGAGGCTCCATGTTGAGGAGTTCAAGAAGGGCATTCATGTAATGGAGCAGGTAGTTCGAGCAGTTGCTAATGTTGAGGAATAAAGTTATTTTAACAGTGGTCTTTCTGGCTGTTCATTTACGGGTGAATTTTAAGAGCGTTTGAACGCCCTTTATCTGGCCGAATATTTTCATCAAAAAACAAGAATCCTGCGACCGTAGTATGGCAGCGTCATATAGTGTTAACACACCTTCGCTCTCTTTCTATTTCCTCGCAAACGAACGAGATAAAAGTCACGATATATAGCCGTAGCACGCGCAAAATACTACGGCTTCAGCGGCCGTAGTATGGCATCATGATATAGCGCTAGAATCGCGCCTTCGCTCTCTTTCTATTTGCGCACGAACAAACGAGATAAAAAGATTTTATTATAAACAAGATGAAAATGTTAAGCCAGATAAATTAGGGCGTCCAAACACTCTGAAGATTCATCTTTAGAAATGTCTGGAGTCGCTCTCGCATTTAAAAATAGGCCAAGTGCAAGTCGAACTCGCGCACGGAGGGTTCCGTACCACAACACAATATAAAAAAAATGTTTTCTCCTGGAATCCATCCAATCCAATCCAAAAAAATATAGATTGATTCAGCTCTGTCTATAACTAATTAGTAGAACAGGGTAAAGTCGAGCTCGCTTCCCTCGCTCAAGTTTCTGATTTAGTTATTGTACCTGTTATATGTAGTCCTCCGAGCGTTACATATTTGCACCGTTTGGGGTTGAGACACTGGGTCCGTGGGGGCCAGAGGCGCGCCGATTATTTTAAGAATTATCGGCGCGCCTAATCGAGGCCTCGGGTGACCAGAGGGCTGGCAGCTACCTCGGCCAGCGAATAAGTCTGGCCATACAAAGAGGCAACGCTGCCAGCACCCTGCCGCCAAGCGGCGACAATATAGAGGACATTTTTTATTTATAGTAGGTATAAGTTTTATTTTTCTTTTGTTTTTATGTTAAGGGTTATATTTGTCTTTGTATTTATTCTATTGTAAATAAATAATTACCTGTTATTTCACCTACCTACACATAATCCTAGAGATCTGGCTTAGACGAGGTGCTAAAAATTTCGAGTTGCTTTGCTCGATCCATAGTGTTTACTGGTTAACTTTGTACGTAATAAACTCTGGCTCCAACAGAATCGTATTTAGGAGAAAAGTCGAGCCCGCTTCGCTCGCTCCGTTATGACCGTTATTTTTTGCGTACGTCTTCTTATAAGGATTTATAAGGAAAACAACACTTTTTTAAGTTAATAATGTTGCGTGATGGTGTGTGGTATGGAACCCTCGGTACGCAAGTAGCCCGACTCGCACTCGACCTGGTTTTATTTTTGTTATGTGAGTTAGGTATGTCTGTGAAAACTGTCTAGGTAGATATCTAGGTAAATATCCAAGTGAAATTGAAGATTTATCTTTGAATTCTTTGGGTGCGAAATTAATAAAAAGTTAGTAAAGAGTAAAAAGAATGGTATAATGTTATAGAACAAAATATAACTATAGGTATTATTGTATAACTAACTACACTGGCCTGCAAAACTAAGTATGACACTTTAGTTAGACGGCAATTGGAAAAGAAGTGTTTTTGTTTATAAATAACGTTTTTTTCAGGCATTCCTTAGAGCGCTTACAGACGAGCGACACTTTGCGGTCGCCGTGTGTCGCGGAGGGTCGCGCGCCCGTAAAGTGTATGGGCGCGACGCTCTGCGACCTACCGCGACAGCAGTGTCGCTCGTCTGTAAGAGCCCTTACAAGAAGATAATCGATTATGAAGTTTTTAGGTAAGTATATAAAACAAATTCAAAAATTCGTATTGTTTTGTTTCGAAAATTCATCTTGTGCACTTTAAAGGTTATTGCAATTTTAAAAGTGTAGTACTAAGTTTTGAAGGCCAGTGTATTTACTATTTACAAAAAATACAAACTTAACATAACATGTTTAGGTCTTTGATCACGTGAGGTCGTTGTCAAATGCCTCTTTGATTGCAACTGCCTTAGTAGATGTAACAGTTTCCTTTTTGCTTTCTTCTGGATAACTACTACTTTCTCTAGGAGTATGTATATTATCTTCTTTTGATTTCTTTGCTTTCGCAACTTTATGTCTATGGAGAGACTTGTTGCGGTTGAGATTTATTTCGGACGAGGAAACGGCGGCGCCGGCGCCGGCGAAGGTGGCACTAAATTGTCCCATCATTATATCTCTTTCAGATATCAGGGTCGATCGACGATAGTTAAAGTACTCTTCGATCTCTTGGAGGGTCAAACCTTTTGTTTCTGGCAAAAAGTAATAGAGGTATATGCCACCTGAAACAAAGTCTACATCAGTCCTGATGACGGCAATTTCTTAGGAAGCCTTTTAGCGTCCAGTGGTATCCTCATCACAATATTAAAGATTTCTCAATAATGAAAACCCAAAATGAAAACGTGCTGCTCCAGCTTAGAGCGCTTACAGACGAGCGACACTTTGCGGTCGCCGGGTGTCGCGCAGGGTCACGCGACCGTCGCGAGACTGTAAAATGTAAGAGCCCTGACTACAAAAGCCAAAAAGTTATTTTTCTAAAGGATCCTTCTTAATATGACTGAAACTTTTTTAAGGGGATGATCAGACCGTCAAACTGAAAAATTTTCTCTATGGCACCAACATTGAAATCGCGAAAAAAAAATCTGCTGTTCCATGCAAAACTGTTCACCTACTTGAGCCAAATGTCAGCTCTTTTTTTCGCGTTTCCAAAGGTAGGCCCCATGTTGAAAGTTGTTCAGTTTGATCGTCTGTGTTCACCATTTCAGTCTGTGGAGGGCTGTCGCTTACACCCTGTACAAAATAGGTCCTACTCAGGTGAAGTACTAGTTAGGTAACTGTTCTACTTGTACAGGTAGGTACTAAGTCATTTTAAAACGCCTAATCGGGTCAAGTACTATTTATATTTTAACTACTTAGGCATAACCTATAAAGATGATTTATACAAAATTACACGACGCTGATGGCGATAGAAGTGATGAATTTTATTTTATGATGAATAAAAGTAAAAGGTATTAATAGAACACTTGCCGAGGAGGGACCAACAACCGAATGCAATAACAGTAAAGGGAAAGCCAATAGCTTTTCGTACGTATGGGTAAGATATGTTAGCTCCAAACATAGCTACATTTATAATAGACATTGAAATTCCTCCAAGAAGACCTCGTACCTGAAAAAGTTTCGATTGCTGAACATAAACGAACTTAAACTACCTACATAAAAAGTCGATTTTAAAGTGTAGATATGGTACAAACACTGGTACGAACCACACTGTAAGCTTATGCTGAAGTAAGTAGGTAAAGCTAAGGGATGCTGAAGGGGTGGTGACTTCGAAGAGAGTTATATAACCAAACCCAATGAGTGATGAACGTACACTGATTTATTGTTTCCATCCAAAGTAAATTAATATAACGTGTTAATGAATTAGCCCAAAACCTCATACACCCTAACTGATTTATAACAAAATAATTCGATTGACACAATAATTTCATTATTTTGATAGTTAAAATTTTAAGTTATTCGCATTTTAAGTTTTGAGGCATAAATGATTTGTTATTATTTCAGCAATGAATGAAAGTGCTAACGTACTCATGGATACATTTTATTAATCTTGTTTTGGTAGTATGTAGGGTGAGTGTGTCCGTGCGGTGGATTGACATAGGGTTCAATAAATTTTAAATTTTACAAACAAATTATTTAATATTTTGAAAAAAATTACCTATATTGAAACCATGATAATTCGATTCTGCTCTCGATTCTAAACAAACTACTTTATAGTTTTGCGTTAATTCATTAACACGTTGTATAATAAAGTAAATGTACTGTGAGTAGTAGCTCGTAGGTACACAAAGTATCAATACGTTTTTCACATTGTAACTATCAAAATCTTATTAATGAATTATTAAAATTGCTCCTCAAAATTAGGGAATCAAGAAAAACACGGAACACTATGAATTCGAAATTGTTCGAGATTTTGATCATCGTACTATTTTACAAAGAATTTCACTTGAATTATACAGGGTGTAACAAAACACCCTAGTAATACTTAAGGGGATGCTTCAGACCATCAATCTGAACAACTTTCACTATGGAGCTAATGTCGAGAAAAAATTAAAAGAATCCCCCGTCCCATACATTTGAGTCGAGACGGTAGGTACTGCAGTTTTGTTTGAAAGAGCGGATATTTTTTTTTTGCTATTTCGAAGTTGGCTCCATAGTGAAAGTTGTTCAGTTTCATGGGCTGAAGCATCCCCTTAAGTATTACTAGGGTGTTTTACATTCTGTATAAAGATTTTTTTTTTACTTACTTGTAAAGGAAAAATTTCAAACATGATCATGGGTGGTAGCGTATAGTAACCCAATGATCCGAGTAGAACGTAAAACATGTAGGCTATCTGAGGAAATACGTTAGGTTCTTTTTTATACTTTATAAATATTCCCAGTGATATGCAGACGATGAATATGCCAAATGCTGGAAAAATAATCAAAAATTAGTGACTTTTCCTTTAAAAAGTAGGGAACTAAATTAAAAATGCGCTAAACTCCGCATACTCTTTATGCCTCCTGAAGCAAACGATGAATTAGTCTGAGGAAGGCATTTTAGTTATAAAGTTCTATAGGAGGTTTACATTACAGAGTGTAGAGGGGGAGGGGGGGTTCACCCTAGTAATATTTAAAGACCATCAAACTGAACAACATTTACTATGAAGCCACCATCGGGAAAAAATATATTATGAATATACAGGGAAAATATCTGTCACAGGGTGTTAGATATTTTCTGAGCTGATTGAGAGCACCTTTATGATAATTTTAAACAAAATATAGTTCTATGAAAAGTGTCATAGTTTTTAAGTTATTATCAAAAGTTAGTTGTTTTGTTTATTACGGGAAAAATAAAATATTACCTACTTATATTTTGTAGTACATACAGATACTTTACCGATATTGTAAACGATATAGGTAATAGGATACTGCACAAACCCTACTGTTATATCTCTTAATTTTGAGACCTCATCACTTACCAGATATCATTGCAAGCGGTCTCCTGCCGACATTAAAAAGAAGTACAGATGTTAGAAGACCAGAAAATAATCGAGTGGCACTAATTAGCACGTTACCTAGTTCAGGCTGCATAGATGATCTGGAAGCCTGAAAGAAATAGACGAGGAATATTTAAATATTTAAAGTGTGTACCGACGTGAAGAGATGCCCATCTGGAGTGCGATTTTTAAATCTCATTCTTTGAACTCAGCAGTTGAAAATTTCAATATTACTATGAAGACGTGCATCTTTTTACTGCTGATTTGACATTAAAAAATCATACGTCAGGAGTGCGCTTTCTGAAAGTCAAATCAGCAGTAGAAAAATGCGTATCTTCATACATTTTCAACTGCTGAGTTCAACGTATGAGATTCAAAAATCGCACTCCTGGAGTTTATCTCCTTTTTTTAGTTTATACTCCTGGTATTCGCTGAGCTGAGCAGTTGAAAATGTTAAAATTACTTTGAAGATATGCATCTTTCTACTGCTGATTTGACTTTCAAAAATCGCATCATACTTCAGGAGTGCGATTTTTTAAAGTCTAATCAGCAATAGATGATTTGACTTTCAAAAATCGTAATATACTTCAGGAGTGCGATTTTTTAAAGTCAAATCAGCAGTGGAAAGATGCGTATCTTCAAAGTAATTTTATAGCACTCCGTGACCTAAACCCGCACTTAGGTTACGGTTTTGCGTTACCTAAGTAGTCCATTATTACACGGATTACACCGTTCGAAAATGAATCTACTTTATTGCACAGATACACAATAGGTACTTTTAAAGCACTCCGTGACCTAAACCAGCACTTAGGTCACGGTTTTTCGTTACTAAGTAGTCCATTATTACACGGATTACGTTCAAAAATGAATCTACTTTATTGCACAGATGCATAATATAATAAACAAAAGAAGGTACTTTTAAAATGTGCTTTCAATCAATGTGACCAACATTGAAATGGCGAAATCCCCAATGGGGGATTTTCCAGAGAAAAAAAAAAGCTAGTTCATAATTTCTCGATAGATGGCGTTGAACAGAGAGGGGTCGATTAGGTACCTATGGTATATTTATGAATATTATTAATAAAAAGACGCAGTATAAACCCTTTGATATTATTGTCGGTTTATTATTAACCACCTCGGTGTTATTGTCTGTCAACAATGAATCAAGTATCGGACGTGGCTGTATGGGCTTTGTATCCATTTTGAATATAACGACAATAACAAACTACAAAAACCTAAAGCCGGGTCCGCTGCGCCATGTTTTCGTGTTGGCTAACATCGTAACACGAAAACATGGCGCAGCGGACCCGGCTTAACTGAAAAACACTAATAAACCGGGAAACTTGTAATCGCTACTTCATCAACAGCGGGGCTAGTACGCACGCCAACCCGCGATTGCGATATTTGACACATCCATCTGTCAAATCTTTTATCTTGTTCGTTCGTGTCGTGCGAAAATAGAAAGAGAGCGGAAGCGTGATAGCGATATATCACGCTATAGTGGGTTGGCATACTAACGAACGAAATAACGAATTTTGCTTGAATTTGCTTAAAAAGTGGTGACATTTGTTTAACAGATTTACGTCTAATCTAGCTCTGTCACTCTTGTGGCAATCTGTGTGCGACTGTAAGGAATGAATATACATGTTTTTGTACAGTTTGATATTGGGTAGACCAGCGCTGGTAGCATGCCAACCCGAGATAGCCGTGTTACGGCTTTATCGCGTCTTTTATCTCGTTCGTTCGCGCGCAAAAGAACGATATAAAAGAAGTGATAAAGCCGTATTACGGCTATCGCGGGTTGGCATGCTACCAGTGCTGGTCATACCTAATCGACCCCTCTCTTGTCAACGCCATCTATCGAGAAGTTTGGAACTAACTTTTGACTTTTTTTTGCTTTTGGAAAATCCCTCATTGACTTCAACTTACCCCCTACATTAATGATATATTATTTTACTGTGCCTACCCCCCCTTACCCCTACGTACGCCGGGCTACTTACCCCTACTCACAACTTATTAATATGTTGGTAGTAGGGGGTGCATAGGGGGTAACGGGTGCGTAGGGGGAAATTAGGGGGTGCGCCCCCAAGTGCGTAGGGGAGATTGGGGTGATTAGGGGGTGCACCCCCTAGGATGTAGGGTAATTAGGGGGTGCACCCCCTAGCTCGTGGGGGTGATTAGGGGGTGTACCCCCTAGTTCGTGGGGGTGCTTTGGGGGTGTACCCCCTAGCTCGTGGGGCTATTAGGGGGTGCACCCCTTAGCTCGTGGGGGGCGATTAGGGGGTGCACCCCCTACTAACACCTTATTAGTGTGTTGGTACTAGGGTGGAGTAGGGAGCCTGTGAGTATGAAGTGCGTAGGGGGTGATCAGAGTTGAGTATTAACTATTGATTGTGATTGCGAAATATTAACGAAGCTTTTGAAGTCGTGGTTGTGTCCTTCGGGGGGCTCCGCCCCCCGTGCCCCCGGGGGGGCTCCGCCCCTCCACCCCGCCGGGGGCTTCGCCCCCCGGACCCCCTTTCTTCTATTTTATTTGGTATACGTATTCATAAAATTAAAAACCTCCTTTTTTGAAGTCGGTTAAAAAGATTTCATTACATTAAAAAGTTGGCGGGTTTAGGTCACACGAGCTATAAAATAGTATACGATACTCGTGACCTAAGTAAGTCCATTATTACACGGCGTTTATCGTCCTCGCTGCGCTCGGACGATAATTTCACGCCGTGCAATAATGGACTACTTAGGTCACACGTATCGTAATGTACTATTAACATTTTCAACTGCTGAACTCAGCGAATGAGATTCAAAAATCGCACTCCTGGTCTCTGTATTTCACCCTTGATGAAAATTTGTAGCGTAATTTCCAACTTGGATAAGGGTGTTCGAAACCATCTTTAAAAAAAATAAGCCAAGATCAAGAATAATGTTTTCGTTTAGTAGATAATCTGTTTGTAATGTGTTTGTTTGTTTGTCTGATAGTAGGTAAAGTAAGTACCTGCAACATATCGATAGTCCAGAACATAACAATTGCGATTCCAGAGAGTTGGGCAAATAGGATATACGGGACTATCATGGCAAACGGTTTACAGGAAGACAGCATGAACAAAGCTTTCATTTCCTCCCAAAACGATAGCCTGGAAATGATTGGAATGATTAGCATTGGTTAATAAAACTGATATTTAATCGGTGAAAAATTTTAAAACCACCTTCAAAAATTATAAAAACGTAATAAGAATAACAATGTGCATGACCTTGAAGGGCCGTTGGATAACGTCACTCGATTGAGAAAGGAATGTAGACTCTATGCAAAGGAAACAATCTACCTGAAAATTGGGAAATTATAAAAACTGAAAATCCAGTGGTGTTCCATATATTTAGCACTTATTAGAGACTGATCTACGTGGTTTGTTCAGTACCGTGCCGTGGCTTCCTAGCCCTCTGCGCCACAAAGGGGTTCCAGCGTTGAACAAAGACCAATAAGTGGCGCAAAAACGATTAAGTAAAAAAAAGCTAAAAAGTGTATGGTCGTCGTCGTTGGTCTACAGAGTGCGGGGCAGCGGCCATGGCATCCTGTCCATGATCGCAGAAAGGTTGGACTGTCGCTACGTGAACCACTGTCGCATTCTTCACGTGGTGCACAGTGCAAAGTAGCCGCTAGTTTTTGAATTGTTATTTAATGTTACTAACATGGTTGATAAGATCTACTAAAACAAATGGATTTAATATGGTCTGAAATAAATTATTAAATAATAATATATTCCCCAAGGGGTTAGTAAGAGATATTCTCAATAAACCTCCACGTTTCACTAGTAAACTCTATCCAGTGTGGCGGGGAGTGAGCCCGTTGCCACTCGTAATGGGCAGTGGGTACAATACATGCCTCGAAATTGAAGCATGCAGGTTCATCGCCATTTTGAATCTTGATTACCTTCATGTCTTTAGTGAAACTCCCAAGATTAAGACAAATCGATTGACGTAAGAATCATCAAAATCGGCCCACGCGTTTTGTGTCTATAGTGTGCCACAAAGAAACAAACTTACATACATACATAGGCTGATAAACACTTTCCTTTGCGTCGCGCAGTCGGGTAATTAGGTGAAATTATCTTATCCACGTCATGATTTCTTCAAAATTAATAGTCGAATTAGTCTAACAATTCTTAAATGAATGATGAAAGTTTCCACAAACCCATAATCATGTCAAATGCAGATACTGCCATGGCCGTGTAGAACCAGCCGATGCTGACAGGTAAATGGCCTAATATCATCATGGGCCGACGACCTAGCTTGTCCATCAGTGACCCACTGATCAGGCAACCCACAGGAGCAAACAGGGTCAAAACACTGACTGAAAGAAGTGAATAGTGGAAACACGGGAACATTGACCAATTGAACGAATCGAAATGTTCGAATGTTTTTCGAATTGTTATATAGCTACAGTAGCGTAGCGAGGGGGGGAGGGGGGCAAGGGGGGGCAAATGCCCCGGGCGGCACTTTAACAGGGGCGGAAAATTCGGGAAAAATGTCGATTGATGGAGCTCTGTCTATAACCAATTCTTAGAGCAGAGAAAAGTCGAGCTCGCTTCGCTCGCTCTAAATTTCTAATTTAATTACTTTGCAATTTTATTACCATAATCCTAAAGAGTTATTACCATAATCTAAGATGTGGTGCTAAAAATTTCGAGCTTGCTTCGCTCAATCCATAGCTTTTAGGTACTTAGGTTACTTTTCACAAGTTTTGTAGATACGTAAAAAGCTGTCTCCAACCGATTCGTATTGAAGAGAAAAAGTCGAGCTCGCTCGCTTGCTCTAAGTTTCTATTTTTGCGTGGGTAAACCAAAGATGTCTAATCACAACCCGGATAAATGTGCAAAAAAATTTCGAGCTCGCTGCGCTCGCTCCTTTATTTTTTGTGTAAGTCTTCGCTAAAAGATAAGGGGGCGGCAAAATCAGTTTTTGCCCCGGGCGGCAGAAACCCCCGTTACGCCACTGTATAGTGTATACTAAGGTATATTTATTTTACCGGCGCCGCCGTTGCGAATCCAGGTGTTTAATTTAGGGCAAAGTCAGTCAGTCGGGCAGGGTCTAGTCATCTCACCAACCAGAATAACTGACATATGTTGGTGTTTTCCATTATGACAATCAAGAGGAAACTTCCGGGCTTGCTGGACATTATTATCTACTATTGCGACTGGTCGGTTCTATTGATACAGAGTGTCCCAAAACTCAACGTCAAGCTGAAAACAGGAGATAGGCAAGTTAGGTTACATCTAAAAATTCAACGCAGGATGGCGATTTTCACGATGTTTTAAAAAATCATCGAAAACTATCAAACTTAGATTTTTTTGTATGTTTCCCTGAACAGTTATAAACTTGCCTATCTCCTGTTTTCGGCTTGATGTTGAGTTTTGGGACACCCTGTATATTACACAGGAGTTACAGAGTGGAAAAGAGCAGTTTCTGCGGCGGTTATAGCGAAGGATATAAAAGTTGTATTAATCACGATACCCACTGATCCATGTAGACACGTATTAGCTGCGCCTGACTAGAAAATTGCAAAGAAAGCACTTGGGTGAAAGGATTTTAATAAGTACTCACCGATCCACGAATCTTCTGATAACGTCGGATGTATCGGAGAATCCGGTGAAGCCAGTTGAGGGATTGTCACAGCAGAGAAACCGATAGCCAGGCCTAAATTGACGTGGCTGAGATTCACCCAGATACCGTAGCCCAGTTGGATTAAAGATGTCTTCGTTGTGAAGCTGGGGTCGATAACCCTCAAAGTCATGGCTGATGGGTACATTTTTTAGCCCATGTTCTTTGGCAGTGTTAACACATGGGGTTTTGTTGCAAACGTTCTGCATTCCATATTATGGTTCAAGATATAATCTCCAATCTTCCCGTTCCCGTTAGAAGATCACGAATTATTTTCATAGCTCCTCAAAATAGTAGCTTACCTACAACTGCAAGGTGCTGCAAGGAACATAAGTACCACTGAACCAGTAGTTATATTTCTTGCACTGAGAAACAACAAATAGTAGCTTATCTATGACTACAACCAAGGAATATAATCAAGGAATATAACTACTCTCTACCGAATATAATACTCCCTAGGCGAGAGACTACAACTGCTTATCTAATGCCAAAGAGAATTTAACCTCTGGAGCTCCTGTCGATCCTTAAGGATCGAAAAACTAGGCTAAAGCTAAAGGCTAAATTATACCTTATTGAAAAAAAAAGGTTTCTTTTATCTTAATGCTTTTTATAGGTTGGTGCTCGAAGGGTTAAAACTTTATGTCCATTCTATGGTCCATGGCGTGAAAAATTCTTCGTCTATGGTCCATGGGAATTCTGCGTAGAGCAAGAAGCTTGAAATTTTTTCCCTAGCGTAGAGGAATTCTGACTGATTGCGTCAGAGTTGGAGCATAGATTAAATAATTTTTGAGAGTAAAATATTTGTCATGTCTTGGTCACAGTCATAGACGTATAAACTAAAGACCGGCAATATCAGTAACACAAATGGCACCACTTTTTAAGCAAATTCAAGCAAAAGTCGTTCTTAACGTAAGGAAATAGCGGAGTCTTCCAGCAGGAGGTCTGGTGACAAAATGGTTCAAGACGGTATCTATTTAGGTACTATTGACATTTCACTTATTCTAATGGGCGGTTGTCATAAGTGTGAATAGATGGCAAGTAGTGCTGTTATGTCTTGCTTCATAATATTTATCTACCCTATAATATATCTATGGTCACAGTGTCTTGGTCATGTCCAAGAAGATTATAGGTATGTAATCTTCTTGGTCATGTCACAAGTTTTTTCCAAAGAGTTTTCGCACTGTTACACTGACACAGAATAGGATAATCGTACATATAATAGTCTGTGGGATAATCAAAGAGTACTTTATAGGATAATCAACCGATCTAACCCAGTAAAATTAAGCTGAAATATACCGTTCAGGAGAAGTAATTTCCGGAGTTTTGAAACTATTTTTTAACGTTCCTTTGGTACGAAATATTGAAGAAAAAATAGTCCTGGTGATGGGGGGGTGAGCTCGAGGAAGGGGGGGGGGGGGGGGGCTCTAAAGGTGACTTTTTTTAGTTAATCGCTTATTTCTCGAAATCTGCAAGTCGTATCGAAATGTTTTGTATGGACAAATTAAACCTGACAAAATTTCCTACATAACAAGTAGTATGCATTTTTATCATAGGACTTAGACCTCGGAAGGTTGACTCCTGGTGGATGAGGTCAACGGCCCGCGGAAACTATGACAGATAGGGTTATGGACCTCGAACAAATGTCATAGAGGACCCTGGTCAGATTTGGTTGGCGGTGAAAAAAATCCAAAATTGCGATATCCAAGATGGCTACCATGGAAATTTCAAACGCCAATGCAGCTTTTAAGGGTTACCCGAACCGACTGAAAATTTGTATCTAGGGGTTTTCGGGGCTGCTGATTAAGAATATGTAATCATTTTGTTTTTATCTTCAACTTTCATGAGGGTCGCCATACAAATTTCATGATTTTTGAAATGCTGTTACGTTCTCGGCCCCGTAGCCCTAAAAGGTTAAGTCGTATGACAAAGTTGCATACAACTTATTTTGTAGGAAATTTTGTCAGGTTTAATTTGTTCATACAAAATATTTCGATACGACTTTCAGATTTTAAGAAATAAGCGAAAAACTGAAAAAAGTCACCTTTAGAGCCCCCCCCTTCCTTGAGCTCACCCCCCTCCCCCCCCCCCCCACCAGGACTTTCTTTTTTCTTCAATATTACGTGCCAAAGGAACGTTTAAAAAAGTTCCAAAACTCCGGAAATTATTTCTTCTGATTTATCTAATTTTACTGGGTTAATAAATCACAAAGCTTGCGCAAACATCGATCGTCCCACCCAACCCTCAGAGGAATGATCTCTTCTTCTTTTTTATGCTAGTGTGCGTGAAAGTAACCGTAAACATAGGGGCAAATGTCACTTGGTCATCTTTTGTCAGATATTTTGGAATAATAGACGGAGAGCTGGCTACGTAATTTCAAAATGATAAGGTGTAGTAAAAATTGTTATGTAGAAACCTTCCTTACTGGCTAACAAGTACATTGCACTGACTGCCAGAAGTCTACACCGGGGAGGGAAGCGGGGGCGGGCGGTCAAACACGTCAATTTTTAATCAAAATAAAATCATTCGGTGCACCGAACTGCAGAAACTGCTTTCAGAACTGCAGTTCTGAAAATTTGTCGTAGTTATAGTTTTTAACTGTAGAAATAGCGTAAAATTATTGCCAGAAGTCTAGATCGGGGATAAAACGTTGCCAGAAGTCGATAAAGTTGCTAAAAAATATTCAAAATAAAATGATAAGGTGCAGTTCTGGCAATTTAGTTTTTATATAATTTATGACTTAAAAACAGCTGTAAATAAATTGCCAGAATGCTAAATTGGTGGCTAAGTGTATGAAAAATGACGTTGAATTGTGGTTTTTTTTTACGTTTTCGTATAATTTGTTCGACCAAGTAGTGAAAACGTTACAGTATGTTATATATTTGTAATCTACTCACAAAGCTTTTTCATTTGTCACCCCACATGGTATGTGTGAATGATAATTGTTTTCTTTTTTTTTTTGCTGCCATACCTATTCATGACGTCACAGTTTCAACCCCCACAACTAAACTAAATTCAATGAAATTTTTTACACATAATTAAGAAACTAATATCTATACTTCACATTTATCAGATTTCCGTTAAAATAAGTAGTATCAAAGTGATCGTAGCTCAAAGTTTTCCACACAATTCTCAGTATTGGTTAGTATTGCAAATATAGCCAGACTTGTGTTGTATGGAGCGCGCTCAGCACTCTAAATTATATCCCCTTAATTTTTTTTCTAATTTTAGTTACAAGATGCAGTTCTGACAATTTCGATTTTATGTTTTTAATGCCTTAAAAACTGACTCCTAATTGCCAGAAGGCAAGAGGATGGCTATGTGTACAAAAATGATAATATCATCAGAAGTTGGTACCTATCGTTGGAAAGCAATTCATTGAAATTAAAATAATAAGGTGCAGTTCTGACAGTTATATTTTTTCAATAATAATGCTATTCATCATCATCATCATCTCAGCCGATGGACGTCCACTGCTGGACATAGGCCTCCCCCAAGGATCGCCATAACGACCGGTCCTGCGCTGCCCTAAATTGAATTGAATTGTGAGTAATACAATTTATAGGACAAATATTAATTAGTTGCTATATCAACTATACAGGGTGTAACAAAACATCCTAGTAATACTTAAAGGGGCGTTTCAGACAATCAAACTGAACAACTTTCACTACGGAGCCAACATCGAAATCGCGAAAAAAGACGTTCTTTCATACAAAACTGCAGTACCGTCTCGAGTTCGACTCAAATGTATGGGACGGCAGATTTTTTTTATTTTTTCTCGACGTTGGCCCCATAGTGAAAGTTGTTCAGTTTGATGGTCTGAAGCACCCCCTTAAGTATTGTACAGGGTGTAAGAAAAAGTATCATTAACCTTTAAACTACATACTCTACCCATCGTACTGAACAACTTTTACCATGGGAGCAAACCTATCAGCGCAAAAAATCTGTTGTTCCATACTAAACTGTAAATGCTTACTTGACTCAAATGTATGAGATAGCAGATTTTTTGTTATTCTGACAGATTCGCTCCTATACTAAAAGTTGTTCAGTTTGATGGATAGAGTACGTGGTTTAAAAGCTAATGATACTTTTCCTTACACACTGCATAATGTTGTACTTACATAGTCTTTCAGAACTATTGTTAATGTTACTGAAACTATTGGTATATTAATATTTATTTAGATTAGGGAAACATACACCATAAACTTACCCCATTAAATATTACATATATGGTGTTTTGTTACACCCTGTATATAAACCAGTAAATACCCGTAACATACCGGAACAGGAAGCTGGCATAGGTACTGTCACCGGAAGGAATACTAACAGAGTGACCGTTATCTTTTATATATTTTTCGAATGAACACTTCGATGGGTACCGCGTTTTGTCCAAGATATTTATTTTCCTATCCCTAGGCGGTACTGCGCAAAATGTGTGACAGTCACACAGATTATAGATCTAGTTCAATTTCAAGTTCCAGAATCCAGCCTGGACTTGTATAATGATGACTAGACAACGATATAAAATACACATATATGTATAGATATAAACATCAATGACTCGGGAACAAACATTCATACTTATTCATCATACAAATATTTGCCCCGTACGGGATTCGAACCCGCGAATCTTGTGTCAGAGGCAGGTTCACAACCTAAGCCTTCAAAATAATGAGAAAATATGAGTAAAATAATGACATACTTAAGTAATATTAGTTTCTTACTGTACTTAATTATTCAACTATATTCTATTTTGATTTCAAAATAAGAATAAAAAATCATTCAGAAATAACCAAAAAAGAACTAGAATAAGGTACGCAAGTACTATACGATCCTCTAGTCTAGTAAAATATTTCGGCAAGTAGTTGTGAATAACTTTTTTGCTCGTCTGAGTCCTTCCGCGTCACTCACTCCATCTGTAGATGTTTTTTTCGTACACAGCATTTATAGTATTTATGGTATCAAGTTAACTTCCTGAACACACATAATTATATGAGATGAAAAGCGCTCAGACTGTGGGGGTTGAAACTGTGACGTCATGAATAGCTATGGCAGCAAAAAGAAGTCATTTTGAAATTCATTTATTACCTTTGACACTACTGCTTGGCACTACCAGTAGTGCCATGGGAAATTTTACTTTCCTTTGACACTACCGGTAGTGCCACGGGTAAAAAATAATTAAATTTTCCATTGCATTAGGGATTGTTCCCTGGACTTCTGACGATATCGATAGAAAATTAATTACAACAATAAAGGACTTATAGCAACAGAACTGAGATATAACGAGCTCACGAGATAGAATACCTACGAATAGCGGCCTACCTTTCCGGCAGCACGGTCAGTGGGTCATTTTCGAAAATTACCCTTCTTTCTTTTTACAAGAATCTTCATTTTTTGGTTCGCACAAAAATAAAATGGTTCGCTATTCATCCTCTTTCCTAATGTCAGAGTCTTTCAACGAATTTTTTTTCTTCTATGGTTTTTCATAATTCTTAAATTGAAATAAATGACAAGTATATAAAGAAAAAAAAAACAAAACACAAAATAATGTGAAGGGTTGAAAAGATTTTTGTATCAAACATGGTTTTCATTAAAAATAACAAGGTATAATAATTATATTTATTATGTACACACGGCGACAGATCAACCTACCCATAGTTCGACCTTATGTCCATGAGCATAGAGTTCAACTATGGGTAGGTTGATCTGTCGCCGTGTGTACCTGCCTACTTACATAGAAGTCCCTAGTGAGCTTCTGTAAGGTCTTGGGTCAGTGGGTCATTTTCGAAAATGACCCACTGACCGTGCTGCCGGAAAGGTAGGCCGCTATTCGTAGGTATTCTATCTCGTGAGCTCGTTATATCTCAGTTCTGTTGCTATAAGTCTATGGAGGTGCTACTTGGGAATGTTCCTCCATTGAAAAGGGAAGTACTTCCGCCAGGCTAGGTGTGATGCCTGGGGACCGGCCGTGGTCCAACAGTTCTTAGTTGGACCTTGTATATATATCGAATCTCTGTGATTATTTCTCTTGCGCGATTTATGTCTTGCATTCTATTGTGAACCTTATTTGTAGCAGGTTACGAGTTACGTATTTACGATGAGCGTTGTCTTTGTATGGAGCATATTTCCGCGAGCGACGGTATCGCCATCTGTTGGCATCTTTGCTATAACTTGTGGGTGCTGACCATCTGTAGTAGTTCCCCACAAGTCCTTTATTGTTGTAATTAATTTTCTATCGATATCGTCAGAAGTCCAGGGAACAATCCCTAATGCAATGGAAAATTTAATTATTTTTTACCCGTGGCACTACCGGTAGTGTCAAAGGAAAGCAAAATTTCCCATGGCACTACTGGTAGTGCCAAGCAATAGTGTCAAAGGTAATAAATGTTGAAATTCCGTAGCCAGCTCTTAGTCCATAAGTTGGGAATAAGTTGTGTAAATTTTATTTTTTTATAAGAGGAACGCAATAAATTACAATAATAAGTTTTAATACATTTATTTATTCTTTATGTTTCTGTGTAAACACCTTGGGATAGATGTATGGTCTTGTATATCGGTTATTGGCGAACTGAGCAGTGAACACCGGTCGAACTCTCTTCCCTGTTGTTTTGGCGTCGATGTTCTCTGAGAAAGCTGTCAGCACTTTCAACAGGACTGCTCTTGATAGTGCATTGAACTCTACACCTTCTTTGTATTTCAATACTCCGGGACCTGTAGTACCTATAATTAAGCAGATTGTGTAAACTTAAATGTGTTACATAGTTTAGGAAGATCTCTCAATTCGGGACCAACATTGAAATAGAGAAAAAAAATAGGTTGCCTCATAGAAAATGTTAAAAAACGGTACGGCTGGCTCAGCCTCATGTACGGTTAATGAAACAGCAGTTTTTTATTGCTGCGACTATTAGTCCCTAGTCTACTTAATTATCCTCAGGTATACCTACCTACCCGACTGCTTTAAGAGCCTACCGAGCCTATTGTGCTGCCCCCAATCGTATTGTTTATATTTCTTAACAGCACAATAGGCTCGGTGCAGCCTTAAGCAGGCGCCGTTATCAAAACAGAGCATAATATTATCATACCTACAGTAGGTATGATAATATTATGCTGATAATATATACCTCTATCTGTTACTTTTTTCTGTGTTTGAGAAAATACATAATACTTAATCGTTATTATTATTATTATTCAACAGCGAATTAACTCAATCAACTAATTTTCACTAGATGCATAGTCTAAAAAAACAAGGTCTTCTATTCCCAGAGTGACACAAGCCTACGTCACAAAAAAATTGCCGCTAAACATGGTAAAAGGCAAAGATTTTTTTTGGTCTATACGACTAGATAGGTACCACCAGGGTACCGCCCTTCCTAAGAAAAAGGGCTCCTAAAATGCGGCAACTAAAATTTGAGCTTCAAAAATAATGTTGCAAACTCTAAACTTTTATCCGAATTATATGAAAATTTATAGTAGTTAAGCCCAGTAGTTAGGTTACTTTTTTATTAGGGTTCCGTACCCAAAGGGTGAAAACGGGACAATATTCATAAGCCTACGCTGTCCGTCCGTCCGTCTCTCCTACCTATTTAGGGCTGTATGTAACTTGTCAGAATCGTGATTCATTAATTAAAATTAATGTAATCTGATTAAAACTAAACAAATTAATTAATTTATTAAAAAATTAATCGATTGATGCCCACACTGTATCGTACCCTATAGTATAGTATAGGGTACGATTTCCTTCAAAATTTAGCGAACGATCTTCAAAATATTACAATATAATATTGTATAATGAACTCGATTTGATCAACGATTTCAAGATTTCAAAAGACATACAAAAGACGTGTGAGAGATGCGTAGTCCGTACGATTTCCGAAATCATTCGATTAGCAACACTCGTTGCTAGGAGACGGGAAATATCAAGCCTGATGTGGCGTGATATTTTTTGCTGCATTTTATTATGTCGTCGGCGGTATCTAGTCGATAGACCAAAAAAAATCTTTGGTAAAAGGGTATGATGACGTAGGCTTGTGTCAGTCACGTTAGTGTATATTTTCTTTGGTCACGTGGTCGGAAGAGAATACCAGGCGCAGCAGTGAACGCAAATAAGGCGCAGTATATAATAATTAGGTAGCAGGTAGGTACTCGTAATTCCTTTCGTGCATAGACAAAAGCGCTTCTGCGCAAATATACCCAAAACTATTATACAATGTTCTTGAATAGGTAGGTACAGTACGACCGTAAAGTCTAGAAATTAAATATATCGGAACTAAACTTTTTCATTATCATGACAACATTATGGAAAACGTCAAACTGTCAATCACCAAAATTTCAAATGCAGTTTTATGCATTACAAATAAAAATTTACCGTAAAATATTTGAATTTGTCCTAATTATTATTACTAATGGATAAAGTAACAAAAAGTGGTGCAAGTTTAGTAATTTATTACGTTATTTTCTGTTATGTTTGGAGGTATAACAAGCGGGGAAAATTGGAATAGATTGGATGTTGTTTACAAGCGATTTGCTGATATGGTAGGTATTTATTTACTCTCATGTTGCTTTTTAACAATAGTTTTCAGCGTAATTATATCAATTATCGTCAGTTATCATCTGAAAAATAATCATTTAGGGCATTTTCTTTCGAGTTTGGTTCGATTGGGGTTATGATCGTTTGTTGATAAAACTGACGTTATTGTATGCGTGGACCGCATAATTTTGATCCTTGCATGTCATTCCTGCACAGCTAGCATGCCACCCACGACAAAGCGTTTAAACGAGAAAAACGTCATGCGCACTCTTTCTGGCATACGTAAAATAATAGAGATGTAGGCACATCTCGATTTTTATCGTTTTCTCGGGAGCGGCATGCAAGGCCTACTGCATGTTTAGTTTATCTTCACTGCGACTAGTTAATATTTTATCGATTACCTAATTTTTTTTATCGTTTTCAGGAAAACATTTATATCGAAAAAAAATTCTGTCCGGAATGCATCGATAAAAAAACTGCCATGCCTAGAAATAGAAATCTTAAATGGAAGGAATGTAAATATCAGATCTACGAAAATAGTAAACATCGTATTCAAAAACAAATAATTTCAAAAGTACAATATAAAGTAATATGCGTTTTCATTATTTTCTTCTAGAACTAGAATACAGGAGGCGTACGTAGCATGTTACACGTGATATGGCTATATCATGCCTTTTATTTCGTTCGTTTGCGCGCAAATAGAAAGAGAGCGAAGGTGTGATAGCGCTATATCACGCTGCCATGCTAGCCATGTAGTTGCCGAAATTTAAAATGTATATTGGGTGTAAAATTTAGCTGCTGTCAGAGCCAAATTTAGCTAAACATAGATAACGTTTTGCATAAACTTTCGGAGTAAATACAGCAAGTATCAAAATAGTTTAGGTCGTAGTGTAGTGTTGCCGTGTAAAGCGACAGTGGCGCCCTCATTTAATTTCTACTCTTTCTGGTCGGGCTGTACCTACGGTAAATGTATATACAGCTGACAGCTGCATATTTTTTTTTGCTTATTCTTTTTGCTATTATTGGTTCCATAGAAAACAATGTTCAGGATGATGGACATAATCATCCGTTAACAATCGTCAGTATATTAAGAAGAACCCTGTATAGAAAATTTAAGGGTAGGTAAGTATACAACGTGTTAATGAATTAACGCAAAAGTAGAAAGTAGTTTGTTTGGGTGAAATGCAGAATAGATGTACCGTAACGAAATCGTTATTAAACTGAGATTGTAATGAAACTGATAAATTGTTACGAAACTGATGAGGTAAGGGTGAGATCACATAAGCATTAAAATAAATAAAATATTTATGGCATAAATCAACTTTATTAATTAACTTACATCTACAACGTGTTAATGAATTAACGCAAAACTAGAAAGTAGTTTGTTTAGAATCGAGAGCAGAATCGAATTATCATGGTTTCAACAAAGGTAATTTTTTTCAAAATGTTAAATAATTTGTTTGCAAAATTTAAAATTTTCTGAACCCGATGTCAACCCACGCACGGGCACACTCACCCTACTTACTACCAAAACAAGATTATTAAAATGTATACATGAGTACGTTAGCGCTTTCTTTTAGTGCTGAAATGATAGCAAATCATTTTTGCCTCGAAACTTAAAATGCGAATAACTTTAAATTTTAAGTATCAAAATAATGAAATTATTGTTTCAATCTAATTATTTTGTTATAAATCAGTTGGGGTGTATGAGGTTTTGCGCTAATTCATTAACACGTTGTATATTTTTGTACTAATTGCAAAAACCTTGTCAAAAATCAATCTTATCTGCAAACAATCATGCCGCCAGCAAGAAAGACGACATCGCTCCAGCCAGGGAGAAGATGCTGCCAGCCAGGAGAAGACGCCGCTATTTAGTTTGTGTTATGTTTAATAATCTCATTATATTTTATAAAATTATTTTCATAGAACATTAAAATATATTTTTTAGTTTCTAGTATTAAATTAATTAATACATATTATTTACTATTTTGGATATTACTTGATGTCTAATGTAAAAAAAAACAGTATTATGTCACAAACTCATATGAACGAGACCTTAGTGTAACGAAACTGAGAGCTCAGTTTCGTTGAGTAACGAAACGTTACGAAACTGATAAAATAAACTGAGAAATCCTAACTTCAAAAATATTTGCTACCAAAATCGCTATTGGTTTGACAATAACTTATATCCCAGCGGTAATTATATCTCTTACGCAAGAAAAATCAGCAAATAACTGACAAATTACACTTACCGGAAATAGGAAAATCGCGTTATTAACCCTGATATTGATATTTAACAAAATGCGTGTCATACACCAACCTCGAACTGCGAAGCAAAATACGGCCATCTTAATGTCAATATTTTGACGTAAGTTGAGAAAATGATGCCATTTTATAAAAATACAATCGAATGGTAGAATTGTTGTTGTAATTGTGCCCAAAATGTCGTTACTAACCCTGAGTTACGAAATTAACAAAAATGGAGACAAACATTTAATACGCTAATCTTATGACTAAATCGTTTCCTTTTAATTCCAGCCTATTTCAATCTGACAATTTAGATATTAAGTGGTCATTTTAACCAAAAAAAAGTTAAATTAAACTAAGAAAAAATTATTTCCTAATATACGAAATTGACAAGGTGGTGGAGAGACATATAAAATTTGTATGAAAGTTATATTAGTATTAAATTTTAAAAATATAATAATTCGTGCCTCATTGCGCGCATCAAAAAAATAAAAAATGGGCTTAATTGGGAAATAAATACACTGCTCAGAATAATGGAAATAATTTTAATCAAGGAAAGAGAAAAGACCGTATCTTATTTTAAACTTACGAGACAACTTAAATTGTATCTATGTACATCCGTTCTGCATTTCACCCGTTTAGAATCGAGAGCAGAATCCAATTATCATGGTTTCAATTCAACATAGGTAATTTTTTTCAAAATATTTAATAATTTGTTTGTAAAATTTACTAAACCCGATGTCAACCCACCGCACGGGCACACTCACCCTACTTACTACAAAAACAAGATTATTAAAATGTATCCATGATTACGTTTGCGCTTTCATTCATTGCTGAAATGATAAACCTTAAAATGCGAATAACTTTAAATTTTAACTATCAAAATAATGAATTTATTTTTTCAATCTAATTATTTTGTTATAAAAATCAGTTGGGTTGTATGAGGTTTTGCGCTAATTCATTATTAACACGTTGTATAGAAAAATTTAAACTTACGATTAAAACTGTTAGTCTCCTCGAAAATACGAGCGCCACACCTCAACCATAGTAGGAGGAAAGAGTTAATGAAGATAAATAACTTCATGACCTATTGTTTTGACGACTAATTTACTAATAATGGTTCAGTAGCGATAACGTACGCCTTGTGAGTGCACGGACGTTTAAAGAGAAAAAAACCAATAGTACAGTCACCATCAGATATATCGTAGCAAACAAGGTGGTCAAATATTTCTAAGCAGTTCTAATTTTCAATAATTTCTTTACTCATAGTCAATCAAAAATATAGGAACGCCGAGAACATCAAATATATCGACGCAGTCATGGTGGCCATAAACATCTGAACAGTTTCGGATAAAAAACCTTACTCCGTTGTTTTACATGTTAATTTTAAATACATTGTAAAGAAATTATTGAGAATTCGCCGTTCACATATTTATGACAAAATACACGTTTGGATATAATTGGTAACATTTACTGTAAATAATTTAATGAAAATTAGCACTGCTCAGAAATATTTGGACACCTTGTATGCTACGATATATCTGATGGCGACTGTACTTCCTACCTAGAAAATGTAAGATTGTAGAGCTCAGTGAAAGATTCATGTCGAAGGTATGGAATGTACACCCGGGCGCAGGCAGGAACCTAGGGGGCACAAGCCGATCGCCTTATAGGCTATACAACGACAAACGGCTATACGGCTTACAATGTTACTGACAATTCGATACATTCCTTTATGGAAAAAGTAGAGATTATTATTATTGTTGGTTGGGCTATTGAAAGCAAGGGTTGTTATGTAACACTGCGATCATCGCAGTCTTTTGTGTTCGCCCCAAGCTCACCCATATTTTACGCATACCCCCGAACTTATGGTATTTTATTTTCATTCTCGGGAATGCACCGCCGAAATACAACCGACCGTACTATCAGTTTAAAATAACAATGTGCATGACCTTGAAGGGCCGTTGGAACTTCACTCGGTTGACAAAGGAATGTAGACTCTATGCAAAGGAAACAATCATTTGAATGACTCGAGTGAAGTTCGTGTGATTGAGTGACGTCACATTTGCGAGCGAGGTCATGCACATTGTTATTTTAAACTGATAGTATGTACATAAATTCCGAAGAACTTAGTGGTACAGGCCAGGAATCGAACCGCGTCCTCATGATTGAGGCGCTAGCTCTCTTCCGTATGGGCTATCATCGCTCTAAAAGTAGAGATAGTAAGCTATCAATTTAGCCCTATATTACCTTATACGAATGTTAACCGTTTTTGAGAAATTTTTCGCCATAACATCGACACTGTGTCTGAAAACACAATCAATTAAAATTGTTTATTCTGTTACTATTTTATTTACCTTCGTAGAACTCATTCCCTGTACACCCCCATTTTTCTCGTTTTTCAACTTTGGAGATCCATTCTCAAAGTTTTTCAAAACAAGGCTTATTGCTTATGCTGATGATTTTTTCGCGTAGTGTGCCAGGAATCTTGGCATGGCATGTCCGAATGGGTGTCTGTCCGACATTATTTTGCATATTTCGTTAGTCGGAACCACAGCGTGACAAACAGCATATTATATAGGTAGGTTATCTGAGCGCATGTGAGATCTGATACCGTGAGTTAGGTTTATGCTGTCGAATTTGTAATTAAAACAAAGATTTGTGAAGATCATTTAGTTTAATTATATTCACATTAAATCTTCGAAAAATAGTTTTATAATAATAATAACCTAACATTTTAATTTAAACTACTCAAAATACTATCACAAATGCTTCCTTATAAAATATTCAAAAATACTTATTTGATGAACTAGAACAAAATGCCTGCATTTTCTTTGTAATAATACAAGGTTTGAGACTTGCTAAAAAAAAAACATTGATATGATAAGACAGTAGATGAAGCAAAAGTTATCTAACGGGAAGCCACAGTGTCGCTTTCTGTTTTTTTTCTGCTATGAAGCAGCTTTCCATGTTATTTTCGGTTCCAATATGGCAAGCAATATGTGCCTTTTGACAGTAGTATTTTAAAAATAATTATTATACATTGTAACGACCATACCTCTGGGTGTTATTACAAATTGAAAAGTGCATTTACAGAAAAAAATAATCGTTATCATTGAAGGTATAGGGAAGCAATAAGTACCTACTATAAAACACCCACCACTGCCACTTTTAACACATTCGTGGACACTGAACGAGACACAATAGAGAACTTTTATTGTTATCAGTTATCACTGCTATAGCCGGTCGGTGTCCGCGAAAGAGTTAAGTAGCAGGCATCTACTGTCTTTTGATATCTGTGAAATTAAACACTTGCACTTTTCAAAGGATTACTTTCGAAATATACTTAAAATTTTTTTATAATCGCAAATGGCACTTGATACAACACTTAACTACAACAATGAATACTTTATCAACAACAATAAACGTTTTTGTCAAAATTCTACCACATGCAGCGATATTCTTAAATTGACCTGATATAAATTTGGTAGAATTAAGCAATTTCTATCATAAGTTTGGTAGAATTTATATAATTCTACAAACTAGACTACTCTATATCAGGAAGAGTAATTTTAACAAAATCATCATCTTCGATATTAAACGCAAAACGCCCCACCCATAGCGCGCAACGCACTCTACGTCAAATAAAATCAAGAAAAATAATTCTTACAAGATAATGGAAGTTTATAGATATAGTTAATTGGTATAGCTCTTAGAAAACACAAGAAGGAATGGGCCATACATATTCCACGCTAGCCCAGTGGATATCGGTGGAGAAAAGTTAGTGGGCAACTCTCCTTGGCATCCAGTGGGATCGTAGAAAGAGAAGGTACTAGAAGGAAGTACGTGTCTTGTCATATTCACTCAATAAGAGATGTACATAGAAGGAGATCGCTCTTATTGCTGCCCTTATCGGCGTAACCACTTTTTTGTACTGACTCCACCTGACTCCGACATGTCACTTCATATAAATTGTATAGGATTTTATGACTATCGCTATCTCATACCCGGTTACACTGACATTCCGTCTATCAGCTTAAGCGAAAAATTCTTCGTCTATGAGTGGGATACAGGCTTATATGTATAGTCCTGAGACTATACAAGAAGATAGACCTGAGCATATCTTCGATAGATTTAAAAAAAAATGCATTGTCCTATTTATTGTTGCTGACAGTAAAATAGTCTTTCTTTTCTACACAGTAATAAAATACAATTTTCCAAAATATAAATGTACTTCTGCGTTTTTTTACCTAACTATCAAAATATACACCACAAATCGACTTCGATCTACACAAAAAATTCACTATGACACAGTAAAGGCACATTATTAAATCTTGAACTGGGATTATTATTAAATACTACCTAACGCATAAATAATATTGACTAAAAGAATATTTACAAAATAATAAATAATATTTCGTCGGGACCTACGTCGATTTCACTGACAAATTTTATTCGTCCATAAATTGCAGAACTGGAACAGTATTTGGAAATTGAATTTTTTTTAAACGTTTGACATAAATGATTATTTGCCGATATTTCTTTATTCGTAGGATATGACTAAACAAACCAGACTAATAATAGTTACCCAGTTCCATTATTTTGGTATAACCATGGAACGATATTTGATGGATAAGCATTAAATTGTGTATTTGACTACTTACTATAATAAAATTGTGGGGCAAGTACGTCTACCTTTCATTATATCGGTAAAGTTATTAAAAATATTAACAAGCACAATCTGAGTATCAAGAAAAATCGTTAAGTAGGTAAATTACTATTCAATAATTTTCGAGAGATTGAAAGATAGACGATCTTACCCCCATTGCCGTACTTGCCCCAACTGACTCTTTAGGGGTTGACATTAGAGATAACCTTTGTTATTAAATTTTCGTTAGGTAAAGGTACCAAAGGTAACAAAACTAACTAGGTACGTTCCTATAAAGTCATTTTATATTATCATGTTGTTTTGGGCGTTTATGAATCATTCGCTCCGGACACTTGTTCATAAGAAATAAACCGTAACTTTACCTATTTCCTCTTGATACGTAGACTACTACGTAACAGTTTTCGTAGCAAACCGAGATAAAACAGGTTATAAAAATGTCTACGCGGCCTGTGAAGTAATGCTTTCTTTCTTCAACGTCTTTGTTCTGCCACAGAAGTAATCTTCGATCTCTTGTAAGGTCCTTCCTTTGGTCTCTGGCAGGAATATGTAGAAGAATGCTATGCCTGAAAATTATTTAAATTGTCCTTCATATTTGAATTCATTATGAATGACAGGTGCTGAGATATTCTGGTACCTAATTTTGCCTAATTTAAGTACTTCAGGGGGAAATACGGAATATAAACACACGGGGAATGCTATCTGATGCAGTTTTTTTTAAAGATCTAGTCTCTTATTGACATAATGCACTCACTGTAAAGATATTGCTTTGACTAGACATAATAACTTTTCATTAAGTAATTAAATAAAACGCGAAGATGTAAAATTAATATGATACGATTATCTTTTTTTTTATTACGTATGGGTTTGCTCTTGACCTCAATCCAGTCGAAGATGGGGTCGAAGATGTAGCGAGCTTACCCAGAAGAAGCCTATTCATTCGTACTTTAAAGGAATTCGGGTTGTAAGCGCTCGGAAATACTAACGCAGGCAGAGCACTCCACTTCTTGGCTGTGGCTTTAAGTTATCTCAATGAAAGTGCCATAATCGAATACAGGTTAAGATACAATAATCGATTCACTGCAGGGTAAGTACAAGCCTCCATCTAATTAATCATCCATCCGTGAACTAAGTGTTTATATTTTAGATTTATTCAACATTTACATCTTTATAGGTACCGAATTAGCTAGCAACGACAACCTTTTGGTCAAAGTTTTGCTTAATTTGCCACCATCTTAATATGCATAATTATAACTGTAGAACTTACCAGCAATGGACATGGTACCGTACAGAGCGAAGATTCCGTAGTCGTGCAGCGTGTGCTTTAGGTACGGGAATGTCTTCACGACTGAGAATACTGAGAGGTGAGCGGCGCATGTCGTCAGGCCGCCTATGATACCTCGGACCTAAAGAGAGAATTGAATTACAACGATATCTATAAAAATGTGTCTAGATAGGTTAGGTTCCTATTATTTGGTTCAACGTCTACATTACATATGTACAATAAAGTTTTTAAACGGAGGGGTAATCGCGTAATTCACCTATCAAGCTATTAAGACAATACCTACACCGTACTCCATATTTCCATTGATTTATACGGGTTTTAAGGGACAGCCCTCCGCAAACTGAAACAGTGAACTCAGACCATCAAACTGAACATTTTCACTATCGAGCCTACCTAAGGAAACGCGGAAAAAAAATCAGCTGTCGCATACATGTGAATCGAGCAGGTACAGCAGTTTTGTATGAAACAGTTGATTTTTTTCGCATTTCCTGTGGTAGGCTCCATAGTCAAAGTAGTTCAGATTGACGGTCTGAGTTCGCCGTTTCAGTTTGCGAAGGGCTGTCCCTTACACCCTGTATTTAGTCAACCTTAGCTTAACTAAGGTAAGGTAGTTGAAAATGAATTTTAAGAAGTTACAAAAAGACTAACTAGTATTTTTGTAACTTCTTAAAATTCATTTTCAACGCCCCTGGGATCCACTTTTGATATTACTCACCTGAGTAGGGTAAACTTCTCCAATCATAACCCAGGGGATGATCAGATAGCCCAAAGTGCAGGATATGGTGAAGATATAGATACTGGCCACAGGGATCCAAGAGTATAAAGGTGCGATATTGTTTGCTTTCCAGTATGCCACGAAGTACATGTAAATGGCCAGGGTAATCATGGTAGTGCCGCAGCCGACAGCTGAAAATATTTATTCGAATTATAAATTTGTACGATAAACACCATAACAAATTTTTTAGCTTTATTATATAGATAATACCACCAGACCAGCCTGCGTAATATGACAGAGGTGAGAGCGACACAGGTCACTTCTAAACGTCAAATTTGAGTGAGATACTATGGAGATAACCGCCAATTTGACGTTTAGAATTGACCTGTGTCGCTCTCACCTCTGTCATGTTACGCAGGCAGATTAACAAACAAAACAGTGACTGATAAAATTAATCCAAGGAATAAAACTGTTATTAAACACCGAAACTACATATAGGTAGGAACTTTTTTGGTTCTTTATTTATTTAGAAGGGGGCTTTTAACCCTGAGGCTATGTCAGCCCCATCGTTAACCTAACCTAACCCTAACCTTAACGTAAAGCCTCTAGGTACAAGACAATGAAAACCTAACCTTGAGCTAACAGCACTTCCCTCTCTTCATTCGGCACTACTTGTACATATGCCAAAAAATATCTATAACATTACGAGACAGTTACTGTTAACTGGCCAGCTAGACAATACCAATTTCCAGATTCCTGGGCCAGCCATAATTACAAAAAACTCATGTTCTGCTTACCAGAAACAAAAGTTAGTGGTCTTCTCCCACACCTCCTGCATAGTATACAGCCGACGACGGTGAAGATAACCCTGATGATACCCATCGATATCGTCAGCCAATATTTATCTAAGGATGCTCCTGATGCCTGCAAACATTTCGATATGGGTTTAAGTCCTAAAATACATTCAGGTAGATAGATAACACGTTTATTTCATCAGAAAAATACAAGGCAAACAGTGACAGGTAGCTCTGTTATTGAGAAAAGTCGTTCGACTAGCATTGAAGAGATGAACGGAAGAGGATGACATATTGGGCCTACCCCAAATAATGGGAAAGAGGCAAGCATTGTGGACAGTCGATCAATATCTAAAGCCAGTATATGTAAACCGTAGGATTTTTGGATTTAGTTTAAGCACTAAAATTCCTGTTCTGTGCCAACTTTACCTAAATATCAGAGATCAAATTCAAAGAGTAATTTGAGTAATAATAATATTTTGTACACGTAAAGAGGTTGGTCAGTTGCCAAGTCTTTACAGAAATCAGAAGATTTTATTTAGTAGTTCGAGTTTGATCCACTTTCACGCTTCAACTGAACAACTAACTGCAAATTGGGAACGTTAGGTGGGGCAGTGGGTATGGGGTCATTTCGTCTACCTTACAATATCCCGTTAAATAATTAAGTTATTAATCTGAGCAGAAAGAACAATTTTCAAGAAAATCGAAAAGCAAATCGTTAGTCTCAATAATTAGTCATTATTGAGATATTATTGAAAGGTAGACAAACTTACCCCATTCCGAAATTAAAACAGATATTACGTGGGTGAAGCCAAAACACTGGTATCAATTACATAAAATGTGACTTTCTATTAGTGGCTACAATCAAAACAAACATTAAGGGTTTCCTTACTCTGCTAGTTGGTCAAAGTGTCTGAAGGTACCTATGTAAGATGCGATTTCAAACTTTATAATCAGATGGATAGAATTGAATAATTACCTCAAAGACCTCGACAGCATAGAAGGTGATGGTGTTGACACCGCACCACTGGTAGATGAAGAAGTAAATAGCGAGGATAGCGAACGGCTTCAGGGTCGAAGGCGCCATCAGCGCTTTTATTATATCTCGCGGTGACTTCAAACTGGAGAAAAGGGCATTTTAATAAAAATTGTTTTATTTATTCTTGTGGGTATGATGATATCATGGTCACCACAGTAAGACATAAAAAGAGTTAACACTTACGGCTCAACATGATTCTTCTCTTTAAACGCCACCATCTTCTGTATTTCCCCGTCTACGTCACACGTGGAACCTCTCAGTTTGAGAAGCGACTTCTCTGCTCCTTCCTTCTTATCCCTGGTGAGGAGATAGTTTGGTGTCTCAGGGAGCAGGAGCATGCCGAGCAAGGAAACTATTGGTACTATTGCGCTGACACCGGCAAGAATGTTCCACGATGTTACACTTCCTATTATGTACTGGAATTGAGAGAGAAAAAGGGGTTAAAAAACTTGTGGTTGGATATTGTGGACACACTCTAAGGCTAGGTATCCAACAGGGACGAAAATTAAGTTTTAGTCGACGAAGTTTGATGAGAAAGATTCAGGTTGTTCTCACCTTTGCCGATTTTTCTTTTTCTTGTGGTGCCATGTCCTATCGGAGGTTGGCTATCATCATTAGGGCTATTCGGACCCTGCCCCCTTACCCGCACTTTCGATCTTCACTATATCGCCACTGTTTCGGTCCGCACTTCATTGTAATAGAGTTGAAATTGGAACGAAAACATTCACGCAAAAGTTCGAATCGAATGTGCGGGTAGACCCTCTGTACGGTGAGGTGGTGTTCATATATCGAACCAATCACACAGGTTCTTAAGCCAGGAAGCCCTTCTTCTACTAGACATTTATCTCCCCAACATTTTCGCCTGCAGAATGATCTAGAGGCGTTTGTATTTTTCACAGCGTGTAACAAGAGACCCAAGCAATATTTAATGGGGTGGTTTAGACCATCAAACTGAACAACTTTCACTATGGAGCCAACATCGAAATAAAATTTAAAAAAATAATTAAATATTGCTAGGGTCTTTTGTTACACCCTGTATTATGTGACTGAGGTATTGTAGTTCCAAGTCTTTGCTACTACATACCAAATCTAACACGCAACACCTACTTTCGCGTTTTAACGGAAATTTATTAAAAAATTGTGTCCGGAATAACTAATTCATTATTCAATACCTACCTACCTACCGCTACCGCGATAAATACATAATTACTGGATCTTCTAGTACATATCTAATATTCAGAAATTTTATTCAAATAAAGAACAAGTTTTTGCAATCTTATCTCGAGATAAGACAAGAATGGAGAGGGGGGTCTTGTAAATTAATGGCCTTAGGTAGGCACAATAGGTCATCATTTCAAGCGATTTCCAGAAAGTTTCATACAGGGTGTAACAAAACACCCTAGTAATAATTAAAGGGGTGCTTCAGACCATCAAACTGAACAACTTTCACTATGGAGCCAACATCGAGAAAAAATAAAAATAATCAGCTGTCCCATACATTTGAGTCGAGCCGATACTGCAGTTTTGTATCAAACAGTTGATTTTTATTTCGCGATTTCGAAATTGGCTCCATAGTGAAAGTTGTTCAGTTTGATGGTCTGAAGCACCCCCTTAAGTATTACGAGGGTGTTTTGTTACACCTTATATAATACTTACTTGGTATCTATTGTTGGTTTGTTAGTGTTGTTGTCTGATTGTTGTTTTTTCTTGGTTGGTATTCGTGGGTAGGTAAGTGCATTCCGTGCAGGGAGGAAGCTACACAAGTTTAGTTGTAGTAAAAGTTTCTGTCCACTCCCAAAGGGACCTACCTATGCAGGGTGAAATAGATATCATTAGCATCTTTTTAAACTAAGAGTCTACCCCATCAAATTGAACAACTTTTACTATGGGAGCAATCCGATCGGAGCACAAAAAAAACAGCTGTTGCATACATTTCGTCGCTGACGACGCAAACTGCCCTTTATCATTTTTTGAAAATGTTCAGGATAGCACAAAAACCATTTTTCTTCCCCGATTGTTAAATGAATTAGGATTTAACTTTAATATTATAAGTTAAATTACATATAAACGTATTCTCAAGACAGCAGCGACCTAGATAATGTTCAGAGGAGTACTTTCTGTGTCTTAACTCAATTTCGACTTTTTACAAGATATAGGCTAGTCTGCATTTGAGTCGAGTAGGCGTTGCAGTTTAGTATGGAACAGCTGACTTTTTTTTTGCTCCGGTCGGTTTGCTCCCATAGTAAAAGTTGTTCAGTTTGATGGGTAGACTCTTAGTTTAAAAGGATGCTAATGATATCAATTTCACCCTGTATTTATAGAAATGATTTGGAAGGACAATAATTACATTAGGATGACAGTGACAAACTACCGTTAATATACTCTTATTTTATTAGCAGGACCTTGGAAAACGGTTACACAATGCGACGTCATAAAGATAATATTTTTCATGGCAACACCAACAATTGATATCGTGACAAAAGATAATGGTAAGGTAAACATGTTGTTCAGTTGTTTTCACACGTTAAATTAGAACTGCAGTGAACAAACCGAACAAACAAATAAATGTTGTTACAACGGATTATTATTAGATGTTTAAAGTTAACGCTTTGCGACGTCAAAGTAAATAAAACAAAGTAGTTTCGCTTTCAATACGATATCGATTTTGTTCTAACATGATGAAAATTAGTAAGTAAGTACGAATAGTGTAAGAAATACCGTTAAATTATTAAGAGAAATTGAAAAACGTATATTAATGATATCGAAACCGCGTCGTCGTGGACAAAATGACATAAATGAATACCTTTATGTCCGAAATTAAATCACATGGGGAAACAAAAAAAATTCAACTTCTAAAACATTTTGTGGGAGGCCAATCAGATGACGATAATGAAAAATAGATTCTGTTAAACCTACCTAGTTAGTAGTTAGACAGGTACCCTCTATTATAGATAGTATACTAGGTAGGTTTAACAGAATCTATTTTTCATTATATAGGGTACCTGTCTAACTACTAACTAGGTAGGTTTAACAGAATCTATTTTTCATTATCGTCATCTGATCTGCCTCCCACAAAATGTTTTAGAAGTTGAATTTTTTGTGTGTCCCCGTGTGATTTAATTTCGGACTTATAGATTATTTACTCCATTCCAAATTGCAACAAAATTTTAGGGCTATTTTTTTCCCAACAGAAACAGAGATTTGAAACACTTTGTGAGAGTAATCACACTATTCTTAGAACGGTTTTAGTAACTTCGTAAATATGTCGGATAGCAGGTTCCTACATCTTTCTGATAAAAAATAAATGTAACTTATTATTTGCTAATTAGAATTTGCCAGAAAGCTGAACAGGAATCTGAATATCTTTTAATCCTTATATGGACGAATTAAGTTCCCATTTAGGTGCCTCTACTATCGTCTACTAGGAATTACCTAACGCTTAACACCTTTAGTAGATATTATAGATTTAAAAATTGTCAAGAATAATTGAAAAAGGGAAGGTAACAATAACAATTACCTACCCTAATAGGTATAGTAACCGATAACATCGCAAAACGTCTTATGAAATTAACAAGTCGTGATGCGAAATAAACGTCACGGTAGGTGTGTTCTTTGTTATTAACACCCATACGGTCTGTGTTTGTTTAAATTGTATAACCGGATTATCACGTAATATTCAGGTTAATTTCAATAGGCCACCTGCACAATAGATTTCTCACGATGTTTAAACTAAAAGAAGTCTGTTTGAAAAACGATAAACAGATAATAAGTTAACTAGTAGGTTTCAAAGAAATGTTTGGACTTCCCATACTAAATGCAATCAGCAGATAGAACTTTTGTATGAAAAGTATTTTTTTTTTGCGAATTTCCTATAGGCTTCTCAGGGAAAGTTGTTCAGTCTCATGGGTACAATCGCCCCTTAAAGTAATGCAACTGTTTACCCTAACACCCTGTATAAATTAGCTACCTGTATAAGAACTCCAGTGGATACTCCGACAGACGCCAAGGCTCCCAGCATGCCCCTGAGATGAGGCTGTGACACTTCGCAGGTGTAGACCCTGGCTGGCGCGCCGACCATGCCCGACCCGAAACCGATGAGTAGCCTGCCTGTAAACAGGATTGTAATGATACTGGACCGATTTCTGTCAGAGTTACCACAACGCAAAATAAAACGCGATAAATATTTTCTAATTCTAATTCTAACGCTCTGCTAAGTCGCATGCTGTCGATCCGAGCTTCTGGAGTGCGATTTTTGGAACTCATTCTTTCAACCCAGCAGTTGAAAATGTCGATATTACTATGGAGACGTGCATCTTTCTACTGCTGATTTGACATTAATACTCCAGGAGAGCGATTTTTGAAAGTCAAATCAGCAGTAGAAAAAAGTGTATCTCCATACATTTTCAACTGCTGAGTTCAACGTATGGATTCAAAAATCGCACTCCTGGATTCGAATGTCGGCTCAGTTTTATATGTTATGACTTTTGTGACTTTGTCTGGTAATTAGGGCCTTGCTGCCTCATTTTCTGATCAGTTCAATACAATGTATGTATCTGTTCTAATTTTATAATACCACACCGATGCTCATGAAATTCAAAACCCTCTTATCGACAGTCATTAATTCAACAGAGAAACGTATTAGTTAGGTAGTTTGATAAAGGTCGACTCTACTCAATCATGCGTTGCGATTCTAATTATAAATATTTAATGTACAAGGTGATGGGAATGGTGATCAATAAAAATCAATAGCACCTAATCGCCTAGAATAAATCTATCCAATCTCCATCGATCAACAAGTTACTTACCAACGTAAAGCATAGGAACATTCTGCGCGGTCGCTACCATGATCCAGCCAATGATGAGGGGGATTTCAGTAACTATTAGAGTGAGGCGTCGACCGATGTTGTCCATCAGGTAACCGCTGACGATACATCCTATTGGGGTACCAGCTGAACTAAGACTGGCTGGAATGAAAGAAAAATCATTAATCAATGGTCCACCAGGAACAGAAAAATGTGCTAAATAGAAGCAAATATATGCAGTAAAGGTAGTGGAATTATTGTGGTTGGCGTAGTAGTGGATCGTTTTCCAACGAGCACCCAAGTTAGGCAACGCCGGCCATTCTCCAGGGATAGTCATAAATATGCCATTTTTAGCGCCTCTGAACTTCGAATAGCATGCTACGTTCATCATACATGTCTTGGGCAGTGTACCTACTTATTCGTTAAACAAAATCAGATGCATATTGAGGCGAGTTGAGAATGCTCTGATAGCAAGTTGACCATTAACTTGCCTCCACCAATCCACACTGGTCTCGAGTTGTGGAACTACATGGGCCAATTCTCTCATGCGTATTCGAAAGAGCAGACTGGTGCCCCACAGTGGGACGGCAGTCGCACAGGAAGTAATCAGATAACATTGATAATTATATGATAACTTACCAATCCAACTAGCTTCGTTATCAGTAATATGTATACTGGAATCTTGACTCTTCAGCTGAGGTAGGGCAGTGGCGGAGAACCCGAAGGCCATGCCTGTGTTGATGGTGCCCAGGTTGGCGATGAAAGAAGCCATGATCTGCCGGAATGCCTTCCCCCGACCAGCCTTACTGTCCTTCTGAGGTTTTTCTGGCAGGGGGGACTTCGAGACGAGAGGCTTGGTGCCATTTTTTATTATTAGTGTCGAGTCAGACCTGAAAAGAAAATTATCTGGTCAGAATTGTGTATCATGTGCGATAACCTTGAGTGCGCAAAAATCAAATTCTGGTCTATTTGACGGAGGGAAGCGGGACCAGACTGACGCGCGAATGCCAGTGGACGATCATTTGCGTTATACGCGATCGAACCGAGCCGAGCTGGCCGAGCCCACATTCCCCGAGCGCTCATCGCTTGTTTCCTTTCCACTTTGAAGAAGCAAGTGGTAAATTTTGTATTTTCTAGGTTTAATAATAGCTACAGATTATCTTAAATACCTATGCTTAAAGTGAGCTATGCTACAACTGCAGTTCAACCCATTAAAAGATATGGTACAATATTTGTTGTTGCAACGTTTCTATACCTACCCCGAAAGCGATTGTGGTCGTGAGTTTATTTATGAAAAGAAATAATTTTACTTTGAATGCTTAGCTCCCTTTCGAACAAATGATGCTCAATTTCGGAATAATAGGTAGGACCTCGTCTATACCATCAACCAGGGCCGTAGCTAGGGGAGGGCATCGTGGGGCAATGCCCTTCCTTAAAAATTAACCAACCATTATTATACAGGGTGTAACAAAACACCCTAGGGGGTGCTTCAGACCATCAAACTGACTACCAGCACCATTTTGAGTCTTAGATTGTGAAATTACGAGTTCGCTTCCCTCGCTCCAACCTTTAGGTATTTTGAGGGTAGTTAGGCTAATAGAATTCAGTATCACCACCGTTTTCTTTTCTTTCCTGGAGAGAAGATTTCACAAACACTGAATTAGGTACAACCACAATAACTAGCCTTTTGTTGCCGCCCTACCTTAAACCTCCTATGCCCTACCTTAAACCTCCTATGCCCTACCTTCAATCCAGTTCTAGCTACGGCCCTGCCATCAACACGTTTTAAATTCAATTATCATACATTTTATCGTACTAAATGAATGGGAGCATTAAACTGACACATATAACAGTTTTATTGTAGATAAAGATAACCTCTATAGGGTCACAGATATCGCTATCCTGTGATAAAAAGGCCGTTTTGACCTTAAGACAATCGTTAACCCTATTTAGTGTTTCCTCACGAGACCTAACTTTGACGGTCATCATTTTATGGGTCAATTAAAATAATTATGACATTTATTAGAAATAAAGTTATGTTGTATGCCTTGTTCTAAATCAAAGACCTCTAATTAAAAAGGGTAAGGAGAGCAAAATGTATAGGATCCTTCTTAATGAACTGCCTACGTGGTCTAATTGGTTTAGAGCATTGGCTCTCGACCCGGAGGTCGTGGGTTCGATTCCCACGGGGGACACCTAGTGGACACCTCACTTTGTGCGTTTTTCACCAGTTGGTTAGGACATTGCAGGCTGAATCACCTGATTGTCCGAAAAGAAAAATGATTCCGTGCTTCGGATGGCACGTTAAGCCGTCGGACCCGGCTACTATCTCTGGTGGTAGTAGTCGTTACATAAAAACCAAGTCAGAGGCCGTAAGGCGGTCTGAAAAAACTCTGACACCAGGGCTCTGCCCACACGATAGGAAGAATGTTATGCTGACGGTTTTTTTAGGAGATGGTCAGACATTAAGGCTGAACGACTTTTTCTATGGGACTTAAACCGAAATCGGGACAAGAAATAAGCTGTCGAACACATTTGGTTCGAGTATCTACCTAGGACTGCAGTTTTGTGTGGATCAGTAGATTTTTTTCGCGATTTCGATGTTGGTCCCGTTAATAAAGTTGTTCAGTTTGATGGTCTGGTTAAAAAAACCGTTAGGACCCTGTAGCCATCATACCAACGGATCGTCGGAATTGCAAACAACATATAGGCAGATATATATAACCATGCGTTCCAGATAAGGCGCGGGAAATAACAGATGATGAAGTATTCGACGATAAACAATGTTTAACAGAGATTATGTCATACATTTAACTTAAAGCTACGATCAATAATCATTAGGTATGAGTTAAATAATTTACGACCTTGTCCTATACCTAATATAGTACGGCTAATTATTAATAGAACTGGTAAAAAAAATCACAGTATGAAAAAATGGAGGAAGAGCTTGGACGATTAACAAAAGAAGCTTCCCCATTTAGTTTCATTTGGAATCCGTAAGATAAAATGAGGAGCATGATAAATTACTTACGTACATAATAATTCAGAGCAGATATAGAACAAGATCAAGTCACAAAATGACAATCGAAATGACATTAAATGTCTATAAATGCTTCCAAAAGAACCAAGGTGTGTCAATAACAACTTTCGTGGCAGTCAAATGACAATAGCTGATCAAATATGCACTCTAACGATACGACTTAAGGCTAAAAATATCGATGTTTATTTACTGGCTGTTAGTGAACTATGTTAACATAACATTACTATGACGGGGCTCACCGCAGGGGTTAAGTTATTTATGTGTATTGACTATTGGGATCAATAAGCAATACAATCGAAAGCAAGAATTCTTAGGGAGCACAACGAGAGTCTACCCGAGCACACCCGACCACATGGGCAATCACAATCAGCAAGCATATAATGCTGTTTTTTTTTCTCGCGTAGTGGTCGGAAGCTGTGGAGGGCCTACCCACCGCTGAAACTCCTGTAAGCCAGGATCAACAGAGGCGACCACTCACAGCAAGAGACAATTAAGTCCAGCGAGCCCAAGGGGTGTGATTTTTTAATGTTACCAGTGAGCTTGAACGGTTTTTGAATCTCATACAAAAGCTTTCTCATACCCATGTGTGTTCAATACGAGTGGGAAGGGGCACTCGTATTGAACTCATGGGTATGAGAATTCAGTCACCGGTGAGATTAAAAAATGCGAACTTTGGGAAATCCTTGAATAAAAGCCATTTTACTCAGCCAGTGACTTTCAAAAATCGCATTCCAAGGATGACTCTAATAATCTGCCTTGGAACCCGTACCTAGTGAATTTAATCAATAAGTAGGAAAAATAAAAACACGACTTCGATCCATTACAAATGGAAGACAGCAATAAGAATTTTTTTTTTGTAGTTTTTTGTACTTTTACACACCTATACACAGGGTGGATTTTTGAGACGGGGCAGTAAGGGCAGGTACCTTAACCGTTGTAGCTTAGCTACAGAGAAGCTACAACGGTTAAGAGACTATCCTAAACTTTTTGAAACATTTCGAACTGCATTCACAGATTTAAAAAAAAAATGTACAGTCAGCAATATAATTGACAATTTCCACAAAAACTTTTTTTGATGCCTATAGATCCTGTTTCTTATAGGGATCAATAAACTCTATCGAACCAACCGAGGTTAGAGTACTAGAAATGTCAGAAACCGCATCCCATACATTTCGTATGAAATGAGACTCCAATTTACTTTTATACTCAACCAAACTTTCGCGACTTACTTGCTGTCACATGCACTGCTCTGTCCTGGCCGCTAAAATGAAGACAGGAATACTATTTTTTAATGTCACACGTTCAAAATCATGATCGAATGATGCATAATTTCCATAGAAATGTTGATATTTTCTACTGCCATGCTGGTGTGAATGTGTGACTTTCAAAAATCGCTCTGTATTTAATAATTGATGTACCTATTTACTTATGCCCTTACTGCCCCGTCTCAAAAATCCACCCTGTATACCGCGGTTAATAATTTGCCGAAACTACAGAAAAGTATGTCAGTATCAATAGGTAAATAGGTAGGTAGGTTTAGAGACTATAGGTGTTAGAGGTTATTTTTAAAGACAATCGAGGGTATCCATAATTTCTAGGTCTAATACCTAATAGTGCATTCGTATTCAATATAGATACTACTAGAATACTTAATCGATGTTCTAAAGTATTTAGTATTCTCTGCTGTAATGTTAGAGGTAAAGACATTGATTGTAGTTAGCGCCTTCAGAATAAAGGTCACATTCTGTTTTAACCGAAAATTACAGATCGCAAAATCACAAGGTGACCACGTATGCCCCCTGGTGTAGGACAGAATTGGATAGGTATTATGTTTTTTAATTAACTTACCTCTTTGTAGTAGACTGAATAAATTATATGAAGAACAGATTTTTTGTCAAATTTGGTAGTTCTCTATGAGTGAATTACTTTATTTCTGCTTAGTTAGGTATGCTATGCGCCTCTATAATTTTTTATACCTGTAAAAACCCCATCGGTTGTTTCGAAAACTAAAGTGATGTCAAACCCTATTTAAAATTTACAACTAGGCAAAAATGAAGCCGTATATGCAATATCCAAATAATTTTCAAATTGAAAAATCGTGTGGACGATTATGAAATTTAATTTACTTACATACTTAATTCCCTAAAAATATTATATGTATTATGTATACAGGTACTAGGTATAGAACCAAAGAAGAATGAGATAGTTAGATGGAACAGAATGAGAATGAAAGAGAAAAAGAGATTTTTCGATGAGAATTATAAAAAGCATTTCTCAAACCGTTTTTGACAGAAAACTGTAATTTCTCCCATAATTTTATAACTAAAAGACGGGTGATTTGTGTAAATTCGTCTTTTGGTTTATCATGGGGTAAAATAGTGTTTTTCTGCACAAACAGTACTTTTCGAAGGCCGCGCACCAGTTACTCAATAGAAACAAAGAGAAGGAAGCGCCAGAATACCGAAACACGATAATCATTGCCAATTGTCCTAATTATTGCTAACCAGTCGATTGAAATCGCCAGTTCAGATGATCTACTAGATTGGCCTTCTTAAAGTACCTTACATTTTGAGAGGGAAACACCTTTCCGTGTTTATCATAATACACCCGGGCGAATTAACTTGGCACGTGCCTCGGAATAAAAAACTCGGAAAACTCGGAAAGAATAACTTGAAAATGCTAAAGCGCAGGGACACGTGCAACGGTAACTGAAATGCTATGCTACGGCCTCGCACGGCGACGGCGGGGTCCCGACTCCCGAGGGGGGGTCACAGGAGGGGTGTCAAATTCTGAGCCACGTGCGAGCCAGGTGCCAAGTTAATTCGCCCGGGTTGTAAAGCTATTTTGGGGAAGACAATTATTATTATTGTTGTTTTGACTCCTCAGCTACTTATGCTCGTGGGAAATCGTTTTTCGATGTGGCTCATTATTTGTGAGGGCAATTGCGAGATTTGCGAGCCGCGGCTTATAACATTGTGACCAGATGGTCTATTGTGTTCGCCCTATCCTATCGCTAGTCCCTATTTTAACACAATTATAGGTATCTCTTAAATTACGGTGTTTTCTTTTCGTTCTCGGGTATGCAGGTTTCCTCACGATGTTTTTCTTCACCACTGAGCTAGTGGTAGGTAGTGACAAATACAATCGTAGGACATAAATTCCGTGGAGCTTTAGTGTTACAAGCCGGGAATCGAACCGCCACCTAGTGATTAAGTCGCAAGCTCTCTTCCGTAGGTATAGTGTATGGGCTAACACGGCTCCTTGATTTATATTTAAAATATTGTGTCACTAAGTTTTTTGTTTTGTCTTGAGACATATTTGAATATTTATTTATTTATTTATTCACTTTATAGGGTACATGTGTGTCTTAAAAATTACCACGCCAAACAGCAGTTCGGCATTTAAATTATATATAACAGAAAAAACCAATCAGAAAGACAAAAGAAAATGGACTTACATAGAACCGTAATAAGGTACTCCAGAACTAGAAGCTAACGAAGTGGATGCCTCTGGAGAATCCATACTCCACCTGCCATTCAGAAGGCGAATCACGTGATCATAACGCAGAGCACTAGTCTTCACCCAAAAGTATTTGGGTGATTAGTAATCACCTGTAATCACTGATTACTAATACACTTTCACTCAATCACTGATGTAAATAGACTGAAAATACGAAACAGGTTCCGGATACTAATGTCAAAACAACAAGGATTGCTACTACGGCGTTGTTAGGTTGGGCATAGGGGGCACTGAAAACCTCCTAGAATTGGTCCCATAGAAAAATCGATTGAATCTCACATGCATCAATTATACTTATTATATCTATCATTACACCAGTACCATCGGGGTACCTTAGGACGACAACATTATCTATCATTAGGTACACTACTTATATTCTGGAAATTTTGGCCCCTATGGATCTTAATATTGATGATTTTGCCAACACCTACATAAATACTTGATGTTTTAATAAATATTTGGTGACTTCAAGGATTGTTTTAAGCTCAAAACAGTAAATAAGCTTGGTTGGCTTGAGCTTGGTTGGCTTGAGCTTGGTTGCTAGCCGGGGAACAAGCAACCGACACGGTCCACCCAATAATAACAGACTTGCAACGCAACTCATTACACTACAACATTGGTTTTGACAACTCTACTGAAACTGTCATCAGATTTATTGAAATTCAAAGCTTACGGTGGCTGATCTTCCAAGGGGTTAGCTATTATATAACAATAAAATTTAGGTAGTAGAAATCCTATTACTCACATCTGGTACCTATTCGATTCGTGCTACAAATATAGCACAATGTCAAATTCAAGTATTTCCAGTCGCACTTTGTAATCTGTTTACATCAATAATCAAAAAGTTGTCTCACCTGTTTCAATTTTAAATTCAATTCACAAAACTGTTCTAAACACATGTTTTATAGAAAACGTTGGAGGAAATGAAATGTAACTTTCCTTACACATGGCAGGTTAAGCACTGATTAAGTCTACTGATTGTGGGTAGGTATGTAAACCAAACGATATTGCGATAGGGTTGTCAGCATCGTCATTGAGTAATCACTAATCAGGTTTAACTAGTTTTGTATAGTAACCTGTTGTCGACGGACAGTGCGCGTTCGAGAGAACGTAAGTGAGCATCATTCACGCTATCTTGGACGCGCGCTGCGCTGGTCTCGGCATTCGTTTAGTGGTGTATAAAAATCTTTGTGTACTTACCTACAACTTTGATAAAAATTTAAAAGGTGCCAAGACAAACCCAATTAGGGTTTTTTGGTATCATCAAAATAATGTAAATATAAGACAATGTATACTGAAATGTTCATAAATAAAATAATAAAAATAGTAAGAATCGAAGGCGCCTTTGGAGGTTTGTGCAAAATACAAACTTTCAATGATATTAAAAAATATGTATACAGTGTGATGTGCTAGGCTAAACAGTTGCATTACTGTAAGGCGCTGTCCTATTGCCATCGCTCGCGCGATCATGCGTTCGTCCGACGAAAATCATTGTGCCACTGTGCGTTTAAACATACTTATATCTGCGGAATATCCTATAGAAGGTCGTGCTATCATGAGATGCGATCGAATTGTTGTATTTTTACTCCGATATAATTATGTTTAAACGCACAGTGGCTCAATGATTTTCGTCGGACGAACGCATGATCGCGCGAGCGATGGCAATAGGACAGCGCCTAAGAGTTGATTGTACTTACGATACTGAACAACTTTCCTTGTGAAACGGATGGGAAATTAACAAAAAAAAAATTGTACTAAGTATCCATAATAAATGCAATCAGCTGCCGAATACCTGGCCAGCAAAATATAAAAACACCACTGAAGTACCACTACTGCAACGAGAAGAAGAAACTGATCGAACATTTGTATGCAAATTTGTCTTTTTTTTGTGAATTTCCCTAATGGTCCTTTGGGAAAGTTGTTCAGTGTCACGAGTACAATCACCCATTGAAGTAATGCGACTGTCTACCCTAACTCCCTGTATAAACTATAAAATGTAGGTACCTACTACCCGTTTGCTTGGAGTTGGCCGTCGAAGACCGTTACAAAATTTCGTCACAGGCACATTTAACTGGTCCCGTCGACAAAAAAAAATATAACAAGCAAATAACAATTTAAAATTAAAAGCGATATTAGCGACCGGGACGGACGTGCGGTAAGAAACAAAAACATCTTAGATCACAATTACACTCTCCTCACATCCCACACATACATCATACATCTCTCCTCTCCTCTCATTCTACTTTAAATTTACACTCTGCCTATTTTTTTTTTATAAACTCAGCCCTATCAGATATAAGTACTAAGCAAACAATGAATAGATATTGTAGGAACATGTTCGAAGGATGATACCTACTGATAGCGTACACGTGGTATCACTGACTAAACAATACACCATTTTATACTTATTTTTAGATATTCCCGATTGTTGTCTACAGAGATGGATCACAGCGATGTCGGTACTGATTTGCAAAGTCCTAGTCCGCAGAAAAATAATGCGCACCCTACCACATTTTATAAAAAATTTTAAAAGCTAGAGTAGACCTAGAGTAGCCACGCGAAATGATTTTAAAAAGAAACGGTGTAGCGGAAAGGCCTTATATTTCGTGTCCGTATAGCTAGCGTACACATGAAAGGGATCTGGCTGGAATTGATGCCAATAAATAGTTCCTAAATAGTGCCTAATTAGTACCTAGGTCAAATAAATAGTGCCTCTGTACCTTACGAGATATAGATTTTTTTAACTGGTACGCTGGCTTCACGTCAAGGTAGCGTACACATTTTCTGTGGCTAAAACGGCTTACATTACGTCCGCTTCCTGAAGACCTAGCCTCATGAGATTTTGGATGCCTAGGGCACTATTTGAACACTATTTTTTGAGTGTAAATTCGATGCTGCAAGCCGTTTTAGCCACAGAAAATGTGTACGCTACCTTGACGTCAAGCCAGCGTACCAGGTAAAAAAAAATCGATATCTCGTAAAGTACAGAGGCACTATTTATTTGACCTAGGTACTAATTAGGCACTATTTAGGAACTATTTATTGGCACTAGTCCCAGCCAAATCCCTTTCATGTGTACGCTAGCTATACGGACACTATATTTCAGACCCAGTTGGTTTATAGGTGCCGTACCGTCCGTACCTACCTACATTATGAAACTTAGCTATAAGAGTAGAGTGAAATAAAATCGAACAAAACGTTGCAGAAGTTAGAGGAAATAGGTAAATTATATTCAATGAAAATTGCTGTAATAACCCTTCGTTTTGCTAGTCTTTAATTTGATTTCTACAAAGGTGGTACCTAACATTATTCTCATGCCTGCACCCCATTTACAAATAAATCTTTTATTTTTAAATCGGCAGTTGCATTGCATTGCACCATCAGTAAATATTTAGGTACCTATGTTTCAAGGCCGTGGTACAATGTCTCAGAATAACATCAGCATCACAACTCAATCAATCTGCTATGATAACACTTGTAGGTCTACGAATCAATTTACATAGCTCGAGTTGGTATCTATCTTACATAAGTTTTCTATTGTAAGTAAGTACATTTAAATTGTCATTTGATTTGAACTTTTGAAGAGATAAAACAAGAGGGAAAAACATAGGTACTGAAGAAACCGTACCTACTCGTACCTCCCTATTATTGTTGGGTTTTTGCTATTTGAATAAATATAAACCTATACTTTGTAACAATATTGTCTTTTGTATTGATGTAAATAATGTATTGGACTGAACTTAAACTTTCACGACCTGAGAAAAAGCGTTTCTTTTGTTATATTTTTGTGGGCGAAACATTATATTAATTATCTATGAGGCGAAAGGTTTGCTATACAGGGTGGCCGGGGAGTTGACGTTCAAACGTAAAATTTAGGTCCGGTATGTCGTGGGGTATCCGAATCACCCCCATGTATGTTCCGCGATTTTTTATAGTTTTCGAGTTATGATGAGTTTTCCGATTTTTTGAGGAAACTCGACATGACCGGCTTAAACAACTTCTAAAAAAAAAGTGTAAGACTTTTTAGAGATTCTTTTTTTGCAACTTAATCTTCATGAATTGTGCCTTTATTCATAACATCATCAGTATCGTAACTTTGATAAAAGTTATGAAAATATTGGTCTAAAGTAAAAAATTTGCGATCCGTGAATTATGACTTAATTTTCAACTTTAAATTAAAACTCTAAACAGGTGACCTTATGATTTTTTAGCCAATCCCAAAAATGCGCCCAACTTTCAGCTTTCATAATCATAAATAAAAAGTAGTACTTAAGAGGGCTAATTTGGCTAGAATTGATCTTCAAAGACAACAAGGCGAAAAATTCTTAAATTAAAAAAAAAATATTTTTGCCATGACTACCACGCCTAAGGCTAAATAATGATTAAAGAACGCTGGAAACCTATCGTGTTGGTGGAATAAGGAAAGTTTTAAGTAAAAAGTAGATAACCTAACCTAAAATGAACTAACCTAACCTAACCTAGGAGCCGACAACCAGGTGCCACCACTGCGACAGCTGTCTCGACGAGACGGCGCAGCCCGTGCTGCAGGAGTGCCCTGCGTGGGCGGGAGAGCGCAGTGAGCTCTCCCAGGTAGTTTCAGACCTCTCGCTGCCGGCCATGGTTCGCGCTATGGTCGACAGTGAGGCGTCTTGGCGCGCGGTTCTCTCCTTCTGTGAGGCAGTAATGCTCCAGAAGGAGACGGCGGAGAGGGAGAGGGAGTCGACTTCTGAACTCCCGATCCGCCAAAGATACACGGGGCGCAGACGGGCTGCGTTTGCTCGCGGTCTGCCTCCCCCGTAATTTTTGAGTCTCTGGGCGTCGGGCTGGGGGGTCCGGCGTCCGATCATAGGGACTCGAGGTGGTTGTGTGCGTGTTTCCACGCACCACCTAAAGGCCTGTAGGCTTGTCAAGGCCAACAGAGATGAGACCTGGTAAGGTCGGTCGCTGCGCCGTAGAGTGTGGAAGATTCCTCACGGGCCCTCAGGCTCTACGGCAATATGCGATGAGGTGGAACACGGTGGGGTTTTAGCCGGTAAGAGTCCGGCATAACCCGTCGCCGTTTCGGTTTCCAGCATTCTTTAATCATTATTTAGCCTTAGGCGTGGTAATTATGGCAAAAAAAAAAAAAAAAAATTTAAGAATTTGCCGCCTTGTTGTCTTTGAAGATCAATTCTAGCCAAATTAGCCCTCTTAAGTACTACTTTTTATTTATGATTATGAAAGCTGAAAGTTGGGCGCATTTTTGGGATTGGCTCATATAAAATCATAAGGTCACCTGTTTAGAGTTTTAATTTAAAGTTGAAAATTTAGTCATAATTCACGGATCGCAAATTTTTAACTTTAGACCAATATTTTCATAACTTTTATCAAAGTTACGATGCTGATAATGTTATGAATAAAGGCACAATTCATGAAAATTAAGTTTCAAAAAAAAATCTCTAAAAAGTCTTACACTTTTTTTTTAGAAGTTGTTTAAGCCGGTCATGTCGAGTTTCCTCAAAAAACGGAAAAATAATCATATCTCGAAAACTATGAAAAATCGCGGAACATACATGGGGGTGATTCGGATACCCCACGACATACCGGACCTAAATTTTACGTTTGAACGTCAACTCCCCGGCCACCCTGTATAACATAAATCATCATTTGACACGTGATTCTATTCTAGAAACTTTCAATGGACTTTGCTACATCTGCACGCTTCAAAACATCAATAGTAGGTAGACTGACAGTTTAGTTGTAGCAATGTTTCCGACCACCCTTATAAAATCATAAGCTTATGTAATGTACGTGTATGAATTTTTTTACAGTACACTCTAAGGCTGAGATTCAGAGACGTTTTTTAAGTCTTGGTTCGGACTCCTGTATGTCAAAATCCATACATTTTGACCCTACTTAGTTCGAACTATGACTTAAAAAATCGTCTCTGAATCTCAGCCTAAGTATATCTACTATATCGAGCATACTGGGTGGAACGTATCGAGCCTTTTAACACATTCGCGGACAGTGACCGGCTATAGAAGTGATAACAATAAAAGTTCTATTGTGTCTCGTTCAGTGTCCGCGAATGTGTTAAGGGTGTATTCAGACATGGAAAATAAACAACTTTCCCTGAGGAACATGGACCTACCATTGAAAATAGATCGGCTGATCCGCACTTTAGTATGGGAGGTCCAAAACTTTTTTTTTTCGATTCATGTTCCTTAGGGAAAATTTGTTTAGTTTCATTTTCTCTGAGGTACAACCTTAAAATGAAAGACCCTCGTTACGTTCCACCCTGTATATACTACAGGGCGAAATTGATATCATTAGCATCCTTTTAAACTAAGAGTCTACCCATCAAACTGAACAACTGTTAGTATGGGAGGAAACTGATCGGAGCAAAAAAAAAAATCTGCTGTTCCATATTAAACTGCAATCTGCAATGCCTCCTTACTCGACTCAAATGTATGCAACAGCAACAGCAGATTTTTTTTTGCTCCGGTCGTACATTAAAAGTTGTTCAGTTTGATGGGTAGACTCTTAGTTTAACAGGATGCTAATGATATCAATTTCACCCTGTGTATCAAGTGACTGGATAGCGTATGATAGCCTGGTGTATTGTTTACATACACATTTGGTTGATTTAATGATGTTCGTCTCATGTTACAAGTGGATAAAATTTTACTATGTAATAGGTAAATATAAAGTCACATGTCCAATTACACATGGACATTATGAACGATGCGCCTGCGCTGTGTTAATTAGACAGCGCCGCACTCGTTACTGTTGTCAACACTTTTATTAATCCAACAAGTTCGATGAACTAAAGCACCCGTTTAGAAATGTCTAAGAGGGTAAACAAAAACAAACGTACACTAAACTCACGCCTTTTTTCCAGAGAGGTGTAGGCATAGATTTCGGGCGGTCCTGAAAGAGGAATGCCTCTTTTTCTTCCTTTATAGTACACTTACCCCAAAATATTTTTTTATAGTTTATTTTCAAAATTGAACCTTACTTAGATTACATAACTTACACATTAGAAAAGCAAACTTTGAATTGTTGTTTTAGTCAGGATCATAGGTCCATAGACACATTATTTAATAGACTTCTGGCGACTGTTTCACTTACCCCTTTTTCAGGGGTAAGTGAAACAAAACCATGGTCTTGACATATTTTGTTGTTTTTTCGCTTAAGGTAAGACTAAAGAGCTAAATGTCATAGTACTGTAAAGAACTGATTAAAGGAGAGCACTTTGCACTTATTGCTGCTGCAATTGAGAATCGCGTTACTGTGTTAGATACCTTTACATTAAAATAGAAATAAAATATGTTTCACTTACCCCACCTGACCTTACAGAAGATATTTTAGGAACCAGCTCATGAAGCCCTTTCATTTGACACCCCACACCATAGGTTAAAGAAAAAAAATTTTTTTTTAATCTCATACAAAAAATTGATGACGTCATAACTCCCCACTCCACCAATTGAGAAAGCGACACCGTCATTTTTCCTACTCAGGAAACTCTACTGAATGCAACGATACCACATATGTCGGTATAAAACTACTTAGTTCTAAGAACTTCTTTATTTGACGACTTTATTTGGCTATGTGCCCGACACTAGCGCCATCTAGCGCAACACGGCCCCGTGAATTATTTGTACATAAAATGTTAGGATAAAGTTTGTTATTTTATATTAAAATAAAGTAAAAACTAAATAAATGAGCAAAATAGTCGATATTAAAAATATTATAATACCTGATTGGCTGAAATTCCCATTCTTTGTTACGAAATTCTCATACAAACTTTCACCCCCGTTTTCACACCTTTGGGGGTTGAATTGCGAAAAATCTTTTTTTTTGTGAATAAAAAACATCCCTGCCATGTTTTAAGAATTAGTATTTGCTAGTTTAGATATTTGAGGATTGAATGAGTGTGCGGATTTGCATAGATTCAAGCAAATCTGACACAGCTTCGCCGGGAAATTTCTGCCACAGCGTGCGCTGCGATCGACTTGACAGTTCCCAACCTACTTCCCAACACCCACTTCGCACATAGCCAATTAGATTCATACATTTTGTCATAAATTCTCGTCGATTTCGGCTACTTTTTGACCTAGTATTTCCGAATGACGTCCCCAATGCTACTTACCCAGACCCTTTCCCAGACATTTTTAACCGACTTCAAAAAAGGAGGAGGTTTCTCAATTCGACCGTATATATTTTTTTTTTTTTTTTTATGTGTGTTCGCGGATAACTTCGTCGTTTATGAACCGATTTCGATGATTCTTTTTTTGTTGGAAAGGAGATATCCCAAGTGAGGTCCCATGATAAGGAAACCAGGATCTGATGATGGATCCCAGAGATATCGAGGGGAACCTTCGAAAATCGTAGTGCCGACTAGTGCGTTTGTTCATTTAAAGCACTACTATTAAATCGAACTAATGAATTTGCCACTGAAAATTGTGAAATAAACAAAATTTTAACAAAAAAATTAAAACCGCCTTCAAAAAACTAAAAAGTTAAAAAATAATATTGCAGCCGATGACTTTTTCGTTCGCATCATAAGAACATTAATTTGTTTTATAGAAGTCGGTGTCAAGCCAAGCCAAAAAATGCAAGCCATGTCGCGAATCGTACCGGCTTGACAGCGACTTCAATAAAACAAATTAATGTTCTTATGATGCGAACGAAAAAGTCATCGGCTGCAATATTATTTTTTAACTTTTTAGTTTTTTGAAGGCGGTTTTAATTTTTTTGTTAAAATTTTTATAGTGATAATAACCCATACGGAAGAGAGCTACCGCCTCACTTCTGAGGCCGCGGTTCGATTCCTGGCCTGTACCACTAAATTCTTCGGAATTTATGTACGTTTGTATTTATCATTTTTACTAGCACGGCGGTGAAGGAAAACATCGTGAGGAAACCTGCATTCCTGAGAATGAAAAGAAAATACCATAAGTTCGGAGGTATTCGTAAGTAAATATCGGTGAGCTTGGGGCGAACACAAAGGACCGGCTCTGCGCTGGTCTCAGTGTTACAACGACCCTTGCTTGCAATAATACCTAGACTTTGGGAACAGCCCAATGTCTAGGGTATAATAAGAATAAAAAAAATTGCCATAAAAATAAGATTTGCAGATCTTAGGCACAGTATAAGAAAGATTAATAATTATCTATTACTAGATACAGTACGGACACTCCCTTCCTCCCACCAACTTTTTACCTCACCCCCTCTATCGCCGTCCGGTTATCGCGCACTGGTTCTACGAAGAAGATTTAAGGTTCAATTTCTTTGGTTTCGCATGTGGTGACGTCATCTTGTCAATTTCAAATTTTTGTATGCAGTCTCCGGGCTGTTCTGTGTCCTAGGGTACCTACCTGACTAATTATGTTTTTCAATGTGCTAGGTGAGTTTTGAAAGTTGGTAGTTGCAACAAAGTTGACCACCCTATACGGAATTATGATCCTGTATCGATATTATTTATTTTTGTATACAGAGTGAAATTGATATTGTTAGCATAAACTAAGAGTCTACCCATCAAACTGAACAACTTTTACAATGGGAGCAAACTCGAAACCGGGAGTTACTCGAAACCGACGACGGGGGTTTCGAGTAACTCCGCACCTCCCCTTTTTGTAGGACGCAAATTATTTCAATTATTCATTGAGACCAAGATCAGGAGAAAGAAGAGTTGGTCATCCAGCAGTCAGGTGGGCTGATGTGATGAATAGGTAAGTAGGTAGTGTATGGAGAGACTTGGATGATACATACAGCACAAGACCGGGAAAATTTGCATAATGGTGGAGGGACTTATACGTGCAATGGTTTGATATTATAGTCTGTTTATGATGAATGAGATGAGAAAACAATTTTGAGATTTGTTATTTATGTTTTGAGGTAGATAAGGTTACCTACGTCACCGAGATTGTTTTAGTAAACATTGCAGTTCGATAGCGGAGGATATTAAATTAATATATGTTAGGATTTGTTTTATAAGGGAAGTCGCGGGAGCGGGGAAGGGCAATGCTTGATGTCGTCGGTCAATTTCGGGAGCGAATTGAGTCTTGTGACGACATTGTATGAAGTAACTTGTGCAGTTAATAAAGGTGTAAAATGGTAATCGCATTTGTTTTCTTTCACTTCAGAAGTGGTAAGTACCAAAAAGTTTTATGTTACTATTATTATAGTAGGCTATTGACATGTTTTTGTGGTTTTTAGGATTTTAATTGGATCAAGAAAATATTATTCGGAAAATATTATTTTAATTTAAATTAGTATTCGAGCAGGCACTCAGATAACTTTTAAATGAAATTACCTAACACTTGTACATTTATTTTACTATTATTATTTAATTTAACAACAAAAGAGATTGGTTTACATGACGGCGTTAAGTATTTACTAGAAACGCCTTATAAAACCGATAATTATGGGAAAATTAGGTACAGTATAATTATTACCTACTTAAATAATATTATTGTAATAATATCATTTTTTTTTGTTTTTTTTCGTTTTGTTGTAAAATTTTCTTTCAAATTATATCTTGATGACACTCTGTTGTTCTCCCTCACTAAAAAGGTTGTTTAGCAAGAATACCTAAATAGCTTAAGAGATGAGACGAGATGAGATGTGTTTTTGCATACATTTATCGAATTTCAGTTAATTGTTAACGATTCAAAGTTTCGTTACTATGGCCTTCACTATTTCTACTTAAAGCTCGACATCCGATATAATGTTAAACAATGAGTTCATTTACCATAGTGTAAATAGTCATGGCGGGGTCAATTTTAATCTCCCAACTACTAAATATTGTTTACATAAATGAGAATAGAATGTTACTCTTGTTCTAGGGGACCAATGTTTTGCTTATAGGTACTTAGAATGCGACCGAGATGTTTTAAAACTTAGTTTATGATTATGACGGTCGCAGGCATCGAACATGTACATAGTTGGTTTTATTTTCGAGTTCCAGGCAATAATGAACAATGGTAAGGCGCCTCGGTGTCTGGAGACACCAGATGATGTAGAAGATCGGCGACTTGACGGCCAGGCAGCGCTACCAGTCTTAGGCCTCGTTCAAGGAGACGATGCACTTCACGCGACACTTCACGCGGCACGTCACGCGGCACTTCAAGCGTATTCTCCGTTCATGGTTCCGTCCGCGGCAGCTGCTGCTACACGCGCCGCGACAGCTGCCGCTACACACGCCGCGGCAGCTGCCGCTACACACGCCGCGGCAGCCGCCGCTACACCCGCCGCGTCGCCCGCCGCGGCTACCGCAGCTTTTTTTGCATCCTGTCAGTCTTTATACAACGTGTTAATGAATTAACGCAAAACCTCATACACCCCAACTGATTTATAACAAAATAATTAGATAGAAACAATAATTTCAGTAAAATTAAAAGTTATTCGCATTTTAAGTTTTGAGGCAAAAATGATTTGTTATCATTTCAGTAATGAATGAAAGCGCTAACGTACTCAAGGATAAATTTTAATAATCTTGTTTTGGTAGTAAGTCGGGTGAGTGTGCCTGTGCGGAGGGTTGGCGTTGGGTTCATTAAATTTAAAATTTTAGACACAAATGAATTAATATTTTGAAAAAAATTACCTATGTTGAAACCATGATAATTCGATTCTGCTCTCGATTCTAAACAAACTACTTTCTAGTTTTGCGTTAATTCATTAACACGTTGTATAAGCTACTTGGTCTTATCCGTAGGAATTCGTTTTAAACCGCCCGTTTCGTTTTAAACCGGTTTAAAACCGCCCGTTTACAACTATAGCCGTGTTGCCCGCCGCTGCACCCGCCGCGTCAGCTGCCGCGTCAGCCGCCGCGTCACCTGCCGCGTCAGCCGCCGCGTCAGCTGCCGCGTCAGCCGCCGCGTCACCTGCCGCGGCTGCCGCCACATGCGACGCCTCAAATCAAACAAAAGCATGCAAAAACGCTTCTCCGTGAACGCTCTCATACATCTTCATATGTTTGTTTTTCCGGCAGGCCGCGCCGCGTGAAGTGACGCGTGAAGTGCATCGTCTCCTTGAACGAGGCCTTAGTCGAGACGTGACAGCGTTTCCGGGCATCGCCGGAGCCGACCGCTAGAGCACAGCAGTTCCCGTGATTACGGTAGGCTGTACGAGCGGGAGCGCGAGATGCAACCTTGAATTTTAATAATGAAAGTCCTGAAAGACAGCGACGCCGGGTAGAACGTTCTACTAGCCCCACGCTTTCTACTAAAGAAACTTCTGTTTGAAAAAGGTTTGAGTGTGGTACCGTTTCTACAGCTGGGATGATAAAACAAGAATCCACTTCACGATGCAAAAACTCCAAGGTTTGGCTAAGACGTAGTATGAAAGTCTACCGTCTATCTATACGTTTTGATTGGATCGATGTGGCCGCATTGCAAGCAAATGAATCTGATGCCGATCGATTGTGATACTGGTAGCAGTATTGATTAATGATAATGATTAAATTGCTGATTTTTGTTTGTTATTATTTGTAATTCATATAATTCAGATTCAGTTAAGAGGGGGTCATACCTATTTTGTCTGTTTTCGAACCGATTTTTGAGAACCAAATTATTACATTTAATATATATAGTTCACATAACAGTGTAGATACGTTCTTTCTGCAGGGCATCTAACCGTTGAAAACACGATTCTATTAAATTTTCTCGATAGAAAAGAGGAGCAAAGTAAGCTCGATTTCAGATTTATAACCAGTTTTACAAGAATCACACTACACCATTTCTTCTGAATATACCATCATTTGAAAGGTAAATAATTATAGCAGGGCTTCTAACCGATGGATTTTTCCCCAAATACCCAAGAGAAAAGATATTGATGAAAAATGCGTTTTTTTGCGATCTTGCTTTCAATTGAAGCGGGATGGCTAATTGCGAAAGTTTGCTTGTTAGAAAGAGAGGCTTGTTCTACTAATACCCAGCCTTAATTTTTATTTTTCTAGAGTACTGTGGTATATTCATAAAGTTTATTAGATTATGAAAATAGTTTTGGGTTTACTTTTTGGATCGATTCCAGAGACATGTGATTTTGCAAGAATTGATGGGTTTGCAAATATCACTGCCACAGTATTTCACAGTACCTATTTATAATTGAATTAAATATTGGTTATAAAATGAATGGGTTCATAACTAGACAAATGAATCGTTTGGAATGTATTTTGTTTGTAAGAATGGATAATGGGTTTACATAATTAATTATATAATACATTCCAGAAAAGTTATAAGAATTGTTGTGTTAAAGCATTTTAGTAAGCAAGTATACGTACATTAATTCACGATTGCCTATTTTCTTTGCTATTGCTGAAAAGTCACAATGGTTTATCTAATTCTTATATAAATTGTATCTTCATCAAGGAAGTCTTATTTTAATTATGTTTAACATGATTATAGTTCATTTGGTTGTGAAACTATAGTTTTGTAATACTATTAATGATTATGAGAAAAGATGGGTTCATAATCATATGATTGGAGTTGTCCTAATCGTAAGAATTGATGAGTTTACAAATATCACTGCCACGGTATTTCATAGTATGTATAATTGAATTATTTATTGGTTATGAAAAGGATGGGTTCATAACTAGACAAATGAATCGTTTGGAATTTATTCTGTTTGTAAGAATGGATAATGGGTTTACTTATATAATACATTCCAGAAAAGTCTTAATTTTATAAGAATTGTTGTGTTAAAGCATTTTAGTAAGCAGGTATACGTACACTAATTCACTATCGCCTATGTTCTTTGGTATTTCAAATATTATGGATTTTTAAACATGTTACAGCCATGTTGTGCTATTTCGAAATTGGATAACGCACTTCCCCGGTTTGGAAGGGTGCGGGTTCAAGTCCCGCCCGAGACTGAATTTTTCAATCTTTAATTGATTCTTTGGTATTGCTGAAAAGTCACAATGGTTTATGTAATTCTCACACAAATTGTATCTTCATCAAGGAAGTCTTATTATTTTAATTATGTTTAACATGATTATAGTTCATTTGGTTGTGAAACTATAGTTTTGTATTACTATTAATGATTATGAGAAAAGATGGGTTCATAATCATATGATTGGAGTTGTCCTAATTGTAAGAATTGATGGGTTTACTTTTGGGACCGTTTCCACGTGATTTAAAAAAATTGGACTGGTTTGAAAATATTGTATTACTATTAATGATTATGAGAATAGATGGGTTCATAATCATAATGATATGTTCATAATGATATGATTGGAGTTGTCCTAAATTTAAGAATGGATGGTTTTACTTTTGGGACCGATTCCACGATTCGACGTGATTTTGCAAGAATGGGTTTGCAAATATCGCTGTCTCGGTATTTCAAAGTATTTACGATTGAATTATTATTGTTTATGAAAATAAATGCATTTATAGCAATGATAATGATTTGAATGATATTGATTTGATAGAATTGTTATGTTAAAGCATTTTAGTATAAGTACATTAATTCACTATTGCTGAAAAGTCACGATGGTTTATATAATTCTCGTATAAGTTGTATGTTCATAAATGAAGTCTTATTGTATGTTTAACATAAAAACTTAAATTTATTCGTATAACGTAATTGGCCGAATGTTAGGATTTTTCTGGACCGTGCATGAGGACATGCACGAGGTCAGGATGGACGAATGTTAGGATTTGTTTTATAAGGGAAGTCGCGGGAGCGGGGAAGGGCAATGCTTGATGTCATCGGTCAATTTCGGGAGCGAATTGAGTCTTGTGACGACATTGTATGAAGTAACTTGTGCAGTTAATAAAGGTGTAAAATGGTAATCGCATTTGTTTTCTTTCATATAGGTACTTTGATTAAAGTGTTATTTGTTTCCCCCTATCATACCCTATTGGTTGACTCCATTATGCAACATGTTTACGAAGGAGTACCTATCCTGGGCCTCTACCCACACATTCGAACTTCGCAATTGCGTGAACATTTTCGTTCCAATGTCAACTCTATTACAATGAAGTGCGGACCGAAACAGTGGCGATATATCGAACATCGAAAGTCCGGGTACAGGGCCAAGCTGCCTACTTATAATTTCGTGTTGTCGATGTTGGTCATGGTCACAGATAATATAATACTATAGTCATGGTCCAATGCAGAAAGTTGTTTAGTTTGTTTTCTGATCATCCCCTTCAAAAACGATCAACATAATAGCCTATACAGGTTGTAACAAAATACCCTAGTAATACTAAAGGGGGTGCTTCAGACCATCAAACTGAATATCTTTCACTATGGAGCCAACATCGAAAAAAAATTAAAAAATCTGCTGTCCCATACATTTGAGTCGAGCCGGGATTGCAGTTTTTGTATGAAACAGCTGATTTTATGATGGATGAATAAAAACAAAGAGTGATATGGTTGGATAATTTAAACCAGGGTTTTTTAAACCACCAGAGCAGAGTGTAAACAAAAGAGCTTTTTGGGAGTGTATTCTGACCGTGAAATTTTGAAGGTTACTTTTAATGCAAACCGGAAAACTACTAAATTGTTTATAATTTCATTTGGTTCAGGAGTGCAATTTTTAAAACTCATAGGTACTTTGAACTCAGCTGTTGAAAAGTCAATATTACTATGGAGATTTACATCTACTGCTGATTTGACTTTCAAAAATCGCACTCCTGAAGTATGATTTTTGAAAGTCAAATCAGCAGTAGAAAGATGCATATCTCCATACATTTTCAACTGCTAAGTTCAAAGTATGAGTTTTAAAAATCGCACTCCAGGAGTGCAATTTTTGAAACTCATAGGTACTTTGAACTCAGCAGTTGAAAAGTCAATATTACTATGGAGATTTACATCTACTGCTGATTTGACTCTCAAAAATTATAATCCACGAGCGCGATTTTTGAAAGTCAAATCAGAAGTAGAAAGATGCATATCTCCATACATTTTCTTCTACTGAGTTCAAAGCATGAGTTTCAAAAATCGCACTCCTGGAGTGCCACTTCTATACCAAAACAAAAGGCCTTGGACGGAGTGTCAGGTGATCACGGAAGTTGACATCGTTCAATTTAATAAATTATGAATGAACTATTTTTACAACAAAAGGAAAACGATTTTATAGGTCTGTATAAATTATTTCTGCACCATTTAAGTCAAATAATGTCAATATTGATTTTGGTGTTAAAAATGAACTCTTTCAAAAAAAGATCTTTCGAAAATCATAATTAGATATGGGCCAAAAGGGGAGCTGGGATGGGCAGCTGCCCGCTAGAGATTTATAATATTCCTTTGTTATACTACTAAACTTTTACTAATTGTGTTTATTGTAACCTGGAATTCATAGTGCACCAATCCTATTATCTGACTGTAGCTAAGTATAGATAATTTACCCAAAATGTTTATTTCCCTGTATACAAAATTCCTGTCACAATTTTCCCCAAATTTTTCCCCCCATTCGCTTATTTTCTCAATCGCTTTTTTCCACACACGCTTAATTTTCCAGTCGCGTTTTTCCCCAAACTGTATTTCCACCAGTATAACCAAAGTATAACATTTTCAAAATCGATAAGATAGGTAATGAAATATACTCACGATATGTGGTGTTTGCAATACATTCTTTTACACACGCATATTCAATTAACCGTATATTTGTGACAACTTAATCATCTATCATTTGCCTAGTCTTGCCCCCTTAACATCATCTACAACCTGGGCGAATTAACTTGACACCTGGCTCGCACGTGGCTCGGAATAAAAAACTCGGAAAATTCGGAAAGAATAACTCGAAAATGCTAAAGTGCAGATACACGTGCAACGGTAACTGAGATGCTATGCTACTGGCCGCGCACGGCGACGGCGGGGTCCTGCGGGGGGTAGCAGGAGGGGTGTCGAATTCCGAGCCACGTGCGAGCCAGGTGCCAAGTTAATTCGCCCGAGATGTACATACATACAATCATGCAGGGTGTAGCCGGTGTAGGCTCTTATATATTCCGTGGTGTAGGTAAACTTAAATGTGTTACATACTTAAGAGCGGTCGGTGCTTAAGACCATCAAACTTAACAACTTTTACTAAGGAACCAATATCGAAATCTCAAAAAAAATCTTGGTTGTTCCATATATAATCTTTAGCTGGCAGGTTAAGCTCTGCTGCATATGCAGTCTGGAAAATAAGACAAATAACGGATGTTGCAACTGCGAGGCTAGTCTATTTCAGCTACTTCCACAGCATCATGTCTTATGGCATTTTGCTGTGGGGGCGAGCATCCGATATTAATACAATATTTGTGCTACAAAAAAGGGCAGTACGTGCAATTTACAAACTGCGTCGTCGAGACTCGCTTAGGGACCGTTTGAAAGACGTTAATATTTTAACCGTTGCTGGTCAATTTATATACGAAAACATCATGCATGTCCGTAAAAATATTAAGCAATTTCCAAAGAACAGTGACAGGCACAACTTTAATCTTAGAAACAAAAATAAACTTGACACCCCTGTGTTCAGACTCAGTAGGGTCAATACATCATTTATGGGCTACTGTATACGTTTTTACAATAAAATTCCTGACGATATATTTTTATCTGAAAGAAAGTTTAAATCACATATTAAGAAGTCTTTATCTGGCAAGGCATATTATAAAATAATTGACTATATTGAAGACACAAATGCGTGGTGCGATTCCAGTTTGACATAATTTATATAGCAAAATCTGTGACTTTTTAGATTGTGACGTTCGAAAAGAGGTACATTGTATCCTATTTTGAATAAATATATTTTGAGTTGAGTTGAGTTGAGTTGAGTTGTCAAGCTACTCAACCCAAAGGCATGGAACAACAGATTTTTTTCTTGCGTTCTTAATGTTCTTATTATTGGTACCATAATGAAAGTTGTTCAGTTTGATGGTCTGAATATCCAACCTGTAGACCCCAGATCACTATACAACGTGTTAATGAATTAACGCAAAACCTCATACACCCCAACTGATTTATAACAAAATAATTAGATTGAAACAATAATTTCATTATTTTTATAGTTAAATTTAAAGTTATTAGCATTTTAAGTTTTGAGGCAAAAATGATTTTTCGTCATTTCAGCAATGAATGAAGGCGCTAACGTTCTTATGGATACATTTTAATAATCTTGTTTTAGTAGTAAATAGGGTGGGTGTGCCCGTGGGGTGGGTTGATATCGGGTTCAGAAAATGTTTAATTATACAAAAAAATTATTTAATATTTTGAAAAAAATTACCTGTGTTGAAACTATGATAATTCGATTCTGCTCTCGATTCTAAACAAACTACTTTCTAGTTTTGCGTTAATTCATTAACACGTTGTATAATGTACTCTACGTTGTAGAGTGACTTCCATAGTAGAGCTACTTACTCGGTTTTATGTAAGCTTAAGTATAAATAAAAAATAATAGTAAAATTATATACATTCGAAGATAAGAACCTTGTTGATAATGAATACTGTAATTAAATATTAGTGCGATGCACTCTCAATATCATTTGCATTTAATACGATTATTTATAATATTGTTTGTATAATTTACGGGGCGGCATATTTGATAAGCATGCGGTATTATGTTTTATTGGAAATATTAAGTTAATCTCAATTAATCTTCGTAGATAAGTAGTTGACATATTCTTTGGGAGTAGTAACATTAATATCATTGTTTGGGGGTAACAAATTACAATAAACAACGCCTGATTAAACACCAGTGAATAAAAGACATTGCCCAAGTCCGTTTCGCCTACAAAACTGGTAAATTTGAATTTTATAAGAAATACCACTATGGAAAACGATAATTTCCATTTCCTTGGCAAGAACGATATTCCTTCTATCCTGTGTATAATTTCAGCTATCAATATGATTTGTATTTTGTTCTTTGATCATACACATTAGCCAGCTGCGAAACGACCGAAACGAATAGGTACACTTCGTCACGTGGGCAATGTCTTTTGGGGTTTCGATTTTAATCTGTTTTATGGAAAAATAAGACCTTCACTTCGCTCGCAATTAAAAAATATCCCTATAGGCACAGAGTAATATACAACGTGTTAATGAATTAACGCAAAACTAGAAAGTAGGGGAGAAGGAGGCACCTTTGAACAATTTTTAATCAAACGCCTGTAATTATTTTTCTGTGGTATATAACACCATGTTTTTAGTAACTATTACTACCTTAGCTATCCCTGTACATAATTATTTTGTTTAAACGATGAAATTAGAAGACACAAAGCTGCTATTCGTATTTTTCAGGCGAAAGTCAAACGTTCAAAACTGCCCCACAGCTGGGGTACCTTTGAAGCAGCATGGGGTACCTTAGAAATGTTTTAATAATGCACATAAAACTTGAGTTTACGATGTTTTAATTAATAACTTACGTTTTCTTTAGAAAGCTACAATATTTCGTGAATCAGTATTCAATAATTTACTAAGATTTAACTAAAAATCCATCTGGGGCACAATTGAACAGTTCAAATGTTCCCCGTGGGGCACCTTTGAATATTTGAAATGAGATGTATTGCATATTACATAAATGAGAGGAGTTTCATATTCCAATTTATATTATTTTATTCCGCAGTTTATAAATCACCCACAACATAACATAGGACAGCTTTGAACACAATCCAAGAGGCCGTTCTAAGGTCCCCCAAATAATTTCAAATCTACCCCTCGCGATTTGTTCAAATCTGCCCTTGTTTGAGTTTGTTATCGTTATTTTTGTTCAAAACGTATTAAATGTCTATAATATACAGCTTTAATCTAAGCTAAATGACATATATTTCAAGATAAAATGATCTGTACTCTCTACATTCTTCAATCCACGGAGCTAAAACCTTACAACTTTTCTGCAAATGAGCTTGGTAGAGGTGCTGAAAACAAATAGGGCTTCTAACTTTTTTGACACTTATCAAACGCCCAGTTTATTACGTGACCTAGGTGGGACTTGGTATTAGCACCTCTAAAAATGTATTCATATGAATATTCGACGCAAATTATTCGAGTTATTGCGACTGTTCAAATGTTCCCGCGTTCAAAGCTGCCTCCTTCTCCCCTAGTTTATTTAGAATCAAGAGCAGAATCGAATTATCATGGTTTCAACATAGGTAATTTTTTTCAAAATATTAAATAACTTTTTTGTAAAATTTTAAATTTACTGAACCCGATGTCAACCCACCGCACGGGCACGCTCACCCTACTTACTACCAAAACAAGATTATTAAAATGTATCCATGAGTACGTTAGCGCTTTTATTCATTGCTGAAATGATAACATCTCATTTTTGCCTCAAAACTTAAAATTTTAACTATAAAAATAATGAAATTATTATTTCAATCTAATTATTTTGTTATAAATCAGTTGGAGTGTATGAGGTTTTGCGTTAATTTATTAACACGTTGTATAGTACTTACTACCGTAACTATAGGTAAAAAAATATGGCTACCCCAATATTAGGTACCGAATTTGTGGATGAAGAATCGATTTTCAGTTGAGTTTGAGTTGATCTTTTGTATCGTTATGATTAAACTCTCTAGGATTAAGATTGCAAATTTCGTTAACTTATCGTGAAAATATGACTGTATCAGATCTATCTTGTCGATTTTCTTGTCACGATCATTACGTAATATGAATCGTGATCTTTTGATGTTTTACGTCTGATAAAATATTCGATAATTGAAAATAAGATAGGTATTCTAATAATAGTTATATTGAACCTACAGCACAGACTGTCTAACAGTAGCAACGGTAGACATACAGTGTTAGGGTACACAGTTGCACTACTTTAAAGAGTGTTTGCACTCATGATACTGAACAGCTTTCCCTAAGAAACCTATAGGAAAATCACAGAAAAAAACTCGACTTTCCACACTAAATGCAATCAGCTGATCGAACGTTTGTAAGAAATGTCGACAAAATATTTTCGAATTTGTATAGGTTTCTTAGGGGCTGTTTAAACAGAAGTGACGTGGCGCGGACTTTTCACGGGCGGGGTGCGGCAATATAAACCTTATAGTACGTAGCATAGAGTCGTTTGGAAAATTACGCCCGCGCCTCTAGGCGACGTCGCCTGGTGGCGGGGGCGTGATTTTTCTTTACGTCAAAAAACGACGCTATGCTACGTAATATAAGGTTTATATTGGTGTCACTTTTGTAACGAGGGTTGAGGAAGGAGCGGGGCGAAGGGGGTATGCCACTCAAAAAGTTTAACTAGCACACATTCTTGAGATCGGGATAGAGAGTTGCACGTAAATTGTGTTGTATTAAATTAAGTATGTTTAGTCAATATATGAAAGATAAAGAGTGTTAACTGACTTTTAATTGATATAACCTCAGAGCGACTTTATATATCAGAAGAAGGGATAATTGCGGAAATAATGAAACGAACTTCATATTCCGCATCAATCACGTCCACAAAAGCTGCATATTGATCAAGGTTAGTTGAACTGATGTTAATAAAGATTATAATTATGTGAATGTAAGCTCACACTTTTTTTTAAATGTTTATAATTTCTTTTGAGCAAAGAAGATTATAGAATTAAAGATTTTGATTATTTTGTCAGTGAGTAAATGGTTTACACTCGAACCTTATTACTCAATGTCTTTTATGTGTTTAATGGCATAACTACTAGGTACATAAACTAACATAATTACCTTTTTGGTCTTATGATTAAGAGCATTGGGCTCTTAAAACGAGGTCATGGGTTCGATTCCCTGGTCTAATGGTTAAGAGCATTGGGCTCTTGACACGGAGGTCGTGGGTTCGATTCCCACGGGGGACACCTAGTGATACGTCACTTTGTGCGTTTTTCCTGTTGGTTAGGACATTGCAGGCTGAATCACCGGATTGTCTGAAAGAAAGATGATTCCGTGCTTCGGATGGCATGTTAAGCCATTGGTCCCGGCTACTGAGACCGTAAGACGGTCGGAAAAAAAAAACAAACTCGGAACGGAAAAAGAATGCATAATGCAATGATGAACTAGGTACTTACACACTTAATTATTTTGGTGGATCAATGACTAAAATATTAATCTTTTTGTCTCCGGCATAATGATGGGTTTCTAGGTTTGAACCCCAGTATAGGCGGATTGATAATAATGATGATGGATAATATTTCAAAGTAATGAAAAGAATATCAAATACTATTTTACTAGATGTAAATTTATGTACAGGATCAAATCTATTGGCGCACTTTAAAAAATGTCTGTACTCATTTTTGTTACTAAAACGAAAGTACCAAATTACAATGTTTTCTTGTTGGCTAGTAGGTACCTCAATCATTTGACTAATAATATTGACATCAAAACTTTTATTTTAAACTTAAAGCGGCCTTTGTTGGGTCGTATGGATGTTTACGTTACTACCACCGTCACCCAAGCCCCTGCGAGCGAGATAAGGAGTTGGGTACTCAAGTGTTTTAGCGAAATGAATATTGTACGCGGCACGCGTCTTGTCCTAGCAGCCAGACGAAAATAGTACGTGGTGCCTTGTTCGCAAGTTCATCGAAACTTCAAATCGGGTTCAAGTTACGTGCTATACGACGTTAAACCCAAATTGTTAAACCATACTAAAGTAGTTACTGTGACTGAATTAATGTAGGTTCAATATGGATAGTATTCCTAATTATAATGGCATTACTAGGTCTCGACTAGGGTGGAGGCTAGGGGCCAAAGATGTGTTAAGAAAGAAGAATCATCATGTACCATGTATCATGTACTCTGTGTGAGCAATAAACGATTATGAATTATGAATTATGAATGGCAGATGCGCCATTTCTTATTTATTGGGGTTTCAGTGTTAAGGTGAAAGTCAAAAAAAAAAGCTATTTAATTATTGTGATCTTTTAGAGTTGGAGAACGGGTCTTTCTACTAATAATGCCTTTTAATCAGGTTTATGAATCTCTTAATCTTTCTCATTGGGTAGTCCACTCAATCTTCTATGCTTCATTGTTTTTGTGACAGAAACCAAAACGCACTACACTATCGGTTCAACCAAGCCAACGACCGGTTTTCGACGACCCGGTTGGTGTAATGGTTACCACGCCGGACTGCCAAACCAGGGTCCTGGGTTCGAATCCCGGTTCGGTCATGGATTTTTATATGTTTGTGCCGTTGTTGTATGGTTTCCATAATAAACAGCCTATAAATAGTGCTTTCTTGGGATCATTACAATGTATGTGCCTGTAAGCGTAAGACGTTGCGTAACGACAAAAATACTGGGTCCAAATTTCAATACTGTCCTTTAAATAATCGATAGAAAGAAAAAAAATATTAAGATTAGCAAACTAGGTATTGATCAATGTGGTCTAACATAATGACTGGCTTGAATTTGGAATCATGATTTTAATTTGATATAAAGACACTGTTATGACAAGTTTCAGATAATGCGATGGAATGGGGCAATGATAGATCGTCCCAGCAAATAAATACCAATGGAACGGGACGGAGACAATGACAAGATATAATAGAAGACGGGGTAAGGTACGAGACCCTAAGGTGAACTGGCGACTGAATGTTCACAGTTAAAGTCGTAGCTACAAACATAGTCAGCCCTGGAGAGATAGAGAAGAAGATCGGGAATTGGAAAAGCTATGATTTATAGTGATCTGCATGTCAGCTACAGCAGAAACGTGATCAACAACGCAGAGGTTTGCAATCCCCGGATAAATATTAATAGATAATTTTCTTATGAAAGCTATCTCAGATATGATTCAGCATCAAATTTAGCGGAAATGAATGCATTTAGAGAGATATATAATAATGAACGTGATAGATTTCCTAACTTGAACAATGTTACGCCAGAATTTGATTCGCTATCAAATGAATAAAAAAAAAATGTTATGGGGTTGAATAAAGTAGACGAATGTTCAGATATATAAATGGAGTGACAGGCAGACCGTTCATTAGGCATTACCTAAGCTCGTCGGTCATGCTAAAATAAGGTATCAAAGGCTACTTTCTATTAAAGCACTCATGGTAGGATAGGAGTGGAAAGAAATATTACTATGATCATTTCCGGCAACCATTGATGTCCTATAATGCTGGCAACAGAAAATTATGCTGAACTACTGACTGATATGCTTAATAAAGGGGTTCGCTTTGGTGAATCGTTAGAGTTATATTACTTTACAAAAATGAATTAACTTAACTAGTGTAAAGTTTCGATATAAAAGCAATTGAGTTGGGGCACAATCCGCCAAATTTGAGAATCCAGAAGATATTTAGATTTAAAAAAAAAACAGTGAGACGTTTTAGTATCAACTACATGAATTAAACATTTTAACGGGTTCTTAGCGCGTTTTGAACATAACAACTCTACGAATAAGAATAACTATGGAAGAATAACTCTAAACAAAAGCATCGAACACTGTGTACTTTTTTTTGGGGTCACTTTTTGAGCTTGATTTACATTTCTATACATTCTTATTCGTAGATAACAACTACATGAAGCTCCTGTCAATTGATGAGTTTCACGTAAGACACGCTCCACGGTCAAAAGAAACAAAACAGCACTTGATATCATCTGCTAATTAAAATTATAATATGAAAGGTCATATTATATGCTCTAAACCTATCATCAAAATAATTGTTCTAAATACAATCCTATAGAAATAGAACATACTTCTTCTGAGTGTACAAAAAAAAAAAAAACTGAAGGAAGAGTATTTTGAAAGTATCTGAGGGAGTAGCCGATAGGTGCAAAGGTAATTTTAATAATTAAAGTATAAACATAAATTATATTCCGGTGTAATCGAAGATAATACAAATAGTCAATATAAATGGAAAGCACATTCATTAATTAGTATTTCGTTATAGCCATAGATTATTAAACAGAGTTGAAAAATGAATATTAAAACTAGAGTGTACCTAATACAGAATAAATGATTGATGTTGATCAGCCTGGTTGATGTAGAAGAGTTCTAATGCCACAATGAATCGGGCACGATTGGTACAAGGAAGTACCGCCCGAAGATTGGTTACCCAACAAGCAAATTGCTCATGAAAATAGCAGCTTATAGAGCTATAAGTCTTATACAAGTCACAGGACAGTCATGAATAATATATGCCACTTGTAAATGCACTGCTAAATGATAAATTAATGCCAAGAGTAATTAATCTGCTAAAATAAGTTACGAAAGCACATTAGAGATTAAAATATTGTGATATTATTCAAGTACTAGTCCTATACTAGCAAGATATGGGACTATGACTCTACGCTAAACATTTTACTATCAATAAAGCTTTAACCAAGTAGAATAATACTTCTCTATGGAAATGCGTTACTAGGATGCATACAAGACTAGTAGTCTTGGGAACGCTATTTATTGTGCAAGCTATGTTAAAAATCCTTTACAAGAAAGATTCTTCGAAATGAAGAATTCACCTTAGCACATACAACTGGTAGTAACTAGTCACAATTACAATAAAAAGTCACAATTGTGACATGATCGCGTGATGGCCGCTTTGTTTTTTATTTATGTCACTTATTAAGTGTTTAATTTAAATCCACAAACACTCCGAAATTAATTTTGTAACTGGCTGTTGATCTCATAATGATTCTAAGTTAGCAGCGTACAGGATTTGTAGCACAAATAGTGTGTGTTGAAGGTCAGAATTAGAGCTATTAGCATTTTTCATGACATACGAAACAAATTCAAGATCATATGAATTTTGTGCCCAAAACGGGTTTTGTATACAACACTACAAGACCATTCTAAGACTATTTCAAAATGTATTAAGTCTTACTAAAACGCATTAGTGGCTTATTCAAAACCTTATTTTGCTAGTTGGGTATTGAGACAAGTGAATTGTATGTGTTACCAAAAGGGCAGGATTGGTACAAAGAAGTACCGCCCAAGGATTGGTTCTAGATAAAACATGGTTTGTCCTTTTCACCATAGGGCAGGATTGGTACAAGGAGGCATTAGCGTAGCTAGAGATTTTTCCTGAAGGGGTAACCCACTACCTAGCTCACACCTACTGCCCTAGTGGCAAGACTCACATTTCTCGTGGCAGGGTTGGATCCAAAAGATAATTTTCCTAAGGCTCACATGTAATCAGAATTTGGCTTGGGATTTTTAAGGAGGTTGTAGATTACGTTTTAAAGGTGCATACGATTATTTTATAAATAATAACAGTTTTGGTATAAGTGCGTTAGCCCATTATACATCTGTAGCGAAAGAAGCGAACTTGAAATTTTGCAGTACTGCCTCTGAGTTTTGGCTAAAATGTTATAAGATGATGTTGAATTGAAACAGTATCATTATGAGTATTATTATTTTCTATCCTTACATAAAATTTTTCTAAAGGGGGCAACGGGATTTCTGAGGTGGGTGTTTCCCACCTCTACCCCTCTAGCTACGCCACTGCAAGGAAGTACCGCCCAGGAGTGGTGAATTGGATTGAATTGGATGGATGTGGAAGAGGCAACTCATATCTTACTGTTTTTGTCAAATTCAAAATTTGTTATGTTAAAAGTTACCTTAGATTAAAAACTTTTCGCTTACGCTGAAAGATGGAGCCAAGAAATGAGAGGGCCGGATAGCCAGTTATAAAAACTTATGTAAACAAAAAAGACAGAAATATTATTTCTTGTTTCGGTCACCGTGGCCGGTTTTTTTTTGTTTGGCAAGATGTCAAACCATTGTCAAACCTATGGAATGTTGATGACATCTTGCCAAACAAACCGACTTTTTGTATGCAAAAGTCACACTATTGCTGTTTCATGTGCGGCCACGGTATGGTTTCATCTAGTTACTATATCTATGAAAGTTACTCACGTCTTCAATTAAACGTGAGTGGTCAAACATCTTAAAGTTTATCTCATTGTGTAACAAATAATAGCTACATCCTTCAAAAAAAAAACGAGGGACTCGTTTCCTAAAAGATGGCCGAAAAGTTATAATAAAATTGTAATGTAGAATGTTCAATTTTACAAGCTTTTATGTCATTTTAATTGTGTAATGTAACAAATGAATGGGTTTGATTTAGTTTGGGGTTTCTTTTCTTGTTTCTGGAGCATTTGAATTTTTTACTACCTATCACTTATTTCTAATATTTTAAAATAAGCACAGAATGAATGTTATCTTTATCTGTCTGCCTGCCCACGTCGGCGTTGGATAAAAAAAAATAATTTTAAAATCTAGAATTGGTATATTTTATTGTGCTGATGACTGAAAATAATTCTGTTATTAAAAGTTAAAATTTAAGGGGAAGTTAATATAAAGAAATGAAATGTTTTTTTTTTATTACAATAAACCTGTAACTTGTTATGTAATTAACGATGTTGTATTGTTGTTAAAGAGAACTTTGCCTACTGTTACGCTTAAGATTGTATTCTAGGATTGATTGCATACTATCTTAAATGTAAATAAAATGTTGAAAGAATGTTTAAGAATTTATACTTATGGTACTTACTTATAATTGAATTGATATTAAAGAACGATGAACGATGTTATCTCTGACTACCCCCTCGGGGAATATAGTCGTGAGCATATGCTATGCTTTTGCTTATGTTGTTAAAGAAAAGAGTATAATTATTTCGATTGTATTTATGGATATATTAATGTTATTTATATTTTTCTTGATTTTACCAGTACCTACACTAAGCTTTGTTCGTTCGTATGATGTTAAATATAGATGTAGTTCGTATGATGTAGGTATCTCGAATGAATGTTGATGTTACCGTTCAATAAAATATATGTTAATGATATTTTGAGATTAAATTCGATGTTTAGAGTGTCTATAGGTACTGCATACTGCATATTATGTCTATAATGCACTAACTGCATTTAATGGATTCACTGAAATTTTGTTATATTACTGTTCTTAACTAATATTTTAAAATTGGTTTTATATTAAATTATTCACTTAGATTTTCTTTAACGAAGAGACTCGTTAATAAAGGATGGCCGACTGTAACGAGGGTTGAGGAAGGAGCGGGGCGAAGGGGGTATGCCACTCAAAAAGTTTAACTAGCACACATTCTTGAGATCGGGATAGAGAGTTGCACGTAAATTGTGTTGTATTAAATTAAGTATGTTTAGTCAATATATGAAAGATAAAGAGTGTTAACTGACTTTTAATTGATATAACCTCAGAGCGACTTTATACTTTGACTACCCGCCACTGCCACGCGTCTCTTCTGTATAAACCCTACCTCAGGGAAAGTTGTTCAGTATTACGGTTACAATAACCCGTTGGGGTAAATAGGTAAAATAGGGTACACTGTATAGACTGTTTTTTTTGTGACCTAAAAACTTAATATTGGCAGAATTCACTTACGTGTTATTAGCCGTCAAGGTCTTGAAAAACTTTTAAGGGGTTTTTTTTATCTAACAAAATTAGTCATTTATTATCATTAGGAATATTCGGACCCCCTAAACTAAACCTAAACTATCATGCCAAAACCAATGCAAAATTTTAATACCGTAGTCATCTGAGTTGGTTATTATAATATTCACACTACTTTTACGTTTGAATCGAGGAGAAAATGCGACGGACTCAACATCTCGGGTTGGGTTGTCAGTGTTGTCACACCGCGCACCGACGACCGCTTCGTGGCTGTTTCGATACTGTTTAATTACTGTATTGGTCTACATAATGTCATCCGTCGCGTCATCGCGTGATCATAATAACACTATCAGTATCACAATTATGCTATTGTTTTATTTACATTAACTGTGTCTATTTGTATTAGGAAGATAAAAACTGTTTCTATACAACCCGGTTTTTGTTTACTTATTAGTAGATTAATTCATTTAATAAGTGTGTTGATTTAAAAGTGATATTGTTTCGATTTGGGGCACCTTGCCCCTACCTTCGTTGTTTTAATAAAATGCAATTTGAGTTACCGATACTCTACCTACCAATTTTATTTCACTAAGCGATCCACTTGCGTCAAACTCATGATTTTGGGCACCTTGCCCCTACCTACGTTGTTTTAATAAAATGCAATTTGAGTTACCGATACTCTACCTACCAATTTTATTTCACTAAGCGATCCACTTGCGTCAAACTCATGACTTAAAAAAAAAAACAGCTAGTTTTTTTGCCTGGCGTTATATCCTAGGTTGACGCAAATAGCTAAAAATAAAAGCAAAAGTTTGGCATCGTGCAGTTTACAAAAAATTTACAGTTTTCATAAATTATTTATATGCATTTGACTTGGCGTCATCCAAAACTTCAGGCGCTGAAATGGACACCTGAAAAATATTTGAGATCACATCCTGCAAGTAAAATCTTAGACATTGCCAAGAATCGCGGAAAATTTGAAAGACTCCACGCTATGGCCTCGTGGTGGTGAGCAAAGAAGAGAGAGAGTTAGTAATTAGTATATTATATCTTTCTCTCTATACACATTTTTGGCACAAGCTATCGACGAGTAAGAAATGAACACTTTATTTTTACAGTAACTTCTAGAATACTAACAAGACAAGTAATAATAGACTAGGCTTTTGCCCTTAAGGCTATTCTACCGTTGGCGCGCTCCATACAATCGTAGTATGGTGATATTTTCAATACTATCTAATTAATGTCAATGAAATTTTTCAAAAACAATCAAGTAAGTACGAAGTCAGATTTTCGTTAAAATATACAGTTTCAATGCTAGGATTAATTTAAGATTTGTAAATATTTAGGATTAAAAAATATTTGTGGCACTGTAACTTTAAAACTATAAATTTTATCGAATGACATAGAAATTAGTTACTAGATTTATTATATATATATAGTTACTAGATTTATTATGAAAAATTTAATTGACTTTAATTGGATAGTATTGAAAATATCACCATACTACGTTTGTATGGAGCGCGCCAACGGTAGAATAGCCTTAAAACACTGAAAATGAAATTGTTATCTACTTATGAAAGAATCTTATGTGAAAAGATACCAAAATAATGCAAAAACGCCATAAAATTGCATTCAGAAATGGAAAACCCCGTTATCTTCTTGTCTTGGATAAAAGTTAAAATGTAGAAATAGGTACTAATAAGCCCAGTAAAGAGGCAAACAAGTTCTCTGGTCCGGTATTATTTACAATTAATTACTAATTAATACAATTAAAAAAAAAATAATACAAAAAAAAAAAAAACTACTATACTACTTTATTAATTACTTTTATTACAAACGAGCTTTTACCCGCGACTTCGTCCGCATAAATTATATACCAGATTTTAAGTCAGATGTTACGCTACCAAACAAAAAAGTTTCATCAATATCGGTTCAGTAGTTTTTGCGTGATACTCGAACAAACAAACACCCAAACAAACAAACAAACAAACAAACAAACAAACAAACAAACTAAATTCTTTTTTCAAATTTACAGTTTTATAATAGTCAAGATGATGTTCATTTTTTACAAAATTAAAAAAAAACTAAATTCGCTACGGAAATAATGCGTATAATGAAGAATAATAGGTGAAGTAGAATAGGTGATATTAATCTTGGCGTTAAAAATGAAATTCGTTACATAATTTACACGGAGAATGGGCCGGTGAACCACCTACCTATACCGACAAAGTTATTATTCTACAGCATTGTACAAATTGCTTTGGGCATTGTCTGTATAATGTAATGAGAGATGAGAGCGTAATTCTGGCGTGCGATTTTTGAAACTCATTCGGTGAGTTCAGCCGTTGTAAATGTCAAAATAACGACGGAGATACGCATTTTTCTACTTCTGATTTCACTTTCAAAAATCGCACTCCTGAAGTATGTTTTTGAAAGTCAAATCAGAATTAGAAAGATGCATATCTCCACAGTAATTTTGACATTTTCAACTGCTGAACTCAGCGAATGAGATTCAAAAATCGCACTCCAGGCTCGCAAACATCTAGGTCACAAAATGACATAAAACCCATTAAAAAATCGTTCACTTTTATACAAAACTGCAATACAGTAAGGTTGTTGACCGTTGTCACGCGAGACTCAGCTGACATGCATTAGGAAGAGCAGTTGGAGATTGGCCAGACTGCCTTCACCTTGTCCCCTGCAATTACGAAGTATACAAGAGTCCGCAAGTATTTACGTACGTGAATCCATTTTGGCGATGCCTTTTTGTATGAAATTGTTTTTCATTATCGTCATCGTGAAATTTATTGTTGGTTGAGGCAAAAACACTTTCCTCCCTTTGTGCCAGTGACAGTTTTTATTGCCAGTTTTTCTTTGTACCGAATTAAATTTTTAATTTAAAATTAAGCCCTTAACATACCTAATAAGTATAAATATTATTTATTTGCACACCAAAAACATACAGCAACAAAAATAGAATAAAAATAACGACTTTTATTGATCTTATGAAATGGTGTGCCTAGTTGCAAGTTTATTTTATTTAATTATTGGAAAATCAAATTAAACTATCAAAAGACCAGATAACTGGTGATATGACTCTAGTTAGTTAAGTATAACGTCATCAATCATCATAGTAAATAATAGTATAAATATTAATTTGCAGAATATTAATCAATATTTTCTTATACATTGTCACACAGACTATCTAGTGATTGGAATATACTAGACTAGTCTAGACTTGTGTTATGATTTATGATGTCTAGATAACGACATACAACATTTTATAGAACAAAGTATTCGGTAATACGTGTTTTACATAATTATAATGTTATACATTACAGATTACGTCACAGAATATTTTTACTAACTATTTCTTGCAATTTCATCAGCATGGATAAGGCATTTTTAAGCAACATGTGAAAAAAATACTTGGAATATAATTAAGTAATAGATTAAAAAACTCGTCGATTATGTTGTGTGAAACATGATTTTGAACTTTGCATACATAAACATAACACATTTTTTTATCTACGAATTATAAGTTTCTTGGCAGACGCCGCACAATGCATAAATAGCAGATATAGGCAGGGGTTGAGGTATATTTACTAACAGAATTATATGAGTCAATGTTACTTGTATTAAATAAATGATTGATTGATTGATTGTAGGTAATATTATAGCTGTGTTAACGGTTACCTAAACTTAAATAAGTTTTAACGTGATGAGAAAATTCGATCTCTCTCGTAAATGTAGTCCGCACTCATATTTGGCAAATATTGGAACCAATTGAAACCTAAATGTCCAGCTTTTTCAATGATTATGTCCGAACATGCGGGAAAATCATGTGCCAACCCTATTCAGGAGTGCGATTTTTGAATCTCATTCGCTGAGTTCAGCAGTTGAAAATGTCAAAATTACTGTGGAGATATGCATCTTTCTACTGCTGATTTGACTTTCAAAAATCATACTTCAGGAGTGCGATTTTTGAAAGTTAAATCAGCAGTAGAAAGTGAAGATCTCCTTAGTAATTTTGACATTTTCAACTGTTGAACTCAGCGAATGAGATTCAAAAATCGCACTCCTGGTCCCAAATAAATAGCAGATAGGTTACTTGTAATATAATTAAATTATACGCGACTTCTGCGGACGTAGGACGGTTCCCGTCATCGTAGCGAGATAAATGATATACCAGCACGGCTAGCATGCCACCCACGACAAAGCGTTTAAACGAGAAAACCGTCATGCGCGCTCTTTTTGGCATACGTAAAATAATAAAGATGGAGGCACGTCTCGATTTTTGTCGTTTTCTCGGGGGTGGCATGCTAGGCCTACAGAGATGAGAGCATGATGCGTGCAACAACATTATCCCGCCCCTTTGTCTCGCTCTTTTACGCGCCAAGTGAAAGAGAAATGAGACGTGACTCTGCTATATCACGCTGCCATGCTAGCCACACAGATTTGAAGTCTAATCATAAGCTTTCCAACACAAAAAGTTTAATCAAAATCGGTCCAGTAGTTTTCACGTGATGCGCGAACAAACAAATAGACAAAAATTTCAAAATCAGGGAGACCTAAAAACTTTTGTTTATAATTAGATATTTTTTTTGTTTATATCTTCCAAAAACAGACACACTTCTATTACAGTTTTATCATAGTAGAGATTACATACCTACATAATAAAACAGTCACAGAAATAAAATAAAGTCGATCTAGTCGTACATCGACCCGAATGACTATCTCTACATTAACTAAGTATATAGGTACCTAGCTTTTAGTTAACCGCGAATAGCACGGAAATGCAAACATTTATTATCACAAAGCAGATAAACAATATTGTCCTTAGCAATTTTACTCTACCATAGGTACCTATTCTATTTCAATAGGACAGTAAAAGACTCAGAGAGAAAGAGAGCGATTGTAGGCCTGCAGTAGAACACTGAACTAACGAAGAAAAACAAGTTCAGAGTGTAATTTGTAAAGAAATTAAAATGTTAAGTACCAACTGATACTTTGAAAAATTGAACAATGGAAATGCCATTCTAAATAAAAACTTTACCATAATGAACCAATTTCCATTAAACATGTCGCAATCATAGATGATGGTAGGTATTAATCAGCGAACGAAAAAACCGAATTATCAGCATAATATTTTCAGAATAAATTCTAGAGCTATGCCACAGACACACATAGAGAGAAAGGCTTTAAACTTATAAAATTCTCATGAAAAAAAAGAGGGATTCTCTACGAGGTGGTGCTTACAAGTGAACGCAAAATCTGAAAACCATGATGGGTGATTGAACAACATTAAACATGAAAATTAATTATGAAATTCGCGAGAAATTACAAACTTTATACTTAGGTAATTTAATTGTAATAGGTAAAACTTATACTTATACAACGTGTTAATGAATTAACGCAAAACTAGAAAGTAGTTTGTTTAGAATCGAGAGCAGAATCGAATTATCATGGTTTCAACATAGGTAATTTTTTTCAAAATATTAAATAATGTGTTTACAAACTTTAAATTTTTCTGAACCCGATGTCAACCCACCGCACGGGCACACTCACCCTGCTTACTACCAAAACAAGATTATAAAAATGTATCCATGAGTACGTTAGCGCTTTCATTTCGTTCTGAAATGATAACAAATCATTTTTGCCTCAAAACTTAAAATGCGAATAACTTTAAATTTTAACTATCAAAATAATGAAATTATTGTTTCAATCTAATTATTTTTTTATAAATCAGTTGGGGTGTATGAGGTTTTGCGCTAATTCATTAACAAGTTGTATAAATATACATTTCGTCGCTTCAAGAATTTTGAAGTCCTGAGAAATATTTGAAAGAATATTTGCGAATTTCAAAAATCTACTTCTGATTCCATCCATACAAACTCGTTCATTAATTAATACGTTGCATACGAACGACACAACATAGTAGGTAGGTATCTAATAAAACCAAATTACGAAAGGGCAATAACATTTAAATTAATTTAAATAAATTAACAAAGCAGCTAATAATTATTTACTCACTTCTCTTCGGCCATGTTTGTTTACACTATTTGCACTAAAATCTCAATATATTTACAGTTAAATAACACAATATCACAGGGTAATTTTACTTAAAATTATTATCACATATTATTTTGAAAGAAAACTTAACGCCACTTTTAGTTATAAGCGGGGAAAAGTTCGCGAAAAACCGCGGACATTTTTTCCGCAGTCGTGTGTCCCCTACGGCAGTTAGAAATAAACTGAGTTCATATAAGTAGATTGTCGCATATATGGATGTTTTCACGTTACGTTTTGTTTTTGTGGATTCAGACATAATTAACGCAGAACATTTAATATGTCGAGAGCCTACGTACGACCTAACGAATCTCATTCAAGGATAAAATTCGTGCAAATCTGTTTTTGGAAACTCTTTGTTTTCAGGCACGGATGTGTTTTCAGTTATTCAAAGAAAGGTTGGACTTTTACTTACCCGTTTAATCCCGTTATTAAGTTATCCATTTTATTCACAATACCGCTGTGATTAAACTTATGTCCTTTTGAAAGAAATGATTGTCCATAATAGTATCAAAATTGCTTTTAGAAATATGTTCACGCAGCCGTTTACTTTTGACCTTGAAACGATGTGTATATTGAATAAAAGTTATTGGAATTCATCGGAATTCTTTGCCAAAACACACAATCATAAATATAAATCTCTAATGTGGAGATATAGGTAGGTTAGATCCTAAGGTTAGATCTCAAAAGTTAAAATTCGTAACCAACTCTATAGTCACACTTACACAATAGACCTACAGATTTTTTGGTGAGTATATTTTAATTGTGAGAATAACTAGTACTTAATCAATACCTAAGTACTAAGTTTATCATAATATAAAAAACGCGAATGCACCAAAATACACTTTGCATCAAATTCGCTATTATCAAAGAGAATGGAATCACTACGTTTTAGCTATTATATTGGTTCTGTCAAATCTTGTTACATAAGTCACCTATCAATTTAACTTTTTTATTATTTGGAAACCAGTATCAAATAGGTAGCTTTGGTAGTATACTCTGCAGACCAAAAAGGTGTCATCTGGAATTTTACTGAGAAAGGTGACATGAAAATCCGCTTTGATTGGAATGTAAACATTCTATGGGTTCTATGGTTAAACCCAACTTTCCGCAACTTTTAGGAAGTTAAATTAATTATTACTTTAGCTTTTAAATATTGTCGTAAACTAAACTGGAAAAATATTTTTCTCAAACATGCTTGGAAATGTGAGCATTATTTTGACAACCTTCTTCGAGATAAATCGAAATTGCTGTACTGGCCAAATACATGCGCGCAGCGGCCGGCAATGTTTGTATGAAAATCCATATCTGTCGTGTTTAGCGGCCAAATAAATTACATAGTAAACTCATATCTGTTGTGTAATTTAAAAATGGAACGATCTTTTTCTCCGAAACATGGCGACCAAGGAGGTGACTCATCAAAGGTTTTATTTAAATTTCGAACTGGCTTGCAAATAGAAAGCTGTTTATTGAAAAAAAAATACAAATTATTGTTCGTTGTTCGTCATTGATTTTGAAAAGAGTTTTAATTTCCGCGAATTATTTGAGAAAATTTATTGTTTTAATTTCCGCGCATTATTTGAGAAAAGTACTATACAAGCCTTGGCCACAACTAGGCATTGATGGACTTACGTATGTGTGCCTCGGCTTCGCTTCGGCCCACATTTACACGTTCGTCCATCAATGCCTCTGTTGCTGGCCGCTGCAGTAATGTACTAATATCAGTAGGTTTGGCCTACCACCTAACTGTGGATTTTATTGTAACTCTACCACGCCACGCCACCGCCGTTTCATAAAGTATACCTAACTACATTATTAAGATGTAGATAGAATCTTAGTAACAAGCACATCTTTTATTTAAAAGAAATTGACAAATAAATGCAACTTAGGCTTTGTTTTCCTTTGTCTTCTGTAAAAACAAAACTCTAGAACATCCTAAAATATTGCACAATCAATTTAGCTATTGGAGTAGGTACAGACGAAACGAGCATTCTACACTACACTCGCAAGTATTCCAATAAAGGCTGTCTGAAATTCTTCATAAGCACGGGGGTGTGGAAAAGCATCACATATTATTCAAAAGAATGCATGAAGACGTTTTACTGTCACTATTTTACCCCATTTGTTGTAAATAAAAAAATTAAAATACATGAAGACGTCATAATAACATAACATAAGATTCTCATGAAGTCATGACACTCATTTAGATAATGTTTCGCGAACATATAAGAATGTAAAACTGAATAGGTACCAAATTAACATAACGACTTTAAATTTAGTGACCATTATGTATATTGTGAAGTCTAGAAAGATTTTTAAGGTGTAAAAAACAAATTTTTCGTAATAAGTAGTTAAGTGCTCATTGAGAAAAATATACATATAAGTAGGTACATAAATTCACAAACATAATACCTTTCGGGGAGTTTCATCCAAATCGGTTCAGTAATAGGTACGTAAATATGAGTGATGATGTTCTAAACAAAAAATAGACGGACAAAAATTCTAAAAAAGGTTGATTTGGAGTCATATACCAATAAACCATATCGATCGTAAAATTTTTCTTGTAAATAAGTATAGGTATATTTAATGGACAGACACACACATATAGGTACTGAAAAGAAAGAAAGTGAAGCTTCGCACTAATACACTTAATTATTACGAGCTTTTACCCGCGACTTCGTCCGCATAAATTATATACCAGATTTTAAGTCAGATGATAAGCTATCAAACAAAAAAAGTTTCATCAAAATCGGTTCAGTAGTTTTTGCGTGATACTCGAACAAACAAACACCCAAACAAACAAACAAACAAACGAACAAACAAACAAACAGACAGACAAAAAATCCAAAAATTGGTGATTTGGAATCAGGGACATCTAAAAACCATATCGTAATTTTTTTTTTGTAAATATCTTCAATGTACAGACAAATTTATGTTACAGTTTTATAATAGTTTAGATTCTTATGGTAATTGGTACTTATGGGTAACATTTAATAAACGAACCGGGAGTCGAACCCAGGTTTGATTTACAATCGCTTATCGTCAATTTAAAGTTTCAACCAAGAAGGTTTTATTAGGGAGAGATAAATTAATTATAAACTATTTGGTGGACTTAGCTTTAAATGCTCAATACTCAATACTCAATACTCAATATAAATATAATAAATATCTTGGACAATGTCACACAAATTATCTAGTCACATTTAAAGTACCAGAATCTAGCCTGAACTTGTATTATGATGACTAGACAACGATATAGAATACATATATAGATACAAACATCCATGACTCGGGTACAAATATTCATATTCATCATACAAATATTTCTCCCTTACGGGATTCGAACCCGCGACCCTCAGCACAGCAGGCAGGTTCACTACCGACTGTGCTACCGGGCCGTCAATATATTTATTGCATTCCATAATGTACAGTAAGATGTTAACTTATAAACTGAGATCATTATGGACCCTGTAGGGCACAGCAATTATACAATTATAAAAACAATAGAAATGAAAATAGTAGGTAGGTACATAGCGTAGGTCTTAAAAGTTGGTAAAAACAAAGGTAATAATCACAATCATGGCAAAAAGTTTTCATATTACTATTTATAACGACATAATAGGTAGGTACATTAATGAGTTTATTAGATATTTATTAATGGGTAAATTTTATGTTTTCTTAGGGTTTCGTCATTTAGGAATTCGTCGAGATTATAGTAACATTTCTCTAGTAAAAGTTCTTTTAATTTTTTGTTAAAAGTTACCTCCTTAGTTACTTGCTTCAATTGCTCAGGTAATTTGTTGTATATCTTAATAGACATAACAAATGGGCTTGATGAATGAATTGTTAGTTGCGATGTTGGCAGCATTAATCTGTTCTTATGTCTAAAAGAGTAATTTGTTGGTACGTCTTCGCGTTTTGTATAGAAATGTGGATACTTTCGAACGAATTTGCAAATCTCAAGGATGTAAATTGAGGTAAGGGTAAGTATCTTAAATTCTTTAAAAAAGGGTTTACAACTTTCTATTTCATCTATGTTGACTATTATTCTTATAAGTTTCTTTTGTAAAGTAAATATGGCCGGTGCGTCGGTACTATTTCCCCATAATATTACACCGTAGTTGAGCCACGAGTAGGCGTATGCGTAGTAGGTAACGATAGCTGTCTGTACGTCTGTAGTTTTTTTAACTTCTCGAAGCGCGTATGAGAATTTTGAAAGCTTGGATCTAAGTTTTTGGATGTGTGCTTTCCAATTTATATGAGTATCAATTACTAAACCGAGCAGCGTGAAATCATTGACAACTTCCAAATTTGTACCATTAAATTCGATGCTTATGTTTAGGGGTTTTCTTTGATATGGGTGGAAAGTAATTACTTTTGTTTTTGAAAAGTTTATTTCTAGGTTATGCTCGTTCATCCAGTTTTTTGTTTTTTGTAAGATAGAATTGAGTTTATTGTTGAGGTTTAGGCTGTTTTGGCAAGAAGTAAGTAGGGAAACGTCATCTGCAAACAAGACACAAGGCTCTTCCATTATTTTTGGGAGGTCGTTAATGTAGATTAGAAAAAGGAGACATCCTATGACACTTCCTTGTGGAATTGATGCGTTTATTATTTTGGCATCAGAGCGAACATAGTTTATTTCGTTGGTATATGAATTAAAATATTCCACTTCTACAAATTGTTCTCTATTTTTTAAATACGATTCAAACCATTTGTGACTTATTCCACGAATTCCAACTCCATACAGTTTATTTAGAAGAATTTTATACTGAACTTTGTCATAGGCCTTGGTCATATCCAAAAGTACCCAATGGCATATTTTTTATCGTTTACTATATTAAGAACTTCCTGCATGTATTTATAAACTGCTAAAATTGTGGATCGTTTCTTCCGAAATCCGTTTTGGTTCTCGTCAAAAATTTTGAATTTTTCACAGAAGGTGTACACGCGATCATACATGGCTTTTTCAAAAATTTTAGAAGATGTTGGCAAAAGGGCAATAGGGCGATAGTTATTTGGATCCGTTTTAACATTTTTCTTGTGAATTGGTTTAATTATTGCTCTTTTTAATAGTTCTGGAAATACACCTGTAGTAAAGGATTGGTTTATTAGTAAGGTAAAAGGTAAAGCTAGTTCATCAGCGCATTGTTTTAGTAAACTCGGTGGAAGTTCATCTATCCCGTGACTTTTTTTGTTCTGTAGATTTTTTAATGTTTTGTGGATTTCATTGTAATCTACTGGGTTTAGGAATATTGAGTTTTCAGTTGGGTGGAGGACTGGGCGACCCTGCGCAGAAGGAGAACCTCTTAAGCCTCCTTGTTCCATACCTATTGAAGCGAAGAAATTATTAAATGTATCGGCTACTTGTTTTGGCTCGGTTATTACAGTGTTCTCTATTTGAAGTGAAATATTATTTTTATCTTTATCTTTTTTATTTTTTTATTTTATTTTATTTTTTTATTTTTATTTTAAACGCGAACCCACACTGGCAATTTATCGTCAAAAAAAATTGTTTGAAAAGCCATTTATCAAAAATTAAAAAGTCTCATGTATTTTCCTTTTAAAAGCTTATGGCGTTTATTAAAATTTTTTGTGGATCAATCAGCCAGCTTTCAATAAAAAATGTGTACAATGACTCTATCAACCTCCTTGGACAACATATTTCTTCGAAGTAGGTATTATAGGTAAAAAGTTTTTAATCAAAGCTTCGAACCACTGACAGAGTACTATAATTACCTCTCACCGTCCTTCATAACATAATTTTCCGTGCAGAGCAAGTACAGTGGGATCTTTGGCTATGTGCACGACACTAGCGCCACACTAGCGCGGGGCGTACTGACATAACTTTTTCGGGCAGCCGTGAATTATTTACCTACACTGTTATAGTACTGTAAAAGTCTGTGTTTGTTCGAGGATTCTGCCAAAACTACTAGACCGAATTTGATAAAACTTTTTATATTTAAAAGCTTATTATTAGTCTTAAAAGCTAGCTTATATTTTATTCCGGTACGATGACGGGAGCGGATGCGGACGAAGCCACTGACAAAATCGAATTTGTATCGTAATTCCCATACAAACTTTTACCTCAGTTTTAACACCTTTGTGGTGTTAAAATGCGACAAGCCTTTTTTAAGTGAGCATCTAGATGCCAATAGAAACTTCCATGCGAAATTTTAAGTTTGTAGTATTGACAGTTTTGGAGATTTCGTGTTAAGTTAGTGTGCTGATTTTCATAGATTCAAGCAAATCTGACACAGCTTCGCCGTCAGTAGTACATATTTCTGCCACGGCGTGAACTGCGATCGACTTGACAGTTTCCAACACCCACTTCGCACATAGCCAATACAGGGTGCAAGGAAAAGTATCATTTTCCTTCCTTCCAAAGTGTTCTAAATAAATATAAAGTGAAAAGTAAAGTGTAAGTGTGTGTGTGTGTGTGTGTGTGTGTGTGTGTATAAGTGTAAATTAAATGTATATGTAGGTACCTAATACCTATTGTATGCCTTATGGCGGATCACAGTGAACATTATAATATAAAACACCGTGTAACAACATGTGAATCGCAATAAATAATTTATGATTATGATCCTTTAAACTACAAGAATATAGTGTAAGTCGAATACAAGGATTTTAGAGTCATAAATACCTAGGCCAGCTTCCTGGAGTGCGATTTTTGAATCTCATTCGCTGAGTTCAGCAGTTGAAAATGTCAAAATTACTATAGAGATACGCATATTTCTACTGCTGATTTGACTTTCAAAAATAGCACTCCTGGAGTATAATTTTTGAATGTCAAATCAGCAGTAGAAAGATGCACGTCTCCACAGTTTGACATATTCAACTGCTGAATTCAGCGGATGAGATTCAAAAATCGCACTCCTGGTAAACCAAGTTTTCTTTTTAATTACCCAGCACTGAAGCAAAACTAAACGTGCGTTTGTAAAAACATTCTAAAAGTTTTTCATTTATCATTTTAAACATTTTTATTTATATTTTTATTTATAATTTATATTAAAATTTATATTTTTAAAATTGGACAATAATAATTTTTAATTAATAATTTTACGTCATCAATCCGTCCACGTCCGATTACCCGGTACCGAGTTTGGTACCGAGAAGTTGTTATTGTGTAAAAGTGACAATCTGTAAATAGTTATAGCTATATTCTATTAGCACTATAAATTATCATTAATCACGTTTATAACGCTTAAGATTTCCAAAGAAATAGTTTGTATTATAAATAATGTGAAAATTATTTTATTCGATTTTAAAAAACTTGAAAACAATGGACTGTATTCGATCAAATAATAGGCAGGTACCTACTCTATAGGTAATGTCTTTTCCTTACGCCCAGTAATACAGGGTGGTAGAGTAAACATTTGCATTACTTTAAGGGGCGATTGTACCCATGATACTGAACTAAGTACTTTACAAACAGTAGGTAATAAACCAGAGATAGTAAACAGTTTTGTTGGTGTTTTGTTCGAATTAACTTTGAAAGATCTTTAGATAAAATTTTTGTAACAGACAGTTTATGCCTCTTTCTTTTAAAACTAAATTCGAAATTTTTTCTAAAATAATTGCAAATGTGCAAGTTTCGGCATGTGATTCAGATTAGAGGGCTGACTTGTTGACGCTGAAAATTAACTTAGCAAATTAGCACAATATTGTACGGGTCGTAACGAAAGTTTGACACTTATAAACTTTATTTCCAAGCAAAATAAAGGTGTCGCAAGTTTGACCGAGAGCGGTTATGTCATTCACGCGGTGTTCGGGCGGTTCGCGTTCGATCTTGCCGCAAGGCTCCGATATCTTTTGCTTAAATATGTTTTTGCTAAAAAACAATTTCTGTGATTGGATAAGATACTCCCACACAACTACTTTGGCACAATTATAGTGCTAAGCATAAGCAACAGGCCATATTTATAAAAAAAAGGTGTCTGTAGGTATTAATCAACTTTTGTTGTCGACTGTACCCGGCGCGTGATGTTAGGAAATTAATATATGTGAAATTGATGGATCATGATCTATAGCGTAGGTGATAAATGATTATAGAGATTTATATTAGCAAAAGAGTCTAAAAATATTAAGTCAACATAACTCTACGAACTAATCAAATTGTTTTCAAAAAAAAATATTTTTCGTATTTATCTTTTTTTTTAAATAAAAGATGGGTTTGCTCTTGACCTCAATCCAGACCTCAGGACAAAGATGAGGTTGAAAATTTTGCGAGATTACCCAGAAGAAGCCTATTAACTCATACTTTTAAAGCAATTCGGGCGTTTGGCAATACTGACGCAGGCAGGGCATTCCACTCCTTGGCTGTGCGCATTATAAAAGATTCTGAAAGGCGCTAAGTGCGAATATGTGGGATGTCAACTATTTATAAGTAGGTGTGATATCCCGCGGTGCGCCTGGATGTCCGATAGTAGAAAGGGGAAGGCGGACTAAGCTCATGTAGCTCCTGGGCACAGTCACCGAAGCACACTCTGTAGAAGACCGACAAGCAGGCTACTCTGCGGGCGGCGGTGGGCTAGGCTATGAAGCTTGATCTCCACCAGCGTACTGTCACCAATGCCAGGCACCACACTTCCTGACCCGTTTGTTGTTCAGTATCATGAGTATAATGGAACTGCCTACCCTAACAGTCTCTATACCTACTCACAACGGGGGGGTCAAACAATCGATCAGCCTATAGGTACAACGTCCCGCTACCTCTCCCTCGGTTTAGTCTATTTAGGTACCACTTTTTGTATGTGTGTACAACTTGACAGTGACATTGGAAGGGGAACGCGTCGAGGCTTCGAGGACGGACCGCTCGACAAACATAATCACTCTTGTATTAATATTTGTGCTGTCAACATTTCACGAGGAAAATAGAAAAACACTGAAAAATTTTCCACATTACTTTTTGAGACGAATATTTTAAGTTTGAAATTTACCTATATAGGAAGTTACGTTCATAAATTCACAACCATGATAATTTTCGGGTTTGACTCTTTACTACGATTAACGAAAATATTTCTAACTCTAAGAGCGGTTACAGACGAGCGACACTTTGTTGTCGCCGAGTGTCGCGGAGGGTCGCGTGACCGTAAAATGTATGAGCGCGACGTTCTGCGACCCACCGCGACAGCAAAGTGTCGCTCGTCTGTAAGAGCCCTAAGCCTGTGCTCTAGTTGTCTATAGTTCACCTTTGTCTGCCAGGGTGGACAAAGGGTAAAAATGTCTGCCCACGGTCGACAAAGTGAACTTAATTGTTGGACCACAGGAAAGCCCCGGTAGCGTAGCGTAGCAAGGCTCACTTCTATCATATTGAAGATTTCAGGTAGGTGATGCTGGAAATCTCAACTTCTCACTTTTGCTCTCAGTGCATCTAATGTTCATGAAGAAAAATGCAAGCTTGCTTCTCTGACATTCTTATGTTTGCAACTTGAGCAATTAGGAAAGTTTAGCATCGATCCACATTAAGGCTGGCCACACCAGAGATGTGCGATGCAGCTAAGCTGTGTGCGAGGAAAAAAACCAAGATTATACCATTTTCATAGCTTAGCTTACCTAGCAGTTCTGGTGAACGAGAGTTTAGCTTTTTACATACAACCGAGCGTGACAACGTGACAACCGAGCAAGTAGCAAAGTTAATTAAGCGTCCACATTAAAGTGGTTGCAGAGGGGTCAATTTTATACAAAACTTTGACGCACAATACGCGTAGACGGTATTAATAAAAGTAATATTTTATATATGGAAAAATAGTTTAGAAAATCTAGATGTCGAGTCACAAATAACATTTGCAATTTATTATATAATTACGAAGATATAAAGCTTTGAAATTTTTCATACAAAATTTTACTGGATAATAATTCGGAGCACGCATGTAGGTACAAACAAAGTTTTCAATACTAATCAATTAAAGTCAATGAAATTTTTCAGAAACAATCTAAAAACTAATTTCTATGTTGGTTTGAAGTCTGATTTTCGTTTAAATGTAAAGTTTTAAAGTTACAGTGCCTCAAAATTCGCATACAAATACTATCCGGGGCTTAACCTCGCATTAAATTCATTTAAACTGTATATTTTAAGGAAAATCTGACTTCATACAAACATAGAGATTAGTTTCTAGATTGTTTCTGAAGAATTTCATTGACTTTAATTGGATAGTATTGAAAATATTGATAGTATATAAGTACAAGTATATAGTATTGATAGTATATAAGTACAAGAGTGTGGGATAACAAATATCTAACAGTCAGGACAAAGATGCTTGTTTACCAAGCGTGCGTCTTGAGTACACTCTTGTACGGTGCTGAAACCTGGACGTCGTATGCAAAGCAAGAACGTCGCCTAAATAATTTCCACATGCGCTGTCTTAGGAGTGTACTAAAAATCACATGGAAGGATAGGGTAACGAACGAGAGAGTTCTTCAGATTGCACAGCTTCCCAGTGTCATTGCCATGCTTAAGCAGAGACGACTGCGGTGGCTGGGGCATGTGCACCGTATGAACACAAATCGTTTGCCCAGGAGAGTCATGCTGAGCCAAGTAGCCTTCGCTAAACGTAATGTTGGAAGACCCATGTTACGTTTTAAGGACTGTGCTAAGCGCGATATGGTGTCTTTTAAAATTGACCACTCGAAGTGGGAATGCCTTGCAAGCGACAGGGACGAGTGGAGGAAGGAAATAGCTGACGGCCGAACAGCCCATGATGAGGTCTGGTTCGAATCTCTGGCCGTAAAGCGAGCAAAAAGGCACAGGAATGAACAAGCTCCTGCACCAACCGACACACAGCACAAATGCCGTAAATGCGGCAGGCTTTGCCGCTCCCGAATCGGCTTATATAGCCACGAACGTCGGTGTCTTAAGCAAACAGACGCTGTTTGAAACATCTATTTAGATGAAACAAGGCCCATGATGATGATGATGATTGAAAATATCACCAGACTAAGGGTGCCTGTCCATAATATATCTCCGCGTCAATGGACAGGCAGCCTTAGTATGTATTTTTGCCTCTCGGAATAAACTTTATGCATCCATGGGGGTTCTGACTTCTTAGGGGATGCTGGCAGGCAGTAAAGATCTGGCAGACGCTCGCTCTATGATTCACTGAGATTCGCATAGACAGTGTTTTACATAAGGAAATATCGTGCGTATGATACCTACGTTAGCCAAATTCAAAATCATGATTCCGTATTCCGTGTATCAGTGTTGGATAGATGCCAAAATCGGCCTATACTTCGTATGTTTGGCAACAATCTAATTTTAATGAATGCCGCACCAACGGGGTCGATGTTCGACTTTTTGATTGTTTACCAAAATACTACGTCTAAAGTCCTATTTACTGTGAATCGCGAATAGATTTGTAGTAAAAAGAAATACTTCGACGTTAAGATAGGTTTGTTCAATGGATTTCATACTTATCTGTTTTTGTTAGGTGATGTGTGCCGTATAAGTAGGTACCTAAGTTGTATACTTAGTTTTGCAACGCATCATTGGAGTACTTACCTAAAGATACCTAGGTAGGTAGGTAGGCAATTAAGTCCATAATGTGATGTGGATCATTTCAGAATTAGATTTAGGATTTTGAGTTGGGGTTGAGGTAATTTTTGATGCCTAGTTTTTTAACCCTACCATTTTAACAAGCTAATTATTACGATTTTGTCTCATAATTGCAGTAGGATTGCTAAACTTTAGATGACTATAGGTTTTTCCTTGTTTTCCTATAGGTATTTCAAAAGATAAAAAATAAAAGAAATTACCTTAGTACTTATCTAAATATATTCACAAGCTCCACCGTCACAAGTACCCACTTGCATTATCATGATGTTATCAGTACCTATATTTCATTGTTATGTCAAATAAAAGTTAATCCTTTTATCATTTAAAGAACCGTTGTCAGTTAATATGATTGTCATCATCAGACCAATCGTCACCACATGCTTTCATGTTATAAAATAGTGATCATTTTTTCATTCAGGCGTTCACGGCGTGCCTAGAATACTGTATACCTACCTTATTGGTACTTCACTCGAATAGTGACTCTTTAGTATAATCCCCGCAAGTTGATATTGCGATTGGCGGCCATCTTGGTGACGTAATTTTGACGTAGTCGACGTGCACCATCAGTACCGTTCGCAAGGTCAGCCCGCGCTTGATGACGTCACGCAGCTGTTATTGTGACAAGGTTCCATCGCAATATCAACTTGCGGGGATTATACCTAATTTATTATTTATTTTTATTTTTTTATTTTCTAATCTGGCAAAGTCCGGTCGGTCTGTGGATGGGTGACCGTTTAAGCGGTAGGTATTTCATCTCAAGCGTGCTTTGGAAGGCAAGAATGTCGCATTGTAGTCATTTTATCATCATCATCAGCCTATATTTAGTAGTTATGTTTTATTTAGCCCTTAATTGAATGTGTCGTCGTCCCCCCCCCCTCCCAAAACAAATCCACCACGCGTGCCCAATGCGGATTGGTAGACTTTACATATACACATCAGAATTTCTTCTTCAGTTTATGCAGGTTTCCTCACGATGTTTTCCTTCACCGTTTGAGAGCAGTCGGTATTACGAAAGTACATAAGTTAGAAAAACTCATTGGTGCATGACATGTTGTGCATGCGGATTCGAACCAGCATGTCTAGTATGATTTCTCTACACGCGCGCGACTCGCCTTCGCTACATACAAAATAACCTGAAGTGCGATTTTTGAAAATCATACGAGCGACTTGGCACTAGAAAATGTCAAAATTACTATGGAGATTATGCATCTTTCTACTGCCAAGTCGCTCGTATGATTTTCAAAAATCGCACTTCAGTTCCCGCGCTTTTCGGAAAGCGCAAGCCGCGCTTGCCGCGACTTGTAGTATGGAAAAAAGCAGAGTCGCGCGCGTGTAGAGAAATCATGCTAGACGCTCAGGACCCTGGGTGGGCAATAGTGGCCATACCTCTCTGCAACGTGCCACCACCGCTCTCATTGTAGTAATTTATAGTTATACAAATAATTAATGTATGTAAAGAAACTAAATAATAAGATTTATGGCAGCACTAGAGGGTTGGTGCTTCCTTAAGCTGTTAGCCCAAAGAGATCCTAAGTATTGGTGTTCTTTGACAGCAAGATGACCACTAACTTGGCCGCCCACCAATCCACACTGGAGCTGGACCCATGTGGGCCCTTCTCGGGAGGAAGATAGTTACCAGTGGTCTCTCACTGGAACTTAATCAGAATAACATAATAGCGACCTCTTCTTGTCAGCGCGAGTCCTTTAGAATGAAGTGTATAGGGCGGCGTGAGGTTAAATAGGTAGTAGGTAGGTACTCTTTATTTGATCTGTAGTGAGACTAAACGGAGAAGTGTGCTATATTAAATAATATTTACAGATTTGGACTTTAAATATATTATCTTTTCACATGCACTTCTCTCGAGTATTATCTTAAGGCGATGAGATACCTATACGTACTTAGGTACGTTAAAGGCTGGGCCACACAGAGTGCAGCTGCGGGCCGGCAGTAGTTGTAAACTATGGAATTATATGCGAGTGTCACACTAGATGCAGTCCGGCGCGGCTGCGGAACAGCTGCGGAACGGTAGCGACAGTGTGACACCTCGCATATAATTCCATAGTTTACAACTACTGCCGGTCCGCAGCTGCACTCTGAGTGGCCCAGCATTAAGCTGTAGGCAATTTTTGAAATTGTAGTAAAGGGTGTTAGTGAGGGTAAACCGTTGTATTATTTTAATGGGTGATTGCATTCATGATACTGAACAACTATCCCAAAGGAACAATGGAAATACGCAAAAATATTTTCACCTTTTCATTACTACAAACGTTCGATCAGCTGATTGCATTTAGTATAAAACATTTTTTTTTCTAATTTCCTATAGGTTTCGGAAAGTTGTTCAGTAGGTATTATGGGTACAATCACCCGTTATTTTCCCGAACATCCTGCATATTTATTGAGCTCGCGATTCACATCTCTACTCCTATGTTTTTTAGAATAGATTTTTGTAGATTTTTGCGTGAATAATGTAGTCCTCTAGCCACAGACCAGTAAGCCTACGGTCTATGCCTCTAGCAAACCTCCAGTACCTAGTGAGGTTCTCAATTATCGTTCCTCTTCCACTTAATAGCTTTTATCTCCTGACAATACCTAAAATATGACATAGCCTAGATTATCTTCAATATTGCATATTTTGAGATAAGTAATCAATACCTAAGTACCTAGCTTCTTACTAGTACCTACTATGAAATAAATGTTACACCAAAGATTACCTTTCCTTAAAAACACTTTAAAAAAATACATACTTTACGCTTAATTGTACCTACCTATCTCTCCTATGTCCAAAGCTACAACACAATGAAAAATCTAATAGTGTTGATTGAATGAATCATGAACGCATAGTGAAATAATCTCTGCATATCATATTCGCAAAACATATTCTTGAATCTAAGAAATTTAACCCTTTATACTTTGTGAAACAAAAGCGGTGTGTGAAGATGAAGTACCTTCTACCTATTTTAATTGGTCCGCAGTAGTCTCTGCCTACCCCAATGAGAAGGAGGCGTGACATCATAAATACGAGTCTCATACGTCTGCCAGTCTGCCTGCGCCTGCAGTACAACCTACCTACCTTGACGTATTCCTATTTTCTGCTACAGTTATATAAGAATGAAATAATTACGATCAAGCACCTGTTTAAACAAAAATTTAAAAAAATCGGTCAAGTGCGAATCTGACTCGCGCACCGCGGGTTCCGTACCACCACACAATAATTAAATTTGCTAAAAAAATACTTTTAACGGATAGCTTAGGCTTAGTGATAGACACACCCTGCACACACCTGGAGAAGCGCAGCGCAGATAACTTTTCACTGCCAAACCATTATCGATTTTGCTTGCGTTGAAATACAACCGAAAATCAATTAACACAACTTTTACCTGAAGTCACTTCGATGCTGTCAGGGACTAGTAGCAGTATTATTTGATTTTCGATTGTACTTTATTTATTTATTTTATTGAATAAAGAAATTTACAAAACACAACAAGGACAAAAACCCGTCCCACGAAAACCTGTAAGGGTTTATCTGGGGAAGGGGCGTTCACATTCGCGGACCAATTAGGTATTTCTACTTTTACATAGGTATGTTATTACATAGGTATGTTTCATTAATTAATGTTACATTTAGTTATGAATTTTAGGTAAGTCAAATTAACTTTTTAGGTAGGTATGATACACATAAAGGATGACTCGTATGAGCATTGCCACAATCACCATCCTAGCAGTGAGTTGGTAGTTGTGGCAATGCCTGATGATGATGGATGATGCATACACATAACTGCACAGTTAAAGGATATAGTCTATGTCGGTAAGTGATTATGATAAGTAATGTTTTTTTACAATGGGTTTAAACTTAGGATTTGAAATGTAAGTACTTTGTATGTCAACTGGTAGACTGTTAATTATCTTTAGTAAGACATGATTACATAATCTCTTTCCGTAATTGTTACTATAGTTAGATACTACATACTCTTTCTTATCTGTTAGCTTTCTTAGCCTACTATTTCTTATTTTTAAAGGTAGGTTACATAATTGTGAGTATTCGTCTTGCAATATTGCTATTTTTACTTTAGATTGTACTGTTAATATTTTACAATAAGCAAATAGTTCTGTATAGTCATGTTGGTATTTGATTTTAGTCTAACAAGACTAAAAGGTACAATGGTTTTTAGTAGTCGGATTTGTAAATTAAATATTTTATCCAGATTAGATTTGTAAGTTCTACCGTAGCTGCTGATCCCGTACCCGATTACTGAGTCAGCCATCGCCAAATACAACATCCTCAGAGTACTATACGGCAGTTTGTATTTAAGTATGCACAACCTACTCAATATGGCTCTTAGCTTATCACAGATATAGTTGATGTGGGGGACCCAGTTAAATGACTCATCTATTATCAGACCAATGTACATATGCTCTTTTACATTTTCTATTGCGGTACATTTACAAGTGTTTTTATTTAAATGCAAACATTTGTGTTCAACGCATGCAGAGTCGATAATGGTTTAGCAGTGAAAAATGCTCTGCGCTGCGCTTTGCCAAGTGTGCGCAATAGCGGCCAACAACGGCCCATAGGATAGGGTCCTATTGTGCACCCTTTGTATACGGTACCCTAAAAAACTATATCGCAGCAGCACAGCAGTCGGTTTTACCAACATTTTTCATAAATTATTCTATAATTATTTACATTTCAAACTGTTTGCTTCAACATGATTTACAGTATTTACAATTGTATTAATTTTACCCACTTTTCCAGGATTAGACAAGTCAATAAACACATTTTTTGTTTGATGTTTAAATAAACAATCATCTTGATAACTTTACCGTCTGTTTGCATGTAAACAACATTATTTTTAGTCTAAAGCGCCGTATTCACGGTCCAGCCCCGCTGTACGTCCCGCCAAGGTCATGCACGACGCACGATGCAAAAGCACCGTGAGTAGGCTTGACGTACGTCGATTGAGCTGACGTACAGCGGGGATGGACCGTGAATAGAGCGCTTTTGCATCGTGCATCGTGCATGGCCTTGGCGGGACGTACAGCGGGGCTGGACCGTGAATAGAACGCTTAAGAGACTAAAGCGCTGTATTCACGGTCCATCCCCGCTGTACGTCCCGCCAAGGTCATGCACGATGCACGATGCAAAAGCGCCGTGAGTAGGCTTGACGTACGTCGATTGAGCTGACGTACAGCGGGGATGGACCGTGAATACAGCGCTTTAAAGGCGATCGGCGGCGGGTCTATTTAAGCGATTTTTAGGCGGTCTGAAAAAACTCTTGACACCAGGGCTCTGCCCACACGATAAGAAGAAGAAGTCTTAAGAGAACATTTTGAGGTGAATAAAAATGTTATTTTCAATAGTAACCAATTAAAGTCAATATATTTTTTTAACGTGATCTAGTCTAGATACTTACAGATACTAATCTGTGCTTGTGGTTGGTCGGGGCCCCAATCGTGTTAATTTAAAACATCAAAGTTCAATCCTAATCCAATTTCAGTTCTAATCACATTGCAATCCAATTACCTACCTACTACAACTGTGCTGATTTCCGTATCGCGTTAAACTTGACTTATTTACTAATGTAACCTACGAATAAGAAGAATCACTCTAAACAAAATCAACACAATTTTTGGCACCCAATGAAAAAAAAGAAATTTTGTATGAGTTTTGGCGGCAAGGTACAGTTTTTAAAGAACAAATTTAGAACACGGTAGAGTTTTTTGATGCCATTTTTTGAGATTTAGAACACGGTAGAGCTTTTTTGGTGCCCTTTTTTGAGCTTGATTTACATTTCTATACATTCTTATTCGTAGCTATGTGACTGACAGCCTTTAACGTCTGATCGATCTGTCAAAACGGCTCTATCGGCTGTCAAATTATTAGCGCAATACCGAATGTGTTAAAAGTTGTGGTTCGCACGTAGTCCAATCACGGTTCGGTGAAGATTTATTTAGCGCTCACTCGCTCCAGTAGGCCTAGCATGCCACCCCCGAGAAAACGACAAAAATCGAGATGTGCCTCCATCTTTATTATTTTACGTATGCCAAAGAGAGCGCGCATGACGGTTTTCTCGTTTAAACGCTTTGTCGTGGGTGGCATGCTAGCCGTGCTGGAGTGCGATCTTTGAATCTCATACGTTGAACTCAGCAGTTGAAAATGTATGGAGATACGTATCTTTCTACTGCTGATTTGACTTTCAAAAATCCTACTCTAGGAGTGCGATTTTTGAAAGTCAAATCAGCAGATAAAAGATGTATTTTTTGTATTTTGTATTTTTTTGTATTTATTTATTTACCAGATACATGAATTGGCACGACTTAAATAATACATCACATAAACCAAAAGAGATTTTTATGTGTATCTTCACAGTAATTTTGACATTTTCAACTGCTGAACTCAGCGAATGAGATTCAAAAATCGCACTCCTATAGCCAAAGCCAAAAATAAATGTATAGGTATGCAAAATCTAAAATCTATAAATTAGGGTTGATTTAGGAATACAATTTTAGGAATACAATTTTATTATAAAAACACAGTTTTATAAAAGACAATTATTTTATTGAATAACATAGAAAAGCCGTTTGATTCTAGAAAAATAACCCTTTCGTATCGTAAGGACACTTAAGCAAAATGCCCTACACATCAAAATGACACAAGATCAAATCGACCTAATAGCGAAACGTCCTATTCAGCAAAATGACCTGTTAGCAAATAGGCCTAAAAGCAAAACGACCACTAATTAAAAATGTCACATTTACAAGTGGTACAGTCAGGTAATAAAAATAATACGAACGAAAATTTTTACAGTAGGTATGAAAAAAATATGCCTTTGCGGTACCGTTTTTATTTTATAATGTTTTTTTGTTAATAGGTAATTATAGTTTTCATAAACTTTATACTTTATATTTTTGCTCGGCTTTTTTTATATTTTTTTGCGTAAAATTCTAACATAATAATTATATATAATATTTATGTGGTTTTCATCAAAATTACTTTTGTTAGCTTTTTTTTTTAGTGTCAACTCTATTGTTTGTTTACTTTTTCGATCTTCTTATGGAACAGAGACGTGATTGCTCACTCAAGGCCTTATAAAAAGGCTGAAAGTCACCCAAGGAGAGGGCGATGCTCGGAGTTTCCTTGTGAGATCGAATCAGAAATGAAGAGAAGACAAGAACCTCAGTAGCTGACATAGCCCAAAGAATTGCTAAACTAAAGTGGCAATGGGCCAGCGGCCATGGAATCCTGTCCATGATCGCGGAAAGGTTGGACTGTCGCTACGTGAACCACTGTTGCAGACTTCACGTGGTGCACAGTTCAAAGTAACCATTAGTTTTTTATTTTTATTTTTTATTACAATTGAATGTTACTAACATAGTTTGACAAGACTTACTAACACAAATGGATTTGAAATATGGTCTGAAATAAATTATTTATTATTAATGAGTGAGGCAAATTTTTAGCAGAACCAATGGCCGATAGGGCCGAAGAGCTTCCGAGTGGCGACCGCGTACAGGAAAGCACTGTGTGGGTAACAAGGTGGACCGACGACCTGGTGAAGGCGGCCGGCGGGAACCTGGCCCTGTACCCGGACTTTCGATTTTCGATATATCGCGACCATTTCGGTCCAAACTTCATTGTAATAGAGTTGACATTGGAACGATAACGTTCACACAATTGCAAAGTTCGAATGTCCGGGTAGACCCTGTGTTGGATGAAGGCAGTGCAGGACCGGTCGTTGAGGCGATCCTTCGGGAAGGCCTATGCCTTCCCGAAGGATCGCCACAACGACCGGTCATATGCTGGACATAGGTCCAGCAGTGGACGTGATGATGATGAAGCTTTTCAAGCCTATGATATTTTTTCGAAGTGCATGATTTGGTTCTTATTTGAATAAATAAAAAAATAATAATAACGCTCACAGGCACATACATTGTAATGATCCCAAGAAAGCACTATTTATAGGCTGTTTATTATGGAAACCATACAACAACGGCACAAACATATAAACATCCATGACCGAACCGGGATTCGAACCCAGGACCCTGGTTTGGCAGTCCGGCGTGGTAACCATTACACCAACCGGGTCGTCGCGAATGAATAAAAAATTGTTTGTATAAAAAATTTAAATAACACTGTATTAATTTAGTACCTGACTGTACATGGAACATGTAAATGTGACATTTTAATTAGAGGTCGTTTTGCTTTTAGGACTATTTGCTAACAGGTCATTTTGCTGAATAGGACGTTTCGCTATTAGGTCGATTTGATCTTGTGTCATTTTGATGTGTAGGACATTTTGCTTAAGTGTCCTTTCGATACGAAAGGAAAATAACATCGTTTAACATAATCACTGGCCTCGATTCGGAGTGTACCACGACTAAACTAAACTAAATGTATTCCTCTCACTCTCTAAAATAAGATTAAGAAAAGAGACAGAAAACCAACAGCTGACTTTAGTGCTGTCAAAGTGACGTTAAATGCGCAAAATAAGATGCCATCATAATGTACGCCATCTTATTTAAGTCGTTTTTGGGCTTTTAACGTCACTTTGACAGCACTAAAGTCAGCTGTTGGTTTTCTGTCTCTTTTCTTAATCTTATTTTAGAAAGTGACAGGAATACATTTAGTTTAGTTTAGTCGTGGTACACTCCGAATCGAGGCCAATGAGTACAAATTATATAGGTACCAATTGAGAATAAATAATACTTACCTAACATTCACTAAACATGAGCTTGCTGCCTTAGCTTGCTGCCCACACGATAAGATGAAGAACTAAACATGTAATTACTAAGATATTTTGTTTGCCCAGTAGTGGGATGATATAGACTAAATAAACAAAAATTGTGACTGTTTATGTTTTTGAAATTCGTTTTATTTCTCACTTACTCATTTTTGCCATATTAGAAATGCATATTTATAATATTAGAGTTACCTGGGTACCATTGACATCCTATCACGATGAATTAGCATTGTTTTATAAAGTTACAGATTTTATAAAACTAATCCTCGGATAACGTGCGCTTTTATTAAAATAGTGTATAATTTGTGCTATGTTATAGACAGTAAAAATGCTTAAGTTTTTATTTGATACAAATAATTTGATAAAAGAAACACACGTCTATCAAACAATGACGTGCAAATGATACACATGTTTTTCTTTTATCAAATTAATACGATTCGGAAATATTCTTAAGACAGTTATTTTATGGTCATGTAACAATTACAGGTGATCAGTCTTACGGTGCTTTTTACTTTTACTACAGATATATGACAGATTACATTTACTTGTAGATTACATTTTCATCACATAATTTTTTCGGTGGTATACCAAAGTAACCAAAAACTGCAGGAGCAATGTCTAATCGCGAAGAAAATAGTTTCATATAGTATCTTAACAACATAAATATTTCCACTATACTTGTTTAATATTTTGTAAAAATCTACAATGTCAATTATTTTTACTACAATACAAATTGCTATAAATTGCTTGGTTTTTAGTTATTGTCTCTTATCACTGTTTATTTAACTATAGTTGCACTTAATCATACACTTCCACACTCACAAATTCACGTTCTGTTTAGTTCTATGTTTTATACAAATTTTCTACTAATTTGCATATAACTTTTTTGCAGTAGGTAGTTTATTTCGATCGAATATCAAGCAGTTTTTAAGTTCTTCTGGGTAAAGTGTTACTTTTCCACCACAGACATCTCCATCACGGCACGAACACTTATCTCCACGACATAAAGGTTATTATCCAACACATTCCCTTTCCTCCACTTTTCAATTCTTCATAAAGTGTTTTCAGTTTGTCCAAAAACAGCGATATTAAACATTTCTATTTTACAACATTTAACCCACGTGCAAATCGGACACTTATTCCAATGAAATAAGCGTGACTTTCACATCAACATCTATTTACCAAATTGCTTGCAATTGTATCCTGCAAGACTGGTAAGGAACGTATTCCAACGGAATAAGGTGTATTGCATATCTTTTCTACGTCGGTGCACCTTGGTACGGTTCATCTTCAGCCTCATTTTTGGGTGTCTCCTGGTTTGTAGTCAGGTCTTCAGTTGACCCTGACGTTGTTCCTGGTAACAGGATGTACCGCGCGTGTCTGAGGAAAGATAGAATTTAGGTTCAATATACGGAGTTAAGCTAAATAAAACCGATTAATTATTTTTTTCTGACTACTATATCCATAGTACGAACTGTACGAAATAATCTATTTTATTCGTAGAGTCCATAGTACAGTACCATAAAATGGTTCTATTTTGAATGTAGGCAAGTGTGAATGGGATAGATGAAAGGGCTCGTCCTAGACTAGATGGACGTATCGACGATCAAATAAGAGAAATAATAGCATGAAGCGACACGCTAAGGATGTTATAATGGCCGGCAAACATCTTAAGCAAGTCCTTGACTGCGAAAAAACAAAGGACATCATCGACATTTCATACATTTTTGGTCCAAATGTGAAAGTGCCGGCCAACAAAGACTAATGTTAAATTCCGCCAGAATTTGACCGTTTAAGCATTTGTTATTATGGCACGAAAGCTGTAGCTGAACGTTTTATTTCATCAAAAATGTATGAAAATAAGATTTTTCAAACCTTAATAAAACCAAGGAAAATGGCCCTACAGCTTTGGTACCGTACTAAAAAATGCTGAGAAGGACTAGTTCTAACAGAATATAGCCTTAGCTAATTTCGTCGAAAATGTGTATGAAAAGGTGGTGTTATTTATTTGGATTTGATTTTCGGACCCAAATAAAACCAAGGACAATGGACCTACAGCTTTGGTGCCATAATAATAAATGTTTAGACGGACAAGTCCTAACAGAATATCACATAATTTTTTTTGGCCGGCACTTTCACATTTTGGACCAAATCCGATGATGTCCTTTGTAGGTGAAAGCGCTACTGCGAAGGCCCCCGCATTTATTGCCCCGCAAGTTCTTGTCCGGGTACTGTAAAGAGCTAGACTTGTGTCAGAATCGAAGCATGTGGCGATCAATTATCACTGGCTGGAGTGCCTGGGTACCTGTGGGGCATAGAGGTGAGGTGAGCATATTATGTAGAACAAAGTGCTAATTTTGAGCATCACATCACATCTAGATCTTTCTTGTCATCTCGGAAGTCGAGGAGTCCTAGGCCTTCTTGTTAGAATAATTTCAAAAGCAACACATACAGAGTTACTTCGGAGACAGTGCGCAAATTTTATGTATATGAAGCTCATTCAAAATAAATAGACCCGTATTTTTTATTTTACCATGTCTCATATCATAATCATAATCATAATCATTTATTCCTTGCTTGATTGTGTACATAGAGTTCTTATCTTAATATTTAGGTTTCAACAATCTACCTCGTCGAGGTGTGCAAGTATTCAGTGTTAGTTTATTAGTTCAGTTAATTTAGGCTAGTTTAGTTTCGTTAGTACTTACTTATAATTTGATACTTAACATACAAAAATATTAAAAGTCGAGCGTAAACAAGACGCGTGCGCACTCTGCGGAGGGGTTGCTATCAGTGACTCACCCTCGAGAGAGGCCACTGGACGCGTAAGCCGGTCGCCCCCTTGCTACCCTCGCACCTACCTACCTTTTTGACTCACGAGTGTAGTGTAGCAACGCTACATTAATATTCGGGTGGATAAATAGAAAAAAAACAACAAAAATTTTTGTTTTCCCCTTTAATGTGTTCTATTAACGATACTAGGACTGTAGCATGGAAGAAAAATGCGCACTGTATCCGAAGTAGGACTGTATATTATTTTCCGAATATGCTAAATTATTTGTAGAATCCTACCACCTCGTGGAATATAATCGTTATCAAGATCTACCTACTTTAGATTGCAACAAAAATTTTGTTTATATGCGTCAAACGTAAAGTTTCGCCAATCCTATAATATCTTTGCAACTAGGTGTTAATATTTTATTTGTATTAAGTATATTATTTTATTAGTGCTGTTTCCCCAGAAATTTTTTCGTCGTATCATGATACATACAGACATGATATTAATCAATGGAGGGAAGAGGTGGAATGCTCCTCCATTGAACGGGGAAGATCTCCTGGCTAGGTGGGATGCCCAGAGTCTTACGGTTTAGACCGACTGTGGTTTTACGTATCTTATTTGGAACTTGTACATTGTCGCATCTTACGCGATTTACGATTGCGCATTGCAGATACGTCTTTGTGAACATAACTGGTGCAGTTGTCTTGCACCAGTGTGGTAAAGACCTAAGCTAATAAATACATACATAAACTCACGACCAAAATCTCTTACGGGCTGCGCAGAGACTTTCTTCCAACAACGATAGGCGGGGCGGAGAGGAGAAACGAGGAAATATTAACCAATCAAAATCTCGGCCGAGATTTTATGCAATTCTGATTGGTTAATATTTCCTCGTTTCTCCGCTCCGCCGCCTATCTCCGCGTCAATGGACAGGCAACCTAAGGGTCAGCGCATATCTAATGGAGAACTGTGCCGGCCTTATCCAATTCACATAGAGTTATAAATCGTCCACCAACAAACTCCACCGTCCACTAGGTAACATTATAACTTGACACTTATGTACAACTCTATTTGAAATGGATAAGGTCGACATTTCATTCATCATCATCTCAGCCGATGGACGTCCACTGCTGGACATAGTATCGCCATAACGACCGGTCCTGCGCTGCCCTCATCCAACGTTTTCCCGCCGCCTTCACCAGGTCGTCGGTCCACCGTGTGAGGGGCCTATCCAGTCTACCCACGCTGCGCTTTCCGGTACGCGGTCGCCACTCGAGAACTTTTCGGCCCCACCGGCCATCGGTTCTGCGAGCAATGTGCACCGCCCACTGCCACTTAAGTTTAGCAATTCTTTGGGCTATGTCAGTTACTCTGGTTCTTCTGCGGATCTCTTCGTTTCTGATTCGATCTCGCAGGGAAACTCCGAGCATAGCCCTCATCTCCATTTCATTGGGCACTGGAAAATGCTCGAGCAGTTCTCCGCCAGATGTGCGCTGACACTTAGAGATACTTTTTCTTATGTATATGTAGTGTAAAAAAGTAGTGATTTTGTAGAAGATAGGCTAACCAACTATCCACTCAGGCTGAGATTCAGAGACGATTTTTAAGACATAGTTCGAACTAAGTATGGATTTTGACATACGGGAGTTCGAACTAAGATTTAAAAAACGTCTCTGAACCTCAGCCTTATAGTCAACCACAAAGAATGTATCGCTCGCGTTCTCAGAGCTCTGGATATTTTATCATAACCACGCCGCACGCGGAATTGCGGAATTCGTACGAAAACTTCGCCGCAGTGGTGCTGTAGTTCCGCATTCGGCGCGTACGTACGTACGTATCCTGATCAAATACATAGTAACACACAAGGGGCACAAAGCCTCCAGTGCTGTCCTCAGTCGTATCTACTGTGTTTTATGTTTATATTTTAGATAAATTGAAAACCATCAATGGGTCTGGGACATTCTGGTTTAGTGGAAATGTTGATTGAAAGTCCAGAAATTTAAAAATACGATTGAGGGCAGCACTGGAGGCTCGACACCCTCTTAATACGGGCTATAAATTACGGACCTATTAAAGCACTATTTGATCAGTATACGTCGATTTATAGCTAGCACATACGACTGACAATGAGCGTTTTTCTTTTCTTTTTTAAATTTAGTTCCTAAAAAACTCGACAGATGTCATGCTTATCGCTCCATTGAGACGTAGGCGAGATCCTGTCAAAATGATGTCAAGACTGTGCCTGACTTTTTTATAAAGGCCAAGGGATCGAGCCCATACAACCATGTCAGACGTAAACTGTTCCATATTTTCGAGTAAAATGATTCGTAAATAATGAAATATTCAATCAAAAGTTGCGTTGGCATTTTTTTGATCATCTTCTCCCTCGTTATTATTTTATAAAAACACTTTTTGAATTTTTGACGTTTATTCGCACAGACCGTAACGCCATCTATCGACTATCGACCCACTAGAAAACCAAAAGAAAACGCTCATTATCCGCTTTTTTTTTTTGTCTGAGAAAATATAGCACTTAGAGAAATCTTTGGGACAAATCAAACGACTCACAAGACTTACAAGTTTGTATGCTGAACATAGGTCGTTTTTCTGACGGTCTTCTAATTAATCAGACAAAAGTCAGTCGTGTTTACATACCCTAAATGTACGCTCGTTGATCCAATATTACTTCTATATTATATTTGAGAGTAGGTAATTAAATTATAGCCTCTTAGCGTGGAACTGCGAGTTATTATTTGTGGTTGGGCTATTGCAAGCAAGGGTCGTTGTAACACGGAGACCAGCGCTGGTCCTTTTGTGTTCGCCCCAAGCTCACCCATATTTACGCATACCTCCGACCTTATGGTACTTTCTTTTCATTCTCGGGAATGCAGGTTTCCTCACGATGTTTTCCTTCACTGCCGAGCTAGTAAATGATAAATACAACCGTACATAAATTCCGAAGAAGTTAGTGGTACAGGCCAGGAATCGAACCGCGGCCTCAGGATTGAGCCGCTAGCTCTCTTCCGTATGGGCTATCATCGCTCTTCCAAAAACTGCGAGTTAGTTTGCACTTTATTGGCAAGCAGCGAGAGATAGTTTTTGCAGAGTGATTCTTCTGTACGTAGCGTAGTTAGCGCTATTTTGTATTGTTACTGTATATCTCGACCTTTAGTCCGCAAACCCTAGTTACCTTAGGGTAACTAGGGTTTGCGGACTAAAGTACTAAAGTAAAGCAACTGTCTGCCTTATTAGTAAGGCAGACAGTTGCATTACTTTAAGGTGTGGTTGTAACTTTCATACTTGCAACAACTTGCTCTAACAAAACTACAGGGTGAAATCGACATCATTAGCATCCTTTTAAACTAAGAGTCTACCCATCAAACTGAACAACTTTTACTATTGAAACAAACTGATCGGAGCAAAAAAAAAAATTGAGTAGAGTAGGCATTGCAGTTTGAACCTATTCAACAGCTGATTTTTTAGTTGCTCTGGTCGGTTTGCTCCCATAATAAAAGTTGTTCAGTTTGATAGGTAGACTCTTAGTTTAAAGGGATGCTAATGATATCAATTTCACCCTGGATTGCGATTATTGAAACTCACTCGCTGAGCTCAGCAGTTGAAAATGTCAAAATTACTATTGCGACGTGCATCTTTCTACTGCTGATTTGACTTTCAAAAATCGCACCCCTGGCGTATCATTTTTGAATGTCAAATCAGCAGTAGAAAGATGCGTATCTCCATAGTAATTTTGACATTTACAACTGCTGAGTTTAATGAATGAGTTTCAAAAATCGCACTCCTGTATAGTAAATACGCAAAAAAAATTGTAGATTTTCTATTCTAAACGCAATTAGCTGATCGAACGTTTGTATGAAAGTCGACATATTTTTTTGCCAATTTCCCTCATGTTCCTTTCTGGGACGCTGGCATTGAAAGTTGTTAAGTATCATGAGTACGTATACAAATCCCGTCCCTTTACAAATCTTAACTATTATAAAACTGTAACAGAAGTGTGTCTGTACATTGAAGATATTTACAAAAAAAAGATTACGATATGATTTTTAGATGTCCCTGATTCCAAATCACCAGTTTTTGGATTTTTTGTCTGTCTGTTTGTTTGTTTGTTTGTTTGGGTGTTTGTTTGTTCGAGTATCACGCAAAAACTACTGAACCGATTTTGATGAAACTTTTTTTGTTTGATAGCCTCTGACTTAAAAACTGGTATATAATTTATGCGGACGAAGTCGCGGGTAAAAGCTCGTAAATTATATTTCAATGAAGTAAGATAAATAAAAACACAGCAAAACCAAGATTCGTTTATTTAAAAATAAAAACTTAATATTCTATTACAAAACTCTTCCTCATCCAAAACAAAACTAAATATAAACTATTAATTAAAAAAACGATGTAACAATTTATTGCATTCATGTTTGAAATTGAGCTAAGAAATAAAAGAAATAATTATATTAACTAAATAAATAACTAAGTGGATATCTCGGACGGGTTAGGTATGAATTCGTTTAGAAATTTTAAGGATGGAAAATCAAAAATGCAATTTCAATTCCACATTTTAATATAAAATGTGTCACTTAATTTATCAAAATCACAGATCAGTAAATAGTAAGGACTACACGAACAACAATAAATATTTTTTATTTTTCTTCAATAAATTATCTTGTCTTGGTTCTACAAACAATTAAAACACAAAGACGCCGCTTTCAAGCAAGCCCGTATTGAGGGGGGAGAGTTGAAAAAGTAAAAAGGAAGTTAGAAATAAACATCCATTGACTTAACAATTACGTGGACGTCGGGTCCGCGCTCAAAAGTGTCCGAACCAAAAGAGTAATAAAACGCATCATGATCATCATACGGCACGTCTATAGCTCCGTGCCGCTGTTGTAAAAACTACACAAACAAAATGAAAAAATTATTTCAACAGTTTCCTTGTTTTTAGTTTGTTTATATTACTAAAACGTACTAATTACGTTTACGTAAGTTAGTCTGGGACAGTTTTTTCGATAATTTTGTATGAGACCCGGCGTCCATTAGTTTGTAAGTCAGTGTAAACATCTGAGTTTAAAAAGGCACTTGATTTTTCATAGAAATACGAATTAGTTCCTGTAATATCCGCAATATGGCGACCTACATTATTCTTACTCAAGCTATAAATACCTTATCAATTATTTTAAACCAATTCTTAATATCAAAATGTCGTGATGTAAAATGAACTTTGTAGTGTTTGCAATAAGGTTAGTAATCACGACGGCGCGTAGCTATATCCACATGAATAAATACCGCACAAAGAGAAAAATTCTAAGGAGAGCTCAAAATAATCACGTGACGCGCTAACCCATAGATTATCCAATAGCAGAGCCAGTTTGTCCACGGGCGACGTATAGGCACACCGTGGACACTTAGCTGTCATTTCATATAAATTTGAAAAACTGTTAATAAGTAAGCATGTGCGATATTGAGTGAGTGCGAATGAGAGAGGACTACAATGCCCAAATAAAATATTCTATTGTTGTTTGCCTTTGTCTGCCCAGCGAGGGTGAGGTAAAGTATTGGTGGGACGCAGGTTTCCGTACTGTATGTAGTACTAGATACTGTTTCTTATACTGAAAAGGAATAGGACTAGAAAGGAATGCGCATTTGTTTACATTTACGCCACGATCCTGCCAGAGGGGGTGAGGTAAAATATAGGTTAGAGGCAGGGAGTGTCCGTACTCCGTACTGGATTACTAGATACTCTTTCGTATTCTGTGTCACGCACACACCGGTACCTAAAGCGGTTATAAGAAACTCTCTGTGGGTTATTTACTCATGTGCCATAGTTATTTATCATATAGGTTAACTGCATTGTCTGGTGTTGCATTCGCGTCAGTCTTCATCACGCCTTGACGTCCAAGTCGTACTTTTTCTCGTCGGCATGCCTAAAATAAGAATAACAACATTAAAAACAAGATTCATACATAGCACCTGCTTGAACTACTAAGTATCGTATAATAAGTAGAGGTTCAATGAACTTCCCATGCGATAATTAAGTAATTTTTTAATTACTGCACTAATTTTAAAGGCAGATTTAAAGTTAGGCGAGTTAATTGCGTGACTCTCCCGCTGGCGACCAACATACAGGTTTTTGCAATTTCTATTTTGCTGTCATAGTAGTTATTCAGTTTGATGGTTTGAACCGCCCCTAAAATGTGTCGAATCATTTTAATTAGATACCGCTGTGGACTCTAAAGTCTACCTAAAGGGTGCAGGGGGGTGGGTTGTAGTGAAAATTATTAATAAATATATGTCTATGTCTATGTCAGGGTGTAATTGAAATCCCTTCCCCAACACCTATCCCGCGGGACGCTTGCGCATTAACTTTCCTAACTAGTGTTACCGGAAATGTGGTTTTTGGTTGACTCCTCCCCCCCCCCCCCTGCGTGCTCTATGGGTCGCCCCTTTGCCTTCACGCGGATGCTGTCAATACAGCACTTCTCCCCGCGCTCCGCACGAGTCGCATACGCCGCTCCGACAGTTTTATATAATTTTTTTTTTTTTATCTTTTTGTAGCTTAATTTTTCATTTTGACCAACCTTGATAATTAGCGCAGTAATGAAAATAAAATTTTAAATTATCTGTTTCTATGAGAAGCCGAAATTGGAAAAGAAAAGGACGGAAACAGAAACCTAAAAGTACTATAAACAAATCAAGACAAAGACTTCACAACAAAGACTACAAACTAAAAATAGGTTTTTTACAATACCATGTTTTACCACAGCCAACCAAAAAAAAAAACATATTCCATCCTGTACATACCAATTATCGACGACCAAAAAGTACTCTCTTCCGTCAAAATTCTTCGAAGTTAACATGTTTAATTCCTCGTCACTACTTTCAATATTAAATTCCTTGCCTTCTCTGAAAATATCAATCACAAAAAACATGTGTTTTTATCTTCCAAAAAAATTATACCCCCAGATATTGTTATTTGTGCCCTTCAATGAAAGCGAAAGCTTGTTCTTGATGATGGTGAATGAATAGGTACCCAAAAATATTATTTGTAATTTTTCAAAATAAATTACAAATAATATTTTTTTCTGTGTGTTTAATGTGTCGAGTGTTTGAGATTCTTCTGGTTTTGGTTTTTTTTATTAAACTCTCATTTGATCAATGTTGTTTTAATTGTTTCTCATCTTTATCGGTGGTATTTATTTAAAACGAAAAGTACAAAGTGCGTATCCACGACAGGCTTCGTCAAAGGCAATAGGTACAACATTCACATCCACAACAGGCTTCGTCAAAGGTAATAGGTACACCACTCACATTCACAACAGGCATCGTCAGTAAATACATCCCATATATCTGCAACAAGCTTCGTCAATATCTTTGTCAGTTATGTTTATAGCTAGAGATTTTCAGATACAGATCTCAAAAGAACAGGTTGTCTGATTTTGTAACTTTTTCATTGCAATAATGATTTCTTCGGTGAAAGAAGTTCTACATTTCCAGGCGAGCAACGTAATCATGTATGCCTCATTCTTGTTTTTGGCCAGCCTTTCCACTCCACTATGTTGACGTCATGCCACGCACGACAAAGCGACAAAACGAGACATCCGTCATGTGCGCTCGCTTTCACGTAAACAAAGTAACAAAGACAGAGGGACATTTTGATTATTTTTGGTTTCTCAGGGATTTCTTGTTTTCACTTTGGCAGAATTATTCTACTTTGTACTTTTCCTCTACCTGTTCCTCCTTTTAGAAGGATGATCTTTGACATCAACGCTTGGCATCATTTCTTTCGTCATCTCCAGAACAGTTATGGCGAATCACTTCACATTATAATAAATGCAGTTATCGATTTGTTTTTTCTTCTTACAAAGTTCTCGAAAACTGTATTGACGTCTAGCTTCTTGTTCGGATTTTCTTTGATTGTTCATTTGTCACCGTCTTGAAAGTATCTCAACCAACCAGAGAACGAATAGACCACAGAGAGAAGAATAGACAAAAATAGAGTTGAGTTAGTGAGATTTTATGTCTATGTTAGTAGAACCATCACCCGCGGCATGAAACGTGGAGTTGAAAGTTAATATAAACCGTTTTGAACTGGTAATAAAGTCCAAGTTTCATCGTTCGAAAGCGTTGCAGAAAAAAAATGGGCTGTCGTGTTTTGGAGTTTCTTTTTTTTTACCCCGAATGAGTGATTGGCATGCGCTAGTCGTTGAATCGTCAAACCAGATTCAAAAGCGTGTTTTATTTTAGTTTTACTTATGTGATTTTCAGTAAACAATTGAAAAATTCAAAATAGGGTCCATTGTACATTACATACATACATACACAAACTCACGACAATAATTCATCGTGGCATGATCAGACACCTTGCTACAACTGCCAACTATCCTTTTAAGCAGTTATAGGTGGAAATAATATCTCAAAAAGAAAAAAGAAATATAGAAAAGAGCTTTTTGATGTTAGATGTTGATTTTCGAAAAAAATATTTTCTTTGTTGCCCGCTATTATAAAATTGTATAAGTCTGTTTGTTCAAGCATCGCGCAAAAACTATTGAACCGATTTTGATGAAACTTTTCACCACAGATATATTTTATATAGCTACACGATGACGGCAGCCACGGGCAAAATCTAGTACTTATCAAATAAAAATACTTAATTAAAAAAACATTGAAAAACCACTAGCATGCAAAATGACAAAATGAGTCTAAAACCTCAACACGACAACCCAAAAACAATTTAAAATCCACATACCTATAGAACACATAATGCTGTAGAATGAAGAATATGTCGAAGATCAAGCTGAAGAGTCCGAGGCCGAACTTGGTCGCGTCCCCGAAGAATGAGATCCAGTCGTTGTAGTTGTAGGCGTTGAGGACCATCTGGAGGATGGAGAGGGAGCCGCCCACGAAGTCGAGGAAGATGTTGCCGATGCTCCAGCCGACTGTTGACTTGCGCTTGTAGTTCATGTACGCCTGGAAAGTGATAGAAGCGACGTTAAATTGTGTTTGGTAACAATTTTCTTCTTAGACCATCATAACGATGGACGAGTTGCGCGTGTAATTCTACTAACTAATTTTTCTGCCGGGGACGAGGTAGCATGACATGAAGTCCGCAACTTTGGATTTTATTCCATTACTTTAGATTCTATTTTTTATTGTTAAAAATTGTCTCCTGAGAACCCAAACGAGACTAGTTTGAAGTTATTTTTCAGTAATTATAGGCTGTCTCGTTCAGTGTTAAGGTATAAAATCGTTTGTACATAAAAAAGCACAAAATTGTTTGTACGTAAAATGCTCAGTGACAGAGGAGAAATGCTAAGGCGAGGCTGGTCCCTAGTTATATGGTCTAAGATTTTCTTACAGCCTTTTTTTATCTAGACTATTATAAAACTGTAACAGAAGTGTGTCTGTACATTGAAGATATTTACAAAAAGAAGATTACGATATGATTTTTAAATGTCCCTGATTCCAAATCACCAATTTTTGGATTTTTTGCCTGTCTGTTTGTTTGTTTGTTCGTTTGTTTGGGTGTTTGTTTGTTCGAGTATCACGCAAAAACTACAGAACCGATTTTGATGAAACTTTTTTTGTTTGATAGCTTATCATCTGACTTAAAATCTGGTATATAATTTATGCGGACGAAGTCGCGAGTAAAAGCTCGTTTGTAAATAAAATGGACTCGTGCTTGTACGTTAGCACTGCCTTTCCGCCAATGGTTAGTGGGAGTATCTATCCCAATCTCAAGGATTGTTTTTGAGCAACAAGCTGGGAAGGATTGCGGAGCCTCGTGGCAGGCTAAAACGTGAATCGCGCGAACACCACGCGAGACAACTGCTCGCGTCAAATCCTGCAAAGTGACTCTCTTACAGCTTTTATTGGCGAAGTGGGATATGGCAACTGTAAAATCGATCGCAGCGCACGCTGTAGCAGATATTTGCACTTTAACCACCAAAAGCTGTATCAAATTGGTTTGAATGTATGCAAATCCACACACTCACTCAACATAAAATCTCAAAATCTACTAAAGACTACCAGCTTAAAATTTGGCTGGGATTTTTCTATTGGCATATCAGTACTCACTTCATTTTCTGATCTCTCGATGCTTCAATAGAAGCATCGAAGAGCATTGTAACAGAAACAAGACTCATAAAAAATTTACCACGCACGTCAAGTGCGCCGGTGTCCGATGACAGAGAGGGGCAGGAAGAGGTCATTGTGTAATATGTATTCTTGATCTTTAGTACTAATATTTATTCTGTGCCATGGCGTGTATTTTGTTAAGAATAGAAAGTGATCTCACCTGAGGCACATACTTGATGAGAGTGATGCACAGTTTGATGTAGCTGCAGTAGTAGAGGAAGTCTAGCCAGGCTATCTTGCTGGCCGCGCCTAAACTAGCCGTTACTATGACGACGCCGGTGAATAGGCTGATTATCCCGCGTCCTGTCATCGATACCCGCTGGTCTTCGCGCTGTGGACGATAATCGTTCTTTTTGTTAGTCGGTTAAGGTAGGTAGTGGTGAGATTGAAGAGGTGTACACCAAAAAATCTGTAGATGTCACTATTAAATTAGTCAAATTGGAATAAAAGAAGGCTGTTTATCTTTGGTTTGTCTATTGACCGACATTGACAATCTCTAGTATTGCAAATGGATAAACTGTTCTCTTCTCTACCAATAAATACATAATAACATCCAAAATGTTAGTCTTTTGCACACAAACTAACATCGACTGCATAAATCAATTAATTCAAAGTATCAAACCGTCTTTTAACCATCAGAATCATGTTTACACTTTCTCTCTAAAATTTGAGAATTGAGAAGACTGAAGGCTACACATCAGATACATAAATTCTTAAGATTATAACCCGATTAGTTTTGGTTTTAAATCTGCACAGTAGTACCATGTTTATAAGTCTTACCGACGTACCTGCGCATTTGAAAAAGTTTAACAGCCCGCGAAATGATACTGTCCATTCAGGATGCGCTATGTTATCGCGCCAAAAATCCCTTGCCACTATTTGCTAATAATTTTCGGGCGCTTATTGCCAACGAAGTCTGCTATTCGAATTAGAGCGAGATTTTGACTAACACGCATGATTGATTTATAATTACTAAACTACTTTGGGTTTCGACAGGGACTGGTCTGCGCAACCAAAGATTGACGAGCGGACTTGTTTTCCTGGTCGTCTTAAGAAGGGCGGAGTCACTCCATACCTCATAAAAGATGCACTGTGCGATGGTGATGAGAGTTGCGAACGTGGCGTGGAGAGAGAAGAATACATCATTCAGTTGCACAGGGTTCACGCTGCGAGGATGCCGGCTGAAGTACTCCGTCTGAAACAGTCGAATATAGACTTTATTGCCTTGGATTAGGACATTGCAGGTTGAATCACCTGATTGTCTGAAAAGAAAAATGATTCCGTGCGTTAAGCCGTTGGTCCCGGCTACTATCTCTGGTGGTAGTAGTCGTTACATAAAAACCACATCAGAGGCCGTAAGGCGGTCTGAAAAAACTCTGACACCAGGGCTTCTGCCCAAACGTAAGAAGAAGTAAAATTCCAATCTAAAATGAACCACAAGCTTGAGATCTACGTCAGAAGTATATTACGATACCACTGCATATAAATGTCAAATGAAAATTATCAAATTGATTCGTGCTAGGAACCAATTAGAACTCGCCAATCCTCGAATATCCTCCCTCGCAACCCACGCTTTCAGTATCGTACAGCAATCATTGAAAGCGGCGTCTAGTGGCTTTTAATGGTCTCACGAAAACTACTTCCAATCTAAACTATTATAAAACTGTAACAGAAGTGTGTCTGTACATTGAAGATATTTACAAAAAAAAGATTACGATGTGGGTTGACGACCCGGTTGGTGTTATGGTTACCACGCCGGACTGCCAAACCAGAGTCCTGGGTTCGAATCCCGATTCGGTCATGGATGTTATATGTTCGTGCCGTTGTTGTATGGTTCCCATAACAAAAAGCCTATAGTGCTTACTTGGGATCGTAATGATCCCAAGTAAGCACTATAATGTGCCTGTGAGCGTTATTTATTTATTTATTTATTTTTAGATGTCCATGACTCCAAATCACCAATTTTTGGATTTTTTGTCTGTCTGTCTGTTTGTTTGTTTGTATGTTTGTTTGTTTGTTTAGGTGTTTGTTTGTTCGAGTATCACGCAAAAACTACAGAACCGATTTTGATAAAACTTTTTTTGTTTGATAGCTTATCATCTGACTTAAAATCTGGTATATAATTTATGCGGACGAAGACGCGGGTAAAAGCTCGTAAAATAATATTTACCTGAATATCCTTAGAGAAATAAAGGCCGCAGTTAAACAAGGAATACAGAGTGAAACCCATCAGATTGAGGGCGAGGAAGTCGAAGTTCAAGCCGACCACGCTCCTCCTCTTGAAGTTGATGTAGATCTGAGGGTAGAAGGAGACCGACCACGCCAGGAAGTAGATCCAGCCCATGATGTACGAGATCACGTTGATTGCGTGCGAGTGCATCACTGTCACACGGAGAAATATTGAGTCCATGCTGGAAATAGACAAGGAAAATAGTTGGAGCCCAAAAATAAACCCATTTAACTTTATACCCTGTATAATAGACAATGGTGTCGATTCGAACTATGCCACGACTTAACTAAATTTATTCCTGTCACTTTCTAAAATAAGATTAAGAAAAGAGACAGAAAACCAACAGCTGACTTTAGTGCTGTCAAAGTGATGTTACACGCCCAAAAACGCCTTAAATAAGATCGCGTACATTATGATGGCATCTTATTTTGGGCGTGTAACGTCACTTTGACAACACTAAAGTCAGTTGTTGGTTTTCTGTCTCTTTTCTTAATCTTATTTTAGAAAGTGACAGGAATAAATTTAGTTTAGTCGTGGCACAGTTCGAATCGACACCAGTATTACTACATACAGAATGGCCAAACTTGTCCCTCACCAACTTCAGATAAGTACCGGAAACGATGACCAAGGATAAGCAACTCCCTGTCCAGTCGTTTTTTGGATGGGTGATCTATAGGTATTTATCGGTGTTTCTGGAGCGTCTCCGTTTTTTTTGTGACTCCCTGAAAGTCTATGCCCTGCCCTGAGATTCTACAAGTTATCATCGTCATCATCAGGCAATAATGGTCAGCGCACATCTTACGGAAAAATGCTTAAGGCGGTTGCAGAGGGGTCAATATTATACAAAACTTTGACGCACAATACGCGTAGACGGTAGTAATATAAGTAGCTTTGTATATATGGAAAAATAGGTTAGAAAATCTAGATGTCGCGTATCAAATAACATTTGCAATTTATATTATAATTACGAAGATATAAAGCTTTGAAATTTTTCATACAAAATTTTCATCTTCGTAATTATATTATAAATTGGAAATGTTATTTGATAACGCGACATCTAGATTTTCTAAACTATTTTTCCATTTATAAAATATTACTTTTATTAATTCCGTCTACGCGTATTGTGCGTCAAACGTTTGTATGGACTGAAACCACCTTAAGCAGTTTTCATTGATAAATCGATTATGAACTCGATGACAGTTACAATAGATTTGAAAATAGCGTGCAAGAACACACGTATCAGGGATATAAATCTCTATAACGTAACCTATAGTTGCAATAAATTACTGACTTTAACTTTATATTTGACTTTAACGCTTTCATTATTATTTATTACTTATCAATGAAAACTGCTTTAGCATGTTCCCGCTAGATATGGGCTGACCCCTAAACATCGCACTGCAGGGCACAGGTCTACTCTCAGGCAAGGTGTTTGGGCGTTAGTCCACCACGTGTGCCCAATGCGGATTGGTATTCACATCCAGGATATAACTTAACTTAATTATATTATAATTAGTTTGTGATATGAACTCACTTGACGAATCCAGCTGGAGTGACATTAAATGTGACTTCAGAATGTCCGGGACTCTTTCCATAGGCGCAGATGTCATAAGACAAGTTAGCGGTCGTGTTTGGATAGTCGGACCCTGGAATATCAACTGTGGTTGGCACCAGCTGCACTATATCTGGATGTTGGACGTGTGAGGCCACTTGTAGAGTCGTGTTGTACTCCCCACTGGAATTGACATGTTTAGAAAGGTTAATTTAACTAAACTGACAAAGACGTTTAACTAAATTCGCTGATTCGGGGACCTAGGCCTCCAAAACGAAAGAGAGCCACTTTCATTCAGTAGCTAGCTGCTAGTTCATCCTTTCACTACGTAGCTCTAAGGAAAGTTATTTTGATGTATGAATTAGATATTGTGTTCTGTGGAGATTAATGCGCCAATTGAACCATAAGTGAATCAATCACCTCATTTGTCGGCGGAATAATAGATCAATTTCCTTGCAGCGACGACCTCCTGGTAAGACATGGCAATGACTTTTGAACAAAATGACAACGCTATAAAGACGACATTGTTCAAAATTTCAGAGGTATCCTATTAATCTTTACAGGTGCTAATTATATTATGTTAAATTCGAACAGCAACCTGCATCTATGTCTAAACTATTATAAAACTGTAACTAGAAATTTGTCTGTACACACGGCGACAGATCAACCTACCCATAGTTGAACTCTATGTTGATGGACATAAGGTCGAACTATGGGTAGGTTGATCTGTCGCCGTGTGTACATTGAAGATATTTACAAAAAAAAAATTACGATATGATTTTTAGATGACCCTGATTCCAAATCACCAATTTTTGGATTTTTTGTCTGTCTGTTTGTTTGTTTGTTTGTTTGTTTGTTTGTTCGTTTGTTTGTTTGTTTGTTTGGGTGTTTGTTTGTTCGAGTATCACGCAAAAACTACTGAACCGATTTTGATGAAACTTTTTTTGTTTGATAGCTTATCATCTGACTTAAAATCTGGTATATAATTTATGCGGACGAAGTCGCGGGTAAAAGCTCGTCTTAAATAAAGTCATAAGAATACGTATACAGTGCAAAATTCAAAGCTTTGTATGTACTCACACTTGGTTTAATTTGAAGAGATGCGTTTCGTCGACCAGCAGGTTAAGATCTGTGACATCGATGTACAATTTTTCTATCTGGGAATGTGCTGTTGGTAAACCTGGAAGTATAACAATAATAATGTATAAATCATTGAATCCACAATGGGCCCGCTTTATGGGAATTTGGCTCACTTCCTCTAGGCTGGCTGGTGGCCTGAGCTGAACGATATAGCGAGGCAGTAAGTGAAGCAAAAAAACCACCAATAGCATGGCTTCTATTTCTTTATCACGCGATGGAGCGAGATAGGTCTTAGTGTATTTTTCCTCGCTCACCGTCTCTCTGCCTTGCCCAGTTCTGGTGGACCAGTCAGCCTGATCCTTGGGAGGAGACTTATGTATGAAAGGAAAACATCGTGAGGAAACCTGCATACACTGAAGAAGAAATTCTGATGTGTATGTGAAGTCTAGCAATCCGCATTGGGCACGCGTGGTGGACTAATGCCCATACACATTCTCTGAGGGTAAGCCAGTGCCCTGCAGTGGGACGTTTATAGGCTGATGATGATGGTAGTTGCTTCTGCCCGCCTGGACCCAGAATAGATAATAGTAGGTAGATAGTAGATACAAGATACAGAATGGCCACTCCCTGCCCCTCACCCCGTACTTCGAGGGTAACTTTAGGGGCGCTGAGCAAGAAGCACAGGCAGCCAGCGCGTGTGAGTAAGACAGCGCATGTGCAAGAGCAAACCCATACGTAATAAAAAAAAATGTGCCGACGCCATCTTGTTTCTGCTGCAGTACTATTGAAGCATCGTGAGGTCGTTGTATGGAGTACGTCAACAAAAGATTCCTCCACTGATGTCGTTTATTGTCGACATTGTTTGACTACAATGGACAAGTAGATCGTAAGTTACACTCCAGTACCTAGCGAAGTTAATGTTCACAGAAGTAATTACCTCCGTTAGCGACTAGTTAATTTACATCTAATAAGATATCCATGGTTATTCTTAAAGAAAAACCAACTCTTTTTGTATTTTTTCCTGAAAACGATCGCATTGTTCAATAGTTTTTGCATTTCAGCAATAAGTTACTATGAATTTGTTGTAGCTTGACATAAAACTGTTCTGGTTATTTTTTCCAAACAATACAGGGTGTAAACTTAAATTCGTTATAGGTACACTTTTGAGAGCAATCGACCATCACACTGACTGATTCTGCTATACCGTCACATCATACAGGGTGTAACAAAACACCCTAGTAATACTTAAGGGGGTGCTTCAGATCATCAAACTGAACAACTTTCACTTTGGAGCCAACATCGAAATCGCGAAAAAAAAACAGCTCTTTCATACAAAACTGCAGTACCGTCTCGACTCAAATGTATGGGACGGCAGATTTTTTTTATTTTTTCTCGACGTTGGCTCCATAGTGAAAGTTGTTCAGATTGATGGTCTGAAGCACCCCCTTAAATATTACTAGGGTGTTTTGTTACACCATGTATACAATCACATTTGGGTCGATTCTCTATTGACATGTTCTATGGAACATTTTTTTTTTGCGAGTGTATTGGCCCTATAGTGAAAGTTGTTCAATTTGATGGTCTGAAGCACCTCCCAAAGTATGTAACGTCGCGTGTCGCGTGTATCCTGTATAAAATAGAAGACAAGCAAAACTTACCTAATAATAGCATAGTTACTAGAACAAAACTTTTTCTTATCCTATGACTAGTTACACCCGCGGCTTCGCCCGGGTAAAATACTGTGCTGCCCCGCGCCATCTTTGACCTTCTATGTTATTTTATCTGTGGACAAAAAAAAAGATATTTTGAATATGTTGTAGCCAGAGATTTGTTGTAGCAGCAGATTTTTTTGCAATTTCATTGTTGGTCGTTGGTCGTACCATGAAAGTTGTTCAGTTTAATGGTCTAAGGGTTGCACTTGCACCTCATCTGGCACCACGGAATCGCATTTTTTCACGCTCCATCCTTTTTCTGTCGACCGGGAACGTCATTTGCTAGAGCGAGAAAGATAGCGGGGAATGCGAAAGCACGAGGCAGCACCGGCAGTGCTGCGACCTTTCTCGCTCTAGCAAATGACGTTCCTGAGTGACAGAAAAGGATAGAGCGTGAAAAATACGATTCCTTGCTGCCGGATGAGGTTCAACCCTAATCAACTCTTTAAGTACTAAAGAAATGCTTTAAATAAACAGTTAATACATACAGACAGGGTATAAAACTTAATGGGACACTTAATTAAAGGGGTGCTTCAGACCATCAAACTGAACAACTTTTTCTATGGGACCAATATCGAAATCGCGAAAAAAAATCTGCTGTCCCATATATTTCAGTCGAGTCGAGTTATGTTTGCATTTTTTTATGGGACAAGGGAATATTTTTTTCGCTACTTCAGAGTTGGTCTCATAGTAAAAGTTGTTGTTTCATGGTCTAAAGCACCCCTTTAAGTAAGTCCCATTTAATATTACAGCCTGTATAAATCTAATTTGTGAATTTTTCGTTCGACCAAACAAAACCTAGTTGGATGTTACACAACAGTTTGTTTAGCATCATAATGTAAAAATGTTGGATGTCGAATGACGGGTACATAATGCCATGATAAGTTAACCAAATGATGACAATCTGAAGGTATGTAAATGGAGCATTACCTACGTATTCGCTACACAATTATACATACGGTTTGGCAGATTTGAAGTATTTTTTAATTCTAATAGATATCTATCTATCTTTTTATAAGTCTACTTATAAAACAGTTCCGTGACTGACTGACTGACATACCCTACAACGCACAGCCACAAGAGAATGTAGAGGTGCACTAAGAAAGGATTCATCGAAAATCGACCCCTAAAGGGGTTTTCCAAACTCCAGGCGAACGAAGTCGCGGGCTAGCCTTAAGAGGCTCCCCATAGGTAAACGCTAGATCGGGCCATATTTTACTGGTTTTTAGAACCTATCTTCTGGTTATTTGAAAGACATACAAATAATTGAAAAGTGTAGCAATATTCTTCAAACATCTCGGCTTTATTTGCTATTATTATTAGATTGAATATTAGATCATATTTCTTATTTTTCTATAAAATACATTATGAAACCTGTGTTCAAAGGAAAGCCTAAATATTGGAAAAAATCTGTATTATGTGCATCTACTTTTTAAGTTAAAGTCACCTCTACTTGAGACGCGCACCTTTGTGTAGACAATATTAAGATCTAAAATTGCTATTTAGCAAATTTTTTTAAGACCAATATTTAATGAGTTAATTAGATAATTGTTAAATTTGGGGCGAATTCTTATGATTTTAGAATGTGATTTCCTTGGATTAGAAGGCTCCACTGTGGCATAATGAAGGACAAGCTGGTCAAAAATATGTATACCTACTAAAATGACGTAGTTTAGTAGAGGTGAGGTGGCTCTGAAAGAGTCAAGGTCGTTCGGTCAGGGAAACCCCTTAACTAAGTATGTCTTAATATAAATAAAAAAACAACCAATTATTATACGACAAAAACCTGAGTTACACCATTGTATTGGTTACACCATGGTTACACCAAAACGATAGAATTGTAAAGACTTAATAAATAATTGTTCATTTACTAAAAAGTAGGAATACTACATTCTCTCTAGATTATAAATAAATCACTTTCTTTTTTCATTGAAAGGTGTATTAAAAGGTGAAAGGTGGATGTTGATGGTTATAATATTAAGAAACATCACCAACATCCACGTCAATTTGTCTTCACAAATTAGCTAGACGACTTTTTCGAAGACTTTGCAGTTTCGGCAAAGCCCGGACACTGCATACAAAAAATTTAAATTGACAAGATGACGTCAGCACATGCGAAACCAAAGAAATTGAACCTTAAGTCTTCGTAACGGTAACGAGTAACCAGTGCGAGGTAACCAGAGTGCGATAGAGGGGGTGAGGTAAAAAGTTGGTGGGAGGAAGGGAGTGTCCGTACTGTATCTAGTAATAGATACTCTTTCTTATACTGTGGTGTCGGTGACTATGATATGACGACAAAACATGATTCGCGTAGTACCCAACCTTAAAAACCATTTGAAGAAACATTAAATATCAAAATAATTTATTTTACAAACCTGTTTGCAGGTAAAACACACAATATGTTTGGAAACTCAATAAAAACTATACAACCGACCAAATCAACTTATGTAATACCAACGGCGACCATAAAAATACAATTTGTTCAGAATAAATTAAACGTATACCATTCCAATAGCATTCACAAATCCGTGCAAAATGGAAAAGCATTAAATATTAAATGAAAAATTCCATAACGACCAAAACACGTTTTTTATCACGTTTACGTTTAGGTCATTCATTAGTCATTCATTAACCTACGGTCAATGTCTGAAATAAGTTGGTGTGAAATAGGATTTAAGATTTATATCAGATAATAATTCCGATATCAGATAAAATCCGATATTTGCCTCCATCACAGAATACATATTCCTGGGCATCCCAGGACTGACTGCAGTCAGGATCCATAAGATCATTGCTGACTGGTTCTAGTTCAAGTCTGTAATAAAGCGGTGTTAAAAGCAAAAAAAAAAATCAAAACTCAAAAAATTCAAATTCAAAACAATAAATCGAAAAATATCGTATTTGTACCGATTTTTTGCATTGTAGAATGATGCCTTTCTCCCGATTTTGCCCGGGATCCGTAGCGCAAGCCCGACACACACTTGGCTGATTTTTACTATCTGTTGTTTTAAATCAGAGTATGCTCTGTAATCAACTAAACACACACAACGTTTGACGCTTGTATGTATTGCCGTTTTTACGATGGAGCAAAAACTAAAAACTTTGGAAATAAACACGTTTCTTTATCGGGATATCCCATATTTTTTTTTGCTTTTGGTTTTTTAATTATTTGTTAGTAAATCCAAAATAATAACGCATATTATATCAACTCGCTACCTATTAGGATTCAAAAGATACAGCCTTAGAGTTAGGACGGACAGCGCAGCGCAGCGTAGGTGTAGTGATAGCATTAGCACCCTTTGGGTACGAAACCCTAAAAAAGTCGGTCACGGGTTGTCTTTCGTCCGTCTGTGCAGGGCCATACACACAAATGTTATTTAAATTCGTGACCAGTATCACCTTAACACATGGCAATGGGCACGGTGAACCTGATCATGATTAGACAAACCATGGTTAAACACCTACTGACATCCGAATACGATTATTTGAGTCCATTAACCGAGTAATTGACGTAATAAAGCTGTTATTACGATGGAGTTATGGTTGACTTGCATTTGTGAACTTGTGACATACACGTCCTGTGTAAAAGTATCATTATTTAGTGTAACTAGACGAGGAACATGTAAATTATTCGTACATTCAAAAAACAGTCTAATCTTCATATCGATAGAAATGAAATAACGATGATGATGATAATGTTCTTAGAAATTATTCTTATTAATTTAACTTGAAGCGATCTATACAGGGTCCTTCTTAATATGCTGACACTTTTTTAAGGCGATGACCAGACTATGAAACTGAACAACTTTCTCTATGGAATCAACATCTAAATCGCGAAAAAAAACAGTTGTCCCATACGTTTGGCTCCGAGTAGGTTTGCAGTTTTGTATGGAAGTGATATTTTTTTTTCGCGATTTCGATTTTGGTCCCATAGAGGAAGTTGTTCAGTTTGACGGTCTGATCATCCCGTTAAAAAAGTGTCAGCATATTAAGAAGGACCCTATATTTTATAAAAAAAAAATTAGGCCATTAACTTTTATTTACTTATTTAAATCACCGAATCAGCAGAACAATTTACTTACGTATTCTTAGAACGGTTTTAGTACCTAATGTCCAAGAGAATTTTTTGAATATATCTTACTGAAAAATACATTGTAATTGCTAATGAGAATTGGCCAGAAAGATAAATGGAATCGGAATATCTAAGTACCTATCTATTATTATATGGAACGAAGTTTATAGTTAAACATACTCAGAATTCAACCGAAACAACGTACTGTACCTATTGTGTAAGTCTCCGATTATATCGTTAACAAAATTGGTAACGTATGATGATTATGTAGTAATAATTAATAGGTTTAAGTAAAAGTAATAGGTTGATAGTCTTTGTGGTTTTGGAGATTTCGTGTTGAGAGAATGTGTGTATTTTCATATATTCAAGTAAAAGACAATGCGGGTTTTGTATGTAAGGTTGGCGCCTTATTTTTCGCCCTTGTTTTTGGCGCAGCCAGCAACCAAACTTGAATATTTTATTTTAGAATAAAGTAAGTAACAAACAAAACTTATTAACATGTATATCCCTAAACTCAGTCCGGATTTAGATATAAGGGCTTGAAGTTCAAAATATTTCTATGACGTGCACTTCAAGCCTTTATATCTTAGTTCGGATTGAGTTCCGAGATATTTGTAATAACAAGTGTTGTTTTTAACTTTATTCTGAACTATAATATTCAAGTTTGATTGATGGCCGAGCTAAAAAAAGAAAAAAGGCGCCATTTTTAGGCATAGGCTGTTGTTTGACACATCTTGTCTGAAAACGGTTCACACCACCTTTCTGCCACAGCGTGCGCTGCTATCGATTCGACTGTTCCATAATACAAGAAGATTTCCCTTGAATTACATAATACAAGAAGAAACAAACACACAAAACAACCGAAACTGATTAAACGAACGAACGAGACCAAAGGAAGTCAATAGCAATAAAACTTCGAGGTATTTCTTCACACAAAAAAATCACTTAGAAAAAATGTAGTCAAACAGCAATAAAACAGCTTAGTGCCGTTTTGGTTGATTTCTTTCACTTATTGACGCCATTGACAAATTACTAATGATTATCAAAACTAGTTCCGAAGCCTCGTTTGCACGGTACACTTGTGTGCTTTTGTGGCACAGGAGGGCAAAAACTGGTCATCTGATAGTAGTACTGACAAGTACGAGGTCAGTGTAAAGGTACTAGCAGTTGGAAAAGCGAGTGATCATTTAATATTATTGAGGAAAAAGACCTTCACATTGGTTTACTGCGGTTTAGAGATTTATAAAAAAAACATATAAGATGGTCGACCATTACTGAATCGTTATATTTTTACATTACTTGGCGATTCCGGTTCTTAATAATCTTTTGATTAAATTTATTTATTTTATGTGACGATCAATTCGCAAGTAGGTACCTTACATTTATACAAGCATAGCATATGCTCACGACTATATTCCCCGAGGGGGTAGTCAGAGATATTCTGAAACCTCAGAACATCCAAATTTCACTAGTACCGAAACTCTGTCCAGTGTGACGGGGAGTGAGCCCTTCGCCAACAAGGACATACATACAAGGTGTAACAAAACACCCTAGTAATATTTAAAAGGGGTGGTTCAGATTATGTACCTACCTATACAAGGTGTAAAAAAAATCCCTTGTAATAGAGTATTTATAATAGTGGTTTTCTCAAACATGCTTGGAAATGTGAGCATTATTTTGACAACCTTCTTCGAGATAAATCGAAATTGCTGTACTGGCCAAATACATGCGCGCAGCGGCCGGCAATGTTTGTATGAAAATCCATATCTGTCGTGTTTAGCGGCCAAATAAATTACATAGTAAACTCATATCTGTCGTGTAATTTAAAAATGGAACGATCTTTTTCTCCGAAACATGGCGACCAAGGAGGTAACTCATCAAAGGTTTTATTTAAATTTCGAACTGGCTTGCAAATAGAAAGCTGTTTATTGAAAAAAAATAACAAATTGTTGTTTGTTGTTCGTCATTGATTTTGAAAAGAGTTTTAATTTCCGCGAATTATTTGAGAAAATTTACTGTTTTAATTTCCGCGCATTGTTTGAGAAAAGTACTATACAAGCCTTGGCCACAACTAGGCATTGATGGACTTACGTATGTGTGCCTCGGCTTCGCCTCGGCCCACATTTACACGTTCGTCCATCAATGCCTCTGTTGCTGGCCGCTGCAGTAATGTACTATTAGACTAAGGGTTTAGACCATCAAATTGAACAATTTTCACTATGAAGACGACGAAAAAAATAAAAAAGTTTGCAGTACCTACCATAAATTTGAGTCTAGCAGTTTTTCTTGAAACAGCGGAAACAGCAGATTTTGCATATTTTTTCTTGAAGCTGGGTCTTAACTATTTAGATTGATGATCGACAAGCTAAATAATAAAGCACTACAGTTTTGAACTTTGTTGATCATGAATCAGATCTACGACATGACACGAGTCAATGTGTGTGTGTGTGTGTGTGACAATTCTAGACAATGCAGAACCTTTAATTAACCGCTAATTTTATCTTTATTCGACGGTGATAGAAAAAGATGAAACCACAACAATTCAACATCGATGGATGATCTACAAATATTATGTAAACAAAACCATAAGGTATGTATACTTATTAGTTATTAAGTACAGATAGTGATTTGTTACAGAGGTTTGTCTCGCTCATCGCACGTGGTCTGCATTAAACAAAAACTACTTATTTAAATGTTTTATTATATTTCAAGGTGATGCGGAAGACTTAAATTATCTGACTGCGACATAATCATTTCATGCAATGCTCACATAGATAGGGAAATAAACTGTAGCTATAAAAACGACAAAAAGTTTGTTTCAATTCAAAGATTTGAATAATTATTTCATAGAAAGCTGCCTTTTACCTTTTGCCAGCTAAATAAAAATACATCTTTCGACGTTTTGGGCAGTTAAACTAATAACTTACTAGTTAAACGTCAATTTTAAGATAATATAATTATATCTTTTACTATCGACGGGCGGGATCATTCAATCTGAGTTTTCAGAATATCTCTGACTTCCCTCGGGTTGGCTGAAGAGCATGAAAGTATGATATAAATTTAAAAAATAGAACACCGTGGTCACGTTGATATAACAGATGGAACGATAATGTCCTATACGCACACCAGGGACTCTAGTCCATAGAAAATAAAACTTTACTAGGAAATAAATACGAGTTCCATACAAAGTGTTGGTGTTTCGCGGCCAAAAGTGCCTATTACTTGATCATGCTTTCGTTATCGACTATACTGCCCTGTAATTATGCAATGGTCGTACTAAACACGGCTTTGGAATCACAATATTGAACCAATCACCGTTCTCACGGGGACATGGACCACATTGAAACCTGAATTAATTGAATTCTAAATAGAGCCAAGAACACCGATTACATTTTACAATGTACTAACAAATGAGTGCAGAAATGTGAAACATAATCTTAAACTGTCTAATAGTCCGCGTAAACCTGGTCATTTGAAAATGTGAAGTACAATTGTGAAGTATTGATTCTGGCTTTCAGGTGTAACTCCTGTAGAACAGGATCAACAGCGGCAACCAATGACAACACTAGAAAAAGCAAGCTCGGGAGATGATTCTAATCTGCGTGGAACACGAATGTTTGAATCAAACAAGATCTCCTAGGCTAGCTACCTTGTAATTAAAAAAGTGTTAAACATAGTATGAGAAAAAATATGATACTATACAGGGTGATTTTTAATAGGTCTGTATGGCTTAAAGGGGAAAGAGTACAGCCCATTAGAAGTCTAAAACTGTATGGAACCCCTGGTCGAAAACCTGAAAAATAACTTTAAAATTTGAAGTAACTTATGAGATTTTTTGTTTTTAGTTTATGAATAATTTATCCGGTAAACAGAAAACGTAAAAAAAAAATGCATGCGATCAGTATTTATTTTTATTTTTATGCTTAAATTTTATACCTTAAATTTTGGTAATTTTCGAAAAAAAGTTAAAGTGTCCATTATTTCCGAAACCAGTGATTTTCGACCAGGGGTTCCATACAGTTTTGTATATTGGAAGTTAATAAATAGCCGCCTAAACGTCTTTTACTCAAAATCTGATTGAAAAAGAATAAGATTAGATGTCAATGCGAAATTAAACTTGTTTATGAAACAAAATAATCGTTCGTTACTGGTATAAAGTATCTTTAACTGAACAATAGGTAGGTACTATACCTACTATTCATTTATTTATTTGTTCAAATGTTTTACAGTTATAAACCATTCTACAAGGTGGAAAGGTAAAATGTTATATTATTACAGTCATTTTCGTATTAATAATTAATACTTAAAAGATAGAACAGAATGTAGCTATGGGGCCTATGGGTAATTCAATGAGCTCTATTAGCTAAATTTTATAGAAGAAAACTAATCTCGATGCTTTTACGTTGCCAGATTTTCGTTAAAGTTTCAAGGTTAATTTAAGATCAGGAGTGCGATTTTTGAATCTCATTCTTTGAACTCAGCAGTGGAAAATGTCAATATTACTATGGAGAAGAGCATCTTTCTACTGCTGATTTGACATTAAAAAAATCATACTCCAGGAGTGCGATTTTTGAAAGCCTAGTCAGCAATAGAAAGATGTGTATCTCCATACATTTTTAACTTCTGAGTTCAACGTATGAGATTCAAAAATCGCGCTCCTGTATGGAAATCTTTTGGGGCACTGTAACTTTAAAACTTCTTATACATTTTAACGAAAATCTGACACATTACAAGCATAGGAATAGTTTTTAGACTGTCTCTGAAAAATGTCATTGACTACGTTTTAAAAAAATATAACCAGACTTCGTTTGTATGGAGCGCGCTCCGAATTATATCCCCTTATACTTGTATCCTAATATCTGTGCCCTTATGTTTCTTGGAACCCGAGTTTTGCCGTTTCACAAATGAGTTACCGAGTAGATCTGTATTATGTAGTATTGTACTCATTGGACGTTTGGCATTGCATTATTAGATGCATCGTCCAGACCTAGTTCGGTTAATTGAACCATCAACTAATAGCGTATGTTCAACGTGGTAACTATTCAACCAATTAATATTACCCAGACTAATATTATGAACTAGAATCGATGGATAACATCCAGTTCAGTCGCTAAAGTTATCGTTATCATGATCGTTAGGAGAAAGAAAGCCAGTATCAAAATTATAGCAGGTTTTAATAGGAAGTAGGCTTTCAGACAGTGAAAACCACAGAAACAAACCTCGAATTTAAACAGAAATAAAGATTAAAATATTATGGCTAATTAAGCATACCAAATATACAGGGTTACTTCGGAGACAGTGCGCATTTTTCTTCCATGCAATCAGTATCGTTAATAGAACACAATAAAGGGGATTTTTTTTTTTTTTTTTTAATTTTTTTAAATTTATCCAACCGAAAATTAATGTAGCGTTGCTACACTACACTCGTGAGTCAAAAAGGTAGGTAGATGCGAGGGTAGCGAGGGGGCAACCGACGCGTACGCGCCCCGTGGCCTCTCTAGGGTGAATCACTCACTGATCGCACGCAACCCCTCCGCAGAGTGCGCACGCGTCTTGTTTACGCTCGACTGTTAATATTTTTGTATGAAACATGGTAAAATAAAAAATTACAGGTCTTTTTATTTTGAATGAGCTTCATATACGCAAAATTTGCGAACTGTCTCCGAGGTAACCCTGGCCTTGTACCCGGACTTTCGATGTTCGATATATCGCCACTGTTTCGGTCTGCACTTCATTGTAATAGAGTTGACATTGGAACGAAAACTTTCACGCAATTGCGAAGTTCGAATGTGCGGGTAGAGGCCCTGTATTTAATGTTACTTACAACCAAAACACTTTTATGTAGTACTGGCAGTACAAATACTATGTTTTGCCCGCGACTTCATTCGCGTGGGTTTCAGAAAACTTCGACAACCCGTTGCACCCCCTCGTTGAAAATCAACCCTTCCTCGTGCTCCGCCCTACATCCTCATGTTTCTGTCTTTAGGTGTTTAGGCTGTGCGTCGTCTGTCACTCAGAAGATAGATAGATAGTATATAGAATAGAATCGAGAGTGTGGCCGACACTGTTAAAATCACAATACAACAATGACATAAGACAAAAAGATAAGATTTGTATCTAACAAAGCAAACTTAAAGTGCGATTAAATAGGATGAGTCTACATAGTTATGTAGACTAAAGATAGTTATCTGAAGCCTTTTATATGGTTTATTAGCCGTGTCTATCTAGACTGGGTTTATCACGTCAAAAACCATAATTTCCTGCTACAGAGTTAAATATCAAATCAGTGTCAATTAAGCGTGTTTACGCACGAAAATCTGAAACGTTTTTTCAATATCAAATAACTGTAAAATTTTGTACTGTAGAAAACACCGTACGTTGTTGTATAAATTAATCACGCTTTTTTTAAAAGGGAAATACTGAAACTAATGATTGCTACAACTACAAGCAATTACAATGACATATCTCTCATCGCTATAATATTGACGCTACGTACCTATTTTCGTTTACTATACAGGGTGGAAAAAAAAAGGCCATGGTTGGAGGGAAATGGCAAATTTTACTGAAAGCAAAAACGTTTAAAAGAAATTGATCCTTATGAATGATTCTTTCGGTTGGTATCATAAAATACAGGATGTTTTTTTTCACATTTCACCGGTTCGATTCCCGGCTCAAGCAGATGATTTTTCAAAAATCTTTAAATGGAGTTTTAATTATTTTTGAAAATAAAGAAATGTTTCCGTTCAGTAAAATTTGCCACCATAAATATTAAGGGTACTTTCCCTCCAACTACGGCCTTTTTTTCCACCCTGTATACTGTACCTTATGTGATACGCTGGGGTACCACATTTGATACAGCCAAGGTTTATAACGACCATAATCCCCCATCGAGGAAGTCAGAAGCGTTACTGAAACTACCAACTATCTTGTGACGCATTCAGTTGCTACAATTGCACCGTGCACCCAATTGCAAATTGGACTGTAAAATTGTAACAAAACAAATTTTCTGGGTACTATCGCATGCTTAGATACGTGGGGCACACTGAAAGTTTCAGGACAATAAAAAGTGTATAGAAGTAGGAGGTTGGGAATACTTTTAATATTTTTAGAAGTGGCCTCCATTCCATTTTATGTATCGTCCCGTTCAATGGAACCTCTGTGGGAAGCAGTGGACCCCCTCTGCTTTACTATGAAATTATTGAAATCGGTTAAATTATGGGCTATTCATCTAGTACAAAGCTTCCCTACGCCTTAATATTCGTGTAGGATCTTTTGTACTTGACTCATATCAATGCTGAAGCTTGCCTGAATCTGCTGGTAAGTCAGTCACTCTCTTATCACTTATCACTCTCTCATGAGCTGCACAGCATTGGCGTTTTCTTCAGTTGTCGCCGTTGAACGACATCTCCCAGGTAGATCATCACTGAGATTGCTCCGATCATGCCTAAACTCATTTAACCAGTTGTAAACAAGTGTCAATGGAAAGGGCTTCATCATGAATTACCTATCGAAGTTTATCATTAACTTTGTTATGGACTAGGACCACGACGAAAATCGTAATAAATTGGGGAGAAAACATTTCTCCTTGCTAAATTCGTTTTGCCTCGCGACACACTCTTTTCAAATTGCCGCCAAATCGTTAAAACAAATGTCAATCGAATAAAATTTTCGGCTATAGGTTGATAAAGAGTTTCTTATTCGTAATTAAAATAAATTTTTCATTGGCATTGTCACTAACTGGTCCGTTCCTAAAACTTTCAGTGTGCCCTACGTATACTATTATCAAAAGGGTATTATCCACTTTGTTATACCATGTTAAGAGGAACACGGTGAATCTTTATCAATAATCAAACAGATAAACGTGAATGCACTCAAGTGGTCTACAATTCACACCGAAACGTTCAAAACTGTAACATAGCTATTTTCAAAACCTGTTATCGCGACCGACCTTTAAAACCAAATCTCGGTTGTTAAAACATTCAATTAGTATACAGTTTCTTATCATTTATCATACACATTCGCGTCGCGTGCGCAGAACTGTTACAAAAGCGGTTTTAAATGTGTTGTTCGGTTAGGTACTATTATGTTTACCTATGTATGATCTTTGCTACCAACATTGAATTTTATTTACTGAGGACACGACACACGAGTAACGAGTAACTCAACCTAACGACCATCTATCTATAGGGTTATTCTTAATATCCTGACACTTTTTTAAGGGGATGATCAGACCATCGAACTGAACAACTTTCTATACGGGAACAACATCAAAATCGCGAGATAACAAATCTGCTGTCCATACATTCGGCTAGACATAAGATCTACTGTTTACTAACGAAACCCTGTGCGTTCTACCACTTACATACTTCTTGAAATCTTAAATGAAACAGCATAGTTTAGTACACAATCATGTAGTATTTTTTATTAAGCAGTCTTAGGAGTTCCTTTTCATATCACATGTGAGATTGTTTTTTGCCTTGCCACGTTCGACTGGACTAATAGTCGCGATCGACCGGTCGATCGCGATCGACAGGTTGGCCACCCCTGCTTTATACCCTATCTTCTTCTTATCCCCTTCTTCCTCTTCTTTCTTATACCCTATATACAAATATTTAATGCTTTGCTTGTAAAGAAAGTTGTTCTAAAAGTTATTCCATTATAAGTAGCAGAGCATAGCATATGCTCACGACTACAACTGGCCCGGAGGCGAGTTGTCCACTTTGTGAAATGTAGGAATGTTTTATGTATAGTGGAGTCTTGTAATTACAACTATCTGGTAATTGCAACTAAGGAACTGCAATTGCTCTTATGGAGGTGCTACTTGGGAATGTTCCTCCATTGAAAAGGGAAGTACTTCCGCCAGGCTAGGTGTGATGCCTGGGGACCGGCCGTGGTCCAACAGTTCTTAGTTGGACCTTGTATATATATCGAATCTCTGATTATTTCTCTTGCGCGATTTATGTCTTGCATTCGATTGTGAACCTTATTTGTAGTAGGTTACGAGTTACGTATTTACGATGAACGTTGTCTTTGTATGGAGCATTTTTCGCGAGCGACGGTATTTTCCATCTGTTGGCATCTTTGCTATAGCTTGTGGGTGCTGATCTGTAGCAAGTCCCCACACTCTTATACGAATCAAGATTCAGGTCTTCTCTGTATACCAACACCTGTCTTCTAGATGACTAGACCATAGTGTAAAGAACTAATAGTGGTGAAGCTCAGCGGTCGCGGCAGGCCAATCGTGCGGGGCGTGCGGGGGCCGGGAGGAGTGCGCCCCGGCCCACGCTGCCTGCGCGCGTACCCTAACAGCGAATTGAGTTAGGGTACGCCCGTCCCCCACCGTACCCCGCACGCCGCGCGGACATAGACCCGCCGTGATCGCTGAGCTTCATCACTATTTTATTTACACTATGACTAGACACTGTGTTCTTTGAGAGAAGAACTGCATCTTAATTCGTATAAGTGCAATTAATTGCTCCATAGTTGCAATTACCAGGGCCTCAATTGCGCTATTTTATACGGTTTTACCGTTCGGACAGAACGTTTTTGGTTTTGGTTTAGTTTAATTTGGTTTAGCTGATGTAAAAATGCTATCGCGTTATTTTTTTCTGAACGGTTAAATCGCACAATACAGAAAATTCGATCGAACGGACATCAAACGTTACGCCAACGTATCTTCCGAAATAAAGCTAAATCGTTACCGTTAATATAATTTGCGCGATACGAATTGTGCATAACGTAACGTTTTTGGTTGTGGTTTTGTTTTGGTAGTATCGTTCAAAGTTAGCGCGATTGACCCCCTGATAGTTGCAATTACAAGACTCTATACATTTTTTTTAAATCATTATCTAAGTAGGTTTTAAGCGACTTATTAAAATCTCATAGCGAATAATTAAAGATTTCTCGCATGAACATTTGCAATTCATTTGCGTGTAGGTAATAGATTACCTACTTGTCATTATAACACAACACGACACGCTATTAGTACGATGCCATTGATTAAAACTAGTAACATCAACATTGTTTAGTAATATTACTGATGAAATAACAAACATGTGCACATGTTCACGTGAATAATACGATTTGAAATATTATTGATTTCTAGAGCCATTTTGATTTTCAAATCTAAAATATTGACGACCCGGTTGGTGTAATGGTTACCACGCCGGACTGCCAAACCAGGGTCCTGGGTTCGAATCCCGGTTCGGTCATGGATGTTTATATGTTTGTGCCGTTGTTGTATGGTTTCCATAATAAACAGCCTATAAATAGTGCTTTCTTGGAATCATTACAATGTATGTGCCTGTGAGCGTTATTTATTATTATTATTTTATTATTATTTAGGCCGGTCGCACATTACAATGCAAAGCATTCAATTTTCTCGGCTACATGAAACCCATTCAAGCCTCACTAATGTAATGACATTTTACATCAACTTCGACAAGTAAATGAATAATTAGTCGAGTAAGCAATTGATTAATGTAATCAAATACAGTATCAATGCATTTACACGAAATATCTGATGTTAATCGAAATGTGTCGTCAAATGATTCGATAAGATGACCTATCATCCTGGTAATTCTTTGTTATTTTTAGTAAATAATGATTAATTATTTCCCTATTGTCGGCCTGACTTTTCCGCTGTCTTACCATTTTATACAGGGTCTTTCTCTTAGATTAATTATGATGATGCTCGACACTGTATTCCAACTAGATACCGCCCTACCAAAGAAAAAAACAATAGCTTTTTGAATGCGGCAACTCAACATCGGAGTGTGAAATGACTCAACACACGACTTCGACTTATACAGGGTGAAATTGATATCATTAGCATCCTTTTAAACTAAGAGTCTACCCATCAAACTGAAAAACTTTTACTATGGGAGCAAACCGATCGGAGCAACTAAAAAATCTACTGTTTGTTGCATACATTTGGGTCGAGTAGGCATTGCAGTTTAGTATGGAACAGCTGATTTTTTAGTTGCTCCGATCGGTTTGCTCCCATAGTAAAAGTTGTTCAGTTTGATGGGTAGACTCTTAGTTTAAAAGGATGCAAATTATATCAATTTCACCCTGTAGAGTACAGTCACCAGCAGATATATATCGTAGCAAACAAGGTGGTCAAATATTTCAAAGCAGTTCAAATTTTCAATAATTTCTTTACTCATAACCAATAAAAAATATAGGAACGCCTAGAACATCAAATATATCTACGCAGTCAGGGTGGTCATAAACATCTGAACAGTTTCGGAAAAAACCTTACTGCGTTGTTTTACGTTCGTAGACGACCCGGTTGGTGTAATGGTTACCACGCCGGACTGCCAAACCAGGGTCCTGGGTTCGAATCCCGGTTCGGTCATGGATGTTTATATGTTTGTGCCGTTGTTGTATGGTTTCCATAATAAACAGCCTATAAATAGTGCTTTCTTGGGATCATTACAATGTATGTGCCTGTGAGCGTTATTTATTTATTTACATTTCAATTTTAAATAACATTGTCAAGAAATTATTGAAAATTCGCTGTTCACATATTTATGACAAAATACACGTTTAGATATAATTGGTAACATTTACTGTGAAGAATTTTATGAAAATTAGCACTGCTCTGAAATATTTGGAGACCTTGTATGCTACGATATATCTGATGGCGACTGTACGTAGTCTTTATCGATAGAATCGGTTCTTTGTGGACTAAACACAATCCTCTTCTTCTTCTTCTTATCGTGTGGGCAGAGCCCTGGTGTCAGAGTTTTTTCAGACCGCCTTACGGCCTCTGACGATGTTTTTAAGTAACGACTACTACCACTAGAGATAGTAGCCGGGACCAACGGCTTAACGTGCCATCCGAAGCACGGAATCACTTTTCTTTTCAGACAATCAGGTGATTCAGCCTGCAATGTCCTAACCAACTGGGGAAAAACGCACAAAGTGACATATCACTAGGTGTCCCCCGTGGAAATCGAACCCACGACCTCCGTATCGAGAGCCAATGCTCTTAACCATTAGACCACGGAGGCAGTTCAAGCATACAATCCTCTTAAAAGTTATCAGTAAAGCCTGTTTAAAGTTTATCTCGTTACGTTCACTTCCTAAGAATTGCTTTTAGAGTGTTTACCAATCAGAAATACCGGACGTCAAGGAATATGCATGAATAATTTAAATATGCGCTTGCCAAAAGACTTAAAACTGTAAAAGAGTGTTGCAAATGCTCGGCGCAAGATATCGGAAATATTCACCCATCCGAACTCAGGGAAAATGATTTATTTCATATCTAAACTATTATAAAACTGAAACAGAAATTATGTCTGTACATTGAAGATTACAAAAAAAAAATTACGACATGGTTTTTACCTGTCCCTGATTCCAAATCACAAATTTTTGGATTTTTTGTCTGTCTGTTTGTTTGTTTGTTTGTTTGTTTGTTCGTTTGTTTGTTTGTTTGTTTGTTTGTTTGTTTGTTTGGGTGTTTGTTTGTTCGAGTATCACGCAAAAACTACTGAACCGATTTTGATGAAACTTTTTTTGTTTGATAGCTTATCATCTGACTTAAAATCTGGTATATAATTTATGCGGACGAAGTCGCGGGTTAAAAAAGCTCGTTCAATAATATAGTTAAAGCTTCTACTTGGGACACCCAAGTAACGATTAAAATCATTAAACCTTACGTACTAGGTACGCAAAACATGCACTTTCGACTTTCATAAAGTTTCGAGTTTGAGACTAATAAGTACTTAAGTAGATAAGCAGTAAGTGCATATAGGAAGTAAGTAAGTGACACGGTCAACTTCGACGAAAGCTGTCCACAGCTTTCACGACATATTATCTACCCGTGTATGGCGACAAAGATATTAACTACCAGGAAGATTGTTACAATCTGAAGACCAATAAAAAAACCGGCTAAGTGCGAGTCGGACTCGTGCACAGAAGGACCAATATACAAAGTGTAAACTCAAATGCGTTACCTACATACTTTAAGACTGGACAACTTTCACTATGGGACGAACATCGAAATCACGAAAAATAAACCAGCAGTCCCAAATCCCAATACATTTTGGTCGAGTAGCTACTCAAGGAACACGCAAGCTATATAGCAGCAGCACAGTAGCTGCATAAAGGAAATTTCCTTTATGCGGCTACTGTACAGCTGCTATATAACTTACGTGTTCCTTGGGTAATGACATTTTCTATGGAACAGCTGTTTTTTTTTGCGATTTCAACGTTGGTTCCAAAGTGAACGTTGTTCAGTTTGATGGTCTGAAGCACCCCTTTAAGTATGTAACGCGTTTAATTCCACATCTGTATAAAGTAACAAAAAGTTATTTTTCTCCAGGTTCCTTGGCGCGATCCCGACACACACTTGGCCGTGTTTGTTATTTGCTCTATAGGAGCCTATGCTCTATAATCATTAATCACACCGAGTTTGACACATGTTTGTATGTAAGTATTGACAATTTTACGATCGATCAAGGAAAGACATTAATAACCTTGAAAAAACATTTCTATGGGTAGGGGGAGGGGACCCCCCCTTAATTTCTACAATATTTCTAATAGATATCTACAAAATATCTAATGTAGTACATATTCTGTGTTGTGTAATTGTTTGAAAATTCGCTACCTATTACGGTTCAAAGATATAGCTTTTAGAGCTCGGACGGACGTACGGATGGATGGACAGCGTAGGCTTATGAAAAGGGTCCCGTTAGCACCCTTTGGGTTCGTATTTCAAAATTGGTCCCATAGTAAAAGTTGTTCAGTTTGATGGTCTGAAGCACCCCCTTAAGTATGTAACGCATTTATGTTTACACCCTGTATAGCAAGTAAGGTTACTCTAGCTCTAGCATAATATGTAGGTTTCTGGATGGGCTAACATGTCAAAAGATTAGATTAGATTCATTTATTTCATATTACAACATGTCACATTCTTACATAAACATTTTACATAAAATGTCCATTCATAACATGATCGTCAAATTGTATAATAAAATAAAAAATAAAAATAGCAATGTCAAATAAAAATAATGATAAAACAATATAACAGATTTCAGAATAGAAAAAATTTCACAAACAACAAACAAATTAATCAATTAAATGAATATAAAAGGTGACTTAACCCTTATACCTGAAAGGTCTTTGCCCAGAAGTGGGAACGTACTTACATGGGCTAATGAATGACAGTTTTGTTCTTTTGTGTCACTTTTGTGTTGAGCGAAGATGTTGTTTCAATTCGAAAACAATGTTGTGCGGTTTTAACTTTCTGTTCAGTATTTAAGGTTAACGACTTCTTATTCTTATTGCTTTGTTATGTAAAAAAACTTGTATTTATGTTACCTAAACGTGTTTTTAAGTTATTTAGTAAGCCAACCTACCTAAAGGTAGTAGTATTATTCGATTATTTAATAATTCATTTCCCATAGGAAAGTGCGTGAATCAAGCAATTTAAAAGTCCTGTCGTGTCGGAGCCCTTCCTAAGTGAAATCACAGATATAAGAATACAAGTAGTGAAATGTAGCAATAACATGTTATAATTTTCCTTATCTTCATTCTATGGTTCCGCAGGTATCAAATGCACCTAGGTAAATATTTACCTGGGTAATTTTCAGTATGGATACAAAGTCGAAAAACATTTAAAAATCAAATGTATGGGACATTTGAGTCCACTAGGTACTGCAGTTTGGTCATAAAATAGCAGGTTCTTTTTTCTCCATGTTAGCTTTATAGAGAACGTTTTTCAGTTTGATGATCTAAGGCCTTTTACATATTACTAGGGCGTTTTGTTACACCCTGTATACGCAAATTAAAACATAGCAATTGTTATGTATGACTGACGACTGTGTTTAAATAAATTTATTTTGATTTTTTATTTGATTTGTTATTATTTATCATTCATCCAATAAATTATTTGTAGGTAGGTAGGTACAATTTACGTTAATTAAAACCATTAATGATTATGCTGCTACTACGGGTACTTCTAATTCGCGACTTTATTCGACTGTTAATGCATAACTTAAATAAATTAAACTTATTTGCATTTTAAATAAATTACCCAAGTGCCATGCTATTGCCATTTGTTTAGTTCAAGCGTATTATAGTTATTTTTATTCGGCACGTCTATCCTACTATCTTTCTGTGGTATTACTAGCTAGTTTTCTCCACCAGAGCTTTTCAAGGCATCCAAGCTGCGCGAGGCAGCGGAGCTATGCGAGGCGTCTGAGCTGTCTGAGGCAGCTGAGCTATGCGAGGCAACTGAGCTGTGCGAAGCAACTGAGAAATAATCAACACAGTGCGCATGCTCGATCTCGTCGATAAGGAAATTGAAGCGCTCCCACTGGTAGATTACGGCAAGCCAAAAGGTGCCTTTCCACCAGAGCTGAGCGAGGAAGCTAAGCTGTAATAATTTTTTTTCGTTTTCTTTAACACTTTAACTTCAGCGACATATAGCCCGCAGTGCGCACGACTCAAACCTTGAGTCAGAATTGTATAGGATTCCACAGTGTTAGCACTGCGAGAGTGTCATTGTTTTGAGCTTAGCAGCGAAAGTATTAAGTTTGTTTCCGAGGCACAGCGTAATCTCTGGTGGAAAAGGGCTTAGCAGAGCGAGGTTTTTTTACACACAATGCGAGCTAATGCTACCTTTAGTGGACGACTATTATTCTGTACCTATAGGCTGCCCCAAAATATTAAATCAATACGCTGCGAATGACGCTAACTGCGAGTACAAATTATAATTTACCACGACGTAAAACTATCACTAACGCAAGACCTTTCCTACAAGTCAAATTGGAAAAAAAGAGTCAAACATATGATAATGCATGTGCATTACTTATCTGTCCTATTGAAGATTTACAATAATGCATCATGATTGGAAAACAATTTACATAATAATATAATTAATAAGTTATGGTATCGTTTGTCTAAATGTATGGTTTGCACGCATTATTACGGGGGAATTTGTAACCTTTAATTAATACGAGCTTTTACCCGCGACTTCGTCCGCATAAATTATATACCAGATTTTAAGTCAGAGCTATCAAACAAAAAAAGTTTCATCAAAATCGGTTCAGTAGTTTTTACGTGATACTCGAACAAACAAACACCCAAACAAACAAACAAATAAACAAACAAACAAACAAATAAACAAACAAACAAACAGACAGACAAAAAATCCAAAAATTGGTAATTTGGAATCAGGGACAGGTAAAAACCATGTCGTAATTTTTTTTTGTAAATATCTTCAATGTACAGACACACTTCAGTTACAGTTTTATAATAGTTTAAATATCGGTTACCTGAGACTTCGTTATGCCCTTCAGATTCTAGCCAGCTCTACAATTTCATCAAAATCGGTTCAGCGGTTTAGCCGTGAAAACGTAAAAGTACAGACATACAGAGACACTTTCGCATGTATAATATAAGTAGGTACCTATATATTACCTACTCTTCGAGTTCTGACGATCTTAGAAGTATGAGTGCTCTAAACAAAACAAAAGGCTGCAAAATGCATGTCAATTCTAGCCTAATTTTGAGCCTATATTGGCCCCGATTCGGACTGTGCCACGACTTAACTTAACTAAATTTATTCCTGTCACTTTCTAAAATAAGCGTAAGAAAAGAGACAGAAAACAAACAGCTGACTTTAGTGCTGTCAAAGTGACGTTACACGCCCAAAAACGCCTTAAATAATGTGGCGTACATTATGATGGCATCTTATTTTGGGCGTGTAACGTCACTTTGACAGCACTAAAGTCAGCTGTTGGTTTTCTGTCTCTTTTCTTAATCTTATTTTAGAAAGTGACAGGAATGAATTTAGTTAAGTTAAGTCGTGGCACAGTCCGAATCGGGGCCAATGTTACAACGTCGTGGGATATCGCGAGGAAATCTGCACACGCCGAAGAAATTCTGATGCGTATGTGTGGTCTGCTAATCCACATTGGGCACGCATGGTGGACGAACGCCCATACACCCTTCCTTAGGGTAGGCCTGTGCCCTGCAGTGGGACGTATAATCGACTGATGATAATGAATTTTACAAAAACGCGCAGGCAGTTTTCTTTTTTTTAACCCCTGTTTCAAAATGGTTCTTCAATCAACCTGTATTTCGCTTACATGTAAACACTAGTACTTATTTTCTGCCATCTCCATAAAAGGCGGTTAAATTAAAGTTACTTAACTTATTTTAATGTTACGTCCACCCTTGTAAGTCAATGGGAACAATTAGCAAATTGTTGTGAACCGGGACTCGAACCTGAAACCTCCGTTATTATGCGTCATCAACATTATCGTCAGCGGAAAACCGTTGCAGATTTTTTTTTCAATTTACTTTATGGACAGTCATTCTGATATACAGGGTGTAACAAAACACCCTAGTAATACTTAAGGGGGTGCTTCAGACCATCAAACGGAACAACTTTCACTATGGAGCCAACATCGAGAAAAAATAAAAAATATCTGCTGTCTCATACAAAACTGCAGTACCGACTCGACTAAAATTTATGGGACAGCTGTTTATTTTTATTTTTTCTCGGTGTTGGCTCCATAGTGAAAGTTGTTCAGTTTGATGGTCTGAAGCACCCCCTTAAGTATTACTAGGGTGTTTTGTTACACCCTGTACAGGGTCCGATTTAAATGCTGACTGTTTCTGAATTGGGCGTTCAGATCATCAAACTGAACAACTTTCTCCCGTCGAAAACGCGAAAAAATTATCAACTGCTCCATATAAAACAACAATGCTACTCGACTTATATTAAATGTATGGGCATGCCTATGCTTAATTTATATCCAATGTCAATCTCCGTCTTATCTACCAAATTGTTCGTGTATACATAATAAATTGATGTTATATGTGTATTTTGGAGTACCTACAAATAAAGAATATTTATCTTATCTATGTTCATATAGAAATATCAAAATATTTCGTTTTTACTCATCATTAGTGTCATTAGCCTGTGATCCATAGTACACTCCTGAACATAAGTAGGCACTCTTACAAGACACGCCACAAAACTCAATCTTCGTTCTTTCCCATCCATTTCCTCCCCCTACCTTTCTGAGGTTGAGGACATCCTAATTACGCCAGCTGGATCGGTTATCAAACCCCAGTAGGTACTGATGTCCTTCGGCAGATATGACAAGCCCTTTGGCACGCAAATTTTGAGAGCTACGTCAACCACTTTACTTCTCTGATGTATCATCTCATTCCTGATGTCATGTCTCGTGAGAGACGCCGAGCATAGCTCTTTCCACAGCTCTGAAGGTCTTCTAATTAACGGGTTCTATCTTCAGGGTTCACGTTTCCATGCCATAGGCAGCAAAAGTCTCTTATTTCTTTTAGTGTTCCGTACCGAAGTAGAAAACACGGAAAATAACTTAATTTTCCATTCATATGCATTTCATATGTCACAAACGAGGTATTTTCTCAAAAACTATTTGATTATCTGCAGAGTGAAGACTGAATGACAAACGTTCGAGACATTAGTACCGATAATTTCTTCGGTTTACATGAAAGGAACATCGTTATTTGTAATCTGATACCGAACACTGCACTCAACTTGCGGTTAGTTGGTTTTCAAGTTTTCTACAGATTATTTTCTTATTCTGACACGTATGATGAAACACAATTGATGTTCTATCTTAAATAGATATATACCTAACTTTATCATTAAAGATACTAAATAGTCATTTCATTATCTTCCATTTACAATCAGGTTTTAGTGACCCCAACGTTAACTCAATGCTTTGTCGAAAAATAAAAACAGTTCTAATAGATTGGTTTTTTTCTTCTCGAACACAGATTGTAATAATTTATGAATAACTTTTTTTAGGATCCCAAACGGATGTTTTTTTTAATCAGAATATTTGATTAGTTGTACCTAAGCTAAGTATATTTAAAAGAAAAGTTTTGCTATAAGTCAGTGCATAAGTTTCTAGTCGCTTTTATAGATAGTTATATTATTGGGAGTCAACAAAAATGTTATATTATTTATTTTCTAAATAAAGTAAGTATATTATTTGATTGCTTTGCGTTATCCTTGTTATGTTTTGTCTACATCTTAAGACATTCCTTTTGGAATCAAATATTGTTTAAATTCTGAATACTTCAAGTACTTATAAACAATATTTTTTTGGTTTTTTAAATCACCATTTAGTATGATGTATTTTGCGCACGACAGTACTTGTTAGACGGGGACAGCTTTCGATCGTTTCCAAGTAAACAGGTGAAGTCAAGTCCAACCGAGTATCTTATTATCTTTGCCATAGAGGTCCTTATCTCTACTTCCAGTTTCTGCCCTGACATTATTTCAATTATTAGGTCTAGACATTTTTATAGGAGCTTACGCCCAAGACTTCGTCCGGAATCGATGGATCCCTTTCAGTCCATTAAAACTATAGCAGGCTGGACGTATACACTATACAGGTTGTTATTTAACGGGTTGAATAGACCATCAAACTGAACGACTTTCTTTATGGGACCAACAACGAAATCGCGAAGAAATCATCTGTCCCATACATTCGGGTCTAGTAGGATTGCAGTTTTGTATGGAACATCTGATATAATTCGCGATTACGATGTTGGTCCCATAGAGAACGTTATTCAGTTTGATGGTTTGTACCGTCAGCATATTAAGAAGGACCCTATATTTAATCTTAGGATAAAGAAAATCGATAACCTATTCCAATATGGAACGAATGGACAAACAGAATACAAATTCGCGGACTAAAGGTAATTTCAGTTTGTTTGATGTTTGGCATCAGTTACAGAATACTAATAGCAAGTAAGCTATAGCCTATTGGCAATGTGCGAAGTGGGTGTTGGGAACTGTCGGGTCGATCGCAGCGCAAGTTGTGGCAGAAATTTGAACTACTGACGGTGAAGCTGTGTCAGATTTGCTTGAATCTATTTCAAATCCGCACACTAACTTAACACGAAATCTCCAAAATTGTCAAGACTACTAACTTTAAATTTGGCATGGAAGTTTCTATTGGCATCTAGATGCTCACTTAAAAAAGGCTTGTCGCATTTTAAACCCCCAAAGGTGTTAAAACTGAGGTAAAAGTTTGTATGGGAATTCCGATACAAATTAGATTTTGTGCGGGGGCTTCGTCCGCATCCGCTCCCGTTATCGTACCGGAATAAAATATAAGCTAGCTTTTAACACTAATAATAAGCTTTTAAATATAAAATTTTTATCAAAATCGGTCCAGTAGTTTTAGCAGAATCCTCGAACAAACACAGTCCTTTACAGTACTATAATAGTGTAGATAATTCACGGCTGGCCGACATAGTTCATGCGCTACGCCGCGCTAGTGTGGCGCTAGTGTCGTGCACATAGCCAATACTATACTACCTTTAGGGTCGTACTCTCGTACTGCAGGACAAATTCACAAATGCCTCATCTCACCAAGGATGGTGAGATGAGAGTCAGGAGAGGGGAGTGAGCGATACTCCATCGTAGAAGTAAAAACCTAAAGGGTCCTACTGCAGGACAAATGTCTTTTCACAGCTAAGCGATAGTCCATCACGCTGGAACAGAGTGGATGGAGGCAAATTAGTCTTACATAGTCACTTTAAGGCTCTCCCTCCTACCAGGGAACCACCACTATCAAGGCTCTCTTTCTTACAAGCAAACTTTTGCAATTAGCCATCCCGCTTCAATTGCGTGGCTCCGGTCAGAATTTTCCGTTTTCTTTGAAAACCTGTATGATTTTTTATGAATTTTCAAAAAATAAGAAAACCAAATCATTCTATAATGTATTGTGAAGAATATTGTAAATTTTCATATTCTTCTGATCAACTATGTAAGAGTAAAACGGTTACAACTGGAAAAAAAGGGGTGACTTTGGATTCGTTTTTCTTCAGTTTTATTAATTAAAATAGATTTCGAGAAAAACCACACCACTTCTCATATCCTTTAGATTGTTCAGTTTTTTTTTCTGCTTAAAAAGTGCCATAGTTAATGTATAAAATGGTTATAAAGTTACTCAAAACCGGGCGGACGCCCCTTAAGCTTACATGCTGTATTGTATATGGATCGTATTTTAAAGGAAACAATGGTAAAACTTTGTATTTACCAGCAGACAACCAAATCCTAAACAAGCCTTGCGATTTTCTAATAGTAACTAACGGTTACAAGGAATGTTTACCAAATAATAACCCATACAATGAACGCATAGCATGAATTTTCCAAACAAACATCGTACAACAATACGTTATACCGTTTTACAAATTCGTACGAAATAACGTAGATCTTGCCACTTTAGTAATAAAGACGACGATGATAGAACATTTCATTAGTAGAAGGAAAATTTAAAATTGTTTGTTATAAAGAAAACGTAGAAGCAATGTAGGTAGTAATTTCCGCCATGGATATACCTATCCGTGGGACAATTTTATAGTACTTATGTAATACTGATGTCACAGTTTAGTAAAACAAAACATCGTGAGGAAACCTGCACGCGCTGAAGGCGAAAATCTAGGCTATGCGTAGATATATAAATTGCACTCCGCGTTGGGCACGCTTTACCTATAAAAGTAACGCCCATACCCTCAAATTCGTAAGTAAAGTCAGTCGTTACGCATTGGAGACGCGTGGTGGACTAACCAATCTAACCATACACCCGGCACCCTCACCACGATGCATGTAGGTACCTTGAGTGTAGGAACGTATAAAGTCTAATTCATCATCATCTCAGCCGATAGACATGCACTGCTGGACGTAGGCCTCCCCGAAGAATCGCCACAACGTCCGGTCTTATAGCCCAGTCATTTTACGGTTTGAGCCGGGACTAATTACTAATTGAATTTTTTTTTTCGCTATAATATTGAAGAGCCAATTTGAGCTCAGGAATGTACCAAAATTAAAAAAAAATACGTCAGCAACAGTTCGAATTTTAAAATATAGATATTATCTCGTTCTAAAAAACCTGAGGATACATTTTTTTTTTTGCACATATTTAAGGCTTTACCATTATACATACTTCAAACAATTCTTCAAAAACTTCAGAAAAAAACATTCGTATTTTCTAATAAATACCTCATTTTTTAAATTTAAATGCCTATTTTATGTATCAAAAATAATGTATATTGTTAAATCTAATTCAAATGAGTGCATTGGTATTAATATTATTAATTTAAAAGCCTTCTGGGACACACAATTTTGATTTCTATGTTGCGTAGCAAATATTTTTTTTAATATGGTTTAGGCTATCCTAACATCAAAATACTATTATTAATGGCACTAAATGGTGCCGGCTACAGTTTAAAAGTCCAATTAATAATTACTCCCTACCCCGCCTAACAAAACTCCGTAAAATGACTGGCCTACTACGCTGCCCTTATCCAACGGATTCCCACCACCTTCACCAGGTCGTCGGCTTATTATGACGTCTCAATGTTTTAAATAAATGTTGAATTTTGTATTCTCGTAAGGGTACTATGAAAATAGGTATAATAGCGGCGTGGGTAGAGGCCAATGGCCATAGTAGATATTAGCAATGAGTTGATAATTAGGCCCTATTAGATCAGGATCGAGGATACTTAGAAAATACTTTGCTAAATAGGTACAACATTTTGTTTTGTGATAAATATGTTATGTGTTTTGTGTTAATGTGTTATGTTATGTTATGTTGTTATAGATGAGAAATAATTTATATGAACATAGATAAATAGGAGGACAGTTAGATTATAGGTTGGTACATTTTGTAAAACATTCAAGCCGACAACCTTTGCAGAGAAAGTCTCGAAAGATGTCATATGAATTTACACGTAAAGTTGTAAATCAGAAAAGTTAACAACTTTCTAAAATTACCTATTGTAGGTACCCAAGCTAATACGCATCAACTTATTGACAGACAATGTACATACAGACAGACTGCAAAAAAGTATGCATTTTTGGTTTGACAAATTAATGATATTATTATCTCGATTTACTGCAAATCTAGAGCAGTTACATTTATAAACATGGAAAATTCCTATTGATGAAAATTTTACGAATACCTATTTTTAAACCTCTAGTTTGTATAAGTGATGCAACTAGTGCTACCGCCGTTAAAATAAACTGGGTTAAACTCAGTTCAACTATAATCTTGTTTGTCATCTAGTATCATCCACTTTACATTTTCCCGGCCAATCTGGAGCCCATTATTGTTATTTTGAGCCCATCGTAGCATATTGTTATCATATATCTTCAAATACATTCTACATCTTATATCTATTATCTATATCGAATATTTCATTAATTTAAGAGGGATAACAATTATAAATTATTAATAAATAATTATTAATTAATTGCCAAAATAAAAAATCCATACCATCCATATTAGAAAAAGATCGTCCATATTAGAAAAAAATTGCAAAATTCTTCAAATAATTTAAATACTTTTACAGATAGGTTCTTATCGATGAATCTACAGTCAAGCCAATATTTAATGGTGTTCCATCGTGTAGAATCCCTCCACAGGGCAATGATCAGATCAGATCAGTGAAAGTTGATCAGTTTGATGGTCTGAAGCACCGTCTTCAATACGTAACGCATTTAATTTTACACCTGGTATAAATTATAGGCCACTTTCCAAAATACTAATCCCAAAAAACAAACATACGAATGCTTTAAAATAATACTTATTTATATTATGCAAATATTCCTGAAAAAAGGGGATAATCTAAAATTTTGAATATAACAGGTACCTATTATGTTCGGGCAAAACATCCCGTGTTTAGACAAGTTTACAAAATTGATTGGATTCCGATGAATCAAACGATGCAAGGTTTTGGCAGTGGGTTCTAATTAGGGATGCAACGATTACGAAGCGGTGCATCGTTTTGCATCTGTAATCGTAATAATCACGATTAATAACGATGCAATGCACCGTAGTATATGAATCGTACGATTATTAAAATGAATTAAAAACGTCAATCAGATTGCATTTGTTCACAAATACCAGACCTGAATACTAGATTCCAGAGCCGAAAAACAACTTTAAAAAAATCGGGTCTTTCGCTGCCATTTTAGCTCATTTTGAGCAGAATCTGACTTTTTTATTGGTCAGACTTGACTCTCTTTTTTTTTATTCTACTGATGTCTTTGATTTGATTTTCGGTTTGAAGTATTACATAGATTTTCGTTCTCGCGATATCTCATCCACATTAATTTCAAAAGATTAATCTCCCACGTAAATCGGACGAGATATCGGTTTATTTAACGAGATTATACCTCAGAATCATGTTCAGTATTGTGTTTTTCAAAGCAAATTAGCCTCCACGCATCAACGAATCAGAATCCTGGCCAAGTGCTTAGATCAAAGTAAAATGAATGGATAGGCCCAAAGCGCTTTAAGTTGAAGCACGCAAAACTAGGGCACCTCAATACAAACTAGGGTACTTGGTCTGTCATCTCGGTACAAATTCGAAGTAAAACTGTCAATTGTTTTTCCTCATTTTTCTGGTTTGAAATGTTTGCGTTAGGCCTATCCATTCATATAACTTTGGTCTAAGGCCAAGTGTACCTTTGACTTCGATCTCAAATTAGTAGTTAAAAGTTACAAAATCTTGGAATTTAAAATAATTTTTTTTTAATGATTTAACATTCATTTGAATGCAAAGAAACACTATGAGAACTCATTCTGAGGATAATCTCCACTAAATTTGTGTAAATAATCGTAATGCATCGGTTATCGTAATAAATAACGATTAATATCGTAATCGTAATCGTAATGGCCGAATCGTTGCATCCCTAGTTCTAATCCTAAGAGCCCGGTTACACGTTCAGTATTTCGTCATTCTGGTCCATCAGTCTGGTCATGTTTATTTGATTTGAAGGGAAACTGATATACTGAAGCACCATGTTAGTCGGGTCAATCTCGAGTCAGTTTCCCTTCAAATATACATGACCAGACTGATGAAATACTGACCGTGTAACCTCCCTCTAATGCGTATTGAGTCATTCTACCAATGCAAGTACCTATAATAAACTCATAATATTGTCCGGCTAGTAAAATATACGATCTTGGTACCCTTGAAATAACAGCTAGGTAAATACATAGCCTCGATACTTAAACAAAACATTACGAAATGTTTTCATATTCAAATATTACATTGTTGATCTGTTCTCAAATGAAACGTTTACTATTTTTGATTCCTGAGATTCGAAATCCTGATCGAATGAATACACAAACTTCGTACTGTTTAGGAGTGCGATTTTTGAAAGTCATAGGTTGAAATCAGCAGTAGAAAAGTATGAAGTTTGAAAAATAGCATTTTGTCTATCTGTCTGAAGTGCTATTTTTTAATTCGAAATCATGAGCGAGAATATACAAGCTTCATACTTTTCTACTGCTGATTTCAACGTATGACTTTCAAAAATCGCCCTCCTGTAACGAAATGTACAAAATACGGTATATAAATAGAACAGCTATATTATGATTAAGATACAATAATTTTCATTTGAAATATGCTAGAAAACTGTTACCTAATGTTGTTATATTTAAATTAGTTAATATTGTCATTAAATAAAATACATAATTATGTACCTCCGATATTTTGCATGAATCCCTAGTTGGACCGTTTTGGTTGTTGTATTAATTATTTTAATCATCTCTACGGTCCTGAGTTTATTTGTTTGTTTATTTTGGATAGATATCGATTGGAAAACAATTTAAGAAAATATGATTAATGGGTAATTCATGTAAATTTTTATAAACCTTTTCAGAACCACAAAATATAATTTAAAATGGTTTAAATCATGCAGTTTTAGACTTTTAATTTAATCAGTAACTAAACTGCCTTGAATTTAATTACATTCGCTTCCACGTTTTTATAAACTTTGGGATTTTTTGAAGATTGCCCTTGAAATCTTAATGATCTATAAAAAGTTTGACTAGCTTAAAATCTAAGAGACTGAACGACAGACGGACGGACGGACAGCGTGGGCTTATATGAATAGGGTCTCATTGGCATCCTTTGGGTACGGAACCCTAAAAAAGCAATCTAGTACCCAAGCAACAGAGTAAAAGGAATGTAGATTACCGATAGCATAAGCTCTTCAATTCAAGATGAGTAATAATATAATAATTTATCTACATATTTCATAACATAACATGAGTTGTACTTGTAACTGTAACATTTGGCCTGAAGATAATTCTGACTGCATGCATTGTTAGGGTTACATAATTATGTCAAACATTAAGGATGAAGCACAGACATTGGCCCCGATTCGGACTGTACCACGACTTAACTTAACTAAATTTATTCCTGTCACTTTCTAAAATAAGGTTAAATAAAGAGACAGAAAACCAACAGCTGACTTTATGCTGTCAAAGTGAGGTTACATGCCCAAAAACGTTTTAAATAAGATGGCGTACATTATGATGGCATCTTATTTTAGGCGTATAACGTCACTTTGACAGCACTAAAGTCAGCTGTTGGTTTTCTGTCTCTTTTCTTAATCTTATTTTAGAAACTGACAGGAATAAATTTAGTTAAGTTAATTCGTAGCACAGTCCGAATCGGTACCATTGGTTTCTAGATCGTGTCTAAAAAATTTCATTGATATTAATTGGTAAATATTGAAACTAGGACGGAACTTCGTTTGTATGAAGTTTGAGGCAGCTTGTTTCCAATACCGAAGCTACACGCCGTGACGAGCGTCACATAATCCTTTTTCTAAGTATTTTATTCTAATCCTAAAATTGTCGCTCCATCTTAGTGTGATGATTTTGCCAATAGCATATGCTCACAACTACATAATACTACATATTATATTCCCCGACATAAATTTAAAATTTTGCATTTATCTCGTTCTAAAAACCTGATGGTCATTTTTTTTTTCTTTTTAATTCTTTTACCTATACGCACGGAGTAAATATTTTTGACAACTCAGAAAGCTTTGAAAAATACATTTCATATTTCATATAATACATTAGTATCTTCTAATGAATAACTCTTTTTTTATACAGTTTAAACGTCCCATTCATAATTACTTCCCATCCCTCCTAACAAAATTCCTTAAATTGACTGGGCTACACGCAAAAAACACAATTTTGTGGAGCTTCGTTGTAGGCCAGGGAGCAGGCAACCGATTTCTTTAAGTTCCAATATCAAATTTTATTCTGTTCATGACACTGAGCATACTTTCTTCTTTCTGGTTAGATACAGTAAGTAACACAATGTAAACGCGTGTGTATCGAATGACACTATTGCACACCTGAAATTGATACCGATATCTAGCGGTTATATGTACCTACAGTACCCAGTTATAGTTACCAAATAGTTGTGAAGTTCTAGTTCTTATTGTAATATAATAGCACTATTATGTTTCAGTAGCTATTTACAAAACTGTTTGAAATGTAACCGTGTTGTGGTGGACAAATAACATAATTTCTTGATAATTACAAATTGTAACAAAAAAAAGTACAATATTACAAAAGAGTGTTGGACACTTGTTTAAACTGGAAATTTGATTAGATATTGGCTTGGCATGCGAAGTGCGATGACTAATTAAGTATACAACGTGTTAATGAATTAACGCAAAACCTCATACACCTCAACTGATTTATAACAAAATAATTAGATTGAAACAATAATTTCATTATTTTTATAGTTAAAATTTTATTTAAGTTATTTGCATTTTAAGTTTTGAGGCAAAAATGATTTGTTATCATTTCAGCGATGAATGAAAGCGCTAACGTACTCATGGATACATTTTAATAATCTTGTTTTGGTAGTAAGTAAGGTGACTGTGCCCGTGCGGTGGGTTGACATCGGGTTCAGGAAATTTTAAATTTTGCAAAAAATATTTTTTATTTTGAAAAAAATTACCTATGTTGAAACCATGATTATTCGATTCTGCTCTCGATTCCAAACAAACTACTTTCTAGTTTTGCGTTAATTCATTAACACGTTGTATAGGGTGTAAGGAAAAGAATCATTAAACTTTAAACGTGGTTTAAACTGAGCAACTTTTACTATGAGAGCAAACCTGTCAGAACAAAAAAAAACCTGCTGTCTCATACATTTGAGTCGTGTAGGCATTGCAGTTTAGTATGGAACAGCGGACAGGTTTGCTCCCATAGTAAAAGTTGTTCAGTTTGATGGGTAGAGTAAGTGGTTTAACTTTTCCTTACATATTATAGTCGAACACGATGGGCTGGTGATGATGATGAGTATAATAAAAATCTCAACAATTAATATTTCTTAATCAGTTTGAAGATATAGACAGGTTCGAAAAATAAACAGCCTATAAATAGTGCTTTCTTGGGATCATTACAATGTATGTGCCTGTGAGCGTTATTTATTTTATTATTTATTTACTTTGATACTCGATGCAATATTCGTTTTGTTTTATTTTTATTTTATATTTAATTTATTTTTAAAAAACGATATTAAATATAATTATTGAAATTAAAAATAAAATAACAAAAAAAACAAATCTGCAATGAAGTCTTCGTCGACCAAAATCGCATCCATCTATTTTTTATTTTAGTTAAAAAAACTCTTGGCAGCATTGCAAAGTTCGAAACAACATAAATATTCTCAAACAAAAAAAACAAAACAAACATGAGAATCAAGAAAAAAAGTATTAAAATACAAAACAAAACCTATCTTAATGTTTAGATAACCACGAGTAAATCTTTACGAATAACCAGTGGATTAACAAAATCGTGTTATCAACATAAATCACCTTCAAGACAAAACTACAATCAAAGTAATGCATTGGTTTAAAGATAAAGAAGTAGTTTTATTACATTTTTTCACGTTTAACATACCTAACAATAATAAATGTCACGTTTAGATTAATTACAAAAACATAGGTAGGTAACGATTCTATAATAAACTTCAATGTTGATGGCTAATTATTCACAGCTGATTTCAAATTACAATTGAAAAATAAAGTACCTATTAAGAAAAGTAGTTTATAGTACCTATAAACTTTATTTTATTGTTTCTTTAAACAAATATTAATAAAAACACACAAATATTTTTGCGTTTTTTATAATTTCTATACATATTTTGTATTTTTTTTGTTTTGCAGGTACTAAATTATTTCACACCTTAATTCCTAGGTATGTATTTTTTTTAATTTTCTCTTTGTTATTGACAATAATTTGAAAATACTTACCCCAAAGATTAAAAAACACGAAATTCACAAAACACTTCAGTCCAGTCAATAGGCAACGATCGAATTGTGGAAAAACTTTATAGAAGTTGTTACTTCAAGACACGTCAATCCGCAACGAGCGTCCGTTGCTATATGATAACAGCCTGCGTTGTTCGCAACTTTAATATCACCGGTCTCATGTGGTTTGAACAGTTTGCACCAGGTACAACGCCGTCTGGCCGATGGTAAACTAACATGAGTAATAAATTAACTATGCTGATGGTTTCTTATTAGAAAAATATATAATTTCATTTTGAGCTCGAATCCAGGTATAGATGAGCGGTAGTGTTGAGAGAGGCCATTTGACGAAAACATACCGTGATCAAATCAATGATCTTTTCTGAAAAGGACAAGTGCGTAGCACCCTCAATCGACGGAAGTGCATGAAAAGATGTATGGATTTGAATAAGGGTAAAGAGGTACGTAGTCTCTGCCTACCCCCATGGGACTACGGCGTGAGTTTATGTATGTATGTATCCTTAGGTGGTTCTAATACAGGTGCATACATATACTCACGCCTGTGTCCCATTGTGGTAGGCAGGGTAATTGATCGCCATCGGCTATGATCCTGAAGTCCTGCACACCTCTTTTGCCTTGTTTCATGAGTGAAATACAAAAAATAATAAAAAAAATAATAAAATAAAAAAAAATAAAAAAAAGCCTTTTATTTCTTGATTCCCATTAAATTTCATTAAATTAAATTAGGTACTATGATTTTATTATACTAAATTAATTGTTAGTTTTATAAAATTCTATTTGAGATTCGCATAAGTATATTAATAATAATTTGATATAAACATTTTTAATCTAATTTATTGCATGCTTCTCTTAGTTAACTATTTTACAAAAAATAATAGTAACCCAAAAATATAAATATGGTTATTAGGAAAAGAGGGTTGGAAATTAAATTGTTTTTCCCAATCGAGTGAGATGAAGGGGCTGTTTAAACAGACGTGACGTGGCGCGGACGTTACGCGGGCGGGGTGCGGCAATATAAACCTTAACTTAATAAGTATTAAATGTCAAATCATTTTTGAAAGCTACCACCACGCCGCAGTGTTGTCGCTATAGAGAAGATGATGAAGAGTGAAGAACGACCATGCATTTTTGGAAGTCTGTTAAACACATCATAACAGGACCAGTTTCGCACTTGTACTGCTTGGAGGTCAGAAATTTTCACGTTGACAATTATAAATTAAATAATTCAAAAAATACTGTATATTTTCTTATTTTTCCCCGATCTACTATATTTTTTCGGGCATTAGACTCGAAATACTATATTTGGTCTAAAAAAAGTTGGCAACCCTAGTTGTAACATACATAAAACTCTATACTCGGGGGCTCGGGGGGCTATCTTTTATTAAAACTTAAACTAAACATAGTATGCTATTTTCTATTAGTAAACGAAATCATACAGTTAGTATTGTATTGTGATTTCCCAGCTTCCTCTTAACTACCATCCTTATAATTAACATATTATTATGAATGCCAATTAATTTCATTCTCGCTTTTTATGGCATGACTGGCAACAAAATTATGGCATGACTGGCAAGAATATATTATGACGCCATCACTCAGAACCATAGCCCATAGCACAATGACATGGCAGTTTTGATTTAACACTTATTGTGCAATACTCACTATACTTCAGAATTCAGATAACTATAAAGTTCCAAGTGGATGAGTCATCGATCATCATAACTTAGGCTAGGTAAACTTACTTACAGCCTAACTACCTGTGTACCAAGTACATACGGTGACACATCAAGCCACGCAAAACCAAAATAAGCTGGCCGCGCGTAGGTAGAGTAATGTATAACGTCACGCGGCCAGCTTATGTTTGTCTTGCGTAGCTTGATGTGTCGCCGTGTACAGTCGGCCGCAATAAGTTGTATACCTAAACTTCTACGTCGTCGTAGTACTAAAGTGTATATATCTTATTGCGGCCGACTGTACAAAGCAAACAACCCAATTAAGTATATCTTTTGCTTTGCTTTTCTTTTCTTATTTAAATGAATTGATTGATTGATTTTTAGGGTTCCATACCAAAAGGGTGCGCCAACACCTGTTCATAAGCCTACGCTGTCCGTCCGTACTAGCTCTAAAAAGCTGTATTTTTGAAACCGTAATAGGTAGAGAGTTGAAATTTTCATGGAACATGTAATATGTTATTAATTATTATTCTAGATTTGCAAAAAAAAAAAAAAAAAAAAGTAAAAAATTAAGGAACCACGATACGTGTTTTTTTTGTCAAGGTGTTTTATACATTTAAGTCGAGTAGAGTTCCATAGTGAACTCCTCTTTGAATATTACTAGAGTGTTTTGTTGTACTAACGTCTCTACAATATCCATAAGTAAGAAGCTTCGTCAGTTTTGGTGGCTAGCCTTTTGCAAACCAAAACACTGTATTAAAATATTATATCCCTTAGTCGCCTCGTACGACGTAAGGCAAGAACTGGAGCAAATTCAAAGCTCACGACAACAGCTGTTAGACAACGACAACGACCAACATTCATTTCCATTTGACATTTTCCTGTGAAAACCTGTCCGTTATTTAGATTTGCTGTATTATGATGGTTTTCCTCGTTGCTTAGTTTCTAGATGCCTTATCAGTGTATTTACAGCAGAGTCCACGTCGACATCGGTCGTTGTCTTGTAGAACCCATTCTGAGTGTCGCTAGAAGCTATCAACTACCGAGCACTTACAACCCGAATTCCTTTAAAGTACGAGTGAATAGGCTTCTTCTGGGTTAGCTCGCTTTATCTTCGACCCCATCTTCGTCCTGAGGACTGGATTGAGGTCAAGAGCAAACCCATCTTTAACAAAAAAAAAGAAAAAAAAAAGAACAATAATTTTCTATTTTGCGATTTCCATTTTGTTCCCTTACTAAAAGTTGTTCATTTAGATTGTCACACACACCCCCAAAGTTTACACCCTGTATACGTGTAGGTTTAAGATGTCGAATGGTAGATAAATCATTAAATTATCACCTTCATTTTATATTATAAATGAAATTCAACCTGCTTTTATACGTCTCGAATTTCCATGATTTCTAAACAGTCAGTGGAAATATTATACCTTCACTTTCATTTCATATTAAAACTGCATGTTTAATAAAGTGAAATGATGCGTTCAATAATACATCGATATCATTCCGGTGAAACAACCATGGCACGACAAATGACGTCACGAGACCGTGCGCACGAAAAAAATGGATGCAGTTACATGATTACATCATACGTGTCATAGCATAATATAATTATTGTAATCGAGAGCATTGTTCATTAGTCATTATAAAGTATCTGTCGCACGCGCCTTATGGAAAATTTATTTACCAGAGCAAATCAAAGAACGTGTTTTTTTTTTACTAACTATGGGTTTGCTCTTGACCTCAATCCAGTCCTCAGGACGAAGATGGGGTCGTAGATGTAGCGAGCTTACCCAGAAGATGCCTATTCACTCGTACTTTAAAGGAATTCGGGTTGTAAGTACTCGGAAATACTGACGCAGGTAAGGCATTCCACTCCTTGGCTGTGCGCATTATAAAAGATTCAGAAAGGCGCTTGGTGCGGATATGTGGGATGTCAACCAAGAACGGGTGATATCCCGCGGTGCGTCTGGAAATCCGATAGTAGAAAGGGGAAGGCGGGATGAGCTCATGCAGCTCTTGGGCACACTCACCGAAGTACAATCTGTAGAAGACCGACAAGCAGGCCACTCTGCGGCGGTGGGCTAGGCTATGAAGCTTGGTCTCCACCAGCTTACTATCGCCAATGAGCCTCCTGGCTCTGCGTTCAACCGAGTCGAGTGCGGCAAGTTGATACTTGGCTGAGCCATCCCATAGGTGGCAGCAGTACTCCATACATGATCGGTCCTGAGCTTTAACAATACTAAGAGCTGTCCAGTGTTGTACCTACTGAACACGAATTCTGGTCACAGACAAAGCTTCGAAGTATTGGAACAATCGCGCTTGTGGACAATCTATGGGAGACATTGGGCGAGCGCGTCACGTGATCATTTTGTGCGCTCCTTTTAAATTAACATGATCAAGGCCCAGGAGCGCACAAAATGATCAAGTGACGAACTCGCCCAATGTCTCCCATGGATTATCCAATAGCGCGAGTGTTCGAAGCTTTGTCTCTGTGAGTTACTTATGTGTCCCGGAGCTCAACTTAGGATAACTTATACTCCATTCCAAATAGAAATGAATTTTTATGGCTATTTTGAATTAAATGAGATTCGAAACACTTACCCTTAATTCTTAGAACTGCTTTAGTAACGTCCAAGATATGTCGGACAGTTTATCTTTATGATAAACTAGAGGACCGCGGCGAACTTCGTTCCGCCTTTGAATCTTCCCGACACACACTTGGCCGTTTTTTAGCCTATGTTCATCACGAATAATGTAGCATTCTAATGGTGAAAGAATTATTCAGATCGGTCCAGTAGTTTCGGAGCCTATTCATTACATACAAACAATCAAACAAACAAAAAATCAAATCTTTCCTCTTTATAATATTAGTATAGATATAGATAGATAGTATAGATAAATTATATTTGCTAACCAGAATCAGCTAGAAAACTAAATAAGAATCGGTAAATATATTCGTCCTTATTTTGTATGAAGTATAGGTCCTTTAATTTCGGTGCTCTTTAATATTGGTGCTCCTTTCTCACAGCTTTTTTATTCGAGATTTTCTGACTGTGTTTTGAGGATCCTAAACACATAGTACAGATTCATGACGGTTCTCAAGAGGATGTTATATAACAATAAAAATCTGACTATAGAATGGGAGAGGACATATCAATAACTAATTTTTAAATTAGCTAAACTAATCTGATCAATAATCACATAATCAGTCACCTTTAACCTATCGATCATAGATGATAGTGATAAGATAACTAAAAGAATAGTTTTTAGACTTTACCAAATCGCTAATTCACTATACGAGTAGACTTGACTTTTTAAGTTATGGAAAAAGATTAATGAGAAATTCTAAGTGGCGCTAAAAATCACTGGCAATCTTAAGTCCGTCTGTCCGCATATAATCATAATAAGATATAATTACATTTAAATGATAGCAGAAGATAACGTAACCTTTGCATAATACGAAAAAGATCGTTGACATCTATGCCAAGGATAATTTGATAAGAAAATACTGGTAATTCTTTCGTAAACTTTGCGATACACCAATGGTTTTATTGTGATAGGTACTATTTAAGTTTTATTGACATCTTATACGGAGAGACGAGTGTTAGGGTATGAATGTGGATGACTGCAGTTACTAAAGGAAGAGCAAAGAAGATATGGGTGGATTGTATGAAAGATCAAGGGATCTTGGTGTAAGTATGAGAAAGAAGTGAGCGCTGAAATGATGACTAATAGAAATAAGTTGGAGATGACATATTGCGTCAACACAGCATCAAATAATGAGATAAATGACCGGGAATGACCGGGAAATGAGTCATTGAAGAAGAAAGAAATTAAAGTCAATGTATGCAAGACGAAGGTAATGGTTTTGGAACGTGAAGACGATGTTACAGAATGTAACATTGTTATGGAAGGAGACAGAGTGGAACAGGTGAATGAATTTGTATATCTGGGAAGTTTGTTTAAGAGAGATGGAAAGTGTGATGGGGATGTAGAGCGAAGAGTGAATGCGGGAAACAAGGTAAATGGGGCCCTGCACGCCGTGGTGAGTAGCCGGTCTGTATCAAAAAGGGCACGTCTGGCTATTCACAACGGTGTGTTGGTGCCTACGCTAATGTATGGGAGTGAATGTTGGGTATGGAATAAAAGGAATGCAGTTGAAATGCGCGCCTTGCGAAATATGTGTGGTATTACTTTGGTTGATCGAATCAAGAACAGTGTGATAAGGGATTGGTGTAAGTTGAAGGATGATATAGTAACAAGGATTGAGAGGGGTATGCTTAGATGGTTCGGTCACGTAGAGAGAATGAATGAAAGAAGACTTACGAATGACATTTATCGAGCACAGGTGAGCGGAAGTGTTGGGAGAGGCCGTCCGAGGAAAACATACCACGATCAAATCAATGATCTTTTCCGAAAAGGACAAGTGCGTAGCACCCTCAATAATGAATCTCATTCGGAAGTGCATGAAAAGATGTATGAATGTCAATGAGGCTAAAGAAGTATGTCAGAGTCGTAGCGTGTGGCGGTCCGCGGTCTCCGCCTACCCCGTTGGGACAATGGCGTGAGCTTATGTATGTATGTATGACCGGGAAAGCTAATAAGATAATCACTTATTTGGGTCTTATTTTATTTATAAATTAAATGGCGTTTTGCTTGTGTCTAGCACTGCATTTCTGTCAATGTCTTGTGATTTTTGGGAGCATCGTAATCTCCAGGATTGTATATGTACAGAAACACATTTGAACTAAAACTAATTCAAAATGGTGGAAGCCAGAAATAACGCTATACGCAACAGACTGCAAACAGACTTATAACGCGATGCTGCAGTTTTAAAAGCGTCAGGTACCTAGCGTATAAGTATATAGGTACACGTGTTAATAAATAAGCACAAATCCTCATACACCCAACTGATTTTGTAGCAAATAAATAGATAGAAACAATAATTTCATTATTTTGATAGTAAAAATTTTAAGTTATTCGCATTTTAAGTTTTGAGGCAAAAATGATTTGTTATCATTCCAGCAATGAATAAAAGCGCTAACGTACTCATGGATACATTTTAATAATCTTGTTTTGGTATTAGGTAAGTAGGGTGAGTCTGCCCGTGCGGTTGGTTGACAGCGAGTTCAATAAATTTTACAATCAAATTATTTAATATTTTGAAAAAAAATTAGATACTTCATGTTCAAACCATGATAATTCGATTCTGCTCTCGATAAAAAAAAAAGTACTTTCTAGTTTTGCGTTCATTCATTAACACGTTGTATTTCTTGGTATGGTATGTGTTTAGTATGACCTCAACTTTATCATTACCTATTTTAATAAAATAAACGATCTATAAGTGTAATGTTTGATTGTTTTACATTTAATTGTATCAACATTCATTATTATTAGATAAGTGCGTGAATTTAATCACGAAATATTGGGTTCAATCTGGATAATGTTATGTTAAGATAAAAAGTTGCACAATGTTTCTACCGATTTGTATAGTTAAGAATAGATCACCCCATTTCTCGTTTAATCCCAGTAGTTCCGCAGTGGAACAAGCAGGGAACAAGTGATACTTTTTCGCACTAGTTCTACGGAACTACTGGGAACTAAATCATCATCATCATCATCAGCCTATAAACGTCCCACTGCAGGGCACAGGCCTACCCTCAGAGAGGGTGTATGGGAATTAGTCCACCACGCATGCCCAATGCGGATTGGCAGACTTCACATACACATCAGAATTTCTTCTTCAGTGTATGCAGGTTTCCTCACGATGTTTTCCTTCACCGTTTGAGAGCAGTCGGTATTACGTACATAAGTTAGAAACTCATTGGTACATGGGGCATGTTTTCCGTGCGAATTCGAACCCGGTCCTCCATAATTGGGTGTCCATATCTCTCCGCAACGCGCCACCGATGATGCTCCTAAATATTTTTGGAACAAAAAACCAACCAACCAACCAACCAACCTTTTTTTTTTCTTTTTTTTTTTACAATGGAACTGTTTTTAATTATTTTTAATGCAGGAAGAAAATCCCTAAAATATGTTCACTTACCAAATTAAGTTCAGCCATTGGAAGCTTTGGGATGCTTTTTGATGGAATGGGTTGTAATTGTCACTTTCAGCGCCATCTTGCGCCTGGAAATAAAACATTTGTGTTAATAGCAAAGTTTCTGACCACACCAAAAAGATATGTCTAACACTCAGTTGCAGAAACGCTCATTAGAGTTAATGTTTTTGCAACTGAGTGTAAATCTCAATAAAACCGGTCAAGTGCGAGTCGGGCTACTCGCACACCATTCCGTACCACACCACCACAGAACAGAGCACAACATTATTAACTTAGAAAAAAAACTTTTTTTTGTCCGGGACCTTTAGCGCAAGACCGACTCATACTTGGCCGGTTTTTAGTATTTGTTGTTATTTTGTAGAGTCTGCTCTATAATCACACTAAGTTTGACGCTCGTATGTATTATCGTTTTTACGATAGAGCGAGAAGAAAAAACGTTGATAAAAACCAGTTTCTTGTTGAGAACCCCCCTTAATTTTTAACTTTTTAAATTTTTTATTATTTGTTAACAAATCCGCCGTAATAACGCATAATCTGAGAAAATTTCAACTATCTAGCTATTACGGTTCAAAAGTTACAGCCCTAAAAAGGTAGGACAGACGGATCGACGGACGGACTTACAGACGGACAGACGGACAGACGGACAGACGGACAGACGGACGGACGGACAACGTAGGCTTAGTAATAGGGTCCCGTTTTTACCCTTTGGGTACGGAACCCTAAAAATCATCATATTTGGTTGTTTATGATTATTACCATTGCCAAGGTGCTTTTAATGTATTGACATAAGCGTCATGTAATCAAATTAAATGTGTATTTTGCATCTAATACTAAGTTTATAAGGAGGTACTACTGGGAATGTTCCTCCATTGAAAAGGGAAGATCTTCAGCCAGGCTATGTGTGAAGCCTGGGGACCGACCGCGTTCCAACAGTTCTTAGTTGGATCTGGTATATACTATATCTAGAATAATCTAGATAAGACAATGCCCAAGATATTTATTTATAAGTTTATGTTAACACATTCGTGGACACTGAACGAGACACAATAGAACCTTTATTGTTATCACTGCTATAGCCGGTCAGTGTCCGCGAAAGAGTTAAATAGATTTTGTACCTACGTATCACCAGCAAATCAATAAGTGATGATGATGAAGCTCAGTGGTCGCGGCGGGTCTATGCCCGCGCGGCGTGCGGGGTACGGCGGGGGCAGGCGTACCATAACTCAATTCGCTGTTAGGGTAAGCAACGCACGCAGGCAGCGCGGGCAGGGACACACTCCTCCCGGCCCCCGCACGCCCCGCACGATTGGCCTGCCGCGACCGCTGAGCTTCACCACTATTAGTTATTTACACTATGCCCTTACCCAATAACTGACCAGGGCAGAAAGGAAGCGATTTGCAAGGAGCTCTTATCCTATTACCCTACGGATTAGAGAGTTCTCGCATCAATTGGACAATTGTATGATAGCCAGCTGTTTAGCATTCGACACCGATCCCGGGTCAAACGGTCACTTTGTCGACGCGTGACATGGTGTAATAAGTGCGTCGTTTTATTACCCTCTTTCTCTTAGATATAACCGAAAAAAGGAAGACGCGGCATATTCGAGTCAATAATAGACAACTGCGGTACAACCGTTTGTGTGTCGTTGTTCTTCAACAATTTCCGCAAAAAACATCTTTTTTATCATGGCCGGTATGTCAAGTAGTTTGTGGGTGTGTCGTGTCAATGTCAAGGATTATTTTAAGTAGGTACTAAAACACATTTAAGCTAACAAAATAGCGGAGTCACCGCGCACGAATACGCCCGTCCGTGGATCTTCTAGCCATGCATCTCCGAAATTTATTTTCTTACTTTAGAAAAGTATATAAAATACAAAATACTGCCATAAATTAGGTTTATGTATTTATTATACTTATTTATGTAGGTATTTATATATTGGTATGTTTGTAATATATTTATTTGTTTATTTTCTTTTGTAGTTTAAAATTACGTATAAATTATCAATTAAGTTATTGTTCAGATTGTGTTTTTAGTTTATTAATTTCTCTGAATTGTGTACACCTTGCCTGCCTCACTTTCTAAACTTTTTCCTTATAATGGGTCTGCTGGAAGAAATCTCTTCAGAGATACTTCAGAGGTACTAGTCTATAATGCTGTGTTATTCTGTTTTTTCCGTGTGTACAATAAAGTATTAAATAAATAAATAAAATAAACTAGTAACTCCATGGAATACTTTAAAAGATTTTACGCTATTCTATTTATAATGTAGAACATCAACAAAACCCGAACGATATAATTATGGTGCTTATATAGAAAGAGATATTGGACAATTTCGCAAACGATGGTTCTCGTCAGAGGACAAACATTTGATATCGTAACTAGGCACTCCGTTTAAATAACTCTGTGGATAGCGACCACTATCCAGCAAATGATATGGCATATCAGGAATAAGAAACAAATATTTGTTTATTCGTTGCTGATCGTTAAGTCATCATGTGCATGTCAAATGAATGCAAAATTCGCATTACACTTAGGACATTGCAATTAATCACTAAAAATATATAGGTACAGAGCTATTATTTATTATAGCCATTAATTATTTTCAAGTCCCAAATGTGGTAAATATATAAAATTATGAATAGATGGGAAATGTATGTCCTTTGGGCCTGTGTAACCAGTAGCGCTTCCTCTATCGGTTTCATCTAAGCTCTTTCTTTTAAATGTCGGTTGTTTATAAATTACACAATAATACAAAGTCTCCTAATACATATTCTTAATAAAAAGCAACTGTTCTAAGAATGTTCTATAAATACAGTTTTCTTTTATCATAAATACATATTATTTATTAGTAAATAAGTATAAATGATATTGAAATCAATGAACTGACATTTCTTTATCAATGAATAACAAATACCTTAAATCAATTTTGTACCTACTAACATGACGAGTTGATGACCAATAGTGGATCATCGACAAAGTTAACGTAAATATTATTACAGAGAAGTCTAATGACTTGACTGATAATGGTCTTCCAATAAAAAATCATAACAAAATAAATAAAAAGTTAAAAAATCATTTATTTTCATTTATGGGCAGCGCAGGACCGGTCTTTGTGGCGATCGATCCTTGGAGGAGGCCTATGTCCAGCCACGGACGTCTATTGGCAGATATGATGTTTACATAAAACGATGAATGATGAAAACAAACAATTATTTTTGCCCTAAAAAGTTGAGGTAATAACGATGATGACAATTATGATTGGTTCAAAAAATTCAAAATTCAAAATTTTTTATTCAAAATAATATCATATAGATAGCTTTTTGACGTCATTTTTTGACTCTACCACCGCGTCGGAAGGTGTTCCGTTGAGAGAAGATGCGGCCAGAAACTCTACAACACACATCTTTTAAACAAAACAAAATGTACAAAGTACAATTAAAATACAATATTGCATTACATAGTGTAAAATTGTCAAGACCAGACATTTTGGTCATTCAAATAATCATCGAGTTTTTAACTTTTAATCGACAACATGGTGATAAAACCTTTAAAACAATGACTATTTTATTAAATGACTTTAATTGATGAATGACTATTTGTTACAGTACAAAAACTGGCCAAGAGTGAGTCGGGCGTCACATAGGGTTCCGAAGTCGATTTATTTTGATGCCGTTGTCAAATCGTACTGATGATGCTGTTAAAGATAATTACCATTTAGTTATTTAATTTTTAAATTATAGTTTAGTTTTTACCTAATACCTAATGGGAATGTACAGTCGCCATCAGATATATCGTAGCATACAAGGTGTCCAAATATTTCTGAACAGTGCTAATTTTCATTAAATTCATTACAGTAAATGTTACCAATTATATCTAAACGTGTATTTTGTCATAAATATCTGAACAGCGAATTTTAAATAATATCTGTACATTGTTATTTAAAATTAAAATGTAAAACAATGGAGTAAGGTTTTTTTTGAAACTGTTCAGATGTTTATGACCACCTTGACTATGTAGATATTATTTGATGTTCTAGGCGTTCCTATATTTTTGATTGGTTATGAGTAAAGAAATTATTGAAAATTAGAACTGCTTAGAAATATTTGACCACCTTGTTTGCTACGATATATCTGCTGGTGACTGTACATACCTACCTACTTTGTGGAGATATACATAATTTTCATTTCATGGTCGATTTTTATTTTATGAACTTAAAATACATAATTTGGAGCATTTTTTATATATTTTTTATATAATTCGGATACATTTTTGACTGAGCCTCGTTGTGGCCTCGTGGCCAGCCAGATTGCGCACAATATGCACAACCGTCACGCGAAGGGTTTCTCGATGGACTTCAGAACCCTAACAATAAAGAATTGACTGAATCATTAATAATGAGACATAAATGATAGGGTAAGAATTGAATGGGCTACCACAAGCAGCAGAATTATAAGGTAAATGTCAACTACACATCCTGTTTATAACTACAAGACAGTAGTTTGTTCATCTGTAACAAATACAGAGTGCAAGGAAAAGTATCATTAACTTTTAAACCACATACTCTACCCATCAAACTGAACAACTTATACTGCAAGAACAAACCGATCAGAACAAAAAAAATCTGTTCCATAATCCATACTAAACTGCAGCGCCTACACAACTGAAATTAATGGTATGGGACAGCAGATTTTTTTTTCTTCTGATTGGTTTGCTCCCATAGTAAAAGTTGTTCAGTTTGATGGGTAGAGTATGTGGTTTAAAGGTTAATGATACTTTCCCTCCACCCTTTCCCTTTTTGAAATTAGTTTGTGGGAGTATCTCTATCTATCCGAATCTCGAAGATTGTTTTATGAGCAAAAACACATTTGAGAAAAAGATGGCGGAGCCTTGTGGCAAGTTCGAACGCGAACCGCGCGAACACCGCGCGAATGACCCAACCGCTCATGCCCAAACTTGCGAAGTGTTTCCTATAAGTATGTTAGGTTTCCTATGAAATTTATAAGTACCTACCTAAAGTTTTTCAGATTTCTGACATTTCTAATACTGTAACCTCATTTTTGATAGAGTTTTTGACTGGCAGTAAAAAAATGACGCCAGAATGATGCCAGAATGATGAGTGGGTTACACGATCAGTTTCCCATCAGTATTTCATCATTCTGGTCCATCAGTCTGGTCAAACGTTGAATGACGCCAGAATGATGGAAGACTGCAGGGTTGCCAGACGTACGAGGTACTGAAATCCCGGGATTTATTTCTCTTTTAAATTAAAAAAGATTAACTTTTAAATTAAATAATTTTGAAAAGTTGATTTTTGCTATGCATGCGTTTACTATGCATCCGATTAGTTATGGATTCCCGCATTTTCATGGCATCCCAACAAATATTTAAAAATAATAATTTTAAGAAGCCGCCATAATTTTATTGCTAAAAATTAAGTTTAGCTAACTATGCATCCGAATATCCGATCTCTAATTATTAGGCCCTAATTTTGTAACATAAACCATAATGCGGTGTTAAAATTATTTATTTAAAGCCCCCATATTCCCCACCTTGATAATTTTTTCCCCATAAATTTCCCCAACGATTTAACTTCTCCAAATTTTCCCCAAAGGCCAAATTTTTCCCCAAAATCCCATGAAAAACCCCCAATCTGGCAACACCGACGGTGACTGACACCAGAATGATACGACCATCAGTTTACCATCAGTATATCAATCAATCAATCAATCATATATTTATTTCAAGTAACAAGACTCATAATTTTATTAGTAGGTGCACACTTAATCTATTCTATTGTTAGTAATAATTATACATACATGTAGGTAATTTAGCTGCTGGGAACATGTAGTCCACAGCAGTGAAGCACATAGGGGCAGTCAACCCTGTCCCCTATTATCTTCAGGATGCTGTTGGGGCTGGCCCGAACCCTGTGCACCAGGGATGCGCATCTCTTGCGAATATATTGCTTATACCATCATTCACAACGGAATGACAGTCTGGATGGATGGTTTACCATCAGTCCATCATTCTCCCATCATTCTGGCATCATTCTCCCGTCATTCAGACCAGACTGATGGACCAGACTGATGAAATACTGAATGTGTAACCTGGCACTAACATAAACATTAACCCATGGACTGTCTCAGTTCCAGACAGAATCAGAAGTCTATTGTTCATTGCATAGATCTGTGTTGAAATGTATCAAAACAATATAGTTTGTCTATGGTCATAATCTATGTATGGTCTGTGGATTTAAGAAAATAAAATTTGTAGTCTGCTCTGAATAACCAACTTGTTTTATTAGGTTATGGGCCCAGCACGATTCCTCTCTGCTGCTCTCTGCTTCTGACAGTTCAAAGGTTAAAGGGGCGTTGAAAAAAAAAAAGATGTCTACAAAATGATTTTGTGGTATTATGACTAATAGATAAATGAAATTAACTTTATCACATAGTAAGGGTCAGTGCACATCTAGCGGAGAGAACTACTCGAACAGTTTTCATTAATCAATTGATAATAAACTCAATGTCAATTGAAATAGAGTTGAAAATAGTGTGCAAGAGACATCCCTGTGACATGTGTTCGTGTAATCTCTAAGACACTTTTTTCAACTCTATTTCAATTGACATTGAGTTCATTATTCATTGATTCATGAGAACTCTTCGAGGAGATCTCCGCTAGATCCGCGGTGACCCTAAGTCATAGCCCGTATGATCTCACTGTTGGTCAAAGGCCTCCTCTCACAAATAAAGGTGTATTGGTGGAAGTAACATAGTGGTAAACTTGCTGTCACTGTTTTTCAGGCTTCATGATTTCCCTCTGATATATTATAGCTTAATGAATAAACACCACTGAATAACCCAGGGGGTTCCCAAACTTTTCATTATGGTAGGGTTTATACAGAAAAGACGCGTGGCGGTGGCGGGTAGTCAAAGTAACAGCAATATAAACCTTATATTACGTAGCATAGCGTCGTTTTTTGACGTAAAGAAAAATCGCGCCCCCGCCACCAGGCGACGTCGCCTGAAGGCGCGGGCGTAATTCTCCAAACGACTCTATGCTACGCACTATAAGGTTTATATTGGCCTCGATTCGGAGTGTACCACGACTAAACTAAACTAAATGTATTCCTGTCACTTTCTAAAATAAGATTAAAGAAAGAGACAGAAAACCAACAGCTGACTTTAGTGCTGTCAAAGTGACGTTAAACGCCCAAAAACGACTTAAATAAGATGGCGTACATTATGATGGCATCTTATTTTGCGCATTTAACGTCACTTTGACAGCACTAAAGTCAGCTGTTGGTTTTCTGTCTCTTTTCTTAATCTTATTTTAGAAAGTGACAGGAATACATTTAGTTTAGTTTAGTCGTGGTACACTCCGAATCGAGGCCAATGGCCAATGGCCAATGGACAGAAAACCAACAGCTGACTTCAGTGCTGTCAAAGTGACGAGAAACCTGTTGGAAAGGTCACTTTATAAACACAAGTTATTATGTCAAGCTGACAGCTGACGTTTAGGTGTCACTGTATCTCTCTCTCTCTCTGTGTGTGTGCCTCTGACCGAGTGTCTGTATTTTATTTCTCTAATATTAAATCAAAACTAATCTAATCCGATCTTTGCTTTTTGGCCAAATCCCATCAGGTTATGGGCTCCAGGAACGTTAGTTAACCCTGCTACGTAGTTATTTTTAGAAAGTACGCGATATTTTCACTAAACGGTTGACACCGGCCGGCAACACGCAACATGGCTTCAACTTCGTTTCCAATTGGTCTTCCAATCGAAAAACTAAAAGGATTAGAAGATTATAATACATGGAAGTTCATGGTAAAAATGATTCTCATGCACGAAGATCTATACGAATGTGTGGAAGACGAAAAGTGTGAAGACGAAAAGAAAAAGCAGAAGGCATTGGCCAAGATATGCCTGTCTGTTGGCCCATCAGCGTTGACTCATATTCGCAACGCAAAGACACCGCACGAGGCTTGGACAAATTTGCAGCGCGCCTACGAAGACCAGGGATTGAGCAGGAGATTAGGTCTATTGAGGTCTCTTTTTGGAGTGAAGCTGCAAGACATGGATAGCATGCAGAGTTATCTGACCAAAATCACCGAGCTTGGACAACAGTTAGCTGACATAAAATCACCGCTAGCCGATGAGTTTATAGCCGTGATCATATTAAGTGGGTTGACACCAGATTACGATCCACTTATTATGGCTCTCGAGCACTCAGGAGGATCACTGACTAGCGAAATCGTTAAATCAAAATTACTTCAGGAGCAGCATCGACGAGATGAAAAGTCGGTGCATCAGGATATGAATGCATTAGCTGTGAAAAGACCGTACAAATGCTTTAGATGTAACAAGTCTGGTCACCTGAGAAGAGATTGCCCGATGAATCAAGGTAGTAAGAAATTTATGGATCGGAACACACCGCCAGAAGAAAAAACCTTATTGACTGCGTTATCGGTAAACATGAGAAATGATGTCTGGTACGTTGACTCCGGGGCGACCAATCATATGTGCAGTAGCAAGGAGGACATGTTCGACTATCAGGATACAAAACCATTGGAGGTAAATGTAGCTAATGGTGATAAAGTGTTCACGGGTGGACATGGAAAGGTGCGGGTGAATTTAAAAAATGGTGTAAAGACTTTAAGTAATGTTTATTTTATACCAAGGCTTTCGGCAAACCTACTTTCAGTCAGTGAATTGATTAGGAAGGGATATAGTGTAATCTTTGATTCAAACGGTTGTAAGATCAAGGACGGTAATGAAATCATTGCAACTGCTTCTTGTATAAAAGGGGTTTATCAACTAGATGTTGTTGATAATGTGTTAGGTGGTCAAGAGTCAGAGATAGCCATGGATTCTCTATATGTGCAATCAGAATCCGATGACACAGTATTAAAGGAGGGTAAGGATCCAATGCAGGAATCTGGAGACAAAGCAGTGACCCGGGACACTTGGCATCGAAGACTAGGACACCTTAACCTGAGAAGTTTAAACTTAATGAAAAATGGCATGGTTACAGGTATGAACTTTGAAAATACTAAATATAATCCGTGTGTAGCTTGTATCGAAGGGAAACAAACAAAATTACCATTCCCCAAGACAAGTCATAGTAGATCATCAGAAATTCTAGGACTCATACACAGTGATGTGTGTGGTCCAATGCAAACATCGTCATACAGTGGTTCACGCTATTATGTAACATTTATTGATGATTTTACTAGGAAGACCTTCATTTATTTTATAAAAGGGAAGGATGAAGTATTTCAGAAATTTAAATTATTCAAAGCCCTTGTTGAGAATGAAACTAATAAGAAAATAAAGGCAATTAGAAGCGATAATGGTGGGGAGTACATTAACCATATTTTTCAGGAGTATTTGGAACGCAACGGGATCAGGTATCAAACTACCGTCCCACACTGCAGTGAACAGAATGGGGTTGCAGAGCGAGCTAATCGGACAATCATGGAAAAAGCTCGCTGCATGCTCCAAGACGCAGGACTAGACAAAAGATTTTGGGCTGAAGCTGTCAACACAGCAGTATATTTGAAAAATCGGTCACCCACAAAAGCAGTCATGGGAGCAACACCTGAAGAAACATGGACATCGAAAAAGGTAAATGTAAACCACTTACGTGTTTTTGGTTGCATTGCATATGCCCATGTTGAGAATTGTAAAAAATTGGACTCTAGAACTAAGAAACACATTTTAGTAGGGTACTGCGAGGAAACCAAAGGTTATAGGCTTATCGATCCCATGTATCCAAAGAAATGTATTAAGGCAAGGCATGTCACCTTCTTAGAAAATGAATTTATCAAGGGGAATGTGTTACATGATGAGATCAATTACAAACACGATGTGTTTACACCCGGTTTGAACAAGGATGATAGTGTACCAACTTCCCCAAACAATTCAAATGAGACTTTATCATTGTTATCTCCTGAGTCTTCCAATGATGACGCGCTATCTAATGGCACTACAAAAAATCTCCGCAGACAAACAATTTTTAGTCTGAATGAATCAGAGGATTTGGAAAGGATGGATGACTCGTCAGATTGTACTTACATTCCAGGTTCCTCCGACGTAGATTCAGAAGACTCGAATGTATTGTCATTTGAAGATGCTCAAGGATCGTCTGGGTTTGCTGGGCTAGCGGAGATGATGAGAGAGGAAGACATTCCAAAAACGCTGACCGAAGCATTGAGTAGCAGTGAAGCTAAGCAATGGGAAGAAGCGATATTAGATGAGTATAACTCTTTCATAACTAATAAATGCTGGACACTGGTAGACTTACCTAAAGGGCATAAACCAGTTAAATGCAAATGGATATTGAGCAAAAAGAGGGGACTCCAAGGAGAGTTGCTCAAATATAAAGCTCGCCTTGTGGCAAAAGGCTACACCCAAAGGTATGGAATCGATTTTCATGAAACTTTTTCACCTGTCGTTCGATATTCAACAATACGGATACTGCTAGCTCTGGCTGCCCAATATGATATGATGATTGAGCATTTAGATGTCAAAACGGCATTCTTAAATGGAAATTTAGAGGAATCTGTCTATATGGAACAGCCAGAAGGATTTGTTGATAAATCTAATGAAAAGAAAGTATACAAATTGAATAAAGCGATTTATGGCTTGAAACAAGCAGCAAAATCATGGTACGAGAAAATAAATGATGTTTTAACCAAGAAATTGAAATTCAACAGGTTATCATCAGAACCGTGTGTTTACATTCATAATCAGGATAATGAAATAATGATTATCGCCTTGTACGTTGACGATATAATGTTATTTACACAAAAGGCGTCTCAGAAAAAGATTCATGTAAAGAAACAGCTTATGGGAGAGTTTGAGATGAAAGATCTAGGCCCAGCAAATCACATTTTGGGTATGAGAATAACTAAAACAAATGATGGAAAATTTACATTAGATCAATCAAGTTATATAAGAAGAATTCTAGAAAAATTTCAAATGACTGACTGTAAGACAGTGAAGACTCCAATGGAAGTGGGATTGAAATTGCAGAGAGAAGATGCAACCTGTAACCATGATTATAGAAGTATTGTGGGTTATTTGATGTATTTGGCAGTTTGTTCCAGACCCGACATCGCTCATAGTGTGAGCTATCTGAGCCAGTTCAACAATAGCTATTCTGAAACCCATTGGAAAGCTGCAAAGCGAGTCCTGCGGTATCTTAAAGGTACTTTGGACTACTGTCTAACATTTGAAAAAGGTAACATGGACATTACAGGTTACACAGATGCTGACTGGGGAGCAGATCAGATGGATCGCAGATCCTACACTGGGTATGTATTTAGTCTAGGTAACTCCGTGGTGTCATGGGAAAGCCGCAAGCAACGTACAGTAGCACTGTCTAGCACGGAGGCGGAATATATGGCTATCTCTGACTCGTGCAAGGAAGCAATGTTTCTGTTAACATTTGTTAAGGAATGTACAGGTGTTGATTGTAAAATTAATTTGTTCAATGATAACCAGTCCGCACAAAAACTTTGTAATAATTCGATTTCACATTCAAGAACTAAACATATAGACATAAGGCACCATTTCGTTAGAGAATTGGTGAATAAGAAAATTGTTTCTTTAAATTTTGTACCGACTGAAGAAATGTGGGCTGATGTATTCACAAAATCTCTGTCAAGAGAAAAACATGATAAATTTGTATCAGAGCTGTTAAAAACCTGTTAAAGTATCATTGTTTATGTAAAGGTACTTAAGTAAACTCCCTATGTAATTAATACAAGAATATTTTGTTTAAGGCCTAGTACCTACGTTTGTTTATGTTAGGTAACGTGTTTTTTTTTCATGTAATATTGTTATAGGAAGATGTCTTTAAACAGAAATATTTTGGTTATTTTTTTAAGGCCTAGTATGTTTGTTTTGTAGACTTAAAGTAGACAATTTTTAAAGGCACTTTGTTAAGGCCTAGTATTTTTTTTGTTCAAATATTTTTTTGTTTTGTTTAAAATAATAAGCTTTTGTTTAAGGCCTAGTGTTGGAAAGGTCACTTTATAAACACAAGTTATTATGTCAAGCTGACAGCTGACGTTTAGGTGTCACTGTATCTCTCTCTCTCTGTGTGTGTGTGCCTCTGACCGAGTGTCTGTATTTTATTTCTCTAATATTAAATCAAAACTAATCTAATCCGATCTTTGCTTTTTGGCCAAATCCCATCAAAACCCTCCTTGGATAATGATACTAGAGCAAAAAAAATTTACCAGACAATCTTTGTTACCTCTACTATGTCTGTATGTTTTGCTTTTTTGCATTAATTATTTTACTGTAAGTACTAGAGACCTTTGAAAATTACAAATTTTACAGCCCATTTTCAGACATCCAGCAAACAAAGAAGATTGGCAGATTTGGACCCAGCCATTTTTTTATGAAAACTAAAAGCCATTCAGGACGGCGGTTATAATTATTATAAATAGAAAAATTAAAGCATTTTTTTAAAAAACTTCCACATCTCCGGAAGTCCGGATTCAAAAGTAGAAAATTACTAGTAAAATAGACAAATCGTCCAAAATGCAGTAGCGAAACGCAACCACGACAGCTATTTTCATCTAATATTATCACTGAGGTATTTTTGGTCATTACGGAACATATTTGGCTTGATTGAACTGATATTGTGTGTGATTTCGTTTTCTTCCATTATCATAATATGGTACGGTTATCGTGAATTTTCATTAAAATAAACACAATAAATACGTAGAAGATTGAGTGGACTAATAAGAAAGATTATGAGTTTCACAAACTTGATACAAAACGTATCATAAGGAGAAATACCTTTCCCCCAACTTCTACAGATTACAACCAATTTACATTTTTGTTAATTTTGTTTCTACATGTATTACTAAGTTTCATTCGTGTATGGGACCTCTATGTCTGGGTCTCAAATTATATGGCCTTCCGCCAAACTTCTTTGACTAATATAAACAAAAAAAAAACAAAATACACAACAGCCAGTCTTGCTCATATTATTTTTGAAGGAATTACTAAAATCGGTTTAGTTTTGGAGAAGGGAACAGGGGAACACGAAATGCTGATTTCATCGATTTTATGTAAATAAAATCGGTCCGAGCTACAGTTTTCTCTTACGCACTCTAGTCGGCGGGTTGTATGGGTGGGGCGGATCGGACAAATACGTATACAGTAAAAGTCACCTAGGTATTCTGCAAAGAAGAACTTCCCATACATTCGTTTACCTGTCAAATTATTTTGTATTTAGTTCAAGTCGTATAATGCTCAACGGTTGAAGTATACAGTTAACACTTTCGCTGCTAAGCTCAAAACAATGACAGTCTCGCAGTGCTAACACTGTGCAATGCTATACAATTCTGACTCAAGGTTTGAGTCGTGTGCACTGTGGCCCATATGTCGCTGACCTACCACGTAGGTCGTCAGCAGTTAAATTGTTAATATTGATATAGGAAAACTATAGATTGATTCCATTTACATCGGCAATAATTTATTTTAATTTGACAATGAGGAATAAAAGTTATGCACGTTAATAGTTGTTAAATTATTTGACAGGTATAAAGTGGCTTAAGATATGATAATTGTTGTCTTGTCTTGTATATTATCTTCCATAGCATGCTGTTCCAACAATGGGTATCATTATGTTGGTCTCCTGCAAAGACATATATATTACTACCCGTTCACGACCAGTTGGCCGTCGATGACCGTTACAAAATTTCCTCACAGGCACATTAATTGGTCCCGTCGACAAAAAATAATATAAAAGGCAAATAAAAATTTAAAATTAAAAGCGATATTAGTGACCGGGACGGACGTACCATACGTGATTGCGTTGCTAAAGGTTATAAAATTGCATTTATTAGGGTCTCTTAGGGGTGCGGTGCGGGGAAGCGGGAAGGGAGGTAACGGCCAACTCGAAGTGAATGACTAGTACTAGCGTAAGGACATGGCCTATGAGCTTGACTATTGTCCCCAGTTCGTTGCAAAGAATATATTTAATCCTGAGTTCGTTGGCTCTAAAATGCAAGGAAAAATGTCAGTTTAGAGCACTCGAAAATCTATGACACGATATAGTTCATATACGAGTTATGACAGATGGCGCAAATTTTTGTTTCTATGAAGAAGGTTTTTGTAAAATATTCTGACGGGCCTATCCTTACGCTAGTAATATATAAATCTATGGTCTCCTGTATAGTGAAATGGGTATCAATGACACCCACATTAGAGATCCTTCCTCTTTCTGAGGAGGAGTGATGTTTAGTACGTACCTGATAGAATGTTGTCAGGCCATTTTGTTCAGCTACCAAACTAATTATATACCCATGCCCGCTTCTAAATTACACTACATTTTTCGCTAAACAAAGTTTTTCAAACAGAATCAATAGTATTTTCTTTTCAGTATTTTGACTTTTAACTTTGACAGCGATTTTGTCCTGTCTGTCCCTGTGACATTGACAGTAAATTGACAAGTCTATTCTATCAATAGAGTCATTCTACACCTTTTCTTGTTTCTCTTGCAAGAGTGAAGAAGAAAGGATAAATTTGCATCTCTTTTACTCTTGAGTGAATATAGTGAAATAGATAATAATGTTTGTAAATCATGATTTATACATTAGGAGATCAGCGAGCTTGTACGCCAACCCGCGATAGCGTGCTATCGCGTTATCACGCTTCCGCTCTCTTTCTATTTGCGTGCGAAAGAACGAGATAAAATACTAAATTTGACAGATGGATGTGTTAAATTTATGCAAGTTAAATGTCGCTATCAGGGACATCAATCTTAAAAAAAACAAGCTGGCAAGCTATTGAAACGTCGAACTTGATTTTTAGGGCCAGATAAATAACAGAGATGTCTATGCTGTAGATTCAGCGGGGCTAGTATGCCAACACGCGATAGAGTTATATAGTGCTATCACGCTTCCGCTCTCTTTCTATTTGCGCGCGAACGAACGAGATAAGACTAAATTTGACAGATGATTGTCGCTATCGCGGGTTGGCGTACTAGCCAAAGAGTAATATAAGTATATTAGAAAAGAGAACCCACTCGTGGCAACATTATGCATCCACCTTATGTCAAATTGAAGGCTAGTTAACGCCATCTGTGTTTCTCTGAAAATAATTCTACCTATACTATACATACCTACTTATATGTATATACTTATATACTCATACCGTTGTTTGAATGCAAGTTTTCGTTCAATCCCGCACCGATTGAGTGAAATTCCAGTATCCTTACTATTCCTGTAATCTGTACATTGGTAAGAGAACAACTGAAACTCCAGAAAATCACTAAATCGGCACAAAATTGAACAAAAACTAAAAACAACACGCACATTATGCAAGGTACGTCGCCATTTTGTAAATTTGTCAATTTGACATTGACATAGACAATATAATCTTTTTTTTTCATAGTAAAAGATATATTTAACAGATGGCAGCACTTTCTATGCAAACTGAATCGGAAAAACCACCAAAAGGCAAATGTCCTCCGCCTGGTACTAGCCCCTGCTGGAGTGCTGCCATAAATTAATAATAAAATTTAGTAGGAATAATCACAACGCTCAAAAAAAGTTAATCATCAAAATAAATTTTGAATTAATATCATTTAGTTTTAAGCTAGTGTTTATTTTATAATCAGAAAGATTCTGTACGATCAACTCATCAAACGATTTTTAAAACTGTGGTACAATGGAATTTAGTAGAAACACAGTAGAATTTATTCTTCTTTACTTTTAACACTGGATCAAAGATAACGTAACCATGGTAACTCACTACCATAGATAAGTAAGGTTAATTACGTTGAACCGGTCATGACCGATATCCGGAATGAATGAAACGTGTACTAGCAATAGCTACTATTTACTACCAACCTAAAGGAATTATCATCTATTACCATATAATTATTTTTTATTACCGAGTTTGCTCTGCATTGAATTTAAATGGCGGGTTATTTGATTGTTACGATTGTTGTTTAAGATTTGGTGGTTTTCGTTTTAATGAAATAGCTCTCCAACATTTAGAGACCAGTCTCAAATATTTTGATAATACGACCGATACAATCAAAATAAGATAAAATGTCTAGTATGTCAAAGGCAAAGTGTTGTGTTCCCGGATGTTTAGAAAGTGGAGGTAAATATACAATTCTACCTTTGGAATTATATAGTATCACAAATATCTCCCTACACTATACACCTACCTATACACATGGGTGTAGGTACGGTCAGTGTCACCACAGTAGTTGCGAGGAATGCATTTATAAGATAAGTATGATACCTACATGTACAATTTCATGAATACAACAGTACCTACTAATGCCGAGCAAAATATATACATGTATGTAAGACAGGAAGGGGTGGTAAGGGCAGCAGCCACCCCTGCCTTCCCTGGGTACGCTCATGCATTGTATACTCCCATGCTTGCTTATCGTGTCGACTTCAACACAACAAAGTCGCTAAATAGTACTTTGCCAGAATTTTGCAACCGATAGGTACTTACCGTTACTCCCATTGTAATGTTATAATCCCATTTGTCACAAATTCAATCCAACGATCTATTCAAATAATTATTTATTTCAAGCTGATTTTGTAAACAAATAAGGTTTCTTTTGAGAATTATTATTTATACTTCGAGGATATCAAGTCAATCCATTCAACAAACCTGTGTAGATTATTTACCATATGAAATTCTATCAACAGGTTCAGACAGAGTTTTGCATGGTTTTCCCAATCCAGAAAAAGAACCAGATCGGTTCAGATCTTGGGTCTTTAGTATCGGCGGGGACATCGTGGGTTTGTCAAACGAAATACATTATATACCCATCCCAGAGTTTGTCACTCCCACTTCGAAGGCAGATATTGTTGCCGATTCAACAGAATCAGCAAAATTGCTGTGCCAACATTAAATTTGATGGGTGAGATTTTATTTTAATTATGTATAGCTCATAATAGGTGTAATTTTTTGAAAAATATTTTGTATTCTGTCCTGATAGGAAGGACTTAACACTACTTCTAGACACATACTTTTTTAATTTGATTCTTTCAACAACTCATTTGGTTTTGTTATTATGCAATTTATTATTGGCTGTTACTGTTTACTTGTTCCTAAGCATTGTAATTATTTATTTACAGATGTCGGTGTCCTTCCAAAGGAGAGCCAGAAAACAGCGGTCATTCTTCTTTTTTTCGACAAATTATTCGATTCAGTGAATGGGCAATTACGCAAAAAAAGAAAAACATGGAAAACCTTATCTAGATTCTAGGACCAGTGAGACCAAGTTCCATCCACCACGGGCTTTGGAACGAGGCCAAGAAGTGTTTAAAGGAAATGAAATTTGTAACATAAACTGGAAAAGAGGAATTTGTACCCACATTAAGAAATTGGGTAATGACATTGGAGGGAGTCGAGTTATTGACAAAAAAATTAACAGACGACTATGATATTTCTTCCTTTTGGATGCGGCACCTCAATCAAGACCCCCTCGAAAACTTTTTTGGGGCTATTCGAAGCCACGGGTGCCGCAACACGAATCCGACACCGGAGCGATCTGCTTTTGCCACGCTCCTAGTTAACAACCTCACCAGTGTCCATGCTCCGGGTGCTAACTGCGAAAAGGACTATGGCGAGGCATTACATGCCTTAGTAATAAACGAGGATTGTAAAGCCAATACGACCTCCCAGTACGAAGTCGACATGGACGACGTTATGAATATAAATTTAACGGCGGTGGCGTCTAAAAATGATCCTAAAATAATACCACTGACTTACGTCGCCGGATATTTTGTGCGCGAATCAAAACGAAAAATATCTAAGAATTGTAAAACATGCCGAAGGTTAATGCAGGACGATGAGGGGCAGCACGAGTACATTAAAAAAAGGGAGTATGCGGGTAAGAAATGGCTTCAGAATCCTAGTAGCGCTATGATTGAGGTTATTTCGAATATCCAAGATATTTGTAACTTCTTGTTACAAAAAAGTATCCAAAAACGGTTATTGAAAGAATATGTAAAAACAATAATTATTATTTTAGTGGATCTCAATTTTTTAAACTGTATAAATCATAAAGATCTGTTAAAAAAACAATTAATTAATTTAGTAGTAAAATTTTTATCTATAACTATTGTAAAGATATTAACAGTTTGACTGCCCACCGGTTTGAGGCTCCTCTGGGTAGGAACCGTTCAGTTTTTTTTGGAATTTGGGCTTTGTTTTGGCAAAATATGCAAAAGTAACTATGTTGTTCCATAATTTTTTATGAAAAAAAAAATTTTAATTAATAAAAAAAAATTTAGCACGCCTTAGGGCGAGAAGGGCACCTGGGATGAAATTTTCAATCTGGGTGCCCTTCTCGCCTTGGGGCGTGATTAAGTTTTTTGTGTATTTTAATTATTTATTATAATATAAACATTCAAAATCAACAATAGCGAACAAAATGAATATCTTCATTATTCAGAAGAACAATTAAAAAAAATAAAACATGAAATGTAACGAAAATAAAATTTAAGAAAAACGACTTTTGAAATAATTCTTTCATGCATCATGATATGCATCAAAACACTCCACACAAAGTCCTGGCTGATCTTCACAGCGGAGACATTGCCAAATACTGTCTGTTCTTTTCTTATTTTCGTAGTTTTGACGGTGCTTCCGCTTTATTCTGCCTTTAGCAGTTGGTAAGATCAGTAATTTTGCTGGTTTTATGCGGAGCTTCTCGAGGATTTCGGGGCTGTAAAGACACGTTTTTCTGGGGCAATAATATCATGCTGCGCCTGAGGACGTAAAGTAATATCCACGAGTGTAGGCTAGCGAAAGTGTGATAAAGGCTGTTCGTCTTCTTCATCCGAGGACTGCTCCTCATCATCTCCAGGGTCGAAGTCATCATCGCTGTCAACGTCCCCCCACAATAACTCCTCATCCTCATTATCAATCTCACTTAGATTCGCACTTTTCCGTTGCCTCTTAGGCCTAGAAGCGCCTGCTTCGGAGTCCATAGTAAAATTGTAATATACAAGTCAAAACAACAGAAAACACGAAACCGCGGGTTCGTAGGTACGCACGATACACTTGCGCGCGAGGCCACTGCGTAAACAACCTCTCTTCGCCGAAGCCGGCGGCGCACCGGCTCATAGAACTGGCAACGGCGCTAGCCCGCCTCAAGGCGAGACGGGCGTCCCGCGCCTGCACCCACTTCCCGCCCCAGGGCGAGATGGGCAGTCAAGCTGTTAATAAGATATTGTGTGGAAAACGAGGAGTTGACGATAGAAATGATCATTTACAAGTGGATGCTCATAACTATTACTTAAAATCAATTAAACTTAAAAAGTAATAAATAAAACGATTAAACCTTGCACTAAACTAAAGGTATAGGTAAAAATAACTTTCTCAACTTAGATTACCACTTGATAATTTATGTTTGTTATTGCAATCGTGGGCGTGGGCCGTATGGTTCCGGCTTAGAATAGACCACCCCATTTCTTCCGGTGGGTGTCGTACGAGGTGACATTTTTTTATACCTTCACAATTAAACAACTTTTCCAAAAAACAAGAATGTCACATTGTAGTCTTCGGATTGGAAAGTACATGTTGTGTACTTACTTAAAGTAAAACCGTATTACTTAAAAAGTTATTGCAATTTATAAGTGTGATACTTAGTTTTGCAGGCCATTTTTAAACAGAAAGTTGGTAGTTGTACCAATGTTTCTGACCACCCCGAAAGGTATTACGGCTCATATCATGGGCGCTTGCATTCCCGTAGTAGAACTTGTATAATATACGAGCTTTTACCCGCGACTTCGTCCACATAAATTATACCAGATTTTAAGTCAGATGACAAGCTATCAAACAAAAAAAGATTCATCAAAATCTGTTTAGTAGTTTTTGCGTGATACTCGAACAAACAAACACCCAAACAAACGAACAAACAAACAAACAAACAGACGGACAAAAAATCCAAAAATTGGTGATTTGGAATCAGGGACATCTAAAAATCATATCGTAATCTTTTTTTTGTAAATATCTTCAATGTACAGACACACTTCTGTTACAGTTTTATAATAGTTCAGATGTAATATATTTAATATACTTTTATGTTTACAAATAAAGTGGTAGGTAATCTAAGGTAAGAAAGTTTCTTTTTACAAAAACATTTTATTAGTTTTGAAGTCTGTTTAACTAAATATTTTTCAGTGTTTAAATGTATAGTTGCTCCAAAACGCATCCCTCAGATTTTCACCCAGTCAAAATGGGACAAATTCAGGGGTATGCATAACCTCTAAAAGAATCATCCAAATCGGTAAGCCGGAGTTATCGCGTAACAGACATACAAAAAAAAATTAGAGAACCTCCTTCTTTTTTTGAAGCCGGTTAAAAATAGTTGTTACTACTACTTGTTGTTGTTAATTAATTTTATTTGTAACTTTTATTTTCTATGGTAGTGATGTTAAAAGTCCTCTTCTAGACAAATTAATGAACAAAACACGAATGTTTTTCTATAATTAAGCGAGGAGATCCCTCGACCAGCAACCACTTTCGTCTTCGTCATCAGATCAGCCCCATGTTACAATAATAATGTATTGTAGGTAATCGGAACTAAACTTGAGTGTAAAATTTCAACTCAATCGGTTGACGGAAAATTGCAAGATTCGTTTGTTAGTTAGATATATTATTATAGGTACTATAGACACAGTTAATTGAATTAACCATAAAATATAATATTTGTTTAAGCATAAGCGTAAACATAATATGTTTACGCTTAGCTTTACGCTTACGTGAGCATATTATGCTCACAACTATATTCCCCGAGGGGGTAGTCATGGATATTCTGAAGCCTCAGAATTACTACTTAGAATTAATAAATATTACATGTTTTTACCTATACATAAAAACAAATGTAAACACATAGATAGAATGATAGCTGATACAGTTCAAAAAAAAATTCACAATAAAAGTTAGCTTTGTTGTTATTTTGACTTGTTTTATTTAAAATAATTTGCCAATTATTTCCAAATGTACCTACCCATTTTTGAAAACATGTTTCATGTGTTGTGTGTTAATGTTTGCTTCGCCTGGATTCTTAATTATTTGTTGTTATCTCCAAAGATAACAACAAATAATTAAGAATCTAGGAGAAGCAATTGGAAAAAATTTTATAATTTTCCTGCGGCTACAGCCGTAGTTGCTTATAGTTCCAAGTACATCTACCGGCGGCGCTTCGTTTCTGTTGCTCCCTAAAACCGTCAAGAGGGGTCTCTATTTCCGGTATAAAAAAAGTACTCTTTGGTCGCTATCGCGGGTTGGCGTATGAGTAAGACCATTCAGCCTTTAAATCATATTCTCTTTGTTTAAATCTACAGAAGTGCGATTTTTGAAAATCATCCGAGCGATTTGGCAGTAGAAAATGTCAAAATTACTATGGAGATTATGCATCTTTCTACTGCCAAGTCGCTCGTATGATTTTCAAAAATCGCATACACCTATGTGCACCCAGAGTGCACCCCGAGCGCAACTTTTCGCACTAAACGCCGTTCAGCACTGGTAGCATGCACACCCGCGATAGCCGTGATATGGCTTTATCACGTCTTCTATCTCGTTCGTTCGCACGCAAAAGAACGAGATAAAAGACGTGATAAAGCCGTATCACGGCTATCGCGGGTGTGCATGCTAGAAGCAGAAAACGTTGTTAAGAGACTAACCCTAACTTTTGGAGTATTTCACTTCTGCGTTCCCAGATTTTGAACAAAATTTACAGTCATCGCGAAAAACGGCAATTTTCACAAAACTTTTTTTCATCCCATTCGACCCTCTTACTGATAAGGAACAAAAGTCTCTATAGGGTCAACCGAGGTCAAGGTACTAGAACTCTCAGAAAATGCAAAATTAGTTTTGTCCCCTGTACCTTAAACAGTTTTTAAAACGTGTTATCATGTAATTGGCGCTGTATAATTTAAATGTTGTATTAGAAATTAAGTAATTTGCTGTATGATATCCAATAAAGATAAATTAAATTAAATTCCCATACATTTTAGTGTGGAAATACCGAAATCACCTTTTTTTTGAGATTTCAAGTTTGCTCCCATAGTAAAAGTTGTTCAGTTTGATGGTTTGAACAACCCCTGAAAATTTGAAGGGTTTACAAAATCATTACTATAGGTGATTTGGTTCTGTCCCTACTAAAATGTAAGGGAATTTAATTTTGCATTTTCTGAGAGTTCTAGTACCTCGACCCTGGTTAACCCCATACACTTTTGATCCTTATCAGTTAAGAGGTTCGAATGGGATGAAAAAAAAGTTTTGTGAAAATTTCAATTTTTCTCGATGACTGATATACATTTTTTTCAAAATCTGTGAATGCACAAGTGAAATACTCCAAAAGTTAGGGTCAGCGCACACCCAGCGTAAAACTGTTCGAGCATGCGCGAGCAGGTTTCATTGATTCAATTGATAATGAACTCTATTTCCATTGAAATAAAGTTGAAAATAGCTTGCAAGTGATTAAATCCCTTCAGCGTCTGTTCGAGTATGCTCGCGTATGCTCCTCGCGGCGACGGGAGCAGTCGCGAGCATGCGCGCTGATGCTCGAGCATGTTCGAGCATACGCCCGTGTCGATGCTTGCGATCCGTCGGTTAGTCTCCTCACAACGTTTTCTTGTAGCTATAATGCTTGTAGCAGCTGCCCTTTGTGACCCATCTTAAGTTTTCACCTGTATATACAATTCTGGATTCTCTAAAATCTATCCTATTACTATTATTAAACTGAGAATGTTTGTTTGTTTGTAACAGCATCACGCAAGAACTATAGAACCGATTTCGATTAAAATTTTTTGATAGCTTATGATTTGACTTAAAATCTGGTAAGTATACAGGGTGTACAATAAAATGGGACAGCTACTTAAAGGGGTGCTTCAGACCATCAAACTTAACAACTTTCCCTATGGGACCAATATCGAAATCGCGAAAAAAAAATCTGCTCTCCCATACAAAACTGCAAACATAACTCGACTGAAATGTATGGGACAGCAGAATTTTTTTTCGCGATTTCGGTATTGGTCCCATAGAGAAAGTTGTTCAGTTTGATGGTCTGAAGTTTAAGTAGCTGTCCCATTTTATTGTACACCCTGTATAATTTGTGCGGACGATGTCGCGGGTAAACTCTAGTGTTAAATATTCCTGGGGTCTGAGATTTACTAAATATAACACATTCAGTTAATATTATACAATACACAAATAAAATTTAATTACATTCAAATAAATAAAAATAAGAGATTAAATCCTTTATTGCACACAAAAAACAGCTGCAATGAGAAAAAAAATATTGTTGTACCTACTTAAATAAAATTAATGATTACAGACTACATAACAGATCTACTATAATAAAAACTGTCTTCATGTCCTCTTCCTTTTCAATGATTTCTTTTCTTTATTTGCCTTATAAGCTAAATTCATTTTCTGCATATTTTCTTTGTGTATTTTATCATGATCAACTATTCTGTTAGGATAATCTTCCCCGATTATGCACCCAGCAGCTCTCTGGACTGATTTCGAGGACTTCCACGGCTCATAGATGAATTCAGTGGGATATTTCTTCAGTTCTGGTACATACTTCCTTATGTAAAGCCCCTCCTTATCAGTTTTCTTGCCGAAAGCTACAGGACTGTACACTCTAAAGTATTTATAAAAGAAGGCCGATGCAGAAAGCCACATCCAGTTGCCAGCGTTTAAAGACCAGTCGTAGTCAAGCAAATAATCTTCGAAAACTTTGGCACCTTCTTCCCAGGATATCCACAAGTCACCCCTGGTTAAAAAGCAAGCGACCATGTGTCGTGCCAAATGGTGGATCCACCCTTCTTGTTTAAGCTGTCGCATGATGGCGTCAACAAATGGGTAGCCGGTCCTGCCTTCAGCCCATGCTTTTAAATGCTCATCGTTTTTTCCCCAAGGTATTTGAGTGCAGACTGAATTGCCAACCATTTTATCAAAGTTTTCTGTGCCAGCTCCAGCTGTGTAGTAAAATTCTCTCCACATTAACTGGCCTAGTAGCGAAACTGGTGGCTCTGAATGCTTTCCTCCGCTTTCAACTTGTTTCAGTTGGTGATAGAACAGTTTTGCTGATACGCATCCGTGGCTTAAGTAGGGACTTAGGACTGGGTTCCAAGCTGTTTGGTGACGAGTTAGGTTTCTCAAATTTACGGACCCATTCTTTTCTGGTCATGTATATTGTAAGCCTTTTTAGGCCTTCCGTCTCCCCCCCTGGGTATTTACAAGGCATCAATGTAGATTCATCAAGAAACTCATCGAGTTCCGGCACATTGTATTCTGTTGAGTTCATATCTGGCGGCTTACAGTGTTCAGAAATCTCTTTAGTTATTTCTATCGTCTCCTTCACTTTAACATCGTTGACTAAAGATAGAAACTTTTGATACGTCAATGGAACGCCTCCGTTATTCTTTTTCAAAACGCTGTGAACATCATATACTGTATGCTGAACTCTCTTTACTATAAATATATCTTTCTTTTCAGCTATTTTCTCTATAGCTTCATCTTGTTGTACTATTTCCGGATCTATATCAACTTGTGAGGTCAAAAACTTGACTTGCCACTTTTCAAATAGCTTCGGAAGCAATTCCTCTGTGTTTCCTCTCAGTATGTAGAGGCGAGAGTTAAGTTTCCTCAGGTTTGCATCTAAATCTTGTAAACTTTGTACTAAGAAGCGAAGTCTGTTTGCACCAATTTTACTTTTAATGTCAGGATTTATTATGTAGATAGGTCTCAGGTACTGTTTGCGGTTTTCGGCCTGGAATAAAAAAGAAAGCGGACAATTTTAAAACAAATTTAAAAAATTGCGTGGGCACTTGGCTGGGTACTGGGTAGGTAGGTAGGTACTAACTTCGTTAATAGCGTTGCGAAGAGCAAGGTTGTCGTGAATACGTAAATCTAAGCGAAACCAATGAACGACTGATGGTGTTTTAGCCATTACTGAATATTTCGAGTTAAACGAAGACTTCGGAGGTGTCTCTTACTAATTCTAAACCAAGATTTTTCAATGCCGCCAAAAAAGAAATGGGATGGAATGACAAGACCGTCTGACACTGACAGTCTGACCAGTGTTGCCAGCGGGATCTTGTCAAAAGTAACCGGAAATAGATAAAAAAGTAACCTTTTGGTGTGAAAAGTAACCTTTCACTTACAGAAATATAAACAATTCATTAGCGTTTTCCATTTTAAGTTGCATTTTTCATCCGATTGATTGATCAAGCGAGTAAGTGAGACGCTTAATTTAGTCATTTGTGATTTGGTCTCAGATTTGTCATACATTAATTCGAGGGAGAAAAACATGTTTCAGGAGTAGCATTCACTACATTACGATCGTTTTGGGTTTTAAAACATTGCGAAAAATATGAAAAAGCATTCTGTTTTATGGAGAACAAAGAATTTTAAAATTGATTATACAAATTCCGAAAAATCACCAAAAAGTAACCTTTTGAATCGTGTAACCTAAAAGTAACCTAACAGAGCTAAAAATCACCTAAAAGGTTACAAAAGTAACCTTCTGGCAACACTGAGTCTGACAGATGACAGACAAGACAGCTGTCAAAATGCCAGGCTGGCATTTCAGTTTCTGTTCAGAAATAAACCATCTTTGGTTTTAATTTTAGGTTTAGAGCCTGAAAAAAAGCACAGTATAAACACACAGCAAAAGTGTTTACACGGTGCTTTTTTTCAGGCGCCGCCGCAGAATTGGCACCGCGAAATTGTCATCGTCTAATCTAAACCTACCATTATGGTGCAGTGCATCCAAGAAGCTTGCAAGTTGCAAGGTATTGGTACAGGCAAAATATATTGTTAGATCCAGATTAGATCTCTATTTTAGAATAAAGGAGATCATTCCTCTGAGCTATGAGCGTATAAAACTGTGGTATAAAATAAAATCTCGAAAATCTCGATTCCGAGCACTCGTTCAAAAACGTAGAAAAAGAAAACCCCAAAGATAAAATGAAAACCCAGTGAAAACCCCATGAAAACCCTTATACTTTGTAAAATTTTGCTTGATACCCACATTGATACCTGTGACATCTGTCACATACGTACATTTTTGAGGTAAGTCTCTGTCACTCTTATTTCTTACGCATCGCTCCGTCCTGCTGTCACAGGTATCGAGCAAAAATTTTCAAACTATAATTATCGTTCAAAAACTTTACAAAACTAACTGGCCCTGACCATTATCCGGTACTGTCTTTTCGTACCTAGGTTTACATATTTCCTCCGCTGCTGCCCTTTATGGAAATTTGTTTCACTTCTGAATCCTTTAGACGACCTCATTCGCGGGACCATAACCCAAATTCTAAATTGTACCCTTGACGATCGCAGCTGGGACCAGGCATCCCTCCCGATCCGTCATGGAGGCCTGGGCGTGAGAAAAATTTCGAGTGTCGCTCTGCCTGCATTCTTGTCCTCCGGCTACAGTACCCGTGACCTCTTCGGCAAAATAATTAACCCGTCACTCGGTGATGTAGAGGTCACATACTTAGCTGAAGCCAAGGATGCGTGGTCACAAGCCTGTCCGAGCCAAAATTTTCCTCCAAACCCAAAATCGCAAAAGCATTGGGACGAGCCGATCTGCATCAAAGTTCAAAAGAACTTAATTGACTCCGCAGTAAACCCCGCAGATCGTGCTCGTCTCCTTGCTGCCGGCGAACACGAGTCTGGCTACTGGCTACACGCGGTGCCCTCTCCAAACATCGGGACCCTACTGGACAGGACAACTCTGTCCTTGGCCGTCTGTCTGAGACTTGGGGCCAGGACAAACGAGCCGCACCGCTGCAAGTGTGGAGTGGGAGTGGACAGCCTCGGCCACCACGGCCTCTCCTGCCTATTTATTGCCGGTCGCAACTCCCGCCACGCCTGCCTGAATGACGTGATCCACCGGGCCCTTGCCAGCGCCAACGTGCCATCCATCCTCGAGCCGAAACGTATCGTGCGTGGCGATGGCAAGAGACCCGACGGAATGTCACTCATTCCTTGGAAACGTGGCAGACCGCTGGTGTGGGACGCCACATGCGCGGATACTGTGGCGCCCTCACATCTCCCTGCCACCTCTCTTAGAGTAGGCGCGGCGGCTGCCTCTGCGGAGGGCAAGAAGAGGCGCTTATATGCAGCCCTGGGTGAGGGCTACATATTTGCACCATTCGCGGTGGAGACCCTGGGACCTTGGGGCCCGGAGGCACGACAACTGTTTAAAGAGCTGTCTTCACGCCTGGTAGAGGTCTCGGGCGATAACAGGGCCGGCGCTTACCTCGGGCAACGTATCAGCATCGCGATACAGCGAGGTAACGCCGCCAGCGTCCTGGGCACTCTCCCGCTCGATAGCGACCTCGAATGCATTTTCTATCTATCGTAAGATAGATGGAAGATGCATTCGACTGTGCGGCGGCTCCCTGTAAATCTGTATATATTATACTTACGCGTACTATTAAGATTGTAAATTTGTATATATACCCTCTTTTTAGCCTCATTTCTTATATTTGTATATACTCTGTAAATTACAATCGGATACTTTTAGATTTAGTTTAGTTAATAGTATATTTAGATTAATAATATTATGTTAACATACTTATGTTGTTGTGCAAATAAATATTATACATCATTCAAAAACTTTTGTTTACACATTCGACATTCCTGATTCAGGTTGCCATGACAACGAACGCTCGAATTTGTTTTCATTTTCCATTTGACCGAACACGAGTCGAATGTTGAACTGTTGAATGTCATTTCGTTTTGATTGGCTGAAAAAGTATTGTCATTCAAAAAACAGCCAATCAAAATATTCCTCTTTATAAAAAGTTTCTTGGTTTCTGTTCATTTTGTGCATTGAGAACAAATCAAAATTTTGCGTCAGTTGAGAAATTATTTTGATAATTATTTTATTTGATTTAATAGGATTCTGCCTCATAAAAACATGATAATAGAAAGAATAAGATATTTCACGGGTATGGCTATTGTTTAAAATACATTCCCCATACCGGCAAACAGGCATGTGTCTGCATAATGCCAAAAGTTATCGAGTTAACAGTTGAACTGGATGTGCAAAGAGTAAGTTTATGGTTTTAGCGGTTTGTTCTCTTATTCTCTAGTCTATATAATAATATTTTCACGACTATACTCCCTGAGGGAGACAGAACAATTCAAAATATACCATGAAGTTAGAACCAAGAAAGTACTTGACAGAAGTTATAAGAAAAATATACCGTAATATTTCAATAATAAAACCTAAATTTCGGTGTCAGGAAATACTAGAGAACTTGTGAACAAATTAGGTGGACCTAGCTTGTCCGAGAAAACGACAAAAATCAAGTTTCTTTGATAATATGTTAAGATAGACAGTCGTAGTCGAAGCTATAACGCGTCGGAAAAAACATCACCGAACTCTGGGGTGATAAACCGTGTCAGTATACACGCACACAGAGATAAGTTGTATGATGCCTCACGCACACCAACCTAAGGGGCTGTTTAAACAGAAGTGACGTGGCGCGGACGTAGTGCGGGCGGGGTGCGGCAAAATAAACCTTATAGTACGTAGCATAGAGTCGTTTGGAGAATTACGCCCGCGCTTCCAGGCGACGTCGCCTGGTGGCGGGGCGCGATTTTTCTTTACGTCAAAAACGACGCTATGCTACGTAATATAAGGTTTATATTGGTGTTACTTTGACTATCTGCTACCGCCACGCGTCTCTCCTGTATAAACCCTATCTAAGAAAGTTGGCTACTTTTTTGTATATACGGTAGAAGCGTGAGGCTCTATCTAGACATAATATTTATACTTTATCTAAGTCTAGATTGTTCAGGCCAATAGGGATGATGACTGATCCTGGAAATCCATATATTGTGACGAATTACAGAAATAGGCTAAATTTAATAGCAAAATGTTCAAACGAAATTACAATCAAATAGAAAACAAAAAAGTTATAAGCTATTGAAAAATGTTTTTTATCATCTTCTATCTCTTTCATGCAAAACAGATGTTTGTATGACACTGCGTTATTATTTGTATTAAAATACGAGGGTATGACGTCACTCCCTTTATATCTGCCTCTCGCTCTAACCGTAAATTTTAAACCCTTATATTTCGGTTATTTTTGAAGATATTAAAAAATCTGTTTCACTTTGGTGTTTAAGATATCAAACAGTTTTTAAAAAAGAAATAAAATAAAAATTGTCATCATCCCTATTACAAGCTTCTACATATCATCATTGTGTGATCAAAATCTGCTAGGAGACATTTTCGACGAAACACTTTTTATAAGGAACTTCAAGCAGTGAAAAATGCCGGACACTGCCTACAAAAAATAGAAATTGATAAGGCACATGCGAAACGGAGTCTAGGGCTCCAAACAACTTTAGCCGCGTACATGACTTTTTGGTTAATAAAATGCATTCTTCTTCTTCTTCTTATCGTGTGGGCAGAGCCCTGGTGTCAGAGTTTTTTCAGACCGCCTTACAGCCTCTGAGGTGGTTTTTATGTAACGATTACTACCACCAGAGATAGTAGCCGCAGCCACGGCCGCGTGGTAGCAGTAGTAGTAGTAATAAAATGCATTGACACCCAAAAAGAGAAAATATAAAAAAAAAGAAAAGAGAAAAGAGAAAAAAAAGAGTTTTTATCCTTTGTTCTGAGATTATATTTTCTTTGTTTCAAAAACATAAATACAAGCGTTTCAATTGTAGTGTCAGTCTAAGCTACAGGTAATCACCGAGGTTACCAGAGGGCAATAGAGGGGGTTCGGTAAAAAGTTGGTGGGAAGCAGGGAGTGTCTGTACTGTATGTAGTACTAGATACTCTTTCTTATACTGTGGCTTAGGTTTAGGTGCATTAACATCAACAATGCAATCTATGATAGAAGACATCATGACCATGGCCAAATTACTAGGTAGGTATTGATGATGTAGCCTTTTGTTCCGAGCTGGTTCCTCTTTGTTTGGTCTTGTGGTTTATAAAATGTCCCTTAGCTCGGTGTGTCGCTAGACATAGGACTCCTCCAACTGCTTCCATTGCTCTCTGTCTGCCGGGACTCTTGTCCAGTACGGTCCCAGGCAGTGCCGGATTAACCATATAGGCAAAGTAGGCACGTGCCTACGGGCCCACCAACGCCGAGGGGCCCCGTGGCTCGTGAGAAAAAAAAATCGTTTTTGTATTTAAATTGATTAAACAATTAAGGAAAGAAAAAAAATTATTTTTTCCTTTTCATAACGTTTCCTTTAATGATATCCCACATAATAATTTTAGAATAATTAAAACTTTTGACTCCTAAGCTCAATTATAATAATAAATCTTTTTTTGACTGCACTCTTCTAATTGGGCCCTTAATTGATATAAATAACGAAGTTTCAGCTTAATATATGAATTTTATATATTATATAAAAATCTCTTTTTCTCCAAGATAAACAAGTTTACGAGTGTTACAGACAGATTGACGGACAGACATCGAGGTGATTCAATAAGTGTTCCGTTTTCCCAATGTTGTTATGGAACACTACGCAGACTACACTATAGGTTTTGGATCGTGTTGCAACATCCGTAATTTTAGTAGATATGTGCTGTTTTATTGCGACCACCTAATCTGGACCACAATGGAAAAAAATCATTGTTACGCCCATGGGCAGGGGGGCCCCAAGACTTGCATTGCCTAGGGGCCTCTGCATGGCTTAATCCGGCCCTGGTCCCAGGGTCAGGCGAAGATCATCCTCCCATCTCCTTAATAGTAGGTATTAATAATACATTAATTGTATCCAGGTGTCATGCCCCGGCGTGTGGCTATGCCAGGACGGCCGGGTCTCCCTCACGGTGTTTGCGCTCGGGACCAGCTACCAGAGCTGCATGCTGCACCCCATCTTCCCCCTCATGTTCAAGGATGTCTTCTATTTCCGCAAACGCTTCCATGAGACATGCAGTCTTAATAACATTTGCTGTTTGTTGAGTAAGTTCAATTTTGTAACTCTTTTTTTTATTCATAATGGGTTTGCGTATAAAAGTCCCTTAAAAAAAAAATGGGTTTGCGCTTGGCTTCAGCTCACCTGATGGAAAGTGTAGATGAAGCCGAGGATGTAGCGCGCTCGCCCAGAAAAAGCCTATTTACTCTTCTTTTTAAAATATCCTGATTGATGTATCCTGACATATGGAACAGAGACATAGTCGCTCATTCAATGCCTTTTAAAAAGGCTGAAAGTCAGTTTTTCGGAGTTTCCCTGTGAGATCGAATCAAAAATGAAGAGATCCACAGAAGAACCAGAGTAACTGACATAGCCCAAAGAATTGCTAAACTTAAGAGGCAGTAGGTGGGGCACATTGCTCACAGAACCGATGGTCGATGGGGCTGAAGAGTTCTGGAACCCGTTGGATAAGGGCAGCGCAGGACCGGTCGTTGTGGGAGGCCTATGTACAGCAGTAGACGTCCATCAACTGAGATGATGATGATAAATTGATAATGAACTTAATGACAGTTGAAATAGAGTTGAAAATAATTCTACTTACTAGAGATATATCCCTGTGAGGTGTGCTCGCGTTATCTCTTGCACCCTATTTTCTACTCTTTTTCAATTGTCATTGAGTTCATCATCAATTAATTAATGAAATCTGCTCGAACAGTTTTCCGCTAGACGTGCGCTGACTCTAACAATCGCGGCGATTCGGTTGCGGCGCAGTTCTTTGCAAAGTTGCAACATCGCCTATATGCTTTAAAATCGTTTGTGTGATGTGGCTCTAATAATTGTCTGTTTATCTGTGGTTTGTAATTTTTCATAATTTTTTTTTTATTTGTGTACAATAAAGAATTTAAGAATCTCTATATTATAATGATATCTTGACTATTATAAAACAGTAAGGGACAACCGCCGCTCTCCGTTGAAAAAATACCTTAAAATGTATAGAAGTTTTGGCTGCAGTCAAATTTGTAATAAATTATGAGGTTTTATTTAACGAGTTATTTAATCATTTATTATTAATAAATTATAAAAAAGCAGCAACCCCAACATGGCTGTCAATGTTGTTTAGTAGGAGGAGGTAGGAGGTGTTGCAAGCACAATGTTTTTTTTTATATAAAAATGATAAAAACTAATAAATCATTATAAAATAAACTAATGCCTGCAGTAAGTTTCTGGTGTTCCATAGTCCATAATAAAAATAGAAGGACAGTTATACATTTTTGGGTATTATGTGCCAGATGTCCTTTGAAAAAAGAATTTAGTTTGTTTGTTTGTTTGGGTGTTTGTTTGTTCGAGTATCACGCAAAAACTACTGAACCGATTTTGATGAAACTTTTTTTGTTTGGTAGCGTAACATCTGACTTAAAATCTGGTATATAATTTATGCGGACGAAGTCGCGGGTAAAAGCTCGTTTTATTATAAAGGGGCTGACACTTTATTAAGGGGATGATCAGACCATCAAACTGAACATCTTTCTCTATGGGACCAACATCGAAATCGCGAAAAAAAATCTGCTGAACAGCAAATTTTTTTTGGTGATGATGTTGGTGCCAGAAAGTTATTCAGTTTGACGGTCTGATCAACCCCTTAAAAAAGTGTCAGCATATTAAGAAGGAACCTATAATTACAGAAAACGAAACAATATACTGTGAACTGGTGCAATGGTGTGAAGACTGCCAGTCCGGGGGGGCGACGGTCCTGGCTCAATACCTCGGCACCCTCAACGATATTCTGTTCCCGCCCAACATGTGCTCCAACGAGGGCGTCGACCTGCTCATGAGGAGGTCAAGGGAGTTCCCTGTACGTTTGCTTAAGTTTATTATTATAGAGGTGTTACTTGGGAATGTTCCTCTATTGAAAAGGGAAGATCTTCCACCAGACTATGTGTGAAGCCTGGGGACCGGCCGTGGTCCATCAGTTCTTAGTTGGACCTTGTATATGTATCGAATCTCTGTTATTATTTCTCTTGCGCGATTTATGTCTCGCATTCGATTGTGAACCTTATGTGAGTAGGTTACGAGTTACGTATTTAGGATGAACGTTGTCTTTGTATGGAGCATATTTCTGAGAGCGATGGTATCGCCATCTGTTGGCATCTTTGCTATAACTTGTGGATGCTGCTAAATTGTTTGCATTACTACTTCGTGACCGAGGACATTTAAAAGGACTGGAATGTCAGCGGCAATGTATGGCAGATGAGCTCAACCGAAGCATACTAAGGTGACATTAGACTGTAATGTCTCTGATGATTGGGACATGATTGTGCCATTTTTTTTGTTTTTTTCTTGACATTCTTGTTTTTTGGAAATGTTGTTTAATTGTTTAGAAATAAAAAAAAATACGATTGAGGGCAACACAAGCATAATAGGCTCGGTACCCTTTTAATAGAGTAGGGTAGAAAGGAATGGTAAATAAAAAAGAATTAATGGTAACGGAAATGTTTAAAAATTCTTGAAATTCTTCATGTTTCAGGGCATTCTCTCACCTAAAATCGAGATAACGACCAAAGTCCGTATTGATGAGGTCTGGGACACGGGGTATAGTCCGATGCCCAAGCCTGTCAAAGTGAAGACTTGCAACTGCGACCAAGACTCTGAAGGAGTCCGACAGAAACAAGTCTGCCACACTCCCATGTATCACAGGTTTGTATGTTATATTATTATTATTGAGGTCTATACCGCGGGGTCTAGTCAGATGTCCAGGCCTATCAAAGTCAAAGTGAAGTTCTGCAACTGCGCCCGTGACACTGAAAGAGCCCTACAGAAATAGGTCTGCCACACTCCCTTGTATCACAGGTTTGTATGTTATATTTTTATTTTGGGGTCTGCACAGCGGGGTCTAGTCAGATGTCCAGGCCTATCAAAGTGAAGTCTTGCAACTGCGCCCGTGACCCATGACTCAAACAGAAATAGGTCTGCCACATTCGCACAGGTACTTTTATTATTATTGAGGTCTGCACCACAGGGTCTGACACTGAAAAAAAGAGGTTATCACATGTATGCTAAGTGAGTGCGAGTGAGATAGACACAGGGTCCGAATTAATATGCTGAGAGTTTTTAAGAGGATGATCAGACTATCAAACTGAACAACTTTCTCCATGGTACCAACATGTACACAATCGCTTAAAAAATCAACTGTCCCATACATTTGGCTCGAGTAGGTTTACAGTTTTGTATGGAACAGCAGATTTTTTTTCGCGAAATCGATGTTGGTGCTGTAGAGAAAGTTGTTCAGTTCCGCGGTCTGATCATCCCCTTAAGGGTTGAACCGCATCTACCAGCACCGCACCGCATTTTTCCGTCGCTCCATCCTTTTCAGTCACTTAGGAACGTCATTTGCTAGGGCGAGAAAGATAGCGGGAATGCGATCGCACGCGGCAGCACGGGCAGTGCTGCGAGCTTTCTCTGTCTAGCCACTGACGTTCCTGAGCGAAAAAAAAGGATAGAGCGTGAAAAAATGCGTTTCCGAGTCGAGGTTCAACCCTAAAAAAGTGTCAGCATATTAAGATGAACTTGATATACGCCACCGAGAGGTCAAAATAGGTGGGAGATGTCCACACTAGTACAGTACGACCAGGAAAATAAGTCACCTCGTCAATCTTCATTTGCGCAGAGCAGACCCGAGTCCCCGTCAAGAACCGAAGTCATTTAGTAATCAAAGGGTGCAAAGTAGGATAGCAGCGAAAAGGGCGCGGAAACAATTAGCCAATAGCGGCAAAGCATTGAAGGTGGCACATTCTGTTTGGCAAATATCATTTCGCGCGCTATTTAAATTTGTCTACTGCGCAGGTACCTCGGGCGCTGTCCTATTGCCATCGCTCGTGCGATCATGCGTTCGTCCGACGAAAATCATTGTGCCACTGTGCGTTTAAACATACTTATATCTGAATAAAAATAGAACAATTCGATCGCATCTCATGATAGCACGACCTTCTATAGGATATTCCGCAGATATAAGTATGTTTAAACGCACAGTGGCACAATGATTTTCGTCGGACGAACGCATGAACGCGCGAGCGATGGCAATAGGACAGGGCCTTATAAACCTGGTACTACTGTACACACGGCGACACATGACGCTACGCAAAACAAAACCAAAATAAGCTGGCCGCGCGTAGGTAGAGTAATGTATAACGTCGCGCGGCCAGCTTATGTTTGTTTTGCGTAGCTTGATGTGTCGCCGTGTGTACGTAGATGTAGATACGAACTTTTTCTTATACTGTGGCGTTAATTAACTTCTGTGGTTTCCAACACCGAGGCTCAACAATACGTTTTGTTTTCAATGTCCTAAAAATATACTGGTCTCTTGCAGAGTGAGATGCACAAAGCGACACAGATCACGTTCACGGTCGAGCAGCTCGCGATCGTTGTGCAGTTTGAATAAAGAAGTCGACCCTCCTTGTGAATTCCGCAAGTAAGCTTTAGACTAACGTTCAGTTGCAGAAACGCTCATTAAAGTTAATCCTCCATTAAATCACTGGCTGTCACTTTTTGTCTTGTTGACGTAGTTAAAGCTACCTCGGACGAGATTTAATGGAGGATTAACTTTAATAAGCGTTTCTGCAACGGACAGTAAGTCCTTTCAATCTCAAGTCACATGAGCAAATAAACCACAGAGAAAGCGCTTCTGAGCAGCGCACTGCATGATCACGTGTCACAACGCATATACAGGGTGTAACAAAACATGTAGTAATACTTAGTAGCGCTTCAGACCATCAAACTGAACAACTTTCACAATGGAGCCAACTTCGAAATCGCGAAAAAAACAGCTTTTTCGTAAAAAACTACAGCACCGACTTGACTCAAATGTATGGGACAGCTGATTTTGTTTCGCGTTTTAGAAGTTGGCTCTATTGTGAAAGTTATTGAGTTTGATGGTCTGAACATCCTTAAGTATTACTAGGGTGTTTTTTTACACCTTGTAGATTGTCCACTGGACGAACCGGTTTGGGAGATGCCAAAGATGGCACCAGATGGCAATACAGACGAGAGCGCAAGTTATAGCGAAGAAGCTAACAGATGGAGCTACCTATCGCCCTCGCAAATATGCTCCATACAAGACAACTTTCAAAGTACGAGTTTCAAATACGTAAACCGTAACCTACAACAAATAAGGTTCACAATCGAGTGCAGTACCTGAATATATAAATTATCACAGATCTCCCAAAACTCAGGTCAAGCCGAAAAACTAACAACCGTTGAACCACGGCCGATCCCCCGGTATCTAGATGCGCGCTAGCATATCTTCCCTTTTCAATGGCGGAACCTTCCACCTAATTAATTCATAGCGGTGAAACCGGCGTGAACTCGTCGGTGAAAGGTCACGCAACACCGCCGCGACTTGTGGCGTAGCGCGATCGAACCTATATGAAGTTTTGTCTCTGTGGTATATTTACTCATGTACTTAAGTTGTGCATTAGGCTGCTGCAGCTTAGAGGACCATAAAGTACCTACTTTTACAATTACAAACCCTAGATTTAAACCGTTAGATTGTGTACAGTCAGCATCAAAAGTAAAGTTGACGAACACGTCTGAACCTTATCCTCTTAAAAATTATTAGCGTAGCGACCCGCCCCAGCTTCGCACAGGTGGAATCTACAATACAAGTACTTACACACAAACCTTCCGAAAGAAATTATCTAAAGGACAGTGAAAACCGTATCAAAATCCGTTGCGTGGTTGAGGAGTTAGCGGATATACAGACAGACAGACGCGGAAAGCGACTTCATTTTATACTATGTAGAGAAGATGAGGAAAGATCATCAACTTTACTGATGCTGATCGTACTTAGCGTCTGTTTAGTGTCTGTAAAGTTTACCCATAAAAGAGTATGCATTCTAATTGCACAATGGATCATACTAGATTGGTAGACAAAGAAAATTAAAGCGCTTCTTCACCGCAGACAAGCGAGCTCACTATTTTTATTGTGTGCTTTATTTCTCGCATAGTCCTGGGACGAAATAGTGCGGATATCGTTTTGTCTATCACCGCAACGCCACGAGACGCCATTATCGCGACCACAGAATTTAAGACATTATAAGAGGGGTTAGAAGTGCAAAGTAGGCGTGGAACGCGTGCCACACGGCTATGCAATGATTTGTATAACACCATAGGGCGCGCGGCGTGGTGCGAGCGAGACGGCATAAGTAGTGGTAGCAGCGTGAGTGGGCGACAATGGTCTCCGAAGCAAAAGCGCTACTTTGCATTTGTAACCTCTCTTGTAATGTTTTGTGGTCGCGACTACCATGTGTTCAACGCCATTGTCGCGACTACCATGTACGCAACGTCATTGTCGCGACTGCCATGAGCACAACGTCACTGTCGCGACTACTACGAGCACAACGCTATTGTCTCGACTAACTCTTGCACAACGCCATTGTTGCGATTGTGACTACCACGTGCGCAACGCCTTGTCCGACTACCACGTGCGCATCGTTATTGTCGCGACTACCATGAGCACAACGCCACTGTCGCAACTAAGACTTGCATAACGCCATCGTCGCATCTAACACCTTCGGCATTACGTGGCGTCATATCGCTTACAATGTCAAATATACTATCCTGAGGAAACTTACTGTTCTAAAACAATTTCTCCCTATAGACCAAAGACGAAATCGCGCCAATCGGTGTGTCCATCACCGCGAAGACATTGTCGCGAATACCAAATGTACAACGTCGCGACTCCCACCGTCGACAGTACGTGGCGGGATATCGCTTACAGCGTCAATCGTAACGACAACCATAATAGCGATTCTGATTGCGATTTAAGGTGACTGTAGTGTAGACCAAATTTTCCATTATAGTCCGTCCAACATAGGATGGTGATTATGACAGATCGTTTTAGAAATGTGACACGTCCACTTTTACTGATATAACTGCTAATACTAGTATGGTATTGGCCTCGATTCGGAGTGTACCACGACTAAACTAAACTAAATGTATTCCTGTCACTTTCTAAAATAAGATTAAGAAAAGAGACAGAAAACCAACAGCTGACTTTAGTGCTGTCAAAGTGACGTTAAATGCGCAAAATAAGATGCCATCATAATGTACGCCAGCTTATTTAAGTCGTTTTTGGGCGTTTAACGTCACTTTGACAGCACTAAAGTCAGCTGTTGGTTTTCTGTCTCTTTTCTTAATCTTATTTTAGAAAGTGACAGGAATACATTTAGTTTAGTTTAGTCGTGGTACACTCCGAATCGAGGCCACTAGCTACCAATATAATAATAGGTAATGACTAGTAGCCATGTTTGATAGGCTTATTTCCGTATTAATACGGGAAAACAGTCTCCGTTTTACGCGTAGCAAAGAATAAAGTAGATAAAAGAATTGCTAAAGTCACTAATATGATAATATTTACGATCCCGTTATTTATGTCACACACCTAGAGAAAATGCTGTCACGTTGGACCTTGCGCGAGCGGCATTCAACGCGTGTTGTTAACGTTTTACTAGTTTTCTTTAATTATTTCACTTTCTGACAATATTTGAGCAATGAAAACAATGTGTATGTAAGCAATTATAATGAACTAGCTTTTACCCGCGGCTTCGCTCGCATTTAAGCCATTTACAAAGTATCCTATGTTACTTCTAATACCTCCAAGAATATGATCGGTTAAGTAGTTTTCGCGTGAAAGCCTAACAAACAAACTTACATTCACATTTATAATATTACGGATTTTAATTAATATTGTATAATGTCAATATTTGAAAAATATTGACATTATTTAGTCGCCGTTTCAAAGTCACGTCGTCCGACTAGATCTCATCTGTCACAATCACCATCCTATGTTGGACAAGACTATAGATATAATCGATAACTGAACAATATTTTGATATGAAGGCACTAGATGTTGGCGGAAGCGGGTAGGTGTAGGTAGTGTAGTGTAGGGTAATATAATCACTGCTTTACTTGTATTACCATAAAATACAACAAATATACAGGATGTTAGGGTAAACAGTTGCATTACTTTAAGGGGTCTATAATACTGAACAACTTTCCCGAAGAAACATATATGAAATTCGAAAAAAAAAACGACTTTCCATACTAAATGTCTTTTTTTTTTGCGAATTTGTTATACGTTTCTTAGGGAAAGTTGTTCATTATCATGCGTGCACCCACCCCTTAGCACTCTTACAGACGAGCGACACTTTGCGGTCACCGGGTGTCGCGGAGGGTCGCGCGACCGTCGCTCGACCGTAAACTCTATGAGCACGAGTCGCTGCGACCTACGGCGATCGCAAAGTGTCGCTCGTCTGTAAGAGCGCTTAAAGTAATGCAACTGTTTGCCCTTACACCCTGTATGTTTGGGAACATAATACATTTTACGTAACATTTCTGCTGTGAATTTCAAAGCAATTTAGTTTTATTAAAAATCTAAAATCAGCATCAAAAGTTGATGAACATTTATCACCTTAAACACACGAGTAAAATACTCCACAGAGCCAAAGCTTTTATCCCTTAGTTTTATCCTTAAAAGCTTTGGCTCTGTGGAGTATTTTAGACCACCAGACACACACCACCGCGCCTTGGACTAGTGTGCCTATCGTAGCGCGATTGAATGAAGCTTTGTCTGTGTAAGATATTTACTCATGTGTTTTTTTATTCTCTGTAAATTTTATTATATTATATAATTTTATTATATAATATAAAATAAATAATTTAATGTGCGTCCAACGAGATTAAGGTTCAGTTCAGAATTATTGTTCATCAATCTTTGTTTCTGATCGTACTTAGAAGGTTTTATTTGCGGTCAATTATTGGCTATGTGCACGACACTAGCGCCACACTAGCGCGGCGTAGCGCATGAACTATGTCGGCCAGCCGTGAATTATCTACACTATTATAGTACTGTAAAGGACTGTGTTTGTTCGAGGATTCTGCCAAAACTACTGGACCGATTTTGATAAAACTTTTTATATTTAAAACCTTATTATTAGTGTTAAAAGCTAGCTTATATTTTATTCCGGTACGATGACGGGAGCGGATGCGGACGAAGCCCCGCACAAAATCTAATTTGTATCGGAATTCCCATACAAACTTTTACCTCAGTTTTAACACCTTTGGGGGTTTAAAATGCGACAAGCCTTTTTTAAGTGAGCATCTAGATGCCAATAGAAACTTCCATGCCAAATGTAAAGTTAGTAGTCTTGACAGTTTTGGAGATTTCGTGTTAAGTTAGTGTGCGGATTTGCATAGATTCAAGCAAATCTGACACAGCTTCGCCGTCAGTAGTTCAAATTTCTGCCACAGCGGGCGCTGCGATCGACTTGACAGTTCCCAACACCCACTTCGCACATAGCCAATACAACATAGAATGTAGGTACATAGTTTGAATTGACCATAATACACAGTAGTTTAGTACTTATGTCGTTTAATCCATGGGCTATAGCAATTTCATACACAATACGCTTTATTCAACACTAGCTGTTGCCCGCGACTTCGTCTGCGTTGTCATTTTGGAATCGACCCCTATTTTATTTACCCCCTCGAATGATGATTTTGCACGCGTAATTCTTTATTTCTTAACAAAACCTAAAAATTTTGTCATAAAAGGGCCTCGTAGTCCATTTCGCAACGGATTCCCCACTGTGGGCCAATTGAAGCCAAGTGGGCTGCTAGGGTAGTTAGTTATAATTGAATTATTTTCAGAGTGAAACCGAAGTAATGTAAGGTATAAGGTATTGAATTTGTCAGAAATAGTCTGTTGTACAGGATCCTTCTTAGTGTTGAACCTCATCTGGCAGTACCGCATTGCCTTTTTCTTTCGCTGCATCCTTTTCTGTCACTCAGGAACGTCATTTGCTAGAGCAAATAAGGTACACACATCGCAAACTACCGTCGAGGCAACATTGTATTTTTACGCTTCGCAGTTTTATTTCGATATCTCACGCAAAAAGTTTAACATTCCTATAGTGTTGTGTATATTTAGAAAGTCCTTAAGCAGTGCTATTTGGATATGTCTGTGGATTGACTGGACTCCATCTAGATCGTGAGTAATCACAGAAATCATTCGCAAAATAATTAACGCCGGCCGCCGTCCTTGACCTACCCCAACCCGCGGATTGCTCGCTGCTGTTATAGTGTCTACGCACAGTGCAGCGCTTAACGCGCTTTACCGCTTTACGGCTCTAAGACGATCTGCTTGCTTTGCACTTAATCGGCTCGCCGCTTTATTATTTTTGTTATTGCGCTTCTTGAAATAATAAACCCTAGAAGATGCCCAATACTATATGTGCTGGTTGTCCGAATAAAATATCAAGAGGGCAATGCATTAGTTGTTCACTATGCAAACTTTCATATGATCTAAAATGTGCTTTTATAAGGGAGGCGCGGTTCAGCTCAATGAGTACAGAAGAAAAAAACCGCTGGCAGTGCCAGGCCTGTCTAAACAAGCAGCCCAAAACAAATAACACCAATACTCCCATACGCCCACTTCAGTCTGGCGACGGCGGTTCCAACGAAAGGCAACGTGATGACGTGGATCCGAATGCCGATGATCATGGGAAGGGATCTGGGTCTACTGCTACCGATCCCTCTTTATTGGACCAAATTGGTAAACTGCTTGATACAAAACTGGATTCTAAGCTGAGCCTCGTGCAGCAAAAATTGGAAGCAGCTATAGAAAGCTTAAAGTTGGAATTCACATACACCACTGATTTTTTGGGTGAACAGTTGGCTGAGATGAAGAATGAGATGAAGTCTGTCATGGCAAGACTCAATAACCTGGAAATCGAAAATGACAATTTAAAATCTGAAATAAAGATCATGAGATCCAAGGAGGCCTCATCGAACACTGCTGCTTTACTAGAAACGGTCACCTATCTTCAAGCTGAATCTAACGATCGTGAACAGGCCAGCCTCCTCAATGACGTTGAACTGTCTTGTATACCTGAGTTTCCTAGTGAATCAGTCGTTCACATTGTTACTACAGCTGCAGCCAAACTAGGTTTGGTGCTGGACGAACGAGATGTGGTGAGTGCGGCGAGAGTCGGGTCCCGACGTCAGCTAGAGGGTGAAAATGATGCTCGTCCGCGCCCGCGGCCGATTGCCGTGACACTGGCACGACGTGCGCTTCGCGATGATATGATCAGGAGTTCACGTGTTCGGCGCGGAATTAATACCTCAGACTTGGGACTTCCGAGCCACGAACCGGCTCGGTTTTACGTCAACGAAAGGCTCACCAAACTTAACCGCAAGATTTTCGCAAGGGCCCGCATAGCTGGTCGAGCTGGAAACTGGAAGTTTGTATGGATCAAAGAGGGACGTATCTATGCCAAGCTCCTTGATTCCCCAAGTTCACCTGTCCACCTGCTACGAGCTGAAAGAGATGTTGAGCGTGTTTTTGGGAATGGCTCCTCCCCGGGGATTTTCTGAGGTTATGGAATTTATTTGTGTGCCCCAAATCTCACGAAGTTTATTGGTTGTTCCTGCAAGGAATTGTATTCTTATTTGTGTTTATGTACAAACTGCCATAGTTTTCTGTGTAAATGTTTTGCGTTGTGTCAGTACTCACCTCAACATCATTTCTTGTAAAATTGGGTCTCATGCTCTTAGTACGCGATATGCTTCCTTGTTTGTTTTTGTTGTAATTGTTTTTCATTACACATTTGTTAACCGCTCCTGTACACCTCTCACACCTACACCTCTATTTATTATAGTAATTTACTATATTGTACACACTAGATGCTCACACCCTCTTTCTATTATTATTATTTTTGTTATTACCTTCATGTACTATACTTACTTCTATTATCTACACTGGTTGCCTAGGGAAAGTACCTATGTTTATTTATACTTAGCTTTGACGAAGTATGAATGATGACTCCAAAAACTAAACTTTTAAAAGTAGGACTGTTCAATGCCCAATCTTTGAATACTAAGGGAGATGAATTTGTAACGGCCATGGAACAACATTTGCCAGATATTTTAGCCATCAATGAGTCCTGGTTGCGTGAAGGACGAGAAGCTCTTGCTCCTAAAGTCCCAGGTTATCGTTTCCGAATGCTGCCGCGTCCCGCTCATATGCGTCAAGGATGGGGCGGAGGAGTTGCTTTTTATTACCGCCGTAGCTTAAGAGTGTACACACTACAACACCCATCGTCTTCGATTGAGCAATGGTGGTTGAAGGTGACTGTCAACGGTATGCGGTTTGCCATTGGTACTGCTTACCGTCCCAGATGGGTGTCAATTGATACGTTTTTTGACTCAATCATAGAATCAGTTACCTCTTTTTCGTTTCTGGATGGAATTGTGTTGCTCGGTGATTTTAATATTGACTTCCTTGACACCACTAATAGCAAATTCCGCGAACTCTCTAGTTTTTTACAGTGTACTGGGCTCACGCAAGTAGTCACGGAACCTACCCATTTCACGGAAAACAGTGCAACACTTATAGATATTGTTTGTACTGATGTCACAGTTAATCGTGTTGACGTGTCAAACGTTGTAGGAATGAACGGTCATGCAATGATCAATGTGACTCTTAATGTAAAAAAACCAAAACCTTCACCTAGACTTGTCACCTATAGGCCTATTAAAGATATTAACATGGATGTTTTCAATAGAGATTTGATACAATTAAATTGGGACTCTATATATAATCTTACATCAGTAAATGATGCATTGGCAACCTTCGACGAGTTTGTTGTGCAATTGTTTGACAAGCATGCTCCGCCCAAGACAGTATATCTTAGGAATAAACCCACGCCCTGGCTAACAGACAATCTAAAGATGATGATCAACTTACGCGATAAAGCACTGAAAAGATATCGTTCGACGAAAAAGGAAGTACACAAAGAATATTACAAGTCACTTAAAAAAGTAGTTGAGAATGCAATTAAAAGTGAAAAGCGGGCCTTTTTTGATAGAACAATAAATAACAACATCAACGACTCAAAAACCTTGTGGAAAAATCTAAAACGTCATATTTTACCAGAAACTAAAACACACGAATGTCTACCAGACTTATTGAGTAATCCTGATCAAATTAATGATTTTTTCCTTAACTTGCCAACTTCAGAGAGTGTTCCTCTTTCTTTACTTACTTTCTTTGAATTTAATCGGCTGGGTAGCATGTCTTTTCGGCTGAGGCCAGTAGATGAGTCGGAAGTTACAAAGGCACTTCTATCGATAAAATCAAATGCTCAGGGTGTTGACGAAATAAACTATGATATGATACTGTTAACCCTGCCACATACCCTGCCATACATTGCGGCAATAATTAATAGGTCGCTTGTCACTTCTACGTTCCCTACTTCATGGAAGACAGCACTTATCACGCCTTTACCTAAGACTACCAATCCAACGAACTTTAAGGACCTAAGACCTATTAGTATATTGCCGTGTTTGTCGAAGGTCCTGGAAAGGATAGTTCACAATCAACTTTCTAAATTCCTGGAGGATAACAGCATTCTACCATCGTTGCAGTCTGGTTTCAGAAGAGGTGTCGGTACTACCACAGCCCTACTTGACGTCATTGACAGTGTGCTGGTGGCCCAGGACAAAGGTATGAGCACAGTTTTGACCTTGTTAGATTTCTCGCGCGCCTTTGATTGCATCAGCGTATCCTTACTTCTTTCCAAGATGAGTTACTATGGTCTTAATTCATCCAGCGTACAATGGTTCAACAGCTATCTCAGTAACCGACTTCAAATCGTAAAAATCCAGAAAGAAAATGGCACTGCAATCTGTTCGGCTCCTAGAACGGTCAATAGAGGCGTACCACAAGGCTCAATTCTTGGTCCTCTGCTCTTCATACTATATACTTCAGATCTAGTCAAACAAATTCATCACTGCCAATATCACCTGTATGCCGATGATACGCAAATTTACATTCATTTGGACCCCAAGGAAGATATGACTGCTCCCATTGCCTACATCAACTCCGATCTCGACAGAATTTCTGTTTGGGCAAGGCAAAACGCGCTAGCATTGAACCCCAGTAAATCTAAATTTATGGTACTGGGAACAAAGAAACAGCTAGAGAGAACACTGTTGCAGCCCCCTGTCATTTCTATTTCTGGAACCACAATAGAGCGAGTTCAGGAAGCTAGAAATCTTGGCATTCTCATGGATGATCGTCTCCGTTTCGTGAAACATGCCATGGACGTTGCTAAAAGTTGCTTCTTTCGATTGAAGGTTCTGTATAAGGTTCGGCTTCTTCTCACAGAAAAAGTCAGGTTGACGCTATGTGAATCGATCATTCTGTCGAAACTTAATTATGGTGATGTAGTTGTTGGCCCTTGTCTGCTCGCTCACACTAAACGCATTTTCCAAAGAGTACAGAATTCCTGCATAAGATACTGTTATAAAATACCGCCTCGCAGTCATATCACACCCGAACTGAATAAACGTGGTCTGCTCAATATGGAATCTCGAAGATCTCTCCATATGGCTGGTTTGGTTCATAGTATTATCAGATATAAACACCCCAAGTATCTATACGATAAGCTCCAGTGGTACACTTTTCATAAAACCTACAATTCTAGACGGTATAACTGCTACCTGCTGGCAACGCCGTTTCACAAAACAAGAACATTCGAGGGAAGCTTCCGCTACCAGGCGACAAAGTGCTGGAATAATCTTCCACCACCACTTAGGCGACCTCTTTCTAAGCAAACTGTTAAAACACATTTCAAAAAGTGGTTACTCGAACAACAAGCGCAGCCAGGTCCCTGATGCGGAGGCAAGGGTTTGGCGTGTGTCAGAATAATTTAGCGACTATATTGTGCGCGTTTAGAAGTGGGTATTACTTGCGTCATATTATTGGTTGGGTATAATATCATACACACACTATTTACTATATACACACACTATATACATACACTATATACTATTTACATACACTATATACTACATACCTACATTATATTTATTATAAATTATTTATTACACTACATAATTAAACTTTAAAGTATCCTTTAAGCACACAGTTGGTTTGCGGAGAGTAACAGCACAGGAGTGGTATTTTTGAGTCACACGTTAAAATCCACTGCTGATTTAGAAGTGTAAAAATTACTATGGAAATTATGCATCATTCGATCATGATTTTGAAAGTGTGAGATTCGGAAATTGCACTCCTGCTCTGTCAGGCACGGCAGAAAATCAACGCCTTGCTTATCAAGTAAGGCACTACGTTGAGTCGTGTCCTATTCACCGTCGCGGCACACACCGCTACTACCTACCTACTATTTCTATAAATGTACTCTGTTGTTTCGTGTGTGCCTTTAATGGTGAATAAAGATTTTTCTTTCTTTCTTTCTTTCTTTCTTACACGGAACGCGACCGCACCCCGCAGCACCGCCGCGCGCGATCGCGTTCCGTCTATCTTATTTGCTCTAGCAAATTACGTTCCTGAGTGACAGAAAAGGATGGAGAGACAGAAAAGGATGGAGCGACAGAAAAAGGCGATGCGGTGCTGCCAGATGAGGTTCAACCCTTAATAATGCTGACAGTTTTTTTAAGGGGATTATCAGACCATTAAACTGGCGACCATCAACATTCGGGTCGAGTTGTACGAGTAGGGTTGCAGTTTTGTATGGAACAGTCTACTTTTTTCGCGATTGCGATGTAGAGAAAGTTGATGGTGTGATCGCCTCTAGCTGCTTACCACAGATCACACCTACAACACCACCAGCCACACCACAACATTCGACTCGCAAGTGCAAGTTATAGCGACGAAGCCAACAGATGGCGCTAACTAGCCTGACTGAAGAACATCCCTTTTCCGATGGAGGAGCTTTCCCCCTTCGCTTCATTCCTCGATAATCCCCTGGAAAAACCGTCAGTATAATTTATTTTATTAGGTAAGAAGGACAAGCTACTGCTCCTGCTCCTGCTGGGTAGTACCAAGTATATTGATTGATTGATTGATGGACCCTATACAGGGCAGAGTGTAACAAAACATGCTAGTAGAAAGTATGCTTCTTTACGTAGCGTAGTAATAGCAGGCTTCTGCCACTCGGCCGTAGAAACCGAGATAAGTAACTACCTACACTTTTTCGCATCGTAAGCGATGGGCTTGTATGAATTCCGCCACTCGCTCCAGACGGCAACGTCGCATACGTCGCGCGCTGTACGAAGTAATATAATCCCAGCAAGTTGATATTGCGATTGGCGGCCATCTTGGTGACGTAATTTTGACGTAGTCGACGTGCACCGTCAGTATCGTTCGCAAGGTCAGCCCGCGCTTTCGTTAAAGTTTTTTGCGACGGATGACGTCACGCAGCTGTTATTGTGAGAAGGTTCCATCGCAATATCAAGTTGCGGGGATTATAACAACGCTGAGTCAAACGCTATTAGATAGGTACATTTTCGCGCGAACCGTCTGGCAGTAAATGATTCAAGCGTGAAAACTTATCGCTTTCTAAGGAAATGATGTATCTGTTACGAAGTAATTAGTAATCTGTGGTAATAGTTGGTATTCTTTAGTACTGGCCATTGCCTGATAAAGGGTTGAGCTTGTATTATAAAACCAACAATCAGTGTTCAAACATTTTATACATAACTAGACTTTACAACAATCACTTGACAATGATAATTAATTTCAACGAGACAATTGTTCTGCTTTAGTCTACAATACTGTCGTTAAGATAAGAAAACAAGATTAAACCATTATGTGTATGTTTACATAAAATATAATTTCTACGCTTTAGGGTCATTTCAGATTGTCTAATCTGAAAATGCGAGCATGTTCATGGCAGCCACTCACACTTAGCTGGCTGCAATCATTTATTTATTTCAATTAAAATTAATTCATAATTTTGTTAGTAAATACTTTTTCTAATGTTAGTAGTTACACATTATCAATCTAAACTATTATAAAACTGTAATAGATGTATTTCTGTACATTGATTATATTTACAAAAAAAAATGGTATGGTTTTTAGGTGTCCCTGATTCCAAATCACAAATTTTTGGACTTTTTGTCTGTCTGTTTGTTTGTTTGTGTGTTTGTTAGCATCACGCAAAAACTACTGAACCGATTTTGATGAAACTTTTTTTGTTTGATAGCTTATGATCTGACTTAAAATCTGTATAATTTATGCGGACGAAGTCGCGGGTTGCTCGTTTCAATTAAAATTGACTCATAATTTTGTTAGTAAGTAAATACTTTTTCTGATGTTAGTAGTTATACATTATCATCTATAGCTGTCCGCTGGATTATATTTTACTGTTGCATATTACTTTTCAGCTTTGTTTGAATGGAATGTTTTTTTTTTAGGTTTTATTTGTTTTTTTGTTCGAGTATCACGCGAAAACTACTGAACCGATTTTGATAAAATTATTTTTGTTTGAATGCTTATGATTTGATTTAAAATCTGGTATATAATTTGTGCGGAAAAAGTCGCGGGCAAACTCTAGTGTAAAATAAAGCTAACACAGTGTTTGTATATATCTGTGCTCTGTCATTATCTAGCTAGTTATGTAGGCGGGGCGGTATTTGACGTAAACAAATTGCAGCACTTACTGCGTTCAACGTGTAAAATGACTGAGTCACATACCTACACACGTGCAACAATGTGGAATCTAGCTTCTGTTTAACTATTTTAAACTTTAACCCTACCTATTAAAAGTATTCTATGAAAATAGCTTTTAAGCTTTTGTAGCAAGTTATTTTAATTAAACGAGTTTAATAATCATGTTAGGTAATAATAATTATATCGATATTCATAATTTATGTTTTGAATTTGATGTACAATAAAATCTCAAATCTACGTGTTAATGAATTAACGCAAAACTAGAAAGTAGTTTGTTTAGAATCGAGAGCAGAGTCGAATTATCATGGTTTCAACATAATTTTTTTTTTTCAAAATATTAAATAATTTGTTTGCAAAATTTAAAATTTTCTGAACCCGATGTCAACCCACCTCACGGGCACACTCACCCTACTTACTACCAAAACAAGATTATAAAAATGTATCTATGAGTACGTTAGCGCTTTCTTTCAGTGCTGAAATGATAACAAATCACTTTTGCCTCAAAACATAAAATGCGAATAAGTTTAAATGTTAACTATCAAAATAATTAAATTATTGTTTAAATATACTTATTTTGTTATAAATCAGTTGGGGTGTATGAGGTTTTGCGCTAATTCATTAACACGTTGTATATCTGTTATCAAAATTGCCGATTTTATGAGTACCTAACGCTAAAGGTTTACATTTTTATACATATACATAAACTCACGACCGTAATCCCTTTTGGGGTTGTCAGAGTACTTTTTTATAAATTGTATCTACAACTATATTATATTAATGAGTAATTCAGAGTGACGCGTCTCCTAGGTATAAAGGTAAATCACCAATCTTCGATTTGAATTTACATAACCAAATCAAGTTAAAATTAACTGTAATAAAAAATATGGACATGACATAAGTAGTATTTGCAATGTCTTACAATGATTAGAATCCTAATTGATGAAAGTTTCCTTTTCGCGCTAAATAAAAAAACAACGGGTTGCACTCCGGGAGTGCCGGCAGAAGTGAAAACTTGAACATTAACGTTGTGCATTTTTAATATTTTGGAAAGGTTAGGGAATAATTTCGCACGAATTTCTTTAATTATCAGTATAAAAGTACTATTATTAATGTGGTAAAAAACAATATTCATTTATTGCGCTATCGTACACAAACATGACACTTTATGCAGCTTAAACGAATCAGCAGGAACTTTCGCCGCGCGGTAGAAAGAGAGGGGGATATGTCTGACCAATTTTCGATCAGGATCAGGGTGACGTCACGGTCCTGAAGCGAGTTTAACATTTTTTACCCATTCCAATAAGTGCACAACACCGCTAAAGAAGTTTTCACTTCAAAAATGTATTACATTTTATGAGATATACAGATTAACTAAGATAAACTAAGAGTCTACCCATCAAACTGAACAACTTTTACTATGGGAGCAAACCCATCGGAGCAAAAAAATAATCAGCTGTTGCATACATTTGAGTTGAGTAGGCATTGCAGTTTAGTATGGGACAGCTTATTTTTTAGTTGCTCCGATCGGTTTGCTCCCATAGTAAAAGTTGTTCAGTTTGATGGGTAGACTCTTAGTTTAAAAGGATGCTAATGATATCAATTTCACCCTGTAGAATTAAAAAGCATTTGGCGCTTAAAACATACACTATATTTTGCATACTACACTTTTGCTAGCTTTGTACGCGTTCTTAATAACCACAGTTTATCCAACATGTTTCCCTCTTATCACAATCTTCAAGTGCTTTGTGGTGTCCTCTCTCGGAAAATAAGGGGCAAACCTCCTTTGATGACCTGGACTATGGCAGACCTGGGGTCTATAAGGGGTTTTCTTAGGGTCTCCGGTGCTGCCTCCACTGAGAATCGAGACAAAACTGCAGCTAGACCTGCCAGGGATTGCATCTGGCCAAGACGAGCACCTGCAATTAAAGAGAAATCGAATATAACTATATGTCATTAAAACAGTTTTTTGCAATCAGTTAAGTACGCAAATAAAAACGACGTTGATTTAGTAGATAGATATTGTATGTACACATTATGTCTGCCTCTCTTTCCTTTATTAATTGTCACTGTAACGGGTCTGCTGGAAGAAATCTCTTAAGAGATAAGCTCGCCCTTTGTACATGTCATTTCTATTCTGTGTATCAATGTGTCTGTGTGTACAATAAAGTGTTATAATAGTATTAGATTTGTAAAGTCACGATCGTAACCACCGCACCGTTTGTGTTAGAAATACATACATACACAAATTTACCGAGGACGTTATGTTACCACAAGGGAAGGCAGAGACTATGGCCCGCCACGAGCTACGATTCTGATATACAGGGTGTTAGGGTAAACAATTGCATTACTTTAAGGGGTGATTGTATCCATGATACTGAACAACTTTCCCAAAGAAACCTATAGGAAATTCGTATGTACTTCTTTTGCCTCGTCCTATATTGTCTTCGTTATTCTCGTTTGTTTGTTAATCAAAACGCATCCAATTCTTATCAGTATTATTATAATATTTATGTAACATCTGATAAACCGATGGCTGCAATAAATGATTTGTATTTGTATTGACGTCGGCGTCGGGTTCTAATCTAAACGTACGCTGTTTGAAACATCTAGGTACTTAGATGAAAAGGCCTATAATGACAATCGACAAGTACTGGCCTAACATTATAAAATAATCGAACTACTTCGGGCTTTTGAATAAAATGACATGTAAAGGTGTTGAAAAGCGTAGGAAGCTATGTCGCCTCATCGACATCACCACAAAGAATGAGATCGGTACAGATTCTAAGCTGAAAACGAAATGTTGTAAAGTGTATACATAACTTACCAATGCAAGCTCGCGGTCCATCTCCAAAAGGTAAATAGATTAATTTATTCCTCTCACTGCACTCATCTGGATGGAACCTTTCCGGGCGATATTCATCCGGGTTGTCGAAGTATTGTGGGTCATTATGCCAAGCCTGTAACGGAATCAGGATACCAATGCCTTCGTCTATGGTTAAATCAAGTTCAGGAAACGTGTACTTCCGCGCACTCTCTCTGATTAAGAATCCTAGTGAAGGAAACATTCGCATGGCTTCCTGGAACGCCCACTCCAAGTAGGTCATCTCCTTGATCGCATCGTAACTTAGTTTATTATCGTATTTAGCTAATACCTTGTCGATCTCGGCTTGGACTTTCTTTTGTTTCTCTGGATGGAGGGCGAGTTGATGCAACGTAAAACTAGTAGCCGATGAAGAGGTTTCAAATCCAGCAGCGAAGAACACGAACACTTGTGCCGCGATTAATTCCTCGTCCAAATCTACAGTAGCTGTCTCCGGTGTTCCATCGGACTTCATTTTTTCTATCGATTCACCGATAATTTTTCCTTTCTTCTTGCATTCTAGTAGTAAGTCGATGAAATCGTGACGTTCTGATGGCTCGTAATTCCTCTGCCGCTGAATCTCATTCACGAGATCGATCAATTCTTTCTCAATTCTATACATGTACTTTAAATGCTTAGTTGCAACTGGAAAAATTTCTTTTAATACTGCTACTATGAAAGTTGGTAAGTTAATTTGAAAAATTTTAGCACCCATTTTTCTAAAGGCGGAATTTTCATCAGTAAGACTGTCGGCATCGAGACCGAAACCGACTGCTCCAATAAAGTCAGTAGTATAGCGAGCCATCAGTTCACGCGCATCTAAAGATTTGGCCTGACCATTCGTGGCATTTGTGAGAGCCGCCCTCATCTTCTCTGCTCTTTCAACGATCAGAGGAAACATCGCCTTCAGTTTTCCCGTACTGAATATCGGGGTCATCCGCTGACGCAATAGTCTCCACAGATCGCCATCCGCAAAAAACAAATTACGCATAAGAGGCTCGATTGCGTCCTTATTAGAATTAAGACCGCGCGGGTAGAAGTACGAGAAGTCTGTCGTGAGGATACGCTTCGCGATCTCAGGATCCCTGATCACAAGTTCAGGCTGTGACGCCCTGTAGAACCCCACAACTTTCTCGTTCGGATACTTCCAGTATACATCACAGGTCACTTGAGTTACACTCTGTTGCATTGTAAAATTCTTGAGGTTGTTCCCGACAAAGGGTAACGGTTTGTCATGTTTGATTCCTCTTGACTTCCAATAGTTAAAAGTCCTCGTTCCGTAGAGGTACAATGCCACTATCGCGACCAAGGCAATCGCGACGGTTATCATTTTCAAGCCGCACGACCGCTCTCAGTTCGAGTTTATCCTTGACTAAATTGCTGCGTTTATATATATGGAGTTATAAACTGATACAAACAGAATTCATTAATTGTGTGTGTGGTGACACTTAACTAGTATAAAACAAGTTTATGTTGGATAACCTTTATAGGCGTACAAAGCTCGAAAAGATATCAAATTTTATCAAACCATATCTACATGAAATTAACTTGTTGGTTATCTCATCAGATAGTTTTGTTTACTGTCGTTGTACGGTATCTAGTTAGTGTACATACCTACTTTAAACTTAATAAAAAACGAAGGTATTTTAAATAATTTTAGCCTAAAAAATCTGTCTGGACCAATTTTACTAGATACTTACCCGTTTCTAATTAGTACCTACGGTTAAATAATCATCCCATTCAATATAAACTTATTAACTTCCGTTCCATTTCTATAGGACTGGCAAAGTGGCATATTATGATGTAAACAAAAACTATCTTCATAACTCAAGCATATAAAATATATACAACGTGTTAATAAATTAGCGCAAAACCTCATACACCCCAACTGATTTATAACAAAATAATTATATTGAAATAATAATTTCATTATTTTGATAGTTAAAATTTAAAGTTATTCGCATTTTAAGTTTTGAGGCAAAAACGATTTGTTATCTTTTCAGCACTGAAAGAAAGTGCTAACGTACTCATGGATACATTTTTGTAATCTTGTTTTGGTAGTAAGTACGGTGAGTGTGTCCGTGCGGTGGGTTGACATCGGGTTCAGAAATTTTGAAATTTTGCGAACAAATTAGTTAATATTTTGAAAAAAATTACCTATGTTGAAACCATGATAATTCGATTCTGCTCTTGATTCTAAACAAACTACTTTCTAGTTTTGCGTTAATTCATTAACACGTTGTATACATAATAGATAATAAATACATAATACCGTGAAACCGGCCAACTTTGCCCGCTTTTTTAAGATTTCAGGAATATTATGTATTTGTCTGAGCGCATAGAAACCATTTATCGAAAGAATACACTGACAAAACATGGCGATATTCAATAGAAGCTGAGAAGATCGCTGTCAAAGACCCGGGCAAAGTTACCTTGACCTTCGTCCAACATTGCTCACCTTGAATATCTCCGAAACTATAAGACTTTGAGAATAAGATATATTATGTTACAGAAGGTGGTGAAATGTTGCCATACTAAGCAATGGAAACATTTCTGATTATTATTTTATTCATAATATTGATGTGAGCAATGACACTCCACATCAGCTTTGTTTTCATACAAACGAAATTATTGAGTTAAGGTTGTCACACATAAATATAAAAATTGGCAAAATTTTAAATAGAATAAACAAATTAGGTTTCACCTATACAACGTGTTAATGAATTAACGCAAAACTAGAAAGTAGTTTGTTTAGAATCGAGAACAGAGTCGAATTATCATGGTTTCAACATAGGTAATTTTTTTCAAAATATTTAAATTTTTTTTGCGAAATTTAAAATTTTCTGATCCTGATGTCAACCCACCGCACGGGCACACTCACCCTACTTACGACCAAAACAAGATTATAAAAATTTATCCATAAGTACGTTAGCGCTTTCTTTCAGTGCTGAAATGATAGCAAATCACTTTTGCCTCAAAACTTAAAATGCGAATAACTTTAAATTTTAAGTATCAAAATAATGAAATTATTGTTTCAATCTAATTCTTTTGTTATAAATCAGTTGGGGTGTATGAGGTTTTGCGCTAATTCATGAACACGTTGTATAATCGTCGTGATTATACCGCCTATAAATAATAAATGGATTGGAAATCGGATCCGCAAAAGGAAACTGACGCTATCAAGCGAAAAAGGTATAATATAGACGATAAATAAAAAATCGATTTCTATAATAAATTACTTGCAAATACTGAACAGAGTTTCGGTACAACGTACTAATGAAACATGGATGTTCTACGTTTTCAGAATATCTCGTAGTCATGAGCATATGCATGCAGGTATACCTATAAGTAGGTGCCAACCCTAACACCGTTTTTGCAGTTGGCAATGTTGTCATGTCACCCAGTGGCTCAAGAAAGTTCAGGGAACATTGCCCACGTCATTTTTTCAAGGATTCGTCCTCGTACGGATCTAAAATTAGCACGAAACGATGCGCCTGGAAACCGTTTATATAACTAGTAATGAATAAGCCTTCCTGCGTGACGTTTTGGTCCGACACGGACAAAAAACGTGAACTTTTTTGTCCGTGTCGGAATTTTGGCACCACCTGATACAGGTCCCACTTTAGAGAGGTCTAGTGTTGCTAAGTATATGTTTCGCTTTGCGCAAAAGAAACAAAAATTCTGCTATCTTCAATACTTCTCTTGCAATTTAATATCAAATCTATTTTTTTGGTTTTGGGCAAAGTTGGTCGGTTTCACGATAATTACCTAATCATCTTAAATTATATCTAATCGCAGAACAATCTCAGCACCGAAGTGCTATTCATCAAAGTTCAATCATGTTCCAAGTTCAAACATGACCAATTGAATAAGTACACAAACTTCATACTGTTTAGGTCATTTTCTACTGCTGATTTCAACGTGTGACTTTCAAAAATCGCTCTCCAGCTGTTAACGAATCTACACAATGCATAAAGTTACCTCCAAGATACATGCTGGTATGGAAAATTAATTATAACCGGTTTTTTATTTCGAGCCCACATTATTAAACATTTCATTTCATTTATTTACCATAATTTACATGTAAATACATAGTGGTAAACTATTGTATCGAATCGGGACATAATAGGTATGTTGTTCTTTATTAAATTTTTTGTTCCACACACAATACAATTTTTATAGGAGCTGCTTGAAAAATCTGTTAGTGGGCCCCCGTGAAACGGATTCTCTCCGGCTTGCACGTAGCTGCACCATTGTGTATTAGCTTAAATGCGTTTTTTTTTATTACATACAAGCATACAACAGTCGTTGAAATAACAATACTTGAACGACATTGGTAGAAATGCAGTGTTAGACACAAACAAAACGCGATTAATTTATAAATAAAATAAATAAATGCAATGTTAACTGCTGGCTTGACACAAGACTCAAAAAAAAGTTATAGACGACTAATTATGTATTTTTTATTATTTTCTATTTTTGTTTCGAATTAGAATTTATGTGCACTTAAAAAAATACAAAGTACATGAGAAATTTACCTAATTTACCTAAAACAAAAACACAATACAATAATAACATAAATAATACACATAAATTACATAAATAATTAACATAAACAATAATTTACATAAATTTACCTAATTTTAAAGACGATCCTCGTTGTTAGTTTAGACAACCATGTCATTTTGACTAAATAAACTAAGTAGTCCTACTTAGTGAACTGTATGTAATTGTAGTTAATTTCCACGTTAGTAATAGTAGCTTATTGAAGAAAGTACCTAAACTTCGCATAAGAATTCATTTTATTGGATCTTATGAGTCTTTTTTCCCTTTTAGTGGCGCCCTCACCACAATAATAAAGATTTTTCTGTAAAGAAAGCCTAAATTAAAAAATAGCTACTCTTTTAATCTACAAAAGCCTTAAAGCTATTTTTATACAATCCTTTTATAGGTTTTTCCTTAAACAGGTCCTTCTTAATATGCTGACACTTTTTTAAGAGGATGATCAGACCATCAAAAATCTGCTGTCCCATACATTTGACTCGAGATGATTTGCAGTTTTGTATGGAAGAGCAGATTTTTTTCGCGATTTGGTGCCATAGAGAGAGTTGTTCAGTTTGATGGTCTGATCATCCCCTTAAAAAAGTGTCGGCATATTAAGAAGGACCCTATGTCTAAACATACAAAGAAAAAAGAAACGGCCACTTTTACATTTAATTCGATATTCTTAAAAGTTGAATATTTAGAACCTATAAAAGTATTCTATAAAAATAGCTTTATGGATTTTGTAGTTTATTGAAGTGCAAGTTGGAGTCTAATTTAGGCTTTCTTTATTGAGAAATCTTTAATATTGTAATGATGGCGCCACTGGACGGTAAAAGGGGCCTTAAGACCTCGAATAGCCCTCTTAAGACCTGGTATTAACAACTTGTTTCCAACAGGTCGAACGACTCAGCTGATCACTCCGACGATGTTGCACCCAAAAAGCCTATCCTCGAGAGCAATTACATAGACCAGGAACATTCATTAGACCATAAGCAAATAAGGCCACAAAAGGAGAAGAAATACAAATTAAAAATATCGCCCTGCGTCTGTGAAATTTGTAAAAGATATCACCAATTGTTTCACAGTAACTGCACTAAAACTAAAAGTTGATTTTAAGCGAAGAATGCACCGTGGAGGCGAGGTCGTTTTGAAACCGGGACAATGCTTCAGACCTTCAAACAGAACAACTTTCACTATGGTGCCAAAATCAGCTATTCCATAGATAATTTTTTTTTTGGTTCAGTTCAAGGTAAAGCGATTATAATATCGCATACAACCGATGTCTGGAATAAATACTCTCATTTATAGCAAATAAAACGTTGGTGTTCGACGTTTCTTTGGAGTTTTTGGAGGCAATCGAGAAACGCAGGAAACGCAGTCCGGTACGCAAGTCCACAGGAAAGAGGTAAACCGACCGCTTGCCGCTCTACAAAAGAACGGAACACTTTTCCTGTTCACGACCCACACCATCATATTTCACTGAACTGTATATTGTTCACTTGCACGACACTTTGTTACGCAAAACAACACCGATTTTACGAACCAAAACTTACTAACTATAAACAATAAAAATTCGATGAAATATGAGGACTCCAAACGTAGCTGTCCAAATTCCGCCAAAAACTCCTATTCCATAGATAATGTCAATAGGTCTCGATAAAAATGTATGAAGTAGCAGGATTTTTTTTCGCGATTTCAAAGTTGGTCCCATATAGTGGATCGAAGATAGATAGATAGATAGATAAACAATTTATTTGCAAAAGTAACACACACATAATATTACAGTTCACAACAATTTTAAAAACAAGAATACAACGAGACATAGAATAGAAATTAGAACAACATGTAATTTATTGTATGCTACAGCAGCAAACAGGTCCCAGCTCAACATAGACCTTGCCCGAGAGCAGGGTGTTGGTTTTCAGATGAAACCTTTTTGGTGGCAGTCAGACGCAGCAACCAAAGAAGTGAAGTGAAAGAATAAATAATTAAATAATTAAATGTAAGTTGAAATGAAATACAGTTACGGAACATAGCGTAAAAAAGTGTAAAAAAGAATCTGAAAAATACTATAATATACTATAATATAAGTAACTATGTATAGCCTAAAATTCGTTACCTAGTGAGACAAACTATGACACAAAAGGTGCGTTAGCGTAGCTATCAGGCAAGCCAATAATTTGTTTTTTCAGGATAAATTCCCTCAATTTTCTCTTGAACGTGAAACCTGACTTGAGTGATCTCAGTGGTGGGGGAATATTGTTCCAGCACTTGGTTGCCTGATAGCGAAAGCTGCCCTCAAACGCTACCGTTTTGTGTATTTGACACGATAATAAAAACCTTGTCGGCCTTGTGGGGTATCTGTTATGGAAGGGTGATCGTTTGAGCTTTGAGAATAGATAATCCGGTTTCTGACTCTTTAGCGTACTGAAAACCAAATTTCCCAGATGCAGATGCCTGCGTGACGTCATGTTTAGCATAGAAGCACTGTTTATATAAGGGGAGACATGAGTCCGCGGGGGTATTTTAAAGCAGAACCTGCAACACGCATTCTGAACCCGTTGAATTAATCGACGATAACTTGGTGATTTTGACAGGCGGTTTTAGAGATTTGATTTTACTTTTTAAAGCTGTTTGAGCCGTCAAAGCTTTATATTACACTAAAAATATACAAGATTAATTAACATTTAGCACAAAATTAAAGGTTTTACGGCTCAAACATTTTCAGAAAGTAAAATAATCGGTCTAAAAAGATTTGTCAAAATCACCAAGCTATCTACAGGGTCAAATTGATATCATTAGCATCCTTTTTATTATTTTAACTAAGAGTCTACCCATCAAACTGAACAACTATTTTATTAATTTTTTTTTATTTTTATTAATATATTACAGGCACAATTCATGTTATCATGACAGGTATTCACCCAATGCGACGACATTTTGGTTGGACATTTAACTTTATAAATACATATCTTATCAATATTTGTTAATAAGGTATTAATTACTATGGGAGCAAACCGATCGGAGCAAAAAAAAAAAATCTGCTGTTCCATACTAAACTGCAAACCTACTAGACTCAAATGTATGCAACAGCAGATTTTCTTTTTGGTCCGATCGGTTTGCTCCCATAGTAAAAGTTGTTCAGTTTGATGGTTAGACTGTTAGTTTAAAAGGATGCTGATGATATCAATTTCACTGTATGTATAATTTTTTAGTTTGAAGGTCTGAAGCACGTTCCGGGATCAAAATGACCCCGATTCTAAGGAGTATTTTACTCCTTTGGTAAAGTCTTAAAATGTAAACAAAATCTAACTAAAAATACTAATTTCGTCACGAATCAACTTCAAACTCACAAAATCACAAAAAAATACACTTTACCACTGTATTAAATAATTGGCGAAATTCTTAAAATATTCTCTGGTTAAGTAATTGTTGATATTATTTTCTTTTGACGTTAGTTTTTTTAATGCAGTCTTATATTTGTTGTTGTTCACTATAGTGAGGGCAACCATTTGAGGTAAATAATGTAAACAAACCTAAAATGTATATAGGAAGGTACCTACCTGAATTTTGTGGCTTGATGTGGGCTGATTTGATTCATTGATTGATTGATTAGCCATTTTTGGCATTACATGCAACAACTGTTCAAATTATTTAAATAGTTTATTTTTTAAATACATGGTGTACTTAAATTTAAATACGTTATGTCAATTTTCCAGCAGTGAGATGAAATGGGCTACTAAAAAAAATACGGCAATGGCTACTCAACCCAAATATTTTAAACAGCGATGGTGAATGGCTCCAAAGTGAAAGTTGTTCAGTTTGATGGTTTGAAGCATCAAGCAACCCATTTTATATGTAACGCATTTAATCTTACACCCTGTATTTATTTATTGAGACTCTGACCTATTCTATAATTTTCGAATACTTTGACATCCGAGTTATTTTGAAATTACAGTAAAATGTTTACATTGTTTACGTCATCACGGTGACCATACTTTAGACAGTTATCGGACATGCGCACTAAACAGTCTCTTCAGAAAGGTAATCGATATTCCGGGAGTTAAAATAGGTCTGTGGTGTGAAGTGCAAATATGTATTTTTTTTTTTACAAAATCTGACGGGGAAAACACCACTGGCTTTTCGGTGAAGGAAAACATCGTGAGGAAACCTGCATGCTTCAATTTCGAGGCATGTATCGTACCTACTGTCCATTACAAGTGGCGACGGGCTCACTCCCCGTCACACTGGACAGTTTCGGTACTACTAGTGAAACGTGGATGTTCTGAAGTTTCAGAATATCTCTGACTACCCCCTCGGGGAATATAGTCGTGAGCATATGCATGCTTATGCTGACGGGGAAAAACTATTTTTGAAAGAATATGTGTATCCTTTACTCTTTTTAAATCCATAAGTGTTGTGATCACAAACAGGAATACTTTTTCATACTGCACAAATTTTACAATGTGCTTTAAACTCTATTCATATTACGACGGACGGGCGCGGACGGAGGACGGAGGGTGCAATGTAAAATAATACCAATTTCAATACCAATAGAGTTCACAGAGAAAGTCTGATTAGAGCTTTAAGAGGATAGGCGGGCTGAAATTGAAATTTGGAGAATAGGTCACTTTTCCAACTGTATATGTATTTGTCCGATCCGCCCCACTCTTACACCCCGCCGACAAGAGTAAGAAAGAGACAACTGCAGCTCGCACCGATTTTATCTACAAGAAATCGACGAAATCAGCATTTCGTATTCCCCTGTTTCCTCCTCCAAAACTAAACCGATTTTAATAATTTTTTTAAGAATATTATAAGAAAGAATTTGGCTACGCCTGTATGTTTTGCGTTTTTTGTTTATATTCGTCAAATTTGTTTGCTGGATGTTTGAAAACGCGTGGTAAAATTTGTCATTTTCGAAGGTCTCTAGTTTATACAGTAATTAATTAATACAAAAAAGCAAAACATAGAGACATAGCAGAGGTAACATAGATTGTATGATAGTCAAATCAAATCAAATCAAATCAGTTCATTGCCAAAAAACAAAAAGAAAAATATATAAGTCTACAGTCTGATAGTTTTTTTTTTGCTCTGGTGTCAACCCAGGGAGGAAACATGGGAATACATCTGTATTGACAAGACAGTACCCGCCTATCCTCTTAAGACCATCAAACTGATCGTATTAAATACTATACAGGGTGAAATTGATATCATTGGCATCCTTTTAAACTAAGAGTCTACCCATCAAACTGAACAACTTTTACTATGGGAGCAAACCAATCGGAGCAAAAAAAATCTGCTGTTCCATACTAAACTGCAATGCGTACTCGACTGAAATGTATGCAACAGCAGATTTTTTTTGTGCTCCGATCGGATTGCTCCCATAGTAAAAGTTGTTCAGTTTGATGGGTAGACTCTTAGTTTGAAAGGATGCTAATGATATCAATTTCACCCTGTCGAACTTATAAACTTATAGCCCAGTTTAGGGCTTGTGATGTATTCTTTACAGTATCGTATAGTGCCTTTTATTTAGGTAATGTATGGGGCAGAATGTTTGGGAAAGCATTGAGTATTATTTATTTTTACGTTAAATAAATCAATGAATAATACAACGTGTGTTCAACGTGTGTTACAAAAATAAAAATAAAAATTTAAGGGGTGATATAGACCATCAAACTGAACAACTTACACTATGTGACCAATATCGAAATCGCGAAAAAAAATCTGATGTTCCATACTAAACTACAAATCTACTCGAGCTAAATGTATGAGACAGCAAATTTTTTTTTCGCGATTCGGTTTTTGTCCCATTGTGAAAGTTGTTCAGTTTGGTGGTCTAAAGCTAAACAACCCCCTTAAGGCTATTCTACCGTTGGCGCGCTCCATACAAACGTAGTATGGTGATTTTTTCAATACTATCTAATTAAAGTCAATGAAATTTTTCAAAAACAATCAAGTTACTAATCTCTATGTCGGTATAAAGTCAGATTTTCGTTAAAATATACAGTTTCAATGCTAGGATTAATTTAAGATTTGTATGGAAATATTTGTGGCACTGTAACTTTAAAACTATAAATTTTATCGAAAATCTGGCTTCATACCGACATAGAAATTAGTTAGTAGATTGTTTTTGAAAAATTTCATTGACTTTAATTGGATATTATTGAAAATATCACCATACTACGTTTGTATGGAGTGCGCCAACGGTAGAATAGCCTTAAAAGTTTTAAATGTTTATTTTTACTTTTGTTATCCACCCTGTATATCTAATCTTTTTATTTAATGTTATGAAATGTACGATTGTTATTTATTCAAACTGTATTTACTTCATTTTTTCTCTTTTTTATGGAATGTATGAAATCCTCTTAAACGCTTAAATTATGTTAATAAGTACCTGTTACTTTTGTGTTCATAATATAATAATTTATTAAAATAATTTTATTTTTTATCTTATATAAATTGTTGTTGTCTTAATTAACATTGAAATTGTCTTCATTGTTTGTGTCACAATCATGAAATAAAACTAGGTATCATAATTAGTTTTTTACTTTATCACCATCACCTGCCATCATAAACTAAATACTGAGTATAGTATAGGCCTCTACTCTATCAAGGCGGGACTAAAAACAACACACCTGCCGAAATTACGCGACCGAAATTACGTCTCCAGGATGATTTTTACTCGCGAAGACGCGACGCAACACCAGGCTAAAACGGCGCCATTTTTTAATGCAAAATTATTATACGGGATCGTACTTCATATCCTGACGCTTTTCTCGGACGGTTTTCGGATCCTCAAACTGATCAACTTTATGGGACCAAAATCGAAATGCGAAAAAAATATATTCTATGGTCCCATACCTTTAGGTCTCTCCCATGTTCAGCAGCGGACGATGATAGGCTGATGATGATGATACATTTAGGTCGAGTAGGATTGCAGATTTGTATGGATCAGTAGGCCTCGCATGCCACCCCGAGAAAACGATAAAAATCGAGATGTGCCTCCATCCTTATTATTTTACGTATGCCAGAAAGAGCGCGCATGACGTTTTTCTCGTTTAAACTCTTTGTCGTGGGTGGCATGCTAGCCGTGCAGGCTGGTTTTTTCTCGCGATTTTGACGTTGGCCCCATTGAAAAAATTTTAAAGTTTGATCGTCTGATCATCGCGTTAATTTGGCAGTTGTGCAATAAATACACTAACTAATTTGGTGTTAATAGACCTAGGTACCAATCAGGGCATCAAAGGTAGGTAACTAAATCAAGATTATTAACATTGGGGACTTCTTTAGGTTTTGGAAACTCTTTTGGTTTAATAAAAATTTTGTCTGTTCGCCTGTCTATTTGTTTGTTCACGCATCACATAAAAACTACTGAATCGATTTGGATGACGTTTTCACAGAAGCATAGGGCTTAGTTTGGATTAACATTTAGGCTTTGTTTTATCATAATCGCTCCACTCAATCAAAATTTATGAGTATTTAAAGTCAATGGTCTGGGCGTACGGAGTCGCGGGCGCCGCTAGTAAGACATAAATGCCAAATCGCAGTCATTTCGCATGCCTCCAATAGCCCGAGGTGCAATTAATAGCACCACTTTTTTTACTTTAGTCTGGTTGTTGCGCCAAATTTTCATCAGACATTTGCAACAGTCTGATGCAAGGATGTAATAATATGACAGATGTACGAGTAAGGTATGTATGAATCATAATGACGATGACGTTATAAATAATTTGTTTAATCATGATCCTTTACAAAAACATTTCAACAAGTGAAGGAACAAAATTTAGTTTATAATGAACAACGTTAATTAAATTTAATCTAATTAAATTTCTACGTAAGATTCCGTGCTTGCAGTTAGTCCCGGACCCGTTGTTCAGTATCATGGATGGGTAACCACCCCTTAAGAGGGCTATCACAGTCCAGTGGCGCCCTCATCACATTAAAAAAGATTTCTCAATAAAGAAAGCCTAAATTAAAAAAGTGCTCAACATCAAAACTACAAAAGCCTTCAAGCTATTTTCATAGAAAACTTTTATAGGTTCTAAACATTCCACTTTTAGACAATTTCGAATAAAAACAAAAGCGGCCGTTTTTTTTCTTTTTTCAAAATTTGTATTTAGACCTTTAAAAAATCCTAAAGTATTCTATGAAAATAGCTTAAAGGCTTTTGTAGTTTTGATGTTGAGCACTTTTTTAATTTAGGCTTTCTTTATTGAAAAATCTTTTTTAATGTGATGAGGGCGCCACTGGTCTGTGATAGATAGCCCTCTTAAAGTAGTGCAACTGTTTACCCTAACACTGTATAATATAGGTAACTTATCCAAGCTTATGAATAACATTTTGTATGGTCATAATATCTCTATGATATTATTATGTTAAAAAAACATGTTGAAAACCAATTTAGTCAATCATATAGCTACGTCTCGCCGAAACGTATTAATTTAGCCAATGAAAGAGTAAAGTGGACCTAATATAAAACGCACATCCGTGCGTGGGTGATAAGGACGACCATATAATATCTTTTTGCAACTCTCTGATTCATAACATTTATCGTCAAAACATTTCTGATGTAAAAACTTATTTAGTTGTAGGCAAATATATGTCATGTTTTTTTCCTGTGAGAGTAGGTACAGCGGAGTACAACGTTCAAGAACTTTTCTGTAAGTATTTTTTTTCCGTCACTTTTGTTTTGTTGAATAATAAAAGCTAGCAAGAGATTTAATGGAGGATTATCTTTAGGTAGGGTTTATACAGAAGAGACGCGTGGCGGTGGCGGGTAGTCAAAGTAACACCAATATAAACCTTATATTACGTAGCATAGCGTCGTTTTAGACGTAAAGAAAAATCGCGCCCCCGCTACCAGGCTACGTCGCCTGGAGGCGCGGGCGTAGGTAATTCTCCAAACAACTGTATGCTACGTACTATAAGGTTTATATTGCCGCTTCCCGCCCGCGAAAAGTCCGCGCCACGTCACTTCTGTTTAAACGCTCCCTTAATTACATGCAACTAACTGGGCTATTTCGTAGGGGAGACGGGGTCAGTGGGTCAATCGGTCCATTTTTTGTTCAACAGTGATTTGTATCTAAACTATCAGCATTTTCCATAATGTTTTATAGCGGTTCATATCTCAGATCCCAGAAAATTGTCTTCGGCGTCGTCGGGATAGGTATGGTTCTATTGCAAGAATATAATATTTTGTAGAATGGGAATGATGTTTGATACCCGTAAGGTGTACCATGGGTCATAACATTTTTAAAACAACAATAATCCACCTCGCGGGCATAGCGTAAATACAATAAAGTGGGTGCGCTTAGTGGCCGCGTTGGGTCTATGCTTGCGTGGAGTGCGGGGGGGCTCGCGCGGTGTGCGAAGGGGTGAGGCACCGGCCGTTGGGGTACAGCGCGCAGGTGAATCGGTACTGGGACCGCGCCCCCCGCCACCCGCACCCCCGCACGATAGGCCTGGAGCGACCCGAGAGCGCCCTCACTATTAGGTGCTATCAGTATATTCACTTTGTCGCGGGTGAACTACGGGCAATAATATTTTCAGCGGTCCTCGTAAGTACACCTCTGCGGTGTACTAACGGCCATAGTCCACCCAGGTGAACTTGTCAGGCGGACCACGGGTAAGCAACGGAAACAACGGTCAGAATTACAATTTATTGATATTCAAAATTAAGGTAACTTAACAATACATTTTTCTATCTATAAACAACTATAATATGATATGGCTCCACTTTTAAATTTCATCTTAACTAAATAATTAAGGTATTTTAAAGTAATTTTTAAGAAACTTAATCATTGATAAGGATTACAATACATATAAATATTTAATATACAAGTTCGGTCCAAAACGAGTTTATTGTTTTTCTATTTAATTGATAGATCGCAAAGGCAGTGTTAGAATTTTAATTAATAATTTATGAATTTAAAAAGTAGGTAACTAAGTATTTACAAAATTTTGTTACTAAAATGTGTGCTTAACATGTGCTTACATAGATTTTCTACAAATTAGTAGAGAAGAAAAAGCAAAAGCAAAAGTAAAAAAGAAATATTCAATAAACAGCACATTTGAAATAAAAATGTGAAGAAGAATTTGAGCAGATATTATTGTGTAGGGGTTTCTTTTACAGTGTTTTTTGTGGCCATCTATCACCACTTGATACATCTTCACTCCTTGAATATGCTATAAATGCGTCTCGTCGCAGCTGCACTGTTAAAAATTTGTTTATAGTTCGTTATAAGAACGTTACTGACCTCCCCGAGATTAGAAATACATTTAGACACCAAGGGCGGACCCAGAGAGCCCAGAGGGACTAGGAGTGCGATTTTTGAATCTCATACGTTGAACTCAGCAGTTGAAAATGTATGGAGAATCTCCATATATTCTTTGTCATGTAGATACGTGTGATACGTCATGTATGGCGTATCTCCATTGGAGATACGCATCTTTCTACTGCTTATTTGACTTTCAAAAATCGCACTCCTTGAGTATGATTTTTTGATGTCAAATCAGCAGCAGAAAGATGCACGTCTCCATAGTAATATTGACATTTTGAGCAACAAGAGACAACTGCTGAGTTCACAGAATGAGTTTCAAAAATCGCACTCCTAGAGCAATTTTGCCACTTTAGCCACTTCTTGGCTAGATCTAGCAAGATTATTTTTAAAGATTCATAGCTTTACGTAAATTTTAAATAAACTGTATAAGCCATTGAGCGATATTGTGCATTTGTAGCTAGGGTCACTTTTAGCATATTTTATCACTGTTACTGCACATTCAAGCAGTAAATTAATTACCTACCATTATACTATTAGTGTTATTTCTATATAACTCGTAAATTTTAGTATCCATTTTACAATTATATTATGGACGGAAGACATTACATAGTCAGCCTTTCACATTTTATTAAAAAGTAACTTATAATTACATAGTTCTTACCTAATTAAAATAAGTATTATGACCAAAATTATTTTTGTACATTAGATTTTCATTTAACTACCTATCTAATTGATTAAACAATTACTTATTTTATAATTATTATTCACTTAACAGATCGGTTTTTCTGCCTTCTAAACTCACATACTTACTAGGTATTTAAGGAGGAAACAGACATATTTTTTAAGTAATATCGATGTGGTTTTATTTTAGGCATTGTACACCGAATATAAACTGCGATAAGGATATTATGAAGTTCTTTTCAACAATTTAACAGAGTTAACTAATTTATGAACTTGCTATTTTGTCATACTTTCATTTCTGAACACCGAGAAATTACAGACAGACCTACATTTGAATCTTTTTAATTTTGTGATGCCTATTATTTAATAATAAAGTATTCGATTTTGATAATTGCCCTAAATTAGAATCCTTGCATGACCAGAAAAATAAATAACCCGCTTTGGGGGCGCTACAATCGAACATAACCTTTAATGGCAATTCCTAGCACTAAAATTAGTTCCATGATTTTCCGCAACATGGCGAGGTGAATTTATTTTTCTTGTCAGGCTTTAATTACAATTTTCTCATCTTTTTATTAAATAAAACTAACTCCAAATTCAGAATCTCTCCGCAATATGGCGGTCTTCATTTCTAACCTTACTTTTACACTTCAGGCTACATGTTCACTATCTAAATCGATTGTACAACATAGCAGTTCATCCATCGACCACATCAAATCAAAACCAAACTGAACCAACTACAAAGTCAAGGCGTATTAATAGTAACCTTATGTCCTTTCATTAAGGTTCTTTCTTTGCTTTTAGAGTACCTTGTACAGTCAGCCACGAAGGCTATGATAGCGACTAGAGCAAACACTCCGTAGAAAATAGCGAGAGCTATTAGAAAGCTCTCTTCGGTCCACTCCCAAAGGTTTTCAGATCGTAGAAATTCGTAGTTTGAGAGAACTTGGGTTCCGTTCGGTGGGGGGCACGGCGATTGTACTATTATGTCTTGGTACGGTCGCTGTAAAAAAAAAACGTTAATATTACCTGCATGTTGGTATAGGTTCGTAGTTCGATATTATGATAACCTATCTCTCTCTCTTATCGTGTGGGCAGAGCCCTGGTGTCAGAGTTTTTTCAGACCGCCTTACGGCCTAACCCTACCTTCCTTACGTTACCTTATGATAACCTATAAAAAGTAAAGATGAGAAAGTAGCTATAGTCACATAGAAACTTTCTTAGGTTTTCCCTAACTTTGGAAAATATTTCAACATGCATTCATAGATTTTAATCCAGTTTCTTAGAAGAATCAAACAACTTAGGTACCTACTTATCAATCAACTGAGACAAGCAGAGGCGGCTCGTTCTAAAGAGCGCTGGAGCGGTGAACTCCCACTCCCAAATTAATTATTAAATATGTTTTAGTATTACATTATCGTCAGTCTTTTTTCATTTAATGAATGACAAACATAGCATTAATTCCTTGTACACTCTTTAAAATAGCCGGTATTTCATTAATAAGTCTCCACAACAACTCAAATCCATTTTTTCCTCAGGGAGAGCGCTCCGCGTAGCGCTCCTATGGACGGACTTTGTTTACAAAGTTCAATACTAAATTCAATGAGTGTGAAGGAGACAATCCACTACTGCCCGACACGTGAAATGAAAGATTTGTATGACAAAATCTGCAAATAAGGAGCGCCGCTCCGCGCGACGTTGCCAAACCGTGCAGGCCGGCCAGGGATACCCAGCTCCGCCCGCGCTGTTCAAATTGTGTAAGTGTGTGTGTGTCAAATTTATAAACAAAGGCGGTTTTTCTCGGTTTTGTATTTATTTATAGTATGAATGATATTATATAAGTGAACTCCCACTGAAAAATTTCACGAGCTGCCTCTGGAGACAAGAGTGTGCAGAAAAACAAACCGCCGAAATTATGCTCATTTTTACTTAAAATCAAGGCACCGACTGGTATGTTGCGTGTAATTGAAAAAGTCAATCATTGCACGAGTAATTTCGGTCGCGTAATTTCGGCAGATGTGTCCCTAATAGAAATGTCAGAAATGGCAAAAAAAATATTAGATTTTGTTGGGATCTCTGACTACCCCATCGGGAAGCATGCTTATTATGTTCTCTAGACGTTATGTTTATTTTAAAAATATCATGAACAAAATTACCTGTTTATTAGTACACCTGATCTCTTTACTAATACTGCTTCTCAAAGCCATTTCACTCAGTTCCTTCTGAAGCACCTCTGGCATCGCCCATCTACTCGGAGAGACATACTCCAACCACCTCACGTACGAAGGCAAGTCCTGTTGATGTATCATCACGCCGTTCACCAGGGTGCTGAGCAGCAGGCAGAGGCCTGAGAGGACTGCCGCTGTCTTCTCCATGGGGACCACGAAGATCATAGCTCGGCATAGCATTTGAGTGCTTATTAAGTATAACACCATGTAACCTGGGATAGATGACATTGAAATTAGAAAGCACACTAAATATCTTATGAAGTAAGGTCATGCCGTGTGGTGCCGGCCAAGAATATTGCACCACCCCAGCCCATCCCGCGGGTGTCGTAAAAGGCGACTAAGGGATTTACCGGAGGATGGGCAGCAGCATCCGGTATCCTCTGAGTACACACATTCAATCCAACTGCGATCGCCAACCTGCCTGACAAGCGTGGCGATTATGGCAAATCCCCCTATTTTGGGGGAAGCCTATTATGTCCAGCAATGGACGTCTATCGGCTGATATGATGATGAATGATGATGAAGTCCAGTTAACTAGTTAACAGTTCATTCTGTATAACCAATTTTTAAGTCTTAATCACAAGCTTTTGAACAAAAAAGGTTGTTTTTTGCGTGATGCTCCAACAAAAAAACAAACAGACAGACTAAACATCTGATATTTGGAGTCAGGGACACGTAAACACTAAACACCATATCATAACGTTTTCTTTTTTACAACAAACGGTGTAAAATAAAAAGTCAAAATCTAAACCGCGAAAAAAATGTTTTGTCGTTCTTTAGAAAAAGTCCGAGGTCTTCGACCCAAATGAATGGTTAAATAGTTTATTTTTTAAATATGCGATTATAGTGTAGATAGATAATTGTATGCCACATCTTACCTAAATAAATATAGAAGCCGTCGAACGAGCCCGGCGACTGAGCGTAAAGACCGCTCATAGCGTAGCTGGGCACCAGATATGCCAGCCAGGTTAATATCGCCGACCACACCTCCAGGAATTGCTGCAATCACAATTTTAGAACACATAAGTAATAAAATAAAACCGGTCAAGCGCGAGTCGGACTACTCACGCACCAAGGGTTCCGTACCACAACCACCACACAAAATATTAACTTACAAAATGTTTGGTTTTCTCCAGGACCTTTAGCACAAGACCGACTCACACATGGCCGGTTTTTATTATTTGTTGATATACCTACTGTAGAGTGTGTAGAGCTTGCTCTATAATCACACCAAGTTTAACGCTTGTATGTATTACCGTTTCTAATACAGAGCGAGAAGAAAATATGTGTATAAAATTAGTTTCTTGTATGGAAAAGAAAGGAAATTTTTAACTTTTTGACATTTTTATTATTTGTTAGCAAATGCGCAAGTAATGCAACCGTTTACTCTAACATCCTTTATAATTAACTACTCACATCGAAGAGAATGAAGACTATTCTTGAATACAATCCCACTGCAATATCCCGCTCGACGTGATGCCGCAAAGAGCTGGCCTCCCGCGCTGTTAACCAGAGCAGGATGGGCCACAACGTCAAACACATCACCGTGTAGTGGTAACCTATCCTGTCGTTCTGCGTTAGCTGGCAACAAAACATTACGCGATTATTAAATCAATATTATCGCTTTCAATATGGTGACAGATGGCTAGCCTTTCACAGAAATCAGAATCGGAAAGGCGCTTAGTGCAGATATGTGGGATGTCAACCAAGAAGGGGTGATATCCCGCGGTGCGTCTTGAAATCCGATAGTAGAAAGGGTAAGGCGGGATGAGCTCATGTAGCTCTTGGGCACACTCACCGAAGTACAATCTGTAGAAGACCGACAAGCAGGCTATATACTCTGCGGCGGTGGGCTAGGCTATGAAGCTGGGTCTCCACCAGCTCACTGTTGCCAATGAGCCTCCTGGCTCTGCGTTCAATCGAGTCGAGTGCGTCTAGTTGATACTTGGCTGAGCCATCCCACAGGTGGCAGCAATACTCCATACATGATCGGACCTGAGCTTTATACAACATTAAGAGCTGTCCAGGAGTGAAGTACCGCTTCACCTTGTTTAAGATGCCCAGCTTTTTGGTCGCAATTTGAGCCTTAGGCTCGATGTCAGCGCCGAAGTTGAGTTTCGTGGTCAACCTCGTGCCCAGAAGCTCAAGGCTGTCGGAAACAGGGACGGATGCACCCCGGAAAGTGGGAGTCAGATAATTAAATAGAAATTAGATAATTTTACGAAAATCAGACAAATCACAGACCAACGATTTTTTTTTTGGTCGCTCCGAAGCAAAGACCAATTTAGTTTCTACATCGTAATTTAAACATTAACTTCAATTGGTTAATATTGGAAATAGGATCAAACTTCGTTCGTTTGCAGCGCGCTCAAAGGGTAAATCCAGTGGGACCAGTGGAACAATCGATCAAGGTGGACCGACGACCTGGCGAAGGCAGCGAGAACCCTTTGGATGAGGGCAGCGTAGGACCGGTAGTTATGGCGATCTTTGGGAGACCTATGTCCAGCAGTGGACGTCTATCGGCTAAGATATCCATCATCCATGTTTTAGGAACGCCATTGATCTGACTGTCTTGAATTAGTGCATAAAAACCAACATACCTTTGCATCAGTCATGGGCAGGTCCCAGAAGATGGTGCCGGTGACAAGGGACATGATGGCAGCTATCAGAACTCTAGTGATGACGTTTGATAACGTCGTCATCTGCGTAAACACTAGGCTCTTTCTGCAAGGAAACAATATAATTTACTATTAGGAAAGGAAGATTTGAAACCAAGACTCAAATTTGACTTCTCGTATCAAATTAGACCAGCTCGATACAACTGGTCTATCTTGAGTCAACTGACTTCTGCCCCTCACGTCTGCTCATGGCTTTGCTTTTAGTATAAGAGATAAGTGTACTTTTTGCAACCATCAGCAGCAAGGCTGATTCAATGTTTATGGGGTGTAGAGCATCTCTGTGACGGGGATGGACCAGGTCTGCCTGCATAACTCCAGTCGGTTTAGGAGTTACTGATGATTAAAGGTCTGTAAAAAATTAACGTATGATATTGTTGTAGTATGCACTGTTGCTATGTTAACAGTACAAAACCTGACATGGTTCATCAGTCGGTTTAGGAGATACAGCCGTTCAAAGGTCATACTTTGACTGGCTTCATCTCCTAAACTGACTGACAGAACTTGACAGTTTTTGTCCTGTTCACATAGCTACAGTGCATACAATCCGATGACTAATAATAACTAACTCGATCAGAGCGAACGCCTGTATGACGGCGGCAGGGCGCTTCACCGGCGCCGGGAGGGGCACGGGGGGTGGCGGCTCCGGCGGGGACTGCGCCCCCGCGAACACGCCCGCCAGCGCCTCGATGCGCCCCGACGACTCCAGCATAGCGGCCGCTGACAGGTCGTCCAGCGTCACCAGGTCCACTGAAATGTAGAATTACACATATAATTTCTTGTTCTTCCTGTCCTTATCCCGTTACTTGGGGTCGGCGCAATATGTCATCTTCCTCCATTCATCTGTTTTAGCCTTAGACAATTTAATAGTAAGGACTGGCCTTGCGGTAGCATTTCCCCTCTGCCACGGTATGAGACTAATTGATCCTGTGCATTTACACTCAATTTTATACCTTATCACTAAACGAGACAGCCTATAATTGCGAAACAATAATTTTGAACTTAGAACGTTTGGGGTTCACACGAGACAACTTTTCATGATTTTTAACATTCATAATTTGAATCTAAAGTTATAGGGAATAAAATCCAAAGTTGCGGATTTCATGTTACCTCGCCCCCCGCAAAAAGTGGCAGAAAATTTTGATAAGGCAATGACACGCGTTACGCGTCCATACTATTAAATTGTCTAAGGTTTTAGCTGTCATTTCAGCGTTCACTCCTTTTCTTCACATGTCATCTTTCACACAATCATCCATCCATCTTTTCTTTGGTCGTCCTATTTTCATGCAGCCATTCAAATTCATATTATTTATGAGCAAGAAAGTACTTAAGTACCTAGGTCGTGGGTTCGATTCCCACGGGGGACACCTAGTGATATGTCACTTTGTGCGTTTTCCCCCAGTTGAGTAGGTGCAGGCTGAATCACCTGATTGTCTGAAACGAAACATGATTCCGTGCTTCGGATGGCACGTTAAGCCATTGTTCCCGGCTACTATCTCTGGTGGTAGTAGATGTTAAATAAAAACCACGTCAGAGGCCGTAAGGCGGTCTCAAAAACCTCTGACACTAGGGCTCTGCCCACACGACAAGAAGAGGAGGAATAATACATGCAGAAGTTTATCCTGCAAAGTTTAAAACTTACGATAATAATCAGAGGGATTCTTGAAGGCAGGGCAAGGGTAGTCGATGGAGGCGAAATATGGCAACATGTCTCTTCTATAACCGCTGAACATTGTTCTGCCAGCTGATATTAATACCACCTGAAATATTATAGCATATTAAAACAATATCAGTTCAAACTTAGCATAAGAGTTGTTATAGAGCGTCGGTGGCGCGGAGAGATATACAGGGTGTAAGGAAAACCAAATACTCTACCCATCAAACTGGACAACTTTTACTATGAGAGCAAATCGATCGGAGCCAAAAAAAATCAGCTGTTCCACACCTACTGCAATACCTACTCGACTGAAATGTATGAGACAGGTGATTTTTTTTTCCGATCGGTTTGCACCCATTGTAAAAGTTGTTCAGTTTGATAGGTAGAGTATGTGGTTTAAAGGTTAATGATATTCCTTACACCCTGTAGACACTCAATCGTAAAGGTCCAGGTGTGAATCTACAAGGACAACATGCCATTGTACAAATGAGTTTTCAAATTTATGGACTGCGATTTTTGAATCTCATTCGCTGAGTTCAGCAGTTGAAAATGTCAAAATTACTGTGGAGATATGCATCTTTCTACTGCTGATTTGACTTTCAAAAATCATTCTCCAGGGGTGCGATTTTTCAAAGTCAAATCAGCAATAGAAAGATGCGTTTCTCCATACATTTTCAACTGCTGAGTTCAACGTATGAGATTAAAAAATCGCACTACTGTACGTAATACCGACTGCTCTCACACGGTGAAGGAAACCTATACGCAGAAGAAGAAATTGAAGAAGATGCGTGTGTGAACTCTACCAATTCGCATTTGACACGCGTGGTGGACTGACGTCCATACACCCTCTCTGAGGTTAGAACTTTGTATATCGGATGATGATGATACAGGAATTATCTACAGTAGTAATAGTATTTCAGTTTCATGCTATAGACCAACCCGCAGCCTTACCTTCGTCAGCATAGCAAAGATCTCATAAGTAGGTGGATGCAAGGACATAATGACCACGCGGCCGGTGCTGGCCCAGTTCCTCAAATACTCGACGAGGAAGAAGGTGTCGAATATGTCCATCTCTTTGGTCGGCTGGTCGAGGATCAGCACGGCCATGTCCAGGAGGAGTTGGCAGGCGACGTTCAGTCTTCGGATCTCTGAGCGGGTCAGGCGACCGACGTTCGTGTCCCGGACTTGCTCGAGACCTAGCTCTTCTATTAAGAGGTTTATCTGAAAAAATTGTATACATAATAGAATACATAAACAGCCGCGACAGCTGACTAAACAATAATGCAGACGCATCGCAAGAGAGCTGACTAAGCAATAATGCCGAGGCGTCTCACGCATGCGACCTAACACGTCACTCGTGTGGCAGCCACTCAGAAGATTTAATCTGTTCATGCGTCGTAGCTCATTACAAGAAATAAGCCAATAAGATGACGAAAACGACATAGCACGTTACCAACCATAATATGGCAAGTTCTAAATCACACTACCCAAGTTAGCAAGAGACTGCATAAATTTAGCATCTGACTAAGAAAAGGCTCGCGCTCGTCTCCAAGAATTTCAACGAGCCCGTGAAAGATCTGCCCTTTTTCTCCAAACGTTCTTGATGGTCTGATCATCCCCTTAAAAGTAACGCATCTAATAACGAAACATCCTGTACCTATATTATGTGTCTTGACACCCTCACCATGAGATGAGGGTAGACCTGTGCCCAAGCAGTGAGAATGTAAGCAGGCTAATGATAAATTGAGAACAATTCATTTCCTTATTCTCTAATAATTATCCTCAGTGGACCTCTCATCGCAATCAACTTACTCGATCTCTATCGTCCATCTTAACTTGGCTATGGTTGTGGCGAGGTCGTCGCAATGACGCGTGGAACCTCAGCGTGTGTTCCACGGTCATCGAAGGGCATAATGACGTGTCTTTTCTGACATACGCAGCCACTTTGCGAAGCGTTGATGACGCCACTGGCTGACCGTTGAGGACTATATCACCGGTTAGTTTCTGGAAAAAGAAAATAAATTAAGTACTCTGAAAAAACTTAGCTAGAAATAGAATATTGACAAAAGTAGATTAATGAAAAATGAAAGAAGGCAAACCTTAAGGTGCGGTTTATACAGAAGAGACGCGTGGCGGTGGCGGATAGTCAGAGTAACATAATATTCAACCTTATAGTACGCAGCATAACGTCATTTTTGTCGTAAAGGAAAATTGGTGGGTTACGTCGCCTGGAGGCGCGGGCGTAATTCTCCAAACGACGCTATGCTGCGTACTATAAGGTTTATATTGCCACACCCCGCCCGCGTCACGTACGCGCCACGTCACTTCCGTTTAAACAGCACCTAAGTATGGACACTGGTCAGTAAAATCCCCTGTAGGCCTCGCATGCCACCCCCGAGAAAACGATAAAAATCGAGATGTGCCTGTGCCTCCATCTTTATTATTTCACGTAGGTATGCCAGAAAGAGCGCGCATGACGATTTTCTCGTTTAAACGCTTTGTCGTGGGTGGCATGCTAGCCGTGCTGGGAAACATCATTTTAAAAATATTTAACAATACAATACACTTACTTTCCGGACCCCAGCTAAAACGTCCAGCAACCCAGTAGCTTCCTGCTGAGAAGTTGCCAGAACAGCTAGTATTTCACCCGACTTCACCTCGAAACTTAGCCCAGATACTAGCAACGTAGACTTGTTCTCCGGCGACGTTATTTCTAAACTGTTTACCTGCAATGGAGAAGAAAACATATTGATGTTCAAGCTTCGGAAACATTAGGTTATTGTGGTTAATCGAAAATTTCTGCAAAATATATTTAAAACGAACCTACCTGCTGATCCTTCGGTACCTGGATCGCACAAGATTTTTGTTCCCAAAGGGCAAGTCGTGAATTTTAAAGTACCTGCTTATAAGTATTCTATATCGTTGTCTTTTCATTATGATATACGTCCGGACTAGATAGTGGTACTTTAGATGGGACTAGATAATTTGTCTGAATTGAAAGTTATTAAATCGTAGTGGTGCCGCAGTGGCGTGGGTGGGTAGGCCCCCGACAAGGCGGACCCAAGACCTGGTGAAGATGAAGGGATCCCGTCGGATGAGAGCAGCGCAGCGCTCCTTGTGGCGATCTTTGGGGAGGCATATGTCCAGCAGTGGACTTCTATCGACTGAGACGATGGTGATGATAATTCATAGTAAGTAAAATGTGCTCTACTCACATAATAATTAGGGTAGATGTAAGCGGAATGAGTGTATCCGTCCAGGTGGTCGCCGGGCCGCAGCGTGGAGTGTTTCCGGGACTGCGCCACCGAGATGTGGCTGCCTGCCTTCGACATGCGCCCGCCCAGGTGCGACGACGGCATTAGGTAGCTGCAATTACAATGTTTAGGAATTAGTGGTAACCCAGGGGATCGCGTTATTTTCTCTATGGTGGTAACGCCAAATGAAAGTCTGTTTCAGCTTGGCAAAAAAGAGTTTGAGTGACAGGTGGAAGCAATTATTTTAGCACGGTGGTCTTGCAAGGTTATATATCATGATTCATAAACTTTTTGCCAAGCTGTAACATCATTTTATCTTGCTTCCTTATGTTTTTGTTCACGATAATAAAGGGAGTTGCAATCTAAAACCAGACACGTATCCAGTGGGGGGAGGGATTGGTAGGATGTGAATTCCACCAACCCGTATTGTGCACGCAATTGATGGACTTACGCTCATACCCCATCCTTTCCCTTTGAACTGCGGGAAGCGTAGATGTACGCGATGAACAATTGCTTTTCTATAGTGTTTGGAATTGCGGCAGTCTATGTATTAAAGGTGCCTGTTTCCTTGCAGTGGACGAAAGAGGCTGACTATAAAAATATACTGTAACTACCTCTGATGATCATTGTCAGGCACGAATTCAGCAACACTGTTCCTCCTGTTGGAATAGTGCTGGCGGTGAGGCCTGGCCTCGATGCCCAGGAGGTTGGCCTCGCTGATGGACTTGTTTCGCGAGTTCGTCCAATGCGGCTCGCCTCTGATGCCTGCCTGCTGCATTGCAACGAGGGGAACCCCTGTACCGGGCTGGAATGTTTAAATTAATATAATTAATAAATAACGCTTACAGTATTAGAATAGAAAGAGCATCTAGTACTACATAAGTACTAAGAGAATCTGAGCAAGATCCGTTTTGTATGAAGTATCTAGTACTACATATAAAACTGGCACATCCCAGCAGTTTTAACCTCACCCTCGTTTTGAAGGAAGTATGGCGTAAAATGTAGGCAATTGCGTATTAATGACTCGCTCGCACTCAATCCGTATCGCAGATGCTGTACTTAAAAAATTTTGCCATTTGGACGAAGTGAAATGACAGCTAAGTGTCCAAGGTGTGACGACATGACTATGAATCCAAAAGTAAGCTACAAGGCTTTTTTATTATGGAAACTATAAAATTTCGACACAAACATATAACATCAATGATCGAACCGGGATTTGGACCCAGGATCTCTATTTGGTAGTCCAGGTTGGTAGCCATTCCACCAACCTAGTTATTTGAGAGAGATAGGTAAAGGTAGGCAATGTTCTCTAGCCTGTGGCGTAACTACAGGCTGGCAGAACTGGCCAAATGTTAGGGACCTGATGGCGCCTCGAGATCCTAACTTGACTATAAAGTTCTAAACATTCGAGCGCCGGTGGCGCGTTGCGGAGAGGTACGCACACTCAATCACGAGGATTCGAACCCGCACGGACGACATGCCATGTCCCTACCTTAATGTAATACCTACCGACTGCTCCCAAACGGTGAAGGAAAACATCGCGTGTAAACCTGCATACGCTGAAGAAGATATTCTGATGCGTATGTATAGTCCACCAATCCGCACTTAGCACGCATGGTGGACTAACGCCCAACGTTATGGGGCCCACTTTCAGGCCAGGCCTACGCCTGTGCCCTGCAGCAGGACGTATATAGGCTGATGATGATGAACATAGGCAGAGAAACGTAAGAATATACCTGATACGAAGGGTGTAGATTTTGCATTCTGAAATCGGGATCGGATCGGTACTTTCTGCTGTATTTATAATTGGTGGAGGTTTCGTTGTCCGAACTATCGTATCCTGACGATGTCTCCCGAATGCCTCGGCTTTGCCTTTGTATTCTGTGAAAAACAAAACTTTATTAAATAGGTATTAATTAATCGACATTGATTATCAATCAATCAATCAATAACCATAGCCATTTTAAATGCAGGATGGAGTTGCAGGCTTTTTTATCGGGCATAGGCTCACCATACATTCCCACTATTATAACTCCCGTAAACCAGGAACAATAGGCTAGCAACAAATATTCATATCGTACCTCTGTGCAGGTTTCATGCCGCTGCCAATCGAAGTCTTCGGTTTGGGTGTGCCTGAGCGCTGCGACCCATTGTGGTTCGGCGGAAACACTCGAGGGAGCCCGAACTTTAGATAGGTATACATGTTTGAACCAAGCGCTGATCTGTAGGGAGAAAATTAAACTTTTGTTAAGCATGAGGTTTTGTAGGTCGACTGGTTCGAAGACTTAAAGCGAAACAAGGTCCAAAGGTCCACGGCGGCTCTATGATAACATCTTAAAGTCGCGAACTTCCTCTCACTTACACAGAAATGATACAAGCTCGAGTTGGCAACGTGCGTGCATTAGAAGAGCACAACCTCGACTTTAAGATATCTTATTAGCTGCCATCTGTGAACACCTTCAAGCTTCTTTATCGTACAACCCCTCTAATATGGTTTCTTTATTCGCATGCGATGACGAAACGCGTCTTCACTGCATACAAAAGGACGTCTTCTTGCGCTTTTCACAGAGCGACAGAGCACAAGTTAACAAATGATACTTTAGAGTGGGAAATATCTTCGACCAGCATACGAGATATTCTCCATGACTCATGACCATCCGGAAATACGTTGAATCAAGATGACACACAGTCGAAAGTTACCACCGATAGTATCAGGTAATGGTGTCTACACATCGAATGTCGCAGACCCGCCGACATGTCACGGGTAGCGGGGATCTCGCGCGGGTGGGTGCACATCGCCGACAATGCCATCCACACCAAACACGCCGTCAATGTCGGCGACAATGGCGGGTCGGCGTCTTTTGGTGTGTAACCTTAAGCGAGTAAGGGTTAAAAACTTACTTCGGTCCATATCTGGGGTGTGCTAATATGGACTGCACCGTGGTATCCCTCAGTTGAAAATTGCCGTAAGGCAGGGGGCTCTTGTCCGTACTGCCGAGCGCGCTGTCCGTGAAGTCGGAGTTCAGATTTTGTCTGCAAACAGAATAAGGACACAAATCATTTTTGGTTCCTGGATAGCAGTTAGCTCTCAAATGGTTTAAAATCTATTACACGCAGAAAACAAAATTCAGATGCTTGTGTAAACATCGCCAATCTCATTTTGCAGGCGTGGTGGACTAAAACAAATACATCGTACTTGAGGGTAGGCCTGTTCCTCTGCAGGGGAAACAAAGGAGGTTGTAGATGATGATGAGGACCTGGCTGCCATTGACATAGGACAAGAAAGGAAGATGTTTGAACATTGCACCGGGTGGGTGCATCGGCTGATTTAACCTTCAGAAATATAAAGAGTGACGTAAAAGTCTGCCATAATTTGAAGTGATAATATTACTGTGACACAACAAAGGATCAAACTATGTTTTTATCAAGGAAATGTTTCCTGTAAAGCCTAGCATGCCGCTCCTGAATCAACGAAAAAGATCGAGATGTGAATCTTTGAAAATGAACAAGCATGACGGATTTCTCGTTTAGCCACTTCGTGCGTTGCGTGCTAGCCTTGCTTGTAACGTTAATTATATTGGCCTTCTCAATTAAACTAAAAATTTTAGTCAGTACAACAATTAACTTTAAGATTACACCACATCAATTGTGCAAAGCCGTTCAAATAAGGCTTCGAAGTCAAAGCAACACCCACAATTACCGCTTAAAATAGGACATCCATACCAAAATAAACAGACTCATGCAAATAATCACAGTAAAGCAATCCGACCCATCACAGTTTTTTCGAATCTAGGTCGAGCGTACTAAATTGCAATTTTAGCCAAAGTTGGTTGCACTAATGTGGGCTTAAATAATCATTTTGCTTAGACTACTTAATTTTGTAATTTGAAATAAAACGATCACAAAATTTACGTAAACTTGGACGTTGTGACACAATGTATCTAGTCAAACTTAGAACTTAAAGCTAACAAATATCCTTAGAATGCATGCTACGAGGATCATGCATCAGTACGTCTACCATGAGTTGTGATAGTAAAATCAACTGACGTGGCTACATTCGTAATAGTGAAGACGTTGAGCGAATAGATAACATACAATTCGCACCATGAGTTTCATCGCACGCAACGAAAATCGTTAACGTATAGACGACAGGCACTGTAGCTCATGGCGTTCCATGACTCACTTCACACTTAATCGATGTGTCTCTTTCTTATTGCCTATTAGAAACAAGGATAGCAGAATTAGCTAAAAAAAAATTGAGTCCAAGCCAAAAAAAGCTAATTTAAAAAGTATAGTGTCAATACCGTAAAGTAATACGTTTAAATTAAAAAGGTTTGTTACTGTAAGCATTGCACTGGAGTTGTTTACGTTTTCATTCTTACAGTGTTATGTGTTTTTGATTGAAGCGGGTTTTATAGATTAATTTAAATTTCTTTCGCAAGAATGTTAAGAAAATAAGATATTTATTAATATCGGACATTGTCACACAGATTATCTAGTCGCATTTATAGTATCATTACATTAGGTTCATCCGTAAAGCGGTCACAGACAGGCTCCAAGTTTTCATCAACAAATGCCTCTGGCAAATCTTGAAGATCTTCTGACCAAACACTATCTCAAACGAGGAGCTATGGAGACGGACGGGTGAGCAGTGTCATAGCGTAATTATAACAATAGTGGGTGCGCTTAGCGGTCGCGGTGGATCTATGCTTGCGCGGTTTGCTGGGGGGTGAAGCACCGGCAGTATTGGTACCGCGCGTAGGTAAATTGGTACCAGGACACGCTTCCCCCGGGCCTCCACTCACCGCGCACGATTGGCCTGTCGCGGCCGCCGAGCGCGCTCACTAGTTTGATTACACTATGGCAGTGTATAGAGAAAGTGATCCTTAATCGAAAGTGGCAGTAGCTAGGCCATGCATTAAGGAGGCCTGATGATCACCCATCCATGACACCCACCTGGCAAACGAAATAGAGGCCGTCCTAAAATAACCTGGCGCCGCCGCTCTGTGGAAGTTGAGGCCAAAAGCCTTAACATGACCTGATGGGATATCTACAGTGCTGTCCAAGATCGCAACCGGTGGAGAGTCCTAAATTGGGGGTGACAGGAAGAGAAGATTTAAAATAGCAGAATCTAGCCGGACTTACAATCAAAAAGACAAAAAGATGAGATGAGGTCTAGTGAATCACAGTTTGATCTATGGCGTGACTGTGTGATAGTTAGAACAGTAACATGCTTCTAGAACCATTCATGGAATTGTACAAATCGCGAAATTGTACCGATGGCGATGCTTCCATATTTTGAGTGATTTGGTGAAAACGCATTTAATGTTCTTTTTATTATTGTATGTTGTATGTAAATAATAAAGCTTTTATCTATAATAGAGCCGTTTATTAAATTAGGTAAGTCTTAATTAAATTAAATCACATCATTTATTATTGAAATAACTCAGATGCATAATAATGTTATAACAATGATATTACAAACAGGGTCCCGTTTATCGATGTGTCTCTTTCTTATTGTCTATTAGAAACAAGGATAGCAGTATGTCTACTTTATTCGTTTTCGTAAATTATTTGTATTGAATTCCATACAGCGCCTCTGGCGGATAGTTATGTAACTAAAATCTGCACCATGAGTAAAGTTCCTGTAGTTGACTATCGCCGTTAATGTAACTAAAACGACACTACACTTATTGTAGTTCCCATACAATTTCGGCACCATGAGTTACATATTTGACGGATGTCATAGTAATTTACTACAACGAAAGTAGTTGCGGCTGTCACCTTAATTTTTCTCCGTGACATGGTAACTATTTGTTGGAAATCGGTTAAGTGCGAGTCGGGCTATACGCGCATCCAGGCCGAGGATTCCGTACCACACCACTACAACATATTAACGTAAAAAAAATTTTTTTTACTCCTGGACCTTTATCGCGAGACCGACTCACACTTGGCCGGTTTTTATTATTTTTTTGTTATACTGTAGAGTTTGCTCTATAATCACACAAAGTTTGACGCTTGCATACAGGGTGTCCCGTAAACCGACGTCAACCAGGTGGATGCTGATAGGTTAGTTCATGCCTAACCAGAATACACTAAAATAAAAATATCTGTCAATCAATCAATCAGTCTGTCAACATTTTACTTTAGGAAATGGTCCTTAGTTTTCGAGATAAAGACAGTTTTATGAAATTCGTGAAACTCTTTACCTTATTCACTATTTTGAGTGCACCCCGCTATTAATTGTCTATGCAGTATCTGTGTTAAAACTGTCAATATCTCGAAAACTAAGCCACTTTTACCAAAGCCAAATTTTGATATTCCGCTTAGTCATGACCTAACCTACCAGCATGCGCCGGGTTGAAGTCGGTTTACGGGACACCCTGTATATTACCGTTTTTACCATAGAGCGAGAAGAAAAAACGTTGATAACAACTAGTTTCTTGTTGAGAACCCCCCTTAATTTTAAACTTTTTGACATTTTTATTATTTGTTAGCAAATCCGCAAACGCACATTCTGTGAAAATTTCAACTAAGTACTAGCTCTTTTGGTTTAAAAGTTACAGCCCTAAATAGGTCGGACAGACGGATGGACGGACGGACGGACGGACGCACGGACGGACGGACAACGTAGGCTTAGTACCGTTAGTACCTAATAGGGTCCCGTTTTTACCCTTTGGGTACGGAACTCTAAAAACGTAAACAATGCCATGCTTACATAGTAACGAACCTCTTTGATTTAATCGTAGGTACTATATGTTATGTATGGTGTTGACACAATACGTTTTAACCCTAGAGTAGTCGCGCCCTGCCGTGAAACGCGAGTGATCGCGTGGGGAGCATTTTGCCGCTCATATAGAAAATGATTTTTATGTTACAACCTACCTACCTACTTAAATAAAATAAAATTTTACATTTTTAACGTGCCTTTTGGTTTTTGGAATAATAAATGCTTAGACGGACAAGTTCTAACAGAATATAGCATTATTTTTTGTTGGCCGGCACTTTCACATTTGGACCAACAATTTATAAAATGCCGATGATGTCCTTTCTTGAATTTTAGTAACATGTTTATCTCAATACGCATAAAATAAAAAATATTTAAGCCTAATAAGAAAATTAAATGTTTTCTTCATCTACGGCATGTGTTTCAGTAAAATAGTCCTGACACATAAATAAATAAATAAATAAATAAATAACGCTCACATACATTGTAATGATCCCAAGAAAGCACTATTTATAGGCTGTTTATTATGGAAACCATACAACAACGGCACAAACATATAAACATCCATGACCGAACCGGGATTCGAACCCAGGACCCTGGTTTGGCAGTCCGGTGTGGTAACCATTACACCAATCGGGTCGTCGTCGGTCGTCGTCGTACACATGTACTATCGCGGACTTTTCCGCCTGACCACCACTAGGCTCATTTTTGCTTGCATACTAAAAAATAAAAGCGATATCTTAAACCGCCCTATTGATGAATAGACCAATTAATAATAGTTTCCAAACAATAAATTTTGGGCGAAATTATGCGACTTTTTTCTTAAGTGGTCAGGCGGAAAAGTCCCCGATAGTACACACGGCAACAGGTCAGGTTACCCTGTTTGGACTTTGAACTATTAGACGTTGAACGTTGCGAATCATGCGAAAGGGTGCGGTATGTTGTTGTTGTTTCGTCTCACAGCACGCTGCGCCCGCGCCGGCAGCCGCGTCTATGCAGGCTCTCTACCGCACTATTTTGTGTTTTGTACGTAGTGTAGTTATGGGTATATGGGGTGCGTAACCTGATGTGTCGCCGTGTGTACATGAAGTGTTCGTTGCACAGTAACTTTGCGCATCTATTGCACTCTTTTTTGGTCCTTCTATTTGTCTTGGATGGACCACTGCTCATATTATACCTTCTCTTTCTGAGGGTATTTTCAGATGTTCCGATGGTAAAAATCAATTTCTCATTGGTTTCTGTAACATGCTAAGTATTAGTATCGACTTTTTATACCTCACACATCATTCACCTATTTTTTTAAATCAACTAATTAAAACAAAAACACCCAATAATTAGACAAAATAACGTAAATAAATATATTATTATTATATTTACATCAAAAAAACAACAAACACGATGAAACTAATAATAATTAAACGTACTGTAAAAAACCATAAATGAATTTTACTTACGAGCGTAGTCGCGCAGTGAGTAATTTGCCGCCAAACGCGACACACCTACAACAACCCTTTCTTCGTGAGGTAACCCGCGCACTCAATTTCTTCTAATTTCTAAAATGGGGAGGTGAGATATGTAGGGGCAGCTACTGGGACGCTTGACTTTTACAAATGCATCGTTTACAAAATACCATTAATTTTTTGACGCGGGCGGCAAAATGCTCATAGCGCGAGCACTCTAGGGTTAAATTTACTTTTTTTGGCTTGGGTTCAAAAGATTTTGGCCAGTTTTGCTATCCTTGTTTCTAATAGGCAATTAGAAAGAGACACATCGATAAGTGTGAAGTGAGTCATGGAACGCCATGAGCTATAGTGCCTGTCGTCTATACGTAACGATTTTCGTTGCGTGCGATGAAACTCATGGTGCGAATTATATGTTATCTATTCGCTCAACGTCTTCACTATTACGACTTATTGCATCAAAGTCTAACAGGAAGGAGTCTCTTTGGTTTGGAATAAAGAGACTCCTTTCCAAGAAGGTTGAAATTTTTTCCCAAATTTCAACCTTCTTGCTCCTTCCTCTTAGATCAAAGCCAGAAAAAGTCAATTTAAAAAGTATTGTGTTAATACCATAAAGTAATACGAAAAGGGGTATGGGTAATATTGGCGTCTTTTTTTTTCATGCAGCCAGTTACCAAATGTTGTGGGTATTTTAGGGCTATTATTACCTTACATTTTGCTTACATTATTATTAAAAAAAAAATGGTCCTACGGTGTAACGTTTCGGAGATATTTAATATTAAAGTTTTAAAAAATCACTCTAATAAGATCATTAAAAGTTACTCATTTAGGTTTTTTTACCACTTTATTTGTTTTTATAGCCCAGAATTATTAGTTCTAATTATTTGTGACTTCATCACGCATATTTTGTGCAGGAATGCATCGCAATCCTCGCTAATTTGCGGTCGCTCGTTTAAATTAGTATAAGTTTCTACACTGATACGGTCACGAACTAAATATTGTGGGTACTTAAGTGGGTAAAACTAATAATTCTGGGCTATAAAAACAAATAAAGTAGTAAAGAAACCTAAATGGGTAACAATTAATGAGCTTTTTAGAGTGATTTTTTTAAAACTTTAACATTAAATATCTCCGAAACGTTACACCGTAGGACAATTTTTTTTTGATAATAATGTAAGGTAATAATAGCCCTAAAATATCTGCAATATTTGGTAACTGGCCGCTTCAAAAAAAAAAGACTCCACCTTCCATACAAAAATTACCCATAGGCCTTAAAAAGGTTTGTTACTGTAAGCATTGCATGGAGTTTTTTACGTTTTCATTCTAACAGTGTTATGTCAGTACAATCAAAGAGAATATAATCACTACGTTTTAAGTACAATTATATAGTGATCTGTGAGTGTTATGTGTTTTGATTGAAATCGGATTTATAGTTCAATTTCAATTTATTTCGCAAGAATATTATGACAGACTCCAAGTTTTCATCAACAAAATAAATGCATCAGGCAAATCTTGAAGATCTTCTTAACAAACACCATCTCAAACGAGGAGTTATGGAGACGGACGAGTGAGCAGTGTATAGAGAAAGTGATCCTTGCCTGAAGGTGGCAGTAGCTAGGCCATGCATTAAGGAGACGATCACCCATCCATGACACCCACCCCCACCAGGCAAACGAAATAGAGGCTGTCCTAAAATAACCTGGCGCCGCCGCTCGGTGAAAGTTGAAGCCAAAAGCCTTAACATGACCTGAGGGGATATCTACAGTGCTGTCCAAGATCGCAACCGGTGGAGAGCTATTATCCAAGCCCTAAATATACCCCACAGTGACAGGAAGAGAAGAAGATTTAAAGTAGCAGTAGCAGAATCTAGCTGGACTTGCAATCAAAAAGACAAAAAGAAAATAAGGTGCAGTGAATCACAGTTTGATCTATGGCGTGACTTTGTGAGACTTAGCACCATTTGCATTTTGAGTGATTTGGTGGAAACGCATATAATGCTCTTTTTATCGTATGTAAAATAATAAAACTTTTATCTATAATAATAAGTCATTTATTTAATAGGAAAGTCTAAATTAAATAAAAAATTAAATTATTATTCAGATAACCCATATGCATATAAGTAATGTTAGTAAAACAATGATCTTACAAACTATTTTAGTTATAAATAAATAAATCCGGTCAAGTACCAGTCAGGCTACTCGCGCACCGAGGGTTCCGTACCACACCACCAACATACAAAAACTTTTTTTTCTCCGGAACCTTTAGCACGAGACCGACTCACACTTGGCCGGTTTTTATTATTAGTTGTTATAAATTGTAGAGTTTGCTCTATAATCACACCAAGTTTGATACTTGCACGTATTACCGTTTTTACGATTGAGCGAAACGTTGATAAAAACTAGTCTCTTGTATGAGGACCCCCCTTAATTTTAAACTTTTTGTCATTTTTATTATTTGTTAGCAAATCCGCCGCAATAACGCATATTCCGTGAAAATTTCAACTAACTAGCTTTTACGGTTCATAAGTTACAGCCCGAAATAGGTAGAACAAAGGGACTGACGGGCGCACGGACGGACAATGTAGGCTTAGTAATAGGTAATAATAAAAACGGATCCCTGAAAAACAATAATAACAAAAGATTCCCTATCAAACAATGATGTGGGTAGTTACAAGGTGGCATGCAAGCGCACCCATTGTTGCAGCATTGGGGAGTACCATATGTCTGCCAACGCGCGCAGGTTGTGGCTATTAGGGCTGCAGCGCAAACGGCCCAGCAGAGATGCACAGCTTTTGCATTATCGCGTGGAACCCATCACTGTGCGCCTCCGTAAACATATTGGAAGCACTACGGAACATTGGCAGCCCCATCAGTACCCTCAGTTGTTATACTGCACACTTAATGAATTTCACGAGGTGAGGGGGCGAAAAGGGTCCTTTTGACTTTGTGCGCGCATATGAACACTGTAGCTCCTTTGCATATTCCATTCGTCCTCAGATTCAGCTTCTGCTAACATTCTCCAAGCAAAATATACTCTTGTAGACATATTTGAAAAAAAAAAACTCAACAAATAAAACTGTTCCACGGAGAAAAATTTAGGTGACAGCCGCAACTACTTTCGTTATAGTAAATTACTATGACATCTGTCAAATATGTAACTCATGGTGCCGAAATTGTATGGGAACTACAATAAGTGTAGTGTCATTTTAGTTACATTAACGGCGATAGTCAACTACAGCAACTCATGGTGCGGATTTTAGTCAAATTTTAGTTACATAACTATCCGCCAGAGGCGCTGTACTGAATTCAATACAAATAATTTACGAAAACGAATTTAGTTGCGTTTAATGAATTTACTATAGCAACTCATGGTAGCCCTACAGCTTACCGACACTGTGCACCATTCTTCATTACGACTGATAGGTACATTATGACTCAATTTATTTAGTGACCGTTTCACATCAGGCGTGAAGGTCCTCAAAATCCATGCTACGAATCATGCAATAAAGAGTTTTAAGGCACGGAGTACCGACGCTTTATGACCTGGCTAGAACATTCTGACTATTAACTGGTAAGACGTACCTGTAGATGGACCAAGCGTGCAGATCCTCAAAATGCATACGACGAGGGTCATGCATCAGAGGGTTGGAGGACACGGAGTAGCGACGCTGTATGATCTGGCTAGAGCATGACTATACTAGTAAAAAGTACCTGTAGATGGACCAGGCGTGCAGGTCCTCAGAGTGCATGCCGCGAGGGTCATGCATCAGAGGGTTGGAGGGCACGGAGTAGCGACGCTGTATGATCTGGCTAGAGCATGACTATACTAGTAAAACGTACCTGTAGATGGACCAGGCGTGCAGGTCCTCAGAGTGCATGCCGCGAGGGTCATGCATCAGAGGATTGGAGGGCACGGAGTAGCGACGCTGTATGATCTGGCTAGAGCATGACTATACTAGTAAAACGTACCTGTAGATGGACCAGGCGTGCAGGTCCTCAGAGTGCATGCCGCGAGGGTCATGCATCAGAGGGTTGGAGGGCACGGAGTAGCGATGCTGTATGATCTGGCTAGAGCATGACTATACTAGTAAAAAGTACCTGTAGATGGACCAGGCGTGCAGGTCCTCAGAGTGCATGCCGCGAGGGTCATGCATCAGAGGGTTGGAGGGCACGGAGTAGCGACGCTGTATGATCTGGCTAGAGCATGACTATACTAGTAAAAAGTACCTGTAGATGGACCAGGCGTGCAGGTCCTCAGAGTGCATGCCGCGAGGGTCATGCATCAGAGGGTTGGAGGGCACGGAGTAGCGGCGCTCTCCACCCAGACCGAGCGCTGACTGAGACATGGTGGCTCACTCGGCTCGACGATTCTGAAATTTTCAGTAGGATAAAACTAAGTGAGTGCACACAAGAAAATGTCCCCCGTTATTATAAATTGGACTTTAGAGTTGCGGAGTTGTCATTTTCTCTTTTAAGGTCTAGAAGTGGAAGCGTGTAATTAGTTAGCTAGCAATCAGCTGGTCATATCTGCCTGCCATCAACGCACAGGTGTTATTAGGGACGTAGGCACGGAGGCAGGACCTACTGAGAAAAAAAGTTACTAGGTATTATTTTTCTTTCGTTGAGCGGTTGAGCGGACGATTTGAGACAAGTTGCGATTGGATGAGGAAGTCTAGACAAAGTGTTTTGTGGCGCGCCTTAGGAAAGGGTTTAAGCAGCAGATGTGGAAGCATGAAAGGTCAGCCCATTTTTCAAAAGGGCATCACAAATAAAAAAAAATTATCAATTGATTAAAGTGAAGATTTTTCACAAACCTGTGTCATCCTATTAAAATGTGCAAATTCTGTGTCGTCTTTAGTCTGCACATTGTCACCTAATGCCTTTTTGTTCTCATCTGTAACAAAAGAAAGATTACATTTAAAATCCTGCAAAGTTTCAAACCCTTCGACTCAACTACTGCTTGCCAGCAATAGAGAGCAAACGAACTACTTAAACAGTTAGGCCCAACAGAAACAGTTAGGCCCTGAGCAGACGACGGATAAACTTGCCCGCGGGCACGCTACCCCGCCGCACACTGGTCTAAAATTAAGACTAAGTCAAAAATGGCTAACTTGGACTAGTACGTGTTTTTGAGGGCGGAAGACCTACATTTTTTGTCATTCTAGGACAATGGTAGTCTAAAAAGTCCTTTTCAGGACTATCCAGGTCTTTTTAAAGATTTATCAATAGCCCTTTTTAGGCTACACTACATCCATTAGCGCTCTTGCAGACGAGCGACACATTGCGATCGCCGTGGGTCGCAGAGAGTCGCACTCATCGAGTTTACGGTCGCCGTGAGTCGCTCGTCTGTAAGAGCGCTTAGTTTCACATGATCGATACGCAATAAATCTCTAGTGTAATCTAGAAAAAACACGGGAAAATAATTAGTTAAAATATTGTATTTTTGAAAACCTCTCAAAGGCAAAACCGTGCCTAAACGTAGGTACAAGCTTTTTATGGATAGGCGTTAAGAATATTATTATCTAAATGACCTTGTAAGTTAAAAAAAAACATCAACAACTCTTAAAAATCTCGAGAAAAAAAAATTTTTCTTCCATAAACTTTTTTATCAATATTTTTTTTTAATATGAAAGGCACATTTTTATGAAAAATTGTACAAAACAATTGTTGTTGTATCATGTTAATACTAACACTATTTTTAAAATCTGGATATCTCGATGTCCACATTTTTGTAATTCTAGACCAGTGTGCGCCGCCGCCACAATATGGAATTTATTACAGACCTTAAACCTTAAATATTCGTTTGTTTCGTGCAGACAACGTGTCCGAGGGTGCCCTCGGGAAATATTGCCGTTGTCTGCTTAGGGCTAGGAAGGCTTAGGGCCTTAGACTGCCTGTTCACGTCAGAGCTATACAGTTAGTATTCCGAGAGATAAGTGTACTTTTTGCAACCATCAGCAGCAAGGCTGATTCAGTGTTTATGGGGTGCAGAGCTTCTCTGTGATGGGGATGGACCAGGTCTGTCTGCATAACTCCAGTCGGTTTAGGAGTTACTGATGATTAAAGGTCTGTAAAAAATTAACGATCAGCTGCAAGGCTGATCGTATGTTATTGTTGTAGTATGCACTGTAGCTATGTGAACAGTACAAAAACTGACATGATTCATCAGTCGGTTTAGGAGATACAGCCGTTCAAAGGTCGGAACTTTGACTGGCTGTATCTCCTGAACCGACTGACAGAACTTGACAGTTTTTGTACTGTTCATAGCTACAGTCCATACTACAACAATATCATACGATCAGCCGTGCAGCTGATCGTTAATTTTTTACAGACCTTTAATCATCTGTAACTCCTAAACCGACTGGAGTTATGCAGGCAGACCTGGTCCATCCCCATCACAGAGAAGCTCTACACCCCATAAACACTGAATCAGCCTTGCTGCTGATGGTTGCAAAAAGTACACTTATCTCTTATACTATAGCGTAGACTATTCTGGTAGACACATAGAGTTATCATTGAAAACTTAAAACTTGGCCTCTTGCAAGCTATAAAACCGATAATAATCACGTCCACATCGACATTGGGCATATCCTATTCGACAAAAAACAGTCTGGCATATCGGATGTCGAACTATAAAGGCAGCACGTTGCATCAGCGGATACGATCGCGACACTGTCACGCCCGCAATCTACTCATCTCATTGTTAGTGTTGCGTAAAACTTACGGTGGGATTTTGGCTAATTGAATCAGGGCCGAAATTTTCACCTTTTCATGAATTTATGTGGGTAAGTTCGTCATAGGGGCAAGTCCTCTTTTCAATATCTTTGACACTTACGAATAACACAACGATAAACGCGCGTGCACGACCAGGTAACCCACAATGAATTCTGGATTGAATCTCTGGCCGTATAAAGTGAGCTGAAAGACATAGGGACCAACAGGTTCCTGCACCAACCAACACACAGCACAAGTGCGGCAGGCCTTGTCGCTCCCAAATAGGCTTATACTGCCACGATCGTTGGTGTATATTGAATATTGATGAAAATAGCTATTTTCTTTTGGAACTAAGTACTTAGTCAATAAAATAAAAACCTAATACTTAACCCAGATCATCATTATCATCAGCCTATGTACGTCCCATTACTGGGCACAGGCCTACCCAAGGAGGGTGTATTGAATACTCAGATTATTTTGTTACCTAACTAAATTAAACTTTACCAAGCTACTGAATGGTAAGACGGACTTAGCCAAGTATAGTTTGTTTACATTCAATAGTCAACCGAAATACATAAAAATTGATGTTTATAGCTAATCATTTTGCAACAGAATTTCGATAGTCTTATTATAGTTCAACTAGTATAAAATAAGATGGACATGAGCTAACGTAGCATAAAACCAGTCTAAGCCTTGAACTAGACCTCAGACAAGATATCAGGCAAGACGTTACAGCCGTGGGAGCGAGACGCATTGTTCTAACACAAAAGATGGAAATGACACTTCTTTTCTTCACGCAGTTCCAGTATGTCAGTAAACTCGTATGAATTTTCACACATTAATAGGCTAGGTTATTCACAGGTTGTCGACGAACGGAAGTATTATTTACCATAACTTCTTCTTTCGTATCAGCATGAGCAGTATCGTATGATCATGATTGATACCATAACTGATAGCGCCATTCCGAAGTTTAATTTTCATACCTGAACTTCTTAGGTTCTTACGTACTACGTTACTTATTAATTAGGAACTTTGACGTAAGTAATTAATTATAGATGGATCTAATTACTTACATCAAAATGGGTCGTCGAATTTGCTATACGTAGTGGTGATAGTGATTGATAACATAGAAAGAAAATTATCTTTATTTCTATAGAAATTTTTAAACTAGACCCAGTGTGACAGGTGGGTATGGTGGGGGGTGGGATAGTGAGTCCGTCGCTACTTCTATACCTACAAATATATATCTAAACTATTATAAAACTGTAACAGAAGTGTGTCTGTACTGTGAAGATATTTACAAAAAAAAAAATTACGACATGGTTTTTACCTGTCCCTGATTCCAAATCACAAATTTTTTGATTTTTTGTCTGTCTGTTTGTTTGTTTGTTTGTTTGTTTGTATGTTTGTTTGTTTGTTTGTTTGGGTGTTTGTTTGTTCGAGTATCACGCAAAAACTACTGAACCGATTTTGATGAAACTTTTTTTGTTTGATAGCTTATCATCTAACTTAAAATCTGGTATATAATTTATGCGGACGAAGTCGCGGGAAAAAGCTCGTGCTATATAATTGAAGCACGTACTGTACCTTCCTTTTCCCTTAAGGTATTTTCTTTCACCGAAAGGAAAACCAGCCAAATCATACAAATCCTGAATCAAGGCGGAATCGTAAATTTTATACCTAGTAGGAGTACGCTCTTGTAGGAGAAGCATTCTTTCTGCAAGTGCCTTGTTTCTCCGATCTGTCCCTTCATCTGCGCCAAATAATTCGGTGTCTTCATAAACCTTTCTTCCCCTCTATTTGCCAACAAACCGCTGAGTGATAGGAAAACGAATGTGTGTGGGCACAGAATAAATACTAGTACTACCCGTAGTGTGGGTAAGGTAAGGTAAGATCAGTGAGCACACAAAAAAAATCAAATTTTGAGATAGTCATTTTTCTATCCACACTTAACTGTTTTGAGACGATATCTTAGCAAACTTGTTCTTAAGCTACCTAATACCTATTACAAAACCTTTTGTAACAACCAAGAAGTCAGAAACAACCGGTCTAGCATGCAATTAAATCTCCTATTACTCAGTTTATTGTCTTAGAAGCTTCTTGTAGACCCTCACCTAAATCGATAAAGCAGTCCTGTACTACTGGTTAGATTGCATGTTGAAATTATGTTAATTGTGCAAGATTATTGATGGATGGATGACTTTGAATGGGTGTGTCTTAAAAGTGTACCCAATTGTTAATGATTACAAGGTGACGTAAGTTTAAATTGTGCGGCTGTTAAACGTTTTTCTCAATATCATTCTTGAGGCTCAACCAGACAAGCAAGCAGTCGAGATGAAGCATCGAGATCGTGTATTGAACGCAAACCTAAAATCATTTGTTAATAATAACCAGTGATCAGTGACAAATAAAAATTCAATTGGATTTTCAGCTCTTTTTTTATTTAAAAGCTACCGTCGCGTCGTCTTGGAACGTATTGTCGCTGTAGAGAAGATACAACCAGAAACTCTACAACATAATTTTTTTTATAAACAATTACAATATAAACCTGCGTCATTATTCGATATGTATGTACCAAAATTACTTAACATTTTGTAAGCCGCAAGGAGTGAAAATAAGATTTTGTACTTGAAGCCTTTCGACTTTGTATAAAAAATGGCTTAGCTCGTCGGTTTTAAGTTTGCACGAATAAAATTTCAAAAATGTTATAGAATTCTCAAAGTGTCATTAAACCGTAACATTTTAAAGAATCAATATAACTTGTTTAGTTATTGATTTTATAGGTAGTACCGTTTCAGATTTTGCGTAAAGAAACACGTTATATTATGAGTCCATCGTATGGAATCGTGATCAAAACCGGTTGGGACGAGATCATGATCATCATCACATTCCACATCGAATATTATCCTCGGTTTCTTAAGGGCAAAGGTAATATTTCCCACTTCCTTGTCGGCAACGCTGTGATGCAGCCATCGCGTCGCGTAGGCAATACTAAATTAGTCATAATTTACATACAAAGCCTTTGATCGCCCACCAACGGGATTCATAATCGATTTACTGGTTTTTGTTATGAGAAATTAAATGTTACTTCCATTGAGACCATATTGAAGGTGTAGAAGATGTTCATTTGTGCTTAAATTAAGTAGAGTTGAGAAATTGTCTTCAACCATGCGATATCATTTCGTGCGTAACATATTTTTTTTAATATAATACCTAGGCAAGCATAATGATTAATTTCTTGATGGGGTCCTATAATAATCTTGTTACAAATAACTACTCTCTTAATAAAAAGGAAAGTATTAGTTTGTTGTTATCACAAAGTTTCCGATCGCCCCAGTATACTTAGTGAGTTTACGTATAAATTAATAACCAATTAGAAATCAGCTTTGAATAGTATCACACATACGCAATACAGTATAATATGCAACTTCATAAGCATACTTAATACTTAACTTTCTCCGTGTTAACAGAAAGCTACAGACGTTTACTTTACGTTTAGTCATATGAACTTGCGTAAATATTTCAGGTTTTAACCTAAGAATAAAACCAAAAAGAAGATATTACGCCTCGCCCATGCACTGCGCAAACAAAACGTAAAACATTTCGAGATAATAGCATAGCATATGCTCACGACTATATTCCCCGAGGGGGTAGTCAGAGATATTCTGAACATAATAGCGCGTTATAATTAACTAGTAAATTCAATCTGTCAAACGGCTTACAAGAGCTGTCAAATGAAATGATTAGCGCGATACCGAATAGAATGTGTGCCTCATTATCGTAATTGTGTTTCGGTGGTTTATTTAGGGCGATCGGTGCCCTGGGCAATAAACCCAGGGCTGGGCTGGGTAAATTCTATTCTATTCTATTCTATTCAATCAGCAATAACCTATAGTGGTTTATGTATGGGATTTATAAGCAGAAGAAAAGCGATAAAAATTTCGTAAGACTGCAGTGTACTCATCTTACTTTTTGTATCGCGCGTTGATATCTTTTACTGGCAAAAACAAAAAATGCTCCGAAAATCTTTCGTAGTCAAATCGAAATAATTACTTAAATAACGAAACTACACTGCTTAGGTAGGTCATTTAAACAGTACTCTACCTAGTTAATAGTGTGAAATAGTAAGTCGTTTATTTATTAAAGTCCCAAATACCTACACAGGGTGTTAGGGTAAACAGTTACATATTACTTTAAGGGGTGATTGTACCCATGATACTGAACAACTTTCCCTAAGAAACCTACAGAAAATGAGCAAAAATATTGTTGGACTTTCCATTACTAAATTCCACGGACCTGAAAAAAAGACGGACGTAATGTCGCTCTAAAAAGAGGTGAAGCATGCAAGGTCCTAAAATTTCGTTTGTTCTACAAGAGACCTAGACTCACACAGACGCAACAGTTCTAAGCGCAGGTCCGACAACCCGCCCCGCCATTACGTACCGCGCGACAGGGCGACAGCACGCACACTCGTATAAATGGGTGCTTCACTTTTGATTAAACGAGATTCCGTCCGTCTTTTTTCAGGTCCGTGCTAAATTCAGTCAGCTGATCAAACATGTATTCAAATGCTTCATTCAAATCTCTTTACCACAGACACCATTGCCAAAAAAAGAATAAAGAACGAAGGCCAACATTTATAAACTTGTAAATGAAAATGTATTTAAAATGTTGTATGTATGTATGCAGTGTTGTAAGTTAAGTTGGCACCCATGTTTGATGTGTAGGTGCTAAATCGTAATGGAATTCAGAGGACACATTTACATGTACATTACATAGGTACGAGTCTGTTGCATAACTTGGGTGCGCCGGCGCACATCAGTTTATGTTTGTTTTAAACTACCAAGAGTGCGATTTTTGAATCTCATTCGCTGAGTTCAGTAGTTGAAAATGTCAAAATTACTATGGAGATACGCATCTTTCTACTGCTAATTTGACTTTAAAAAATCGCGCTCCTGAAGTATGACTTTTGAAAGTCAAATCAGCAGTAGAAAGATGCGTATCTCTACAGTAATTTTGACATTTTCAACTGCTGAACTCAGCGAATGAGATTCAAAAATAGCACTCCAAGTATGACATTTATAATCGTTTAAAAATCATAACATAACACATAAATTAATATTATTTGTGGTTTATTAGGTATGAATTATGCTATGTCACGACTAATATTTGCCCAGCGGTTAAATTAGAAATCACATTATAATATTTATGTGATCTCTGATTATCATAGGTATTCCTACTTTTGATAACATACACATATTTTCATACTTTCTTGCTTCTCTTTAAAGTTTTCAGTTTCGAACTATGTAAAGGGAACCCCCGAATAGGGATTCTATATCGTACGAAATCTCAAATCATAGTTCCAGACCGAGAGATGATGATGAAATAATTAGCAGAAAAAACCCAGTCCTTCTTAAAATACAGACGGTTTACTCTAATTACATCATTGTGATGTCCCACTGCTGGACAAAGGCTTACCATCAGGGAGGGTGTATGGGCATCAGTCCACCACGCGTGCCCAACGCGGATTGGTAGACTTCACATACGCATCGGAATTTCTTCTTCAGCTTATGCAGGTTTTCTCACGATGTTTTCCTTCACCGTTTGAGAGCAGTCCGTATTACGTACATAAGTTAGAAAAACTCATCATGTCGTCTGTGCAGATTTGAACCTTGACCACAAGATTGAGTTTCTCTTTAATCTTTTATTGAATTAATACCTACCATAAAACTGAACAACATTAGATTTTTTTTGAAGTATGAGACTAAGACCAAAATCGCGAATAAAAAATCTGCAGTCCATATTTGGGTCGACGAGGTTTTCAGTTTTGTATAGAATAGCAGATTTTTTTTTTGCGATTTCGACGTTGATTCCATCGAAAAAAAAACAGTTTGATGATATAATTAGGGTATAGTATAATGATCCCCAGAAAAACCTTCAGCATAATATCAAGAAAGACTATATTTTCCTATGCCAACAAACACCTGCATTATACGTACATAATAAATTGTTTCAACCATCCCATGAACCGAAGAGAACAAAACATCTCTAGAATAATCTCTTAGGAGAAGACAAAAGCTCACTCAAGCTATGCAGTAAAACCCGCGGCAAATCGCGAGTGCAGGCTGAGTGGGTCTATTTTTACCGCGGCACGGTATGCGGCGCCCAAGGGTTGATGACCCGGTCGATGGCCCTTCGAGGAATGTCCAGTATTGGACGAGAATGTAGAGGTGTTAGATTGTTCAAGTCTTGGTTTGAGAAAGGTTTAGTATAGAAACCTAAGAAACATATACGACCATTGATAGTGATTCCATTCTCTTTGGATCCTTTCGGAGTTTTCTTTTTAGTTTTCAAAAAAGGAGATTCCATAAGCTTCACTTCGGAAAACAGAAAGAAATCTCCGTGGTAGAGAAACATTGCAACTGGTTATTTTTTGTCAAAATATTTTTTTTAATGCCTTTAAAGAGAAAAAAGAAAACAGATTTGTTTTTCTTTAGAAAAAGGCATTCTATTTTTCTTTTACATTTTAGTAGCCAGTGATTGTAATTAAACTTTAGTCTCCTTTTGTGTTTTCTTAGTTATTTGGTATTGAAACTTTTTATTTCGAAGAACCTTTTTAGAACAAAATTGAGAAACAATATTTTTGTTAAAACTACTAATTATTAATTATGCCATTTATAAATTGAAGAAAAATCATGGGGCATGGCATGGGATGTTTTGCTTAGATCGGTTTGCTCCCATAGTGAAAGTTGTTCAGTTTCTTAGTTCTTAGTTCTTTCTTAGTTTAAAAGTATGCTAATGATATTAATTTCACCCTGTATAAGGAAGGTAAGCACCGGGAACATTAGTTTCGCAAAATCTAATAACTGCATCAACCAAGCAAGACCTTAGTTTTCTATCTGCAGGTATAGAAACAGTATTACAAATTTTATAATAAGAGCTTTCATAACATCAGTAATCCCTTTACGAAACGAATTATTTCGCTTAGCGGTATACCATATAGGTACCATAGTTATTTTCAATAATCTTGGACAATTTACCATTTAAAAATAACTTTTAAATTAAGCTGTTCCTGAAATAAGAACCATATTATATCTCCGGGTGCGTCACACACAGCGTAGGCACATAGCCACATTTGCATGCTGCATACCACCCCCACAAAATTGTAGTCTCCGATGCCTTGAGAATTTAAACAAAAGACATGCGAAGTAGGGAGTGGGTGTGGAAGTTAAGAATAATAAACTTATTCTTACTTTTAAGATAAAGTTTATTTTAAACCAGGGCGAATTAAGCTGCTAACCTTGCAGAGACTCATCAGCATTCCACACCCAGTAGTCTTATACAAGGTATAACAAAACACCCTGGTTTAGTATCTAAACCACTGAACTAAAGAAACAATATCCCTTAGTCACCTCATAAGACTCCCAAAGCAATCACAATTATGATTATAAATTTTATTATGTTAGTTATATCACTTATATACATGTTATTATGTGCATATGCAAGCAAACATAACTGTAAATACGGAATTTCAATACTTATGCAATTCATGTTTCAGTATTTGAAATAACGTGTTACGAATGCTTCTGGCGTGTGCATCGCGCGCGCAGCCATCCGATGTTTTCAGCGTACAACGGAAAGTGGACGTAGATTCGATAGATCATAACTGTTCCGCGTTTTTTTCACGTAGAGGTGTGTTCATCATGAAATGTCTAAGATGCAGAATAGTCTGCCACTCAGTGGGTATTATCACCTGCACTGCGCTGCGGTCGGAACCATGGTAAAGTTAAACCACAACAAAAGTGTGTTATTTGACTTCTAGTCTTGTATTGTAAAAATAAGGTACCTTTAAAGATTTTTAAGTTATTGTTAGTTCGTTATGATATAATTAAAACGAATCCATTAAATTAAAAAATCCGTTTTATGGGTCATCTCATCATCAACCGATAAGACCGCCGCATTTATACATTTTGTTTATCTGTAAAATTATTTAATTTTGGTGTGCATTCAATTCAAACAAAAGATTCTAAAAAAGTACAAAATAAAGTAAATTTTTTTTATGTGTATCTACCTAAGGTACACATTACCAATTTCTCTAAGGTTGTCTATAAAAATAAAACTATTTTGAGCGAAAAGACCGCCTTATTTTGCATCTTCTGTTTTTTTTCTCAAATTCAGTATTGTATCGACTGATTGATTGATTTTTTTAAATTAAAATAGAGAGAAAATCAATTTAAATTTAAAGTGAGTTGTTATGCCCGCACTCCACTCTCGCCGAGCGTTCTCGGCGAGAACTTTCAAGGAAAATTACTATGGCTTACGACGCCACGAGAACAATGAAGGGCATCCACACTCTCGTTCTCGGCCTGTCTCGCCCGTTCTCGGCGAGAATGAAGAGCCGGTGTTATAATTATAATGTACGCGTCTTAATCTCCAGTGTGTTTTGATTGTGAACACGCCCCAAGTACCAACGACCGTAGCTCACGTCACGTAACAACGTAGAACGTAGGTAAAGGTTGTGAGAACCGTTACGATGTTTCATTGAATCACTTTAGAAATGCTACTATTATATGTATTACAATACTTTGCTGATAAGCAACTAGGCATGATTTGTAACAGCTTCGATTACGATTTATTGAGGTTTTGAGGTAATAACTGTGAAGGAGAGTTATTGTTTTCAATGTTCTTATGCAAGTAGTAAAATTATGACCGCATTCAGTAGGGCTATTGTGTAAGTTTGCGATTATATCGATAATGTATTTATGTTTAATGGGTAGAGTATGTGGTTTAAAAGTTAATGATACTTTTCCTTCCACCCTATGTATATGTATTGCCTGTATACTTACTTGGCGTTGTTTGTTTTTAGGGTTCCGTACCCAAAGGGTGAAAACGGGACCCTATTACTAAGCCTACGTTGTCCGTCCGTCCGTCCGTCCGTCCGTCCGTCCGTCCGTCCGTCCGTCTGTCCGTCCGTCCGTCCGTCCGTCTGTCCTACCTATTTAAGGCTGTAACTTTTGAACCGTAATAGCTAGATAGTTGAAATTTTCACAGAATGTACGTTGTTACGGCGGATTTGCTAACAAATAATAAAAATGTCAAAAAGTTAAAAATTAAGGGGGGTTCTCAACAAGAAACTACTTTTTATCAACGTTTTTTCTTCACGCTCTATCGTAAAAACGGTGACATATACAACCGTCAAACTTAGTGTGATTATAGAGCAAACTCTACAGAATAACAACAAATACTAAAAACTGGCCAAGTGTGAGTCGGTCTCGCGCTAAAGGTCCCGGGCAAAAAAAGTGTTTTTTCTAAGTTAATAATGTTGTGTTCTGTGGTGGTGTGCTACGGAACCCTCGGTTCGCGAGTAGCCCGACTCGCACTTGACTGGTTTTATTCAAATATACTTACCTACTTTGTGCCAATGACATTACATTAGTAAACAGAAATATCGTTACTTTGTGCTAATTTTGAATCAATGAGATGTTTAGATGTCTTTTCCGTGACTGTTGTCACAAAATACGCTTCATGTACTTTACATTGGTTCACAATGGATGTTTTTAAATTAGTAAATAATATCAAACGTAAACCTTTAATTTTCAACAACCTCGACTCTATACGAAACAAAGTAAATGTGAAATTGATGACTGTAAGATAGGTACCGTGTAATTCTATTCTATTGAGTAACTAACGTACAATTTGAAAGCGCTTCCTAACAACCGAATTGCAGGGAAGTAAATACTTAAAGTTATTTACTATTGTCACAATGTACGTATAAACACAGAGTAAATAACAGCCTCGAGGTTATAATGAAATAATTTGATGTTATCAACTCTTAATGCACTTAGAAATGGTTTTAATGACTTTCATTTCAGTATAGGATTTCAAAAGTAGCTATTGTTACTATGAACGATCTTTTCTTTCATCATCATCATCATCATCAGTCGTAAAAGTCCCACAGCAGGGCATATCCTCAGGTATATGGGCGTTAGTCCACCACGCGTGCCCAATGCGGATTAGTAGATCCACAGTCGCACATAATACGGATCAGAATTTCTTCTCCAGCGTATACAGTATGCAGGTTTTCTGAAGATGTGTTCCTTCACCGCTTGAGAGCAGTTGGTTTTACGTACATTAGTTGGAAAAACTTATTGGTCAGGCCCTGTACCCGGACTTTCGATTTTCGATATATCGCCATCATTTCGGTCCGAACTTCATTGTAATAGAGTTGACATTGGAACAAAAATGTTCACGCAATTGCGAAGTTCGAATGTCCGGGTAGAGGCCCGGGGCATGTCGATTGTCGACCGTACGGATTCAATCATGTCTGGAGCATCAAAAATTCATAATTGAGTCTCCGACACGCTCGATCATTTCTATACCTACTACAACCGAATAAGATTTATATTTATTTCGTATTCGTATACTTATAATACAGTTCTGGAGTGCGATTTTTGAATCTCATTCGCTGAGTTCAGCAGTTGAAAATATCAAAATTACTGTGGATATATGCATCTATCTTACTACTGCTGATTTGACCTTAAAAAATCGTACTCCTGAATTATGATTTTTGAAAGTCAAATCAGCCGTAGGAACCTGAATATCTCCATAGTAAGTAATTTTGACATTTTCAACGGCTGAGCTCACCGAATGAGTTTCAAAAATCACACTCCTGGATGAAGAAAGTGAAATAACAAAGAGCGCCTTGTTCAGCAGTATGATGGAATAAGCGAATGAAAAGATTTTGATAACGATGAATCAGTCTTTACATATTTGAATCAATGTCTTCAACCTACAGCGAAAACGACGACCCGGTTGGTGTAATGGTTACCACGCCGGACTGCCAAACCAGGGTCCTGGGTTCGAATCCCGGTTCGGTCATGGATGTTTATATGTTTGTGCCGTTGTTGTATGGTTTCCATAATAAACAGCCTATCAATAGTGCTTTCTTGGGATCATTACAATGTATGTGCCTGTGAGCGTTATTTATTTATTTATTTAAACCGCGAACAAATGCAGATGCATTCATTCATACAAACATTAATTTAATGTAAGTGTAACGACCTTCAGTCCATACAAATATTACGACAGCATTATGCATGGGTTGTATGGATGACTGATGTTTGTATTGATCGACTGACGCCTACTTACTTCGTGATGCTTTTTGCAATAGTAATTATTTCTTATCTCTGTTTATTTATCTAGATAATAATTGGTTTTTTGAATGATTTGTTATTCGTTAGGTATTTAGTTTTAAGCACCCGACACAGTTCACAGGCGTTTGCCAAATAAATAAAAATTTTCATTTTATAGCGGTCCCCGTCGGTGCATTAAATTTGACCTAAAACATACTTAACATTTGCATAGGTATATCACTTATCAAGCCCGAATTATATTTGCTTTGTTTTTTGGCGTCAAGGGTTTTTAGGGTTCCGTACCCAAAGGGTGAAAACGGGACCCTATTACTAAACCTACGTTGTCCGTCCGTCCGTCTGTCCTACCTATTTAGAACTGTAACTTTTGAACCGTAATAGCTGGATAGTTGAAATTCTCTCAGATTATGCGTTATTACGGCGGATTTGTTAACAAATAATAAAAATGTCAAAAAGTTAAAAATTAAGGGGGGTTCTCAACAAGAAACTTGTTTTTATCGACGTTTTTCTTCACGCTCTATCGTAAAAACGGTAATACATACAAGCGTCAAACTTAGTGCGATTGATTATAGAGCAAACTCTACAGAATAACAAAAAATACTAAAAACCGGCCAAGTGTGAGTCGGTCTTGCGCAAAAGGACTCGGACAAAAAAAAGTATTTTTTTCTAAGTTTAATAATGTTGTGTTCTGTGGTGGTGTGGTACAGAACCCTCGGTGCGCAAGTAGCCCGACTCGCACTTGACCGGTCTTATTTTAAGTTTGTAATGGTAGCGTAGTTTCGGCACTAAGAGAGCATGGTCATTAATTAACAGTTTTTTTTTTGCTGCGGCATACCACAATTTCCTTCCTAGTAGTATGTGACAGTAAAATCCAGCATTTTCCCAGCGAATGATTAAGTCTCTTATAAATTTTCTTTAGGTTGTATTGGCTTAGCCGTATGGGTTCGAAACTCGTATTCTCAAAGGGTTCCCGATCGTAAATTCGAATTTTTCTAACAAGAAAACTCGTAAGTTCGATACGGTAATGTAGAATGGAAGTAACGAAACTTGCAACAAATCTTGAGACATATTCCTTCCACAGTGAAACCATGTGTATTCTGAAAGTTATTCTTGTTATAAATGTACTAGTTTTAGATATTCACTGAAAATTCGAGGTACATAAAATATTAATATAGGTATAAATAAAACCGGTCAAGTGCGAGTCGGGCTACTCGCGCACCGAGGGTTCCGTACCACACCACCACAGAACACAACATTATTAACTTAGAAAAAAAACTTTTTTTGTTTGGGACCTTTAGCGCGAGGCCGACTCACACTTGGCCGGTTTTTAGTATTTGTTGTTATTCTGTAGAGTTTGCTCTATAATCACACTAAGTTTGACGCTTGTATGTATTACCGTTTTTACTATAGAGCGTGAAGAAAAAACGTTGATAAAAACTAGTTTCTTGTTGAAAACCCCCCTTAATTTTTAACTTTCTGCCATTTTTATTATTTGTTAACAAAGCCGCCGCAATAACGCATAATCTGAGAAAATTTCAACTATCTAGCTATTACGGTTCAAAAGTTACAGCCCTAAATAGGTAGGACAGACGGACGGACGGACGGACAGACGGACAGACGGACGGACGGACGGACAGACGGACAGACGGACAGACGGACGGACGGACGGACGGACAATGTAGGCTTAGTAATAGGGTCCCGTTTTCACCCTTTGGGTACGGAACCCTAAAAACAATGAATAAATGTGCTAGTTTTAGTTGTATAAAAGTTTCAAATCCCCAAAATAATTAATTTTATGTAGATCCGTTCGAGAGAAAAAAATCATAGCTATGTAGGTATAAAGTAATAATAATACAATAACAAAAATGATAATTGCTCTATTACCTTTTTAAACCTTACTTATAAACTTTTGGGATAAAAGCATTATTATGGCTTCTTAGTGTTTGTACAATTGTGGATATTTACCACCCGAATGTAAAAAAATAATACAAAGGCACCTATGTGGAGTGGAATACAGAAAACGAAGTTATTTTCTCTATTACCCAAGAGATTACCTATAATTTAAATAAGTTTGTACGAGGTACGAATGGGCAACAAGACGAAGGTTTTCACTTTCTACGCACTATTGTTTACATTATTAATATGTAAGAGTACATTTACTGTTCTCTGACTAAACGTGCGTTACTTACTAACCGCTTGACTAAGTTTTAAGAGAACAGCAGTTTTTTTACAAATTAGAATATGACTTAATTGAACGTAATAACGCAGCCAAGAAAATTATGGTAATTATGGGAAACGGCGACTTCGTCAGCGCAGGATTTGGAAAATTGTAGCCTATATGTTATTCTGATGTATAAGCTATATTATTGTAAAGTTTTATTAAAATCCATTCAGTATATTTTACGTGAAAGAGTAACAAACATCCATACAAACTTTCGCGTTTATAATATTAGTAGGATAGGATAACTGTTTTATTAAAGACCATTATTTACCTATTATATTATTGTAAAGTTTCATTAAAATCCATTCAGTATACTTATTTTACGTGAAAGAGTAACAAACATCCATACAAACTTTCGCGTTTATAATATTAGTAGGATAGGATAACTGTTTTATTAAAGACCATTATTTACCTATTACACTGCGTTAGTATAGTGATGACTGTATGAGAAAAGCCGAGGATAATTTGGTGGCACTCGGCAATCCCTGGAAGAAGCCAGGTAGCCAGCCAGTTAGCCAGCCAGGCCGGGTTTGGTTCAGTAGAAAACGATGACAGGCATTAGCCCCATCATACAGGCATACTGTCAGCGTCCATGGCCGAACATTATAATCATTAGATTATGAATATAATGATGAACACTATCGCCAAAACTTTCAACCAATTTACTGTCATTCTTAGAAAACCTATTGTTTTTTTGGGCATAGGCTAACTCATTCCCAACACTTCATTGCGAATCCTAACATTGTCGCTACTATAAAACAGAATCAACAGAAGATACCACTCACAATATTAGACAATGAAGTCCAAAGAACCCGAGATATATTCAATATGGCTAGGACCCGTCTGTGTGTATTTAAAAATCTAACATTCATCAACATTTAAAGCGTATTTTCACTGAGTCCGAGAAAATAACCGACGGATCATCGAAAAATCAGGCATGGATTTTAAGTTTGTCCGTGATTCTTCTTCGGATGTGTCTGTCATCAGTTCATTTCTTGCCGATCCTTTGATTTCTCGAATACAGTGCAAAAGCGCTCTTAGTTTTCCGCAATAGAAAACCTTAATTTTCTAAGAGCTTTTGCCTGCGACTTTTCCGCTTGGATTACCCCTTTAGGGCCGATTTTCGAAAAATACTTTCTTAGTGCCCCTAACATCCTCTGTAGAATTTAATATTCTTCATCTTTCTATTTTCAGCGGTTTAGGCTGTACGTTGTCTGTCAGTCAGTCACGGAACTCTTTTATAAGTATAGAACATAGTCTAAAAAACTAGGTCTTCTCTTCCCAGAGTGACACAAGCCTACGTCACAAAAACACACACACACGCGCGCGCGCACGCTACATGGGTATGATGACGTAGACTTGTGTCAGTCACATGTCAGTCACGTGATCGGAAGAGAGTACCAGGCGGAGTATATTATTCATAGTCTAAAAAACAAGGTCTTCTATTCCCAGAGTGACACAAGCCTACGTCACAAAAAAATGGCCGCTAAACATGGTAAAAGGGTATAATGACGTAGGCTTGCTGTGATCTCTGATCAGATCACTCGATTGGCACAAACCTGAGATCCCTTTTGTCGCAAGCAGGCTCTAAAAGTATAATTATTGTAATTATTGGTCGCAGGTAATTATTATAAGAATTGCTGTACATTCTGTTTGCACAAACACAAACAAAACTTTTTCAATTTCAATTCAATTTCAATTGTGTCAGTCACGTGGTCAGTCACGTGATCGGAAGAGAATACCAGGCGCAGTATACACCGTGTTAATGAATTAGCGCAAAACCTCATACACCCCAACTGATTTATAACAAAATAATTAGATTGAAATAATAATTTAATTATTTAGATATTAAAATTTAAAGCTATTCAGATTTTAAGTTTTGAGACAAAAATGATTTGTTATCATTTCAGCACTGGAAGAAAGCGCTAACGTACTCATGGATACATTTTTATAATCTTGTTTTGGTAGTAAGTAGGGTGAGTGTGCCCGTGCGGTGGGTTGACATCGGGTTCAGAAAATTTTTAATTTTCCTAACAAATAATTTAATATTTTGAAAAAAATTACCTATGTTGAAACCATGATAATTCGACTCAGCTCTCGATTCTAAACAAACTACTTTCTAGTTTTGCGTTAATTCATTAACACGTTGTATAATTGTACCATGATATTATTGTACCATGGTATAGAAGATAGATAGAAGATCCCGTATCCTAGCCCGCTCTCGCTCACATCTTGCCACTTGCATAGCGGTAAGCATAGGGTTGCGCAAACGCAAGTATTATTCACGTCCGAGGAATGCCGTTTTGAACGAAAACCGGACGGTGGAGAGGAAATGTGTCAACTGTCAGTTTGTGTAGTGTTAGCTGTCTAATGGCATTTCGTTGGTTGCTCCAGTATTGTGTTTATACAAGTGCTGGGGCTGGTGGAATGTTAGACTAATTAGTTAACTTGCAACTTTAGAATTCGTTTCGTATAGGCGCAATTGTTTAGTTCTTCTATTTTAAACTAGCTGTGCCCAGCATGCGTTGCAATGCGGGTTATTTTTTGGTCAGAAACGCTCGCCAGCTCTCACACAACAACCAACCAAATTACAGCCCCGGATCATTGCAATGATCTCATTATTATTGCGGTAAAATCTCTTCGATATCTTATTGCCGTAAAATCTCGAGCTCTATCGCTCGCTTCAAGTTTTAGATATTTTTGCAACAACCAAAACTAGACCCCCCAGGGCCACACCTGGAAAAAATTATTGCTATTCCCTTGGAGGGGAGGGGCGCCAATGTCAAGTTTTTGCCCCGGCTCGGAAAAATCGTAGATCCGGGGCTGCCAAATTAACATCGCAATCGGACGAATGGTACAAAGGAACACACAAAAAACAAACAGACAGACATACAAATATTGATTTATATGTAAAATATCTTACCGCCTTTAATAATAATTTAATACAATGTGTTGTTTTTACTATAGTACCTATAATTGAAAGCAAAACCTGAAACCCTTATCTACACTAATCCCTATAATATTATAAATGTGAATGTAAGTTTGTTTGTTAGGCTTTCACGCGAAAACTACTTAACCGATCATCATTGTATTGAATAGGCTCCAAAACTACTGAAGTGCGATTTTTGAAAATCATACGAGCGACTTGGCAGTAGAAAGATGCATAATCTCCATAGTAAATTTGACATTTTCTACTGCCAAGACGCTCGTATGATTTTCAAAAATCGCACTTCTGGACCGATTTGAATAATTCTTTCACCATTAGAATGCTACATCATCCGTGATGATAGGCTATGAAAAAAACGACCAAGTGTGTGTCGGGAAAAAAGGGGCATTGCAACGCATGCCACGCAACAGCTAGTCTTCGACAATTTAACTTTTAAAGAGTTAATGGTTACCAAAGGAAAAAAAAATTAAAGGGATAAAATTAAATGTTTGTTTGACACCTTGTAGATGTCAATTTTAGTTTATCTGTAGTCCTAGCTCGGTACGAAAAGCTTGAGAACAAATTGGAAAATGAATTTTAAGCATTCAAATTATTAAAATATAAATTATACCTACTAGGTATATAATTGACATTCAGTATCCTGTTTTTTAGCACCATGACTCTAGCTATTAAGTAGGATATTACGAAACTGGTAGATTTTGCAGCATTATAGAGTTGTAAATGTTATAATATTGCAATTGCAATGCTACAATACGATAATTGAAATACAGACATGATAATTATAATGACCGGATCAATCTATAAATACAAATAAATAAAATAATAAAATAAATAACGCTCACAGGCACATACATTGTAATGATCCCAAGAAAGCACTATTAATAGGCTGTTTATTATGGAAACCATACAACAACGGCACAAACATGTAAACATCCATGACTGAACCGGGATTCGAACCCAGGACCCTGGTTTGGCAGTCCGGCGCGTGGTAACCATTACACCAACCGGGTCGTCAAATGGATTATCTCTCTCATTATCTCCCTATTCCTCTTCATTTATTGATTAAAGTAGATTTAAATCTCCTCTACAGGGTGTAAGTGACAGCCTAGCAAATACTGAAACGGTGAACTCAGACCATCACACTGAACAACTTTCACTATGGAACCTACCTCAGGTGATGCGAAAAAAATCTGCTGTCCCATACATTTGAGTCGAGTAGGTACAGCAGTTTTGTATGTGACATCTGATTTTTATTCGCATCTCTCAGGAGACGTGAAACTAAACAACTTTCAGTCAGACAGTTCAGTGACAGTTGAACAGTGACAATGGCCTCGATTCGGACTGTGCTACGACTTAACTTAACTAAATTTATTCCTGTCACTTTCTAAAATAAGATTAAGAAAAGAGACAAATAACCAACAGCTGACTTTAGTGCTGTCAAAGTGACGCTACACGCCCAAAATAAGATGCCATCATAATGTACGCCATCTTATTTAAAGCATTTTTGGTCATTTAACGTCACTTTGACTGCACTAAAGTCAGCTGTTGGTTTTCTGTCTCTTTTCTTAATCTTATTTTAGAAAGTGACAGGAATAAATTTAGTTAAGTTAAGTCGTGGCACAGTCCGAATCGAGGCCAGTGGTGACAGTTTGATGGTCTGAGTTCACCGTTTCAGTATTTGCTAGGCTGTCACTTACACCCTGTACCTATAATTGACATTCAGTATCCTGTTTTGTAGCACCATGACTCTAGCTATTAAGTAGGAACATTAAGAAACTGGTAGAACTTGCAACATTATAGAGTTATAAATGTATAATAATGTTGCAATTGCAATGCTACAATACGATAATTGAGATATACATATACATGATAATTATGATGATGATGTATTGCTCCTGAGCGATTTCGGCCACGGCGACTGCTTCAACTCCGTATCATACTGGGTATCTATCCTATCCTATCCGTGCATAATACAGCGTTATCGCTCTGAATTCTCAGGACAAATGGCTGATTTTTGTCTCTAAAGAGCTAAAAACCTACACCTATCTAAAAAAATAGAGTAGATTTTGAGATTGTGTTGTACGGATTATATATATAGATTGATACGAATTCTATATTCCTTTTTTAACTTATTCTGTGTGTACCCATAGCAGTTGTATGCGCAACGTAATTCTTGAGCGAAATAATTAAATAATAAAATTAAGCTATAATGATTGTTAGAAACTTTATCTACAATTGCGTATGTAATAATTAAATAACCATTATTAATCTATAAATCAACATTTATTGCCAATTCTTATTGCACCACACATTTGGCTAGAGAGAACTTTCTTAAAATTTTAGTCAGTCGGTCGTTACGAGATAATTTCAGAAATTAAGTCAAAAGTGCCCGATGCTCCCTATGGTAGGGAGGTTTGGACACACCCTGTGGGAGGCTTGGGTATGGCCTATAAAACACTTTATATCCATAATAGTATCCAAAAATAAAATAACAATAAATAAAAAACATCTTAAAATAGTATCTGCAATTAGAAAAGTAGTTATTTAAAACGAAAAGTACAAAGTGCGTATCCACGACAGGCTTCGTCAAAGGCAATAGGTACAACATTCACATCCACAACAGGCTTCGTCAAAGGTACTAGGTACACCACTCACATCCACAACAGGCTTCGTCAATAAATACATCCCATATATCTGCAACAAGCTTCGTCAATTTCTATACCTACAATCTATAAACCTCCTCCATCTATAAATTAAAAGTTATTTCTCAAAACATATACAGGGTGTAACAAAACACCCTAGTAATACTTAAGGGGATGCTTCAGACCATTAAACTAAACAACTTTCTCTATGGAGCCAACATCGAAATCGCGAAAAAAAAAATCCGCTCTTTCATACAAAACTGCAGTACCGTCTCGACTCAAATGTATGGGATAATAAATAATAATAATAATAAATAACGCTCACAGGCACATACATTGTAATGATCCCAAGAAAGCACTATTAATATGCTGTTTATTATGGAAACCATACAACAACGGCACAAACATGTAAACATCCATGACCGAACCGGGATTCGAACCCAGGACCCTGGTTTGGCAGTCCGGCGTGGTAACCATTACACCAACCGGGTCGTCGAATCGTCGGATGGCAGATTTTTTTTATTTTTTCTCGACGTTGACTCCATATCCATAGTGAATGTTGTTCAGATTGATGGTCTGAAGCACCCCCTTAAGTATTACTAAGGTGTTTTGTTACACCCTGTAGTGTCTTAACAATTAAGCAAATACCAAGTTACCAACATTACTTAAATAAATAAATAAATAAATAAATATCTTGGACAATGTCACACAAATTATCTAGTCACATTTAAAGTACCAGAATCTAGCCTGGACTTGTATTATGATGACTAGACAACGATATAGAATACATATATAGATACAAACATTCATGACTCGGGTACAAATATTGATATTCATCATACAAATATTTGTCCCTTACGGGATTCGAACCCGCGACCCTCGGCACAGCAGGCAGGTTCACTACCGACTGTGCTACCGGGCCGTCAATTCAACTTAATTTCAACACTAGAATTTAACTATTTACACATTAAACAAAATGTGGGCCAATATACCTACTATTAGTTACGGACTTTCGTTAGAGTAACGCTTTTAACGTATACGTCGCGGTTTTATTTAATACGACACACACGATTTGACCTCAAATATATAGGGCATTTTGGTAGTAGCAGACTAACAGTCATGTCACGACAATTGAACATTCGGTCCAATGAGTAATTGTAAAGTTGTTGGTATGACGTGGAAGCATGACTGCATGACTGTTGCATTGACTGATTCATATACAGGGTGAAATTGATATCATTAGCATTCTTTTAAACTAAGAGTCTACCCATCAAACTGAACAACTTTTACTATGGGAGCAAACCGATCGGAGCAAAAAAAGTCTGCTGTTCCATACTAAACTGCAACGCCTACTCGACTGAAATGTACGCAACAGCTGATTTTTCTGTGCTCCGATCGGTTTGCTCCCATAGTAAACGTTGTTCAGTTTGATGGGTAGACTCTTACACTGAGAGAAAACTTCATTTGTTATTACAAAAATTCACTAATTATTAAATAAATATTTGCATATCCCACGACAACAAAAGTTTTGTAATAAGAAGGAGTCGTTTTTAGTTATTGTATTTAGTAATTAGTGTAGTGAGCGTTTAGTAATTTTTAACGCACAATACTAATCCTCAAAACGATGACGTCATTATGACGTCACAGTTAAGACAAAGTGTTTTGTAATTTCTAAAATGAAACAGTAATCCTCCAAATTTTGATGTACAGAATATACAAACCGTTTTGTAGAAACATGGAGTCGTTCATTATCTACAAATAAAACGATAGCACTTACTAGTTGTCATTAAACTGAATTTTAGAAACTACTTTACGATATCTACGATGTCTTACTTGATTTTACTAAACGATTATTTAAATGCAATGGAACATTTTGTAAATACTAGTTTGCATTATATAATTACGAAACATAGTGCTTGTTCTTACTAAACAATTTAGTGTTTTTTAGAAAATGCAGTTTAATTTCTAGCTTGTACTTTTACAATTTCTAATGAGTTCATACTTGATATTACTAAACAATGAGTAATTTTTACAAGATTGTAGCATTGTTACAACAAATCGTTATACTAGATATCACAACTTTCCCCTGTACCTATTCTTTACAACATTATACAGGGTGTAACAAAACACCCTAGTAATACTTAAGGGGGTGCTTCAGACCATCAAAATGAACAACTTTTACTAAGGAGCCAACTTTTTTTTCGATTTCAAAGTTGGGTCCATAGTGAAAGTTGTTCAGTTTAATGGTCTAAAGCACCCCCTTAAGTATTACTAGGGTGTTTTGTTACACCTTGTACTATAACATGTACATGTTTCTACAGTACTTTTTCAGTTGCAAGCAAGAACGTATCAGTATTCAGGTTATTGCGTTCTTTCCTAGCTACTGAAAAACACCTCGTATAAAAGTGTATATACATATTATAATGTATATGCTGTAAAGAAATACAGAATAAAGAATACAGGAGAAAGATGTGATACCTAGTAAAACGATTTGTTATAACAACTCCACTAAATTATAAGGTATAGGTAATTGTGTTCAAATGAAACTTAAAATAATAGTTAATGTAGTTTATTTTCATTTCAGTTTTTACAACTGATTACTATCTAAGTACCTACATAATTTAAAAGCCACAGCGATTTCTTTTTTTCCTTTAACGGCACGCTGTAAGTCCAGTACGGTAGTTGTGGCAGACTGGCGTTATTTAAAGCACCAGGCGCCGCGGGTTCTGAAAAAATAACGATTAAATAAATACATTATATTTTAATCTAGATATTGATACTGATCATGATGTCTGGCAGTTACTAGATCAGTATAGCCAAAGATGGCATCCAACTCCAAAAAATGTAGGTATGCCAACCTACAGCTAGGTACTAAGTATTCAGAATCAATACGAACAAAGTAACGACTAATATGGACGCTCTTACTAGTAATCTCAGATAGATAATTAAAAACACATTGATCATAAAAATCTATTCTATTTAGGGAATATATGGGAAAGAACTCACATTTGGTGTTAAGTCCAAGGGTCTACGTTATTTAAATTGTCGATTGGTTGCTTCCAATTGGCTAGGTTAACTTTAAATCTAGCATTGTCTCCAGGTACTGGTATAAGCTTGGATGTCTCATCATCTGATAGAAGCCTTAGTATCCCAGCATCTTCCTTGCCTTCTGCAATCATTAATAAATATGAAAGGGCGGTCAAGTGAATTTTTTAAACATTCATGTCAGGTTGAGAAGAAAATAGATATGACATGAAGGACATAGAAATATTTATATTTACTTATGCACTTTTGGCAGAAATGATATGGTTAGTAAGAGATAACATAGATCTTTTCCTTCCTTGATCTTGCCTATAAAGTTACATTAGTACGTACCTACCTATCACACTATAAATGAATAAATACACACACTTTACTTACCACAAAAAGCTCTGACATAAACATTTAGTCCCAAGTTTGTCAGTAAATCGCTAGTGAGCTGATCCATGTCCGTTTCCAGATTCATCTGGCTGGAAACTTTAGTTACCATCATCTTATTATATAATTTTTTAATATTTAGTTCAAGACAGTCAACGATTCCAAATTTAGGACACTTAATTTAATAAAATTAAACACTTCACTTCACTGTTACTGTTATGATCACTTTAGAGATGATAACGATTCGTCTAATCCGGCCGGGAGGTGAAAACGAAATGAAATTAATATGGCAATTCAGAAAGTCAGCAATCACAAAAAGTTTTAAATATTACCAAACTAGTATTAAATTCAAAATTAGTTTGTTTAAAATCACAAAAATGGCTTATTGAAAGAAGAAAGGAGAAACTAGAAATGACAAAATTCCGTGCAGTTATTACGATGAAATGTTTGTAGTAAATATAACTAATCATAAGCTGGTTATAAAAGACAAGCGTCATAAAAAGAACTATGGGAACACTAGGAATTACAAAGGAGGTTGGTCAAAATTAATAAAAAATTGTTAATCGAAATAACAGGTAAACACTTGTTATTACAAACGAGTGTTCTAATTAACACGACGTTATTTATAGCAAAAACAAAGCAGTTGCAGAATTAGCTATGCCTTTTGTTTCTCTACTTTTATTAAAACTGTCTATTCAAAATTACAATTGTGATTACTAATCATAGCTAATATGATTTTGGGAATAACTAAAGTAAAGTGAAACTTACACTATTTATGCAAGAATTACTTTATTATGTAATATTTTACTTTACTAAAACTAGTTTGTAGGGATTACATTTTAATAATACTAAACTATTGTAAAAAACTGCTTGTGCCAGTAATGACAGCAGAACTTTAGTATTCATAACTATAAATTAGTTTTTACGCCAGTAACAAAACGGTTTTTTAATTTCTGGATAAGTTTTTCTCTCAGTGTAGTTTAAAAGGATGCTAATGATATCAATTTCACCCTGTAGAGGTTGTTAAGTCCTGGTCGATCCTGAACTTCGCCGATCTATTCCTGATCAAAAAAGTCAATTTGGGTGGAAAAAAATGTTTTTATTTTTTTTATTTTCAAACCCCTATATCTCCGAAAGTATACCACTTACCCAGGTCATTTTACCAAAGTATATTTTCTGTTTGTAATCGTTTTCCCTGTCGATTGGCATATGTTTCATCAGTGGCCGCAAACTCGTGATTTATTCAAAATGGCGGAAAGTAGGTATGCCACCTTCCATACTGAAATGTTCGAAGCTCTTTTATACTTATGTTACATATTTCAGAGCATCAAACTGAACAACTTTTCACTATGGTGCGAACACGGGAACTGCTCCCAAACTGACAAATAGGGGACTGCTACTGACTGAAATTTTTATGACTACCCCTTGGATACCACGAGCCAAGAGCTAGGTATGCTAAGTTTGTTTTAGGGACAAAATCTAACCTCGATTTAATAAGATTGCACAGAATAAGAATAGTTGTGAATCTTTTCTTCGTTTCTTTTCTTAGCTTTGTTCAATGCACTAAGAAGAGAACAAAAATACACAATTTTTGAAAATTATTTAACTTTAGTTCAACAACACACGCACAGCCAGCTTCTGTGAGATGAAGATGACTGATGAGTTGATGACAGGTCAAAAATAAGTAGGTACAAATAATAAAATTCACACGTTTTAAAACACCTACCGAAAAGAAACAAGTTTTATACACATATCCTTTTAAAGTTAAATTCCATCTGCATAATGTCAGTGCCGCCACGGCATGCCGCCGGCTGCAGTGGGTCAGCGAGTTTTTGCCCAAAACCCCAAATGGCACCGACTCAACTTGAATTCTTATCTGCATTTTATTCATGACATCATGCACTTTCGCTTTATTGGCATATGGCATACGCTTTTATTGTTTTTTATATTCCGGAATCCGGCAAATTCAAGTGATTTTTTGATATGCTAGGTAGGTATACAGGATCCGACGGTTTTTAAAGGGATGATCAGAACATCAAACCTACCTTACCCCTTACCTTTTTATGTCTGAAAAAGTTACTTTTTTAATTTCTGTAGGTGCTGTATACAGGGTGTCAGGATGTAAGTGTAGCCTGTATTTGCTTTTTAATTTCTTTAAAATGTTGTCATGATACTGAATAACTTTCCCCAAGGAACATTATGGGAAATTAAAAAAAACAAAATTGTTTTCTTTCGGGTAAAAACCCACAGCGTCAAATCCGCTACTAACATCTTCCGCTTCCGTGCCGTCTGAAAGCACCATAATTAAACGTATCTTACGCAACTAAGCCTAGATTTAAAACAGCCACTTTCATTTTGAGGTTAACTTACGTCACAATGTCGCCCATCCAGACCTGTAACAAAAAAAAAATTATTGTATTTTATTTCGTGAAAGCTAACTGTTCACATTCGTAACGGTCGTGAACTCGTACGTTTCTTGACGTAAGTACGTGGTATTGCCATGCATATCACTTAATCGAGGCAAGTCAGTTTAATAGGGCAGATGTACCGGCATTAGTCCTAAAATACTTATGTAAAGAAAATCGACAGTAAAACTTATATGATAAACAACAAATGAACTAAAAACGTGGAAAGCCTGTTTTTTACAGATAGGTATAAGAAGTATTTTAGATACATCATATACGTAAAAACAGTTTTGAGGCATTTAATAATTATATTAATTATGTAGGTATAGAACAGACAACGCGAACAAAATATGTGCATGTGCACCACGATCAGCATAGCAGGGCGCGCACTGGGGGCATCGCCCAGCACATGCTAAGTAAGGTTGAGCCAATTAGCTTACAAAAAATTTATTCCGGGTGTCGCCTCTAGTAGGTACCTACGTCAATGTTTAGAGGAAGTTTTTATGTGTTAACCTATTCCTTCTGGGGCAGTCGGGTAAAAACAAGATATTTGTAGATTCAATGTGTCTAAAATGAAAACGATGTACTTACAAATAAAAGGCAATAGAACCAATAGATGGAGGCTCTAAGTCTTACTTGCTGGTGAAATACCGATCATATTGACCGGTTCTACAAATAGAAGAACATATAAAGTTAAGACAAGTGCAGTGGTTCAAAGTAACTTTTTGTCTGATTGTTTCCCTCTTTTTATATTATATTCTTGATGACATTTAAAAGTACGTAACTATGAGAGACTAGGCATATTTCATGAAAAAGAAATTGTTGAGGAGGAACAAAAGCAGCACCTCTACCCTACGCTAGTTAACTAACTAAATTATAACAATAAGGTTTGAAACGTACTGACAGTTAACTTGACAGATACAAAACAAAGTTACATTTGTATGGTACTTTCTTTTCTTTCTTTCAATTCAAGTTTACATGATATAATATTGTAGTGCACTTGATAAATGATGGGATGGGATAAGTGGTAAGTACCATGGTACAATAATATACTGCGCCTGGTATTCTCTTCCGATCACGTGACTGACCACGTGACTGACACAAGCCTACGTCATCATTATTTACCATGTTTAGCGGCCATTTTTTTGTGACGTAGGCTTGTGTCACTCTGGGAATAGAAGTCCTTGTTTTTTTTGACTATGGGTAAGTACCTAATCATTCTTGCATTTAAGAAAGCTCAATAGTCAATACATATAGGGTGTAAACGTAAAAATGCGATTCATATTCTAGGGGGTGCTAATACGATATCGCGAAAAATAAAAACAATACAAAAACGTCGAATGTCAATTTGGCTAGGTAAATCTACGTCAGTTCGACCCACATGTGCCTAAATAGCTGATTTTTTATCGCGATTTTAATGTTGGTTCCATAGTAAAAGTTATTTAGTTGGATTATCTTACACAGAACCTGTATCTTATTTATTTACTTTGCTTGCACTTTACAGAGGAGGTACTTTTATTCGTTAAGTAGGTACGTACCTCTTTTGGGTCTGCATTTTTGGACCGCTGATTTTGTATCTTGTTCTGTAGGTATAATATATCTATGCACTTTACCTACAGATTTAAACAGGGTTTCTTTTCCAAGAAACCTGTTACAGTCTTTCTACCACCATATACAGGGTGTAAAATTAAATGGGACATTTACTTAAAGGGGTGCTTCAGACTATCAAACTGAACAACTTTCGCTATGGGACCAATATCGAAATCGCGAAAAAAAATCTGCTGTCCCATACGTTTCAGCGGAGTTATGTTTCCAGTTTTGTATGGGACAGCGGATTTTTTTTTTCCGATTTCAGTCATGATCCCATAGTAAAAGTTGTTCAGTTTGAAGGACTGAAGCACCCCTTTAAGTAAGTGTCCCATTTAATTTTACACCCTGTATTGAGATAATACATAGTTCATATTATAGTGGTCATAGTTTAGGGACCCCAAAAACAGGGTTGTCACCTTTATTCCTGTCGCAAAACTCTGGCAGCCGGGTGCAAAAATTTTCTTTCTTGACCCATTCTCATGAGGTAGAATATCTCCAACAACAATAAAAAAAACCGCTTATCCAACAACAGTTAAAAGAGTTTGTGAAAGTCCAAAGCCAAAGGGCACCAAGAACTAACAACAGTCACGTCTTCCCCCGGTAACGAGACTAAATTAGATGCTTACAAACAGAGCAAAGCAAATTGTGGTAGCGTTACCATAGTTACCGACGATTTGTAATGCCTGATAACCGAGTCGATCTAGTTCGTCGAATGAAACGTTATAAATACTTATAACAATCTAAGCTGCATTCCATACACAAATGATAGAGGAATGCTGCAAAATAAGGTCACAAGTGGTAACAAAGGAGCTTAACGTTATTGCAAGAAATTATAATGAATGAATGATAATTCAGGAATTCGTATCGAAGCCTAGGTCCGTTACAAATAGTATCTGTTTGTTTGTACTGTATGCAGGGTGTAAACTTAAATAGAGGTGCTTCAGACCATCAAACTGAACAACTTTCAGTGTGAGATCAAAATGGAAATCGCGAAAAAATAATCAGGTGTTGATCAGACCATGTCTTGTATGAAACAGCAGATTTTTTTTGCGGGCCCATTTTGGTCCCATAGTGAAAGTTGTTCAGTTTGATGGTCTAAAGCACCCCCTAAAACATATAACGTATTTAAGTTTACACCCTGTATAGGTTTTTTCTTAATATGCTGACGGATTTAGAGACGATCAGACCATCAAACTAAACGACTTTCAGCACATCGAAATCGCGATAAAAATCGGCTGTTTCAGATAAGACATAGATATGGTCTGATCATCCCCTTAAAAACTGTCGCTTTATTATGAAGACCCATTTTCCGTTACATTAAATGTAATATAGGGTCTTCATCTTCATAATATAGCGACAGTTCTTGGTATTTACGTAAGTAAGTAATTCAATTTACTACTACCCTTCACTGTACTAGGTAGGTACTAGTTGTTCGTGTTTTTGTTGGGCGTTTTTCTGAATCTCTATTTATCACAGGTTTATGTGCTAGACGAAATGTTTGTGAAAACTACGCATTTTAATAATAGTTTTACACTCTTTATAATTTTTTTTATAAAACTTAGTAGGTATGCCATTTTTTTATCCAACATCTTTAATGTGCCAACAACGTAACCAATACCTGACACTGTTTGTTCATTTAAATGCGTTTAAAAAAAAAGTTATTTTAACCGCAACGCTACCGTCTTTGTCCACCGACATACAGTGACGCAAATGTTACCAACAATCCACACAAGCAATGACACATTACAAATCATCTGACAGTTTCAATCGTTTATGACTATCGAGTTTTATTTGCCATCGTTTATCATAATACGTATTGAGTAACGTTGATGATAGCAGTCATTTGTTACCTAATACCTAATAGTGGTTTATGATTTGAAATCGAGCATGTTTGAAGCGGTTAGATGTATGTCAGGATCTTAGCAGGAGATCTATAGCATCTGCCTGTACTAATAGGATACAGACGTGCGTTACGTTTGTAGTCGTATACGACTTTTTCCAACATTTATATTCTGGGAAGAATGTGATATTGGAAGAGAGAAAGGAAAAATAACAAACCTGAAACTAGGCGATTATATTGTGCTACGCTCCTGTCAGAAGCGGCGGAGGCCGTGGGTCGTGTGGGCAACCGCCCATGGCCTCGCGGTCCGAGGGGCCTTGCGCCCTTAGAGCTCGCCTCAAAGGTTTATGCAGCTTTCTTCAAACTCATGGCAAATATTTAGCCATAGCTACAGTTTTGACCACAGGCGAATCATAGTGTTAAAATTTCGAGCTCGCTTCGCTCGCTCTAGCATAAAATTCATGCACTGCATTCATGTATCATCTGATTTGTGGCCACAGGTGAAGCATATCGCCTTATCGCTGATTATTTCGAGCCCGCTTCGCTCGCTCCAGTTACCTACTTTTATGATTCTCTTAACTTCACACTGCAGGTATATTCGAATTGCTTGACGTTGAGTTCACAGTTTGTTAATCTTCTTAAAATGACTACTATAATCTTCTTATGAGACCAGCACGTCTAGCATGATTTCTCTACACGCGCGCGTCGCGCCTTCGCTGCATACAAAATAACCAGTTTCCGCGCTTTTCGGAGAGCGCGAGCCGCGCTTGCCGCGACTTGTAGTATGGTAAAAAGCAGAGAGGCGCGCATGTAAAGAAATCATGCTAGACGTGCAGCAATCAAAAGTAGGTACATATCCTAGGTCATGTGGCCTCGCGAACCTCATCTTGCCTATACAGGGTAAAATTGATATCATTAGCATCCTGTCTACCCATCAAACTGAACAACTTTAACTATGGGAGCAAACCGATCGGAGCACAAAAAAAATCAGCTGTTGCATACATTTGAGTCGAGTAGGCGTTGCAGTTTAGTATGGAACAGCAGATTTTTTTTTTGCTCCGATCGGTTTGCTCCCATAGTTAAAGTTGTTAAGTTTGATGAGTAGACAGACACTGTATAAAATGTAGGTCTTGCGCCGTTTTCAGATTCCAAATTTTTGCCCATTGTCTAGTGTAAAACCATATTGTCACTCAATACCTAGGTATGTATAATTAAACGAAGACGCAATTTTTTTCAAAACCCCAAAAAATATCTTCCATTGATATAACATTCCAGCAATAAAAAGTTATTAATTTCAATATGAGAACGCGCATAAACGCATAACGGGTAAATTTAATGATCTATTCGTTGAATTAATTCATGTCGGCCTCCGACAGTAAATCACATAGGCGGACCATTACGACAAATGAAACCAATTTACATGTAATTAAAGCATTTCACTTTGATTTGTTATTGTGCATCGGGCTGTTCATGTTTTCTAGCGTTTAAACAGGCGTTTTCATGAGATCCTAATTTCAAACATCTTTTGGTTCCGTTGAATAAGTCTCGCTATAAAAAACAAAACCACTGAATTGCAATGGAAATAAAATAATAGATATATTTTGTATATCTACCTACCTAGCTCATAAATACACTATATAATGTAAACAAACTGTACAAACGATTGTAAAATTTATTTATTTTATAGTAAGTAAATGCGCAAAAGGTAACCACGTGTCTCACAATTGTTAAGTATAATAAATACTTAATTAATAAAAAGTTCAGCTGTTTATGTGGGTCAAGATTAAGAACGGAGACGTTTTGAGCAATATGTATTCTTACTGCGTACGCCCATGCATTTTTGCGCTTTATCTTTTGTAATAGTTTTAATTTAAATGTTTCATTATTAGTTATTACATTACGTACTAATTGCTTGTTTTATAAACTAAAATTATTGTTATTTTAAAGCGTCAAAGGCTTTTTATACTCTGACAGCATTTATACCTCCACTGGGCTAGCATGGTAGAGTATGGCCTACTCCCTCTCACTAGTTAAAGTGATTACTGCACTATAGTGAAATGGGATACCGCTTAAATAATCATCATCATCACAGCCTATATAGGTACGTCCCACTACATGGCACAGGCCTACCCTCAGGGAGGGTGTATGGGCATAAGTCCCCCACGCGTGCCCAATGCGAATTGGTAGACTTCACATACACATCGGAATTTCTTCTCCAGCGTATGCAGGTTTCCTCGCGATGTTCGTCGAATAATTTGTTATTCTTCAACGTTTGAGAGCAGTCGGTAGTAATACCGACTGCTTTAAAACGGTGAACGAGAACTTTTTAAAATTTAATACGTAGGTAAGTATTAAGTTTTAAAAAGTCATTGGTAATGGTACCGATTCGGACTGTGCCACGACTTAACTAAATTTATTCCTGTCACGTTCTAAAATAAGATTAAGAAAAGAGACAGAAAACCAACAACTGACGTTAGTGCTGTGACAGGAATAAATTTAGTTAAGTTAACTCGTGGCACAGTCCGAATCGGTACCAATGGCATGCCATCCGCGCGGAATCGAACAGACTTCAATTGAATTTCCATCGCTGTGCGTAAGAGCGCTTACAGACGAGCGACAGTTGTCTGCGACAGCTCGCGACAGGGTCGGTCCCGAGCTGTCGCAGACAACTGTCGCTGGTCTGTAAGAGCCCTAACGCGCAACCGATGCATGCCGATGCTCAATATTATAATTATTGTTTTATAAATGAATTGACGCGGGCAGCACAGTGCGGATTAGTGGAGGCAAGTCTAAGAGTAAGGATCTCCTTTATTCTAATAAAGGAGATTCTTGCTCTTAGAGGCAAGTTAAATTAATGACTTAGTGGTCAACTTGCTGTTAGAGAATTTTCAAGCTGCCTTAAAAGGCCTCTGACCTGACTTAACAAATAGAAAATTAGAACAGCAAACGTAATATAAATCTTTGAATTCTTTGACTAAAGGTTGATATTCAGGGTCTATTAGTCTTGAAGTTTCAACGAGTTTCAGATGAACGCCCGTCTTGATTACAGCCTGTTCTTCAACCAACGCTAGTTTACCGACTTAATTGCTATATTAATTTAAACGTTAGACGCTAAAGTGTTATAAAAAGCTGTTAGAGAAAATGACCAGTTATTTACTCTAGTGTTCTGACGAGCAATGACCTGGTTTTTCTAATACAGTTGAAGACTAGCTTCTTTTTTATTTTTTCCTCTTTTTTTTTTAACGCTAGATGCTTCCTTTGCTACCTTCGCATCGGCAACATGCGTGTTACGATCGTCATCGCATCGAATATTGTAACGATAATTTTATTAAGATAATATTTCTTGAGTAGAAGAAACGAATATTTAACGGTGTTAAAAAAATATAATTATATTGACGATAATTTGGTTTGCTACAGGTTTGGTTTGCTATACCTTTAACCTATCAGTGTAACAAGAATGAAAAAGCAAGCGTTTTATCAAAATACATACATACATAAACTCCCGACCATAATCTACACTAATCTACACTAATATTATAAAGAGGAAAGATTTGTTCCTATTTTTGTATGTTTGTAATGAATAGGCTCAAAAAGTACTGGGCCGATTTAAAAAATTCTTTCACTATTAGAAAGCTGCATTCACCCTGAGTAACATAGGCTATATTTATTGCTAGAAAAGATTAGACGTCCACCCGTGCGAAGCCGGGACGGGCCGCTAGTAATATTTCTACACTAATATTATAAAGAGGAAAGATTTGTACCTATTTTTGTATGTTTGTAATGAATAGGCTCAAAAAGCACTGGGCCGATTTAAAAAATTCTCTCACCATTAGAAAGCTGCATTCACCCTGAGTAACATAGGCTATATTTATTGCTAGAAAAGATTAGACGTCCACCCGTGCGAAGCCGGGACGGGCCGCTAGTCTCTAATAAAATGGGACTACCTCTGAAGTATGACCTACTAAACAAACATTTGGTCGCAGAAACAAACAAAAAAAATCTAAATCGGACTACCTACTCTGTAAAAAGTTTTGCGTGTTCATACATAAAACAAAAAAAAGAAATATACGCTTGACTTGAGAACCTCCTCCGTCTTTTGTTTTTTCGTCGGTTAAAAAGATTTTTTTTATAAAGCCCAAACCACAGATTATGAGCCTTACACGCACGCACACCCTTATTCGTTAAGAGGCCTTTGTTCTGCAATGTTTTTATTGTATAGTTCACTGTTTGAATAGTGTTTGAATGCAAGTTTTCTGAGTTTTTTTTAGAATATTATTCATAATTCGGCAGCTAATGAGGAATGATGACACAATTACCTTGACCGAATGTAACCTCGTGAGAGCGGCATTAACATAAGAATCTGTAACAACTTTACTGATTATCATCCGTTCACACGCACTGTCTCAAATGTAGCGTTATAGTGTTGAAAATTTGATTATTTGCTCTATTATACATAACTGTCATACATACTATTATACACAGATAAGTAAACTCACGACCGTATGGTCAGAAAGGTGGAAAGAATCCTTGCTATAACTACAAAAGCTACCAACCACACAGTAAGCTATTGGCCTCGATTCGGACTGTGCCATGACTTAACTTAACTAAATTTATTCCTGTCACTTTCTAAAATAAGATTAATAAAAGAGACAGAAAACCAACAGCTGACTTTAGTGCTGTCAAAGTGACGTTACACGCCCAAAAACGCTTTAAATAAGATGGCGTACATTATGATGGCATCTTATTTTGGGCGTGTAACGTCACTTTGACAGCACTAAAGTCAGCTGTTGGTTTTCTGTCTCTTTTTTTAATCTTATTTTAGAAAGTGACAGGAATAGATTTAGTTAAGTTGTGGCACAGTCCGAATCGGTACCATTATTCACTTTCGACTTTTAAGGTGTCTGGGATGCGGATGGTATGAGACGTGGCAGAAAAGTTAGAAACTTTACTACAACTGCAAATAAAATATTGTTTTTCAGCGTACAGTTGTAGCAAGGCTTAATCACTTTTAGCATATTGACATTATTTACCACGTCTGTGTTATTGTGATTCGTTTTAGTAAGCTTACGGGGAGGTGGTATTCGGTGTTGCACTTTTAGAAGTCAGGTAACTAACGCACTCGTTATGTCCATTGACTTCAAATATCAATGCTTATTTGTCATTGTAGGTAATACTTGTAGTACCTACTTAGTAGGTTAAGTATACAAGGTCCTTCTTAATATGGTTGACACTTTTTTGAGGGGATGATCAGACCATCAAAACTGAACAACTTTCTCTACGGGACCAACATCAAAATCGCTAAAAATATATCAGATCATTTGGCTCGAGTAGGTCTGCAGTTTTGTATAGAACGTTTGTTTTCTTCTTCGCTTATTTCGATGTTGCAATAATAAATAATAAAAAAGCCCTATAATATAGGGCTATATACTTTATTAGTAGGTAACAAAATTTGTCAGAAACTGTAAGAACAAAAAGAATCAACCAATCAACATCTCAATTTAGCTAAATAATCAGTTGTATAGCGATATCATCTCTTTCATTAACGAAGCATTCTCACGTCAATAACTGAAAGGGACAGAACAATATAATTGTGCTAGGATGTTGTGGAATTTGACTCACATTTTGTAACAATGGCTATTATTCGCATACATAGTTATAATTATAACCCATACCTAGGGTCCTATTCCTATCCGAAAATCAAATTTTAAACGTTTTTTATGAAACTTATTTAAACTATATTTTTTTTAACACAATATAAAAACTAATATTTGCCTGTGTTTTGTCCGAATTTTTGCTAAATTGTATAATTTTAAAGTTACAGAATCTTGAATTAATCCTATATAGTATTGAGACTGCATGGTACCTAACCAAAGGCGATGAGATTACTATCTAGATCGTGTTTTCCTGAAGATCGTATTTGGAAGGTAGGGTTTATACAGAAGAGACGCGTGGCGGTGGCGGGTAGGCAAAGTAACACCAATATAAACCTTATAGTACGTAGCATAGCGTCGTTTTTTGACGTAAAGAAAAATCGCGCCCCCGCCACCAGGCGACGTCGCCTGGAGGCGCGGGCGTAATTCTCCAAACGACTCTATGCTACGTACTATAAGGTTTATATTGCCGCACCCCGCCCGCGAAATGTCCGCGCCACGTCACTTCCGTTTAAACAGCCCCTTAGGTAGGTACTGAAAATGAAAATAGGACCCGACTTCGATTGCAAGCTGCAAGGACTATCCTCCTAAACGTGCATTACTGGCTTTTAGATGAACGACAATATTGTGAGGAAACGTACGACGCGACGTGCTTCAGTCTCGAGGCGTGTATTTATGTCCCAATTATCCACTACTGGCGCTTTCTCAGCTTTTACTTCCTTGCGATACCAAGATGGCTTTCCGTTTCTAAGTACCTAGGTATTTTACCAGATCATAATCGTCAAACTTTGTATTATTTTATCTGTACAAGAACATCTTAAAAAATATAAGGTCTCCCGGGGTAGTTGCAACTATATTTCCTGTGGTTTTCTAGGGGAACGATAGAAGGCGCTACGGTCTGCGCGAATAAAGGTCAAAATGTGTTTCTTTAAAATAATAAAATCAGAAAAGATGGTCAAAATGATGTCTAATATTTCTTGGCTATGGGCTCGACCCCTTGCCTTTAAAAAAGGCAGGCACAATCTTGACATGATCTCGCACACTTCTCTATGAAGCGATGAACGTTATGTAGTTTTTTAAGAATTAAATTTTAAAAAACTCATTGTGCTTATAAATCTCAAAAGATTCAGTTCCTGCTTCTCTTTTATTTACGAGCACCTGCATTCTAGATGCAGCCTTATCAAACAATAGGTACCTGTCACCATACAAACCTTATCGTTTTAACGAGGCACGAACAACAACTTTATTCCACACATATGTCTTAAGGCTAGTTCAATCTAGCAGAATTCGAAATCTAGCCTTGAAACGATTTAGATAGGAAAAAGAAATTATATTAATTCGGACAAGACAAGTGTTGTAGCGTTATATCAAATAACATAAGACACCGGCCTCTGACAAAAGTAGTAGGTACTTCCTATCTCTATGGACAAAAGAGAATAAGAACGAGCGGGCCATTGGACATTTAACTGTCACTTCATACAAATGGAAAAAACTGACAAGAGGTAAGCATGTGTGAAACTGAATGAGTGCAAACGAGACAGGAATACACTATTGCCTACCACGCTTTCTACCGAGAGGGGGTAAAGTTAAAATTGATCGTGTAGGGAGTGTCCGTAAACTGTGACCAGTCGCGGTCCCAAAACTGCTGAATCTTCAAATCCTAATGCTTAGTTCATCATGCCCAATTGCCCACTGCCCGAATATTCGTTTTCTCGCTTCGAATACCAATATAGACTCTCCTTTACAGAAACAATTAAAAAACCTAATCAATGTTTTATTGGTACCACATCCGGTTTGCACTCTAACAAACGCCAATAAGCCAATTTGCTGAGTGCAATTCCTAAGCAAAAAGTGACATTTTAAAAAACCATTTTACCTTGATCTCTGGGTTAACACCTGCCTGCTTTAATTATTAAGGTGATAGTTGAATGGTAGAGACGTGTGGGAGGTCTCATAACAGTGGTAATAGGGCAGACTTCGTGGGAAAGTTGCATAGAGTAGATGATAATGGATAACACATTCGCAAGTATTGAAGATATTGTAGACTTTGTGAATGTTGGAATTGGAAGTATTTTTCTTATCATAAACGTAAAAGTTCACCAAAGAACAATAAAGTCACCTGTTAAGGTGGCTAGAAAATACTATGACAGCTAGTTACAGACCACTAACTAGCCTCCACACCTAAAATAATAAAAACATAAAATTTAATATTCTTTATTGTCAGGCAAAAATAACCCATAGATACATAATAACACAATACAATACTTACAATAAAAATGTCAATACAAATAAACCAAGTTACCTACTTATTACTAAACTTGAGAGGACCTATACACTGGGGGATGCGTTTCATACTTTAGGGCCCGGGGGTTCAGGTCAACAAACTGAAAAACTTTTAGGTGGTACTATGGAGCCAACATCAACATCGAGAAACAATAAAAAACCTGCTGTTTCATAAAAAACGGCAGTATCATCTACTACACTAAGAGAGACACGAGAGGTCTATCTGGCAGTTTTTAAATTTTTTTTGTTGACCTTGTCTCCATAATCAAAGTTGTTCAGTTTGATGGTCTAAATTAGACTAGGACACCATATAGGAACGTAACAACACCGTCAACACCCCCTTGTATAGTGTTAGTATTCTATACAGCTATTGGTATAGTGATCGCACTTTAGCCGCCTTTTTGTTGCCCGGAAATTGAAACAAAAGAAATCATTTTATGTTTCTTTCAAAAAACAGTCCGAGATAAATCCGACGATCAAATCAAACGTAATAGCAAAGAAATGTTAAAAAACTCAAATTGGTCTCGCGCAGTCGGAAATATTAAAAGGTTTATTCACCCGTTGTGTTACGTTACGGTAACCGTTGAGTTTATAACTTTAAGTTTTATTATTCATTTATGCTGGCAACACACTTCGCCAATCTTACAAATATTCTTAAAAACTTTAATTTATATTATAACGCAACTGAAATTATTATTAAGTAATGAGCGTGGTCTTGCCAAGACAAACCAAAATGGTTTAATGGCATGAATTAGTTGTAAGCAAAGTGTAATTTTTGTTACAAAAAAAATAAAAAATAAAAACAGTCATGTGTGTGTGATAGTCGTTATATTTTTACTGTAGTTAGGTAGGTATTGAAAGGCCGGAGAGAAGAAACATAAGTAGGATTTTTAAGGGATACCTAATAAATGTCCGTCGAGATGAAACGGGACCAAAAAGAACAATCGCTGGTACAAACATAGATTTTTGACATTAGGCTTTATGACATTAGGTGATAAAAATAAAGTAAACAGCAAAACATTCGGCAATCGTAAGTGTAGTGCCGCCTTTAGAACCCCCTAAGCCGTCGTGTTTTGTCAAAAATCTTTACAGATTTAGTCTTAGCCTTGTTCTTAAAACTGTCCGTACTCCGTTAGAATTCGTTATTATTATTGCGAATTGTTTCGAACTGGGCTAATATGTCAACAACGGATCTTTGAAACTGAAACAAACATAGTAATTAACTTTAATAAAAACAATGAAACTTTGGTTAGGTATTTAGTTTTGAAATTGTGTCTGGAATGTGTATATTGTTACTTTTAGGAAGTGAAGTATGATTAAGTTAATTTAACTAATTGGGTTAACGAAAGGTTGGGTAGGCGAAAGGTTAACCACCAATCACAACTTGAAATGTCATTACATTATCTACGACTGCCTCCGTGGTCTAATAGTTAAGAGCATTGGCTCTCGACACGGAGGTCATGGGTTCGATTCCCACGGCGGGGGGGCACCTAGTGATATGTCACTTTGTGCGTTTTTCCCCAGTTGTTTAGGACATTGCAGGCTGAATCACCTGATTGTCTGAAAAGAAAAATGATTCCGTGCTTCGGATGGCACGTTAAGCCGTTGGTCCCGGCTACTATATCTGGTGGTAGTAGGCGTTACATAAAAACCACGTCAGAGGCCGTAAGGCGGTCTGAAAAAACTGCCAACACGATAAGAAAGATTACCTACGTCCAAATTATGTTGCGCTACCACGATCGCATTGAATAAAATAAAAACCTAACTGAACATTTTGCATTTTTTACAGATAAATATTTTACCTACCTACCTTAAGTTTAAAGAAAAATTACAACACAATGTCTTAATGCAAGATAATTTTGTGTGGCAGGCTCAAAAAAAGATTTGACGTTTAATAAGTGTGCTTCAAGCTCCTACTGAAAAAATTATGTTGACTTGACTTGACCTACATCAAGATTGAAAATAAATGTATGTAGGTACAATACAGAAACTCAATCTAAATTCCAATTAGGTACTATCTCCAAACTCAATGATTTCCTCAATGTTGTTATGTTTATGAAACATAATTTATTGGCAGTCCCATTTTAATAAAAACTTTCAAGTATCTTCTTCTATGCATACATGTTAGGTAAAAAATTGGCGTGGATGTGCAGTCGGCCGCAATAAATTGAATACACTTTTGTTCTACGTCATAGTACTAAAGTGTAACGTGTTAATGAATTAGCGCAAAATCTCATACAACCCAACTGATTTATACCTAACAAAATTGGTAATTAGATTGAAACAAAAATTTAAAGTTATTCGCATTTTAAGTTTTGAGGCAAAAATGATTTGTTATCATTTCAGCACTGAAAGAAAGCGCTAACGTACTCATGGATACATTTTTATAATCTTGTTTTGGTAGTAAGTACACACACGCACACTCACCCTGAGTGTGCCCGGGCGGTGGGTTGACATCGGGTTCAAAAATTTTTAAATTTTGCAAACAAATTCTTTAATATTTATATTTTAATCTCGCTCGAAGACGGGGAGCCGGTGCGGACGAAATCGCGGGCAAAATCTAGTTTTACTATGAAAGTTATCAAATATAGCAATCTATTTACCCAAGCCTGACTACCATAACTCTACACCCTACATTCATCACGTCGCCAAGACCATTAATAAAACCACTGAGGCACAGACCACAATTTGCCTGAGCCCAACCATATGGACAGTGGACTGTTACCAAACCGTTCCAAAGTAATAGCCGTAACTGTTCTAAAGTGGACCGATCACCGTTGTAACGTAACAGGTATGGGTATCTAATGCAATTGCTATGTTTTGTGCGAGTGACTATTGCCTTATGTGGTGCCTTGCATCGACGACAGAAACCGGATTCTTAGTTAGGTTTGGAGATTAAGGGTTCAACTAGTTTATTTTTATTCACACTAATATCTGGTAGCTATTTAAAGCAAATAATTAGTAATAGGATCCCGTTGGCATTGGATACCAAAACCCTAAAGAGCATGTCCTTCCAGTCGAACTAAGCAGCAAGAAGAAAAACTGGTGCATTCGAAATTTTTTCTACAATTTCTATTTTATCCAAAAATACTAAGATAACGAAGAGCTGTTACCATTTTGTATAGGTAATAGGTATATGAGACGGCTTGAAGGTGTGTTAACCAAAAAATATCCTTAATATTTTTTTTTATTATGACATGTGAAGATCACGAATTTAAACAACCTCCGTCAAGAGATTGGCGCGAAAGTTGAAATGGGGACGCGCGACGCGACGCTTCATCAGACGCGATACGATAATCAGCTGAGCGCTGCCGCTGGCAACTGGCAAGCACAGGTGAGAGCAAAATAACCTTGATACGACAGAAGAAAGCGTCCGGAACGATAGCGAGATGCCAATTAATCGGAATACGAATAGATGCAAGGAGAAATCAAGAGCAGCCTCGATTGTGTCCGGGGACGGAGACAAGGCAACGTGAGTTGCGTTCCTAATTCAAAATTGATAGCCCAAACCACAGAGTAGGTACTATAAGTTGATTTGACTATGCCAAAACGAGGCTCGATGGGCCAGATTCTTGGACTTTATTAAACTAATTAAAAAATGTTTCATTTTTTTTCCAAATGAAAGCATAGCATTATTCTGTATTTAGGACTTTCCTTCTCCGTATTAATTTCTGCCCAGTAGTGAAAAAAGAGTTGACCGTTGCCAATAGGTCGAACAAAATTATCCATTTATTCTAAAGTATACCGTAAACATACAGCTAGCGGATACCAATGAAACAGATTTTCTTTTTTTTTATACTCGATTACGCATGATTATCGATTGTGTTATAAAAATATAGGTACTCAGCACTATAATTAGAAATCAGTAAAGGTCACTGAATCACTGTTTGATTAAACAATTAAAAATTATTGGTTTTTCTTAAGAACAAAGTAAATAGCGATGAGTAATACTTTACATAACGTACTTATTATGTAATAGGTTGCTATTTGCGTTACTTACATTTGTTTCTTATTACTCATTCGATATCCTTGACATTTCCTACTTTGTAGTCGATCGATTTAACTTCCTAGTCAATAAAAATGTTTGATTGAAGACTTTTGTTGTTTTTGTACCTATTTTAACTTTAGGACATTAATACTACAGTGTCCTTCTTAATATCATCATCATCATCAGCCCGGTAAACCCCACTGCTGGGTAGGTATAGGCCTCTTCATTTTCACGCTAACCAAAACGGTCCCTCGCTAGGCTCATCCACTATTTGCCGGCTACTCTACAAATGTCATCAGGACATCAAACTGAAAATCTTACTCTATGGGACCAACATCGAAATCGTAATCGAAGGTAAGACATGGAATTTGATGCCATGTCAAAACTATGTCAATAGTGAATATTGGCAAGACCGCAAGACCTATAAAAATAAGAAAAGTGAATCTGAATAACAAATAAACCACAAGATCTGTTACTTCTGTTAGTCTCCAATGAGGCGAAAACGTTTACCATAATCGCATTCTGAAGTGTTAAAAAATGATCTTGATTCCACAACCGAGTCATCATTTTCACGGTACATCGACTTTAGTGTTCTGTACTGAAATTGAAAAACGGAACATTAGGTACAAATCAAATATTTTTGATTATTAGCATGTTACAGCGATGTTGTGCTATTTAAAATAAAAAAATATTATAAAGAGGAAAGATTTGTACCTATTTTTGTATGTTTGTATGTTTGTAATGAATAGGCTCAAAAAGTACTGGGCCGATTTAATAAATTCTTTCACCATTAGAAAGCTGCATTCACCCTGAGTAACATAGGCTATATTTATTGCTAGAAAAGTAACATAGGCTATATTTATTGCTAGAAAAGATTAGACGTCCACCCGTGCGAAGCCGGGACGGGCCGCTAGTTTAAAATAAAATTAAAGAGTCCCATCCGAGACTTATTTCTTTTTGTTGGAAATAATATGTTAAAAGCTGGGTTTATATTTATAATAATTAAAGAACTTGATACCTGTAATGTAACACAGCTGCAGTGCTTAGATAAAGTATATATCTAGATTGAGCCTCACGCTTCTACCGTATATAACAAAAAGGGGCCAACTTTCTTAGGTTGGTGTGCGTGAGGTGTCATACGAGTCCGTGTATATGGATAGGGTTTATATGCCTAGACTGGGTGATTTTTTTTTGCCGCGTTCGTTGCTTCGACTGTCTATCTTGGCATATAAGATATAACAAATTCAGCGGGATAATAATATTTTTGTTCGCAATATAACTCGAACGAAATTAACAATTATGTATCTATAATTTTTATATCGAAATCTTAGTAACTTAGTTAGTAAGTAGGTAAGTAAGTAGTTAGTAGGTAAGTAATTGACGGAAAAACCTGAACAAAATAATGGGTCTACGTTTGCTAACACAGCCATATTAGAGAAAACTAGTAAATTTTAAAACGATATTGTAAAGAACACTAATAAAGCGAGTCAGATCCAACTTGGCGAAATGTTTTAGCATTTTCCTCTGCGAAAAGTGATAAATGTGATTGAATTAGAGCATTTAACATTTGAATTGCGGTTAATATATTGCTTTGTCTTTTTTTTCACTAGGTATTTATAATGAGTATTCCAATATCATAAATAACAAAATAAAATCGTTATTGACGATTGTTTGGAAGAAAGATAAGAAGGAAGTTTGGTGATTTAATACAACCACCTTTTGCCGCTGGCCTAGATTTTAGTTACTTATGTCTCCACACAGCACACACACATACAAAAATGAATTTACCATAATTCCTTTCGGGATGATCAGAAAAATTGCCTTTCAGCAGTGCGGGGCGCACACTGGTGGCGTCGCGGTGCATCACGCGCCCGGCACATGCTAAGTAAGGTTGAGCTAATTAGCTTAAACGAGTGTTACAAAAAATGTTGTCTGGGTGTCGCCACCTCAATGTTACCAACTAAGTACCTAAGTAATAAAAATTACTATGGTAAAAGAACCACCAAGTACTTAACTCCGAAAATATTTAACAGGCAAGGCAAAACCGGAAACTTTGTAAAATATCCTTAAAAGTTAAACTAAAAAGAACTATTCTTGAATCACTTTAACTTGATAGTACCTAATTAAATACAAATTGTAAACAATCGCTGTTAGTAGGTGTCTGGCTTAGATTATCGTGTCTGGATATATATGTGATATCACAAACTTACTGTTATGGGTTTGTGATATTATCTATATACTTTATCATAATACTTTAATTTATATTAACCATATTGTATGGGTAAGATTAAGGACTCATTTTTTTAAAATTGAGTGTATGAATATTTGTACCCGAGTCATGGATGTTTGTATCTATATATGTATTCTATATCGTTGTCTAGTCATCATAATACAAGTCTAGGCTAGATTCTGGTACTTTAAATGTGACTAGATAATTTGTGTGACATTGTTCAAGATATTTATTTTATTTATTTATTTATTTATTGTCTTTCGCCAACAAACTGTTCTGCAGTTTGGCGAAATGTAATGTAATTTGTAACGTTTGTAATTCTGAAAATTTAAAAATAAATGAAAAAAAAAACTACCAAATATATGTATTTTTATGCCTGCAGTTATATAGCAAGGCTCACCTTTAAATTATTGAAAATTGACATAATGAAATAGTAATTAGAGTAGAAACTAGATCGCCCTCCTAGTCTAGTGAAAAAATTAATTACACAGTCCTGCATTCTGTAGAGATATAATATCAGACTAAATAACCTCATCACAATCGGATCACGTTCATGCAAAACTGGCGCAATGACAATTTGGTAACATGACCCTACTCAATGCGACGACGAGCGGCCACCAATCATAACATCAATAGCATAACTAAATAAAATACAATGCCAGCATTTTATTATTTTTTAAGGACAATGGTACAGAATTTATTTCGCAATGTTTGACACACATAAAATATTTCTTTAGATTTTAAAAGGAGGTTCGATTCGAAGACAAGAAAAATGTTTTTTCACTAAAAACACTGGCAATTTTAGCTGAAAAAAAATGTTACAAATAGCCTTTTGGTGCGATTAAGAAAAATAAAATTCTTTTTAAAATATTTATGGCTTTCCTCAACTTTTTTCATGAAAATCGACCAGGTATTTTAAATTAGGTCTTTTATCATGGCATTATTATCTTGACTATTGAAAAACTGTAAATTTGAAAAAAGAATTTATTTTGTTTGTTTGGGTTTTTGTTTGTTCGAGTATCACGCAAAAACTACTGAACCGATTTGGATGAAACTTTTTTTGTTTGGTAGCGTAACATCTGACTTAAAATCTGGTATATAATTTATGCGGACGAAGTCGCGGGTAAAAGCTCGTAAAAAAAATAAAAAGATAATTCAAACTACAAGCATTTTAATTATACATCCTAAGCACGTACTTTGCGATTATAAGATAGATAAAGATAAAGCCTTGTCTTACGGATATTTCCTCACCAAATTATCTGTAAACTAGATCAGATAGAACGAGTAACGGTTGCACTCCTGTACATAACGGATACGCCAACCTTGCCGACTTAGATCGATGAGGTTGCAGGTATTTACTGTCCATTTGAATTCGTGAGGTTGCATTTTATTATTAATCTTGTACTTGTTTAAGATAATCGACTGTGCGGTAAATGCAGTGGGTCTACCCGCACATTCGAACTTCGCAATTGCGTGAATGTTTTCGTTCCAATGTCAACTCTATTACAATGAAGTGCGGACCGAAACAGGGGCGATCATCGAAACATCGAAAGTCCGGGTACAGGGCCAGGAAGCTGGCAAAGGTACGAGTATTGTGGTTATACAGGGTGTAAGGGACAGCCTCCGCAAACTGAAACGATGAACTCAGACCATCAAACTGAACAATTTTCCAGGGCTGCCGATTCCGGGGAATTTCCCCGATTTTCGGGGAATGAGGGGTGCGTGCGGGGAGAGCGCGGGGAATGATTCAAATCGGGGAATTTCGGGGAATCACCTATTTGTAAAAAATGTCGAACAAAGGATGTCTTAAGAAGAGGAAATTGCTAAAATTAGAATCGAATCGGACTATCCTTAGTCCGAAAGTGTGGGAGAAAATAAATAATAAATAGAACTCATTGTATTCTAAATATTTAAGTAGGTTTTTTGATAAAAATTAGAAGACAAAGAAGTTGATAAGCTAATTTTTGAAACATTTAACTACATTTTGCATGAAAAAACGCTTTATTTCTTGCATATTACAGTGTCGGGAATTTTCGGGGAATGCGTGATTGGATATCGGGGATATTCGGGGAATTGAGCCTACTTAAGCGGGGAATCAAGAAATTTAATTTTCAATTTATTGCAATTTTCCCTAGGTACTACACGGAGCCTACCTCAGGAAACGCGAAAACCAGACTCAAATGTATGGGACATCAAGTTGTTCATTTTGATGGTCGAGTTCACCGTTTCAGTTTGCGGAGGGGCTGTCCCTTATACTCTGTATATCCATAGGTAAATTTTATTTGTTTTTTCCCTAAGCGTAATAGATCCTAAAGCTTTTTCTTTACAAAATAAAAAGGAAAAATATTAACGACCGATGTTGTTTTGTCAGCAAACAAATTACTCTACCATAAACTATTGTTAAGTCACGACACGACTTAACAATATTTTATAAATTAATTTCACGGTTTTATAAAGCAAAGGGAATCGAACGAAGTTAATGCATTGACAACATTATCTGTCGCATCGAGAACTAACCGTAGTTCGTTCACAGTTATTATTTGAACCACGACTTGAATCATTTTGGAGATTATAATAATTAGAGCATAATATCGTGTTTAGTTAAAAATATAAATTCCATGAAATATAAAGTCTGTCCATTATACAGGGTGTTAGGGTAAACAGTTGCATTACTTTAAGGGGTGATTGTACCCATGACTCTGAAAAATTTCCCCTAAGAAACATACACCTAGGAAATTCGTTAAAAAAAAATTGGATTTCCCATACCAAATGCAATCACCTGATCGAAATTTTGTATGAAAATTCGCAATTTTGTCTGCGAAAATCCTATTGGTTTCTTAGGGCATGCATGTAAAATATGAATAAATCAAATCTCATAGCATCATCTCATAGCTGCTTAAAGCGCAGTCAGGATATTTTGAAGACCTAAACACTTATACACTCCCTTGGTAGGTATATCTAGTTCTTATACCTTCCTGAATCTGGTGGACAGGAAGCCCGTATCGGTTTCCTGATCCATCAGAGGTGGTGTCGGATGCAGTCGCTAGAACGCCGGTTGGGTGGCTGCCGAGCCACAAGGTGAGAGCATCAGCGCAGGGCCCTAAGGACACGATAACATAGATTTTTTTGGTATGCACTACTTGGCTCCGCTATGCCCTAATCTTGAACCCCTGGGTGCCCTGACTAGCCCAGCTTTTCATCGACTTGCAGGCCAGGAATGCTGTTCAACAAAATGTCGATAACTAAGCGAACTAAACGGGTTCCCGATATTGATACATTGCACCTGTTTGTAAAAGTTGTTCAATTTTATAGATCAGAAAATTAGGTCAATGATCCCAAAATTTACCTGTATAACTTCTAAATAAGACGACTTAAGACCTAAAGTCGGGAGCCTGTCACGGTTTTGTCTTGTTATTGTTCTGATGAAATAAAGGAGTTAGGTATATATCGATCTATTTAAAAACAGGTGTCCGCGAGCGATTGGATGAGGAAGGCCGAGGACCTTGAGAAAGACCTATGTTCAGCAGTGTCGATGATAGGCTGTTAATGGTGAACTTCTAAATTGCCTACAAAAGCGAAAGCCGACCTAATTCTATTTAGCATCGACACTAATCTGCAGTGGATCGTAGTTCAGATAAAAATGTAAAACAATGGCGGCGGTTCCAATTGGGCGCACTCTTGCGCAGGTCTCGCGCGTGCCCAGGAAACTATCCTGTGTTACGACACGTGCATGAGTCGAGCTATAAATTGTGTTTATTGCACGTAAAAATGCCTTAGAAAATATAAATAGCTAACTAAACTAATAGTTTATTGCTGTATGAGGTAGCGCCATGTGTAATTTTTCTCTTGACTTGTTATCCGTTGCAAAAGGACTTGGTTATCACCTTGTTATCACTGCACAATACTATCTATACTGTGTGTTACAGTAGAAATTGCTGAAAAAGGAAATACACTGGCAGTCAAAAGACCGTATTTACTATTGGAGCAATTGTAAGGATAAGCATATCCTGTCCTCGTCCTAGTAATATTATAATGGTGAATTTTGTTTGGATGTTTGTGATTCAATCACGCATAAACTGCTGGCAAATAATATTTGCTCAGACAAGGAAGGGGTAACACAAAAAATCCCACTGAGTATTTCAAAAAAATGTCCGAAACCTAAGTCACCTGAGTAAGTGTTATCACTATTATCACACCACACTCATGAACGTTAAGATTAAGGGTAATTGTAATTGAAGCTGTGCGAGCTGTGTAGCTGTGTTTTTTTACCAATCAGGAGCTCGGGCGAGATCGGCCGCGCCTGGCCCGAGCTCCTGATTGGTTAAAAAGCTTTTTAACAAAAAAATTCAACCGCCGAAAAAACTGAAAAGCAAAAAATAATAATTAATGTTACCTTAATAACTAAATTCTTAAACTAATGTAAGTAAGTATATCAAAGTATAAAATATTATTTTGCAATTATTTTGAGTTTTTAATTAACCTTAATAACTAAGTTCTTAAACGAATGCAAGTATACCTAAGTAATTTTGAGTCGGCGCCAAACAAGAAAATTAATTAATTGCGTGATGCGCGCCAGCAACCCGAACGGGCACACACCACGTAACGTAACCAATATAACATCACTATCCACACAGGCCCTGTACCCGGACTTTCGATTTTCGATATATCGCGACTGTTTCGGTCCGGACTTAATTGTAATAGAGTTGACATTGGAACGAAAACGTTCACGTAATCGTGAAGTTCGAATGTCCGAGTAGAGGCCCAGGTGCATACGTCCCGTCTCGTTGCTAGTGGTCGTGCGGAGAGCGCATTTTTTGGAATGTTAATGTTAATCCCTGAAGATTTCACGTTGCATTGTTAATTTCATTTTGGTTATTTCTTTAAATTTAAGGTTATTTTGTGATCTTTGTTCATGGATTGTTTGGCGCCGACTCAAAATTACTTAGGTATACTTGCATTCGTTTAAGAACTTAGTTATTAAGGTTAATTAAAAACTCAAAATAATTGCAAAATAATATTTTATACTTTGATATACTTACTTACATTAGTTTAAGAATTTAGTTATTAAGGTAACATTAATTATTATTTTTTGCTTTTCAGTTTTTTCGGCGGTTGAATTTTTTTGTTAAAAAGCTTTTATTTTATATTTTTTTGTGGCTATAATCTTCTAATTACTACATGCAAAATTTTCGATTACTTTTAAAATAGCTACCTACCTTTTAACCACAGTATAAGAAAGAGTATATATTACTACATACGTATTGTCCATAGCCTCCCACCAACTTTTTACCTCACCGCCTCTGGTTACCTCGGCAATTACCTGTGTTTTGTTACAACCTTTTTTTTTTTTTGACGCTGGGAATAAATGCATTACGTATCCCCTCCCGTTGGGGGATGGGAGGGGTATGTGGGACTCCCCGGTGCGTGTCACCGGTATACCTACTAAAATAACCCAGCGGCACTCCATCTTCGCCCGGATGGCAGGGGACTGGGAGACCAGCAGAGCTTTTACGTCCTGTCCCCCGCCGGCGAGTTTTGTTACACCCTGTGTTGAGGCCTGATGAGCTAGAAAATATAAGTCTGGCAGAATTTGCTGTGCGATACGAAACGATTCCAAATAGTATGTGGAGTGAGGAAGATGGTGATATCGAACTGAGAGAACCTGATGATGAGCCTATAAGAATAAGATATATACGATTGAGGGACGGTTCACGCATGCGAGTAAGAAGTTTAGTTGAATATTTTTTCCTCCTATCCTCCACTTGTGATCCACTTATCCATGTGCTTATAAAGTGATCCCAAGACGTAAGTCGTAGGGCTGGATTGGGTGCACATAAACATTTTATTATAATTATTTTGTCACACGTATTCATCCAACCCATGTACACACCCACACACACACACACACCCCACACACACAAACACAAATACATCCAAACACACCAACACATGAGCGCGCTTTAGCGTGCACTGTGCACTCATATGCAGCAGAACTCTGCGTACCCTCTGGCCTTATGGCAAAGTATGTAACTATATAAGGAAGCTGATGCTTTAATCACAGTTTTACTTTTTAAGCATCAGCAGCTGAGTAAGATTGAGTAAAATTAAAATACAAAACCAAAAATTGTTTTGTTAACTTTTACAATCGTAAAAAATATGTTTTTTCTTTAAAAATTACAGTAATTTATTGTTTTATTTTTTGGGCTAGCTTGACATACGCTGGTTATATTATTATTTAGTAGGTACTTTTTAGTTTTGAAGTAAATTTTTTATTTCAACATTTTCAGTGTTGGTGTTATATTGTATTAACATATTCATTGTAAATGTAAAGGGAGCATGAACACGAATCATTTATTTCAATCGCCGATGATATGCTATAGGTTTTTGAGAAGTTCTATTGTATATCTCCCTTTACCAGATCTTCACCAAATTAAAATGGGACCACCTCTGAAGTAAGACCTAAAAGGGAACATGAACACGAATCATTTCTTTCAATAGTCGATGATATGCTCTAGATCTTTGAGGAGTTCTATTGTCTATCTCCGAAGCCCTTTACCAGATCTTCACCAAATTAAAATGGGACCACCTCTGAAGTATGACCTAAAAGGGAACATGAACACGAATCATTTCTTTCAATAGTCGATGATATGCTCTAGATCTTTGAGGAGTTCTATTGTCTATCTCCGAAGCCCTTTACCAGATCTTCACCAAATTAAAATTGGACCAGCTCTGAAGTATGACCTAAAAGGGAACATGAACACGAATCATTTATTTCCATAGTCGATGATAGGCTATAGATCTTAGGGGAGTTCTATTGTCTATCTCCGAATCCCTTTACCAGATCTTTACCAAATTGAAATGGGACCACCTCTGAAGTACGACCTACCAAACAAAAAAAAAATTATCAAAATCGGACTACTCTGTAAGAAGTTATCGGATCACTTATTTCAATCGTCGATGATATGTCATAGACTTTTTGCGGAGTTTTATTGTCTATCTCCGAAGCCCTTTACCAGATCTTCACCAAATTAAAATGGGACCACCTCTGAAGTATGAGCTACTAAACGAAAAAAAATTATCAAAATCGGACTACTCTGTACAAAGTTATGCGTGTTCATACATAAAAAAAAAACAAATATACGCGTCGACTTGAGAACCTCCTCCGTCTTTTGTTTTTTCGTCGGTTAAAAAACACAGCTACACAGCTCGCACAGCTTCAATGGACAGGCAGCGTTAAGATCCGTGACCACACTGTAAATTTATGAACTTTGTGTACTATGTGAGTACCTACCTACTTTACTTTATACCGATCGATGTAAGTACCTACAAACTGTTTTAGATTGGGTAGGTATACTATACAGAGATAAAACTTAACCTGGAATGGTTTACTTTGAATAAACCCAGATGTTAAATATTTGAGAAGCTAACAACGGTATAACCAGCGTATAGAATGTTAATAAATGATATCAAATTACTTAACCACTTTTATGGTCCATTGTCCAACAGTTGCAAATGTGAGAAGTAAAGAAATAAATGGAGACAGACACTTGCCATTTATTTCGGACGATACAGCGGGCCTTGTAAAATTGTGAGATTTTTTTTTGCCGTTAAACGAGCATGTCCCGTTTTGGGTAACTGTAGGCTAATTAGGGTCACTGCAACTTATAGCGTGCAGAAAATAAAAGAAACAGTAGCATTTAGATAAAAGTCTCAAGTAGATATTGAGAGACGATTTTTAAGGTTAAGAACTTCCAGGTATGTCAAAATCCATACATTTTCGGCCCTACTTTTCTAAGCTCACACTCAAAAGACATGTCTTAAATCTTGACCGTAGGGACTGAAGAATAAACAATTTTACGAGTTTTACATTATTTCCATAAGCCTATTGTGCTGCCCCCAATCGTATTTTTCGTATTTCTTAAACAATAAACAATATATTAAACAATATTTCCAAAAAACAAGAATATCACACTGTATTATACTCATTGCTGATTTTCAATTTATCTGGTGACTGCGGATTTGTTTTTAAGTTTGTATTTATTTTTAACGTTAATAGCTACAAGCATAAACATAATAATCCGTAATGTTTCGATATAATATAGAAAGCCTATCAGGACTACAATGTGACATTCTTGTTTTTTAGAAATGTTGTTTAATTGTTTAGAAATAAAAAAATACGATTAGGGGCAGCAGAATAGGCTCGGTCAAGCCTTAATTTTAATTATATTCATAGGTAGGTCATAATTTATTTAAATAATAACATTAGATTTAGTTAAAGATTCTAGCCACCCCTCAAGGGGTACCTAATGTTTTTGTTTGTAACGGACGCTGCTCTAACCATATTATAAGACTTAGGTATCAATTAGGTAACTGCCTCCGTGGTCTAATGGTTAAGAGCATTGGGCTCTCGACACGGAGGTCGTGGGTTCGATTCCCACGGGGGACACCTAGTGATATTGTCACCTTGTGCGTTTTTTCCCAGTTGGTTAGGACATTGCAGGCTGAATCACCTAAATGTCTGAAAAAAAAAATGATACCTTGCTTCGGATGGCACGTTAAGCCGTTGGTCCCGGCTACTATCTCTGGTGGTAGTAGTCGTTACATAAAAACCACGTCAGAGGCCGTAAGGCGGTCTGAAAAAACGCCAGGGCTCTGTCCACACGATAAGAAGAAGGTATCAAACCGTAGGCACTCAATTTGGAATGCCTCGTTTATAAGTTTGAAGTTTTAAAGTGATAAGTACATTTTGTAGTTTAAAAACTTGTTTATCAACTATTCATATCTAAGTATAGAAACTATAAAGGCTATGAAGAGTGAAAGCAGATAGCCATGCAAATTTTATCTAGACAAAACAGCTTTTAATTTTAAACTTCTCTCGTAAAATCTAGCATCTATACGCGACACCATGTGACCAAAAATGAATGTTTTAATACGAAAGTGTAGTGAACTTTCCGGATCCAAATTAATATTCTACAATTTCTACAGCTTTCGACTAACTTATTATAATTGCCCAATCGACCGTGAAACTTGTTCCGTTTTAACAAAATTAAATTACAAATGGCTGTCACAGAAAACATTATGGAATTCCCTCTTTCCGTTCTATGATTTAAATTCCGAACAAATGATTTTATTACTCAATGGTCATTCATTGACCATTTAGGTACGTTGCTTTTTCATTTTATGGTCAGAGTATTGAAGAAAATTATTGCCTTCGTTCGCCTAATCCCTACATCAAATTCGAATGAAATAAAAAAAAATTAAGATCGTGCAAATTCGTAGGTAGCGGTCCAATAAAATTATCATGCAGTAGCGATTAGGTACTAACAATTACTTAGGTACCACATCGAATCGAGCATACTATATTCTACGTAAAAACAAGCGCTGTATAGGTACAAAGCGCGCGAATTAAGAAATTCATCATCATCAGCCTCTATTGTTCTCACTACTGGCTTCTGGCTACTGGGGTACAAGCGGACCTTCATATGGGCGTAAGTTAACCACACGTGCCTAGTACGAAATAAAACAATTAAATTCGTATATAAAAAGATAAAACACTCTATTTTTATTTAACCTGCCAACATCTAGCTAATAAATAAGAAACGACCTACCGAATCTCGAATGAGAAGTAGGGTAGAGAATGATAGTGTCGGTGATTTTGACATACGGGAGTTCAAACGTCTCAGAATCTCAAAAAAACTAAAAACCCCTTTAAGCTCCTATATTGGAGCTTGATAACCACTTATTAAACGTTAAATCATTTTGTGAAGCTACCAACGCAACGTGTTGTCCCCGAATCTCGGCCTTAGTTAGCCAACCAACGTTGGGTAGGTACTGCTTGATTATTGTATTGTAGTAGCGGATCAGTAACTAATCTTCAAGCAAACGGTAAATGATCAATGGAATCAGTTCCGTGGAATTATGACCTCAGAATCAAACTCTGACATCATTCCTTCGATCACTTTTTAAAGGTAGGTAGGTAATTTGGAATTTTTTGTGCATCTTCCTGAAAAAACCTCTAGTAGTTGTGAATAATCCGAAAATTATCGACCAGCTTTGTCTTTCGAAGTTTTTGAAACATCACTTCAAAGTTTTTGTTTTGTTCTATTCCTACTAGCGAAACCAAAATACGAGGTTTTTTAGGGTTCCGTACCCGAAGGGTGAAAACGGGACCCTATTACTAAGCTTACGTTGTCCGTCCGTCCGTCCGTCCGTCCGTCCGTCTGTCCTACCTATTTAGGGCTGTAACTTTTGAACCGTAATAGCTAGATAGTTGAAATTTTCTCAGATTATGCGTTATTGCGGCGGATTTATTCACAAATAATAAAAATGTCAAAAAGTTATAAATTAAGGGGGATTCTCAACAAGAAACTAGTTTTTATCAACGTTTTTTCTTCACGCTCTATCGTAAAAACGGTAATACTTACAAGCGTCAAACTTAGTGTGATCATAGAGCAAACTCTACAGAATAACAACAAATACTAAAAACCGGCCAAGTGTGAGTCGGTCTCGCGCTAAAGGTCCCGGAAAAAAAGTTTTTTTTCTAAGTTAATAACTTTGTGTTCTGTAGTGGTGTGGTACGGAACCCTCGGTGCGCGAGTAGCCCGACTCGCACTTGACCGCTTTTTATTTGTTTTTAAAACGTCATTTTAACTTCTGTAGCAGAATCGCTAATTGGACCCGCTTCATTCACGTGTTATTTTCCCAAACGCGATATATCAAGGAAACTATTATTTATCTACTAGAGCCTTGATATTTAAAAATACTTCAAAAAAATTAATTGCATCATGATTGCATCCAATCGTGTTTTCCTTATTACCGACCAAAAAATATTAATTTCACCAAGAACAAAATGGCCGTCGGAAATCGGCACGAACATGGCGATCGGCCTCGGAAAGTGTAAAATAATAAATTATTCTTAAACAATGGCGTATTGCGCAAAACTACGCGCATCATTGGACAGGACATTGGATGTCGGCTTCACGCGTATCCACTGTTTGTAGGACACATTCGATGAGGCCATTACAACGCGGTACCACATGAAAATAAAACCGGTCAAGTGCGAGTCGGGCTACTCGCGCACAGAGGGTTCCGTGCTACACCACCACAGAATCAACATTATTAACTTAGAAAAAAAACTTTTTTTTTGTCCGGTTCTTTAGAGCGAGACCGACTCGCACTTGGCCGGTTTTTAGTATTTGTTGTTATTCTGTAGAGTTTGCTCTATAATCACACTAAGTTTGACGCTTGTATGTATTACCGTTTTTACTAGTGATGCAACGATTCGGCCATTACGATTACAATTTCAATTTCAATTTCACGATTACGATTACGATATTAATCGTTATTTATTACGATAACCGATGCATTACGATTATTTCAAAAAATTTAGTTGAGATTATACCCAGAATCAGTTTTCCTAGTGTTTCTTTGCATTCATATGAAAATAAATCAATAAAAAAAAAACTTTAAAAATTTCCAAGATTTTCTTATTTTTCTACTAATTTGTTTACTTCACTTGGTCAGGATTCTGATTTTTGGATACATAGAGGCCAAATTGCTTTGAAAAACACAATAAAAAAATTATGGATAATGACTCTGTATAATCACGTTAATCAAGCGATATCTCGTCCGATTTACGTGGGAGGGAGATTTATGTTTTAAAATGTGGACGAGATATCGCGAGAACAAGAATGCATTCCTTACTTCAATCAAACCGAAAATCAAATCATAGGAATCAGTAGCATTACAAAAAAAAATGGAATCAAATCTGATAAAAAAAAAATAGATTTAGCTCCAAATGAGCTAAAAATATGGCAGTGAGAGATCAGATTTTTTTTAAAGTGGTTTTTGGCTCTAGGATCTAATAGTCAGGTCTGGTATTTGTCAACAAGTGCAATCCGATTGACGTTTTCAATTCGATTTAATAATCGTACGATTCTTACTACGGTGCATTGCATCGTTATTAATCGTGATTATTACGATTACAGATGCAAAACGATGCACCGCTTCGTAATCGTTGCATCCCTAGTTTTTACATAGACGCGGGCCGGGACGCACTCCTCCCGGCCCCCGCACGCCCCGCACGATTGGCCTGCCGCGACCGCTGAGCTTCACCACTATTAGTTCTTTACACTATGGCGGTAATAAGATTACTTGTAACAGATTATGAAACAGCCTATTTGTACAATCAAATAACTGGAGAGGAGGTAAGCTTTGGAGCCCCTCAAAGATTGATGAGTCAGCCCGACAGATCCCACTACTAAGTAAGTACGCCTTTCTTATACCATTTACAATGATCCTGAAGTCATATTTTGTATGTAACGCATTCTAATTCGCGTAGGAATTAGATCGTGTGAAATAAAAAAAAACACCCCTCTGCTAAAATCCATAAAAATCAAACGTGCATCACTCGATAAGCTTCAAAAATTGCATTATAAAGAGGCAGACATGCCTTCCGTGTCACGTTTCATCGTGAACAGCTAAAGAACTGGAATTATATCCTACTTTACATAAAGACACCCCTCGAACCTTCATTTGAATTCTGCTTACGTTTACCTGACCCAAGACCTGACTTGTAATTTATTATACTTAGGGCCTGTTTCACCTCTTCTGAATAAGTTCCTAATAAGTTATCTGACAGCTCGTTTGAGATATTTTTCATACAAAATATGGCAAACGAGCTGTCAGGTACGCTAACAAGAACTTATCTAATCTAACAGTGATGAAACAGGCCCTTAATAAATAATATAGTTATGCATATTTTATCGCTGTACATAGAGAGGAACATAATGACGCTTGTCGCATATTCCATAGCAACAATTTGGCAAACACTAATTACAATAAGATTACAATGGAACAATTACTGCCGCATACACGGCATGTGATGAACCGGTAATGAGCTGAAGATTATGCGGAAGTGAACTGTCTATCTATCTACAGGGTGGAATTTATATCATTATCATCCTTTTAAACTAAGAGTCTACCCATCAAACTGAACAACTTTTACTATGGGATTCAAAAAAATCAGCTGTCCCATACTAAAACTGCAATGCGTACTCGATTCAAATGTATAGGTAGGTACAACGGTAGATTTTTTTTGTTGCTCCGATCGGTTTGCTCCTATAGTAAAAGTTGTTCAGTTTGAGGTGTAGACTCTTAGTTTAAAAGGATGCTAATGATATCAATTTCACCCTGTATATGAAATGAACTTATTTATACCTATAGGTACTGTCTGAAAAGTTGAAAACATGATTAATAAAAAAGCATCTTTCTTCTTTTGGGCCACATCGGGCCATACACCCCACATTTATTTGTGATTTAAGACCAGTCCATTCCTAAATGACTATAATTTCATTATAATTATCTCATAAATACGCTTAAAATTGCAGCAAAAGACGAGAAAAATTATTCTTTTTAAGATAAGTTGAATATCACTTACCGAATTCCCGAAATCACTGTCATTAAAGTGTTATTTTCGTTTTTTTGCTGTAATTTATAAATATAGCAAAGTAATTTCGAAACGAACTTCCACAGAATCCTAATGAGGCCGTTGACTAAAGTTTTTGCGTGACCTGAAGAGGAATTAATCATCGTATCCATAAGTCTATGCACACGACAGTGAAGTCACGACATTCCCATGGTGTTCAAGTTCTTTATGACACATACGTTATTTACTACTAATTCTTAGTTTAGCTTGGTTTCTCTTTAAACAATAGTATTCAATAAGAGATGTTTGAGATGTTTCAGTTTCTCAAAATACTGGGTACAAGCCTTAGGCTGGTGGATAGTAAAGTAAGGGACAGTGACTACCCCAAGAAGGTATAATAATCTATCAAATGCACTGCTGGGCCATAGTGTAAAGAACTAATAGTGGTGAAGCTCAGCGGTCGCGGCAGGCCAATCGTGCGGGGCGTGCGGGGGCCGGGAGGAGTGCGTCCCGGCCCACGCTGCCTGCGCGCGTACCCTAACAGCGAATTGAGTTAGGGTACGCCCGTCCCCAGCCGTACCCCGCACGCCACGCGGGCATAGACCCGCTGCGACCGCTGAGCTTCATCACTTATTTTATTTACACTATGGCTGGGCATAGGTCTTCCTTTTATTGCGCCATTCCTCACGGTCGATGCTGTATTGCTGTGCTAATCCGATCCAAAGCGAACAAGTCACCCTCACAATGTGCTGGTGGTCTGTCTGACCCTCACACCGTCCCTCCAACGGTGTAACGGTGTAACGAAAATATATTGTTTAATTGTTCAGAAATAAAAAAGAACGAATGGGGGCAGCACAAAAGGCTTGGCGCAGCCTTAACGGATTTTGATAATTAATATCCCACACTAGCTTATCGTATAAAAATATTTGTATAAAAAGAACCAAAAATATTACCTATTAGCCCAGTCATATTACGGTTTGAGCCTGGACTAATTACTAATTGATATTTTTTTTGGTACAATATTTAAGAGCCAATTTGAGCTTAGAAATGTACCAAAATTAAAAAAGAATCTCGTCAGCAACAGTTCCAAATAAAAAATTTTGGTGTTATCTCGTTATGAAAAAACCTGATGGTAATTTCTTTTTGCACATATTTAACGCATTATCATCATACATACTTCAAACATGGTGTAAATATTTTTGTCTACTTAGAAGGTTTTGAAAAATACATTCGTATTTTCTAATAAAAACCTCTTTTTTTTTATTTCAATGCCTATTTTATTGATAAAAATAATTTACATTGTAAAATCTTATTCAAATGAGTGCATAGTATTAATATTATTAATTTAAAAGCCTTCTGGGACTCACAATTTTGATTTCTATGTTGCGTAGCGATTTTTTTTTTATTTGTTTTCAGATAGTCTTTTTGTCACTAAATAGTACCTACCGGTTGCAGATTAAAAGTCCAATTAGTAATTACTTCCCACCTCTCCTAACAAAAGTCCGTAAAATGACTGGGCTGACCGAATATAATTGTGTCGATCGATGACACTTGTGAAATTAGACTAAGTCCAAATTAGTCAAAATACCTACATAAATATGGTAGACCTCCATTTTATTTACCATTTGCAATACATATGTGTACAATGTAAGAGTAAATAGCATAGTTATCTTTACAAATGGCCCATACATTATGTATTAGGTGGCTCTTAGCATAGCAGCGTGATGCATGACAAATTGCAAACCACTACGTATGTATGTTGTGCTTGTGAAGCAACCAGCCTCGGGTAACGATTTGTTGTGATGACAATGATATGCAACTGTTATGCTGCTGTACCTAAAGCTCAAGAAAATATACTTTTGAAAATCAACGATGCGCGAATAATATTTTCGTCAGTTATCGAATGCGCTGGTCTGGGCCTCAATCGCCCTAAGTTTGAACGATACTACCAAAACAAAACCACAACCAAAAACGTTACGATATGCACAATTCGTATAGCGCAAATTATATTAACGGTAACGATTTAGCTTTATTTCGGAAGATACGTTGGCGTAACGTTTGATGTCCGTTCGATCGAATTTTCTGTATTGTGCGATTTAACCGTTCAGAAAAAAATATCGCGATAGCTTTTTTACTTCAGCTAAACCAAATCTAAACCAGAACTAAACCAAAACCAAACCAAAACCTTATAAAATTGCGCAATTGAGGCCCTGAACATTGTTTAGTCGCGATGCGTTGTTTTAGTACATAGTTCAAACATGTTTTGGAAACAACGGAATATTCATTTGTTGGTATTTTTCCTGCTGCAATCAATTGCACAGATTTTTTTTAACTCTTCATGTGGAGCTCAGTGGGGTATTTTAAGAACATGACTTAAGATTTATTTTATTATAATCTTACAGCAGGAAAAATAATTTTCTTAACTTTACCATTCCAATGGGTATACCTTCCCATTGGAATGGCAAAGTTAGGAAAAATATTTTTCCTGCTGCAATCAATTGCACTGATTTTTTTAACTCTTCATTCAGTGGGGTGTTTTAACACAGAGAAATATATCTACTTACCTGTAGTAGGTACGACAATTATTTATTTTAGTAGCTTAAGAAAATAACAGAGTTTAATATACAGGGTGAAATTGATATCATTAGCATCCTTTTAAACTATGAGTACCCATCAAACTGAACTACTTTTACTATGGGAGCAAACCGATCGGAGCAAAAACCAAATCAGCTGTTGCATACATTTGGGTCGAGTAGGCATTGCAATTTAGTTTTGTTCCCATAGTATAAGTTGTTCAGTTTGATGGGTAGACTCTTAGTTTAAAAGGATGCTAATGATATCAATTTCACCCTGTACAGTCGCCATCAGAAATATCGTAGCATACAAGGTGTCCAAATATTTCTGAGCAGTGCTAATTTTCATTAAATTATTTACAGTAAATGTTACCTAATTATTATATCTAAACGTGTATTTTGTCATAAATATGTGAACAGCGAATTTTCAATAATTTCTTTACAATGTTATTTAAAATTAACATGTAAAACAACGAAGTACTACCCGTTCACGACCAGTTGGCCGTCGATGACCGTTACAAAATTTCCTCACAGGCACATTAATTGGTCCCGTCGACAAAAAATAATATAAAAGGCAAATCAAAATTTAAAATTAAAAGCGATATTAGTGACCGGGACGGACGTACCGTACGTGATTGCGTTGCTAAAGGTTATAAAATTGCGTTTATTAGGGTCTCTTAGGGGTGCGGTGCGGGGAAGCGGGAAGGGAGGTAGCGGCCAACTCGAAGTGAATGACTAGTAAGGTTTTTTATCCGAAACTGTTCAGATGTTTATGGCCACCATGACTGCGTCGATATATTTGATGTTCTCGGCGTTCCTATATTTTTGATTGACTATGAGAAAAGAATTGAAAATTAGAACTGCTTAGAAATATTTGACCATCTTGTTTGCTACGATATATCTGCTGGTGACTGTACCTATACTTTTGTTGTTATAGGTAAATGGATTAAATCTACTTATAACAACTAATTTTCTTGTAAAATCAGTTGAAAATAAATATTTCTCACATATAAAAATTATTATTTTATCCTGATATATTAATATTACAAATAGATTTAATCCATTTACTTATAACAACAAAATTAAATATTAAAGTCTGTTATTTTCTAAAGTTACTAAAATAAATAATGGTCGTACCTACTACAGGTAAGTAGATACTAGATATACAGGGTGTAACAAAACACCCTAGTAATACTTACGGGGGTGCTTCAGACCACCAATCTGAACAACATTCACTATGGAGCCAACGTCGAGAAAAAATAAAATAAAACTGCCGTCCCATACATTTGAGTCGAGATGGTACTGCAGTTTTGTATGAAAGAGCTGATTTTTTTTTTCGCGATTTCGATGTTGGCTCCATAGTGAAAGTTGTTCTGTTCAGTTTGATGGTCTGAAGCACAACGTCAGGTAAGCTATAGCTATATTTCTGACTTCTCGAAAGCACTTGCCAATCTTGCCATGCCCATCAAAACTTTTATTTTCCAAATACAAATCGTCCAACTTTACGTTTCTAGATCCTGCCAAAAAGCCTAAACAAAAATATATGTTCTACTCGAATCTAAGTTAAGCATGACCAAATAATATTAGCATAAACTGAGTATGTAACCGGAACTTGAAACAGTACGAAACTAGCATGCGACCAAAAGCATGCTAGAGTTCAATGCACTGCCTCTACGAAAGAACAGTAGTTAATTGTGATGTAAAGACGGACAGACGATTCAATTTAATATTCAACGTTTTGCTGGATTCAACTAGGTATGTAGATGGATTTTAATTTTGTTTAAAATACTTGTCTTTAAGTTGAAATTTGTCATAAACCATTACTCAAAAAGTTTTAACAAAACGTAACATTTTATTGTTAAGTTTTAACATTTAAAAAAAAAACGTATAATGTGTTTACATATAAATGAACGCGACTGTACTAACCTAATCCCTATCTTTGTTACTGTAACTCTGTAAACTAATATTAAGCCTCGAGATAAACACATATTTGAGGACATGACTTCACTCCTCAAACATTGTCGAGGCAAACATGAACATTACTAACTAAGGCCGTCCTCTGCTACAAATTACGCACGCTACATAACTCCTGGACCTCATGGTCTTCTCTTGACATTATATTTATTATCATCATCCATCTTTTTGTAGGACTCAGAATAATTAAGTTACAGACAAAATGCATTTTGAATCGCGCGAATCATTTAATTAGGTACGGTTGGGAAGTTACCGGTTTTGGTGTGTTTGGTATAGCTTTTCCGTTCGAAATAAATTCCAAAGGAAATGGTCTAAAATGTAAACAATCAATCGTTCATGTGGCTTGTGACATTATTCTAAATTTAATTTTTTTTATATATATATATCAAGCCATTTCATATAGAAACAAAATAAGAACTCTTATTGATACAAAACATACTTATACGACAATAACATTATCGTGTGATGTTTATTTTACTTATTCTACAAACATAATAAGACGAGTAGATATACCTACCTCCTACCAGCTAACACAGTCATCTACGAAATATATACTAATTTGTTTTATTTTGTATTAATTACCGAGAACTTAAAAATTCCTAAACCACCATACTACAGCCTTATTGTATACTGTAGTTATTGTACATATTTATTTATTTTCTTAAATAAATATAATATTTTTCCTTCATTTTGCCTTTTTGACGCGTGTCGCAGATCTGATGTTTGTTCTTTCTTATGCTTTTAATGAAATTAATAAAGTGTATTTTTATATTTTTTTGATATTTCGAGAAAACAATTAAGTAGCGTCCACCGTGTGAGGGGCCTACCCACGCTGCGCTTTCCGGTACGCGTTCGCCACTCGAGAACTTTTCGGCCCCACCGGCCATCGGTTCTGCGAGCAATGTGCCCCGCCCACTGCCACTTAAGTTTAGCAATTCTTTGGGCTATGTCAGTTACTCTGGTTCTTCTGCGGATCTCTTCATTTCTGACGACCTGGTGAAGGCGGCGGGAAAACGTTGGATGAGGGCAGCGCAGGACCGGTCGTTATGGCGATCCTTGGGGGAGGCCTATGTCCAGCAGTGGACGTCCATCGGCTGAGATGATGATGATGATGATGAATTAAGTAGCGTAGGTACTGTAAGTCTAGCTGTTAGTTATCTCAATAATCAGCAATCAGTGAAGGTTAATTAATATATTTTAACATGACTGCTAGAAATGTAACGGAAATAAAATTTCTTTTACAAATTTTAGTGCCGGTTAATATAAGAGGCTTTCTTTGTATTTTATCACATTTCCTACATCAGACGGTGTCGGGCTAACTGCTTTATGACACGATATGGTATCCATTGTATGCATTAGTTCCTAGAACGTTTCGGTCCGCGATGTTACTGATGCCCGTTCATTTAAGAGGGACCGGATTTATGCGAACAAATCCATTACATTAGAAAATATTATTCTACGGCTGTTTTACAAAGGCTTTCCTACTAGTTTTCTAATCAATCAAATAGCTTGTATAAATATTTGTGTTTCTATCTAGCTATAAATAGGTGATACCTTATTCTTATGATGATACCTCGTAACCTCGATGGTGCTTATACATTTCACATTAGATAAAATAGTAAAGTCACTATATTTTTGCAATATGTGCAATAAAATAAAATACAGTAAGCAAAAATCTAACCTAAAAAGAGAAATCAATAATTCTCGATTTGTAAGTTTGCCATGTCTAGTGCGGTTGGGCATTTCGTATTGTGATTTTATGTTTGAATGTTAAGTCGGTTAATATACCCACTGGTGATAAGAGGGCTGGCAGTTACCTTCGTCAGCGTATAAGCTTGGCGATTCAAAGGGGGAATGCTGCCAGCGTTCTAGGGACCGTCCGCGTCCCGCAGGGAGAGGCTTTGGAGGAGGTTTATAGATTGTAGGTATAGAAATTGACGAAGCTTGTTGCAGATATAATGGGATGTATTTATTGACGAAGCCTGTTGTGGATGTGAGTGGTGTACCTATTACCTTTGACGAAGCCTGTCGTGGATACGCACTTTGTACTTTTCGTTTTAATAAATATGCATATAACTTGTTTAGTTGGTTAATTGTTTTCATCTTTAGACTTTCATATTGGAATAAAAAAAAAACATTGTTATGCTATTATTACACCTACTTAGGAATAATTTATCGTTTTTTGCATAGATGCGCCAACGCAAGGCGTAAAATTGTAAGTTTGTTATGAAAGAACAATTAGGTAAATTCAGCGTTTTGTGTAATTTAGTGCACGTAATAATTTCTTCGCTTTGTGAGATTTTTAGTACCTAACGTAACCTTATTCTAGTATTTCTAGAAATTGATTCGAAAGCAAAATATTTCTTGATTTCCTCATTCAATGTTCTAGTTTTAAAAACTATTTATTACACCGACATAGCTGTAAGGTGTTATTAATTTTATTTTTATTTTATATGTAGTCATGGTCCGAAGGCAGGGCAGATTTAATTAAGTTTATTTAATAAGCCGGTGTTAACAGACCGTAGTTTTTGGACTGAATTTATCAGAATTTTAAATAGTTTAACCGCATTTTCTTCAAGGTTAGATAAAACGAAAATGTGTACCGTAAGGGCAGCATTAGCATATTTTGATTTAGAAAACTTCTATCTTTTATATTGAATCAGTTCAAGAGTGCAGAAATTCTTGAAACGGATTATGGTTGTGAGTTTAGGTACTGTAGCATGGAGATCGTATACGTATATATCGTATACTCTGGCTGGTTTTAGATTCGGAATTTGAAACGCGGAACCCTAGGCTGGTTGTTCTTTTATTGATTGATATAAGATGATCAGACGCCAAGCGAGTGCCACATATTTTAAAATATAATAAAAAATCCAAATAATAGTAACAAATTGATTTATTTTGCCATCTGACTGCGTCTCCACCCCTATAGTACCTACCTAAAGTTACCTGCATACCAGCTCTATCAATTCTTTATAATTTACTTTGCAGATTTCAACTTTAATAAACATTTTATCCGTTCGCCTGGGCCCATAACCTGAACCTTATTTCCACGAAGGATGATGACTTGATGACTCAGGTGTACGGTTAAAGGTCATAATCTTCTAGATTGGCTACATCGCCACGGTCGGCACGAAGATGACTCATCAGATCCTGGAGTTCGTTACCATCAATTGTTTTATTTTTTTAAATAGAGATAATGCTTGAATAATTTTACACGGTTTTTTTTTAATTCAAGCTTCTAGAGATTCAAATCTCAATGAATATTAATTCATTAATTTCGTAGTGTCATTCAATTTAAGTATGAAATAAATGAGACCAAAAGGTCTAAAATAGTTAAGCAAAAGGCAAAGAACGTGGTTTGGTCTCAAATTAAATAACCTACTTGGTAAATTAAATACCTACTAGGTAGGCATAAGCACAATTTATAATTTAATACTGGTATCTATTCATAGGTAGGTAACCAATCGTATATTCATTAACAAAATATCAATAAAATACCTACTAAGGTAATTTTAGTTCCAATACACATCGCCATAGACGGATAAAATATCCAATTACTGAATAACTTTAAGCTTAGTACTCGTAATTGGTAACTTTAACGCTTGACTTAACTAACACTTAAATTGACCTTAAGTTAACGATGACCGTTGCGGTCAAACGAACATCCTTTTTTATTGAAATCCTAAACTCAAATAGACTTGGAATTAACATTTTCAAATGTTTGGGAACAATTATAATTTTTTAATTTTCCTCTGCAAATTCCCACTGGGTCCGCGTAGGACCATGCCCCTCTCTATAGATGGCTTACTCCCATCTCACCCTTATCCATGAGAGATTATGTGCCCTGCAGTGGGAAGTATAATTTAAGTGTACCTATAATGCTATACTATAGGCTGATAAATCATTTTTCGAGATCAAACTTGCAGCTTAATCATAAGCCTGTAAAATATGCTAATGCTAATGTAAGATAATATAGAAAAATCTATGTAAAAACGTTAAACTATTTCCAATAAATTACCCAATCTGAAACCCCTGCATCTAACACCCACACAAATACATTCCGATGTCAACTTACTTGATAAAACACCGGACAACGGGACTCTGAATCGGAACACAAAACTTCACTTTGCACTTCACTATAATAAAATCGGCACTATAAAACACCCAACCATAGATTCCATTCAATTTTTAAATTAATTCTTTTTACTTTTTAATTCAATATTCGATTAAATTCGATCGTTTCGTCGCCTATTAGTTTCTATTTGAAACTGTAGGGTTGTTTTGTATGAACCGTCAGAGACCGCGAGCGAGCGCACGATGCCGAACTGAGCAGTCACTGACACTGCGCAGGTATCCTCTGCTCCCTTTCCAACTCTGTTCTAATCCACCTGATAAAGCGAGAACACGATACTTTCGAAGGTTCTTGGAGTAATCAAGTGTGTACCTGTGCAGCTATCTCGTCGGTAAATGTGGATTTTAAATGTAATAGAAAGGAATGGTGATAGCGTAAACCTTTTAAGGTTCACGGTGAATAAGTGCGGCAACGGTGCGTAGAAAATTATGAAGAAAAATGAGGCTTTCATCGTTAAGGCCAAGCCTATCAAGCAACTCTCCAGCTTCAACTATGCGTAGGTAATTTACAAAGGATAAAAATATGTATCAAGAATAGGTACACAATGAGGCATATTGTCAGTAAAAATAAAATCAGTAAATGGCTGTAGTCCACCCAGCTAACAAAAATTTTCCTACAAAAACCGAATTGGTTTTAAAATGTTTAGTATTAAACCCACATTCCATTTTATGCAGTTATTTATTTTTTAAACCATGGGAAAACAATGTGCAACTGTGCAATGTCTTAATGTACTAAATGTCCTATAAAACGAAAATGTACAAAATGTCCAAAAATGTACAAAATGTACGAAAATGTACAAAATTAACAAAATTAACAAAATGTACTAAAATGTACAAAATGTACTAAAATGTACTAAAATGTACTAAAATGTACTAAAATGTACAAAATGTAAGAAAATGTATGAAATATACGACAGCGTAAAAAACTTTACCAAAATATAACATTTTTCTTTATTAGTTTTTGGCCTAAATCCCATGGTCTACATTAATGCGACATATTATAATATTCATGAACTAGAGACATTTATCTAAACATCCTATGCTATTTTTTTTCTGTGGGTCGCGGGTATAGGTTTCATACTAAGGTGCCCAGTGACCTTAGCCATTTATTTAATGGAATTTTCCCGGGAAAATTGGAAACAGAATATTCCCAGGAGGATAAATACTGGGAATGGGAATATTCCACAGACACATCACTATGAAAGAACAATTTTTTTTTTTTCATGAAAACACCAGATAATTTGCGTATTTAGACTGTACCTAAAGATTGCGGTAAGTACCTTTAACCAAGTAAAGCGCTCTATCTAAAACTTTGAACAACACTTTGTTGTCATCTCTTTCGCACTTGAGCTTGTGCCATAATACACTATTATCTCACTTGCACACTATGATTCTCCAATGCAGTTATCATAGAGACATAATATCCTACGATACAGCCAATGACTACTTCTCCTTAAAATCTATCTCAATCACTCTTCTTCAAAAACAAACCATACGCAACTACGTTAAAGTTCAAAATCCAGTAGCACCTTAACGATTTAAAAATTAAGTACAGTTACTAAACTGAAGTTAACAACAGTTAAGTTTGGCAACGTCGCAGATCGTAAAGTTAACTTTGAAGTTAACTACAATTCATTAGTTTGCTGTTAAATTTGTGCAGGGTGGCTGCGTTCCATTGAAATGCATTTGTTTGTATTTATGTTTATTTTTTCCGGTTTTTGAGTAAATATTTAGAAAAGAAATCATGATTGGAAGTGATTATACTTTGGAGCTGTGCAATGTTTTCCATTCTGGTCAAGTAAGTGTAGTTTAATATAACATAGATACATAGGTAAGGAATACATGTTTGGAAAGAAGTTATGAATTTTTTTAAAGTTATACTTTTTTAGGTACCTATACTAATTAAGTAGGTACTAACTATCTAGCCATTATAATATTTATATAACAATCATTTTAAAACAATACCTAATAGAAATAATTATATTTATGTGAATTAAATTGATTTTTTGTTTTAAAAGGTAGGTAAAAAATATCGCATGCAAATTATAATACTTACCTAAATAATAATAAAATAAGTTCCATTAAATAATAAGTAAGTATTATACATAATAATATAAAAATAATTTGATCTAATAAAATCTGTGTATATATCGTCTATTTGTCTGTCTCGTTGATATCTTTTGTATGGAAGAAAATTACTATGAGTAATTTGGGCGGGAATAAAATAGTTTTTTATTTAATTAGGTACACGGTCATTGTTTAATTTGTATAAGTTATGTTACGTTTAACTTAAAATTAAAATAGATATGTACTTACTTAATTTTAATTAAGATCTTAACGTAATTTTTTACGAAAATAACCGTTAGACTCAGTTGATGTCTTTTGTATGGCAGAGAATTCAATAGCATAAAGCAAACAATATTTCCAAACGAAAACGCAGCTTTGCTGGCTTATTTTCTATAGGCGCTAGATTTTCATAATATACATGGCAGCGCGACATAGGAAATTCGCGCCTTCCTTACTACTTTCACTTGGCCCGGGATAAAAATTGACTATTTTTGCCCAAACATTTAATTCTATAAATTTTACTATTGTCACAAATTAAAATGCTTGAACTTTATAAGCATCACTGTTAATGGAACCAGCATCTCGTCTAATTCGAACACAAACTTCGTACTTGTGTAGGTGGAACCAGGCAGCTTCCTGCAGCGACTAACAGGCGGCATTAAGACGGGGATCATCCTGAAGGATGTCTCCTTCACCACCCACAGCGGGGAGGTCACCGCTATACTTGGATCTAAAGGTATAAGGTAACTTCGTTAGCTTAGCGACCCAAAGACCCCAAAGTGGGTTTTGGCCTCCAAAACGAGAAAAAGACACTTTTTCCGATTGTGCGCGATGTCTCGCCAGTAGCTGGCTTGCAGCTCACGTAGGTCAGTCGTTCGGTCCAGCGATACCTGGGGTGACCCACTGCCCACTGGACATCGGTCTGTAGGTCGGCCTAGACATGATAGTCTCCTAACATGTCAACCCTCACCCATTCTTTCTTTGTGGCCAAACCAATATAGGCGGTGTGCTTTTGTCTCGCCAATTATCTTTGGAAAGGCCACGAGTTCTACAATTACGGCATTTTCAAGTATATTTCATTCATTTTCTGGACCCTCCAACTGCTATCCATGTTTTGTACTGGCCCCAAGATTTTACGTAGCACTCTCCTGTCGGCGACCACAAGTTTGTGCACTTTAAGATATGTCAAACCTTTACAGCCATACCTACTTGTTTACATGAATTGGTCTGATGTCAGCGGTCAGCGTGCCCTGTAAATTCAGACCTTTGTACTCAAATGTATACAGGGTGAAATTGATATCATTAGCATCCTTTTAAACTAAGAGTCTACCCATCAAACTGAACAACTTTTACTATGGGAGCAAACCGATCGGAGCAAATAAAAAATCTGCTGTTCCATACTAAACTGCAATGACGACGCGCGAGTTCGCGACTCAAATGTATGCAAAAGCAGATTTTTTTTTTGCTCCGATCGGTTTGCTCCCATAGTAAAAGTTGTTCAGTTTGATGGGTAGAGTCTTAGTTTAAAAGGATGCTAATGATATCAATTTCACCCTGTATAGAACAGCAAATTTTATCTTCGTCATTTCGAAGTTGGCTTCGTAGTGAAAGTTGTTAATTTTAACGAGTAAAATCAGTAAAATGCATGGTTAAAGTAAAATTTATCCTGTAGATATACCTAGATGATTGCTTAACTTTGGTAATGTCCTCATCCCACCAGGCAAGTAGCCTACATGCGCTACATGATTGCTTATCTATGGTAATGACTTTATATCCCACCAGGCAGTGGCAAGCGAGCTCTCCTCGACGTGATAGCTCGCCGAGTGGCATCCAAAGGCCACATCCTGCTAGAGGGAGTACCCTTGGAGGAGGACCAGTTCAAGAACACATGTGCCTTGGTTCGGCACTCGACGAGGCTCCTGCCGGGATTGAGTGTGCAGCAGACTTTATCTCTATCGCTTACTAAGGTAATTGATTTGCGTAGAATCCATGGAGGCAAAATAGGTAGGTACCTAACTACTTGTCAATTCTTAGAAGCTCATAAATTACAACCTGATAATCATGGATGGATCTACAAGCTTGGAAGTCGAAATATCTTTGGATTGTATTATAACTTTCAGAACGTTTAGGTAATATATAGTAGTCCCGCCCGAGACTGAATTTTTCAATCTTTAATTTGTTTAGGTAATAATTTTGTATCAATCCAGGAGTGCGATTTTTGAATCTCATTCGCTGAGTTCAGCAGTTGAAAATGTCAAAATTACTGTGGAGACAGGCATCTTTCTACTGCTGATTTGACTTTCAAAACAGGAGTGCGATTTTTGAAAGTCAAATCAGCAGTAGAAGTTGCATATCTCCATAGTAATTTTGACATTTACAACTGCTGAACTCAGCGAATGAGATTCAAAAATCGCACTCCTGGGCTTTTAATAATTGGACAGTGATTCCAGTCCAGTGTGTTTTAAACTGGGAAATTGCGATGTCGCCATTTGATAGGACGACACTGACCAAGTCTTACAATAATACCATATTCTGTTCAGATTTCAGGATACCTAAAATCTTCAAAAGTGAAGCAAGTTATGGCTGATTTAGCGCTGTCTCAGGTAATTAATAATCCATCAGGATCCACTCTTATAATTTTAACATTTTCCGAAATCAGATTAATACCTATCTTGTATTTTCTGCAGGTCGCACACAAATGCGTCACAAACTTAACTAAGAGTGAATATAGAAGATTAGTCATTGGCGTACAACTTATCAGAGATCCGAGTAAGATACTTCTTGATCTGTTATTCTAATAGTTTTATACTTTGTAAGAGACATAGCCCAATGTAGAAAAATTGGAAATCTTTTGCTAAACCGAAGATCCATGCGGATCCATGTGGTGTAACCAAGCAAGCCTATCACGACTTGACGCGTTTTTCTGAAACGCGTCAAGTCTCAACCCTAAAATATGCTAAAAGATAATAAATGTGCTAAACAAAAGGAGGTTTAAACATCTATCAAAATGATTGATCCACACAGGGCGCCCGTGGTGAAGCTCACTCCCTCTCACCTTTATTAGTGAGAACTCCACTCCTGTGCCCTGGAGACGGATCCTACAGTCTACTAACTTAACTATCAAAAGGGGAGTTACGAAACGAAATAAACACCTTACTAATTACTTGTAATTACAGCTCTTTGTTGACAAGTGTAGACCTTTCGATCGCGTCTAAATACTACACTGTCAAATAATAACACTTGAATGTTCACCTGCAGTAATACTTTTGCTGGACGAACCGACCTGGGACCTGGATCCTCTAAACACCTACCTGGTGATCTCCATACTGTCCAACGCGGCCAAGAAGTACGGCACGGCCATCATACTCACCATGGAGAAGCCGAGATCTGGTAAGATTTCTTCTGACAGTTTTGTTCCACTTCATAGCAATCAGAACTATGAACGCCACATTTCTCACGACAGGCTTTTAGCTAGGCAGTAGTATGTTTCAAAAAATCCTGGTTCGGTCGCATGGAATTCTATTCACTTCATCATCATCTATCGTCAACTACTGGACCGAGGCCTCCCCCAAGGGTCGCCTCAACGACCGACGATGGTCCTGCGCTGCCCTCATCAAACGGGTGCCCGCCGCCTTCACCAGGTCGTCGGAAAATTTTGCCACGCTTTCCGTCACGAGGTCGCCACTCGAGAACTCTTCAGCCCAATCGGCCGTTCTGCGAGGCCATTGCCACTTTAGTTCGGCAATTCTTCGGGCTATGTCGACTACCCTGGTTCTCTCGTAGGGAAACACCGAGCATAGCCCTCTCCATTGCCCTTTGGGTGACTTTCAGTCTTTAGTTCACGTCTCAGGGACGTGACATTTACGCGAATTTAGAATATAATTATTAAGTAGGTATAATAACTATTATAACATTTTTGTTTAAGATACTTAACACTTACCACGTTACGAATACCTATTTGAATAGTCTTAATTCTCAAGTATAAATAAGTCTTAGCAAAGTTTCCGACTACGCCGAATAGGATTATGGTCGTATGTTCATGTATGTATTCTAAGACAAGTGTTCAAGCAGACCATAGTCTAGACAGTGTGAAAAGGAAATCTCAAGTCATCTATTCACCACACCTAACCGTTGTAGGCCTTACCTTCAAATTAGGCTAAAAAACACTAGTTATTGTCCTTGTATCCAAATCCCACAGATGGTACTGCTGCTGGCGCCAAAATCCTCATTAAAAGTATTGTAATGCTAATTTTGTTCTATAAACATTGCGCTTTGTTTAAAATAGACAGTCATAAATCCTATAATTCCGACTGCCATTGTTACTAAATGTTTACACAGTTTGCTGTAGTTTAAATGTGTCAGTGTTTTCCGCTTTTGTGAATGTTTTTATGAATGGGTCACTAGATTACAACTATGAGTTACGTAATGACTTGTTATGTTTTTATTTTTTAAATAATTTTTGATTTTCGAACTTTGTTTGGGGTCAAAATGAAGCCCATCAATTTAATCACTATGGCATGGATACTATTCTTTTCACTTTCCCTAATAGGAATTTCACCCCTTAAAGTAATGCAACTGTCTACCCTAACACCCCATCTAATCCTAAACGGAGTGAAGACACTTAACACACTTGGTCTTCACAATACCGTGAGATTAGTCTGGGTCCCGGGCCATACAGGTGTCCAGGGTAATGAGAATGCTGACGAGCTGGCGAGGGCTGGATCAGAACGAAAGATGGTTGGCCCAGAACCAAGTGGGAATCCCGGCATGCAGTATAAGAATGGCCATTAGGGATTGGGCTGATAAAACACACATGCTGGAGTGGTCTAGCCTTACAGATCTACAACACTCGAAGAAATTTATCAGCAATGTGACAACTCGTGTCTCAAGCAAGGCTCGTGCCATCGTCGGAGCCCTCACTGGTCACTACGCCACTGGCACGATGATGCACAAGATGAAACTCACCCTGGATCCCAGCTGCCGAGCGTGCGGAGAGGATGAGGAGACCATGGAGCATATTCTTTGTGACTGTGATGTCCTGGCGGCAAAACGCATGTGCCTCCTCGGAGATGGATATCCAAAACCGGGAGATCTTAGGCGTCTTCCCCTCAATGGTATTGCCTCCTTCATTGACCATGTATTTGAAGGGTGAAGAAAGCAAAAAAGTATTGGGGATAACACAAAAGATCCCACAACAATATAAGATAAGAAACATACATACATACATAAGCTCACGCCATTGTCCCAAGGGGGTAGGCAGAGACCACAGATCGCCACACGCTACGACTCTGACACACTTCTCTAGCCTCATTGACATTCATACATCTTTTCATGCACTTCCGTCGATTGAGGGTGCTACGCACTTGTCCTTTTCGGAAAAGATCATTGATTTGATCGTGGTATGTTTTCCTCGGACGGCCTCTCCCAACACTTCCACTCATCTGTGCTCGATAAATTTCATTCGTAAGTCTTCTTTCATTCATTCTCTCTACGTGACCAAACCATCTAAGCATACCCCTCTCAATCCTTGTTACTATATCATCCTTCAACTTACACCAATCCCTTATCACACTGTTCTTGATTCGATCAACCAATGTAATACCACACATACTTCGTAAGGAGCGCATTTCAACTGCATTCACTCGACTTTCATTCCTTTTATTCCATACCCAACATTCACTCCCATACATTAGCGTAGGCACCAACACACCGTTGTGAATAGCCAGACGTGCCCTTTTTGATACAGACCGGCTACTCACCACGGCGTGCAGGGCCCCATTTACCTTATTTCCCGCAGTCACTCTTCGCTCCACATCCCCGTCACACTTTCCATCTCTCTTAAACAAACTTCCCAGATATACAAATTCATTCACCTGTTCCACTCTGTCTCCTTCCATAACAATGTTACATTCTGTAACATCGTCTTCACGTTCCAAAACCATTACCTTCGTCTTGCATACATTGACTTTCATATCTTTCTTCTTCAACGACTCATTCATCACATTCAACATGTCTTGTAACTCCGTCACCGACGAGATAAGAAAACCCCCATATAAATGATATCCTTATTCCAAATAACGAAAGGCGTATCATTGCAGACGTGTTTCCGTTCCTGGACCGCGTGGTCTACCTCTGCCTGGGCGACGTGGTCTACGCGGGACCCACGAGGAATCTGCTCGACTACTTCGCCAGCATCGGCTTCCCGTGCCCACAGCTCGAGAACCCACTTATGTATTACTGTAAGTATTCCTGGACCGCGTGGTCTACCTCTGCCTGGGCGACGTGGTCTACGCGGGACCCACGAGGAATCTGCTCGACTACTTCGCCAGCATCGGCTTCCCGTGCCCACAGCTCGAGAACCCACTTATGTACTACTGTAAGTATTCCTGGACCGCGTGGTCTACCTCTGCCTGGGCGACGTGGTCTACGCGGGTCCCACGAGGAATCTGCTCGACTACTTCGCCAGCATCGGCTTCCCGTGCCCACAGCTCGAGAACCCACTTATGTATTACTGTAAGTATTCCTGGACCGCGTGGTCTACCTCTGCCTGGGCGACGTGGTCTACGAGGGACCCACGAGGAATCTTCTCGACTACTTCGCCAGCATCGGCTTCCCGGGCCCACAGCTTGATCGAGGCGCTCGTAGGCCTAGTTCAGCTTTGATATCGGAAATGATCAACGAAGTTAAGCAACATCAGGTTCTGTCAGTCTTTGAATGGGTAACCGTTTAGTGGAATTTCATCTCGAGCGGAGCGCCATTGTGCTTCGGAAGGCACGTTAAGCATAGGTCCCGGATAGTTCCGTCAGATGACGGTTTAACTGTCCGTTAATAAGCCCTGGTAAGGCGATTATTAAGGCGGCCTGAAAATTCTCTGGCACCACTTTCATTCTTATTTATGCGAGGCCTTGCAGTGCGGTTATTCGGTCTGTAGTAAGCATACTAGACTTACACCAGTTCTCCATCACTCGTGTTTGACGGTTGCGATAAGTACCTACGGCACCGCGTAAACCTATCGCATGAGATACAGGCTGTTGTGCATTGAAATAAGGCGCGTTTTATTTCTTCGTTCGTCGCGGTTGGGTGTAAAAGAGCACGAAATCGAGAGAGTGCAGGATCCTATTAAATACTAGGTATTTAATCATTTTAAACGTTATTTTAATAACCCTTATTGTGTACCCAACAGTATGCCTATCAACGGTGGACAGAAGATCTCGAGAACGGTTCATAGAATCCAACCACCAGATCGCGGCACTGGTGGAGAAGTTCAAGCTGGAAGGCCAAGCCATCATGCAGGGCCACCCCCACGAGCACAATCGTATCATAAACCCTAATAAAATACAGCTGAATTACGGTAAACCCAGCGGGGTTAAGGTTATTTGGATGTTATACGTGTAAGTCCCATAGTTTGATTTTATTCATAGATATTTATCAGGTATAGGCCCATCCATAGAGATCTAGCGAGAGATGCCAATCAACGCGCTGAGTACGAAACCTAGTGTCGCATTGCCACCAGTACCACGCGATAGAAAGTATTTTGTTAGCTTGAATGTGCTCATTATCCATTGCGGTATCATAACTCAACGTTCGAATAATCTTTAGTGCTACGCAAGCATTGTAAACTATTTACACATAATATCTCGACTGGCTTTCAGACTCATAATAGTATATTGAATCCTTACTGTCGCGAGCAATGTGTTCCGTTTTTGCGCATATTGCTGCGACACTGGCCCCGCCCCCTTTTCACATCTCCCTTTAGTTTTTGTGATCTGTGGGCCCATCACACAGTCCAAGTATGTAGTACTAGATACTCTTTCTTATGGTCCCGGCGTAAACTCCCGTAAACCAAGATCAATAGTCGCTCACAAAGTATTTTTGGGAACCGATACCATTGGCCTTGGTATTATACCGGTACCAAACAAATATTAACGTTAGTTAGAGTGAGAAAACAGATGTATTAAATAGGATAGGCATTCTCATACGCGGTGGGTACTTGAATTTATTACCGGTACATGTTAGGCGGAGTACCCGTTTGGAAGCAGTAACCAGGTACCGGCACAGAACCTGTACTTTTGGTACAGGTTCGATGCCCTGCTGACTGCTCACAACACGAGACAATGAAGTGAAGCCCTGGCGATGACACTGGAACCCGTAACTTTCAAAAAGACAGGAGTTGGAATATAGTTTGAAAAATTTTATATCCCCGTATCCTTCAGGATAGCCAAAAACATTTTAATGATATTTGAACTAAATAAAACATTGTGACGGACTCGAAAGAGATGGAGGAACGACCTTGCCTTCGATGATGGGTGGATGCAACTGGCCCAAAATAGGCATGCATGGAGGATGAAGGTGGAGGTCATTGCCCAGCAGTGGGATGAAATAGGCTAAGGAAAAAACTGGTCCTTCTAGTGTTCATTTTTGTTTGAATTCTGGTAAAATGTTAAATTGACCGTTTCAGGAGAATGCTGGCTTCGATCTTCAACTTGAAGAAGAATGGTTTGAAACAGATGTTCATGAGACTGATTTGCTTGCCTCTTTACTTTGCTATCATGTGGATATTTTACAACGAGGCTAAGGTAATTATAACTCAATTATGTGGGGTTAGGACCAGGCGCGTGCGGTGAAGGTAGGCAAAAAGCAGTGAAACCTTAATAATTTCTAAACTAAAAGCATTTTGTTCAATGACTTTTAATTGGTTTAATTACCTGTATGTAAACAAATCAAAGTCATTTGGTAAACAAAATGCTTTTAGTTTAGAAATTATTCGGTTTCTGCACTGCGGGCAGGCAAAACACAGTGAAAGCCTAATAATTTCTAAACTAAAAGCATTTAATTCACTAAATGACTTTGATTTGTTTAAATACAGGTAATTAAACCAATTAAAAGTCATTGAGTAAACAAAATGCTTTTAGTTTAGAAATTATTAAGGTTTCACTGCTTTTTGCCTACCTTCACCGCACGCGCCTGGTTAGGACGAAATCCGCCACGGATTAAAAATTTAAATGGAAGACATAGAAACATATAAGATATTCGTAAATCTAGGTCACTGAAAATAGGAAAGTTTAATTTTTTTTTATGTATCGGTTGGTATATCTTGTAAAATAAATGCCAGAAATCAATTTACTTTTGCACAATACCATCTGCAAAATTGGCTATCGTCTGTGTTGGGCTTTAAGGTTTAAAATGCAACGAACACGATGCACATTTTTTTTAAATAATCTGACAAACAGTATGTTATGCTTGCAGGATTATCAAAGAGCTTTCATCACTAAGAGTGGTCTGATATTCAACGCAATGGTCGGCACATACTTCATCAGCATTATGAACACGATATGCCTATGTAAGTATATTACCTTCAGGTTAACAAATTGTCTAAAATCACAGATTACCCCCAATAGATACCGCATACAAAGCCGGCGACGCGCGCCACACATCTATTTTTTTGCACTGATATAACAACGCGACGCAACGCGAGTGAGCGAGCTCGAAATAGTGTCAAAGAAATTTTTCATTTTTGCCCCTGCACGTAAACAATAAGACAATAGCACATACTGTAAATTAGAATTAAATTAAATGAATTTAAAATGCGAATGATATTTTTATTATTGTATAATTTGATGTAATAATTCATTAATAATTATTAATTACTACTATAGGGATATATTTTAAAATGTTACACGCCGAAAAGGGCAAACTGTATTGGTCCTATGATATAATCACTCTCCTTCTGTACTTTATACCTATGGTTTATGGCAATAAATGATTCTGATTCTGATTCTGTACATTGCAGACGGGCCGTACAGGTCGCGCTACTACCAGGAGTCGCAGGAAGGCCTCTACAGCGGCGCCAGCCTCCTGCTCTCCTGGAACCTGGTCTCTCTGCCCTTTTCCTTCATCACCACGTTCGCTTCCGCTGCTATTATTTATCCGTGAGTTTTATTTTATCTATGTTTAGAAAATAAACAAAATGTATGTATAAACCTTTAAAAAGATAGTACGTAGTTAAGTTATATCAAAGTTTTTTGACTTCTCATCCTGAATCTGAAGGAAAGGTCAACCAATACCATCAGAGGTGGAGTCGGATGCAGTGCTTATAACCGGCAGCCACACCGAGGGCATCATAGATGTTGATGATGCCTAAAGGAATTAGAGTGGTGTTACTAACGATTCATAAATTCCTAAAACTCGATGGTGCTAATCTGTTCTGGACTGGGTTCGAAATGTAGCCCCCTGCACAGAAAGCGTGGCTTCTAGCCATAGCCAGCATTCCAGCATGCCGCCAAATCTTTCTATTCATACAAGGTAGGTGTAATAATGGGTGAATAACTCCAAAAAAATGTATACCTTAACTTAATATATGTTTCCAGGATCCTCTCCGACATATCGGAGACTCTGGACTACCTCTACTTCTCGCTGGTGCTGTGGTCATGCTACATCTACGCGGAGCAGCAAGCCATAGCCATCATGATGTTCGTAAAGAACGGCCTGATCGCTGCCATGGTCAACGTCTACCTCACATGCGTTTATGTTATGCTAGCTAGTGGTGTGTTGAGGTAAGTTCTTTCAAATACTAACTAACCCCTTCTTTAATACCTCTCGGAAGACATAAAGCGCGCATATGCGACATAAATCCGTCAACAACGGGGCTATCTCATACATTTGCTTGCCAACCATTCTTACATGGAGGTGGCCTACACACAGGTTCGCACACGGTTCAATGCAACTTGCATTATAATTATTTCGTAGTATGCAAGCGAAACTTCTTTACGTATTACTTTAAATTATTCTGTGGCAAAGGTTGACTGTCACTAGGACTATCTGGACCCTGGAAACTAATGCCTCGAAACCCCACTCATACGGAGATGGTGTCAAAACGAACAATTGAGAATAGTTCTTAAGCCAGGAATCTTTCTACTACCAGGCATTTGTTTCCTCAGAATATTCCCCTGCAAAATCGTCTGGAGAAGTTGGTATTTTTTACTTCTCATAAGTTATGCAGAGGTATTCAGAGTTGTTTTTAGGATTTCTACTCTTTTATTCATCCTCTGCAGGACCGCCTCGGTGTTAATTCTCTGTCCATGATATTTTCAACTTCCTCCTTTATATCTCCATCTCAAAGGCAGTCATTTCATAAGCCTATAATGTTTATAAGAAACAGGCCATACACACGGCAAACCCACTGCGGATTGGTGGCTTGGCTTGACAAACAATAACAATTCGAGACCAGTACCTTCCGAGCACCTGGCAAGACAGGAGAAATATTCACCAAAAGATGGTGCTAACCAACAAATCAATTTCCAGATCGTACAAAGGCTTCGAAGAGTGGCTGTACTACATAACCTACGTGACCCACACCCGCTACGCCTCGCTCTTCCTCCACCGCAACGTGTTCAAGCAGCCCACCTTCAACATCCTACCCTACAGCGACTCAGAAAACTGTACATCCATCACCAATCTCATACAAACTTCATCAAACCTCAATACAAACTCAAATTCAAACTGCCGATACGCAAGTGGCAAAGCTTACTTGACTGAAAGGTTTACAGCTAAGAGTTTTGTGGGAGATATCTATCAGTCGGGTGATTTTAACATGGATTTCAATTTGGGTGTATCATTCGCTTTCTCGGCTGGTATAATGGTGTTTAATAAGTTTTTGTATTTGATGCCGTTGCCGAGCTATGTTACTGATAAGTTTAGAGAATAATTTAACAACCGAAAAGAGTAATAAGCGGTCTATCGTCAACAACTTTCCCATGAAGTCCAGTCCTTGGCCTTAGAATTGACGAACGCAATAAGAATGCACATTGGCGTGATTGAAATTATGTAAGCACAGACATAATTGTGATGGACTTGTTCTGTGACTGCATCTTCCTCGTTTTTGTTTAATATAGGAAAATTAGAAATAAATAAAAATATTCTAGTTTTAAGCTAACAAACATCCGTCCCAAATTATTTCTGTAAAATTAAATTAAATTTTATGTTTGCAATACAATATTGCAATAGAGCTGAAAGAGTGAAATAAAAGATAAGATTTTTGATTAAATTGTTTCATTTCATTTCACATCTTTAGAAACTAATTATAAACAAACACGGCTATTTACAAAATGAATAAGTTTAAAATATTTTATGTTGATAAAGAATTCTGATTACTAAAATAACAAAATTTTTTTTTGACCGATTTTTTATATCAATGTAAAAATATTTTTTCTTAAAACTGAAACTATAACTCACTATACATGTGCATATAAGGCTAAGAGGGGACGGAAAGTCCGCGCCTGATTTTGTAGTTCATATAGACTCTACAAAGTAACGAAATGAGTCAAACTTAATGTCGACCTAGGCGTCGAACATCCACATGTACATTTTTCCTATCAACGTCTGCCTCAGCCGTTACATGCAGTGGACATTAAGGCATTGACGTATCAAGAAAAGGATGCTGGTTATTTAAGTTAAATCACGAAAACATTTTTTGGACCTCCCATAGAAAATTGATTGGCTGATCCGCACTGTTTGCATGGGAGGTCCAACCATTTTTCTCGCTTTTTGACCCATGTTCCTTAAGGAAAGTTGTTAAGTTACATTGTGTGAATACACCCTTAAATTTTGTTGTAATTAAAAACTAGTGGTGTATGTTGGCCACGCCCTTGGCACTCCTTTTAACCTCTTTTGGTTCTGACACGCAACTACGTTGGTAGGTCAATGAAAACCATAAAAAACACAGACCAAAAAATTTAAAAACCTAAGTAGAACAGCATCACTTGACTAAGTAATGAAACTACAACATACCTTACAATCACACAGTCCTTATTCACTATAATCAATAACCACATTGTCACTCGAGTCACTGTGTCCTTTCCGAACGGTCAGCAAATGGCCAGAGAGCTTGAACTCGGTTTATTTAACCCCGGAGTTCTGGCCGGACTCCACTCAGCTGATGGTGAAGTCACCGATGACTTTGGGATAGGTGTAGATGACGGCTGTTTCCCCTTGCGCTTCTGATTCGGTATCAGCTGGTACACATTGCGTGCCGTCTTCTGTAATTACAAAAACATGAATATTAGTTGAACTCTTTTGACCCACGCCAACTGCGAAGGCTGGGTCATGTGTCTCGAATGCCGAATGAGAGAATGGCTAAGCGTGTCCTGTACTCGGAACTCCAAGACGGGAAGCGCAAGCAGGGTGGCCAACTCCTCCGCTTCAAGGATGTGCAAAAGAGGCACATGAAGAACTGCGCCATTGAGGATTCAGATTGGGAACGACATGCTGGAACTAGAGCGAGTGGAGGCGGCAGGTGCAAGATTTGACTGGTGCAGGTGTTTGAATTTGAGCAGCGCAGACGTGACGAGCTGGACAGGAAGCATGACGAGCTAAAGGCCCGCCCACCTGTGGCCTATCATTATAATTATGTGGGTGGAGTGCTGACGTGTGCCCTCTGCAGCAGAATATTTAAGGCGAAAATTTACTACGCCAGCCAAATGAGAGCACATGTGCGGCGTGATAGAGTGCAGCAGTCACCATAACCGAAATCGGTAGGACTACTATATATCATAATTTGACAATGTATCATTGGAAGCTTGATCTTCCACTTATTTATAGGCTATGTGACATCACATTAAATTGAATATCCCTCTAGAGGACAGAAAGTCATGAACTAAAAAAAATTATTTATAATGATGCCGTGTAGAGTATAAAGTGAAGAATGTAATTAGCACATTTCAAAAATTTCTTGTTGGCACGTTGCCGTTGTGGAGATTATGGTCATGGACACTCAATCACGAGGGTCCGGGCTAGAATCCGCACGGACGACATGCCATGCACCTGCGTCTGTTTTCCCAAGCAAATACAATCAGGATATTTTTAAAAGAAGAGTAAATAGGCTTTTTCTGGGCGAGCGCGCTACATCCTCGGCTTCATCTACACTTTCCATCAGGTGAGCTGAAGCCAAGCGCAAACCCATTTTGAATAAAAAAAAAAAAAAAAAAAAAACCTACCGACGAGTTTTTTTAACTTATGTACGTAATACTGACTGCTCTCAAAAGATGAAGGAAACATGGTGAGGAAATCTGCATATGCCGAAGAAAAAGTCTACCAATACGCATTGGGCATGTGTGGTGGACTGATGCTCCCTGAGGGTAGGCCTGTGCGCTGTATGGGACATATGATGATGAAATGTGATTCCATATTTAAAAGTAGTAAGTATGTGTGTAGGAGTCACTTTGTGGGTCTATTACTGGGCAATCGCCTGTCGGTTGCTTACTTACCTCCATAGATAACTATTTTGTTGAGCTTGTTAATTGTCACCTGTAACAAAAATAAAAGTTACTATTTTTTTTTTGTACAAAGTTTTTTTTTAATTAAATTGTGACTTTATACAGGATGTTAGGGTAAACAGTTGCATGCATTACTTTAAGGGGTTATTATGCCCATGATACGGAACAACTTTCCCTGAGAAACCATAGGATAAAAAAATTTTTTTTTAAGATAATAGAGCAATCATACTCACAGGTGACAAAACAATCTCTCTATACTTCTTTAGATACAGCTTCAAAGGCTCCACGTAGTTGTCAAAGCCAAGGGTGTTCATCGCAAAGAGGACATCCTCTCCGTTGATCGTCTTCCGCTTCTCCACCTGGCAGCGGTCACTGGCCTCGCTCGTCACAAACGATATGAACTCTGATATGCATTCTTGTACACATTCTCGAGCGTCTTTTGCTATCTGTGGATTATTTGCTTTTTTATACCTTGGGTTGGGTCTCACATCAGATAAAAGCATATTAAGGACCCTGTATTATCTACTTTAACACAATATGATACATAGATCATACCTACCTAAAAAGTAAATTTAACTTACCTAAAATTCATAACTAAATGTAACATTAATTAATGAAACATACCTATGTAAAACATACCTTAGATGTAAAAGTAGAAATACCTATTTGGTCCACGAATGTTAACGCCCCTTCCCCAGATAAACCCATACAGGTTTTCGTGGGACGGGTTTTTGTCCTTGTGTTTTGTAAATTTTCTTTATTCAATAAAATAAAAAAAAATAAAGATAAATTGATACAAATAATTGAGAAGATATATTTTCTTTTTTTTCGTAAATTGGTAATTGCAAATTAATGCAAATCTGAAGCCGTAGCATGATGCGTGTGATAAGATTATATCTTTTCTTAGTAAAGCAAGGAGAAGAAACTACTAAACTTCGTCACATTCAAGCGGGCGTACCACAGGGTAGCGTCCTTGGCCCCACCCTGTATATCCTATTCACTGCCGACTTACCAGTTAGTGATGAAGTAGTAACCGGAACGTTTGCCGATGACACGGCAATACTCGCCACGGATAAATGTCCAAACAGCGCCTCCGCCAAATTACAAACTAGTTTGGATGCAATTTCAAAGTGGCTTAAAGACTGGAAGATAAAAGCGAATGAAACTAAGTCAATACAAGTTACATTCACTACTCGACGTGACACTTGCCCAACAGTAACTTTAAATGGAACGCAAATCCCCCAAGCTGAGGAAACTAGATACCTCGGGATATACTTAGACCGACGACTCACGTGGAGGAAACATATATTTACAAAGCGAAAAGCTCTTGGACAACAGCTTCGAAATCTATACTGGCTCATCAACAGAAAGTCACAATTATCTATGGAAAGTAAATTGCTACTATACAAATGTGTCCTGAAACCTATATGGAGTTATGGGTTGCAACTGTGGGGAACAGCAGCCAATTCTAATCTGGAAATTCTACAGCGTTTCCAATCTAAAACACTGAGAATAATAGTAGATGCTCCGTGGTATGTCACAAATGAACAAATCCACCACGATCTTAACATAACTACAATAAAGGAAGAAATCAAGATCAGAACTGCTACATATAGAGACAGACTTAAACAACATCCAAACCAAAAGGCTGTGGAATTAATGAAAGATCAAAAGACATTCACAAGATTAAAAAGAAGAGCACCTCAAGATATTCTCAAAGATTAGAATAATTTATAAGGGTGGGACAGTGGTCCCATTCCTTGAATGACACCTTAAAGAAAATAACACAAATAATTGCCGAATGTCCCATGCAGGACAGATTGCACTAGCAAGAGGATGTTAAAAAAAAAAAAAAAAAAAAAAAAAAAGATTATATCACGCTCTTGAACTGGAACTGCTCTGCAAAATTTGGACCGAAAATGTATAAAACCGTGGTGGTCCAGTGGCGAGTAACCTTACCTGCCGTGCAGGAAGCGATGGTTCGATCCTCGTCCAGGCCGACTCATACCAATGAGTTTTTCGGAATTTATGTACGATTTGTAGCACCACTGGCTTTTCGGTGAAGGAAAACATCGTGAGGAAACATGCATGCTTCAATTTCAAGGCATGTATTGTACCTACTGTCCATTACAAGTGGCGACGGGCTCACTCCCCGTCACACTGGACAGAGTTTCGGTACTACAAGTGAATAGTGAATGTTCTGAAGTTTCAGAATATCTCTGACTACCCCCTCGAGAAATATAGTCGTGAGCATATGCAATGTATAAAACCTGGATGTTATTTACCTTTCCATTTTCAGGGATGGCCCTCTTCATAATTTTGGCAATGTTGGCGATGGGCAGGAAGCGATCCTGTTCTCTAAGCGGTGCATTCTTGCCGCCGCAGTTTGAATCAGAGTTGTTCTCCTCTTGTTCTGGAAAGTTACAGCATCTTGAATTAACATTCTCAGTGAAGCAGTAGTAGCCACCCCTTATACAGGGAAATGTGTTACATGCTTTAGGGACCGGTGATAGCCCATATCACCATATGGAAGAAAGCTACCTAGCAACTCTCTCAGAGATGGGAGGCAGTTCGATTCCTGGTCTGTACCACTAAGTTCTACGGAATTTACGTACGGTTGTATTTATCTTTATCACTAGCTCGGTAGAAAAGGAAAACATCATGAGGAAACCTGCATGTTCTGAAGAAGAAATTCTGATGCGCATATGAAGTCTATCAATCTGCATTGGGCACACGTGGTGGATTAACGCCCATACACTCTCCCTGAGGGTAGGTCTATGCCCTGCAGTGGGACATCTTCCATTTTGGACCCCGTTGAACATGGAGCTTTAATGAATGAGTTGCATACTATGATTGCAATGTTTGTTTTTTTTTTTTCATTTATAAATGGACTCTTGCTTGTTAGTTAGATTAGCACGGATTTCCGCCAGCGTCAATTAGTTTGTGAGAGTGTCTATCCCAATCTCGAGGATTGTTTTTGAGCGAAACCACAGCTGAAATGGGATTGTGGAGCCTCATGGCAAATTCAAACACGAACCGCGTGAACACCACACGATAGGCAACCGCTTGCAGCAAAACTTGCACCGTGACTCGATCACAGAACATTATAAGAGAGGTTACAAATGCAAAGCAGGCGTGGAACGTGTGCCACACACTTATGCAATGATTTGCATGACACCGTAAGGCGCGTGGCGTGGTGCGAGCGAGAGGGTATAAGTAGTTGATGTAGCAGCATGAGCGTGAAGACAGGTGGCGACAGTCGTCTCCGAAGCAAAAACACTGCTTTGCATTTCTAACCCCTCTTATAATAGTGTAAGAGATAAGTATACTTTTTGCAACCATCAGCAGCAAGGCTGATTCAGTGTTTATGGGGCGTAGAGCATCTCTGTGAGGGGGGTGGACCAGGTCTGCCTGCATAACTCCAGTCGGTTTAGGAGTTACTGATGATTAAAGGTCTGTAATAAATTTGTGATCAGCTGCAAGGCTGATCATAATTATGATATTGTTTTAGTATGCACTGTAGCTATGTGGACAGTACAAAAACTGTCAAGTTCTGTCAGTCGGTTTAGGAGATACAGCCAGTCAAAGTTCCGACCTTTGAACGGCTGTATCTCCTAAACCGATTGATAAACCATATCCGTTTTTGTACTGTTCTCATAGCTACAGTGCATACTACAATAATAACATACAATCAGCCTTGCAGCTGATCATTAATTTTTTACAGACCTTTAATCATCAGTAACTCCTAAACCGACTGGAGTTACGCAGGCAGACCTGGTCCATCCCCATCAGAGACTCTCTACACCCCATAACCACTAAATCAGCCTTGCTGCTGATGGTTGCAAAAAGTACACATATCTCTCGGAATATAATGTTCTGTGGAGTGTGGACTCGACCATGCAATGATAAAATTATGGAAACAAGGTTTACTAACAAGGAATGTAAATGGAATCAAATGTTCGTGTTTTACCTAGAACATCATCGGAGTTAACGACGTAGGTTTCTTCATCCACCATGAACCCGCCGTCGAGCCTCACCAGCTCGTTCCCAAGCTCGTCACTGTCCATGTTATTGCAAAGCTTCGTCACAAAAACAAGGCAGTACAAGAAGAACAAGGTTATGACGTCGAGACGGGGTGATATTTCCAGTTGGATACCTTATGTGCCGTAACAAGTATTCTCTGTTCAGATTGTTTGAAACGTTTATGTTTTCTACATGAATATTAGCTAGAAAATTGACAAAAATTCGTGGAAAATCACAAAATTCACATAATCAACATCACATCACAGAAAGAGAACTTTCGGAAAACCAAATGGGATCTAGCCATAGATTTATATATTACTAGCGTAAGGATAGGCCCGTCAGAATATTTTACAAAAACCTTCTTCATAGAAACAAAAATTTGCGCCATCTGTCATAACTCGTATACGAACTATATCGTGTCATATATTTATAGTGCTCTAAATTGACATTTTTCCTTGCATTTTAGAGCCAACGAACTGGGGACAATAGTCAAGCTCATAGGCCATGTCCTTACGCTAGTAATATATATGTCTTTGGATCTAGCCCTTACTTTTGCCCTTACTGCCGTTGTCTTCGGTAGTTTTTCGTTTTATCCAAAGAGTAGAGGATTTATCGTGAATATTTTGTTTTTGTGATATTTGTGACTTCATTTCGTGCGGATTATGTACAAACAATTGAGTAAATCGACCAAAATACTACCAAAATAACAGGATTCACAAACAAATACGAAAACAGAAACAGAACTTCAGAACAATATTTTTTGGCTCAGGCAACGCTGTAAACGTAAAGAAGTGCGATTTTTGAAAATCATATGAGTGACCAGAAGTGCGATTTTTCTAAATCATACGAGTGACTTGGCAGTAGAAAGCAAGTAGAAAGATGCATAATCTCCATAGTAATTCTGACATTTTCAACTGCCAAGTCACTCGTATGATTTCAATATGATTTTCAAAAATCGCACTTTTGGCAGTAGAAAATGTCAAAATTACTATGATTTTCAAAAATCGCACTTCAGATAGTTCAGAAGTGCGATTTTTGAAAATCATACGAGTGACTTGGCAGTAGAAAGATGCATAATCTCCATAGTAATTTTGTCATTTTCTACTGCCAAATCGCTCGTATGATTTTCAAAAATCGCACTTCAGATCCCATTCCGAATGGAAGAAAAAAAGGAGGGTTTTTGGCGGGATTTGAACAGCTACGTTTGGAGTCCTCATTTTTCTTCAAATTTTTATTGTTCATAGTGAGTTTTGGTTCGTAAAATCGGTGTTTTTTTGGCGTAACAAAGTGTCGTGCAAGTGATCAATATACATTTCAGTGAAATATGATGGTGTATGGGTCGTGAACAGGAAAAGTGTTCCGTTCTTTTGTAGCGCGGCAAGCGGTCGGTTCGTCTCTTTCCTGTGGACTTATCTGCGTTTCCTGCGTTTCTCGATCACAGATCAGTAAAAATCTAAGGTAAAAATCATAAAGGTATTATACTACGTAAGAGAGACGGTGACAACTGAGAGAGCGAGATGTACCTAGCGGCATGCCTGTATAATAGAAAGAGATACGTGACGCGAGGCAATAGAACCGTTTTTGGGGATTTGGAGTCCTGGTAAAAATTCAGTTTCTGTCCATAATCGTGAACCTAAAGTGAAATCGTAGATAATTTTGTAAAATATACTAACACTGTTTCATTAAATTATTCACCATTTCACGTTAGATTGAGAATTAATACACAGAAATCGAATTTTTACCCTGCCGAGGACTCCAAAAAACGTCCAAAAACGGTTTCATTTGACAACTCATGTCACTTACTCTATTCCGTAAGGTATAATATCTTTATGGTAAAAATAGTTCTCGATTGCCACCAAAAACTCCAAAGAAGCGTTGAGACGTCGAAAACCAACGTTTTATTTGCTATAAATGAGAGTATTTATTCAAGACATCGGTTTTAGTATGCGATATTATAATCGCTTTACCTTGAACCAAGAAGCCTTGAACTGAACCAAAAAAAAGAGAGTTTGTGCTATTTGATATTCGTGAAAAATTGGTTTTAGTGATATTTGTGACATGATTTCGTGCGTATTGTGTACCTACCTACCAAAATGTTGCGTAAAGCGAAGCGACAAGCGACCAACATAACAAGAATCTCAAATCAATACGAAAACGGCAAGTTGAAAAAACCTTTAAAGTAATCGGCTATATGGGCTAGATAGATCCCTTTGCCTTGAATTTAACCAAAAAAAAAGAAGAAAAAAAACCAAAAAATTATCAACTCTACGATGTTATCCTGAAAATTTCAATTTTTTTACTGTAATTACTGTAATTTCTGCTACTAAAACGTAATAAAGAGCTACAATGACAAGGAACAACAGTTTACATGCTTAGTTTGTGATTTTCGGTGATAGAAATAACCTTACTTGTGATTGGGGTCATTTGACAACAAACGGCTTGCTAGGGCTTGCTATCCATATTTTTGCCAATAAAGTATCAAAGGAATCAATCAGGATGGGTGTTCCGAAGTTCTTCAGGTACACCAGTGAAAGGTACCCTTGCCTCAACGAGCTGGTGAAGCAGTATCAGGTATTTATCGTACTTCATTTACATATCGGTTACCCTCTTTGGTTTAAATTTTTCAAGAAATTTGCTCAATTTGCAAAGACGATTTCCTCTAACATTTTTTCCTGAGTCATAAATTTTTAGGGAAGCACATAAAATGAACTTTTTTTCATCAATAATAATTGGTCCTAAAATAAACATTTTTCTTATTATAACTTAGTAAAGGATGGTGATTCGTCCATATGGTTTACTTAACATTACTCAGTCAAAATACTAATGCTGGATATATTTCCAGCCCCCTGAATGACTTGCATTGCAATAGTATGACGGTATTGACGGCCCGGTAGCACAGTCAGTAGTGAACCTGCCTGCTGTGCCGAGGGTCGCGGGTTCGAATCCCGTAAGGGACAAATATTTGTATGATGAATATGAATATTTGTACCCGCCCGAGTCATGGATGTTTGTATTTATATGTATATGTATTCTATATCGTTGTCTAGTCATCATAATACAAGTCCAGGCTAGATTCTGGTACTTCAAATGTGACTAGATAATTTGTGTGACATTGTCCAAGATATTTATTTATTATATTTATTTAGTATGCAATCAGTTATTTGACTACAATTTATTTCATAACATTGTGAGGAAACCTGCATGCTTCAGTTTCAATGCCCACATTGTACCCACTGTCCACAAAGACTTCTACGCACCAAGTCTTGAAATGTTCCAACAGAGTTAATTCACACCCTTGCACTCGGTGTTCATTAGCGCCTTGTACACGACGATCCTAAACGGAGCTACGAAGAAGTGATATTTTACGAGAAATTAAGCGAATACAGGATGCATTATTGTCACTAAACATGTTTAAAAAGGACAACCCGCAGATTCCCTTCGCAAAATACCAGAAAATGTATAGAAGTTTTGACTGTAGTAGTAATAAATTATGAGGTTTTATAAAAATTACTCAGATTTTATAATTTATTTTTATTTATTGAGTTATTTAGTAATTCATTACTAATAAATTATAAAAAAAGCAGCAACCCGAAAATGGCTGCCAATGTTGTTTGATATGAGGAGGTGATGCAAGGACGGTTTTTTTTACATAAAAATGATTAAAACTAATAAAGCATGTCCTTTCAATTTGTAACAACAATATTAGAAGTACTTGCCATAAGTGTACAGAATTAATAAATATAAATAAATAAAATAAATAAATTAATGCCTGTTTATTTAGTTTTTAATAAGTTTGTGAAATACTGTTCTCATTACTATGTTTCCAAATTGTATAACCATCATGTTTGCATCTCACCCAAAGCATAAAACAACCATCGCTATTTGGCTGTCTAATACTCACAACGGGGGGGAATCCCCAAACCTCGCAAGCGTGTGGTTGTAGCCCTACACCAGAGCCCATCTTAGTCACTCTTGTTGACAATGAACATTGATATCTCATGGTCATTTACATAGGTAGATACTTTTTCTTTGTGTGTGTAATACATGTGCATATGCATGCATTATTTCATCATATTTTTCAACCTTTGCTTACTAAATAAAGCACATTACCACAATTTTAAATCAATAGATAAGCTTCATCATCATCATCATCATCATCATCATCATCATCATCATCATCATCATCATCATCATCATCAGACTGGTAAACCCCACTGCTGGGTATAGGCCTCTTCATTTAATTTAAATAAGCTTCAAAAGGTTTATATTCGTGCCTTTGCAGGAATTATACAGGGTCCTTCTTAATATGCTGACACTTTTTTAAGGGGATGATCAGACCGTCAAACTGAACGACTTTTTCTATAGCACAAACATCCAAATCACGAAAAAAAAATCAGCTGTCCGATACATTTAGCTCAAGTAGGTTTGCAGTTTAGTATGGAACAGCAGATTTTTTTTTCGCGATTTCGATGTTGGTGCCATAGAAAAAGTCGTTCAGTTATAAGCGCTGATTTGTATATTTTAAAAGAGAACATTTTATGTTTGTTATTTATTAAGCATAGTGTTTTGTTTTTTTTTTAATTTATAAAAATGTACCTACCAATTCAGATGTTCAAATTCTATGTTAGCTTACAATGTTCTTTCTTAAACCCCATGTTTTTGTTTGTTTGTTCATATACTTAAATTTTCACTCACCTATCAAACCTGTTAATAATTTATTTTCAACCGATTGATAATTTTCAACCTCATAATTTGTTGACAGATACCAGACTTTGACAACATGTACCTGGACATGAACGGTATAATCCACAACTGTTCGCACCCGGACGACTCCAACCCCCACTTCAGGATAACGGAGCAGAAGATATTCCAGGACATCTTCCATTACCTGACTATGCTGTTCCAGATTATAAAGCCTAAGAAATTGTTCTTCATGGCCATCGATGGAGTCGCCCCGAGGGCTAAGATGAATCAGCAGCGAGGAAGGAGGTTTGATATGATAGTCATACTTAACTTAATTCCAATAAGAAAGTCATAATATGTCAACAAAAACTAACATCTAAAGTTGAAGAAGAAATAAAATACTTTAATTATTTTTTCTCAAACATGCTTGGAAATGTGAGCATTATTTTGACAACCTTCTTCGAGATAAATCGAAATTGCTGTACTGGCCAAATACATGCGCGCAGCGGCCGGCAATGTTTGTATGAAAATCCATATCTGTCGTGCTTAGCGGCCAAATAAATTACATACTAAACTCATATCTGTCGTGTAATTTAAAAAGGAACGATCTTTTATTCCGAAACATGGCGACCAAGGAGGTAACTCATCAAAGGTTTTATTTAAATTTCGAACTGGATTGCAAAATTTTGAATGTTTTTTTTTTAAAGCTGTTTATTGAAAAAAAAAACAAATTGTTGTTCGTTGTTCGTCATTGATTTTGAAAAGAGTTTTAATTTCCGCGAATTATTTGAGAAAATTTACTGTTTTAATTTCCGCGCATTGTTTGAGAAAAGTACTATACAAGCCTTGGCTACAACTAGGCATTGATGGACTTACGTATGTGTGCCTCGGCTTCGCCTCGGTCCACATTTACACGTTCGTCCATCAATGCCTCTGTTGCTGGCCTCTGCAGTAATGTACTATAAAATTACAAAAGCCAATCTGAAGTACCATTGTTATGTGTAGTTTTGTTTTCATTCTAAACTATCCTATTTGTATAACTGTTCAGTCATGATGTCGTTAAGTTCATCGCAATAATTTCTCTTCTTCAATAACATCTTTCCAATATATTTTTTTAAGAGATTTATTGTAGTGAATTATAAATAACCCATAAAATAATAATAAAGTTAAATCAATTTCTTCTATTTAATATGTAATTCTTTTAATATAAGAAACTTGTAGCTTTTAATTTTTTTTTGTTATATTTACATTTGAAAAATTATTTATAGATTCAGATCTGCCAGGGAAGCAGACAAACTAGAAGAAGAAGCAAAAGCAAAGGGTATGTATGGCTAGAAACTCTACTCTACAACATAACACGACTTTATAACTATTACATTATAAATAGTTCAGGCAACGAATGATTCTAGATGGACAAGTCGAAAGCAGGATGTTTGACGACTTATTTAGACTAGTTAGGAGACAAATATTCTAATTTCATAATTTTTAAAATGCTGTTATTTTCTCGGCCGTGTAGCTCTCAAAGATTAAGTCCTACGACAAAAGTACATGGAACTAGTTTTGTAGGAAATTTTATCAGGTTTAATTTGTACCTACAATACTTTTTGATACGACTTATAGATTTCGAGATGTAAGCAAAAAACCAAAAAATGGGACCTTCTTTGTGCTCTCCCCCCCTCGAGCTTACCTCAGGGGGTCAGGACTTTTAGTATATTTGTCTCCTAACTAGTCCAAATAATGTTCCATAGTCAAACATCCTGCTTTCGACCTTTCCGTCCACACCCCTTTGTGAGCACTCATTTACTAGACTAAAATTCTTAACGAAAGTTTTGTGTATAGTTATACATACAGTCTATTTAGTTAAATAATTAATCATAGTGTTATAACGTGCAGGTGAGGTGCTGCCCTCAGAAAAGCGTTTCGACAGCAACTGCATCACCCCTGGCACGGTGTTCATGGCGCGCCTGCACGAGCAGCTGCGGTTCTTCGTCAAGCAGAAGATATCCTCGGACCCTCTCTGGTCTAAAGTCAAAGTTATACTCTCTGGCCATGAGGTAAGGATCACTTTTGAATGGTAATTATGATTTATTTTTCATTAAATACGGTTGAATTGAGAAACCTCCTTTTTTGAAGTCTGTTAAAAATACAGTAAGTATTTGTTTTTCACTGTATTCATTTGAAAAATAATTATTGTTGACATTTGGTATTATTATTGATTCTGTTATTAATATGATCATTTTTTGTTTATAGATTTTATGTAGCTCAATATTTTGTGTGTGTATCACCATAACAATTAATTACAGACGCCCGGTGAAGGCGAACATAAAATAATGGACTACATAAGATGGTCGCGGTCCCAGCCGGACTACGATCCCAACACGAGGCACTGCCTCTACGGGCTCGACGCCGATCTCATTATGCTTGGCATGTGTACGCATGAGCCACACTTCGCTCTGCTCAGAGAGGAGGTACGTAAGTCTAAGTCTATAGTACTAAGGTTCATTATAACATGAGATAAGGCCTTTGTGGTCTTGATGACTGACCAATGATCTGCATTGTCTCCCCGCACACAAGATCGGCTTCTTTGAAGCGCCAATAGAGCTTCTTCCCTTCGAGATTGCTATTCAAAACCCTTTTCCGCTATCGGATATGTACAGGAGGACCAGGAAAATAAGTCCCCTGGTTCACGCAGACTAAGACTAACATTTCCCCTTTCCTTCATATTCCTCCAGTAACAATTGGCTACTTGACAACTAGTCAAATCAGCTACTCTTTATCGGACGTCAAAACATGCGCTTTGTATGAAGATTTGTACTAAATATTGAGTTGTGACGTCATCAACATTTTCATTACTTTTTATAGTTTATCTTGTTATTAAAAATAGTATTCAAGCTAAAAACTCAATGAAAATGGTAGTTTAGCGTTATTTTCTAACCCTTTTTTTATTGAGTAGATAAAAATAAAATATATTGAATGTAGTCAAATACCCAATTGCAGTATCTACGCCCGCGCTGTGTATTCAGTGCAATCGCCAATGTAGAGGCAAATCTAGCTGCTTACAGTATATTTTAACTTATCAATCTGCAACGGAAATCTGTACTCGAAATCAGCTCTAATATGAGAGCAGGAGTCTTAACTACCCGATTACATCGTTTTCAAGTCGACATGGTGTTTTTGACAGTAATAAATAAGCTTCCAATTCTATCGAATACGAAATCGGAACATCGGTAACGTATTTATGACTGTTCTGGATAAATTTTAAGTTATATGTATTGTGTTTCTCCGATTCCTAGTCTAAAATTGATCACCAAGAACTGTTTTTTACCGATATTGTATTCGATGTAATTGAAAGCATACATAATAGGCCTACTTGTTTCGAGTGCAGATTCACCGTCGGTAATTATGTTCACACAATTCAATTGCAACTGACACCCTTAATTAAAAAAAAATCCTTAGAAAAATGGGAATATCATTTCAGGGAACAATCGTTGACCGTTGGAATTTGGTACAGGACTCTCCATAGTAAGCCACATTGGTTGCCCTGGTTTAGTTCGGCCAATCTTGCTAGGAAAACACTAGTCTCAGCATTTAGGCTGCGTTCGGGGCACATTCCAGTTAATAAGTTTTATCATCTAATGGGTGTTAAACCCTCCCCACTATGCACAGTGTGCAATAAAGTGGAGGACCTTATACCCGGAATGTGCCCGGAATGCAGATCTAAGAGTTAGGTTTATTGCAACAAATAACTGCTACAATGGGCAGCTCAACTGCTGGTTGACTGACCCCTCTGTCTAGCAGAGCAGTAGGCTTATACCAGTTTGTTGGGCTGTCCCTTGCCCTAGACCGTTAAAAATATATATGTAAAAACCCATGAGGCTGACATTGTCACCACGCATGACAAAAGCCTCAGAAAAAAAATTCAGTATCTCAATACAACTATTATTTGCAGGTAAAATTCGGTAAAACAACTCAAAGAGCCACAAGCCCTGAAGAGACAAACTTCTACCTCCTCCATCTATCTCTACTGCGGGAATACTTAGAGCAGGAGTTCATAGCCATCAAGGAAGGCCTCCCGTTCCCCTTCGACATAGAGAAGGTGGTCGACGACTGGGTGCTGATGGGGTTCCTCGTGGGAAACGACTTTATCCCCAACTTGCCTAATATGCATATCAGTAATGATGCGTTGCCGGTGCTTTATAAGACTTATATGACAGTGTTGCCGACTTTGGATGGTGAGTTCATTTGGTTTTTGAAAGAATCGTTGTTGTATAATACATATCTACACTTATAAATCTGTAACAGAAGTGTATCTGTACATTAAAAATATTTACAAAAGAATACGATAATGGTGTTCAGGTGTCTCTGACTACAAAATCACTTATTTTGAACTTTTTTATGTGTCTGTTCAAACGTCACGCCAAAACTACTGACCCGATTTTGATGAAAAGTTTCGTGTCTAACTGCTTATGATTAGATTTAAAAAGTGGTATATATTTTATTGCGCTACGATTATATGATTTTACTCTTAATTGTTGCTGAATATTCATCCTTTGTTAGCAGTCTCTAAGTGAAGGATGACATATCTGCCAAAGGTCACTGGGCACCTTAGTATGAAACCTATACCCAGGACCTACAGAAAAAAAAAGTATAGGTTGTTTAGATAAATGTCTCTATCGCATTAATGTAGACCATGGGATTCAGGCCAAAAACTAATAAAGAAAAATTTAATATTTTGATACATTTTTTTCGTACATTTAATTCATTTTTTTACATTTTGTACATTTTAGTACAATTAGTACACTTTCTTAATTTTGAACATTTTCGTACATTTTAGTATTATAGTACATTTAGTACATTTTCCCATGGTTTAAAAAATAAATAACTAAGTACATAAAATTTAATGTGGGTTAATACTAAACATTTTAAAACCAATCGACGACCCGGTTGGTGTAATGGTTACCACGCCGGACTGCCAAACCAGGGTCCTGGGTTCGAATCCTGGTTCGGTCATGGATGTTTATAATATGTTTGTGCCGTTGTTGTATGGTTTCCATAATTAACAGCCTGTAAATAGTGCTTTCTTGGGATCATTACAATGTATGTGCCTGTGAGCGTTATTTTTTTTTTTTTGTTTTTTTTTGTTTTTTGTTTTTATTTTTAATTTGGTTTTTGTAGGAAAAATTTACTTAGCTGGGTCAGATTTCGCCCAATGACCTTTACGCGACGTAATTTACGCGTTTACGTATACGTTAGGTAGGGGGTGTGTCATTTCATCACATTACACTTATTGCTATGCGTAAAGTAAGCTCATCTAATATTCAAATATTTCACAGGCTACATCAATGAAGCAGGTGACTTGAATCTGGAAAGATTCGAAATATTCATGCAAGAGTTAGCCAAGATAGACAAGGAGAAGTTTCAGGACACGTACGCTGACTTGAAATACTTCGAGGCTAAGACTGGCAGGCGGCCCAACGCGCTAGAACGGAAAGAGGTAATCAATCACACAATTAATTAAGAATGCTGGAATGCTATTATTTACTACATAGTATGATACGAACTAACTCGACAAACGTCGTGCGCCACATGATAATACCATGGTGTAAAGAACTAATAGTGGTGAAGCTCAGCGGTTGCGGCAGGCCATCGTGCGGGGCGTGCGGGGGCCGGGAGGAGTGCGTCCCGGCCCACGCTGCCTGCGCGCGTACCCTAACAGCGAACTGAGTTAGGGTACGCCCGTCCCCCGCCGTACCCCGCACGTCACGGGGGCATAGACTCGCCGCGACCGCTGAGCTTCATCACTATTTTATTTACACTATGATAATACGATGAGCGCCGTCGGGTGAAAGAGATAGCCATAGCCATTTACTAAGAAAGTGTGGTGATGTGGCCACAAAGAATGGAACATCCTGACGGCAGTGTCGTTTCAATGCTGATTTGTTTAATCTCTTCTCTACAATCTCGATGGCAAGTCATGAATGCTTAGACCATAATCTATGGACGAGTTACGCGTGCAATTCTACTAACAAACTTTTCCGACACTTTTTACGTGGGACGAGGTAGCATGAAATCCGCAACATTTGATTTTATTCTATTACTTTAGAGTTTAGGTTCTAATTTAGATTGTTAAAAAAAGTCTCGTATGAACCCCAAACGCGACAAGTTTGGAAGTTATTGTTCCACAATTATAGTCTCGTTTAGTGATTAGATTTTAAATTGCTTGTAAATGCACATGATTAATTTATCTTGTAACGTGGCAGACGGCAATGCTAACGCGAGGTTGGTCCCTAGTTATATGGTCTAAGATGACACGTCATCGACTTTACAAGAGTAGAGTAAAATAAAACAACGGTTGTTACAGTACAAGCCGAACAATGAGGACACGTTCAACATAAACATAGATGACATAAAGGCCAACAAGCCCGACGACGAGTTACAGGCGTTGATCAACGCTACCCACGACATGGTACGTATCAAATACACACAAATTGTATCATAGTGTCATTACGGTTAGAAACCGTCATGAACTCTGTAGGTAATGTACAGGGTAGGTACAGGGCTAGGGTGTAACAAAACACCCTAATCTAAACTATTATAAAACTGTAACAGAAATGTGTCATTGAAGATATTTACAAAAAAAAGATTACGATATGGTTTTTAGGTTCCCTGATTCCAAATCACCAATTTTTGGATTTTTAGTCTGTCTGTTTGTTTGTTTGTTTGTTTGTTCGTTTGTTTGTTTGTTTGGGTGTTTGTTTGTTCGAGTATCACGCAAAAACTACTGAACCGATTTTGATGAAACTTTTTTTGTTTGATAGCTTATCTTGACTTAAAATCTGGTATACAGGGTGTACAATAAAATAGGACAGCTACTTAAAGGGGTGCTTCAGACCATCAAACTGAACAACTTTCTCTATGGGACCAATATCGAAATCGCGAAAAAAAAATCTGCTGTCCCATACATTTCAGTCGAGTTATGTTTGCAGTTTTGTATGGAAGAGCGGATTTTTTTTTCGCGATTTCGATATTGGTCCCATAGGGAAAGTTGTTCAGTTTGATGGTCTGAAGCACCCCTTCGAGTAGCTGTCCCATTTTATTGTACACCCTGTATAATTTATGCGGACGAAGTCGCGGGTAAAAGCTCGTAATAAATAAAGGGGTGCTTCAAACCATCAAACTGTACAAGTTTCACTATGGAGCCAACTACGTAATAGCGAAAAAAAATAACTGTCTCATACGTACTGCAGTTTTGTAAGAAAAGGCTGGTTTTTTTTGCGTGATTTCGAAGTTGGCTCCATTGTAAAATTCGTTCAGTTTGATGGTCTGACGCACCCTCTTAAGTATTACTATAGCAGGGTAGTTACCAATACACAGTTTGGGCCATAAACCATTCTTTCAGCAACGCAGGTATAGACGCTGGACGCAGGTGGTGGGGTAGGTAGGGTGGTTCACAGTCCGCCTAGAGGCCCATAAGTGCGAGCGAGAGGTTCGATGATAATAGTTTATGGCCCAAACTATACGTTTGTGACGGCCCTGCTATAGGGGGTTTGGTAACACTCTGTTTACAGATTGTGAACTTAAATGTGTTACATACTTTATAGGTCTAAAGATTAGAATACTTTTTAGGGTTCCGTACCCAAAGGGTGAAAACGGGACCCTATTACTAAGCCTACGTTGTCCGTCTGTCCGTCCGTCCGTCCGTCTGTCCTACCTATTTAGGGCTGTAACTTTTGAACCGTAATAGCTAGATAGTTGAAATTTTCTCAGATTATGCATTATTACGGTGAATTTGTTAACAAATAATAAAAATGTCAAAAAGTTAAAAATTAAGGGGGGTTCTCAACAAGAAACTAGTTTTTATCAACGTTTTTTTTCACGCTCTATAGTAAAAACGGTAATACATACAAGCGTCAAACTTAGTGTGATTATAGAGCAAACTCTACAGAATAACAACAAATACTAAAAACCGGCCAAGTGTGAGTCGGTCTCGCGCTAAAGGTCCCAGACAAAAAAAGTTTTTTTTCTAGGTTAATAATGTTGTGTTCTGTGGTAGTGTGGTACGGAACCCTCGGTGCGCGAGTAGCCCGACTCGCACTTGACCGGTTTTTATTTTTTTACTTTAGAATCTAAACTATTCTACCCGCGATAAGGCTCCAGGACAAGTACCAATAGAAATTGGTTTTGTATATTTATTTATTTGTTTTGCAGTTCATAGACGATATGGACAACGTTGAGGAGGAATATGAAGAAACAAGCGATGGTAAATGCAACATTGTTTGACTTATATCCTTTCCTTTTAATTAAAATGTTGAAAGAATAGATTCTTACCTTAATTAATTGTATTTCAGAGGAGGCAACAATGGAAATGGAGTTCATTTTACATAAAAAAGACTATTATATGAACAAATTAGACTACTCCAAAGTTACTGAGTAAGTGTAGCGTTTATTTTATTTATTCATCTATTAGACCATTCACAATAAATATTAATTCATTTCATAATTATATTCTTAAAACTTTTAGCCTAAAGACTATGCACATTACCAGCCCCAAAAAAAAGCACAAAAAAAAAATTGAAATTGTTAACACATTCATAACATAACTGAGTGTAAGGACATCCGGCACATAATACCAAAAAATGTATAACCGTCCTTCTATTTTTATTATGGACTATGGAACACTATAAACTAACTGCAGGCATTAGTTTATTTTATAATGATTTATTCGTTTTTATCATTTTTATATAAAAAAAACATTGTGCTTGCATCACCTCCTATCAAACAACATTGACAGCCATTATGGGGTTGCTGCTTTTTTATAATTTATTAATAATAAATGATTAAATAACTCATTAAATAAAAATAAATGATACTATCTGAGTCGTTTTTATAAAACACCATAATTTATTACACATTTGACTTCAGTCAAAACTTCTATACATTTTAAGGTATTTTTTCAAGGGGGAGCGGCGGTTGTCCTTTCAAATGAGGTACTTCCCTCTCAGATCTGAGATTCAGTGCCCACATTAAATTCGTTCGCGATGCGATGAATGGAAAAAGCGTGCATATTATGATCCCAACTTAAAGTAAAGGTGGTCTTCACATACCAAACTGGTTTTTATTAACGGTTAGCGGTGGACGTCCGTCGGCTGAGATGGTGATGATGATGATGAGCCGGGGCGGTTGCCCCGGCTTCGCACGGGTGCAATGCTGATACAAAAATATACATATTTAAACCTTACTCCTAAATCACTCTACTCTATCTATTTAAAAAAACGGCATCAAAATCCGTTGCGTTGTTTTAAAGATCTAAGCATACATAGACACATAGGTACAGACAGCGGGAAGCGACTTTGTTTTATACTATGTAGTGATTTTTGTTCTTTGCTCTATCGTAAAAACGGTAATACATACAAGCGTCAAACTTGGTGATGAGCAAACTCTACATCTACAGTATAACAACAAATAACTGGCCAAGTGTGAGTCGGCCTCGTGGTAAAGGTCCCGAAGAGAACAAAACTTTTTTGTAAGTTAATATGTTGTGTGGTAATGTGGTACGGAACCTTCAGCGCGTGAGTAGTCTGACTCGCACTTGACCGGTTTTTATTATACTCATAAACTGGTAGGTACAAACAAGTAAACGTGGTTTAAAACATTATACCAAGAATAAACTAAGAATAAGGAAAAAGGTCTACTAATTAAGCCGGAATAACTTAAGCCTAGTATAACGTCGGCGTAACTTTTCTGTATCATAGACAAATTGTTGTTGTTTTCTTATGTTCATCTATGAACCGCGACGTTGCCACCAACGCAACGTAGTTACGAGTTTAGGTATAAGTAAGAAATTATGATTTCCTTATTATGCTAATCATAACTATTCCTAATATAAATTAAGTTTTTAATTGTAGTACAGTTTGTATATTGGATATTATTATTTGCAGCGAGGTGCTGGCCAGCCAGGCGGAGGGGTACGTGCGCGCCATACAGTGGAACCTGCACTACTACTACAAGGGGTGCCCCTCCTGGTGCTGGTACTACCCGCACCACTACGCGCCCTACATCTCCGACATCAAGGGCTTTAAGGACCTCAAGATCGACTTCGAGTACGGAGAGCCTTTCAAGCCTTTTGAACAGGTTTGCTATTTTTACCCGACTGCGCCAGAAGGAGGGTTATGTTTTTTGAGCGTATGTATGTTTGTATGTATATTTCTTTGGCACGGCCTACAGCCTCAACGGCTTGATGGATTTTGACGTATGAGGTGTCGTTAGATTTGTAAAAATCGTGAGAGTGACATAGGCTATATTATTTTAATAAGGCGGTTCCGAATTTTAAAAAAAGAGGGGGAATAAATTTTTTTTTTGTAAAAAATTACAATATGGGTATCAAATGAAAGCTAGTAAACAGACAATTCCAAAAATATATATGTTATAGTACTTTTATGCTACCATTTAGACAAGACTAAAAAGTATGAAATAAACTAAATTATTAAAAAACAAAAAACCCGACTGCATAAAAAAACTATTAACTGAAAAGAGAAAAACAAGCTCTTTAATCACTAATCAGCTATAAACCAACTTTGTTTTCTTGAGCAAATATAATTCGAAAGTTATTAGGTAGGTATTGCAGGCGGGGATAAACCAATAAAAGGTACCTAGCTATGTTTTATAATTCTTCTTATTAAGGCTTTGACTGCCAAATGACCGACAAACAATGGAAAATCTATTGTTATTGTGACCCTCTGGCGTTCAACGTGTTAAAGAGCTTGTTTTTCTCTTTTCAGTTAATAGTTTTTTTATGCAATCGGGTTTTTGTTTTTTAATGATTTTGTTTTTTCATTACCAGATAACATTGACTACTGGATGTAGGGTCCGTGCTCAAGTGTCCGAAACAAAAGAGAAATTAAACACAAATAAGAGAAACAATTACGTGCCAATCTTGATTGACGGCTTACGCGCACGTCTGCATGCGGTGCTGTTGTGCCACAGATTACCCCCAATAGATACCGCATAGAAGGTTGCCGACGCGCGCCACACATCTATGAAAGAATTTGTAAAAACTACGCAAGAAAATAAAATTAAAATTTCATCAGTTTTTAGTTGGATTAAATTACTAACACGAATTTTCGATTATGTTGGTTTGTCTGGGACCCTTTTGTCGATAATTTTGTATTTAGACCTGGCGTCCATATTAATGCGCTCGTATCCAGAACAAATAAACCAGAGTTGCGACACCTACCAATGAGCGAATCACGGAAGTGCGACATAATCAAAGAGCGAATCACGGAGGTGCGACACTTCGTATCACAATGAATAACAAATAATTTAGAAAAACAACAGAAAACAGTGAACAATAATTTGTCGTGTTTTTTCTTTTTTCTCGTATCCTTATCCGATACACATGGCGTGAAATTTTGTTTTCCATTTTATAATTATCATTTTGAGCTTCAGATCTTCTAGTTAGGGAGGTGGCGAGCATTTCGGTATATGATTTGCACACGTTTCACATCGAGGTAGATTGCAGTTTACGTCGGTACGAATCGATTTGGTCCAGTCAATAATGGTCCTACGTCGCTGCGTTTTCGCGTTACAGCCGATTAAAGTTGTTAAAAAAAAAGCGGTATTAAATTATTTGCACATGTCTGCCTCTGGGGTTCATGGTCACAAATATCTTGGAAACGAAGAAAATCGAGGAGGCAGACATTCAGGGCTCTGCATTATCATGGGACGGAGTTGTAAAAGTGTTAAAAAAAAAGCTCTACAAAGTCATTTGCACACGGTTCTCATTGCGCCCATTCGAATCATTACGACTCCGTGGATACGAAAAAACATTTGGCAGACACTTTGCTCACTGATTTTTAACTTTATAACGGTTTGAAATGGACGTAATCAAAGGGAAGCGGGTATTGCATGGTATTATTGTGATTGAAGGAAATTAATACTTATTACGTAAAATTAGAGTTTATTTTCAATTCTACACGAAATTCTAGAGTTCGGTCCACCTATAGGATACTATATACAATGTTCTTGGGAGATATTTTATACCTGCGGAGACGCAGTTAACAGGCAGAAGCCAAATATTTTTGAAGAGTTTTGAAACTCGTTCGTATGGATTCTATTAATTATTTTCAATAATATTCAGTAGACGCAAAATTTTGTATTTGCAGCTTGGCGCGAGCCGAGATGAAAAAAAAAAAAATTCAAATGGTCTGCCTCTGGAATATCAGGGTCCTGAACGTCTGCCTCATCGATTTTCTTCGTTTTCATGACAAATTAAAACATCAGTCCAAGAGGCAGACATGTGCGCATAATATAAAAAATAAAAAAAATAAAATAAAAATGTTTTATTTCAGACTAAGAATTGCCCATATTTTGTTAGTAGCACAAGCTTACATCTAATATTAGTATAATCATATAAAACAAACAAAGAATTATTAATTGGATCGGTTCACCGATCCACACCTCTCACATGCAGATCGATGAAACGACCGAGGATAGCTGTATCCATCCGATCAGCGATCATCTTCAAGATTCTGTTCGGGCTCCCCCGTATTCTGCGCACAACAGACGCGCATAATATAGCACATCTTTTTTTTTAAACATTTTTGGAGCGCTGTCAATAGACAACGCAGAGACACCCCGCTGGCAGACTATTTTTCCGTGGTCCTTCTCATTGTTTTTAATCGAACAATTCAAATCTGCCAAGTGTGCAATTTGTATAGAGTTTTTTAAATAATAAAAATAACTTAAAAAATTGAAATCTACAAAAGTCAGAGCCCTGGATGTCTGCCTCTTCGATTTTTTGTCTTTACAGGATGACTGTGATCATCAGCCCCAGAGGCAGACATGTGCAAATAATATCGCCCACCTTTTTTTTTTTAACATTTTTGAAACGCTGTAAATTGACAACGCAGCGCCATCATGGTGGCAGACGAGGTCCTTTATGTTTCTCAAGGTATCATTATTGCTATTAATAACGTCTGCCATGTGTGCTAATGATATCGAAATTTTGCTCGCCACCTCCCTAACTATTCCCCAACACAGTCGAGTCGATCCATCTCTTTTCTGCTGTCCAATAGAAAGCATACTAAAACAAAAACAAAACAAAAAGCCTATGGCTTACTTGGGATCATTACAATGTATGTGCCTGTGAGCGTCATTTATTTATTTATTTATACTGATCCCCCAATTTCCCCCCAGCTTCTAGCAGTGTTACCAGCGGCGAGTAAGCACCTGCTTCCGGCGCCGTTCCACGACCTGATGACGGACGAGGAGTCGCCCATCGTGCACTACTACCCCATCAACTTCGAGACTGATCTCAACGGCAAGAGGAACGACTGGGAGGCCGTCGTGTTGATACCTTTCATTGACGAAGTTAGTATTATTATGTGCTGATGGTTAGTCTGACAAAGCCCAAAGAATTGCTAAACTTAAGTGGCAGTGGGCGGGGCACATTGCTCGCAGAACCGATGGCCGGTGGGGCCTGCTAGTTGTCGAGTGGCGACCGCGTACCGGAAAGCGCAGCGTGGGTAGGCGTCTCACACGGTGGACCGACGACCTGGTGAAGGCGGCGGGAAAACGTTGGATGAGGGTATGGAGGTGCTACTTGGGAATGTTCCTCCATTGAAAAGGGAAGATCTTCCACCAGGCTATGTGTGAAGCCTGGGGACCGGCCGTGGTCCAACAGTTCTTAGTTAGACCTTCTATATATATCGAATCTCTGTGATTATTTCTCTTGCGCGATTTATTATTATTCTTTCATATGATTATTTCTCTTTGTATGGAGCATATTTCCGTGAGCGACGGTATCGCCATCTGTTGGCATCTTTGCTATAACTTGTGGGTGCTGGACATCTCTAGTAGTTCCCCACAAGGGCAGCGCAGGACCGGTCGTTATGGCGATCCTTGGGGGAGGCCTATGTCCAGCAGTGGACGTCCATCGGCTGAGATTATGATGATGGTTAGTCGCCCATCGTGCACTACTATCCCATCAACTTCGAAACGGATCTCAACGGCAAGCGAAGACGAAGTTAGTATCATTTGTTTTGTAGCTAACGATGACGAGTTCATTACGAAGTCTGTATATCGTTGATCAGGTCTTGGTGAGTGTATATATCGTTGTCTAGTCATAATTGAAGTCCGGGTTGAATTCTGGTTTCTGGTTTCTGGATATGGGACTCTTAGACCATTTAACTAGGGACCAGCCTCGCGTTAGCATATTCCTCTAAGGTACAAGATCAACTGATCAAGTGCATTTACATACAGTTTTATACCTTATCTATCACACCGATACAGCTTATAAATTACAGAAAAATAGCTTCAAACTAGTCATGTGTCACACGAGAATTTCTTTTATGATTTTTAACGATCAAAATTAGAATCTAAAGTAATGGAATAAAATCCAAAGTTGAAGATTTAATGCTCAACGCCACACACACGACACACCAACGCCATCTCTGCACATTTGGGTCGAGTTGGTTTGTGTTTTGTATGAAACAGCAAGTTTTTTTTCGTCATATTAAGGACCCTTTTTCATGAAGGTTATGTTCATATGTTCATTGGATCCAGCTGAAACGATGACCTTGGTTTCTAGACTAACCTGCTGTCGGCGATGTCGCCGTGCTACCAGAGACTGACCGAGGAGGAACTCAAACGTAACTCCCACGGGCCCATGCTGGTCTACAACTGGACTAAGGACGGTCAAGGTTTGTACAACACACGTATTATACACATAAATATCTTCTATACTTATAAAAGAGACCTTCGACTTTACTTCATTTTAGTAATTAGCAATTTGATTGCCTCTGAAATATTTTTCTTTCAAAAACTAAAAAATCTAACTAAATAACTTTTTCAATGAGACAAAGGGCGAAATAGCGAAAAATCAATAAAACCGGTCAAGTGCGAGTCGGGATACTCGCGCACCGAGGGTTCCGTACCACACCACCACAGAACACAACATTATTAAATTAGAAAAAAAAAATTTTTTGTCCGGTACCTTTTGCGCGAGACCGACTCACACTTGGCCGTTTTTTAGTATTTGTTGTTATTTTGTAGAGTATGTTCTATAATCACACTAAGTTTGACGCTTGTATTTATTACCGTTTTTACGATAGAGCATGAAGAAAAAACGTTGATAAAAACTAGTTTCCTGTTGAGAACCCCCCTTAATTTTTAACTTTTCGAAATTTTTATTATTTGTTGACAAATCCGCTGCAATAACGCATAATCTGAGAAAATTTCAACTATGAAGCTATTACGGTTCAAAAGTTACAGCCCTAAATAGGTAGGACAGACGGACGGACGGACGGACAGACGGACGGACAGACGGACGGACGGACAACGTAGGCTTAGTAATCGAAATAGCGAAAAATAAAAAACTGTAAAATTGCAATCGTACTCTACCAAAATAAATGCCACAGTGTTTTTTTTTTTTCACGATTTCAATATTGGTCCCTTAGAGAAAGTTGCTCATTGTGATGGTCTGATCATCCAGCCAGCCATCCAAATACCGTCAGCATATTAAGGACCCTGTATCTAAACTATTATAAAACTAACAGAAGTGTGTCTGTACATTGAAGATATTTACAAATAAAAGGTTACAATATGGTTTTTAGGCTTCCCTTCTTCTTCTTATCGAGTGGGCAGAGCCCTGGTGTCAGAGTTTTTTCAGACCGCCTTGCGGCCTCTGACGTGGTTTTCATGTAACGACTCCTACCACCAGAGATAGTAGCCGGGACCAACGGCTTAACGTGCCATCCGAAGCACGGAATCATTTTCCTTTTCAGACAATCAGGTGATTCAGCCTGCAATGTCCTAACCAACTGGGGAAAAACGCACAAAGTGAAATATTGAAGCGCATTGAAGATATTTACAAATAAAAGATTACGATATGGTTTTTAGGCTTCCCTGATACCAAATCACCAATTTTTGGATTTTTTGTCTGTCGGTTTGTTTGTTTGTTTGTTCGAGCATCACGCAAGAACTACTGAACCGATTTTGATATAACTTTTTTTTGTTTGTAACTTGATAGCTTATGATCTGACTTAAAATCTGGTATATAATTTATGTGGACGAAGTCGCGGGTAAAAGCTCGTATTGTATAATCTCAATAAGGACCAGCGCAGGCGCCGGACTACTTCGAAGTGATAGAGGACTGCCACGCCATAGAGCAGTTGATATGGCGCCAGGACCTGATCGTGCCCGCCTCACAGCTCAAGTGGGGCATCCTGCCGAACGCGCGCCGGGATCTACTCTTCCCGGGCTTCCCCACCATGCGACATCTCAAATACCAGGTTATTTACCAATACCACTTGTATTTAGATTAGGCACACATTGATTGTTATGAATTTAATTTTTGTTCGTTCTTCTTTCTATCCATAATGTATTGATAAATGATGTATGCGGGGTAATTAAGTCAAATGGCTATAACTTTTGGCCGGATATTATACATATACCGGTATGTATTTATCGAAGAAATACGCTTATTCTCAACCTAATGGATAAGAGATTATAGTACAAAACATAACTCCTGGCGCAGTCGGGTAAAAAATAATAGCTATTTGACGTAATTACCCCGCTGACAGAATTGCCATACAAGGTTAACTAAAATTGTGCATGCCACTTTACGGTGAAATATCAGGACTACAGGATGTCTGTATTTTTATGTATCTTCAACGATGTTTAATACCATATTAAGTAAGCAATACAATTTTTAGATTTCTGTTTTATGAACAGAACATAAATCATAGGCCCTGTAACAATTAAAATCTGAGATCAATAGCGGAATGTAAAAAAAGAACTTTAGGAAACTATCAGAATTATATCCACCTAAATAGTCCGTAATAGTACATTACTGCAGCGGCCAGCAACAGAGGCATTGACGGACGAACGTGTAAATGTGGGCCGAGGCGAAGCCGAGGCACACATACGTAAGTCCATCAATGCCTAGTTGTGGCCAAGGCTTGTATAGTACTTTCCTCAAACAATGCGCGGAAATTAAAACACTAAATTTTCTCAAAAAATTCGCGGAAATTAAAACTCTTCAAAATCAATGACGAACAAAGAACAAAAATTTTTTTTTCAATAAACAGCTTTCTATTTGCAAGTCAGTTCGAAATTTAAATAAAACCTTTGATGAGTTACCTCCTTGGTCGCCATGTTTCGGAGAAAAAGATCGTTCCATTTTTAAATTACACGACAGATATGAGTTTAGTATGTAATTTATTTGGCCGCTAAACACGACAGATATGGATTTTCATACAAACATTGCCGGCCGCTGCGCGCATGTATTTGGCCAGTACAGCAATTTCGATTTATCTCGAAGAAGGTTGTCAAAATAATGCTCACATTTCCAAGCATGTTTGAGAAAACATAATTTTACTATAATTCAGAGTATTTCTCTCCTAGGTGATCTGAGTGTAAATGAAAACCATAGATTTATCATTAAGTCTTCGAACTGTTTTGTATGTGTGTTTCTGTCCACAGACAAGTCTAAAGAAGTGCAAAGTGAAAGTGTTCGACCAGCCATCTCGCAACGAGAACATGATAGTGGAACTGATAAACGAGAACCAAGCACAGCTGACTATAGAGCGAGCACAGCAGTTGCTGGGCAAGATCATATGGGTCGGGTGGCCACATCTCACCAGGGCCAAGTGAGTTTACCTGCATTACTGTCATTTCTAGTCATTATAAAGGTTTTTAAACATGATAGTGGAACTGATAAACGAGAACCAAGCACAGCTGACTATAGAGCGAGCACAGCAGTTGCTGGGCAAGATCATATGGGTCGGGTGGCCCCATCTCACCAGGGCCAAGTGAGTTTACCTGCATTACTGTCATTTCTAGTCATTATAAAGGTTTTTAAACATGATAGTGGAACTGATAAACGAGAACCAAGCACAGCTGACTATAGAGCGAGCACAGCAGTTGCTGGGCAAGATCATATGGGTCGGGTGGCCCCATCTCACCAGGGCCAAGTGAGTTTACCTGCATTACTGTCATTTCTAGTCATTATAAAGGTTTTTAAACATGATAGTGGAACTGATAAACGAGAACCAAGCACAGCTGACTATAGAGCGAGCACAGCAGTTGCTGGGCAAGATCATATGGGTCGGGTGGCCCCATCTCACCAGGGCCAAGTGAGTTTACCTGCATTACTGTCATTTCTAGTCATTATAAAGGTTTTTAAACATGATAGTGGAACTGATAAACGAGAACCAAGCACAGCTGACTATAGAGCGAGCACAGCAGTTGCTGGGCAAGATCATATGGGTCGGGTGGCCCCATCTCACCAGGGCCAAGTGAGTTTACCTGCATTACTGTCATTTCTAGTCATTATAAAGGTTTTTAAACATGATAGTGGAACTGACAAACGAGAACCAAGCACAGCTGACTATAGAGCGAGCACAGCAGTTGCTGGGCAAGATCATATGGGTCGGGTGGCCCCATCTCACCAGGGCCAAGTAAGTTTACCTGCATTACTGTCATTTCTAGTCATTATAAAGGTTTTTAAACATGATAGTGGAACTGATAAACGAGAACCAAGCACAGCTGACTATAGAGCGAGCACAGCAGTTGCTGGGCAAGATCATATGGGTCGGGTGGCCACATCTCACCAGGGCCAAGTGAGTTTACCTGTATTATTGTCATTCCTAGTCAATATAAAGGTTTTTAAACATGATAGTCGAACTGACAAACGAGAACCAAGCACAGCTGACTATAGAGCGAGCTCAGCAGTTGCTGGGCAAGGTCATATGGGTCGGGTGGCCCCATCTCACCAGGGCCAAGTGAGTTTACCTGTATTATTGTCATTCCTAGTCATTATAAAGGTTTTTAAACATGATAGTGGAACTGATAAACGAGGACCAAGCACAGCTGACTATAGAGCGAGCTCAGCAGTTGCTGGGCAAGGTCATATGGGTCGGGTGGCCCCATCTCACCAGGGCCAAGTGAATTTACCTGTATTACTGTCATTCCTAATCAATATAAAGGTTTTTAAACATGATAGTAGAACTGATAAACGAGAACGCAGCTGACTACGGGAAAAAAAGCCGCGGAGGTCCAGTGGCGAGTAACCTTGCATGCCTGCAGGAGGCGATGGTTCGATCTCCGTCCAGGCCGACTCGTACCAATGAGTTTTTCGGAATTTATTTACGATTTGTAAAACCACAGGGTTTTCAGTAAAGGAAAATATCGTGAAGAAACCTGCATGCTTCAATCTCGAGGCATGTATTGTACCCACTGTCCATTACAAGTGGCGACGGGCTCACTCCCCGTCACACTGGACAGAGTTTCGGTACAACTAATGAATCGTGGATGTTCTCAGAATATCTCTGACTATCCCCTCGCTCGATAAATATAGTCATGAGTAGTCGTATGCAATGCACCTGTGCGAAAATCCTTACCCGTTTCCCCCAGTGCTCATGATTTGTTGCGCGACCAGTAATTGCGTGTTAAAAACTTTTTAGGGTAATATCAGTGTCACACGAAAAGATGCGGTTTCACCACTTGAGTAAACCGAACAATGACGGGGGACAGAAGTTCACGACGGAGGCCAACCACGGGAACCTGCATAAACAGTGGATTTCCGAACGCTCCACCATTATTGAACAGTGAGTAATTAGTTCTCCCTTACTCAGGATCATACATTAGCCCAATCATTTTACGGAGTTTTGTTAGGAGGGGTCTGGAATAATTACCAATGGGACTTTTAAACTGTAACCGGCACCATTTAGTGACAAAAAGACTATCTGAAAACATATTTAAAAAAATTCGCTAAGAAATCAAAATTGTATCTCCCAGAACGCTTTTAACTTAATAATATTACCAAACAAAATGCACTGTCACTGGCCTCGATTCGGACTTTGCCACGACTTAACTTAACTACATGTATTCCTGTCACTTTCTAAAATAAGATTAAGAAAAGAGACAGAAAACCAACAGCTGACTTTAGTGCTGTCAAAGTGACGTTACACGCCCAAAAAACGCTTTAAATAAGATGGCGTACATTATGATGGCCTCTTATTTTGAGCGTGTAACGTCACTTTGACACTAATACATTTAGTTAAGTTAAGTCGTGGCACAGTCCGAATCGGTACCATTGTCATTTTAATTAGATTTAACAAACATAGAAATTTTAAAAATGAGGTATGATCAGAAGATAATATTAATGTTTTTTTTCAAAGCCTTCTAAGCAGACAAAAATATTAACGCCATGTTTGAAGTATTTAAAATGTAGTAAATTAGTAAAGTCTTTAAAATGAAAAAAAAAAAAAAATTATCAACAGCTTTTTGAAATCTGTTTCATTTCTTCCTTTCTTTTCGTGTTGAACTATTGTTCAACGAAGATGTTCCTATATTTTAGCCACCACAACGTTGATAGCGTCAGGTATTTCTTTACTTGAAGTCCGTTCCCACTAAAGCGATTGAGAGAAATATAAATATATTTCTGTGAATAGTCTACTCAACAAAGTGTTGTAGCGTGCGTGAGCTGGGACCTTAGCGATTTCTACTGAAAGTTGTTCAGGGTTCTTAGGAAGTAAACATACTAAAAGTCCCCTTCTCTAGGAGTCCCGCCGGAGTGGGGGGAGGGGGTTAAAGTTCTCACTTTTGGGTTTTTCACGAATATATCCAAAACGGTGCGTCGTAGAGAAAAGTGGTCTCCTAATTAATAAAATTATATAAAATTCTCTACACCTTTTATTCTATACACTTTTTCCTATTTCCCAATAGTTTTCGAGCTACACGCTCCGGAAAAGTAAAAATTATTGTGTTTCAGCGCGATGAGCATTTCCTAAACATCTTTTGAACCGTAATAGCTATATTGTTAAAATTTTCACAAAACTAGCGTTACTATGGTGGATGTGCTAAGAAATAATAAAAAAGTCAAAAAGTTAAAAATAAAGGGGGGTCCTACACAAGAAACTAGTTTTTATCAACGTTTTTTTTCTTCTCGCTCTGTCGTAAAAACGGTAATACATACAAGCGTCAAACTTGGTGTGATTATAGAGCAGATTCTACAGTATAACAACAAATAATAAAAACCGGTCAAGTGTGTGTCGGTCTTGCGCTAAAGGTCCCAGAGCAAACAACATGACACACGTCTCTCCGTATTACATGTTACGAGACGGATGTTAAGTATGAATGTAGATGGCTGTGGTAGGAGAGGAAGGCCGAAGAAAAGATGGATGGATTATGTGTAAATAAATAAAACCAGTCAAAGTGTTATTTGGGCTACTCTTGCACCGAGGGTTCCGTAATTCCGTACCACACCACCACACAACAAATTAACTTTAAAAAAAGTTTTGTTTACTCCGGGATCTTTAGCGCGGGACTGACTCACACTTGGCCGATTTTTATTATTTGTTGTTATACTGTAAAATTTGTTCTATAATCACACCAAGTTTGATGCTTGTATGTATTACCGTTTTTACGATAGAGCGAGAAGAAAAAAACGTTGATAAAAACTAGCTTCTTGTGTAGGACACCCGTTAATTTTTAACTTTTTGACTTTTTTTATCATTTCTTAGCACATCCGCCATAGTAACGCTGGTTTAGTGAAAATTTCAACTATATGGCTATTACGGTTCAAAAGATGTTCAGGAAATGATCATCGCGCTGAAAAACAGTAATTTTTACTTTTCCGGAGCGTGTAGCTCGAAAACTATTGGGAAATAGGAAAAAATGTATAGAATAAAAGGTGTAGAGAATATTATATAATTTAATTACAAGACAATTTTACTCTACGACGCACCGTTTTGGATATATTCGTGAAAAACCCAAAAGTGAGAACTTTAAACCCCTCCCCCCACTCCGGCGGGACTCCTAGAGGAGGGGACTTTTAGTATGTTTACTCCCTAAGAACCCTGAACAACTTTCAGTAGAAATCGCTTAGGTCCCAGCTCACGCACGCTACACCCCCTTATGAGCCATTTATTGAGTGAACCTACCTTGGCCCAGTGCAGATTAGTGGAAAGAAATCAACCAATCGCTCGAGGATCAGTGGAAACTAGTCCTGGAGTGCGATTTTTGAATCTCATTCGCTGAGTTCAGCAGTTGTAAATGTCAAACTAACTTTGGAGATATGCATCTTTCTAATTCTGATTTGACTTTCAAAAATCATACTTCAGGAGTGCGATTTTTGAAAGTCAAATCAGAAATCTCCGTAGTTATTTTGACATTTACAACGGCTGAACTCACCGAATGAGTTTCAAAAATCGCACTCCAAGTCTTTCAATCTCCCGTTGGCTTTAATTTTCCATACATCACACCAAACTGAACCGGACGCTTTACGTAGTTCTCTCGTAAATTGTCCATAGTAAGAAACAGTAGTTGCTGCCTGAATATAGTAAAATAGTAAATTCAATAAAAAGATGGTTGGGAGTGTATTTATTGAAATTGTTTTTCTTTTTTCAGCAACATGAATCGTCTTGGAATAGAATTAGGAGACGTTAAAATTATCATACACGCTGTCAATCTAAAAGGTAAAATTTTCTTTTTCTATTTGATACTATTTTGCTTTATTTATAACTTTCGATCCATTCAATCTCAATTATTTGTTGTATATCGTCATCATCAACTTCGTTAGTTTTCTGTTGGCGTTTTTGAACCCTCTTCGGTTTAGGCGAGGTTTTTATAAATTGCAATCTAAACTATTATAAAACTGTAACACAAATGTGTCTGTACATTGAAGATATTTACAAAAAAAAATTACGACATGGTTTTTTCCTGTCCCTGATTCCAAATCACCAATGCTCCCAACCTGATTCCAATTTTTTTGTCTGTCTGTTTGTTTGTTTATTTGTTTGGGTGTTTGTTTGTTCGAGTATCACGCAAAAACTACTGAACCGATTTTGATGAAACTTTTTTTGTTTGATAGCTTATCATCTGACTTAAAATCTGGTATATAATTTATGCGGACGAAGTCGCGGGTAAAAGCTCGTTGGTTTATAAAGTCATGTATTGTATATCCTTCGAAACAAATGTAGACTTTTCCATCTTCTTGGCCATTTTTAAAAGCTTTTTAGTCCGTAAGTTTTCCTAAAATGAATAAAATAAAATAAATAATAATATTGTTATTAATTGAAGACTAATTGACAGCAGTTGTTTTTCTATCAAATGGATGTTTAGGCCATGACAGACGCGCTGTAAATCATATAATCTGCGCCCGCGGCATGACAGCGCGATAAAGCGCTATCGTGCCCTAGCTCTCTTTCTTTTTGCGCGCGAACGAACGAGTTAGCAGGCGCGATAAAACGTTTATCGAGGCGTTATGCCGCGGGCGCTTAAGATAGTACGGAAAGGAATTTTCCATAAATTACCTCTAGATCGATTTTAGTTGACCCTAGCCAGTCCATCCATTTCATGGAAATTGTTTCTATCACGTTAGATCTCTTAGGCCCACTTGCGCCAAATGCAGGGTTAAATTGCGTAGCCCCGTTTTTAGTAGCACCGACCTAAAGTTTTGTCGTTAGGTCTACTCTCATAGTAAAGGAGTAAATGGGTTAGTTCATGCGTACCCAATGTGGTTTAGTGAACATCATAAACGCATCAGGATTTCAGATGATCCGCGATTTTGTCCGCGTGGATTTCGGAAAACTTCAACCTGAACTTCAACACCTTGTTGCACCCCTTAGGCCCACTTGCGCCAAAATGCTGGGTTATATTGCGTAACCCCGTGTTTAGTAGCACTGACCTAAAGTGTTATCGAAGATTGTCTTGCGCCAATGAAAACTAGTTCATAGTTAACTAACCTGACAGTTATCTGTTTTTCGCTGGCATCATCCTAAATGACCATAGAGTTTATGCAATCCGACAAAATATGAAAAGTGAATGATGAATGAACATAATTATGCACGTCTCTTTCACACTGCGTCTCTTTGTATCGGTGCACGTTTCATATAACAATTTTTTGCTAGAGAGTTGCGCAAGCCTACAACAAAACTGTAAAAACAGCTGTTGCTTCAATTTTGACCTTTAGCCTATTTAGCACGTAGTTTAGTAACTTAAACCTAGCATATTGGCGGTTTAAATATAACACAGGTTTAGCCCCTAAAACAGAATGGTGCAAGACATAATTATAATTTAACTCCAAAGTAGCGTCTACTTCTGAGTTAATAACGATAACCCTGCCTGGCGCAAGCGGGCCTTAGGCCCCCTTGCGCCAAAATGCTGGGTTATATTGCGTAACCCCGTGTTTAGTAGCACTGACCTAAAGTGTTATCGAAGATTGTCATGCGCCAATGAAAACTAGTTCATAGTTAACTAACCTGACAGTTCTCTATTTTTCGCTGGCTACATCCTAAATGACCATAGAGTTTATGTAATCCAACAAAATATGAAAAGTGAATGATGAACGAACATAAATATTCGCTTCTCTTTCACACTGTATTTCTTTGTGTTTGTCTGTCTCATTTGTTGTATTTTGGCAAGGACATTTCGTTTTCATCGTTTCATTCAGTTATCAAAGATAATGTAACTCACTACGTTTTAAGAGCCGGGACTTCCATACTAAAAACTGGTCGTGGCAGATTATCCAGAATGAAACGTATGCAACTGTTCAAAGGAATTAAATGGTGTCGGTGCACGTTTCATATAAAATTTTTTTGTTAGAGAGTTGCGCGAGCCTACCACAAGACTGTAAAAACAGTTGTTGCCAATTTTGATATTTAGCCTATTTAGCGCGGAGTTTGGTGACTTAAACCTACCACATCGGCGGTTTAAATATAACACAAGCTTAGCCCCTAAAACAGGACGGTGCAAGACATAATTATAATTTAATTCCGAATTAGCGTCTAGTTCTGAGTTAATGACGATAACCCTGCCTGGCGCCAGCGGGCCTTAGAGTACCATTCTTTGCAAGACCGTGATTTGGAATCACGTATAATCTAGCAAGACCGACCGTAAACTTTTTGTCATTTTTAGTTTCTGTCACTATTTTATCTACTCTTTATTTGGCCAAGCTTAAACGAATTATTAAGTTAAAAGAATCTTGCAGTAATTGAAATTAATTTACCTTCAACAGGCTACAAATACGTGATAGAGGACGGCAACCAGATAGCGATAGAGTACGAGTGGTGTTCCGTGGCGTGCGGGTACGCGCTGCAGGCCGTGGTCGAGCACGTGCAGCACGCGGCGCGCGAGGGCGGCAGGTTCAGCGCGCCCGGCGACGCGCTCGCGCCCGGCGACCACGTCGCGCTGCTCACCGGAGGCCAGTACTACGGCTGTGTGGCCACGGTGAGCGATGAGCCTCGCTGTACTAGTGTGAGCACGCGCAGCACGCGGCGCGCGAGGGCGGCAGGTTCAGCGCGCCCGGCGACGCGCTCGCGCCCGGCGACCACGTCGCGCTGCTCACCGGAGGCCAGTACTACGGCTGTGTGGCCACGGTGAGCGATGAGCCTCGCTGTACTAGTGTGAGCACGCGCAGCACGCGGCGCGCGAGGGCGGCAGGTTCAGCGCGCCCGGCGACGCGCTCGCGCCCGGCGACCACGTCGCGCTGCTCACCGGAGGCCAGTACTACGGCTGTGTGGCCACGGTGAGCGATGAGCCTCGCTGTACTAGTGTGAGCACGCGCAGCACGCGGCGCGCGAGGGCGGCAGGTTCAGCGCGCCCGGCGACGCGCTCGCGCCCGGCGACCACGTCGCGCTGCTCACCGGAGGCCAGTACTACGGCTGTGTGGCCACGGTGAGCGATGAGCTGAGCTGTACTAGTGTGAGCACGCGCAGCACGCGGCGCGCGAGGGCGGCAGGTTCAGCGCGCCCGGCGACGCGCTCGCGCCCGGCGACCACGTCGCGCTGCTCACCGGAGGCCAGTACTACGGCTGTGTGGCCACGGTGAGCGATGAGCCTCGCTGTACTAGTGTGAGCACGCGCAGCACGCGGCGCGCGAGGGCGGCAGGTTCAGCGCGCCCGGCGACGCGCTCGCGCCCGGCGACCACGTCGCGCTGCTCACCGGAGGCCAGTACTACGGCTGTGTGGCCACGGTGAGCGATGAGCCTCGCTGTACTAGTGTGAGCACGCGCAGCACGCGGCGCGCGAGGGCGGCAGGTTCAGCGCGCCCGGCGACGCGCTCGCGCCCGGCGACCACGTCGCGCTGCTCACCGGAGGCCAGTACTACGGCTGTGTGGCCACGGTGAGCGATGAGCCTCGCTGTACTAGTGTGAGCACGCGCAGCACGCGGCGCGCGAGGGCGGCAGGTTCAGCGCGCCCGGCGACGCGCTCGCGCCCGGCGACCACGTCGCGCTGCTCACCGGAGGCCAGTACTACGGCTGTGTGGCCACGGTGAGCGATGAGCCTCGCTGTACTAGTGTGAGCACGCGCAGCACGCGGCGCGCGAGGGCGGCAGGTTCAGCGCGCCCGGCGACGCGCTCGCGCCCGGCGACCACGTCGCGCTGCTCACCGGAGGCCAGTACTACGGCTGTGTGGCCACGGTGAGCGATGAGCCTCGCTGTACTAGTGTGAGCACGCGCAGCACGCGGCGCGCGAGGGCGGCAGGTTCAGCGCGCCCGGCGACGCGCTCGCGCCCGGCGACCACGTCGCGCTGCTCACCGGAGGCCAGTACTACGGCTGTGTGGCCACGGTGAGCGATGAGCCTCGCTGTACTAGTGTGAGCACGCGCAGCACGCGGCGCGCGAGGGCGGCAGGTTCAGCGCGCCCGGCGACGCGCTCGCGCCCGGCGACCACGTCGCGCTGCTCACCGGAGGCCAGTACTACGGCTGTGTGGCCACGGTGAGCGATGAGCCTCGCTGTACTAGTGTGAGCACGCGCAGCACGCGGCGCGCGAGGGCGGCAGGTTCAGCGCGCCCGGCGACGCGCTCGCGCCCGGCGACCACGTCGCGCTGCTCACCGGAGGCCAGTACTACGGCTGTGTGGCCACGGTGAGCGATGAGCCTCGCTGTACTAGTGTGAGCACGCGCAGCACGCGGCGCGCGAGGGCGGCAGGTTCAGCGCGCCCGGCGACGCGCTCGCGCCCGGCGACCACGTCGCGCTGCTCACCGGAGGCCAGTACTACGGCTGTGTGGCCACGGTGAGCGATGAGCTGAGCTGTACTAGTGTGAGCACGCGCAGCACGCGGCGCGCGAGGGCGGCAGGTTCAGCGCGCCCGGCGACGCGCTCGCGCCCGGCGACCACGTCGCGCTGCTCACCGGAGGCCAGTACTACGGCTGTGTGGCCACGGTGAGCGATGAGCTGAGCTGTACTAGTGTGAGCACGCGCAGCACGCGGCGCGCGAGGGCGGCAGGTTCAGCGCGCCCGGCGACGCGCTCGCGCCCGGCGACCACGTCGCGCTGCTCACCGGAGGCCAGTACTACGGCTGTGTGGCCACGGTGAGCGATGAGCCTCGCTGTACTAGTGTGAGCACGCGCAGCACGCGGCGCGCGAGGGCGGCAGGTTCAGCGCGCCCGGCGACGCGCTCGCGCCCGGCGACCACGTCGCGCTGCTCACCGGAGGCCAGTACTACGGCTGTGTGGCCACGGTGAGCGATGAGCCTCGCTGTACTAGTGTGAGCACGCGCAGCACGCGGCGCGCGAGGGCGGCAGGTTCAGCGCGCCCGGCGACGCGCTCGCGCCCGGCGACCACGTCGCGCTGCTCACCGGAGGCCAGTACTACGGCTGTGTGGCCACGGTGAGCGATGAGCCTCGCTGTACTAGTGTGAGCACGCGCAGCACGCGGCGCGCGAGGGCGGCAGGTTCAGCGCGCCCGGCGACGCGCTCGCGCCCGGCGACCACGTCGCGCTGCTCACCGGAGGCCAGTACTACGGCTGTGTGGCCACGGTGAGCGATGAGCCTCGCTGTACTAGTGTGAGCACGCGCAGCACGCGGCGCGCGAGGGCGGCAGGTTCAGCGCGCCCGGCGACGCGCTCGCGCCCGGCGACCACGTCGCGCTGCTCACCGGAGGCCAGTACTACGGCTGTGTGGCCACGGTGAGCGATGAGCCTCGCTGTACTAGTGTGAGCACGCGCAGCACGCGGCGCGCGAGGGCGGCAGGTTCAGCGCGCCCGGCGACGCGCTCGCGCCCGGCGACCACGTCGCGCTGCTCACCGGAGGCCAGTACTACGGCTGTGTGGCCACGGTGAGCGATGAGCCTCGCTGTACTAGTGTGAGCACGCGCAGCACGCGGCGCGCGAGGGCGGCAGGTTCAGCGCGCCCGGCGACGCGCTCGCGCCCGGCGACCACGTCGCGCTGCTCACCGGAGGCCAGTACTACGGCTGTGTGGCCACGGTGAGCGATGAGCCTCGCTGTACTAGTGTGAGCACGCGCAGCACGCGGCGCGCGAGGGCGGCAGGTTCAGCGCGCCCGGCGACGCGCTCGCGCCCGGCGACCACGTCGCGCTGCTCACCGGAGGCCAGTACTACGGCTGTGTGGCCACGGTGAGCGATGAGCCTCGCTGTACTAGTGTGAGCACGCGCAGCACGCGGCGCGCGAGGGCGGCAGGTTCAGCGCGCCCGGCGACGCGCTCGCGCCCGGCGACCACGTCGCGCTGCTCACCGGAGGCCAGTACTACGGCTGTGTGGCCACGGTGAGCGATGAGCTGAGCTGTACTAGTGTGAGCACGCGCAGCACGCGGCGCGCGAGGGCGGCAGGTTCAGCGCGCCCGGCGACGCGCTCGCGCCCGGCGACCACGTCGCGCTGCTCACCGGAGGCCAGTACTACGGCTGTGTGGCCACGGTGAGCGATGAGCTGAGCTGTACTAGTGTGAGCACGCGCAGCACGCGGCGCGCGAGGGCGGCAGGTTCAGCGCGCCCGGCGACGCGCTCGCGCCCGGCGACCACGTCGCGCTGCTCACCGGAGGCCAGTACTACGGCTGTGTGGCCACGGTGAGCGATGAGCCTCGCTGTACTAGTGTGAGCACGCGCAGCACGCGGCGCGCGAGGGCGGCAGGTTCAGCGCGCCCGGCGACGCGCTCGCGCCCGGCGACCACGTCGCGCTGCTCACCGGAGGCCAGTACTACGGCTGTGTGGCCACGGTGAGCGATGAGCCTCGCTGTACTAGTGTGAGCACGCGCAGCACGCGGCGCGCGAGGGCGGCAGGTTCAGCGCGCCCGGCGACGCGCTCGCGCCCGGCGACCACGTCGCGCTGCTCACCGGAGGCCAGTACTACGGCTGTGTGGCCACGGTGAGCGATGAGCCTCGCTGTACTAGTGTGAGCACGCGCAGCACGCGGCGCGCGAGGGCGGCAGGTTCAGCGCGCCCGGCGACGCGCTCGCGCCCGGCGACCACGTCGCGCTGCTCACCGGAGGCCAGTACTACGGCTGTGTGGCCACGGTGAGCGATGAGCCTCGCTGTACTAGTGTGAGCACGCGCAGCACGCGGCGCGCGAGGGCGGCAGGTTCAGCGCGCCCGGCGACGCGCTCGCGCCCGGCGACCACGTCGCGCTGCTCACCGGAGGCCAGTACTACGGCTGTGTGGCCACGGTGAGCGATGAGCCTCGCTGTACTAGTGTGAGCACGCGCAGCACGCGGCGCGCGAGGGCGGCAGGTTCAGCGCGCCCGGCGACGCGCTCGCGCCCGGCGACCACGTCGCGCTGCTCACCGGAGGCCAGTACTACGGCTGTGTGGCCACGGTGAGCGATGAGCCTCGCTGTACTAGTGTGAGCACGCGCAGCACGCGGCGCGCGAGGGCGGCAGGTTCAGCGCGCCCGGCGACGCGCTCGCGCCCGGCGACCACGTCGCGCTGCTCACCGGAGGCCAGTACTACGGCTGTGTGGCCACGGTGAGCGATGAGCCTCGCTGTACTAGTGTGAGCACGCGCAGCACGCGGCGCGCGAGGGCGGCAGGTTCAGCGCGCCCGGCGACGCGCTCGCGCCCGGCGACCACGTCGCGCTGCTCACCGGAGGCCAGTACTACGGCTGTGTGGCCACGGTGAGCGATGAGCCTCGCTGTACTAGTGTGAGCACGCGCAGCACGCGGCGCGCGAGGGCGGCAGGTTCAGCGCGCCCGGCGACGCGCTCGCGCCCGGCGACCACGTCGCGCTGCTCACCGGAGGCCAGTACTACGGCTGTGTGGCCACGGTGAGCGATGAGCTGAGCTGTACTAGTGTGAGCACGCGCAGCACGCGGCGCGCGAGGGCGGCAGGTTCAGCGCGCCCGGCGACGCGCTCGCGCCCGGCGACCACGTCGCGCTGCTCACCGGAGGCCAGTACTACGGCTGTGTGGCCACGGTGAGCGATGAGCCTCGCTGTACTAGTGTGAGCACGCGCAGCACGCGGCGCGCGAGGGCGGCAGGTTCAGCGCGCCCGGCGACGCGCTCGCGCCCGGCGACCACGTCGCGCTGCTCACCGGAGGCCAGTACTACGGCTGTGTGGCCACGGTGAGCGATGAGCTGAGCTGTACTAGTGTGAGCACGCGCAGCACGCGGCGCGCGAGGGCGGCAGGTTCAGCGCGCCCGGCGACGCGCTCGCGCCCGGCGACCACGTCGCGCTGCTCACCGGAGGCCAGTACTACGGCTGTGTGGCCACGGTGAGCGATGAGCCTCGCTGTACTAGTGTGAGCACGCGCAGCACGCGGCGCGCGAGGGCGGCAGGTTCAGCGCGCCCGGCGACGCGCTCGCGCCCGGCGACCACGTCGCGCTGCTCACCGGAGGCCAGTACTACGGCTGTGTGGCCACGGTGAGCGATGAGCTGAGCTGTACTAGTGTGAGCACGCGCAGCACGCGGCGCGCGAGGGCGGCAGGTTCAGCGCGCCCGGCGACGCGCTCGCGCCCGGCGACCACGTCGCGCTGCTCACCGGAGGCCAGTACTACGGCTGTGTGGCCACGGTGAGCGATGAGCCTCGCTGTACTAGTGTGAGCACGCGCAGCACGCGGCGCGCGAGGGCGGCAGGTTCAGCGCGCCCGGCGACGCGCTCGCGCCCGGCGACCACGTCGCGCTGCTCACCGGAGGCCAGTACTACGGCTGTGTGGCCACGGTGAGCGATGAGCCTCGCTGTACTAGTGTGAGCACGCGCAGCACGCGGCGCGCGAGGGCGGCAGGTTCAGCGCGCCCGGCGACGCGCTCGCGCCCGGCGACCACGTCGCGCTGCTCACCGGAGGCCAGTACTACGGCTGTGTGGCCACGGTGAGCGATGAGCTGAGCTGTACTAGTGTGAGCACGCGCAGCACGCGGCGCGCGAGGGCGGCAGGTTCAGCGCGCCCGGCGACGCGCTCGCGCCCGGCGACCACGTCGCGCTGCTCACCGGAGGCCAGTACTACGGCTGTGTGGCCACGGTGAGCGATGAGCTGAGCTGTACTAGTGTGAGCACGCGCAGCACGCGGCGCGCGAGGGCGGCAGGTTCAGCGCGCCCGGCGACGCGCTCGCGCCCGGCGACCACGTCGCGCTGCTCACCGGAGGCCAGTACTACGGCTGTGTGGCCACGGTGAGCGATGAGCTGAGCTGTACTAGTGTGAGCACGCGCAGCACGCGGCGCGCGAGGGCGGCAGGTTCAGCGCGCCCGGCGACGCGCTCGCGCCCGGCGACCACGTCGCGCTGCTCACCGGAGGCCAGTACTACGGCTGTGTGGCCACGGTGAGCGATGAGCCTCGCTGTACTAGTGTGAGCACGCGCAGCACGCGGCGCGCGAGGGCGGCAGGTTCAGCGCGCCCGGCGACGCGCTCGCGCCCGGCGACCACGTCGCGCTGCTCACCGGAGGCCAGTACTACGGCTGTGTGGCCACGGTGAGCGATGAGCCTCGCTGTACTAGTGTGAGCACGCGCAGCACGCGGCGCGCGAGGGCGGCAGGTTCAGCGCGCCCGGCGACGCGCTCGCGCCCGGCGACCACGTCGCGCTGCTCACCGGAGGCCAGTACTACGGCTGTGTGGCCACGGTGAGCGATGAGCCTCGCTGTACTAGTGTGAGCACGCGCAGCACGCGGCGCGCGAGGGCGGCAGGTTCAGCGCGCCCGGCGACGCGCTCGCGCCCGGCGACCACGTCGCGCTGCTCACCGGAGGCCAGTACTACGGCTGTGTGGCCACGGTGAGCGATGAGCCTCGCTGTACTAGTGTGAGCACGCGCAGCACGCGGCGCGCGAGGGCGGCAGGTTCAGCGCGCCCGGCGACGCGCTCGCGCCCGGCGACCACGTCGCGCTGCTCACCGGAGGCCAGTACTACGGCTGTGTGGCCACGGTGAGCGATGAGCCTCGCTGTACTAGTGTGAGCACGCGCAGCACGCGGCGCGCGAGGGCGGCAGGTTCAGCGCGCCCGGCGACGCGCTCGCGCCCGGCGACCACGTCGCGCTGCTCACCGGAGGCCAGTACTACGGCTGTGTGGCCACGGTGAGCGATGAGCTGAGCTGTACTAGTGTGAGCACGCGCAGCACGCGGCGCGCGAGGGCGGCAGGTTCAGCGCGCCCGGCGACGCGCTCGCGCCCGGCGACCACGTCGCGCTGCTCACCGGAGGCCAGTACTACGGCTGTGTGGCCACGGTGAGCGATGAGCCTCGCTGTACTAGTGTGAGCACGCGCAGCACGCGGCGCGCGAGGGCGGCAGGTTCAGCGCGCCCGGCGACGCGCTCGCGCCCGGCGACCACGTCGCGCTGCTCACCGGAGGCCAGTACTACGGCTGTGTGGCCACGGTGAGCGATGAGCCTCGCTGTACTAGTGTGAGCACGCGCAGCACGCGGCGCGCGAGGGCGGCAGGTTCAGCGCGCCCGGCGACGCGCTCGCGCCCGGCGACCACGTCGCGCTGCTCACCGGAGGCCAGTACTACGGCTGTGTGGCCACGGTGAGCGATGAGCTGAGCTGTACTAGTGTGAGCACGCGCAGCACGCGGCGCGCGAGGGCGGCAGGTTCAGCGCGCCCGGCGACGCGCTCGCGCCCGGCGACCACGTCGCGCTGCTCACCGGAGGCCAGTACTACGGCTGTGTGGCCACGGTGAGCGATGAGCCTCGCTGTACTAGTGTGAGCACGCGCAGCACGCGGCGCGCGAGGGCGGCAGGTTCAGCGCGCCCGGCGACGCGCTCGCGCCCGGCGACCACGTCGCGCTGCTCACCGGAGGCCAGTACTACGGCTGTGTGGCCACGGTGAGCGATGAGCCTCGCTGTACTAGTGTGAGCACGCGCAGCACGCGGCGCGCGAGGGCGGCAGGTTCAGCGCGCCCGGCGACGCGCTCGCGCCCGGCGACCACGTCGCGCTGCTCACCGGAGGCCAGTACTACGGCTGTGTGGCCACGGTGAGCGATGAGCTGAGCTGTACTAGTGTGAGCACGCGCAGCACGCGGCGCGCGAGGGCGGCAGGTTCAGCGCGCCCGGCGACGCGCTCGCGCCCGGCGACCACGTCGCGCTGCTCACCGGAGGCCAGTACTACGGCTGTGTGGCCACGGTGAGCGATGAGCCTCGCTGTACTAGTGTGAGCACGCGCAGCACGCGGCGCGCGAGGGCGGCAGGTTCAGCGCGCCCGGCGACGCGCTCGCGCCCGGCGACCACGTCGCGCTGCTCACCGGAGGCCAGTACTACGGCTGTGTGGCCACGGTGAGCGATGAGCCTCGCTGTACTAGTGTGAGCACGCGCAGCACGCGGCGCGCGAGGGCGGCAGGTTCAGCGCGCCCGGCGACGCGCTCGCGCCCGGCGACCACGTCGCGCTGCTCACCGGAGGCCAGTACTACGGCTGTGTGGCCACGGTGAGCGATGAGCCTCGCTGTACTAGTGTGAGCACGCGCAGCACGCGGCGCGCGAGGGCGGCAGGTTCAGCGCGCCCGGCGACGCGCTCGCGCCCGGCGACCACGTCGCGCTGCTCACCGGAGGCCAGTACTACGGCTGTGTGGCCACGGTGAGCGATGAGCTGAGCTGTACTAGTGTGAGCACGCGCAGCACGCGGCGCGCGAGGGCGGCAGGTTCAGCGCGCCCGGCGACGCGCTCGCGCCCGGCGACCACGTCGCGCTGCTCACCGGAGGCCAGTACTACGGCTGTGTGGCCACGGTGAGCGATGAGCTGAGCTGTACTAGTGTGAGCACGCGCAGCACGCGGCGCGCGAGGGCGGCAGGTTCAGCGCGCCCGGCGACGCGCTCGCGCCCGGCGACCACGTCGCGCTGCTCACCGGAGGCCAGTACTACGGCTGTGTGGCCACGGTGAGCGATGAGCCTCGCTGTACTAGTGTGAGCACGCGCAGCACGCGGCGCGCGAGGGCGGCAGGTTCAGCGCGCCCGGCGACGCGCTCGCGCCCGGCGACCACGTCGCGCTGCTCACCGGAGGCCAGTACTACGGCTGTGTGGCCACGGTGAGCGATGAGCCTCGCTGTACTAGTGTGAGCACGCGCAGCACGCGGCGCGCGAGGGCGGCAGGTTCAGCGCGCCCGGCGACGCGCTCGCGCCCGGCGACCACGTCGCGCTGCTCACCGGAGGCCAGTACTACGGCTGTGTGGCCACGGTGAGCGATGAGCCTCGCTGTACTAGTGTGAGCACGCGCAGCACGCGGCGCGCGAGGGCGGCAGGTTCAGCGCGCCCGGCGACGCGCTCGCGCCCGGCGACCACGTCGCGCTGCTCACCGGAGGCCAGTACTACGGCTGTGTGGCCACGGTGAGCGATGAGCATAGCTGTACTAGTGTGAGCACGCGCAGCACGCGGCGCGCGAGGGCGGCAGGTTCAGCGCGCCCGGCGACGCGCTCGCGCCCGGCGACCACGTCGCGCTGCTCACCGGAGGCCAGTACTACGGCTGTGTGGCCACGGTGAGCGATGAGCTGAGCTGTACTAGTGTGAGCACGCGCAGCACGCGGCGCGCGAGGGCGGCAGGTTCAGCGCGCCCGGCGACGCGCTCGCGCCCGGCGACCACGTCGCGCTGCTCACCGGAGGCCAGTACTACGGCTGTGTGGCCACGGTGAGCGATGAGCTGAGCTGTACTAGTGTGAGCACGCGCAGCACGCGGCGCGCGAGGGCGGCAGGTTCAGCGCGCCCGGCGACGCGCTCGCGCCCGGCGACCACGTCGCGCTGCTCACCGGAGGCCAGTACTACGGCTGTGTGGCCACGGTGAGCGATGAGCCTCGCTGTACTAGTGTGAGCACGCGCAGCACGCGGCGCGCGAGGGCGGCAGGTTCAGCGCGCCCGGCGACGCGCTCGCGCCCGGCGACCACGTCGCGCTGCTCACCGGAGGCCAGTACTACGGCTGTGTGGCCACGGTGAGCGATGAGCTGAGCTGTACTAGTGTGAGCACGCGCAGCACGCGGCGCGCGAGGGCGGCAGGTTCAGCGCGCCCGGCGACGCGCTCGCGCCCGGCGACCACGTCGCGCTGCTCACCGGAGGCCAGTACTACGGCTGTGTGGCCACGGTGAGCGATGAGCTGAGCTGTACTAGTGTGAGCACGCGCAGCACGCGGCGCGCGAGGGCGGCAGGTTCAGCGCGCCCGGCGACGCGCTCGCGCCCGGCGACCACGTCGCGCTGCTCACCGGAGGCCAGTACTACGGCTGTGTGGCCACGGTGAGCGATGAGCCTCGCTGTACTAGTGTGAGCACGCGCAGCACGCGGCGCGCGAGGGCGGCAGGTTCAGCGCGCCCGGCGACGCGCTCGCGCCCGGCGACCACGTCGCGCTGCTCACCGGAGGCCAGTACTACGGCTGTGTGGCCACGGTGAGCGATGAGCCTCGCTGTACTAGTGTGAGCACGCGCAGCACGCGGCGCGCGAGGGCGGCAGGTTCAGCGCGCCCGGCGACGCGCTCGCGCCCGGCGACCACGTCGCGCTGCTCACCGGAGGCCAGTACTACGGCTGTGTGGCCACGGTGAGCGATGAGCCTCGCTGTACTAGTGTGAGCACGCGCAGCACGCGGCGCGCGAGGGCGGCAGGTTCAGCGCGCCCGGCGACGCGCTCGCGCCCGGCGACCACGTCGCGCTGCTCACCGGAGGCCAGTACTACGGCTGTGTGGCCACGGTGAGCGATGAGCCTCGCTGTACTAGTGTGAGCACGCGCAGCACGCGGCGCGCGAGGGCGGCAGGTTCAGCGCGCCCGGCGACGCGCTCGCGCCCGGCGACCACGTCGCGCTGCTCACCGGAGGCCAGTACTACGGCTGTGTGGCCACGGTGAGCGATGAGCTGAGCTGTACTAGTGTGAGCACGCGCAGCACGCGGCGCGCGAGGGCGGCAGGTTCAGCGCGCCCGGCGACGCGCTCGCGCCCGGCGACCACGTCGCGCTGCTCACCGGAGGCCAGTACTACGGCTGTGTGGCCACGGTGAGCGATGAGCTGAGCTGTACTAGTGTGAGCACGCGCAGCACGCGGCGCGCGAGGGCGGCAGGTTCAGCGCGCCCGGCGACGCGCTCGCGCCCGGCGACCACGTCGCGCTGCTCACCGGAGGCCAGTACTACGGCTGTGTGGCCACGGTGAGCGATGAGCCTCGCTGTACTAGTGTGAGCACGCGCAGCACGCGGCGCGCGAGGGCGGCAGGTTCAGCGCGCCCGGCGACGCGCTCGCGCCCGGCGACCACGTCGCGCTGCTCACCGGAGGCCAGTACTACGGCTGTGTGGCCACGGTGAGCGATGAGCAGCGCTGTACTAGTGTGAGCACGCGCAGCACGCGGCGCGCGAGGGCGGCAGGTTCAGCGCGCCCGGCGACGCGCTCGCGCCCGGCGACCACGTCGCGCTGCTCACCGGAGGCCAGTACTACGGCTGTGTGGCCACGGTGAGCGATGAGCTGAGCTGTACTAGTGTGAGCACGCGCAGCACGCGGCGCGCGAGGGCGGCAGGTTCAGCGCACCCATTCGCTTTCTAAAGGTCCGCTTTCCCGCAGTCCCGCATCTGTGCGGCCTGGCCTTGAATGTAATATTAAACAACAGATGGTTAAACGTAACGTATCCTCCCTCAGATAGTGGACTCGGAGTCGATCCGCAGCGGGCGCGTCAAGGTGCAGGTGCGCGAGACCACAGAGCCCACGCCCGTCGTGCACGCCACGGCCTCGCTCTACAGGACCGCCAACCACGCGGCCGCCTCCTGCGGTATGTTATTATGACCTACTCTACGCTATTAAGAGGGTTTCGAACCTCCAGTGCTACCCCGAATCGTATATTTTATACAACATTTACAAAAAACAAAAATGTCAACAATGAAATTGTTTTTAAATTGGGTTGTTCTGCAAGAAAATTAGTACTACTTATTGATAAATATAAGTGACAAGCGTAATACCATTTTGAAAACTGTATTCATAGGGCCAACTTTTGATATAAGTTGCCAGGGTAGCGCCATAAATTTTTTATGCAGAGAGTATTCTCAAAGTTGCCAAAGAAAATAATTTTACAGCAGAAGTCTGACGTCTTTAAAAAGTATAAGGGTACTGCGTCCACATCTGGCGAACTCGCCGCGAATGCGCAGCTTGCGCCCCGCTCGCGGCGGCTCGCGAACAGCGCTCGAGCTGCGCGTTTGCATTTTTTCCTTGTGTGTCGCTCGCGAACTGCGCATTCGCGGCGCGTTCGTCAGATGTGGACACACCCTAACACTAATGCTTTTTATCTTTGAACTGAGTCCACTGAAAAGATTATACAGGATTGCGTAACCAGTATTTTCATGAAAAAAATCTACAAAGTAGTAACTACGCTACATCTTAAAAGTTAAAGAGCAGGAGGGTGACGATTTTTTCAAAGTTAAAAAAATTAAAATTACAAAGTCTCGAAAACTATCAAACTAAGAATAATTTTTATATTTTTCCCTGAACATATAAATATGCCGATCTCCTGTTTTCGGCTTGAAGTTGAGTTTTGAGATCTGTACATGGACATGTGATTAGTTGATTACCTTTTTGGTTACGTGGATATATGGTGGCTAATGTAATGATGTTCGTACAGGTATATCGTCGCAGATGCTCTCGCGCATCACGGGCACCATACTGGTGGTGACGGGCGAGCGCAACGACCTGCCCACAGAGACCCAGAACAAGGTCAACGTCGGCTTCAACCTCAAGTTTAACAAGAAGGTACAATCATGTTGCACTATTATAACCTAAACATTTTCTGGCATTTCCTGTTCCGATGATATCTTTTATCATCATCATCATCAGCCTATAAACGTTCCACTGCAGGGCACAAGCCTAGTCCACCACGCATGCCCAATGCGGGTTGGTAGACTTCACATACACATCAGAATTTCTTCTTCTTTGTATGCAGCTTTCCTCACGATGTTTTCCTTCACCGTTTGAGAGCAGTCGGTTTTACGTACATAAGTTAGAAAAACTCATTAGTACATGGCATGTTGTCCGTATCGATATCTTTTATACATGTAAATAAAACAGTTCCATGACTGACTGCCTGACAGACAATGCACAACCTAAACCGGTGAAGATAGAGACATGAAAGGTTTGGCTACAGAGTACGAAGGGGTGCACTTAGAGAGGATTTTTCCAAAATCAATCCTTATCCTTTGAACGATACGACTGACGCGATAATATTGAACCAACGATTGTTTATCTATTGTTATCTTAAACCCGGGTTGCGAGCGGTCTAAGGCCCGCTTGCGCCAGGCAGAGTTATCGTTATTAACTCAGAACTAGACGCTACTTCGGAATTAAATTATAATTATGTCTTGCACCATCCTGTTTTAGGGGCTAAGCTTGTGTTATATTTAAACCACCGATGTGGTAGGTTTAAGTCACTAAACTCCGTGCTAAATAGGCTAAATGTCAAAATTGAGGCAACAGCTGTTTTTACAGTCTTGTTGTAGGCTCGCGCAACTCTCTGAAAAAAATTTTTTATATGAAACTTGCACCGACACCATCAAATTCCTTTGAACAGTTGCATACGTTTCATACATTCTGGATAATCGGTCACGACCAGTTTTTAGTATGGAAGTACCGACTCTTAAAACGTAGTGAGTTACATTATCTTTGATAACATGAATGAAACGATGAAAACGAAATGTCATTGCCAAAATACAACAAATGAGACAGACAAATACAAAGAGATGCAGTGTGAAAGAGACGTGAATATTTATGTTCGTTCATCATTCACTTTTCATATTTTGTCGGATTACATAAACTCTATGGTCATTTAGGATGTTGCCAGCGAAAAACAGAGAACTGTCAGGTTAGTTAACTCTGAACTAGTTTTCATTGGCGCAAGACAATCTTCGATAACACTTTAGGTCAGTGCTACTAAACACGGGGTTACGCAATATAACCCAGCATTTTGGCGCAAGTGGGCCTAAGGGGTGCAACAAGGTGTTGAAGTTCAGGTTGAAGTTTTCCGAAATCCACGCGGACAAAATCGCGGATCATCTGAAATCCTGATGCGTTTATGATGTTCACTAAACCACATTGGGTACGCATGAATTAACCCATTTACTCCTTTACTATGAGAGTAGACCTGTGAACTAGTTGTGTATCCTCTGCTTAGACAATTTAATAGGGACTCGCCTTGCGGTAGCATTTCCCCTCTGCCACGGTATTAGATCAATTAATCTTGCGCATTTACACCCAATTTTATACCTTATCACTAAACGAGACAGCCTATAATAGCGAAACAATAATTTTGAACTTAGAACGTTTGGGGTCCACGAGACTACTTTTCATGATACTTTCAAAATTAGAATCTAAACTTATGAGGAATAAAATCCAAAGTTGCGGATTTCTTGTTACCTCGCCCCCCGCAAAAAGTGGCAGAAATGTTTCTTAGTAGAATGACACGCGTCACTCGTCCCTATTAAATTGTCTAAGATCCTCTGATTTCAATAATGTTGGCGTACAGAATCAAGAAGTATCAGGCTACACGCGCCGCTGCAAGGTCACCAACTCGTGGCTGTACTCGGAGCGATGCTGTGACCTTGTGAAGGCGTACGCGCGTCAGTTCCCCGACCTGTTCGACAAGTTAGCGTACTCGCTTAACAACGACGTCTTCTTCGAAGGAGATCTGTGGCCGGGGCAAGTCGGGTGAGTGACAGAACACAGCTATAAAAGGTCACTCATAAAGTATTCAACAGATCTTTCATTTTCAAAAATGTGTCTAAAGTAACAGTCGCCTTGAACGATACCGAGGAGATTTATCACTCGGTTTTTATTATATTTTCTTTTTCTACTTTCTCGCCTCGACCACGGGTTGCTTTAAATATGCCGCCTCCAAAATTTGGAATGATTTACCACCGCCGATCCGCGGTTCACTTGTTCTGACACTTGCAACCTTCAGAAAGAAATGTCAAAACTGGCTAATTATCAAGCAATCCGAACTAGCGGTAGGTGCAGGCTATCCCCTTATATAATTAATAAGATTTAGATTTTATTTGAACTGTTTTTTATTTGGTTTTTGTGTCTCTTGTTTTTTATTGCTTTTAAGTTTTTTTTTCTTTTTTTCATTACTTTTTGCCTGTTTGTTATATTTATTGTTACTAGTTAATAAGACTTTTATAGTACCCAGTAGATCTCTTTTTTTATATTAAGTTCGGCTGTGACAATAATAGCAGTGGTAGTTGGTCTGACTAACTACCGTATACTGATGTCACAGACCATTTTGTCTTAAATATGTTTACTCTTTTGTGTTTTTTTTTAAGTCTTTTTATGTCCTGACTGTGTAATATATTGTTTTTGTAATGTAAGACAAATAAAGAAATTCTATTCTATTCTATTCTATTCTATATGGTACACACTAAAAAAAATAGGTCCTAAATCTATGAGTACCTATCAAGGTTGACCCATGAATTCTAACACATTCGATCATAAACTCATGCCTCACACTCCAATTGTTGCGGAATATTTTCGCATGAACAAAATAATGGATATTGTGTCTTTTATTAAAAAAATCGGTCCGACAGCGTACACACGGCGACAGATTAACCTAAACATAGTTGAACTCTTATGTTCATGGACATAGGGTATAGGGTTCTATGGGTAAGTTGATCTGTCGCCGTGTGTACACTATACCCTTAAAAATTTTGTTTAAACCGTCGCTTCTATAAATTCTTTCTTCTCCAGTCAAAAGAAGCCTCAAGAGATAGCGCAATGGCTGAAGTCGCAGCCGCACTCTTCAGCGCCGCGCCGGTCATGCGGCTCGGACGCGCTCGAGCCCGAGGAGATGTTCTCGCTGGCTGCCTCGCTCGACAAGCAGCTCGCCGAGCTGCGCGGCAAGGAGAAGAAGGTCACGCTGCACGTCAAGTGGAACCTGCTGTACAAGGTGAGTGGTCCATGCTATGCTCGAAATAGTACATTACTGCAGCGGCCAGCAACTGAAGCATTGATGGACGAACGTGTAAATGTGGGCCGAGGCGAAGCCGAGGCACACATACGTAAGTCCATCAATGCCTAGTTGTGGCCAAGGCTTGTATAGTACTTTTCTCAAATAATGCGCGGAAATTAAAACAGTAAATTTTCTCAAATAATTCGCGGAAATTACAACTCTTTTCAAAATCAATGACGACCAACGAACAACAATTTGTTTTTTTTTCAATAAACAGCTTTCTATTTGCAAGGCAGTTCGAAATTTAAATAAAACCTTTGATGAGTTACCTCCTTGGTCGCCATGTTTCGGAATAAAAAATCGTTCCTTTTTTAAATTACACGACAGGATATGTACGCCAGTAACCTCAGACATAAAAATCGCGTTAGGTCGCAATAAATTGCACGGAGCTGATTTTTTGGGATGTTGTTAGGGTAGATACCAGTAGCATAACACCAATTTTGCAGCTTCGAAAGACTTGTGCTAACCGAGGGGTGCTTAAAAAACCTTGAAATTTTCTGAAATTTTTCAGGGGTTGACTTATAACTTCTAAACCGTGCATCTTACATAAACATTATTTACTACGTTTTTAAAGAAGATAAAATTATCTGTAATTTGAATTTAATTTCAGCTCTGTAAGTTTAGTAAGTCTTGAGATACAATACTTCAAACATTCGCCATTTTTCCCAAAAAGTTCAAAATTGAAGTTTTTTGCGTCTTTCGAACAGGATACCGGCTAAAATACTTATTCTAAGAAGAAAATTATAAGTAATGAAATTGTAAAGCAGCTATTAAGCTTTAATTTAAGTATATTTTGAATCTTGTACAGCCAACATTAACGAAAAATTAAGGAAATTCATTTTTTTTACCGACTTCAAAAAAAGGAGTAGTTTTTTTTTTTAATGTGTGTTCGCGGATAACTTCGTCGTTTATGAACCGATTTTGATGATTCTTTTTTTGTTGGAAAGGAGATATCCCAAGGGTGGTCCCATGATAAGGAAACCAGGATCTGATGATGGATCCCAGAGGAATCGAGGGAAACCTTCGAAAATCGTAGTGCCGACTAGTGCGTTTGTTAATTTGAAGCACTACTGTTAAATCGAACTAATGAATTCACCACTGAAAATTGTGAAATAAATAAAATTTTAACAAAAAATTAAAACCGCCTTCATAAAAACTAAAAAGTTAAAAAATAATATTGCAGCCGATGACTTTTTCGTTCGCATCATAAGAACATTTAATTTGTTTTATACAAGTCGGTGTCAAGCCAAGCCAAAAAACTAATGCAAGCCCTGTCGCGAATCGGCTTGACAGCGACTTCGATAAAACAAATTAATGTTCTTATGATGCGAACGAAAAAGTCATCGGCTGCAATATTATTTTTTAACTTTTTAGTTTTTTTTAAATGGAGCTCCTATTGTCAATTCATATTAATACTGCGCAGTTATCTATTTTTTAATGTTATAAAAATGACATTACATTTATAAATTAGATATTTTAAAGCTGGAATTTCAAACATGCATGAGACTTCTCACTACATTTTCTTGCGGCTCTATCAAATTTTAAGAACGGCTTCCTGATGCGGCCCGTGAGCGTACAGAATTTTATCATTTATTAAGTACGTAGGTACTTATAATTATGTACCATCACCGTTCCGGAGTCATTTATTAAGCCCGCCCCGCTCTTCTGCCCCCCACCGAAGAGGCCTTACATCCCTAAAGAATCTACCACCAAGTGCAGAAGTGGTTGGGGATAGAGAAAGAGCCCATGCACTAACTTGGAGTGATCAAGGAGGTGGCAGGGGCTGACCGCTAACCCTTCTGAAATTCCTATCATGCAAGTGCCAGAAAGCGTGCGGACTGCGGAGGAAGATAATGCTCCTGCTAGAGAGCAGTGCTGAAATGCTCGGCTCTCTGCAATGTTTGTGTTTGTTTGGGAAGACCTGCCTGAATACTACTCCCTTAGCCATGGATGAGAAGCATGAAGGAGATGAATTCGACGAATCTTTACTACTAGATCTGACCACAGAAGAGTCTCCGGAGCCTTAAAAACAGCCCCTTAGTTTGTAATTTATTACAAGAAACAAAAAATAAATTATAATTTTCATTGTAGGTATTGTGTATTTCTTCCACCATCACATCACGTTCAGGTCCCCCAAACTACCACAATAATCTATACTATTATGAAACTGCCTCCGTGGTCTAATGGTTAAGAGCATTGGGCTCTCAACACGGAGGTCGTGGGTTCGATTCCCACGGGACACCTAGTGAAATGTCACTTTGTGCGTTTTTCCCCAGTTGATTAAGACATTGCAGGCTGAATCAATTGATTGTCTGAAAAGAAAGATGATTCCGTGATTCGGATGGCACGTTAAGCCGTCGGTCCCGGCTACTATCACTGGTACAGCACTGGTATAATAGTCGTTACATAAAAACCACGTCAGAGGCCGTAAGGTGGTCTGAAAAAACTCTAACACCAGGGCTCTGCCCACACGATAAGAAGAATTATAAAACTGGTAATGGTTGTTTGTTCGCTCATTACGCGAAAACTACTAAACCGATTGTGATGAAACTTATTGCATTTGAAAGGTTATGATTAGACCGATCTCTAGTATATAATTTATTTTGCTACAATGACGGGTACCCGTGCGGACGAAGTCGTGGGAAAACTCTCGTTTTTATATACTTTTGTAATTAAGTACTAGTTTCCCCGCGACTTCATCCGCACGGGTTCCCAAGTTTTGATCATCGTAGCAAAATAAATGGTATACCAAATTTTAAGTCTAACCTGCAGTCTTTTGCAGACAACAAAAGTTTCATCAAAATCGGTCTTTTAGTTTTCGCGTGATGAGCGAACAAACAAACAAACATTTTCAGTTTAATAATAGCACTAGATTTGCCCACGACTTCGTCCGCACCGTCACTCGTCATGGTAGCGAGATCAAATATATCAGTTTATACGTCTAGTCATAAGGTTTCAAATACAAAAAGTTTAATTAAAATCGGTCTAGTAGTTTTCACGTGATGCGCGAACAAACAAACAAACAAACATTTACAGTTTTATTATAGTATAGATAGATTATTAATTATACTTAATTTCATTTTGGATGATATAAACCATTTCCTACTAAGTTATGTTTTTTTGTCCTTTAAAAAATTCTTGCAATGCCTAAGGCTCCATTTTTTTTAAAACCTATTCCCCTTATATTTAGTTTTTTTCCTGATAACAAAGGAACTAATCACTGTACAGGGTTAAATTTATGCTTAAATTAAAGCTATATAAGAAATTAATTTGGAAAGAACTGCTTTCCAAATTAATTTCTTATAATTTACCTCGTAGAATATCCTGTTCGGAAAACGGCTAAAACTACAATTTTGAACTTTTTGGGAAAAATTGCCAATGTTTAACGTGCTGTATCTCAAGACTTACTTAACTTACAGAGCTGCAATTGAATTAAATTTATAAAAGACATCATTCATCAATGTATGGGCCGTCAGGCCAATTTGTGATATGCATGCATATGCATGTGATAGCTTTTATATACGCATTTTAATATAGACAAATATAATAAAAATACAAACCAATTGCTATAATAGCTACAAATAAAGTCGTTTCGTGTTACAAAATATTTAAAGTAATATGATGACAGCTCGAAGTAATTACAAATAGCGCAGTTAGCAATATAAAAAAGCGATCTTTACTGTAGTAAAACTTCTTGGTTAATGATAGCGTCATCAAGGAGGTAATCCTCAAGGAGGTGAAACTACACATTACTTCCTTTATGGATAGCGCACTCTGAATTTTGCTCTGAAATGGCTCTGAATCAAAGAGTACTTTCTCTGAATTATCCAGTGGAATTATCTGATGTTTTTGTTCGATTCGGCTGCGCTTTAGTTTTTCTGTGTTTTTTTGCTTTATACCTACTTATTAATGAAAGTGTTATACAGTCGTAGGAAGATAGCATTTGTGTTATTATTGTAGCAGTGTTAGTGGTAAAAGGACTGTGGGGTGTTGTGCATACTGAAGGTAGTCTGGAGAGAGTACATATGTTCCTTGGTCTGGTACATGGGTTGGGCACGACACCAGACAAATATTGAGCCTCTTGCTGCATATATCTGGATGATAAATAATTGTTAAAGAAGATGTGGAAAATGAATAATAATTATGTTTTTTAATAAAAACTGTTTTATTTCACCATTTACCTATACTAAAGGCTCCCCCACACAGTTGCGATTTTATCGAGCAATAATATCCCGGCGACTTTGTGACCGCGTCGCATGTCCTACCACACAGGTGCGATTTTGCGATCAGCGTCACGCGTCCGTCCCGCCAATGAGAATGAATAAGTATAGTCTGAGATAGACATACTTTTGGTAACTGTCGCTAGAAAGGCTTTCCTAAAAAGAAAGAGTTCCCTCATATGGAGACATTCCTGGCTTTAGGACCAGATCTTGGTTTAAATGTTAGTTTTGCTATTAAACCCAATCGTGTTCAAAAAATTAGAAGCTAATGCTGTACTGAAAATAAAAATTGTAAAATCGCAGCGATATTATCGCTCGATGAAATCGCACCTGTGTGAGGGGCCTTAATAGAGAATTAGAGAAATAAAACCTAAAAAAAAATTATGTCAATGTCAAGTGGTCAATGTCAAAATATGTCAATCAATTTATTGTCAAGGCCTTCTTTTTTCAAAAAGTTTGTGACTACTTGTTCTGTGTTTTTTTCGCCATTTTTTCACATTTCGTAACTAAAATATCCAAATTCAATTCAAGATATCTTGTTTGTACCATAAAATATAACGTTGAAATAATTAGTTTTAGTAATATGAGTATGCGAACTATTATTCCCATATTTTTATAACGCTGTAGAAAAAGTTGGTAGTACAAAAATGGCCCGAGTTGGTGGTTGTCTTTTAGAAATTTTGTCTTCTTGAACAATTTTTATGTGAAATGCACCATTTAGAAGTTATAAGTCAAAACCTGAAAAAAGTCCGAAAAATTCGAGGTTTTTCGAGCACCACTTGGTTAGCACAGGTCTTTCGAAGCTGCAAATTTGGTTTTATATTACTGGTATCTATCCTAACAACCTCCCAAAAAAGCAGCTCCGTACAATTTATTGCGACCTAAGATGTTTAAAATTACTGGCGTAATGAGTTTACTATGTAATTTATTTGGCCGCTAAACACGACAGATATGGATTTTCATACAACATTGCCGGCCGCTGCGCGCATGTATTTGGCCAGTACAGCAATTTCGATTTATCTCGAAGAAGGTTGAAGAACATTTCCAAGCATGTTTGAGAAAAAGTATTTTTTGTACCGCTGCGCTAATACTAAATGGTCAATTTGTTCTGCAGCCGGAACTGCACGAAGGCAACATATCGCCGGACCGGAACGCGGACTTCAAGATGTACGACCGCGTAGTGTGCGTGGCGCGCAACATCACGGTGCCGTTCGGCCTCCGCGGCACCGTCACCGCCGTCTACCAGCCCGGCGACGCCAACACCGTGCGCCTCTCCGACAAGCTGAACGCCGCGCCCACCTACCAGGTCATGTTCGACGACACCTTCCCCGGCGCCCTCCCAGAGGACCTGTTCGACACGCCCCGGTTCTACAGGTGAATGAACGCTCACATACAGTCACCGCCGTCTACCAGCCCGGCGACGCCAACACCGTGCGCCTCTCCGACAAGCTGAACGCCGCGCCCACCTACCAGGTCATGTTCGACGACACCTTCCCCGGCGCCCTCCCAGAGGACCTGTTCGACACGCCCCGGTTCTACAGGTGAATGAACGCTCACATACAGTCACCGCCGTCTACCAGCCCGGCGACGCCAACACCGTGCGCCTCTCCGACAAGCTGAACGCCGCGCCCACCTACCAGGTCATGTTCGACGACACCTTCCCCGGCGCCCTCCCAGAGGACCTGTTCGACACGCCCCGGTTCTACAGGTGAATGAACGCTCACATACAGTCACCGCCGTCTACCAGCCCGGCGACGCCAACACCGTGCGCCTCTCCGACAAGCTGAACGCCGCGCCCACCTACCAGGTCATGTTCGACGACACCTTCCCCGGCGCCCTCCCAGAGGACCTGTTCGACACGCCCCGGTTCTACAGGTGAATGAACGCTCACATACAGTCACCGCCGTCTACCAGCCCGGCGACGCCAACACCGTGCGCCTCTCCGACAAGCTGAACGCCGCGCCCACCTACCAGGTCATGTTCGACGACACCTTCCCCGGCGCCCTCCCAGAGGACCTGTTCGACACGCCCCGGTTCTACAGGTGAATGAACGCTCACATACAGTCACCGCCGTCTACCAGCCCGGCGACGCCAACACCGTGCGCCTCTCCGACAAGCTGAACGCCGCGCCCACCTACCAGGTCATGTTCGACGACACCTTCCCCGGCGCCCTCCCAGAGGACCTGTTCGACACGCCCCGGTTCTACAGGTGAATGAACGCTCACATACAGTCACCGCCGTCTACCAGCCCGGCGACGCCAACACCGTGCGCCTCTCCGACAAGCTGAACGCCGCGCCCACCTACCAGGTCATGTTCGACGACACCTTCCCCGGCGCCCTCCCAGAGGACCTGTTCGACACGCCCCGGTTCTACAGGTGAATGAACGCTCACATACAGTCACCGCCGTCTACCAGCCCGGCGACGCCAACACCGTGCGCCTCTCCGACAAGCTGAACGCCGCGCCCACCTACCAGGTCATGTTCGACGACACCTTCCCCGGCGCCCTCCCAGAGGACCTGTTCGACACGCCCCGGTTCTACAGGTGAATGAACGCTCACATACAGTCACCGCCGTCTACCAGCCCGGCGACGCCAACACCGTGCGCCTCTCCGACAAGCTGAACGCCGCGCCCACCTACCAGGTCATGTTCGACGACACCTTCCCCGGCGCCCTCCCAGAGGACCTGTTCGACACGCCCCGGTTCTACAGGTGAATTACTGAAGCTCACAGCCACATGTTTTAATAACGTACCTACTTAAGCTACTAGGATTATAATTATCGAAACCAGACGGTATACAAACATATACCATTGTGATGTTGATTCTACAGAGTGAAATTGATATCATTTACATCCTTTTAAACTATAGTAGTCCAACCGATTTTGGTTATGGCGACCGCTGGGCTCTTTCACGTCGCACGTGTGCAAAACTAAACTGTAAAAAAAAAAATCTGCTGTTGCATACATTTGAGTCGAGTAGGCACTGCTGTTTAGTTTGGAATATTTAGCAGATGAGCTACTCAGTGACAACGCTATAATAGTCGAGTAACAAATCCGAGTGCTTGTTTCTATAAAGTAGTCCATCTCGCACGCATATAACGCAAATACGCATGCGTTGTGAGCCTTGTTTTCAATTTAGAGACGCTGGTCATGTTATGGTAGTAGTTCTCTAGGGTTGTGTGTCACCTGACAGCACGGAATCCGCATTTTTTCAGTCGCTCAGAAATTTCATTAGCTAGAGCGAAAAAGGTCGCAGCACTGCCGGTGCGGCCGCGTGCTGTCGCATTCCTACTGTTTTGTCGCTCTAGCAAATGACTTTCCTTAACGACAGAAAAGGATGGAGAGTCAAAAAATTCGATGCCGTGCTGCCAGATGAGGTTCAACCCTTACTCTCCGTCCTTTCAACTATTTCCATGTGAAATGAATCACGTTTCGTTATTCCGTTGCAACGTAAAGAAATAAAAGTATACTATAGCACAACCGTAAAATGACTACTAAAGATAATGTTTCAAATCAAATCAAAAGTTTATTTTGCATACTAAGTGTACAATGGTACCGATTCGGACTGTGCCACGACTTAACTTAACTAAATTTATTCCTGTCACTTTCTAAAATAAGATTAAGAAAAGAGACAGAAAACCAACAGCTGACTTTAGTGCTGTCAAAGTGACGTTATACGCCCAAAATAAAATGTCATTGTTTACGCCAGACTAACTCGCCGTCTTACTTAGTTTTCTTTAGAACCATATTTCAAATTTTCCCGCCCGCTTTGTACCCTTGACTAGAGACAAACAGACGAACCCCGGTGGCCATGTTTAAAAAAGGAAAAAGGTGTCTTCCGCCCGAACTACTTACGAACGCGCACGTGAATTGTAAAAATGTCTTGTTCCCCTGCATAATCCATTGCAAGGTATTCTACAGTGTGTTAAACCTTCTGGACATAAAGGAAGATATAGGACGGTACCGTTCCTGAAGTTTGAAGAAGTTACAACATCTCCACACCAGCCGGCAAGAGAAGCTCGGCCAGGTACCGGTACGTGACTATCCTTTGTTTAATTCCCCTTGTGATTTTCCATAAATTTACCTTTAATTCTTTAGTAGTCGAATCAATTCCATTCCTAAACATTTGGTAGCAGAGCGTGGTTTCGGCATTCAGTTGTGAGTTGATTCGTACCTACCCATCCCATATTAGCTTGTGGTGATTCCTGTGATCGTGACATTTTCCCTTCCGTACGCTGTGAAATTATTTCCTATACCTACTCAATCCCACCTTCGGCTTTAATCTAGCCTTTGGCCTTTCATTCATTCGTTTCCCATGTATTTAAAGTCTCAATCGTTGTAGGCATTTTTCCTATCTACCTACCGCCAATTTTTTTGATTTACCTCCCTTTTTTACATTGGACTCACGAAACAAGCCCATACAGCCAATCACCCAATTTCCTTTTCCTTACTTACTTCATGGAACCTGTGTAATTGTGAAGTCACCTTTATACAACCGGAAACGGCAACCATAAACAATTTGTCAGTGTCAGGTGTCAACTGTCAGTGTCAGTCGGTGTTTGTAACCTAAAACTAAAGTTATTGTTTTCGGCGTTGTTGTTATTCCTCTATTTATTAGTGATCAATAAAATTTAAACATGGCCACCGGGGTTCGTCTGTTTGTCTCTAGTCAAGGGTACAAAGCGGGCGGGAAAATTTGAAATATGGTTCTAAAGAAAACTAAGTAAGACGGCGAGTTAGTCTGGCGTAAACAGTCATCATATTGTACGCCATCTTATTTAAAGCGTTTTTGGGCGTTTAACGTCACTTTGATAGCACTAAAGTCAGCTGTTGGTTTTCTGTCTCTTTTCTTAATCTTATTTTAGAAAGTGACAGGAATAAATTTAGTTAAGTTAAGTCGTGGCCCAGTCCGAATCGAGGCCAATATGTTCCTAAAAATAATGTTACAGTGCACTTACAACTTAGCCACCTTTTAAGGTATTGCAAAAGGAGTTAAAGAAAGAGGACAGTACCTATTCAAATAAAAAAATTTACTTTAACTTATACAACATACGTAATTAAATAATATTCTTAGTGATAAAGTCTACATTTTTATTCTCATGGGTTAAGATACTCATTTAGAAATTAAATATTTTTTAAAATTTTTTGCTAATGTATTAACATTGTGCTCGTTTTTTGTCTCTCGCTACCGTACAGAATGCTGCCCACGAACATGATAAACATATCGTACGGCCGCAAGCTGCGCGACTCCGTCACCGTGGTGGACTCGGCCGCCGCCTTCGGGCTCGTCCAGCCGACCGTGCTGCGCCGCGACGATTCACTGCACTCCGCGTTCGCTAGCTACAGGTACAGGTACCACCTACTTTATTCAGTTTTGACGTAGCATGGAATAAGATGGCTATCATTATCATCATCTCCGCTGATAGACTTCTACTCTACTGTCGGACATAAGCATACAACTTAGACAATTTAATAGGGACGAGGTTACGCGTGTCATTCTACTAAGAAACATTTCTGCCACTTTTTGCGGGGGGCGAGGTAACATGAAATCCGCAACATTGGATTTTATTCCCCATAAGTTTAGATTCTAATTTTGAATGTTAAAAATCATGAAAAGTAGTCTCGTGTGAACCCCAAACGTTCTAAGTTCAAAATTATTGTTTCGCTATTATAGGCTGTCTCGTTTAGTGATAAGATATAAAATTGGGTGTAAATGCGCAAGATTAATTGATCGAATACCGTGGCAGAGGGGAAATGCTACCGCAAGGCGAGTCCCTATTAAATTGTCTAAGGCATACAATGATCGCCACAAAGAGTGATCACTTAGCTGTCTTTTCATACAAATGGAAAAATGTTAAAAGAAGAGGTAAGCATATGTGTACGTGCGAGTGATACAGGAATACGAATTTTCTTATATTTTACGCCATGATCCTGTCAGCGGGGTTGAAGTAAGACATTGGTGGAGGCAGGGAGTGTTCGTACTGTACGTAGTGCTAGATACTCTTTCTTATACTGTGCCTGCGCTGCCCTCATCCAACAGGTTTCCGTCACGATAACACATGAATATAGAATAAGATATATTGGCGAGGCTGGACCAGAAGATAAGCTTCATACAAACTGGACGCCGCGCCGTAGCCCGCCACCAGACCCGTACTATTTACGCCGTTTTGATCCATAAGACAATGGATTACAACTTTTTTCGCGAATCTAGCGCCGTTGCGCGCGCTTCAAGAAACGAAAAATCACCAAAATCGCCTCACGTTATTAATGGACACCCCCAAATGTAGCATTATCCCTATGCATGTTTCACAACATGCCGTTTACCTATTTAAACATGGTTTGAGCTCAAATGAAGGCAATAATAAAGATCCCTTGCAGTCCGCCGGGTGACGTCAAACCTACGGCGTCAGGAGGCCGCAGCAACGCGACCAGCGTCACTCCGAGCAACGGACAGTCACAGGTAGGCTCGCTATAAATCACTGTGATGGGATATATGCAAGTTGAGAATATCATCTAATCTGTGGAGGTTCATTTTACTTGCGTTCAATTAATGGTTGGGGTGTTCTAACATCAATTGCTTTAGTGTATGTTAGGGGGGGTCTAACTGCTATGGCAGTATACATACATTCTTATACTGCCATAGCACCGTAGTTATACATTTTTGCGCGTACCGTCTGGCAGTGGGTAATTAAGGTGGTTTCAGTCCATACAAACGTTTGACGCACAGTACGCGTAGAGGGAATTAATAAAAGTAATATTTTATATATGGAAAAATAGTTTAGGAAATCTAGATGTCGCGTATCAAATAACATTTGCAATTTATAATATAATTACGAAGATATAAAGCTCTGAACATTTTGTATGAAAAAGGATAACCGCCGCTCTCCCTTGAAAAAATACCTTAAAATGTATAGAAGTTTTGACTGTAGGCAAATGTGTAATTATGAGGTTTTATAAAAACGACTCGGATAGTATCATTTATTTTTATTTAACGAGTTATTTAATCATTTATTATTAATAAATTATAAAAAAGCAGCAACCCCAACATGGCTGTCAATGTTGTTTAGTAGGAGGAGGTAGGAGGTGTTGCAAGCACAATGTTTTTTTTATATAAAAATGATAAAAACTAATAAATCATTATAAAATAAACTAATGCCTGCAGTTAGTTTCTAGTGTTTCATAGTCCATAATAAAAATAGAAGGACGGTTATACATTTTTGGGTATTATGTGCCAGATGTCCTTTCAAAGTTTTATATCTTCGTAATTATATTATAAATTGCAAATGTTTTTTGATACGCGACATCTAGATTTTCTAACATATTTTTCCATATATACAAAGTTACTTATATTAATACCGTCTACGCGTATTGTGCTTCAAAGTTTTGTATAAAATTGACCCCTCTGCAACCGCCTTAAAGCGTGATAATTTATCGTTTTCCAAGGAAGTGATGCATCTGTTACGAAGAAGGTAACTAGTAATCTGTGGCCAGTTGGTCTTACAATGATTGTTTGAATGTCAGGACAACGCGACGCATCTGCTGAAAAGCTTGCTGAAGATAAGTGAGAACGAAACCGATTCCGCTAAGAGGAACAATAAGGTCAGTATAATTAGAATAGAATAGATGTGCTAGCGTTGGCTAAAATCTTATCAGTCGATTGGTATTTTGATTGTATTTTATGATATACATACAGGGTGTAACAAAATACCCTAGTAATACTTAAGGGAGTACTCCAGACACAACAAGCTTCAATAAGAAGGCAACTTCAAAATTTTGAAAAAAAAATCTGCTGTCCCATACATTTGAGTCGAATCGGGACTGCAGTTTTGTTTGAAACAGCAGATTTTTTTTCGCGATTTACAATTTTGTAATTTAAAAGTCGGCTCCATAGTGAAACTTGTTCAGTTTGATTTTGGAACACTAGGGTGTTTTGTTACATCCTCTATAAATGGTGGAGTTTCTTGAATTTTTATTTTGTGATTGTATTGGTTGCATGCCTGGCGGTCTAGCATGTCAGCCCCGAGAAAACAACATAAATCTAATCGTGCCTGTCTTTGTTACTTTGCGTATACGAAACCGAGCGCGCATGACGGTTTTCTCGTTTTGTCGCTTTATCGTGGGTGGTATGCTAGCCCTACTATTTATTATTATTATTGGTAAGCACTGCGTCCTTTATGAACACTGCCGACATACTCGTAATGCCTGTCTTTGTTAGACAAAAGGATGTACTTACATATCATATCATATTAGCTAATGAATAATGTTTCAGCACCGAGAGTCGGTTTGCAGAAGGTCGTGTCGGTCTCGCGCTTTTTGGCTTGCCCCGAGGCTCCACCATTTTGTATTAGCTCAAATGTGTTTTCGGTCAAAATACAATCCATAATATTGCAATACTTTCAATTGACCTCTCAGGATTTGAGAGGTGAACACAATCTTATAGTCCGAGATCCGACCGTAAAATTATGCACCTATTCCTTAGGCGAACGAAATGTAATTCTAGTGTATGTTTATACAGGGGTTAATACAACACGGCGCCAAGTTGCCTAAAAAAATCTTGCCGCAAGTGCCTTTCCCATTATAATTTTTGGTATAACTTTTTCCACGTGTTTGTTAGGGAAGTGAATGAGGTGCCATCGGAAGGAGGCTGGTCTAAAGTACTTTAAAAACTAGGGTTGCCACGTCTCAATCTGCCGCAAGACTAGGGTTGCCAGATTCAAAAATGACATATTTGGACCTGGCAACCCTATAGTTGCGGCAGATTGAGAGGTGGCAACCCTAGTTTTTAAAGTACTTTAGACCAGTTTCCTTCCGATGGCACCACATTCACTTCCCTACCAAACACGTGGAAAAAGTTATACCAAAAATTATAATGGAAAAGGCACTTGCGGCAAGATTTTTTTAGGCAACTTGGCGCCGTGTTGTATTAACCCCTGTATAAACATACACTAGAATTACATTTCGTTCGCCTAAGGAATAGGTGCATAATTTTGCGGTCGGATCTCCGTCTATTAACTATTATAAAAAAATTTAACAGAAATGTGGATGTACACACGGCGACAGGTCAGGTTACCCTGTTTGGACTTTGAACTATTAGAAGTTGAACGCTGCGAATCGTACGAGAGAGTCGGTATGTTGTTGTTGTTTCATCTCACAGCACGCTGCGCCCGCGCCGGCAGCCGCGTCTATGCAGGCTCTCTACCGCACTATTTTGTGTTTTGTACGTAGTGTAGTTATGGGTATATAGGGAGCGTAACCTGATGTGTCGCCGTGTGTACATTGAAAATATGGTTTTTAGGTGTCCCTGCTCCCTGATCCTGATTCCAGATTATAACCAATTTTTGGATTTTTTGTCTGTTTGTTTGTTTGTGTGTTTGTTTGGTGGAGCATCACGCAAAAACTACTGAATCGATTTTGGTGAAACATTTTTTGTTTGATAGCTTATGATCTGACTTAAAATCTGGTATATTATTTGTGCGGACGACGTCGCGGGTTAACTCTAGTAGATTAATTGATTGAATAGATTAACAATGGGTGGAGGCTACAAATAGGTCAGCGAGACATGATAGGTTATGTACCAAAGGGTCTCCTCGTAAATTTTAAGCCAGTCCTATTTGAAACGGAAATATAAATGATAATAATATTAATATTTCAGAACATGGCCGAACAAAGTTGGCGATCCAAGAATGAACACAGTGCACCACCTCCACCCCCGCAGAAGTAAGTTATCCATTACTATTATCAACAACAATTAACTGTTCTCCAGTCAAAATATGGCGCATTTTGATAGATCGCGCTGTGTTTAATATTACATTTAAACGATACAAAATGAACACAACACCAGTACAGAATCAGTATATGAATAATTTAATAACATTTTAAACTGTTTTCAAATAAAGTGGAAAATGAACGCGGTGCAGGTTTATCGACTTCATTTATATTTAAATATTGCGTACGTTTTCCACTTTATTTGAAAAGCCAAAACAATTTGTAATACAACAGAACATTAAAAAAATATATATATATACGGTCGAATTGAGAAACCTCCTCCTTTTTTTGAAGTCGGTTAAAAAACAAGACACAATGTACACCTTAGAACATTTAGATTATTAAGAGGTTTAAATAAAAAATAAAAAATAAGAGTACTCTGAGTACAGACAGATATCCGTTCATAATGTAAATATTATTACTACATTTTGTTACACGCAGCCAACACCCGTTTTGGCAGTTATTTTCTGGGTAAGGTGTTAAAATCACTCAAAACAATGTCATCCATCCTCCATTTCTAATCATTAATGTGATATGGATTACCATTTTACGATTACAATTATGATTACGATTTTATTTTTTCGACCAAAAATGTTATCTCTACAAAATATTTATGCAGGTATTCACCGTCTAACTTGAAACATTTTTGCTTTACGAGAAATATTAAAATCATGTAGGTATATAACTTATAAAATGGGAAAATTTTATTGATTTCGATATTTTTCACATTCTATGTCACCCCTACGATCACTTCTTTCACTTAAGGTTGAGCCTGATCTGGCAGCACAGAATCGTATTTTTTCACGCTCTATCCTTTTCTGTCGCTCAGGAACGTCATTTGCTAGAGCGAGAAAGGTCGCAGCACTGCCGATGCTGCCGCGTGCTATAGCATTCCCTCCATCTTTCTCGCTCTAGCAAATGACGTTCCTGAGTGACAGAACAGGATGGAGCGTGAAAACAGTAATTTTTTTACTAACCTTTTTCATCCCACTGCTGGGCAAGTCCTCCCTTTTAATCTACCAACCATATCTATCCTGGGAAAGCTACCACTACTTGCCACTTGCAATAGCCACTTGTCGTCAAAAGCATCCAGATCATCCCGCCACGTCTTCTTAGGACGACCCGAACGCCGACAACCATTTTCTGGGATACCAGGGTTACAATTTTGCCCACCTCTCCTGCACTAAATGATTGAATAATAAACTAAACTGAAATTGTTATTATGCAACAGAATGCAGCAGCCACAACATCAAAACTGGCGTAAAGAGAACAGCGCGAGTTTCAACAACAACAGGTCTCAACAGCAGGCGAACTCCAACGAGTGGACCAACAGCAACTTTAAGGTAAACTTAATTTACAGTTTGCCAAAACCTACGCAATATGAATACATTGTATTGAGGCCCCAAATAGTGGGCACATACAGTAGCAAACAGCGCGCGGTGAGCCTCCTTCCCATTTTGCCATCCTTTTCGATCTTCTATGGATGGCATCCACCCACCTGGCCGCCAGACTACCCATTTTTATTGAGTTTTTAGCCTGAATACTATTTTTAATAACAACATAAACTTGAAAAGATAATGAAATTCAATTCAAAATTCAAAATTTTTTATTCAAAATAATATCATATAGATAGCTTTTTGACGTCATTTTTTGACTCTACCACCGCGTCGGAAGGTGTTCCGTTGAGAGAAGATGCGGCCAGAAACTCTACAACACACATCTTTTAAACAAAACAAAATGTACAAAGTACAATTAAAATACAATATTGCATTACATAGTGTAAAATTGTCAAGACCAGACATTTTGGTCATTCAAATAATCATCGAGTTTATAGTAACCTTTTTTACAGAGGACTTATTTAACATGAGACTTAAACTTTTTGTCTGGTAAGTTTAGAATATCCTCTGGTATCTTATTATAAAAGCGTATACAGTGCCCCATGAAAGATGTGTTGACTTTACTGAGTCGAAAATGTGGGAATACTAATTTATTTTTATTTCTTGTATTGTAATTATGAACGTCACTGTTTTTGGGAAAGAGAGACAAATTTTTTCTAACATATAAAATATTTTCGTAAATATATTGACTGTAGAAAGTCAAAATACTGATATCTTTAAAAAGATCTCGTAGTGAGTCTCGACAACGCAGATTATAAATGGCTCGAATTGCCCGCTTTTGAAGGATAAAGATAGCCTCGACGTCTGTAGCACGGCCCCACAGCAAAATACCATAAGACATGATACTGTGGAAGTAGCTGAAGTATACAAGTCTTGCAGTAGCTATATCAGTTAGCTGTCTAATTTTTCGAACTGCATAAGCTGCCGAGCTCAGCCTACCCGCTAGGGTTTCTATATGTGGACCCCATTGCAGCCTCGAGTCAATCTTTATCCCTAAAAATACAGTATTACTTGTGAAATGCAATATATCATTATCTAAAGTTATATTATTTTCATTATTTATAACGTTTGGTAGAGTGAATTTAATACATTTAGTTTTATTTGCATTTAAAGCAAGATTATTAACACTGAACCAGTTCAGAACTTGTCGAAGAGTGTCATCAATGAAACTCAAACTCATTGTTTAGTAAAAATGTTCATACAAAGCGCAAGTTTTGACGTCCGATAAAGAGTGGCTGACTAGTTGTCAAATAGCCTATTGTAACTTGACGCTTGATTACAACTTTATTTTCAACTAGCGTTAACCCACGACTTCGTCCGCACACATTATATACCAAATTTTAAGTCATCATAAGCTATCAAATAAAAAAAGTTTCATCTAAATCGGTCCAGTAGTTTTCGCGTGATGCTCGTTCAAACACACAAAGCAAAAACAATATTTTTTTTTAATTTACAGTTTTATAATAGTTTAGATTGGATAAGGACGACATTTCAGTGAGCACTGGAAATTGCTCGAGCAGTTCTCCGCCAGATTTGCGCTGACCTTAAATTACTCCTGACCTCCATGGCTCTCTGTGCTACTCAAATTTTGTGCATAGTTTCCCTACTGCTCATCTCGCTAATAACTGGTTTCATATTGCAGACCCAACCACCGATGCCGCCGTTCCCGACCTTCGCCCAGCCCCAAAAGCCGGGCCCCAATCAAATACCGTTCCCCCAGTTTCAAAACCCGCATTTCCAGCAGCGCAACCACTTCGGTTTCCATAGTAACCAGGAGAGGACCCCCAACCCCCACCGAGGGTTCAACCAGCCAGGGTTCCCTAAGCACCTGCCGAGTGTCAGCGCAGGGGTCACGCTGGGACCTAGTTGGAACACTGATGGCAATCAATTCCACCATACTGACGCTGAAAAGGTATTTTTGAAATGTTTTATGTTGTGTGATTCGTCAAATACAAGGTCTTTCTTAATATCATCATCATCATCAGCCTATACTGTCTTTCCTTTTAAGGGTACTCAGACAATGAAACTAAACAACTTTCCCTAAGGAACATGTCGAAAAACGAAAAAATTTTGGACCTCCCATACAAAAGTGCGAATCAGCCGATCTATTTTCTATCTAACATTTTTTATAGTTTCATTGTCTGAATACACCCTTAAAAGGAAATACCCTCGTTCATTGCCACCCAGTATATCGTCCCACTGCAGGGATCTTCGCATGCTTTCCCTCAGGGAAGGTGAATAGGAATAGACTTCACATATGCATCAGAATTTCGTTTACAGCGTAATTATGATGGTTTCCTCACGATGTCCTCTTAAAATGCTGACGGTTTTTTAAGGGTTTGATCAGATTATGAAACTGAACAACTTGCAGTACCTACTCAACGTGGTACCTACTCAACGTGGTACCTACTCAACGTGGTACCTACTCTTTGATTGGGAGTATAATATTTTCGATGTTGGTATGTTCATGTTTAATTTTTTTATCAGTGCTATTTCTTTAACCATGCAGTCTAACTCATCAACTTTCCCAGTGGGACATTGAAATCGCGAAAAAAATCATCAGCTTTTCATACAAATCCAACCTGGAAATTTAGTCGACCCAAATGACAATGGACAGCAGATTTTTTCGCGATTTCGGTTTTGGTCCTATAGAGAAGTTATGAGTTAGAAAGCATGGTAAAAGTATCAGCACTGATTAAATTTACCTTATTTACCCTGTACATACATAAACTCACGACCATAGACTAGGGCCGCGGTCCGATTCACGCCAAAATCGATTTTAGCGCTCTCAAACGCGTCCCGATTTGGTGAAAGCGCGATCACGTTAGACGGCGTGACGTCATTGATGACGTCATTATCAGCGCCATCTTGGAATTTCTGCGCCCATGCTCCACAGCGATATCACCGTGAGCCTTATGTCAAACCCAAAGAGTAATGTCAAACCACTGTCACTGTCAATGTCAAACTGATGTTTTATGGCGGTTTTTGATACAATATAACGTAAATACAACTGTCAGTGGTTTGAGACCGGAAAAAGCGGTCCGATTTGAATAGCGCCGTCAGTTGTGAAATCGCGCTTTTTGTTTCGGACCAGCGAATATGGACTGAATCGGACCGTGGCCTAGGTATCACTTTGAGTAGGTACTGCAGTATGGTACCCACTTATTGCCATATTAACTAATGACTATCCTGACAGGACTACTTCTTCCTTTTGCTATGTCTTAGAGAGTTAAACAAAAAATTAATTTTTGTTTCAGGACGCAAACCGAGTGAATTCGATAATACCTCAGTTCGCACAGACACCCAACCAGAAGCAAATCAAGCAAGACAAAATTAACAATCCGTTCGTACCTCTACAAGTACAGACTAGCCAACGGTAAGCTTATGTTTGTATCTACTTACTTACATAATCCTCATATCAGCCGATAGACGTCCACTGCTGGACAGAGAAAGGTGGATGTTCAAAGGTTTCAGAATATCTCTGACTACCCCCTCGAGGAATATACATAGTCGTGAGCATACGCATGGATCTTATACCATTTAAATAGGGACCTGCCTTACGTTAGCATTCCCCTCTGCCAAGGTACACGATCAAATGATCATGTACATGTTCATACAATTGTATACTTTATTGTAAACGACAATTTGACTCTAAAATAACGAAATAAAATCCAAAGTTGCGTATTTCATGCTACCTCGTCCCCCGCAAAAAGTGTCAAAAAAGTTTGTTCGTAGAATTACATGCGTAACTCGTCCATATTTAAATGGTCTAAGGTATGGATGCATTAAAAGTACAGTTACAGGGCAATTTCATTTGTAATTCGTATCTACAAGATAACCAAGCAAGATTAATGTAATATTAAATTCGAAAATTGTTCTATCTTTTCGTTTAAGGTGTGAGAAAGGCCCGTGGTAACTTTTTATACGGATATAAAACGGAATGCCACGGGCGAAGCTGGAAGAAAAAGCTAGTATTTCACAAGGCTTGGCTCAAGCCAAGTCAAGCCAAGCCAGTCATCAATGACTACTGGTATTTTGCACGATTAGTGGCTGACGTGGAATTATAGTTACTTGAAAACGATACTAGTGGCCGACGTGTAATTTATGTCCACTTATCAAAACGATACGCCTAGCACTCCACACGAGTGACAAGTGACCACTTCTCTTCTAGTATTTGTAAACACTTCGCAATTTAACATTTGATAATGATAGTTGATAACTCAAGATTGGAAAATTTAACTAGTCGCGTGATTTTCTTTTTGTACCTATTTAAGTTTAGTTATGTAGGATCCCACTGCAGGGCAAAGGCTTACGAATTATGGTGGAGAAGGAGTGGGCCATACTCCGCCACGTTAAGTTGGTGGTAACTCATGATGTTTTGTATATACAGGGTGAACTTGATATCATTAGCATCCTTTTAAACTAAGAGCACAGGTCCGGCACTTCAAACAACGTTTTAGATTTGACATGATGACGTTTGCACATGCGCACTTTGCGAAAATTGTGCATGACATATGTGTAGGGTTGACTTAACACGCATCGTATGAACTACATTATACATTTCGTTACTTTCGTCAGCCTGTTTCAACAACTCAAAACGGACTGAATCATTATATGTACCGTTTAGTAATCTTTCTTTTATTTCTTCATCTAGTTCATTAAAATTACAATTTTTTGATAATTTTTGTAGCTCCATAATGTATTGTTCTATTGTTTCATTGGGTTGTTGACATCTTTTGCGGAATTCTGCTCGATGTAATGTGTAGTTCTTTACTGGGTGGTAGTACCTCTTCAATTTTTCACAAATTACTTCGTAGGTTATGTCCACAGGTGGTGTGGGCGTACACAAATTAGTCAATAAGTCATAAACATTTGTACTTAATTTAGTAATTAGCATTGGTACTTTGTTTTCATTTGGGACCTTATTTAGAAGTTAGTTAGTTTAGTTAGAAGCATTCAAACTGTTGTTGGTATGCATTCCAATTATTGCCACTAAATACTTCCAAACTTGTAATTGAAGTCATGGTTGGACGTTTTGACGTTTCGACTATTGTTTCATCAATATAATGGCGTAAATAGGTTCTAATTTCTTCAATGTTATTTTTGCTTTAAAATATAGGCTCGGATGTTATTTCATTTATAATTGCTATCAATGGGGAACACAAAAGGGTCAAAATATTACTAAAAAATACACTTCAAATCTTAGCGTAGATCATGTACATTACATTAGTTTTTATTTCACTTCAATACATGCAGTATTTCCGAAGTTATGACGACGAGAAGTTTAAGCGCTTTTTAAAATTTCCGAGTTTACGCGCGCTCACGCTTTGACGTCACACCCCCGCTCAGCCCGCGACTGCGACACAGCGCGGCGCTCGGTCCCATGCATTTTGTTTCGTTTGTTCGTCAAAAATTCGTTTAATTTCGTTTATACCTAATAGTGTGCTTGTATTTCAAGGAAATAATACTTTAACATTAATTTTATAACCGATTACACTAAAGTAAACCGTGTGGTGTGTAGAATGGATGAAGGTTTTCAAAAAGGTCAGTCGGACAATCTGCCAAGAGTGGATAGTTTGATGGTGGCACAATATTTTATGAAGAATAAGGATTTTACGGCTGCCGAAATAATAATAATGAATAATAATTTCTTGGACAATGTCACACAAATTATCTAGTCACATTTAAAGTACCAGAATCTAGCCTGGACTTGTATTATGATGACTGGACAACGATATAGAATACATATATACAGGGTGAAATTTATATCATTGGCATCCTTTTAAACTAAGAGTCTACCCATCAAACTGAACAACTTTCACTATGGGAGCAAACCAATCGGAGCAACTAAAAAATCTGCTGTCCCATACTAAACTGCAATGCCTACTCGACTCAAATGTATGCAACAGCTGTTTTTTTTTTTGCTTTGATCGGTTTGCTCCCATAGTAAAAGTTGTTCAGTTTGATGGGTAGACTCTTAGTTTAAAAGGATGCCAATGATATCAATTTCACCCTGTAGATACAAACATCCATGACTCGGGTACAAATATTCATATTCATCATACAAATATTTGTCCCTTACGGGATTCGAACCCGCGACCCTCGGCACAGCAGGCAGGTTCACTACCGACTGTGCTACCGGGCTGTCAAATTCGCGGAATAAAGATGAAAAGGTGTGTATGTTTTATGTAAGCATTACCTACTGTCGGGTAGGTATTTGTTCAAGCTTAAACCTTCCTTAAAGTGTGTCTGTGTGTGTTTTATTTAGGACCTACATTATGGACAACGATTTAAAAAATCTAGGTAGGTACTCGCAATCGCAATCGCATGATTATTTGTGTTTTATTAGTTTAAAAACATCGAAATGGTCTTCACAGCAGTGCGCTTTAGTTTTAGGCCCTATTGCATCTACTCTTTTTATGGCCGTCATCCACTTCTTTCTCATTTTTGGGTCCTCAGGCACATAAAAAAGAGTTTATCGGGTGTTTTCACTGTTGAATTGAAACACTGAGGCACAATACAATACTTTTTTTCCATTTTCACTGAAGAGAACTCGATGTTTACTGCACAGCAGCGAGCGTACGAGAGCGCGACTGACGAATGACCGGGGGTGTGACGTCACGGGCTAGTGGGCGCCCGCCCGCGTTTTTAAAAACCCTTGTCCGGAAATACGCAATTTGATCGTTAATATCTCAGCCATTTTTGAAGATATAAAAAAAGTAAAAACACAGTTTTTTTCGTAATTTTTTGAAGATTTATTTGACATGTAAAGTGAAAAACGTTTGTCAGACCCATTCTTCCTTATTCTTTGTTTGTATCCAAGCCTTTTTCCCTTGAGTTATAAATTGCCTGATTAAATCTTTGAATGAAAACTACAGCGCTCACACTTTTAGGTTATGTTCTCGTTTTATCTTTTGAACAAAACATAATTTTATTTTTATTTGCACAATATGGGTCGTTTCTTTTTCGTCGCCAATTGTTATATCTGGATAGGGCTTGTTGGAAGTAATTAATTAATACTCCAATATTGAACGAATATTTATATTTTTCAAGACGTTACATAAAAACCGACAGATAAGAATGACACATATTCATATGGCCTCAAAGGAGTATTGTTTATCTATGACAAGAGCCGTTTTGACAGATCGCTCAGACGTTAAAAGCTGTCAGTCACATAGTAAATCGGAGCATCGGTGGCGCGTTGCGGAGAGATATGGACACCCAATTATGGAGGTCCGGGTTCTAATCCGTACGGACAACATGCCATGTACCAATGAGTTTTTCTAACTTATGTACGTAATACCGATTGCTCTCAAACGGTGAAGGAAAACATCGTGAGGAAACCTGCATACACTGAAGAAGAAATTCTGATGTGTATGTTAAGTCTACCAATCCGCATTGGGCACGCGTGGTGGACTTATGCCCATACACCCTCCCTGAGGGTAGGCCTGTGCCCTGCAGTGGGACATTTATAGGCTGATGATGATGATGACATAGTAAATAAGTCAAGTTTAACGCGGAATTCAACTAGTGAATAGTGAAATTGAATAGTAATTGGATTGCAATGTGATTAGAACTGAAATAGTATGAACTTCGATGTTGTAAATTAACACCTGGTTAAAACGGTTCGAATGTAATGTAGTGATGTTTTCAGACGAGTGAGCAACTCGGTTCCGTCGTCGAGGAAGCACCTGGAGGGTCTGCCGGCTCCCAAGTCGGTGATGCCGGAACCGGCCGCCTCCAGCCAACCGGTTAGTTTATACCATTCTTATTGACTATGAACTATAATAAAACCGGTCAAGTGCGAGTCGGGCTACTCGCGCACCGAGGGCTCCGTACCACACCACCACAGAACACAACATTATTAACTTAGAAAACATTTTTTTTTATCCGGGACCTTTAGCGCAAGACCGACTCACACTTGGCCGGTTTTGAGTATTTGTTGTTATTCTGTAGAATTTGCTCTATAATCACACTAAGTTTGACGCTTGTATGTATTACCGTTTTTACCATAGAGCGTGAAGAAAAAACGTTGATAAAAACTAGTTTCTTGTTGAGAACCCCCCTTAATTTTTAACTTTTTGACATTTTTATTATTTGTTAACAAATCCGCCGTAATAACGCATAATCTGAGATAATTTCAACAATCTAGCTATTACGGTTCAAAAGTTACAGCCCTAAATAGGTAGAACAGACGGACGGACGGACGGACAGACGGACGGACGGACGGACAGACGGACGGACAGACGGACGGACGGACGGACAACGTAGGCTTAGTAATAGGGTCCCGTTTTCACCCTTTGGGTACGGAACCCTAAAAAGGGCGTTCACAAAGGACCAGCGATGGTCTATGTGGCACAGGCTTATAGCAAGCCTGTCAAGGCCCAAAACCTCAAATAATAATAATTTTACGAGCTTTTACCCGCGACTTCGTCCGCATAAATTATATACCAGATTTTAAGTCAGGTGATAAGCTATCAAACAAAAAAAGTATCATCAAAATCGGTTCTGTAGTTTTTGCGTGATACTCGAACAAACAAACACCCAAACAAACAAACAGACAGACAAAAAATCCAAAAATTGGTGATTTAGAATCAGGGACAGGTAAAAACCATGTCGTAATTTTGTTGTTGTTAATATCATCAATGTACAGACACATTTCTGTTACATTTCTGTTAAGTACAGTTTTATAATAGTTTAGACAACCGAGTACTACAGGTATTGTTACACCCTGTTGTTGTACCCTAGTTTTACTTAAGGTGGTGCTACAGACCATCGAACTGAACAATTTTCACTATGGAACCAAATTCGAAATCGCGAAAAAAAAACAATTATTACAACCAAAAATGCAGTCCCGACTCTACTCAAATGCGACAGCAGATTTTTTTTTTCGAAGCACCCCTTTAAGTATTACTAGGGTGTTTTGCTACATCCTGTATACTAGCTGTGCCCGGGTAGAGTTAGCTGTTTTATGTACATAATTCAATTATTACGAACAATGAAAAAAAATTGGTAAATCTGTTAAGCCGTTCTCAAGTGGTGCACTTACGAAGGAACACTATTTCATTTTAGATTTAGATAACTAGCGACCCGCCCCGGCTTTTCATGGGTTCAATGCTGATATATAAACCTTCCTCTTGTATCACTCTATCTATTTAAAAAAAAAACGCATCAAAATCCGTTGCGTAGTTTTAAAGATCTAAGCATACATAGGGACAGACAGACAGCGGGAAGCAACATTTTTTTTTTACTATGTAGTGATGTTCCATTACAAATGTAAACGATGTAGACCAAAGGTAAGCGCATATTACGACTGGTTGCATCCTTAGATCAAAGTAAAATTAATGGATAGGCCCAAAGCGCTTTAGCAACTCTTTGGGCTATGTCAGTTACTCTGGTTCTTCTGCGGATCTCTTCATTTCTGATTCGATCTCGCAGGGAAACTCCGAGCATAGCCCTCTCCATTGCCCTTTGACTTTCAGCCTTTTTATGAGGCCTTGAGTGAACGACCACGTCTCTGTTCCATATGTCATCACTGGCAACACACACTGAAGTGGCAGTGGGCGGGGCACATTGCTCGCAGAACCGATGGCCGGTGGGGCCGAAAAGTTCTCGAGTGGCGACCGCGTACCGGGAAGCGCAGCGTGGGTAGGCGTCTCACACGGTGGACCGACGACCTGGTGAAGGCGGCGGGAAAACGTTGGATGAGGGCAGCGCAGGACCGGTCGTTATGGCGATCCTTGGGGGAGGCCTATGTCCAGCAGTGGACGTCCATCGGCTGAGATGATGATGAAAGCGCTTTAAGTTGAAGCACGCAACTAGCACACTTGGTCCATACAAACTAGCACACATGGTCTGTCATCTCGGTACATATTTGAAGTACATCTCGGTACTCATTTTTCTGGTTTGAAATGTTCGCGTAAGGCCTTCCATTAATTTTACTTTGATCTAAGGCCGCATCGGGTAAGGCCGCTTCGCCAAAAACCGCCCAAATCGCTTCTATTCAAATTATATGAACTATCGCATACCATGCCGGGTCGCATTATTGCGCGGCAGATTTTCGTCACATATTACTTATTACTTTCCTCTTATTTATCTAGTTGACAAAGGATGGCAATGATAACAAAATTGGATCACTTTAATTAAATAATTATAAGCTATATTTTATTGCTTCTCACAATTGAACCAATTAATCAAAGTATGCTGAAAATCGTCTTTGTAATTGTCTTCATGAACTTGATTCATTATGAAAACGTCATCGTAGCGACCGGGATATCAGTTTTTAAGTCTAATCTTTTAAACACAAGTCTTATCAAAATATGTCCAGCAATTTTTGCGTGATACTCGAATAGGCTAACTAAAATAAAATAATCGGTGATTTGGAGTCTGTGATACCTAAACCGTATTTTTTGTTATAATAATATGTACACATATAATATCTTAAATGTATAAACAAACTCTGACATCAGGGCTCTGCCCAACACCATAAGAAGAATGTATAAACACACTTCCCTTACAACATTATAACAGTTTGTAGTAGTTTTACGTAATAATATTATGTAAATGTGTAGTTATGTGTATTGTTGTGTAGTTCCCAAATATCATATCCCGATTATTTAGCTCAATATAATTCATTATATCTTATCAATATTCCATGCATGTTGCATATCAGGTACCTATCTATTTTTTTAGTGTAACATTTCAATATTATCAAACAATTATTAACGCAGATGCCCCCGCAACAAGACCAGGCATCGCGACCTCAGAGGAAGAAGAAACCGAGAATAGCAGCCAACCTCCCCTTCCAGACAGACTAAACTTAAAAATATTCATAAAAAAATAGTAAAACTAATTACATATATAAATGTAAAGAACAATAAAATCAGAAATTGACGATTGAATTCGAAAGATAACCTTATATTAGATGACGGCCAAAAAAGATAACCTTTTCTAAATACAATGCGACAAACCTTTCTGATCAGATAATCTAGACTCTAGATAGACAAAATCCTATCTCGGTTTCGAAAGTGCTTGGGCGTAATGAAAAGCGCGACAAAGCGTTGCTCTAATGGTCTAGCATGGCAGAGCGACATAGCGATGTCGTGCATTAGCCTCCTTTCTCTGTGAAAACATTTTGCGAGATAAAACAAGTAGCGTTTATCTATTGGTAAAAATCCATTCTTAGCGCAAGTCAAATAATCAAGAAATGCATCTGTGAGAGTGGACGCTAAAATCTCCAAACTCACACAAACACAAACGCAAGGCTCATGCCTCAATAATTAGACTATACTAAATGCTTATAAAATGGATTCGAATTTTCGTAAAAGAAAAATTTGTCGCACTGTAATTCTATTTCTATTCTAGATATATAGATAACTTGTACATTTTGTAAATATTATGAAGTGTTTGTTGATCTATATTTTGACGAAAGAATGACCAAATAATTTTGTTTTATAGAATGATGTTCAGCGAAATGTTCCTTAGATTTTTATTTTTTTATGTAACATCCCAGTGATGCTATATTTTCTGGAAAATTTTACTTTTGTTTATGAATGAATACAAATAGTTGCGAAGTGTACTTTAAGAACCAGTTAAATATAAAATACAAGAGAAAGGGCCCAAAGAGCGGACCGAGTTTTTAAGCCCTTTGCAACAACAAAACGTAGTATAATAGTGTATTTTATTGATTGATTGAATTATTATTGTTATTAATTTAACTTTAAAATCATGACCAAACAGAGCACCAGTGAAGTTATTCAGTTATTGCGAAAGTTTGGCGTCGCTCGGTCCTTTACAAGAAGTATAGGTACATTAAGGCCTAAATTCAGACATATCTTATTAGCGTGAGTTTAGTCTAATCAGGGTCGAAAATAAATGGTTTTTAACTTACGGAAGTTCATACTCAAACTTAAAGCGTCTCTGAATCTTGGCCTAAGTTCCCTCTGCTTGTATTTTATATTCCGAATAACAATCCCTTTGTCGTTACCCCTAGGATCAAGGGTCCTAGTGTACAATACGGTGATTATTTAATTTTATTCAAATTTAGTTAATCTTTCAGACAGCTTGATTGCAGTATCGTTAGGATTGTTTATTTATAATAGACATTACTATGCTACCGAATTATACCGTATTAGACAAACCAAGATCCGCTTTATTCGCCTTGGGACTGAAATTCATATTAAGAAAACATTTTAGACGTGGACAAAATCATGTTGCATTAGAACCATGTCGATGTGATGTGATAGTCACATGCGATATTAATTGATATATATGATATGTTTTGCTTATTCATTCGCATTCGTATAAGTATCATAACAGATGGTCCTCTCACTCGCACACTGCGTTCGTTTTTAAGGTCTATCGTACAGTAATGTTTGTGATATTTACTTTTTTATAATTGGAAATTGTTAATATTTTTACGGTAGACGACAAAGGGAATAATTAGTGTTTGATCTTTCTTGTTCTCAAGTACAAACTAGAATTATACTGTCTCTAATTAATAATGTAGACGCGATATTTTACAATGATTGTTCTTGCAAAATAAAGATAAAATATATGAAACTATGAATAAGAAGCGTAACTATGTGATTTTGAAAGAAGAATATAAATTGAAATAAAAAAAGAAATTGCAACTAGGAACAACTTTTTTTTTGTAACCGAGACAAAAATAATTATCAGATGGTCCAAACCAACCCACACGCCCAATGTTGACCCACATTCAAAGTTTGTTAGTGTCAAAAGGCTATATGGATCAACATTGAATTTACTCTAAACTTTTACTTCATTGATCCGTAATTTGTTATATTTCATTGAATTAAAACATCGTGAGGAAATCTACAAGCTTCAATTTCGGGGCGCGTATCCATTTTTCATATGCATTTATAAACCTTGGTGAATACAGTCGAGATGAGCTTCTTAAGATGTACAAACAATATTTAGAACTTAATTTATTTTTAACCGACTTCAAAAAAGGAGGAGGTTTCTCAATTCGACCGTATATATATATATATATTTTTTTTTTATGTGTGTTCGCGGATAACTTCGTCGTTTATGAACCGATTTTGATGATTCTTTTTTTGTTGGAAAGGAGATATCCCAAGTGAGGTCCCATGATAAGGAAACCAGGATCTGATGATGGATCCCAGAGATATCGAGGGGAACCTTCGAAAATCGTAGTGCCGACTAGTGCGTTTGTTAATTTAAAGCACTACTATTAAATCGAACTAATGAATTTGCCACTGAAAATTGTGAAATAAACAAAATTTTAACAAAAAAATTAAAACCGCCTTCAAAAAACTAAAAAGTTAAAAAATAATATTGCAGCCGATGACTTTCCCGTTCGCATCATAAGAACATTAATTTGTTTTATAGAAGTCGGTGTCAAGCCAAGCCAAAAAATGCAAGCCCCGTCGCGAATCGTACCGGCTTGACAGCGACTCCAATAAAACAAATTAATGTTCTTATGATGCGAACGGGAAAGTCATCGGCTGCAATATTATTTTTTAACTTTTTAGTTTTTTGAAGGCGGTTTTAATTTTTTTGTTATTAAACTAAAAATAGAAAAATAAATCTGTGAAATTATGGCAGTGAGAAAACTTCTCAGTAGGTATAAACAATGTTTAGGTAAATACGATATTAAGATTACCTTGTAATGACATAGTATAAAGAACTTCCAAAAGATAAAGTCTATTGTAGTGAAACTTAAAATACAATAAAAAGTTACGTCAAATTTGATCGTCGAATTATGAAGTTTAGGAACTATACCTTACTTCATCGCTCACATACAATACACGAACTAGATCCACAGCAAAATCATGTAAAATTTTCGTCCGAATGAATACGTTTACTGTAAGCGAGATGAAGCAATACTAAGATAAAGTGCGTTCAGCTATTAAAATTTGTTAGAAGGCACTTATGAATTTGTCATTTTAGAGCGTTTATCTTAATAATTCGCTCTTGTTAATAAAGCGTTCAACTTAGACGTAACTTAAGAATGGATCCATTCATAATTATGCCATTGTCATTCATGAATATATTTTCTGGTCCTTTAAATAGGACTAGATAATCTGTGACAACGTCCCAGATACTTATGAATTAGTAACGTCAAACTTGGTTGCCAAATTATGGATCTGAGTTTAGTTTTTATTCGTGATCGAGAAACTACTTTGGTATATTACAACACTTTACTATCTTTTATTAGTATTTGTTTGAACGTTTGTACTTTTGAGTTTGAACCAACATTTCTGCTTGTATCCAATCTGTGTCAATCATAAACAATGAACTCGGTAAGGTCACATAAACTATGAATCAGTGGTATAATGGCATTACTACAGTCATACAGTGCTAGCAGATGAAGTACCACGTTTTACTGGCCGGTTTCAATATACAAGGTAAGATTTATTATTTACTTTACATAAGTAGTACATATTATGTAAATAACCTTTCGGGCATATCAAAAACGTATCATCCAGAGCATCTACATACAAACCCAAATATCAACGCTGTCGGAAAGAACGCGCCGCAATTTGTAGAAAGTGGTAGCACTGTCCGCCCCGAAAAAGAATATAGTTTTGAGTATAATATGTGTGTAAGGATCGGAATTCAACTTAGGTAATCATCACTTATGTTTCTACGACCATCACGTTTTTACCTTGTTAATCGATATCGGAAAATACTTGAGATGGTTAATCGACATTAAAAACAATTGCCCGTTATCTTGAGACACTTCAGTTCGCGTTATAATAAGGGATTGTTCGGCAGGAAACTACATTGTTTTTACCGGTCCCGCGTTAAGGTAGGTTATTTATCATAGCTCTAAATACGTCTCTAAACTTTTATATCTTTTTCATTTATCATAGGTAAATTGATTAAATTTACATTGCAATTTAATAAAGAAATTGATTTTGGAGTTAATTATTTTGCTGATATAACGGGTGTTTCGTTATTAGCGTTCATCAGAGGATGATCAGATCACCAAACTGAACAACTTTCACCATGGAGCCAATATACAACGTGTTAATGAATTAACGCAAAACTAGAAAGTAGTTTGTTTAGAATCGAGAGCAGAATCTAATTATCATGGTTTCAACATAGGTAAATTTTTTCAAAATATTATTTTTTTTTTATAAAAATTTTAAATTTTCTGAACCCGTTGTCAACCCACCGCACGAGCACACTCACCCTACTTACTACCAAAACAAGATTCTTAAAAAGTATCCATGAGTACGTTAGCGCTTTCATTCATTGCTGAAATGATAACAAATCATTTTAACCTCAAAACTTAAAATGCGAATAACTTTAAATTTTAACTATAAAAATAATGAAATTTTTGTTTCAATCTAATTATTTTGTTATAAATCAGTTGGGGTGTATGAGGTTTTGCGCTAATTTATTAACACGTTGTAGAAACTTGGGCTAGATAACTCTATCTAGGTCTTCCTCTGCCTCTCTTCCCCTCTATCTTCCCTTCCAGTATGGTCTGACGTGATCGCGAGTCGAATTCAAAATCAAGTGTAGTTAATTGGCACGAAATAATTGCATCGAGATTTATTTTCCTCATTCTCAATGGCCTTCTGATTTCACCTAGTCTCTTCCAGCAGCTAGATCGTGATGCGTGTGATAGCTTTACTGGGCCTGCTGGCGGCAGCGGTGTCGTCCGCCGACGTGACCGGCCTGAACTGGTGGGAGACCGCGCTCATCTACCAGATCTACCCGAGGTCCTTCAAGGATAGCAACGGAGATGGCATTGGCGATTTGAATGGTGAGCTATTAGTGACAATAGATACAACTTGTAAGTGTAGACAGTTTCGCTGCTTTACAACATAATTCCACAAGGAACCTATAAGAAATTAGCATAAAAAGGGGCTTTTCACACTGCAGGGTGTTAGGGTAAACAGTTGCATTACTTTAAGGGGCGATTGTACCGATGATATTGAACAAATTTTCTTAAGAAGTCTATAGGAAATTCGCATAAAAAAATTTACGAATTTCCTATAGGTAGTACTTACTAGGTACGTACCCAGACGTCGACGCGGCGACGATAGCGGACGGCTTCCCATACTAAATTTCATTTTTGTATGGGCCCGCCGGCGGCGCCGTTGGCGTCGGTCGCTGTCGGCCGCCGTCGGTAAATGTGTCTCAACCCATAAAGTTTTTTTGTGAATTTCCCTATTATACAGGGTGTAACAAAACACCCTAGTAATACTTAAGGGTGTGCTTCGGACCATCAATCTGAACAACTTTCACTACGGAGCCAACATCGAAATCGCGAAAAAAAAATCCGCTCTTTCATACAAAACTGCAGTACCGTCTCGACTCAAATGTATGGGACGGCAGATTTTTTTTTATTTTTTCTCGATGTTGGCTCCATAGTTAAAGTTGCTCAGATTGATGGTCTGAAGCACCCCCTTAAGTATTACTGGGGTGTTTTGTTACACCCTGTATCCCTTTGGGAAAGTTTTTCAGTATTACGAGTACAATCACCAATTAAACTAATGCAAATTTCTACCCTGTAGATGTCGTATTATTATATCGATCATCGATTAAATGTAAACCCTTCCCTCAGGCATAACATCGAAGCTGCCCTTCATCAAGGAGACTGGCTTCGAAGCGATATGGCTGTCGCCGATCTTCCTCTCGCCCATGTACGACTTCGGGTACGACATCACCGACTACCGCGCCATCGCGACCGAGTACGGCACCATGGCTGACTTCGACAACCTGCTGGCCGAGGCCAAGAAGTTAGGTAAGTTCTGTAGTAGTAGTAAGTTACTTACAGGCAGAGTTCGTTACCCCCTTAAGAGGAATCGCGGTTTGCAAGACATTTGAAGAATAGGTTTTAAACAGCTCTATTGCTGCCGCGCTGTTCCCGAGCAACCAAGCTACCACTGCGGTAGTGACAACTGCAGCTCGTACTGATTTTACCTACTTAATAAAGACGAAATCACAACAATTTGACCGATTTTAATAATGAGACGATTTCGTAGCGGGATGCCTAATAGACGGAGATCCGACCGTAAAATTATGCACCTATTCCTTAGGCGAACGAAATGTAATTCTAGTGTATTTGTACAGGGGTTAATTCAACGCCGCCAAGTTGCCTAAAAAAATCTTGCCGCAAGTGCCTTTTCCATTAACATTTTTGGTATATCTTTTTCCACGTGTTTGTTAGGGAAGTGAATGAGGTGCCATCGGAAGAAGACTGGTCTAAAGTACTTTAAAAACTAGGGTTGCCACCTCTCAATCTGCCGCAAGACTAGGGTTGCCAGATTCAAAAATGACATATTTGGACCTGGCAACCCTATAGTTGCGGCAGATTGCTTATACACGTTTCCTCCCTGGATAATGAGTCATTGTGAACATAAGGGGAGGTGCGGAGTACTCGAAACCGACGGGCATGTATGAAGAGATGTATGGATGTGCATGAGGCAAAAGAGGTATGTAAGGATCGTTGTAAGTGGCGCGCCCTGGTCTCTGCCTACCCCACTGGGAAAGAGGCGTGACGTTATAGATAGATAGATAGATATAAATCATAACACCTACTGTGGTTTTTATAGCGCTGTTAACTCTCCATGCAATGAGGATGTGTGATAATTATTCTTGGTACTTGCTCGCACTTATAAAAGATAATAGCGTTGTAGCCATCAAGATAAACAGCGCAGCGTTGCGTTTAATCGTTCCTTCATTTAACTAAACTGCTGTAAAAAGTACAATGTTTCCGGCTGTCAAGCTTCAAGCCACTAACAAATGTGATTGTTTTGCACGTTTACCTCACCTGTGTGTGTGTACCTAAGTACCGACATCCATACATATTACAGAATACAGTACGAAAAATTGCTTGTTTCACACATCTTCCTATGCGAAACGGATTACAGTTGATATTACTCATGAATTTGTTGGTAGCGTATCCAGCTTCGGCATCCAGAGCTGTTTGCCTCTTCAACAATCGTAAGCCACTTCACAAAGATTTGTCGTTGTCAGTTTCGGATAATGAGATGTTATGGAATTACTAATCTGGCTTCAAAATTGATCCTATTTGCTATGAACGTTCATTTCCTTCACTAATAAAATTTCCAAGTATGCAGTTTTACCACAGAAGAGAGAACCCGGCCTGGGCTTAATAGAAGTAAAATGTAGGTGCATTAGCAAACATAGAGCAAACATTATACAAGTTTGTCGCAGTGGGTAACTAGAAAGTTTTGATATAAGCTTGCCACAAGATTATTCCTACTAATTGATATCTGGGGTAACCTACCTACTTAGTTCTCGAACCCATCCTATGTGATCTACTGGTTCCCTTTTCTTTGAGTTTCACATTGATTTACGAATTCAATCTGTTCCCCAGGTATCCGTGTGATCCTGGACTACGTGCCGAACCACACAAGCAACGAGAGCGACTGGTTCGTGAAGTCGGCGCGCCGCGAGCCCGGCTTCGAGAACTACTACGTGTGGGCCGACGGCGTCCCGGACCCCAAGAACCCTGGCCAACTTCTGCCCCCTAACAACTGGGTATGTTCCGCTGAACACCGGGATCACTAGTTACTTCGCATCAGATACATCACTGCCTTAGAAGACGATAAGTTTTCACGCTTTAATTATCTACTAGACTGTACGCGCGAAAATGTATTTAATAGCGGTTTACTCAGCGTTGTTTTTACTTCGTACAGCGCGCGACGTATGTGACGTTGCCGTCTGGAGCGAGTGTCAGAATTCATACATGCGCATCGTAAACGATGCGACAACGTGTAGGTACTTATCTCGGTTCCTACGGCCGAGTGACGGAGGCATGACCCGGTGAAGTGAAGCGCAGCGCAGAATATTTTTCACTGCCAAACCATTATCGACTTTGTTTGCGTCGAATAAATATCGAAAATCAATTAACACAACTATTAGTTCCCGAGAGTATTGAAGCAACTTGAGGCGAAAGTTATGTTATTTCAACGCAAGCAAAGCTGATAATGGCAGTGAAAAATTATCTGCGCTGCACTTCGCAAGGTGTGCGCTGGCTCTAAGATTGTCTTTCTTATGCTTCAAAAAGGTCATGCAACGGTTTATGAGCGATGACCTTGAATGCGCAGAATTCGGATCTATTTGACGGGAGAAAGCTAGAGGCGGACGTCATGTAAGCGCCATTGCCCGATCAGTCGCATACGTCATCAACCTGCGCGAAAAGCAATACTACTTTCTACGAGACTTCTTCTTCTTCTTGTGGTGCCATCTCCTGTCGGAGGTTGGTTATCATTAGGGCTTTTCGGACCCTGGAGACTTACCACCCTAGAACTATAGTCTTAGGTAGAGAAGGTCGCTCCGTTTCATTCCGTCTTAGACTCTGGCGGCGGTTTATTTATTATTATCATCATCATCAGCCTATCATCGTCCACTGCTGAACATAGGCCTCACCAAAGGCGCGCCACAAGACTGTCCTCTGCCTTCCTCATCCAGTCGCTCCCCGCTATCTTTTTTAGGTCGTTTGTCCAGCGTCATCATGCATTAATAGTACATTACTGCAGCGGCCAGCAGCAGAGGCATTGATGGACGAACGTGTAAATGTGGGCCGAGGCGAAGCCGAGGCACACATACGTAAGTCCATCAATGCCTAGTTGTGGCCAAGGCTTGTATAGTACTTTTCTCAAATAATGCGCGGAAATTAAAACAGTAAATTTTCTCAAATAATTCGCGGAAATTAAAACTCTTTTCAAAATCAATGACGAACAACGAACAACAATTAGTATTTTTTTTTCAATAAACAGCTTTCTATTTTCTGCTTTCTTTATTTATTTATTTTTCTGCTTTCTTTTTTCTTTTCCATACGTGTTTTTGTGTAATAAATATATTATTTTTTTTTTTTATTTGCAAGCCAGTTCGAAATTTAAATAAAACCTTTGATGAATTACCTCCTTGGTCGCCATATTTCGGAGAAATAGCACGTTCCATTTTTAAATAACACGACAGATATGAGTTTACTATGTAATTTATTTGGTCGTTAAACACGACAGATATGGATTTTCATACAAACATTGCCGGCCGCTGCGCGCATGTATTTGGCCAGTACAGCAATTTCGATTTATCTCAAAGAAGGTTGTCAAAATAATGCTCACATTTCGCAGCATGTTTGAGAAAATTAATTTTAAAGCATTCGTTTTCTTGCAACAGCTAAGCGTATTCCGCAAGAGTGCCTGGGAGTACAACGCGGTGCGCCAACAGTACTACCTGCATCAGTTCGTCATCGGTCAGCCCGACCTCAACTACCGCGAGCCCAGGGTGCAGAAGGAAATGCAGGTAAACTACACCGAAAAATATACTTTTAGAGGAAAAGTGTGTTGAGATTTTGCGGAGCCATACCATACGATGATGATCGTAATACCGACTGCTACTGCGAATACGGCCGCAGCATTTTCCCTTTTGACAAGCATTTAATTAACTTGCAATGTTTGTATGTAAGTATGTATGTTCGGGTCAAATCTTGCAACTGAATTTTAAAGCAGTCATCCTCAACCGATTGAGATGAAATTTTGCATACACCTTTAGTTTGAATGACAATGAATCGTTAGCTAAAAGCACATGTCCGGCACTTCAAACAACGTTTTAGATTTGACATGATGACGTTCGCACATGCGCACTTTGCGCAAATTGTGCATGACATATGTGTAGGGTTGACTTAACACGCATCGTATGAACTACATTATACATTTCTTTACTTTTTATAGTTCATTCTGTTATAAAAAATAGTTTTTAAGCTAAAGAATCACAGAAAATGTGAATTTAGCGTTATTTTCCAACGTTTATTTTTACTGTGAGGAGAAAAATAAAATATATTTTATGTAGTCAAATCCAACGTGTGCACGCGCCTGACTGCATTCCCTTGCTCGGCTTCCCTCAAGTTACCACAGAGGGTGTGAGGGGAGCTGGGGTATCTGAAGTCAGAGGGGGGCGAGGAGTGGCCGTTCTGTATGTAGAACTATATACTATTACCTATTCTGTGCTAAAAGGTATGCTAAAAGATGTCATTATAAATCCAATATGGCGGACGGCCTAAGATGGCGGACTAGTTATTTTTTGTGAACTCCCATTTTATGGGTATCAAAGGGTTTGCTGATAAGAATAAACTGAAAAATAAAAAATAGTAGAAAAACATTTTAAATAATAAAAACGAGCTTTAAAATATTTTTTTGTTTAATCATTTCTGTTACTTTATACTTGTGAATTCCATATCATCATCATATTTCAGACAAACAAATTTAATTGCACGTAATGTTTCAGGACGTGATCCGGTTCTGGCTCGACAAGGGAGTGTCAGGGTTCCGTGTGGACGCCATCAACTTCATGTACGAGGTCGACCCCAAGAACTACGGTGGAAAGTACCCCGACGAGCCCGTCTCATGTATGTATTTGACAGCCGTTATAGTCCGAGATCCGACCGTAAAATTATGCACCTATTTCATAGGCGAACGAAATGTGATTCTAGTGTATGTTTACTCAGGGGTTAATTCAACGCCGCCAAATTGCCTAGAAAAATCCAGCCGCAAGTACCTTTTCCAGTACTTTAGATCAGTTTCCTTCCGATAGCACCTCATTTACTTCCCTAACAGACAAGTGGAAAAAATTATGTCAAAAATCATAATGGAAAAGGTACTTGCGGCAGGATTTTTTTAGGCAATTTGGCGGCGTTGAATTATTATTATTATTATATGAAAAATGTCAGTTTAGAGCACTACAACGATCAAAGAAAATATATGACACGATATAGTTCGTATACGAGTTATGACAGATGGCGCAAATTTTTGTTTCTATGAAGAAGGTTTTTGTAAAATATTCTGACGGGCCTATCCTTACGCTAGTAATATATAAATCTATGCTAGAATCACATTTCGTTCTATGAAATAGGTGCATAATTTTACGGTCGGATCTCGGACTATTAGAGCCGTTTTGACAGATCGCTCAGACGTTAAAACAGCTTCACAACGCTAAGCGGCAACAAGCTTTGTAGTAATTAATAAACCCTTCATATTCGCAGCTGTCGCGGGCATCGACCCTGAAGACTACGAGTACCTAGACCACATCTACACCAAGGACCTAGACGAGACCTACGACGTGGTTTACAACTGGCGCGACATCCTCGACGAGTACATCCCCAAACAAGGCGAATACAAGATCATGATGACCGAGGCCTACACCAACCTAGAGGACATGATCCGGTACTACGGCACCGATACCAGGAACGGATCTATACCTTTCAACTTCAGTTTCCTCGGGGACATCAACAATCAGTCCAATGCTAGGGATATTAAGTTGATTATTGATAAATGGATGACTTTTATGCCTAGCGGTAGAACTGCTAACTGGGTGGTAAGTTATATTTCCACATGTTTTTTTTTATCAAGAATACAGAAGAATTTAATACAGGGTCTTTCTTATAAGGGGAATGCTCAGTGCATCAAACTGAATGACTCTCTTTATGGTACTTATATAAAAATAAAAATAAACGCCGTTCCACGCAAAACTGCAAACCCGAATGTATGGGACAGTTGAGTTTTTTTTCGCACTTTCGATGTTGGTCCCAAGGAGAAAGTTGTTCAGTTTGATGGTCTGATCAACCTCTTAAAAAAACCTTAAAGACCCTGTATAGTGCATACCAAACTACCGATAATACAACACTTCTCGTCCCGTCACGTGATAAAAAAAATATTTAAGGAAACAATTAGTAGCCTAACTCAAAGTTTTCCGATTTTGTTCACGTCCACTTTGTTTCCAGAACGGCAACCACGACCAGAGCCGTATGGCTTCTCGTCAGGGCACCGACCGCGTCGACACAATGAATATGCTTGCACTCCTGCTGCCCGGAGTCGCTATCACCTACCAGGTATTTCGTTCTTCTATCGAGTCGATGGCAAGTCATTCTAAATTTTTCCAGCCCAGTATTTCGCCACACGGATAGCACTGCCGGCAGCGTCCATAAGCTCCGTTCTCGTGCAGGTGTCAGGGCAGGAAGGGCAGGATATGAGGTGGGCCATAGTCTGTGGGGAAGCACCGCATTCACATTGGAGGTCAGACCCGCTTATGTAACCCCATTTGAACAGGATGTCTTTTCTCCGGCCGACCTGAGTTCGGAGTCTATTTAAACACCTCCAAATTGGCCTGGGCAGCTCTTGGCCTGGATCGAGGCTCTCCATAAGAGGGACAAACGGGTCAGGGAGAGCGGTGTTTTCCCGCCAGAGACCGCGTCTAGCTTGAGGAGCCTCACCTTGAATTGGGTCGACACACTTCAGGAAGTTCTTGCGGCTCTTGAGCCTTTTTTGCACTGTAGGATACTCGTACATCGGGTGGTGTGTATGGGGTCGGGTACCATCGGGTGGTGGTATTTCGTTCAAACCATCACTCCTTAGTTATATTATTTACCATGTAACTGGAGCGATACCAGTATACAGTAGTTTATAATGCTTACGGATGTATACACGGCGACACAATAAGCTATACAAGACCAATATAAGCTGACCGCACGTAGGTTGCATAACAACGTCGCATATGGCCAGTTTATTTTTGTATAGCTTTATATGTCGCCATGCGTTCACAGTTCAATTATTAAAACTGCACGAGCCAATCACGATACTCTGCGGTTGCTAAAAATGATCTGCTTCTATTGGTCGATTTCTTCACCGAAAATCTAATGGAGTTACTAATCGAACATAAAGAAGTTTGGCGGAAGGCCATATAATGTGAGACCCAGACATATAGGTCCCATACATGAATGAAACTTAGTAATACGTGTAGAGTGAAACAAAACTAACAAAAAAGGAAATTGGTTGTAAACTGTAGAAGTTGGGGGAAAGGTATTTCTCCTTATGATACCTTCTGTATCAAGTGTGTGAAACTCATAATCTTTCTTATTAGATAGCCCACTCAATCATCTATGCATTCATTGTGTTTGTTATAATGAAAATTCACGATAACCGTACAATATTATGATAATGGAATCAAACGAAATCACGCACACTATCAGTTCAATAAAGCCAAAAACGTTCCGTAACGTCCATAAACTACCTCAGTGATAATATTAGATGAAAATAGCTGTCATGGTTGCTTTTTGGATGATTTGTCTATTTTACTAGTAATTTCTACTTTTGAATCCGGACTTCTGGAGATGAGGAAGTTTTTTTTTTAAAATGCCTTAACTTTTCTGTTTATAATAATTATCACAGCCGTCCTGAAGGGCTTTTAGTTTTCGTAAAAATGACTGGGTCCAAATTCGCCAAAGTTCTTTCGTAATTTTAGTAATAGTTGTATTAATGTTACCAGGGTGAAGAGCTCGGCATGACAGACGGGTACGTGAGCTGGGAAGAGACGAAGGACCCGCAGGCTTGCAACACCGACGACCCGATCAACTACTGGAAGAAGTCGCGCGACCCCAACCGCACCCCCTACCACTGGGACGACTCCAGGAACGCGGGCTTCTCCAACACCACCGGCGAGACCTGGCTGCCCGTCGCTGATAACTATAAGACTGTCAACTTGGCTGCCGAGATGAAAGACCCCATGAGTCATTATCAGGTATAACTCGAGCGTGTCTGAAACCGACTACTCGAATTTACAGTGGAAATTCTCCTTTTTTTGTGTATTTGGTTTGGGAGTCATGCATGCATGCATATGCTTACGACTATATTCCCCGAGGGGATAGTCAGAGATATTCTGAAACCTCAGAACATCCACGTTTCACTAGTAGTACCGAAACTCTGTCCAGTGTGACGGGGAGAGAGCCCGTCGCCACTTGTAATGGACAGTGGGTACAATACATGCCTCGAAATTGAAGCATGCAGGTTTCTTCACGATGTTTTCCTTCACCGAAAAGCCAGTGGTGTTACAAATCGTACATAAATGGACATGGGATCCTGTCTTGAAAAAATGGGATTTATCTAATTCTAACTCATATTGCAGTTCTACAAAGACCTGGCGAACGTGAAGAAGACCCCAGCAGTTCGTAACGGAGACCTGGACACCAGATCGCTCTCAGAGTCCGTCATTGTAGTCACCAGGTAAACTTGGTCATTATTGTGTTTTAGAATAATCTCTAACAGTAGCTTTTAAATCAAATTAAAATGTATTTATTTGTCTCTTTAGCTTCTTAATTGCGTCAAGCTGAGTTAAACTCCGGAGGAGTTAATTGCTAACCCAGGTAGCTAGAGGTATATTACCCGAGTAAAATAGCTCTCAGTTGTTTTCTATATTACAAAAAAATCATAAATTACAAACTTAACCTGGAGTTTAGTGCTAACCCAACCTGACCTGTAACCTGTTATACAAGTGGGGCTTATTGTATAAACTGTTCAATAAGAGATAAGTGTACTTTTATGCTCTACATGTAGAGCATCTGTGTGATGGGGATGGACCAGGTCTGCCTGCATAACTCCAGTCGGTTTAGGAGTTACTGATGATTAAAGGTCTGTAAACAATTAACGATCAGCTGCAAGACTGATCGTATGATATTGTTGTAGTATGCACTGTAGCTATGTAAACAGTACAAAAACTTTCAAGTTCTGTCAGTCGGTTTAGGAGATACAGCCAGTCAAAGTTCCGACCTTTGAACGGCTGTATCTCCTAAACCGACTGATGAACCATGTCAGTTTTTGTACCGTTCACATAGCTACAGTGCATATTACAACAATATCGTTAATTTTTTACAACAATATCGTTAATTTTTTACAGACCTTTAATCATCAGTAACTCCTAAACCGACTGGAGTTATCCAGGTAGATCTGGTCCATCCCTATCACAGAGAAGCTCTACACCCCATAAACACTGAATCAGCCTTGCTGCTGATGGTTGCAAAAAGTACGCTTATCTCTCGGAATATAAGGCCTGGTATACACCAAAGCGGAGCGGAGATGTGTCAAATCCACCAAAACCTCGGTCGCTACATCGCGTCATACAAAATTTAAGCTATTTTATTGGTTGATGTGACACATCTGCGCTCTACTTTGGTTGATACCGGCCTAACAATACGATGTTCGACAGACTATTGCCGGAAGAGCGCGGTATCGTCGGCATAGCGAACCTCTCCGGAGAGACGCAGGAAGTGGATTTGTCCAACATCAAACTGCTTTCAAGTGAGCTGCAAGTCGTCGCCACTGGAACCACCTGCACTCTCGGGAAGGGGTATGTTTCATTTGTTTCTAGTATTTAAATATATGTAGTGGTCGGAATGTCGGGACATTTTCGAGCGTTGTCATCATAAAGGTATACTACGGAAGAGAGGCATTAGCAGCTGAGAGAGCGAGATGTACCTAGCGGCATCACTGTATAATAGAAAGAGATACGTGACGCGAGGCTATATAACCGTTTTTGGGGATGTAGAGTCCTGGAGCGCGATTTTTGTATCTCATACGTTGAACTCAGCAGTTGAAAATGTATGGAAATACGCATCTTTCTACTACTGATTCGACATTCAAAAATCATACTTCAGGAGTGCGATTTTTTTGTCAAATCAGCAGTCGAAAGATGCGTATCTCCATAGTAATTTTGACATTTTCAACTGCTGAACTCAGCGAATGAGATTCAAAAATCGCACTCCTGGTAAAAATTCGGTTTCTGTGAATAATCGTGAACCTAAAGTGAAATCGTAGATAATTTTGTGAAATCGTAGATAATTTTGTGAAATATACTAACACTATTTCATTAAATTATCCACGATTTCACGTTAGATTGAGAATTATACACAGAAATGGAATTTTAATCCGGCCGAGGACTCCTGAAAACGTCCAAAAACGGTTTCATTTGACAACTCATGTCACTTCCTCTATGCTCTATTCCATAATAGTACATTACGATACGTGTGACCTAAGTAGTCCATTATTGCACGGCGTGAATTATCGCCCGAGCGCAGCGAGGGCGATAAACGCCGTGTAATAATGGACTTACTTAGGTCACGAGTATCGTATACTATTTTATAGCTCGTGTGACCTAAACCCGCCAACTTTTGTGTGTGTGTGTGTGTGTGTGTGTGTAATGTATTGACATTCTCTTTCATGTTGAAGTTTTTAATTCTACGAAAACGTATACTAACGAAAAGGGCAAAAAGGGGGACCGGGGGCGAAGCCCCCGGCGGGGTGGAGGGGCGGAGCCCCCCCGGGGGCACGGGGGGCGGAGCCCCCCGTAGGACACAACCATGACTTTAAAATCTTCTTTCATATATCGCAACCACAATCAATAGATACTCACCTCTAATCACATCTACCGTCACATCATCATCAGCCCCTACTCACCCCCTACGCACGTACGCACTAGGTGGCACGTAATCACATCTACCGTCACATCATCATCAGCCCCTACTCACGTACCCCTAATTACCCCCACGAACTAGGGGGTACACCCCCTAATCACCCCCACGAGCTAGGCGGTACACCCCCTAATCATCAGCACGAGCTAGGGGGTACACCCCCTAATCACCAGCACGAGCTAGGGGGTACACCCCCTAATCACCCCAACGAGCTAGGGGGTACACCCCTAATCACCCCCCCACGAGCTAGGGGGTACACCCCCTAATCACCAGCCCGGGCTAGGGGGTACACCCCCTAATCACCCCACAAGCTAGGGGGTACACCCCCTAACCACCCCACGAGCTAGGGGGTACACCCCCTAATCACCCCAACGAGCTAGGGGGTACACCCCCTAATCACCCCACGAGCTAGGAGTACACCCCTAATCACCTCCACAAGCTAGGGGGTACACCCCCTAATCACACCCACGGGCTAGGGGGTGCACCCCCTAATCACCACTACACACCCCTTACGCATTAGGGGGTGTACCCTCTTATCACCCCTATGCATCCCCAATCACCCTCTACGCACTAGGGGGCGCATCCCTTACTCGCACCCTACTACCAACATACTAATAAGGTGTGAGCAGGGGGTGCGGGTGTAAGTAGGGCGTACGTAATATAATTAAAGTAGGGGGGGTAACTTGGAGTCAGTTGGGGATTTCGCGATTTCAATGTTGGTCACATTGATTGAAAGCACATTTAAAAGTACCTACCTTCTTTTGTTTATTATGCATCTGTGCAATAAAGTAGATTCATTTTCGAATGGTGTAATGTAATCCGTGTAATAATGGACTACTTAGTAACGAAAAACCGTGACCTAAGTGCGGGTTTAGGTCACAGAGTGCTATAAAAGAACCTTCTTTTGTATATTATGCATCTCTGCAATAAAGTGGATTCATTTTCGAACGGTGTAATCCGTGTAATAATGGACTACTTAGGTAACGCAAAACCGTAACCTAAGTGCGGGTTTAGGTCACGGAGTGCTATAAAGTATATCTTTATGGTTGTCATAAACATGGACAAGCCTCGAGATTCCCGGAATCGCGGGATTTTTGTTGGTAGTCCCGGGATTATTTAAATGTAGAATTAGATACTTATAAATATCTTGTCTCAGTACATGATAGAAATAAAATCAAATTATGTCCGACTTTAAAAATGTTTTAACTGGGTACTTATGGTAACTCGAAAAAGTAATTAGGCATCCAATATTAACATTGAAGTTGGTTAACCGACTGATTTTATTGCGCAAATTGGTACAGGCAAGAGCATATCAAGCTTTACACTTGCAGTTCGATTGTAACGCTTATGGCGCACTAAATAAGAACGGTACAAAGTCTAAAGTGTCAAGCTTGACGTGCTCTTGACTGTACATAGGAAACAATCAACAACACGTTTCGTCATGCATGCCACACTAAAAAGCTGATTTGCTGATTTTATTGAGATATTATCCTGGATGCTGATTGAATAACGGTCAACATAGTTACCTATGCACGGTACGTGTCAAAAGTACCGAACGGCGCCGCGTGTTTCAAAGGCGCAGCCTCTAATACGCGCTGCTAATACTCTTGATTAAAAAAAAAACACTTCTCTTGACATCTAAATACGTAATCCCAGTAATCCCGTGAAATTTTTATCCATATTTAATTAATCCCGGGAATTTCAAGGCGTATCCATACTTTTGACAACATTTTCCCACGCAATTCCGATCATTGATATTATGTTACACCGGAGCTTAGCATGGCGTCGCCTAGTAAATGAGAAAGGTCGAGATCTGCTCTGTTTTCGTTACCATACGCATGCCGAAATTAGCGCTTGGTGGCTTTCTCGTTATGTCGCTTTATCGTGCATATCATACTAGGTAGCCCTGCAGGTCCAAATGTCTACGTACTTATTTAAAAATTGAAAAAATTCTGCAATAGACAAAAGCCCATGTTAATAAATTGGCCAGTCTACAACGCTCGCGCTTGCGCGTACTTAAGTCACCAAAACGTGAGCTTAGGACCGCAGGAATGCATGCAAATTGCAATCAGTTTATTAATATGGACCCAGGCCCAGAAATACAGAGGAGCGACAGGTTCCAAATGGTTGAATTAATGTCATTGTTTTTTTTAAATTACCCTTTTTACCTCCCCAAATTGCCCCCCAATATAAAAATTAAGCTTTTATTACTTCATTTATGATATTGGACCAGCAATTGCTATATCTGTACCCAGTTTCAACTTCCTGTCTTACGGCCTCTGAGAAAAATGCCTGTGACAGAAGGACGGGCGGACGGACGGACAGACACCGAGCTGATTCCATAAGTGTTCCGTTTTGCAAATTTTGGTACGGAACCTAATAAGTTGAACCAGATGGCCTTTGGGAGTCTATATATTTATTGTTTTTACAGAAAATTAGTGGGCAAGAGCACCGTCGAAGTGTCAGGACACTGCGCCATCGTGCTACAAACTGTCGACAAGTGCTGCTGAGACATGAACACTCATTATCATTACCGAACTTTTGAAGCTTTTGGATTAGACAAATTATACTATAATGTGATGATTTTGTGATACTAGAAAATAAAAAAATTATTCAGAAAACTTTTCTTTTCGTACTTAATTAAAATTATAAGTTAACATTCACCCAATCAGCCTACAGCTAGCGCAAACTGTTTACTAGTATGATTTCTCTACTTGAAATTGAAATTGAAACAGATTTATTGTCACAGCAAAAAAAATTATACATCATTTCATCTAAACATATTAAATGAAACGCGCATTATTACTTGCACGCGACTCTGCCCTTTGCATACTACTTGTCGCGGAAAGTGTGTGATTCGCTTTCTGTAAGCGCGGTAGGTAAGTGGTTATTTTCTATGCAGCGCATTTTTCTACACGCGCGCACAAGGCCTTCCTTGTGCGCGCGTGTAGAAAGATCATACCATAGTCTAAAAAAAACCAAGGTCTTCTATTCCCAGAGTGACACAAGCCTACGTCACAAAAAATGGCCGCTAAACATGGTAAAAGGGTATGATGACGTAGGCTTGTGTCAGTCACGTGATCGGAAGAGAATAACAAAAAAAGAAATACCAGGCGCAGTACCATTGTACCATGAATCACACTATAAAGATATCTACTTCTACCCTCAGAAGTCAATATCTTCACCATTTGTCATTAATCAAAGCCTAACCAGAAAAATAAAACACCATGTTGCGGAAAATCATTCCGCCTCAACTCTGCCTTGATTCAAAATCTGTTTGAAAATTCCTTGATCCATCCTCAAATATGTATTCTCAGTCAATCTGGTCATATCTTTACCTACTGGGGTTGAATCGAGAAATTATTAATAATGGTGGAATTTGAAGTCTTTTTTTGGTTTATATGTATGTAATAGCAACAACCATAAATATACGTCATAAAATCGTTGAATCACACTGCTATTAAATTTTCAATATCTAGAGTAGGGTCATCTACGTCACACATACGCTCTGGGCAACATCTTTGTTTGCACTACTCCACAATGTCCCTCATGTAATGCTTTTAGAACTATCTGCTGCATGCTCTTCGGTATTACTACTCTGTTAGCCCACAGAAAGCACTTCTTGCTTAAGGATAGGGATTCATTTCTTCTTTGGAAGGGCAACAACTCACTGTCTTCCTTATCTGGCCACCCATGTAACAGATAGAACTTCACTCTCTTCAGTACTTGATCCTTGCCCGTCTTTCTTTGGCAATTTTCTTTGAATTAACGCAAATTAGATCAGACGGTTCCAATAATAAAATCTCTTCTTCTTCTGTACTTGCCGTTGGCATTCTGCTGAGGCTGTATGCATTACTTAACGCTTTGCCAGTACAGTATTGTGTTCAGCATCAATGCCCATCGCAACGCAACCATTGTCAAAACTGCCAAATATATCGGCATAGTGTAAATAAAATAAGTTATGAAGCTCAGCGGTCGCGGCGAGTCTATGCCCGCGTGGAGTGCGGGGTACGGCGGGGGACGGGCGTACCCTAACTCAATTCGCTGTTAGGGTACGCGCGCAGGCAGCGTGGGCCGGGACGCTCTCCTCCCGGCCCCCGCACGCCCCGCACGATTGGTCTGCCGCGACCGCTGAGCTTCACCACTATTAGTTCTTTACACTGATATTGGTCTGGTACGGTTTTGTATTAGGGCCACTATTGGGTGAAAGTAGTGGCAGCCGGTGGTCCCGTAGGTACCGTTACAAAGGTGGCATTCGCAAACAAGGTTGTGGCCGCCCTCATAGCCGGGCCGAATGTTGGCATGGCCAATATGACCGTCATAGCTCGCTCCTCCTGCTTCAACGGTCCAAAGAAGATAATGTTGATGGTGATTGTGGACACTTAGTGGGTATACACGGATAGGCTGTGTGGTATTTGATACTGCGTACTTCTGCGACATCGACGCATCGAACTTAGTATTTCTTCATACAGAAGATGAGCAGCTGCACGTGGATGGCTAAAAGAAAGTAAAGTATAAAGTTACACAATTAGGTGAACTACTCCTTTTCATCATGATTTTCAGACATACTCGCATCGGTCTAGGACATAGGTACAGTTACCAGCAGATATATTGTAGCAAACAAGGTGGTCAAATATTTCTAAGCAGTTCTAATTTGCAATAATTTCTTTACTCATAACCAATCAACAATATAGGAACGCCTAAAACATCAAACGCAGTCAGGGTGGTCATAAACATCTGAACAGTTTCGGAAAAATCCTTACTCCGTTGTTTTACATTTTAATTTTAAATAGCATTGTAAAGAAATTATTGAAAATTCGCTGTTCAGATATTTATGACAAAATACACGTTTAGATATAATTGGTAACATTTACTGTAAAGAATTTAATGAAAATAAGCACTGCTCAGAAATATTTGGAGACCTTGTATGCTACAATATATCAGATGGCGACTGTACTAGGATAGATAATTTTCAATAGCAATTAGTTTCAAAAGGGGTTTAACGTATTAGAAATTAAAAAAAAAAGAGAAAACTCATGAACTTGTTGGACTATTATCCTCTGAAATCTGCCGCCCCTGGGATGCTGAGGCCCCTAAGCCGCGGCCTATACGGCCTATTAACAAATCCAGGACTGAAATCTCAAGGAAACATCTAAAAATGTACGTACAAAGGTTAGTTAAAGGTTCTATCTGTCTAATCTTAAAATTGTGGCTCCATCTCGTGGTGTCGATGATTTTACCAATCTCCAGTAGGTGTAAATAGAATATGTTTGTGCTTGATACTATATGCTACCATTTGACTCGCGAAGACCATGGTGATCCCCTAGAAAAACACTCATAAAAGCGTACCAAACTTATTTTTCGTACATTTTTAATTTTTCTGGTTATGCTTCACAACAATATCAATCAAAAATCCAAGGATCCTTCCAAAAAACACAAACAGTCCACTTTGTTGATAACCAGGTCTAACTCCTTCTTGTTTATCGTTTTCTTGTTCTTGGGCAGGTACGAGAATGTTTCTTTAGCCATCGTCTCTAGGAACATCTCCTGGAATATAACAATATTGGCTTTAAACATTTATGATGATGTGTAAGAAAGGACTGAGTGCTGAAATGACGGCAAAGAGAGAAAACTGGATGACATATTGCGCCGACCCCAAATATTTAATGGGAAATGGGCAAGAGAATGAGGATGATGAATTGATGATGCTTCATGGCCGTGCTATGCACTAAGCATAGCGACGATTATGGCTGTTGACTTTAAGGGCTTCGTTGCTGTGCTAAAATGGATGATGTAGCCCTAACATGGCTTTTAAACAATAAGCGAAATAAGAAAAAGACATCTACCAGTCTATGCCGCTATGCATGCATACAGAGATAAGTTGTATGACGCCTCACTCACACCAACATAAGAATGTTGGCCCGTTTGTTTATAGTAGAAGGCGTGAGGCTCTATGTTGACATATAATTAATCAAAGATTTGGATGTTTGTGACTCAACTCAAATCTGTACGTATAAAACAGTTCCGTGACTGACTGACAGACAACGTACACGTACAGCCTAAGCTGCTGAACATGAAATTGGGAATATAGATTCAATGGAGGATGTAGGGGTGCACTAAGAAAGGATTTTTCCTAATTTCACACGGATGACGTTGTATGCAAAAGCTAGTCATGCATAAAAGGCTGAATGGATTTGAATGAAATTTGGCACACAGAAGATGGAATATGTTCTGGAATAAAATATATAATACTTTTCTAAAGTTACAATAAAATGCAGAGGATGGCTCACGCTACACCGGGTCCGAGCTGAGTCCGAACCGAGTGTCGGCCGTAGAACTGTCAACTAATATTACATATCGAGCCTTTTTGGGAAGAACATCGTAATCGACAATAAAGTTTTTTTACAGGACGAGGTTTTTTCTATTTATATCTTATACATCGTGAATGGTATTTACTTGATATTTTTAAAAAATGTTGTGTGGTATATTCTAGAGTTGCCGCGAATAGTGTTTATAGCGAATAGTCGAATACCGATTAATCGCCATTCACTTTGGCGAATAGTCGAATAACTCGACATTACTATTCGACATAAAAAAAAACATTAAACACATTAAAAATATTTCTAATTTCTTCTATGGTTGTGAGAAAAGAAAACAATAAAGTTAAAGAAATCTGTTTCATGTTATACATACCTACAAACATAATATACTTAATCACACCAGTGAGCTCTGTTTATTCAGAAAGACTATTTTCCGAGGCAGGTTTAATTTACGAGGAAAAACGAAACCGACTTGCTCCAGAACGTGCAGAAAAAATTGTTTTTTTGCACCACAATCTGCCTCTGTTGGATTTTAAATATTAATTAAAAAGCCTTACTAATTTAATTTCATGAATATCATAGGCACAGGCACATATTACAGATAATAATTGATATTGTGTATTGTTTTATTAAGGAAAATAATTAAAAAAATGATTATTTTTAACTCATTAGTTCTTTTGTTCGTTAAAAGTTTATTTTCGACGACTATTCGCCGAATGCCGAATAATACTAGCTATTATTCGGTATTCGACAAATATCAAAAAAATGACGAGTAATGCCGAATACCGAATAATAGCGAGTATTCGCGGCAACTCTAGTATATTCTATTATTTAGAGGAATAGTTTTTAACTAACAGCTGCAAATTTCGTATATTTCGTATGGACATGTACTTTTGTTTGAGTGACGCTATACCGAGCGGCAACCGTGCCAGGGCAGGGCAGGGCGGGGTCGGTTGCCTACGGACGACGCACAGTGGGCTGAAATGGGCCGGTAAAGGAATAAGCATTTAAAAAAAAAGACGGTGATTCAATTCCGTAATGACGGGGATATTTGAATTTAAAGAACTAACTCATAATGGTAATCAACTATGATTACCATAATGAGTTAGTTCTTAGAATGTAAATTTGTAAAAAAACATACATAATCAATATAGTTTTCTATTATTGCCACGATGAAGGTCATTAACAGGCTATTAAGTAACTAAGATTTGAGTAAAGCGGTCGACAACTTCATTTAGTTACGCCAAAGGTCTCAAAAATAACATACCGCAAATTCAAAATTAAAAAAAATCACTACACTCAAAGCGGCGCCGAAAGGTGTATGTATTGTATGTTATCTTGGTCGCCGTGTTAGGTACAATAGCTCACATGAGCAACAGCCTCGTAGTTTCATTCAGTTTAAAAAAAGGACTTTAAGTGTTTTCTCCCATACAAAAAAAAAACAAAACTTTTTTTCTCACGTGTGGAGCTACTCATACCCTCCATACTACAATATGTAATAAAGGGATGTGTAACAAAGCCATTCCAATTTTTTTTTTTTCATTTCGAGACATTAAGGTTCTATGAGTATGGAGCTCGATTCTCAGACCACCGTGCGGCACGATGTAGCGTGAGTCATCATTTATTTCGACTAAAATCACAGCAGAAACTCACCGTAGCTTTGGTTACTAGAAACGCAGCATCTGCATGAACTATATTAACGTCTGGGTCCATTTTCATTATATTTTTTATCCTTGCTATTGGTAACCTAGTGTTCCTAACTATTTCACTTTTCTGTGTTTTCTTCTCACCGGCCACTGAATTCTGAACCTCTGATGACTGCTCTTCCGATGTTATTACTTCTGAATCGAATTCTGATTGAATTTCAGTCTCGAATTCCATTGATTCTGTGTTTATGTTTTCGGTGTCGGCGTATTGTTCCGTATCGTCAATTACGTCGGATATATCGATGTCCGTGTAATGCTCTTCTTCGGTCATGTTTGTGGATGGGTTTTGTTTCTTTTTATAATTATTTTAGTAAGTTTTAATTAATGTTTTCTACAAATATCACAGTTTCCCGATTTCCCGCGCACGAACAGCTGGTTGGCTGTCAAACTGACAGAAAGGAAAGTTTTTTTTTATATGTTTATCCTTTCGGAAAGGCAATGGGAACTAGCCTTTACAGCCGTTGTCTTTAATTCTATTTTTCTATACTTCTACTTTTGAAATGCGACAGTGGTTCACACACTCCAATATTCAAGGGAATTTACGTGAGGATCAATCCGAATCAAACGGAGCGCCTTTCTTTATTTCTCACTTTTAGTATATTGTTCCCTGTCAATGACACATTATTTTAATAATTCCACCACATTATCACTGCTGCGAAAACTAATTTAGTAAATTAAGAAACAAAGCCAGTCCTTTTCTTCTCAATTCCCGCGCAAAGCTCCACAGGGAGGACAGCGAAAAACTATTGTTCCGTTTTAAGCAACGTTATCATTTTCCGTACTGTCTCGTACCAAATGCTAATAGCATAGCGCTATGCTACATAGCAACAAGTGATGGTTCGCCGTGCCTAGTATTCTATGATCTTTATTTATAAATACTAAATTGCCCAAGTTCTTAGGGTGCGTCCACATCTGACGAACGCGCCGCGAATGCGCAGCTCGCGAGCCGCCTGCGAGCTGCTCGCGAGCGGCTCGCGAACTGCGCAGTAGTGACACACAAGGGAAAAATGCACCCGCTGTTCGCGAGCAGCTCGCGAGCTGCGCATTCGCGGCGCGTTCGTCAGATGTGGACGCACCCTAACATTCTCCATATTTATTCATTGATGAAAAACTAACTAGGTATAAATAAATAACTATTTAAACGACTTCCTTTATGTTGATGGCACATTTTAAAATGTCTTTTTTCAAACCATGCATTTTATTGAGGAAATAGATGTCTTTTTTACTATCAATCAGTTAAGCGTGGTTAAGCTTTGAAAAAATGTATAATAATATTGTGAATAATATGTTTCCTTTTGCTTACTTTGCTTCATTTACGTCCCAGGCAAGGAAATTATGAAAGTATTCATACTGGTATGTTTTCAAATGTTTAGCGTCTGCCGTGGCTTGTCTAGGTATGGGTGTCTAGGATGAAAAGAAAACACAAGGTATAATTATAGTTGTAATAAAATATAATAATCAGTTCGCGTTGAGTATCAAAACAACATTGATTCACTTCTATATACATCTAGTATTATTAACAACATAACTAATGTATAAACATTACCTACATCAAATCAATTTATATACAAAAACATTTTTTCATACACCTAGGAAGGACAGTCACAAAATATACACAGATATTAAAGTGTTTAGCTATATGAATACAAAACATACCGATTAAGGACAAACTGGCTAATATTGTAAGTAAGTATTTAGAAAGTTTCCACAGGAAGTCATTTTGATTTTTCATCATCCTTTCATCATCACACAGTCATGCCTTTAAATCGCTCTGTAATGTAAGTCCGGACATCATAATACTATAGGTAGGTAGGTATACCGTTTTAGGGAGAGAATTTGTGAGTCAGCATACCTACAATACGCTGCGCGTGGTTTCATAATTAATTTCTAAACATGTTGGCAACTTAACAATAGCAGTTTATTTCAACCAAGACAAATTTTTCGCTTATATACTTCTCCCTCTACGGTATTGAACAGCTTGGCAAAAAATAATTAGGAAAAATGAGGGCGCCACTTTCTTTGCAAGAACGTCAAAATCACGCATAACCTGGCAAGACCACCATACCAAAATATTAAGTAGTTTCTCTCTCTTTTGCCAAGCCATATGAATATTTTATTGTTGATCGTCAAGCTTGAATGTAACACAACATTTACTAACTATAAAAATGTTTTCGAAGTAAGGCAATGAATTACTGTCTACCTATGTAGTTTTGTTGCTCACTGTAGCTCGTAGAATTATATCTATAGCAAAATACAATAAAATGTGGTACAAACATTGGTAGAAAATACATTTTATTTTCAATTTGTAATAGTCACTACCTACCTAACCGCATGGGGTTCTCTGTTCTGATTCAATTTATCAATCTTCAATTTATTTTTATACGCAATTCTATAAATACGTTAAGTCAATAACAAATTACAACTGGTTGAACAATAAGGCACTTCATTTAAAAACGTTTTTATCACGCAAGCCTATAATATTTACATAAACAAGTATTTTCTGTCGGTACATTCAAATGAACCAATCTTTAAAACCATGTCACAAGCATAGAGAAATTACACGCTCCCCCTGGTCACAAGCACCTCCTGTATTGACGTCATTAGGCTGCCTGTCCACTGATGCGAGCTGGCTGGGCGAGCTGTGTAGCTGTGTAAATATTAACCAATCAGGAGCTCGGCCGAGCACCTGTTTGGTTAATATTTACACAGCTACATAGCTCGCACAGCCAGCTCGCGTCAATGGATAGGCAGCCTTAAGCTTGCATTCATCATCACTATCAGCCTATAAACGTTCCACAGCAGGCAAGGCACATAGCAAATAGTTTCATGTGACAGAACATATTAAGGTGGACTACTAAGGTGGTCTATATTATTTCAATCAAATAGTTAGCAACAATTAGACTCTCGAGACGAAATCCGTACCCTTTATCGCAGATTCTATAGGTAGGTATCACATTAACACGCCTACCATTATGGGACTAATCCGCAATCCATAATTAAAAACAATTTGGATATTACTTATCCAAATATTGCTTGACACACACATGAAAATGCATAACTAGGGTTAATTTTACATTCACAAAGTCCACAAATCAATTTAAACAGAACAGTTTTCTCCAGAAGGATCTCTTCGTACTTCTGACAGGTAGTCCCGCCAAAATGGCGGCGTCAAATGCGTCTTTCAGTTGCCTCCTAGTTTTAGACGAGGTCTCCATGTAGACCGCGTCAATTTTAGCTGCTAACGCCCGCGCCTCCGTTTCTGTTACTGGATGCTCGCCACGACTCTGGAAACAGAAAAGAGAAAATTAAGCTTACTTATTAAAACGCACCTATTTAAAAAAAAAACTTTTTATTGCAATTTGCAATCATTGAACAGGTTATAGGCCCAGTCATGGATAAAAAGGAGCGGAGGTGTCGCAAAGCGATATTTCTATCGAAGTGTCGCCAAAATGCAGGGAGGGGGGACAAAACGGGTTCCACCCCTAAAACCGAATCCAGCACTAGTAGCATGCACACCCGCGATAGCCGTGATACGGCTTTATCACGTCTTTTATCTCGTTCAAGATATGCAGGCCCTGTAGGCCTGCACTTTCGATGTTCGCTATATCGCCACTGTTTCGGTCCGCACTTCATTGGAATAGAGTTGACATTGGAACGAAAATGTTCACGCAATTACGAAGTTCGAATGTGCGGGTAGAGGCCCTGGTACAGCGCGCATCGTTTTAGATGTAGGTATTTTATTGACAAAACCCCTCTTTATTTTTGTTCAAAAATCTTTTTTATTAAAGTTACCTATGTTTTATTTATGTTTGAGAACCTCTTATTTGCACTATGCATTATGTAGCGAACAATGGAGAACGGTATTGTTTTTATTCAAGATAAGAATGAGCATTGAATTGGTTAGACGAAACTTTCAAACAATAATGCATCGATGATTCAACTAATGATAATAAACTGCTAAATATATGTGTCAGACCAAAATAATTGATGATTAACTCTACCTACTCCTCTTGTTATATTATCTAAGCTACTCCTACATAAGATTGTCAAGAATATGCAGACTTTTATGGAGAAGACCTAGAACATGAGTGGACTTGCCTTTTATGTTAGATATGATACGACGATTTACACTTTAGTTGAATTCACTGCATCCAATGTTTAATCAAAAGATCTATTTCGGTTTGTATAAGTTTCTTACGATAGATATAGTAATTGATCAAATTCCTAAGATTTGCTCTTTATTTTGTAGAGATAAGAAGGACCAATCCTGTGGTTGGAAACCAATGGTTTCACTCATGCATTTACCACCTAATATGGTCGACAGGAAACCACAATGACTTCACAGATATGGATGCGAATGTCCGCACTAAAGTTGGGAAAAAAAAGCAGAAAAGCGACATTAGTCCTAAATCTACGTTCCCAGTGCCTGGGGCCAGTGGCGTAGTGTGGATTTCTGCCGCCCGGGGCAAGAACTGACTTTGCCGCCCCCTGCGAAGACTTACACAAAAAATAAAGGAGCGAGCGCAGCGAGCTCGAAATTTTTTTGCACATTTATCCGAGTTGTGATTAGACATCTTTTGGTTTACCCCGTGGTTTACCCACGCAAAAATAGTAACTTAGAGCAAGCGAAGCGAGCTCGACTTTTTCTCCTCAATACGAATCGGTTGGAGACAGAACAGAGCTTTTTACGTATCTACAAATCTTGTGCAAAGTAATCTAAGTAAAAGCTATGGGTTGAGCGACGCAAGCTCGAAATTTCTAGCACCACATCTTAGATGGGGTCAGAACTCTTTAGGATTATGGTAATAAAATTGCAAAGTAATTAAATTAGAAACTTAGAGCGAGCGAAGCGAGCTCAACTTTTCTCTGCTCTAAGAATTGGTTATAGACAGAGCTCCATCAATCGACATTTTTCCCGAATTTGCCGCCCCTGTTAAAGTGCCGCCCGGGGTATTTGTCCCCCCTGGCCCCTCGCTACGCTACTGCCTGGGGCAAAGGCCTACCCTCGTGATGAGCGTTTATCTATGAGCCAACGTCCATAGACTATAATGCCTGATATGGTGCAGCTTTCAACACATAAATAGGTATAATAGTTAAAAGAATATTCTGCAGCCTATGCATGTTTTCGCACGATATTTTCCTTCACCGAAGAGCAATTTTTCCTTGGCTTGTTGTATGTAGGTTGCAAAACGGGAAACCACCTGAGTATCTACAACAGTATAATGCTAAGTTACAATGGTAATACTTACTCTCAAAGTCTGCAACACTCTAGGATCGAGGGCCAGGTCACTCTGGGTGCCGACCAGTACTAAAGGCGCGTTGACACTCGCCACCGCTCTCGTCCACCGCTCGGCCACAGACCTGAAGGTCTCCGGTCGCACGACGGAGAAGCACAACATCAGCACGTCGGTGCCGGGGTAGCAGAGCGCTCGCAACTCTGACATTGAGTCCTGGAACACGAGAATGAGGTATGTTAGACAAAGTGTAAAAGAAAAGAGAATGAAGCCGTTCTTCGTTATAGGTACAATTTCCAACTTAATATGCTGACAGATTTTTAAGAGGATGATCAGACCATGAAACTGAACAACTGGGGCCAACATTGAAAACGCAAAAAACAGATATCCCATACTTTTAGGTCGAGTAGTTAGCAGTTTTGTATTAAAAAGCCGTTTTTTTTTTTTTGCGATCTCAACCTTCGTCTCTTAAAGAAAGTTGTTCAGTTTACCTAATATCATCTTAAAATGTTTATAGGAGGTAGAACTTTAATCTACTTTGAGCGAAGTTTAGCGATGTTACACACGGCGACCAAATCCACCCGAGTTATGAACTCTGTGGTTTTACATGACCGAGCGAGGCTTTGGAATGAGATAGCGCAATAGTCTCAGCTTAGGTAAATATAGGGACCTATATGATTTTAATGTATTACTCTTCTAACTTCTAACACTTTTTTTTGGGTCTATGTGTTCTATCTAACCTATCGATTATCGAAAGCACTTCTTAGAACGGAAAAGTTCCGCACGAGTTTCGCTTATCTATTATCTATGTACTTATCTCGAAGAATAATCCACGCTTTGATTTCGAAAGTTAGTTTGAGACATACATCAACCACAAAATCAATCATAACTCATTCGCGTCTTACGAAATGTTTGATCATAACATTTAACCAAAACCAAAAAAAAAACGAGTGATTTAGAGAGCGACTGTAAAAGTGGTCACTATGGGTGAAAGTAACCCATTGATACGGTAACAATTGAAGCACCATCGGCAATGGTTGCTTAATACCTATCAAACAAAATGTTGCGCAAGTTAAAGTAGACATGAAGTAGACCCTGGGATTTTAACGCGCCTTTTTAGAGGGGATTTATGATTGTTTATTGATGGTTTGCGGTTACCGGAGTGGTTTTTATGGACTTGTACAGTGCTCAAGGGGAATCTGGGCCCCAATTGCGCTAAATAAATCTTCGCTGAACCGTGATTGGAACACAATTCGGTGACAATTTGACAGCCGCTTGACAGATCGCTCAAACGTTTCAGCAAGCTCTCAATCACATAGTAAATAAGTCTTTATCCACAACACAGTTCATTAGTAACTGGATTGCTATGTAATCAGAAATGAAATTGAATAAGGATTGAACTATGCTTCAATTAGTACGATCGGGTCTTGTCAGCAGACTATTGGTCGTGGAGTGGACTGGACCACAGGAATCGTAATAAAATAACCAAGAGAAACTCTGATTAGGGAGTTATCGCGTAGCAATGCATGTGGTAATGCCGTGGCTGAAAAAAACATTTGATTTCAGGTTTACGTAAAAGTAGGAAAAAGGATGTCAACAAATTCGGTTGTTTGGCACAACGTTTTGGTAGCTAGCAAATAACAGCCAGTATGAATATTAAAAGTTGGAATTTTATGGTCTTATGCAATGATATTAATGTTACTACCGTTAATGATTGAAGCGGAATTTTCAATATCATCGATCAAGTACCTAGGGTGGATGTACTTATCTGGATCAAGTTTCTTGCTATTTCTGTCTAATCTCTGTAATGGAAATAGATCTTTATTTCGACGGATACATAAAATAGTGACATTAAAGAAGTAAAATTATTACATATAAAGTGGGAAAATAAGCTTTTAGTGGCCGAACGGAAAATCTTCCGGAAGATTCTGGGACCGACTAAGAACGAAGATGGGAGTTGGCGCATAAGGAAAAATAGGAAAATAGAAGACCTAGTTTCCACTCCCAACATACTAAGAGAGATAAAATCTGCTCGACTGCGCTGGCTCGGGCACATAGAACGGATGGGGGAAGATCGTGCGGTGAAGAGAGCGTATCTGGGGCTACCCTCTGTGCGTCGCCCGGTGGGAAGGCCCAGGTATCGCTGGATAGACCAGATCACCAATGATCTCGAGGAGATGGCACAGAAAAGAGATGAATGACGTGCTTTGTTATCGGAGGCCAAGACCCACTTTGGGTCCCTGAGCCAGCATAGTACTTAAGTAGTAGTAAGTAAGTATATATATGTATATACAGGGTGTCCGGTAAGTAATGGATAACCCTGCAAAGTTGACTTTAAGATTCTTTTTTTAATAGAACAACCCTAGCTATACTAACTTTCTCATACACGTCTGATAGCACCACTCTTAGAGAATATTATGCAAAAAGTGGACTGTAAAAATTTCTTCTTTTGTGGCTATGGTGGTCAAAAGAGTAACAAACGTACCAAATTTCAGAAAAAATGTTTAAGTCCAAATATCTCAAAAACCGTGGCACTTTTACTGGACATGAAAGTCCAGTTTCTGGACTGGTTTGAGGTCCTCTATCAGCCGGTGCAGGGTTATCCATTACTTACCGGACACCCTGTATATATATATATATATAAAGTGACTGGTTAATTCCGACCGATTTAATTATTGTAATTAAAATAATCTAACACTACGATGCGATGGCTATCTAACTAAACGTGCGAAGAATTAACTTTCTTCATAGAAAAGTGAGATGTAATTTTCACTTTCACACCTGTTATAACAACCATAATGTTATTCTTGTCTCATAAAATGATACAATGCTGCAATTGTATCTTTATTCTATAGAAAGTACCCAACGAACACCAGAGTGGAAATTGCAGCCTGTCATTGCAACTTCAAGATGCATAGCAACGCCATAAGGGTTCAAGATAAAGTTTTAAGAGCTATAACATCTTCCGCAAACTCCTATAGCTGCACGGGGAGCTTATAGTTGCAGTAAGGAAATAGAGTACAGCTTATGCCTACATATAAGTTCATTTTTGAACCTATTTACCACTTAAGCCTATAGTGAGAACCAGAAAGTGCATTTTGACACTAATAGCTGTGTATGGTATATACTTGGAACTCTAAAGCGCCTTATACCTGTAAAGAGGATATATTTTTAGACAATTTAAAGCAGTTGCTTAAGAGTTCAAATAGGCACTACTTTGTTACTAGCAGTTGCATTAAAGAGATAATAAAATAATCAGTGCAGCCTTTAGTTCCTTATGAGTTATAATCAGTGATCGGAACGATGGGATTTAAACTTGTCGTGTGGGGGTTTATCATGGAGTTGTTAAAACCACAAAATTTGAATCCCGTGATACCGGGAACTGTCGCATTAGTCAGCAGTACATTGTATCGAAGTAGTTATATCAATTTTAATGATCTAAATCAAAATTAAGGTAATATAATTTTTTTTCCGAATCCCGGGATTTTTTTTTCTTTCCAAATTTTCATAAGTTGTCTAGTTTGATGGTCTGAACCAACTATGGAAATTTGAAAAGAAAAAAAATCCCGGGATTCGGAAAAAAATTATATTACCGTAATATGAATAATAATTAAATTAAACTTTTATCGATGGATTTCCCAACGAGCACCAGAGTGAAAATTGCAGCCTGTCTTGCAACTTTAAGTTGCATAGCAACGCTATAAGGGTTCAAGATAAAGAAATCCCGGGATTCGGAAAAAAAATATTTTACCATAATTTTTTTGAGATCATTAAAATTGATATAAATAGCTTCTTCGATCCAATATACTGCTGACTAATACGACAGTTCCCGGGATCACGGGATTCAAATAAAATAAAACAAAAAAATTTGTGGTTTTAACAACTATGTTATACCCACGGCAAGTTTAGGTATTTGCAATCCCATTGTTCCGATCACTGGTTATAAGATATGAATATCTAAAAAAAATTATTCAAAGAGTAAAATTATAACTAGATCAAACATCGTTTATGTTAAATCAATAACAATGATTTTAACGCACAGTAAAATAGAATAGGATAAGATTATACAGGGTGTAATATAAAATAGGACAGTCACTTAAAGGGGTGCTTCAGACCATCAAACTGAACAACTTTTTCTATGGGACCAATATTGAAAACGCGAAAAAAAATCGGCTGTAACATACATTTCAGTCGAGTTAAGTTTGCAGTTTTGTATGGGATAGCCGATTTTTTTTTCGCGATTTCAATATTGGTGCCATAGCGAAAGTTGTTCAGTTTGATGGTCTGAAGCACCCCTTTAAGTAACTGTCCCATTTTATGTTACACACTGTATAGTAACACAATCTATGAAAATATGAATAATAATTAAATTAAACTTTAATCGATGATTATCAATTATTCAAGTCTTTGCTGTATTTATAGAAATTCTTTTCCTCGCCCTGTCCTATATCTCTGACTACCACCTCGGGGACTATAGAACTCGAACTATAGACTATAGACTCGGGGAGCATATACTATACTGTATTTCCACGCCGATTATTTTTTCAATATTTATATTGGATTTTTTCAATATTTATATTTGATTTAATTCAATATAAATATAAATATTGAAAAAAATAATCGGCGTGGAAATACATAGCATATGCTCACGACTATAGTCCCCGAGGGGGTAGTCAGAGGTATAGGACAGGGCGTGGAAAAGAATTTCTATAAATACAGCAAAGACTTGAATCATTGATAATCCATCGATAAAAGTTTAATTTAATTATTATTGATATTTTCAATGATTGACATAATCTTATCCTATTCTATTTTACTGTGCGTCAAAACCATTGTTATTGATTTTACAGAAACGATGTTTGAACTAGTTATAATTTTACTCTTTGAATAAGTTATTTTAGATATTCATATCTTATAACCAGTGATCGGAACGATGGGATTGTAAATACCTAAACTTGCCGTGTGGGCATAACAGAGTTGTTAAAACCACAAAATGTATTGTGTAACGAAGTGCCCCTGTGGCGGGATGGCCAGAGGGCCTCATTGTAAAAATATATAAATCCCTTTAGAAGGGTTGACCTATCTTTAGGTAGGATGTCTGTAGTTCTGAGGTTGCTAATAAAAAGATAGAATTATAAACAAAGATACAAGTTTTATTACTGAATAACCTAATCTCGTTTACAGGTTTCCCTAGCTAACTTAATTCCTATTCACTACCGCTTTTTACTTACAACCCTAGCTGAGCTGAAAAGAGGGAATAAGGACCCGGCACGAGAGGGGCCGTATCGTGAAGGGTTATTTCCTTCAGGAGAATTGGCTCAAACTGTAAGACCTGACAACACTGCCCGAGGAACCAAAAGCCACGCCTGGTCAGATCTTCAGGAGCTACCTGCGTCCTGGTTGATCTAGGACACAGCTGCATCCACGACCCCTCAGTACGAGGTGTTCAAAAGTGAGGGGAGGTTGGGGAGAGGAGGAGGGGAGGGACACCCGATAGTAGACCTCTGTGGTTGAGCTTCTTCCCAGCCGCCTGATACCTCAAGCCACCGTGCTTCCACTCTCGGACGCCAACTATCGAGTCCCGGCCTAATCAATCAATCAGTCTTGCGGCAACGGCCTCTTTACTATGGTTTCTAGCGCCAGCTGCTGAAGCAGCCGGGTCATCGGGGTTGGCACCTGGTGGTGCCTCGTAGTTGTCCAGGTGTCTGCCGGCGCGGTCTAGCCCACCGAGTGGGACCCCGTTGGGGGAGGCCCGGTGAGCGAACTGCGGTCGGCAGTGTGGCCAATCAGGGGGGTTTTGTGCTGCGGAGTAGCCTACAGTCCGGCGGTTCACCCTCGGTCCGCCCCATGGTCCAAGGGGATCTACAGCCGTTAGCAGTTTCCGCAGCGGGGTGAGTCCTTAAAAGGGCTCAGGCATCAGGGGGTCAATTTCCGGGAGGGGATCGTCTGTGGAGAGCTCCATAGCGAGGGTGCAGCTGCCGAGGTCAGTTCGGCAGTGACGTCAGTCCGGGGGGTGCTGCGGAGAGCACACGAACCTGGCGGCATGCCAGGGTGTGTGCAGGCTCCAATGCGGTGGTATTTCTTGTGGTGCTGCCGGTGAGGTCAAGCTCACCGAGTGGGACCCTGTTGGGGGAGGCCCGGTGAGCGACCTACACGCCGGCAGTGTGGTTGTCCGGGGTGCTTGAGGAGGGGCCCACGGTCCTGACGACTCGCTGAGGAGTCGAGGACGTGGGCGGGCTCCGAAGCGGTGTGTGGGCGCGACACAGACGGTCGCGGGAGGCGGGTGCGCTGCTGGTCGCACCTACGCGAGGCCAGCTTATGTTGGTTTTGTATAGCTTGATGTGTAGATGTGTGGACATTAGATCGAAATAGTTATATCAATTTTAATGATCTGAAACAAAATTACGGTAATATAATTTTTTTTTCGAATCCCGGGATTTTTTCTTTCCAAATTTTCATAGGTGGTTCAGACCATCAAATTGGACAACTTATGAAAATTTGGCACCGTTCAGTTCAGTTGTTACTATATTTGTGTAGGCGAACCATCGAAATCTTTTTAAAATGTGAAATGCGCAGGCGGACATCATCAAATTAAATAAGTAAGTAATTAATTCATGGTTTCTTGTTATTCAGTACAGTACATGAAAAAAATAAACGGCGTGGAAATACATAGCATATGCTCACGACTATAGTCCCGAGGGGGTAGTCATAGATATAGGACAGGGCGTGGAAAAGAATTTCTATAAATACAGCAAAGACTTGAATCATTGATAATCCATCGATAAAAGTTTAATTTAATTATTATTCATATTCACAAAGATTGTGTTACTACATAATCTTATCCTATTCTATTTTATTGTGCGTCAAAATCATTGTTATTGATTTTACATAAACGATATTTGATCTCTCTCTGGGGGTAGGCCCCCCACACGGTGGACCGATGTCCTGGTGAAGGCGGCGGAAAAACGTTGGATGAGGGCGGCGCAGGAACGGTCGTTATGGCGATCCTCGGGGGAGGCCTATGTCCAGCAGTGGACGTCCATTGGCTGAGATGATGATGATGATGATGATGTTTTCTCTAGTTATAATTTTACTCTTTGAATAATTTTTTTTAGATATTCATATGTAACCAGTGATCGGAACGATGGGATTGTTAGGGTTGTTAAAACCACAAAATTTGGTATTTTATTTTATTTGAATCCCGTGATCCCCGGAACTGTCGTATTAGTCAGCAGTACATTGGATCGAAGCAGTTATTATCAATTTAAATGATCTTAAACAAAATTACGGCAGTATAATTTTTTTCCGAATCCCGGGATTCCCGGGAACTGAACTGGACGGTGCCAAATTTTCATAAGTTGTCCAATTTGATGGTCTGAACCACCTATGAAAATTTGGGATGAAAAAAAATCCCGGGATTCGGAAAAAAAATATATTACTGTAATTTTGTTTCAGATCATTAAAATTGATATAACTAATTCGATCCAATGTACTGCTGACTAATACGACAGTTCCCGGGATCACGGGATTCAAATTAAATAAAACAATAAATTTTGTGGTTTTAACAACTCTAACAATCCCATCGTTCCGATCACTGGTTACATATGAATATCTAAAAAAAAATATTCAAAGAGTAAAAATTTTAACTAGAGAAAACATCATCTTCATCATCATCATCATCATCTCAGCCGATGGACGTCCACTGCTGGACATAGGCATCCCCCGAGGATCGGGATCAGATCAGATTAATCTGCACTATGAAATCCCTATGAAATCCAAACAATTCGACATATTGTAACCTTGAACTTATGCCTGCATAAAGAATGAAATTGGAGCCTATTAGCAGTTATGAACTGCAATTACAGTAATAAAAATCACTCTGAGGTCCACAAAAGTTAAAATAAGCGCCTAAAGCCGCTTAAGGGAAGCATTGAGGAAGATACTACGGCTATAGGCTGCCCACGAGCAAGCGCCATGTTTATGATCTTTTTAGGTTATCCAAGCAAATATTTGTCAACAAATAACGTAAACAGAACTTAATTTTTAAGGATTGGGACGTTGTCTCCAAACCAGTGTATCATTAAATCGACCTCAAATGATTTTATTACATAAAAAGTTGAAAAGACTGTATTCTAATACACATAATTAATTGCTTATTTGGATTATATCAAGAGCGCATCAAAATTACTCCAATAAGTGATATTTACATGATCAGTAAACTAATATGCGTTTTTAATTGCATGTACTGTACTGAATAACAAGAAACCATGAATTAATTACTTACTTATTTAATTTGATGATGGCCGCCACCGCACTTCAATTTCACATTTTAATAAAAAGATTTCGATATTTTGATGGTTCGCCTACATAAATATAGGAACAACTGAACTGAACGGTGTGCTGTCAAAACAAGATTCATTCATTTCAATCGGTCATTCGTTCACGAATGTAGTGCTATATGAGTGAATCTTATTACTTAATCTTCCATTGCAGCTACTATGGCGCTCTTAAGCAGCTACTATTATAGCTCTTCTGAAGCTTAAGGCCGCATAAAATTGTGCCTATTTGGCTATAGTGCTGCTGCATAAGGCCTGCTGAGCACGCTCTATAGCTTACGCCTAGCAGCTTAAAGGAATAATTGCATTGGCTCTAAAGCCTGTATGCAGCAATTTTGTGCCCGTTGGGTAGGTCCTTAATTATTGAAAATTATTTATTAAGCCAAGTTCTTTAATTTTGTGAGAGATTTAACACGATTTTATTATAATGCTGGTTCCGTGAAGAAAGGTATCAGTTAAGGCCAGACAAGAATCACACCTTTGATTGTTGAGATGAGAACGAATGATATTGCAATGTAACTATAACCACAGATTTTTACATACATACATACATAAACTCACGACCGCAATCCCCTTCGGTGTGGTCAGGATTATTGCTATAACTTAAGAATGTAGTTGTAGGGTATCTAGTAATGCTTACATTTAGCAATTTAAGTTTCAGGATGGAATGGTGTGTCAATTGGTGAGATGTGGCTATCCTTTCGCCCACATAAACACTGCATATGAAACCTTAAATCCCTTAGTCGCTTCGTCCGACACCCACGGGAAGAATTGGTGTGGTTCATTCTAAGCCGGACGGACCCACACGGCTTCATTCATTGTCTTGATATAATGTCATGCGAAACACGTACTATCTATGTAGGTATAGGTAGATACGTATCTACGCTATAAAAACTATTGTGATCAAAACATTCGAATGTTGACATGTGAAGTTCACAATAGCACGGTCCACAATGGTAGCAAAATAATAATAAACCAGCAGGCAGGTAGAGAAACTGTGGGAAAGCGGGCAAGATGCGACCATTGTGAATTAAACTTGTCGGAAAAAATGGTACGAAAAGGTAAAACTGATCGTGAATAGTTGCGTAAATGCACGTGCGGAGTTTTTTGCTTGAGAACCTTCACAAGATTGTTGGACTATTGTTGGAGGGTCAGAACTGGCGCTAGCACGGCACGACCCAGGAAGAAAAAGAAATGAAGCTATGTGACGGTTTAGCCTAGGGTTGCCAACTTTTTTTAGACCAAATATAGTACCTATTTCGAGCCTTAGTGCCCGAAAAAATATAGTAGATCAGGGAAAAATAAGAAAAAATATAGTATTTTTCGAATTTGTTAATTTTTTTTTCAAAAAGATGTAAGTATTTTTGCTACTTTTAAAAAAATTGATAGTAAAAATTTGCAACATGCCTTGTCCAAAATGTACAGTCGAAAATCCACAACAGGCTTCGTCACAAGAGAATACAATTAAAAATCCACAAAACGTTTCGTCAGCAAAATAATAAATTAACCTAAGCTACACGGCATCGTCATAAATCGTACCTGGCACAAAGGATCCCATCACACTAGCTGCGTTCCCGCGCTGGATCGCCAACGAAATCCTCTGCACCAGATACGACCCAGAGCGGACATCGCCGCCACTCTCAACCAACCTCCTGCCCAGCTCTTTTTTGCTACTTTTTGGTTTGAATACCAAGTTCTTATTTTTAAGGAACAATCATTTCTCTATTTCGTATTCGTTATAGAAAATAATGCATCCTGTAAACGCAGAAGTCGCTGGATTCGATACAGAAATAATATAGGTAATTTCTTAAAAAAACGATAAATCTGACTTAAGGATAACTTGTTATCACTTTTCAGTAGTATATATTGTTTATGGACCAATTTTGTTAAAGAGAAAGAAAATTGTTAAAATAATGTTAAGTTATTGGTCATTTTTATTGGACCTGACTGAGTACCAATATATTTAATCTATACTAATATTATAAAGAGGAAAGATTTGTACCTATTTTTGTATGTTTGTAATGAATAGGCTCAAAAAGTACTGGGCCGATTTAAAAAATTCTTTCACCATTAGAAAGCTGCATTCACCCTGAGTAACATAGGCTATATTTATTGCTAGAAAAGATTAGACGTCCACCCGTGCGAAGCCGGGACGGGCCGCTAGTTATCTATAAATTATTTGCTCATCAAAATATAGTAGTTTTGCCTACTATATATTTTTCTCAGAATTGTAGTACCTAGTTATAATTAGATTAACCATTAAGAATCTTAGCAAAAAAATGTCAAAACGGTAGTAGGCCTATAGTAGGCACGATGTAATTTAAAATGGTATCTTCTTTACTTAAATATACTAAGTATACCGAATCTAGACAGACTGAGATTTTTCATTGTCCCTATCGTCGGATGAATCACATTTTTAAATTACCATTTTAGGATTTTCAAGGAAATAACGATGTCTCGAATACGGAACTGCGTGTGATCCCCAAATGGTAATACCATGCAATGTATAAAACCTTTTATTGGTACCTATAACGGGTAAACGGTGCAAGGTATAAAGTTCATAAGTACGTTTCTGATGTAGAGTTATTAGTTTATGGAAAGACGACAAATTAAAGGGTAATAAATGAGGAAGACGACTTTTTACTCAAACATTCTTATTTAGGTAGGATATGCTTTGCTTTGCGCATTGATACCAAGGAAATGTTACAAAGACAATATTTTTTTCTGTTATTAGGATTTATTTTTTAGCCTATTTTTATTTTTGGGTCCTATTGTGTAACTAGGTACCCGATTACAGGTTCGGCTCGTATAACAGCACTCGCCTGCGGCTCGTGCTGCAATCCCGCCTCGGCTGTAATGACCAACTTCGCTCACTTGTCTTAGTATGATGACACTAGCTGTTGCCCGCGACTTCGTCTGCGTTACCCGGATAAAAAGTACCCTATGTGTTAACCCAGGCCATGGTCTATCTGTATGCCAAATTTCATCAAAATCCGTTCAGCAGTTTTTGCGTGAAAGCGGAACAAACATACATCCATCCATCCATACTTATAAACTTTCGCGTTCATAATATTAGTAGGATAATGTACTATTAAAAGGTATTTTACCTGTCCAGCAGTATCACAGATCTCCACGCAGACTGGCCTGTCGTCCACGTCAACCACAACTGTAACAAAATACAACGACACTATTAAAAATTGCGACAAAATAAAACACTACTTTCATAAAAACATAACGTAAGATACCAATTTGAATACACATTGTTGAGTTGTGTAACTTTTTAAAACTGTTTAAATGTCAGTTTGAACACGAAATGAACGCAATACAACACCTAATTTATCCGTGGTCGCCCGTTGTTCGGTTAGTTAGATAATTTGATGTACATTTCTTTGAAATAAATTGAATGCAATTATTCGTATATAATTTTATCAAACATTATGGCTACATGTTTTTGAGATTTAGTGTCGGCTACAACCGCGCTGCAACCAAAGAAACCATTTTGGATCTAATGCTAAAACAAAACGAATGCAGGGATTCATCAGTTTAACAAAATCCCAGTGCAAACAAAGGTCTTCAATTAAAAGAATATCTTAAATCCAAAAACACTATTCATGCTTGCATTACATAATGCTTGATCGTTAATTGAATGAATTATTTATAGCACAAGAGTGCAAAACGAATCAATCTCGTCTCTAATTAGCGTTTTAATGTTGCAATTAACAGTTAGCATTGACTACCGTTGCAAGTTGAGTGCTAGGTCTTTTTTCGTACCCTGATTGTTTCGACCCGTTTCCCTCGCCGGATACGCGCGGTAAACACCTAGATGCACTGGCCTCATGCGAACATCCTGGCTTTTGTTTTTAAAACCTGTATGGCCAGTACTGCTCATGTAGTGTTCGAACTAACATTTGAACCATTTTTTTTATCATTAAGATAAGTTGTCTATACATTGTCCGATCGTATCCAGGGCCTCTACCCGCACATTCGAACTTCGCAATTGCGTGAAAATTTTCGTTCCAATGTCAACTCTATTCCAATGAAGTGCAGACCGAAACAGTGGTGATATATCGAACATCGAAAGTCCGGGTACAGGGCCAGATTCTATCCGATTGAGCTGCATCAATAGGATAAGATTAATGTCATCGAGTAGATCTAAATAATTGGAACACTTCTAGCGTTTTTAATTTTGAGGATACGGTCATCTTATGGTGCATGGTCATTGTATTCAATGCCAAAATAAAACTCGACACAGTCATCGTTGTAACAAAAAATAAACATCTGAGTCCAACTGACCTGAATAAAAAGAGTAACAAAAAAGCAATTGCAGAAATCGAGAGTAGATTATGTTTTTACCAACGACGCTTGGCTTGTTATAAAAAATAAAAAGACGATGATTCAAATTACATGTCTCTTTGTATAAAATTAAAGCCTTCACACACGATCATTTCAGCAGGTATGAAGACCTGTCTAGAATCTAGCTTGGTTCAGTGCATCAGAAACTACCTGGGTATCGTAGAAGAAAATTGACATTTCCCCCTTTTTCGGTTTTTTAACCGACTTCAAAAAAGGAGGAGGTTTTTCAATATTTAATTCCGACACATTAAGTTTTATACAGGGTCTAACTTAGTATGCTCACAGCTTTATCAGGATGATCAGTCAGACCATTGAATTGAACAACTTTCTCCTTGGGACCAACATCGAAATCGCGAAAAAAATGAGCTGTCCTATAGATTTGGCTCGAGTAGGTTTGCAGTTTTGTATGGAACAGTTGATTTTTTTCGCGATTTCGATGTTGGTGCTATAGTTAAAGTTGTTCAGTTTGACGGTCTGATCATCCCCTTAAAAAGTGTCAGCATATTAAGAAGGATCCTGTAAATAAATACGGTTAGGTTAGGTACTTATGTCAGGAACGATCGATTGTAATTAATAAGAAATAGGAAAGCATATTTCGTACGGCACAGGATACAGGACCTATCAATCTAGACCACCAAGTCTGTAAGCAAATCTGCTGAAAAATATTGAATTCTTCAGCAAATCGTATGATAATTATTTATATCTAAATCATTCATTTCAAGCACAAATGCCTTCATTCTTATTTATTTATTTCCTTTTTGGAGAACTTACAGCTAAATAACAGTTCGGTTTCTACAAAGACAGATTAATAGTCAAATGCTGACAACAAGTTCCCACATATAAAAAAATATTCTTATTCTTTTATTCTTATTATCACAGATTAATAATATATATCTGGCTTCGCAAAACGAAATCTACTACGTATGGTGGTATGAGAGACGAGAATTCAATTTTACAATACTTATGTGAAGTTGTCTTTACTGCGTGTATCTTTGTGATGTAGTCTACGTCTGGTACATTATTTTGAGTGACTCACCGTGGTCAACGGAACCATGACCGTGTGTCACGACCATCGTGTCGTGTCGTGTGATGTACCTAACTCTAATGATGTTGCATTTATTTCATTTTATTAACCAATTTTGTATATGGGTGGTCTGGTTGGAAAGATTTAAGTTTAGAATAGAATTGGCTGAATTATTTTTACCTATAAGTAGGTACTATTTTTACTTAACTTAAACTTAATTCAATTCACTGACAAATAAAATCAAATTATCTGTTTGAGTTTAACTCAGGTATACTTTACCTAATTCAAATTACAACCAGTAGGTAGATACAATGTATGCAGATTGCCGATTAAATCGTTTACAAGATCGATTGGTAACGTATTGTGACTGCACTAGGCAATTTTTAACAAATATTTTATTTCTGTGATCATCATAACTATACAGGGTGTAACAAAACACCCTAGTAATACTTAAGGGGGTGCTTCAGACCATCAACCTGAACAACTTTCAATATGGAGCCAACATCGAAATCACGAAAAAAGAATCTGCTCTTTCATACAAAACTGCAGTACCGTCTCGACTCAAATGTATGGGACGGCAGATTTTTTTATTTTTTCTCGACGTTGGTTAGTGAAAGTTGTTCAGATTGATGGTCTGAAGCACCCCCTTAAGTATTACTAGGGTGTTTTGTTACACCCTGTATTATGTTATCCGTTGTCTGAAATGAAATAACGAATTATTAAAAAGTAGAATCGCTAAGAAATGTCAAAAAGGAGCATGTCGATTTGAGAACGATTAAATCGGGTACCTAGTTACACAATAAGATCCAATCTGCTATCTTTTACGTAAACTGACAAAGATTATTTTCTTTTACTTTTATGGCTTCTTGGCTAAGATAGTGCACACAAAGCAAGTAAGTACATAATACTTAAGTACTTAGTTCTATAATGTAGATACGTGCCTGGATGACGGCATTCAAAGAATAAATAACTGAATTAAATACATAAAAATTTCACACCTAAAAGTCACCATGATTTTTTCAATATCGGAGCTTGAAGCACACTTATTAAGTTGTCAAACGTCAAATATTTTTTTGAAGCTACCGCCTACTAATCATCATCATCATCCACAGCGTTCACAGCCCGAATCATCCCACTGCTGGGTAGGCCTCCAATTGTCCAAGCCACAGATTACTGATATGTAGCAAGCTACAGATGCGACAGTGAAATTTGCACTAAGTTCCATTGTTTCCGTTGTGGCGTTCTGTCGTCAAACTAATGTATATAGAACTTGTAGTTATAGGTATGTATACACTGATTCCAGGATGCAAAAATAGGGATATTTGACCAAGGAACAAACTATTCAACGATATTATTATGTCATACGACGGAGAAGAATTGAGGCTTCTCAAGGATTCTAAACTCAAGCTAAAATACCAGGAAAATCACAAGATATAAGCTTCTGACGCAACAACACGGCATGAGGCTGCTGTTGTTGTAAGTTCAATATGGCGTTGTATCTCGTCCTCATTGGACGATGATACAATGTATCATCGTCCAATGAGGACGATGGGAAACAGCGCCACAACGGAAACAATGGAACTAAGCTGTCATAGGCCTGGTCCAAGCCAGCCCTTCTGCCCTGAGAATGTCGCATCCACGTAGCTCCCGCGACGCGACTCTTCTAATTTATCTACTCTATGGTACCAACTCTAGTAAAATCAAAATGATTTTTTTTTTTTGGTTCAGTTCAAGGTAAAGCGATTATAGTATCGCATACAACCGATGTCAGGAATAAATACTCTCATTTATAGCAAATAAAACGTTGGTGTTCGACGTTTCAACGCTTCTTTGGAGTTTTTGGAGGCAATCGAGAAATGCAGGAAACGCAGAGAAGTCCACAGGAAAGAGGTGAACCGACCGCTTGCCGCGCTACAAAAGAACGGAACACTTTTCCTGTTCACGACCCACACCATCATATTTCACTGAACTGTATATTGTTCACTTGCACGACACTTTGTTACGCAAAACAACACCGATTTTACGAACCAAAACTCACTATAAACAATAAAAATTCGATGAAATATGAGGACTCCAAACGTATCTGTTCAAATCCCGCCAAAAACTCCAATCAAAATGATTGTCGCAAACAAAAAAAAATCAGAAAACCTATAGGTAAAAATTTAACGAAATTTTTCAAGTTGATGAATAGCGAAATCGCAAAAACAAATATGGCATTACCTAACAGTCGATCGCAAATCGTGTCTAATCAGTTGCCAAAGTCAATGCATGTTTTATCTTATTTTCAAGATGTGTAGGAATAGGTACTGAATTTTGTTTATCTCATTATAATAACTAATACGTTTTTACTTTAGTAATGTGTTGAAATAATTTCTCAGGATAATGAGCTGGAGTGCGATTTTTGAATGTCATTCTTTGAACTCAGCAGTTGAAAATTGAAAATGTCAAAATTACTATGGAGATATGCATCTTTCTACTGCTGATTTGACTTTCAAAAATCATACTTCAGGATTGCTATTTTTGAATGTCAAATCAGCAGTAGAAAGATGCGTATCTCCATAGTAATTTTGAAATTTTCAACTGCTGAACTCAGCGAATGGGATTCAAAAATCGCACTCCAGATTAGATTAGATACCCAATGTTAATAGTGTTATTATTATTAAGTACTTATTATATTAGGTAGGTACCCGTTGAGGTACCTACCTACCCAGATAAAATTCAAATAAAATACGGGATGTAAACTGGGTGCTTCAGCCAACATAGAATTTATCACGAAAAATCTCGACCCAAATGTATGGGCAAGCAAATTGTTTTAGTGATTCGCATTTTGGTCACAGAGGCATTGAAAGTTGTTCAGTTTGATGGTCTGAAGCACCCCTAAGAATGTAACAACGCACTTAACTTTACACCTTGGATAAATATCTCTTGCTAAATTTACAACAAAAATAGATTCTTAGGCTCCGAGGGACAAAATTGCAGTCCCTTCAATGCGGGATAGAGCGAATGACCTCATATTATTACTGCAAAGTTATCTTTCTTCACAGATTATAGTAAAATAGACTTTAGACCGCTGTTTAAAAGAACTAAGATGTTTGGTGAGACAAGTTGGTCGAAAGTAAAGAATAAACGCATTTTGCTTGTGGTTAAAGCCTCAGGTAAAGTTTATACTAAAAGGTGTAATTTTGTACAATAATTCATTTGTTTTATTTAAAATTAAGGCGATTTTCTGCGAGTCTTATCTACCTCTATTTTTATGTAAAATATTATTCAACAAGGGATTTTTAGATAGGTAGGTAAGTGACTAACATGGTGTTCATGTATTTAATGACGCAAAAAAAAAATTTTTGCTCTACCTTGTTTTGTTTTTCGACCTGTAATTTGATAAATCGGACAAAAATATTACATTTCAACTACCTATTTGTTAAAATTTTTTAGAGAATAAAATAGTTTTTTTTTCCTTTTGTACTGTCCCAAATTTTTTTTTTAAACTTACAATTCCGATGTTAATAACCTTCCTTCTGGCGCATTCGGGTAAAAAGCTATTTTTAGAAATAGCTGTTTTCTGTATTTTAAATGTTATTATATTTTGGTGTGCAATAGTATAGGCACGTACAAATAGGTCATTGATTGCGTTGATCTTTAAAAAAATGCGTGGTCTAAATCTAAAACTATAACTTCGAACTAAAATATATCTACCTAATATACCTAATAACATATAGAGAAAGACGTAACTCGTTTCGGGGCGTTGACACGAGTTACGTCTTTCTCTATGCTAAATAATAACTAAATATGAATTTAAATAATACCTACATTACATACAGGTGGCTGGGTGTAAATATCCTACCTACTTAATAAATGAATAAAAGTACGGTAAATTTTTTCTGTATTTTTCCGAAAGGTTAGCTAAGGATATAGGTAATACTACGGCTTATTTTTAATCAACAACTAGGATTCTGAGAAATCAAGTAATAGAACCCAAGACTACTGAGTCAGCAACCGGACCGGGCAACTTCTAATATACCCAGTCAAGTAAACAAATATTTCATAGAAATATGACACCATTTCCTATATTTTAATTTCGTATCAAATTAAGTGAAAGACTCGATAAAAAAGTCGGTCTTAATTGGTGTAGGTAGGCACTATAGGTAGGTAGGTAGGTACTCGTAAAATACAATGTACCTAGGCTAGGTTATATATTTTTCGCGGTCTGATAAATATTTTCTTTAGTTCGACGAAAAACATCGAACTAAAGAACGTTCTCTTTAGAAATAATATCGAAATCGCGGACAAAAAATATCTCTTCCATACAAAACTGCAAACCAACTATGCTATGGCAATGGGACAGCTTATTATGTATTGTAAGTAAGTATGTCACATAATTTTCCCTCACTCAACCCTATTCTTAGTGGCCTTTGACTGACACATTTCCACCTTTATTAGTCTCGTCTGGGTGGCGCCACCGGCGACAAGATAAGCCTAATTTCGTTGAACTATAGGTACAAAGTAATGGCCTTCCGATATACCACTAAGTTTTTACTAAGGATATAAGTTCTTTAAAGGTTCCAATAGGTTGCTACTTAGGATAGTAAAGTTTTAAATTTTTTTTTTTTTTTAAGTTTTGCAATTTTTTATTTTTATGAAATTTTATACCTGTACATTTATAGGCTGTACAATTAAATGCGTTACAGTATATCGAACAGGGTGCTTCAGACCATCAAACTAAACAAAATTCTCTATGGTTCATGGGACCATATCAGCCGATAGACGTCCACTGCTGGACATAGAGGCCTCCACCAAAAATGGGGGGATTTGCCATAATCGCCACGCTTGGCAGGCGGCTTGGCGATCGCAGTTGGTTTGAATGTGGGTACTCAGAGGATGCCGCTGCCCATCCTCCGGTAGATCCCTTAGTCGCCTTTTACGACACCCACGGGAGGAAATGGGATAATTCTTAGCCGACACCACACGGACACAAGTGTACGTATAGCGTTATCTAATGCGTAAAGTACCCAATGATAATTTTAAATGGACCTGAATGTTTTCATAGCAAACCAACATACCTACCTACCTACCTAACCGTCTATTGAGTTCTGTTTTTACTCGAGTACGAGTACGAGTATCTTTATTATCAAAACAAACCGCCATTTACTACTCAGATATCATCCACAATAACGGTAAAAATATTATTATGACAGATATTTTAACGCCCCAGCAGATTTTAAAATTATACCTCGATAATAACAGCAATCGAGATCGTCGATTACAGTACCGTTTCAATCGCTATCGTATTCGACAATCTAAATTCAAAAATTAGGTCAGGATCGTCAGGGGTTTCCAAGAAATTAAGTGTCCAAATTAGTGACTCTAGAGAAAATTATGAATCCGAAAGTTACAAAATAACTATAAGCATCCCATTCCTATAGGACTTTCTTAAATAAAAAATTCAAATATTTCGTGCCTCACACGACTATTTGAGCACATTGCAAATGAATCTACGAAATTCGAAAAAATATTGTCTCAAAAAGGTTAGGCTACTGACTAAATTGTCCAGAGGAGCTTTGCTTAAATTTTTGATATCATTCTTAGTTTCCAAAATAACGAGCGCCAAAATAAAAAATTTGGAAGAAATAGATTTCTTTTTCACTATTTCAGCCATAACTTTTTCGTTTTTGACTTTCTCGTAAATACGCGTCTACAGAGCCTTTTTTGAATATCATATCATATCTTCACAACTCTCCGAGATACCCTATAAAGGGATCGCACTTTTTCGTGAAATCGGGGCCTATACTGGAGCGAACGAAAATACATTTCCAATGTCAAAACGAATGTCAAAATAAAAATGAACTGTCTGTAGATGAAGATTTTCGACAATATTCGAATTCGAAAATAATTGAAGATTTCCGACTATATTCGAAAATCATCAATTTCTTTCTGCGTTGCGTTGTCATCGGCCTCATATACTACCCTACCTACATGGTGTTTTTTTTTCTACCTTAGCATTGGTAGAATCGTAATAAACGTCGCTTATTCAATGGAGCCATAAAACTGAATATTAAAAAATTAATTAAAGTGTCCAAAATTAGTGACTCTGAAGCAATGATGAATGCAAAACATTTACAAAAGCAAAAACCCATGTAATTGATAATGAAAGCCAGTAATTTAAATGTAATAAAGTAGCAAGGTAATGTAATTATTTATTTAGCAGTGTTAACAGAATGTCTGACTTGACGAAAGGTGAAAATGTTGAAAGATCAAGGTGTACTGAAAATATCACGTTTGGACACAGGTCCGTGACCTATTTAATGTAGGAAATATAGGGTATCAGGTCGAATCATTCATTCAGACGTCAAACTTACGATACACTGAATATCATTGGTCGGCATCGAGAATAGGTAAGAATCGAGATCGAGGATAGAATGATAAGATGATGAAACGAACCTAGAACCTACTTCATTATGTCAGGACTCAGGAGATCAGGACGGCTCAAACTTGAGATTGAGACCCATTGACTTTACAATATCCGTAGAAAAAAAGCTCTAGTTATATTTATGCATGTTCTACTATCTAAACATAATATATCTCATATTATGTGTAACTTGCCGATCACCGATCGAAATTAGATCGATATGTATTTTATAACTATTTTAATGGCTTTCGAATATCTCTATTATCTGAAATAGCAAACTAAATATGGATGGATCGTGGATGTTCTGAAGTTTCTGAATATCTCTGACTACCCCCTTTGGGAATATAGTCGTGAGCATATGTATGTAAATTAAATATCAACCATAATCGCCCAGAACTAACAAAATAAATGCCTATCGATATACAGAGTGAAATTGATATCATTAGCATCCTTTTAAACTAAGTCTACCCATTAAACTGAACAACTTTCACTATGGCAGCAAACCGATCGGAGAAAAAAAAACAGTTGTTGCATACATTTGAGTCGAGTAGGCATTGCAGTTTAGTATTATGGAACAGCTGATTATTTTTTTACTCCGATCGGTTTGCTCCCATAGTGAAAGTTGTTCAGTTTGATGGGTAGACTCTTAGTTTAAAATGATGCAAATGATATCAAATTCACCCTGTAGATCGATCATCGGCATCGGCATGTTACTCAATAAAACGGTAGATTTCTAAAAAAAGGCAGTTTAAAAAAATTCCAAATGTTTTGGAAGCCCTCCGAGCTCTGACATCAGTTTATGGTAAAACATGCCCCAAATCTCGGTTTTAAAATAAACCTAATGTCGCCAACACAAAATGTTTACTAAACACATCAGTCAAACACTACTCCGTGTTCATAAAACATGCGTATACGCGCGTCATTGTCTGCATGTTTGTTGACATTGTAAAATGTAAACATGCGTGTAATTAGTTAAGATTGTCAACTAGATAGGTATAGGTCTAAAATAAATAAGTTCTTACGTATTGGAATAAAATCTGGACTTAGGTAATATAAATACCTATGAGACATTTTTTACGGCATAACGAAGACAGGTTTCAAAAGGTTATTAACATCCTATGAGTCTCGGAAGGTAAAATCACATTGTACATTACGTTACGATTTTAGATCTTATCTACGGCTCCCGTCAGGTGATGGGAGCCGTCACTCATTTTCATTTAATTCATCAAATTCTGATAGCTTTAAAAAGAATAAATTTTAATGTACACCTAAATTAATTAATTGATAAAATATACAATACCTGGTACAAATATACATGGTATATTCTACTCACTAGAGTAGAAATGACATGACACCCATATTAAGAGCATGATCTCTTGATCGGTTACAATTACTGTCGACATAGGAAAAACTTGAGTAACACCGTATCACGGCGGCATTAACTTGATTGATCTATAATTATCTACAATTTTGTTCTATTTTAAGAAAATAATCATCGGCTGTTATTATTGGTTCAACTACTTGTTTTATCACGTGCGACTCGTGGAAGCAAAATTATTGTCGCGAGATGCATTTTATTTTAATCATCGTATCTTTTTTCTTAAATTATGTACAGACGTTAAGTGCGTATACCTATCTAATTTTAACTTCATAAAATGCATTGTAAAGGTGACGTTTTTCGTTATCTAACTTATCTTATCTGTAGGAAAAATATCAGCCTATTTATCGTGTAACTTGCCGATCATCGATAGATCGACATTCGATTGATATGTGTCTAATTAATTATAAAGGTACATACCAATCTTTCGTTCTTATTTTTCTGTTCTGTCCTCTGGAATTGCTAAAATTATAAGGCCTCTTAAATATTCGACAAGAACTGCCAGAATAAAAATTATCGATTAGATTTCGAATGATTATCGGCATAATACTCAAAAGCATTCATTGCATGCACCCCCCTAAACTGCCCCTAAATAATAAAAAAAAGTAAGCAGGTACCTACTAAGTACGTACTCCTAGGTACGGAATACAACATAGGTTCATTTTTTAATAGTTAGCGTACCTAGTTAACTAATTTGTTTTAGATATTATTTTTATTACCTACCTATTTTCTTTCAATGTGTCGTAAAGAACTTTGGCGGAAGGCCATGTAATTTGAGACCCAGACTTAGAGGTCCCATACATGAATGAAACTTAGTAATACGTGTAGAGTGAAACAAAACTAACAAAAATGTAAATTGGTTGTAACCTGTAGAAGTTGGGGGAAAGATATTTCTCCTTATGATACCCTTTGTATCAAGTGTGTGAAACTCATAATCTGTCTTATTAGATAGGTAGGTAGTCCACTCAATCTTCTACGCATTCATTGTGTCTTGTTTTCATAAAAATTCGCTATAACCGTACCATATTATGATGAGGGAAGAAAACGAACTCACACACACTATCAGTTCAACAAAGCCAAATACGTTCCGTAACAACCAAAAATACCTCACTGATGATATTAGATGAAAATGGCTGTCGTGGTTGCGTTTTGCTACTGCTTTTTGGGTGATTTGTCTATTTTACTTTTTAGAGTAATTTCTATTTTTGAATCCGGACTTTTAGAGAGGTGGAAGTTTTTTTAAAAAATGCCTTAATTTTTCTGTTTTTATAAACAGAAAAATTAAGGCATTTTTTGACCACCGTCCTGAATGGTTTTTAGTTTCGTAAAAATGGCTGGGTCCAAAATCCAAATCAGCCAATCTTCTTTTCTGACATTCACTTAGCAAAATAAAAATTAGACTTTTCGTACAAATTGACCGTGCTGATTTTAGTGTAAGCATGTCAAATCCCTAGTTTCGTAATGTCGTAACTACAGCCAGACCTACTTGGGTTAATTATCGCCCAAGTGACAAGGGTCAGCGGCCGACGGGCCTGCAATTGGTTTATTCACTCCATTCATTATGTAGGTATGTATGTACTTATATGTAGGTATTTATTTGCAAGGGCGGATCCAGGGGGGGGGGCCCAGGGGGCCATGGCCCCCCCCCACGGACCTCTGCGGATTGCATTGAATTTCGAGGCTGAGTAATGACGGCACTTTACAAGGGCATAGATTGATTGAGCTCTGTCCATAACCAATTCGTAGAGCGGAGAAAATTAGAGCTCGCTTCGCTCGCTCCATGTTTCTGTATTAATTATTGTACCTGTGTAGGTACAATAATTAAAACAAGGCTGTGGTCAGAAATCTTTAGGATTATATTATGTGTATAATCCTAAATTCTAATATCTGTGCCACAGCCTTGTTTTAATTATTGTACCTACATTTAACCGCATTTAACATCAAACCGGGGAACACGCCCCTGGCGGCACGTTCAGGGGGCGCGAAAATCAGATTGGAAAAAAAATATTGCATTGACTAGAGAATTTTGCAAAAAAAATCTCGTGCTCACTTAGCTCGCTCCTGATTTCAGACATCTCATTATATTGCAGTGACGAAATCTCGAGCTTGTTTCGCTCCCTCTTGGTTTAAGATCGTATTGCAGTCATGCCATTATATTGCAGTGAAATCTCGAGCTCGCTTCGCTCGCTCTTGGTTTTAGACCTTATTGCAGTCAACTCATTATATTTCAGTGAAATATCGAGCTCGCTTCACTCGCTCTTGGTTTTTTTGTTGTATTGAAATTACCTATCGCAGAATTCGATCATATTGCGAATTTCTGACTCGACCTAATCATATTGCAGTAAAATCTCGAGCTCGCTTCGCTGGCTCTTGGTTTTAGATCTCATTGCAGTCATCTCATTATATTGCAGTGACGAAATCTGAGCTTGCTTCGCTCACTCTCGGTTTAAGATAGTATTGCAGTCGTCTCATTATATTGCAGTGAAATCTCGAGCTCGCTTCGCTCGCTCTTGCTTTTAGATCTTATTGCATTCATCTCAATTTATTTCAGTGAAATATCGAGCTCGCTTCGCTCGTTCTTGGTTTTTTTGTTGTATTGAAATTACCTATCGCAGAATTCGATCATATTGCGAATTTCTGACTCGACCTAATCATATTGCAGTAAAATCTCGAGCTCGTTTCGCTCGCTCTTGGTTTTAGATCTCATTGCAGTCATCTCATTATATTACAGTGATGAAATCTGAGCTTGTTTCGCTGGGATGACTGCAATACGATCTTAAACCAAGAGCATTTCACTGCAATATAATGATATTGCAGTGAAATCTCGAGCTCGCTTCGCTCGCTCTTGGTTTTAGATCTTATTGCAGTCATGTCATTATATTTCAGTGAAATATCGAGCTCGCTTCGCTCGCTCTTGGTTTTTTTGTTGTATTGAAAGTACCTATCGCAGAATTCGATCATATTGCGAATTTCTGACTCGACCTAATTATATTGCAGTAAATTCTCGAGCTCGCTTCGCTCGCTCTTGGTTTTAGATCTCATTGCAGTCATCTCATTATATTGCAGTAACGAAATCTGAGCTTGCTTCGCTCGCTCTCGGTTTAAGATCGTATTGCAGTCGTCTCATTATATTGCAGTGAAATCTCGAGCTCGCTTCGCTCGCTCTTGCTTTTAGATCTTATTGCAGTCATCTCATTATATTTCAGTGAAATATTGAGCTCGCTTCGCTCGCTCTTGGTTTTTTTGTTGTATTGAAATTACCTATCGCAGAATTCGATCATATTGCGAATTTCTGACTCGACCTAATCATGTTGCAGTAAAATCTCGAGCTCGCTTCGCTCGCTCTATGTTAAACGTTTTATTGTAACCACTCAACCTGGACCTGGCCTCTCTAAGAAAAAATTATTGCTACACTCTTGTAGAGGAAGCCCGGGCTCGGCGCCAATCTCATGTTTTTGCCCCGCCTCGGAAAAATCGTAGATCCGGGGCTGATTGTTTTAGTTTTCTATGTATGTATACAAGACCTCTCGGGTCTGTGACTCTAACTAAATGTTTTTATATCTTAATACGTGGCCTGAGTCGGCCGAGGGCCCCCCCCAAAATGAAATCCTGGATCCGCCCTTGTTTATTTGCATCCACATCTTTAACTACTTATTGTGCTTTGTTCGGTTTTTATGACTTGCTTATCAGAAAAATAAAATTACTTAAAGAAAAAATTACGTTTTTCATTTGTTAGAAGATGAATAACATAAAAAAAACATAAATGATCGATCTTTGACTTTGACTTTATACTTACAGGGTGTAAAATTGCTACTTCAGAACTTCAAACTAAACAACTAACAATTACAATTTTTTTTCGTGATTACGATGGTTTCGATTTCTTCGTTCGGTTCGGTTTAAAATTGTTCAGTTTGACGGTCTGACGCACCACCTAAAATATGTAAAGCATTTAAGTTACACCCTTACTTTATCTATAGTAAAATTTATTATACATACAATACAGGGTGTAACTTAAATGCTTTACATATTTTAGGTGGTTAGCATTTAATGCCATAATCATCGCCTATGAGGAAAAAAACTGAAAAACATTTTATTTATTTATTAAATTTTTCAGATAATTTGGTCGCTAATATAATCGAATCATCAATAGGTAGGTAACCTCCCTTTAAATTCGTTGTAGTCTGCTAAAATTAAATTACAGGCTGAGCAAACCACAATAAATTAACCAAACCAGGCGATGCCTGCAGTCGACCGCATCGAATAGGGTTCTCAGATCAAAACGGAATGCACTAAGTAATAACTCTAGTTCGTGCCACCTACGTCGCGTCGCCGATACCTTTTAAGGTGCAAAGTAAAGTAAAGCAAAGATTACTAGCATGGCGTCGGGGTTGCGGATGGTGCAAGTTATAGAAGACAAGCAAGCATCAATACGCACGTAGCACAAGTAAAATATGACCCAGAATCACGACATGGTTGAAGGGGTAACCGGTCATAGCACGGTCATATCTCCAAGCACCTTAGACAATTTATATAGGGACTCGCCTTGCGGTAGCATTTCCCCTCTGCCACGGTATAAGAACAATTGATCTTGTGCATTTACACCCAATTTTATACCTTATCACTAAACGAGACAGCCTATAATTGCGAAACAATAATTTTGAACTTAGAACGTTTGGGGTTCACCACGGACTTGAAAAAAAGACGGACGGAATCTCGTCTAATCAAATGTGAAGCACCCATTTATATGAGTGTGCGTGCTGTCGCCCTGTTGCGCGGGACAAAATGGCGGCGGGTTGTCGCACCTGCGCCTAGAACTGGTGCGTCTGTGTGAGTGTAGGTGCTTTGTAGAACAAACGAAATTGTAGCACCTTGCATGCTTCACCTCTTTTTAATGTGACATTACGTCCGTCTTTTTTTCAGGTCCGTGGGGTTCACACGAGACTACTTTTCATGATTTTTAACATTCAAAATTAGAATCTAAACTTATGGGGAATAAATCCAAAGTTACGGATTTCATGTTACCTCGCCCCCCGCAAAAAGTGGCAGAAATGTTTCTTAGTAGAATGACACGCGTAACTCGTCCCTATATAAATTGTCTAAGCAAAGCACTTATCCAGCCAGACTTTGGTTTCAGGAGGGGGGGGGGGGGGGGGGGGGGGGGGGGCTCCCCTTTTCATTGAAAAACTATGAAAAAAGTATAGCTGTAATCAAAGTTCCATGATTTCGGGGGGGGGATAAATCCCACCTATCCCCCTTGGCTACGTGCTTGCATATCTCATTCGGCTCAGTCTGCTGATGCTAATGCAATATATGGTGTATTTATCTAACATTAGAGAATATGATTTTTATTTTATTTTATTTGGGGAGCTTACAGCTATAAAACAAATAGTTCACTAGAGGCATTTACACCCGTATTCTTAGTTGTTACCTTGAGGCTTCCTCACTCGAGACGAGGAGGTTTTTGACATTTCTGTCATACAAATTATGTCAAAAACATCCTCCACTCGAATAAGGAAATATCAAGAAAACAACTAAGAATATGGGTGTTAGTGATGTCAATTCAAAAAGCAACCAAGGGAGCTGGTATCTGTTTATACCTTATTTTATTATCATCAAAGACGACAATAAATGTAATGTGGTAATCCACTAGCGGAGCCCGCGACTTCGTACGCTTGAATGAACAGATCGATTGTATTGAAATAAAGCCAAAATGTTCCAAACTAAGCCCTCCGAACGACCTTGATCTTTACCTTTACTAGGTATACCAATACCTATGCCACCTTCCTGAGGTGTACCTATTTTTGATTGGCTTGTCCTTCATTATGTCACTCCGTATCCCAGACTGAACAACCTTGACCCTTTCAAAGCCGCCTCACCTGTACTAAACTAGGTCATTCATTTTAGTAGGTACCAATACCTATGCCAGTTTCCTGAGGTATACCTATTGTTGACTGGCTTTGTCCTTCATTATGTCACTATGGTGTCTTCTAATCCAAAAAGAAATGGGCAATGGCCTCGATTCGGACTGTGCCACGACTTAACTAAATTTATTCCTGTCACTTTCTAAAATAAGATTAAGAAAAGAGACAGAAAACCAACAGCTGACTTTAGTGCTGTCAAAGTGACGTTACACGCCCAAAATAAGATGCCATCATAATGTACGCCATCTTATTTAAAGCGTTTTTGGGCGTGTAACATCACTTTGACAGCACTAAAGTCAGCTGTTGGTTTTCTGTCTCTTTTCTTAATCTTATTTTAGAAAGTGACGGGAATAAATTTAGTTAAGTCGTGGCACAGTCCGAATCGAGGCCAATGGCGCCCAATTTTTTAAGAGCTCTTCATAAGCTTAACGCGGGGCTTGAAAACTCTTACTTAAACTACATCATATTTTGCCATATCCTCTGACTCTTGTGACCATACATGTCTGCCACATCCTCGAGCTATGTATATTTATATTTATCCATAAACGCTTCCTCTATATATGGCCAGTCTGAGAACAACATAGCGCAATAAATCCTTTGCTTATATTTTGTTATTATGAGAAATAAACTATTCCCTACTTATGTTTTGTCACTGTCGTCGCATGAATGTAGTTTTTGCTGTTGATGACGTGTTAAATGGTGCTTAACATTCTACATCAGAAATTGTAAAAAAAATTGTCTTGGCAGTTCCATTTTGGAATTAAACTATCAGCAATCGAATTCTACTTATATTAAGTATATCTATCAAATACGCTTGGGTATATCTATTCTTTTTCTTTCTATTAGTACCTACTATCTATGGCGAGACTATAACTTCATGTTTTTAACGATTGCCACACACATACGGAATTCCGAATAAGAATTACGATTTGAACGGAATTCTGGTGGGGGCAATTTCATACAAAATCATAATTTTGATTCGGAATCAGAATTCCTTATGTGTGTGGCAGGCGTAAATAAGCCCTTTTAAAGTTCTACTTTAGATTATATTTCTATTTCTTTTTTTTTTTCTGTTTTTTGCTTTTTTTTTAAATTTATATATATATATATATTTTTTTTTTTAATTTATCTATATTTAGATCTTTAGATTTAAATCTCTTATTTTAAAAGTGTAGCGATCAAAGCAAGCAATGTAATTATGACAAATCGGGCTCCATTTATTGCACAATGTACATAATCGCACACTATTACTTAGTTAAAATTTTGTTTAAACAATAATTATGTTTGCCGTATACACACGTGTTAAGTGCATAGGTAGGTACTTAAATAAATAAACAAAGGTATATACAATGTGGGATAGTGATAAGATAAAGGTACTTATTTTTTACTTTTTATTCTAGATATTATTAAAAATACGAACTAAGTAAAAAAGCCTTGCCTATGTAAAATTATCCTTTGATACTGTGCTAAATCAGAATAAATATCCAAGACTAATACTAGAGGACTCTCCCATGGGTTTTATGTGGCAAAGCATTGAAAAGACAAAGTGTGATAGAAGATCAACTTCTTTCACACGACAACTTAGTACAGACTACTCACACACACGCAGTAGTACTTCATCTCTATGATAAGCAAAATTGATGGTAGTCGAGGTCGAGGTAGACCCCGGAAAATGTCGGAGTGGAATGGAGGGATACCGCATTGAATAGGGAGATGTGGATGAGTTTAGGGGCGACCTTTGCTCAGCATTGGGAAAAAACAAGCAAAAAAAAGATTATATTATATAAATTGTCATGAGAAAGAAGATCTTCTTTCTCATGTGAATATACGTTACAACGTAACACCGACTGGTCTCACTTAAATCAAATTATGTGTTTGCGAACAATAGTTTTAGTTCCTGCACGATACTTAAAGTAAAGTCAAAGATACATATAATTAGGTAGGTATACAAGAACTTCCTAAAATACAATTTTATACATAAACTAAAGATAAATACAAGAAAAAGCAATTAAAAAGAACATAAAGCAATTCAATTGATTGTCTTGTCTTCTTATTTATGAGGTTTATAACACGATTCGATATGTACCGATATGGTCAATCACTCGGCGCCATGTCCGACAGCAAATTATAATAAAACATGACAATTACATGTATGAACGATATAAACACTACATATGTAGTTAGTTTAATCTACGTGGGAGTAGAGGTACGATACAGGATGTTAACATTACGAACGCAAAAATGTCAATGCATTTACACAGAAATATAATCGTTACCTAACCATACTTAATTTTGATCTAAGTTAAGTCAAAGTCAAAAATAATTTATTCAATATCGGAGCTTGAAGCGTCAAATCTTTTTTTTGAAGCTACCACCGCGTCGAAACGTGTTGTCGCTATAGAGAAGATGCGGCCAGAAACTCTACAACATAACACGACTTAATAACTAAACAATATAAATTCTTATGCTATGGTTATGTATAGGTACAATAATACATAGTCTATTTAATAAAGTAATTAATACTATACAGTACAGAGATACAGTACTATAAGTTAATGTCACTCAGACCCAAGCATTTCGATCATTGAAATAATCATCCAGTTTATAATATCCATTTTTACAGAGGACTTTTTTGATCTGAGTTTTAAACATGTTTTCGGAAAGATTCAAAATGGTCTCTGGGATTTTAGTGACGCGATGTTGAGAGACTCGACGTTGGGAGACTCGAAGTACGGAGACGATCGACGTAAAGGGAATGATTCGTATACAGTGACCCATGAAAGACGTATTGACCCTACTAAGCCGAAAGTGTGGAGATATCAGTTTAACTAATTAAAACATGGGTGTGTTTGGGATTCATGCAACCTGTGTTGATACGGTGTGGGCCGTGTGGGTGACAAGCCGTCACATTCAAGTTTAGTCTCTTGCCTTGACAAGTCAATGCTGACTCCATACTACCTCCACAGAATGGCCAAGGGCGCTGGTGCGGCGGCTGCTGCTGCAGAAAACCTCAAAAGGCACAAATATGCAGGTCTCGGGCAGAGCTACATATTTGCGCCTTTTGGTTTAGAGACCTTGGGCCCACCGTTAGGTCCAGACACCCGGAAGTTATTTAAAGAAACAGCTTCCAGGTTAGTTGATGACCCAGGTGGAAGGCTGGCGCGTACCACGGACAGCGAATAACCATCGCCATTCGCTATCCAAAGAAGAAACACTGCCAGTGTTCTGGGTTCTCTTCCATTGCAGCGATCTTGACAGTGTGGTCTATCTGTAGAGGGTTTCAATCAAGTTGAATCAAAGAAGTACAAAAAGAAAAACAAACCGGAAGACTGGGGGATCTGGCTGCAGAAGGGAAACCAAGATCGGTTTTTCTTCTGCAGCTAGACTCCCCAATCTTTCGGTTGGTTTTCTTTTTTTTGTACCATCTTCTGTTGTCGAGTTGATGGCATAAAGGCAAGTATTCAATATTAAATATGATAATCTGTTAACACCCTGTTCATATGAGACCTGTCTTTATATGTTCATAGCTAGATTACAGCTTAATCATCAATCATGATTCATCGTGACTTCGGATTGAAGTTACCGACTTTTTATTGATGCTTAGTCGATGCTTTATCGCGTAGGCGTCGTTTTACGTTAAATTTATGTGCAAATGTGATGTTAACATATAAATAAAACCGGTCAAGTGCGAGTCGGGCTACTCGCGCACCGAGGGTTCCGTACCACACCACCACAGAACACAACATTATTACTTAGAAAAAAAAAACTTTTTTGACCGGGACCTTTAGCGCGAGACCGACTCACACTTGGCCGGTTTTTAATATTTTTTGTTATTCTGTAGAGTTTGCTCTATAATCACACTAAGTTTGACGCTTTTATCTATTACCGTTTTTACGATAGAGCGTGAAGAAAAAACGTTGATAAAAACTAGTTTCTTGTTGAGAACCTCCCTAAATTTTTAACTTTTTGTCATTTTTATTATTTGTTGACAAATCCGCCGTAATAACGAAAAATCTGAGAAAATTTCAACTATATCTAGCTATTACGGTTCAAAAGTTACAGCCCTAAATATGTAGGACAGACGGACGGACGGACAGACGGACAGACGGACGGACGAACGGACAACGTAGGCTTAGTAATAGGGTCCCGTTTTCACCCTTTGGGTACGGAACCCTAAAAAATGACCGACGCTCAGATAAAAAAAAACTAAGATACCTAGGGGAGCGTGGGTCACAGTGGATAGTTGGTCACAGTGGATAAATCATCATAGCTGCGTATGTACAGCATGTATACACGTGTGCGTCCGTACGGTTGTCGTTCTAACACCCCTCCCCGCGACCGAACTAGTCGCGATCTTCGTTTCGGAGCAGAAGTCGCGGCGCGGCGCATCGGTCAACAAGTAAGCAACAAAGTAATTTTTTACGGGTTTTTGCAAAACGTATTGCCATTCCGTGTGCTAAGATTTTGCTGGTTTTGATAATTTTTCTTAGACTATAGTTAACATAGAGGTATTTTTTTACTATAATTTGTTTATTAAACAAATAAAAAATGTGCTGGAATTTTTCAGAAACAAAATCGATTGGTGGGGAACACTGGTTCGTTTTGAATTGGGGTACAGTGGATCTCGATCCACTGTACCCCGTGTCAGTAATCATTTTTATAATAATCTTTCTTTGTAGGTAAAATGCCACGAGACAGAAAGAGGAAGACCAATAATTGTCAACATACCAAAGAATAAATGCGTGGGCTGCAATTTATTAAAAATATCTGAAGGGCAAAAAATAAAATTTGTTGCTAAATTAATGAATACTTATGAATGAATAAAGATTGATTTGAATTAAATTATATTATTTTAGTTTATAAACAGTGCAAAAGGCGATTTTGATACTACAGGGTGTAAGAAAAAGTAACATTGACCTTTAAACCACATACTCTACCCAAAAAACCGATCGGTGCAAAAAAAAATCATCAATGATACTTTTCCTTACACCCTGTATAGTTTCTAAGTAACGCGTTAATACACGTATCATCGTTTATTTTTGATCAATATCACAAATAAACGATAGTAAACATTTTTCAAGGGTTCTTAATAGTAATTATCCAGTGTACCCCGTACGATCCATTGTTACCCATACATGGGTCACAGTTGATACTTAAATTTTAAAAAACATGAATTATTTCATAACCAAGTCTTTGTAAAGCTGTTTTTGTTATGCCGTTTCAAACTTCAATATATCTTTTATGAATTTTTTAAAGCCCTGACCAATTTAGAATGGAAAAAATTAAGTCACAGCGCTTTAAAAAAAAGGATTCACTGTGACCCATATCCCCTATCCAGTGTACCCCGTACGATCCATTGTAACCTGTATCCACTGTTACCCATGCATGGGTAACACTGGATACTCCGACATACATACAAAAAACGTGAATTATTTCATAACCAAGTCTTTGTAAAGCTGTTTTTGTTATGCAGTTTTAAACTTCAATATATCTTCTAAGATTTTTTTAGAACACTTACCAATTTACGATGGAAAAAGTGAAGTTACAGCGCTTAAAAAAAACTGATCCACTGTGACCCACGCTCCCCTACTTAATTTCAAAACAATCATGTTTTTTTCTTCTCTTCGTGTGGAATCATCATGTATCTCTTCAGATCGCCATTTCCATGTTTAAAAAAATGTTCAATACATACCTATACTGTTAAAGAACTGTCATTGCACTAAAAGATTATACGTACGAGGAAAAAATTAGACTAGTACTAATTATAGTACCTATTCAGTCCTGCTATTATAGTTAGGAGTAGTCGGGTCGGGCAAAAATGTTGTGTACTTGGGGTCGGGACGATCAAATTTTTTTTAATGGAATTTTGATGTTTTTTTGACATAAACTCTTAGGTTGAAATTCAGAGACCTCTTTTGAGCGATATGTACAGCCGAAAATGTACCTCCTACGAATTCGAATAAGACCTCTGACTGAATCTCGACTGTTGAAGTGCCATTGGGCTGAAGTAGAACCTGTGGCTGGAACCTAGATTCAATGCTTCAGCTGACTCTCAATCTTCAATCTGAGCCAAGGTATTGTCAAGAAAGTTAATCGATTGTTACCTAGTGCGTTTTATCACTTAGGTACCTACCTGACAACCTTGTCATAATTTCAAGACTGATAAGATACCTAAGTTGTCTGTTTATTTATTAAATATCTTCAATCATAGTCACGTAGGGATACCTACAAAATAAATTTTGTACCTATAGGTACTTATTCTAAAAATTTACTAAATGTAAGTAGGTATAACGTGTTCTTCCTGTTCCGTATCAAATCGCAAAACAGAGTTTCACGTTTTTCAAAGGTTTAAACAACAAATATGAATGGACTTGTCAGAAAGATGAATACATAACATAAAAATGTCTGCAATATTAACCCTGGAGTCGACCATTATTGTCTTCCAGGATATTCAGAAAATGTACTATACCTATGTATCTACCGTATAATTACGAACCATATAGGTACTACTATAGTACCTATATAGTACCTACCTGTAGGTACTACAGGATGTTAGGGTCCAGTACCTACTTATATTCAACTTTCAACAAAAAAAAATATATATAAATGTCTGCCCATGGTCCACCAGGTGAACGAAATTCAGTATCATGGAATTCATGGATGTCACTGTTTACTTACCCTAACATCCTGTATCTATACTATATATTATACATAACCACGTCATACGTCTGAGTTTTCAGAATATATCTGACTACCCCGTCAGGGAATTTAGTCTTGAGCAAACACGTCAACAGTCGAAATTGTCAATACAAAACTATCCACATAATACGACGGCGAATTAATTGCGTATTCGATGTCTAAAGGAATCGAATAGTAGCTAATCGATTCGCATCACGATCGACTCGGACAATATATTGCTAACCGGCCGCATATGGGCATCGGCAGGAACAATGTACGGGATGCATACTAATTACATTGACTTGATGAAGAGACGATCGATGGACAGACAGACGTAATTATGAGTTTATATCTTGGCATATTATTTTATTCTAACTAACGAACGCATTTTGCAATGTCGCAAATAGACCGAGCGAAGTGTAATCCGATTAAAATTACCAATTGCAATACAATACAAATAATCTTTAATAACAAAAGAAGAAGTCGATATCTACCTACAATGGACTCGCATGCAGCAAGCCAATCCTTTACGATTAAGGAAACATAATTCAGAGCGCGCTTCATACAAATATTTGTATGGAGATGATACAAATATTTGTATGAAGCGCGCTCTGAATTATGTTTCCTTAATCGTAAATATACTAGATGCTCTGTGATATTTTCCTATTAAGGTAGTCTGGTGATATTTTCAATACTATCCAATTAAAGTCAATGAAATTTTTCAGAAACAATCTAGAAACTAATCTCTATGTCTGTATGAAATCAGATTTTCGTTATAATGTAGGTATAGTTTTAAAGTTATACAGTGCCTCAAATATTTCCATACAAATCTTAAATTCTTAAATAAATAAATATATATACAGGGTGTACAATAAAATGGGACAGCTACTTAAAGGGGTGCTTCAGACCATCAAACTGAACAACTTTCTCTATGGGACCAATATCGAAATCGCGAAAAAAAAATCTGCTGTCCCATACATTTTAGTCGAGTTATGTTTGCAGTTTTGTATGGGAGAGAGGATTTTTTTTTCGCGATTTCGATATTGGTCCCATAGAGAAAGTTGTTCAGTTTGATGGTCTGAAACACCCCTTTGAGTAGCTGTCCCATTTTATTGTACACCCTGTATATATATACATTATAACGAAAATCTGACTTCATACAGACATAGACATCAGTTTCTAGATTTTTACTGAAAAATTTCAGTGACTTTAATTGGATAGTATTGAAAATATCACCAGACTTCGTTTGTATGCAGCGCGCATTTGCGCTGTCGGAATAAACATCTCTTATCAGACAAAAAATACAATTTTGGGACAGAGTTAGCGAATGAGAATTTACATTACAGTAATATTGCTAGTAAATAGACATTTCAATTTATAGTATCAAGGTAGGTAAAAAATAAAATTACAACTACATACGGAGAAATGCAATGAAGCTAACATTTTTAATAACCTGCCTAGAGAGTTAAATGTTTAAACTGATACATAAAACTAAACAAAGTAAGAAAGGATAATGAACCAACGTTTATTTGGGTACATATACATAATAGGTAACCTAGGTACAAGGGCTAGCTTTAAATGTAGGTATCCGGAATTGTCCAGTTACAGAACAATATTTAAAAAAGTAATTATATAACATTTAAAAATGCAACTCTTTGACTGAAGAATTTGTTTCAGGTAGCTGTCATTTGTTTATCCTTTGTGGCGTCATTTTGAAAATTGCGTGTCTTTATCACCATGGATTTAACTCGTGAAAATTTTCGTGATAATGATTTATTACGTTTCGGCGAGGGCTAACTCAAAAACAGTGCATCGATCAACTCACTTCGACTTTTGGGGACGAAGCACCATCGAAAACTACTGTGTATCACTGGTTTAGTGAGTTTAACCATGGGCGGTCTGTGCTCACGGACGAATTTAAAGAAGGTCGCCCTAAATCAGTTGTTGTACCACAAAATATTGATGCTGTGCGGAAACTAATAATGCAAGATCTTCATGTTACATATAGTGAGATAGATAAAGACGTCTCTGGGCATAAGTATGACGAGAATATATAAAATATTACACAAATATTTAGCTGTAAAAAAAAATAGTTTCATGTTGGATTCCGCACAACTTGAGAATTGACCAAAAACGGGCTCGTGTCGATTGGTGTAAACACGGGGTGTAAAAAATTGTTACATAAGTACAATCAGGGTGTGTCAAAAGCTGTATATAATATCTACACAGGTGATGAATCTTGGATATACAGGAAGATTTTTTTATCACCATCCAAATTTTAATAAAATGTTTGTTTATGAAAAAAAAACGATACGTGTTTTTTCTTTTAGCATCGCTCAGTACTAAAATATTGAGATATGACTACGCAAAAATATCTTAAGAAAAACAATTCGACTGGACACAGTACGCACCTACCTGTGCCACAGATTATTTATTAATAGTTACTACCACTCGACCCGATTTCGCGCGCTTTTTCGAATTTAGAACTTTGCTTTTCAAGAACGAAAACTAAGGAACGAATCTCTGTGGTTAGTAATTTTCTTTGGGTCAGAGCCTTTTAATTTTTAGAAAAAGTTTATTATGTGTCATTGTGTCATTCAAAGAGTACTTTATTATAACCGTGTCATTGAACAAAAATAAACAAAATAAGGGACTAGTATAACATTTTAACAATGTTTTGAAAGTGTTGTGTGTTCCTGTTAAGTTTACAATGCGTGGGACTCTGAAGCTAGGGCTCCGCCCCCGGTCCTGCCACACCCGGTCGGTACAAATATGAAACTCGATGACCAAGCTTTATGGAAAATTCTATAGGATAAAATTTTTAAATGTGCAATTTTGACCTGCCCTTTTTTTTAATGAAATGGGTTCTATAAGTGATACCAAACATGTAGAAAAAATTTGGATGGTGATAAAAAAATCTTCCTGTATACATTTCGATCCTGAAACTAAACAACAGTCTACAGTTTGGATGTTTCGAGCTGTCAAGAGGCTGTTTATGCGTTCAAAATACACGTTTTGGAGATACCTCTTTCCGACTGGAAAAAGTACTACGAAAATTGGTTCCAACGTATGCAAAAGTGCATCGACCATCTTGGCGAATAGTTTTAAAAGCAATAAAACTACAATAAATGCAATATGATTGTTTCACTTTGTTATTCCGGAATCCGGATACATAAATAGCAGCCCTCGTATATATTACAATCTTACAAAGCCGTACTTGACACTAATTTATTAATTGAATTTTTAGACGGACATGCAATGAATGAATATAAATTTTGCTACTTCCATTTCCGCACTATTGTATAAAAACAAAATCCTCTTAAGGTATTTAAAATATCGCGGTCAAGTGTCCTTAGTTTCACTTCTCCGGTAATTTGTTGAAAATTACCTACTGTTTCTTTTTTGTACGTTTAAAAACTGGTTAGCTAAAGTGGTAAGAGCTGGTGATTTCACATTTATAATTTTGCACATAATTCAATCATTCATCACTTGTCGGTCGGAAATTAATCTTTAATAGCTACTTAGTCAAATTTTGAACGAATGAAAATATTATTAACTGAGGTTGATAGATATACCTACTTATATTTTAATCCGTGGTGAAGACAACTTTCGTTTTCTAAAAACTCATTTTGTTTTAACGTAGACTCAGGCAGGTGAAAAAAGATACTCGTACCTATTAATGTAGGAACCTAGTACAGTACTGCATAAAGTAACTAAGTAAGTTTTTTTTTTTTGTAAGTATATAATACAAATAAATACAGCTACAGCTTCTATATTTCAGTTAAGTAGGATGTATCTACTGTTTGTTTCAGGGTATATGCAGCAATAAAAAAAATGTAATCCACAAAAGCAAATATACAAGACCCGATATGTGTGTACCTATTATACATACACTAGGTACCAGTTAAATCAAATCGCTAGCTAATTTACGATACCTAAATTACAAAAACACGTTTAGTGTCTGTATACAATACGACTATACTAATAAACATAGAGTACCTACCTGCCTCCGTGGTCTAATGGTTAAGAGCATTGGCTCTCGACACGGAGGTCGTGGGTTCGATTCCCACGGGGGACACCTAGTGATATATCACTTTGTGCGTTTTTCCCCAGTTGGTTAGGACATTGCAGGCTGAATCACCTGATTGTCTGAAAAGAAAAATGATTCCGTGCTTCGGATGGCACGTTAAGCCGTTGGTCCCGGCTACTATCTCTGGTGGTAGTAGTCGTTACATAAAAACCACGTCAGAGGACGTAAGGCGGTCTGAAAAAACTCTGACACCAGGGCTCTGCCCACACGATAAGAAGAAGAAGTACCTACCTATCTACATTCTAGCTTTCGTAGTGGATTTGATTACTGATTTTAAGTATATAAGTATAGAAGTTAATCCAAGTTTCACCCATCCATACCTATTGAGCAATTAAAAAAAAATTGCAGTAAGGTAGGTTGGTACCTACCTACTTGTTATGATATGACAGTAATGGAGATTTCGGAATGGACGAACAAATAAAAACTTTAACTGATAATAAATTGTCTCGAATAACAACTTATAAATCATATTAAATCAATAAATCATGAACTTTTGAACAGAAAAGGTTTTTTGAAGTCATTGCTATTTATATGACATGCGACTTGCGAATGAATATATCTGCCTATAATTTCGAGGTAAACTCACATATGTGAGAAGAAAGTTAAGATATATCGTTCAGGAAGTAGATATAAATTATTTTCTCGATGACATTGGAATTATACGTAACACAAGTTGTTGAGAATTTATAATAGATTTACCGGAAAGAAAAGATGTCTCTGTCCGACGGCCCGGTAGCACAGTCGGTAGTGAACCTGCCTGCTGTGCCGAGGTCGCGGGTTCGAATCCCGTAAGGGACAAATATTTGTATGATGAATATGAATATTTGTACCCGAGTCATGGATGTTTGTATCTATATATGTATTGTATATCGTTGTCTAGTCATCATAATACAAGTCCAGGCTAGATTCTGGTACTTTAAATGTGGCTAGATAATATTTTGTGTGACATTGTCCAAGATATTTATTTATTTATTTATCTGTCTTTGTTAATTAAGAGCTATCAGCTAGTATTAAATCAGGTGTCTATGTAGATAGGTAACTATATACCCCTATAAGGGAATGCTGAGATGGTTTGGTCATGTGGAAAGAATGAGTGATAGCAGAATGACGAATGAAATATATAAAGCGAGTGTGAATGGGACAGTCGAAAGGGGTCGCCCTAGACGTACGTATGCGGACCAAATTGGTAGCGTACTTAAGAAGGGTAGGTAGGTAGGTACTCTATGTTTATTAGTATACTCGTATTGTATATCTATTACAGTAACAGACATGTAGACGTGTTTTTGTAATTTAGGTATCGTTTGCTAGCGATTTTATTCACTATCACTATCACTTCACTATCTCTAAAGTAAGCCATAGTTTATGTATGTTTATTGTATCTATTTGTTTATTTATACGTATGTGTATGTATGTATATATATATTTATTTATGTATAATGTTTACATAGTATTAACGTCCATTTAAGTAGGTATCTAGTTTTTATCATTTGTGCTGTACACTTTTTGTCTGCCTCACACTTCACAACTGTCTCTGTTGCGGGTTTGCTGGAAGAAATCTCTTTAGAGATAAGCTCGCCCTTTGTATATGTCTACTTTAATTGTATTTTTTCTGTAATTTTTTTTCTTTTTTGTGTACAATAAAGCGTTAAATAAATAAATAAGGGTCAGATCAAATGTACCCGAAACCGACGAGCGTGTATGAAACGACTTATGAGTGTGGAAGAGGCGAAAGAGGTGTGTCAGGATCGTAGCCGATGGCGATCTATTGTCTCTGCATACCCCAATGGGACACATGCGTGAGTATATGTATGTATGTACCTATACCCCTTTGTACATAAGTACAATATGTTCCTTTCATAGAAAAAAAATCTTGCCATGCATGCCATTACAAAGTAACAAATGCTATATTTAGTAAGTATTCGATTATAGTACCTACAGTCTAGCTGTTCAATACAAAACTGCAATCCAGCTTTTTTTAACCACATTTTCGATGTTGGTCCCATATAGAAAGTTGTTCAGTTTGATGGTCTGATCATCCTTTTAAAAAAACGACCGCCCTGTATTTCTTTTTAGAATAGAAGTAGGTACACATTAGATTGAACTAGACTATACAGGGTGAAATTAATATCATTAGCATCCTTTTAAACCAAGAGTCTACCCATCAAACTGAACAACTTTTAGTATGGGAGCAAACCAATCGGAGCAAAAAAAAAATCTGCTGTTGTATACATTTGTGTCGCGTAGGCATTGGCATGTAATATGGATCAAGTAATCCGAAATATTTCTTTTTTAATTTTTTTATTGCAGTTTAGTATGCAACAGCTGATTTTTTTGTTGCTCCGATCGGTTTTCTCACATAGTAAAAGTTGTTCAGTTTGATGGGTAGACTCTTAGTTTAAAAGGATGCTAATGATATTAATTTCACCCTATAGTATAGGGGTACTTATAGGTACTATATAGGTGTAGGCATATCTATATACTACCTACCCCTATAGCAAGTACCCTACACGTGTAGATACCTAATGGCAGACAAGAACAAGTTGTTACATCATGAATAGGAACCCATTTAAGTCTTGACAACCGACAGTTTTGACAGGTCCAGATGCGTGTCGTGTTTTATATTTCATTTATTCTTACTCTTTCCACAAGAATAAAACACTGTTCTTTTATAAAAGGTAATATCACATTAAGCTTAACATTACTTCTGGCTCATTACTTAGTGAGTGCTTCACTTCAACTACCTCCGAATAGTTGACAGCTGACCGATCTGGTTTCACGTCGAGAAATCCTGTTTCAAGCTTTCACAGCCTCTCTATCACCATCTTCTTTATTTACTTCTTCAGCTTCTGCTTTGAATTTTTCCAGATCATAAATAACTTTCACCACCAGGGAACAACTCGGACAGGTCGCCACCTCTTCACCCGCCATCAGCTCCTCCTTACTAATCTGGAATCTATCTCCGCATGGACATGGATAATAATACATTTCTTCATCGTCGTCGTATTCAAAATCTTCTATTTCTACTGTGTTGTGTGATTTGTAATGTGACCTTTGTAATGACAGGTTATAATTGAAACATTGATTGAAACCTTTATCCTATTTGATCGATATTATATGCAGCAAATGTTTTGATACATCAATAGTACATTACTGCAGAGGCCAGCAACAGAGGCATTGATGGACGAACGTGTAAATATGGGCCGAGGCGAAGCCGAGGCACACATACGTAAGTCCATCAATGCCTAGTTGTGGCCAAGGCTTGTATAGTACTTTTCTCAAACAATGCGCGGAAATTAAAACAGTAAATTTTCTCAAATAATTCGCGGAAATTAAAACTCTTTTCAAAATCAATGACGAACAACGAACAACAATTTGTTTTTTTTTTCAATAAACAGCTTTAAAAAAAAACATTCAAAATTTTGCAATCCAGTTCGAAATTTAAATAAAAACTTTGATGGGTTACCTCCTTAGTCGCCATGTTTCGGAATAAAAGATCGTTCCATTTTTAAATTACACGACAGATATGAGTTTACTATGTAATTTATTTGGCCGCTAAACACGACAGATATGGATTTTCATACAAACATTGCCGGCCGCTGCGCGCATGTATTTGGCCAGTACAGCAATTTCGATTTATCTCGAAGAAGGTTGTCAAAATAATGCTCACATTTCCAAGCATGTTTGAGAAAAATAGTTTAAAACATTGTTCTAGTAGGTAGGAATAGGATATTATATCATATAGTCCTATTCCTATAGTATTATAGTAGCGATACGGTGTTTTATTACAATATAGGTACCGTAACCGTACATACAAAATTGAAATCTTCTTACCTACATGATAAACTTATTTAAGGGGCCATAGGTTCAGACGAATATTATCTATGAGAAACGCGATTGCCCAGCCCTCCGAAAAGTGCGTGCGCGTGCCGGAGTTAACAAAAGTACTTTTTAGCATAGCATATGCTCACGACTATATTCCCTGAGAGGGTAGTCAGAGATATTCTGAAACTTCAGAACATCCACGTTTCACTAGTAGTACCGAAACTGTCCAGTGTGACGGGGAGTGAGCCCGTTGCCACTTGTAATGGACAATGGGTACAATACATGCCTCGAAATTGAAACATGCAGGTTTCCTCACGATGTTTTCCTTCACCGAAAAGCCAGTGGTGTTACAAATCGTACATAAATTCCGAAAAACTCATTGGTACGAGTCGGTCTGGACAGGGATCGAACCATCGCCTCCTGCACGGCAGGCAAGGCTACTCGCCACTGGACCACCACGGCTATACTAAAAGTAAACGTAAAGTACGGCTATAAAGTACTTTTTATAGATTTTTTAATGACTTCACTAGATAAACTAATAGTGAATATTGTGAGTATAAATACCAAAAATCTGAAACTATTTTAAGTTCTTCTCAGGTGAAAAAAATGGTTAAAAATACATGAATATACGTCATCGTTGTGACGATTTTCTATCGAGCGAAGTATTTCCAATCGTGTATTCAATATATCACCAGATAAACTATCCAAGAATACGGAGGTATGATTTTGGTTTCGGTAAATTGTATAAATCTATTCGAAACATGAAAAATAAAAGATGCCTTCAAGGCGTTTTGTCCTACCATAGCGTCTTAAGTACATATTTTATTTTATTTCTTTTATTTTAGAAACGTGGACTATGGAGATGGAAATTATGACTTATTCTGGGAAGAAGATCTAAATATAGAATTTACCCGCAGGTACTACCTATCTAGAATTAAAAAAAAAAAGATAAACATCTGAACTACAAAGAGTAACACTTTAAATAACACAGTTTGCTATCAACACGATATCGATATCACGAAGATCAACGCTATCATCGCATCGCCCGATCCACTCGAGTGTTTATCATGAATCGAGATATAATAACGACACATCGATAACCACTTCGATGATTGATAAAATTCGCAAATTTTTCAGGAAACTGTTTTGGCATCATGCATGCAGATGCATTTTTTTAGACAAAATGCCGTCAAGTTATGGTTAGTCTGTTATATTATCAAAATTACTTTCAAGATTAAATGATGGACAGCTGAATAGTTGAAAACAAACTTTTGTTTTCTTTTTTGTGTTGGATTACCTCTCAGAGAATGACGTCTCTGCGGATTAGGTATCGGTATCAGGTACAGTCGCCATCAGATATATCGTAGCATACAAGGTGTCCAAATATTTCTGAGCAGTGCTAATTTTCATTAAATTATTTACAGTAAATGTTACCAATTATATCTAAACGTGTATTTTGTCATAAATATGTGAACAGCGAATTTTCAATAATTTCTTTGCAATGTTATTTAAAATTAACATGTAAAACAACGGAGTAAGGTTTTTATCCGAAACTGTTCAGATGTTTATGGCCACCATGACTGCGTCGATATATTTGATGATCTCGGCGTTCCTATATTTGTGATTGACTAAGAGTAAAGAAATTATTGAAAATTAGAACTGCTTAGAAATATTTGACCACCTTGTTTGCTACGATACATATATCTGCTGGTGACTGTACCTATCAGTTAACATTGATAGAAGGTTCATGCACGTCAAGATGCTTGATTCGCTCAAAAAAAAAGGATCTAATCTAAACTAAAATAAAAAAAAACATTAAATAAATTTAAAATTAACATTTAAAAAAAATTCACATTAGGTATTTTTATTTTTATTTTTTTTTGTTTTTATTTTTTTTAACTAAATTTATTTAACGGTAGGTAATAGGCTAAGGTAATAGGTAAGGTACCCTCGGTTCAACACTGGTAGCTGTACAATACAAGCCTTTCGCCTTAGGTTAAACAACATGAGAAAAAAATAAACTTTTGAGGTAAACACTTTAATCAAAGGTAAACACACAATAATTCGCATAAAATCATTGGCTAATAGAAACATAAATTAACGGGCATACAAAACCTTAAATTAAAATGGCACAAAGATGGACAAAGACTGTATTAGTCATACTGTTTTGTGAATAATTGGGTAACAGAGTCATCGCTTCGGCGACCAACACCAACAACAAGACGCGGAATAATAGGTACATATTGTATTATAAACTCGATTATGTTACATACTAACAATTATTATTTGTAGTTCAAAACATGTTCAAAAGCGAAATAGGTAGTAACAAAATAATGCAAAAAGAATATTGTCAACCATTTCGCGACTTTGTGAGACAAGAGTTGGCGCCAAAGTTACCGTGGATTATTTTTAATCCCGAATCGGTACCGTTGCTTAGTAATGAATGAGTAATGAGACAAATATAAAGTGGCAGTTAAAGGACAATGTGGTACAAGTTCGTTTTGCGGTAGGGTGATGTTAGTAAGAAATTATTCATGTTACGCTCGGTTTGAGTTCAACTCAGTAGTAGATTATGTTGTTATGAGTTCATTTTTGTATTATTAATTTATTATATTTTGCTTCCTAGTCAACGTTTTTCTTCGATATTTAGTCGTAGCTTAGGGTTTCATGTTCATGATAGAGGTACCTTTTGGTTTGTTGCTTCATGTTTAGAGACGTGCGTGTGACGAATGGGACAAAAAAGGATATGGCATATTTTATTAGCATTTTCAACTGCTGAACTCAGCGAATGAGATTCAAAAATCGCACTCCAGCAACTGCTTTGATACGTGCTTGCGTATGAACGTAGAGTTAGGACGAGAGAGTGCTTATATGAGTTGCTCCTGAATCTGAAAGATAAACCTACGATCAGAGAAGGTATTCGATATAGTGTGGGTATCAGAGATGTTGGCGATGCTTGAAGGAATTGGTCTTCCCTTACGACACCACATCTGGGTTGGTATTCTAAGTCAGACACCACACGACATGCAGGTTACAAAGCAGGTAGGCTCTAAGAATTCACATTACTTTTAATGTATGCGTTCCTGGTAATCAAAAACATTGACAGTGCATAATAAAGTAATCAAGAAAGTAGCTCAATTAGGCAATTCGTCCACATACACCATATAGAATCGAAGAATTCGACGCAAGCACATGCAGGACGGAGAATGCACACAGCGCATGCGTCGAGTCCATAATGAAAATGAGTGCTGTGCCCGTCACGCCATGCCATCCAGTCCGCTTCACCGTTATCCACATACAAAATTATCAATTCCACATATTCGATGTATACTAAACCCTGAATCAATGCACTAAAGGTGTTGTACGACTGCTGCATCAAACTTGTTTCGTTGGAAACCGGGTGTGTGAAGAAATGCCATAAGCGGGACTGCATTACTATTCGAAGTATTGATTTATTGATTGATTGAAAGATTTTTCTCTATGTTTTTGTACGATATGATTGATGTGGCAAATAAATCGATTATGTGATCAAAAAGCTATTCTATTTGCGGTAGAAGCACAGATGGTAGAAGCTATGATTAGGTATAAACAACTAGAAAAAAGATAAGTAGGTTCTTACCTATAGTAGGGTACCTATTCTATATTTTACTATATAGTTACCTATTTATAACACAAAAATACATTATTAAACCGGGATGATGAACAGATATTGTCAAATAGGTAAAGCGCGGTTATCGCTAAAAAGAAATTTCTTCCATATCAGTATAAGGATAAGGTAGAGCACTACCTAAATAAAACAAGTAGAAAAACGTTGGGTGGATAGTTAAACGAGAAATACATATAAAATATTAAAACCGTAGCTTCATTAAAGGTTTGCCTTTCATATAAAAATACATCTGTCGCAACAGCGACCAAAGATACAAAAAGTTACTAAAAAAATACCTTTTCATCATCATCAAACGGAATCTTCCCTGCTTCGACTACCACCTGTGCAGGTACTATGTTTTATTCATGCAAGTCACATATACTCGTCAAATCACACATTACAAGCAAAACTGGTCTCTTCTCAATAAAGTGCATTGAAAACTTCGCTGGTATCATCGTTAAAAACAGGTGCTACATAATCATTGGTAACAAACTTGAAATGGAAATAGCACGCACAAGCACAACACGCATAATCAAACTGCCCAGTTCAAGCATTAAGGTCGACAATCCTTTGATCAAACTAGTTTGTACAATACATGATACAGACAGACCAAGGAGCTAGGTGGTTTAAAACTTTGATGTGAGAGTGCGCATTTCATTCAGAATCCTAAGAAAATACCTAAGAAAGGCCCCAAACTCTTTCAATTCTGGACTGCGTCCCTATCTAGCATATTAAAATTTGAATAGGACAGAAAAGAACGTAGCAGAAACATCAGCCTTTGAGTTGTATGAAACCTTAAGTAAACTGAGATTATATTAGATAGATAGCTGGATAACTTCAAATAGGTATCACCAGAAAAGAAAAGGGAGAAAATTAGAACACTCTTTGAGAAAAGTAAATTAGGTGGGGTTCTCAACTATGTCCAATTTGATACTTAATAAAATAACTTCTTATGACTGATCCCCTCAGTTTACATAACAACTTTAAATCTGTTTTATTTTTTTTTTATTTATAATGTGTTTGCGCTTGGCTTCAGCTCACCTGATGGAAAATGTAGATGAAGCCGAGGATGTAGCGCGCTCGCTCAGAAAAAGCCTACTTACTCTTCTTTTAAAAATATCCTGATTGTATTTGCATGGGAAAACAGACGCAGGGAGAGAGTTCCAAACCTTACCGGTTTTCATTATAAAAGAGCATGCGAACCTATTTGTGCGGATTGTTGGAATATCGACAACGTATGGATGCAGTCTCGCACTACGTCTTGTCGGTCGTACGATGATGGAAGGGGGATGGTGGAATCAGGTCATGTAACTCCTGGGCACATTCTGAATTTGCTCCATTCATAGAGAGATGCACTTCAGGGGTTCTAGACCTTTGAAGTGTAAACATAGTCATTCGCTCGCTCCATTATCTGTCCTAGGTCCAGACTCCAGACAATCAGAATACTTTTTGTTTCTTCGTTAATTTCCGTTTTTATGGTCCGAAGTGCATAGCGTATAACCAGTCTGGGTGTTATTTTGTCGCAGCTGTCTCGACCCAACTGAGAGGCTGCGGTCCCATTTAATCTGATGTTGATGTGATGTCATTAAGGTTGTAATAACCTATGAATGCTTTAGTAGCAGGTGGACATTTTCACGGGCGATTACAAGAAAAAATTTGTTATAGTTGTCTTGGCTTTGATGGGATAAACAGAAAGGATAAATAGGCCTGTTGTTAATATGTAATTAACGACAAGAGATAATCAACACTTGTATACCAATCTGATTAATAATTTGCAAAGATTAGGTATCTTTGCTTCTTATAACAAAATTTCATAGCCTGGTGTCCAAAAAAAATTATTTCTGCGAGGGTACGAGGTAAAAAACCGTCAGCAGAAAAGACCCGGATACCGGAATACCTAGTAAGTATATATTTTATATAATCTTTTATACTTATAGGTAAGTAAGTTGTTACGACCTGGTTGGTGTAATGGTTACCATGCCGGACTGCCCAACAAGGGTGTGCCAGGGTCCTGGGTTGGAATCCCGGTTCGGTCATGGATGTTTTTGCCGTTGTTGTATGGTTTCCATAATAAAAATCCTACAGTGCTTGCTTGGGATCATTACAAGTAATGTATGTGCCTGTGAACTGTGGGAACCTATTACCTATACTATAACAAAAGATCGGGAGTGCTATAGTATCGAATAGGTACAGTCAGCAGAACGTATATATAACTAAAGTGTACAATATACAGGGTCCTTCTTAATATGCTGACACTTTTTAAGGCGATGACCAGACTATGAAACTGAACAACTTTCTCTATGGAATCAACATCGAAATCGCGAAAAAAAAACAGTTGTCCCATACGTTTGGCTCCGAGTAGGTTTGCAGTTTTGTATGGAAGTGATGATTTTTTTTTCGCGATTTCGATGTTGGTCCCATAGAGGAAGTTGTTCAGTTTGACGGTCTGATCATCCCCTTAAAAAAGTGTCAGCATATTAAGAAGGACCCTATATACTACTACATAATACAATTTATTGCTGCTGACTGTACGTCTATGTTAAATGACACGCTGAACTAAAGTTTTATGAGTTTTACAAACAGATACTTATATCTCTATAAATAGGAAGGTAGGTACAATGACCATTAAAATGTGTGAGCAAGAATTACTTCCTATACGTACCGCTTAAATTACCACACATTACGCAATTTAAAGGCGCATTCACACAATGCATTGAACAGTTGCAAGAAATAGCAGTCGCTACGTGCAGCCAGACGTGCAGTGGTTCGCGGAAAGCAGAATGCACTGTTTACTAATAAGCTTGTACGTACTGCCAGCACTCATTGACCAATGAAGTGATTTATATGAAAAGCTATCACTTAGACCTCTAGGGATGTTATGGAACTGCATATCCGTATCTGAATAACCGACAATTCTTCTTAGCCATTTTCTACCATTTCAGCAATACAATTCACTAAGCGCAAACATCATCACAACCTTAAACTCGTCGTTGAAACAACGGCGAGCTTTCAATTTCATGTGTCAAACTCATATTTAAAACCTCCAACTATCTGAAGGATGCGAGCTCGTCGATCTTTTTGACAGCGATGTGACATGACGCTTATTGAATTTAACAGGGCTCCTTTATTTCATTCGGCACTAGTATAGGTACAGTCGGCCGCAAGAAGTTGTATACACTTTTGTTCTACGTCGTAGTACTAAAGTGTATATAACTTATTGCGGCCGACTGTACTATCCGATAGATCTACCCAAGACGCTCACAACTTACATAAATAGACCAATTTAAAAAATGTTAACAACAAAATAAACAAGGGAGTGTTACTTGCTGCAATTTGCTTGCTCCCAGACCAAAGATCGTCGCTCTATATTTTCATCGTTTCAATATCTACCTATTCATGTGTAAATAATCCGAAAACTAAGAAATTGAATCCGGAATGAACAACCCTAGTTTGAATGTTGTATCTAATAGAGCTAAGACACAGGAAGATAATTACGTAGGTGAACCTAATGATTTGCGTAAGGATCAAATTGTTTCTAACATTAAATATATTATGAAATTATGATATCAAAATCACGACTGTCGCGTCTCGTCTCGATTTTTTCGTTTTCTCATGATAGAGGGGCTACACGCCATCGACTCGATATACTAAGCAGAATCACCAAGAACTGTCAAACACATAGATATAGTATAGGGGTAGATAAATGTTATAAAGCAAGACATAAAAACGTTACTTGACATCCATTCACACTTAAGACATAACTGTCCATTAGAATAAGCGAGACGTCAATAGTACAACAGATACCGTCTTGAAACATTTTGTCACCAGACCTCCAGCTGGAAGACTAAGCTATTTCCTTACGTTAAGAACGACTTTTGCTTGAATTTGCTTAAAAAGTGGTGACATTTGTGTAACTGATATTGCCTGTCTGTAGTTAATACGTGGTCAAACACCAATGTCGCTTTGATACCACAATCGGGTTTTTCCACAAATATAACCCCAGAACGCAATGACATGTCAAGCGAAGTTAATATTGCTAATAATTACTAAGAAAAGAAAATTATAAGTTTCACTAACCACAAAAGCTTATCGTAACCCTTAATTACACGTCTACTGCTCATCCAGCTAAACCGTGAAAATAACAGCTAAGAAGCGATTTCTCTTAGTAAAATTTAATTTTCTCCTCAATTACGGCACTAATTGCCAATAACCCAGCCGCGAATTCCCGTCAAGTTTCATTTTGATATCATGTTGAACCCTAGACCTCTGGCATCAAACAATTTAACTCTGTTAATTGGTTCATTCTCTCTCTTACTCGGAGCACAATATAAACAGTACAGAAGGTACACTATTTAATAAAGATTATCAAACAAAGCGCACGTATGTTGGTATCAGATTTAAAAATTCGGTTTAATGAAATTTAACAGTTCACTTATTCGAGAAGTTATACAGAAAATACTTATATAAAAACAAGAAAAAAAATATTTGTATGCTGGATTCACAAGAATAAAAATATTTGTAACTATGCTTGATTAACAGTTTAACTCTAATAAGTAGAAGTAGCTAGGTATAACCCGTAATTTCTTTATGGGTATAACAAAATTATAGCGGCTCGCGTATCAAAGTTACTTGTTATACGTACCTACTAGAAGTTATGAAAGTTTCACTACTAGAAAAAAATATGTAACGCACACTGAAGCATGATATGACATGATACCACAGAGACCACAGATTAATAATAAGCTACTACGATAATACTGCGTGCAATATGTATTGTCAATTACCACTCTCTTAGGTATCCTAACTAATAAAAACCTGCCTTCCCTGAAATAAATTCTAAATAGTCTCACGCGTCTCGTATCTCTTGGAAAACAATTCCTAGTACCTACGTTAAATGTGTGTTGTCCTAACCTAACCTACGTTAAATGTGTGTTGCATGGTGTATGTGTGTGTAGCCGGACTTACTGTACTTACTGTCGTATGTTTGCTCGAACTGCAATATGTCAATATCGGTTTAAAGATGACCTGATTTATTGTCTGGATGTCTGTCCGTCCGCACCGCAGATTAAACCAAACAAATCGTCTGTTCTAGGGTTAAGTGCAAGTTGACCTGCGATTCATTCTTCAGCCATCATTGTCGGAAATAATTGGAAAGACCAGAGCAAGATAGATACCTACGAGTACATAATATAAGAACTGGGATCAATTTTTGTGTTTCTCATATGTCTATTACCTATGTTTTATTAATTTATTCTTAAACCCCTAGTTTTAATGAATCCCCCTTCTGATAATCGTTCCCAAACACTTAATAAGTCAGAAGTGGGATGATAAAATTGCTAATCTTTAAGCGCTTAGTTTTAAATAAAACCAGAAAGCAAAGTTAAAGGAAAACTATCGTCTCGACCGAATAACATGGAAGTCACGACTGTAACTTGGGAGCACGTGTTACAAACAGGTTTAGAGGCAGACTCGAGTAACGTTCGACGGTTTCCGTTCAACTTACGTTCAAAATACTAAGTTACTGACATACAAATGAAAGTTAGTTTGATTATAGATCTTAGATAGCTGTTTTCTGTTGGACGGAGTTGGATTCTTGATATTTCTGCCCTGTGGTTCCGGGTTAGAATAGACCACCACATTTCTGCCCGTGGGATACGGAAGACTAAGTGCTGGTTGCTTTTGTTTTAGTAACTATTATAGACGAGAGGCTAACCACCGACCGGTCCTAAGAATTCATTCCATCCTGAAAATAAGCTAAAAGTTTTCTTTTCTAAGTACTTACATAAACTGCTAAAGAAAAATTTCTAAACTGTTATAAGTTTATTTCTGTACTTATACTGGGTCCTTCTTAATATGCCGTATACTTTTTTAAGGGGATGATCAGACCATCAAACTGAACAACCTTCTCTATGGCACCAACATGGAAATGGCGAAAAAAAAATCGACTGTACCATACAAAACTGCCCCCTTACCCGCACTTTCGATCTTCACTATATCGCCACTGTTTCGGTTCGCACTTCATTGTAATAGAGTTGAAATTGGAACGAAAACATTCACGCAAAAGTTCGAATCGAATGTGCGGGTAGACCCTCTGCAAACTGACTCGAGCCAAATGTATGGGATAGCTGGTTTTTATTTCGTGATTTCGATGTTGGTCCCACAGAGAAAGTTGTTCAGTTTGATGGTCTGATCATCTCCTTAAAAAAGTATCATCATAATTATTAAGAAGGACCCTGTATGTACACACGGCGACACATCAAGTTACCCAAAACCAAAATAAGCTGGCCGCGCGACGTTATACACTACTATGCCGACGCGCGGCCAGATTATTTTGGTTTTGGGTAGCTTGATGTGTCGCCGTGTGTACATGTGCGTTTGTATTTTCACCGATTTTGATTCGTTATCGAGTTGAAAATTTTTGATAGTTCGGTTTTTGTTTACATCTTATGCCAGTCCTAATGCAGTGGGATACAAGTTAAAATTACATAATTTACTTGTTGTATTGATTAATAGCATATGTAAGAACCTATAGACATTGTTTTTATTACGGAAACGAGAGCTCTATCGAAGCACAGTGCCTGTTTGCATAAAAGTTGTTACGCTCCATTGTATGAGCACGGTATTTACCATACAATTAAACATGGCGACTGATAAAAATGCTGTGTTTTATAGGTTTTTCTCTCAGTATTGTCTGATTAGCATAAACAATCAGGAAAATTCTAACGATGCATGTGGGTGGATTATGAAGTAAAACAAAAACGCATCGCGTGCAGAATAAGTGTTGTTTTTAATAAATGTTAATTAACTAAGAAAGTTTCTGGATGTTTTTACGTTGTTTGATGATTAAAATAGCAGAACGATTTTATTAAAATTAAAAGGTCAGTAGAAGGGTAATCAAATCAAATCAAAATTTTTTATTCAAAATAATATCACATAGATAGCTTTTTGACGTAATTTTTTGACTCTACCTACATAAAATAGGGCATGGACTAAATTGACAAAATATGTGTTACACTCAATAGTGTATAAACATTAAATTTTCGACGTTAATAGGTAAGATAATTAACAGGTATAAGAAAGTACAGTCGGCCGCAATAAGTTATATACACTTTAGTACTACGACGTAGAACAAAAGTGTGTACAACTTATTGCGGCCGACTGTACATCTAAGTAAGTAAAATCCACTTTAGTCTGTGGTTTTCCCTTAGGTAGTTTTACCTGACTGAAGGAAAACCAGGAAGCTTCCTGGTCTTCAAGTTTTGTCTATACCGGGAAAACCAACTGGCAATTACTACGGTCAAAAATCGTATTTGGGCAAACTTTATCCGTCAATAATTTGAATTGTACCTTTAATACCACATACTTGATTAACTTTTAAATAAAATATATCCTACTCCTTTTGGATGTGATGATGATGAGATCCTTCGCTACGACTGCCAATCACTTTTTTAGCGTGCATTTTCATTGACATTTAGGAAACTACTTTTCAGACTGTGAGATTGTAAAGCTTGGTGATAGTAGATGTTTGCTATTTTCATTCGTATGAAAACTACTAAAGAAACCCAACAACCAATCTAGACAATTCAACCAAACAAAATGCCCGTCCCAATGCATATCTATGAATAAAAGATCCACAGAGCGATAGAATTTAAATATTGTAACTTGCATCATATAAAAGTTAACGGTAAATCGAACAAGCACGCTGTTATTAACTTATGCAATCGAAGAGTTGAATGATTCGATGCAGAGACCGTGAGATACGAAGGTACCTATTAGTTCTTTGGAACTGTACATTGTGCAACCGGAGAAGAAGCTGGGGATAATTGTCATGTAAAATTAACGTTTACTGTTTCCCGACCTGTGGTCTTCGAATCTTATAATGGTCGATTAATTTAGGACAAATTAACTTACTTAATCTATGTGTTTAGGACTTATTAATACAAGCTGCTTTTCCAAAATACACACTAAAACAAGAATGTTTTTTCTATCATTTCATCAACGTATTAAACGTTCCAAAATGTAGGACCTATACTTGCAGTGCTTGCGCATAAAAGAACTGGCTTCTCAGATTGTCGCAGACAAAGCTTTTCCTACTCCAATACCTACTCTTATTTAGGATTTATTTGTCAAAATTATCACTATCTTCACGCTATTCAAAACCAAAGGTCTCAATCTGTCCCATCGTAGGTATAAGCGCCATGATCCTACAATTCTAGTACTATAATCAATCTTGAGAATCAGTGTTCTATCTTTCCTTCTCCTGCCTCTTCCTAGATTATTTGGGGTTGGCCCTGTCACAGATATTAGAATACCTGTGAATATTTTTCCAACATTAGGCTCTGTCATTATAATAAGCGGGTATATTTTGTGTATTTTTTTCCAGATTTCTCCACCAAGTAGGGTTTGTTGTTTACAATCTGTGTTCACGAAAAATTATTTGGAAGAAAGTAGTCTTGAACCTGTCAAATTGATTTGAGAAGTTTCCTCCCCCAGCCCATCAATTTAATGACTTCATTAAACTGCCTTTAAAAGTCCTAGCATACCAATTAGAACCAAAACTGTAACAAGCGTTGTTAGATTAATAGGTACGTCTGCGTCTAGACCACATTTAGTCAAAATTAAACTGTTCAGCGAAGCGGACAGTACTTTCTCCTATTGGAAAGAAATGCTTTGTAATTATTCTGAAGTTATGTGAAAGTAGCTCACGTGGATACCTGTTTAACTTACTTTTGCATCTTGTACATGAGAATATTATGAAGCCAGTTTCATGAAAAACTAAATTGATGTTATTTGTAACAACGATTCTATTAAAACGAACCTACCTAAAAATACTGTAGAAAATTAATTTTCTGTGGGTCTAATTAATTACCGTAGTAGATCTTCTTCTTTCGTGTCAGCATGAGCAATATCGAATGAAAATTGACAATCATTCATGCTGTACTGGAAAGATTAGCTAGTCAGCAATGATAGTGGTAGTATCAAGGCTGAGGCCCCGGGTGCGACAGGTTTCGTCACTCGGGAAGGCTCTACCTTGCACCCACCGCATTAAATGATGGTAGAGTTTAGAGGGGTAGTGATTTTATGTACCTAGGTCAATCATTGTAATGTGTGTTAAAGAAATAAAAACTACTGAAGTAAAATTAACTTGGTTCTTGATTTACATTGGAATTAATTACAGCGATATTCGCTGTAATTCTATTTTTTAAATAGTCATTTATGGCCAGTTTCTTGACCATTTAAATTCGTACACGCTCATTACGCTCTGTCGGTGGCAACTGCTTATTTTTTTTATTGCGTTACAATTCGTTTACCTGAGGTTTAGTTACATCACCGCCGCATTCCATTCCGCCGCTATTATTCTCTGTTACAAAATGCAAAATATTCGTTACTCCACTATTACACGTTTTGGTAGGTTAACATAGTTAAATTGTTAGTCAACATGATTGTAATCTGACTGTGAGTGACTTGACTGTTTGAATTGTGCTGGAAATGTTTCTTTGGCTGTCACAAACTGAATTACAGTAATCCTAAATAATTATAGCTATTTACTATATTTGAAGCCAATGTTTCAGTTGTATCTTCTGCCTAGTCATTGTCAACTTCTGTTTGACAAATAGGGCCTCCCCTATGCTGCTTTGCTGGTGATCCTATGACTCTAGTTTTCCATTCCCACCCACTTCGAAGACAACATCTTAAGATAGGCCAGGTTTCCTATTACTCAGATCTCAGTCTACAGGGGGTGGTCTCTTCTGCCTGGTATCATTCAATAATCTACATGAGTAGATTGATAGGCACTTGAATTTAGTCTTTCTTTACTTCGGTCGGTAACAACAGGTTATTATATTTGAGTCATATTCAAGTTACTCAAAACTTGTTCGTATCAGATTCAGTATATCTCTCTGCCTTGAAATTTTCCTATGGCAGGAAACATTTGTCTCAAAAATATATATTTTTTTTAAATATTCCTGAGGTTGAGATAGACGTAGATAAGAACGGAACAGAACATTGTAGCAATTAACATTCCACATTTAAACAGTACTTTATTTGGATACTTTTATTTTTCTCGTCGAACGCATTCGTGCACCGACAGTCATAATGGGCGCTGACGGGGCGTCCTATAAAAAATAGAATGATCCCGAAGGCACCGGGCGCCTTTTTCTAAAAGGTAATCGCTTGGAGGCTTTATTTTTTTTATTTTTCCTTGGAATAAGGCACAAAGAGTTGAGGCAGCTGCCGACATACAGCTGGCTGTATGAGAATCAACATAACTAAGCGTAAATAAAGTTTTTTAATGTCACCTGGTTAAGAAATATACAGGTAAAGTTACTATTGAACACAAGTAGGTACATACGTCAAGTTAGGTGTTTTAATGACAAACCAAGTGAATGATTGAGGTTTCGGTTACGACGATATTGCTAGATAGGTTTAGATACTAGGTAAGCTAAGTTTTCGATTGTATTTCGATTACATGTCTTGTCATGTTGAACAATAAGTCTTCAAAACCATTTCTATGTATACTACTTACCTATTAAATGCTGAATTTATATTAAAGTGATTATATGAGTGAAAATGTCATATTTTCATCAATCATTCATACAAGTGGGGTGCAAGGAAAAATCCTACCCGAATGACGAAACCTGATTTCATCTATGGTTTGTCTGGCGCACCAAAGGGCCTCTACCCGCACATTTTAACTTCGCAATTGCGTCAACGTTTTCGTTCCAATGTCAACTCTATCACAATGAAGTGCGGACCGAAACAGTGGCGATATATCGAACATTGAAAGTCCGGGTACAATGTCAGAGCAGTCATCCTCGATCAGAACAGAACATTATTGCTGAATCCTACTAATATTATAAACGCGAAAGTTTGTAAGTATGGATGGATGGATGTTTGTTCCGCTTTCACGCAAAAACTGCTGAACAGATTTTGATGAAATTTGGCATACAGATAGACCATGGCCTGGATTAACACATAGGGTACTTTTTATCTGGGTAACGCAGACGAAGTCGCGGGCAACAGCTAGTAGTTAATATTTCCACTACAACATGAGTAATTGTCATGCGATAATGGCTTATGTTGACACGAAAGAAGAAGATGATCAATTTAATTGTACAAATATCCTTCTAAGTAATATAACTTCAACGTATCCAAGGCAGAATAGTGATGATCCATCTACGAAACAAAGTTTTCTTTCAAACATGATTCAGGAAAGACATCGATGACTAACTAGTCACTGAATATGACTAGATTAAGCGGAATCAAATGGTAAAGGAAGTATTGATTTCCGACAGAGATTAAAATAAAAGAAATACATAGATAGTAGGTAAGTACTCAAGGTGATTCTAAAGTTTGTGTAATGTAAAACCGTCATCTACGTCAATGATAGAGAAAAATAACGCACGTTTGCTTTGTCAGCTGTAAATAGGTAAAACTTACGCAAGACTAGATAAGACTATCCAAATACGACTGAGAACTTATATAGAAAGAATTATATAAACATATTGAAGCCACAGATAACAAAAAATCTTTATGCACGATTCTATGGCGAGATTACTCATCTTAAAGATATTTCAAATCGTTTTATGCGTAACTGGATTAATGAGCGATAGAAGAGTGTTCTTAAACCAGTTCCTAGATGTTTGTTAATTTGTGACCCGAATTGCATCACGGCATCCCGGTCACAAGTTTATCGGATGAATATAGGTCGTACTGTTGCAACTTTCTTTTAAAAAGTTTTATGTTTTATGAGCAGTTTTGTTTCGTACCGTACGCTGCCGCTGCTGAGAGGTTGCGTAACTCTGTGTTTATTTGCGAGTTACAAAATCTGTCGTAAAATGCGGAGAAATGAGATGTTTGTTACTCCCTTCTGGTTTTAAATCACAAACAAAGCATTTAACAAAGGCACATACTTAACAACGATAACGTGGAACTGTAACTATACAAGAGTGACGACGTTTCTAATGTTTCTTTACTTTGTAAGACATGGCGAACCTCCTACAGTTTGCTTTTCGGGATGATGAAGATCCCTATATCTGATGAAGCAATAATACATTACAGATTTTTCATCTCTACACATTTTTTTGTAGATTACTTAGGTATCTCTCTTTACTCCTCTGTGAATTTTATAACCAACATCCGAAGGCCTAGCTAGCTTACCGTCAAACAGCTTTTATGCGATTACGGAGGGTAGTGTAAATCGGATTCGTTGTTAGCCTATGATTATTTAAGGTAAATAACAGGTGATTTATTGTTTCGGTAGTTTTTACTAAGGACTTGTAATATAAACTTACTGTTGTGTCCTTGTCATAAAACTGTATCTTAGGCTAAGTTGTTTACATAACAAAATAAAAATTATTATATAATTCCCGCAATAAGGTTTCAGGTGCTGTTCTTTTATTCTTGCTCATAAGAGTGCTAGAGCCAAGGCATGACAATGCTGTCTTCACCATTCCATTCTGTCTTTAGTCAGTGCGATAATGGACTCTGACTGAACCTTATTTTATTATTGTTCGTAGATTCATATCGTAATATTATTGTAAAACGGGCTCATGATCTAAAAATGTGCCCATTGTTCTTTGTGTATTATGGAAGTCCGCTCACAATTGGCATTTTCCATGTCAAACAATTCAGACATTCATCTGGAACTATGCATTTTCGATGTGTCGCCAGCGCACCGTAACCAGTAACTGCAGTTTCGCATTAGTAAATTGAAAATATTGCTAAGGAAGTTGCATTATTTGCATGCAAATACAAGACGAGGGGAAAGTACCTACATTGTCGATGACTTTCACATTAACATGCGCAGCCATTCAATAGTCTATGGACTAGGAAATAATAAAATCATCAATTTAACTTTAGGGTCCATAACTCTTGTAGAAAAAACATAATAGATGTTTTATCACCATTACAGTTTTTAAACGCAAGAACACGCTTTTCAAATCGAATATAGCTCCATGTGTGTGTTGTGTACATAGAACAATGTTTTTCCAACGCTAAAACATTATAGCTATGGCGGACTTTACCTCATGAATGGTAGAATTCAGTTCAAGACATTTTTAAGTGCCTATTGTTTCGGTTACAAGAAAGTTTGTATTTATGTTAGGTTAAGCAAATATTGCTTCATTCCTTAATAGATAACTGCTATTTCTGCCGTAAATTGTTTAGCCAATAGATCATAAAATTGCTGTATTCAAAAGTCTGCTACAAGGCGCCACTTTCGCTGACAAAATCTACCATGCCATCTACCTGTGGCTTCACCTAAAGATACCGTTAAAAGGATTGTCCCTTGTGGGTTTCCTCGTTTCACGGTTTAGCCTTTACAATACACATCATAAAGAAGTAATGCACAAGTTTAAAATAAATGTTTCTACATTATATTTTGTTTTTCTTTTTGAAAGCAGGCCATGATTCACTTCGTAGGCACTTGGAGTTCTTCAATGTTTCTTTCGTATCATACATTCCTTGCTCTGATTAATGAAGGTTCATACAAAAGTGGTTGGTGTTTATTTGTATTCATATTGAAGCTATCATTAATTGTTGTCGAGACAAGAAACTGTATTAAATAGGAGCTTTGACCCTCGAAGGCGTGGTGGCACGCTAAGAATCTCTTTTCGGATGTTTATTATTCTTCCTCTATCCTTCTGTGTTCATACCTGTTTTGAATAATAATTTTATAGCAGTAAGTGTAATTACCTAAACTAAAAAGGCGTTAACGTCTCCATTCAAATTGCCTTTTCGGCACGTTATTACGCTTAAAATTGCTTTTAATTGTTTTAACAACTTTATTTCCGCGATATTCACTTTTACTTTTGTAATAAAAGGTATAGATAGATTCAACGAGTCATTTGGTACGACCTTGAAACGTCGTTGTCACATCGTTTTTTTCCTGTGGAAAACTACTAATATCTTCAAACTTGAAAAGTTAATGCATTATTTATTCACGGAACGGTACGTAGGTATCACGTTTTGATACGTTATCGTTATTATCTTGATTGCCATGCGATGTATTCGCATTGTTATGCTTGCGAGCAACGATGACAAATGGATTCACCTTGCTATTATTCTTATCCTGTAAAGACCTCTCTTAGATGGGTTGATACTCAACTTCCAGTGATAGGAGACCTCTTACATAGAATGATTCCGTGCACTTTATATTTAGAAATGTGTGTATTCACTTACGTAAAAGAATAAGTTTCTAAATTGTTCCTACAGCTTTTCTGTGGGTTCCAAAAGTACGAAACGGACCATCATCTATGTAGTTGTAGTGTCTGGTCTTGTGAATGGTCATGTTGTTGATCCTACTGGGTACTTTTATTATTGGAAAAAATTACTTCAGAAGTGGTAGGAAGGAATTAGTCGTGTTCCAAAGCCTCCAGCATTTTATTACATTTAATATGTGCGTTGTATATTATTATATCGTACCTATTCCACATAATTACTAGGTAACTATTTCAACTAGGTGTAGTTAAGTGCTTATTCCTCTAATTAAACATCTAATTATAATTTCGTAACCAAACAACATTATCATTCGAAACAAAAGTTATAAAACTAAAATGAGAAAGCGTAACAGGTAATTTTAATAAGAAACAGAACCAGACTTATTGTTACGTTCATAAGTTTTAAAACAAGTTTCTTTTGTTGATAAGGCCACAGAAAATGTCTCGTGTCGTTGACATCGCTCTGTGTGTTTTATTTAAAGGTAACAAGATTAAAGGATAATTAACTACCAATTAGGTAGTGGACTTTAATTGTTCTAACGAGTTCAGACGTTGGTAATGGTGGAACGGGATTTGAAATTTGCTTAAGCTCTTTCTAATGGTCTTTAGCTATCAAGTTTGTGGCGCCAGACAGGTACAGGATAACAAGAACATTTCGATACTGTTAACTATATTATCGTTCAGCAAACGATAATTGCTTGCATGGTGTAATCGCAACAATTATCTTAACAAATCAGGGTCGTTGGTGATAAGACTTACATTATACATCAACCTCCTTTTGTGTCTATAAGGATTGTAAGGAAGGTCAGAGCAACTATGGGTAGGTAGGTACTTCGTTCTTCATCTTCTGATTGTGAGTCTGCGATAAAAATTGGTCATCTAAAAAGCCGAGATCTAATAAATCTAAAGGAAGTCTTACCATTGAATGTGTCGTATGCAGTAGGCTGATACTCTTCCCGGAACGTGTCCTGCGCGTACGCAGCGATCAAAGAACTCTTCCCCACTGCCCCGTCACCCACCAACACACACTTTATCTTCTCTTTCTTCCCACCTTTCACCTTCCTCCGATCTTTAATCTGAAACATCCGATTCAATGTCCTCCTGCTTTTCTTATCCCGTACCGTCCACTCGTTCACTTTATCACAGCAATTAGTGTCTTCCGATTCATAGTCTCGGTTCACAGTTCGTCCATTCTCCTCGGCCACTTCCGAATAATCGTAATCGTCGTCATCCCGACGCGGTGTGGGGAATTGGCTCGGGCTGTGCACTCCGAATACAAAGGGGCCGTCTCGCTCTGGGAGACGGTTAGAAAACCCGTTTACCGGCGTCGGGGGCTTCGCATAATGAACCGTAGGGGCTCGGTACTGTGTGGACAGGTACTCAGCTGACGCGTGAGGGTCGAACCTGAACACCAGCTCGGCTTCCCGACGGTCCAAGCTTAGCTCCGGTGTGGTTACTTTATCTTGAAAGTAGCCAACTTTCTCGCGAGCTCGCGCCTCCTGTAATCTCTTTTCGAGTTCGACGTTCGAAGGTTTCCAGTAGTCTGGTCGGTATTCGTAAGGGTTAGGTAAGTTCCTTGGTGTGGGTAGAGGTCTGTGCGGTCCGGTGTCGCGGGGCGGAGCGCGTGGAGGGACCACGAGAGGCTTTTGCGGCTCGGCGAGCAGCGGCCGGCGCGATGACAGGTTCGCGTTCCGGTTGAACATGATCCCTTCGAGACTGGGAGACATTTGCACTGTCACGAGTTACGGCACAGGAGAGGGTTAGCGGAGCGTGCGTTCGCGGACGCGAACATGACTCGGTGCTGCGCTGCTCGCGTGAAAGTTTCGTGTTGTTTGCACGGTCACTGGCAGACACGACGTGCCGGCGCGACGGGCGGATTGCGACTGCGGGCCGGCGGTGGAGCCCCCCTCGGCGGAGAAATGACCTGTTGCTTCTGTTACCTGTTCAGGTACAAACGACCGTTTTACCGAGTGCCGACGCAGCTGCTGCCCGCGAACAAAGCATGTCATATGGCGACGGCTCTGTAGCCCGCATGGAGACTCATTCACCGAAACGCACTATGAATGAACTGCGATGTGTTTTGTTTGCCTATTAGGCTAGGTGTTCTTAGTCCTATTTGGATAAATTTATTGTGTTATTGGCAGAGGCACGGGCATTGAATGATTAATTAGTTAAAAGCATAATACAGGTAATAATTTTATATATTTATGTAGGTACCTTAACTGCCTACCAAAACTAAGTACATTAACACCCTTGACATAACTTTGTACACACGGCGACACATCAAGCCTAGGTACGCAAAACCAAAATAAGCTGGCCACGCGTAGGTAGAGTACCTAATTATAATGTCGGCTGCCAGCTTATACTATTGGTTTTGCGAAGCTTGATGTGTCGCCGTGTGTAGTCACCTCTGCCTGCCTAAACTGAAAATTAAGGGCAGGGGCACTACAGGGTGTAAAAGTGTGTTACATAATACCATAAAGTTATTATACCTGTCGGAACATAATACAATATTAATCTATGGTGTTACCTACCTACATATTGAACTGGGTGCTTCTTCCATCTTTTCCTTTCCATCCATTCTGGAACCAGCAAACTGAACAACTATCACTATGGAGCCAACATTGAAATTCGAGGTAGGTAGCGTAGTAAGTAGGTACTAGAGCTTTTGCCTACTTTGTTTCTGTGCGCATTCAAGACTTGCTGAAGAAGTTTGCCAGAAGTGCGATTTTTAAAAATCATACGAGCGACTTGGCAGTAGAAAATGACAAAATTACTATGGAGATTATGCATCTTTCTACTGCCAAGTCGCTCGTATGATTTTCAAAAATCGCACTTCAGTATACTTTGTGGTTGGTTGGTACTTACTTGGGGAATATACAGGGTGAAATTGATATCATTAGCATCCTTTTAAACTAAGAGTACGCCTGCAACGATGTTAGCAAACACGATAACATGGCGCAGCGGACCCGGCTTAACATCAACCGCGTTCGCCTGCGGGGAAGGGGAAAGTTAGAAAACGATGTTAGCTAGCAATCAAGATAACATGGCGCAGCGGACCCGGCTTAATGCTAACACCACGCTAACACGAAAAGAAAGCTTGTCAAATCAACCACCCGGCTTTATTACAAACATAGATTACAAATATTGATATTTATTATGAAGGTTATGTTAATTAGAAAACCCGAAAGAGCCGTGATTTGTTGTACAGCGCAGCGTTACGTAGACGACGCGACGTTGAAATCATAAAAAAAAATAATTTACTGCCTTACCGTGAATGGATTGGACTAAGAGAGAAGTAGTAAGCGAAAAATTCTTTGTCGATTGGGTATGGTAGGGTACCCAAGAAGTTTAAAATACCTACCAACTTCTAATTACTTAAACTTTTCAAAAAAGTTTGAAAATAAATAACAGTTTTATTTGGATACGCACAGCACAGCACAAGACATAGATATAGTACGAGTCGAAATCAAAATATGTCAAATACTGACATGTATCCGAATGGCTAACTTACAAAATTATAATTTTCATTTTGGCAACAAAAAAAGCACGTGGTAGTGGTACTGTCAAGTTGACGTTTCTTTCATTCTTTTGACATGTGTCAATGTAAATGTGTGGCTGGTGTTTTGTTATTAATTTTTAGCCATTACCAGATAATTAAACATATTTATTGAAAACTGTCTCGATTAATTAACCAGAGGTTTATTACTTTATACATTTAATCCTTACGAAATGGCTAAATTCAAACTGAGTAAGTATTTTAACATGTTAAAAGTTTTTTGTTATTTTCCGCAATATTTTTGCTATCTATGCGTTATTTACGCTAAATTATACATGTTTTGTTAGTTCTAGATTTCCTAAGCTACTTTTAAGTCCTGGATGAAGCTTTTTCTTTAATTTTCAAGTATAAATAAGCTAATAAATGTTGTATAGGGAAAATTTTAGGTTAACTTTCAATGTGGTTTTAAAAAACAATAAAAACTGTTTCTTTTCTTAGAGAAACCGTCAAAGAGACAACCAGCTCGTCTCCGTTACAAAGTAGAGAAGAAAGTGCGCGATCACAACCGCAAATTGAAAAAAGAAGCAAAGAAGAATCCAAAATCTAAAAAACCTAAGCCCGTTCAGATTCCAAATGTGTGCCCGTTCAAAGAAGATATTTTGAAAGAGGTCGAGGCGATGAAAAAGCTTAAGGAGGAAGAGAGACAGAAGAGGAAAGAGCAGGCGAAATTGGATAAACAGAAAAAGTTGGAAGAAAAGAAGAACAACGGTAACATTAATACTTTGGTATGTACCTTCTTAGTTTCATCGTTTATCAGTATACTGCTGCTTGAAAATAAAACACCTTAGACAATTTAATGGGGACTCGCCTTGCGGTAGCATTTCCCCTCTGCCACGGTATTAGATCAATTAATCTTGCGCATTTACACCCAATTTTATACCTTAACACTAAACGAGACAGCCTATAATAGCGAAACAATAATTTTGAACTTAGAACGTTTGAGGTTCACACGAGACTACTTTTCATGATTTTTAACATTCAAAATTAGAATCTAAACTTATGGGGAATAAAATCCAAATTTGCGGATTTCATGTTACCTCGCCCCCCGCAAAAAGTGGCAGAAATGTTTCTTAGTCGAATGACACATGTAACTCGTCCCTATTAAATTGTCTAAGTAAAACATTGATAGTGCCATTTTGAAAAACCTTGTTAAAATGTCTTGGAATTGAGGATCCCTTTTAAAATACATATTTGCGAAATATATTCACAAACCCCTAACCCCCTAAAAAATGTTTTTCAATTGCTTATAACTTTGTTTTGTCTATTCAATTGTAAATTCGTAAAAAAATTGTGTTATTCAATTTAGGGTTTCTCTATAATTTGTTATCTTAACTATTATAAAACTGTAAAAGAAGTGTGTCTGTACATTGAAGACATTTTCGAAAAAAAGATAGCGATATGGTTTTTGGGTGTCCCTGATTCTGAATCACCAATTTTTGGATTTTTTGTCTCTTTGCTTGTTTGTTCGAGCATCACGGGAACATCATGGGAACTTGTTGTCAGCAACTGACTATCAATCGGTCTTTGTAGAAACCGAACTGTTATTTAGCTGTAAGTTCTCCAAAAAGGAAATAAATAAATAAATCACACGAAAACTACTGAACCGAATTTGGTGAAACTTGTTTTGTTTGAAAGCTTATAATTTGACTTCAAATCTGGTATATTATTTGTGCAAACAAAGTCATGGGTAAAATCTTGTAAGATATAGATTTCCAGGATCAGTCATTATCCCTATTCACCATTGATGCTACAGCAAATTTTATATAACCTTCATCCCACTGCTGGGTAAAGGTCTCCCCTATGGCTAGGCAGGGCAAAGGCTAATATTACAAAAACTAAATTTTCTCTGATTTAACTTGCAGGTTTCAAATGCAGAAGCGAGGGGTAAAATCCACGATGCCTTCAAAGGCAATGATACAGAAAGCACTGACATAGAGTTTGGCAAGGACCGCAAGCAAGAGAACTCATTGAAAACGTACTACAGGGAGTTCAAGAAGGTCATCTCTGAGGCCGAAGTCATTTTGGAAATTGTTGATGCCAGGGACCCTTTGGGTAAGGCTGTTTGTCATTTGTGACCTGATTTTGTTTAAAAAAAATATGGGACCACAATGTTCGGATCAGAGTGTGATTCGTCCAAGTGCTCTAAATCAATAGCGCCTTTGGAACGCTGCTGCCAAAAAATTGTAACTTATGTTTATTGCATGTTTTTTGTTTTTTTTTCTTGTTTGATGTTTTTTTTGTTTTTTCTACTTGTCTATAGACAAGTAGAAAAATGGTTAGTGGATAAAGATAGTGGTCCAGTTTACAGTTTTTTTTCCTGGTTTTGATCTGCAATCAGTCTAAAGACTATAATCAGATGTGTTGATTAATTGTTTACTGGCTAATAAGAGTGAGAGGGCCAGCGCCCTATCCTCCTTTAGTTCGGGAGCACATGACTCCGCTTCAGTCACCATCACATAGATCATAAGTTATCAGTAGTTATCTATCTGATAGCGACCGGACCATGATCTAAATTTATTGAAAATTATCACTGCATAATAATAGAAGTTTGCTGTATAATTTAGAACAGTAAAAGTTACCATCAATATATGAACAAGAAGAATTAAAATAAAACACCAGTTCATATATTAATGGTAACTTTTACAGTGACGAATTTATTGAATATTAATACTGCTCAGAAATATTTGAACCCCTTATCTGTCGTGATCTGTCTGATGGCGATTGTCCAACACATACCATGGTCTGAACTGCTTGTAGTGTGAAACGTCTAATGTCCCAAAAATATAATCAGAAAGCCTTTATAGTTGGTACTAAGTCTAATGTCTCCTGGTTCGAATCTGGTAAAGAGCAAATATTAGTGTGATGAATACAGGGTCCTTCTTAATATGCTGACACTTTTTTAAGGGGATGATCAGACCATCAAACTGAACAACTTTCTCTACGGAACCAACATCGAAATCGCGAAAAAAAATCTGCTGTCCCATACATTTGGCTAGAGTCGATTTGCAGTTTTGCATGGAAGAGCAGATTTTTTTCGCGATTTCGATGTTGGTGCCATAGAGAAAGTTGTTCAGTTTGATGGTCTGATCATTCCCTTTCAAAAGTATCAGCATATTAAGAAGGACCTGATATATTATGATGACAAATTAGAAAAAACAGCTATTTGAAAGATTGAAGTCTATCAAATTGAGTTATAATAATTTTGATGCTTTAATTTTCAATTTATCCATGGGAATGTGTTTGTAGGGACCCGCTGCATCCAAGTAGAGGAAGCAGTCCGTGAGGCCGGCAAGCGGCTCGTTCTGGTCCTGAACAAGGCCGACCTGGTGCCGCGGGAGAACCTCACGGCCTGGCTGAAGTACCTGCGCCTCTCAGGCCCCGCGGTGCCCTTCAAGGCCTCCACCCAGGACCAGCAGCACAACCTCGGCCGGAGGAAGATGAAGCACGTCGTTAAAGAGAAGGAGATGAAGGGTGAGGCTTTGTAATGCTCCTTTGTCTTTGTTTCTTAAAATTGGGAACTAAGATTGTTTAGAGTGTAATAAATAAATAACGCTCACAGGCACATACATTGTAATGATCCCAAGCAAGCACTATAGGCTTTTTTTATAGGTTTTTTGTTATGGAAACCATACAACAACGGCACAAACATATAAACATCCATGACCGAACCGGGATTCGAACCCAGGACGCTGGTTTGGCAGTCCGGCGTGGTAACCATTACACCAACCGAGTCGTCAAAAGTTTTGACTAGCCTAAACTGTCTTGGAACTCTTGGAATTTAAACAAATTAAAGTTTTTTTTTAATTAGGAATATTTAGAAATGGAGTGAACATAAGATGGAGAGACGACATCAAGAGTGCGATTTTTTAAGTCACACGTTTAAAATCAGCAGTAGAAAGATGCATAATCTCCATATAAATTTTTACATTTTCTACTGCTGTTGTGAACATGTGACTTTAAAAAATAGCACTCCAGAGAAGTGACACAATTTAATGAAACATTTCAGGTTGCCATCAAACTTAAACTTCAATATTTCTGCTGCTTCCGAACGTGTTATCGCTGTAGAGAAGATGCGACCAGAAAATGTGGTCTCCCTTGGCCACTATTCTGATATGGAATTAACGAAAATTTTTCTAATTTTCAAGGCTTCTGCAGCCCGTAGACAATGCTAGCCTCATAGCTTTGAACAATCCTTGAATTAATCCAGAGCAAGGGACAGCCACACTAACCAGCATTGTCTCACCGCTGAAGCAGAGGCTTGACAGAAGGTCAGCCAACCAGTAGTTGTGAGTCCATTGTGACAGTTCACTGCGGCCATAGCAGCGTGATATAGCGCTATTGCGCCGTCGCTCTCTTAATCTGCGCTTCCAATCATAGCGGTTGTGAATTGGTCACAAATAAATAATTTGTTATCCTTCCAGGATCAGCATGCGTAGGCGCAGAGCTCCTGATGGGTCTGCTGGGCAACTACTGCCGCAACAAGGGCATCAAGACCTCCATCACAGTGGGGGTGGTCGGCCTACCCAACGTCGGCAAGAGCTCCATCATCAACAGTATGAACCGCTCCAAGGCTTGCAACGTCGGCAGTACTCCTGGCGTCACTAAGTGAGTATAATAACAAGGGCATCAAGACCTCCATCACGGTGGGGGTGGTTGGTCTGCCCAACGTCGGCAAGAGCTCCATCATCAACAGTATGAACCGCTCCAAGGCTTGCAACGTCGGCAGTACTCCTGGCGTCACTAAGTGAGTATAATAACAAGGGCATCAAGACCTCCATCACGGTGGGGGTGGTTGGTCTGCCCAACGTCGGCAAGAGCTCCATCATCAACAGTATGAACCGCTCCAAGGCTAGCAACGTCGGCAGTACTCCTGGCGTCACTAAGTGAGTATAATAACAAGGGCATCCAGACCTCCATCACGGTGGGGGTGGTCAGCGTGATGACGTCGGCAAGAGTTCCATCATCAACAGAATGAACCACTCCAAGGCTTGCAACGTCGGCAGTACTCCTGGAGTCACAAAGTGAGTATAATAACAAGGACATCAAGACCTCCATCACGGTGGGGGTGGTCAGCGTGATGACGTCGGCAAGAGTTCCATCATCAACAGAATGAACCACTCCAAGGCTTGCAACGTCGGCAGTACTCCTGGAGTCACAAAGTGAGTATAATAACAAGGACATCAAGACCTCCATCACGGTGGGGGTGGTCAGCGTGATGACGTCGGCAAGAGTTCCATCATCAACAGCATGAACCACTCCAAGGCTTGCAACGTCGGCAGTACTCCTGGAGTCACAAAGTGAGTATAATAACAAGGACATCAAGACCTCCATCACGGTGGGGGTGGTCAGCGTGATGACGTCGGCAAGAGTTCCATCATCAACAGAATGAACCACTCCAAGGCTTGCAACGTCGGCAGTACTCCTGGAGTTACAAAGTGAGTATAATAACAAGGACATCAAGACCTCCATCACGGTGGGGGTGGTCAGCGTGATGACGTCGGCAAGAGTTCCATCATCAACAGAATGAACCACTCCAAGGCTTGCAACGTCGGCAGTACTCCTGGAGTTACTAAGTGAGTATAATAACAAGGACATCAAGACCTCCATCACGGTGGGGGTGGTCGGCCTGCCCAGCGTCGGAAAGAATTCCATCATCAACAGCATGAACCGCTCCAAGACTTGCAACGTCGGCAGTACTCCTGGGGCCACTAAGTGAGTATGATAACAAGGGCATCCATACCTTCATCACGGTGGGGGTGGTCGGCCTGCAAAACGTTGGCAAGAGTTCCATCATCAACAGAATGAACCACTCCAAGGCTTGCAACGTCGGCAGTACTCCTGGAGTTACTAAGTGAGTATAATATCAAGGACATCAAGACCTCCATCACGGTGGGGGTGGTCAGCGTGATGACGTCGGCAAGAGTTCCATCATCAACAGAATGAACCACTCCAAGGCTTGCAACGTCGGCAGTACTCCTGGAGTCACAAAGTGAGTATAATAACAAGGACATCAAGACCTCCATCACGGTGGGGGTGGTCGGCCTGCCCAGCGTCGGAAAGAATTCCATCATCAACAGCATGAACCGCTCCAAGACTTGCAACGTCGGCAGTACTCCTGGGGCCACTAAGTGAGTATGATAACAAGGGCATCCATACCTTCATCACGGTGGGGGTGGTCGGCCTGCAAAACGTTGGCAAGAGTTCCATCATCAACAGCATGAACCGCTCCAAGGCTTGCAACGTCGGCAGTACTCCTGGGGTCACAAAGTGAGTATAATAACAAGGACATCAAGAACTCCATCACGGTGGGGGTGGTCAGCGTGATGACGTCGGCAAGAGTTCCATCATCAACAGAATGAACCACTCCAAGGCTTGCAACGTCGGCAGTACTCCTGGAGTCACAAAGTGAGTATAATAACAAGGACATCAAGACCTCCATCACGGTGGGGGTGGTCAGCGTGATGACGTCGGCAAGAGTTCCATCATCAACACAATGAACCACTCCAAGGCTTGCAACGTCGGCAGTACTCCTGGAGTCACAAAGTGAGTATAATAACAAGGACATCAAGACCTCCATCACGGTGGGGGTGGTCAGCGTGATGACGTCGGCAAGAGTTCCATCATCAACAGAATGAACCACTCCAAGGCTTGCAACGTCGGCAGTACTCCTGGAGTAACTAAGTGAGTATAATAACAAGGGCATCAAGACCTCCATCACGGTGGGGGTGGTCAGCGTGATGACGTCGGCAAGAGTTCCATCATCAACAGAATGAACCACTCCAAGGCTTGCAACGTCGGCAGCACTCCTGGGGTCACTAAGTGAGTATAATAACAAGGGCATCAAGACCTCCATCACGGTGGGGGTGGTCAGCGTGATGACGTCGGCAAGAGTTCCATCATCAACAGAATGAACCACTCCAAGGCTTGCAACGTCGGCAGTACTCCTGGAGTCACAAAGTGAGTATAATAACAAGGCCATCAAGACCTCCATCACGGTGGGGGTGGTCAGCGTGATGACGTCGGCAAGAGTTCCATCATCAACAGAATGAACCACTCCAAGGCTTGCAACGTCGGCAGTACTCCTGGAGTCACAAAGTGAGTATAATAACAAGGACATCAAGACCTCCATCACGGTGGGGGTGGTCAGCGTGATGACGTCGGCAAGAGTTCCATCATCAACAGAATGAACCACTCCAAGGCTTGCAACGTCGGCAGTACTCCTGGAGTTACTAAGTGAGTATAATATCAAGGGCATCAAGACCTCCATCACGGTGGGGGTGGTCAGCGTGATGACGTCGGCAAGAGTTCCATCATCAACAGAATGAACCACTCCAAGGCTTGCAACGTCGGCAGTACTCCTGGAGTCACAAAGTGAGTATAATAACAAGGACATCAAGACCTCCATCACGGTGGGGGTGGTCAGCGTGATGACGTTGGCAAGAGTTCCATCATCAACAGAATGAACCACTCCAAGGCTTGCAACGTCGGCAGTACTCCTGGAGTCACAAAGTGAGTATAATAACAAGGACATCAAGACCTCCATCACGGTGGGGGTGGTCAGCGTGATGCGTCGGCAAGAGTTCCATCATCAACAGCATGAACCACTCCAAGGCTTGCAACGTCGGCAGTACTCCTGGAGTCACAAAGTGAGTATAATAACAAGGACATCAAGACCTCCATCACGGTGGGGGTGGTCAGCGTGATGACGTCGGCAAGAGTTCCATCATCAACAGAATGAACCACTCCAAGGCTTGCAACGTCGGCAGTACTCCTGGAGTTACTAAGTGAGTATAATATCAAGGACATCAAGACCTCCATCACGGTGGGGGTGGTCAGCGTGATGACGTCGGCAAGAGTTCCATCATCAACAGAATGAACCACTCCAAGGCTTGCAACGTCGGCAGTACTCCTGGAGTCACAAAGTGAGTATAATAACAAGGACATCAAGACCTCCATCACGGTGGGGGTGGTCGGCCTGCCCAGCGTCGGAAAGAATTCCATCATCAACAGCATGAACCGCTCCAAGACTTGCAACGTCGGCAGTACTCCTGGGGCCACTAAGTGAGTATGATAACAAGGGCATCCATACCTTTATCACGGTGGGGGTGGTCGGCCTGCAAAACGTTGGCAAGAGTTCCATCATCAACAGCATGAACCGCTCCAAGGCTTGCAACGTCGGCAGTACTCCTGGGGTCACAAAGTGAGTATAATAACAAGGACATCAAGAACTCCATCACGGTGGGGGTGGTCAGCGTGATGACGTCGGCAAGAGTTCCATCATCAACAGAATGAACCACTCCAAGGCTTGCAACGTCGGCAGTACTCCTGGAGTCACAAAGTGAGTATAATAACAAGGACATCAAGACCTCCATCACGGTGGGGGTGGTCAGCGTGATGACGTCGGCAAGAGTTCCATCATCAACAGAATGAACCACTCCAAGGCTTGCAACGTCGGCAGTACTCCTGGAGTTACTAAGTGAGTATAATATCAAGGGCATCAAGACCTCCATCACGGTGGGGGTGGTCAGCGTGATGACGTCGGCAAGAGTTCCATCATCAACAGAATGAACCACTCCAAGGCTTGCAACGTCGGCAGCACTCCTGGGGTCACTAAGTGAGTATAATAACAAGGGCATCAAGACCTCCATCACGGTGGGGGTGGTCAGCGTGATGACGTCGGCAAGAGTTCCATCATCAACAGAATGAACCACTCCAAGGCTTGCAACGTCGGCAGCACTCCTGGGGTCACTAAGTGAGTATAATAACAAGGGCATCAAGACCTCCATCACGGTGGGGGTGGTCAGCGTGATGACGTCGGCAAGAGCTCCATTATCAACAGTATGAACCGCGTAATTATGGCAGCTTTACCTACACTAATCTAAATATAAGGTAAAGGGAATTATTGTATTTTTACTCGCCCGCGAAATACATAGTTTAAATAAGAATAGCAGCTAGTATCCTCTTCTTACGTGCGCAAATAAGATTTTATGAACTTTATTTACGATTTGCAACACTATAGGTTTTTCACTAAGAAAAAAAGCCGTGAGGCCTACTTGCTTCAATTTCGAGGCGTGTATTTTGCCCACTGTTCATATATGGTCGAATTTAGAAACCTCCTTTTTTGAAGTCGGTTAAAAAACCTACCAAACGAACATTTTCTAAAAAAAATTAATGAATTATTACTAATAGAAAAACAAGCAAGTAAGCAAGCAAGCAAGCAGCAAATTGACCACTAACTTGCCTCCACTAATCCTCACTGGGCCTGCATAGTGGAATAATAAAAATAAATAAATAAAAATAGAAAAGCCTTTATTTGCATTCCATATTATGACTGTTTTTACATTTCAGATTGTTGTTAGTATTGTTAGTATATCTTCACTTTTTATTAGTTTGTTAGTTTGATTAGTTTTCTTTATTGTTTGAGATATGGACCCCACTTTGGGTGAAGGCCTCCTCCATCCTCTTCCACAACTCTCTGTCTTTGCCCGTGCTCCACTCCGCTGCGTAGTGGCATGGCCCACTAAAATAAAAATACAGGACTTAACAATGTATCTTTCTCGTCAGACAAATGCAAACCGTCCAGCTGGACTCAAAGATCAAGATCCTGGACAGCCCCGGCATCGTGTTCCACGCCGGCTCGGCCTCCGACTCGGACGCGTCGGTCGCTCTCAAGAACGCGCTCCGGGTGGGCGGGCTCAAGGACCCCGTCACTCCCGCCACGGCCATCCTGCAGCGCGCCAACAAGCACACCCTGTGCCAGCTGTACGCTGTGCCCGAGTTTAACACACCACAGGTATGTGCTATACAGGGTGTAACAAAACACCCTAGTAATACTTAAGGGGGTGCTTCAGACCATCAAACTGAACAACTTTCACTATGGAACCAACATCGAAATCGCGAAAAAAAATCAGCTCTTTCATACAAAACTGCTGTACCGTCTAGACTCAAAAGTATGGGACGGCAGATTTTTTTATTTTTTCTCGACCTTGGCTCCATAGTAAAAGTTGTTCAGATTGATGGTCTGAAGCACCCCCTTAAGTATTACTAGGGTGTTTTGTTACACCCTGTATACAAAGTTACTATACCTTACAGGAGTAGAGAAACTGAGGAGTGAGCTTGCCGCTATTATTCTGTTTCATCATCATCATCATCTCAGCCGATGGACGTCCACTGCTGGACATAGGCCTCCCCCAAGGATCGCCATAACGACCGGTCCTGCGCTGCCCTCATCCAACGTTTTCCCGCCGCCTTCACCAGGTCGTCGGTCCACCGGGCCTACCCACGCTGCACTTTCCGGTACGCGGTCGCCACTCGAGAACTTTTCAGCCCCACCGGCCATTGGTTCTGCGAGCAATGTGCCCCGCCCACTGCCACTTAAGTTTAGCAATTCTTTGGGCTATATCAGTTACTCTGGTTCTTCTGCGGATCTCTTCATTTCTGATTCGATCTCGCAGGGAAACTCCGAGCATAGCCCTCTCCATTGCCCTTTGGGTGACTTCCTAGATGGCAATAAAAACAAGTCTGCCAAATTTTAAGTTAGTGGTCTTTGTAGTTTTTGATATTTGAGTGTTGAGTGAGTGTGCGTATTTGCATAGATTCAAGAAAATCTGACACAGCTTCGCCGAAAATAGTTCAAATTTCTGCCACAGCGTGGGCTGCGATCGACTTGACAGTTCCCAACACCGCACATAGCCAGTACAGGGTGTAAATGGCGGCGCTGGTCTCCCTTTGAGTAAAATGGACCTAAGTCCTACACAAATGTTCTTCCAATTTCTTCAGATTATCAAATTGAACTACATTCATTCACTATTGGATCAACATTGAAATCACAAAGAAATCTGCTGTTCTTTACATTTGGGTCGTCTATGGAACAGTGATTTTTTTTAGAATATCGTATATTTATTCAGTGCCCTTATTTGTGAGAGGCTTTCTGTCTTGTCTTATCTTACTTATTATGGGGGCTGGCAAGCCAGCATCACTTCGACCCAATAGAATCTTTTGTGATGACTGATGTGATGACCCCTAGACATTTATTTTCTTTACCCTTCAAAAACATGGTAAACGATAGGCAAAAAGGCAATACCGTTCAGGGCATGAAACCTGTAATGTCCCGGTTTTGGAAATCCATTTCCTAGGAGGCACATGAGTCTGGCCGCCAAGACATCGCAGTCACACAAGGTGTTCCATGGTTTCCTCCTCTGTCGCTCTGCAGTGGCATCTTACAGGCTATAACTTATTTCAAATGTTGCAGGAGTTCTTCGCGTCCCTCGCGTCCCGTATGGGCAGGTTCAAGAAGGGTGGAGTGCCGGACCAGGAGGCCGCGGCCAGGATACTGCTCAATGACTGGAACATTGGAAAAGTATGCCTTGTTTATACTGTTTTAAACTCGAAATAAAGATTTAATTTTAATCAAAAAGCTATACAGGATGTTACACCCCAGTAATATTTAAAGGGGGTGAAGAAACCATCAAACTGAACAACTTTCACAATGGTTATGTAGCCAACATCGAGAAAAAATAAAAAATCTGCTGTTTCATACAAACCCTACTCATCTTAAATGTATGGGACCTGTAACTTATTTTTTATCAACTTTGAGAAAAATAAAGTGGCAGTTTAATATTCCAACTAAACGACCGACCCCTTCAAATATTGCTAGGGTGTTTTGTTACACCGTGTTTTATTTCTTGGGCCTAATTGTGTTAACCCTTAGCGGCCACACCTCAGTCAGGCCACATAGCGACTACATGGGGTAACTCTAACTAAAAGACATGCATGTTAAGGCGGTTGCAGAGGGGTCAATTTTATACAAAACTTTGACGCACAATACGCGTAGACGGTATTAATATAAGTCACTTTGTATATATGGAAAATACGATGGATATACGAAGATATAAAGCTTTGAAATTTTTCATACAAAATTTTCAAAGCTTCGTAATTATATTATAAATTGCATATTTTATTTGATACGCGACATCTAGATTTTCTAAACTATTTTTCCATACATAAAATATTACTTTTATTCATTCCGTCTACGCGTATTGTGCGACAAACGTTTGTATGGACTGAAACCACCTTAAGACTTCTAACCGATTGTTTCATGTTTGTTGAAGAGTTCTTGAATATTTCTAATGATTTTTATCTGTCAATTTATAGATGGCGTTCTAAAAACTGGTCATATAATTATGTGAAAACGTTTTAGACCTCTCATTTCATTTCTGAGCCTGGGTAACTAGTTACCCCGTGTGGCCGCTAAGTATATCTATGCCGCTAAGGGTTAAAATTGATGCCGATTATAATTAAACGTCAAGTAAATGCGAAAACTCATTGTGTCCAAATAAAATGATATACTTATTGCTAATAATATTGCAGGTGCGGTACTTCACTCAACCGCCGGAGACCCGTGAGGCGGACATCCACGTGGACGCGAAGATAGTGACGTCACTGGCGCAGGAGTTCGACATAAACGCCTTCGAGTCCATGGAGACCGAGGCCTTCGACGCGCTCGAGTCTAATAACACCACCGAACCCATCATGGTAATTATTACCTGTCATGCGATTTAACAATGCAATTAGCATAAAATACAATCAAGTTCATTGATATGTATTTGTATAGGTATTGATAGGTATTTCCACAATTCCGTTCGGAATTGCGGAGCTGTCAAATCCTATACAAAATCACAATCCTGATTCGGAATTCCGGATTGCAATTCCGTCTGTGTGTGGCAGACCTTTAGGGTTGCCAACTGTACTTTATATAAAGTATTATACGTTATTTTCAGTCGATGTACTTTATATTTTAGAACAACAATAAAGTACGCAAAAATACTTTATTGTGCCCGCATAACAATTCTAACGCTCGCAATTTCCGAACGTGTGAGCGAGAGTTGATTTTGAATGCAGTGCATCCCACCCATGGATATAATGATCCCACCAAACCTTTATAAAAGATAAATCTTTGTTATTAAGTGCAAAAAGTACAAAAAAACACCGTTTAATTTTTTTTTATTAAATGTACTTTTATTTACCATCCCTGTAATCAAATATACTTTATGTTCGCTAAAAAAAGTTGGCAACCCTACAGACCTTAGTGAATGAAACAAACAAAACACCCATACTCATTGTTAGTGTCCTCAATGTGCCTTCTAAGTGCCCTGCTATTCAGTATCCACATTCAATCGCATGCAATGTTAACTAGCATTATGACCTGGCTCACCTAGGCTGCTAGGTTCTAGTTGTTTACCTCGATAGATTGAATAGGATCCTATCTTTTATACCAGCTGTTTAAATATTTACTTATTTTAGTGTCCATTAAATGTTTCTTTACATGTAATTAATGCATTATACTCACGACTAAAGTATCCACGAGGAGGTAATCAACTAATCATAGATCGTATTTTTTTTATGTCTTCGATGTACCGTCACACTTCTGTTACAGTTTTATAATAGTAGAGATATGTATATCTCGACACTCTGTAGGGTGTAAAATTAAATGGGACACTTAGAGGGTTGCTTCAGACCATCAAACTGAACAACTTTCTATATGGGACCACTATCGAAATCGCGAAAAAAAAAATCTGCTCTTCCATACAAAACTGCAAACCTATCCAAATGTATGGGACAGCAGATTTTTTTTCCGCGATTTCGTTATTGGTCCCATGGAGAAAGTTGTTCAGTTTGATGGACTGAAGCACCCCTTTAAGTAAGTGTCCCATTTAATTTTACACCCTGTATACAACGTGTTAATAAATTAGCGCAAAACCTCATACACCCCAACTGAATTATAACAAAATAATTAGATTGAAACAATAATTTCATTATTTTGATAGTTATGATTTAAAGTTATTCGCATTTTCGCAAAAATGATTTGATATCTTTTGAACACTGAAAGAAAGCGCTAACGTACTCATGGATACATTTTTGTAATCTTGTTTTGGTAGTAAGTAGGGTGAGTGTGTCCGTACGGTGGATGGACATCGGGTTCAGAATTTTTTTAATTTTGCAAACAAATTATTCAATATTTTGAAAAAAATTACCTATGTTGAAACCATGATAATTCGATTCTGCTCTCGATTCTAAACAAACTGCTTTCTAGTTTTGCGTTAATTCATTAACACGTTGTAGATTACTTATTTAATACAATTTAAACCTTATTCCACAGATAACAAGCACCGGCCCGGTAACGCTAGCTCGTGCAGACGACATGCAAGTAGACGAGGACGAATCAGCTCTATTACCCAACTCCTTAAAAATTATGTCGAAGTTAGACAAAACGAAACAGTCGAAGGAACGCGTCAAATCCGACCCAGAAATGCTAATAGAGGGCAACACTAAAATAAACAAATTAAGAAAAATGCAATTTAAAAAAGATAAAAAGAAAAAAGCAAAACAGGAAAAGCAAGCCGTTAATTTGGCGGGAGTTTTGGAAAACGTAACTATTACGACCTACAAGAAAGATGACTACGATTTTAAAGAAGATTTCTCACTTTAGTAAACAATGGATTATAAGAAATAATAGCGTTTATGTTAAAGTTAACCTTGAATTTTTAATAGTGAATTGTTCCGACGACATTTTCAGTTACTTACTCGTATTTATTTGTAAAGTTGTTACTCTTACTTGTTAGTAAGGTTCATAATTAAACAGAACATTTCAATACTATCACCAAGAATGCAGTGTACCTCCGTTTGAAAGTCGGTTGTAAAAAAATAAACGATTATTTTGAAATTGATGTTTTTTTTAAATTTCCTGTTTTAGTAACCTGTTTCTAAACATAAGAATTATCTAGAATACCTTGAATAAAATACATCTGTTTATGAATGTATGAACTCAATGATAATTACTAATAAAACCGGTCAAGTGCGAGTCGGGATACTCACGCACCGAGGGTTCCGTACCTCACCACCACAGAACACAACATTATTAACCTAGAAAAAAAAATGTTTTTGTCCGGCACCTTTAGCGCAAGACCAACTCACACTTTGCCGGTTTTTAATAAGTATTTGTTGTTATTCTGTAGAGTTTGCTCTATAATCACACTAAGTTTGACGCTTGTATGTATTACCGTTTTTACGATAGAGCGTGAAGAAAAAACGTTGATAAAAACTAGTTTCTTGTTGAGAACCCCCCTTAATTTTTAACTTTTTGACATTTTTATTATTTGTTAACAAATCCGCCGTAATAACGCATAATCTGTGAAAATTTCAACTATCTAGCTATCAGTATCACGGTTCAAAATTTGCAGCCCTAAATAGGTAGGACAAACGGACGGACGGACGGACGGACGGACGGACAGACAGACAGACAGACAGACGGACAGACGGACGGACGGTAACGGTGACGGTGACGGTAACGTAGGCTTAGTAATAGGGTCCCGTTTTCACCCTTTGGGTACGGAACCCTAAAAACCACTTTTCGACTATTTCGATAAATAATAAAAGATAGCCTATGACCTCTTTCTTACTACATGCAATGCACAGAGTACTATAATTTACTAGAGATCGGATAATCGGATGCATATTTACCTAAAGTTGAGGTGTTGTATATTATGGAGTGCACTTTTGTAAAGAAAAATAATGTTTTTTTTGTATCGAGTAGTTATGCATTCCCGGACTTCCTGGCATCCCGGGATTTATTTTACCAAAATAATTTTCTTGTCTTTTAAATTACTTAAATAATTAAAAAAAAATTGTAAAGTAATGCAACTGTTTACCCTAACACCCTGTAGTTCTACAGAACTCTACCTAAAAACATTTGTGGAACTTTTGCTTAAAACTATCACACTAAACGGTAGACCAAAAACGAGGCAAGCCTGATACACGAGATCTACGATAATATAAATGGGTCACCCTTCTTATCTAAGCTAGAATGCTATTGATAATTAAGGTATGTTTTTTCGTCTTAATATACAGGGTGTTTGGTGCATCGTTGGCCAAATTGAATCCCTTTTGAGCGAAATACCTAAAATGCACCATGCCTAGGAAGCAAAATGCCTAAAGTCAATGTCTAAAACTCAGGATGCCTATGAAGTTTTAATGTCTACGAAGCAAAATGCCTATGTTGTTTAATGTCTACAAAGTATAATGCCGGTGCTAGTTAAATGCTTACAAAGCATGATGCCACTTTTTTACATCATGGCCCAACTTTGCTCAACTTTGCCCCAACTGGCCCAAACTGCACCAACTTTGCGCCAACATGCCCCAACTTTGCTCCAATTTCCCAACTTTGCCCCAACTTGCCCAACGTTTTCTTAACTTAGACCCAAATTGCCCAACTTTGCCCAACGTTGGCCTAGCTTTTGGTGGATAGGAGGGGTCGTTTGCTATCTCGCCACGTCCCAAAAAAAAAATTCCGCATCATGGAATTTTTTAGGGGTTTTCTCAAAAAAGTCAGAAATACAGCATTTAAGCTTGAATAAAAAAAAAACTTGTAGGTTAAACCTCCTATCCACTAACTCAATTTGGCCAACGATGCACCAAACACCCTGTAAAAATACATAGGTAACTACCTATTATAAAAACCCAAGTAAAATAAAAGCATTACTCCACTAAATTCCAATTACTAACGGCCGTCCACACGTAAATCCCGAGTTTCAGTAAAATAAATAACAAAGTAAGTACCTATTTACTCTGTGATCCCGAGTAACTTTCAGCTACCGACCGCGTTATCGAGAGCTAGATAACGTGTTTACGTATCGATGGTATTACCCACTTGTCTTCATCAGCGGGGCTAGTACACGCCAACCCGCGATAGCGACATTTAACACATCCATCTGTCAAATTTTGTCTTTCATCTCGTTCGTTCGCGCGCTAATAGAAAGAGAGTGGAAGCGTGATAGTGCTATATCACGCTATCGAGGGTTGGCGTACTAGCCCCGCCGCTGGTTGCTGGAGCACAGTCCTTTCAAGCAAGACCAATGCCATGCCACCGTGATATAGCGCTATTACACCTTCGCTCTCTTTCTATTTGCGCGTGAACGAACGAGATAAAAGACGTGATAGAAGCCGTAGCATGCTACACGTGATACGGCTGTATCACGTCTTTTATCTCGTTCGTTCGCGCGCAAATAGAAAGAGCGAAAGTGTGATAGCCCTGTATCACGCACGGTGGCATGCTACCCATGCAGCATGGGTAGCATGACAACCCGCGATAGCAGTAATACGGCTTTATCTCGTACGTTCGCGCGCAAACGAAAGAGATAAAAGACGTGATAAAGCCGTATATCACGGCTATCGCGGGTTGTCATGCTACCCATGCTGGTCTAAATACTGTTTTGTCTACCAGCCTAGCTAGCACGTTGCACGTGATACGGCTATATCCATCTATATCACGTCTTTTATCTCGTTCGTTCGCGCGCAAATAGAATGAGAGCGGAAGCATGATAGCGGTATATCACGCTATCACGGGATGGCGTACTAGCCCCACAGGAAGCTGGCATAGGTATTGTCCTGTCTACATATTTTTCAATGAAATAGCCTAGAAGCAAAGAGATTATCTAAAGGCAATAGATCGTTCCTCTTAGCCTAGAAGCGCCTAGGTCGGGTTTAAAAGAGCTTTAATCCTAGTAAGTCCGTACAGTTCTATCGAAACGATTAGTTAATTATCCTGGACCCATCAGTTAATTAGGTACTATCTAATTGATTGGGTGCATACCAATAATAAGTACCTAATTAGAAAGGAAAAGGATTACGATTTCCGAAAGCTCTACATACGTAGGTTACACAATAAACCAGTATGACAACACATCAGAAAAAAAACGATTTTTGGCCCGAAGCCCTAGTTTGTTCAAGTTTGTTCCACAAAGTATCGCCTGTTTACTCGATTACGTATAGATACCTACTTAAGTTAACTACTTAAGGTACTTAAGTTCCTACATATTTAGATTTTGTTTATTAACTACAGCAGGGCATGTAGGTACAGTAGTAGGTAAAAGGTAAAAGTTATAATCACTAGGTACATAGTATAAAACAAAGTCGCTTCCCGCAGTCTGTCCCTATGTAGGTATGCTTAGATCTTTAAAACTACGTAACGGATTTTGATGCGTTTTTTTAATAGATAGAGTGATATTTTTCAAATTTAAATTCAAAATTTTTATTCAAAATAATATCATATAGATAGCTTTTTGACGTCATTTTTTGACTCTACCACCGCGTCGGAAGGTGTTCCGTTGAGAGAAGATGCGGCCAGAAACTCTACAACACACATCTTTTAAACAAAATAAAATGTACAAAGTACAATTAAAATACAATATTGCATTACATAGTGTAAAATTGTCAAGACCAGACATTTTGGTCATTCAAAGGAAGGATTCAAGGGGAAGGTTTATATGTAGGTATAATTATAATACATGCATGTATCAGCATTGCACCCGTGCGAAGCCGGGGCGGGTCGCTAGCTATAATTAGAAAAAAAAAAAAAAAATTAGATACGCCCTTGATCAAGCCCTGGGCCCTATTTAATAAACATTACAAATTGTAAATTGTAATTGTATATTACAGGCTACAATTCTACAAGTTTCTGTTTAATAAAGAATACAACTTACAAATTTACCATGGTGGAAAATCTACAAAATTGTAGAATTGTACCTACAATTTTACAAGTTTCTGTTTAATAAACATTTTCTCTCTACAGGTGACAATTTACATATTTGTAGGGAAAACTGTTTTATTGAACGCATAATTGTAGTTACAAGTTTACATATTTAGTAAATTGTATTACAATTCCGACAGGCGGACTCACCTTGTGTCAGAACTTTACAATTTTGTGCCTCAACCTAACAAGTAAAGAAAATTGGAATAAATATAAAAAAATGGTCCTAACAACTAGTAGTGGAAGTAGTAGTGATGATGAGTATATAAATGAACGGCAGCGGCGAGTTTTTCGTAAACGGATAAACTTTTACTTAAATCTACTTACGATAGTCCTTTTTCTAATGTTTTGCCACGTTGTATCACGTGGGTATTATAAATGCTCAATGATTTTAACTGTTCAGCAATGTCTTTTTTCCACTTTTTTATTTTTATATCATGAGTAAGTTTTTCACTAAACCTACCGAATAAAATATGCTTATTCTCATATATTAGAGACAGAATCAATATTTTGTTACTATGCTCCATGACTTTCGTTACGAATCAAACAAATAAGAAAGTACTTTATAAAGAAATGCTACTAGTTAAATGTTTTTGAAATCTACCCTCGTTAATTAAGAATTGTCAACAAAATCTTACATTTTATGTAAATTGTAACTTACAACTACAAATTTGTAACTACAATATTGTCATCGAATTCTACAGGCGTTTTCTACATATGTAAACGTTTATTGAACAGCATTTATAATTATAATATTTGTAAGGTTTTTACTTGTAGATTTTTTACATAATTGTGAGGCTTATTAAACAGCACTTGTCATAAAACTTAACAAATATGTAAATTATTTACAAAATTGTCGGATTGTAATGTTTATTATACAGGGCCCTGATGATGGTAACTTTTTTAAATCTTTCATAGAGTCAACTAACTACTTATCTAGGTTAGGTACCTTACCTACTTACCTATTTATCCTGTGATAGAGTACCTATAATAAGCATATACACAGCATTACGTGCTGTAGGTAACTAATATTTACCTAAAGTATATATAGTAGGTATTATAATAGGTTACAAAGAATAATATGTGGGCTATGTTTTCTTATTGTAATTTAAGTCCTTCAAAGAACAAAGCAAAAATTTCACGTTTCTGTACCTACTGAATAATTAATATACCTCTTCTAGTTAATTTATTGTTTCGCATAATATTACGTGATGCGCTCGCCAATCTCCACGTAATATTGACGCATGCTATCCCGTTCTTACTAGTTAAATAGTCTATCTGCATCTCGTTTTAATGTCATGTGAACTAGCGATTGGTTCGACGACTCGACTCAACTGACTCAGATAATAACTTTCAGTTTCATTGAACAAAATATATAAGAAAAATTATGAATAAAACAACCCTAATTCAATATAATTCGGGTGCTGATTATACTTATTAAATCTATAAATGCTCTGTTTACATTAATTAAAGAATTAATTAAAATTTTTGATATTATGAAGAATCTAATACAGTCTTGTAGGGCAGTCCAATTGATTTTCTTTTGAATTTTCGCGCTTCCAGAATCATTAAGTTCGTGTAGTGTGTTCAAACCTCATTGGTTAACTTCGACCAATCATAGCTTTCCATCTGTCTGTCGTAATTTTATGTCAAACGTCAAAGCTTTGATATTTTCTCTCCTTTGCTCTTGCAGTGTCCGATACGCAGTAATTTTAGTGCCTTTTCGTTCGCACGATTCATAATTGAAATGGAAAAGTATGATAGCTCTTTCATTCTTAGGAAATTGGCAATAGTGTGGTTGCGATAGCAACAAAGCGTTAAATAATAGTAGAATCGCCAATTTTCGAATTTATTCGTGGCCAGTCCTTTGCCGACGGAGGTGGTTTTAGTGAATCAAAAAAAATGAAACTCCTAGCGTTTGCTTTTGTCAGTTTACTGGCGGTTTATTCAATAAATTGTGATGTGTTTTTCGAGGAGAAGTTCCCCGATGGTAAGTTTTACATTTGCAAATATTCATATGCTATAATTTCTCCTAGCGGCCCGGCTTGCCGCGTGTGCGATCGATTACCTCAATAGGTATCAGTGACCGGCTTATTTTGGGGTATTCCGGTCTAAATTAGGGTTTCTTTCTTATTACAGACTCATGGGAATCTAACTGGGTATACAGCGAGCACCCCGGCAAAGAGTTCGGCAAATTCAAGCTGACTGCTGGAAAGTTCTACAATGAGCCGGAGGAAGATAAAGGTACCTCTCTAATTTACTTAGAAATAAATCAATCAAACTGTGTACTATAAAGTGCCCACTATACTTCGATGTTCAAAACTGCCACACCTCTACGCAGTACTAACGCCCTGGTACTTTTAGGTCTGCAAACATCAGAGGACGCGAGGTTCTACGCCCTCTCCCGCAAGTTCAAGCCGTTCAGCAATACTGGCAAGCCCTTAGTTGTCCAGTTCTCCGTGAAACATGAGCAGGATATTGACTGCGGAGGTGGTTACTTGAAGGTGTTTGACTGCAAGCTGAACCAGAAGGACATGCACGGCGAGACACCCTACGAGATCATGTTTGGTCCTGACATCTGTGGTCCTGGTACCAAGAAGGTGAGATATTTTAGATTTTTATACTTCCAGGTCTTGCTAGGTTCGGAGATAAATAGAAAAAGGTTTCAAACGTAATACTTATTGATAAATCCAATAATTTTAGCCTCTAAGAGTCACCAAATATACCATTATTGCATTCTATTCCTACTAATTACATTAAAAATAGATGAAGAAAGGACATTCACCATTTAAACAGAAATTCAACGGAATTTTTAACTCATTTTAAAACAAGAAGTCATGTTTTCGTGGATTTTTAATTTTACTTTTTGTTGTCATTTACATTGTGTCTAGTGTGCTGTGATCATTTCACAACTATTTAGATTGTTATCTAAAATAAATAACAATAAATATCTATCATGCATGCACATGCTATGAGCCATAATTATACCACATGAAAAGATAGACGTACTGTGTTCGAGAGACCAAACCTCTTTATTTCATTTAGATGAAATAAGTAGGAGGTAAGAGATAACCTATGTAGATAATCCATATTACTTAAAATATTAGGTATTTACTTTTTTTCCCCAAAAAAGATACAAAAGGTTATAAAATATTAACATAAAAAAACCAGAAATCCATTTGTATAATGTAAATCCATTTGTATAATGTAATGTAATGTATAGCAAAAAAAAACTGATTAAAATTTTGATGCATAGCGAAGTTATAAAAAAAAAAGAAAAAGAAAAAAAAGAAAAGATAAAAAAAAACTCATAAAGGAAGATATAATTTGTACAAAAAGGTCAAAAAAATAAAAAATATTTGATCATCAAAATAATGCTGTACCTACAGTTTTAATTTAAAAGTGTTGTAGTGGAGTAAAAACTTTTGTTTTCAACATTAACATTACATTACGTACCTACCTATATTCTATTTGATTTGGTATAAGTTCACTAAAAATCTAAATGTAGAAGGTCACAAGTATCATTAAAATTAAAACCATAAACTACTATCGGAACATTCGACTAATAACATCTAGCATTGAAAACTTGATAAAATTCACAATTGATTCAAACAGATAACAAACTCCTGTTGTATTTACTACAAACATGAAAGAACAATCAAATTGTTTACTCTGAGAATTCTTGAGAAAGTTTCATGCAAATCTGATCTTAGTGAGACAATGCGAAGATTGTCTTTTGGCTAAGAATGGCTTTGTGGGAAAAATATATTCAAACATAATATGATTGGACGGCAAATTTAAAATTAAACCAAGATGAGATTTTTTTTTGTGTTGATGAGTCACTATTCTTCATAAGTCGTAAGGAATCTTCAATAAAAATCACATAAAACATTTTGTTTAAAATAAAAATAAAATATTTTTTGTATTTGTACAGTCAAGAGCACGTCAAGCTTGGACTTTGTACCATTCTTATTTAGTGCGCCATAAGCGTTACAATCGAACTGCAAGTGTAAAGCTTGATGTGCTCTTGACTGTACATATTTAATAAATAAAATAACTATAGATAGGTACAAATAACAAACACATGTGTAAACATGCACTAAAATTAACCCATGTGTAAATATACACTAGAAATATGAATATGAAATAGGTTCATAATTTTTTGGTCGGATCTCGGACTATAATTAGAAAACCTAAAATTAAAAAGTTGAACTTTAACACTTCAACTTACTAACAAAACCCTAAAAGCTATTTGATTCAGAAACTACCAAGTCTGATCAGTCTCCATCAAATATGACTAATATTCTGCCTACACATAAATAAATTTACATACATAAATAAACTTACGACCGTAAATCGCTTTCAGGGTGATCAGAAACACCTACACCTTCCAACTTTCTGTTTAAGAATGTACCTAGTTGTAGCAATGCGTTTAGCAATTTAAGTTTCAGTATGGAATGACGTGTCAAATGGTGAGAAGTGGCTAGTCTTTCGTCCAAATAAGCACTACTTATGAAACCTTTAATCCCTTAGTCGCCTCGTACGACACCTATGGGATGATTTAGGGTGGTCAATTCTAAGCCATTCCGGCTTAGATATGATAATAATTACCTGAATAAAATTCAGGGGTTTTTAACAATTTTGATGCTTGGATATATCTGATGCCAACTGTACTACTAATTACACTAATAACGTAGTTTTTTATCGTGTACGTGACTACATTGACGAAAATTTGAAAAGTACAAGTTTAATATGATTTTCATGTTGGAAACCTATTTTTTTTTATAGATTATTAGGTAAATGAAAATATCCTGTTGTACCTACGCAATGAAACTTTTTTACAGGAAATTGCACAAACAAGTTTTACAGGTCGGATTTCACTGGTTTTTGTTTGTTCCTAACAATTATTATTACCGGTATTTATCGTAATTATCATTCGAAACAGGTTTTTGGGTAAAAAGATAGGAATACACAATTAAGTTAATTTAATTGGGACATAGAGATATGCATTTTGGAAATGTTATCGCAACATTAGTCTAATTAGCTGAAGGTAATAGTTAGTGATAGTATTAATTTACTAATATCGCGTGGCAGGCAATAATTATATTAACTTTTCCGGTTTTTAGTTTAGAGCAAGTTTTTTTTTTATGTACCTATTGGTACTTAACTTATAGTCCGAGATCCGACCGTAAAATTATGCACCTATTTCATATACGAACGAAATGTGATTCAGGTGTATGTTTACACAGGGGTTAATTTAACGCCGCCAAGTTGCCTAGAAAAATCTTGCCGCAAGTACCTTTTCCATTATGATTTTAGCTATAACTTTTTCCACCTGTCTGTTAGGGAAGTAAATGAGGTGCCATTGGAAAGAGACTGATCTAAAGATCAGTAGGAGCAGTTCCTATGGCAGTACTTAAGTACTGGAAAAGCTGGGGTTGCCACCTCTCAATCTGCCGCAACTCGAAAACTGAGAAAAACGTTGAAAAATGAGTTCTTTGAACCTGACAACCCTATAGTTGCGGCAGATTGAGAGGTGGCAACCCTATTTTTTCCAGTACTTTTCCGATGGCACCTCATTTACTTCCCTAACAGACAGGTGGAAAAAGTTATAGCAAAAATCATAATGGAAAAGGTACTTGCGGCAAGATTTTTCTAGGCAACTTGGTGGCGTTAAATTAACCCCTGTGTAAACATACACTAGAATCACATTTCGTTCGCCTATGAAATATGTGCATAATTTTAGGGTCGGATCTCGGTCTATTAGGTATATGAGTTTTAGATACATACAAAATAAAATGTCATTAAGTTAATGAGAAAACTCGTTATAATGATGTGTTGTAGTGTATTAAATTAAGATAGGTAAGTATAAAAAATCATAATATAGTCACACCAATCCGCGAGTTTCCAACTAGTCAAATTAACAACTCTTTATCAAACGTCAAAACGCGTGCATTGTATGAAATATTGTACTAAAATTTGGAGAGTGACGTCATTGTTTTTCGTCGTCGTTTTGATACTTTTTATAGTTTATCCAGATATTAAAAATAGTATTCAAGCAACAGAATTACTGAAAATGTGAGTTTAGCGTTATTTTCAAACGGTTTATTTACTGAGCAGTTAAAACTAAAATATATTTTATGTAGTCAACTCCCCAATAGTCACACAAAAATAAATTTATAAAAATGTATCCTTCCATTATTATTTTACAGTGATAGGCCGCGATATTATATTGATAGGGAAAAATTAAACTTCAAAATCATTTAGTTCAGTCACACACATAGATTGTAGACCTGGGCCTCAATCGCCCTAAGTTTGAACGATACTACCAAATCAAAACCACAACCAAAAACGTTACGTTATGCACAATTCGTATCGCGCAAATTATATTAACGGTAACGATTTAGCTTTATTTCAGAAGATACGTTGGCGTAACGTTTGATTTCCGTTCAATCGAATTTTCTGTATTTTGCGATGTAACCGTTGAGAAAAAATATCGCGACAGCCTTTTTACTTCAGCTAAACCAAATCTAAACCAAAACTAAACAAACCAAAACCAAAACCAAACCAAAACCGTATAAAATTGCGCAATTGAGGACCTTATACTGGTCTTCTTACGAACCTGACCAATTAAATAAGTGTACCTATTTTAAAGAGGTACTCAAATTGATTTAAAAACTACGCAGCAGTAGTACGGTAGGTCTCCAAAACAATAACGATCCCCTTCTCCCCAGGTCCACGTCATCTTCAGCTACAAGGGCAAGAACCACCTGATCAAGAAGGACATCCGCTGCAAGGACGACGTCTACACACACATGTACACCCTGATCGTCAAGCCCGACAACACTTATGAGGTCCTCATCGATAACGAGAAGGTGGAGTCCGGAGAACTTGAGGCTGACTGGGACTTCCTGCCCCCTAAGAAGATCAAGGTATGTGCAGTAGCATTGTAGAATATGGCATTGACTGTATACAGAAAAAGTTGTAACGGTGATCAGAAATTGTACACACGGCGACAGATCAACCTACCCATAGTTGAACTCTATGTTCATGGACATAAGGTCGAACTATGGGTAGGTTGATCTGTCACCGTGCGTACATAAATTGACTGTTTAAAAAAAATTACATATGGGTTTGCTCTTAACCTCAATCCAGTCCTCAGGACAAAGATTCTCAGGAGAACACTGTTTAATTAACAAGTAAAAATGAATTTAAGTCAATTGGTATGAATTGATTATTCACTTTCAATAGATTTTTTATTTTAGGACACTTATAGACTCAACAAAAATTTACAGAGTAAATTTGAAGAGATTTCTTTCAATATTTCAATAAATCCGCGACTGTGACAGTTTTTTTATATTTAGCTGGAAAATAACTTGTATTTAAAATGTCATTCTGGTAAACATTTTAATGCGACAATTTTATCCCTGTCTAAAATCTTTTTGTTATCGTATTGTAAATTATAACTCATTATTCCACTCTGATGGTGACTCGAGAATAACAATACAAGATAATTTATTAGTCTTTTTTTTCAAAATTAAATTGCACATTTCTCACTGAAAACGGATTATTAGGATAATATCCAAGTTAGAAACTGCTAGAAATCCTACAATTCCTCAGGGGTGTGGGTATTAGGGTTTAGTATATTGATCTGAACTGTAGCAAATATACTTTGACTATAGGTAGTGTACCTACTACAGAAGTTGCACAAGTCAAGAAAATCAATAAAAAAAAAATTATTCAAAATAATATCACATAGATAGCTTAGCTTGACGTATTTTTTGACTCTACCACAGTGTGTAGACTAAAAAAGCAGCATTAGGTACCACAAACAGCTAGCAGTTGTTTAACTCACTAGTTCTAGTGGTGGACACAGATAGATTACTAAACTGAGACATTCATTTTCACTTAACACAATTTTCACGGTTTGAAATGTTTAATTAATACTGCATTTTCTGATAACAAATCGATACCTACATACTGAAATCTGTATTTCCTTTAGCCGGATTAAAATTCTCTTTCACTCAATAATTTTTATTTGTTTTATAAAAGGATCACAGAGCACACAAATTAGTTTCCGAACCATTCGACTTTACGCCATTTTCATATACGAATAAGGTAAAAAGTTGTAGCTTGCAGGACTACAGGACAAAGGCTGCATCTCATGAATAATTGTGAGATCAGAAAGAAACTAATTCCGTAACAAATAAAAAAAAATATGACCCCAGCCAAACTTATTTATTCCTGTCTTAAAAATCCTATAATCTCCATCGTAAACCATAATTCTCCAGTCATAAGACTCATCATAATCTCCACCCCAGGACCCAGAAGCGAAGAAACCTGAGGACTGGGACGAGCGCCCCACCATCCCAGACCCAGAAGACACCAAGCCCGAAGACTGGGAGAAGCCCGAGCACATCCCCGACCCCGACGCCAACAAACCCGAGGACTGGGACGATGAGATGGACGGCGAGTGGGAACCTCCCATGATCGACAACCCTGACTACAAGGGCGTCTGGGCTCCTAAACAGGTAATTGTTATTATTTTATTCTTAGCAGGAGAAGACGGAAGAAAATTTGTTGCGAAAGAATTACAAAACAAGTTTAGAAATAATGCTAAACTCACATTTACAGTAATTCTGAACAGAACTGGTGCTTAAAGCCAACGGGCCCCAACAGGTTCCTATTTTAAGTATCAGGGAATGTAAAACTTATCAACAAAAATGTTATGTAGGTACCACCTATTATGTTTTAAGTTTTGTACCTAGAAACTGTAATTTGTATGAAAATAAACTTTTACTTTACTTTAGCTTGAATACTATTTTTAATAACAGGATAAACTATAAAAAGTATCGAAACGACGGCGAAAAACAATGACGTCACTAGTAAATTTTTTCATGCAAAGCGTGCGTTTTGACGTTCGATAAAGAATTGCTAATTTGACTTGTTGGTAATTCGCGGATTTATGACATTATCCTATGTTGTGTTTTAGGGTGCCTGTCCATTGAAGCTGTGCGAGATGTACGAGCTGTGTAGCTGTGTTTTTTTAACCAATCAGGAGCTCGGGCGAGATCGGCCGCGCCTCGCCCGAGCTCCTGATTGGTTAAAAAAACACAGCTACACAGCTCGCACAGCTTCAATGGACAGGCAGCCTTATGGTGCAGTTCAGCTAAGTTCCGCCACATAAGCATACAATAGTAGGTAGTATTCATGCAAGAGCATAAAACATTTGTCAACTTTGTGCCGTCGTAGGCTATAGACCTAGGATTTTCCTTAATGGGCGTAACCTCGGCGTTAAATGAGTGAATAGGCCAAAAGTATTGCGCCTTCTCCATCTATGACGTAGGTGACGTGGAGAGAAACAGGAGCTCTTTGCGGCTAAAATAATGTCTCGAAACACAGCCGGTCAATGATATTATATTATTATTATACGGCGACGAAGTAGTCTTATTTGGATAACAAGAAGTTCGCTATTACACTTAAAGTATATTTTCGCTTGCTGCTACTTTGACTGGACATTATCTAATGACATCCTTAATATGAACTTGATATGTCTTAGGTCTGTCCTTAGTGTCCTTACTAACGTATTTTATATACACTTGCCTTACGTTTCATAAGTCATAAAATTAAGGTTTTAATTCAAATACAACGTACGAAGGCCTTACACGCTCATTTATTAATTACGGTCAAGATCGTTATCATAAGTTTCTCTTAGCGATATTGCAACTCTATCTTGATCTTTATACACATAAATTCTTAATTCTTATGCCTGTCTCCCATTGGGGTAGGTAAAAAGGATGCCGCTTGCTACGATCTTGACTGAACTCTCTTTTGCTCTACATTCATCAGTCTTTCATGTATGCTCATTTCGGATACATCAGGCTTGACCCTTTTTAAGCATATAACTAATTTGATCAGTGTACGTCAAACTAGGTCTTCCCCTTTCATATTCACACTCACTCTTGCCTTTATAAATCTGGCTCTTCAATTTACTCTGCATTCTTTCTTGTAAAACCATACAATCTCAACATACTTTTTAGTGCCATTCGATACCTCGAAGTTAGACAATAATTTCGCCGCGTTTTTCTGTCCTCCTGTCTATTTACTAATCTCAGAAAGTACTGTAGATTAGATTCATTTATTTCATATTATAACATGTCACATTCTTACGTAAATATTTTAAATAAAATGTCCATTCATGACATGATCGTCAAATTGTGTAATAAAATAAAAATAAAAATCGCAATGTCAAATAAAAATTCTAGGGATTTTGACGCGGTTTTCGCTAATAGATAGACTGATTCACGACGAAGCAGCGGCGGACTAAGCCCGCCGGAGGCCCGGGGCGGCAAAACTAAATGAGGCCCCCGGTCTTTCCAGAAATTGATATCTACAATTCTTTCGAGCCGTGGTAAAAACATAACATCGGAGCCCCTTCCTTCCATAGGCATAGGTAGCAAGTATTTTGTCCCAGGGAGATCCAGGTCCTACAACACGGAGCGAGCGAAGCGAGCCTGACATTCGTACAATGTAAAACCTAGAGCGAGAGAAGCGAGCTCGAGATTTCACTGAATTCTGGAGCGGGCAAAGCTAAGTGAAATTTTACTGCAATATCATGAGATCAGTGGAATAAGATTTAAATCATTGAGCGAGCGAAGCGAACTCGAGTTTTTTTACGACTTAAAATCTGGAACGAACAAAGTAAGCTCAAGATTTAACTGCACACCAACAGTGCAACTGCAACTGCAACTGTATACTATGAAAAGACATAGGTACCATCCAAAACCAAGAGCGAGCGAAGCGAGCTCGAGACTTCACTGAATTCTGGAGCAAGCAAAGTGAGCTCAAGATTTTAGTGCAATGTATCTAGCCAGGAGCGAGCGAAGCGAGCTCGAGATTTTGCTTCATTATAACTCGACTTTTTTCATTATAACTCGACTCGAGCTCATGCCGAAATCGAGGCGATTGATGTATTAAACATATAGCTGAAATGAGCTTATAATATAATGCTTATAATAACTCGATTGTAGAGCTCATCTTGAAATAGAGTAGGTGAGTATATTTGCGTATAAAATTAAAACCGGAGCGAACGATTCTATAATTATGACTGGGTTGTAGCATGAACTCAGTCTCAAAGCACAGAAAGCTATCAAAAAAACCAAGCGAGTGAAGCAAGCTCAAATTTTCGAAACACATTCTAATTCCAACCACATTGACCTTTCAAGAAGCGAGCTCATAATTATGCTAACTGCATAACAACTTGAAAAAGATTGAGCGAGCTCGCAAATTCGCAATATTTTGGTCTCTATTTCCTTCTTTGACTTTCAATGACTAACTTACGGGGCCTCCAACTTCAAATTAAAGTCCCAGTACCGGAGGCCAGGGCCTCCGGAGCGAGCGAAGCGAACTCATAATTATGCTAACTGCATAACAACTTGAAAAAGATTTAGCGAGCGAAGCGAGCTCGCAAATTCGCAGTATTTTTGACTCTATTTCTTTTCTTGACTTTCAATGACTAACGTACGGGGCCTCCAACTTCAAACTGCAGTCTCAGAACCTGTTCTGCTTCTGGCCTCCTGAGGCCCGGGCCTCCAACTCTAAACTGTGTCTTTACTTGCTATATAAACGTCATTATTTTGGTTTTGATTAAAAAGGGATTCTCTTCTCGAGATTCGGAGGCCCCCCAGGATTGGGGGCCCGGGGCGGACCGCCCCTCCGCCCCCCCCCCTTAGTCCGCCAGTGCGACGAAGGTTTGTGGTACCCATGCAAATCCGGTAGTATTATTTATTTTATTAACCATAATGTATTTTCCTTCAAAAGAGTTGTCCTCTTCGGAAAGATTTTTTCAGTATGAATCGATCAGAGGTCCGTTATTCCGCGCAATCTATTTATTGTAAAGACAAACATTACACGAGACATTGTTGACTTTCAAAAGATCTAATTAGGGAGCAATGAACTTGACTGCCATCCTTGGATCTTGTCTGTCAGGACATCGTGAACCTTGCAATCCTTTCGCACTCTGCATTTCGTCACATATGTTGTTCTGATCTTAAAATAGAATTCTTTGTTATGGGAATATAATTAATTTGGATATGTTCCAAATAAGTCTTTTTGTTCAATTAAGAAGCGCATTTATTATGTTATCCTTTGTTTTATTAAGTTTTTTACACGTTTCAATAAATTTAGGTACGCAAAACCTAAAAACCATTTGTAAAGAATTCATTAAAAACACATTACCCTTCCTATCGGGTCGGGTAAAAAAAAAATTCTGGAAGATTTTCATAAAACAGCCTTTTTTTAATAATCAGGTAGCATGAAAACTTATAAAATAAAGATATAATTTGCGACCTTTGAAGATGTCTCAACGTAGTGCGAGGTGACGATGCCACGTTCAAGTCACCGCATACACCTCGCCTCGGTTATTCACCCACGTTTTCATTGTAGACGACCGACGCGCGTCGCCTTTTCGAACCGGTATTTTATCTATTGCTCATACGTGGAAATGTCGTTTATTTAGCACGTTCACAAACTTCAATATTTGCTTTATAGACTGTTAAATTATTGTAACATTAAACAATTCGAATGCTACGCTATGTGTATCAAGTAATCTACTTAATTCGACCTACAATAATGCTATACATGTAGTTATCGAAAGTCCATATGCGTGTCTAAGTTAATTATAGTTTCAACTATTTATATTCTATTTTAATATCGATTTGCTGGAACTATGCTATTGGATAGAATTACAATATAAAATTATTTAGATTGGAATTTTCTCATATCTTTGATTATCAGTTTATCACATTGTCCTGAATTTCGTCTTACAAGTTTATAGAGCTGTATATTTGCTATCTAGCAATCATTATTCCATTTAAAATAATCGCCAATAAAATCTTCGGTTCGGTAGATCCATAAAGTTATTATACCCGTCGGAATAGAGGGACTGACATGAGTTTTTTGTGAATTTGTCGGCACTTATCGGCAGGCTAAAACATCGAGTTCTGTGTATAATTGTGAATCTAACGTGAAATCGTAGATTATTTTGTGAAATAGTGTTAGTATATTTCACAAAATAATCTACGATTTCACTTTAGATTCACAAATTATTCACAGAGCTCGAATTAGCCGATAAGTTCCCAAACTGCCTCCGTGGTCTAATGGTTAAGAGCATTGGCTCTCGATACGGAGGTCGTGGGTTCGATTCCCACGGGGGACACCTAGTGATATGTTACTTTGTGCGTTTTTCCCCAGTTGGTTAGGACATTGCAGGCTGAATCACCTGATTGTCCGAAAAGTAAAATGATTCCGTGCTTCGGATGGCACGTTAAGCCGTTGGTCCCGGCTACTATCTCTGGTGGTAGCAGTCGTTACATAAAAACCACGTCAGAGGCCGTAAGGCGGTCTGAAAAAACTCTGACACCAGGGCTCTGCCCACACGATAAGAAGAAGAAGTTCCCAAAAACGGTTCTATTGCCTCGCTCTATGTAGTAATTAGTAATATATGGTAAAGCACCGTTCACATAAACTGCGTATACTAACGCAAACTTGTATCTCTTCCACAGATCGACAACCCAGCTTACAAAGGCGCGTGGGTGCACCCAGAGATCGACAACCCAGAGTACACTTCAGACCCGAAACTGTACAAGCGCGATGAAATCTGCGCTGTCGGCTTAGACTTATGGCAGGTCAAATCTGGCACCATCTTCGACAACTTCCTCATCACTGATGACTTGGAAGTCGCCTCCAATAGGGCAGAGCTCGTCAAAAAGAAGATCGAGGGAGAGAAGAAGATGAAGAACGAGCAGGATGAGGTGGAGAGAGAAAAGGAGAAGGCCGAGAAACCTGAGGATGATGAGGACGATGAGGATCTGGATGATGAGGCCGGTGAAGCGGCGCCTGTGGTGAGTTGAACTTTATTAGCTAATAAAATCGAATAAAGGCTTTAACCACTTCTTAAAACATATAGTGAGGAATCTGCCAAGATTGATGCTCGCAAAGGGTCTACCAGATATTACCGATGTGATGTAAAAAATTTACGATTATTTCTTGTAATGATAGGTGTGACGCAAGTTCCTTGCAAACCTAGAGCGAGCAAAGCGAGCTCGAAATTTTACAGATTAACATTTTGACTAGAACCGAAATATCGCAAAAAAGATCAAATTAGCAGTTGTATACAGGAGTGCGATTTTTGAACATCACACTTTCAAATCAGCAGTAGAAAGATGTATTGTCTCCATAGTAATTTTGACTTTTTCTACTGCTGATTTCAACGTGTGATGATCAAAAATCGCACTACAGGTTGTAAACTTAAATGCGTTACATACTTTAAAGGATGCTTCAGATCATCAAACTGAACAATTTTTATTATTGGACTAACTTAAAAATTGCGATAAAAATATCTGCTGGAAATTCCATGAAATATCCATGGAAAATTACAATAGCTACTCGATTTCCGCGATGTCAATGTTGGTCCCATACTAAAAGTTGATCAGTTTGGTGGTCTGAAGTGTCTCTTTGCAGCCTGTATAGTGTATAGCATGTATATTCCCATTTGTATTTTTTTTCTTAATCACCCATACTAAAATCTTGTTTCCCTTGTCCACAGGAGGATCACGACGAGTTGTAAGCAGTGTTGAGTGTGTGTATAGACAATTGTACCGCCGGGTACCGCGTGGCTGTGCCGTGTGTAACTATCAGCTATCTGCCGCTCATTCCGACCTTCGACCTTACATCCTCTAAAATAACACCCAATTTAGATCATAGGTTGAAACAGTTCCTCTTGTTACGAATGGACGACACATAGCATACATTAGCATAGAAGAGACTGATATAGAAGGGCGGATTCACGCAAAATACCGAAATAAACGCACACAATTTTCGATAGATGCTTGTCTATGAGTGCGTGCGTCTTTTTCGCTCGTTTGTATGAAGTCGCCCCTTCTGTGTTTGTCTCTTTTGTGTGATATTAGGTTGTTTATCGTGCTGAATTGTGTGTTGATTTCCAGTCTTTACTTTATGTGTGTACACTCGAAATATTCCAGGACGCGTAGGAAAGTTGTATTTATTTTTGCGTCCATACAGATTTGTATGTACATAATGTTTTACGCTCAGGGTTACATCTGTTATTTAATATAATTTGCTGTGAAGTGGTGGGATGCTATTGTACAATATTGATTGGTTAGTTTAGTCGAAATTTTTTGTAAGAGCATTCGATATTGTAAAATAGATCGGAAGCGATTTATTTCTCATTTATGTTGTGAAATGAGTCTGATTAAAATATTAATATAAATTGATTTGCGCATTTTATTTCTATCTGGTACCGGAAGGCGGTGTGGGTGGCCCCCACTAGGTGAACCGCCGATATGGTGAGGTTGTGGCGATCCTTGTGGGATGCCCAGACCGATGCCCAGCAGTAGAACAGCTAGCACTCTAGTTGTATACATTGAGATGACCAGACCATCAACCTGAACCCTTCGGAGCATAACTGAACACTAAAGTCGAAATCGCAAAAAAAAACGGGTGTTCAATGTTCATACAAAACTGCAATCTTCGACCCAAATGTATGGGACAACTGTTCTGCTTTCATCGAAGGGGGACAGCCTTCGGACAACTTATTTTTTCACGATTTCGACGTTGGTCCCATGCAGAAGGATTTTGCAGTTTGATGGTGTGATCATCCCCTTAAAAATCCGTCAGCGAAGGACCCGACGCATACCCAGGGCTTCTACCCGGACATTCGAACTTCGCAATTGCGTGAACTTTTCATTCCAATGTCAACTCTATTACAACGGAAGTTCGGACCGAAACGGTCGCGATATATCGAAATTCGAAAGTCCGGGTACAGGGCCAGTAATTCTGTTGATCACAAACTATCCTATCCTATATGTATAGTCGCCATCAGATATATAGTAGCATACAAGGTGTCCAAATATTTCCGAGCAGTGCTAATTTTCATTAAATTATTAACAGCAGCTTTAGGGTCAGCGCACACCTAGCGTAAAACTGTTCGAGCATGCGCGAGCAAATTTCATTGATTCAGTTGATAATGAACTCTATTCCCATTGAAATAAAGTTGAAAATAGCTTACAAGTGATTAAATCCCTTCAGCGTCTGTTCGAGTATGCTCGCGTATGCTCCTCGCGGCGACGGGAGCAGTCGCGAGCATGCGCGCGGATGCTCGCGCATGCTCGAGCATACGCGCGTGTCGATGCTTGCGATCCGTCGTCAGTGTTGCCACCCCGTCATTTTTCAGGCTAGCTCTAACATCTTTTTTATCAGCTAAGCCCGAAAAGGGAAATTTAGTACCTAGTTGCCTACCTACAGATAATAAATAATAATCTAGCCCTTATCGAAAATACACGGAAAATCTAAAATAACATTGATTTTTAGGGTTCCGTACCCAAATTCTTATTGATGTGCTCTTCTTGCTCCTCTTCCTCTGCTAGTAACCCAATAATTACCAAATCCCAGTCCACCATACTTTAAAATTGCTCTTATCGCACGTCTTTACTTTAAAATATTGTAAACACAACTGCAAAATTCACTGTCAACTGTAGCAACACGGGAGCATCCGCGAGACTGTTCGAACACGCGCGAGCTGCTCGCGCATGCTCGAGCATCCGCCTCTGCCGCCGGCGGATTTCGCCGCTAGGTGTGCGCGACTGCAAAGAACATGCTCGAGCATGCGCGAGCAGTTCTACGCTGGGTGTGCGCTGACCCTTACAGTAAATGTTACCAATTATATCTAAACCGGTATTTTGTCATAAATATCTGAACAGCAAATTTTCAATAATTTCTTTACAATGCTATTTAAAATTAAAATGTAAAACAACGGAGTAAGGTTTTTTCCGAAACTGTTCAGATATTAATGATCACCATGACTGCGTCGATATATTTGATCATGGTACAATAATATATTAGATGTTCTAGGCGTTCCTATATTTTTGATTGGTTATGAACTTATGACTTATGAGTAAAGAAATTATTGAAAATTAGAACTGCTTAGAAATATTCGACCACCTTGTTTGCTACGATATATCTGCTGGTGACTGTACTACATAGATACTCTTTCTTTTACTGTGGTACAGTCACCAGCAGATATATCGTAGCAAACAAGGTGGTCAAATATTTCTAAGCAGTTCTAATTTTCACTAATTTCTTTACCTTTAACCAATCAAAAATATAGGAACGCCTAGAACATCAAATATATCGACGCAGTCAGTGCGGTCATAAACATCTGAACAGTTTCGGAAAAAACCTTACTCCCTTGTTTTACATTTTAATTTTAAATAACATTGTAAAGAAATTATTGAAAATTCGCTGTTCAGATATTTATGACAAAATACATGTTTAGATATAATTGGTAACATTTACTGTAAAGAATTTAATGAAAATTAGCACTGCTCAGAAATATTTGGACACCTTGTATGCTACGATATATCTGATGGCGACTGTACTATGTTATGTTTTCAGTTTTGTATGGGACATAATTTAAAACAAAATTTTATAGTAACGTTACATTTTTTATTTATATGAAACTTTTTTCTGAGTGTACTTGCATTTTACTAGTAGATATTTAAAAGTTCAAAATTACTTAAGGTTAATCTTGATCCAAAAATGTTTTTGACCATTTTGTTTCAACGAACATTTTTATAGCTTACTGAGCAGCATCTCAAACACTGCAAACACTGCAACAAAATAAATTATATACAATTTATATTAGAATTATTACTTTCCCACCGTCCAGTGCTGCCCTCAATCGTTTCTGTTTAATTAATTTCTTAGTTACATTACAACAGAGATTACAATTTAAATTAAAACCAGCAAAGAATACCTACCTATTCACTGCTGTTTTATTTTATACGAGCTTTTACCCGCGACTTCGTCCGCATAAATTACCTATACCTATACCAGATTTTAAGTCAGATGATAAGCTATCAAACAAAAAAAGTTTCATCAAAATCGGTTCGGTTTTGCGTGATACTCGAACAAACAAACACCCAAACAAACAAACGAACAAACAAACAAACAAACAAACAGACAGACAAAAATTCTAAAAATTGGTGATTTGGAATCAGGGACATCTAAAAACCATATCGTAATCTTTTTTTTGTAATTATCTTCAATGTACAGACACACTTCTGTTACAGTTTTAAATAGTTTAGATTTTCTTTCAAAATGTTGTACTTAGGACATTTTTTACCGTTTATTGGCGCGCTCATCTCATCACAATCAAGAAAACCTGAATTAAAAAAGTGCTAACTTCTACAAGTCTATGCCATTTTTATAATACTTTTATAGGTTTTTTCAAGTTGTAAACATACAAAGAAAAAAAAAACAGCCACTTCTACATTTATTGAGAAATGTTTAATATTGTGATGAGTGCGCCACTGAACGGCAAAGGGCAAGAAGTTTTTATACTAGGTAAAAGGACTCGTAAGAAATTAATAAAACTGGTCAAGTGCGAGTCTGGCTATTTGCGAACCGAGGGTTCCGTCCGTACCACACCACCATAGAACACAACATTATTAACTTAGAAAAAAAACTTTTTGTCCGGGCCCTTTAAATAATAAAAATTTCAAAAAGTTAACAAAAAAAATCTTAAAAATTAAGGAACCTCATACAAGGAACTAGTTTTTATCTACGTTTTTTCTTCTCGATCTGTGGTAATTTGGTGTGATTATAGAGCAAACTCTACAGGTATAACAACAAATAATAAAAAACGGCCAAGTGTGAGTCGGTCTCGTGCTAAAGGTCCAGGAGTAAAAAAAAATTTTTTATCCCTACTTTTGTTGTGGTGGTATGGTACGGAACCCTCGGCCTCGGTGCGCGAGTAGCCCGACTCGCACTTGACCGATTTTATTTATCCTTTTTGATATGTTTTTGCTGCTTTTTTAATGTTACAAACTGTTAACACCTTTAGTAGGTCTATTATTGAATAATACTTACACTCTTTCAATTTCTTTTTATCCTCTGCATTCAAACCTTTCTCAGGCTTTTCAGTCTTTTCAGGCTTTTCAACCTTTTCAGGCTTTTCAACCTTTTCAGGCTTTTCAACCTTTTCAGGCTTTTCAACCTTTTCAGGCTTCATCCTATGATGGTAATACCATCCGCCTCCGCACGGTTCAGGCGATGGAACCGGTGATGGGGCGGGGGAAGGTGATGCCATCACTGTAAAGGTTAAAATTTAGTACACAAGTAAGAAGGTAAATTAAATATATCGAGGTTTTTAGTATGGTTATTATAATTTACAATTTTAGATTAAGGTTGTAAATAAGTTGTCATTATTAATTTACCTTCATTCTCGACAAACAACGATAGCGCCTGGAACAATATGAAGATAATATTTTATTTTATCACCAATCAGTAAAAGAGGCCTCGAAGACCGCTAGCTACCGCGCTGTCCGCGCTTCAAAAAAACGAAGTCTAATTTAAAGAAAATTATAGGATACTATATACAATGTTCTTGAATTATACTTATTAGGTAATTAATTGATATCATTAGCATCCTTTTAAACTAAGAGTCTACCCATCAAACTGAACAACTTTCACTATGGGAGCAAACCGATCGGAGCAACAAAAAAATCAGCTGTCCCATACTAAACTGCAATGCCTACGCGACACAAATGTGTGCAGCAGCTGTTTTTTTTGTTGCTCCGATTGGTTTGTTTCCATAGTAAAAGTCGATCAGTTTGATGGGTAGACTCTTAGTTTAAAAGGATGCTAATGATATTAATTTCACTCTGTATAAAAAAATAAAATATTTTAGTACGAAAGGATTAAATATTTAAAATAATTTTAATTAATATAAGAATTTTATTAAATAAATTATAAATATATGCTATTAGGTGCCTTTATCAAATAATTGTTTAGGAACACACAAGAAGTTTCTACAGCAGTCTGTTCTCTAGATCTTCGGCAACGCGTTTGTCGCTGACAAAACATTTTCCCAGACTATTTTGCATTGTTACTACTGGGCTGCGTTCAGAACCTTTTTATGCGGTTGTTTTTTCAACTCGCTCTAAGGTACGGAACGGCCAGGGCGTTTTTTCAACTCGCAATAAGGTACGGAACGATCACGGTTGTTTTATAACCTCAAATTTTGACATTGACGGTAAAATGGGCTTCCAGGGCTTCCATCATTTCCAAATACAATAAAAAACTCTTCTTCCATGTTAGCGGATTAAAAAATAATTTGGAAAACAAACTTTTAATTCAAAACGAGCGAAAAGTCAAGTGACCACAGATAATACAAACGTCAGAGTGTTTTTCAACCATCGAATTATACGGTTAAAAGTTGCAACCCGTCAGAGGTTCGGAACGGTTGAGTTGTGACAACCGAGTTGCAAAGAGCGTTTTTTCACCGAGGCTCTGAACGGCGTTAGTGCGAAAGTTGCACTCGGGGTGCACAACGGGTGTAGGTTCTGAACGCAGCCCTGTCACATGGTGTAATGTGTATCCGAAACAGATTGTTGTGATGTCTATGGTACTGTCCTCTACATTATCTATGCGAGGAACAGTCACGTTGCTATGTGTTTTGGTTTTATTGTTGAATAAATAAATAACAGTTCCAAGTCTTAAAAGGTGTTTATATTTACGAACTCTTACATAAATTACATGGCGCAGTATTCGGACCTTGAAGAAGCTCAAAATAGTGACCAGTGTGACCACTTTTAGTAGATTTCTACTTTTTTGGTAGATTTAGGGCAAATAAAACGATAATTTAGTAGTGGGAAATTGTTTAGTAGATTTTGGTAGAAATTCGGTATTCGAAAATTTGATCCAAAATGCAAGGATTCAGTCAAAAAAATCAAAGCTGGCAATACAAATAGCTGAGAAAACGATCGCAGGGGGCTTTCTGGAACTTCTAATAAACCTTTAGTGGTTTGCAGCAATATTAATCTTATCAAATAATGTTGTTTTATACAAAAGAGGGTTTATAAGACTCAGAAAACTGTACCAACTTTAAACTTGTATAGGGACGAGCAATTAATATTTATTTAGATTTTTTTTGGAAATTGAAGCATCCATGTTACAAAATGATGATAACAGATACAAAATTATACAAAAATGCGAAAATAACATGAGTAATGATGAGCGTTTAGATAATAATATTAATATTTTGTTCAAAAACTTGTTTTATATTACATTTTAACCATCTGAAAGGACATAAATATTAGTTGGTAGAATTTAAGTAGGATTTGAAATAGCACTTGGTAGATTTTAGTAGATTTCAGCAGTAATTTTGGTAGATTCTCTGAAAAAAAAGTGGTCACGCTGATAGTGACTAATAATGGAGATGCTCAAGCCACCTCCGCCATTGCTGATCACTGGTGATGTCGGAGAAAATTACAAAAGATGGAGGCAACGCTTTGACCTATATTTCACGGCTTCAGGTGCCCACTCAAGATTGGATGACGAGACAAAGGTTGCACTCTTATTACACTCGATTGGTGAAGAAGCATTACAAATATATAATACTTTTGAGTTTGGTCAGCAAGCACGTACATATACAAATGTCTTGCAGAAATTTGATGAGTATTTTACACCTCTACAAAATGAAACTATGAATAGACATGTGTTTTTCAGTACAGAAAAAAAGGAACTCGAAAGTTTTGATGACTTTGTCACATCCCTGCGTAGACTCAGCCAGGATTGTAATTTTGGTGGGTTACGTGATAGTCTAATTAGAGACCAGATAATAAGGGGCATAAAAGAAAAAAATGTGAGAGAAAGATTACTGAAGGAGAGTGACCTTGATTTGAATAAATGTATAAATATATGCAAAACATACGAGTTGGCAGCAAAACAATTAAAAGAATTTAAGGAAGAGCCTCCTACAATAAGTGGAATAAAGGCTTCCCCACATGGTCGACAGCAGGAACAGCAACAGCCAATGAGTCAGTCGGATAATCAGCGACAGCAGAAAAAGCAGTGTACTAGATGTGGCTACACACACGGGTTTAAGTGTCCAGCGTTTAATCAGCAATGCAAAAAGTGTAAAAAGTATGGACATTATTCAAAAATGTGCCGCAACAAAGTTCGAGTAGTTAAAGCGGAATCCAGTTCGGAAAGTGATGATGATGAATCGGTAGTGCTTGGTATGGTTCGGGTAGGAAGTGTACAATCAGATTTATATGAATCATTGCAGATAAGTGGTAAAATAGTTGACTTTAAGTTGGACACTGGCTCGGATTGTGATGTTCTGCCCTATTCATATGTAAAAAAGCTGCAATTGCAACATAAAATAAACAGAAATAGCAATAGTTTGTTCAACTATGATGGCACAAAAATTAATTGCGTAGGGAAGTTGTTGCTAAAATGCAAACTTGTTAACAACAAACAAGTTGAATTGTTGTTTCATGTTGTGGATAGTGACTGTACACCTGTGCTGGGACATAAAACAATCATGTCATTAAAATTGATGAAAAGAAAATACTTAAGAAAAATTAATTCTGAAACTAATGGTTATGAGAAAATTATAAATAAATATTATGATTTGTTTGATGAAAAAACGGTCGGTTTGTTGAAAGGAATAGAATATGATATAAAATTAAAAGACAATTCACAAGGAAAAATTGAACCATGCAGAGGTGTACCAGTTTCTATGCACGATGCTCTCAAAAAAGAATTGGAAAAAATGGAAAAGTTAAAAGTAATAGAAAAAGTGACAGAACCCACAGATTTTGTAAGTAATTTGGTAATCGTAAAGAAACCTGATGGAAAAATTAGAGTTTGCCTAGATCCCAGTAATTTGAATAAATGTATAAAAAGGGAACATTATAAGTTGCCCACGTTTGAAGAAGTCTCTTCTAGAATGGCAGGAGCTACGGTGTTCACTAAATTAGATGCCTCTACTGCGTTTTATCAAATAAAGCTAACTGAAGACAGTGCAAAGCTCTGTACATTTACTACCCCCTTCGGAAGATACTTTTTCAAACGATTACCGTATGGCCTATCATCAGCGCCAGAAATTTTCCACAGGCAATATACACAAATGTTTGAAAATATTGAGGGTTGTGAAGTGTTCTGTGATGATATTGTGATACATGGAAAAGATAGAGCAGAGCATGATGATCGTTTAAAAAGAGTTTTAGAAACGGCAAAAGAAAACGGGGTAAAGTTAAACTTGTTAAATGTGAGTTTGGTATGTCACAAATAAATTATTTGGGGCATGTTATAGGCAAGGATGGAATAAAGCCTGATCCACAAAAAATTGATTCAATAATAAATTTAGAAAAACCTAAAAATGCTAAGGATGTTCAAAGAATACTAGGAATGATCACATATGTCGCCAAGTTTATCCCATCCTTGTCACAGGTTTGTTGCCCTCTTAGGCAATTAATTAAAAAAGATTCTGAATGGATATGGACTCCGAAACATGATGATGCATTTAATGAGTTAAAAAAAATACTAGTGTCTCAACCTGTGCTACAATTTTATGATTCAAATAAGCCTGTCAAATTGTCAGTAGATGCATCTCAGGATGCATTGGGAGCAGTACTACTGCAAAATGGTTTACCAGTTGCTTACGCTTCAAAAGCATTGACTAGTACTCAGAAAATGTATGCACAAATTGAAAAAGAGCTCCTCGCTATTGTCTTTGGGTGTACACGCTTTCACCAATATGTGTATGGTAAGGAAGTAGAAGTAGAGTCAGATCATCAACCACTTGAGTCAATTTTTAGGAAACCACTCAGTGATGTACCCCTTAGACTTCAGCGAATGAGGCTTCATCTGCAAAAATATGATATAAGATTAAAGTATACACCAGGGAAAGATTTGTTAATTGCAGATACTCTGTCGAGAAATTGTATAAGCGGTGAAGACAATATTTTAGAAAAGGAGGTAGAAGCGCAAGTGGGAATGATAATTAGTAATCTACCAGTAACAGAAATGAAACTGCAAATTTTTAAAACAGAAACAGATAAAGATTCTGATTTACAAACATTGAAACAATTTATTAGGTTTGGTTGGCCTGAAATTAATGATATTCCAAATAACTTGAAGCCATACTATACTTTTAGAGAGGAACTGTATGTCTGTGAAAATCTAATTTTTAAAAATGATTGCATTGTGGTACCTGCTTCTCTTAGACAGGACATGCTTGAAAGAATTCACTATAATCATTTAGGGATTGATAAATGTAAATCTCGTGCTAGATCATGTATGTTTTGGCCTTATATGTCAAAAGATATAGAAAATAAAGTTTTAACTTGCAACACTTGTGATAGATTTAAAAAAAGTAATGCTAAAGAACCTATGACAGTCAGAGACATGCCTAGTAAACCCTGGACTATACTTGGATGTGATGTCTTCTATTATAAAGAAAAAAATTATTTGATTTTGGTAGACTACTACAGTAAATATTTTGAAATTGGTAAATTGAAAGATCTTAGTGCAGAAACTACAATTGAAGTACTTAAATCTTTTTTCAGTAGATTTGGCATTCCTGAGATTCTGTATTCTGATAATGGAACAAATTTTTCTAATTATAAATTTAAAATATTTGCTAAGGAGTGGAATTTCACACATAGAACTAGTAGTCCCAAGTTTCCACAGTCTAACGGATTAGCGGAACGTTATATACAGACCGTCAAAAATATTTTTAAAAAGGCTGATCATGAAGGCAAAGACAAATATTTAGCATTACTCGAGTATAGAAACACACCAATTTCACAAGAGTTTAACTATAAATCTCCATCTGAGTTGTTAATGGGGAGGAAAATTCAAGGATTGTTACCATGTTATAAGAAAGAGAATCAAGAAAACATAAATGTTCGAAATACACTGTATGAGAATGCTTATAGGCAAAAGAAATATTATGATAGGCATGCTAGAAAGTTGGATGACTTGAAAATAGGTCAGAAAGTTGTGTTTAACGACATGGAAAAGAAACCGCATAAGTATGCAGTTATTATATCTCGAGACCGACCTAATGCATATAAGATTTTAACGGAATCTGGACAAGAATTAGAGAGGAATAGAAGATATTTAATTAATTGTAAAGACCAAACTGACTTAAAAACTGTAGATCAAGGAAGGGATGATCAATTTGATTTAAATATAAGTAATCCTATTCCAGAAAATGTTACTAATTCTATCCCATATAATATTACTAATTCCATTCCAGAAAATAATGCTAATGAACAAAATGTTAACACTAATAATTATTTTGTTAATCCTAGAAGGTCAGCAAGGACAACTAGAAAACCTGTCTATCTAAATGATTATGTTTAATTTGCCTTTGTTTGTCTACTTTGAAAAGAAGGGAGATGTAATGTGTATCCGAAACAGATTGTTGTGATGTCTATGGTACTGTCCTCTACATTATCTATGCGAGGAACAGTCACGTTGCTATGTGTTTTGGTTTTATTGTTGAATAAATAAATAACAGTTCCAAGTCTTAAAAGGTGTTTATATTTACGAACTCTTACATAAATTACACATGGTATATTATTATAACCTCATTTTTAACCGACTTCAAAAAAAGGAGTAGGTTCTCAGTTCGACCGTATATTTTTTTTTTTTTTTTTTTAATGTGTGTTCGCGGATAACTTCTTCGTTTATGAACCGATTGTAATGATTCTTTTTTTGTTGGAAAGGAGATATCCCAAGGGTGGTCCCATGATAAGGAAACCAGGATCTGATGATGGCATCCCAGAGAAATCGAGGGGAACCTTCGAAAATCGTACTGCCGACTAGTGCGTTTCTTAATTTAAAACACTCCTATTAAATCGAACTAATGAATTCACCACTGAAAATTGTGAAATAAACAAAATTTTAACAAAAAATTAAAACCGCCTTCAAAAAAACTAAAAAGTTAAAAAATAATATTGCAGCCTATGACTTTTTCGTTCGCATCATAAGAACATTAATTTGTTTTATAGAAGTCGGTGTCAAGCCAAGCCAAAAAATGCAAGCCATGTCGCGAATCGTACCGGCTTGACAGCGACTTCAATAAAACAAATTAATGTTCTTATGATGCGAACGAAAAAGTCATAGGCTGCAATATCATTTTTTAACTTTTTAGTTTTTTTGAAGGCGGTTTTATTTTTTTGTGTAATTAATAAAGGGTCTATAATACTCTGCAGCATAGGTAATAAATGAAAATGAAAAATTTCAAAGCTTTATATCTTTGTAATTATAATATAAATTGCAAATGTTATTTGATACGCGACAACTAGATTTTCTAAACTATTTTTCCATACATAAAATATTACTTTTATACACAAAGTTACTTATATTAATACCGTCTACGCGTATTGTGCGTCAGTTTTGTATAAAATTGACCCCTCTGCAACCGCCTTAATGAAGTCGCATCGACAGACTTTATAATTATAATACACGCAGCCCAAATATAAATCTATGACGCAGCCAAAGATTTTTTTTGGTCTATACCTACGACAAAAAAAATCTTTGCACGCACGCAGCGTACCTACGAAGGGCCTAGCATAATAATGCGAACGACAAACGTTATCTCTGGCACTTTTCTCTCGCTTACATGCCTAATGAAAGAGATTAGAGACAACTTTGCTATGTTGCACTGGCTAGCCCAGCAGTAGCCTCCCCAAAGCAGTAGTCCCGAATTTCCATAGAAAGGTAACAATATTTAAGTACTTATGTTAGAGTGTTATAAAAAAAACTCACCAAGAAAACAACGACCAATGCAATTAGCAACTTAGAGCCAATCATTGTGTCTCTACGACGAACGGTAGCCAATTAAATAAACTTGATACTGTCAAACGTCTTTATAGAAAACAGTGGACACGCCAAATTATTGAGTATTTCTTAAGATAATTATATTATTTTCCAGTGCTACAAGTGACAATAATAATGAATACATTTTTTGTTTTGATCACCCCATGCGTGGAAAATGTTTACAATTTTCATTGTACACGGGTAGTGGTATAGGTAGGTAGGTATATTACCCACATAATTTTATAGGTACACATCGATAGAGTGAAGCTGTTATTTTTTACATATTCCTTAGGCAACTATTTATAATTATTGAGCTTGTTTGCGTCAATCTGTGTAGGTAGGGCGGTGGTAGTAACCTGCCCTGAAATCAGCAGTAGAAAGATGCGTAGGGTCAAGGCGGCAACAGTGGCTCACTTTTTTTTAAACAGCTCGTTCTTGATTTGTAGTAGTGTTAGGAAGTTACAAATGGGACGTATACATAGTTCAACTAATCTATTTTATAATTTTTCTTGTGTTTTGTCCAACCGATAACTAAAAAAGAACATAGAAGGCATTTAAAACAAAAAGACATTCTGAGCCACTGTGTACCGGGGGTCGGGTACAGTGAATATACCTGTAGTTCACAGTGAATCGGGTAGGTACACAGTGAATCTTCAAATATAAATCTAAAATAAAATGCAGTTTGTAATTTCTTATTTAGTTTAATTAGTCATTTGTTTTACAAGACAGTAATAATTGAACTTAAAATATAAGAAGGAACTTAGTACCATATAGATAATTACACTCTTTTCAACTATAACAATAATCAACTGTTATTTAACATAAATACACTTCTTCGGTTTGGAAAAATATAAACTTAACATAAAATAAGCATTTTTTTTCAGTCTTAAAATTATAAATGAACTGAGGTAAGTAATTTGACTTTTTAAGAATCTTTAGAATAGAATAGAATAGAATACTTTATTTTCCAGAATACGGTACAAACATAGTTAAAACATTATTCAAAATCCAGCATATTCTGCCATTTTAGAACCTAAATATTACTAAAAATACTACTAGTTACTGAGAACATACAATTTAGATGCTCTACCGGACAAACGTACGAATATTTGCAATTCTAACAATATTACATACATACGGGACAAACTTATAACCTTGTTTTAAGAAAGTTAGTTAATAATAACAAATAAATTTAAGATTAATTTATATTTCAAATCTGAAGTATATTTCAATACAGTACACAGTAGATCTGATCCACTGTGTACTCAAGCGGTCTGATCCACCTAGTACTTGACCACCATTTTGAATTAATGACACACCACATGCCACGCTATCGCTTGTTGAGAGATGCATTACGCGTCAAAGCAATCTCATTTATACATAGTTTTGACTAGAAACATAGTTTATCGATACAACAACACTGTAGGGAGTAAAAACAAAGTATTTCTTACCTTAAATCTCAATTTTTCACTAGTAAAAACGTATAATCACTCACAACACGCCATAAGGTTGCTGCAGTCGCAACTCGACTGGATATTACTCGTTCGTATCCCAAGAGCTTCCGAGGAGTGAGGGAGATGGATAGTTATCTCTTTTACTTTCGCACTAAAGGCGCCCGCGCCACTGTTCCCGCTATAGCCACTGTTACCGCCTTAACCCTACCTATCTCCATAGTTATTTTGAGATTTTCAACTGATGAGCTCAGCGAAGGAGTTTCAAAAATCGCACTCCAGCACTGGTAGCATGCACACCCGCGATAGCCGTGATACGGCTTTATCACGTCTTTTATCTCGTTGGTTCGCGCGCAAAAGAACGAGATAAAAGACGTGATAAAGTCGTATCACGGCTATCGCGGGTGTGCATGCTACCAGAAGCCGTAGCATGCTACACGTGATACGGCTGTATCACGTCTTTTATCTCGTTCGTTCGCGCGCAACTAGAAAGAGAGCGAAGGTGTGATAGCGCTGTATCACGGTGGCATGCTACCCATACAGTGTTGGTGTCCATATAACTGCAATCCTAAACGACCTAATTAAATTATGGGAGAACTGATAAATTTCTTCACAATTTCGGCATTGATCAAAAAACTTTTAGTGGGCAATGTTGTTTTATAAAAGAATTTTTATGCCCCGTAGTTCTGTAGGTATACCTAACGGTACAGGAACTTTTGTACTGTACCTTTATACAACGTGTTAATGAATTAACGCAAAACTAGAAAGTAGTTTGTTTAGAATAGAGAGCAGAATCGAATTATCATGGTTTCAACATAGGTAATTTTTTTCAAAATATTAAATAATTTTTTTTGTATAATTTTAAATTTTCTGAACCCGATGTCAACCCACCCCAAGGGCACACTTATCCTACTTACTACAAAAACAAGATTATTAAAATGTATCCATGAGTACGTTAGTGCTTTTATTCATTGCTGAAATGACAACAAAACATTTTTGCCTCAAAACTTAAAATGCGAATAACTTTAAATTTTAAGTATCAAAATAATGAGATTATTGTTTCAATCTAATTATTTTGTTATAAATCAGTTGGGGTGTATGAGGTTTTGCGCTAATTCATTAACACGTTGTATACAGAACTCTTCCTGCCAGGAAGAGTCTCAAGGTTAAGGCACGATGGGGCTGACTGACATAACCTCTGGGTTAAAAGCCCCCATATAAAAAAACGCCTTTGATCCGCGTGGATTACCGACTACCCGGTTGGTGTAATGGTTGCCAGAGGGTTGCCAACCGTCCCGCGAGAGGCGGGACGTCCCGTTTCTGGACCCATAGAGGATGCGTCCCGCAAAAGATGTGTGCGGGACGCCTATTGTTCCGTTTTCTGGTTAACCTTTCTGGCAGCAGTAGTTGTGATTGCCACGCCGGACTGCCAAACCAGAGTTCGAATCCCTGTTCGGTCATGGATGTTATATGTTTGTGCCGTTCTTGTACGATTCCCATAACAAAAAACCTAAGGCTTACCTTGGGATCATTACAATGTATGTGCCTGTGAGCGCTATTTATTTATTTAGTATAGATGTAGATTTTCAAAAAATCCTTTCATTGTGCACCCCTACATCCTCTGTAGAACATATTTCCAAACATTGTTTCTATCTTCAAGAGAATCTTCAACGAAGAGCAGTGTGACAGTCAGTCAGTCGCGGTGCGGTGTGACAGTCAGTAAGTCGCGGTTGTATGTCAGCCAGTCACAGAACGGTAGATAAAGAACAAAAACAAATAATTTAAGTATTTATTTAAATCTACAATATTTAACTAATACATTAACAACAATTTTTTTTTCATTTTAAGTACTTGCATAGTTGAAAGTTCTACAAAATATAATTTGAATCTTGATGCATAAAATCGATTTGGCCATTTTGTTTAAACGAACATATGTAGAGCTTACAGCTTACTGAGCAGCGGCATCTCAAACACTGCAACCAAACACATTAGAATTATTAGGGATCCGACCGTCCAGTGCTGCCCTCAATCGTTTCCTTCTTTTGATGTGAAACATCTATTGGCGCGCCTTAGCAGTAAGGTCCGCCACACACATACAATTGCAATCCGGAATCCTGAATCAGGGTTTCGGAATTGCGAAGCTGTCAAATACTATACAAAATCACAATCCTGATTCGGAATTCCGGATTGCAATTCCGTATAAAGTCAAAATTACTATGGAGATTATGCATCTTTCTACTGCCGATTCGCTCGTATGATGTTAAAAAATCGCCCTCCAGGAGTGCGATTTTTTAATCTCATTCGCTGAGTTCAGCAGTTGAAAATGTCAAAATTACTGTGGAGATATGCATCTTTCTACTGCTAATTTGACTTTCAAAAATCGCACTCCTGAAGTACCTATGATTTTTGAAAGTCAAATCAGCAGTAGAAAGATGCGTATCTCCATAGTAATTAATAGATACTCTTTCTTATACTGTGGTAATTATGACATTTTCAACTGCTGAACTCAGCGAATGAGATGCATAAATCGCACTCCAGCTCTGAACAGGCATGCTTGGTTATTTTGGAAATGTTGTATAGGTATCTGTTAAGAGTCCTTTTATCGTTGAGTGTCGCCCTTATCACAATATTATTAATGAATCTAATCAAGAAAACTTTAAAAAGTTCTTCTCCAACTTACTACAAAAACCTTAAAGCAATTTTTATACAATTATACCTACTTTTATAGGTTTTTTAGGTTACGCACTCGAAATACTTTAGGGATTCATTTACTCACGACATCACTCGAGAACGGCTGGACCGATTGCGATGAAACTTTGGTGGGTTGTTGTTCATGTGCCAGGGAAGGTTTATAAACAAAAAAACGGCCACGTGTGTGTCGGGTAAAACTGATTCTGAGGCGGTAAGAAGTTCGCCGGGTCAGCTAGTAGTATATAAAAATACATAGTTTTTAGGCTTTTTTAGTAAGTTTAGGTAGGAGTAGCATTTTTTCATTTTGGGTTTTCATTATTTGTGATGAGAGCGCAACTAAACGGAAAAAGGACTCGTATGAAATTCAAAAAGAGCGACTGAGGGCAGTACTGGACTTATCGTGGCAAGCAATGCGAACCGCGCGAACAACACGCGAAATACTAGACAACCGTTCGCGGGAAAACTTGCAACGTAACTCCGTTTTGTGTCAGTTAAATTGACGAGATAGAAAAGGCAGCGCGGTATTGTTTTAATTGTTAGTACTACTATTGTTAGTATTTACTCTGTGTAACATTAATAACACTATCTTTCAATTTCTTTTTATCCTCTTGGCGATGGTTCAGGCGATAGTTCAGGCGATGGTTCAGGTGATGGGTTGGGTGATGGTTCAGGTGATGGTTCAGGCGATGGTTCAGGTGATGGTTCAGGCGATGGTTCAGGTGATGGGTTGGGCGATGGTTCAGGTGATGGATTGGGCGATGGTTCAGGTGATGGGTTGGGCGATGGATCAGGTGATGGATTGGGCGATGGTTCAGGTGATGGGTTGGGCGATGGATCAGGTGATGGGTTGGGCGATGGTTCGGGTGATGGGTTGGGCGATGGTTCAGGTGATGGGTTGGGCGATGGTTCAGGTGATGGGTTAGGTGATGGTTCAGGTGATGGGTTGGGCGATGGTTCGGGTGATGGGTTGGGCGATGGTTCAGGTGATGGGTTGGGCGATGGTTCGGGTGATGGGTTGGGCGATGGTTCAGGTGATGGGTTGGGCGATGGTTCAGGTGATGGGTTAGGTGATGGTTCAGGTGATGGGTTGGGCGATGGTTCGGGTGATGGGTTGGGCGATGGTTCAGGTGATGGGTTGGGCGATGGTTCAGGTGATGGGTTGGGCGATGGTTCAGGTGATGGGTTGGGCGATGGTTCAGGGGATGGGTTGGGCGATGGTTCAGGTGATGGGTTGGGCGATGGTTCAGGTGATGGGTTGGGCGATGGTTCAGGGGATGGGTTGGGCGATGGTTCAGGTGATGGGTTGGGCGATGGTTCAGGGGATGGGTTGGGCGATGGTTCAGGTGATGGGTTGGGCGATGGTTCAGGTGACGGATCGGGTGATGGGTCGGGTAAAGGCTCAGGCAAAGGTGATGCACTCACTGTAAAGGTTAATAGTAATTATTTAACATTGCTGTAAATGTTTGACTCCTTAAAAATACAATCAAAATACATAAATTCATGACCACCGTATTATGGCAGCAAACATAGAGCTCTATATTTATAACCATAAGATCTACATTGTATCCACCTATGTTTACGAATAAATATAATTTCAATTTCAATTCCTTTTTCACAAAACATGTATCTTTTTGGATTCGAAAACAAAAACTTCTCGTTTGGTCCAGTTTCCATTATGGGCCTGTTGCCTGTAGCCTGTTGGCTAGACGAGGTGCAAGATTCCTCTAAAGAAAAGGAAAGACATTCCGCCAGCCTTAGGTCAGGGAAGTGATGCCTGGAGACCGCCGATCAGCCGGGTTCAACAGTTGTTGGTCGGACCTTGTATTAATTATATCGAAATTATCCAATCTATGTGAGAACTTCAATAACTGCTAACATTACAAATGACCACACCAGTAATGTGTATGTTTCTAAATAATGATGCAGAACCGGAAGAACAGTTGGAAAACAATATCGATTTGAATCGGGTAGTTGAAGATCTACCTACACCCTACCTATCGTACACAATGGCCTCGATTCGGACTGTGCTACGACTTAACTTAACTAAATTCCTGTCACTTTCTAAAATAAGATTAAGAAAAGAGACAGAAAACCAACAGCTGACTTTAGTGCTGTCAAAGTGACGTTAAACGCCTAAAAACGACTTAAATAAGATGGCGTACATTATGATGGCATCTTATGTTGCGCATTTAACGTCACTTTGACAGCACTAAAGTCAGCTGTTGGTTTTCTGTCTCTTTTCTTAATCTTATTTAAGAAAGTGACAGGAATAAATTTAGTTAAGTCTTGGCACAGTCCGAATCGAGGCCAATATCACCCAATTTGGTAGGTATAGAGTTTGAGAAACAGTATACCTACAGATGTTTTTAGTATGGTGATCATAATTTTAGTATAAGATTGATAATGATAACAAAGTAAACATGTTTAATTTACCTTCATTCTCGACAAACAGCGATAGCGCCTGGAACAATATGAAGATAATGTTTTATTAAACACGAATTAGTAAAACAGGCTTCGAAGATCGCTACTGGCTATGTGCACGACACTAGCGCCACACTAGCGAGGCGTACTGCCAGAACTTTTTCGAAGTCTGTGTTTAATCGAGGATTCTGCCAAAACTACTGGACAGATTTTGATAAAACTTTTGTATTTAAAAGCTTATTATTAGTCTTAAAAGCTAGCTTATATTTTATCCCGGTACGATGACGGGAGCGGATGCGGACGAAGCCACGGACGAAATCTAATTTGTATCGGAATTCCCATTCAAACTTTCACATCAGTTTTAACACCTTTGGGGGTTGAAATACGACAAATCTTTTTTAAGTGAGCATCTAGATACCAATCGAAACTTCCATGCCAAATTTTAAGTTTGTAGTCTAGACAGTTTTGAAGATTTCGTGTTAAGTTAATGTGTGGATTTGCATAAATTCAAGCATTATTTTCACAGCTTGTCCTGCAAAAGTACAAATTTCTGCCACTGCGTGCGCTGCGATCGACTTGACAGTTCCCAACACCCAATTCGCACATAGCCAATAGGTAGGAATAAAGTGTTAATTGAATAAGCGCAAAACCTCATACAACCCAACTGATTTATAAAAAAATAATTAGATTTAAACAATAATTTAATTATTTTGATAATTAAAATTTAAAGTTATTCGCATTTTAAGTATTGAAGGCAAAAATGATTTGTATCATTTCAGCAATGAATGAAAGCGCTAACGAACTCATGGATAAATTTTAAGAATCTTGTTTTGGGAGTAAGTAGGGTGAATGTGCCCGTACGGTGGGTTGGGTTGACATCGGGTTCAGTAAATTTTTTTACAAATTATTTTTTAATATTTGGAAAAAAAATTCCTATGTTGAAACCATGATAATTCTATTCTCCTCTCGATTCTAAACAAACTACTTTCTAGTTTTGCGTTAATTCATTAACACGTTGTACTGACCTTTAAACATCAGTAACTCCTAAACCGACTGGAGCTATGCAGGCAGACCTGGTCCATCCCCATCACAGAGATGCTCTACACCCCATAAACACTGAATCAGCCTTGCTGCTGATGGTTGCAAATAGTACACTTATCTCTTATACTATAGGGTCCTTCTTAATATGCTGACACTTTTAAAAACTAATGATCAGACCGTCGAACAGAACAACTTTCTCTATGGCACCAACATCGATATCGCGAAAAAAATCTGCTGTTCCATACAAAAGTGCCAACCTACCTATTCGAGCCAAATGTATGGGACAGCTGTTTTTTTTCGTGATTTTGATGTTGGACCTATTTTGAAAGTTGTTCAGTTTGATGGTCTGATCATCCTCTTAAAAAGTTGGACCCTGTATGTGCTTCAAAGAACCGAAGTTTAATTCCATTTTTGGGGGTTATCAATTCGATACGTAAGTACGTATGTAATATTATAGGAATTACAAAATATTAATATTATTTGATAATATTAGTAATCTACTAAGGCTTCCAACACATAGGTGTAGGTATGTAGGTACTTATGTTTGTATGTATGTCTGTCCACACATTTCTCAGAAATTATTAATCAGATTGTGACCATTCTTTTTTTATTGTCTTACATTTACTCCAACTTAGGGAACAGTGCAAGTTTCATCAAAATCGGTTCAGTAGTTTCAGAAATTGGACTACTAATACGCGCAAGTGTGACGGCCTGGTATGTATGTGTATATACGCGATAACTTCGGCATTTCTTGATCGATTTGGATGATTCTTTTTAGTTGTGAAGGATTTGTCTCCGAGATGATTCCATTTTAATTTGGTGAAGATCTGATGATGCGCTTCGGAGCTACACAATAGAACTCCTCAAAAGTTGACAGCAAATAATCGGCGATTGAAACAATTGCTTTGTATCGATGTAAGTACCCTTTCCGTGTATAACTGATATTTGAGTCGAACTAACTATTTCAACACAAAAAAAATTCAAATAAACAAAATTTTACGAAAAAATAAAAATAATATTGCAGCTGATGAATTTTTCTTTCGCTTCTAATATTGAACATTAATTTGTTTTATTGGATTCGTTGTCAAGCCCAGCAAATAAACTAATGCAAGCCCTGTCGCGAATCGTACCGGCTTGACAGCGACTTCGATAAAACAATAATGTTCTTAATGCGAACGAAAAAGTCATCAGCTGCAATATTATTTTTAACTTTTTTAGTTTTTTTGAAGGCGGTTTTAATCGTACCGGCTTGACAGCGACTTCGATAAAACAATAATGTTCTTAATGCGAACGAAAAAGTCGTCAGCTGCAATATTATTTTTAACTTTTTAGTTTTTTTGAAGGCGGTTTTAATTTTTTGTAATTTTTTTTATTTTATACTTATTAGTAATTAACTAGGTAGGTAGGTACCTAATCAAATATCTCTGCCAATTATATTAGCACACAGGAAGCTGGCATAGGATATCCACTGTGACCCCTAGGCTGCCTGCACCTTAATTAATAAAGTCGCATCGGTTATTTAAGTTACCATTGACATAATATACCTACAGGGTAAACAGTTCCATTACTTTAAGAGATGATTGTATCCATGATTACTGAACCACTTTCCCGAATAAGAAACCTACCTAAATAGGAAATTCGCAAAAAAAAAATAACTTTTCATTACTAAACGTTCGATCACTTTAGTATGTGTAGGTACCTATGGGATGTACAATTTTTTTTTTTCGAATTTCCTATAGGCTTCTTAGGGAAAGTTGTTCAGTATTATGGGTACAATTACCTACCCCTTAAAGTAATGCAACTGTTAACAAGGAGTATTACAAATGAAAACTCACCAAGAAAGCAACGACCAATGCAATTAGCAACTTAGAGCCAATCATATTGTTCTCAGACGAACGGTAGGTAATGAAAAATAAACGTAATATTGTCAGACGTGTTTATATAGAAAACAGCGGACACGCCAAATTATTAAGTATTTCTAAAAATATATTATTGTCAAAGGCCGTAAGTGCACTACAAAAATAATATATATCATTTGGCGTTTCAACATTTTTGTTTTATACCTCATGCGTGGAAAATGTTTTCAATTTGGTAATTAGAATTTTCTTCACTATTCACTTGTGATGCTAATTATACCCACTGGCTTAAAAATAAGTAATTTAATAAAAACCCGTCAAGTGCGAGTCAGGCTTTTTTAAGGCTTTTTTGTTAATTGCTAATTATAATCTCAAGCTTCAATATTTTTTTTTTAAATGTCGGGTTTATTCACTTTCCCCTTTTGTTGTAACGTTGAGAACCCCCTTAATTTTTAACTTTTTGACAATTTTATTATTTGTTAACAAATCTGCCGTAATAAAATAACGCATAATCTGAGAAAATTTCAACTATCTAGCAATAGCTAACCGTAATAACGGTTCAAAAGTTACAGCCCTAAATAGGTAGGACAGACGGACGGACGGACAGACGGACAGACGGACGGACGGACAGACGGACAGACGGACGGACGGACGGACAACGTAGGCTTAGTAATGGGGTCCCGTTTTCACCCTTTGGGTACGGAACCCTAAAAAGGAGATCACTACCTTAATGCTGTCCTTATAGACGTAATAAGTGGTTTAAGAGATGAGAGGAATTTTGGTAACCATCAACTGCAAGGCTGATTCAGTATTCATAAGGAGTAGAGTATCTCTGTGATGGGGTTGAACCAGGTCTACCTGTATAACTCCAGTCGATTTAGGAGTTACAGCCGTTCAAAGGTCTGTATCAAATGAACGATCAGATGCATGGCTGATTATAGGATATTATTGTAATATGCACTGACTGCACTGTAGCTCTGTTGACGGCTAGCATGCCACAAAGCGTTTAAACGAGAAAAACGTCATGCGCGCTCTATCTGGCATACGTAAAATAATAAAGATGGAGGCACATCTCGATTTTTATCGTTATCTCGAGGATGGCATGCTAGAGGGGCTGGCTCTGTGAACAGTGGAAAAACTGGCATGTTCTGTCAGCCGGTTTAGGAAATACAGCCATTCAAAGTTCCGACCTTTGAACGGCCGTATCTTCTACCGACTGATAGAACATGTCAGTTTTTGTACTGTTCGCATAGCTACAGTGCATATTACAATAATAGTTACCTGCATATTCACTTTTAACAACCATACCAGACCTTTGAACGGCTGTATCTCCTAAACCGACTGGAGTTATGCAAGCAGACCTGGTCCATCCCTATCACAGAGATGCTCTACACCCTATGAATACTGAATCAGCCTTGCAGCTGATGGTTACCAAATTTTCCTTATCTCTTAGACTATAATCACTTTTTTGTAATCTCACACTTGGCCGGTTTTTTTAGTATTTGTTGTTATTCTGTAGATTTTGCTCTATAATCACACTAAGTTTGACGCTTGTATGTATTACCGTTTTTACGACAGAGCTTGAAGAAAAAACGTTGATAAAAACTAGTTTCTTGTTGAGAACCCCCCTTAATTTTTAACTTTTTGTCATTTTTATTATTTGTTAACAAATCCGCCGTAATAACGCATAATCTGAGAAAATTTCAACTATCTAGCTATTACGGTTCAAAAGTTACAGCCCTAAATAGGTAGGACAGACGGACGGACGGACGGACGGACGGACGGACGGACGGACGGACGTACGGACGGACGGACAACATAGGTTTAGCTAATAATAGGGTCCCGTTTTCACCCTTTGGGTACGGAACCCTAAAAATCAGCTATGAAAGTCACAGTCCTTTTCCTTTACCAATGCAAGTCTAAGAAAAACAATGCGTAAGTTGATACAGAATTTATTTAAAATTTTAACAAAGGATGATATTAATCTTGATCCATAAATCCGTTTAAACATTTTGTTTCAAAGAACATATTCTAGCCCTTTTTCATTAACATCTCAAAATCTGAAACAAAAAAAAACATATTAATTATAGAGATAATCCGACATCTTACCGTCCAGGAGTGCGATTTTTGAATCTCATTCGCTGAGTTCAGCAGTTTAAAATGTCAAAATTACTGTGGAGATACGCATCTTTCTACTGCTGATTTGACTTTCAAAAATCACACTCCTGAAGTATGATTTTTGAAAGTCAAATCAGCAGTAGAAAGATGCGTATCTCCACAGTAATTTTGACATTTTAAACTGCTGAACTCAGCGAATGAGATTCAAAAATCGCACTCTTATTAATATTAGGCGATTATCACACTGCACCGCGCCCCGTCGCGTAGCGCGGGGCCGCAGATTTTAACATTGTATGCAAGTATTTCAATTTATATAGAAAACACGCCTAGGACAACACACTGCCGACGCGTCAATGCGCGGGAAGGCGACTATGCCGCTCCGCGCACCGCGGCGGGACGCGTCGCTAGTGTGATAATCGCCTTATGTGACCTATGTGACATGCTTAGTTTTTTGGAAATGTTTTTTGTTAAGAAATAAAAAATAAACGATTGAGGGCAGCATTGGACGGCCGGAGCCAAGAAGTTTGGATGGTTTAGTTCAGACTATTGTCTAGGTATACGAGAGCAGGTATAAGTACACTATAGCCGAAACCTACAGCTGCATGAAACGCAGTTTCAGTGCATCATCATCATCTCAGCCGATAAACGTTCACTGCTGGACATTCCAAAGAATCGCCACAAAGACCGGTCCCGAGCCCTCATCAAACGAGTGCCCGCTACCTTCACCAGGTCGTCGGTCCACCTTGAGGGTAGCCTACCCACGCAGCCCCTTCCGGTAGGTACGCGGTCGCCACTCGAGAACTCTTCAGCCCAATCGGCCATCTGTTCTGCGAGAAATGTGTCCAGCTTCGGACTATACAGGGTGTAACAAAACACCCTAGTAATACTTAAGGGGGTGCTTCAGACCATCAAACTGAACAACTTTCACTATGGAGCCAACAACGAGAAAAAATAAAAAAAATCTGCTGCCCCATACATTTTAGTCGAGTCAGTACTGCAGTTTTGTATCGGACAGCAGATTTTTTTTTTCTCGATTTTGGCTCCATAGTGAAAGTTGTTCAGTTTACCGCCTTACCAGCACCCCCTTAAGTATTACTAGGGTGTTTTGTTACACCCTGTACAGGGTCCAACTTAATATGCTAACACTTTTTTAACCGACTTCAAAAAAGGAGGAGGTTTCTCAGTTCGACCGTATATATATATATTTTTTTTTATGTGTGTTCGCGGATAACTTCGTCGTTTATGAACCGATTTTGATGATTCTTTTTTTGTTGGAAAGAAGATGTTCCGAGGGTGGTACCATGATAAGGAATCCAGGATCTGATGATGGTATCCCAGAGAAATCGAGGGGAACCTTCGAAAATTGTAGTGCCGACTAGTGCGTTTGTTAATTTAAAGCACTCCTATTAAATCGAACTAATGAATTCACCACTAAAAATTGTGAAATAAACAAAATTTTAACAAAAAATTAAAACCGCCTTCAAAAAAACTAAAAAGTTAAAAAATAATATTGCAGCCTATGACTTTTTCGTTCGCATCATAAGAACATTAATTTGTTTTATAGAAGTCGGTGTCAAGCCAAGCCAAAAAATGCAAGCCCTGTCGCGAATCGTACCGGCTTGACAGCGACTTCAATAAAACAAATTAATGTTCTTATGATGCGAACGAAAAAGTCATAGGCTGCAATATTATTTTTTAACTTTTTAGTTTTTTTTAAGGGGATGGTCAGACCATCAAACTGAACAACTTTCTCTATGGGACCAACATCTCAATCATCATCTCATCAAAAAAAAATCAGCTGTCCCATATATTTGACTCGAGTAGGTTTGCAGTTTTGTATTGACGAGCTGATTTTTTTTTCGCGAGTTCGATGTTGATGCCATAGAGAAAGTTGTTCAGTTTGACGGTCTGATCATCCCCTTAAAAAAGTGTCAGCATATTAAGAAGGACCCTGTATGCATCGGTTACTCTCTACTCTGGTTCTTTTGCGGATCTCTTCGTTACTGTACTGCATCGATCCCGAAGGCAAAGACAAGATTAATAATAAGTTACTTGCTTACACTCTTTCTTTTTATCTTCTTTCTTAATCTTTTCAGGCTTCTTGTAGTAATACTTGCCGCCGCCGCCGCCGCATGGTTCAGGGGATGGGTCGGGGTCGGGGGATGCCGCGGGCAAAGGTGTTGCACTCACTGAAAAGGTAGGTAGCATCTTATTACGTTGTAGGTACTGCACAAATTTCACCCGGCCAATCGTATCAATGTAACCCTGAATCATGCCTTCCACTCCTACCAAACATACCTAACCAAATAAAAATCTTATCACAAAATATTCGTAGCATAAACAAAAACATGTCACAACTTGAAGTATTGATTGCAAGGCTAGGGTTCCACAGTGATGTTTATGTCCTAACTGAATGCTGGAATAACAAAACTAAATATTTTCCTAAACTTTTAAATTACACTTTGTCCTATACAAAGAACAATACTAACCAAAACGACGGAGTTGTGGTCTATGTGAGGAAGGGTTTAAATTTTTTGGTCGACGAACAATCTATTCAATACGGAACCTGTCTTTCCATAAGGTTTGGTACACACACGGTGGTAATTGGTGTTTATCGCTCCCCTGCTAAAAATGACACGGCCTCAATACAAAATTTCCTACATTCATTAAATACAATTCTTAGTAAGTTCAGTTCACTCAAAAACATTTTACTGGTGGGAGACCTTAATATAGATATTAAATCGGAAAAGCCCGATAGTAAACACCGTGAATATTTAGACCTTTTAGCATTTCACGGGCTTTTACCGAGCCACACGTTTTATACAAGGGAAAATAGTTGTCTCGACCATTCCATGGTCAAATCTGCCATACCTGTTGTCACAGCAGTTATGGACTCACCCATAACAGACCACGCGGCAGTTCTAACAGCACTCCAAACGGGTGATAGAACGAAATCGGAAAGCAATCGCTCAGTACATAGAGTAGACCTGGATGCACTCGTCACAGCCATGAATAAAGCTAACTTTGACTGTATCCTGGAATCAAATGATCCAGACTGGGCTTCAGAACAACTAGTAAATACAATCTCCAAGTCTATCAAAAATAATACCATAACCACAAAAATTCCCAAACGGCAAGAAATTCTAAAACCCTGGATCACTTCAGGACTACTTAAATCTATGAGGAAACGAGACAAACTACATCTACTAACTAGAAAATACCCGTATGACCTAGAACTTAAACTACGCTACAAAAAATACAAAAATTGCTGTAACAACCTTCTGAAACGTCTAAAGCTAGCCCACGAAAAATCTGAAATCGAAAATAATAGTAACAATACAAAGAAAACATGGAAAACAATCAAAACGATAACAAACATGGATACAGAAAAAGATGTACCAACAGACTTACTAAAACTAAACGAAAACCCCATAGCTTCCGTAAATCTCGTAAATGATTTTTTTGCAAACGTAGGTAAGAAGTTAGCTGAGGAAGTGCAAATTCCTAACGAAAACCTTTATAACACTAACCTACCCGTTCACTATCGCTGCAATTCGATGGTAATGCGCAGAACAGACAACTGTGAAGTTCGAACACTAATCATGAACCTAAAAAATGACTGTGCCGTGGGCTGGGACGGGATATCTTCCAAAATCTTAAAATTAATCTCACACATAATAACCCCCCCTCTTACACACATATTTAACCTCTGCTTAGACACTGGCAAGTTCCCAATAGTATTTAAAAAAGCCATAATTCACCCAATATACAAAGCCGGTAGCAGAGACTGTGTCAGCAACTACCGACCTATTTCGGTACTTTCGGCACTCTCGAAAGTACTGGAAAAAATCATAAATAGGAGACTGCTAGCCTATTTGGATGGGGACGAAACCCTACTTTCACCTAACCAATTTGGCTTCAGACGTGGAAAATCCACGACAGATGCAGTTTCTGCCCTAACCAATGCGGTTGCTAGTCACCTTGACATAAAAAACAAGTGCCTTGGCATCTTCATAGACCTAGCCAAGGCATTTGACACAGTCTCTGTACCGACACTCCTACACAAGATGGAAAAGCTTGGCATACGTGGTGTGGTGCTAGAGCTATTCAGGGATTACCTGCAAAACAGGACACAAAGAGTCAAGATAGGTGACCATATAAGCTCGGATGCTACTATTACGTTCGGAGTTCCTCAGGGAAGTGTTCTGGTTCCTAGCCTCTTCTTAATCTACATCAATGAGTTATGTAACTTAGAACTTGATAGCGGGAAAGTATTTACATTCGCCGATGACACTGCATTGATTTTCCATGGTCATAGCTGGGAAGAGGCTAGGGCCAAGAGTGAAAAGGGCCTAAAAGTGGTTATGAACTGGTTGAATATAAACCTTCTAACCATAAATGTGTCCAAAACAAAATACATTACCTTCGGAATTGCTAAAAATACGCTGCCTGATCTTAGTACCTACAAAATAAAAGCTCACACGTGTAACCAAGGGAATGGGGACCCCTGCCAGTGTAAACTTCTAGAAAATATTAAAACTATTAAATACCTCGGTGTCATACTTGATGAACGGCTCTCGTGGAAACCCCACATAGATAACTTAAGCGGGAGGGTAAGACGTCTTATGTTTATCTTCAGGAAACTACGACACATTTCTAGTCTCCCCCTACTAAAAATGGTTTACTTCGCACTTGCCCAATCAGTCATTTCGTACTGTATTCCAGTATGGGGTGGCGCTTGTAAAACCCACTTATTACAAATCGAAGTAGCCCAGAGGTCACTACTAAAAGTAATGGCATCAAAGCCCTACAGGTACCCGACCACAGAGCTATATTCCTACTGTGACGTACTGACCGTTCGACAAATGTTCATTAAGGAGGTCACCATGAGACAGCATGCATCCCTAACCTATGATCCCTTAAAAGATATTCCCCGTATGAGAGGTCGAGTTTGCCCCTCTGTGTGCTATAAGACCTTCTTCATTAATAGATCCCAAATTTACCTCTATAAACTTAACAAATACAAATGTAAAAAAACAATAACAAACTGGCTCAAAACACTTACATACGATAACGCTGAACACCTTTTAACCACTGATCGGTAACATACACACAAACACACACTCACACACATACACACACCCCCCACACACACACACACTCACACACAGACACACACCCCACACACACACACACAGACACACACCCCACACACACACACACACACTCAAACATATATATATATATTCACATATAATATACCCACACAGAACACTTATACCTAGCTACTAAGCTAAACCTACTTATAAATACCATGTTAATCTTACTTATAAAAATATTATGCTAAACTTACCTGTAACGTAACAAACATGCTAACCGTAGCTCACCAAACTGTAATCCTGGGAAGGCGTTGGTATCTCTAGAACTGGCCCAGTGCCGTGTTGAGGTCCAACGAGTCACAATGTAACCATACGTGTTTTTGTGTAATAAATATATTTTTAATTTAATTTAATTTAAAAGAAAATAATTCTTACTGGACCGTGTCATTCTCCTATCAACATATTCTGCCATTTTTTGCGGGGGGCGAGGCAAAATGAAATTCGCTACTTTGGATTTTATTCCCTATAACTTTAGATTCTAATTTTGAATGTTAAAAATCATGAAAAGTAGTCTCTCGTGAACCCCAAACGTTCTAAGTTCAAAATTATAGTTTCGCAATTATAGGCTGTCTCGTTTAGTGATAAGATATAAAATTGAGTGTAGATGCACAGGATCAATTAGTCTCATACCGTGGCAGAGTTACTATTAAATTGTCTAAGGACTCATCGGACCATCACTGACTATGGATTGAATTGGATCTAATGGGAATATTTCAACATTTCATATTAATTTTATATCTTTTCATTTTTAAACTGGATAAAATTCGAGTCTAAAAATGAATTAAGTTTAAAAATTCAGTTTTTGTAGTGATGTAGTTCAGTTTGATGGTCTTTTTGTTACATCCTGTATAATGTTTCTAATTTTGATACCGATCGAATCTGGTTATTTAATTCCTGCCTCACATACAACACAACAGCTAGATACAGTAAGTTCGAGAAAATAATCTATCCAAATATTAGTATATTGAGGTTCTTAGAGTTTTTTTTTCAGTCTTCGTCAAAGCAAATATACCATCACTCACATCCACAACAGGCTTCATAAAAGAGTAGAGAGTGAGTAGAGTAGAGAGAGTAGAGTTAAAGTTATTATACATATCTACGAGTAATTCAAGATACGATTGTAAACAAGTTGACATGATTTACCTTCATTCTCGACAAACAACGATAGCGCCTGAAACAATATGAAGATAATATTTTATTTATCACGAATCAGTAAAATAGCTTCGATGAATGGCTAGTTAACTAAACTAACTCAATATGAAATGTTGTTAATACAATAAGTTTCTGCACTGCAGAAGACTCTGGAGTGCAATTCTCTAAGCGCAAACTTCGGCGAGCAGTCAATTCGTTGCGTTGTGTCAAACTTAATACGAAATCTTCGACGATCTGAAGGATGCAAGAAGGATGATACCTTAGAGAATTGCTCTCCTGTGACTGTTATTTAGCGTGATTTTAATAGGTAAGTAGGGGAAGCCCGGGCAAGATGCATAGTGTGGGTAAGACGAATACTTGATTTTATTAAAATCCTACAATATATGGCGCTACTGGATGAACTCGGATCGGTAGAACAGCAACTCAGCCACGCCATGACAGTTCAACCAAAACAATAGATGCATGCACTTGTTGTAAAAATAAAAATAAATGATTTTTGCTGTTTTGTTACGATTTTTGACAAGGTATGTGTATAGATTTTTTGTATTATGTATTAAGTGTTAACAAATTGACTTTGTTTAATCGATTGCGTGTTTTTTGAAGTTTAATTTGTGTTTGTAACTTTTCATTCATATTGATAGAAATTTTACAGTAGGCAGTTGACTTTTGAATATTAGTGCTTTGGGCATGACGGATATGGGCAAAACGGATAGCTACTATAACTGCAGATAAAAAACAAAAACATCTAAGTTGTAAGGTTCTGGCAAATCTACATGCAGAAAGACAAATATATCCAATTTGGACGGTTCTAGTAAACATAAAACAACAAAGAAGTCTAACAATAAAAATCTGAAGGATGAAACAAGTTATTTATGTTTAGTGTGCTTAGAAGTATTATATTGAACCACCTGCCAATGATTGTATAGAGTGCAACAAATGCAAGAGGTGGGCATACGAGAACTGTACCTACTTGACGAGTGCAAAGATTAGAACACCAACTGCTTTACTTATCCGTTTTACCCGGGGGGGTCGGGCAAAACGGATAATAGGAACTTTTTTTGTAATCAATATTTACCTAGAAGTTGTTTAAGTTTGAAAGTTTTTACTACCATTTTCTAAAGATGATTAACTAAAGTACAAATTCATAGTAAAAAGACTGTTGTTGATTAGAAATTTGTGTGTTTTTTTAGCCTTTTCCTTAACATATGCGTTTTGCCCGGGCTTCCCCTAAGTAAATAAAGCTGATCGGTAAATGCTCTGCTGGGTATATGTAGGTATACCTAGACAAACTTTCCCTGATTAGAAGTCTGGATCTGAGCATATTATTCTACTGCGACCGCTGGCATCGATGAGACAGCCAGCGTAACCACTTTTAAGTACCTATGTGGCTTCCCAAACTTACTACCCGTTCACGACCAGTTGGCCGTCGATGACCGTTACAAAATTTCCTCACAGGCACATTAATTGGTCCCGTCGACAAAAAATAATTTAAAAGGCAAATAAAAATTTAAAATTAAAAGCGATATTAGTGACCGGGACGGATGTGCCGTACGTGGTTGCGTTGCTAAAGGTTATAAAATTGCGTTTATTAGGGTCTCTTAGGGGTGCGGTGCGGGGAAGCGGGAAGGGAGGTAGCGGCCAACTCGAAGTGAATGACTAGTAACATCCTCAATTTCCATAAAAAGACAATTCGATAATAGGGATATTACCGGATATTATAAATGAAAACTCACCAAGAAAGCAACGACCAATGTAATTAGCAACTTAGAGCCAATCATTTTGTTCCTCCGACGAACGGTACCCAATTAATATAAACTTTATATAGATAAACGTCTTTATATAGAAAACAGAGGATACGCCAAATTATTATTTCTAAAGATTATTTTCCATTATTTTCCATTGACGTAAGTATTGCCTACAAAGTGATATGAATATCTTTTTGTTTAATTAAAAGATGTTTACAATTTTCATTGTGGAGGTAGGTACGTGGTGGTATATAGGTATGTAAGTACAATCATTGTGGAGTGAAGTTGCATATTGTACCTACAACTTTGTAGGATAAAAATGCTCCTAGTCTTATGCCGGCTCTTCATTCTCTCCGAGAACGGGCGAGACAGGCCGAGAACGAGAGTGTGGATGCCCTTCATTGTTCTCGTAGGATCGTAAGCCATAGTAATTTTCCTTGAAAGTTCTCGCCGAGCGTTCTCGGCGAGAATTCTCGGCGAGAGTGTTGTGCGGGGTTAACAATCAGTTGCTACTGGTTGAAGTTTCCTGGGATCATAATTCAGCATTGCTAATCAGTTTAGCACCCTCACACAAGGCATATGCCCACCACCATGAAGCAGGTTCGTTTCTTCGTTATTACTCCTGTAAACCAGGATGAATAGCGGCGATCACAACTCCTGCATGTCTAGTATGATTTCTCTACACGCGCGCGACTCGCCTTCGCTGCATACAAAATAACCTGTTCCCGCGCTTTTCGGAGAGCGCAAGCCGCGCTTGCCGCGACTTGTAGTATGGAAAAAAGCAGAGTCGCGCGCGTGTAGAGAAATCATGTTAGACCCTCAGTAGCGTGCCCGGGGTGCGCTCGGGACCCAAGAAGATAGTCTTGGAACCCAAGAAGATACCACATAGAAGGAATCGAAAATATATATCCCACTATTCCCACTTCCATCCATTGCAATCATTCACATGCCAGTGACCAAGAAGTAATCGAAAACATCATGTATTCAGGATGTAATGAAGTGTTCTCAAGGAGGGGGAAAATCTTAAAGGGTGATTTACGTACAAATCCGTTGGGTAACTAATAGTTCTAATTCCAATAGCAAGCAATAGAAGGATTAGAAGGTGCCACTATTTACAGGCAGGTAGGTATAGTTTATCGTGAATACGAATAGAAGCTACAGTACAGGCTCGCTAATCCATCGCTATAAGTCGAAGAAAATGAGTACGAAGAAAGCTATGAAATCGACACATATACAAAAGTTTCCACTTTAGAAGCATTGGGAGATTTAATAAAACCGGGCAAGTGCGAGTCGGGCTACTCGCGCACCGAGGGTTCCGTACAACACCACCACAGAACACAACATTATTAACTTAGAAAAAAAAACGTTTTCTGTCCGGGACCTTTAGCGCAAGACCGACTCACATTTGGCCGGTTTTTAGTATTTGTTGTTATTCTGTAGAGTTTGTTCTATAATCACACTAAGTTTGACGCTTGTATGTATTGCCATTTTTACGATAGAGCGTGAAGAAAAAACTTTGATAAAAAAAAACTAGTTTCTTGTTGAGAACCCCCCTTAATTTTTAACTTTTTGACATTTTTATTATTTGTTAACAAATCCGCCGTAATAACGCATAATCTGAGAAAATTTCAACTGTCTAGCTATTACGGTTCAAAAGTTACAGCCCTAAATAGGTAGGACAGGACAGACGGACGGACGGACGGACGGACAACGTAGGCAACGTATAGGCGTCCCGTTTTCACCCTTTGGGTACGGAACCCTAAAAACGATCTGATATGGGTTGAAGATAACAGATTTTGATAGCCATTAACATGAAGTCATGTTTCTGTGTAATAGACATAGAGACCGCGCTTTTAAAACGAAAATCAAAAGCCTACGTAACTTACCTACACTATGACCCAACCATAAATACCACCCAATATACTTCAAACAATTAATCGAATTTGCTAGAATTGTTTTTATATAAACTAAAGGTAGGTAGGTACTGGAGTTTGTATTGTATGGTATTTTTAACAGCATGAAATTGATTTTTCGCATCTGGTCTTATTATTTGTAAACGGTTGTTATTGAAAAATTGATGATGACGATGATGGATTTGTCATAGCCAATTTCGTCTACAGCGAAGACCAAAGTCGACCAAAGTCAGACATGTCAATAACCTAGTCTGAAAAAATAATTCTTTGTCGACTTTACCTATACGGGGTGTATAATTAACCTTTAAACCACATAGGTACTCTACCCATCAAACTGAACAAACGGAGCAAACCTGTCAGATCAAAAAAAATCTGCTGTTCCATACTAAACTGCAACTCGATTCAATTCAAACGTATAGGCAGTATACAGGGTGTAACAAAACACCCTAGTAATACTTAAGGGGGTGCTTTAGACCATCAAACTGAACAACTTTCACTATGAAGCCAACATCGAAATCGCGAAAAAAAACCGCTCTTTCATACAAAACTGCAGCACCGTCTCGACTCAAATGTATAGGACGGCACATTTTTTTTATTTTTTCTCGACGTTGGCTCCATAGTGAAAGTTGTTCAGATTGATGGTCTGAAGCACCCCCTTAAGTATTACTAGGGTGTTTTGTTACATCCTGTATAATGGGACAGCTTATTTTTTTTTTTGTTCTGATTGGTTTGCTCCAATATAGTAAACGTTGTTCAGTTTGATGGGCAGAGTATGTGCTTTAACGGTTAATTACACTTTTACCTTACACCCTGTATTGTTGTGCAACGCTATTTAGCTTTAGAATTACAACAATATTATCTTTTGAAGCCAACGCAGATTGAAGCATTTATAAAAACAAAAACACTCTAAGCTTCTTTGTTTTCTCAACCACCCCTTACATTAGCTTAACTAACTGCATTTTAATTTTTAACCATTCTTTACAAAACGTTACATCAGTATTGCCTCGTGTTAAGGTTGAATATTGAAGATAGATTTGTAAGTGAACAGTAAATGTAAAGTTGTAAGCCATATAGGGTGATAACGAGAAATGTCAACATAGCTAAGAATTCAACCCTGCTTAGTTCAGGATATCCGGTGTCGACAGATAGGGGACGAAATAAAAATGACGAGACACCGAGAAGGCAATGATATTGATTTATTGTGCCCTTGCGTTTGTACACATATGAGCGCTACTGTTTCAATTTATTTTATTTTAATCCCTAATAAATTGTACACACGGCGACCCATTAAGTTATACAAAGGGGAGTCACGTTGCAGGAACTGACCCGAGTACACGTCTCGCGTGGTTTCGCGCGTCGCGTTTGTGCCTGCCACGAGGCTCCACATTCTTCAATCTCTTCTTGTTCTTGTCCAAAAACAATCCCTGAGATTGGGATAGATTCTCCCATAAAATACTTGACACTGGCGGAAATGCAGTGCTAACGCACAAGCAAGAGTCCATTTAATTATAAATAAATAAAAAGTTATACAAAACCTAAGTAAGCTGGTCGCGCGACACGCTATACTCGACCTACGCGTGGCCAGCTTATTTTTGTATTTTATAGCTTAACGAGCTTTTACCCGCGACTTCGTCCACATAAATTATATACCAGATTTTAAGTCAGATGATAAGCTATCAAACAAAAAAGTTTCATCCAAATCGGTTCAGTAGTTTTTGCGTGATACTCGAACAAACAAACACCCAAACAAACAAACAAACAAACGAACAAACAAACAGACAGACAAAAAATCCAAAAATTGGTGATTTGGAATCAGGGACATCTAAAAATCATATCGTTATCTTTTTTTTTGTAAATATCTTCAATGTACAGACACACTTCTGTTACAGTTTTATAATAGTTTAGATGTGTCGTGTGTGTACAATCTACGTGTCTACAAAGCACGATACATGAATTGATTCAAAACAGGAACCGGCAAAGTCTAACTGAACTGAGCTAGTTTACCCACTAGAGCCCAGTCGGGGTTCAAAAAGATACGCCATATTACTGTCAAGTCCGAAAAGTCATTACTTTTTTTATAACTATACACCTACTTTTACATCGATGAACCTACATAGCACCTATTTAGCCAACGTTTTGTCTCGAATATTCTTATTCTACAGGGTAAAATTGATATCATTAGCATCCTTTTAAACTAAGAGTCTACCCATCAAACTGAACAACTTTTACTGTGGGAGCAAACCGATCGGAGCAAAAAAAAAATCTGCTGTTGCATACATTAGTATTTCCGAGTATTTCCGAGTACTTACAACCCGAATTCCTTTAAAGTATGAGTGAATAGGCATCTTCTGGGTTAGCTCGCTACATCTACGACCCCATCTTCGTCCTGAGGACTGGATTGAGGTCAAGAGCAAACCCATAGTTAATAAAAAAAAAAAAAAAAACATTTGAGTCGAGTAGGCGCTGCAGTTTAGTATGGGACAGCTGATTTTTTAGTTGCTCCGATCGGTTTGCTCCCATAGTAAAAGTTGTTCAGTTTGATGGGTAGACTCTTAGTTTAAAAGTATGCCAATGATATCAATTTCACCCTGTGTAGGTACTTAGGGCAGACCTTTTCTCACGTACCTATGGAAAAAATAATCAGGAAGCTTTGAAGCTTTTGTCTTAGTATTGTCTTTGGTTTCTTTACGTTTTCTAAAATGTGTACTAATCTAGTATTTATTGTATGTATTATAAAAACATTATTATAAGGTCTGTCATGCATGGTAGTGTTTAAGATAAACCTAAATTGGTTTTATTGCTCTATATTATCAACTAGCGGCCCGTCCCGGCTTCGCACGGGTGGACGTCTAATCTTTTCTAGCAATAAATATAGCCTATGTTACTCAGGGTGAATGCAGCTTTCTAATGGTGAAAGAATTTTTTAAATCGGCCCAGTACTTTTTGAGCCTATTCATTACAAACATACAAACATACAAAAATAGGTACAAATCTTTCCTCTTTATAATATTAGTGTAGATTACCTAATTATACATAATATTTCTTTTCATCAATAAATAAATACAAAAGGTATTTCGATATCAATCAACCCTGAGAAGATCACATTGGCATCGATTCGGACTGTGACACGACTTAACTTAACTAAATTTATTCCTGTCACTTTCTAAAATAAGATTAAGAAAAGAGACAGAAAACCAACAGCTGACTTTAGTGCTGTCAAAGTGCGTTACACGCCCAAAAACGCCTTAAATAAGATGGCGTACATTATGATGGCATCTTATTTTGGGCGTGTAACGTCACTTTGACAGCACTAAAGTCAGCTGTTGGTTTTCTGTCTCTTTTCTTAATCTTATTTTAGAAAGTGACAGGAATAAATTTAGTTAAGTTAAGTCGTGGCACAGTCCGAATCGGGGCCATTATGTATTAAAAAGACCCATTATTAATTAACACCCAAACGAATATGTAAAAAACAAAAGAACCATTAACCAATGAGTGTTGTTTATTATTTCGACCCCTCTGGCCTCAATTGTCGTAAACGCCACTTTTGGCCAAAATGAGTTAAAAATGCAGTTTTGTTTATTTTTTTTCGCTCTATCGATCGGTGTATTTAAACTTCTTCTAATCCCAAAAAAATGTCGGTTACTACCATTGTTTTTTTTTGTCTAAAACGAATAAAATAAATAAAAGTCAACGTAAAAGACATTTCATTTACAAAATATTTGATCCTGTGACGTAAACACCAATCGAAAAGACATAAAAGACATTTTCATTCGAAGATTACAAAATATGTCGTTTACGACCCAATCAAACCTTAATCATAATTTCATAATATGTGTCGTAAAAGCAAAAAAAAAGATTTTTCAAAATACGCTCTACGATGTAGTGACGTAAATGCCAGTGGCCGTACCTACATACCGACTCTTATCGGCTTACCTTTCAGAATTACTAACCATGTTAATCCACATTTATTTAGTAAACAAGTATTACAAGTAGTACAACAAGTACAATTATTAGTATGGCATACCTTTGAGATACTAGCACCCTTCGTCGTCGTTCGTTGTCGATTTCAAGTCAAAAAGTTACCTTTTTATTAATAAGTATAATTTAATGGAATTTGAAATATTTTGGTCTGTCAATTATCTAACAAATGCGCAAAGAAAGGAACGTTATAGCGTGTCATTTACGTCCCAAAACGAACAAATTGATAACTTAAAATGTCGTTTACGACCTGGTGTCACCTGAACAGACGTTGAATCGTGTCATTTACGTCCCAAAACGAACAAATTGTTAACTTAAAATGTCGTTTACGACCCGGTGTCACCTGAACAGACGTTGAATCGTGTCATTTACGGCTCTAAACGAACAAATTGTTAACTTAAAATGTCGTTTACGACACATATCCGTTGTACATGTAAACATGAACACGAATCATTTATTTCAATCGTCGATGATATGCTATGATTTTTGAAGAGTTCTTTTGTCTATCTCCGAAGTCCTTTACCAGATCTTCACCAAATTAAAATGGGACCACCTCTGAAGTACGACCTACCAAACAAAAAAAAAAATCAAAATCGGACTACTCTGTAAGAAGTTATCAAATCATTTATTTCAATCGTCGATGATATGCTATAGATTTTTTTACCAGATCTTCACCAAATTAAAATGGGACCACCTCTGAAGTACCTATGACCTACTAAATAAAACAAAAATTATCAAAATCGGATTAGGTACTCTGTAAAAAGTTATGCGTCGACTTACAAATACAAGTACAATACAAATTTTTTTTTTCTCACCACAAACACAAACTTAATAAAAACAATAAAAATATTAAATGAAGTACAAGAGTTTGTGAGTGGAGACTGGTGCTTGGTAAGTATGTGTACTTGCATACACATATCTGTACTTCAAGTCACCAGGTCTTCTCCCGCCAGGAGTAAGAAGTACATTTATAAAAAAGTTAAAGCTAAAGTTAATTTACAAAAAAAAGTAACAGGATATAGGAAAACCGTTGTATTGTGTAAATAAGTGTATTTATGTAACTAGTGTAGTGTATGTATGTATTTTGTATTAGCATGTTCCATAAGGTATTGAGACTTGAAAACCTCCTGCGTTTTTTGTTTTGTTTTAGTCGGTTAAAAAAACCTTTCCCAACCCCTAAAACATAACGTATTTTGATGATTTTTGATACACTTATTCTTGAGATCAAAAACTAGGTTCGTACGTTTTGATTTTTTTTAATTTTTTATATAGCAGCGAAATTGTAAGCAAAAATGTAATGTTATGTATGAAAATCTAAAATCGCTTATATTTTATTTAATATACATACATACGTACATCAAAAATATCAAAACGTACAAACCTAGTTTTCTATCTTTGGATTAATGAGCCAAAAATTATCAAAATGCGTTCTTTTCAAAGGGGAGAAAAACGTTAACGCCGCCGGCCAAGCTTAAAGACGATACGCAAGAAAGCTTATACATTTGGTTGATCTATTCGGGAGTCAGTTGCCTCAAGGTAAACCAGTCGCTGTCAAGCTGGTCTAATTTGACAGTCAGTCAGATGTGCCCTCTAGTGGGGCAAAACAGGAGGCGGATAAACTTGTGTACTATTTGGCTTGCTTTTTGTTTGATTGTCGTATCACTACACAATCTTCTTAACAATAAATTATCCATAAATTTAAAGAATTTAAACATTACCATAACGAATATTTACTACTTCCAAATGAGGCTCAAGTCTTGGACGTCCTGTTAGAAAGTGACGAAGAGGATGAAAATGCAGCTATTATTTTAATGTCATGTAAATTAATAATTACCAAAAGTTCCTTTTTTAATTTTATGCGTGATTTTTTCTTTTTCTTATCCTATGAAGGTTAAAAATGTAAATGTAGTGTATGAACATGAAACATGTGCCTACAATAAACGACGAGCTATTCACCCTTTACCTAAAATTAATTAATACCCACCTATTCTTGAACATCTTTTTTATGGAAATAGGGTATAATTGTTTTTGCTAAGTATCTGAATATAACACATTACCTTAACACATAATTACCTTAGCCCACAATAAATCAAACATAAAAATTAGTTTATTAAAATAGCCTTTTACTGCTTAATCACTGCCTGTTTGTTTATAAAAATGCTTTTACTACTTTATTATTAATCATCAATACATTTTTATACTATTTTTGGGTAGTAAACACCATTTAACAGTTTTATTTTAGGGCGTATCTCCATGCTAACTTCTTAAATCTGCTTTCTACTTCAGTGCAATATTTATGAGTTTTTGAAACATTTGAGTACGAATAATTTTATGTAAGTATCATCAATATAGCTAAAAAAGTAAAAAAGATATTAATTTTTCTTTTTTCTATTTTTGGTTTTTTGCTTCCCCTGTAAAAAGTCCTTTATGGCGTTTACGACAATTGAGGCCAGAGGGGTCGATTTGTAACATTTTACGACTGATCGTTAAACGCCAGCGCCTCTAGTTTAATGCTCCCTTCATTTCCTGAAACGTTTGAGTTGAGAACGACTTTGTACTACAACTTAATTTTGAAAGACGACAATAAAAATCAAGCCGGCCAAGTGCGAGTCGGGCTACTACTACGCGCACCGTGGGTTCCTCGGTATGACGAGACCGACTCACAAAAAATGATCTAGCAGCGATTCAAAGGAAAAAGTACCAACATTCAAGGGTCTATTAATAATAAGCTGGAGTGCGATTTTTGAATCTCATTCGCTAAGTTCAGCAGTTGAAAATGTCAAAATTACTATGGAGATACGCATCTTTCTACTGCCGATTTTATACTTCAAAAATCGCACTCCTGAAATATGATTTTTGAAAGTGAAATCAGCAGTAGAAAGATGCATATCTCCACAGTAATTTTGGCATTTTCAACTGCTGAACTCAGCAAATGAGATTCCAAAATCGCACTCCTGGTCTGATCTGCTCACATTAAGGATACAGGGTGTTAGGGTAAATAGTTGCATTACTTTAAGGGGTGATTGAACCTATAATAGGTACTGAACAACTTTCCCTAAGAAACCTATTGAAATTAGCAAATAAAACCTTCTCCTTTTTTGAAGTCAGTTAAAATTAATCGAACGTTTGTAAGAAAAGTTTTTTTTTTCTCGAATTTTCCTTTGCTCCTTCGGGAATTTTGGTCAGTATTATGAGCACAATCGACTGTTAAGAGCCTATCGAGCCTATTGTGCTGCCCTCAATCATATTCTTTTTATTTCTAAACAACCAAACGACATTTCCAAAAAACAAGAATGTCACATCGTAGTCGATTGGCTTTCAATTTATCGAAACATTACGGACTATTATATTTTATGCTTGTAGCTTTCATCGTTAAAACCGCCGAAAGTGGCCACTTGGGCAAATTGAAAATGAGCAATGACTACAATGTCACATTCTTGTTTTTTTGTAAATATTGTTTAATTGTAGAGAAATAAAAAAATTCGATTGGGGGCAGCACAATAGGCTCGGTACCTCCTGCGTACATTTTGTACTTCTCGTAGGACATAAGAAATAATAAAATCTATTGATGGTGTTTTGGTTGGTGACTAAAACACTAACAATACATTTTATTATTTCTTATGTGCTACGAGAAGTAGGTACACTGAAAAAAAATGCGAGCCAACTAAGAAGCATTTTCTCTTAATTAGCACCAAAATATTTGAAATGACGTTATTATTGTTTACTAAAAACAAAAGATGGTAGTTGTAACAACAAGCCGAATTCGTTTAACAAAGTTCTCTTAGTCAGAGAAGGCATGATGTTGACAGGCTCATATGGATTCATGATATATGATTATCATAAACAAGATCTTGGTTGAAGTAAACAAAAGCCTATGCCTAAAAATGGCGCCTTTTTACTTGGTATTACAAATATCTCGGAAAGACTCAGTCCGAACTGAGATATAAAGGCTTGAAGTGCACGTCATAGTTATATTTTCAACTTCAAGCCTTTATATCTCCATCCGGACTGAGTTTAGGGATATACATGTTAATAAGTTTTGTTTGTTACTTTATTCTGAAATAAAATATTCAAGTTTGGTTGCTGGCCGCGCCAAAAACAACGGCGAAAAATAAGGCGCCAACATTAAATACAAAACCCGCATTGTCTTTTTTTTTCAGTGTACAAATGTACGCAAGAGGTTAAAGCATTGCAACTGTCTAGCCTAACACCCTGTATACAAACAATGTATTATGTGCCATATATTACGGGTAGCTCACGACTATTTTCCCCGAGGACGTACTCAGAGGAAATTCTAAGTACATAATATTAATATAGGGAAAGATCTGGGTAAATGGCACTCGGTAGATTTAAAAAGAGTAATATGATATATTAGCCGAATCCTTGGGGATTCCATTTAAAGAGGGGGGATATTGTAGTAGTATCTGATTTCCGATAGATGGCGTTGCCAGTCTCGAACGGGGCAAAGATGCAATGTTTAGTCCGTAGGTGGATTTAAAATAAATTTTATTTATTCATCGGGGGTAGACATTTTGTGGGAAGAAAGACATAGGATTTGTGCTCCGTATCACGGGCTACACATTTAAACTCCTGTTAAATGTATTTGTGGTGTAGATATTTTGGTGATTAAGTTCATACTAAGTGTTATGGTGTACGGACATTTAGAAATGGGGTAAGTGTTTTTTTACTCTCGCGATCGCTTGAGAAGTTTCCTCTGCGCGGTTTTAACGCCCGACTACAGTGCGATCGTTTTTGTTCACAGCATAACGAAACGCCCTTTCCGACATTAGAGCTCGAACCTGGCTCCTCGTTTAACCCTTCGAGTCACTTGGGTCGAAATATAACTTTGATGGGCTGACGTCACACGCCCTGCACCTGACTGTGATCGCCTATTTCGCACTCTAACTATAAAGTCACCGTGGTCGAGCGGTCACACGGTTGGAACGACGATTGGAAGTTCCATGGTTCGATCCTGTACAGTGGAATACTTCTTTTTGTGTTTTTAATTGTTATTTTATTTTTTTTATTTTCTTGTTGACGGCATTCGTCCGAACTGTTTGTGTTTCTTGTATTTGCACTTCAAGTGGTTAATTTTAAGCAAACTATTAAATGTAAGGACAGGGTGTTGGTACCGCACCTTGTAGCCAATATTGTTTCTCTCAGTTGTACGGTAATGTGAAACAGTAATCCGATACTGCGCTGAAACTTAGATGTAATCTTGGTGTAAATTTCTATAGGTTAAGTCGTTTGAGCTAGCCGAGTAAAGTCAATACCTAAACTTGTGTCCTTTCATTTCCTACCGAACCAGCCCTTATGTCCAGGCATTCTCGATCACTACAATGGCATTATACATACACTGAAAAAAAAAATTGTTTACTTCAACCAACATCATTACTCCATATGAGCCTGTCAACATCATGACTTCTCCGACTAAGAGAACTTTGTTAAACGAATTCGGCTTGTTGTTACAACTAACCATCTTTTGTTTTTAGTAAACAATCATAACGTCATTTCAATTATTTTCGCGCATTTTATTCAGTGTACCCATTATTGAGAATATCCATATTTCACTAGCAGTACTATCCAAATTCTGTCCAGTGTATCCTTCTCAGTGGTCCCCTTTATGTAATTTTTATGCTTGAGTCGGGAAAGGGCAGGGAGGTGAATCGATGTTAATACGATTAAGGGATTTAGGGGCCCAAGATCAGAGGTCTTTCGTTATAGTTACTATAGTGTCGTATTCAGAAGTTGGATTTACTTCTTTACGCATTCCTTTGTGGATAGAATGGATGTTTTTCCATAAGTAGGGTTTCTTTTTTATTAGGGTTCCGTACCCAAAGGGTGAAAACGGGACCCTATTACTAAGCCTACCGTGCGTTGTCTGTCCGACCGTCCGTCCGTCCGTCCGTCCGTCCGTCTGTCCGTCTGTCCGTCTGTCCGTCTGTTGTAGCGTATCTGACCATGGAGTTTGGTACCTGCCTTTTCTCTAACCAGAGAAAAGATGGTATTATATTTCTCTCAACAAGGGGTCCTGGCCGCGTAGTTTTACGCTATTTATTTTTCTAGATGTCGAAAAATGAAAAAATGGTAAAAAATAATAACATGATAGGAATCTGATATCGATAATAATCTAAAAATTATGTGTATAATTTTTTTCTATTACCTATTACGGTAATTTATTTCACATTGTAAATCAGTAATCTAGAGTAGGAGTGTACTTAACCGATAAATTCAGACATGGCACCTAAACGATAGCCGAAGAGGCCTCGCAAAGATAGATTTCGTTGTGAACAGAAAGAAGGAGAAGGATTTCACATACAGATTGAAGATGTTTTCCCGTACATACCTCTCATGCGTACGAATACGGGACCCGGTAATCAACACACTGCTTCGTCTGATGGAACGCCCGGTCTACAGAAATGGAATGGCAGGTCTACAGAAATGGAATGCTTGGCCTACAGGAATGGAATGCCTTACTCCGGACCCCATAATGGTGACATTTATTAGCGGCTTTATTTTAGATTTTCTTTGGACGAAGTGTTTTTTTTATATCAATGTTATTATCATCTCTCATCATCATCCTCATCGTGTGACTGTCTAGATTAAAAAACCCTGCGACCCGTAAGCTCTCTTATTTTCTCTCTTGATTCCTAATGGAGTGTACGGGGGTTGGGATCCCTCTGGGACCCCCCGGCCCCCGTAACACGACACTGTCCGTCCGTCCGTCCGTCTGTCCTACCTATTTAGGGCTGTAACTTTTGAACCGTAATAGCTAGATAGTTGAAATTTTCTCAGATTATGCGTTATTGCGGCGGATTTGTTAACATATAATAAAAATGGCAGAAAGATAAAAATTAAGGGGGGTTTTCAACAAGAAACTAGTTTTTATCAACGTTTTTTCTTCACGCTCTATAGTAAAAACGGTAATACATACAAGCGTCAAACTTAGTGTGATTATAGAGCAAACTCTACATAATAATAAAAAATACTAAAAACCGGCCAAGTGTGAGTAGGTCTCGCGCTAAAGGTCCCGGACAAAAACGTTTTTTTTCTAAGTTAATAATGTTGTGTTCTGTGGTGGTGTGGTACGGAACCCTCGGTACGCGAGTAGCCCGACTCGCACTTGACCGGTTTTATTATGAGTTATTAGTAAATGGGGAGGAGGCTTATACCTAGCAGTGGGTGAAACAAAAGCTGATGATGATGATAGCTACCGGGGGTCTAAAATAGTGTTGGAAGAAAATAATTTCCATCTTTGAAGTTTAATGTTCTACTTGGGTAAACTACCTGCATATTCGTGTACTAAAATGATTTAATCTCATACTAAAATGCTCTTCTTCTTATCGTGTGGGCAGAGCCATGGTGTCAGAGTTTTTTCAAACCGCCTTACGGCCTCTGACGTGATTTTTATGTAACGACTAGTACCATCAGAGATAGTACGACCAACGACAACGTGCCATCCGAAGCACAGAATCTTTTTTTTTTTATAAATTAATGGACTCTTGCTTGTGCGTTAGCACTGCATTTCCGCCAGTGTCAAGTAGTTTATGGGAGAATCTATCCCAATCTCAGGGATTGTTTTTGGACAAGAACAAGAAGAGATTGAGGAATGCGGAGCCTCGTGGCAGGCGAAACCACGCGAGACGAGTGCTCAGGTCAGTTCCTGCAACGTGACTCATCATTTTTCTTTCCAGACGGAAAAACGCACAAAGTGACATATCACTAGGTGTCCCCCGTGGGAATCGAGCCTACGACCTCCGTGTCGAGAGCCCAATGCTCTTAACCATTAAAACCACGGAGGCACCAAAATGTTTACGGGTACAAAGGTTTGTCGTATCCTCCGCCTTTTCACATTGTTTCATGCTCTAGGAAGGTAGGTACGAATTATAATGTCTGGTTTAAAAAAAACTGCGTCTCCATTCCTTTTCTTTCTTTTTAACCGACTTCAAAAAAGGAGGAGGTTTCTCAGTTCGACCGTATATATTTTTTTTTTTTTTTTAATGTGTGTTCGCGGATAACTTCGTCGTTTATGAACCGATTTTGATGATTCTTTTTTTGTTGGAAAGGAGATGTCCCGAGGGTGGTACCATGATAAGGAAACCAGGATCTGATGATGGCATCCCAGAGAAATCGAGGGGAACCTTCGAAAATTGTACTGCTGACTAGTGCGTTTTTTAATTTAAAGCACTCCTATTAAATCGAACTAATGAATTCACCACTGAAAATTGTGAAATAAACAAAATTTTAACAAAAAATTAAAACCGCCTTCAAAAAAACTAAAAAGTGAAAAAATAATATTGCAGCCTATGACTTTTTCGTTCGCATCATAAGAACATTAATTTGTTTTATAGAAGTCGGTGTCAAGCCAAGCCAAAAAATGCAAGCCATGTCGCGAATCGTACCGGCTTGACAGCGAAAACAAATTAATGTTCTTATGATGCGAACGAAAAAGTCATAGGCTGCAATATTATTTTTTCACTTTTTAGTTTTTTTGAAGGCGGTTTTATACATTCAATGCTGATACCTACCTACACCTACATCCCTTAATAAACGTCTTGTCAGCAAGGATCAAGGGTGTAGGTAAAAAAAAATATAACACCGGGAAAATCGGAAAGAGAGAAGGAATATTGAATTCAGATCCCGGTAAGCAATCCTATTTAATGGTAATTGTTCAGTCACGTCGACAAAATCTTTGAATAAAGTTACTCAGTTCGGTTCCCCATTGAATTAGTTAGGATGTGGCTTTTCTTCAGTTGTAAACTTTTAACTCCTCTGAGGTTTGAATAGGCAAGAGCCTAATTATATAATAACACACAGTATAAGAAGGTAAAATCATTTAAAACCTTTCGGGGTGGCCAGAAACTTTACCATAACTGCCGACCGACATCTTTTAGTTGTAAAATAGGTAAGAATATGACGTGGAGTGGAATCGGGGTCGTATGTTCGTCGGTCGGTCCGTTCCAAAACTTTCTAGGGTCCTTCAGGCCAACAAAACTGAAAAATGTTCATTGTAGAGCCATATCGAAATAGCGAAAAACTCTGCTGTTCCTTAGCTGTATGATGTATTCATGAAACAGCAGATTTTTCTTTTCTCGATATCAATGTTGGTCCCATAGTAAATGTTGTTCAGTTTGATGGTCTGAAGCACCCTGTTCTGGCTTCAAAACGACCCGGATTCTATGGTGTAGGTATAGGCTGGTGCATCTTAGTAAATAAATGTATATCTATCTAATCGCACCACATAACGCAATAAATGATATGATTATGATTATCGTACTATTAACTTTCTTATGCTTTCAGTACATTGAAGGTTCCAGGATGAAATTGAATTATGTGAATTTTCTAACAATTTAGGATAGGTAGGGACCTAACCTAGGTCATAAAATTTCATAGGTGAATATTTTAAACTAGTTTAAAACGAGAAAAAAAAAGCAGTTCATAAACGGGCTGGAAATCGGAAATTTTAGCTATCTAAGTACGAACTAGATGTCTCAGAACTCAGAACTATGTCTCAATCCACAACGTTGAATTTGTTAACATTTAACTGATTATTGTGAAGTCCAATGACAACTGTAGGTAATTATTACAATTAGAATCCGTAACAAACATAATGATAAATAAATACAAACAAAGACGCCAATAAAGTTAAAACATTTCTTACCTTGCGTCTCGTTGGTAGTGAAATGTGGATAGGTATGATTGCGGCATACTTACGAGTACCTGTACTTATTGTATTTAGTTTATCTCTGACAAAACCCTCGAGAAATCTTGTCTCGAGCAATGCATGTAAGTAGATAATAAAAAGAGTATATACATATACCTAAAGGTCAAAAGCACCATGATGGTGATTAGAATCCATTTTTGTCTGGTTGTTAGCGGGGCTGTCGATGGCCAAGGTCAAATCAAACGAGCTCATGTCGATAACAGATGCTAACACTTCTATTCTACTCTGTGGGTTGACGTAATCGTTGCTGGGCTGGAGATGTAGATGCCCTGGGGCATGGTGATCGCTTTGATTGAGAGCAATGTGCGTTTTTAGATTTGATTTTAAATCCGGAGTGCGATTTTTGAATCTCATACGTTGAACTCAGCAGTTGAAAATCTATCGAGATACGAATCTTTCTACTGCTGATTTGACATTCAAAAATCCTACTCCAGGGGTGCGATTTTTGAATCAGCAGTAGAAAGATGCATATCTCCTCAGTAATTTTGACATTTTCAAGTGCTGAACCCAGCGAATGAGATTCAAAAATCGCACTCCAGGTTTATGATTTGATCGGAATTGTATTTCGGCTAGACTGTCTTACAGGTTGTTACATTGTTAGGGCAGACAATTGCATTAGGTACCTACTTTAATGAGTGATTGTACTCATGATTCTGGCATCTTTCCCAAAGGAAAATAAGGAAATACGCAAAAAAAACTTTTCATGCAAACGTTCGATCAGCTGATTGTAGGTATGCCATAGGGAAAGTCCACATTTTATATTGCCAATTTCCTATAGGTTTGTTAGTGAAAATTTTTCAGTATCATGGGTACTACAGGGGTCTTTCTTAATATGCTGACACTTTTTTAAGGGGATGATAAGACCATCAAACTGAACAACTTTATCAATGGGACCAACATCGAAATCGTGAAAAAAAAAAATGCTGTCCCATACATTTGGCTCGAGTAGGTTTGCAGTTTAGTATGGAAGAGAAGATTTTTTTTCGCGATTTCGATGTTGGTGCCATAGAGAAAGTTGTTCAGTATGATGGTCTGATCATCCCCTTAAAAAAGTGTCAGCATATTAAGAAGGACCCTATACAGGGTGTACAATAAAATGGGACAGCTACTTAAAGGGGTGCTTCAGACCATCAAACTGAACAACTTTCTCTATGGGACCAATATCGAAATCGCGAAAAAAAATCTGCTGTCCCATACATTTCAGTCGAGTTATGTTTGCAGTTTTGTATGGGAGAGCGGATTTTTTTTTCGCGATTTCGATATTGGTCCCATAGAGTAAGTTGTTCAGTTTGATGGTCTGAAGCACCCCTTTGAGTAGCTGTCCCATTTTATTGTACACCTTGTATATCACCCTTTAAAGTAATGCGATTGTTTACCCTAATATCCCTGTATACTACTTAGGTACCTATGTTGAAAATAATTTTATTAACTTTGGGTTTAATCAAACATAACTTTTAGGGAAGTAGGTAGACAGGTACCAGCCAAGTAATTATGTAAAATAAAAAGTAAGCTACCATTCAAGGCAATGGTTTTCGTAACTACGCGAATCCTAAACAGGAGCGCCTTATTCTAAAGAACTTGAATTAATTTCACCAAGACAAAATATTTATTTTACAAATGCATTCGATTGCCTACAACACAACACCTTTGAACATCCCTTCAAAGGTGGAATACAATTTTTGGGTATTCCATGATCATAAAAAGTTTAAAAGACTAATTCTATGAGCTTAATTTTGAACATCACTCAACCATGCGAAGATAAGTATCGACAACACTCTCCCCACAAACAAAAACAAATAAACAGGAACGGTAATGCAAGATGCAAGCGATGCGACTCCGCTGCCGCTTCGACTCCCGTTCCGATGCAGCCCACTGCAGCCCAATGCAGCCCGCTGCAGCCTGGCCCACCATTGTAGCAAGCGGAGATGAGAGTCCCGGCCAGCCCGAAACTGTCGTGTCGGCGACCCCGCTGCCTGCTACCACCAACATGCTATGAGGAGTCGAAGTGGGATGATCGCGAGTTGTGACATACATTACTGGTTAAGTTTTTTAACTTGAGTTTTGTTTATGTGTTCGTTTGTGAATTCAAATCATTAGTTCATCGAGTTTTGTGTACAAACGGCGACAGATCAATCCATAAACATATTATATGTCTATGGATCAACCTACCCATAGTTCGACCTTATTATGTCCATGAAATGAACATAGAGTTCAACTATGGGTAGTTGATCTGTCGCCGTGTGTACATACCTAAGTTGTACATTGTAGTAATACTCATACCTAAGTTGTTTACTTTTTGCTACGATGATAAACATTTAGCATTTAATTTCATTTAACTAAGTTGTTCAATTTTAATGATACATAAATGAATCGGTTACTAAACTCTTTTCAGTAACATTTTTTGTCTTCTATCTAAACCTAACCTACCTACAACTTAATTACTTCAGTAGAGTTTTGATCATATCGTTCGGCTTCAAGCTAAATTTTTTCCAAAAAATTGGTAATCATACCACACGCTTTCCATGTCTTCGCATCTTGTACCTACTGTACTGACATAACTAAACTGATTAAGATATGTTTTCAATAATTAATTTCATAACCAAAATCTTAAAGACCCTTTTCTCTAACTGAGACAGCAATGGATAAAGAAACTAAGTTATCATCGAAAGAATGTGGCCTCATGGTACGGGGGCCCTAGCCCGCGGCCCTCTCTACGGAGGAGGGCGGGCCTCAGTCCTCTTTCCACCAGCGCACAGACCGTACGTCCCCGCGCCTAAACCAGTGTCGATAAAAAAAGTTGTTTTCTAAATAAAATTCGTGTTGTGTTTTATCTTGGTCGCTTTCTTTGGACTTTTTGCTGTCTGTAAGTATTGTTTTTGTAATTTTTTGTTAAAAGTGAAAGCTATAAAGCTTACTGAAAGGCTTTGCTCACGGTACGTTTGAAAGGTGAATGAAACCGGAGCCTTTAGCTTGTATTTGATCTATTGAAATGTTACGCTGGGGAAACAAAGTAGATAATAAATAATTTTTTTTTTCATTGTGAAATTGTTACAGTAGTTTTTGTAATAAAACGTGACTTGTGATACACTTACCTAGATGTTCCGCTAGTTATACATAATGACATTAATGAGATGCAATTTGTATTTTTATAACTGCAAGAGATTCGATGCAAAAATGTTTGACAAGTTTTAGGAGGTAGTTGTTTGTTTTTTGATTAAACCAGGTTATTTTTAAAACCAGGTCAGGTAGGTAAGGCCTTCATGTAGGTAGGTACTATAGTATCTTAAGGGCAGGTATTTCTCGTAATGAACACAAAAATAAAATCAAGATAGTATCTTTCCTTTCAGGGTGAACAGAACCTTTGGCTAAACTACATTTTAAAGCGCCAGTAACCGCCAGTTGTAGCAAAATTCTGTTTCATAATATAGAATGACTTTATTTAGCTATTCTTAGCCCAGGAACAGAAACCGTATCCCTTAGTCGTCTTAGACTTACGACTCCGATTGCGGGGAACTAAGTAATTGATAGGAATTTTAACAATTATACATAGAAACCAACAGTCCAAGTCTAACAGTCAGTATCTAAGCAAGTTAAATTACGTGTCGATTGGTCCCAGACTTCGTCCAATGAATTAGCTATAAATGACTAATTCTATGGTCCCATGAGACACTTGACTACTATGTTAATTAGAGTGTCTAGGAATTTGACACGTCCATCCATCGCCAATTAACATTATTTCCCAGGAGTCTGTCTACAATGCCACGATGGAATTCGCTTCATTATGAAGCATTTATTATATAATTCATACATTATACAATACGCGACTTTAATCTCTTTCGTGGTACCCAGTTATTTTTTCAGTTATAAACGTTTCAGTTTCGGAGAAAAATTTTGGTATGTTACTTTCCTACTTAGGTATGTTGATTTGGATAATGAAAAAAAAAAAAATGAAAAATAAATTTATTATAACAATATACATACAATAGTTTTTGATTTACACTTTACATATATTTAAGAGTATACAATTAGTGTAGGTACATTGCTATGAGGTTAAAAAACAAACATTTATACGATTTCCTGTGGTCCCCAGACGAAGCAAGCTTGGATCTAGGGGACCGGTTCAACGATATTATTATAATTCTTATTATTGTTAACCTCGATTGTCTCAGTAGGTACTTAGTATAATTCAGATACAACGATTAAACAAAAAAGGAAGAATATAATTACAGGACAACAACACAAATAGACTAAGATCTGAAAATTAACATGCGGCAGATAAAATTTAGGTACTGTTAGTAATTACAAGCACTATTTAGATCAAACAATGTTGACAGAATTGGCATATGAGTACATTAAGAAAACTAAGAGAGTGTCGATTGTGTAGTGTAGTGTGACGCGAGTAAACCAGGGGTGCTAGCTATAGAATACTATGCAGCTGGGACTCTGTCTCATCATATGTCATGGTTTGAAGCCAGTTGAATATTAAAGATTTAGCTTCATGGTGAGAGGAGTGTCTGATGTCACAGGCTTTTACTACATTATTGTATAGTTTCGAGGTTATAAAAGGACTAAAACGTTTTGCGAATTCCGTTTTTACTAATGGAACAGGCAGGTTAAATATTCTTTTCTTTACCATGGAAGGGTACTCACTTGATTTCAGTACAGATTTATGGGCAGACAAGGCTATCTTGGAGATAAGTAACTGCCTTACAGTTAGAACTTTGGCATCTTTGTATAACTGTGCCGTTGGGTATCTGCGGGGCTTCCCGAGCATAGTTTTAAGAACAGCGCGCTGAGCTCGTTCTACTTCTATCATTACAGTTTTAGCCGCACTCCCCCAGCATGAGATGCAGTATGTCAGAACATGTATAATAGAATATGTATGTATAATAGAACGTTTCTTGAAATTAGCACTCATTCACAGGACGAACCTGATACTGAACCGGATTCTCCGGGGGCTCAGAGATAAAGAAACACGTCCGGGGCTGAAATAGGTGGGATTTGTCCTCCCAGAAATCCGAATGTTATTCAAATTACAGCAATTTCTTTAACATCGATTGTTTCAATAAATTTCCTCTTCCCCCTGAAGGCCCTGAACCTTAGGCGCGTACCTATACAGACTTTTGTCTGTATAGGTACGCGCTTCATTAAAGACATTTGATGCAACTCCCAAACACCTTTTCAGGTCATTGAAATAGTCCATAGAAAAAATTATGTTCTGTGGCTACGTCATATTACTCTACGCTACGTCTATACTCGCTAAGACTTGCTTCTTCACTGAAAAAAAAATTGTTTGCTTCAACCAACATCATGAATCCATATGAGCCTGTCAACATTATTACTTCTCCGACTAAGAGAACTTTGTTAAACGAATTCGGCTTGTTGTTACAACTAACCATCTTTTGTTATTAGTAAACAATAATAACGTCATTTCAATTATTTTGGTGCTAATTAAGAGAAATTATACTTCTTGGTTGGCTCGCATTGTTTTCAGTGTTCTTATCGTGTGGGCAGAGCCCTGGGACTCAATCGTCCTAAGTTTGAACGAAACTACCAAAACAAAACCACAACCAAAAACGTTACGTTATGCACAATTCGTATCGCGCAAATTATATTAACGGTAACGATTTAGCTTTTTTTCGGAAGATACGTTGGCGTAACGTTCGACCGCTGTCCAACGAACGTTTTTGATTTAGTTGGTGTCGGGAGAGGTGTATAGAGGTGTATGGAGTGGTGTATGAAGAGGTGTATGGAAAGGTGTATGGAGAGGTGTATGGAGAGGTGTATGGAGAGGTGTATGGAGAGGTGTATGGAGGTGTATGGAGAGGTGTATGGAGGTGTATGGAGGTGTATGGAGGTGGTTGGAGGTGTATGGAGGTGTATGGAGAGGTGTATGGAGGTGTATGGAGAGGTGTATGGAGGTGTATGGAGCTATGGAGAGGTGTATGGAGAGGTGTATGGAGAGGTGTATGGAGAAGTATGGAGAGGTGTATGGAGAGGTGTATGGAGGTGTATGGAGAGGTGTATGAAGAGGTGTATGGAAAGGTGTATGGAGAGGTGTATGGAGGTGTATGGAGAGGTGTATGGAGGTGTATGGAGGTGTATGGAGGTGGTTGGAGGTGTATGGAGGTGTATGGAGAGGTGTATGGAGGTGTATGGAGCTATGGAGAGGTGTATGGAGAGGTGTATGGAGAGGTGTATGGAGAGGTGTATGGAGAAGTATGGAGAGGTGTATGGAGAGGTGTATGGAGAGGTATGGAGAGGTGTATGGAGAGGTGTATGGAGGTGTATGGAGAGGTGTATGGAGAGGTGTATGGAGAGGTGTATGGAGAGGTGTATGGAGAGGTGTATGGAGGTGTATGGAGAGGTGTATGGAGGTGTATGGAGAGGTGTATGGAGAGGTGTATGGAGAAGTATGGAGAGGTGTATGGAGAGGTGTATGGAAGTGTATGGAGAGGTGTATGGAGAGGTGTATGGAGAGGTGTATGGAGAGGTATGGAGAGGTGTATGGAGAGGTGTATGGAGGTGTATGGAGAGGTGTATGGAGAGGTGTATGGAGAGGTGTATGGAGGTGTATGGAGAGGTGTATGGAGGTGTATGGAGAGGTGTATGGAGAGGTGTACGGAGAAGTATGGAGAGGTGTATGGAGAGGTGTATGGAGGTGTATGGAGAGGTGTATGGAACTATGGAGAGGTGTATGGAGGTGTATGGAGGTGTATGGAGAGGTGTATGGAGGTGTATGGAGGTGTATGGAGGTGTTTGGAGGTGTATGTAGAGGTGTATGGAGGTGTATGGAGAGGTGTATGGAGGTGTATGGAGCTATGGAGAGGTGTATGGAGAGGTGTATGAAGGTGTATGGAGAGCTGTATGGAGCTATGGAGAGGTGTATGGAGGTGTATGGAGGTGCACGCACAATCGATCGTTTTGGTTTTGCTTTGGTAACGTCGACTATTTAACCGTTCAGAAAAAAATAGCGCGATAGCATTTTTACATCAGCTAAACCAAATCTAAACCAAAACTAAACCAAAGCCATAAACGTTCCGTCCGAATGGTAAAACCGTATAAAACAGCGCAATCGAGGCCCAGGGTGTCAGAGTTTTTTCAGACTTGCTAAGACCCTGCTCAAAGAAAACTCCGTCTCATCCGACATTAAAGAAAACAATTTTATTATTACGGTGGGCCATTCTAAGTCTGAATTGCACAGCGAACTCGATTTTTAGTCCAATAAATTAAGAATAATTTATCATAAAGAAAAGAACACGTTTCTCTCTTGTAAAAGATCGAGGTACCTACCTACTGGCTGCCAATCCAGTTCATTAATTTTTTGTATGAATGATTTGTGTATAAAAGCCATTAGATCACGTCTCAGATCTTCTTGCGCCAGCCTTAATAAAAAGTGCAACAATCAGTGCATGTACCTGCACCAACAGATTGTCTGAGGGGTTTTAATTGCGTTCTTTGTCTGCCAATTAGTTCGTTGACACACAACGAGTGGCACTGGTTAATGACAATCAAGAGACGAGCTCTGAATAATAATCATTTTAATATCTACGACGCAGAAAATTATATGGTTTTGTCAGGTGTGATGGTGTTAAAGTTATACATACGTCTTTGTTGACGTGTTGGTAACTAGCTTGCACCATAAAGTATTAAGCCTTAAACATGTTTAAATATGATGCTGTTCCTGTCACTAAACGTTTAAGCCAAAATACTTTTTTGGTGCACGTTATCTACGAAACCGATGTTCATAAAATTAGGCAGAAAGCAATATACCATATGGGTATAGCCCTAAGATGCTATGAGTATTTTAGAATCGCACTCGTCTTATTTCGTGTACGAAAACGGAAATAGTCTATGAGTAGGACCTTTTTCATTCTACATCCCAATCCCAAACTACTAGAAATAGAAAATATAAATAGGTAATTGTGTTCAGTGGTTCTCTTTTATTTATAACATAGACACGTTAAATAGCAAAATGTATCCCTTAAATGTAAAACGGAGTTGGTAAAAATCTTTATTTACGCTAGTATCGGTAAAATAATTCAGCATAGAAGTTGTATTTTTAAATCCCACTCAATCTATATTTAACGAGAAGGTCTGCAAGTCCGCAACATCAAAACATAACCAGCTCAGGAGCAGGGGAACCTCAACTCAAGTGACAAATGAGTACTTTGCTGATTTACATAATGACTGTCTTGATGGCAAATTAGAGTGGCCCCGAAATGTTGATTATACGTCCCTGCTCTCCGCTGATTATCGCGCTGATTGATGTTACTTGTCTGATCATTCATTATTAGCTAGACGTTTTGTGATGCGAGCACTATACAGGGTGAAATTGATATCATTAACATCCTTTTAAACTAAGAGTCTACCCATCAAACTGAACAATTTTCACTATGGGAGCAAACTGATCGGAACAAAAAATAATCAGCTGTTGCATATGTTTGAGTTGAGTAGGCATTGCAGTTTAGTATGGAACAGCTGATTATTTTTTGCTCTTATTGGTTTGCTCCCATAGTAAAAGTTGTTCAGTTTGATGGGTAGACTCTTAGTTTAAAAGGATGCTAATGATATCAATTTCACCCTGTATATGATAATTAACAAGGATTTTGATCTGTTCTACTCAGGATAATGAATTCCATCGTAGTTACAGGGTCCCTCGTTATATGCTGAAACTTTTTTAACTAAGGGAATGATCAGACCATCAATCTGAACAACTTTCACTATGGGACCAACATCGAAACCACGAAAAAAAAAAACTGCTGTCCCATTCATTTGCCTCGAGTAAGTTTGCAGTTTAATATGGAAGAGCTGATTTTTTTTTCGCAGTTTCGATGTTAGTGCCATAGAGAAAGTTGTTCAGTTTGACGGTCTGATCATCGCCTTAAAAAAGAGTCAGCATATTAAGAAAGACTCAATATAAAGCACTTACCTACCTAATTAAGTACATCTTGAACACTGTCACATTGAATCGGATTGCACCCGGATTTCGAACCCGCAATCGTACATTTCGGAAGCATTTCCAGCAACTAAGCTATAGGCTGCCAAAATAACTAGACATTATGCAGGTAGATAACTACTTAAAGCTCTTCTAGTAAGTATTTGAGCACTGAATATGTTGTGTATCTTTGTTTTGAATGGAAATGAAAAGAAAACGGACAATGCATTCCATACATGGTAATACATACTTACGTACGAAAGACCGTCATAGTACCTAACTATGACAATAAGCTTCAATGAAAACGAATAGGTAGGTACTCTGGCAGCTGATACCTATCATGTAAGTGAGTACCTTACATTGGGGATAAGCGCAGAGACAAGAATAATATTCTTTCTTCCAATCTCCCTCGCCTTTTCCATATGTCCCGTTCCACGTAACGTACGAGAGTGCAATTTTATTGAAATAGTTTTACATTACGTTATTGGGTGCATGTGTATTTCAACGTACCTGCCTGAGAGGTCTGGAAAACAGTCCAAAAAGCCAGTTGGAACCGGTTTCGCTCAGTTGTTTGTTCAACTGCACGATTGAGACTCCGTCGTCGGTGAGGTTTTGTCATCACCTCGATACACAAAGGTGTTTGGTAGCTTTTCTTGCTTGTAACATTTTTCGTGACGTCTATTACATTTATCACGTGTTTTTCATCATTAATTTCAAAGTGAAGGGACTTGTGGAATTCTTTCATCAGAAAGGGAATCTTCTGCTCTGTTAGGTAAGATGCATGTGCATCAACGCGTGATCTTATTTGTTGAACGAAACATGTTTCCTGGAAACTGTTTGTTAAGATCTATACAGAATCGATCACAAAATATTTTATATCTTAAAAATAAGCACATCAACTTTTTCTTCGACTTTTCAAATGAATTCAAAATTCGGCGTCATAACCATTTAGATACTTAGTCCTTATATTGAAGGTCTACTGAGGTACCTAATAAATGAATAGAGAGCCTTTCTACTTCAGTTAAGTATGACATATTTTTGCCTAAATCTTATCAAAATTTTAGTGATACTAAGAATAAACCTATTTAATTTCTGCTAAAGTTACAGCTTTTCATCTTCATTCTTACATACTTTCGGTAGACAAATGACGTTTCTATTCTGCACATAGGTAATCCTTATGACCACCAGTTCTAGGTGGTCAGAAATGTATCTAAACTCAAAATCAGAGTTCCAGAATGGAGCTACGAAAAGCATCTCTAAATTGAAACAAGGAAGCAAACAAGCTAGTAGATAGGTACTTTAGTCTACCCACATATCTAGAACTAACTAGAGTCTGTTGCAACGTTGCAATATTGTTATCGATGCATTCGCAGCTTGTATTGTTGAATCTCGATCAGGAACCGGTTTCAGCGTCGCCGGTTTATGGAGTACGTACCTACTACGTAACCATAAGGTCATAAAAATTTAGTATTAATTGCATTCTACCTATTCTATTGTTGATAGGAGAGTCGAAAACTATCTTCGAAATAGAAAATGCTAAGAACTCTAACGACTGCTGCAGTCAGAGTTGAGAAAAACTGAAATAAAATATCATCATTATCATCAATATAGGGGCAGAGCCCTGGGCCTCGATTGCGCTGTTTTATACGGTTTTACCATTCGGACGGAACGTTTATGGCTTTGGTTTAGTTTTGGTTTAGATTTGGTTTAGCTGATGTAAAAATGCTATCGCGCTATTTTTTTCTGAACGGTTAAATAGTCGACGTTACCAAAGCATGACGTGCGTGCACCTCCATACACCTCCATACACCTCTCCATAGCTCCATACAGCTCTCCATACACCTTCATACACCTCTCCATACACCTCTCCATAGCTCCATACACCTCCATACACCTCTCCATACACCTCCATACACCTCTCCATACACCTCTCCATACACCTCTCCATACACCTCTTCATACACCTCTCCATACACCTCTCCATACACCTCTCCATACACCTCTTCATACACCTCTCCATACACCTCTCCATACACCTCCATACACCTCTATACACCTCTCCCGACACCAACTAAATCAAAAACGTTCGTTGGACAGCGGTCGAACGTTACGCCAACGTATCTTCCGAAAAAAAGCTAAATCGTTACCGTTAATATAATTTGCGCGATACGAATTGTGCATAACGTAACGTTTTTGGTTGTGGTTTTGTTTTGGTAGTATCGTTCAAACTTAGGACGATTGAGTCCCTGTTTTATAAACGCGACAATTGACGATGACAATTCAGAGTACATTGCTGGTTACTAATGACGCTAAACTTGCAGTGCTTCATGTGTCCTAGCATTCTCAGCAATGTACTCAGAATTGTCACTGTCACGTTTATTAAATAGGGCCCAGATAATATTTGTTGAACTTCACACAATAGATATAAAGAGTAGGTACGGCAGTATTTTCGACCAAAGAAGTTCTTGACTTTGAATAAAAATCGATTCATCGAATCAGTAATCTCACTGTATAGAATATAGAAATACAATATAGAAAGTTCAAATATTTTAATCAAAAAATTGATGCTTTATTCATACAACTTACACTAAATTGAAAATAAGCAGACGAAGTTAAGCTAGCGTAAACAAACTTTATGAACGCCAGACGCGAGATGAAAATTCGAATTGGTCTGAAAGATGCAGTAAAAATGCACAGCTAACGCGCCATCCATCTAGTTCTGCTATATTCTTAGAAATATTTTAGATTTAATTTTATTTCGAACATTTTTTACCTTAAAATTATAGTCTGAGACAGATTCTTCTCATTTTCTTCTAAAGGATTACAAAACAGAATTACTTACAATCAGTTTACAATTACAGGAATCACTGTGTGTGATTGTTTTAATTATTTTTCGACTCAGGGGTTGCTATTTTTTAATTCTCATTTTAAGTAAAAATGGCAAATAAACTTTCTGGTTTTTTTACATTTTCGGAAGGATACCTACCTACATGCTACCTACAAATTAGATGAATGCTTGGAATTCAAAAACAACACTTAAGATTTATGTAAGACATGCTAAGTTTCTGACAGGCTGTGTGCTTAATATGTAATAGGTATCTATCACTTAGATACCGATCGTCACTACGTAAGTTAAGTAATAAGCAGTCACCATCTCTAGTACCTAACAAATATCAATATTACTATACTAATACCACCCTTATATTGCTCAAAACCCCAATATACCCGACTCTCTACCAACAACTTGTAAGTTAACGTTACGTTAACATTTAGCTCGTCGCGACGCCGACGGTAACTGTGACTCGCCAGGTTAAGTATGAGTCACCGCTCACCGGTCACTAGATGTCTAACTATAGATATAGTGGACAGATATCCACGGAGCATGCGTCAGCTGTGAGCTGTGAATCAGGATCGGAACAAGGAATATCCGTGCGGTGGAAATTGAACCTGTCCTACAGAATGGGGATAGAAAATTCCATTTAAATATGAGCTAGCGCATTCGTTACAGGAAGTCCCTATTGTTCAGTTCTTGTCATTGCAGTTAACAATTCATATTAAATAGATAAGTTTTCTAATAACCTGCTGTTCTGTTAAAAGACAGCTTATCCATTTGCCAAAGTTATGATTTTTTGTGTTTGAGCGGCTGGCAACAGATTGGATTTCACTGGAGATATTCAATCAAATAGTGGATATATTCTGAATCTGCAACAATTTTAATATCTCAGACTACCCGGTCCCTCGGGGAATGTAGTCGTCAGAATATGCTTTGTTTATGTTACCTACCCAACTTTTATGATACCCATAATAGGTAGGTACTTTAATCGATTTATTTAGCTAAGGTACATCATATTGTTTTAGATCTAATAGGTAAGTAGTACATTAGAAGTAGGTACAGTTTGAGGCTTCAGTACACCATGCATTAACTATGTTTTTGCATAGATGGTGGTTGCGCCACTATACCTACCTACACGCCTACCAATCATTAAAGGTTTGTGCTTTCTGTCCTGTTTGGAACTGCATCTTTAAATTAACTTATAAACTGTCTCCCAATACACGGTTTTCCGACTTTGGGAGTCAAGGACTCAATCTTTTGTATACCACTAAATTGTGCTCAAATAAAGAATTTTTTATTATTTTTATTATTTATTCTATCCAATCTGCAGCAGTTCTTCTTTCCATCAAACGTCTCGTGTTAACATCACAGCAATCAAACAAATACAGTCCACAATTTCGTAACCACACGCATAGCGGCCCCGCGCCACCAGATGGACTGTAAGTACTAAGATGATACTTCGATACAAGCTTCTTAGAGACAGAAACTGTAACTACTTGAATAAGTACCTACATATATCCAGTAAACGTAAGTACATGTCGTATGCGTCAGCCTCAGTCAGTGAATCAGGATCCTTCAGAATGTCTCGCGCTTTTTTCTTGTTTTTAAATTCCTGCTATTTACAGTTCTCATGCTATTGCTATGCGTCAATTAGTTGTGTTAATCGTGTGGTTAATTAACTGTAATGCTTAACGTCCGCGAGATCAGCTGTGGTGTAGTTGTACTTAGATCTTAGACAATTTAATAGGGACTCGCCTTGCGGTAGCATTTCCCCTCTGCCACGGTATTAGATCAATTAATCTTGCTCATTTACACCCAATTTTATACCTTATCACTAAACGAGACAGCCTATAATAGCGAAACAATAATTTTGAACTTAGAACGTTTGGGGTTCACACGAGACTACGTTTCATGATTTTTAACATTCAAAATTAGAATCTAAACTTATGGGGAATAAAATCCAAAGTTGCGGATTTCATGTTACCTCGCCCCCCGCAAAAAGTGGCAGAAATGTTTCTTAGTAGAATGACACGCGTAACTCGTCCCTATTAAATTGTCTTAGACTTAGATATATCAATAACCTATAAAATAATTACCATTTAGGGTAGATGTATCAATTCTGTTCTCTTTGTTTATACCTTTACTCTCGAAGTATTTCTAAACATGTGTGTTGGTTGGTACCAAACCGAAAGGTGTTTAGTTCGAAGAGTTGCAAACACCTTTTGGCAGAAATGGGGAATTAAATAAATTGAATTGCGTATACGAAATGAGCAGCTGATCCGATGGGGTGCATATTAAAAGCAAAACATAATCGTCATCATTTATGAATTATGATGCATAAGAATGCATTTAATTTTCCTTTTTCGTTGTGTTGTACCTACCGAATGATATTCGTATTATCTCAGTGGACAGTGGATCTACTCGGATTTTCGATCTTCTATATAATTATTGTGAGCATTTTCGAATCTATTTTCAATAAAGTTCCAACAAAAACGATTACGATAATCGAAAATCGAAAGTCCAAAAATACAAAAAGATAATTTTTCTACGTGAGTTCCAATCGAATGTAGTCAATAAAACACATTAATAAATAATAATAATAAAATAATAATAATAAACATTGGTTCTTAGTAACTTTACAAAATTCATAGATCTCGTGTCTTCCACGAGTGTCCACAACCTTCGGGTACATCCCTAGTCCCTAATATTATAAATGTGAATGTAAGTTTGTTTGTTATGCTTTCACGCGAAAACTACGTAACCGATCATAATGAAACTTTGTACACATATTCTTGAAGGGTAACATAGGATACTTTTTAAATGGCTTAAATGCGAGCGAAGCCGCGGGTAAAAGCTAGTTGAAAAAAAATCTGCCAAATGAACTGAATTAAATTTTTTCTCCGCGTCACAAAGGTACAACTTCTGAATAACCCTTCAGTGATACGCACCTCCAATAATTTTATAAATATAGCCCAAAATCATATCTTTAGGGCTTTTTTATTTTTTCTTAAATTTTAAAAAAAGTTTGAGATGAGACCTATTATAATGAGATTTTTCAAACAAACAAAAAATGCTTTTTGCAGCGCAGCGGGTCAAGACAAGACCCGTCTTTTGACACCCCAATCAGCCACGTAGTCCCAAAACTCATCGCACTTTCGCGCAAAATCGGGCCTATACCGAAGCGACTAAATAAAACATATTTTCAATGTATAAAAAAATTTAAATTCTTTATTTCTATTCGAAAAAAATATAAAAAACTCGACAAAATTTACAAAATGGCCGATTCAAATTGTCCGTTATTTCTATTAAAATAGCTATGTTAGTACAATACAAACACGACTGATCCTAAAGTATTATTTCGCTTCAAAATAATGTCACAGGATGGGCATGACCTACTTCCATATTTTTATTAGGCCAAAGTAAACAGCTCCCCCAATTTTAACGCCATAGAAAGATAACCACAGATTATTAATGTTCCGTGTAGTATAGAGGACATTTTGAACACGCGGAAGTCCCCGCGGTACACTTGACCCATTTCTCATGTCATTACACGCTGAAATGGACGCGGGTTTTTATGTGAATGGATATGACATAGGCGTGTAATTTTTATGTAGAAAATTTTGGTTTATCTATGTTTACTGTAGTGTTTACTTATAGCTTTATTTACTAAATAAAGATAAAACACAGTAGGAGTCTTATATTCGATCAAATTGTGGTTTAGACCATCAAACTGAAAAACTTTCACTATGGGACCAATATCGAAATCGAGAAAAAAAAATCAGATGTTCCAATGGGACAGCAGATTTTTTTTACGATTTCGATGTTGGTCTCATTGTGCAAGTTGTTCAGTTTGATGGTCTTAAAAGTTTAAAATTTTTATTTTTACTTATGTAACACCCTGTCTAGCCATCATCCTGTGATATCCGGTCATCTTACCTGTACCTGTAAGAAATCAAACAAATAAATTAATACAACTTGTTTCTTTTAACAAAAAACGAATCGTTTACTTTTTGCTTGTCGAAATAAATAATAATAAACTTAATACCTAATAGTAATAGGTATAATAATAAACTGCTGGCATTGCAGTGAAGGTAGCGCATGCGCATCCTTGTTAGTGCGATTGCATTATGATTAATTGATTAGAATAAAAACAGATCCGGTTTCATACTGAAGTAGCAACATAATTATTACATAGAAGTAGGTACATATACAGGGTGTAAGGATAGACGGTTGCATTACTTTAATGGGTGATTGTACTCATGATGCTAAACAACTTTCCCAAAAGAACAAAGGGATATTAGCAAATAACCCTCCTTCTAGCGCAGTCGGGTAAAAAAAGAATTTCGACTTGTCATACAAACCTTCGATCGGCTGATTGCATTTAGGATGGAAAGTCCAACATTTTTTCACTAATTTTGTATAGGTTTTTTAGGGAAAGTTGTTCAGTATCATGGGTACAATCACCCCTTAAATTACTTTTTCTTTTTCTAATTAGTTTCTCCGAATCCCTTGGAGTTCTAATAGATCACTAGGAGTGCGATTTTTGAAAGTCACACGTTTAACTCAGCAGTACCTACAAAATGTCAAAATTACATCTTTCAACTCAGGAGTGCGATTTTTGAAAGTCAAATCAGATCAGCAATAGAAACATGCATATCTCTATAGTAATTTTGAAATTTTCAACTGAGTTCAACGTGTAAGTTTAAAAAATCCCACTCTAGGATTATTTAGAAATGAGGACAGAATGTACGAGGCGACTAGGGGATAAGGGCTTTATATGCAGTGTATTTGTGGGCGAAAGGTTAGCCACGAATCACCGCTTTACTCGTCATTCCATCTTCAAACCCTCATTATATACTAAACGTGAGCCTTGCTACAACTGCCTCCAATAATGCAGTTGTAGCAATGTTTCAGACTACCCCGAGAGGGATTATTTAAAACTAGCTGTTGCCAGCTGCTTCGTCTGCGTTACCCGGATAAAAAGTACCCTATGTGTTAATCCAGGCCATGGTCTATCTGTATGCCAAATTTCATCAAAATCCGTTCTGCAGTTTTTGCGTGAAAGTGGAACAAACATCCATCCATATTCACAAACTTTCGTGTTTATAATATACTAGCTGTTGCCCGCGACTTCGTCTGCGTTACCCAGATAAAAAGTACCCTATGTGTTAATCCAGGCCATGGTCTATCTGTATGCCAAATTTCATCAAAATCCGTTCTGCAGTTTTTGCGTGAAAGCGGAACAAACATCCATCCATCCATCCATCCATACTTACAAACTTTCGCGTTTATAATATTAGTAGGAAGTAGGATGTACAAACTGATATGACATTTCCAGTACAATTTGTATTTCCTTAACTGCCTGTCCTAGCCCGCAAATTGGTGACATTCGGGGTCGAAACGTGCCCATGGTCAATAAACAATTTTGTTGCTCACTACACCGTGTCCAAAACTAACGGAGTTATAATATCAGCGTACGCACATTTTCAATGTTAAAATGTTAAGTAGGGTCATTTTTTCTGCGAAAGTGCAAACATCGCCCTTTCGGCCCTGGGTTTTGGGACTACGTGGCAAAGACGCGTCTCGACGTAGGCTTCAAAAAACAATTTTTTTAAAACTCATAATTATACTTTTTTTGAAAATCGAAAAAATGAGAAAAATGCGATTCGCCCAGAAAAAATATAATATCTCGAAAACGAAATGAGATATCCTCCAGAAATTTGACACTTTGGGCTATAGATATTTTAAAAAAATACCTTTTTGTGACGCGGAGATAGACCGAGATCCGACCGTAAAATTATGCACCTATTTCTTAGGCGAACGAAATGTGATTCTAATGTATGTTCACACAGGAGTTAATTTAACGCCGCCAAGTTGCCTATAAAAATCCTGCCGCAAGTACCTTTTTCATTATGATTTTTGGAATAACTTTTTCCACCTGTCTGTTTGGGAAGTAAACGAGGTGCCATCAGAAGGAGACTGATCTAAAGTACTGGAAAAACTAGGGTTGCCACCTCTCAATTTGCCGCAACTATAGGGTTGCCAGGTTGAAAGAAGTCATTTTTGAACCTGGTAACACTAGAGTCGCGGCAGACTGAGAGGTGGCAACCCTAGTTTTTCCCTCATTTACTTCCCAAACAGACAGGTGGAAAAAGTTATTCCAAAAATCATAATGGAAAAGGTACTTGCGGCAGGATTTTTCTAGGCAACTTGGCGGCGTTAAATTAACCCCTGTGTAAACATACACTAGAATCACATTTCGTTCGCCTAAGAAATAGGTGCATGATCTTACGGTCGTATCTCGTACTAAGAATAAAAAGATACATTTTCCATGTACTCGAAGGTCATGGAAGACACGAGATCTATGATTTTTTTTACTTTCAATTTTACCGAGGTCACGGAAAAAGTAAATTGGACTTATTTGATTCAATTTCAGGAGGACGAGCCTATCGAAGACGTTAATTAAAAATTATATTGGAATTGCTATTTCTTAAATTAAATTTTGTGTGCCATGTCTGGGTTTTCTGGGTCAGTTTATTCAGTTCTTTCATTGTAGGTACTTACAGACAATTTGTTAGTATATGTATATTTATTTTATTTTCAAGGATATCCTGTTGAACAAAACCTTTTTAAATTGTTATGATAACGATAAAATTTAAATTATATCTAAATAAATATTATACAGGGTGAAATTGATATCATTGGCATCCTTTTAAACTAAGAGTCTACCCATCAAACTGAACAACTTTTACTATGGGAGCAAACAGATCGGAGCAAAAAAAAATTAGCTGTTGCATACGTTTGAGTCGAGTAGGCATTGCAGTTTAGTATGGGACAGTTGATTTTTTAGATGCTCCGATCGGTTTGCTCTCATAGTAAAAGTTGTTCAGTTTGATGGGTAGACTCTTAGTTTAAAAGGATGCCAATGGTATCAATTTCACCCTGTATACTTTGTCCATTATACTGGATATTTATATAAATCGTCCAGTATGGCCGGTATAGATGGACACAGGGCCTGGATCCAGCCAGTGCCGTTCAAAAACATGAGTCGAAAGAAATACATAGTAAGCGTTCCCATTTTCTTTTTCAATTATCTTTTTCAGACACATTTTAGTCATAAATAATTACGGCTACGATAATAATGAACTGAGAGTAGTGGTTATAACCTATATATATATATATATATATATATATATATATATATATATATATATATATATATGTATATGTCGGTCCAGGAGGCCGAAAGTGATCAGGATCCGACATTCTTTATAATTATGACTATCAAAATGTCAATTAAAAGTCAATAAATACAATCACTTAGTCTATTTAATTGTTCTTCACAAAAGTTATTCTTATTAGGTACACTATAGTTTCACATAAAATGTCTCAATTGTCTTTACTAATCACTATACAATAGAATGCAAATTAAACTACAAAGTTATAGGGACACTAGCAAAACGTAAGACAGTTCCAAGGCGCGTCTAGTACGGGCTTGCTCTCAACCCTGAGTGCATGTTCCTTGTTTCTCCCACGCCCGTTGCACCGAGACTCTGTCGAAGCACCACGAAGCTAGTCGCAGGTGATGCTTGCGTTATGTAGCACCCCTATGATGACAATGGCCAGCACGATATGCCGACATATATATATATATACATATTTATATATGCACATATAACAAAGTCTGGTTTGTTCGAACACTTATAACTCGAGAACGGCTGGACCGATTTTCATGATTTTTGATTTGTTGTATTTGTCTTCGTCCCGAATAGCAGAATCTAAACTATTATAAAACTGTAACAGAAGTGTGTCTGTACATTGAAGATATTTACAAAAAAAAGATTACGATATGATTTTTAGATGTCCCTGATTCCAAAACACCAATTTTTGGATTTTTTGTCTGTCTGTTTGTTTGTTTGTTTGTTTGTTTGTTTGTTCGTTTGTTTGTTTGTTTGTTTGTTTGTGTGTTTGTTTGTTCGAGTATCACGCAAAAACTACTGAACCGATTTTGATGAAACTTTTTTTGTTTGATAGCTTATCATCTGACTTAAAATCTGGTATATAATTTATGAGGACGAAGTCGCGGGTAAAAGCTGGTAACTATTAAAAACATTGGGAAATTGACGAAAAATAAAATGTCCACGCGTACGAAGTTCCGGGCAACAGCTAGTAATGTTTGTAAAGCAGTGCCTCATTGAGGCAAGGGATAGTTTAGAAAAGGTGACAATTTCCTTCGACAATAGTTTTTGAACGGCATTGGACACAGTCACCGTGTCAATCTAAACCGTATGCTAGTAGCCATAGATAAGCTACTATTTCTAGCACTGTTGCCAGATCTCCCGATTTTCCGGGATATCTCCCGATTTTTGTCAATGTCTCCCGATGTCCCGGATTCCCACTCAAATCTCCCGATTTTTTAAGAACAACTTTTTTCGAAAAAACTGCGTAAAACGGAACAAAATTAAATGCTAAGCTATGCAATGCTATGTTAAATGTGTACATAACTTTGTAAAATGCGTAGCCTAAACTATACTTTGACTTAATAACATAAAGTTGAATACCTATTCAATGGCAAGCTTTGGCAGTTATAGTTTACTAATTTTGCAACATTGCAAAGTAGCGAAATAAACCTGCTTTTGCTTTGGTTAACCGGCCAAATTAGGAAATTCAGGGATCTTGCACACGAAAAATATTAAAAAAAAAACAGCATGTGCTATGATTTTAAAGTAAACGAAAAAATGTTAAAAAAACATTTATTGAAAGACCATGGTCTGATTAATTTTAAGGAAAAATTTATCACCCGATTTTTTCATAATGTCGCCCATACATCTCACGATTTTTTATTGGTACACCTCCCGTATTTCGAAAATTGGATCTGGCAACACTGATTTCTAGTAGCAAAACAACTAGGTACGGAAGAACACGTGACTCAACTCAACTCTAATGAAACTGGAATGCCTATGCGCAGTCTGCTCTGATTTCTGTAATTTGTGAGAAGGTACCTCTGCGGGTGGGCGTCGGATTACATTACACTCGCGAGTAACATTCTCGTTAGAGAATTGAATTTCCATTTCTATTTCATTTTCTTTTTAACGAACATTAGGTATTATTGCTTGAGTTTGTTTATTTTACTAAAGGAGAAAAGAGAAATAGGCAAAAAAAATACAACTTTTCATACAAACGTTCGATCGATCAATTGCATCTAGTATGGAAATTAAAATTTTTTTTTGCTAATTTCCTATAGGTTTCTTAGAGAAAGTTGTTTAATGTAACTGTTTACCCCAACTCCCTGTGTAATACATACATACCAATATAGTATTTTTCTATCTAAAAATTTTTACAAAAAAAATAAAAACCGACTTCAAAAGTAAAAAAAGTAAGTAATAATATTTCAGCCTATGACTTTTACGTTTTACACCGACTCCAATAAAACAAATTAATTTTCTTATAGATTCGAACGTGAAAGTCATAGGCTGAAATATTATTTCTTACTTTTTTACTGTTGAAGTCGGTTTTTATTTTTTTGTAAAAATTTTTTTATTTCATAACTTTTTGTGATTAAATATGTTAGTTCGACTCAGATATCCGTTATACACGCAAAGGGTACATTGAAACGAAGCAAATGGTTCAATCGCAGACGATTTGCTGTCAACTTTTGAGGAGTTCTATTGTATAGCTCCGAAGCACGTCATCAGATCTTCACAAAATGAAAATGGGACCACCTCGGGAGTATATCCTTTCAAACAAAACCAGTATTTTTTAAATTGGTTCACAATTGACGAAAATATCGGTGAACATACATAAAAAAAAATACATACAGCCGAACATAGAATCTCCTCCTTTTTTAAAGTCGGTTAAAAAGTGAAAAGGACTTAAGAGCTAATAAAACTCTGTTCTTTCCTCGTCACCTCACACCTAAAAGGTCGTGCCAATACAGAGAAGCTACTGAATTTTTTATCGTAAGTCGGTGCAGTGGTAAATGCATTATTAAAACGCATTGGACCGCATCGTCTGGATGCAATCCGTCTGGAGGTTGCCTCTTTGATGCAGTTTTTGTTACATTTCGTGACGTTGATTTATCTTTTACATTTCGCCTCATAAGAAAATATAGTCTGCTTTTATAGCTATAATTATTAGATTAGGTATAATTATTGTACTTAAATAGAACAAGGTTCTAAAGTTGTAAATTATATAGCAAGGTATTGTAGATTGTAGGTAGGTACCTGATAGATTATGTAACTTTATGAAATTCATGAGAAAAACAGGCCGTAGCCTGATATACATATTATACTCCATTTCAAATAGCAACGAAATATTAGACCTATTTTGAATTACAGAAACACCAAATATGAAACACTTCCTCTCACTAGAACAGCTTTAGTAACGTCACAGATATATGTCAGATAGTAGGTATAACGTTCTGATCAAAAAATTATATTTGCAAATCAGAGTTGGCCAGAAATATATAGGAATCGGAAAATCAAGTATAGATTGTTGAATATCATGAGTACAATCAACCATTAAGGCTCCTCCTCCCATCTGCAAGGCTCTCTTTCTTACAAGCAAGCTTTTGCAATTAGCCATCCCGCTTCAATTGCGCGGCTCCGGTCAGAATTTTTCGTTTTCTTTGAAAACCTGTATGATTTTTTATGAATTTTCAAAAATAAGAAAACCACATCATTTTATATTGTATTGTGAAGAATATTGTAAATTTTCATATTCTTCTGATCAACAATGTAAGAGTAAAACGGTTACAACTGGAAAAAAAGAGGTGACTTTGGAGTCATTTTTCTTCAGTTTTATTAATTAAAATAGATTTCGAGAAAAACCACATCACTGTTCATATCCTGTAGATTGTTCAGTTTTGTTTTCTGCTTAAAAGTTCCATAGTTAATGTATAAAATGGTTACAAAGTTACTCAAAACCGGGCGGACGCCCCTTAAAGTAATGCAACATTTTAGGTACCCAACACCCTGTATTATAAATTAGTATATTATTTATAATTTTTAATTTATGGCACCACTATATAGCAGTTGGCAAAAGGGATGGCAAAAGGAGTAGAGGACGACAAACGAAGCGTTGGGAAGATGACATTAAAAGAGTTGCCGGTCCAGAATGGATGAGAGTGGCAAGAGATAGAGAAATGTGGAAGACTTTAGAGGAGGCCTTTGTCGAAGGACAAGCTGTTTCTATAAATTAAAGTGCACCGATCGTCAATGATTTATATTTATGCATGTATTAGAATATAAGGAAACAATGTAAAACAGCAATAAAGGCTTATTTTATTTTATTTTTATATAGCAGTTAGCACTTTGGATGCCACTGAACGAAATCATAAAGTTTAAAAATAGACATAATTGTACCTAATTTGCATGTAGGCACACGACATAATTAGACCGACTCGATTTGCATAGCGTTGCAAAGCAAATACATATTGCAACTTTGTGAGTAGGTAGGTATACATACATAGGTAGGTAGATATGTATAAGCCTTATTGCTGAAGGATTTATTGGATTGTGAAGTCATAATATTTTTATTGCATTATCTTTAAAATCGAGGTATCTGAGCACGCACAATTTATAATATTTACGATTGTGCTTGCTTAATTGTCATTTTGTTATTTCAATTAACCCAGTAAATAGATACAAAACAAACACATCTAAGTATGTGCAGTCAGCAACAAAAATATATATACACTTTTGTTCTACGTCGCGTCTCGTAGACGTACCTTGATAAAGTGTCATCTGCTGACTGTACCTACTGTAAATTATTTATTGTTGACGTTTTTAATTTAAAATTACTTGCTACAGATTGCTACTATTTGCTGTTGGCCTTGCAAGTAGCATGCCACTCTGTCTTTCTTTCTACATACTTTGGTACCAAAATAAGCGCGCATTCGATTTTCTTGTCTCGCCGCTTTGTCGTTATATTCAGAGTGGTGTGATAGCTCTACAAATAGGTTTGTGGCCGGGTATATACAACGTGTTAATGAATTAACGCAAAACTAGAAAGTAGTTTGTTTAGAATCGAGAGCAGAATCGAATTATCATGGTTTCAACATAGGTAATTTTTTTCAAAATATTAAATAATTTTTTATAAAAATTTTATATTTTCTTAACCCGATGTCAACCCACCGCACTGGCACACTCACTATACTTACTACCAAAACAAGATTATTAAAATGTATCCATGATCACGTTAGCGCTTTCATTCATTCGCTCGCATTTCGCTTTAACCTCAAACCTAAAAATGCGAATAACTTAAAATTTTAAGTATCAAAATAATGAAATTATTGTTTCAATCTAATAATTTTGTTATAAATCAGTTGGGGTGTATGAGGTTTTGCGCTAATTTATTAACACGTTGTATATAGGTAACCGTTGACTTATAAAAACTCATTGCCGTTGACTTAAAATACTACCTGTGCTCTACAGCTGTGGAATCGATGACGGATGGTGGAGTCCTGGTTTAGTATTTAATACAATTATTCACCTTTTTTCAGTCGGGTTTTTACCCCTTTTTTTATTTTTATGGCATTCGAGCAATGAAAACCGTATAAAAATCAGTTTTAACCGTGAGATGTTCGAACCCTAGAGCACAGTATAAGAAAGAGAATGTTACTAGATACAGTACGGACTACGGACACTCCCTTCCTCCCACCAACTTTTTACCTCACCCCAGCCCTCACCCCCTATCGCCCTCTGGTTACAGCGCAGTGGTTACTGTTACCTAAGGTTCAATTTCTTTGGTTTCGCATGTGCTGACGTCATCTTGTCAATTTCAAATTTTTGTATGCTGTGTCCGGGCTGTGCCTAGAGCGCGTAATTTCTGGGGCTTTTTTCTTGATTCTTAAAATTCAAAATTTTTGATTCATAATAATATCACATAGATAGCTTTTTGACGTCATTTTTTGACCCTACCACCGCGTCGGAAGGTGTTCCGTTGAGAGAAGATTCGGCCAGAAACTCTACAACACACATCTTTTAATTAAAACGTTTACAAAGTACAATTAAAATACAATATTGCATTACATAGTGTAAAATTGTCAAGACCAGACATTGGTGGACATGGTTCGAACAGACTCTAATTTCTTGGTTCGCACTTGTCTTGCCCGATACCCTTTTCCGAAGTATTTTTTTCTATAATGTCTTGATTTGTACATAGTAATAGATTTATTCCTTGGCTTTCCTAACGTAATCTCACAATCTTGCAGACATCGTCGTGCTAAATTTATGTTAACTAGCGACTGGTTTTCCTTGATGAGCAATATTAGTTGTAAAGTTCAACCGTGGACTAGGGTACCTACCTACACAATCTTTCTTATTCTATAGAACAGAGCCAATAATTAACTATAACAAATGCCAGCTTGATTGAGCGCGATAGACGAGGCCTGCTTGGTTTTGGAGAGCATGCATGCATGCATGCATACATGCATGCATGCATGCATGCATATGCTCACGACTATATTCCCCGAGGGGGTAGTCAGAGATATTCTGAAACTTCAGAACAGAGTTTTGGAGAGAACAGTATTTAGTGCACGTGACTTACTGCGTGACGGTACTGTTTCATTTGTATATGGCTAGACTAATTAGGTAGGTAGGTACTATAATTATCTATTTAATGACCCTGGCAACAATTACCAAAAATTTTCTAAAAAAAAAAATTAAAAAAAAATTGTTGAGAAAATTGGGGTGAAACGGGCACCCTACTGATTAGTGTTGATTTTTTTTATTCTGGGACTGAAGTAAAATGAAAATTCCATTTTTTTTTAACTTAAGTCTATGCATATTTTTGGGTGATCAGGAACTTTATATCTAAGTATCAATAATTAATTCAAAAAACAAAATAAGGAGTTGTAGGATAAATTAAGTATTAGCTTTTATAATATTTTGTGATAAACATTTTTTCAGGACTGTGTCATTTTCTGATGACTTGGCGACTTAATTTGCGATCATAAAATTCTCATCCCTTGGTCATCCTTATCATACCCACCCACCCCACGGGAAAATATTATGGAGTAGTATAATTATGATATGGAGTAAAAAAGAAGTAATATATTAAGCCGATAATTATTGCCTTGTACCTAATCTTATTAAAAATAATACAGAAATGTCAAAAATGAATTAACTATGATTTTGACGATTTTGTATACAAAATTGCAATAGCTTATGATCGATTCAACAACTGTACGTAGTAGGTATGTTGCTCAAAAACTTTCCACTTTAAAAACTGTGCTAAGACTTGAAGGGATTTTTAAATCTTGCCCTTGCGAAATAATCCTGTTACAGTTATAGTTACAAATAAAAACAAGTTGCGAAATGGTCACAGTCCGCCAAACCATATTGTTCTGTGCACTTTAGAAACTCGGCCAATACACTAATTCACTTACCTCGCCGTCCTGACGTCTTTATTTCAACAACCGTAAAGTTAAATATTGAAAAATATTTCGCTTATGAAGTGCATTAAGTTTTGTATTTGTAGGTAGTATGTAAATAGTCAATTATTCTGAAGTAGGTACTCTCGAATTGCGACATGTTACTCTTTGCTTTTCAACAATAATAGAGTAGGTAACTGATTTTGTACGTGAACTATAAGAACGAGTTCAAAGTAAGTGGAGCAGAAAATTGTCCCGAAACTTTAAGCTTTGTTAAAGTTTTAAGCGGATTCTAGTAACTATTTAATGATTTGAAGAAAAGTTTTCTTAAACTTTACCTCTGACAAACTTTGCGGAAAATGAAAGAGGAACAAGACCTAAAGTTCATTCAAAGTATATTAAGTTCGTTTTTGGATGGATGAGCTAAGCAATTTAATTCTAGATACCGGTGGTATTCGCTTCATCATATCAGCGTCCACTGCTGGCCGAACATAGGCCTCCCCCAAAATGGGGGGATTTATCATAATCGCCACGCTTGGCAGGCGGGTTGGCGATCGCAGTTGGATTGAATGTGTGTTCTCAAAGGATGCTGCTGCCCATCCTCCGGTAGACCCCTTAGTCGCCTTTTACGACACTCACGGGAGCAAATCAGGAGGTGCTATTCCTAGCCGACACCACACGAACAACACGGAAGGTGTACGCTTAGCCAAGTCAGAACCGTGATTTGACTTGGAATACTTTGGAGCTCTTACCAAAAAAAACTCACAAATATTTTCGCTCTCGCTCTGTCTTCCTGGTTTAATAATCTCATTATGGTGGTGGGGTCAGCCCCATCCGCGTCTGTTCTCTCCACCTTGCCCTATTAGGGTGCATGTCCATTGAAGCTGTGCGAGCTGTGTAGCTGTGTTTTTTTAACCAATCAGGAGCTCGGGCGAGATCGGCCGCGCCTCGCCCGAGCTCCTGATTGGTTAAAAAACACAGCTACACAGCTCGCACAGCTTCAATGGACAGGCAGCCTTACTGACGTATCGTCTTCGGAGACATTACACGGTCATATCATATCACTGCGAACTATGTTCATCCGTCTAGTCTTCGGACGACAGTTCTGATTCCCGTTTAAAAAACCACAAAAGCAGTAACCCATTCAAAAATGCATTCTGTTCGACGTTCATGACGGGAAACCTTAGCGTTTAAAGAGCAAGATTTAAACGTTCAATTATTTTCCAATTCTCTTACTTTCTACTACCAAACAGTACCAACTTGTAACTTTAGACACAATATGACACAATGTAAATCACTTTATGTAACTCTTACATAGCCGGGATCAGGTGTTAACCTTCCGGCACGAAACAAATCCCAGTCCTATTACGTTAAAACAAAGTATCTATTCCATTAATCCAGATTTTCTAACCACAAAGATAGATGATTACTTTTACGTTTCGAATTTAGTTTGTTGAACTCTAGAAATAGGGATGAAAATCCATTGGTACAGATTACGTGAGGCGTAGAAAAAGTAGGGCGTAGTGGTCACGATTGTTGGAACGTTAGAACAATTTGTTTAGTTCTCATCATGCGCCGGCGCCGGCCGGTGGAAGGGCGAAGGTAGAGTTCAAGAGGTAATTGTAACAATTAGGGAAATTACTAGGCATCAGGTGGTACTGTCAGTGGTATTGTTTCGTAGGATTTTTTACCTTTGGAAAGTATTTTAGTATTTAGTTAAAATGATATAAAACACCCACATTCTCATTTATAGCTTTGTTTATAGATAGATAGAAAAGATTTAAACTCTACAATTCATTTTTAAATATATTTTTGGGGTAGTGAGAGAGAAAACAAACATTTATTTAGAAAACTTGCAGCTCTATCGGTATGCCCAATAAATAAAGTAAGATCTTTCCATTCATTCAGGATTCACTCAAATACAGACATTCAACAATATTATGAGGATACTGAAACATCTGTTACGTAGGTATTGATTTAAAAGTTTTATATTTTAAGACGATGTTGGCATCTGTTATGATGATGATAACTCGTTCAACTTTCAATCACTCAAACCGTTATTTTAAAAAAACTGACTGACAGTTTTATCTTTCCTTCCAGCTGCTACCGAAAACCTTTTATTTTTACGATAATGGTTAAATTATGCCAAATCATGGGAGTATTGACCTTAAACCAAACTTTACCTACTCGAGGTTCAATGATTCTTGATACCAAATTATGGTTCAAAGACATTTATTAAATGACCCAATTGTTTTTGGTTAAATCAGTTGTCCTCGATGTAAAGGTGAATGATTGCCTACTAATAGTATAGTTGTATTCTAGATTTTGATCGAACTGTACATACATACTAAAGTTTATTTAAAGTTCTAGGCTGTTACTATTCAAGTGCTTGTAGAATTCATTAAAATGGACATCAATTTTTATTAATTCATCCTAAAACAATAACTTTTTTAAAACCTAGGTTCTCCTACAATGAAAAAGAATGAAAAAAAATCTACAAAAGGGTAACTTTCACAGAGAAGAAAAAGTAAAATCAAAGACGTTTTAAAACCTATTTGCCTTCTGTTTTTAAACGTTTCTACATTATACTGAGAACTAAATATGGATACTAGTTTGACAAGATAGGCGCTAATTCCTAGAGTACTTATTTATCTTAATCGCTCAAATAATTACAGATATCACTTGACAGCAGGCGATTAACAAGCCAATTTTATCTTTACATATAATTGTTTTCCAATTCTATCCAATTTACCCTACTTTCCCCTCCACGCCACGGGCGAACGAAAATAAATAAAATGGAGGAATGTTGAATGCAATTTCGATTTCTATACTTACAATATTTTACTGCTATGCCGCCAATTTAGTACAAGGTTTTTAATAATTCCAATTAGGAAAAGAATTAGGTTATTTAAGATAATGAGTATGCAGACACTGCCACGTTGTGAAAAGATTGCATACTGAAATATTTTATGAATATTATACAATTGTAAGTAGATAAGCCTAAAGTATAACGCAAAATACTTACATACTTAATTATTACCTACGTTATTTATGTAACATGGGCGGTCGAGCTTTGAAAAAGAGTTTTTCCACAGATGAGACCTATCTAGATCGATGTTTTTTCGCCCATACCACATACCTACTCTGAAAGTTTTATCGAAATCCTTAGAACCGTTTTCTAGAAAGAACGCGATTACAGAAATACAAACAAACGTATGAAAATGTGAACCTAATAACGCATAACGATTAAAATCCATGACAATAAAAATAAGTAAGTAAGTATGTAAGTAAATGAAATGGCACCACGTGTTTAGAAAGGCTAATCTGACAATTTTTGTATAGTTGATATTCTTTAGAAGTTTTGATACGTACCTACTTGGATATTTAGACGTATCTGATACAGATCTATTGTACTTAATTATATTGTGTAGATGTTTGCGTGAAATGCTTCATAAAATGCACATTGCTATGCGTTTTCCCTTCTAAAGCCTACAGCTGCCAATTATAACCTCAAAACAAAGTAGCAAAGCCTAAAACTGATAGTCTAACCAATAAGATCTAGATTGTTGGTCTAGAAGGATTCTCGAGACAAAGCTTCGTTATATGAATGGAGGTTCCTTCCGGCGTCTGCTTGTATCGCATATAACGCGTCTATTGTCTGTCTGGCCTTGCAGAGCCTTTCACTGCCTCGCTTGAGAAATTACACCGTCTAAAATTAAACAGATTGACTTGCCACTTGAACGATACTTGTGAGCAAACATAAAAAGCTTTAATTTTGCTCATATTTTTTGTATTTTACGCATTTTCCAAGTGATTAACTTACTAACTTTCTAATAAGAGTAAACATTGAACGATTGAAGTGAAATGAACGATCGAAATTATCATGACTTTATTGCATTTAACTACAAATGTTTGGCTTATTTCAAAATGCTAAGCTATTCATTTGAGTGTATATAGGCAGGTACTCGATTATATACCTTACTAAAGTACTGACAAATACATTTTTTGACTAAGTATATTAATTTATTTGTGGGGAACTACTACAGATGGTCAGCACCCACAAGTTATAGCAAAGATGCCAACAGATGGCGATACCGTCGCTCGCGGAAATATGCTCCATACAAAGACAACGTTCATCGTAAATACGTAACTCGTAACCTACTACAAATAAGGTTCACAATCGAATGCAAGACATAAATCCATGGCCGGTCCCCAGGCTTCACACATAGCCTGGCGGAAGTACTTCCCTTTTCAATGGAGGAACATTCCAAGTAGCACCTCCATATTGGTGACCCTCGACAAAGAACATCGCAACCTGAACACCGCAGAGCAGCAGCAACCAACTTCAACCAACCCTTCACCCCCTCGACCAGGTCAAACAAGCAGCAGTCACGCCATCAACCCGAAGCCGCACCAGGTCCATCGCAGCTGTCTTCACACCGCTTCCTGGGCCTGCAGCTTCCTTAATGACAGTCAGCGTCTGCATAGAAGGATCTCCCGCAGCCCACGTGTCAGAGCTCACCTCCACGTGGCAGTTCTGCTCGCCTTCTCCACGCCTGTCACTCGCCCGCATCACATCAGGACTGATCTCCCTGACAGATGCACACACCGCAGCACATCGCTCGTCAGACTCACTTGACTGGAGCCCTGCACCTACACTACATACTGACAGACTGCACACTTCGAACTACTCAACGACCTCCGGTCTGAGGGGGGAGTCCTGTGGGGAACTACTACAGATGGTCAGCACCCACAAGTTATAGCAAAGATGCCAACAGATGGCGATACCGTCGCTCGCGGAAATATGCTCCATACAAAGACAACGTTCATCGTAAATACGTAACTCGTAACCTACTACAAATAAGGTTCACAATCGAATGCAAGACATAAATCGCGCAAGAGAAATAATCACAGAGATTCGATATATATACAAGGTCCAACTAAGAACTGTTGGACCACGGCCGGTCCCCAGGCTTCACACATAGCCTGGCGGAAGTACTTCCCTTTTCAATGGAGGAACATTCCAAGTAGCACCTCCATATATTCTTCAACATGAGATAAATAAAAACTTATGTCATGCCAGGTAGTACTTATATCATAAATAACCATTAGTATTTGAAATACTATCTCATTTTACGCTGTGATTTTGAGTCATTCAGTGACCGGCGGGCGCACTTCTCGATTTTTTCTAAAGTATTAGTAAGCACCTATTTCTATTGTTGAATTGTATGTTTTTAAAATACCTAGGCAGGTAGATATGCGATTCTTGTTCGACCTGAATATGTTTTGTCAAAAAATAATGACTCGCTTTGCATTAAAAAAACTATATACTTTCTACATTTAGAACTTTATTAAAACCACAGAGATGGAATACTATCCTCGTATCTTATCAATTAGAACTTTACAAAAAATATCTTGATTTCCAAATTGAACTTAGAAACCTCATCAACCAACCCCTCTCTCCCCTTTCGATAGACCAAGAGTCATCGCGCATTGCCACAAATAATTCACAACTGGAATATGGAATCCCGAGTGTATTCGAATGAGTTTTGTTCCATCTTGTTTTGTTATAGTATTGCAACGTTGCGAAGGCCAAATTATGTCAGAATCCGCGTCAGACGCCTTTCCAGGCCGAAACTCAGAACGAGTTTCCAAACAGCTGCCTAAGTAATAAAAATAAACTGACAAAGACCAGTTTTCCACAAGTTTTTTGATACCGATTCGGTCGATTCAGCCGATTTTAGTCTTATTAAAGTTTTAAACGATTATAGAGCATTATTTCAGATTTAAAAAGGTTTTTAATTGGATCGTTTTACTTTAATACTACCTTTGTTTATTCGTTTTAGGAAATATATACTAAAGACATTCTAATTGGCACCTAATTAAAAACGGTCTTATCAGTAAACATTTTAAAAAAACCAATGAGTTATAAGATACTAAATCAGTACATGTTATTTAGCTTATTTTATTATCGCACTTAAATATTACGAGCGAAACATGAGTCAGAATTTCTTTGAATTTTAACAAAGAAAGAGGAAACACGGAAATAAAGAATACGTTGGTACGTATTCTTGTTGTACGTTTGTTTTATGGTGGTCCATAAAACAAAACAAATGAAATATGGACAAAGCAATGCCGATGTTTGACCTTACACCTACGCAATCGGTCACTAATGAAGTCAGAATCATCTGTTTATTCAAGTTTTGTTATAACATCTTGGCTACTTTTGCCCCTTTGCCTCATGCTCATGACATGAGTCTCGTAATATTTGGGCATCACAATGGAAGTCTAACAATTCTGACATAAATTCCCCGGGTCTACTACTCGTGTTTTTCGATCACGAACATCGATGTGTCTATAATTCTATATCCTATTTCGAAACAAAAGAGCAGAAGTGCGATTTTTGAAAATCATATGAGCGACTTGGCAGTAGAAAATGTCAAAATTACTATGGAGATTATGCATCTTTCTACTGCCAATTCGCTCGTATGATTTTCAAAAATCGCACTTCTGAGACCGTCTTAGGATTTAGGAGGTAAATAAAAGTTTATACAAATAATACCTACCCGTAATTTAATTTAATGAAATCGTTAAAGGATGCAAATCATATTTTTTTCGCGTTTCCTGGAGTGCGATTTTTGAAAGTCAAATCAGCAGAACTGAAAGATCTCCATACTAATTTTGACATTTTTAACTGCTGAGTTCAAGTATGAGTTTCAAAAATCGCACTCCAGACGGTGACTCAATAGTGAAAGTTGTTCAGTTTGATGGTCTGAATTCACCGTTTCAGTATTTGCTATGGGCTGACATAACCTCAGGGTTAAAAGCTCCAATTAAAACAAAGTAAAAAACAGAATTAAAAAAAAAAGTATTTGCTATGCTGTCACTTACACACTGTAATGAAACTTACGAAATTACCTACTAAGTATTTGAAATTCTTGATTTTAGGCACAATGCTGCTAATTCCGGGGAATTTCCCCGATTTTCGGGGAATGAGGGATGCGTGCGGGGAGAGCGCGGGGAATGATTGAAATCTGGGAATTTCGGGGAATCGACTATTTGTAATAAATGTCAAACAAAGGATGTCTAAAGAAGAGGAATTGTTAAAATTCGAACCGAATCGGACTATCCTTAGATCGAAAGTATGGGAGAAATATAAATCTTGACTATTATAAAATTGTAAATTTGAAAAAAGAATTTAGTTTGTTTGTTTGTTTGGGTGTTTGTTTTTTTGAGTATCACGCAAAAACTACTGAACCGATTTTGATGAAACTTTTTTTGTTTGGTAGCGTAACATCTAGCTTAAAATCTGGTATATAATTTATGCGGACGAAGTCGCGGGTAAAAGCTCGTAATTAATAAAACTCATTGTATTCTAAATATTAAAGTGATTTTTTTATAAAAATTAGATTACGAAGAAGTTGATAAGCTAATTTTGTGAAACATTAAACTACATTTTGCATGAAAAATTCCTTATTTCTTGAATATTACAGTGTCGGGGAATTTTTGGGGAATGCATGATTGGAAATCGAGGAAATTCGGGGAATTGAGCCTACTTAAGTGGGGAATCAAGAAATTTACACTGCAGCACTGTTTAGGCAGTAGACAAGACATCTAAGTATAACCTACCTACATACTTTTTATTTCAAGCTAGGTATCAAGATTGGGTACTTTTCACGCACATAGGTATAAGCTTTGTGTTTAAAAATAAAACCCATTAATTATAATAACTAGCTGTAATTTGCATAATTCATTAGTTTTTATACAAATTAATAATGTGTATTTAGTTAGTTACAAGTAGGTAGAGATGCGCAAACGTAAAACACGCATATTTATTCAATAAATAACACGTTTTACAATTAAATGAAACGCAGACATGGATGCGCAATAATAATCATTAATCAATATTTTTATTACGAAAGTTAATTTATCTGTTTGTTACGTATTTTTTCACGTCTGAGATAAGATACCTACTTAATTTCATTTTTAGCAAAATGGTCAGACTCACACAAAAGGCAACTTTTGGCGGTTTTAACGAGTATTTGTAGTAATATGGGAAATATACAGGATGTAAGTGACAGCCTAGCAAACACTGAAACGGTGAACTCAGACCATCAAACTGAACAACTATCACTATGGAGCCTACTTCAGGAGACGCGAAAAAAATCAGCTGTCCCATACATTTGAGCCGAGTAGGTAGGTACAGCAGTTTTATATGGGACAGCTGTTTTATTTTCGCGTCTCCTGAGGTAGGCTCCATAGTGAAAGTTGTTCAGTTTGATGGTCTGAGTTCACCGTGTCAGTATTTGCTAGGCTGTCACTTACACCTTGTATATATATAAAGTTGTTCAGTTTGATGGTCTGAGTTCACCGTTTCAGTATTTGCTGTATTTGCTAGGCTGTCACTTACACCTTGTATATGTATAATGTAGGTACCTTAGTGTATGAAAGTGTTTATCTGTACGTATGCATAGATATTACCTTATTGCCGCTAACCTTCAGCGGTTGCAAGGTGAATACATGCCTGAGTCCTGCGAGGTTCAATGAGTGTTCATCATTCTTATGATACTTAGAGATAGACATAATAAACACAAACATTGTTATCTACAACATTATAATAATAATAAAGGGAGTCACGTTGCAGGAACTGACCCGAGTACACGTCTCGCGTGGTTTCGCGCGTCGCGTTTGTGCCTGCCACGAGGCTCCACATTCTTCAATCTCTTCTTGTTCTTGTCCAAAAACAATCCCTGAGATTGGGATAGATTCTCCCATAAAATACTTGACACTGGCGGAAATGCAGTGCTAACGCACAAGCAAGAGTCCATTTAATTATAAATAAAATAAAAAAATAATAATAATAAAAAGATTTGACTGAGGACTGAGAGAGCGTAATTGTGACCCCCGTTCCGGGTCGTTTCTGGTGCAGAGGCTAGCCTTAACTATTCAACGTGGCAACGCTGCAAGCATTATGGGCTCCTTTGCACCGGGATCGACAAGGGGCGGGTTATTTGACTGAGCTTGTATTTCATTGTTTTGACGAAGCTTGTTGCTGTTTTGTGACTGTTTTTATTATATCTTTGTATTTCACGACGCTTGTGCTGACCGCTATATTTTTGTTTGCTTTTATGAATAAATACTGATTAAAATAAAAAGATCCATATAAAACACTTCAACGGTAAAACGTTCAAGTCTTTTGTATGGTAATATTATTCGCTAAAAAATTTAGAAAAATAAATTAAAACTATTTTTATCGAGCTTTATAATGGGTGTTCATTATCTAATGATAGAGACAGACAGACAAAATACAAACATTATCTACAAAATTATAATAAAAATGATGCATAGAAAAGACTTCAACGGTACAACTCAAGTACAACTAAGTAAATGTTTTTTGTTTGGTTGTGCCGTTGAAGTCTTTTGTATGGCCCTTTCATCTTGTAAATAACATAACGCTAAAATAACTATTATTCGCTAATAAATACTTAAGATTTCCAATTATTTATATGTAAAATGTTTCTATAGGTAGTAAAGTAAACTATTGATATAGTATTTAAATATAATGAATATACAAAAAAAAAAAATTTTATTTACTTTCGCCTTTTTATATCGCATCTTGCTTATCTATCTTTTTGCCAACTACTTACTCATGACGTGAGAACTAAATAAATTGCTTAAGAGGGCTATCACAGTCCAGTGGCGCCCTCATCACATTAAAAAAGATTTCTTTATTTTTTTTTTTATTATTATTATTATTTTTTTAACTTTGATAAAATAGTATCAAACTTATTTCAGATATAACAATAAAATATAACTTTCTTTATTGAGAATTTTTTTTAATTTGATTAGGGCGCCACTGTACTGTGATATACCTACATTATAATATCGTACCTACACTCTTCCAATCTCTGATCATTATCAACTATTGAACCAAGTCTTTGAACTTCAAATATAACCAGGAAATTAAAGTAAATTTTCGCCTGTTAAAAGCCTTTATAAGGCATTAATCGTTAATTCGCAACCGGACAGACTTGCTCGCCGACCGGTTGTTCATAAGGTCATGATCCGCAATCAACTTGATTACATTAGAATCAGTTTATTTACTACTAGATACTAAAAATAGCTTTTAGTTTAGGATTAGATTTTAGCTAGATACCTCTCAGACCCCGATGTATCGGATTGTTAGGGTTCCGTACCCAAAGGGTGAAAACGGGACCCTAATTACTAAGCCTACGTTGTCCGTCCGTCTGTCCTACCTATTTAGGGTTGTAACTTTTGAACCGTAATAGCTAGATAGTTGAAATTTTCTCAGGTTATGCGTAACAAGAAAGTTTTTATCAACATCTAAGAATAAATGAAGGTGGGTTCCCATACAAGACACTTTTTTTTTCAACGTTTTTTCTTCTTGCTCTATTGTAAAAACGGTAATATATACAAGCGTGAAACTTGGTGCCATTATACTGCAAACTCTAGAGTATAACAACAAATAATAAAAACTGGCAAAGTGTGTGTCAGTATCGTGCTTAGCGTCCTGGGAAAAATAAAAAATGTTGGTATGTTAATATATTGTTCTGGGGTACGCAACCTTCGGTGAGCGAGTAGTCCGACTCGCACTTAGCCGGTTTTTTATATTCTGTCTACCCTATCCAAAAACTCTGTGCTCGCGCCTGGTATACCTACTACTTCTAGAGTGCGATTTTTGAATCTCATTCGCTGAGTTCAGCAGTTTTAAATGTCAAAATAACTTTGGAGATATGCATCTTTCTAATTCTGATTTGACTTTCGAAAATCATACTTCAGGAGTGCGATTTTTGAAAGTCAAATCAGAAGTAGAAAGATGCGTATCTGCGTAGTTATTTTGACATTTACAATGGCTGAACTCACCGAATGAGTTTCAAAAATCGCACTCCTACTAGTCTTCTTCTTCTTATCGTGTGGGCAGAGCCCTGGTGTCAGAGTTTTACCTGTTTTTTTTTGTCACTACAGTTACCTAACGCATTTAAGTTTACCCTGTATGTTTTAGAGAAGAACTCTGATAACCTTATCCTTTAAAACTTAATTTCCACTTTGGCATTCTACTTGTCTGTATCTTGCCTGTTGTGTATTATCCTGAAAAGAAAAGGTGTATCGTCCATTGAAGTCTATTCTAATTTCCAATATAAATTCTTCTGATGATCTGAAAATACCTATACAGGGTGTAAAATTAAATGGGACACTTATGCTTAACGGGGTGCTTCAGACCATCAAATTGAATAACTTTCTCTATGGGTCCAATATCGAAATCGCGTGAAAAAAACCAACTGTCCCATACATTTCACTCGCGATATATGTTTTTTCGCAATTTCAGTGTTGGTTAGTCAGTTTGATGCATAGGTTTGATGGTCTAAACTAAAAGTGTCATTTTACACCCTGTGTACGTATCTAATTAAAAAATCTAACCCAAGCCAGCTAGGTATCGAATATTTAGGTAAATTAGCTATACTTACTGATTTTATAAGTATGTTTTAAAACCTTGATTTATAATCATTAGTTATTTCATGGCGGTCGGTCGTTATGGCGATCCTTGGGGGAGGCCTATGTCCAGCAGTGGACGTCCATCGGCTGAGATGATGATGATGAGTTATTTCATAGTGTGTTTCGTACTTTTAGTGCTCTTTATGTAATTTAAATATGCACAACTATAAGCCAGCATAATGGTCCTCGGTCTCTTTCTCACTCTTTAGTGAACCTTTAATTTATAAGGAAAATACTTGAACTCAGTTGATGTTTACATTTTAAGACATTTCTAATAAAATAGGATATAGCGAGATTTATAGGTGCTTCGCGCTTGTCACGAAATGGCGCGCCTTTACGGATTTAGACCGTAAGGAATTTAGACGGAATTAAACCACTAAACTGGTGGATTCCACGAGCAAATAATAGGTATTACATTTGGTACCGTGAGTTTAATGCAACGCAATGTTCAATCTATGGTGAGAAAATAAAGTTGGTAAATTATACAGAACTAGAAACTGATTGCAAGAAAATTAAGCAACATTGCTATGCCAACTAATATAAGAAAATCGAACAACAATAACTATCGAAAAACTAAGCTCTTTATAATATCCTAGGTAAATACAAGGTAAATACTAATAAAGAAAGATCTTGTACTAAGACAGATTCATTTGTTTGTGTGTCGATTTGTCGGATCAGGTCAGTTACGACCTTTTCCCCGAACGTCCACTATGGACCCGAACGACCACTTCCCGGTTTCGTCCATTTACGGTGTCATACATTCTAACACCTGTCATATACCTACAATATTATATTGTTTTATTGATTGGTCCGTCATGGGAGCTCCCTGTTGCTGCTGCGGCTTTGCACGGACCTCCTTATGCGAATTCTATAATGTTACCTACTGCCATTGTCTGTCACTGTTTATCCTGTATTGTACTGATGAAAAAAACGAGTTATCTATCTATCTATCTATCTATCATTTCCCCAATCGGCCTTTTCCCCGAACGGACATTTACCCGAACGGTCCTAGTACAAAATGATATAACTACATCTATAGTGTTTTATTGTGATGTTCACTACAGTTTTCAGCTAACACAATGATTTGATTAATCTTGTAGATACCTATCGTACGATACCTTACCTACCTACATAGTTATATCGTACCTACTTATTTATGTAGCAACAGCATTGTTTTTTTTCGGGCTTATCACAATTAAGCGAATGTCAAGGGTAACTAAAAAGTACATTTTCTTAATAAGCCCTCATTAAATTGAATCTCCAAGAATAATAGATTTCGGAAGTCGCATTACATAAAGGTTACGACACGAGATTCTCACCTTGGCATTTCAGGGAAAATAGAATAAGATGACGATGTTGTCTTTCAACATTCAAGGTTCGCCCCTAACCAACAAGGAAGACTTGCATTTGAGTTAAGAATAAAAAGTCACGTATGAGGAAAATTACGAAAAGGCGGTTCTTTTTTCGTCAAGTAGCAGTAGCACGTGCTTTACATGCACACAAGGAAAGGAAGAGAAAATAATTACCTATGGAAGAGACGAGGGACGGCTCGATTTAAACAGAAAATTGTTTGTCATTTCATCTAATTCAAAGCAAATATTACAAAGTCCTTGATCCAAAGATGTACACACGGCGACACATCAAGCTATACAAAACCAAATAAGCTGGCCGCGCGTAGATCGAGTAACGTATAACGTCGCGCGGCCAGCTTATGTTGGTTATGTATAGCTTGATGTGTCGCCGTGCGTACCTACTTACAAGGTGGAGTGGAGACCTTTTGTATTCAACAAATAGCTAAACAACAACTTGATATTAAACTTTTTGACATTATTTTTTTCCTCTTCTGACTAGCTCAAAAATCGACGCATAACTACCGATCTACGAGTAGGCAATACAACTACCAACTTGTAATTTTAATTAAAACTACTTACATTTTTTTCTAGCATAATTCGTCAAATTGTCATAACTTTAATGATAATGACTCTTGTTCTTGTTACGCATTGTTTTGTACTATTTTTTACCATAATATAATAATAATAATAATATAATAAATATCTTGGACAATGTCACACAAATTATCTAGTCACATTTAAAGTACCAGAATCTAGTCTGGACTTGTATTATGATGACTAGACAACGATATAGAATACGGATATATAATATGGACCTACAATACACATAATTTATCAACATTCGTAAAAACTCAAGGTTACCTGCCACCACCATGACTTCATGACTGAATTTTTTACATAATTGTACTAGATACTCTTTCCTATACTGTGGTAGGTAATACCTACCTACTTGATTGATTAGAAACATAGCATTTTTTAAATTCTTGTAATAGTTCATGCATGATAGTGGTATCTAATCTTCGTTCGTTTGTGTTATAACTTTTGATTTTATGATAGGTAAAGGTAAGGTACCTACCTAAGGCCCTATAGGTTACGTTACGGCCGGCTATTCAGAAAATGCAATCATTATTAATTATCTAAACTATTATAAAACTGTAACAGAAGTGTGTCTGTACATTGAAGATATTAACAAAAAAAAAGTTACGATGTGGTTTTTAGGTGTCCCTGATTCCAAATCTCAATTTTTTGGATTTTTTGTCTGTCTGTTTGTTTGTGCGTTTGTTTGTTTGAACGAGCATCACGCGAAAACTACTGAACCCTTACTGAACCGATTTTGATGAAACTGCTTTATTTGATTGACTTCTGACTTAAAATCTGGTATACTATAATTTGTGCGGACGAAGTCACGGGTTAACTCTAGTTAATAATAAAACTGCAGCATAATTATGTGGTGACGAAATAAAATGTTTTCTGGAAATATTTAACCTCTACTCTTCTTCTTATCGTGTGGGCAGAGCCCTGGTGTCAGAGTTTTTTCAGACCGCCTTACGGCCTCTGACGTGGTTTTTATGTAACGACTACTACCACCAGAGATAGAAGCCGGGACCAACGGCATAACGGCTACCTCTACTGAACATGTTCATTACCATTCTCCGTGTAAAAATAAGCACTGGTAGGTCTCTACATACGTATATAAAACCTACACAGTATTTCATTTTATTATTTTAATTGACTATGATACAGTTAGTAAACTTTTTGTCACATTAACAACGGCAACGGTTAACCGTTATGTTAGTACCCGTTCAAACCCACGCCTGAGTCTAGACTCTAACTAAGCTAGGCAGATAATATAATTTATTGCACTACTCTTAACATAGATAGCTAGACGAGAAGAAGTGTTGGCAGATGCGACTATTATTAGCACAATATCAGAGTCGTGCCGAGAACCATGAATAATGGTAGGTTTAGACGATGACAATTTAGCGGCGCGAATTCTGCGGCGCCTCAAAAAAAGCACCGTATTAACACTTTTCGCACGACTATTTTACGGCATGCGAACTTAGCAAGGAAAAAAGCACGCGTCGCTAGTGACCTCCGCCCGCGTCCGTCGCATCCCCCTTGCTAATTTTTCGACTCGTGTAAACGCGTCGTGCTAATCGTTAGCACGGTTTTCTCTAGCAAATCCATTCGCATGCGAACAAATTGGCGCTGGAAATTAGCAACGAGTAAACGAAAGCGTGCCATGCTTTTATTTAGTGCTAAAAAATAGGCGCCGCGCCGGCGCCGCGACAAACATGTCGAGATCCGACATCGCATTATCATGGTCGAATAAAATAACGGCTTAAGAAAATCACTAACCGAAAGAAGACTGGTGGTAGAGACTGAGATTAGGCGAAAGAGTGAGACAAACAGAAGGATTATAGTAAAAGAATTTAAGTGCTCTAAGAAGGTTGAGATTATGCGATTGGCATTTGACATACATGGTATAAAAGAGGTGTATACAGGGTGAAATTGATATCATTAGCATGCTTTTAAACTAAGAGTCTACCCATCCAACTGAACAACTTTTACTATAGCAGCAAACCGATCTGAGCAAAAAAAAACTGCTGTTGCATACATTTGAGTCGCGAACTCGCGCGTCGACATTGCAGCTTAGTATGGAACAACAGATTTTTTATTTGCCTCGATATGTTTGCTCCCATAGTAAAAGTTATTCAGTTTGATGAGTAGACTCTTAGTTTAAAAGGATGCTAATGATATCAATTTCACCCTGTATATCATATCTTGCCAAAATGCCTCAAAATTAAGGTGTGCAATCAGTATCTTGCCAGTGGTGCGAAAACGTAGGGTCCATGAGACCACTAGTTTACCAATTCAATGTGGCTCATCGAGCTATGGAGAGAGCCAAAGAAAACTAAAGTGGTTGACTTAGTTCAGAAAAATTGTAAGCTAATGTGACCATGGGCTGGGACTCAATCGTCCTAAGTTTGAACGATACTACCAAAACAAAACCACAACCAAAAACGTTACGTTATGCACAATTCGTATCGCGCAAATTATATTAACGGTAACGATTTAGCTTTTTTTCGGAAGATACGTTGGCGTAACGTTCGACCGCTGTCCAACGAACGTTTTTGATTTAGTTGGTGTCGGGAGAGGTGTATGGAGAGGTGTATGGAGAGGTGTATGAAGAGGTGTATGGAGAGGTGTATGGAGGTGTATGGAGAGGTGTATGGAGTTGTATGGAGAGGTGTATGGAGTTGTATGGAGAGGTGTATGGAGAGGTGTATGGAGAGGTGTATGGAGAGGTGTATGGAGGTGTATGGAGAGGTGTATGGAGTTGTATGGAGAGGTGTATGGAGTTGTATGAAGAGGTGTATGGAGAGGTGTATGGAGTTGTATGGAGAGGTGTATGGAGTTGTATGGAGAGGTGTATGGAGGTGTATGAAGAGGTGTATGGAGAGGTGTACGGAGAGGTGTATGGAGAGGTGTATGGAGGTGTATGGAGAGGTGTATGGAGAGGTGTATGGAGAGGTGTATGGAGAGGTGTATGGAGAGGTGTATGGAGGTGTATGGAGTGGTGTATGGAGTTGTAAGGAGAGGTGTATGGAGTTGTATGGAGAGGTGTATGGAGGTGTATGAAGAGGTGTATGGAGAGGTGTATGGAGAGGTGTATGGAGGTGTATGGAGAGGTGTATGGAGAGGTGTATGGAGGTGTATGGAGAGGTGTATGGAGTTGTATGGAGAGGTGTATGGAGAGGTGTATGGAGAGGTGTATGGAGAGGTATGGAGAGGTGTATGGAGAGGTGTATGGAGGTGTATGGAGAGGTGTATGGAGTTGTATGGAGAGGTGTATGGAGTTGTATGAAGAGGTGTATGAAGAGGTGTATGGAGAGGTGTATGGAGAGGTGTATGGAGTTGTATGGAGAGGTGTATGGAGTTGTATGGAGAGGTGTATGGAGGTGTATGAAGAGGTGTATGGAGAGGTGTATGGAGAGGTGTATGGAGGTGTATGGAGAGGTGTATGGAGAGGTGTATGGAGAGGTGTATGGAGGTGTATGGAGAGGTGTATGGAGAGGTGTATGGAGAGGTGTATGGAGAGGTGTATGGAGGTGTATGGAGTGGTGTATGGAGTTGTATGGAGAGGTGTATGGTGTTGTATGGAGAGGTGTATGGAGGTGTATGAAGAGGTGTATGGAGAGGTGTATGGAGAGGTGTATGGAGGTGTATGGAGAGGTGTATGGAGAGGTGTATGGAGAGGTGTATGGAGAGGTGTATGGAGGTGTATGGAGAGGTGTATGGAGTTGTATGGAGAGGTGTATGGAGAGGTGTATGGAGAGGTGTATGGAGAGGTATGGAGAGGTGTATGGAGGTGTATGGAGAGGTGTATGGAGAAGTATGGAGAGGTGTATGGAGAGGTATGGAGAGGTGTATGGAGAGGTGTATGAAGGTGTATGGAGAGGTGTATGGAGCTATGGAGAGGTGTATGGAGGTGTATGGAGGTGTATGGAGGTGTATGGTAGTGTATGGAGAGGTGTATGGAGGTGTATGGAGGTGTATGGAGAGGTGTATGGAGGTGTATGGAGGTGTATGGAGAGGTGTATGGAGGTGTATGGAGAGGTGTATGGAGAGGTGTATGGAGAGGTGTATGGAGAGGTATGGAGAGGTGTATGGAGAGTTGTATGGAGGTGTATGGAGAGGTGTATGGAGAAGTATGGAGAGGTGTATGGAGAGGTATGGAGAGGTGTATGGAGAGGTGTATGAAGGTGGATGGAGAGGTGTATGGAGCTATGGAGAGGTGTATGGAGGTGTATGGAGGTGTATAGAGGTGTATGGAGGTGTATGGAGAGGTGTATGGAGGTGTATGGAGGTGTATGGAGAGGTGTATGGAGGTGTATGGAGGTGTATGGAGAGGTGTATGGAGGTGTATGGAGGTGTATGGAGGTGTATGGAGGTGGTTGGAGGTGTATGGAGGTGTATGGAGAGGTGTATGGAGGTGTATGGAGCTATGGAGAGGTGTATGGAGAGGTGTATGGAGCTATGGAGAGGTGTATGGAGAGGTGTATGGAGAGGTGTATGGAGAAGTATGGAGAGGTGTATGGAGAGGTGTATGGAGAGGTGTATGGAGGTGTATGGAGAGGTGTATGGAGAGGTGTATGGAGAGGTGTATGGAGAGGTGTATGGAGAAGTATGGAGAGGTGTATGGAGAGGTATGGAGAGGTGTATGAAGGTGTATGGAGAGGTGTATGGAGCTATGGAGAGGTGTATGGAGGTGTATGGAGGTGTATGGAGGTGTATGGAGAGGTGTATGGAGGTGTATGGAGGTGTATGGAGAGGTGTATGGAGGTGTATGGAGGTGTATGGAGGTGTATGGAGGTGTATGGAGGTGTATGGAGGTGTATGGAGGTGGTTGGAGGTGTATGGAGGTGTATGGAGAGGTGTATGGAGGTGTATGGAGCTATGGAGAGGTGTATGGAGAGGTGTATGGAGCTATGGAGAGGTGTATGGAGAGGTGTATGGAGAGGTGTATGGAGAGGTGTATGGAGAGGTGTATGGAGAGGTGTATGGAGGTGTATGGAGAGGTGTATGGAGAGGTGTATGGAGAGGTGTATGGAGAGGTGTATGGAGAGGTGTATGGAGAAGTATGGAGAGGTGTATGGAGAGGTATGGAGAGGTGTATGAAGGTGTATGGAGAGGTGTATGGAGCTATGGAGAGGTGTATGGAGGTGTATGGAGGTGTATGGAGGTGTATGGAGAGGTGTATGGAGGTGTATGGAGGTGTATGGAGAGGTGTATGGAGGTGTATGGAGGTGTATGGAGAGGTGTATGGAGGTGTATGGAGGTGTATGGAGGTGTATGGAGGTGGTTGGAGGTGTATGGAGGTGTATGGAGAGGTGTATGGAGGTGTATGGAGCTATGGAGAGGTGTATGGAGAGGTGTATGGAGAGGTGTATGGAGAGGTGTATGGGGAGGTGTATGGAGAGGTGTATGGAGAGGTGTATGGAGAAGTATGGAGAGGTGTATGGAGAAGTATGGAGATGTGTATGGAGAGGTGTATGGAGGTGTATGGAGAGGTGTATGGAACTATGGAGAGGTGTATGGAGGTGTATGGAGGTGTATGGAGAGGTGTATGGAGGTGTATGGAGAGGTGTATGAAGGTGTATGGAGGTGTATGGAGGTGTTTGGAGGTGTATGTAGAGGTGTATGGAGGTGTATGGAGAGGTGTATGGAGGTGTATGGAGCTATGGAGAGGTGTATGGAGAGGTGTATGGAGAGGTGTATGGAGAGGTGTATGGAGAGGTGTATGGAGAGGTGTATGGAGAGGTGTATGGAGAAGTATGGAGAGGTGTATGGAGAAGTATGGAGATGTGTATGGAGAGGTGTATGGAGGTGTATGGAGAGGTGTATGGAACTATGGAGAGGTGTATGGAGGTGTATGGAGGTGTATGGAGAGGTGTATGGAGGTGTATGGAGAGGTGTATGAAGGTGTATGGAGGTGTATGGAGGTGTTTGGAGGTGTATGTAGAGGTGTATGGAGGTGTATGGAGAGGTGTATGGAGGTGTATGGAGCTATGGAGAGGTGTATGGAGAGGTGTATGAAGGTGTATGGAGAGCTGTATGGAGCTATGGAGAGGTGTATGGAGGTGTATGGAGGTGTATGGAGGTGTATGGAGGTGGTTGGAGGTGTATGGAGGTGTATGGAGAGGTGTATGGAGGTGTATGGAGCTATGGAGAGGTGTATGGAGAGGTGTATGGAGCTATGGAGAGGTGTATGGAGAGGTGTATGGAGAGGTGTATGGAGAAGTATGGAGAGGTGTATGGAGAGGTGTATGGAGAGGTGTATGGAGGTGTATGGAGAGGTGTATGGAGAGGTGTATGGAGAGGTGTATGGAGAGGTGTATGGAGAAGTATGGAGAGGTGTATGGAGAGGTATGGAGAGGTGTATGAAGGTGTATGGAGAGGTGTATGGAGCTATGGAGAGGTGTATGGAGGTGTATGGAGGTGTATGGAGGTGTATGGAGAGGTGTATGGAGGTGTATGGAGGTGTATGGAGAGGTGTATGGAGGTGTATGGAGGTGTATGGAGAGGTGTATGGAGGTGTATGGAGGTGTATGGAGGTGTATGGAGGTGGTTGGAGGTGTATGGAGGTGTATGGAGAGGTGTATGGAGGTGTATGGAGCTATGGAGAGGTGTATGGAGAGGTGTATGGAGCTATGGAGAGGTGTATGGAGAGGTGTATGGAGAGGTGTATGGAGAGGTGTATGGAGAGGTGTATGGAGGTGTATGGAGAGGTGTATGGAGAGGTGTATGGAGAGGTGTATGGAGAAGTATGGAGAGGTGTATGGAGAGGTATGGAGAGGTGTATGAAGGTGTATGGAGAGGTGTATGGAGCTATGGAGAGGTGTATGGAGGTGTATGGAGGTGTATGGAGGTGTATGGAGAGGTGTATGGAGGTGTATGGAGGTGTATGGAGAGGTGTATGGAGGTGTATGGAGGTGTATGGAGAGGTGTATGGAGGTGTATGGAGGTGTATGGAGGTGTATGGAGGTGGTTGGAGGTGTATGGAGGTGTATGGAGAGGTGTATGGAGGTGTATGGAGCTATGGAGAGGTGTATGGAGAGGTGTATGGAGAGGTGTATGGAGAGGTGTATGGGGAGGTGTATGGAGAGGTGTATGGAGAGGTGTATGGAGAAGTATGGAGAGGTGTATGGAGAAGTATGGAGAGGTGTATGGAGAGGTGTATGGAGGTGTATGGAGAGGTGTATGGAACTATGGAGAGGTGTATGGAGGTGTATGGAGGTGTATGGAGAGGTGTATGGAGGTGTATGGAGAGGTGTATGAAGGTGTATGGAGGTGTTTGGAGGTGTATGTAGAGGTGTATGGAGGTGTATGGAGAGGTGTATGGAGGTGTATGGAGCTATGGAGAGGTGTATGGAGAGGTGTATGAAGGTGTATGGAGAGCTGTATGGAGCTATGGAGAGGTGTATGGAGGTGTATGGAGGTGTATGGAGGTGTTTGGAGGTGTATGTAGAGGTGTATGGAGGTGTATGGAGAGGTGTATGGAGGTGTATGGAGCTATGGAGAGGTGTATGGAGAGGTGTATGAAGGTGTATGGAGAGCTGTATGGAGCTATGGAGAGGTGTATGGAGGTGTATGGAGGTGCACGCACGTCATGCTTTGGTAACGTCGACTATTTAACCGTTCAGAAAAAAATAGCGCGATAGCATTTTTACATCAGCTAAACCAAATCTAAACCAAAACTAAACCAAAGCCATAAACGTTCCGTCCGAATGGTAAAACCGTATAAAACAGCGCAATCGAGGCCCTGGTCACGTCATTATCTACCGAAGAACTGACAACACATGGGGAGTCAGAGTTCTAGAGTGGAGACCACGAACTGGCAAGTGTTAGTGCTAGGTTACACGTTCAGTATTTCATCAGTCTGGTCCATCATTCTGAATGACGCCAGAATGACGGCAGAATGATGCCAGAATGATGAGTGGGTTACACGATCAGTTTCCCATCAGTATTTCATCATTCTGGTCCATCAGTCTGGTCAAACGTTGAATGACGCCAGAATGATGGAAGACTGCAGGGTTGCCAGACGTACGAGGTACTGAAATCCCGGGATTTATTTCTCTTTTAAATTAAAAAAGATTAACTTTTAAATTAAATAATTTTGAAAAGTTGATTTTTGCTATGCATGCGTTTACTATGCATCCGATTAGTTATGCATTCCCGCATTTTCATGGCATCCCAACAAATATTTAAAAATAATAATTTTAAGAAGCCGCCATAATTTTATTGCTAAAAATTAAGTTTAGCTAACTATGCATCCGAATATCCGATCTCTTATTATTAGGCCCTAATTTTGTAACATAAATCATAATGCGGTGTTAAAATTATGTATTTACAGCCCCCATATTCCCCACATTGATCATTTTTTCCCCATAAATTTCCCCAACGATTTCACTTCTCCAAATTTTCCCCAAAGGCCAAATTTTTCCCAAAAATCCCGTGAAAAACCCCCAATCTGGCAACCCCGACGGTGACTGACACCGACCATCAGTTTACCATCAGTATACCATCATTCACAACGGAATGACAGTCTGGATGGATGGTTTACCATCATTCCATCAGTCCATCATTCTCCCATCATTCTGGCATCATTCTCCCGTCATTCAGACCAGACTGATGGACCAGACTGATGAAATACTGAACGTGTAACTTGGCACTTAGTGTGGGCTTAGTGTGGGATATCCTGCAGTCTTATCTGCTCGACCGACGACCTAAAAAGGTAGCGAGGAGCGACTGGACGAGGAAGGCAAAGGATAGAGTAAGCTAGTAAAACATTTTACTTAGGTGCTTATATCGTAGGCAGGTACAGTAAATAGGGGTCTTAAAACCCCAATAAAATTGACATTAGGTAGATACTTCATTCATTTGCTATTGGTCCATTAACTCCAATTTAAACTAAGATCGTGATAAAGATTGTAACAGTTACTTAGTTAATTTCACTTCAACCGAAGGTCCCGAAATTCGAGAAGACACTTTTGGTTTTCAATTACATCACTCGCTTCCGCCATTTACGATAGCGTAGAGCCTTCAACGTGCTTGAACTAACCTTAGCGTTATTAACTTATTTTGAGCTTTAATCTCAAGTAGTTAAGGATTACAATTCAGTTGTTGGTAAGCCGAGTCGTGAGAAGTCTTGAAGTCTATTGAAAAAGGAGATAAAAGGAAGTCTCCGGTTGCGCTTGCGCTTGCTTCTTTGAGTCGAAAGTTTTGTAATCACTGACATGATGATTGATTTTCGGTCGCGACAAAATGGAGAATGAGGCAATGGTAACGATGGATGAAATTACGATTGGAAAAATTGTGTTAAAATTTTTGTAAGCATGTACCTACATTTAGGTTGGGTAGGTTGGCTGAGGAATTCACTCGTTTCAGTATTTGCCAACTGCCTCCGTGGTCTAATGGTTAAGAGCATTGGCTCTCGATACGGAGGTCGTGGGTTCGATTCCCACGGGGGACACCAAGTGATATGTCACTTTGTGCGTTTTTCCCCAGTTGGTTAGGACATTGCAGGCTGAATCACCTGATTGTCTGAAAAGAAAAGTGATTCCGTGCTTCGGATGGCACGTTAAGCCGTTGGTCCCGGCTACTATCTCTAGTGGTAGTAGTCGTTACATAAAAAACCACGTCAGAGGCCGAAAGGCGGTCTGAAAAAACTCTGACACCAGGGCTCTGCCCACACCATAAGAAGAAGTATTTTCCAGTCTTAGGGTGCCTGTCCATTGAAGCTGTGCGAGCTGTGTAGCTGTGTTTTTTTAACCAATCAGGAGCTCGGGCGAGATAGGCCGCGCCTCGCCCGAGCTCCTGATTGGTTAAAAAAACACAGCTACACAGCTCGCACAGCTGCAATGGACAGGCAGCCTTACACCCCGTATACGTTAGTATACTTTATTTATACTTTTAGAAAACTTTATTTTCGACCAACTGGGATCACAATGTTGTTAGTAACACACTTAGCCTACCTATTGATAGTTTATACACAACAACATACTAATTAGGTAATTACCTATCTACGATTAAGTATTCTTATTCGTAGGGTAATTATATTTGTTTGTTTGTCAGCACGTGAAAGCAAACAACTATTTTGAAAACAAACCTAGCCCTTAATTTTCATCATAAATAAAGAGAACTTGAACACTACTTCACAGCTGTTCACAAAAAAACTCTCAGCAAATTATCATCCATCATACGCGTTCTCACATGCTCACAATATTGATAGGTTAATTTTGTATGAAGCTACAGACACGCCTCCACGGGTTCCACAACACTATTTATAACGGCATATTACAAGACCACAGTTCTGATATCAATAATTACCGCAAAAAATCGCCATCTTGACAGTCTAAGCAGGTATAGGTTTGCGATACACAATAAACGAATCCCAAGTGCAAGCGGGCTCTTATGCCTAGATCGGATCAAACTATGCGAGTAGGTAAGTATTTTAGTCGTGTGACGAGTATTTTAGTAGCTAAACACAACTACAACAGACTATTTAGTCAAGTAGTTTAGCGTTTGCTTTAATATTGTTACTAAATAACTTCGCGCTTGACTAAAATACTAACTGTAGGAACGATTTCGTAGCGGGATGCCTACTATCGCACTTAGCCCTATTTATTCAATCTAAACTATTATAAAACTGTAACAGAAATGTCTGTACATTGAAGATATTAAAAAAAAAATTAACACATGATTTTTACCTGTCCCTGATTCCAAATCACAAATTTTTAGATTTTTTGTCTGTCTGTTTGTTTGTTTGTTTATTTGTTTGTTTGTTTGGGTGTTTGTTTGTTCGAGTATCACGCAAAAACTACTGAACCGATTTTGATGAAACTTTGTTTGTTTGATAGCTTATCATCTGACTTAAAATCTGGTATATTATTTATGCAGACGAAGTCGCGGGTAAAAGCTCGTAGGATTTAAAGCTCATATTTTTGTACGCGCCCCAGAAGAAAAAAAGAAATGCCTTAGCCCTATTTTCTGGCTTGTTACCATAAGTTGCCGTAATGTTTTTTTTATCTGTATTATTCGCATAATTTGCTGTGATGATGAATTCTTAATTCATGTTATTTTAAAGTTCATTTAGTAGAACAGACAATAAATTACCTACTACTGATGCCTAGTATCTGCCTAAGATGCTTTTTAGTCAGTCATTTAAAAAAAGAGTCGTGAGATTTTATTTAAAAAAATTATTTGTGGGTGTGGATAGTAGAGTATAGTTTACACTATCTCTGTAAAAAGTAAAAGTCAAGGCAATGGAACAGACTGATATCCGGGTCTTGGACGATTTTAATAATTGAGAAAGTATGGAGGGATGTTTGTTACTCAAGCGCACTTGGATAAAAGGTACAGATTCTACTTAAGTATTTACATTCACAAACGCCCACTCCATCAGTTTCGTGAAAGAATACGAAACGGGCGAGAATTTTTTAAGTACGTAGATACGACCTATTTATCATTTCAATTTTACTCATTTCCGGTACGACAAAAGATGTCGCCGCCAGGACTTTCTATTAAAATACGTTTCCTGATTTTGAAAGCCCGATAATGAAAATAAATTATATTTTATCGTTAGTACGGGAGATAGCACATTTTTTTTCCTAAAGTAGGTCGTTCCAGAAAATCAGGGATGGTTAGTAAAAACATAACCCTCCTTCTGGCGCAGTCGGGTAAAAACTTGGGCAGGTTGTCGCGTGATTCCTCGAAGTGTATCGCTAGCCTAACGCGTATAATGCCAGAGAAAATAGCTTGTTCGGAGCTCACCTTTTTGCTGACTTTCACTCCAAGATTAGCCTTTTTCCCCCATCAGCTCACTTGAATGGATAATGCTCCAATACCTTATCGCCATGACTGATCTAGACAGCTACTATTTAACTATTTTCTAGTAATTGCTTAGGTTAGAATCAACTGGTTACAGAGAGTACCTACTTTTGTAATCTTTGTTACCTACCGCCTACTCAAGCTTTTGTTTTTTTGTTGTAGCTTAGTTTCGAAAGTAGAATTGAATTAAATTTCAATGATATAATTCTTCTTTTGTTTGGGCTTGGTCACGAAGCTAGTTGCTAGATTAGTCTATTAAAAAGCCCACTCGCCTCACTATTTGCCAAAACATCTTGCCGGTCCTATAATTTCAGTCGAGATAGGTATCCTAAAGAGGCTGGAAAGTCACGAATCTAAATTATAATAAGTAACGTGCGGCGCGCGGCTTTCCAAAAACCAATGAATTATACGTATGCTATTTGTAATAGTCAAGTCAGTCTGATGCATATTAGGTACCTAAGTAGTATTTCAATGTCCAAAAAGTCTGAATATTAAAAAAACTGACCAAGTGCAAACTATCGCTCAGGCCAAATCAAACACAATTCAAGATAAGAACTACCATATATTTTTGAGAATATCATATACTGCGACGACCGACGGAGCGATCTATTCAATACACCTAATATGTATGGTGACTATGGTGTATTTAATTCGGAACGTGTCTGTCATTTACCGACATCTTCAAGTCTATAATTATTATCAACCCGATTACAATGGAATTTGAACGAAAGAACATAGGCTACATTTTTTTTTTTTTTTTATTTATTTTATAACAAAAATTACACTTTGCTTACAACTAATTCATGCCATTAAACCATTTTGGTTTGTCTTGGCAAGACCACATAAATCCCATGAACTAAATATAGGCAAGCGATAGGTACCGCAGGCAAAAGCTTGTAGTGGCCCTTTAGCAAATAGGACGACTTATTTGAATCCAAACACTTTTTTATTAGGATCAACCTTCGAAGGAAAAGCGTTTTGCTGTAAAAACAAAAGGCTTTTCCTCCTGCCAGTACAATATCTAATGTAAATCCTCAGAAGCTAAGTACTACTGGTTGTTTATGATGTGTCACTGAGGAAGTGAGAGGTGCCCGATGAGACGAAGTGATGATCAGCACATTTCCTAGTGTGATGGATGATCGGCTGCCTCGGTGTCGGTCGTTCCGATGGACATTGAATTTGCCAATCACGTCGTTAACTCGCTAGTTATTCAATAGATTGATTGTAGGATTTATAGTGAGATGACCATAGCTCGATACGTTTTGTTGCATAAGTTTTTAGTAAATTGATTCAGAAGTTTTGAGTACCTACTTATTTATTTACTTGGGTACGTACTTGATAGTTTTTGAGTATTGAAACATAATTTTTGAACTCAGAATGAGTACCTATTCAAATAGCTAGGAAGTTGAATTGTTTATTAGAACTCTATATTATATTTTTCTTATATACTTACTTATAAAATATTATTCAATCACTGAATTCAATAAATTTTGTAAGTGGGTGATAGGTAGGTAAGTAGGACTTATTTTAAAAATAATCTTACCTTGTACAAGTAAGCATTGCAATCAAAAAAATAATAACTTAGTTCAAATGCAAGCATAGAAGTCAACTTCTTAGGCAGATATAATTTTGCTCAATTCACCAGGCTTATTGTGGTAGGTTAATATTGAATAGTTATGTCTATCATAGATTTTACATCCAACAAAATTTATTACAACCTCTATAAGCTCTTAAAAGGCAATGTTCATGTAACTAAATAAGCAAATAATAATGGACATTAGCGCATCGTGATTGAGCACTAAGCAGGAAATCGGTTGGGCACATGTTGAATAAAATTACCATCTTCCGTAGTGCCTCCCCACCTGATGGGACACGTGGTAGGTAAAGTGTTCGAGAATTGCTGGCGGTAATAATATTGCAAAGCTCCATATTGACATCCGCTGCACTTAGCTGTTTAGCCATTATTGGGCTTTTATAAGAAAACGTAGTGTATAAGCTTCGTGTGGGTATACGGGATGCTTTCAAAGATGGTAGTAAAATATTGTAGGTACCTATTACAGATTTTGATAAGATATTAAGTATCATTGATTTTTAGAACTTGTAGTGTGTTTTTCTGATGTGAATGTGAACAGTGAATCATCATCATCATCATATCAGCCGATAGACATCCACAGCTGGACATAGGCCTCCCCAAAAGGGGGGGATTTGCCATAATCGCCACGCTTGGCAGGCGGGTTGGCGATCGCAGTTGGATAGAATGTGTGTACTCAGAGGATGCTGCTGCCCATCCTCCGGTAGATCCCTTAGTCGCCTTTTACGACACCCACGGGAGGAAATGGGATAGTGCTATTCTTAGCCGACGGACGAACAGTGACTGCTCAAGAACATTTTATCATGATGATAGCTCTACAGTATTATTATTAGGTTCACATTTGTCATTAATTTCTTCGATGGAGCAAATTCTTATTTTAGAGCATACTCGAATGACGGCACGTTACCGTGATCGATTGATCGTAAAGAAAAATTAATTAACTCTACAAAAACAAGGAACTAGGCCTTTCAATATCCAAGGACATAAAAATAAATAATACTAATCAGCAAAAAGTGAATTAGATTACCGCAGCTAATGAGCACTAAATTGGATAATGGGTGCTAGTTAAATGCAGAAATATAATTACTTAGCAGTTATACGTCTTGATACAACACAATATTATTGTTTGCGCATTGAAAATAGAGAGGTAAGCAACAATTTTAATAATGAAGAAATAAAAATATGAAATAGATAGGATATTTGGTCTGAGAAAAGTTTGTAGGTATGTAGGTATTTAATTTCAAATTTTGTTTGACGAAAATAAATATAAAATACCGAAAAACTGAAATACCTATAATTCCAAACAGCGAAATATGCGAGAAAATAAAATGTTTTATTAAAGATTGGTATAGGCAGATAGTAGTAGTAGTCAATTTTTCAATAAGTTTAATAAATAAAAATAATAATAAATAAATGTATAGACAGATAGACACAGACCAATTAATAATTATAAGTATTATATTATCTATAGCTCCTATCTATCTATTCTATCATGCTCTCCATTCCATTGCTGGGTAAAAGAATTCTTAGAACTTACATAAAACTATAATACTCTTACAAAATCTTTTAAAATCACTAAAGAGTAGAAACCTTTTTTTTTACATCAACATTATTCGATCCTTAAGAAAAATAATTTTACTTACATATAAAACTATAAAGAACTTAAAAAACCCTTCACAGTGTTTTTTTTTAATTCCCTCACATAAAGTAGATTTCAAAACGCATATAAAATATAGCACTTAACTTAACAAATAGTATGGTAAGTAACATAAAGCCGTGTTCCCACGAGTCTCATAATCTGAACTTCCAACGGAAGAATTTGGGCTAGAGATGTCACCGCCAGATAGCCCCTAGTTCCTACCAGAATTACGTTGGAGTTACGTGTGAAAATTGTAATTTTATAACTGTTGTCATTTTATGTTTGTTTTAAGTAAGGTTAGAAGGCACACTCTCTGGGTAGAGCTTAATGTGGAGAGATTAGAAGTTAAGGAGTTAAAAAAAACTACATAATCGTAAACATTCATCATCATCATCATCAGCCTATATACGTCCCACAGCAGGGACAGACCTACCCCCATTGAGGGTGTATGGGCGTTTAAGTCCGCTACGCGTGGCTTCCCAGTGCGTATTGGTAGACTTCACATAGGACGCATAATAATTTATTTTTCTTTTTTCTTCATAAACATTACGATAAATAAAATCTGTCACACTGTTGTTGTACTTTGAAGAAGATTAAAAATAATCCTTCATTTTTTTTTACATTACCAACATTTTTTACTAGAGTTCTTTAATCATTATTTATTGTACGTCAAAGCCAAGATTTACATACAATAGGTTATAGTAATAACTTGAACTCATACATCTTGACTGCCCACGGTGGCTTTAAACCATGTAATTGTTATTTTATTATCTGCGACACCACGGAAGGTAATCTCAAAAACAAGTTTAATGTTGGTCGACTTGGGATTACATATTTTAACTGAATACCTACCCACCTACCTATATGTAGGTACCATTATGTAAACTCTTGAAGTTGAAGTAAAAGAAAATACATTTTAGCTTCAGCTTGGTTATCATTATCACTATAAAATTTTAAGTAATTCGATGAGGTACATTATTCTTTCTTTATCTCTTTTTTTTCCGTTGCTAATTCTCTTTGTATCCCTTCCTTTCTTGTACGAATGTAAAGCAGCCAGCTGTCTACGGTTATTCACCTGGAAATAATAAATTTGAAATGTTTGGTACTTTCGGTCTATTCGGATCGGACGATCACATCTTTTTCATAGCAATAAACTTGGCAGATTAGTGGTCTTCTATTCCCAGAGTGACACAAGCCTACGTCACAAAAAATGGCCGCTAAACATGTTAAAAGGGTATGATGACGTAGGTTTGTGTCAGTCACATGGTCAGTCACGTGGTCGGAAGAGAATACCAGGCGCAGCATATTATTGTACCATGCTTATTTATATATTTCGTTTGGATTGGGGTTAACAGGTTCAAAATAATGTCACCAGAGAACATTTAAGTAGGTAGTAAGTATTTAATTGTTATATCTCATAGATATATTATACCTACTTATATCTCTATTAAATATAAAATAACCATAAACAGTAAACAGATAAAGACTAACAAACTAAACGCCTTGACACAGCACGTACAACAATAAAAATACACATTAGCGTAGCGTAGGTATCATTGGCACATAATGGCTACAAAATCTGCAATTAAAATGGCTGACGAGCGCCAATTCTTTTATCAGATCGCTTTTCATTTTTAATTTGGATTGTGAAGCAACAGCCAAGGCTGTACGATCTTATGGGTAAAATAGGCAGTCGGTGTTTATAGTTTTTGGGCTTTCAAATAGATGTTGTTTATCTTCTACTTGTTGGTATTAAAAATCCCGTTGCTGTAACCGTTGTTTATAAGTAACTAAAAGTGAAGATTCGTGGTCGGTGATAAAATTAGGAGCCACTCAAGCATAAGAATAACAAGCCCCTCTCACAAGAGACTAGTGAAACTAAATTAGTTTAAAATTAAAAGAAAATACATCGATGATTTAATTAATGTTTGATTGAGAGAACTGGCGTGTATACTAAAACTAACGTATTTGAGTAATAGACATATGGCTTCTTGCGCTTTTGACGCCACTTTCAATAGTATGATGTTATTGTTGGGTAATAATTTTGTTTTTAACTGGTCAAGGATCGCGATCTTAATAGTCATGTTTCGTAGCTACCATCTGCTTTTTAGTAGCTACTAGGTCGTCAAGAGAATTCTTAGTTGGTCTTAAGTTAGTAGGTAGGTATATTGGTCATGCAATAATATTTCCTAAACTAAAATCACTTAAGGTGGTTTCAGTCCATACAAACGTTTGACGCACAATACGCGTAGACGGAAATCGGAATTAATAAAAGTAATATTTTATACAGGGTGAAATTGATATCATTAGCATCCTTTTAAACTAAGAGTCTACCCATCAAACTGAACAACTTTGACTATGGGAGCAAACCGATCAGAGCAACAAAAAAATCAGTTGTTCCATACTAAACTGCAATGCCTACGCGACACAAATGTATGCAACAGCTGATTTCTTTTTTGCTCCGATTGGTTTGCTCCCATAGTAAAAGTTGACCAGTTTGATGGGTAGACTCGAGTTTAAAAGGATGCCAATGATATCAATTTCACCCAGTATATGGAAAAATAGTTTAGAAAATCTAGATGTCGCGTATCAAATAACATTTGCAATTTATTATACATAATTACGAAGATATAAAGCTTTTTAAATTTTGTATGAAAAATTTCAAAGCTTTATATCGTCGTAATAAATTGCAAACGTTATTTGATACGCGACATCTAGATTTTCTAAACTATTTGTCCACATAGTTAATAGTCATACAAAGTTACTTAAATACCGTCCCGTCTACGCGTATTGTGCGTCAAAGTTTTGAATAAAATTGACCCCTCTGCAACAGCCTTAAACTAGATTCAGGATGCGATGCAGTGTGAACTTTCCCAACTTTATCTTCATTTTAGCATGATCTTCTTCAATGCAAACGTTCAAGTACTTTAGTACACATGTGTTGATGCACCTCTCGTTAGCATGGCGTGATGCTATGCTCGTCTCAAATGACAGCACTTTCTCTCACTGAGTTACAAAGGTCAACTATAATTTTCTATCTAAGTACTATGTGGTCAAAGCCCTTTAGATTACTTTACTATTGTACAAGTTTGAAGAAAGGTTGGTTGAGCCCAGTAAATGAAAAACGTCCATTCATTTTGTAGAGTAAAAAGCTAACAAAGTTATAAATGTATGTGCGTATGGATTGAGGTGCCACATTTGCTATGGAAAAATGGATTATATGCCCATTTTGTAGGAAATTTGTAGATTTTGTAGGCCCAATTCTGGAATTTGTAGCAAAAGTATAAAGAAGTTACATGAACATAAGGGTGGCACCTCACACCAGATGCATCTGGTGTGAGGTGCCACCCTGGAACTCGGAAAGTACGTGATGAATCTTTTTGAAAATTTTGTAGGATTTAGTAGGTGTTAGAAAACGATCCTACAAAAAAAACCAGCTCTCTACGACTAAAACTGAAAAAGCTACAATACTTTGATTGTGGCCCCTCACACCAGATGGCATCTGGATTGAGGCGCCACCTGTAACTCTGAAACTACGTGATGAATCTTTCTGAAAATTTTGTAGGATTTAGTAGGAGTTGAAAAAAGATCCTACAAAAAAAATCAGTTCTGTTCGACTAAAACTGAAAAAGTTACAAGAGATACTTTGAATGTGGCACCTCACACCAGATAAATGCTTATAACTACATATGTACGTAATGGAATCCAAAACCGATGATGCCAATATTTAGTAGAAATTTCTACTAAATATTGGCATAGTCAGATGTCGCATATCATCAATACCTACAGAGCTACACGTTTTTTCAAAATTCCATATAAAACCATTCAGTAGGGTGTCCATGTAATAAATGAAACCATGAGACACATTTTTCTTCCAGCTGTTTTTTGCATTTTATTTAACACGTTTTTTTGCATTTTATTTACGTATATAATTATATAGGATACGAAACTCACGTCCGTATGTCATCTCGTTTCAAAAACATTTCTACAATAAGGTAGGTACTTAGTACCAAATTTCTTATTAGCGCAGCGTTCAGTTATAGCGAGGTCCAACTTTAGCAAACTAAATACTTCAGGATGGTGATGTTGGTACTGTCAAGTAGGTATCGCAAAAAGTCTGTTTAAGATATATTTTCCCTTAGTCGCCTCGTAAAGTACCAACTGTTTCGTAATAAAAATGATTTCATAATAAAATATTTGCTCTAGTATTTTGTGAACTACCACAAATCAAGAAAGGACATCATTGGCATTTCATACATTTTTGGTCCGAATGTGAAAGTGCCGGCCAACAAAAAATAATACTATAGAACTTGTCCGTCTAAGCATTTATTATTATGGCTGTAGCTGTAGGTAAGTTTTGAAATGTATGTACAAAGTACAAATGTAATGTACATAGCGCGAGCTTATCTCTAAAGAGATTTCTTCCGGCAAACCCGCAACAGAGACAGTTCTAAAGTGTGAGGCAGACAAAATTTATTTATTAATGAATTTCAATTGACATAGTCCGAGATCCGATCGTAAAATTATGCACCTATTTCTTAGGCGAACGAAATTTGATTCTAGTGTATGTTTACACAGGGGTTAATTCAATGCCGCCAAGTTGCCTAGAAAAATGTTGCCGCAAGTACCAAAACTAAACCAAAAGGGTTGTCATATACCTAACTACAACTTTCAACCTCCATCCACCCTCACTTAAACTAAGATCCGACCATAAAATTATGCACCTGTTTGTTTGGTGATCGAAATGTGATTTAAGTGAAAGGTTAATTAATATCAAGGTTACACAGGGGGTCATACCTACAACCAATGACATATAGGTAATTTACTAATGTCATTGCCTACAACGCCGCCGGTACAATTTTTTCAGACAATTGCACCTATCTGTTTGGGAAGTAAATAAGGTTTCATCGGAAGGAGACCAGTCCAAAGAACTGGAAAAGCTAGCGTTGCCATATCTCAATCTGCCGCAAATCTAGGGTTAATAAAAGTGACTTCTTTGAACCTGGCTACTCTAGAGTTGCGGCAGATTGAGAGGTGGTAATCTTAGTTTTTTAAATTCTTTAGATGGGTCTCTTTCCGATGGCTCATTTACATCCCAAATAGATAGGTGGATTTTTTTTTAGCAACAATCATAATGGTAAAGATAAACTTGCGACAAGATTTTGCTAGGCAACAACCCGGCGGGGCGCCGTTGTATGAACCCCTGTGTAAACTTTCACTTAAATCACACTTTGTTCACCTAACAAATAGGTGCATAATTTTAAATCCGGATCTTAGTATAATAGGTTTAACCAGCGTGTAATTTCATTCGAGGTTTTAACCTAACATAATTATTTCGGATACACATGTGCGATCTCTTAGGTTTACCTAAGAGATCGCACATGTGTATCCGAAATAATTATGTTGAGTCTGTTACCACTTTTGTCAAAAATGGCTAAACCATTTGATGAAGTGGTATCTAGGGTATCTAGAATATTTTAGACTTTGAAACATTTCTTTGAAAGGAAGATGTCGTTGAATAGATATTTTAACTTAAACCCGACAGTGAAGCGTCACTGGAACACCGTTCACTGGAACGTCAACATACCAGCCCCCTTACCCGCACTTTCGATCTTCACTATATCGCCACTTTTTCGGTCCGCACTTTATTGTAATAGAGTTGAAATTGGAACGAAAACATTCACGCAAAAGTTCGAATCGAATGTGCGGGTAGACACTCAGTATAACTTACGTTTTCGTTCCAGTGAGGCTAGTCGGGTCGGTCGATATAAAGTTCTTAAGACTAGGTACTTAGGTAAGCACCTACCAACCTACCTGTAGTGTGTCCTGCCTGTGGCTCCGACTTTGAATGGAGCACCCCATTGGGTGTCGTAGGTAGGCAAGTATAGTAAGGTACCTACCTACATACTGTTTATTTAAGTTCAAGTTTAGGAAAGGGACATCATCGGATTTAGTCAAAAATGTGAAAGTGCCGGCCAACAAAAAATTATGCAATATTCTGTTAGGACTGGCGTCTTAAGTATTTATTATTATGGCACAAAAGCTGTAGGTCCATTGTCCTTGGTTTTATTTGGGTTCGAAAATCTGCCTTTTCATACACATTTTCGATGAAAATTTAATTAGCTAAGACTATATTTTGTTAGAACTAGTCCGTTGCAGCATTTTTTAGTATGGCACCGAAGCTGTAGGGCCATTTTCCTTGGTTTTATTAAGGTTTGAAAAATCGTATTTCCATAGATACCTACATTTTAAAACTTACCTACAGCTACAGCCATAATAATAAATGCTTAGACGGACAAGTTCTATAGTATTATTTTTTGTTGGCCGGCACTTTCACATTCGGACCAAAAATGTATGAAATGCCAATGATGTCCTTTCTTGATTTGTGGTACCTAGTTCACAAAATACTAGAGCAAATATTTTATTATGAAATCATTTTTAATACTAAACAGTTGGTACTTTACGAGGCGACTAAGGGAAAATATATCTTAAACAGACTTTTTGCGATACCTACTTGACAGTACCAACATTACCATCCTAAGTATTTAGTTTTCTAAAGGTGGACCTCGCTATAACTGAACGCTGCGCTAATAAGAAAGTTGGTACTAAGTACCTACCTTATTGTAGAAATGTTTTTGAAACGAGATGACATACGGACGTGAGTTTCGTATCCTATATAATTATATACGTAAATAAAATGCAAAAAAAACGTGTTAAATAAAATGCAAAAAACAGCTGGAAGAAAAATGTGTCTCATGGTTTCATTTATTACATGGACACCCTACTGAATGGTATTATATGGAATTTTGAAAAAACGTGTAGCTCTGTAGGTATTGATGATATGCGACATCTGACTATGCCAATATTTAGTAGAAATTTCTACTAAATATTGGCATCATCGGTTTTGGATTCCATTACGTAAATATGTAGTTATAAGCATTTATCTGGTGTGAGGTGCCACATTCAAAGTATCTCTTGTAACTTTTTCAGTTTTAGTCGTACAGAGCTGATTTTTTTTGTAGGATCTTTTTTCAACTCCTACTAAATCCTACAAAATTTTCAGAAAGATTCATCACGTAGTTTCAGAGTTACAGGTGGCCCCTCAATCCAGATGCCATCTGGTGTGAGGGGCCACAATCAAAGTATTGTAGCTTTTTCAGTTTTAGTCGTAGAGAGCTGGTTTTTTTTGTAGGATATTTTTCCAACTCCTACTAAATCCTACAAAATTTTCAAAAAGATTCATCACGTACTTTCCGAGTTCCAGGGTGGCACCTCACACCAGATGCATCTGGTGTGAGGTGCCACCCTTATGTTCATGTAACTTCTTTATACTTTTGCTACAAATTCCAGAATTGGGCCTACAAAATCTACAAATTTCCTACAAAATGGGCATATAATCCATTTTTCCATAGCAAATGTGGCACCTCAATCCATACGCACATATAAATGTTTATTGAAAAAATTGTTTCTGGTTACCTAGTATCTAATAGTAGGTATGGTAGTTTTAAATATTGTCCGCTACAACGTGAAATACACTGATGCCGATTAATCTATTATTATTTATTATTATAATCCGGTGTTCGGTCTTTAGTTGTTCACACGTGAGAAAGATTAAAAATAACAAGAACAGGCTCTTTTATGTTTTGTAGCCTTATTACTTTGCATTTGCTTTGCATGTTCATGATTGAAACATGAGAACTGATTTCAACATACTTAAGTAAAATTAATGTTTACTCTATCGAAAATCATAGTCGATTTACCTAGTTACATATAGAGAAGAGAGTTCCATCCGTAAGGATCTAGACCCAATGAGTACCTACCTACCTAAAAACATAATTGTTTCGAACAAAGTTACTGCAACAGTAACTGATCCAACCTTTTACTTTTAGCGTTTTCAAATTATTTCTTAATATTATAAAAATTTAAAGCAAAAATTATAAGAGTATTAAATCTATTGTGATCCATGATCACACGTCTGATTCCGAACCTTGAGTGAACTTGTTTGCGCAACAATAATTGAATGAACAGTGGTTATGGTTAGGTAATGCGTATTATAAAACTCGGCTCGACTGTGGGAATCATCACAACTTCTGTAAGACTGCGTGTACGAACGAATAGGCCTTTTTACATGTTAGCTAGTTAGAAGACATTTCTCTGTCCTTGAACGTAAACTTTAGCATGTTTAGCGTTATTTGTAAGCAAATTAGCGATACGCTAAGTCACCGATATGAGGTGTTAATACTAAGGATTGTCACCCACAATCACAGTAACATTAACATAAAGTTTGCACGTTGGTGTTGCATTTTCACCACTGCGCTCTGTTAGCTTAGCCCTAAGTTGTACAAGAATTAAAGGCACAGAAACCGAAAGTGTGTCTGTCTATTACGTTTTCACTGCTAAACCGCTAAACAGATTTTGATCATGTGGTATACAGGGTGTAACAAAACACCCTAGTAATACTTAAGGGGGTGCTTCAGACCATCAAACTGAACAGCTTTCACTATGGGGCCAACATCGAGAAAAAATAAAAATAAATCTGCTGCCCCATACAAAACTGCAGTACAGACAGACTCGACTAAAATGTATGCACATTTATTTTTCTCGATGATGGCCCCATAGTGAGAGTTGTTCAGTTTGATGGTCTGAAGCACCCCCTTAAGTATTTATTACTAGGGTGTTTTGTTACACCCTGTAGAGATAGCTTGAACCCTGGGCCTCTAACCGCACATTCGAACTTCACAATTGCGTGAACGTTTTCGTTCCATTGTCAACTCTATTACAATGAAGTGCGGGCCGAAACAGTGGCGATATATCGAAAATCGAAGGTCCGGGTACAACAGGGTAACTTAACTATCTCCACATTCCACTAAGTTAATAAAAAAACAAAAGCAGAGATAGTGAGTGCGCATACGCAACATCCTGTTAACAGGCGCGGACGCAGGCATTTTGTCACTAATTCACAATGACAATACTGTGTAGGATGGCCATGTATTAAACATCAACGCATTTCGTGTCGCCAAAATAAATCACCTAACGGTTAATTTCAAATGTTGAAGAATAGTGTAACCTACGAACATAATCTCAATTAACATGTTGGATCATTTCAAGCAAATCTCAGAGCAATCTGAAGCGATAAAAAATATGGAAGAGTTTACATTTTTTTACCCCTTAAGAATTAAGATAATGTAACCTTACAAGTGTTTTGAAACCATTTTGAAACTTAATGCTTTCCTAATAATCGTCGTCGTTCTTGGTGACAGGACAAAGCGCATGCGTGTAATAATCAGGGCGCGACGGCAGCGCCAGCACTCGCACCTCTCGCGTGTAGGCATTTAATTAAACACGTTATTACGATAAATAACTCACAATTATTATCCGAACAACTCTTTATTACTTGCTGAGATGACGACAAAATTGTAGCACTCCAAACGTTACGCTTCATCAATTTTAATCACAATTTCTTATCATGGACGCGCTCAAGCGATAATTTTATTATAGTGGCCATAACAATTTGAGATTATACAAAATTGTATTACTGAACTAGTTCCATTCACAAAAATCATTATATTACTGCCTCCCTTTGAGATTAGGTAACTAACAACCTTCAGACGGATAAAGAAGTTTCTTTCTATTTAAGAGCAATTAAAACAAAGTCTAGAACCTGGGTGTTCTCATTAAATGTACCTTCGTACCTACTTACCTCCCCAGTAAGCTAGGTTTGTATCATCCTGAGGAATATTCGTTATGACTGTCTGAATAGGTCCTATCGATTTAAAAATTATGTACCTACCCACTTAAATCTAGGTAGCGACTGGAGACTTTTCGGATTTCTTCCATTAATTTGGTTCCCTGGAATGTTTACTTACCTTTTATCCTTAAGATTCTACATTTACAGGGTGTAACAAAACACCCTAGTAATACTTAAGGGGGTGCTTCAGACCAACAAACTTAACAACTTTCACTATGGAGCCAACGTCGAGAAAAAATAAAAAAAAATCTGCTGCCCCATACATTTTAGTCGAGTCGGTACTGCAGTTTTGTATGGGACAGCAGATTTTTTTTATTTTTTCTCGATGTTGGCCCCATAGTAAAAGTTGTTCAGTTTGATGGTCTGAAGCACCCACTTAAGTATTACTAGGGTGTTTTGTTACACCCTGTATAATATGATACATTATACATTTTATATTACGATAAATTAGTACTACGTTAATTTGTTAATAAAAGAACTGAGTAGGTAGTTGATATATTTGAAAACCTAGTACCTAGGTACCTATACATAGAACAGATTCTTGAATTTGTGAAATGGTTACTATATTTAAATTTTGCCTTTTGCATTTTTGGGTTAGGTATATTATAACTATCCATCAATATACCTACTTACTTGCTGTTTTTGTAACTATCTACTTGGTGCTACAATTTTATAACAATGATGTCCAATGACATCCCTTTCGACACACCTGCGTCACCAAAGATGTTTTGCCTCTACGCCTGCTTTTATTAAAATAATAAATCAGCTTGTCTGTAACAACAAACGAAGCCATTTTATATTAAACACTTGTTTAAACACGCAAACTAATACAACATTAATTGTATTGTTCTGTTGAAAAAACCCTGCAAGGCCGGTGTTATTGTTACCTGCAAATTGGTGCAACATCTCTCCACTGAAGCTGTATAATGTTTATAACAATACATTGTTATTAAAACTGTTTTAAGAACCTTCAAAACTTGCTTCGTTTTCAATTAATTTATGTAAGTAGTAAATGTTTAATCGTTGTAACAGCTATTCGGATGTAATTGCGTTATAAATAGAATAAGCCACCGCGTATCGTATAATCTTTTAATTCTCTTAATAATTATCACAACGCAAACGTTTCATTACGATGATGAACACATTTCGCAGGCGGAATAAATTCTTTTAGCATTTAATTGTATTAACAAATCAACGTTTTTCTCTCTCCAATCGTTGTGAACTTTATCTTTGCGAAACAAAAAGCAAATAGTCATTGTTTTAGAATGTCTATTGTATTTAATTCTATGGAGATAACCTCTGTCCTTCTACTGGAATGTTTGAAAATAATTAAAAGTAAGATTACTTACCTACCATCTTTATAATAGAATCTATCGTCTTTGCCAATAAAATTCCAAACCGTAACCATTACCAATCCCTGTGCCAGACATACAATTTAAAACTCCCATTTAACTCGCAAATTAGGTTGAACCGTAAAATTGGAAACAACAGCAATTAAATACATCGGAATGGTTCAGCGAGTTTACTTTCCGTTTATTTGTCGATCTGAGTACAAACAATAGTGTCCCAGTTACCTACGGACCTGCATAATACTCCGTAACAAATGTATCTACCAGTTATTTTACCGTATATTTATTTATCCCATGGTTAGAGATAACTGACGTGTTTTAAAGTAGGTATTCTTATTGCAATGAATTTTAGTACATTATTTTAAATTATGTACCCAATTTTATGCATTATCAATGTAATGTTGCACATTTATTAGATTGCGTATGAACTTATTAGCAGGTCTTTAATTATAACTCGAAATAGATAATTGTGCCCAAAAATTTTTTTATGTCAAATTATATTGGCTGGCTAAATTTTTTCTCTTATCACAATAATAGTGGTACACACGCCGACACAACAACAAAACAACACCAAAAAACACAAAACAAAACCAAAATAAGCTGGCCACGCGACATTATAAATTATGCAACCTACGCGCGGCCAGCTTATGTTGGTTTTTAAAGGTTTATTGTGTCGTGTCGCCTTGTGTACTTACACCATGTATCAACTGAGCTTATAATTTTATTCGATAGATTCTAAATTATAATAGTTAGAACAAAGATCTACGTGTTTATTCAATTCATGAAGATAGAGAATATAAATACTAACATTGAAATTTCCGTTAACACAAAATGAATGGCTCGCTTTACATCAAGATTTTATAATGGATGGGTGCGCTTAAAACTGTAACAGTTGTATCGCAATACCGTTTTTAACTGCCTTAGTGAGAGGGAAATTGCGTTCAGAAAAATACTTTATGATGGAAATGAATGTGCGTAGTAGTTCTGTGGTTTAAAAAATTGTATTTCCTTTATAGCCGACTTGATTGTGCACATATGTGATAGTCTGCGGTCTTATAATAGCATATCGTGAGTAGTTACAATTGAATCTCTTGGATGTCGTGCTTGCGGTCATGGATATTTAAGAAGCAGTAGGAATTTCATAACGCCTATACCTCTGTGTATTTGAAGGTCGTTATAGCTTAGAAATAATCGTCTTTAATTCTTTTCATTATTGGTTTGTTTCTATTGCACGGAAATCCGTGGAAACAAAACCACCAAATGCCAAACCAAATGCATGACTCCAAATGGAGTTCCACGTCCTTTTTTGTTTGTTTAATAGGCATTTGTCTTTGCACCTTGATCAATGGCATCTAAGGCATATAGTGATAAAATGTTGCCGCAAAGTGGCCGAAAAGATTGTTTTATCAAAACAACCAAATCTCATAAAATCGTAACCGTTGCTCTGACGTCATCCCACAAGATGGCCGCTTCCGATCATGTGTAGAGTTAGGTAAAGTGCAGTGACCCCTGGTCAATGTTAATGTCAGCTGTTAGACGGTTGCCTTACACGCAAGAGAAATGTATTGACTAGTTTTATGGGTTTGCGTTGGGAGTACTAAGGGTGTTGGCTATTTACGTTGGTTTGGCTTTAATGGATTGTTGAGAGAGCAAACGCAGGTACTACAAGGAAAGTTTCTGTGAAAATATTACTATTGATCCAAGTTAAACACAGCAACAATGTTGAATGATAACTAGGTAGGTACCTGTATGAGTGTAAATAGTACAATGTTCCTGCTATTATTGCTAAAGTGTAACTGAAATGGCAAAAAACCACCCAAATTCGGAGAGCCAAGACTTTGTTACACGATCTAGACCTAACAAGCATTTTAAAATTGCGTTATTCAATTTAACAAAGCAATACAATAGCGTGGAAAGTAAAGAAAGTGTTGCATCGTGTCTCCAACAATCTATGGCAGCTGATTCTTGCCATTACGCGGGAATCTGTACGAAATGGCGCTAATACGCTCCACATTGTTTGGCAGAGAATGGAGCAGAGGTGCAGTCAAGCGCACTTTATTATATCTCCAACACAATGCACCAAGATGCTGTTAGGTATACAGCGGTACACTTAAAACCAAAACACAGTTACCTTTGACAACATTTGCATTGCTATGCTTAGATTTAACTCAAACAACAAGCAAAGCCCAAGGAAGCTTAAACCTTTCAAATGTACCTACCTACGCCCCATCTCGACAAATAAGTAGGTATTACCTATATGACTAGCAACACGCTTCTCCTGGGTGGGATCTATTAATGTAATATACATTTTGAAATAAAATTGTACACAAACCATGGAAGACATGGGTACCGATTCGGACTGTGCCACGACTTAACTAAATTTATTCCTGTCACTTTCTAAAATAAGATTAAGAAAAGAGACAGAAAACCAACAACTGACTTTACTGCTGTCAAAGTGACGCTACACGCCCAAAATATAATGCCGTCATAATGTAAGTACGCCATCTTATTTAAGGCGTTTTTGGGCGTGTTACGTCACTTTGACAGAGCCCTGGTGTCAGAGTTTTTTCAGACCGCCCGCCTTACGGCCTCTGACGTGGTTGCACAGCACTAAAGTCAGTTGTTGGTTTTCTGTCTCTTTTCTTAATCTTATTTTAGAAAGGGACAGGAATAAATTTAGTTAAGTCGTGGCACAGTTCGAATCGACACCATTCTATAACTAAGTTATGATAAAAATCGCATCAACATCTATAGCGTAGTTTAAAAGAACTGACTGCTATACAGGGTGTAACAAAACACCCTAGTAATACTTTAGGGGGTGCTTCAGACCGTCAAACTGAACAACTTTCACTATGGAGCCAACATCGAAATCGCGAAAAAGAATCCGCTCTTTCATACAAAACTGCAGTACCGTCTCGACTCAAATGTATGGGATGGCAAATTTTTTTTATTTTTTCTCGACGTTGGCTCCATAGTAAAAGTTGTTCAGATCGATGGTCTGAAGCACCCCCTTAAGTATTACTAGGGTGTTTTGTTACACCTTGTAGAGACAGAAACAGCGGCTTTGTTTTATACTATTACATTGAGATTTACTCGACAAGATTTCAGAGCTGTGGGCACATTGTGTTAGTTGTATTGATCTCTTATTGTAGTCAATTGCCTAACTCTTAATTGAATTAAATTATTGGAAGGGGCATTGCATTCAATTTGTCATCGTTATTGGAGTGGAAGATTCAATAACTTTTCTGTAACTAATTGTATAACAGCTGTAACTATAGCTAGCTAGCTGTAGCTATCCTGTAACTTGGTATCACTGTTTTGGAGGTTAGAGATTGTTGTGCATGACATTTTTTTTTCTTTTTTACACAAATTATCTAGTCACATTTAAAGTACCAGAATCTAGCCTGGACTTGTATTATGATGACTAGACAACGGTATAGAATACATATATAGATACAAACATCCATGACTCGGGTACAAATATTCATATTCATCATACAAATATTTGTCCCTTACGGGATTCGAACCCGCGACCCTCGGCACAGCAGGCAGGTTCACTACCGACTGTGCTACCGGGCTGTCTTGATTGAGAAAAGTAATTGAATAAACGTCTAATATATTTTCTATTCGCAAGTCCACATGCAACTTCAAACCGTAAAGGGAAGTAGTTACAGTAGTCACTGACAGTGTATCACTGTTACGCTACACAGCCTCTGTTCCTTATCTCTACCATTGTATGTCAGATGTGCTAACTATAGGCCTAAGGAACGCTAGACCTATCGCATAATCGCGTGCATGATGGTAGAGGAAGAGTGTAAGATTTATTGCTTCTGAAATGGCATAGAAATGATTTATTTCTATTGTTAGAGACACTCACGTCGCTTTTCTGTTGAACAAAAATGCGTTTCGCGTGATGTTTCACGTCTATCTAGAAAACCGTTAACAATCACAAATGCTATACACAATAGCACTTGGTTCAAAAATAAAAAAGCTACTTTCCAAATTGTTCGTCAGCTTTGTGAATCAACATTCTCAATTTGGCCCTTTCTCAATTCCAGGTCACACGATGAGGTGTCTGTGATCAAGCGAAAGGGCGTGAGCGGCGCCTGCTTCATCCAGAATGACTTCCGAGCGAGCCATACCTCATCTACGGGACATATTCGGCCTCAACCAACAATATGACGCAAAAGCCTACGATGACGGCGAAGACAAAACCAAAAAGACTGCCAAGAAGAAGAAGGATGACTACCGCTCATATGCCAACGGAGACGTGAAGACGTTAGAAAGGCATCTCAGTATGAAGAAGACTATACGGAAAAAGATAATGCGCGACCTTCAGCAGGCGTTCGTTGAAGACCCTAACGAGTTTAAGGTTGAAAACACGAGCCCGGAGAAGCTGAAAGCGGAACTTAGCGCGGAAGCTGTTAAAATCGAGAAGAATGTTCGGAAGAACGACCCGACGTTCTTAGACATGCTGCGGGGAGAGACGAGGAGTGAAGAGGCCAGAGAAGAGCAGCCGCCTGCGGAGAAGACCAGCTTCTGGCGGCGTCTCACCATGAAGAATAAAAATAAGAGATAAAGTCAATTTGTATGTAGCCGTGAGACCACGTTACTCCGTTCCATTCAATTCTAGATTTGCTTAGCTAAATTTGGTACGGATTATACCCGTGATCCTACCACTGATCTCTTTTATGTCCTACATACAGGCTTGAATTAATGTTGTGTTATCTAGTAATAGATACTCTTTCTTATACTGTGGTTGTGGTTGTGTAAAGACTTTAACGGGCGACGTTATCTAAACTTGTATTTCCACTTTTAGCTATTTGCCTATTTACAATATCAATTTCATCCTGTGGGTATCTAGGTAAGTATACATGGTTTAGCTGATACCCGATCTGAAATGTATTGTCTGTTTATGGATAGATAGATAGATAGGATCCAGGAGTGCTATTTTTGAATTTCAAAATTGTATCCAATAATCATCTGAATAAATTTTTGGCATTCCACTACGTAATTGAAAATTCTGTAATCGATTCAGTATTGTGTAAGAAATATTTTATGATGTTTTCGTGAGTGCTATAAACTGCTATTTTTATTGGAGCAAGTTACTTCGGACTTTTTAATTTTAGTTATGTGTGTGTGCACTGAGAGATCACATCTTGAATTCGGAAATAAAGTACTACAGGTTTTAGTAGTAGTTGTAAAACAATTGTAAAACTGCGTCCTGGAATTTGTAAAGCGATAATTAAAAAGATATAACCTAAAACGTGTGATCCCTCAATCCTCACAGAGGACCTTCTACATCTGGGAAAGTATTAAGTTTAAACCAAGTTTTTGCTTACAGACTTTTAGTAGTACTTTATTTACAACGAATCTACCATATAACATGATACACAGCATCCTACACAAAAAATTACAAAGCCTTTTCACTGAGCTCTCAATCCACACACATGAAATTTTTAATGATAGCATTTTATCGTTAATTTATTAAATAAATCAATATTATTTGCGTTTAACTTTTAGTAAAAACTGTAAGCAAATTTGTAAAAGAAAGAATACATAGCAAATATGTCCTCATTCTATGTAATTGGCATTTAATTGTGATCCCTCAATCCACACGTTTCAAAATAACAAATCATTTGTAAAACAATGAAAATAGCACCTACAATAATGCAAAGCCGCAAATATTTAGTAAAAAAGTTCTACTAAATCTTACCAATTTCAGATCCTGGATTAACGGCGTGGAAAATGAAAAAAACAGCTTCGTTAATTCTGCTCAAATAAACCAAGCAAGGTTAGTTCGACTCAGATATCAGTTATACACGCAATACTCGATAAGAAGAGAATGTTTTAATCGCCGATGATTTGCTTTAAATTTTTGAGGAAATCTTTTGTGTAGTTCCGAAGCGTTTCACCAGATCTTCACCAAATTAAAATGGAACCATCTCGAGGGTAAATCCTAACTAGGAACTAAAAAAGAATCACCCAAATCGGTCAAGAAATGCCGAAGTTATTACGATTTTCGAAGGTTCTCCTCGATTTCTCTATGATTCCATAATCAGATCCTGGTTTCCTTAGCATGGTACACCCTTAGGATATCTCCCTTCCAACAAAAAAAGAATAATCAATCAAATATCCGCGAACACACAAAAAAGATTAAGCAATTTTAAGCAAAAGCTCGTAATAGCTTAGTCCTCCAGCTGGAGGCTTGGAGACAAAATGTTTCAAGACGGTAATCTTTTGTACCATTGACGTCTCGCTTATTCTAATGGGCGGTTGTCATGAGTCATAAGTATGAATGAATGTCAAGTAGCGTTTTTATGTCTTGCTTTATAATATTTATCTACCCCTATACTATATCTATGTTCCCGAGTGATTTTTACACGTTTTGAATCGGATCCTTAGGAAAAATTTGCAACAAGTAAGTATCTTTTTTGAAATGGTATATTTGAAATTTATCCTCATACATCCCTTTCCAACCGCTTCATAGATAAACAATTACCTACTTTCAAATTCAAAGTATGAGAAATGAATAATCATGATGTCCCAGGAAGTTTTAGTTTGTGGTCACCTTGCTTGGTTTATTTGAGCAGAATTATCGATGATGTTTTTCTCATTTTCCACGCCGTTAATCCAGGATCTGAAATTGGTAAGATTTAGTAGAACTTTTTTACTAAATATTTGCGGCTTTGCATTATTGTAGGTGCTATTTTCATTGTTTTACAAATGATTTGTTATTTTGAAACGTGTGGATTGAGGGATCACAATTAAATGCCAATTACATAGAATGAGGACATATTTGCTATGTATTCTTTCTTTTACAAATTTGCTTACAGTTTTTACTAAAAGTTAAACGCAAATAATATTGATTTATTTAATAAATTAACGATAAAATGCTATCATTAAAAATTTCATGTGTGTGGATTGAGAGCTCAGTGAAAAGGCTTTGTAATTTTTTGTGTAGGATGCTGTGTATCATGTTACATATGGTAGATTCGTTGTAAATAAAGTACTACTAAAAGTCTGTAAGCAAAAACTTGGTTTAAACTTAATACTTTCCCAGATGTAGAAGGTCCTCTGTGAGGATTGAGGGATCACACGTTTTAGGTTATATCTTTTTAATTATCGCTTTACAAATTCCAGGACGCAGTTTTACAATTGTTTTACAACTACTACTAAAACCTGTAGTACTTTATTTCAGAATTCAAGATGTGATCTCTCAGTGCACACACACATATTTTAGTTTTATAAAAAATAGACCACATGTGGATGGGTAAGTTAGAGTAGGCGCGGCGTAGGCACATTTTACGAATGAAAATATTATAATAATATGGTATATATGTACCCGAGACTCGATCTGAAAAAAAAGACTGTTGTCTGTGTAATCTGTAAGAGACATTAATGATGTTAAAGTATGCATATTTTCATTCTTACTGAATGTTTTAATGTTTTTACACTAAGCAAACACTTAGCAATTTATTTGTGTTTCTTTAATTCTAGATCTTCGTTTCGCTCGCATAATATTAAATTAATTAACTAAAGACCTTTTTCGACAGTCGAGGTGAAAATGTATAAAATGTTATCTACCTTAGGTGTTAATTGCAATTGGTGGGAACGGAGTATCGTGCACAAAATGTTCCTCGGCCATTGTTACTTATAAAATAATAATCTCGTTCTACATGTGATGTAATATTAAGTCGAAGTTAGCATAAGCGTAGATATATAAAATGCGTAGTATAAGGATTTCGTAAGCATTGTGTAAGGTAGGTATGTGGCAATTCCTTGTTGTGACAATTTATTATTATATTGCAATTATAAATAATTTTACACATTTAAATTGTTGTCTGTATTATTTTTAACTCCCTATAATGCCATATAATATAATACATATTAGATATGCTATGAATAAATTAATAATAGATAAGCTCTACAAAAACCAAAGCACTACTAGACTAACACAAAAATTCCTTGAATAAGATAAGCCAAGCCACATGCAGGTTACATAATTATTATTATGCAGTAACCCAGTAAAATTAGATAAATCAGAAGAAATAATTTCCGGAGTTTTGGAACTTTTTTTAAACGTTCCTTTGGTACGTAATATTGAAGAAAAAAAAAAGTCCTGGTGAGGGGGGGGGGGGGTGAGCTCGAGGAAGGGGGGGGCTCTAAAGGTGACTTTTTTCAGTTTTTCGCTTATTTCTTGAAATCTGAAAGTCGTATCGAAATACTTTGTATGGACAAATTAAATCTAACAAAATTTCCTACAAAACAAGTGGTATGCATTTTTGTCATAGGACTTAACCTTTGAGGGCTACGGGGCCGAGAAAGTAACGACATTTCAAAAATTATGAAATTTGTATGGCGACCCTCATGAAAGTTGAAGATAAAAACAAAATGATTTCATATTCTTAATCAGCAGCCCCGAAAACCCCCAGATACAAATTTTCAGTCGGTTCGGGGAACCCTTAAAAGCTGCATTGGCGTTTGAAATTTCCATGGCAGCCATCTTGGATATCGCAATTTTGGATTTTTTTCATCGCCAATCAAATCTGACCAGGGTCCTCTATGACATTTGTTCGAGGTCCATAACCCTATCTATCATAGTTTCCGCGGGCCGTTGACCTCATCCATCAGGAGTCGACCTTCCGAGGAAGTCAAAGTTTTCCCTGTATCACCAAGGCATCCATATTATGATCCCCAAATGTCATCCTCGTACCGTAAGGGGAACCCGGAGATCAATTGGAGGTATCTGGTTGACCCCCCCTTCCCCCCCCCCCCCCCACATAGATATTAGATAAATACCCGTATAATTGTTCACCGGGTTTCCCCCATACAACGTATAGTAAAATGATTTTAGGGATCATCATAAGGATGCCCTGGCGATAAAAATATTATTTCGACTTCCTCAGAAGGTCGACTCCTGACGGATGAGGTCAACGGCCCGCGGAAACTATGACAGATAGGGTTATGGACCTTGAACAATTGTCATAGAGGACCCTGGTCAGATTTGGTTGGCGGTGAAAAAAATCCAAAATTGCGATATCCAAGATGGCTGCCATGGAAATTTCAAACGCCAATGCAGCTTTTAAGGATTCTCCGAACCGACAGAAAATTTGTATCTGGGGGTTTTCGGGGTTCCTGATTCAGAATATGAAATCATTTTGTTTTCATCTTCAACTTTCATGAAGGTCGCCATACAAATTACATTTTTTTTGAAATACCGTTACATTCTCGGCCCCGTAGCCCTCAAAGGTTAAGTCCTATGGCAAAAATGCATACCACTTGTTTTGTAGGAAATTTTGTCAGGTTTAATTTTTCCATACAAAACATTTCGATACAACTTGCAGATTTCGAGAAATAAGCGAAAAACTGAAAAAAGTCACCTTTAGAGCCCCCCCCTTCCTCGAGCTCACCCCCCCCCCCCCCCCTCACCAGGACTTTTTTTTTTCTTCAATAATACGTACCAAAGGAACGTTTAAAAAAAGTTTCAGAACTCCGGAAATTACTTCTCCTGATTCAGTCCTGATTGGTATATTTCAGCTTAATTTTACTGGGTTACAGGTAAGTATACATAATTATAATTAGTATACGAAATTATTATTGTTAGGTAGGTGTAAGGTGTACTATACAGGGTGTAACAAAACATCCTAGTAATACTTAAGGGGGTGCTTCAGACCATCATGACATGGAGTCAACGTTGAGAAAAAATAAAAAAATCTGCCGTCCCATACATTTGAGTCGAGACGGTACTGCAGTTTTGTATGAAAGAGCGGATTTTTTTTCGCGATTTCGATGTTGGCTCCATAGTGAAAGCTGTTCAGTTTGATGGTCTGAAGCACCCCCTTAATTATTACTAGGGTGTTTTGTTACACCCTGTATACCTATTAACTAATTTTATCATTGCCCTTATGACATTATATTATGACTGCATTACATACTTAAGGGGGTGCTTCAGACCATCAAACTGAACAACTTTCACTGTAGGACCAACACATTGAAATCACGAAAAAACTGCTGTTCCATAGAAAACGTCAATCGCTGCAAGATCACTGCTTGACCAAAATGTATGGGACAGCTGATTTCACTGTTGGTCACATAGTGATTGTTGTTCAGTTTGATAGTCTAATCTAAAGCATCCTGTTACCTACATTAACGTTTCTAATGTTACACACTGTATGTAATAAAATCAAAACACGAGAAAGAGTATACTTAATTTTATTTTTATTTTATTATATTTGAGGAGCTTATATTACAGCTACTATAATACCCGCACTACACTCTCGCCGAGAGTTCTCGGCGAGAAATTTCAAGGAAAATTACTATGGCTTACGACGCCACGGGAACAATGAAGGGCATCCACACTCTCGTTCTCGGCCTGTCTCGCCCGTTCTCGGCGAGAATGAAGAGCCGGCATCACAAGTAAGTTATCACAAAATGCACAAAATACTGAGTAGCATCAACGTCTTGAAGTGGTATGAGTGAAAAGTTTTTAATCTAAGGGTATGGGTCTTAGATTAAAACTTTTCGCTTACGCTGAGTATGGGTAATTTTTTCTTCCGGCGGCCAGTCACCAAATGTTGTGGGTATTTTAGGGTTAACATTACCTTAAATTAGCATGCAAAAATTATTCTTCTACGTCAGGGGTGGCCAAACTTTTCAAGTATGCGGTCTACTTTAAATCTCAGATATTCCTGGCAGTACATTCAAAAATTGTTGTTCTGAAATATTATTTACGTAGGTATTTAAAAAAATAATAATGTGGAAAATTGAAAGTTTTCAAAAACATACACTTTCAAAAAAAAGATTTGGTAACAAAAACATAAAAAAGACGCCACCCTCCAATGCCCTCTATATAAAAATTACCCATAGGCCTTTTGAAAAAGTTAAACTACTTAGTATGATAAATTAATAGGTAATTATCGAATATAGGAATGTTCTTCTAAACTCAATTAGGAGAAAATTCAATTTAATTTTGAAAAACATTCAAGTCTTCTAAAAAGTTCTAAGCAATCAAAGTAAAACATGCTACTAGTAGCGCCATCTCTTATAGTAGCAGTAAACTAACTCGTGTGCTTCCAAACAAGTTCTGTGATAGTTGTATCAGTTTAGGGGCTTGTCTGCACAGCTATTTTTATTCGCGCGAATCGTTGGATAGAGGATTGTTGGATAGATGGCGTTGATATAATATAGTAAAAAATTACTGTTTCTAAGTACCAGTAAAAATATGAACAGATGACCACCATGAGTTTAGTAAACTACAGTAAAACTGAGTTACACTGTAGTAAGCTACAGTAAAACTACTGTAGTACTTAAACTACAGTTTTTGTATTGAATTTCGTACAGCGCTCCTAGTGGTTACGTTGAGAACGAAGTCTGTCATACAAAATTGACGCCGCAAAACTGCCAGTAGTAACCACAGAACATTATTCTATTCTATTATAAGAGGCTACTACAACTACGTATGCCTTCTCGCTCGCACCACGCCGCGCGCCTTACGGTGTTATGCAAATCATTGCATAACCGTGTGGCACGCGTTCCTCGCCTACTTTGCACTTTTAACCCCTCTTATAATTATAATGTTCTGTCTGTGGTACCTAGTAACGTACAGTGAAAACTCATGATAGGCCTACTGGTAGATACCTACCTACTTCTTCGTCAACAGATGCGTCTGCTAGTGTGTGTATTTTTTTTGCTTACTTTTTAACCTAAATTTCAGTTTTCCTATGAAGTCACGTAAACACCATCTATCAATGATAGTTGAAAACTATAAGATTTCACGCGAATAAAAATCGCTGCGCGGACAAGCCCTTACATCTCTTGATTTGATTATCTAGTGAGAAAACTCATGTACACACGGCGACAAATCAACCTACCCATAGTTCGACCTTATGTCCATGAGCATAGAGTTCAACTATGGGTAGGTTGATCTGTCGCCGTGTGTACCTACCTCCTATCAGAAGTGCGATGTGCGATTTTTGAAAATCATACGAGCGAATTGGCAGTATAAAGATGCATAATAAGCATAAGCATAAGCATATGCTCACGACTATATTCCCCGAGGGGGTAGTCAGAGATATTCTGAAACTTCAGAACATCCACGTTTCACTAGTAGTACAGAAACTCCGTCCAGTGTGACGGGGAGTGAGCCCGTCGCCACTTGTAATGGACAGTAGGTACGATACATGCCTCGAAATTGAAGCATGCAGGTTTCCTCACGATGTTTTCCTTCACCGAAAAGCCAGTGGTGTTACAAATCGTACATAAATTCCAAAAAACTCATTGGTACGAGTCGACTTGGACGGGGATCGAACCATCGCCTCCTGCACGGCAGGCAAGGTTACTCGCCACTGGACCACCACGGCTTTTGCATAATCTCCATAGTAATTTTGACATTTTCTACTGCCAAGTCGCTCGTATGATTTTCAAAAATCGCACTTCAGTTTAAAATAACAATGTGCATGACCTCGCTCGCAAATGTGACGTCACTCAATCACAAGAACTTCACTCGAGTCAGAAGTGCGATTTTTGAAAATTATACGAGCGACTTAGCAGTAGAAAATGTCAACATTACTATGGAGATTATGCATCTTTCTACTGCCAATTCGCTCGTATGATTTTCAAAAATCGCACTTCAGGTAGTATAATAATGTCTATGCTCGAGTCATTGAAATGATTGTTTCCTCTAATATAGCGTCTACATTCAGCGGCGGACTAAGCCCGCCGGAGGCCCGGGGCGGCAAATCTAAATGAGGCCCCCGGTCTTTCCAGAAATTGATATCTACAATTCTTTTGAGCCGTGGCAAAATTTAACATCGGAGCCCCTTCCTTCCATAGGCATAGGTAGCAAGTATTTTGTCCCAGGGAGATCCAGGTCCTACAACACGGAGCGAGCGAAGCGAGCCTGACATTCGTACAATGTAAAACTTAGAGCGAGCAAAGTGAGCTCGAGATTTCACTGAATTCTGGAGCGGGCAAAGCTAAGTGAAATTTTACTGCAATATAATGAGATCAGTGGAATAAGATTCAAATCATTGAGCGAGCTCGAGTTTTTTTACGACTTATAATCTGGAACGGACAAAGTCAGCTCAAGATTTAACTGCACACCAACAGTGCAACTGCAACTGTATACTATGAAAAGACGTAGATACCATCCAAAACCAAGAACGAGCGAAGCGAGCTCGAGACTTCACTGATTTCTGGAGCAAGCAAAGTGAGCTCAAGATTTTAGTGCAATGTGTCTAGCCAGGAGCGAGCGAAGCGAGCTCGAGATTTTGCTTCATTATAACTCGACTTTTTCAGCTCATGCCGAAATCGAGGCGATTGATGTATTAAACAAATAGCTGAAATGAGCTTATAATATACCTAATGCTTATAATAACTCGATTGTAGAGCTCATCTTGAAATAGAGTAGGTGAGTATATTGGCGTATAAAATTAAAACCGGAGCGAACGATTCTATAATTATGACTGGGTTGTAGCATGAACTCAGTCTCAAAGCACAGAAAGCTATCAAAAAAACCAAGCGAGCGAAGCAAGCTCAAATTTTCGAAACACATTCTAATTCCAACCACATTGACCTTTCAAGAAGCAAGCTTAGAATTATGCTAACTGCATAACAACTTGAAAAAGATTGAGCGAGCAAAGCGAGCTCGCAAATTCGCAATATTTTGGACTCTATTTCCTTCTTTGACTTTCGATGACTAACTTACGGGGCCTCCAACTTCAAACTGCAGTCCCAGTACCGGAGGCCCTGGCCTCCGGAACGAGCGAAGCGAACTCATAATTATGCTAACTGCATAACAACTTGAAAAAGATTTAGCGAGCGAAGCGAGCTCGCAAATTCGCAGTATTTTTGACTCTATTTCTTTTCTTGACTTTCAATGACTAACGTACGGGGCCTCCAACTTCAAACTGCAGTCTCAGAACCTGTTCTACTTCTGGCCTCCTGAGGCCCGGGCCTCCAACTCTAAACTGTGTCTTTACTTGCTATATAAACGTCATTATTTTGGTTTTTATTAAAAAGGGATTCTCTTCTCGAGATTCGGAGGCCCCCCAGGATTGGGGGCCCGGGGCGGACCGCCCCTCCGCCCCCCCCCCTTAGTCCGCCAGTGTCTACATTCCTTTACAACCGAGTGAAGTTATCCAACAGCCATTGTTATTTTAAACTGATAGCCTAGTCCTATTTAAAGGACCAGAAAATATATTCATGAATGACCATTCCATAATTATGAATAGATCCATTATGGATCCATTCTTTTTACGTCTAAGTTGGTCGCTGAATTATTAAGACAATAAATGCTCTAAAAGTGACAAATTCATAAGTGCCTTCAAACGAATAACTGAGAGCACTTTTATCTTAGTACTTAGACTAAAGTCTTAGTATCATCCCGCTGCGCTGACAGTAAACGTATTCATTCGGACGAAAATTTAACATTTTTCTGTGTATCTAGTTCGTGTATGTGATCGATGAAGTAAGGTACCTAGGTGTACCTAGGTACCTAAACTAAAGCTTTACTACTACTAAAACTTACTAGGTATGCCTCTATCTGGTATCTGCATTCTGCATGCGACTTTCAGATGTCGTAGGTACAAAAATAAGTATACGTAATCATATACACAAATGGACACCTAGATTGGTAATAACTCCAAAAAACGACTAGGTATCCTACGAACATACAAATACTACTAGTATTACTACTTATATTAACTTAGTTTACCTAAACCTATTTTTGTTTATTGGCCTGGAACTGAGGAGCATGTCTACTTCACGATTATAGTTAAGTTAGGCAGGTACCTAAGTATAGTTACTTTTATTAAATTAAAATATAGAACAAGATTTGTAACAAAGTCTTAAAAACATTCTGATAAACAAAAAATATTAAGTTAGTAGTATCGTCTACTTCACGATTAAGTATAAGTAATAATCAAAGCGAGACAACGATTTAATTTTGTAAACTTGTAAACAGTAGTAATAAACAAACAAAAGATACTTAAGTGATATTAGGGTACCTACCTACCTGCCTACTTAGTAAAATCTTCGAAATTCACTTTAATCTACAAAACGAACCTATGATAATGATACCCACCTGAACTGAATCTCCTTTAATTTATTAGGCTTTAACCTTCGTCCCGACTCCCGATGACCATCGTCATCCCACTCACCTCATCCATCGTCTCTTATTTTGCGTAAATTGTATTTGAGTCAATAAATGCACTTCAAAAAGTATATATTTTACCATGCCATCCCGCTATAAAATGCATTTTTAAACCAGCTCTTAACTTACTTATCATTTCAGCACTTTCAAAATAATATCTAAAATTCATGGAAAAATATTAATGTAAACTTCACCTCAGGCGAAAATTCTTGGTCAACTCAAAGAGAATATAATCACTACGTTGGTCAACTGAACGAAAGGACGAGAACGGGAATCGAGATGTTCTTCAACTTATATTATTATGAGAATCCAGACTATTCCAGACTATAACACAACATATTTAAAAATACTCTGCGATCAGTGTTTGATAACGGAGGAACACAAACAACTTAATTTCGGAGGACTACAATATTCCTATACGAATGAACGAGAACGATGATGTGGGAATAACAGAGATAACGATAAATATTTCTGGAATGTTCTACCCTCGTCGTCATCATGGTGTAAGCAGGGCGGCAATACGTAGAAAAGAGATAAACGAACTCGTAGAAAATTCTGGAAGTTATGACGATTATTTTAGGGATACCTGCTCAAAATGTAATTTTTTCCCTAAATTCCCTAATAAATATTTTAATATTTTTATGTATTATACTTACTAATATTATAAAGAGGACTGTGGTGGGTCCGTGCTTCGGATGGCACGTTAGGCCGTTGGTCCCGGCTACTATCTCTGGTGGTAGTAGTCGTTACATAAAAACCACGTCAGAGGCCGTAAGGCGGTCTGAAAAAACTCTGACACCAGGGCTCTGCCCACACGATAAGAAGAAGATAAAGAGGAAAAATTAGATTTTTTTGTTTGTTTGTTTGTATTGATAGGCTCCGAAACTACTGGATCGAACTGAATAATTCTTTCACCATTTAGAATGCTACATTATCCGCTATGAAAAAAACGCCCAAAAAAGGTATTGCAATGCATGCCAGGCACAGCTAAGATTAAAATGAATACATAAAAACTAAAAGCATAAGCAAAACAAGAGCAGAAGAGATAATCAGACAAGCAAGAAGAAAAAAAAACAAAGGAATTTAGCAAACATGCCAAGATTGTGCAAAGCTAAGCTAAGCTTAATTATTATATTAGGTACAATATGTATTACTAGTTAAGGGTAAAGGCTTTAAAATGGTTAGATTTAAGTTTAGGGTAAGTTTTGTTTGTTCTAGTGTTTCACTATTTTATCCAGTTTGTTAAAAATATACATCTTCATCCATTTCTAATGTAACTTTATACGAAATTGGTTTTTGATAGAAGGTAAGTACATAAATTGAAATGTTAAATTTATATACACATATTTTTACGCAATTCCCGTGCATTTAAATCATAAATAAACTCTGTTTTTTTAAATTAAGGCCCAAAACAAAACAACAACAAAAAAAAATACAAAAAAAAACATTAAAGTTGTAATTTCACTTTAATGTCTGCAGATCTATTTATACTATACTTGACTACCTAGGTATGTTCTTGTAAAAATATCAAGAATCCATTCGATCAATAGGGATACCTAACAGTCAACTCTATTGCTTAAATGTTGAAACATTCAAATGAATGTTCTTCTTGAATTCTTATTAAATTTTCACATAAACAATAATAAAACAGAATTTTTAAAGAAAAAAATACGTATGCAATCCACAAATAAAATCAAACCAGGACAAATTAAGAAATTTTCATAAGCTTGCCACACCAACTGGCTTGCCCCTTCTCGATTTACGAGCCACCTGATTGGTCGATAGTAATTGCTTTCAAGAACGTTCCACCCTAGAATATCTGCCATTGGCGCGTCTCGCGTGTATTCGAGATCTTTCGTTGACGTGATTTGCCAGCGGTCGGGGAGTATATAAACGGCAGCAGCGCGCGGGAAGACATTCAGTATTTGAAAACATAAACAAGTGAAGAGAAGCTCAGAAGCGAATCGGTGAAAACACCAAACAAGTGAATTTTCAAGAGAATAATAAACGAGTTTACTGTTGAGAACAAGTGTAAAGAATATTATCGAACAAAATGCCAGCGATTGGAATTGATCTTGGAACTACATACTCATGCGTTGGAGTTTGGCAGCATGGAAATGTGGAGATCATCGCTAACGACCAAGGCAACAGGACTACACCATCATACGTTGCATTTACCGACACAGAGCGACTGATTGGCGATGCAGCTAAAAACCAGGTCGCCCTCAACCCCAATAACACCGTTTTCGATGCCAAACGACTCATCGGCCGCAAGTTCGACGACAAAAAAATACAGGAGGACATGGAACACTGGCCCTTCAAAGTCATCAACGATTGCAGTAAACCCAAGATTCAGGTAGAGTTCAAAGGGGAGCAGAAGAGGTTTGCACCGGAAGAGATTAGCAGCATGGTGTTGACAAAGATGAAAGAAACAGCTGAGGCCTACCTAGGAACCTCAGTGCGAGACGCCGTTATCACAGTACCGGCTTATTTCAATGACTCACAACGTCAAGCCACAAAGGATGCAGGAGCTATTGCAGGATTAAACGTGCTGCGTATCATCAATGAACCTACTGCCGCCGCACTAGCTTACGGCCTAGACAAGAACTTAAAAGGTGAACGCAATGTTCTAATATTCGATCTGGGTGGCGGAACATTTGATGTATCTATCCTGACGATTGACGAAGGCTCTCTGTTCGAAGTTAAGGCAACAGCCGGTGACACACATCTGGGTGGCGAAGACTTCGACAATAGACTTGTAAACCATTTAGCAGACGAGTTCAAACGCAAATGCAAGAAGGACATCCGTAACAACGCGCGCGCCCTCCGACGACTTCGTACAGCCGCAGAACGCGCTAAACGCACCCTTTCTTCCAGTACAGAAGCAACTATTGAGATCGACGCATTGTGTGATGGTATCGATTTCTACACCAGAGTATCACGAGCCCGCTTCGAAGAACTAAACTCTGACCTATTTCGTGGCACTCTAGAGCCAGTCGAGAAGGCGCTCAAAGATGCTAAATTAGACAAGAGCTCGATTCACGACGTCGTGCTCGTGGGAGGCTCAACTCGCATCCCGAAGATTCAAAGCATGCTTCAGAACTTTTTCTGTGGCAAGAAGCTTAATCTCTCCATTAATCCTGACGAAGCAGTCGCCTACGGTGCTGCAGTACAAGCAGCCATCCTAAGCGGAGAGCAACATAGCAAGATTCAAGACGTGCTACTTGTCGACGTCGCGCCGCTATCACTCGGAATCGAAACTGCTGGAGGTGTCATGACAAAGATCATCGAACGCAACGCAAAGATACCTTGCAAGCAATCACAAACGTTCACTACATACTCGGACAACCAGCCGGCCGTTACCATTCAAGTATACGAAGGGGAACGTGCTATGACGCAGCACAACAACTTACTTGGACGTTTCGATCTGACTGGCATCCCGCCAGCGCCTCGCGGGGTTCCTAAGATCGACGTGACTTTCGACTTGGACGCTAACGGCATCCTCAACGTATCTGCAAAGGAAAACAGCACCGGCCGAAGCAAGAACATTGTCATCAAGAACGACAAAGGCCGCCTATCGCAAGCCGAAATAGATCGCATGTTGGCAGAAGCAGAACGCTACAAGGAGGAAGATGACCGTCAGCGAGAGAGAGTGGCTATACGCAACCAACTAGAGTCGTATGTGTTCAGCGTGAAACAGGCCCTGGAAGACGCTGGTAGCAAGCTGAGCGAACAGGACAAAGATACGGCACGACGCGAGTGCGACGAAGCGCTAAGATGGCTCGACAACAACACCCTAGCCGAGAAGGAAGAATATGAACACAAGCTTAAAGATTTACAGCGAGTATGTTCACCAGTGATGAGCAAAATGCATAGCGGTGGCGGCGCCGCTGACGCGGGAGCAGGCCACCAGTACCAGCAATCACAACCCAGCTCTGGACCTACAGTAGAAGAAGTGGACTAAACTAAAATGAATTTAAACTCTTTATTCCCACCTGCCTGACTGTGATTTATTATTAGATTACATAAGTTAAAGCCATTTTTAGTTTGTAAATTAATTAATTTTACGATTAAGTAGGTAGCCAATTAATTGCCAACATTATGATCATTGGTTGTTTCACTAAATAAAATTAGAAAATACTAAATTAACCGTTTTATTTTAATGAATACCTCAATATAAATAAAACTGTGTTAAAAAATCTAATTTTATAGAACACGTCTATACCTACTGTTATACAAATGTAGGTAAATAACTCCTTACTAAAATAAATACAGGGTTTTAGGGTAAACAGTTGCACTACTTTAAGGGGTGATTGACCCATAATACTGAACAACTTCCCCAAAAAAACCTATAGGAACATTGCAAAAAAAATTTCGACTTTCCATACTAAATTCAATCAACTGATCGAACGTTTGTATGAAAAGTCGAAAAAAAAACGAATTTCCTATAAGTACTTAAGTAGGTTTCTTATGGAAAGTTGTTCAGTATCACCGGTACAATCACCCCTTAAAGTACCTAATGCAAATGTTTACCCTAACACCCTGGAGTGCGATTTTTAAATCTCATTCGCTGAGTTTAGCAGTTGAAAATGTCAAAATTACTGTGGAGATATGCATCTTTCTACAGTTGATTTGACTTTCAAAAATCACACTCCTGAAGTATGATTTTGAAATTCAAATCGGCAGTAGAAAGATGCATACTATCAGTTTAAAATAACAATGTGCATGACCTCACTCGCAAATGTGACGTCACTCAATCACACGAACTTCACTCGAGTCATTCAAATGATTGTTTCCAAATTGTTTCCTTTGCATAGTCTACTTTCCTTTCTCAACCGAGTGAAGTTATCCAACGGCCCTTCAAGGTCATGCACATTGTTATTTTAAACTGATAGTACATCTGCATAATAATATTGACATTTTCAACTGCTGAGAAAATGAGTTTCAAAAATCGCACTCCTGAGACGAAAGTCCACATTGCGTCCAAATTGCGTGTGGGTGTGTGAGACGAAAGTCCAGACGCGGCCGTTTGATATCTAAGGATAAGGCAAATTCAAGTAGGCAGGTAAAATAATTTTTTTTTTATAATAAAAACTAGCTTAGATACTAGCATACTAGGTAAAGGGGTAAACCTACAGTAGTACTCTGTGCCTACAGTGCCCGGCAAACATCTTGAAAAACAGGCGGGAGTGAGGGGTCATGCACAGTAGCGATTTCACGAACGCACAAATTTTATTCTGCGTAGCCAAAGCTTTGCTCAAGAAGTTTGCCGGCAACTGTACTTACCTTCACCTTCTAAAGGTAGGTACCGCAGTCGTGCATAAAAACAATTTTTTTAAATACCTAAATAGCTAGTATCCTGTCTACATTATACAAGAAGGGCACTTCAACCACTCACCAAATTGATAGGTAGAGAAATAGGTACAAGAATAATAATTATACAATGATGTACAAAAATACAAAATTTTCTTACTTCCGCTAGTCGTGTAGTAGAACCAAAGAGTAGAACTGGGTAATCTACACTATAATCCTCGAGTTATCCATCATGTGAGAAAACAAAAGTAAAAAATTCACGGACAAAGTTTTTCGATTTCGATTTAGCGCCAGTGAAAGTGAAAAACGTCATTACGTCAGTAATCTATGGTCACTTTTTTTTTTTTTAAACAATTTATCCTTTCGGAAATGCAATGGGAACTAGCCCTTACAGCATGGTCATAAGTTACATTTTTCTTTGTACTTAAAACTAACTTAACTAATCTTACACCTAAATATTGAAATGTGTGGGTGATACACACATTCCAAGTTCAAGATAAGTTTTACGCGAGGATCAATCCGAATCAAACGGGAGCGCCTTCTTTATTTCTCACTCTTACTACATTGTCCTCCATTAATGGCACATTATTAAACTAATTCCACCACATTAACACAATAATGACCATGAAAAACTAATTTAGAAAATTAAGAAACAAAGCCCGTCCTTTTCTTCAAGATTCTCGTGCAGAACTCTCCTGGGCGATGATGGGATGATAGATGAAAAATGACAATGAAATTCTGGTTGATTTTGTAAGCTCGCGCGTTGCCCCCAAAAAAACTACCATGTACGAGTAAACTTGCACCAAAACTTTTGTTCTTTCTTCGTATGTATTTGAGATTCCTGTTATGTTGGTCGATCTACGCAACCGTTTGGTACACAATCCGCACGAAATTATGTCACAAATATCACTAAAAACCAACTTTTCACAAATATCAAATACAGACACAAACGAACAAAATAATGGCGGCAAGCAAACCCATCTATGGTCACTGCCATAAAAAATTTTTTTTTAAATTCAAAGCATAGGGATCTTTATAGCCCATACAGCCGGTGACTTAAATAAAATTTTCTCATTTTATAGCAATTAAAACGTTGGTGTTCGACGTTTTGACGCTTTTTTGGAATTTTTGTAGACAAAAAGTCCACAGGAAAGAGGTGAACCGACCGCTTTGCCGTGCTACAAATGACAGAACACTTTTCCTGTATTTCACTGAACTGTATATTTTTCACTTGCTCCACCACTTTGTTACGCAAAACAACACAAATTTTACGAACCAAAACTCACTAAAATTCGATAAAATAGGTATAGGACGAATTCCCGCCAAAAACTCCTTGTCATAATTCACGGCCATTCACGGCTATCGCGGCAATGGCCGTGAACGACAACAGCGCATATAATAATATATAATTTGCATAGTTCTCCACGTCTTCGGTGTTATGAATGTCATCTAACAAGGTGTTAGAGCCCGGTTACACGTTCAGTATTTCATCAGTCTGGTCCATCAGTCTGGTCTGAATGACGGGAGAATGATGCCAGAATGATGGGAGAATGATGGACTGATGGAATGATGGTAAACCATCCATCCAGACTGTCATTCCGTTGTGAATGATGGTATACTGATGGTAAACTGATGGTCGGTGTCAGTCACCGTCGGGGTTGCCAGATTGGGGGTTTTTCACGGGATTTTTGGGAAAAAATTTGGCCTTTGGGGAAAATTTGGAGAAGTGAAATCGTTGGGGAAATTTATGGGGAAAAAATTATCAAGGTGGGGAATATGGGGGCTGTAAATAAATAATTTTAACACCGCATTATGATTTAAGTTACAAAATTAGGGCCTAATAATAAGAGATCGGATATTCGGATGCATAGTTAGCTAAACTTAATTTTTAGCAATAAAATTATGGCGGCTTCTTAAAATTATTATTTTTAAATATTTGTTGGGATGCCATGAAAATGCGGGAATGCATAACTAATCGGATGCATAGTAAACGCATGCATAGCAAAAATCAACTTTTCAAAATTATTTAATTTAAAAGTTAATCTTTTTTAATTTAAAAGAGAAATAAATCCCGGGATTTCAGTACCTCGTACGTCTGGCAACCCTGCAGTCTTCCATCATTCTGGCGTCATTCAACGTTTGACCAGACTGATGGACCAGAATGATGAAATACTGATGGGATACTGATCGTGTAACCCACTCATCATTCTGGCATCATTCTGCCGTCATTCTGGCGTCATTCAGAATGATGGACCAGACTGATGAAATACTGAACGTGTAACCTAGCACTTATAACTATGACGTCTATTTCTGAGGCATTGGACCGATTTCAATGCGGTTTTTTGTAGATAATGTTTTTTTTTTTTCAATTTTCTTAGTCCTTGTCAAGTTAATTTAATATAAGCTTAGAATTACATAACATGTAAGTAATTGCGGATTTTCAAAAGTCCCAACGCGAAAAATAAAACATTAACTTTTTTTTGTGTAGGTACGACTTTATTGTACACAAAAAAATACACATAGCATTTAAAAGGGAAAAATAACCTATCACTTATTTCAGTTTAAAAATAACCTAGTATACTTACCTATTTATTTTTTTGCGTTAGGGGTTTCTCAAAATGCATTTTTTCTGTTTATTATTATTACGTGTTCATCTCACGGTGGCATACAGACTGTATGCCACAGTATGATACAGTGAAATGCGGCCATTGCCGTAGCATGCTGGCATGATATAGGGTTATCGCGCCTTCTTCTTCTTGCGAGTGAACGAACGAGATAAAATGCAGCCGTATCACGCGCATCATGCTACGGTTTCTGATTGTGATCATGATTGACCGTCTAATGTTAACATTTTTTCCGTCAATCAACGTAGACCTAGCGCGATGAGCGCGATCACTGGATCAAGATTGATCAAGATCATGATGTTTCGTGTAATGGGTGCCATCCGTCAACCATAATCATTCATTCAAAGAAGGCATTCATTTCATTTCATTTCATTCAATCAATTCATCAGTGTGACCACTTTTAGTAGATTTCTACTTTTTTGGTAGATTTAGGGCAAAGCGAATGATAATTTAGTAGTGGGAAATTGTTTAGTAGATTTTGGTAGATATTCGATGTTCGAAAATTTTATCAGAAATACAATGATTCAGGCATAAAAACTTAAAGCTGAAGATACAAATACGTGAGAAAACGATTGCAAGGGGCTTTCCGGAACTTCTAGTAAAGCTTAAGTTGTGTACAGCAAAATTAATTTTATCGCGAAATCTTGTTTTTTTCAAAAGAAGATTTATGAGACACAGAAACTGTACCAAATTTAAACTTGCATAGGGACGCCTAATTAATATTTATTACGATTTATTTGGCAATTAAAGCATCCATGTTACAGATAGATGATAACCGATAAAAAATTACACAAAAATGCGAAAATAACATGAGTAATGATGAACGTTTAGATAAAAATGATAATATTTTGTTCAAAAACGTGTTTTATATAAAATTTTAAGACATAAATATCAGTTGGTAGAATTTAAGTAGATTTTGAAACAGGGTTTGGTAGATTTTGGTAGATTTCAGCAGTAATTTTGGTAGATTCTCTGAAAAAAAAGTGGTCACGCTGCAATTCATTCATTATTCATAGGGATCCGCAAAAATTCAAAAGTATCGATACCTACTCGATACTGGTATCGCAGAAGAAAGTATCGATACCGATAAAAGTATCGAACCAAAAGAATCGATACTACTCAGTATCGAGTACTTTTTTGATCACCTTAGAAACTGTAAATAATCGCAAAAAAACAGTAATAAACAAGCACATACTCAAGTTATTATTATTTGTTTTAAATACGAACAAAATTGTCCATAAAATTATCATTAAAGTATCATTATATTAATCAAATCAAATTGACTTTTTATGTTGGAGAGCAGAAAAATATTTGTGTTTTACTGTAAATACTGATTTATAGTGCATGTAAAGTACTCTCTTGTAAAGTAAAAACTAAAATTATTTTAAAATTCCCAATCTTCTTCGATGCAATCAGACATAAAAAGTAATTTGTCGATATGCGACCCAGTGAAAGTGAAAGCGTTTCAGAAGTGCGATTTTTGAAAATCATACGAGCGACCTGGCACTAGAAAATGTGAAAATTACTATGGAGATTATGCAACTTTCTACTGCCAAGTCGCTCGTATGATTTTCAAAAATCGCACTTCTGATGGGACTGAAGTGTCTGGTATTAACAAATACTGATTTGCCAAGCCATATAATTTTGGAAAAACTGATTTCATCTCACCCCAATGATTAAATGGGTCAGACTTTATAGAGGACACCGTTACACGTCAGAAAGAGAAATGGTGAAAACTACACTAGTGAGGTGAGGAGACAAAAATATCGAGTACGTGAAAAAGTATCGATACCTAGTAAAGTATCGGAATCAAAGTATCGAGTACAAAAATACTAGGTATCGAAGAGAAAGTATCGATACTACTCAGGTATCGATACTTTTTGCGGATCCCTAATTATTCATTCATAACCTGTGTGTCGGACGTGGTGTTCGCGCTATATAATGTTTTATTGACATTTCCCGATAACAGTTCCAAGCATAGATAAGCTACTATTTTCCAAGTGTTTGTGAATATTATTGAATTTAAATGTTCTTTATTTAGTTATTATAACGATGGCGCCGAGTTTAAGTAAATTAACAACTAGGACGGACGTAAAAATTGGTTTAGCTGCGTCTGCAGCTGTCGGTGCTTGGCTAATAAAGAAATCATTTACCTCAAGGTGAGAATTTAGTGTAAAAAAAGTAATTTTCCATTCGTCTATTATCCATCATTGGCATGTGTATTATCGCCAAGGAATACTACTCACTACCGAGAAATTATCGGCATTATTCTGTTCTGAGTTCTATTATCCAATTATAACACAGATGATTACTAAAGCAATTGCTAACTTAATAGTTTGTGCTGTGCACTCTACAATAGGATTTTAGTCTTTGAAATCTTTAGGGATATCACTTTTTTAGGGTTCCGTACCCAAAGGGTGAAGACGGGACCCTATTACTAAGCCAACGTTGTCCGTCCGTCTGTCCGTCCGTCTGTCTGTCTGTCTGTCCGTCCGTCTGTCTGTCCGTCCGTCCGTCTGTCCTACCTATTTAGGGCTGTAACTTTTGAACCGTAATAGCTAGTAGTCGGTTTGAGGTACCTATTTAATTATTGCTTGCTTATAGCATTAAAAATAAAACCGGTCAAGTGCGAGTTGGGCTACTCGCCCACCGAGAGTTCCGTACCACACCACCACAGAACACAACATTATCAACTTAGAAACAAAACTTTTTCTGTCCGAGACCTTTAGCGCGAGACCAACTCACACTTGGCCGGTTTTTAGTATTTGTTGTTATTCTGTTGACTATGCTCTATAATCACACTAAGTTTGACGCTTGTATGTATTTCCGTTTTTACGATAGAGTGTGAAGAAAAAACGTTGATAAAAACTAGTTTCTTGTTGAGAACACCCCTTAATTTTTAACTTTTGGATGTTTTTATTATTTGTTAACAAATCCGCCGTAATAACGCAAAATCTGACAAATTTTGATTTGATTTGCTATTACAGTTCAAAAGTTACAGACCTAAATAGGTAGGACAGACGGACGGATGGACAGACGGACAGACGGACGGACAACGTAGGCTTAGTAATAGGGTCCCGTTTTCACCCTTTGTGTACGGAACCCTAAAAACATCTCTGAATCTCTGCCTTAGACCGTAAGGACTAGCCTTGCGTTAGCATATTTTTCTGCTCAGTTACTGTGCATTTACATACAATTAATGCCTTATCACCTTTGTTGATTAAAGCTTATCACTAAAGGTGACAGCCTATACAATGTGTTAATGAATTAGCGCAAAACCTCATACACCCCAACTGATTTATAACAAAACAATTAGATTGAAACAATAATTTCATTGTTTTGATAATTAAAATTTGAGGCAAAGATGCAAAAAAGAGGCAAAAATGATTTGTTATAATTTCAGCAATTAATGAAAGCCCCATCGTACTCATGGATGCGTTTTAATAATCTTGTTTTGGTAGTAAGTAGGGTGAGTGTGCCCATGCGGTGGGTTGACATCGGGTTCAGAAAATTTTAAATTTTACAAACAAATTATGTAATATTTTGAAAAAAATTACCTATGTTGAAACCATGATAATTCGATTCTGCTCTCGATTCTGAACAAACTACTTTCTAGTTTTGCATTAATTCATTAACATGTAATTGTGGAACAATAACTTCAATCTAGTCTCATTATGATTTTTTTTTAAATAGAAAGCTACTAAAAGAAAACTGAATTGACCTTAAATATCTTAAGGAGTTGGTGGCGCGTTGCGGAGATGGACACCCAATTATGGGGGACCGGGTTCGAATCCGCACGGACAACATGCCATGTACCAATGAGTTTTTCTAACTTATGTACATAATACCTTATACTGCTCTCAAACGGTGAAGGAAAACATCGTGAGGAAAACTGCATACACTGAAGAAGAAATTCTGATGTGTATGTGAAGTCTACCAATCCGCATTGGGCGCGCGTGGTGGACTGAAGACTAATGCCCATACCCTCCCTGATGGTAGGTCTGTGCCTTACAGTGGGACGTTTATTGGCTGATGATGATGATGATGATGATCTTAAAGAGAGTTAAAAAGTAAAACAAACATTTTTTTACATCAAAAATTATACGAACCGACTGGTGACTGAATTACTTTTCACTTTTTAAATGTTTGTTTATGGCGTTGGGGTTTTTTACAATCAAAATTAGAATCTAATATAAGTAAAGTAGTAGCTTTTGTGTACAATAAAGTAAATAAAAAATTAAGAAAATACCCCAGTAATGAAGTCCAAAGTTGTGAATTTCATGCTACCTCATCCCCCACAAAATATAGCAGAAAATGTTAGTAGAATTACAAGCGTAAAGGCTGGGCCACAGAGAGTGCGTCTGCGGGCCGGCAGTATTTGTAAACTATGGAATTATATGTGAGGTGTCACACTGTGGCTGCCGCTCCGCAGCCGCGCTGGACTGCATCTAGTGTGACATCTCGCATATAATGCCATAGTTAACAAATACTGCCGGCCCGCAGCCGCACTCTGTGTGGCCCAGCCTTTAGGAATAACTCATCCATAGTTATACGGTCTAAGCCTATAAAGTCTATCAGGCACTTTGAGGTACCTTGCTAATTAAATGGAAATGTCTTGGGAATCGTCATACACAATAGATTTTCTAATCATAATCAAAGTCTCTGAGTCTATTCTAAACTTGTTTTATAGACTAGTTAATTAATGATGTGTCATAATCATAAATTATGGTAATAATAAACAGCCACATACATATCGTAATAATAGTATAAATACCTATATTATCAGATCATCACACAATTATATTAATACTAGGGTTTTCCTGTGATTTCATCCGCACGGGTTCCGATCATCGTAGCGAGATAAAGGATATACCAGATTTTAAGCCTAATCATGAGCTAACAGACCAAAACTTTTATCAAAATCAGTCCAGTAGTTTTCGTATGATGCGCAAACAAACAAACATTTACAGTTTTATAATAGTATAGATGCATGCCACTTAGCAGTAGCAGCTTAGGATTGTTACCTTCCCTTCATAGGCATGTTCAGGACAATCCATACATCTTTTCTTCTGGTGTCTCCTGTTATAGTCATATATTCATACTTTAAAATCATCTCATAATACGATACTTGTTTGTCACATGTCCATACTAATATAATCTATTACTCCAGAACTTTTAAGTCATAGGTGCACTTTCAAACTTCCTCTAATAGACTCATTCCTAATCCCTATCCATTCCAGTTACGCTACACATCCATCTCAACAATCACATCTCGGCTGATATGATATAATATATTTTGCAGCAAATGATTTACCTTTAGGCTCTTTTTCCACTACTCCGGTCCGGCACACGATAATTTCCAATCCCATTTAGAAATCTATTACACTACTATACTCGCTTTTCCACTACCCCGGTATCCGGTTGTTATCGATCCGGTAATTTGCCAAACCATTGGTCTTTTATCGTCCGAAGTGACAGATACAGATAGAGTGACAGACGTACACAAACAATGCATGCTTTTGCATTACCTGTCCGGTCCGGCTATTTCCAGTTAGATAAAAACTATAGGGCACATATGCTTTTGAGGTAAGACTCGTAGAAAATGATCCCTAGTATTGATAGAATGTGTGAATAATAATAATCGGTACTGAATTCTACCACATCTGACGAGATAATGAAATTTTACCGTCCGTTTTTTACCGGATAAGTGGAAAAGCGTTGACCGGTTTTCGATATTTTTCTGAAGGCTATTTCCGACATCCGACGCCGGACCGGAGTAGTGGAAAAAGAGCCTTCGTACCCCTTCCGGAAGGACATTAATTTTTTTTACTTAATATTATAAGTGAAAAGTTCCTATTGTCTATTACACAATACCTCGCACCACCTCGTACCATCCAATACAATGGTTATTTGCTATGCATTTGACCGTTGACCATAGGCATCATTCTTTTTACATGAGTCGAGCTTTGCTATGGACAAACAATAATCAATTTAATCATTTCAGTAAAACTAAAAATGTGAAACCGGGACGTCTGTTACCAGAGGAACAAATCCAGTACATGATAAAGGACAAAAACAAAAAGTCACCAAAAGCTCAAGTTGATGCCAAATTCTTTGCTGAACTGAAGCTACTATGGAAGATCATGTTCCCAGGATTATGGACCAAAGAGAGTGGACTTATGGTACTTATTGCAATGTCGCTGATCTCCAGATCCATGTGCGATCTGTGGTTGATACAACACACGACGCTGATAGAAGGGTAAGCTTCTTTATTTATAAATATGTTCACGCCTATGTCCCACTGGTTCAGGCAGGGACAATAGATCACCACTTGCTACCATTCTGACGCACATTGTCTTTATATGCAAGTTTCTTTCATTTATAAAATTGTCTTGTGTTGTGCTTGTGTCTAAGCACTGCATTTCTGCCAATCAATGTCGAGTGGCATTTGCGAATATCGTAATATCAATGATTGTTTTTTGAACAAAAACACATTTGAGGTAATACAAAATCGAGCCAAATCATCGCGACAAATCAAAATCAGCTGACCCGTACATTTTGGTTGAGTAGGATTTCAGTTTTATATTGAAAAACAGATTTTTTCTGAGATTTGGACCTTGGTCCTACTGAGAAAGTAGTTCAGTACGACGGTCTGACTGATCATCCCTTTAAAAATCCATCAGCATAATTATTAAGAAGGAACCTTAGGAAGGACCCTATATGCAATAGGCATATGCAATTATATATAAATACTCAAGAAAAGAATTTGGATTGGGCCTTGGATGAGGCCAGTGTTCAGCAGCAGTTGTCGATGAAAGGCTGATGATGATGACAGAGTTTGACCACTGTTGGTAAAATGTGGATATTCGAAATATTTAAGATAAGATAAAACATAATACGTAAAAGTTAACAAAACAAGAAAGGGTACCAAAGAAACATTAATCAATAAATAATTCACAGTATGCGACCAACAATGCAATTCACTAGGCGCAAACATTCGTTGTTGAAACATCGGCGAGTTGACAATTTGGTATTCTCTGTGGTTGTCATGTATCAAACTCATGTAAAGACTCCGACGATCTGAAGGATACAAGAAGGATGTTTTTAGGGTTCCGTACCCAAAGGGTGAAAACGGGACCCTATTACTAAGCCTACGTTGTCCGTCCGTCCGTCCGTCCGTCCGTCTGTCCGTCTGTCCGTCCGTCCGTCCTACCTATTTAGGGCTGTAACTTTTGAACCGTAATAGCCAGATAGTTGAAATTTTCTCATTTTACGGCGGATTTGTTAACAAATAATAAAAATATCAAAAAGTTAAAAATTAAGGGGGTTTCTCAACAAGAAACTAGTTTTTATCAACATTTTTCCTTCACGCTCTATCGTAAAAATCGTCAAACTTAGTGTGATTATAGAGCAAACTCTACAGAATAACAACAAATACTAAAAACCGGCCAAGTGTGAGTCGGTCTTGCGCTAAAGGTCCCGGACAGAAAAAGTTTTTTTTTCTAAGTTAATAATGTTGTGTTCTGTGGTGGTGTGGTACGGAACCCTCGGTACGCGAGTAGCCCGACTCGCACTTGACCGGTTTTATTTTTATATTTATAATTAACTAGAGTAAATTTTATTTATTTTTATTTTATTTATTTATGATGGAACCCGCGACATGCTCATACATTTTACGGTCGCGCGACCCTCCGCGACACCCGGCGACCGTAAAGTGTCGCTCGTCTGTGAGAGCGCTTACAGTTTTATAATTGTTTAGATGGACTCTTGCTTGTGCGTTAGCACTGCATTTCCGCCAGTGTCAAGTAGTTTATGGGAGAATCTATCTATATATCTATATAGCGCGAAAACCACGCGAGACGAGTGCTCGGGGCAGAACCTGCAACGTGACTCAAAGGATGTTACATTTGTGAGCTCGTCGGTGTTTTTGACAGCGACGTGACGCTTAGTGAATTGCACTCCTGTACTGACGATCACCCCTGACTACACCTTATAGTCGTGAGCATATGTTACTACTTAGTATAGGCACAGCCCGGACACTACATACAAAAAATTGAATTTGACAAGATGACGGCAGCACATGCGAAACCAAAGAAATTGAACCTTATGTCTTCTTCTTAGGTAACGAGTAACCAGTGCGCGGTAACCAGAGGGCGATAGAGGGGGTGAGGTGAAAAGTTGGTGGGAGGAAGGGAGTGTCCGTACTGTATCTAATAATAGATACTCTTTCTTATACTGTGGTATAGGGTCTTTTTTAGGGTTCCGTACCCAAAGGGTGAAAACGGGACCCTATTACTAAGCCTACGTTGTCCGTCCGTCCGTCCGTCCGTCCGTCTGTCCGACTGTCCGTCTGTCCGTCCGTCCGTCTGTCCTACCTATTTAGGGCTGTAACTTTTGAACCGTAATAGCTAGATAGTTGAAATTTTCTCAGATTATGTTTTATTACGGCGGATTTGTTATCAAATAATAAAAATGTCAAAAAGTAAGAAATTAAGGGGGGTTCTCAACAAGAAACTAGTTTTTATCAACGTTTTTTCTTCACGCTCTATCTTAAAAACGGTAATACATACAAGCGTCAAACTTAGTGTGATTATAGAGCAAACTCTACAGAATAACAACAAATACTAAAAACCGGCCAAGTGTGAGTCGGTCTTGCGCTAAAGGTCCAGTACAAAAAAAGCTTTTTTTTTCTAAGTTAATAATGTTTTGTTCTGTGGTGGTGTGGTACGGAACCCTCGGTGCGCGAGTAGCCCGACTCGCACATGACCCGTTTTATTTAGGTTCTTTAGATTTTTTTCTGACATGTTGATTTGGAGACTATTTTACAAGTCCAGTTTGTTTCAGTACCTATTCAAAGTTTTAGCTTATTCAAATGAAGATTTGCTTTAAAATCATTTGAACACTGCCACATTATTATTATCAAGAATTCTATACTATTTCAAGTGATTTGAATAGATTTGATGCTCTAGAGGTCAAATGTATGAATAAAACAAAGTGAATCAATGATCCTGCTTGGTCATTGTCTATATTTAAATAACATTTAGGTATTATGTATGCAGACAAGTTTTAGGTGTATAGAAAAATTATAATTAGCATCTAATTCGCTCATTCATTAGAATAGAATAATAAAACCGGTCAAGTGCGAGTCGGGCTACTCGCGCACCGAGGGTTCCGTACCATATCACGACAGAACACAACATTATTAACTTAGAAGACAAATTTGTAAATTTTTTATTTGAATATAATGAGGGTACGCGCGCAGACTATGTAATAATAAGTATTGCAGGTTCGAATCCGCACGGACATGCCATATCCCAATGAGTATTTCCAACTTATCGTAATACCTTCTATCAAACGGTAATGGAAAACATAGTGAGGAAACCTACATAGTGAGGAAACCTAAATGTGCTGAAGAAGAAATTCTAATGCGTATGTATGTGAAAACATCGTGAGGAAACCTTAATAAATTCTGATGCATATGTGTAGTCCAGTCTACCTATAACCATTGGGCACGTGTGGTGTGGTGAACTAACTCCCATACACCATGAGGGTAAGCCTGTGCCCTGCAGAGGGACGTAGCCTTATGATGTGCAATACCTATATGTCCTTCATTTTTTAATGTTTTTTCAGGTCCATTATTACAATGAATAGCTCAGAATTCAAGAGGCTTCTATTACAATTTTTCACGGCAATGCCTTTGGTACGTATATCTAAACTATTATAAAACTGTAACAGAAGTGTGTCTGTACACACGGCGACACATCAGGTTACGCATCCTATATACCCATAACTACACTACGTACACACGGCGACAGATCAACCTACCCATAGTTGAACTCTATGTTCATGGACATAAGGTCGAACTATGGGTAGGTTGATCTGTCGCCGTGTGTACAAAACACAAAATAGTGCGGTTGAGAGCCTTCATAGACGCGGCTGCCGGCGCGGGCGCAGCGTGCTGTGAGACGAAACAACAACAACATACTGCACCCTCTCGCACGATTCGCAGCGTTCAACTTTTAATAGTTCAAAGTCCAAACAGGGTAACCTGACCTGTCGCCGTGTGTACATTGAAGATATTTTAGGAATGGGCGATATATATCGTATATAGTTATTGAAACGTATATCACATGAATATCTAAAAATCAGATATCGATGCGTACAGAAACTATATAGTTTCTGTATTTGGTGAAACACTATATCGGCGCACAAATTCGATTCGCCTCGATATCAAGATATCCGTGATTTACAGATATAGGATATCAAACCGTATCGCATCGCTATACGGTCTAGCGCAGGCGGAGGACATTTGCCTTTTGGTGGTTTTTCCGATTCAGTTTGCATAGAATGTGCTGCCATCTGTTAAATATATCTTTTACTATGAAAAAAAAAGATTATATTGTCTATGACAATGTCAAATTAACAAATTTACAAAATGGCGACCTACCTTGCATAATGTGCGTGTTGTTTGTAGTTTTTTTTCAATTTTGTGCCGATTTAGTGATGTTCTGGAGTTTCAGTTGTTCTCTCTTACCAATGTACAGATTACAGGGATAGTAAGGATACTGGAACTTCACTCGATCGGTGCGGGATTGAACGAAAACTAGCATTCAAACAACGGTATGAGTATATAAGTATATATATATATAAGTAGGTATGTATAGTATAGGTAGAATTATTTTCAGAGAAACACAGATGGCGCTAGCTAGCCTTCAATTTGACATAAGGTGGATGCATAATGTTGCCACGAGTGGGTTCTCTTTTCTAATATACTTATATTACTCTTTGGTCTAGCGGCTATCTTATCTACCGAACCGAACTGCATACTGTGTTATCTTAGAACAAATTACAGACCGTTGATTTTCTATATACAACACCCGCCATCTAGTAATAATAGTGTAGTACTATGTTATCAACAGTGGAGATTTCGTCCATAGAGCCATCACCAATGTAGCTCCACCTAGTGGTAATAGTGCTAATAATGCGATGTTTTCCGATGCGAACTTACCTATCTTTATCCAATAATACACAAAAAACTATGCCGAACTGAACCGAGGAAAACCAAGTGAAAGGGTGTTACCCACAGCGTGCGAGAGAGTCAAACAGCAATAGTTATATTGGATTCGTACGATATTAAATCTTAAAGGTATACAAATACCAACTAATACAGCGTTACTGGATATCGAACGATATCCAATATATAGTTTCAGAATCCGATATTCAATATCAATATATGGTTTCGATTTGATATTGTGAAAATTCGATATTACCCATCCCTAAGATATTTACAAAAAAAAGATTACGATATGGTTTTTAGGCTTCCCTGATTCCAAATCATAAATTTTGGACTTTTTGTCTGTCTGTTTGTTTGTTTGTTTGTTTATTTATTTGTTTGTTCGTTTGTGTGTTTGTTTGTTCGAGCATCACGCAAAAACTACTGAACCGATTTTGATGAAACTTTTTTTGTTTGATAGCTTATGATCTGACTTAAAATCTGGTATACAATTTATACGGACGAAGTAGCGGGTAAAAGCTCGTTATTTAATACATGTAATGGTCATGGTACGACGACGTACGCTGCGTAGTTACGGACAATGCATGTCTATAATGTATTTTAATAATAGCATATTAATTTGCAAACAATAAACTAGGTTTCGAAAGGATAATTATTTTGATAACTTCTTGATAATTATAAAATTAATTGGGAAACCAAAATGATTGCGCTAGCAATGTCATGCCATGTGCATCCGAACATGATTTGCGAAAATACGAAATAATTTTTTCACTGTTTGCTATTGTTTTTCTCTGTTATTTGTTATTAATCGTGATACGAAATAAAAATGTCGAAGACAGAATGCTTGGTCTGAATAAAACAAAAACGACAATTTTATTAGTAAAATAATTAAGAAACAGAACTAAGAATCAGCTGGATTACCAACTGGAAAATTTCAAAGAAAATAATTGATCTTGATAATTTCAAATCCTACAATAAACTAACTTTTTCACATAAATTCATCAGTTCTTTCTATAGGTACAATCCGGTATGTCAAGTTTTTCAAAATGTATTAAATATTATTTATAGTAGACATTATTTTAAGAAACAATATGAGAAAGAACACGAAAGAAACTAATATTAGTTTATAAATAAATAGTATGATACCGACTTTATTCAAAAACAAAATAATTTTACAGGTTAATTAGGAATTAAAACAACAAAAACAGTACAGGTATAAAAACAACTTTAAAGATGAAAAAGATTGCGTTGCCAAAAAAACGTCGTCCTTTATATGGATTTATTTAAATTTTTTAAATTATTTGTTTAGCATGCCATGGAGTGTACAAGTCGACGACGACGGTGACGTTACACGTTCTAATGAAAAAGAAATTATTTTATTAAAAATGTCTGTAAATCTTTCACGTTAAAATCTCTAATAGAAAATATTGTTATCGAGATAAATGATCTCGAAATGGTTTTCGATTTAGCCCTCCAAAAAAACCTTACATACCGAACTGTACCTATTCTACGTTTTTTTTAATCGTTACAAAAGGAAACTTTTACTTTTATTTTATGTTTCTACTCCAATAGTTATAAGTTTATTGTTTTCATAAATTTAGATGTACCTATTACTGATATTGTTATTTGTTTCAGATATCCTTAGTAAATAATGTATTGAAATGGAGCATAGGTGAAGTAAAATTACGAATCCGGACAAATCTGACGCTACATTTATATCAACAATATTTGAAGTAAGTATACATTTTAATAGTGACGACCGATGGGAAAACAATCGAAAAGATTGTCGAAAAAAATCTTGTACGTACACCTTATCGCGTGTCCTGGCATAGGACCAGGAAGCATGGCTATGTACATGACACTAGCGCGGCGTACTGACAGAACTTTTTCGGACAGCCGTTAATTATTTACACTATTATAGTACTGTAAAAGTCTGTGTTTTTTCGAGGATTCTGCCAAAACTACTGGACCGATTTTGATAAAACTTTTTATATTTAAAAGCTTATTATTAGTCATAAAAGCTAGCTTATATTTTATTCCGGTACCATGACGGGAGCGGATGCGGACGAAGCCACGGACAAAATCTAATTTGTATCGGAATTCCCATACAAACTTTTATCTCAGTTTTAACACCTTTGGGGGGTTAAAATGCGACAATGCCTTTTTTAAGTGAGCATCTATATGCCAATAGAAACTTCCAAGCCAAATTTTAAGTTTGTAGTCTTGACAGTTTTGAAGATGTCGTGTTAAGTTAGTGTGCGGATTTGCATAGATTCAAGCATATTTTCACAGCTTGTCCGGCAAAAGTACAAATTTCTGCCACAGCGTACGCTGCGATCATAAAGTTATTATACCTGCTGCGATCGACTTGACAGTTCCCAACACCCACTTCGCACATAGCCAATACCTGGAGTACAGAGGGTCTACCCGCACATTCGATTCGAACTTTTGCGTGAATGTTTTCGTTCCAATTTCAACTCTATTACAATGAAGTGCGGACCGAAACAGTGGCGATATAGTGAAGATCGAAAGTGCGGGTAAGGGGGCAGACTGCCTTACAAACGGTGAAACATGGAAATACTCCTTGGCGCGGTAATGTTCGTCCTTCTTTCGTAAATTCCCGTCGTGTCATCTTTGTCCGTTCAATTGTCAATCCAACGACAAAAATTACGTCCTTGGATAGAAAGGGACAAAGTAAGCACGTTGGAAACATCGATAAAGGACACGTACGAAAGAAGGACGAACATTACCGATCGCCATGGTCAATTTCCGTGTTTCCATGCCTGTAAAGTATGGATCCATTATTTAATATCCATGCATAGGGATCACATAATAGAAGAAAACGTCGTTCGGGACTAAGGCCGGGTTGCACCAAAAAGTGTTTAGGGTTAAACATGTTAAAACTTTTACTGCTGACGACCTACGTCGTAGGTCGGCGACAAATGTGCCGCAGTGCTGAAGAACCCACGTTACGAGTCAGTTCAATTGCATTTCGCCTGTGCTCATGACCTACCGCGCGAGTCACAGACAACCTTACGCCTGCGCGGGTGACCCACGAGACGAGCCAGTTTATCGTTTCACTGTTACGACTGTGCGCACGACCTACGAGGGGGGTTAAGTGCTATTGCATTTCGCCTGTGCTCATGACCTACAGCGTGAGTCACCCAAACCTTACGTCAGTGCGGGTGACCCACGAGGTGAGCCGCATTGGTCTTTTTACGTTACGACTGTGCGCACGACCTATGAGGGGCGTCAGTTTTAGCACTGCGCGAGGATCACGATTTTGAGCTTAGCAGCGAAAGTGTTAAGTGATCGCTCTGTCTCTCACACTGAAAGCGTTATTGTACTGAACCCGTAAGGCGCTGTAGGCCTTCTGCGTATATCTCACCCACTGGCTGCTCGTGTAGAAAGATTGACAGTACGCTTTAAAGAATTCTTTCTTATGCAATGTTTCTGTGGACGAAAGGCTAGCCACTTATCACAATTTCACACATAATTCTGACGGAAACCTTCATGCTAAAAGTGAGCACTACATGCTTCAAAAGATAGTTTGCTAGTTGTAGCAAAGGATCTGGAGTGCAATATTTGAAACTCATTCTTTGAACTCGGCAGTTGAAATTGTCAATATTACTATGGAGACGTGCATCTTTGTACAGCTGATTTGACATTAAAAATCATACTCCAGCCTGCGTAACATGACAGAGGTGAGAGCGACACAGGTCACTTCTAAACGTCAAATTGGCCGTTATCTCCATAGTATCTCACTCAAATTTGACGTTTAGAAGTGACCTGTGTCGCTCTCACCTCTGTCATGTTACGCAGGCTGGAGTGCGATTTTTGAAAGTCAAATCAGCAGTAGAAAGATGCGTATCTCCATACATTTTCAACTGCTGAGTTCAACGTATGAAGTTCAAAAATCGCACTCCTGACCGGGGTGTTCAGAGATTATAATCGTATGCGTATGTGTGTGTTGCAAAGTTTCAGTTTTCTGAATATAATTATACACAAAATAAATGAATTGAATTGAAACGGAATGTATAAATGTTATACGCATAAGTAATAACATAGTCTAAAAAAACAAGGTCTTCTATTCCCAGAGTGACACAAGCCTACGTCACAAAAAAATGTCCGCTAAACATGGTAAAAGGGTATGATGACGTAGGCTTGTGTCAGTCACGTGGTCAGTTACGTGATCGAAAGAGAATACCAGGCGCAGTATATTATTGTACCATGAGTAATAATTAGTGCATTTGACATACCTACACAATTTATTTTATACTAGCTGTTGTCAGCGACTTTGCCTGCGTTGACTTTAACAAAGTATCTTATTTTATAATCCAGAGAATATTCTGAGTGCCAAATTTCATGCAAATGCGTTCAGCTGTTTGTAACATGCTTGATTGAGTCACAAACATCCAAAGTTTCACGTTTATAGTATTAGGTAGTAGGATGAAATAAATGAATAATTATGGTAATGACTAATGATCATAATGCATACATACCAAATAGATACAAACTGTGTACACACGTGTCTCATTTGATTGAACTTATATCAACAAATACACTAGTGACACTCAATAACGGTATTTATTACAAAAGTTTAAAGTACTAATTGATAAACCGGCACTTTGTAGCTTATGACGTGATTTTCACACAGATTATCGAATCACTTATTATGATAACTAGATAACGTGTATGTAGATATACAAACCACAATTAGGGTAAACTTTACCGTATTGATCGCAAATATTTGCTCCTCGCCTTCTCAAGCAGTTTTAAAACCAACTTACCAAACCATCTAATATTGATAATGAATGCCCGCAGAATATTTCGACTCCAACGATTGCTTCGTTACAAAAACTGCCAGGTACGCAGGGTATATTTATGTACACATGTATATATGTATATATATATTTATGTGCCTGTGCCGAGGGTCGCGGTTTCGAATCCCGTAAGGGACAAATATTTGTATGATGAATATGAATATTTGTACCCGAGTCATGGATGTTTGTATCTATATATGTATTCTATATCGTTGTCTAGTCATCATTAATACAAGTCCAGGCTAGATTCTGGTAATTTAAATGTGACTAGACAATTTGTGTGACATTGTCCAAGATATTTAAAAAATATATCATGATCACAGAAACAAAATATTATGTAAAAATACGTTACCAATCTTGTAAACGATATAACCGGAAACTTACACAATTGCACAGATTACTACTCACTTCGTAACGGATACATAACTTCCTTATAGCGCTTACAGACGAGCGACACTTTGCGGTCGCCGTGTGTCGAGGGTCGCGCGACCGTAAAATGTATGAGCGCGACGCTCTGCGACCCACCGCGACAGCAAAGTATCGCTCGTCTGTAAGAGCCCTTAGAAAACGATAAATTCTCACGCTTTAAATACCTACTGCCAGGCAGACTGACTATAAAGAATAACTATAATGTATGTCACATTATGTCTTGCTCTTTTCAAATCAAATCAAATCAAATCAAATGTTTATTGCATTGCCACATTGTATGTACATAGGTTATGGATATGGTACGTGAGATCTTAATAATTTTACAATGTAGCACCCCGTTAGGGCATAACAATATAGAGAGGACTTCAATTGGGTATTACATGCGATAAATCTACATAGTATCGTATTATCATAAAATTACATCTATGACAAAGACAAACGAATTTATAATCAAAAAATAAAATAATATTAAATACAAAAACATTATTAGAATTTCTATTTAACAAAACATTTAGCAATTAAATTAAAGTTATCATTACAATAATGGATTTACAATAGGTACATTTACTAGGTATTTATTTTTAGTGCACTGCCTTAATGGAAATAAAGTTCGCTTCCGGATACCAGCAACAAATTTTAGAATGTTTTTAGGTATCTTCTCTAGACCTCAAAACTACCGGGAGACAGTCTCTGAGGTGTCAGGGTCTCCAGTTAGGATGTCATACAATTTTTGTATGGGATTAAAAAAAAATTTGTTCTGAAACCTATTGTGTGGGGTCTCAAATGAAAGGGCTCCGTGAGCCGGTTCGAATCCAAAAACTATTTTCAAAACATACCAAGTTTGGGCTCCTCCAGGTAGGAAACGGCTGAGTAAATTTTTATAAAACATACGCCAAACGACTTATAATATCCTCATATCAAACGTCAATAAAGCAATTTGAAAAATGTCTGGAGACCCTGACACCTTAGAGACTGTCTCCTGGCAGTTTTGGGGTCTAGAGAACCATAGCAACGCAGTCTACTTTTGACCACTACTAAATATTATAGTATTTCTTTTCATATGTCCGAAGTCTACGTTCGACATAAATATTGCGTAATGTAAATTGCATGAAATGATATCCATATTTCTTTGATACCACAGACAGACAAACTGTTTCCGGGTTCACGCTATTATAGTTGACTTATATTACATGACTAACGAGCGTGTTATTGACTCTATGTTATAGATGAAATATGTTCAAGGTTAAATATTTTAGTCGTGTTATAGGTTTTGATGCCGTTTTCACAGTAACCTTATAAACACTGTGAGGATAATTGCTATGATTCATTTAGCATTATCACCTGTTATGTAAAACCCCATAAAGTGAGTCACTACAATTATGTAACCAAAAGTAACAACGACAATTTTCCCATTCATCGCTTACGGTGTATGAAAAAAAATAAAAATAAAAAATGTTTTTGATACCTTCACGAAAATGCAATGCTTAAATGTTTAGTAATTATACAGGAAGTAAGTGTCGACAGTTGCTTTAATTTCGGCGATTGTGCTCATGATACTGAACAACTTTCCCTAAGAAACCTATTGAATATTCGCAAAAAACAATTTGAACTTCCCGTACCAAGTAATTGCATTTGGCATGAGCCTCTTTTTATTGCAGTTACCGACAATAATCACACCCCAATAAAAATTTTACCTATGATTTTTACCTGTGTTTAAAACTTAGACTATCCTATAATGGCTGGCAAATAACTTGGGAAAAACATTGACTGCACAAAAAAAATTTGTAGGTGAAAGCGCTAGTGCATACCTCACCCTCACCTCGTTGGTCAAGTTGTTTGCCGCGTAGAGTAGATTATTATTACTACAGTAGCTAGACACAGACCAAGGAAGTGTATCTATGGGCTCTTACAGACGAGCGACACTTTGCTGTCGCGAGTGTCGCGGTGGGTCGCAGAGCGTCGCGCTCATACATTCCCGGTCCCGCGACCCTCCGCGACACCCGCCGACCGTAAAGTATCGCTCGTCTGTAAGAGCGCTATGGTGTATTACATACAGTACGGACTCTCCCTGCCCCCCCACCCATTTTAACTCACCCCCTCTGGCAGAATCGTGGCGTAAAAATGTAGGGAAGTGAGTATTACTGCCTCGCTCGCACTCGCTCAGTATAGCACATTCGTACCTATTCTTTTAAATTCCCATTTGTTTGAAATATGATAGCTAAGTGTCCAAGGTGTGCTTATGTCTTCCTATGTGTTAGTATTACCGTAATGTATAAATTGCGAAAGCCCTATGAACTCTCGGGCGAGTGCTTTTAACTAAAGATAAGATAAATAAATCTATTTGCATTACTCATTCACAGTTACGTGTTAAAACTTATCTTTTATAGTTTAGCAATGCACACGAATGAACGACGTGCAATGTTTTCTACTACTATGATATAAGCATGAGTAAATAACGTCTACCTATGATAAGTTAAATTACAAATTTAAAAACATGTTGGTCAGAACCACCTCATTAAGTACATAACGCATTTAATTTTACACCCTGTAGGTAGGTAAGGTAATAAACAGAGTGGCCTCTCCCTGCCCCTCGCTAACTTAATATACCGGACCTCATCCTGCTCTTCGAGGGTATCTTTAGGGGAGCTAAGCAAAAAACATTCAACACAAGATCGGGACCGCTTGTGCCGACGCCATCTTGTTTCTGTCCCTGTGCTATTGAAGCTCGTGAGAACGTTGTATGGAGTGCATGGTGTACTAGTACGGACGATGATTCTTTTTAATGTTACCTAGAGTTTACTCGCATCTTCGACGGCATGGGTTCCCGTCGTCGTAGCAAGATAAATGATATACCAGATTTTAAGTCAAATCATAAGGTTTCAAACAAAAGAAGTTTCATCGAAATCGGTCCAGTAGTTTTCGCGTCATACTCGAACAAACAGAAAGACAAAACCAAAAAAATTTGAATCAGGGACACCTAAAAACCATATCGTAACTATATTTTTTTTTATATCTTCAATGTCAAGACACACTTCTTTTACAGTTTTATAATAGTTAAAAGATATTTATTTATTATCATTATGTTTTTAATTAAAAAAATTGTTACAGAGGCTTCACGTACTACCAGGTAACGAACCTCGACAATCGGATATCGAACGCGGACCAGCTGCTGACCACAGACGTGGACAGATTCTGTGAGACCGTCGTCGACCTGTACGGGTACATCACCAAACCCGTCCTAGATATTAGCATCTATCTGTATAGGCTTACCGTCAATCTTGGACCTTCGGTGAGTTTGTTTATCTTTTATTTAGCCTTTTCTGTGTCCCACTGCCATTGATATTACCAGCAAATAATGGACGCCGGGTCTAATACAAAACGATCGAAAAAAATATCCCAGACTAACACAAACACACAAACGTGGTAGTAATATAAATCAACTAAAACATTGAAACTGTTGAAATTGTTTTTCATTTTGCTTGCGTATTTTTTTACTTTTTTGGTTTAGCACCCTGGCATGGAACTATAGACGTGTGCGTAATCGGTCGATCAAACGAAGACTAGTGCGTAATTGTTACTCTTTAAATGCGTTTTGATACTCTTTTGGTTCGGACACTTTTAAGCGCGGACCCGACGTCCAGTAGTTTGTAAGTCAATGCCCACTGCTGGGCAAATCCCCTCTCGTTTTAAGGCATATGTCAGACATTACCACAGTATACCAGGTGTTTGGGTATACAGTTTCATTACTTTAATGGGTGATTTTACTCATGATCATGATACTGATCAACTTCCCCAAAGGAAAATAAGGTAAATTAGCAAATAATTCTAATCGAAATAATTTCGTCCTTTCATACAAACAACGTTCGATCAGCTAATTGCATTTAGTATGGAAAGATTCTATTGTGAATTTCCGCGTCTCTTTTATTTAAATTTTTCATCTCGGAGTCATTTCAGACTAAAGGTTTTTTTAGAGAAAGTGGTTCACTATCATGGGTACAATCACCCCTCAAAGTAATGCAACTGTTTACCCTAAAACCTTGTATACAGATTTATTTTCGTTAAATAGAGGGTCGTTATGTGGAGTTTAAACAATTAAATAATAATCCTTTATTCTTTCCAGACACCAGGAATAATGATGGTATATTTACTACTGTCAGGAGTATTCCTCACATACCTAAGAAAGCCCACAGGTAATATATAACACACTATTATTAAATATAATTGACCTATCAACTTTTGGACTCGCAAATATCAAACTGTACAAAAACATGTATACAATTAGTAATTTCTTATAGTCGCACAGATAGTCATAAGAATAGAATAGAATAGAAAAACTTTATTTCGACCAACTGAGATCATAATTTTGTTAGTAACACACTTAGCCTACTGTTAGTTTATACACACAACACATTACTACATTATAACTGTTTATTTGTCAGTACGTGAACCATACAGCAATGGTTCACGTACTGACAGTCAAACCTACTCGCAAACATGTTCAAGATGCTGTTGGCGCTGCCGCTTATCCTACGCATGAGGGATGTACACCGTTTGCGCATAGTAGTGTAAAAACAATCTACTCGCGCATCGGCGAACATCCCCGACGCACTACAGAATCGCGGCAGCCCCACCAGCACCCTGAAAGCGTTATTAAACTGGACCCGCAAGGCGTTGTACTGTTTCTTTGTGTAAGAGTGACAGAGCTAGACAGTTGTTCATCTATTGCCCCAATTAAGCAAATGTCTCCACTTTTTCAAAGGAACCAACTTTTAAACTAAGAACAATGTAGGACGATCCTTTTGCTAAACCCTCAGCGGGACTCTAAGCGCAGTCGTTGAAGATGGCATCCGTACACTATTGACGTCTCGCTTATTCTAATAGGCATTTGTTATAAGTGTGAACAGAAAATTAGTAGAGTTTACGAAAATTTAATCCGAAACGCAGACTTTGTCACACTATACAGTTACTTCGGATATAGTGCGCAAATTTTACGTAAATGAAACTCATTCAAAATAAAAAGACCGTATATTTTTATTTTACCATGTTTCATGCAAAAATATTAAAAGTCGAGCGTAAACAAGACGCGTGCGCACTCTGCGGAGGGGTTGCGATCAGTGACTCTGACTCACCCTCGATAGAGGCCACGGGGCGCGTATGCCGGTCGCCCCCGCGCTACCCTCACACATACCTACCCTTTTGACTCACGAGTGTAGTGTAGCAACGCTACATTAATTTTCGGGTGGATAAATTGAAAAAAAAAACCCTGTAATGTGTTCTATTAACGATTCTGATTGCATGGAAGAAAAATGCGCACTGTCTCCGAAGTAACCCTGTGTAATCACATGTTTTATATTCGTTGCAGTCTTCGTCAAAACATAACAAAATAAACAAAAGACCCTGCCTTGCGCAACCCTGGCTCAAAAGTCCCCAAAATGCTAGCCACATTGCCTATCTGAGTGGTCAATTAAATTTTAGTGTAGCGATTTTATGTCTTGCTTTATATTAGTCATCTACTTAGAGCGTAAGCGAAAATCCTAGATCTTTGTTAAAGATCTTTTATTCTCTGTCCTACATGTGCGGCAGCTGATGGAATATAAACGAGATAGGAATATAAACAAGGGAATTTTTTTTGCAGCAAAATTGACCGTTCAAGAGCAGAAGTTGGAAGGAGAATTTAGATACGTGAACTCTAGGCTAATAACTAATTCAGAAGAAATCGCCTTTTACCAGGTAAGTCTCATTTTGAGTACAATGTAGTCCCGCATTGTGTTGAAAATTTTCCACATTTTCGTCTACAGGGTTAATTTTATATCACTGCGGGGATAACTTCAGCATGTATTCTACTCATCAAACTAAACAACTTTCACTATGGAGCCAAACTAGAAATCGCGAAAAAAAAAACAGCTGTCTCATACATTTGAGTCGAAACGGTACTGCAGTTTTGTATGGGACAGCTGTTTTTTTTTTCGCAATTTCGAGTTTGGCTCCATAGTGAAAGTTTTTTCAGTTTGATGAGTAGAATACATGCTGAAGTTATCCGCAGTGATATAAAATTAACCCTGTATTCTGGAGAGCGTTTTTTGAAACTCATTCGTTGAATATTACTATGGAGATGTGCATCTTTCTACTGCTGATTTGACATTGCGATTTTTGAAAGTCGAATCAGCAGTAGAAAGATGCATATCTCCATACATTTTCAACTTATGAGATTCAAAAATCGCACTCCAGGTTCTATATTTTATTATGCAATTTCAGAAGGTTGCGGTGATACCACGAAAATCATTTTTACTTACGTATCTCTGTCCCCATTAAAAAAACGTGACAATTGTAATTTACAATGACAATTCAGGGTACATTGCTGGTTACTAATGACGATAAACATGCAGAAGGTAATGTGTCACTAACATTCTCAGCAATGTATCCTGAATTGTCATTGTAAATTACAATTGTCACGTTTATTAAATAGGGCCTTCACGGCTAGCATGATTATTGATTACACTATACGTGCGCGCGGCGCCTTCACTGCATAAAAAATTACCTGCCTAGTATGGCAGCTCGACAAAGCAAAGTCGCACTTTACCTCTATCACTTCGCGCGTTACGAGAATAAGAAAAGACGCGGGATTACGTTGTCGCGCGCTTCATTCTAGGCTCTTTGGTCCCGCGCTTTTCGAAGAGCGAAAGCAAGCCGCGCGCAAGTAGAGAAATCATGATAGACGTGCTGAGTTCTCCAAACTTTACGCGTTAAAGGCTACACTGACTCTCCTACTAAGTCGGACCTTATTATTAATCTGTGCCCAAGGGCTAACAGCTACCTAAGAAAAAAAAAATTTTTAATTCGAAAACAGAAAAATAAATGTACATACTTACATTATAAAAGAATTAAAGCGAACGGCACTAAGTAAAAGCGAAAGTATAAGCGAGACTACATTCACTTACAATTTTACTTTCTGTTACCCTCAAATACCACCGTGATTCAATAATCAAATCCATATTGTATGTATGTAGTTGCGTAATGCACTGCCACATACTGGCCACATATAAGCTTCAAGAATGCTATTTTTGAAAGTCTCACATCCTAATAACCTAATTAGTATACGAATAATGTAAAAACTCCATATTTTTATTGTCATTTACGAATACAAATATTTCGTATACCTATTCGTATAGAATGTGTGAAATTAAAAATTAACACTCCTGGCCCCTATTCAACAAACGATACAATTGTAATTTACAATTACAATTCAGGGTACATTGCTGGTTAATATTGACGCTAAACTTGTAGTAGGTAATGTGTCACTAACATTACCAGCAATGTACCATGAATTGTCATTGTAAATTACAATTGTAACGTTTGTTGAATAGGGCCCTGGTGCCTAGAGGGTGCCATGTTATGGTTTCATCTACCGTCACCTAAGGGCTTAACAAATATCACCGCCATCTGACGGACCAACTGATTAACGTGCCTTCCGAAGCACGGAGATGCTCAAGATGAAATACAACTAAACGGTCACCCATCCAAAGACTGACCCTTCTTGACGTTGCTTAACTTCGGTGATTATTTCCAATTACTAAGGTCCACTACGCCAACGAGGTCCTCTGTTTGTACCAAACGAAAACCACAGAGTATTCAATAATACCGAACTCTGAAAAAATTTAAAGTGCGTAGCGTAGGGACATTTCTTCCTTAGAAACAATTTAACACATTGACTGGATTTTGAAACCGCTAATCTCCATACAAAAGTGTAAAACGGAATAAGAATTTACTTATAATTAACATAACATTTTAAGCGTACGATACTTCTATCACAGGCAAACAACTTCTTTCCCAATCACCAGTCCGATCGCTGAAATCACCTACCGATCATAATTTTAAAACCTATTGTTTAGAATCCTCAAAATTAAAATACATCGATCGAGGTTACGCAACAGCACTACAGACTAGTATTGTTATTGTATAACTTACCTGCCAATTTGTTTAACCTTTGACTTGATTGAATTCAGATTGAATTATACATCTTTAGTACTAAAGGAAATATCATTATGGCAACATGCATTGTCAAATAACAGGTTTAATTGGAGAGTCTGGATCTTGAAATGTATAAAACCTATGTTCTGGAACTACTTCTAAAATATGATCTTCAAGGAATCTAAGAAAGAAAACGGATAACTTATTAGGTTGTCTAATTATGACGTAGATGTCGTCTTGATTTATGACAGGACTTCCCAACCAGTGGGGCGCGCCCCCCTGGGGGGGCGTAGTGATATCGTAGGGGGGGCACAACACGTTTACATTTTGAAAAGAAAAATCCAGTTAAAGACGTAAATTCCACTCATTAATTCATTTTATTAATTAACTCATTCATTCAGTTACTAATTCACCCATTCGTTTGTTGTTAATGACATGTTCAGGCTCAGCAGGTCTCAGATAGCACCTTTCCAGCCGCGCTTGTCTTTAGAATTTCGATAGTAGGGGGGCATGCAAATATTACTTATAATACCAGGGGAGGCGTGACGCAAAAAAGGTTGGGAAACCATGATTTATGACGACCCGGTTGGTGTAATGGTTTCCTCGTCGGACTACCAAACCTAAGGCCATCGCCCATCCTATTGCCATCGCTCGCGCGATCATGCGTTCGTCCGACGAAAATCATTGTGCCACTGCACTGTGCGTTTAAACATACTTATATCTGAATAAAAATAGAACAATTCGATCGCATCTCATGATAGCACGACCTTCTATAGGATATTCCGCAGATATAAGTATGTTTAAACGCACAGTGGCACAATGATTTTCGTCGGACGAACGCATGATTGCGCGAGCGATGGCAATAGGACAGCGCCTAAGGTCGAAACCTGGTTCAATCATGGTTGTTATAATGTCGACACTCCTTAGGAATAATATTGTAACTCACTTTCTAGATTTGTCGAATCAACATTTCAATTTAAATAGAGGCACAATTAGAATCTGCAATTTTTTATTCAATTATTATATCCAATCAATCATTTATTTGGTTTAAATGTGGTCCTTTAACTCACTTTCTAGATCTGTCGAATCAACATTTCAATTTAAATAGAGGCACAATTAGAATCTACAATTTTCAATTCAATTATCATATTCAATCAATCATTTATTTGGTTTAAATGTGGTCCTTCCAGGATCGTTCTAGATCCAGGTCAATAAATAAAAAATTGAATATTTGATGTGCTCTTCTGCAAAATGCAAAAGCGAGTTACAATGGGAGTGTCGATGTATGTGTAATTTTGGGCGAAACTGCATGTTTTTATCAACGAAATTATCCATGATAAAAATTTATCTTAATCTTAACTATTATAAAACTGTAAAAGAAGTGTGTCTGTACATTGAAGATATTTACAAGAAAAATATTAGTTTATATTTACAAAAGAAATGGTGTCCTTGACTCCAAATTACCAATTTTTTTTTGTTTGTTTGTTCGGGCATCACGTAAAAACTACTGAACCGATTTTGATGAAACTTTCTTTGTTTGAAAGCTTATGATTTGACTTAAATCTAAAAAAAAACGAACGAAGTCGTGGGTTTATTTACAAAAATGGATAAAATTGACTTATAATGTTGTGTTCCAGGGCAACCACAGAGAGCAGCTGACCCTGCTCGCCAGCTTCTACAAGCTGACGCGGCATTTGAGGAACTTCCTCCACTTCAGGGTCGGCATGGGCTTCGTCGACAACATCATCGCCAAGTGTAAGCATACCTGAAGCTTAGGGGTTAGAGCAATCTCCCGGGCACAGAATACATAATAGCCAATACAAAATGAAATTGATATCATTATCATCCTTTTAAACTAAGAGTCTACCCATCAAACTGAACAACTTTTACTATGAGAGCAAACCGATCGGAGCAAAACAAAAATCAGCTGTTGCATACATTTGAGTAAAGCAGGCATTGCAGTTTAGTATGGGACAGGTGGGGCACATTGCTCGTAGAACCGATGGCCGGTGGGGCCTGCTAGTTCTCGAGTGGCGACCGCGTACCGGAAAGCGCAGCTTGGGTAGGCCCCCACACGGTGGACCGACGACGACCTGGTGAAGGCGGCGGGAAAACGATGGATGAGGGCAGCGCAGGACCGGTCGTTATGGCGATCCTTGGGGGAGGCCTATGTCCAGCAGTGGACGTCCATCGGCTGAGATGATGATGGGACAGGTGATTTTTTTTTTTGCTCCGATCGGTTTGCTTCCATAGTAAAAGTTGTCCAGTTCGAGGGTTATGACTCTTAGTTTAAAAGGATGCTTATGATATCAATTTCACCGTGTAGTTTTACCTAGTTCTACATACAGAACGGCCAATCCCTGCCTGTCTGACGTCAGATACCGCACCTCGCCCTACCTCAAGTCAAACTCAATGTCATGACATCAAGTGGACAGAAAAACATAGCACCTCTTCTTCTTTTTTTTCTAAAATACATGGCCCACGTGACGAAGTGTATTGGTTTCGGGTCGTTTCGCAGCTGGCGAATATGTATGATCAAAGAACAAATACAAATCGTATGATAGCTGAAATTATACACAGGATAGGAGGAATATCGTGCTTCCCAATGAAATGGAAATTATCGTTTTCTACAGTGGCATTTCTTATAAAATTCAAATTTAAATTTGCCAGTTTTGTAGGCGAAACGGCATTCGGCAATGTCTTTTCGCTGTTTACCTAAGCTTAGCAGTGCAATGCCTGATTATCAAGTAGTTTATTAGTATCTATCTCGTGGATTGTTTTATGAGCAAAGACTGATTTGAGAAGATAGGTAGATTGTGGGACCTCGTGTCAAGTTCGAACGCGAACCGCGCGAACGACACAACCGCTCGTGACCAAACTTGCAAGGTGACTGAAGTCACCTGCTTGAAAGCACTCGTTTGAACTGACAACTAGATACTCTTACTTATACCATAGCGTAAATACAATAAAGTGGGTGCGCTTAGTGGCCGCGTTGGGTCTATGCTTGCGCGGAGTGCGGGGGGGGCTCTTGCGTCGCGCGGAGTGCGGAGGGGGAGGGGTGTGGGGTACAGCGTGCAGGTGAATCGGTACTGGGACCGCGCCCCCCGCCACCCGCACCCCCCGCACGATGAATATAGGCCTGTCGCGACCCGAGAGCGCCCGAGACTTATTATATTCACTTTGCTTATTAGGCCAGTCATTTTACGGAGTTTTGTTAGGCGGGGTAGGGAGTAATTATTAATTGGACTTTTTAACTGTAACTGGCACCATTTAGTGACAAAAATACTATCCTGAACCATATTAAAAAAAAATTTGCTACGCAACATAGAAATCAAAATTGTGTGTCCTAGAAGGCTTTTAAATTAATAATATTAATACCAATGCAATCATTTGAATTAGATTTAACAATATACATTATTTTTGATCAATAAAATAGGCATTAAAATTTAAAAAATGAGGTATTTCTTAGAAAATACGAATGGATTTTTCAAAACCTTCTAAGTAGGCAAAAATATTTACACCATGTTTGAAGTATGTATGATGGTAAAGCCTTAAATATGTGCAAAAAAAAATTATCATCAGGTTTTTTAGAACGAGATAATATCTATATTTAAAAAAAATTACTGTTGATGACGTAATTTTTTTAAAATTTTGGTACATTCCTAAGCTCAAATTGGCTCTTCAATATTATAGCGAAAAAAAAAGCAATTAGTAATTAGTCCCGGCTCAAACCGTAAAATGACTTGGCTATATACTGTGGTATTTATCAACAGATATAGCAATAACAGTCGGGTTCTACGCCGTATCCAGGCCGTTCTTCGCTGTGAACCACAACCTACTCACAACTGGAACTGAAAACGATAGGTTTAAGGTAATTACATGCTGTTATAATCATCTAAACGCATAAATCAATAAATTATTTATTTCTAGACAACAATGATCCATTTGGGTACTAACCGTTTTGAAACTTAGTCTACGTTAATGTATAATTAATTACATTAGGTTAGTAAATTAGCCTTCATTAGGATACAAAATGTATAAGAGACCATCAGAGTTTTAAATTCTTTTTGCTATGACTGGATGTGATATACTCTATGCGTCGTCTGGGGCAATAGCGCAACAAAGGGGCTATATGCCCAGCAGTGGGCTCATTTGATTAGTTGCAGGGTTTAATTCGCAATAGCAGTTGTAACATTTTAGTAACTGATATGTTTAAATTAACTTGTGATATCTTGATTCTTGCATGTACGTAAAGATGGTTGGTAATTGTAGCATGGTTTCTGACCACCCCGTATTTTGGTATTGTGTGTATGTATGTATGTTTTGGATGAAATTGTAGATTGTAGTCTTCCTAACAGAATTAGAGTTTGCTGGTAATTGTAATATTTTTACAATGGATAACATTTCATTTTTTTAACCACCTATTTTTCTTGAATTCTTGGTTTTTGGTTGATTTTTTAACTGATATTTCGGTTTTTTAATTAATCTTAAAGTTAAGATGAATGGCTATGAATAATAACTTGGCTGCAAAGAAATTAAACATGACTTGCCTTGAGCCTTTTCTTTTTTGGCTTTACAAATTTTTCAGTATTTTTCAAATCAGGTAACTCGAGAAATAATGAACAGAAAAAAATCTGTAAATTTTTATATAAGCTTAAGTATATAAAAAGGACATCCGGCACATAATACCAAAAAATGTAGAACCGTACTTCTATTTTTATTATGGAGTATGGAACACTAGAAACTAAATGCAGGCATCAGTTTATTAGATAATGCTTTATTAGTTTTTACCATTTTTATATTTAAAAAAAAAACATTGTGCTTGCATCACCTCCTATCAAACAACATTGACAGCCATTTTGGGGTTGCCGCTTTTTTATAATTTATTGATAATTAATGACTAAATAATTCGTTAAATAAAAATAAATGATACAATCTGAGTCGTTTTTATAAAACCCCATAATTTATTATACATTTGACTTCAGTTAAAACTTCTATACATTTTCTGGTATTTTTTCAAGAGAGCGTCGGTTGTCCTTTACAGATTTTTTTTGCGATACATCGCATAATCTCCAAATTGTTATCGAATTTAAATCTTTCTTTAAATGAAATGTTGTTCATTATTATGTCCTAAAAGATATGTATCCATATCTCTACTATTATAAAACTGTAAATTTAAAAAAAAAATTTTTTGCTTTGTGTGTTTGAACGAGCATCACTCGAAAACTACTGAACCGATTTTGATGAAACTTTTTTTTGTTTGATAGCTTATGATCTGACTTAAAATCTGGTATATAATTTGTGCGGACGAAGTCGTGGGTTAACGCTAGTTATTTTTAAACCAACGAACAACCTCCTCAGCACTACTACACATACGGGCGCATGCTGGTCAAGATGGCGGAGGGTATCGGCCGCCTCGTGCTGTCGGGGCGCGAGCTCAGCAAGCTGGCCGGCCTCACCACCCGGGTGACGCAGCTGAGGACCGTGCTCGAGGACATCAGCAAGGGGAACTACACTCGCACCATGGTCGATAAACCTGCCAACGGAAATGGCAACGGTAAGAATATGTATTATCTTCTTAGTAAAAAAAACATTTGAAAATAACGCTATACTCACATTTTTAGCTTTTTTTAAGCTAGAATACTATTTTTAACAACATGATGAACTATAAAAAGTAATGATTTGATGTTAGATTAAAAGTTGCTAATTTGACTAATTGTCCCGGACTGTCCGATCCCCTATTATATTCTGTTTTTATGAGGCTTGCTAATCGACATACAAAAAGCAAAAACGTTTTTACACTATAGTGGGTTCTCTTCACTTCACTTCCTCAGTTTAGTCCAATAGAGTTTTTTGATCATTGGAAGAAACAGGATCAATCGGCATCAAAAAAAGTATTTGTGTCAATTGACCATTTTCTTGCAGACTATTTTTTTTTTTCATAATGTGTCAAAAAAACTCCCTATACCGTGCCTTCACTACCTGTCCCAAAATACACTAAAAATACACGTCGCGTGGGACTCTTAGGCTGCCTGTTCATTGACGCGACCTGGCTGTGCGAGCTGTGTAGCTGTGTAAATATTAACCAATCAGAGATCCAACCGAGATCGGCCGAGCTCCTGATTGGTTAATATTTACACAGCTACACAGCTCGCACAGCCAGCTCGCGTTAATGGACAGGCAGTCTTACAGTTATTCATGCAAGGAGGCTTATGTGCCTGTGGACTGTACAGACTAATCGTATGTCGAATCGATGGTATGGTATTCATTAAGTTTGACCTGCTATACTATCGTGGAGCACGGTAATGACAACAGGACCGACGCCGATGCTAGCACCTCCTGTGAGCCATACATACAGCCATAAGAGCACTTATCTCAAGTCGATAGCACGTCATTAAGTCGTTTGACCTACCATCGTCGTGAGAGATCGATGATAATATTAAAGCGGACTGTAATTAGGGGAGCGGACTGCATAAAATATATTTTAGTTTTATCTTCTTAGTAAAAAAAACATTTGAAAATAACGCTATACTCCCATTTTTAGTTTTTTTAGCTAGAATACTATTTTTAATAACATGATGAACTATAAAAAGTAATGAAATGTTGATGACGTCACTTGTGGGTATTTTGTAAAATTTTTCATACTTCGGGCGCGTTTTAACGTTCGATCAAGAACATTTATAGTATTCTATAAGTGGACCAAACTCTTTCAATGTTGTTGTAGGCTGACAACCAAGCAAATGTTTCGCCTCGGAACACCAGTGTGTCTCTTTCTAACGTGTTGCCAACACCCTAGTTAGAATGGGACACTTGTAGTCCGTGTTCTGGGAATCTTACTGGTCTCGTTGCCAGCACTGTAGTGCACAATCTTGTTACTGTATAACATTTTTGCGTTTGATTAATAGTTGGTAATTTGACTAATTGTCCGATCCCCTTTTCTCACAGGACCTACGCCGATGCTGGCGCCGGGCGCGGGGCGCATCGTGTACCAGGACAAGGTGATCAAGTTCGAGAAGGTGCCGCTCGTCACGCCCAACGGCGACGTGCTCATACACGAGCTCTCCTTCGAAGTCAAGTCAGTAACATTTTGCTATTTAGTGTTTATCTTTCCGTGTGGTGTAGTACGGCTTCGAATAGCACCGACCCAGGCGGGTGTCGTAAGAGGCGACAAATTAGCAGACACCGTAGTCGAAGTCGAAAAGGAATAAATAAATAAAAATAAATCCCATTATCATCATCAGGTTTCGTATACAACATAATAAAATGTTATCCTGTTTCTGATCACTTCAAAATGTTGCAAATGCACATTTTTGTCCGAATTTTTATGTCGGTGAGGTGCAGCAATACTAAGATAAAAGTGACCTCAGATCTGCCTCAGATATTAATTTGAGGGAAATTTTGAATATGCCATTTTTGGAGTTTTGATTCTGTATCTAATTTTTAATTCTTGCTCTAAGACGCCAAGCCAAAGTCAATGGCAAAAAGAGGGGTGTTATAAATTATAATATGTTTTCATCAAAATTACTGTATTAATAATGCAAATTTTTATAAATATGAAATTAACATTGGTTTGCCCTAGAAAATTGTTATACAAGACATCAATGTTTTCAGGAAATTTTCAGGTTAAAAATATCTCTAATCTAGCCAGTTATTTAGCATATTGTAGCAGAGCGTATTGTAACATACTTTCTAGAATCATTACAAATCTTATCGTTGGGCTAATCGTATCTATTATCTCCCACCGCCTACATCCCTGGAAAATGTGATATTCTTAAATCAAGGCCAAGATCGAGTTAATTTCTTACAAATTAAAATGCCATTTGTCGCTCACAGATCAGGAATTAACGTGTTGGTCTGCGGGCCCAACGGATGCGGCAAGTCGTCCATGTTCAGGATACTGGGCGAGCTGTGGCCAACGTTCGGGGGCACGCTGACCAAGCCGCCCAAGGGCAAGTTGTTCTACGTGCCCCAGCGACCATACATGACCCTCGGCACTTTGAGGGATCAGGTACGTGTTTAAAGAGCCAGTTAGTTAGGCACACGTTCTAGGGCACGGTGACCAAGTTGTTCTCTGTGACCCTACATGACCCTCGGCACTTTGAGGGATCAGGTCAGATATGCTCGGTTTGTTTACTTAAGAGGCTTTTTACCGTCCAGTGGGGTGTCTTCACACAATTTTAAAATTCCTCAAAGAAGAAAACCAAAAAATAAAAAGTGCACTTTTTTAATCTGGCTTTTGTAAAGCCTGAAAGCTATTTTTTATTTTATACAATACTTTAACTTTTACTACTTTTGTTGTTGTTTTATTTATTTATTTAATTTCAAATGTGTTACATTCAGGTCATCTACCCCCAAACGAGAGAAGAAATGACCCGTCGAGGCAGAACTGACGAGCAACTGAACGGATTCCTAGAGATAGTGCAACTATCGTACCTCACGACCCGCGAGGGCGGCTGGGACGCCGTCGAGGACTGGATGGACGTGCTGTCCGGCGGAGAGAAGCAGAGGATAGCTGTGAGTGTTCACTATTATATCTCTCTCTAGAGATAGTGCAACTATCGTACCTGACGACCCGCGAGGGCGGCTGGGACGCCGTCGAGGACTAGATGGACGTGCTGTCCAGCGGAGAGAAGCAGAGGATAGCTGTAAGTGTTCACTATTATATCTCTCGCTAGAGATAGTGCAACTATCGTACCTGACGAGCCGCGAGGGCGGCTGGGACGCCGTCGAGGACTGGATGGACGTGCTGTACGGCGGAGAGAAGCAGAGGATAGCTGTAAGTGTTCATTATTATATCTCTCGCTGGAGATAGTGCAACTATCGTACCTGACAAGCCGCGAGGGCGGCTGGGACGCCGTCGAGGACTGGATGGACGTGCTGTCCGGCGGAGAGAAGCAGAGGATAGCTGTAAGTGTTCACTATTATATCTCTCGCTAGAGATAGTGCAACTATCGTACCTGACGAGCCGCGAGGGCGGCTGGGACGCCGTCGAGGACTGGATGGACGTGCTGTACGGCGGAGAGAAGCAGAGGATAGCTGTAAGTGTTCATTATTATATCTCTCGCTGGAGATAGTGCAACTATCGTACCTGACAAGCCGCGAGGGCGGCTGGGACGCCGTCGAGGACTGGATGGACGTGCTGTCCGGCGGAGAGAAGCAGAGGATAGCTGTAAGTGTTCATTATTATATCTATCGCTAGAGATAGCGCAACTGTCGTACCTGACGAGCCCTGAGCGAAGCGAGCGTGCCGCGGTAACGGCCGGCGAGTGCCAGAACTGAATTACTACTGTTTATCTAGTCCACTGTATTATAGGTTAGGCCAGTAACTAGTGCCGGCAGTAAGTCAGCAGTATATTCTAAGTCTTACAGGCCCCGTTTGTCGTCGGTTGCCAATTTGGATGCCGGCAGTGGCAGTCCTACAAATCCCTGTCACCGGTTGCCATTTTGGATGCCGGTGCCGGTACAAATAACAGTTCCCAATGGTGTAAAATTCAAAATTTTTTATTCAAAATAATATCATATAGATAGCTTTTTGACGTCATTTTTTGACTCTACCACCGCGTCGGAAGGTGTTCCGTTGAGAGAAGATGCGGCCAGAAACTCTACATCACACATCTTTTAAACAAAACAAAATGTACAAAGTACAATTAAAATACAATATTGCATTACATAGTGTAAAATTGTCAAGACCAGACATTTTGGTCATTCAAATAATCATCGAGTTTATAGTAACCTTTTTTACAGAGGACTTGTTTAACATGAGACTTAAACTTTTTGTCTGGTAAGTTTAGAATATCCTCTGGTATCTTATTATAAAAGCGTATACAGTGCCCCATGAAAGATGTGTTGACTTTACTGAGTCGAAAATGTGGGAATACTAATTTATTTTTATTTCTTGTATTGTAATTATGAACGTCACTGTTTTTGGGAAAGAGAGACAAATTTTTTCGAACATATAAAATATTTTCGTAAATATATTGACTGTAGAAAGTCAAAATACTGATATCTTTAAAAAGATCTCGTAGTGAGTCTCGACAACGCAGATTATAAATGGCTCGAATTGCCCGCTTTTGAAGGATAAAGATAGCCTCGACGTCTGTAGCACGGCCCCACAGCAAAATACCATAAGACATGATACTGTGGAAATAGCTGAAGTATACAAGTCTTGCAGTAGCTATATCAGTTAACTGTCTAATTTTTCGAACTGCATAAGCTGCCGAGCTCAGCCTACCCGCTAGGGTTTCTATATGTGGACCCCATTGCAGCCTCGAGTCAATCTTTATCCCTAAAAATACAGTATTACTTGTGAAATGCAATATATCATTATCTAAAGTTATATTATTTTCATTATTTATAACGTTTGGTAGAGTGAATTTAATACATTTAGTTTTCTTTGCATTTAAAGCAAGATTATTAACACTGAACCAGTTCAGAACTTGTCGAAGAGTGTCATTTACGTTGTCATTAATATCATCAACATCTTGCGCCTTTCTACTTGTTTTGAAAATAAGAGAAGTATCATCAGCAAATAAGACTATGTTCGACAAGTTCTGCACCATGTAGGGTAAATCGTTTATATAAACCAGAAAGAGAAATGGACCCAGTATAGATCCCTGTGGAACGCCCATTTTTACTAGTGAGCCAGACGAATTTGTTCCATTGATACACACCCTTTGGATTCTCTTTTCCAAGTAAGATTCTAACAGATCCAGAGCCCTGCCTTGAATACCGTAGTGGTTTAATTTGATCAACATTGTTTTATGATCAACACAGTCAAATGCTTTGGATAAGTCACAAAAGACTCCGATTGCATTTTGGTGCTCCTCCCAAGCGCTAAAGATATGCTTTATCAGCATAACTCCAGCGTCGGTTGTTGAGCGACCCTTGGTGAATCCAAACTGTTGCTCATGCAGCAGCCTCTTGATGTTAAAGTGGGAGAGCATTTGACTGAGTATAATCTTTTCAAAAACTTTGCTGAGAACTGGTAGAACAGACACAGGTCGAAAGTTACTCGGGTCGGTTTTATTACCCGTTTTGAAAAGTGGTATTACTTTGCTGTGTTTCATTAAGTCAGGGAAAGTTCCTGAGTCAATGCAGCAATTAAACAAAGATGCTAAATAAGGTGCTAAAGTTTTAATTACGGAGCTGAAGAGCTTGACTGAACCCCACAAATCTTCAGTATTTTTTTGGTTCAATGCTTTGAAGACTTTTACTATCGTATGAGGGTCAACATGGTCAAAACTGAATTGGGAAGTGCACTCGTCGTTTACATAATTTTTTAGCAAAACTTCGGCAAGAGCAGGAGAAGAGTTCAAGGATTCTGTAGTCTTTACAGGAATGTTGGTAAAGAAAGATTCAAACTCCTCAGCCACTTCCGCCTCTGAGCTAACTACACCATGATCTGTTTTAATTGAGATGCCTTGTTCTCTAGGTTTTATTTTCCCAGTTTCTCGGTTAATCACGTTCCAAACAGTCCTAACCTTGTTGTCTGACCTCCTAATTTTATTACGGATATGTATAGATTTTGCTAAGATGCAAACTTTTCTAAATATTTTTGAATAGTTTTTAACGTATTCCTTAAATGTTTCACTATGAATATAGGTCTTTTTTTCATATAATTCAAAGAGAGTGTCCCTACTCTTTCTGATTCCAACCGTAGCCCAGTCGCTGAATTTGAATTTCTCGGTTGAAGTGGTTTTACGAATTTTGAAAATTTTATCAAACTCTGTGCAGAGTACATTAAAAAAATCTTTGTAACAATTACTAGGGTCACTTTGATTAAAGTTAAGAAACGGCAATTTACTCTCTAACGTGTCTTTATATCTCTCTATCCTTCCAACAGTGACGGTCCTACTCTTTTTCGTAATTTTATCATTAGTTTTTAAAGCTGGAAAAGAAACTATTTGTCCGCTGTGATCAGACTTAAGGCAATTAATTACCGCTTTATCAACAAACTCACAGTTACAAAATATGTTATCTATGCATGTGGCGGTAGTAGCTGTTATTCTAGTTGGTTCCAAAAATAAGTTTTGTAGGTCAAATGAATTGAATAAACTAGTAATTCTAAGGCAATATGTATCTTTTTCAAGTAAATTAACGTTAAAATCCCCACAGACTATGATGGATTTATTACTTTTAGATACTAATTTTAACATATCTTCCATTACAGACTCAAAAACATGAAAGTTCGATTCATAGGGCGGCCTGTATACACAAATGACTATATGGTTTTGTAACTCGACACAAGACAGTTCTATGTTACTTTCAACCGAAAGTCTCACAATATCTCTACGTTCTTTTACTTTAAGATTATTTCTACTAAATATGACTGATCCTCCGCGAGTTGTGGACTTTCGATTGAGAGCACTAGCTACTTGATAATTTTCGAAGCCAAATAACATTTGACTTTCTTTGAGCCAATGTTCAGTTACACAAAACAAATCTAATTGAAATTTTTCTAAAAATAATTAGATTTCTAATTCTTTGCCAGAAAAGCCTTCAATATTCTGATGAACTAATTTAAGTGTATACGAATTTTCCTTTGTCACCTTACTTAGTTTAAATCCGGAGATTCGAGCAAATTGTTAGCAGTATCACTAATCAAAATGCTGTCTGAACAATGTGCCACCGACACGTTATCTGCGGATTCGCGGCTTGGCTCAATGATGTTTGAGGTTGAGCTTAAAGAACACGTGGCGCCATCTAGCGGATGTATTTTTGGTTATCGGCCCCGGCAGCGGAGGCACTCCCTAATATTTAAGCTGCTACTTCTGAAGGGATTGTCCGTCGGTTGATTTCTCCGTGAATATTGCAGATGGCGCGACTGTTCTACCACGAGCCGCAGTTCGCCATCTTGGATGAATGCACGAGCGCCGTGTCAGTCGACGTCGAGGGTCAAATGTACCAATACTGTAGAGAAGTATGTTTAGTATAACTGTTTATTTGTTAAAGTTACTTCGAATAATTAAAGACAATAATGATACAAGCGATATTTCTGAGATGCCGCGACGATCAAGCTTTGTAAAAATAGCGGCGATTCAGTTGCGATGTCGATGCGATGCAGTTGTAACATCGCCTAAACTCAAAAATAACTTGTGTGGTGGGACTCTAAAGGTTTATTTATCATACTTTATCTATGTTTAATCAACTTAGATGTATTTCTGTTTCTTCTAATGCTTAATGATTTCCCGAAGTGTCCCGAACAACTCGAAAATAATAAAAAGATAACCAATTCTTCTTCTTCTTATCGTGTGGGCAGAGCCCTGGTGTCAGAAATTTTTCAGACTGCCTTACGGCCTCTGACGTGGTTTTTATGTAACGACTACTACCAATAGAGATAGTAGCCAGGACCAACGGCTTAGCGTGCCATCCGAAGCACGGAATCATTTTTCTTTTCGGACAATCAGGTGATTCAGCCTGCAATGTCCTCACCAACTGGGGAAAAACGCACAAAGTGACATTTCACTAGGTGTCCCCGTGGGAATCGAACCCACGACCTCCGTATCGAGAGCCTAGACCACGGAGGCAGATAACCAATAATAAATATTATAAAAGGATGCATTGACCCTTGAGTATTGATCTGCCATTTGGAGAGTTGATTGTGTACCGAGTTTTTAATTCTTGATCGAAGTCAACAACTAAACGTTGAACTCCTACCAACAGATGGGCATAGCGCTCTTCACGGTGTCACACCGCAAGTCTCTGTGGAAACATCACGACCACGTCCTGCAGATGGACGGCCGCGGCGGCTACGTGTTCGGTGCAATAGACGGCGAGACCCAGGAGTTCGGCTCGTGAGATGTACGCGCTAGGAACCCGATTCTATAAGTACAATACATTGTTTCAAAACTGTCAGTATGTTAAGAAAGACCCTGTACAGGGTGTGGGACAGCCAGGCAAATAGTAAAACGGTGAATTCAGACCATCAAACTGAACAACTTTAACTATGAAACCAAACTCAGGAAACGCGATAAAAATCAACTGTTTGATACATTTAAGTCGTCGTCGTCGAGGGTATTTCTTAATTTAGTGACAGTTTTTTTAAGGGGATGATCAAATCATGAAACTTAACAACTTTCTTCATGAGACAAAGATCGAAATCTCAAAAAAATATCCAGCTGTCCCATACATTTAGACCGAGGAGGTTTGCAGTTTTGAATGTAACAGCTAAATTTCGCGATTTTAAAATTAGTTCCGTAGCATAGGCAATAAAAGTTGTTCAGTTTGATGGTCATGCCCTTAAAATTAAGAAAGAATTTAGAAGCGTGTACGGTTCGCCAAAAGATGTTATACAATAATCGATCTTCAATGTAGTATCTTTATTACAATTTAAACTACGTAAGTAAAATTACAAAACACTAGCAATATCACAGAAATTATAAAATATACTTCAAAATACTATCGCAAATGTACCTCGATAGAATATTGGGAGACTTTGACGAGTCTGAAAAGTTGTCCATTTCATACAAAAGTTTGACTATGCGTCAAACTTTTGTATGAAATTGACACCTTGACACATACACGTAGAATATCCTACTAATATTATAAACGCAAAAGTTTGTAAGTATGGATGGATGTTTGTTCCGCTTTCACGCAAAAACTGCTGAACGGATTTTGATGAAGTTTGGCATACAGATAGACCATGGCCAGGATTAACACATAGGGTACTTTTTATCCGGGTAACGCAGACGAAGTCGCGGGCAACAGCTAGTATTTTATAAATGGAAAAATAGGTTTAAAAAATCTAGATGCCGCGTCACAAATAACATTTTCAATTAATAATTATAAGTAATTACGAAGATATAAAGCATTGAAATTTTTCATAAAAATTGCATCTAGATTTTCTAAACAATTTTTCCATATATAAAATTATGCCGTCTACACGTATTATGCGTCAAACTTTTGTATGAAATTGACAACTCTGCAACCACCTTAACAACATTATTTTGTATAACTAATAGTTTTAAGCTCATAACAGACGGCATCGATAAGTATGTATAGTATCTTAAAGCCGAGATTTTACTAATATAATAACGCATGCAAAATAAGCTGGCCCCGCGACGTTATACATAACGAGCTGTTGCCCGCGACTTCGTCTGCGTTACCCGGATAAAAATTACCCTATGTGTTAATCCAGGCCATGGTCTATCTGTATGCCAAATTTCATCGAAATCCGTTCAGCAGTTTTTGCGTGAAAGCGGAACAAACATCCATCCATCCATCCATACTTACAAACTTTCGCGTTTATAATATTAGTAGGATTCAACCTACGCGTGGCCAGCTTATTTTGGTTTTGCATAGCTTGATGTGTCGCTGTGTATACAAGTTTTTGTTTTTGAAGTGGTATTTACATTACAACTGCCATATGTTATCAGTTTATCAACTTAGTCAAAGTAATAGAAAAAATTATGTTATTGTATAATTTACACATTTCGTTACCATTTTTTTAACAATATCGTAAACTGCAACAGTAGCAGAACAGAAATTCCGTAGTCCCAATCGAGGTTCCATAATCTAGTTGTTGTATGTAGTAAGTAGTTGTTGTGTGCATATGCTCACGACTATATTCCCCGAGGGGGTAGTCGAGTTGTATGTAGTATGGTAAGTAAATATCAAAACTAAAACTGCGATATGTAATAATATTGAAATAAATACGAGAACCAATAGATTATTTAAATCAAATTTATTACTTCAATCTTTTACTCATTGACATAATATTACTAATATCTATTTATAATAATGAAATTGTCTTTTAATAGTAAATTCTACTTTTAGTAGTAATATTTTAACATAATAAGATTTTATCTAAATCTATTAAAATTATCTTTGTTTAAAAACCTAATAGAGTTTTTGTAAGGTGACCCGAGATACTCACAACTAATTATAAATTCTGAGCACAAGCTTTCTTTCGGAGCTAGTAAGCCTCTATTTTCCACCGTTTCATAAAACTATTTCTATAGAAACTATGAATAAGATTCTTATTCGTAGCTTAGAAAACGCGTCCTTCTACTAAAGTGACGCTTTATTTGTGCAGGAGCTGATTTACCGGGGATGGGAACCGGTCATACTGTATTAACCTTTTGTATGCTGGTGTCTCCATTGTAGCGCCAGGCGAAAACATCCCGTTGTATGCTGACGACTCCATTATGGAGACGCGGTGACCATAGGCAACTTTGACCCATATATGTATTATACAAAAAGTTAATAAGTAGGTACGAACAAAAAACGCCGAGCGGACGGTCTCGAGTTAAAAGTGTTCAGCACACGGCGGAATCTTGCGAACATCGAGACCAGCATAGCAAAAGGATAAATTTAGTATCACTGAATAGCTGTTTTGTAAAAAATAACATTTTATGAACTGAAAGCTGATTTATGCTGCCAATGCATGCAATTTGAAGTACATTTGAAAAGACATTGCCCAATCCCGTTTCGTGCAAAAGTGGTAAATTTGAATTTTTTAAAAATGCCGTGCTAGAAAAGGATAATTTCCATTTCCTTGGGAAGCATGATATCCTTCCTATATATATATATATATTTTGTGTATAATTTTAGCTATCATACTGTTTGTACTTGTTCTTTAATCATACTCATTCGTTGGTTGTGAAACGATTTGAAACGAATACAGTTCGTCACGTGAGCAATGTCTTTTTAATGGTGAATCAAGATTTTTTTCATTCTTTCTTTCTTTTTGTACGAGAGTATGTTTCAAGTTTATTTAAACTTCGGGTTGCATGCATCGGTAGCGTAATGCAAAATGGCTTTTAAAATTATTTGCAATTACTCACGGGTGACCATTATGAAGTGGTAGATCAAAATTTTTTATCTGTGATTATAAAACTTTTACTAATGTTTGCACAGTAACATTAGAAATTTTAAACAAATGCAGTCGGCAATTGTTCAAGATTGTGACGGATGCTTACCCTCCATCAAATAGACCAAAAAAAATCTTTGCCTCCATCTATGGAAGAACCCGTTACGATCTAAGTATAATTTAATTTTGAATAGAAGAAAATGAAGTAAAAAAAATCTTGAAAAACTTTAGAAGCTAAAATGTTTAATGTGATGTCCATTATTTATTTATTGTCATTAATTTATGAAATGTTCCAAAACTACGTTTGTACTGTAATGGACATACATATTTTAATATTTAGGTACTTCAATATATTGTAAATTATAAATATATGTGGGTGTCCACGCAAGAAGGGTCCAGTTGTCGGGTTTTGAGTTAAAGTTAGATTCGGCATCTATATCAGACACATAATCATATGGAATAATAAAAAAGGGTTGTTAAAATGCCGACAACTGGACCCTTCTTGCGTGGACGCCCACATATAGTAAAAAAAAAAATGACATGACGATGTCATGATGATGATGTGTTATTAATTTTACTCAAAATATATCAGTAATTGTATTTAATTCATGACAATTTTACATCATTCCGCGCATCTTTAGTTCTAAGCGAATATTTTGAACAAATTATTTACACTTTCAGTTTAAGACGAGGCTTGTCACTGTGCCATTTTTGGTGTGAAAATGCTAGTTGTATCTATGTTTAAGGAAATAAGGTTTGATTCCCTATCAAACTTTTTCTGGAAATATTGGGATGTATTTAAAAAAATTATATTATATTCTAAAATCGGATTCGGTCATGAGTTTTACCAGTTTTACTATACAGGGTGAAATTGATATCATTAGCATCCTTTTAAACTAAGAGTCTACCCATCAAACTGAACAACTTTCACTATGGGAGCAAACCGATTGAAGCAAAAAAAAAAATCTGCTGTTGCATACATTTGAGTCGCGAACTCGCGCGTCCACATTGCACTTTAGTATGGAACTGCAGATTTTTTATTTGCTCCGATCGGTTTGCTCCCATAGTAAAAGTTGTTCAGTTTGATGGATAGACTCTTAGTTTAAAAGGATGCTAATGATATCAATTTCACCCTGTTTAAAGGATAACATGAGTGAAGAAATGTATTACGCGGAACTTAAGCGCGGAACCAAACCGAATCCGACTTCAAGAAAAGTGTGCCAGGGCCTTTACATGATGGTGTCAGAGAGAGTAGGTTCCGTATAAACCAGCTAATTACCTAGTAATAAACTTAATGAATATTTTGGGTTTCTCTTTTTATTTATTTGGTGTAGGAAATTAATAGATAATTATTTGCTACTCTTTCTGGTTATCCATAATATTGTATAATGTGACTTTCTGTGATGAGATAAACGTTGAGTTTTTGTTGTTTATTAATGGAGGTGTTGGGATAATAAAGATGGGTTGAGGATTATTTACTGCATTTTTATTCAACCTGAACTTCTAAAGATTAATTTTTGTTTTAAAAATAACAGAATAAAATTTTATGTTCTCTCCCCCACACAACTATTATTTACCTATATGTTAGTTGGTTTGAATCATTTTACGTGGCCAAGGGAGTCTGTAAATTAATTATTTTTTGCTGTAATTTTATTTAAATGTTCTAAGTGTAATTTATATGAAATTCCTGTAAATACCTTCCCCCAGTATTACGCCTGCTGTAATTTATACTAAATTACCATAAATATTGTTTCATGACAACACCGAAACATTGGCATGGGAAAAATAACCGTACTTTCGTTAGACTTTCGTACTAGGAATTCTATCTATAACATTCGCTTATGAATTTTGAACCATTTTTCATGTATCATTGAGTTAATTTTGTGATAGCAGTATTTATACTACAATATTCGAATTCTTGATTTCCTATTCAAATACAGTTGCGTTCCCGCAAAAGCTTGGAAAGGCGTCGCGTGACGTAATTTGCTCCATTTGACGTAAGAATTCCGTTTAACGCAAAACAAATGTCGTGGCTAACACTTTTTTTCGCAGTTTTTGAATGTATAAACATCTGGTATACACAAATAATCGAAATTTGCGGTAAGTTTTATTTATTTGATTTAAATAATAGAATTTTAAACTACGTTCAATATATATTTTCGTGAAATTTAAAGGGTTTATTATTTTCCAATCATGTAACGGAACGTAAGCTTCGCATCAGCTGTTGTAGAAAAAAACAACGGGATATCGCAAAAGAGGCTGGTCACACCGATGGCCACATCAAAATCTGGGGGTCTGGCGTGTGACCCTGTTTATTTCAATCTGCAATAAAATATCTGTGTAATCTAAAGATAAGTGGTGCGCCTGTGAAATAGTGATATTGGTAAATTCTAGTGTAATTCATGTGGAAAATATGGAACGTGCGACAGGAACAGAACTGTACGACGGGTGTGGCTCGCCCCATTCCACGGACATAACGCTGAATATACAAACGACGACGGGTGGTAATTTCTCCATTAGCCTGAACTGTAAAAACACAGTGGAGCATCTCAAGAAGTTAGTCTCGAAGAAGTTAAAGGTATCGAAAGACAGAATATGCCTGCTGCATCGCGAAAGGTGAGTTAAAAGAGTGGACGCCAAGCTTCTATTGTCAAACATTACGGAAATGTTGCGTCGATACGATGACGCATCCGCGTCCTTTGACTCGTATTGATGTAGGGTTTTGGTTTGCAGACAACTGCGGGAGGGCACGCTGGAGGAGAACGGGCTGCTGGAGGGCTCGCGCGTCATCCTGCTGCCCAGCGTGGAGACGGGCCTCCTGGTGAGTCGATCGCGTCACCTTGTTTCACAACACCTAACTGTAAACCTTACAATCACGTGTTTCGACACTCTCTCAAACTAATCAATACATTTTTATCTCAAACAAACTTGACTTATTTCTTTATTGACTGCTGTAAATGTTATTTTGTTCTCCCATTGTTTACAGAGTCAAAGACCTGAAAATTCTGTGATGCAGGCATTGGAGTCATTGAATGACACACAAGTCAATGATTTCCTTAGTGGGAAATCTCCATTGAACCTTACCATGAGGTTAGGTGACCACATGATGTTGATTCAGCTGCAGCTGTCCACCCTGAACTCGAGTTCGTCAAGTAGTTCCCGGTCGTTGAGGACCTCCACTCCGACAAAAAGCTCATCATCATCGTCACGCAGCAAGTGTGACAGCAGGGACCCTGCCAGCCCTCAGAGCTCACCACAGAAACCCTCACACAGCGATACTTGCCTAGATAGCGACAAAACTAAACAGGATAGCCAGCCACACATTCTACAGAAACAAGACTTAGAAAGGTTACAGAATGCTTTTGACTTATACCGTTCCATGGCAGAAGAAAAATTTGCTGAGAAATCAGAGACCTGTGATGACAAGGATGAATTGATGGACACTTCAAATTGCACACTATCAGATATGTCTGATACATCGTTGGAAAATGAGCAGTCTCCGATCAAATCATTGTCCAATTTGGTGTCTAGTCCCATCGATGCGTCCGGCTCAGAGAGCAGAGAGACCCTCGCAAACGCAGTAAAAAGTAATCTGATAGAGTTGTTGTCAAATAATAAACTAAGCAGTGATGTGATTCCTTCCACAAGTGCCATGAATGACAAACCATGTCCTTCTACGTCCTCCCCGACCCCCGAGAGCTCCCTCAGTGACGACAGTGACAACTTCACAGAGCAGAGCTCATTCCTCGCTGAGAGCACTATAGATGAATACCCAATGGAAAATCTATTTAATAGTGCCGTCGACAAAGGTCTGTTCGAAGACCAGGATGAATCGATGATGGATAGAGAAATTTCAAACTTGGCTACGACAAGTCACGGACAGGAGTCCACGACCGGCACGCTACCTTCCTTCCAAAGTATAAATGAGCCATTGAAGAACAAGCGCTTCCAATATTTACTGCACAGAACTTCTAAATTCAAGCATCCTATAGGGCAGAATAAACAGAAGGCTTTCATGCAATCTGTCGTTAACAAACATAAGAAGAGGATGCAGATTCGGCAAGAGAGTAACCTCGCCCAGCCTTCAACATCCAGGACGGAGCCTTACATTACTAATACAAGAAAGCTAATACTGCAACCGAGCCCAAGTACGAGCACCAGTACTGACCAGGCAGAAGAAGTGGCCATACCTTCATCGTCAAAACAAGTTTCTTTCAAAGCTCCCGATGCTCCAAAGAAACCGCAAAGGGCATCAATACCTCCCGCAGTTGACACTAAAGCCCTCATAGAAGCTTCTAAAAACTTGACCCAGAAACTAAAGAAACTTTCTAAAGAAGTACTGACAAATAAGATAGATCTCAGAACGGCGGAGGAGACCGTGCGCTCGAAGATAGGCCCCGGGGCTGTGATAGAGTCCATGAAGCATCATGGCAAAGGGATATATTCGGGGACATTTTCGGGCACATTGAATCCTGCTCTACAAGACAGGTTAGCATTTACAATGTAATACTTACATAGTCATTTTGTCTGGTGACCGTGACCTATTTGAATGTCTTTACTTCTTTAACATGAATAGTTATTAGACAAACACTTTTGTTGAAACATTTACTTGACTAGACTTGTTCATTTCCTGGTTGAATTTTATCTTTTATTTACTTTTTTCTTTAGAAATTAATTGTTATCTTTGATGGTGCATGTGTTTGTATTATTTCAATGTAAACTTAAAATGTCTTTGTTCGTTTTCAGATACGGCCGACCAAAGAGGGACATTTCCACTATTATTCATATTTTGAACGACTTATTGTGCGCGGCGCCACCCATCGCCTTGGCACAGGTATTTAAATCCTTTCTTAAATCTCTAGTTTATGTTTGTTTCTTCAGATTTAATTCTGTTATTTGTATTCTTAGGTCGAGATTGTGTAGTATTGATTGACATTATGTAGAAAAGTGGCAATGGGCGGGCACATTGCTCGCAGAACCGTGTGGCGACCGCGTACCGGAAAGTGCAGGGTGGGTGGGTCCCCAAGGTGGACCGACGACCTGGTGAAGGCGGCGGGAATCCGATGGATGAGGGCAGCGCAGGACCGGTCGCTGTGGCGATTCTTCGGGGAGGCCTATGTTCAGCAGTGGATGTCTATCGGCTGAGATGATGATGAATTCGAAATTCTGACATTTTCTAAGTCTTATAGTATAAGAGATAAGAAGAATTTTGGTAACCAACAGCTGCAAAGCAGATTCAGTATTCATAGGGTGTAGAGCATCTCTGTGATGAGGATGGACCAGGTCTGCCTGCATAACTCAAGTCGGTTTAGGAGTTACAGCCGTTCAAAGGTCGGAACTTAGACTATTATTTTGAACTCTCGTATGTCGAAATCCATACATTTTTAACCCTACAACAGACATCTCTGAATCTCGGTTGAGACAGAGACTGGTGATCTTAATAGGACTGAGGTCCTATCAAGATTTTATAATATAACATGTGAATTGACGTGAACACTGATGACGTTACAGAAGGAGACGAAGCACTCGTGTTCGACGAGCACGGTGGAGGCGGGCGGGGGCGGGGGCGGGGGCGGGGGCTGCAGCCGCGCCACGTGCTCGTACGGGCAGTGCGCCGGGCACGCGTCCGCGCCGGGCGCGCCCTGCGCCTGCGCGCGCTCCGAGCCCGCGCTCTGCCCCTCGTGCGACGCGCGCTCCCCCGCCGGCCGCGTCTGCGACAAGTGCAACACCGCCGAGTCCCTCGCCCTCGAGAACTCCAAGACTAAGTGCAAACTCGACCAACTCCGGCTCGTCATGCAGCAGAAGAAGCAGCGACGCGAGGCGAGAAAGCTGAAGACCCTGCCCTACGGCTCCCCGCCCAAAATGATAGCCTCCCCCGACCAGACCGCCATGAAGGAGGAGATAGAGACGGTTGCTTAACACGCGATATCGTTCTAATTTATTTAAAGACTCGCGCTATTTTTGTGTTTACGGTACGCCGCCATTTTGTTCAAATTTGTTGGTGTTTGACAGGCTTCGAATTGACACCTCCGCCCTCGGCGGTGCATCGCGGACGAGGCCGTGCGACTTGGGGCTCACGAAAAGATCGTTCTGACCTTGACACCGTTTTCCGACGACTTAAAAAATTTACGATTGATTTAGATTTCTCCGAGTGATCTCGACAATATGAGCTGTTGAAAAAACGTCGGTGGCAAATTTTATCTTCCGTTCCGCTATGCAGACGTCGAGCGATGCGTAAAAGTTGACTTGACACTGTTCATTTACATAAAGGCCGTTTTCCAACTAACATGTGTTTATTATTGTAATTTAAAACTAAGACAAATTAATTCAGTCTTGTTGGGAGACCGTGATGCGTGTTATTGCATAACGCCATGCACTCTCTTGAAGAATGGTGAAAATTTATTCAAGTTTCAAAAATTATGCAAAATGCGAATTTATGCAAATGTAACGTTTTGTTTAGCAAAGATGAAACGCCGAAAGTTGACGAAAGGCTGAACGCTTTCACATGTTATGGGTGAAGCGAAGTCGCATTATAGTCATGTTCAAGTAGGTTTCCCGGAAAACAGGCCAAGAGGTGGCGCGTATATGTAAAAACTTAAAAAGCGTTTGCACTCCGGCCGTTCGCCGATTATATTCTAAATTACCATTTTGACTAAGTTTGGATCGTAGGCATAACATAAGTGCTATTATACGCATGTACAAAATAAAAGATTGAATTAGCAAAAATAGTATATAGGTTTAACAGTAGGTCCTCCGATAAAGTTGCCTGGTGCGGCTCCAAATTGAATTTTTGTTGTTATTTTTTAGATTATATTTTATTATTTTAATGGTTCAGTCGACTTTTGGACGCACGTGTATCAATTTAGTTTAAATTTGGAAATAACTGTTGATTGATGAACATTTTGGTTTTTTATGATTCACCGTTTGAAAACCTATTATTGATCCACATAATTAAGGGGTTTGAAGTTACAGAACAATACATTTTTTTGTTTATTCTAGAATTGGATGTGTGACTTTACTCCTCTTTTAGAAATAATTGGCACTGTTATTCTTTCTTATAGTTATTTTTTATTTGTTTTCTTTTCTCCCACGAATATGTTGTTTAAAATAATAAATGTTTTCTTCATTACTCATTTTTCGTTTTTAGTTTATGTTCTACAAAAATATTTAAAATGAACACCAAATTGATGTTAATAATGTCTTAATTGGAGCTAATACAAAACTGCGTGTCAAATTTTACTTCTCGCACAGAGTACCTACTATAATTCTTATCGTAACTACCAATAACTTGGCCCAAACACAGCCTGTGAACTCTGCTAGATGCCTTTCTCGATTTGTCGGAGGGAGTATACTAGCCCTATTTGTATAAAATAGGTACCTATGTTGATATTTTCACGCAGTTTCGGTTAATCCAAGACGGTAACACCACAATCCTAATAAAATATTTACACTAGATTAGACGAGCTTTGTACATAGTTACTATGCAAAAAATTGCTTATTGGTTTCGATTTTATATTTAACAAAATATATATTATTATTATAAACGTTGAATTGCCTAGGAATATTTTAAGATTTCTGTGAATATTCTAACACCTATCTTACCTAATCAAACCAGTAATTACTGAAGCACATGCGTATTTTATTTATTTATTTATTATAGCTTGACCAGGGTTTGTAAAGATCGAAGTGGTGAGATAGCTCTCTTCATAATTTCACTTTTAAAAATTAATTTTCGGATGCTATAAACGAAGAATAAGAAATATGTAAGTAAGTAGGTACAGGACATAAAGGACTGCACAAACAATTATAATTAGGTACTCTGACAGTGCAGTCGGTGCAATTCTTCTTTCATTCTTCTTCAATTTTTAATATTTTTTTATTTAGTAAACATTCCACGAACGAGGAAATGTGGGAGGGACGATTCAAGTCTATTTAATGATTCTTTATTGTATGTACACACGGCGACAGATCAACCTACCCATAGTTGAACTCTATGTTCATGGACATAAGGTCGAACTATGGGTAGGTTGATCTGTCGCCGTGTGTACACAAAAACATAATAATGATGTCTATTTAATGTACTTTTCATTACTAACTTGTTCAATAAAATGGCAGCTAAATCCTGGTCAAGCTTCAACTTGGCTTTATGAAATGTGTTTACTGAAATGATAGTGGCTAAATTGGTATGCACCGGAGACGGGAGTCGTTTGTGGAAATATATTTAGAACTACCACTGAATTTAGGCCTACGCGCAAAGGTCTAGGTCAAGGCCGTAGACGAGCAGATTGCTATGCCCTAGCTAGACTAAACTCTAGCATCATTCGCGCGATAAGGCTATTACACGCCTTTTATCTCGTTTGTTCGCGCGCAAATAGAAAGAGAACTAAGGCGCGATAGCGCTATATCACACTGCCATGCTGCAGGCGCAATCTTCTACACACACGTTGACATGGCGGAAACATAATATGCCGTTATTTAAAAAGATTAGGTATATTTTAACCTTTATACGAATGCAAAGAAAATATCAAGGTATCGCATATCTATTGCTTACTCTGTCTTAATTAAATATAATTCCATTCTACTGTCTTCTTGTTCGTCCAGATCCATACTGCCTTTTTGCGGGCCCAGTTCCATGCTGGCCTTTTGTAGGTCCAGTTCCATACTGCCTTTTGTGGCCCAGTTCCATACTTTATATAGGGTCCTTGTTAATGTGCTGACATTTTTTTAAAAGGATTATCAGACTGTCAAACTGAACAACTTTCTCTATGGTATGACACCAACATCGATATCGCGAAGGAAAAATCTGCTCTTCCATACAAAACTGCAAACCTACTCGAGCCAAATGTTTGGGACAGCTGATTTTTTTCGCGATTTCGATGCTGGTCCTATGGAGAAAGTTTTTCATTTTGATGGTCTGATAATCCCCTTAAAAAAGTGTCAGCATATTAAGAAGGACCCTGTATACAGGGTGTAACAAAACACCCTATTAATACTTAAGGGGGTGCTTCAGACCATCAAACTGAACAACTTTCACTATGGAGCCAACATCGAGAAAAAATAAAATAAATCAGCTGTCCCATACAAAACTGCAGTACCGACTCGACTAAAATGTATGGGATAGCAGATATTTTTTATTTTTTCTCGATGTTGGCTCCATAGTGAAAGTTGTTCAGATTGATGGTCTGAAGCACCCCCTTAAGTATTACTAGGGTGTTTTGTTACACCCTGTACTTCTGGTGCGTCAAATTACAATACTGCCAATTGTACGTCCATATCCATACATACTGCCTTTTTAAGACGTTATAGAATTAACGCCTGTACAGAACTACACTAGGTATTGTCTATTCTGTGCCTGTACTATACCTACTATTCCGTTTAAACAGTGTATGGCATATATGTCTGTTATACAACGTGTTAATGAATTAACGCAAAACTAGAAAGTAGTTTGTTTAGAATCGAGAGTAGAGTCGAATTATCATGGTTTCAACATAGGAATTTTTTTTTGCAAAATTTAAAATTTTCTGAACCCGATGTCAACCCACCGCACGGGCACACTCACCCTAATTACTACCAAAACAAGATTATAAAAATGTATCCATGAGTACGTTAGCGCTTTCTTTCAGTGCTGAAATGATAACAAATCATTTTTGCCTCAAAACTTAAAATGCGAATAACTTTAAATTTTAAGTATCAAAATAATGAAATTATTGTTTCAATCTAATTATTTTGTTATAAATCAGTTGGGGTGTATGAGGTTTTGCGCTAATTCATTAACACGTTGTATACTAGGTACCTATGTGTTAGCATAAATCCTTATCAAACACATTTCATAAGCGAATTCTTTATTGTATGAAATCGACCAGTGAAAATGAAATATCGTTTCAAGAATTCACGTTTTTACAGAAGTCCTTTGCGGGAATGGGATATGATTTTAATTGTCTTCCTTAGATAAAATCATAAAGCGGAAGATGCGGCATGTGAATTTGACGAATGTCGTGGCTACCGTTGAAACATTCAATAAACGAAAATTATGCTCAGTACCTATCGGAACTGAAATGAACTCAAATATGTAAGGGTGGAAATAACTAGCGTGAGTGAAACTAAACAACGTGTGGAGAAGCTTCACCCGCGTTATTACTCAGACGACTGACGAGACAAAATAAATTAGGTCCAACTGACTTATTTTAGAAGGTACACGCGCATCTTCTTCTTTTGGTTTAATCTAAGTTGTCTTCAATACAACTTAATACAAAAAAATCTTTCTATTGAGTCCATTAATTCGAAAAATTTACAAGTACCAGGAGTGCGATTTTTGAAACTCATTCGTTGAACTCAGCTGTTGTCATCATCTTCCTAGCTGCTGTCCCGCTGGGTAGCAGGGTCTGCTTTCCTAGTCTGTTTCTTCCACTTCGCTCTATCCTGAACATCGTCGACGGAGAGCTCGCAGCTGTCCATTTCTTTCTTTACAACATCAGACCATCTGAGTTTTGGCCTGCCTACGCCACGTTGACCTGGTAGGGTTAAGTCCATTGCTCTGTTGCCTATATAATCAGGTGGTCTTCTTTTTACATGACCAAACCATCTCAGTCGATTTTCTTGAATCTTATCAGCTACGTCACGGACTCCGAGACTACCTCGCACGAACTCGTTGCGTATTCTGTCGTATCTCGTAACCCCGCACATCCAGCGTAACATCTTCATCTCAGCGACTTGAATGGTTTGGACTTGCCGTTTCGTAGTTGCCCATGTCTCACTACCATAGGTTAGTTGAACTCAGCTGTTGTAAATGTCAAAATTAATATGGAGATATGCATCTTTCTACTGCTAATTTGATTTTCAAAAATCGCACTCCTGAAATATGATTTTTGATAGTCAAATCAGCAGTAGAAAGATGCGTATTTCCATAGTAATTATGACATTTTCAACTGCTGAACTCAGCGAATGAGATTCAAAAATCGCACTCCACACGTCGACTATAATTTATGCAAAAATAAACTGTTGTGCATTGAAACAAGAGTGCATTATTAATGTCATTAAATAGGGCCTACTTAGCACCCACAATAGATAATAAACTCTCGCCTGTATGAATACGCGACAGACCATTGTTAATTTAATGCCAAGCAACCTGCAAGCAACTGATCAAGTGCCTCATAAGTGTTTGGTGTCGTGCCATCTGCATCTTTTGTTCGAACTGTTAGGTACAGATTTGATTACATAGATAGATATCTCACGTCGATAAAAATTGTATTTCTGGCATTTGGTATATAGTGCGGTATATTGGCATGAAAAGATCTCTAGCCTAGCAGCCTAGGACACATAAAACATCCATTATTTATGTAGGTCTGTGGAAATATTCGTATTCACCCTTACAAATATTATGCCCTTATGGGATTCGAACCCACGACCCTCAAGTCCAGCAGGTAGGTTCACTATCAACTGCGCTATCGGGACGTATAGTAAGTATTTCGACCGATTAAAAAAGCGAAAAGTATTTATTTATTTGGTATTATATGTATTACTTACGGATTTATTTATGAATTTGATTGAAAGAATTATTTAAAAAACTTGGGAGACCCCATGTTTTTTCACCCCTTGCTATCTCGTGCAATCATTTGCCAGTTTTTCTATTATACTACAATATTCCAAATGCCAAACTACATGAACTAATTTTATATTCCTGATTATAAAAAACTTGAAAGAAAAGCCTTCCCTAAAAATAGCGAGATCCTGATTATATACTGAGATTGGGAAGTGTGCAAAATTGATCCAATGGCAATTTATGAAGAAATTGATTGTTGTATACATAGGTCATACCTAAATAAAATAACTAGATGCAATCTCATGTATAATAATTATAAATAAATAATTTATTTTCTCCACAAAGCAAATCTTAGAAAATTGTCCCGATATTGATATTTATTTCTCACAACATGTCATATTGGTATTACAATATTTTTAGTCTCATGTTCTACCTATCTCTTCTAGCAGAGACTGGCATGTACTACATCCTTACATCTACAAGATGGAGCAATACAAGACCACTTTGAGCAATAAGAGTACACTTGTAGTCAGATAAATTCAATTGATCAAAGATTTAAAAAAGCAGAAATAACTTTCATGTAAACATTATTATATATTTTTAATCATAGGTACCTACAATTTTCAATCTCGGTAATATAATCGGAATCCTCACTTCAAAATAAATTTCCTAAAGACACAAGATGTTTTGTTTTGTACATAGATTTGTTACCAAACGACTACCGTCGTATTTTGTCACGTTTTTGTTTAGAGTAAAATCGTGAATTGTTTTCGCCTTTGTATTTGCATGTTTAGTGAGGAGAATAAAGTTACGTAACAAAACTATTTTTGTTGTTTCTGTAAACCTTTAAAACCTAAAGGATCAACTAAGGTGAGGCGGGGCTATTCCGGCAGCGGGGCTATTCCGGCATTTGGCTATAACTTTTGTTCTATAAGCTTTTAGTCAGTCGCGACACCTGGTACAGGTAGAGAAAAAGCTTGTTTCTTCGATAAAATATAGATGGGGCGGCTAACGCAGGAATTGTTTGATTGGGAAGCCATATTGACGGGATACAATTTTTTTCGCTTGCGTTACCAAAAACGCTTCGCAAATTTATTTATTTTTTTAGTGGTTTTTGTGTTTTATTTGAAGATTAATCAAGTTAAGTAATATGAATAAGAACTGTAGATTCTTTTCTGCTAACTTATTTTGTCCTACGCTTATTTATTACTGTGTTATTGAGTCTGACATAATAACCCCCCAAAACTATGATGGAGGGGCAATTCTGGCAGAAAACACTGGCGGAATAGCCCCACTGTTTTTGTATGAAGTAGCAAAATGCTAGTGATGACCACAGTATAGGCATAAACGTCGATATTAATTTCAGTACTTTTAATCCTACCATATCTCGCATGTACATTTTTAGGTAAAATCAAGACAAAACATGTAATCTAGTTTAAAATAAGTATATTGTCATACGAGTATGTATCTTGTATTATTATAGATGATGTAACATTAAAAGATAAAAAGAATAACGTATTTACTCAGAAATCAAACTTTGAAATGCGGTTGAAGACGTGAAAAAACTAAAATAACTGCATGGAGCGGCACAGATACTCAGGATAGATACCCAGAACTACAATAAATACCTAACCTTTATTAAAAAGAAGAGAGTTAATAGGAAATCAATTTTAATATGACGTTTTTTTATCATAAATTTAGGATTACTCGTACTCAAAAAATGTTTTATTAAATTAAGCACTTATACTTACTTTAATCACTCTCATCCAATTTTTAAGAAATTTTTGCTAGGTTCCGTTTATCGACTTTTACGTGTCCCAGCCCTAGCATGTATGGAGAGCTGCCAGAATAGCCCCACAAATTTTTTAAAGTGTTTTTACTCGAAAATGAAGCATCCCAGCTTGTCATAAAGTTCATTTTCGCATATGTCGTATCGTCAATATTGTATTGCTTTGAGTTTCAGCGTCATAGCTCCATAGATGGCGGAGATATTGTCGACTGCCGGAATTACCCCGCTGCGGGGTAATTATGGCCACATGGTATTTTTACGAGAATTTCGCTTGTTTTGCCAGTGTAAATATGCGTTTTTAAAACAAAAATAAAGGGGAAATCAAAATAGATAAAATACCCTTTAATATGCAATAGTCAACTTTACTGTAACTTTATAACAAAGGGAAATAATGAGGTTTAAACTTTTCGCTTTGATTTTTTGTGTCAGAATAGCCCCGCCTCACCTTATAGTTACTGATAACTATTGGTGTGTAAAAGATAAACTGCATATCTTACGATAAAACTATGATAACACTATTGCCCGCGAATTCATTCGCGAGTCACAAACATTTAAAAATCGTCACTTTCACATTAATTCCACACAAACTAACCAGTTTTTCAGAGGTCAAACACATGGCCATGGACATCAATGGCCTCCAGAGATTGACGAAATGGCTAAAATGATATAACATCAAAGAATATGCACCATTGAGTATCTTTTCAAGTGGAATTACACACTTATTTCCCGTTATATAGATAAAGGAAAACGTCGGAAATCAACACTAACAATAAAATAAACAAATAATTCTTAAATTTATTTACTGATTCTGTCATGTGGTAATATGAACTAGTATTATCTACATAATAATTCTGCTCGCTACCACAGAACATATGTATGATATGCAAAACAATCACAACAAAAAACATACACTATTTTTATGTTATTACAATGTCTTTTACAAAATTGTTCAAACCCCAACACGAACTTATAAGATTTAAATTAAGTTTTGTAAGTTATTCTTAACAAAGTTGGATGTATAAAACTTAAACTAACAACAAAACAAAGTAATAAAAAATATTCTATCGCAACTGGAACGGAATCAAAAATATACAGAATTTAACGTATGTTCAAACGACGGGCTCGCTTAAATGCTAATAATTGCTTTTATACTTCTCAATCAAAACAAACTATCGCAGAGAGGACTTGATGAAAACAACGTCTGTACTTGTCGTAATTATTTTATTTTTAATATAAAGTTCATCTCATATAAATAGCACATAACCCACACACGCGACGCCACGCACACTACGCCCGGGACCAACGCTACGACACGACATTATAAAAAACAAACCCTCGTTGCGACATCGACCGAACAATTTTCAATTGTAAGAATGCACATTCGCTGTAAAATTTACAGCATGATCACATTTATTTAATCAAGATCACAACACGTATCGTACCGTTGCTACCGGCTTTCTATTTAAATGTTATTTTAGAATAGAAGCGTGCTCATGCCGCCCATCTCGGCTTGTTCTTTGACGAAGATCTCGAAGTACTGGTAGATGATGGTGACGGCGAGGAGGATACCGGTGCCGGAGCCGATGGCGCCGAGGAAGTCGGCGAGGACCGACAGGGCGCCGATGCAGAGGCCGCCGAACGCGGCCGCGGTGGGGATGTAGCGGTTCAGCTCGTGGATCATCGAGTTATCACGGTGACCCCGCATTACCATCTGCTGCTCTTTCAGCTGTTTGGCAACCTGCAAGGATAGTTAAGGTGTTAGAATTAATTTGAGTTAGATAAAGGAAATATTCAGGTCTTGGTGGAGACCACGATATACGAGTGAATAGGCATCTTTCTAGGTAAGCATGCTACATCTTCGGCCTCATCATCACTCAACATCAGGTGAGATTGGGGTCAAATGTTTACCTATCGAACATAAAAAAAAAAAAAAAAATATGATTAGATTTCAGGTTTGAAGCATGCCTCTAAATAAATTACAATCTAAACATATTCATTCTTTTTTCCTTATACTTAATTCATTGATTATATCAATTATGGTGAGGTATAGATGGTAGGTATGGTTACATATCTCGTTTAATAATTTTAATTATAATGGACAGGCCATCAAGTTTTAGCAAAGAATAAAAAAAAATATTGATTGATTTAAGTTCTCAAACGGTAAAGGAAAACATCGCGAGGAAACCTGCATGCGCTGAAGAAGACATTCTGATGCGTTTGCGGAGTCTACCAATCCGTATTGTGAGTGTTGTGTTGCAAGAGTGGTGGACTAACACATACTATCGGTTTAAAATAACAATGTGCATGACCTCGCTCGCAAATGTGACGTCACTCAATCACACGAACTTCACTCGAGTCATTCAAATGATTGTTTCCTTTGCATAGAGTCTTCATTCCTTTGTCAACCGAGTGAAGTTATCCAACGGCCCTTCAAGGTCATGCACATTGTTATTTTAAACTGATAGTAAACCATTTTATTTTTATTATTATCAGCCACCGATTTGTCAATGTTGGCCAAAGGCTAACCGAACCTAACAAGCATAACATTAAACCTACATTAAACTCATTAAAAAAAATACTTACATCCTTAGCCGAAGATCCAGACACGTCGATCCACGTCTTCGAGAAGAACGCGCAGGAGCCCAACATGAAGAAGATGTAGAGCACCGCGTGCAGGGGGTCCTGCGCGATGTGTGACAGCGACTCCGGGGGGCTGAAGTAGTAGCACAGACCCCCCACGGGGTACGCGCGCGCCGGGCCGCCCCCGCTTACGTCCGCCCACACGCCCAGCAGGTTCACCAGGAAGTTACCGCTGAATTTAACTGCTAACATCTGTTGGGGGGAAAAGTTTGTTAGTTGGTTTGGTGGAGGTTTTTGAGTTACGCGCAGAGTTGCCGAAAGCCCGATTTTTTCACTGCGCGCTGGGTTTTTTCGGGTACATTTACGTTTTAGTTAAGATATCTGTTATTTGTTCTCCTTTTAATTTTTTCTACCAAATTGTAAATTATTCAGCACTGATTAAAGTAGCACCACTCAACACGCCGAAATACCAACAATCATTTTAAAATAAAATTTATTATACAATTTTTTTATTAATGATTTTCATAACCTATCAAAAATGATTGATTACGATCATTTGATACCACTTTTTATCAGATTTTTTATGTAACAAATAAATTTTTTTGTCAAAAGTCGTCAGGTTTTTCAGTTGGGTTTACCCACAGAGAAATTGTGGCTGTACCCAATTTAAACAAGTGAGTTTTATAAGGTCGGTGATAAAAGGTTCCTTAAGACACAGAAGTACCCTTGGAATTCCTGAATCATAGGATGCCGACACGCTGTCGGTTCGTCGGCGTCGGTCGATCCAGCCTCTGCGCCTAGATGTCTATAACGCTTTGGGTATTTTACCTAGGTAAAACCTCCCTTACTATCCGTTTTCCTTCCCCCTTGCAATTTTCGCAGATATTAGCGAAGATTTTTAGACCCAAACTATAAAATTCCCCTTCAATAATGCTGGTTGCCAAACGACAACACTGACATGAAATCTGCTCATAGAAGAAAATAACGGTACTTACTTGTGAAATAACGTAGAGATTGGAAACGAGTGCAGATTGAAGGATGATAGGTATGTTGGAGGTGTAGAACAGTTTGATGGGATACGAGGAGTACTGGCCGCGGTAGCGCGCCGACTTGATGGGCAGGTCCACGCGGAAGCCCTGCGGAATGACATCGTGTTAGAACAAGAGTTGATATAAAACTTACCATTTGTACAGTTGACTGGACTTGACTAGACACAGTATCATGGTTGACAACACGTAGTGTCGTAAATAATTGTCTAAAGATTTATTAACTGACCACACTGTGTACGAAGAACTGCATTGATTTTTATTTTTGAAAGTTCTTGAACAAAAGAGGAATGATCAATGTTTGTATCATTCATTTAGGACACACCCAGTATCTATTTTACAGGTTTAAAAAAAACATCAATGTCTTCAAACAAATTAGCCTCGTCAAAGTCCTACTTTGTCTGAAAAGTCGTTAATTTTGTTAAGTTCAAAAAGATACTGTACCAATTGGGCTTTGCACCCTACCCTATACACCCTTAGACGGTAAATAGGTCTGTGCTCCAGTAGTAGGGACGACAGAGGCTGATTGATGATGAAAGCCCAAATGGTTTTTCAGTTATTTTTAATACAATATATTTGCCATAATTTAAGATTTACGTTGCTTTCCTGTTACAGCTTAAACATACAAAATAAAAAGTGTGACTAACCTGGAAGTATATGACTATAGCAAAGACGAGAACAGTGGCGAGCAGGTTCATGAGGTTGGGCAGGTTCTGACGGTAGAAGGCCTCGCGGAGCGCGCGCACCTTGTCGGGCCGCGTCGCCAGCAGGTGGAACAGCGCTATCACCGCGCCCTCGAACTCCGTGCCGCGACCTGGTGGTTACATTACACGGAGATCAGTATGCGGAAAATACATCAACACATTTTTGGTCCAAATGTAGAAGTAATGTAGCCGGCCAACAAAAACTAATGCTATATGTATACAGTCCTTCTTAACCGTTCGTATCCCAGCTTTAAGATGACAATTGATAAACCATTGTTTATTGGTCGATATCATGTTGGTTGGAGTTGAAGGGTTAATATGCTGACAATTTTTTAAGGGGATGATCAGTAACATCAAACTCGGCAACTGTCTCTATAAGACCAATAACGAAATCGCGAAAAAAAGTAAGCTGTCCCATACATTTAAGTTTGCAGTTTTTTAAGGAAAAGCTGTTTTTTTTTCGCGATTTCGATGTTGGTGCCGAAGAGAAAGTTGTTCAGCTTGATCTGATCATCCCCTTAAAAAAGTGTCAGCATATTAAGAAGGACCCAGAATAAAGGTCCTATATTCTGATAAAACTTGTCCGTCTAATCTAAGCATTTATTATTAATTATTATGGCAAGAAAGCTATAGCTGTAAGTTTTATTGCATCAAAAATGTATGAAAAGGCAAATTTTTCAAACCTTAATAAAACCACAAACATAGTCTGTGAATAAAACCAAGGAAAATGGCCCTACAGCTTTGGTGCCATACTAAAAAATGCTGGGACGAACAAGTTCTAACAGAATATAGCCTTAGAATAATCCTTAATTTCATCGAAAATGTATGAAATTGAAAAGGTAGTTTTTTCAACCCCAAATAAAACCAAAGACAATGGACAACAGCTTTGGAGCTATGATACAAAATGTTTAGACGGGCAAGTCCTAACAGAATATCGCATTATATTTGTGTTAGCAGTAATCTATCATGTAATTATTATTACTAGTGAAACCGTAGCATGTCGTCTCTGATTGTCACGCAACGGCGCGTACTGTTATATTGCTAGCTTGTTACAAGATTCTAACAAGGTCTTATTAATTAATTTCACGAAGTAACTCATTTATTCACTTCGTAAATCTTGATCAATCAATCCACCATATCATTCAATCACTTACTTGATTAAAAAATAAAGATGTCACACAAAAAGATAAATTCACGGCCGTAACAGTTAGTGGGGTAGTCAGAATCATTCAAAATAAAATGACGTGTTAAGACGTGAATGTCTATCCTTTTTTCAATGATATATTTAAAAAAATACACACACTAAGACACATACATACGGTACCGAAAAGAGTACCTACATTCGATGAGCGGTTTTAAGCTGGAAATCATGTTACTCAATAACTTTGAAATTGGCTATTTAAGGCTAGAAAAATTGTTTCCCTACACCCTAACACTTGTAAACCCATGTCAAATAATATGTTCTTACCAGTGTTGACGGTGGCAGGAGAGAAGGCCTTCCAGACGATGGTCTCACAGATGTTGGTGGCGATGAACAGAGAGATACCGGATCCGAGACCATATCCTGTTGACAAAGGTCAAGGTTACACATTTTAAACAGTAGGTTATATTTACTTATATTATTAGTAATTTATCAGTAGTAAAGAAAAACAAGTCAATTAATAGATTTACCATTGGAAAAAAGTGGGAACTCAAAACTCTATGTTCCTAAGATTTGTTACTAAAACTGTTCCTAAAATATCTTATGACATAAGTAGTCATTGAATATGTAAATAAAATCTCAAAAAAAAATATGATTGTTACATTTTTTATTATAAAGAGAGAGGTGAATTATAGAATGGGAAAGGACACCACTTTTTTATCTTAAAATTCTATACAAGCCAAGCCAGGGAGCAACAGCTAGTACCTATATTTGGTGGTAAAATAACACTCCTTTTTTACCCAACGACGATGGCAGGAACACAAAAGGAAGGTAATGTTTGCGACCTAAATATATCTTCTATCAGTAAAAAAAAAAAGAAACTGACCTTTCTGTAGAAGTTCGTCAAGCAGCAGCACAATCAGACCAGCGACGAAGAGTTGGATGATGATGAGCAGACACACTCCTGCTCCGATTTCACTGGGCTCGCCGTACATGCCGGTCATCACGTACACGATCGCTTGACCCACTGTTATTACCATACCGAATACTGCAAGAGAAAGACGTGGTTAGAATATGTTCTTCTTCTATATGGGGGCTTTTAACTCTCAGGTTGTCAGCCCCATCATGCCTTAACCTAGAGCCTCTACAAAATAATTAAAACCTAACACTTTCTACCTAAAATAAAACTAAACACTACTACTATAAATAGAAAGTACACTATTTTAGCCTCTCCCGACGTACTGGAGGATAAGATGGTGACAAACGAAGCTATGTTCAAAAGATTTAGTTCTAATACAGTAACAGCCTCTAGAATATGATTGTGACCCTTTTTTGAGCGGTCAAAAACGTTGCTATAACTAACTAAATTGTGCAGTTGTAGCAATATTTACTCCTACCATATTATAGGGTTCAAATAAACGTTACCAATGATAAAAGATTTTATTTGTTTGTGATAATTCTGTAATCTCATATATTTAGTACAGTACAATCTATTAATCATGAATAAATATGACAAGGAGAAACTCAAGGTATAAAATACTATAATAAAACATGCAAAAAACTTGATGAACTTCTAAGCCTATATTTCTAGATGCCAGATTTGTATTTTAATTTTGAAATGCCTATTTTTCTGGTCAGAACAATAAACAATCTTATCTATTTAAACAATGAAAAGGATTTGGGCTTTTGGAAAGTGCCCTAACACCCTTTTCTTACTTCTTTTTGGAATAAATAGACGAATTTGTATCAAATTGAATCAGTTCCATACTAACAAATAACAAAACAAATCTATAAGAAGCCTGGACATTAGAAAGTTGTTTCCTTTCGTTACAAATATAAATTGGCAGAGTGCCCGTCCTTGTAAAATATACTATTGAATGAAAGCATTGGCATTTTGCCCCCACACATAGTTGTGTATATTCTGGTTGACTATAATCATAGGTTTCCTCAATATGCTTTTCATCACCAAAAAAACTGTTATAACTATATATTGATGACGAAGAACTAAATTCTCCTATCTAACACAAGGAAAAAATAAATATACTTTACATATTACCAACACCTTAGGAGCTATTTCCAAATGTTAATAATTCTGATCCCGAACACACATAGGTGTTTTTGACAGGAAACTATTATTTAATTTTTAGTTTGAGCACAACAATAACTAATCAATTTAATAAAAAACATGCATATGCATATGCTTATGACTATATTCCCCGAGGCGGTAGTCATATTCTGAAACCTCAGAACATCCACGTTTCACTAAAAAATATCAGATAGGAATTTCTTCTTCGATAATATAGTTAAAAAGTAAACTTACATTTTTGAGCTCCGTTAAACAAAGCCCTGTCCTTAGGAGTGTCACCGACTTCAATGATCTTGGCTCCTGCTAGTAGCTGCATGATCAGACCGGATGTGACGATGGGAGAGATACCGAGTTCCATAAGCGTTCCTCTGTTGGAGGCCAGGATCACACGGATCCAGTAGAAGGGATCCGCGCTGTCCGAAGACATTATACCGAATAAGGGGATCTGTGGATTACAGAAATAATTACTTTTAACCTATCAATTATCCACAATGTGTTTATTTATGTCTTCAAATCTGTGTTACTAAAAATCAAGAATACATTAGTGGCGTCATTTCAGCCCTCAATCTATACGTATAAAAGAGTTATGTGACTGACTGACTGACAGACAATGCATGTACAGCCTAAACCGCTGAACATAAAAACATGAAATTATGAATATATATTCTAAAGGGGATGTAGGGGTGCACTAAGAAAGGATTTTCATATAAAATAATATTATATATTATTATATTATATTATATATTATATCTACACTAATATTATAAAGAGGAAAGATTTGTACCTATTTTTGTATGTTTGTATGTTTGTAATGAATAGGCTCAAAAAGTACTGGGCCGATTTAAAAAATTCTTTCACCATTAGAAAGCTGCATTCACCCCGAGTAACATAGGCTATATTTATTGCTAGAAAAGATTAGACGTCCACCCGTGCGAAGCCGGGACGGGCCGCTAGTATAAAATATAGATAAAAACCCCTAAATGGGTAATCCGCAGACGAAGTCGCAAGTCAAAAGCTTGTAAGACTTAAAAGCTTATTTTTAGTGTATTCTATTTTTCTTTGAGATTCAAGCCACTGATAAAGTTAATCTGTAAGATTGGAGAGTTTGATCACTTCTCAAATACACAATCATTATTGATCACATTATTGTAAATTGTAATACAGTTTCATTGATGATCAGGATTTTGAACCTAGAACCATTGGCAATTTTACGGCAAGGTTACTTGTCAATAATCGCACCAATCGGGTCGTCAAAGTACAATGGATATTATTAACAAAAAGTTAATCGATTCAGAATGTTGTAAATATCTATTTTCTATGCAGTTAACTTTTATTAATTCTTCGACTATTCATGACAAATCAATTGATAAATTAGCAAAATCTTTTAAAGTGAAATAATTAGATATTAGAATAAATTCATGAGTAATTTACTAATTCTTGTTAAGAACACTTAACTAATGAGTTTCTTGAACTTAATCATCAAATATTTAGTTGCACCTCTAGCTAAATGGGTTATAAAGAAGAACATATGTTGTAAAATGTGGCAAGATTGCAAAATTAGATAAAAACGATATCTTACCTGACAGCATACTAAGAAAATAAATAGAGTGATTGCTGTCCATAGTACTTTCTCTCGGAACTGGATCTGAAATACAATACATTCAGTCAGAAACGCTACGAATCACTCACCAAAAGTATGGCCCGATTTACTGTTAGGTCCCCTACTTCAATACGTGGGGGTTACCATTGCACTTTCACTTACATTATAACAATAAAACAGGTGGAATTTAAGCTCAATTTCTACAGGAATCAATCCTGCATCAGTAAGAGACGATCTGGATGCACAGAAATAAGTAAAATCACGACAAATACGGGATATAAACGTGGGCTTACCTTCCTCTCTGGTTTTGCTATTTCTGGCAATATACTGCAAAACGGCTTTATAACTTCGAGAAATTTGACTGCAAATACAAGAAATACAACGTTAAACTACACCTTTATCACATAAATACCCGAATTAGAAACGTAATCTTGCCAAAAACTAACGATACGTGTCCACGATGAAATCACAATTTATAAAGATAAATAACAAGGATACTCACTTCCCATTTTGATTTATTGAGATTTAACTATCCTAACTATAATATTAACTGATCAATTCGACTAAAACCATTCAACTTTTGTTCATCAGGAACACTCCAATTGGACTTTTTGAGAAAATGAGCCTGCGCAACGCCGCCAACGAGCCGTCTGCAAATGACACGTCCTCAACGTCACGTCACGTGACCAGTGATGTTGGCGTGTATAATGTTGCCCGCTGAAAACAATGCTCAATGCATAGGGCTGCGTTCACGTCCTTTTTATGCAGTTGTTTTTTCAACTCGCTCCAAGGTTCGGAACGGCCAGGGCGTTTTTTCAACTCGCCATAAGGTACGGAACGAACACGGTTGTTTTATAACCTCAAATTTTGACATTGACGGTAAAATGGGCTTCCAGGGCTTCCATCATTTCCAAATACAATAAAAAACTCTTCTTCTATGTTAGCGGATCAAAAAATAATTTGGAAAACAAACTTTTAATTCAAAACGAGCGAAAAGTCAAGTGACCACAGATAATACAAACGTCAGAGTGTTTTTCAACCATCAAATTAGACGGTTAAAAGTTGCAACCCGTCAGAGGTTCGGAACGGTTGAGTTGTGACAACCGAGTTGCAAAGAGCGTTTTTTCACCGAGGCTCTGAACGGCGTTAGTGCGAAAGTTGCACTCGGGGTGCACAACGGGTGTAGGTTCTGAACGCAGCCTTGGAAATGGAAATGCCTAAATTATTTTTTGATATTTTTCTGTTTTTCTCATCAATAGATGAGATTTGAATTTTCTTTATTGAAACAAAAATCTTATTTCCTTGCTCATTTCATATTTTGGACCTATTTAATTATTATATTATTTTTTTGGTAATGGTAGGAATTTTAATTTTTTCTTTATTCATGTCTTTGACGGCTCTGGATACAAGTCCTTTTCAGCTTCGCTAATGAGGGATTTTCCGAAAGCGGTTAAAAAAGAAAAAGTAGTTCCTAATGGTTTGATAGATGGCGTTGACGAGTCAGGTGGCGAGTAGCGATAGTAAAAATAGGTATAAAAGATAATTAACTACAAATAAAATAGTTGGAATTGGTGTTTTTAAGTAAACAGCAAAATATGAACATATATTTCGTCAACGGATGGGTCTATCTCAGTGACATGCATTTTTGATTACTTTTTAGCCTAAAATTGTCGTCTTCGGATCCCTCTCTGATCAACGCCATCTATCGCTGGTATGTTGAACTACGTTTGAGTTTAACATTGAAAAAACAACACAATTTAAAAAAATTTCTGGGAGCACTGTCTTGCGACACGATAGAGGATAGACGATACCGAATGGTAGCGGAGCGGACCAGCGCGAACTAGTTTTATATAACGTGCATGGGTAAAAATGGCCACGTGCTTTGGAAGAGGGGTACGCTCGCTGTTAACAGCTCCATTGGTTATATTCTCTAAGTCTAAGGAGCTCTTTCTATACTGAGCCGGGCGTTTACAATTACTGCAGTTGCCGGTCTCGTTAAGCCAACCCGAAGCCGCACTCTGTGTGGCTCAGCCTATAGAGTTCGTACCCCATATCAATACCAGAAGTGCGATTTTTGAAAATCATACGAGTGACTTGGCAGTAGAAAGATGCATAATCTCCATAGTAATTTTGACATTTTCCACTGCCAAGTCGCTCGTATGATTTTCAAAAATCGCACTTCAGCGTATGAAAATCACTCGGGCTACAATATAGATAGAAAAAAGCATACGAAGATAGATATGTTTTACTAGATAAGACAATTGACGGCCCGGTAGCACAGTCCATAGTGAACCTGCCTGCTGTGCTGAGGGTCGCGGGTTCGAATCCCTTAAGGGACAAATATTTGTATGATGAATTCATATGAATATTTGTACACGAGTCATGGATGTTTGTATCTATATATGTATTCTATATCGTTGTCTAGTCATCATAATCATAATACAAGTCCAGGCTAGATTCTGGATATTACCTACTTTTTAGCTAAAAAATTTCGTTTTCGGATCCCTCTCTGGTCAACTCTATCTATCGCCGATCTGTTGGTTTTGACAGGATCTCGCGAACGTCTCTATGGGAGTGATAAATATGCCATCTGTTGAGTTTTTAAGGATCTAAAATTAAAAAAGAAAAGAAAAACGCTCGTTGCTAATGCTACCATAATGGGGGATTTTCCAGAGAAAAAAAAAAGCTAGTTCATAATTTCTCGATAGATGGCGTTGAACAGAGAGGGGTCGATTAGGTACCTATGGTATATTTATGAATATTGTTAATAAAAAGACGCAGTATAAACCCTTTGATATTATTGTCGGTTTATTATTAACAATCTCGGTGTTATTGTCTGTCAACAATGAATCAAGTATCTGACGTGGCTGTATGGCCTAGGGCTTTGTATCCATTTTGAATATAACGACAATAACAAACTACAAAAACCTAAAGCCGGGTCCGCTGCGCCATGTTTTCGTGTTTGCTAACATCGTAAACCGAAAACATGGCGCAGCGGACCCGGCTTAACAGAAAAACACAAATAAACCGGGAAACTTGTAATCGCTACTTCATCAACAGCGGGGCTAGTACGCACGCCAACCCGCGATTGCGATATTTAACACATCCATCTGTCAAATCTTTTATCTTGTTCGTTCGTGCGAAAATAGAAAGAGAGCGGAAGCGTGATAGCGATATATCACGCTATAGTGGGTTGGCATACTAGCCCCGCAGATAGTTTATAATAAACCAACAACAATAAGAAAGGGTTTGTTTGTACACAAGGCGACAGATCAAGCTAAGCATGACCAAAATAAGGTGGTCGCGCGACGTTATACGTTATTCACCCTGCGCTCGGTTAGCTTATATTGGTAATACTCAAAGATAAAATATAGGGGTAGATAAATAATATAAAGCAAGACATAGAAACGCTACTTGACATCTATTCACACTTATGACAACCGCCCATTAGAATAAGTGAAATGTCAATAGTAAACAGATACCGTCTTGAACCATTTTGTCACCAGACCTCCAGCTGGAAGACTCCGCTATTTCCTTACATTAAGAACGAATTTTGCTTGAATTTACTTAAAAAGTGGTGACATTTGTTTAACAGATTTATGTCCAGGCGGAGGACATTTGCCTTTTGGTGGTTTTTCCGATTCAGTTTGCATAGAATGTGCTGCCATCTGTTAAATATATCTTTTACTATGAAAAAAAAAGATTATATTGTCTATGTCAATGTCAAATTGACAAATTTACAAAATGGCGACCTACCTAGAGTAATGTGCGTGTTGTTTGTAGTTTTTGTTCAATTTTGTGCCGATTTAGTGATGTTCTGGAGTTTCAGTTGTTCTCTTACCAATGTACAGATTACAGGAATAGTAAGGATACTGGAATTTCACTCGATCGGTGCGGGATTGAACGAAAACTAGCATTCAAACAACGGTATGAGTATATAAGTATATATATAAGTAGGTATGTATAGTATAGGTAGAATTATTTTCAAAGAAACACAGATGGCGCTAGCTAGCCTTCAATTTGACATAAGGTGGATGCATAATGTTGCCACGAGTGGGTTCTCTTTTCTAATATACTTATATTACTCTTTGTTTATGTCTAATCTAGCTCTGTCACTCTTATGGCAATCTGTGTGCGACTGTAAGGAATGACTATACATGTTTTTGTACAGTTTGATATTGGGTAGACCAGCACTGGTAGCATGCCAGTATCGTTCTTTTGCGCGTGAAAGAACGACATAAAAGACGTGATAAAGCCGTATCACGGCTATAGCGGGTGTGCATGCTACCAGTGCTGGTCATACCTAATCGACCCCTCTCTTGTCAACGCCATCTATCGAGAAAATTGGAACTAACATTTTACTTTTTTTTTGCTTTTGGAAAATCCCTCATTGAGAAAACTTTACTAAAGACATCGGCTGTATAGGCTTGGGCTTGATCGCTTTGCCTTGAATTTAATCAACAAAAAAAATCACAATGTCAATGTCACAAGTGCGATTTTTGAAAATCATACGAGCGACTTGGCAGTAGAAAGATGCATAGTCTCCATAGTAATTTTGACATTTTCTACTGCCAAGTCGCTCGTATGATTTTCAAAAATCGCACTTCAGATTTGAAAAGGCTGAACTGCGGGCAGCGCGATTTCCCATGTGGATTTTTCGTAAATAATCGAATGTTTATTGTTTTCATGCCTGAATAACACCAGCAATGCAGCAAGCTCATCGTTCTGGACAACTGAAGCAGAGCAATAAAGCTCACAAGTCGCGGCATCGATCTAAACGCGGTATTTCGGCTGCCGTGAAAGGTTAGAATTCAACTTTAATAATATTGTGTTTTCTTGGTTTCACATCGCTTCTTACCACGTATTTTGATAAACTTATGATACCTCTCATTCCCTGCTAACCCTTTAAACTATCTAAAAGTATTTATTCGCTCTTGAACTAACTTAAAATACACCGAAATAAAATCTATCTTTTCCAGGCAAAGTGAACTTAAAAGAAGTTGTGCGCCGTAATCGTCACATTCTGAAGAAAGATGAGCGTCGCCACCAAGCACTGCAGATCCGCAAGAACAAACGCGAGGAGGTTTTATCAAAGAAGCGAGCGGTGGGAGGGACCAGGAACCCTCCGTTCTTGGTGTGTGTGGTTCCGTTGAATGCCCAGCTCGATGTGCAGTCCGCGCTGTCTATATTGAAGACGTGTTCTGAAGGAGCTAGCGTAAGCCAGTCTCCTAGTGGAATATTGCACCTTGGGTAAGACCATTTCTAACACATTTATGTATTTATTATTATTTGCTATTTTGCCTCAATGCCCACTTTAATATCCATTCAGGAATTCGAGAGACAAAATGTAAACAACGGTGATACCAGTGTAGAAAATACAATCTTGAGATGGAGAATAACAGTATATATTCTACTCGCAAAGGATTACGACAAATGATATGTTAATTTTGTATGGAAAACAATTTAAAAAAACGCAAGTTATAATTTAATTTTGATTAAAAGAAAGCGTGACTGTAAATATTTTATTTCGTGGTCTGGCAACAATCAGATATTTTAGACCTTTGGTTCGGTTTAACAAAGATTTTAACCTCCGGAGCACGTAAATAATAAAAAACGCCCTTTTGTTGTGCCCCGAAAAACTGGAAAAACCTTGGGAAAACTCGTCGCCGTGCGCGGCGGCCCAACGGGTGTGAGGAAATCTATCAAATTTTCCAACTTTTCTTTTCCAATAAAAGTCGTGTTTTGTTTTTTACGCTACCTAAACTCATTTAGATTCTAGAAATACACAGAAAATTCACTAAATTACTAGTGTAGGGGCCAGGACAAGAAAAAAAAAATCTCGTATGTAAGTTCTGTATATACCTACAACAGGTATGGCTGTGTTCGGGGTACTCTCAGGATCACGAAACTGCTTGTTGTATAATTCAAAAGTGGTGGAGGGGGTAGCAGTGACGTCATAAAGATGGCCGCCGACGGTTTTAGTTTTTCTTCAATTATAGCGCACCTATGAGGTCAATCTGGTTGTGCGAGGTGTCATTTGAAAGCTTATTAAATTTACTTTCATCATTTCATAGACACCTAAAGTGAAAAATTTGTATTTACTGAAATATTTTGAATTTAATGCATTTTTTGCTACCTACCAGCAATCATTCCTCCAGTTTTCTCGGAAACGGATAACTATATTGTGATTATAGCTATTACATAAAACATACAGAATTTTATAAGCTATCTTATAACTTGAATTGTATAAAAATACAACTTCAAACGACTGAGCTGTGTCAAATTTACTGGTGCACTGTAACTATGAATCCAAGAATGCGTCGGTCTGCGGCGGGGCGGAAGGACTGCAAATAAAATTATTACTTATAGATTATTATATAATTAGGGTTTCCATTGTGATATGGCTTAGAAAAATATACAATTTTATATTATTTACTTGCACATGCGTTTACATAAACTATAGAATTAGATGTACGGGGGTGTAAACTTAAATGCGTAATATATTTAAGGGGGTACTTTAGACCATAAAACTGAACAACTTTTACAATGGGACCAACTTAGAAATGACGAGAAAACTAATCCGCAGTTTCATACATTTTGGTCGAGAAGGGATTGACATATTCTATGGAACATCCCATTTTATTTCACTATTTCTTTGTTCGCTCCAAGGTGATAGTGGTTCAGTTTTATGGTCTGAATTGAAGTAGAAGTTCCCCATTTGATGTATGTAATGTAAAGTAAGTATTTAATTTCACACTCTGTCACAGAATAGGTTCCTTTATAGTTCTTCATAACAAGGATGAATCTGCCTTGGAAAAGTGAATAAAAAAATGAGAAATCCAAAACAATTCAACAGGTCAGGTTCGGGGGGTTCAAGCTTGTTGCAGATATATGGGATGTATTTATTGACGAAGCCTGTTGTGGATGTGAGTGGTGTACCTATTTACCTTTGACGAAGCCTGTTGTGGATGTGAATGTTGTACCTATTGCCTTTGACGAAGCCTGTCGTGGATACGCACTTTGTACTTTTCGTTTTAAATAAATACTCTAGCCAAATGTGGAACAGCTGATAATATGGGTCTGCTATAATTAAGTATAAATTATGTAATGAAATGTTTTATTCAACAGGTTTATAAATATTTATTGTTATAAAAAAACAATTGTTAGTTGCAAGAAGGTTGCAAGCATGCAAAGTAAAAGTAGGTAGAGTGATTCATCAACATCACCAAAATTATACTGATTTAAGCATAGGTCTCCCCGATATGGCATTTATCATCTCGCACTGCAGCAGCCTGTTCTTTTAACAAAATAAATGGTTGTCGTTGTTATCGGTGACAACTTTTCGTTTTCCAATGTCCAACCATGGTTTGTAGGTGGTCCACATCTGCAGTGGCCCAAATGCATATTTGGTAATTTGCTCTTTTTATAAGTATGTTGTTTAAGAGCTTCTTGTGACGGTGGAAGATTATCCACGTTACCAATATTTAAAAAAATCTGCTCTAAGATTGTCCATATTGTCAACCGTGTACAATTTGGGTTTCTTATGACAGTAAAGAGCCAGTAAACTTCTCGCCCTTTTGCTGTAGATCTTCTGTTAGGTCAACTACCGATCCAAAACTTTCCAGAAGATCGCAATTTTCTTTAAAGACTTTCCACGTGCCATTCTTTGAAAAACCTAACAATGAGCTTGTGTTGTCGCATCCTGTAAGAGCGTGGTACGCCAATAAATCCTGCTAGTAAATCAAATTGCAATGAATTTATTTCACAATACGTGATATACAAATCTTGAGGGAGGTATAAGTAGAATTATGTTAAACAGCAGAGACACTGACGTTTTACTGTTGCTCATTCATTTCTTCGACAAGTTACCAGCAAACGTCTGGATTCAATGTGGAATGAGCGCGAGTAAACCAAAATACGTTTCAGTCCATAAAATTGTTCAAGCTGTCGGACCAGAACGACACTGTTTATTGGCGTACCACGCTCTTACATGATGCGACAACAACAGCACATTGTTAGGTTTTTCAAAGAAAAGCACGTGGAAAGTCTTCACAGAAAATTACGATCTTCTGGAAAGATTTGGATCGGTGGTTGACCTTACAGAAGATCTAGGCAAAAAGGCGAGAAATTTAATTATGACTCTTTACTGTCATAAGAAACCTAAATTGTACACGGTTGACAATATGGACAATCTTCGAGCAGATTTTTTTTAAATAGGTATTTGTAACGTGGATAATCCATATAAAAAGAGCAAATCGCCAAATATACGTTTGGGCCACTGCAGATGTGGCAATTCAAAATGTACCACCACCTACAAACCATGGTTGGACATTGGAAAACGAAAAGTTGTCACCGATCACAACGTTAACCATGTTTTTCGTTAAAAGACTTGGAATTAATATCTTGCCAATGCAAAACAGGCTACCGCAGTGCGAGATGCGGCTGTGTCAATAAAAATCAAAAATGCATCCCATTCGGGGAGAAGGTATGTTAAACCAGTATATATATATTTTTTTTTTATTCATTATGGGTTTGCGCTTGGCTTCAGCTCACCTGATGGAAAGTGTAGATGAAGCCGAGGATGTAGCGCTCTCGCCCAGAAAAAGCCTATTTACTCTTCTTTTAAAAATATCCTGATTGTATTTGCTTGGGAAAACAGACGCAGGGAGAGAGTTCCAAACCTTACCGGTTCTCATTATAAAAGAGGATGCGAACCTATTTGTGCGGATTGTTGGTATAATTTTGGTGATGTTGATGAATCACTCCACTTAGTATTACTTTGCATGCTTGCAACCTTCTTACAACTAACAACTATTTTTTTTTCTAACAATAAATATTTATAAACCTGTTGAATTGTTTTGGATTTCTCATTTTTTTATTCACTTTTCCAAGGCAGGAACAGGAACTATAAAGGAACCTATTCTGTGACAGAGTTCGAAATTAAATACTTACTTTACATTACATACATAAAATTGGGAACTTCTACTTCAATTCAGACCATAAAACTGAACCACTATCACCTTGGAGCCAACAAAGAAATAGTGAAATAAAATGGGATGTTCCATAGAATATGTCAATCCCTTCTCGACCAAAATGTATGAAACTGCGGATTATTTTTCTCGTCATTTCTAAGTTGGTTCCATTGTAAAAGTTGTTCAGTTTTATGGTCTTAAAGTACCCCCTTAAATATATTACGCATTTAAGTTTACACCCCCGTACATCTAATTCTATAGTTTATGTAAACGCATGTGTAAGTAAATAATATAAAATTGTATATTTTTCTAAGCCATATCACAATGGAAACCCTAATTATATAATAATCTATAAGTAATAATTTTATTTGCAGTCCTTCCGCCCCGCCGCAGACCGACGCATTCTTGGATTCATAGTTACAGTGCACCAGTAAATTTGACACAGCTCAGTCGTTTGAAGTTGTATTTTTATACAATTCAAGTTATAAGATAGCTTATAAAATTCTGTATGTTTTATGTAATAGCTGTAATCACAATATAGTTATCCGTTTCCGAGAAAACTGGAGGAATGATTGCTGGTAGGTAGCAAAAAATTCATTAAATTCAAAATATTTCAGTAAATACAAATTTTTCAGTTTAGGTGTCTATGAAATGATGAAAGTAAATTTAATAAGCTTTCAAATGACACCTCGCACAACCAGATTGACCTCATAGGTGCGCTACAATTGAAGAAAAACTAAAACCGTCGGCGGCCATCTTTATGACGTCACTGCTACCCCCTCCACCACTTTTGAATTATACAACAAGCAGTTTCGTGATCCTGAGAGTACCCCGAACACAGCCATACCTGTTGTAGGTATATACAGAACTTACATACGAGATATGGTTTAGAGACGACTTTTTTGCGGGTGGCCGATAGTCTATACTGTATAAAAAGAGAAACAACGAAGAAAATGTTTTTCGTACTACCGCCTCTAACACAAGTAGTAACTCTCAGCATATTTTATACGATTTAAATTATTTATCTCAGTATTTGCATCCTATAACGGTTAATTAATGAAGTTCAGTGCGTATCTCATAGTAAGCAGTATTTTTTTCTGTGTTATTATAGCACAAACAGTGAAAACAAAGAAAATTTGTCACAGTGCTTCTGATGTCAAAATCTAAGTAATCCAAGGGATTTTGTCGCCGAAATCGCCAGTGCGACTTTTCATGGACTTACTATGCAAGTATAATGTGTTACTTTACTACACATAATCTGAAAACATAAAATTTTAATTAGCTTGCCAAAAATTTAATGAAGATCATATACACCGCCATCTATACAAAATACACTAAACCACGTATGCCTACTACTGCACTTAGCATCGACTCGAGTTTCAATCTTGCTGCGTTAAAACCTTGAGACGCCATCTAGCGACGAGCAACTACACCTCCAAGACCTTGCTATACCGATCTAACTACGCGTTCATCTTCGGCTAGCTACGAGTTCTCTTCTTGCGCCGAACATAGAGGTCGCCATATGTATCAAGATGAACTGTTTGGGATGTAAGAATATCTTGAACGAAAACAACTATATAAAATGCAATACGTGCAACTCAATTTATTGTTTCGAGTGCCTCAATGTGGATAAGCGAGATAAGGCATTATTAGCGAACCTCAAATGTCCATCGTGCACAAATGTTTCGAAACGGGGCGAAAGAAAGGGAACCCGGCATGCACCCGGAGCCGCCTCTGATAAGATATCCAGCCCACCTCGTACACCTCGTGGTAGCTTCTCTCTCGGTAACGGATCTGACAAGCCCATATTAAATCCAGCGCCATTACATCCACCGCCATTTCATCCACCGCCATTAAATCCGCCGCCACAAAAACCACTGCCATTAAATCCTGCGCCCCTCACACTCGAGAGTATAGGTGCCCTGTTAGATCAGAAACTTCATCCTTCGTCAACAATAATGACTAGCCTACGGGCGGCACTCAGGGAAGATGTCAAGTTAATGATCACCACCGAATTGAATTCTGCTGTTCAACAACTGAAGACAGACTTCACTGCCACTACTGATTTCATCATCGAGGAACAAAATGATATCAAGCAGCAAATTAAATCTAGAGATCTGGCTATTAAAGAATTAGAGAGCGAAAAATCAAGCCTACAAGGAGAAATTTCTAACCTAAACAAGCGTCTCTCTACAATGGAAAAAATCTCCAGGGACCACAATATCGAAATTCAGGCTGCCTCAGAATTTCGCAATGAAAATGTCCTGGCAATATTTAAAAACATTTGTAATGTCTTAAATACCCCTATCCTAGAGACTGATATAAAAGCGTGTCGCAGAGTCTCAAGAATTAATAATACCTCTGATAGACCCCGTAATATTCTGGTGACACTATCCTCACCGCGTGTTCGAGACAACATACTTTCGGCAGTGTACCGCTTCAACAAGGATCATGATAAAGATAAGTTGAGCTCTGTGCATGCAGGAATTTCCGGAGAACGCCATAGAATCTACATTACTGAACACCACTCACCTGATTGTAAGAGTCTCCACGCTGCAACTAGAAAGTTTGCCAAAGATAATAATTATAAATACGTATGGGTGAAATTTGGCAATGTTTACCTGCGTAAAGATGACTGCAGTGAGAGCAAGTCCATTCGTGTGAAAAACCAGGATTTTCTTAAGTCTCTCATTTGATTATTAGTAATAATTCTACTGTCCTTAATATATTGTACTTTTTTTAAACCTTTTTTATGGCCTTATTATATTATCAAAATGTCAACAGATTTAGAAGTAAGTTAACCGAATTTTATTTAAGCGTATTAAATAGTAATTACGACTTAGTATGCCTGACGGAAACTAACTTGAATGATGGCGTTTATGATGGCGAACTCTGTGATGAGCGCTATAATATTTATCGACGTGATCGCTTCACGACATCTGTCAAAAAAGCTGAAGGTGGCGGAGTACTAGTCGCTGCAAAGACGCACCTCAATGTGGTCCGTCAGGCATCCTGGGAAAGTAGGGTGGAGGACCTTTGGTTGAGCATCATTCCGAATAAGTCGAATGTTCCTATTATTAATATATGTGTCTGTTACCTGCCGAACCATCTGTCAATTGATGATATCACTGCCTTCTATACTAATTCTCAGAAAGTTATCCTTAATTCGAACGAAAATAATGAATTCATATTTATTGGTGACTTTAATACTCGGTACATCACATGGTCCAGCTCTATGTCGACTAATAACACCCGTATATTCATCCCTACCAATCCTTTAGATAAAAGAGCACAACTACTTACTTCTTTCATAAATCTCTGCAACCTATTCCAATTCAATAACATTCCGAACGCTAATAACCGCTGTTTAGACCTTGTTCTGTCTAGTCTGGAAGGACTTAATGTGTATGGCGCCGACACTCTGAGCAGACTCGATGCTCATCATCCCGCTCTGGTATTTGAAATAGATTATCCCAAACCTACGAAACCAATGTTACCAGGTAATCACGAACGTTTCAATTTCCTAAAATGCAACTACGATAGGATCAAATCAGAGTTGAGCAAAGTTGACTGGCCGGCCACACTCGCATCTCCTAATGTAGACATATGCACTGAAACCTTCTACTCAGTATTGGACTCTATAATACGCAAACATACTCCATTAACGAAAAACCACTCGTCTAAGTTTCCAATCTGGTACAATTATACACTAAAACGTTGCATTAAGGAAAAAAAATAAATATCACAGGCTGTACAAAAAGTTCGGCAACCCACGAGATTATGATGAGTTCTCTATATTGCGTGCTAGGTGTAAAAACCTCACTGCTAACTGTTACAAAGCATTCATTACATCTGTAGAGGACTCGCTAGGAATGGGTAAAAGCATTCGGTCATTCTGGCGGTTTGTCAATGCCAAGAAAGGGCACTGTACTATACCACAAACAATGACATACGATCAGCTCTCATCTTCCAGCGGACAGGGTGTCAGTGAACTTTTTTCCCAGTATTTTGGTTCGGTGTTTAATAGCCCGACTCCGTGTAGTAGTAACATACCAACCGATCTCGGTACTGTCCAAAGTAATGTATTGGCTACAATCGTAATTGGAAAGGACGAAATTGTTTCGAAAATAAAACAGCTGGATACGAGCAAGGGTGCTGGACCGGATGGTATTCCAGCACTATTTGTAAAAACCTGTGCAAATGAACTTAGCATACCTCTTTATTTACTTTTTAATAAATCCCTACAGACGGGGTGTTTTCCCTCAAAATGGAAATTCGCTCATATTGTTCCTATTTACAAAACTGGCGACAAATCAAAATGTGAAAATTACAGGCCTATTAGTATCCTTTCATGCTTGGCTAAACTTTTTGAGTCTCTGGTCTACAATTATCTTTACTATCACATCAAACCAGTTTTGACCGACAGACAGCATGGGTTTGTAAGAAACAGATCTACTCTCAGTAACCTACTTGAATATAAAAGTTATCTCTGTAGCGCTTTCGCTGATACGAGTCAGGTAGATTCTATCTATACAGATTTTTCCAAGGCTTTCGATAAAGTTGATCATTCCATATTATGTAAGAAAATTCAATCACATGGTATACACGGTAATCTGTTTCGGTGGGTCTGTTCGTACTTAAGCAACAGAAGTCAGATAGTCGCTATTAAAGGTCACTCATCCGCACCAGTTCCCATAGCCTCGGGCGTGCCCCAGGGGTCACATCTTGGACCACTGTTTTTCGTCATATTTATAAATGACTTGGTCACTCGCATCTCGTCCCCTTGTCTTTTATACGCAGATGACCTAAAGGTATTTGCCAGGATAAACAGTGTCAGCGACTGTCTCGCGCTTCAACGTGATCTCAATGAGATATCAGATTGGTGCGCGAGAAACAGGATGTTTCTCAATGTTGGCAAATGCTTCATCATCTCATTTACAAGGAAGCATGCGAAAGTCATGTTTGACTACACGCTTTCGGCTCAAATATTGGAGCGTAAGACAGTGGCAAAGGATCTCGGTGTCCTCTTCGATGAACAGCTCAGCTTTCGCCCGCACTACGAGCAGATAGTAAAGAAGGGTAACAAACTACTAGGATTTATAACTAGAACTACCAAGGGATTTAAGAAGCCTGGCAGCTTTCTTTGTCTCTATTACAGCCTCGTACGAAGTACACTCGAGTATTGTTCAACAGTGTGGTCACCATACTACGCTGTTCACACTCAGACAATCGAAGGTGTGCAGAAGAAATGCCTCGCTATTCTTTCATATAAATTATACCTCAGTGGCACCCTAAAAGATTATAATCAAAGGCGCAAAAGATTCAAAGTTGAATCTCTTGAAGCCCGGCGTAAACAGCAGGACCTACTTTGCCTTCACAAAATTTTGCACTCAACCATAGACTCGCCTGCGCTGCTCTCGTTCCTCAACATAAATATTTACTACAGATGTCGCGTCCCCAGGCCTTTCTCACTGCAAGTCTACAAAAATAACACTTCCTTTTATAACCCTATCACCCGAATGTGCCGCCAGTACAATGAATTAGTCGATTCGAGCATCGATGTGTTTGATTCCTTTAACCGTTTCAAAAGAAATCTCAAAAATGTCCTCCACCCCTCCTAGATTTTAAATGTTTTCATGTTCTTTGTAAGTACTGTTTTATTTGTGTAGCCTATTTTCTTAAATTAATTTTTCACTTGAAAATTGATCTAAAAGCATTTAAATGTAATCAAAAAGTAAAACAACTTGTAATTACCTACTATACCTAAGTTTTGTCTAAAATGTTACCGATCGTGCTGTGCACATTGTTTTGGATCACGTCTAGAATTAAAACCATTTCCTGTACTTTTTTATAATGTTTACGACTGTGATCTGTTTATGTGCCTAATAAATAAATGAAATGAAAATGCAGCACGGCATGCTCGCGACTCGTCACTAAACAAAAATTCTCTTGTCGGTCAATCTCAACGTTTGTTTACATTGTAACTTGTCAAGGCACAGATAAATAAATTATCCGGCTTCGGAATCATGGAAATTGGCCATTTTCAATGAAAAAGATATATTTTTGAGTCATAAAACCCATTGAGCACAGGCACTTCCCTACAATGAGTCAACTAAATCGCTTCTTGTCCATCACTATTTGGCTCGCTCCTATTGTTTATGGTATCGTTGGAAAGGGACTTTTATAAGGTAATAAGTCGTAGAGCATTCCAATCAAAAAGAAACCTTAGATTCTTTGAAATAAGCCTTTCTTTAGAACAATGACAGCCTATATTTAGAACTTGACTCCAAATGACTCCAGAGTCATTGCGCGGTTCGGCAATAAGTGGCCATTTGATGACTATGGAGTCAGTCGCGTCTCTTGATTTTTTAATACCTTCGTTGGAGTCCGTATGCTATGCACGGATGCTACGCATAGCACAAAAAGCCCACACATACAGAGTAGCGGGCTACATAACATAATTTAAAAATTTCATTCAAATTGTCACAAATTGTTTTTATTATTTTTAGATAGACAATACATTTTTAATGTCAACGCAATTTATTATATGCCGTGCCACCATAATTTTATTCTTAATAAATGCACCAAAGGTTTCTGACCCCGTAATGTCACTTTGACAGTGACGTTTCTTTGTTTACATTTTGTCTCTCGAATTTCTGAATGGAGTATACATTCATTTGTTCTGTGCCTATATATGGATTGACGTTATATTAAATGTGATCTGGGCACTGTTATAAAGGCCCCAAAACCTGTATATAATTGTTGTACTGTGAAAACCTTGCACAGAGTCAAATAAGAAAGCTATTATTATACACTTATATGCTCTATACTGTCCAATGTCTAATCATTTTAGAATTCATTATTGTATCTGCCAGTTCAGGAAACCAGTTTATATGGAGATTTTATTCTTATATTGATAGGGTTTGTATTTTGCTAGTACAGAAATTAATCATCATAATTTTAAAACTATTTTCTTTATTTTTAGCCTACCAAACTTCAAACAGCGTTTTTCTTTCATCTGTCCAGAAATCGACAATGAATTTGCTCTACTTGATGCCCTGAAAATTGCCGACACTGCCCTCTACATCAGTTCAGCTCTCGATGAGCCCGTTGATGAATGGGGTGAGAAAGTCCTTGCTTTGTCCATGGCACAAGGCATGCCCACCCCTGTCGTAGCCGCCATGGACATAGAAGGAGTCCACCCAAAGAAACGGACAACCGAAAAACAGAACGTACAAAAACTAATCTCAAAATGGTTACCAGAAGAAAAGGTCATGCAACTAGATAAGAGTTCGGATGGATTAAACTTACTTCGTAGAATCGGTAACCAAAAACGCAATATTTTACATCATAGAGAAAAAAGACCGTATATGCTGGCTGAAGAGGTGGAATACGTCCCAAACTCTGAAGGTGACAATGGTACATTAAAAATAAGCGGTTATTTACGTGGCTTGCCATTAAACGTCAACGGTTTAGTCCATATAACGGGTTTGGGAGACTTCCAAATGTCCAGAATTGATGGGCTAGACGACCCTCACCCTTTAAACTTTGGGAAAGAGAATATGAAATCAGATTCAATGGATGCGGAGGTAACTAAAGTGTCGGTGCTACAAGTAGCTGATCCAGCGAAGCAGGAGAGTCTGGTGTCAGAGAATGTTCCCGATCCAATGGATGCAGAGCAGACCTGGCCTACGGAGGAGGAAATTGAACAAGCTAACATAGAGGTAGATATTGACTTTGTGAAATTACCTATATCCATTCCAAATAGCATTTAAGATTATTTTCATTAAAAGAAACATAGATTCGACACTTATTCTTAGAACAGCTTTAGTAACATCCAAGATATGTTGGATAGTATATCTTGCAGATAAATAATTTTTTTTTTTAATAAATTATATTAGCTAAACAGAATTGGCCAGAAAATTTGGTAAATAGGAATCAGAATATCTTTTTATCCTTTCATCGAATGAAGTTGTCTTATTTTAAAAATACTGTACCCTTATTACAGTTTTGGGGATTCATATCTGTTGTAATGGAACAGTAATTTTAGCTATTCTCTTCCGGCGTCAAATATGTGTGGTGGAAACTCACTTATTTAGAGTATTGACAGTTGTGCATTCAAAGGCATTGGGTGTGGTCTATCTATCATTTCAAGAAAAATCGTCCGCTACAGTTGTAGTGCTTTAGTCAATGATTTGAATATGTACAACTTACCACCTCCCAAACTATCAAAATCTTCAGTGTGTATTTTTGGCTTGCAGACAAAAAAGAAGAAAGTGAAAAAAGTACCCAAGGGATGGTCGGACTACCAGGCTGCGTGGATAGTGGAGTCTGATGCTGAGGGGGATGGTTCAGAGGGAGCCAGTGGAAGTGAGGTAATTATGAAAAAAAAATATTTTAAAAAATTTTCAACATTTCTGACACCGTCAGGTTAGTTTTATATTCAGTGCTTGCGATAGCTCATCAGCTTAGAGTGCATGCTCAATATGTACATACAACGTGTTAATGAATTAACGCAAAACCTCATACACCCCAACTGATTTATAATTAAATAATTACATTGAAAAAATCATTTATTAATTTAATCAATTTAATTAAAAGTTATTTGCATTTTAATGTTTCATATCCTTTACAATCCATTCCAATGTGTATGGCAAAGTATGAATGAAGCGCAAATCGCTCCCCACTCGCTCACTGCCCACCGGCCCGCTCGCACCCCGCGCCGGCGCCGCGCCGCCATCTTGCACGGTCTAAATTTCTAAGGGGCGGTTTACATGGGTCGATTCTCATCATGCCGGCCGGCGCCGGCGGCGGCTGTGCCACTAGGCACCAACTAAATCGCCTCAAAACCGCACAATTACGTCATTTTCACAGTTGAAAAATATCTATCTATCTATCTATAACGTCACGCCTCTTTCCCTGTGAAAAATATCGTATGCGACTATTTCATTTTGTTTAAAAATGATGAGCAGAACAGATTGGTATCGCAATAATGATCGTTTTAGATCGGTCGATTTTAGTCAACAGGGTCAACAGGTCGATTTTACTCATTGCCGCACGACAAAAGTTGAAACTAATCTTCCCGGGACTTGCGATTTGAATCACTCGTGGCCTCGAATTACTATCTAAGTACATGGTCAATTTTAATGGTAAGGATAGAAATCGCATAAAAAATCGACCCGCATTACACTGCGCCGGTAGTTGTTTTCCGGAGTGCGATTTTTGAATCTCATTCTTTGAACTCAGCAGTTGAAAATGTCTATATTACTATGGATACGTGGAACTTTCTACTGCTGATTTGACATTAAAAAAACCATACTCCGGGAGTGCGATTTTTGAAAGTCAAATCAGCAGTAGAAAGATGCGTATCTCCATACTAATTTGGACATTTTCAACTGCTGAACTCAGCGAATGAGATTCAAAAATCGCACTCCAGATCGCTTTCTCTGCCGAAATTTGTCACGACACGTTTTCTTCTACACACGATACAACAGATTGTTATCGTGTGTATGCAGTGCTTTAAATAAATAGGAATAAGGCTCAATTTACCTAGTAGTTTTTTTGATAGCGTAGTTTCGCTCTGCCGCCGGGATTCAAAATTCTTCGCTTCATTTACCACGTGATTCAAACGCTTCCATCACAATCACACAACTTGGTTTGGTTTAACAGTCCATTCCGATTAAATGTAGACTAATCTGTCCATAAAACATGTCTGGTTGCATCTGTTAGGTACCACTCACAAAACGTCACGTCACACGGAGCTCGTAGTCTTGAGGGTTTAGCTCGTGGCACCAAGATCCTCTCGTAGAACATTCCACACGTAGACATGGCTGCATTCGAATAACCGAGCAGCTTGACGTGTACTCGCGTCCGGGTTGTGCTTGAAGTAGGTACTCCAAGATGCTGTTTTCCAATTCCGGGTCGTTCCGATAATCTCCTCGATCTACAGCAGTGGGAGGCCTAAAAGTCCCGTTGGGTCGCAGCTAGCATTGTTCTTTTAGACACTGATACACTACACCAAACTGGTTACGTTATCTCCACACAAATAACCAAGATTCGCACCATTTCAGTAGGTATACCTACTGCACATTCGAGTAATGAAATGAAAGGTCATCGCGGAAGCGTGAGATAATTAAGCTACGTAATCTAATCGCTCGCACCGCACGCGCATGACTGGAGAAATGTTTTGTTTATTTGTTGTTTCTTCTGCGTTCCGCGACCCCCTCCCTCGCGGGGCGCGGCGCTCGCTTTCGCCGGTGTTTCATCTCGTTTCTTCCTATTTCATTTGAGCAGGATATTTGCGCTATTATTAAAAGCGCGCGGCCGTGCGCGTGCGTATGGCGTTTTGTTTTGTTAGTAGTGTGAATAATAGTGAGTATGCCGTGCGGTGCCGGTGGATTGACCATAGAATTAAGTAAATTATTATTGGTACAATCAAATTATTTAATATTTTGGAAAAAAATTACCTATGTTGAAACCTTGATTAATCGACTCTACTCTCGATTCCAAACAACCTATTTTCTAGTTTTGCGTTAATTCATTAACACGTTGTATATGCATCATGCATAATGCATGCTCATAGGTTTGAATGAATGTATAATGTAATGCGTTTGTCAATAAACTTATTTTTTTAATTACTGAAGTCACACAAATGATTCACAACATTGAGAGGGTGAACTGGTTTGAAATAGTTCAATATCAAGAGCAAGAGTTTAATTAATAAAATGCTGCTTTACAGGATGATGATGAAGAAGACGAGAATTTCATGTCATGTGAAGAGGATAACTCGGATCAGGAGGACAAGGAGCAAGAGAATGATTTTGAGTCCGTCACAGAATCAGAAGTGGGCCCAACTGATGACAAGTAAGCTTTTCTGCATAGTTATTACTAGCGTTAGACTAGTTTTGACCTCAAGGCTTTGGCTGCTCGAAAGTTTCAATATTTTTTTTTAGATAATAATGAAGCACCCTATCTTTTAGATACGACGCAACAATAGACGCCCATGAGGAGCACGAGATGCTGCAGAAGCTAGCGGCGGCCCGCGAAGATCAACAGTTCCCAGACGAGGTGGACACACCCCAAGACCTGCCAGCCAGGGAGCGGTTCATGCGCTACAGGGGACTCGAGTCCTTCAGGTCTGTCTCTACGTCTAGCGCCATCTAGCGGCGGGCCGCGAGCACCAACAGTTCCCCAACGAGGTGGGCACACCGCAGGACCTGCCGGCCAGGGAGAGGTTCATGCGCTACAGGGGACGCGAGTCCTTCAGGTCTGTCTCTACGTCTAGCGCCATCTAGCGGCGGCCCGCGAGCACCAACAGTTCCCCGACGAGGTGGGCACACCGCAGGAACTGCCGGCCAGCAAAACAAGAAACTAGTTTTTATCAATGTTTCTTCTCGCTATATCGTAAAAACGGTAATACTGTTTACAAGCGTCATACTTGGTATGATTATAATGCAAACTCTACCGGTCAAGTGTGTGTCGGGCTTGCGCTAAAGATCCCAGAGAAAACACATTTTTTTGGTAATATTGTATGGTAGTACGGAACCCTCCGTGCGCGAGTCCGACTCGCACTCGGCCGGTTTTAAGTGAAAATTTATTGGCACAGGACGTCGGCCTGGGACCCCAAGGAGAATCTCCCCCCAGACTACGCGCGTATCTTCCAGTTCGAGAACTACGACCGCACCAGGAGGCGCGTCTTCAAGGATCTAGAGGAGAGCCTCGTCAATACGGTAGGTTTATAGTTAAAACTATTTTTTTAATAAGTCCTCAATTGACGAAAATATCGATGAACATACATAAAAAAAGAATACAGACGAACTAAGAACCTCCTCCTTTTTTAAAATCAGTTTAAAAGTACTCAAAAGTTATAAGGATGATATTTATTAAAAAGTTTTGGCAGACGAACAAAGAAAGTTTCATATTATGAAATCGTGTTCGTCTGCTAAAACCATGGAGTAAACTATATTTACAGAATCAATATAATGTGCGATACAGTACTTTTAACTACAATTTTTTTTTCAAACTCATGTTACGACGCGTCAAAGGACATCTGGCACATAATACCAAAAAAATGTATAACCGTTCTTCTATTTTTCTTATGGACTATGGAACACTAGAAACTAACTGCAGGCATTCGTTTATTTTATAATGATTTATTAGTTTTTATCATTTTTATATAAAAAAACATTGTGCTTGCAACACATCCTACCAACTCCTACTAAACAACATTGACAGCCATTTTGGGGTTGCTGCTTTTTTTTATAATTTATTAATAATAAATGAGTAAATAACTCGTTAAATAAAAATAAATGATACTATCTGAGTCGTTTTTATAAAACACTATAATTTATTACACATTTGACTTCAGTCGAAACTTCTATACATTTTAAGGTATTTTTTCAAGGGAGAGCGGCGCTTATCTACACTAATATTATAAAGAGGAAAGATTTGTACCTATTTTTGTATGTTTGTAATGAATAGGCTCAAAAAGTACTGGGCCGATTTAAAAAATTCTTTCACCATTAGAAAGCTGCATTCACCCTGAGTAACATAGGCTATATTTATTGCTAGAAAAGATTAGACGTCCACCCGTGCGAAGCCGGGACGGGCCGCTAGTCCTTTATATTTGTGGCGACAGGCCTGTAGTAACCCTGGTGGTTTGAATGGCACTCCTAGTGAAATGTACATAATATTCTGAATATGATATAATATATTGAAGTACTACAGAGAAGTCATGAGCACGAACTTTTGTTAATACGAGCTTTTACCCGCGACTTCGTCCGCATAAATTATATACCAGATTTTAAGTCAGATCATAAGCTATCAAACAAAAAAGTTTCATCAAAATCGGTTCAGTAGTTTTTGCGTGATGCTCGAACAAACAAACAAATAAACAAACAAACAAACAGACAGACAAAAAGTCCAAAAATTTGTGATTTGGAATCAGGGAAGCCTAAAAACCATATCGTAATTTTTTTTTTCAAAATATCTTCAATGTACACACGGCGACACATCAAGCTATACAAAACCGAAATAAGCTGGCCGCGCGTAGGTGGAGTAACGTATAACGTCGCACGGCCAACTTATGTTGGTTTTGTATAGCTTGATGTGTCGCCGTGTGTACAGACACACTTCGTTACAGTTTTATAATAGTTTAGATGTACATTTTCTTTCCACAGTACGGCTTCTACGTAACCATCCACATCAAGGACGTCCGTCAAGACCTCTGGAAGGCGTTCCACACGGCCAACCCCGACGCCCCTCTCTCGGTGTTCGGCCTACTGCCGCACGAGCACAAGATGTCTCTCATGAACGTGGTGCTGAAGCGCACCGGCGCCTGCGACGAGCCCATCCAGAGCAAGGAGAGGCTCGTGCTGCAAGTTGGGTACAGGCGGTTCATCGTCAACCCTGTGTTCAGCCAGCACACTAACGGCAGTAAACATAAGGTTCATTTTGTTTTGTTTTCTATCAAGAGCAAGGAGAGGCTCGTGTTGCAAGTTGGGTACAGACGGTTCATCGTCAACCTTGTGTTCAGTCAGCACACTAACGGCAGTAAACATAAGGTTCATTTTGTTTTGTTTTCTATCAAGAGCAAGGAGAGGCTCGTGTTGCAAGTTGGGTACAGACGGTTCATCGTCAACCTTGTGTTCAGTCAGCACACTAACGGCAGTAAACATAAGGTTCATTTTGTTTTGTTTTCTATCAAGAGCAAGGAGAGGCTCGTGTTGCAAGTTGGGTACAGGCGGTTCATCGCCAATCCTGTGTTCAGTCAGCACACTAACGGCAGTAAACATAAGGTTCGTTTTGTTTTGTATCTAGAGCCCATCAAGAGCAAGGAGAGGCTCGTGCTGCAAGTTGGGTACAGGCGGTTCATCGCCAATCCTGTGTTCAGTCAGCACACTAACGGCAGTAAACATAAGGTTCGTTTTGTTTTGTATCTAGAGCCCATCAAGAGCAAGGAGAGGGTCGTGCTGCAAGTTGGGTACAGGCGGTTCATAGCCAATCCTGTGTTCAGTCAGCACACTAACGGCAGTAAACATAAGGTTCGTTTTGTTTTGTATCTAGAGCCCATCAAGAGCAAGGAGAGGCTCGTGCTGCAAGTTGGGTACAGGCGGTTCATCGCCAATCCTGTGTTCAGTCAGCACACTAACGGCAGTAAACATAAGGTTCGTTTTGTTTTGTATCTAGAGCCCATCAAGAGCAAGGAGAGGCTCGTGCTGCAAGTTGGGTACAGGCGGTTCATCGTCAACCCTGTGTTCAGCCAGCACACTAACGGCTGTAAACATAAGGTTGGTATTGTTTTGTAACTAGAGCCCATAGAGACTTGTACTGCAAGTTGGGTACAGATGGTACATTCTCAATGTTGCATAATTAAAAGGGTGCTTCAGACAATCAAACTGAACAACTTTCACTATAGGACCAACACGACAAAATTAAAACCGAATTCAAAAACAAAAAGTTAAAAGAAAAAAAATATTGCAGCATATACGACGCACGCGCGCACACACGCAGAATGTAACGCGCGCGCGCGCGTGTTACGTTCGCAGTAATTTAGACACATTTGCCGACGGCGGGCAATGACGTTTTATAAATAGACACGTCATACGCCAACATCATTGCACTTTTAAACAGCGTAAATATTACTATAGCTACATAGCTATATACAAACTATACAATGTTGTGACACAATGCGCGAAGAAAGAGAAAACAATTAAAGCCACTATGCGGCGTTCTTGTCGTTAGAAAGAGATAACTATAGGTATTTAGTTACGCATTATTAACCGCTGTATGCTCATTGACGGAACGCGTGTGACGTAGCAAATAGGGGAATGCGGGGCAAGTGGACACCCTGTTTTAATAGTATTGAAATAAAACAAAATGCAATGTAAACATAGAAACTTTTATTTTTAATATAATTATTATGTAAGTAATGTGAACAATAAACATTTATAGACTTAGTAACGTAGTGATACGGCTGCTCCAAAATAAAGCAATGAACATGCTATTTAAAAATGTTCTTGTATACAAGATGATGTAGGTAGAGGGCTAGAGGCACCTACATTGACGAGGATACTTCGAAAAAAAAGCTTAGCGACATCTTTTAAATATTTTCAGTACTTTCACTGACGGTGGTTGATCTCTATAGTTGGCAACGTTACTTACAGAGGGCGCTTTACATTTTTTAAACAAACAAGATTTTACCAATTTGTGACCGTGACCGTGACGTCACGGTCCTGACGCGAGTTTAAAATTTGTTACCCATTCCAAAAAGTGCACAACGCCGCTAAAGAAGTTTTCACTTCAAAATTTTAGAAATACATTAATATACCTATCCACATATCAACTAAAATTATTAATATACTATCGTGCACAGTAAGTAATTGCTACAAAATAAATTCTTGAAAGCAGGTCGGTGTAAAATTAGTAAGTCGCTGATGAGTTTAATTTTGGAGCAGCCTAATAAAAATTACGGATTTTCGACTATTTTGCTATGAAGCCTGGTATACTTATTTGTTTGCATATAAATCGCGATGTTGCCACTGTTCATGAAAGACAAATGGTAAGTAACTGGAAAAAAATATCACAAACAAAAATATTCTTTAGAAAAAAATGAATTGAAGTTCTATACTTTCAGAAACATTAAGGTTTGAAAATGTAGAAATAAGATAATTTTATATAGGGTGTTAGTGTACAGTTGCATTACTTTAATGGGTGATAGAACTCATGATACTGAACAACATTATTATTATTTACCTTAATTTACAGGAACTGCTTCTTTTTTCAGTCTTCTAACACCTTTTTTCGTAATGTAAATATCACATATCACTTTCCAGAAAATGTTCCGAGCAGACCGTAGAATACTTAGTCGGCATCCAATCATCCTTACGCCTCTGAATCCTAATTCGGTGTGTCAAGATTTCTTTTTAATTTATTTTATATTTCCAAAATTTAATTTATATTGATAAACTCTATTAAAAAAAACGAATGATGTCTACTATCCGAAAACAATATACACAAAAAGAAAAAAAACTTGACAAACCGAATTCTATGTAGCCACTTTTCATTCAGCAGTCCGTCTTTAGGTAATTTAAAATTAAAAGAAATACTTTAACTACCACTCAGAACACGTTACTAAAAAAATAATTAAGTAGATATTTTTATTTCAAGATAAATAAAAATTGTTGGCTTAATAAGACTGACGGACTATTATTGCCCCAACCTCCCCTAGCACCCCTAGCCCCGCACGGCCGCCATTACGCTGCGACATCTCTTTCACTCTCAGACGTAAGACAGAGTACGTCTCGCTCTTTGCACTCGTAGTTACAGTTACCGAATAAAATTAAACAAATTACAGTTTTCGGTTATAACATAAAAAATTAGAGTACTTACGCATGAAATCAAACGTTTTTCCTCTCCTTCACAGTTGCAGTATAATCCGTACATCGTCTAAATACGCAGGAAGGCATTATTACCACAACATATTCAAGATTTACGCGTGATATAGTGACGTTTATCCTCTACACTAGACGCTGCGCGACTAAGTGCCTGCATGGCAATTACCTTGCTTTAATATTGCCATTTTGGAGCGCGGGCAACGCATCTACCTATAAAAACATCTTAGACGGCGGGCCCATACCAAAATGACATTTAGTATGGGAAGCTGTCCGTCATCATCGCAGAGTCGACGGCGGCGGTCGACTTCCCATACTAAATTACATTTTTGTATGGGCCGGCTGCCGGTCGCCGTCGGTAAATGTATCTCAACCCTTATACGGTTTCCACTATCAGGTGTACGAGTTTTATAATAAAACCTACACCCGTGCGGGTCGCTATTTCGTTATAAAGGGAAGTAGCTCTGAATCGATTATCTTTTATTTAATGTACACATGCAAATATAGATAACTATGTGTATGTGTGTGTGTTTATTTACAACGTGTTGTTTTGGTTGCAGTACGAGAGGTTCTTCCAGCCGGCGTCGACGTGCGTGGCGACGTTCTATGCGCCCATACAGTTTAGTCCTTCTACAGTACTCTGTTTCAAAGTGAGTTATTTACAATCTGTATCTCAATTTATATCTCGCATTAAAACAGAATATGATAATAGAGGTTGAGAAATGCAAAGTAGCTCTTTTGTCTTCCGGCTCACGCTGCTACAACTACTCATGCCCTCTCCCTCGCACCACGCCGTGCGCTTTAATTTACTTTATTTAATAGGTACACCAACAGCTTAAAGTATTTCGCATTACAAACAAAATTTCCATATAAATCTAGTCGCTAATACATAGGCCAATTAAAGGTATACACAACATTCAAAAATCACATGGTATTACAATCATGATTAAATCTAGAAGCAGTAGAAATTACAACATAATAATTTAGAAGAGGACGATATTTATGGATATTAAGCAAGCAATATCACCTCCATAGCCCAAGACCTTATTTTTCCATCGCGGCCATAGCGCCGTACTCCAATAGTCTTTACACAAATGGCGGCGACCATCCCCGTGTGTATCATGTTGTACGCTCGGAGATGGTATCCGCCATTTGTGTATCCCTTACATTTAGATTAACTTGTCTTTTGAACGGGCCTCTACATGTTGGCTTCGGCCCCATGCACGCCTTCCAAAGGTCCGGGACTTAATTACCCGTGATTACGGAACGTAAGACATACAATAATAATAATGTAGAGTCTTGGAACTGGAGTTAGTATTTTTGCGCTTTAGGCTCAATTTACACCGCCGCGGAATGGAACGGAAGCGACTTTGTGGCACGCGTGCCACAAGCCTACTTTGCACTTCTAACTCCTCTTATAATATTCTGTGCGCATTACCATAGACCTGGCTCACTCCGCCCTGGAGGTATAAAAACGTACCTACGTTGTATGGAACTGAAACTGTGCGTAGTACTTGTATTTATTTTGTGCCATTACTATATTGCAGGAGAAAAAGAACACAAAGTTACAGCTAGTAGCTTCAGGAGTTCTATTGTCCTGCAATCCCGACAGATTGATCGTCAAACGAATTGTACTCTCAGGACATCCTTATAAGGTATAGTTTTCTTTAATTTATTATTTTGCGTTTATAATTAAAATTATTCACAGGATGCCCCTTTAATAAACAAGTGGTTCGAAGAAAAACCTTTTGAAGGTCATGGTTATTCCAGGGCAATTATTTTCATTGGGAATTGTTTCTCCGTTTTATTGCACTGTAGTTCGATTCATGCGATTTTCATTCTTACTACATAGGCATAAGAGTCCAGTCAGCTGATCCAATATAACTAGAAAAATCCAGATTGTTCTAATCGACTCGTTTATCAATAATAATTGTTTCCTCTAAGATTGTTAGGTATATTTTTGTGTGCAGGTAAACAAGAGGTCGGCTGTGATCAGGTTCATGTTCTTCAATAGAGAGGACGTGGTTTACTTCAAGCCGTGCAAGCTCAGGACCAAGTACGGGCACACGGGACATATCAAGGAACCTTTAGGTATGACTAATTTAACAATCTAAACTATTATAAAACTGTAACAGAAGTGTGTCTGTACATTGAAGATATTTTCAAAAAAAAGATTACAATATGGTTTTTAGATGTCCCTGATTCCAAATCACAAATTTTTGGATTTTTTGTCGGTCTGTTTGTTTGTCTGTTTATTTGTTTGTTTGTTTGGGTGTTTGTTTGTTCGAGTATCACGCAAAAACTACTGAACCGATTTTGATGAACTTTTTTTGTTGGATAGCTTATGATCTGACTTAAAATCTGGTATATAATTTATGCGGACGAAGTCGCGGGTAAAAGCTCGTACTTTATATTAGTAATAACTGCTGGCATCTAAACTATTATAAAACTGTAACAGAAGTGTGTCTGTACATTGAAGATATTAACAAAAAAAAAGTTACGATATGATTTTTAGATGTCCCTGATTCCACATCAGCAATTTTTGGATTTTTTGTCTGTCTGTTTGTTTGTTTGTATGTTTGTTTGTGTGTTTGTTTGTTTGTTTAAACGAGCATCACGCAAAAACTACTGAATCGATTTTGGTGAAACTTTTTTTATTTGATAGCTTATGATCCGACTTAAAATCTGGTATGTAATTTGTGCGGACGAAGTCGCGGGTTAACACTATAGGAGATACAATGGAGGTTTCAAAAATAAAAACGAAAAAACCTATTGAAAAAATTTCCAAACAACGTGCGCGTAATGTCGATTTCACATTGTAGTAAGGCTCACCTTTAGCATATGGCAAGTCAGTCAGTGGTGGTGGGTGTTTCAGGATGAAATTACGTGTCAATTCTTTTTCTGCTGGAAAAGGTCGAGATGTGCCTCTGTATTTGTTACTTACTTTACACATGCCAAAATGAGCGCGCATAACGATTGTCTCGTTTGGTTCGCTTTTTTGTGCGTGGCATGCTAGCTAGCCCTCTAATGTCCAAAAGCCCCATCATCATCATCATCCTCTTATCTTCCCCTCTACCATCATCGTGAGGGTAGTGGGCGTTAGTCCACTACACAATATACACTTCTGAATTTCTTCTTCAAACTATGAATATATTCAATGTTTCTGCAGGTACCCACGGTCACATGAAGTGTGTATTCGACGGACAGCTCAAATCGCAGGACACAGTGCTTCTCAACCTTTACAAACGTATGTTCCCAAAGTGGACCTACGAGAACTGCATTGTCACCGATAGAGATAATAAGAACGAAGTTATGATGGAGTAGATTGTTTGTAAAAATAGTTTTAAGTGCTTTAATAAATTGTCTAAGCAGAGAGTTTCTTCTTATTTAGTCTTCTTAAAAAAAAGAAATCAGCATCTCTCAAACTTCTTTCGTTTCTGCATGAGTCATATCGTATGACATTTACTCTTGGATGAACATTTAGTCCAAAAAAAAGCGTTTGAAATATATTTCCACATCTTTATTGACACATGAAGCGCAAATGCCTACGCACAGTGAACTTAAACAATCTCATCGCTCTAGCCTAACATTAAACAATAATCTCAAAGGCAGTGAGACACTTAAGTGCTCAGTTTTAACTGTACGTGTTATACATCCACTAAACCTACTTCGTGATTATATTCTCTTTGCCTACCTCGACAGAATACCTCGGCAGTTGAAAATGTCAAAATTACTATGGAGATATGCATGTTTCTACTGCTGATTTGACTTTCAAAAATCGCACTCCTGAAGTATTATTTTTGAGAGTGAAATCAGCAGTAGAAAGATGCATATCTCCACAGTAATTTTGACATTTTCAACTGCTGAACTCGGCGAATGAGTTTCAAAAATCGCACTCCTGATTTGGATCGTAATAAGGACTGGCGACGTGGTCTCTCTTTGAGCTCATAGAAGGCGTCAGACTTCAGACACAATAGATAATATAATATTTCTACATAAAGAACGGCCTCTCCCTGTTCCTCTCCGACGATACCACACCACGCCACGCACTATCGGGGGACACTTCAGGAGAGCAGAGTATATGTATAACACGTACAATTAAACGACATTGTTACAAAACAGATAATGTGATAAACTTTTATTAGTTGTATTGTACGGTTTCTCTAGTAATTTCAATCACAAAATAGTAACTTTTAGGTCACTGTCTCGATCACAGGACGGTATTACCTAAAAGCTTATCACAAAATCAGCATCAAACTACAAAACACAAACAAAATAATAGATCGATAATAATAACGATGAATGCAAATTAATTGTACTATTCGGTGTAGACCAGTGGAGGTAAAATTTCGACATATTTAATAGTTAAATTAAGATTATTTATTCGAAACGTTTCAAGCAGCCGGCTGCTTAGTTCAAGGAGGTTTAGCTATGGAGCACGCGGTTCATACTATGAAAACAATATATGAAAATTATGATAATTAATAATACTTATTCGTGTTATCGGAATAACGGGACCTGAGAAAATGGTTTATTCAGAATCGATTTCACACGTCTTTACGTCAAGATCTATGATGTTGAAGCGAGTAGGCGTTCACAACTGGATGCCAAACGTGATGAACTGAAAGTCCGACCACCAGCGGCTATTCAGTATCACTATGAAAACGACGTGCTCACGTGCCCGCTATGTGCGAGGATCTTCTCCAAGAAGATTGGCTATTTAAGCCACATGAGTGCTCATCAACGCCAACAACGGAGTTGAAGCAGTCGCCGTGGCCGAAATCGGTCAGGAGCAATCATCATCACGTCAAGTTTAGTCACAGTATAAGAAAGAGTATCTATGTTTAGCGATAGCAGAGTAGGCGTGGGGCGAAGGACGAGTGTGAGCGAGCGGGGGAAATAAATACAAATATCTCAAAGGACATTTTTTTTTTTTTATATGTTTAATATACTACAAAAATAATTAGTTGGGGTGTATGAGGGTTTCGGTTATGCCTACTACCTTAACACATTGCATTGCATATAATTTTGTTTTTTAATTTAGCGGTTGAGACTTTCACAAGTATATTTTGGAGCAATAGCAACGTCGACACTTCACTCGGTTGTAAAGGAATATAGACTCTATGTAAAGGAAATAATCATTTGAATGACTCGAGTGAAGTTCGTGTGATTGAGTGACGTCACATTTGCAGGCGAGGTCATGCACATTGTTATTTTAAACTGATAGTACCTGTTTTTGGTTTGAGTTCTCTTCAGTACATTTAATTTAATGCATTTATGACTTTGTGGTACGGATTCTTTTTAGTATGAACTGCGCAATCCATGAAAATAATATTACTCCTCGCTTTGTACTAAAGAAGACCTCGGTCGACATCAGTTCGAATAAAGACCTTATAGTGCTGATAGGAAAAGCGTTTATTGAACTTACTTCCAGTGACATAAGGTCAGGTTTTGCAACGTGATGTCTCGCAAGGTCATATAAAAGTCCAATAATGTCTGAAATTTGACAAGCAATAGTCACCTACGCAGTACTTATGTTATTATTTTTGTAATTTACGCGATCTTCAAACATTTTAGAGCAAATATTTAGGATTCGAGTTCTGAAAGGAAAGTACAATTGATAGATGAACCTACAACCTACTGGAACTACAAAATTGAAAAACAGTCTAGCAAGACATGTTCTGTCCAGCAGATTAAAAAAAAAAGATTTTTCCAAAAAAATACAAGTGAAAGTATACAGGGTGTAAAATTAAATGCGTTACATATTGAACAGGGTACTTCAGACCTTCAAACTGAACAACGTTCACTATGGAGCCAACAAAATCGCGAAAAAAATCTGCTGTTCCATAGAAAATCTACTCGACGAAAAAGTATGAAACAGCTGTTTTTTTTTAATGTAGGTGTTCAGTTTGATGGTCTAAAGCACCCCATAAAATATGTAACGCATTTAAGTTTACACCCTGTATATCTAACGAAACGTGATTAGCTGTCATCATACTACCTATATACTAGACTAGAGGTGTCATTGTCCCATTTGAGCGTAATTCACCACACCTCACTCATGGCTAGATTATCTTTGACCCGCCCGTGCTCGTCCTACCCGCATGTGGCGCATGACGTCGCGTAACGTCTACGTAGAAAACAATAGCTAAATGGCTGTCATCAGCCTATATCCCCGCTGCAGGGATTCCCACATAGGATTCGCATACTGTTAGAAAAAGGCATAGGGGAAGGAAGTATAGAGTGAACATCGCGCTTTATGACTTTGTCACATTCAACTGCGGCGTTATAGTACTCTGGCATTTAGTCGCTCACTCACTGCGGTCACGTGCATCAGCTACATTGAAAAAAAAAATCTGCATAAAAAATGTCGTGTCGTGTACTGAGATCATCATCATCATCATCATGGGCCTTGTTTCATCTAAATAGATGTTTCAAACAGCGTCTGTTTGCTTAAGACACCGACGTTCCTGGCTATATAAGCCGATTCGGGAGCGGCAAAGCCTGCCGCATTTACGGCATTTGTGCTGTGTGTCGGTTGGTGCAGGAGCTTGTTCATTCCTGTGCCTTTTTGCTAAAGGAACAATCAATGCCGAGGCGGACCAGTACCTTATAGGCCGGGGGCTGCCCAGCTTGAAGCGGGCGATAACTGGTCAGTAGGTCTATGATGGACCCTCCCACTGTCGAAAGCGACCCCTGGCGCTTGCACTTACGCCTATTCGTGCGAGCTTATAACCGGTGACTGTCACTCCCCGTGTTGTTTCCCACGCAGCAAAGCTGGCGTGGGCGAAGTGTCCTCTCCGCAGACGCTGCATCGCCTAGGACACAGTTAAGGAAAGCACAGGGTTGCCCAAGGCCTGTGCCACCCTCTCGGCCTAGCTGGCGGATTCCGCAGGAACGACGAGTCGATACGTGCGGAGCCAGGTTGGCTGCAGGGGCCTGCCGCGTGTTCGAGTTGAACTCTACTTGCGCCTAACGGAGACCCCAAACCGGGTTTAATTTTGGAGTTTTCCTTCTCCTAGACGGGTTGCAGACCAATGCTAAGGACGCCCATCCCCCCACTGAGATAACTGCACAAACAATTCAAGAAATGTAAGCAAATGTAAAGGAATAACTTTTCGTAGGTAAGCAAGATGAATTAATTAATAATAACAAAAAATTAAAACCGCCTTCAAAAAAACTAAAAAGTTAAAAAATAATATTGCAGCCTATGACTTTTTCGTTCGCATCATAAGAACATTAATTTGTTTTATTGAAGTCGCTGTCAAGCCGATACGATTCGCGACATGGCTTGCATTTTTTGGCTTGGCTTGACACCGACTTCTATAAAACAAATTAATGTTCTTATGATGCGAACGAAAAAGTCATAGGCTGCAATATTATTTTTTAACTTTTTAGTTTTTTTGAAGGCGGTTTTAATTTTTTGTTAAAATTTTGTTTATTTCACAATTTTCAGTGGTGAATTCATTAGTTCGATTTAATAGGAGTGCTTTAAATTAAAAAACGCACTAGTCGGTAGTACGATTTTCGAAGGTTCCCCTCGGTTTCTCTGGGATGCCATCATCAGATCCTGGTTTCCTTATCATGGTACCACCCTCGGGACATCTCCTTTCCAACAAAAAAAGAATCATCAAAATCGGTTCATAAACGACGAAGTTATCCGCGAACACACATAAAAAAAAAATATATATATATACGGTCGAACTGAGAAACCTCCTCCTTTTTTGAAGTCGGTTAAAAAGAATTTTTAATATTATTTTACACAATGTTTTTTCCCGCTCTCGAAAATATATTAAGCAAATGCAAATAAGGCCGTATAGGTTTTATACGCGAAAAAGAGAAGACAATACATATTGCCAGTCATATAAATGATAGTGAAGGACAAACCTATAGGCGAAAAAGAGAAGACAGTATGCACGAAGCTATGTATATGTTTTGTCTCTCTCGCGCGAATAGTTTTTATTATCTTCTTATCTCTCTCTCTCTCTGCAATCCTCTTGCACACGCCCCCCCGCTTGCCTCACCGGCTGCCGCACATAGCGCATGAATTTTGTTTGTCGCACTATCTCTATACTTCCTTCCTCTATGGAAAAAGGGCGCTCTACAGGATGGAGAAAACCTGTCTTGTTATCAGAGTATTTTAAAACCCCTTTTACCGATCCTTGACTGACCAGTAAGGGTTGAACCTCATCTCCCAGCACCGCATCGCATTTTCCGTCGCTCCATCCTTTTCTGTCACTCAGGGTCGTCATTGGCTAGGGCGAGAAAAATAGCGGAATGCGATCGCACGCGGCAGTGCTGCGACCTTTCTCGCTCTAGTGACGTTTCTGAGCGACAGAAAAGGATAGAGCGTGAATAAATGCGATGCGGTGCCAGATGAGGCTCATAAAACGATCCTCGAGATTGTGATACGACACAATAAACAAATTGACATTGGTAGAATTGCATTGCAGTGCATAAGCAGTCTGCCATTAAAAAAATATCTCCCAGGTGATCTATCACTATGCGCACACACAGAGATTAAGTTGTACAACTTTATCTCTTATGCGCACACACAGATAAAGTTGTACAACTTTATCTCTGTGTGTGCGCATAGTGATAGAGTTTATCACTTGGGAGATATTTTTTTCGATGCGTTCGTTGCTCCAACTGTCTTTCTCATAGATTTAGCATATACTACGATAGATCGGTTACGGATTATCCAAGGCGAGACCAAAAACACATCAAGTATATTTCTATGGTTGTACTTTTGTATGTGCTAGGTCCTTACAGGCTCATACAGGAGTTCGTGAATTGGTCTCGTCTATCTATCTCGCTCTAACATACGTTAATGGTATGCCCTTTCTCTTTTGATTTCCGGTCCGTAGTATATGCTACATCTATGGTCTTTTTTGACATATATAACATATCAAAGTTTGGAATATTGTAATTACAGTTTAATTACGTATTGGGTGCCTTATTGATTCAAATGTTCTGTATTTATAAAAGATAATTTGGCATAACTAATCACGTCTCCTTAGTAACACGGTGTGAAAACAAAAATACGCTTTTACGCAATGATTAAAAATTAAAATTATTATAGTTTAATTATTTAACACAAAGAATTACGTTTAAAGACTAATCAATAAAAAGCCTTTCGTCAAATTTTAGACAAAGAAGCTAACCTAATAGGTACGTCAGCGATTCAATACACATATTTATTATAATAAAACGCATATACAATTATTATTTAACATTCAAGTGCCATCTGCTAATTATTTTTTTCAATTCAGACATTGCTTCGAGAACAAATTTTATGAAACAGATCTTTTTTTATAATCTGGTAATATTAATATTTTTTTTTTATGAAAGGCATATTTTCACAGATACAAATGGCATGGAAAAAATTTAAAAAACTTACGTTTAATTTTGCATTTGTTCACACTGGCGACTTATAAAAAAACGTCGAGTTCCATTTTTAAATTTTGAATCCATGCCCGTTGATTGGATAGCTTGGGTAGTTTTTAGTTTTAAAAGGTAGTTTACGAGCGGCAGTTTAAGCTTTAGGTCTTTTGGTGCGTCGCTTCTTGTCGGTGTCGCAGGTGGGTTGCTTCGTGTTGGCCGTGTTGGTCGCCACGCCGGATTTGCTGTAGAGGTTGTTGAGGAACTCCTCGAGGTTCGGATCGTGTCTGTAATCAATTGTAACATTTCAATCAACTGTTTTATCGAAGCGGATTTGCATTATTTTCCTTATGTACATACATAAACTGCGACCGTAATCCCTTTCGGGGTGGTCAGAAACATCGCTACAACTACCAATTTCCTGTGAACGTAGTTGTAGCAATGCCCACATTTAGCAATTTAAGTTTTTTTTATCAAACATGCTTGGAAATGTGAGCATTATTTTGACAACCTTCTTCGAGATAAATCGAAATTGCAGTACTGGCCAAATACATGCGCGCAGCGGCCGGCAATGTTGTATGAAAATCCATATCTGTCGTGTTTAGCGGCCAAGTAATAGTACATTACTGCAGCGGCCAGCAACAGAGGCATTGATGGACGAACGTGTAAATGTGGGCCGAGGCGAAGCCGAGGCACACATACGTAAGTCCATCAATACCTAGTTGTGGCCAAGGCTTGTATAGTACTTTTCTCAAATAATGCGCGGAAATGAAAACAGTAAATTTTCTCAAATAATTCGCGGAAATTAAAACTCTTTTCAAAATCAATGACGAACAACGAACAACAATTTGTTTTTTTTTTCAATAAACAGCTTTTTATTTGCAAGTTAGTTCGAAACTTAAATAAAACCTTTTTTGAGTTACCCCCTTGGTCGCCATGTTTAGGAGAAAAAGATCGTTCCATTTTTAAATTTCACGACAGATATGAGTTTACTATGTAATTTATTTGGCCGCAAAACACGACAGATATGGATTTTCATACAAGCATTGCCGGCCGCTGCGCGCATGTATTTGGCCAGTACAGCAATTTCGATTTATCTCGAAGAAGGTTGTCAAAATAATGCTCACATTTCCAAGCATGTTTGAGAAAATTACATAGTAAACTCATATCTGTCGTGTAAATAAATTTCGAACTGGCTTGCAAATAGAAAGCTGTTTATTGAAAAAAGAACCAAATTGTGGTTCGTTGTTCGTCATTGATTTTGAAAAGAGTTTTAATTTCCGCGAATTATTTGAGAAAATTTACTGTTTTAATTTCCGCGCATTGTTTGAGAAAAGTACTATACAAGCCTTGGCCACAACTAGGCATTGATGGACTTACGTATGTGTGCCTCGGCTTCGCCTCGGCCCACATTTACACGTTCGTCCATCAATGCCTCTGTTGCTGGCCGCTGCAGTAATGTACTATTATGTAAACGATATACAGGGTGGAAAGTTAAGATGGGACAAAAAGGGCAGCTACCAGAACTACCAAGAGCATTACAGCTACAAGAAAACATGCTTAGGAGACTAACCCAAACTTTTTGAGCATTTTACTTCTGCATTCACAGATTTTGAAAAAAATTTAGTCTCGTCGAGAAAAATTTAAACTTTCACAGCAGGAGCAAGGCTCGGGCCATCGTCGGAGTATGAAGAGACTATGGAGCATATTCTTTGTGACTGTGATGTCTTGGCGGTAAAAAGCATATGCCTCCTCGGAGATGGATAACCAAAACCGGGAGATCTTAGGTTTCTTCCCCTCAATGGTAATGTCCCTTTATTGACCATGTATTTGAAGGGTGAAGAAAGCAAAAAGTATTGGGGCTAACACAAAAGATCCCACTGGGTCGAAGTGTTGCTGGCTTGCCAGCGCCCACAACAAGATAACATAAGCGACACATCTACAGTTTTGTTTATTTCAGCCGAACCCTGTTTTAGAATACATAATAGTACTACATACAGAATGGCCAATCACTAACTTCAGATAGCTCACCTCACTTCGGGTAGATTTTAAGAGAAGCCAAACAAGGGCATACAGAAATCGCGCGTGTACGGTCCAATTACCGAACATTTGCTTGCGCACGCGGTGACCTAGTTTGGCCGCGTGGAATAGCGTTTTTATAATTAAGCATGTATCGAGAAATAATTGTGTGAGAACATATTAAACTGTTAAGCAAGACACATTAGAGAAAGATTCGCCAACTTTGTTTCTTTACCTATCTGCAAGTAAAACTTTATATCTTCAACAACTTCTTCTTTCTCTCATCTCTCCGCAACATAACTATTGTACTTTACAAACAAGCAAACTTCACTACAAGCAGGTGTACGCAGCTAACTGGCCCGTCCGAGCGGAACGGGGCCTATTCCATCTTGTTTCTGCAAACTACTTAGTAATAGCGAATCCAAGTATCGTGTGATCGTTCTATGGTAGTGGCACTCACCCGGTGGAGCTCCGCTGCGTCACGTCGGCGGCGGCCTTGTTGCCGAGAACGATGCGGTACTGCACCACGTGGCAGTCAGGCCGCAGCTGTTTTAGGTTCTTTTTCTGTTTAACAATAATGAGTGGTTTAGTTCGGCCAATCTTGCTAGGAAAACACTAGTCTCAGAATTTAGGCTGCGTTCGGGGCACATTCCAGTTAATAAGTTTTATCATCTAATGGGTATTAAAACCTCCCCACTATGCACAGTGTGCAATAAAGTGGAGGACCTTATACAGGGTGTAACAAAATACCCTAGTAATACTTAAGGGGGTGCTTCAGACCATCAAACCGAATGAACAACTTTCACTATGGAGCCAACAACGAGAAAAAATAAAAAAATCATTTGTCCCATACATTTGAGTCGAGCCGATACTGCAGTTTTGTATGGGACAGCTGATTTTTATTTCGCGATTTCGATGTTGGCTTCATAGTGAAAGTTGTTCAGTTTCATGGTCTGAAGCACCCCCTTTAGTATAACTAGTGTGTTTTGTTACACCCTGTACATGTCATGCTGGAATGTGTCCGGAATGCAGATCTAAGAGATAGGTTTACTGCAACAAACAAAAACTACAATGGGCAGCTCATCTGCTGGTTGGCTGACCCTCTGTCTAGCAGAGCAGTAGGCTTATACCAGTTTGTTGGGCTGTCCCTTGCCCTAGATCGTTAAAAATATATATTCATAAACCTATGAGGCTGACATTGTCACCAGGCGTGACAAAAGCCTCGGCAAAAAAAAAACATCAATGAGTGAGATTTTAAATTCTTGAGATTAAGAAATTTAGAGGGTCAGGCAGCAGTGTCGGTACAGAATAAATACTAGTACTACCCGTAGTGTCGGTAGCCTAATTGGTATAATATTGGACCTGACAGGAGCTGGACTCAACATCAAAGTCATCTTTACCCGCATTTGACAATCCTCCTTCCTACTCCCATGTTTTTAAATTACATTCGTTGCGGTTTCCGAGTCATCCTCCTGTCGCTAGACTTCATTGTCTAGCTAGATGAGGCAAACCTTGTGTAAACCAGAACTGCTAACGACCTACGTGATAGGTTAGCGACAAATGGGCCGCAGTGCCCAAACGACTCAAAGGTTTTTTTTTTTTTTTTTTCTTTATTGATTATAGAGGGTTTATTCAAGATTTGAATATGTCACCCTCATCATTGAATACAAAAGAAGCAGTAAATGAAAACAAAAAAAATTAACAGAAAATAAGAAATTTACAATAAAAGGAACAAATCAGCTGTTCCTAAACTTAAGAGCTAGTTGTACCAATTTGTACAGCATCATAGCCTCGCCAGAAAGGGGAGACGATAAAAAACCGTTACAAACACCTACATTTTGACTGTAGGGGTTCAATACTTGACGACGTTGTACCGCGATCCGCTCACACTCCACCAGAATGTGATGAACATCTTCTACCACACCACACAAATCACAATTGGGAGATTCAGTTTTGCGCATCATAAAACCGAAGCTATTCAGTGGGATATGACCGGATCGCAGCCTCAGAGCGGTCACAATATCTTGCCGGCTCATCTTCCCGTCCCCGAACCAGAGAGAGCGGAGAGGGGTGGGTTGAACAGTCTTGTACCAAATGCCCTTAGTTCGAGATCTCTCATCAAAATATTCAGACCACTCCTCGTAACAATTTTCCCGAACCTCTCTCAGATAGTCACTGTACCAAGGCAAACAATGTAAATCAACTCCATCCGTCGCCGCTTCCCTAGCTAAACCATCAACCCTTTCGTTTCCTACCAGACCTGTATGGGAAGGCACCCACTGTAAGACTATTTTCTTATCTCTAAGTTTATAAATACTGTTCAGAATTGAATACGCCACTGGAAGCCCTCTAAAGACCGAAGAGCATCGAATCAAGTGAAGGAGTGCACTCCTCGCATCCGTAAATATCACAAAATGTTCACAATCTAAAGACTCAATGTAAGCCAAAGCTTCCGCGATTGCAACCAGTTCTATGTGCATTATTGATGTATTGATGCTAATTCTGAACTTATGATGAATGTTTAACTGTATATCATAAAATGCGGCACCACCACAGTGCTCGTCCTTAGACCCGTCCGTATAGATATGATAGAAACCTGAGTACTGATCACTCAACGACTGACACACAACCATCCCCAAACTCTTAGAATTGTAGCATCGTTTAGGCTTATCCACAACCTCTATCTTCGGTTTAACGACATGAGATAAGTCTATGTTACTGACCCACGTCTCCAATGTAAACATTTCTAGCTGCTGACTAGAATATATTGATTTTGATTTCAATAAATTGTGGAGAATTGTCAAAAGCGGTTTTTTCTTACGTCTCCAATAAAAGTTTTGGCATAAATTTGATAAACTTTCCAGCATACTAATTATGACAGCTTCTTCGAGTGACTTAGACTTCAGCCAAAATTTACCAGCCAAATAACGTCTACGGACTGACAGAGGTGGTATATACAATTCAGACTCCATCGAATGTATGGGTGTACTTCTCACAAAACCTCCTATCAAGCGCATACATATATTTTGAAGTCGATCGAGCTTGGCAACATGACTAATACAAGCATTATCGTATAACATACTACCATAATCGATCCTGCTACGAATAATAGTGAAATAAAGACGTCTCAGATGTGTGGGGTGAATACCCCATCCTGACCCTGCCAGCACTTTGAATGGTCTAATATATTTCGAGACCTTTTCTACGACTTCATTAATATGTTTGCCCCATCTAAGTCCTCGGTCCAACCACATACCCAAATATCTGACCGTGTCGACTACTTGAAGCTTTAGTCCGTTAACCCTTATATCTATAGCCTCTCTACGGTAGCCTCGCTTAAACACACAAATTTTGCTTTTATCCGGCGAAATGTCTAACCCCATACTTGATAGCAAACTGCCAATTGTATCTAAAGCCGATTGAATTTTAGCCTTGCCTTCGGTGATAGACTGACAATGAACGTATAGAGCAAAATCGTCAGCATATTGAGAGATAAAGACATCTCTTTCCAGCCTCTTACAAATTTCCATGGTCACTACGTTGAATAATAAAGGGGATAAAGGATCACCCTGTGCCAGGCCTCGGCTAGCAACCCTGGATATAAAGGTGTCACCTACCTTGATTTTTAAAACTCTTTTATGAAGAAAATTCCACAAGTAACCACAGATACTGGAGCCAACTTGGAGCCGATCTAAAATTGACAATAAAACTGCATTATCGACGTTGTTATAAGCACCCTCTATGTCTAAAAAACAGCTCATAGTGGAATTACCTTCGGAAAACCCTATCTGAATCCTAGACACCAAGCAACTTAAATTGTCTAAGCATGACCTACTTTTTCTGAACCCTGTGGTGTTGATAGAAAATAACCCTTGTTTTTCCAGGAACCATTCAAGCCTTTTATTCAGAATATAGTGAAAGATCTTGCACAGACAAGACATTAAAGAGATCGGCCGAAGTGAAGAGACCTCATATGAATCACGGCCTGGCTTTGGTATAGGGACTATAAAAATGTCGCGCCATTGAGATGGAACGAAACCGTGGCTTAAAAAGCTATTGTACAGAGACAACAAGATTAGTTTACCCTTTTTAGGTAAATTTTTTACCATAGAATATGAAATATCGTCACATCCAGGAGATGTATCCTTATTTTTAATACATTTTTCTAGCTCCTGCATTGAGATAGCATCTTCTAACTTAGGGTTGAAACTTGTAAAATTTGGTGCTGCTTGGGTTACGTAATCAGGTGTAAGGGAACACAGAAGCGCTTTGGCATTAGACGAATCCACGCAACGACGGGGAGACTTATACCCTTTCATCCACTTCATTTTGCGCCACAATTCACTAGAAGAGGTTGATTCGTCTATTGAGGAACAAAAGTTATGCCAAGATTCGCATTTAGCGTTTCGTATGTTTTTTTGAGCCAAACTGATTTTTTCGTTTAGAATGTCTAGGTTTTGCGGAGTAGGATTACGTCTAAATTTTGATAGTGCCAACCTACGTTGTGCTACAGCGTGAGAAAGATCAGGGCGCCAAAATGATTTAGGGGTAAATTTCGATTCCGGGTTTTGACAAATTTTAACTAAAGGGATATATTTTTCGGCTGCCTGATGGATAGCAGATATAAATGTGTCGTACGCTTCCTGTAGGGCATTGGGCAAAACCAATTTCTCAAGGAAATCCTCTAAATACTTACTATATCCTATCCAATCAGCTTTTCGATAATTTCTCTTTACAATGGGGGGATAAGTTGTATTACAAAAAGTAGAAATTTTGATCATTAGGTGGTCACTCCCTAAACTCTCATTTAAAACCTACCAACTAAAATTCATCGCGATATCCAAAGACACCAAAGATAAATCTGGGGAAGACCTTTGAAGGGAGCCGTTTACTAAACGGACTCTAGTAGTTTCACCGTCATTGAGTATGGAGTAGTTACTGTCTATGAGGGAATTGAAAATGTGTTTACCTCTTGACTCTGTTTTATAAGACCAGCAAGTGTGGTGGGCATTTAAATCCCCAAGTATTAGAGTCTTCAAAGAAAAAAAAGATAAAAGATTATCCCAGTCACTTTGCGAAGCGGGCACACTTTGAGGACAATACACAGACAGAATATTCTCTACAGGACCGCAATCAAATAATTTTATGGCTAACACCTGGATCCCACGGTTGAGTAGATCGACGCGAATTAGTTGTGACTTAATAGACTTATGAACCAATATTGCTACTCCCCCGTAGGAATCCTCCCTGTCCAATCGGTACACGTCATAACTACCTACCTTGTACAGACTTTCAGGTGTAAGCCATGTTTCGCTAATAACAGCGATATGAATCTTCTCCTGTCGTAAAATCTCAGTGAAAGCGATGGTCTTCGGTCTTAAGCTTTCTGCATTCCATTGGATAATATTCAATTTAACATTATTTGTGTACTTATACATTATGTAAATTTGTATAAAAATTCTGCTACACCTTTTAAAAACGGCCACTCAGAAATAAATTGCAATACAAAAATAACGGACCACTCTACACACAGATTAATAGCGCTATGAAGCTTCTCATGAAAGCTTACATTTCGGATAAATATCACCTCCTTCAACTTATTTAAAAGATCACTAAAAGACACTTCTTTCTCTTTGCTTTCATGTTGTTGCTCTTCCTGCAGCTTCTGTCTTTCAGCCTCTACCTTAGCGCTCCACATGGCCCAATCCACTTCCTCCTCCTCTGATCTACCTTTTTTATTTTGCATTCCAGATGTCCCAGGCTTATGAATGTTATGGTATAGGGTACTTGGTTTGTGTACATCAGCTTTGACTTTCACTATCTCAGCAAAAGTAGGGGGAGTACTTCGCTTTGAACCGGTATCCTTACGTTCAGTTTGGGGGTCCACGTAATAGGTTTGGTCGAGTGGTATAGGTGATACGGAGGGGACGTAAATAGTCAAGGCTTTCCTGTACGTGCAACCGAACTCTGCCATTAATTCTCTAATCCTCTTTTCCTTCAGGAAAGCAGGATAAGATTTGGCTAGGGCCATGTGGGGACCGTCGCAGTTTAAGCACTTAAAAGATGTAGTGTCGCAGTTTTCGTGGTTACCCCCACACTTAGGGCATAAGATCTTTTTAGAAGGACACATTCGTCGCATATGACCCAGCTTCCAACACTGAGAGCACTGCGTAACAGGGAAGATGAATGGATCAACTTTTATATTAATCCCACATACAGATACAAACGGTGGCAAAGCCGATCCGTTAAAACACAGCCGAATACTCTCACTTAGACACCAACCACCGTCGTCTCTGTTCCGACGATTAAGCCGTTTTAGTGACACCAACTGTGTATTATCAGGGCAGTCAATATTTTCCAGAACTTCTTTGTCAGTTAAATCAATATCAACATCCTTGATCACCCCGTATCTGTATGATACCTCCATAGCTTTTTGAAATGTCCACCCCTTTACTATAAAATTTTGACATTGCAGCAATTTGTTACTCGCAGTAGGGTTTTCAAATTGTAGTCGTATTTTATAGGGATTAATATATTTAACCTGACGAATATGTGTAATGCCATTTTCTTTAAGCATCCGTGCTAGGGCGAATTGCTTAGGAAGCTTGTCCTTGCAATAAATATAGACGTCATTAACAATTTCTTTGTGATCGTTACTACTCTTACGCAACCTTTTCCCCTTCCCTTGCACCTCAGTCCAATCCTCCGCCCCCGACTCCTCCCCCCTCTCTTCTACCTCACGGTTTCTCTTCAACGGTCTCCTATGAACGTCATCATCATCTTCAATTGAGTGTAAAATTTCCTCATTATCTGACGAATCTAAATCAATCGATGAACAACGTATATCATCGCAGTCCGGCGGCGGCGGCGGCGGGGGGGATAGATATCCGTCCCCGGTAATATTACGTTCACTCATAACGTCCGTAGGTAATTACCGCACCACGCTCTGGCTGTGCCCGAGCGCAGGTAGATCACGCACCAGGCGCGTAACGCGCCGAGCGCCGAGCCCGGGCTCTAAACAATAGGTACAAGGATCGAAACCGGTTAACCGACGCGACTATTTCGCACGAGTGCCGATACGAAACTGGACTCAAACGTTGAGTCAGAATTGTATAGCATTCTACAGTGTTAGCACTGCGCGAGTATCATTGTTTTGAGCTTAGCAGTGAAAGTGGTGGGCATATTCCCAAAAAAAACTAAAAAGTTAAAAAATAATATTGCAGCCTATGACTTTCTCGTTCGCATCATAAGAACATTAATTTGTTTTATTGAAGTCGCTGTCAAGCCGGTACGATTCGCGACAGGGCTTGCATTTTTTGGCTTGGCTTGACACCGACTTCTATAAAACAAATTAATGTTCTTATGATGCGAACGAGAAAGTCATAGGCTGCAATATTATTTTTTAACTTTTTAGTTTTTTTGAAGGCGGTTTTAATTTTTTGTTAAAATTTTGTTTATTTCACAATTTTCAGTGGTGAATTCATTAGTTCGATTTAATAGTAGTGCATTAAATTAACAAACGCACTAGTCGGCACTACGGTTTTCGAAGGTTCCCCTCGATTTCTCTGGGATGCCATCATCAGATCCTGGTTTCCTTATCATGGTACCACCCTCGGGACATCTCCTTTCCAACAAAAAAAGAATCATCAAAATCGGTTCATAAACGACGAAGTTATCCGCGAACACACATAAAAAAAAAAAAAAAAAAAAAAAAAAAAAATATATATATACGGTCGAACTGAGAAACCTCCTCCTTTTTTGAAGTCGGTTAAAAAGGCCTCATACGCCGTGATAGATGCGTCCTAAAGTTCAATTCGTACCTGGCAGCTGGCCCACTGCGTGATCTGGTAGACGGCGCCGTCCATGCACGCGTAGTACATCACCAGCAGACCCATCATGCTCGACTCCGCCCAGATGTCGCCCTGTTAACAACAACACTACATTATCATCCTTGTTTCATTGGAATATTCTAAACATAAATAACAGAAACATTGATACAACTACCATTGACAAATTAAAGTTCTCATTGTACCGAAGTTCATACATACATAAGTTCACACCATTGTCCCATGGGGGTAGGTTACGATTCTGGCATACTAATCTCGCCTCATCCACATTCATACAATTTTTCATGCACTTCCGTTCGGTTGAACGTGCTACACGGTCGTAGTTTTCGGAAAAGATAAAATTAATGTAATCATGGTATTTTATATCTCGGAAGCAAAGTGTGGGTCGTTACGATGGGTTGAAGTTATAACGAGAGTCGCGGCAGGCCTCCGTTACTCGACTGTACCTACCGCGATAAGTGCCTACACTTTCGGGCAGTGCCGGATACTTCCTCGTTAGCCTATAGCCGCAAGCGAGAGCGCCGAACAAAATGTCGCAGCGAGAAAGAGAGGTAATAAATCGTGGGAATTTAAAGTTTTGTAAGGGAGTGATGTATCTGTTACTTAGTAATTCTTTAATCTGTGGTCACGGGAGCGCGTGGATGCGAGATGCTCAGGACTGAGGAGGGTGGCATCAACAAATGGAGGACTATACCCAGCAGTAGGGTGTATTCAGACTGTGGATGATGATATTCTCCACGGACGATCTCTCCCGGCAACATGCGGACGAAGGCGAAATATAGTACTGTATAAGAAATGAAGTACCTCCTTGGCGCTGTGTCGTATCTTGCACTGGACGCAGTAGCGCGCCGCGTAGCACGGCCGGTCGGTGAGCACGCGCTTGTGTCGCCGCAGTCACCCTGTACTGTATTACATAACATTACAAGATGAGGTACCTCCTTGGCGCTGTGTCGTATCTTGCACTGGACGCAGTAGCGCGCCGCGTAGCACGGCCGGTCGGTGAGCACGCGCTTGTGTCGCCGCAGTCACCCTGTACTGTATTACATAACATTACAAGATGAGGTACCTCCTTGGCGCTGTGTCGTATCTTGCACTGGACGCAGTAGCGCGCCGCGTAGCACGGCCGGTCGGTGAGCACGCGCTTGTGTCGCCGCAGTCACCCTGTACTGTATTACATAACATTACAAGATGAGGTACCTCCTTGGCGCTGTGTCGTATCTTGCACTGGACGCAGTAGCGCGCCGCGTAGCACGGCCGGTCGGTGAGCACGCGCTTGTGTCGCCGCAGTCACCCTGTACTGTATTACATAACATTACAAGATGAGGTACCTCCTTGGCGCTGTGTCGTATCTTGCACTGGACGCAGTAGCGCGCCGCGTAGCACGGCCGGTCGGTGAGCACGCGCTTGTGTCGCCGCAGTCACCCTGTACTGTATTACATAACATTACAAGATGAGGTACCTCCTTGGCGCTGTGTCGTATCTTGCACTGGACGCAGTAGCGCGCCGCGTAGCACGGCCGGTCGGTGAGCACGCGCTTGTGTCGCCGCAGTCACCCTGTACTGTATTACATAACATTACAAGATGAGGTACCTCCTTGGCGCTGTGTCGTATCTTGCACTGGACGCAGTAGCGCGCCGCGTAGCACGGCCGGTCGGTGAGCACGCGCTTGTGTCGCCGCAGTCACCCTGTACTGTATTACATAACATTACAAGATGAGGTACCTCCTTGGCGCTGTGTCGTATCTTGCACTGGACGCAGTAGCGCGCCGCGTAGCACGGCCGGTCGGTGAGCACGCGCTTGTGTCGCCGCAGTCACCCTGTACTGTATTACATAACATTACAAGATGAGGTACCTCCTTGGCGCTGTGTCGTATCTTGCACTGGACGCAGTAGCGCGCCGCGTAGCACGGCCGGTCGGTGAGCACGCGCTTGTGTCGCCGCAGTCACCCTGTACTGTATTACATAACATTACAAGATGAGGTACCTCCTTGGCGCTGTGTCGTATCTTGCACTGGACGCAGTAGCGCGCCGCGTAGCACGGCCGGTCGGTGAGCACGCGCTTGTGTCGCCGCAGTCACCCTGTACTGTATTACATAACATTACAAGATGAGGTACCTCCTTGGCGCTGTGTCGTATCTTGCACTGGACGCAGTAGCGCGCCGCGTAGCACGGCCGGTCGGTGAGCACGCGCTTGTGTCGCCGCAGTCACCCTGTACTGTATTACATAACATTACAAGATGAGGTACCTCCTTGGCGCTGTGTCGTATCTTGCACTGGACGCAGTAGCGCGCCGCGTAGCACGGCCGGTCGGTGAGCACGCGCTTGTGTCGCCGCAGTCACCCTGTACTGTATTACATAACATTACAAGATGAGGTACCTCCTTGGCGCTGTGTCGTATCTTGCACTGGACGCAGTAGCGCGCCGCGTAGCACGGCCGGTCGGTGAGCACGCGCTTGTGTCGCCGCAGTCACCCTGTACTGTATTACATAACATTACAAGATGAGGTACCTCCTTGGCGCTGTGTCGTATCTTGCACTGGACGCAGTAGCGCGCCGCGTAGCACGGCCGGTCGGTGAGCACGCGCTTGTGTCGCCGCAGTCACCCTGTACTGTATTACATAACATTACAAGATGAGGTACCTCCTTGGCGCTGTGTCGTATCTTGCACTGGACGCAGTAGCGCGCCGCGTAGCACGGCCGGTCGGTGAGCACGCGCTTGTGTCGCCGCAGTCACCCTGTACTGTATTACATAACATTACAAGATGAGGTACCTCCTTGGCGCTGTGTCGTATCTTGCACTGGACGCAGTAGCGCGCCGCGTAGCACGGCCGGTCGGTGAGCACGCGCTTGTGTCGCCGCAGTCACCCTGTACTGTATTACATAACATTACAAGATGAGGTACCTCCTTGGCGCTGTGTCGTATCTTGCACTGGACGCAGTAGCGCGCCGCGTAGCACGGCCGGTCGGTGAGCACGCGCTTGTGTCGCCGCAGTCACCCTGTACTGTATTACATAACATTACAAGATGAGGTACCTCCTTGGCGCTGTGTCGTATCTTGCACTGGACGCAGTAGCGCGCCGCGTAGCACGGCCGGTCGGTGAGCACGCGCTTGTGTCGCCGCAGTCACCCTGTACTGTATTACATAACATTACAAGATGAGGTACCTCCTTGGCGCTGTGTCGTATCTTGCACTGGACGCAGTAGCGCGCCGCGTAGCACGGCCGGTCGGTGAGCACGCGCTTGTGTCGCCGCCCGCAGTTCGTGCATCTGCAACCAAAGTTACCTTGTTGTTACATTACATTACACATACACCGTATAATATCGTACTATGCGCACCTCCAGACAACACCTAGATAAGTCTAAACGCATGCTCGGTTCCAATTAAAAGGTGTTATATTACTGTTCTTTTTTTGTGATAAATACATAAATAAATGCCTCAATGTACAAACATAGGCTATCAAGAGGTAAACACTTTAAAAAAGCATGGCCTATCGGAGAAGTCGACATCTTCGCGTGCAAAATATGTGTATGTGTATACGTTATTTTACATCAATTAAAAAATGTTACACATTTTATGGGTTGCTTCCATAAAGAAACACGTACTCCTTGACAGGAAGGAGCGGGCTTACGCATAATTTCCCATTCTTTCCCCTCTGTCAAAGCCTCACCCCCGTATTTTACTGTTATTGTCATAGCAACGGTCCCTCCCCCCTGCAAAAAATGGCAGAAAAATGCTCTATGGAGAAATAAACAATACTTACTCCTCTCCGGGCTTTGACAGGAGACACGTTTTTCTCTATGGTTTTCAGAATATTAAACTGAACAGTTTTCAGTACTAGTATTCAGTATTCAGTATTTATTTGCAGTATCACAATAATGAAGTACATACTCACGTGTAACACAAGATCTTATTAAATTATTGTGACGCCCTGTTAGGGCATGGCAATATCATTGCAGAGGGCCTGAAAGTTTTATAACAATTACAATTATCTACTTAATTATTAGTTTAAGTAATAGAGATGTCGACGTTAACGTCAAGAGCCTAAAATATTAGAACATTGTTGTCCTGGAAAAAATCATTAAGGTTGTAGTAACTTTTTGAAATGAGGAAGCTTTTTAGTTTTTGTGCAAAAGAATTCTGTCTCAATTTTTTAAATTTCATTAGGGATAGCGTTAAATATTTTAATTGCCATTAAGTGGGGTCCAGATGCGAGTAATTTTAGTTTTGAGAAGGGTTTTTTTAGTTGGTTTTGGGTACGATTATTTCTTTTTATTGTGTTAACTGGGGAGTACAGGGTTTCGTGGGTCCTGACAAATTTATTTTATTTTAATTTATTTACTACGGAGCCATTAAATAATTATGTATACACTAGAACAGGCGACGCGAACAAAATCTGTGCATTATGATCAGCAATGCGGGGCGCGAAGTGGGACGTTACCGCAACTGTCTGGTACAGACTATGAAAGCAAAATCATACGCCATTTTGCCTGTACGAGTGTTACAATCAGTCTCAGCGCCGCCTCTAGTAACTCAATGTACGGAGCCACCATCAATTTACGCCCTGTATAATAAATGACAAAGTGACCTGATGGTGTTGGCCGCGAACTCCATCTTGTCGTGCAGCTGAGCCAGCAGCTGGCTGAGCTCGCTCCAGGCCGCCTCCACGTGCCGCGACTCCAGCGCTCGTCTCTCGTACGCTTCCCGACGTTCCTGGTTCGTAAACATCACAAATACTGTTCAACATAGATACAAGAACGATAGAAACGAAACCATTTATTTGGATCTTCGACACACATTATACAACCTACCTACCTACTGTGCGCAAATATCTCGAGAAAGAAGCATTATAATGAATTAGTATTTCTGAGGGTGTTTTGTTTCATTTTAAAATTCCTACACAACGACACCTCACTCAATGGAGTAGGAAATATTTGTTGTATGAGTCAAATTTTAACTACCACATTTCCGTTTTTGGGTTACTAAATTATGTCTTTATGCCAAATTGTTTCAAATCGATGCAAAAATTAAGGAGGGGCATACAGACAGAATGGACTATAGTAAAAGGCGTTTTCAGCAACGGGCTATGGTCCTAATAGAATGTAAGTTTTAATTATTTGGTCCTTATCGGATGTAAGTTTTATTTAGAACTGAACCTTACCGGCTCGCCAATAAGGTCGAAGGCGTGCTGCAGTATTTTGAAGGCCTCTTCGGCACCTGGCTGCTGATTCTTGTTAGAGTATACTAGGAACAGACTGCCGTCTGTAGTAACGTTTTATTTAGAACTGAACCTTACCGGCTCGCCAATAAGGTCGAAGGTGTGCTGCAGTATCTTGAAGGCCTCTTCGGCACCTGGCTGCTGATTCTTGTTAGAGTATACTAGGAACAGACTGCCGTCTGTAGTAACGTTTTATTTAGAACTGAACCTTACCGGCTCGCCAATAAGGTCGAAGGCGTGCTGCAGTATTTTGAAGGCCTCCTCGGCGCCGGGCTGCTGATTCTTGTCGGGGTGTACTAGGAAGGCTTGCCGTCTGTAGTAACGTTTTATTTCCTCATCCGTGCACGTCACGCTAACGCCTAGTATGCTGGAAATGAAATACAATGATAATACTAAATTTAGGCATAGTAGAAGAAAAAGTATCTAGTACTACATACAGTACGAACACTCCCCGCCCCTAACAATTTTAACCTCACTCCCTCTGATATGAAGTGTGGCGTAAAATCTAGGCGACAGCGTATTCCTGTCTTGCTCGCACTAACACGGTATCGCACATGCTTACCTTTTGTATGAAATGTCAGCTAAGTGTCCAATGCAAGGTGTGGTTTAGGCTTAGTTTAGGCATTTAAATTGTTATAATAAGTATGTTTATTCAGTGTGTTCATATTTTTTTGCAGAATGAAAAGATTATACATAATGATATCTTAATACTTTTCAACAGGTATTTATTAATAAAAAGGTATTTTAAAACTTATTATTTTTGCCATATAAAAAATAAAAAAGGCATCTTCGTGACAGATTTTTTAAAATCATATTGTCTCGCAAGACAACGCGACATAGCGTCACATCCATAGAGAAATTATACGCGCATGGTCACATCTTAGCTCTTTTTCGCTTTGTGCAATGCTAAACTAGTTTTTATTATCTCAAACTAGAAAACTAAACCACATTAACTTGCATAATATTCACAACATCCTTCCTACAGTAATTAAAAAGTGCAATTGCATAGATATAATTGAATATAAGTATTTAATTATGTAAAATATAAAAGATAGGAAGTAATAAAAGACTAACCTGTAAGGATCTTTACCCTTGCAGGCCAGCAGTCGCTTCATAGCTTCATCACCAGTCGCAGGCAAAGGTATGTTAGCGTTCAACTTTGTTGCATCACTTCCGTTATCTATTTCTACTTCTGTAAAAAACAAGTTGCTTTTAAGAATAGACGCCGGAGTGATTCTATAAACCGGAGTGAAAGCCTAAAGAGCAGTAGAATGTATACAAATTATAGTATAAGAGATAAGTGTACTTTTTGCAACTATCAGCAGCAAGGCTGATTCAGTGTTTATGGGGTGTAGAGCATCTCTGTGATGGGGATGGACCAGGTCTGCATTCATACCTCCAGTCGGTTTAGGAGTTACTGATGATTAAAGGTCTGTAAAAAATTAACGATCAGCTGCACGGCTGATCATATGATATTGTTGTAGTATGTACTGTAGCTATGTGAACAGTACAAAAACTGTCAAGTTCTGACAGTCGGTTTAGGAGATACAGCCAGTCAAAGTTCCGACCTTTGAAAAGCTGTATCTCCTAAACAGACTGATGAACCATGTCAGTTTTTGTACTGTTCACATAGCTAAAGTGCACACTACAACAATAAAATACGATCAGCCTTGCAGTTGATCGTTAATTTTTTACAGAATCATCAGTAACTCCTAAAACGACTGGAGTTGTGCAGGCAGACCTGGTCCATCCCCATCACAGAGAAGCTCTACACCCCATAAACACTGAATCAGCCTTGCTGCTGATGGTTGCAAAAAGTACACTTATCTCTCGGAATATTACTGCCAGATTGCTAAATTACTTGTAGCTTCTCTCTAATACAGAGCTGTTCACAAAGTATGTTCCACGGAACATAATAGTTTGGGAATCGCTGCCCTAATACATATAGGGTTGATAACATGATTGTATCGAGATCTCCGTTTCTCAATACCTAGTAGACAAAGATGTATTAAATATCTAGTAGACAAAGTTTTTGATTTTCGCAAAGTAATGCCTGATTTAATTAATTACATTTAGGTTTGTCCCTGAAAGAAATATTATATTAGCGTCGCGTTATGTTGTCTCTGCCTACCCCGACAGGCGGAGGAAAATGTATATAGCCCTATATGTCATATGAGACTGTCAACCTCCTTTATAATAATCTAAATCTAAACTATTATAAAACTGTATAACCCGGGCGAATTAGCTTGGCACCTCGCTCGCACGTGGCTCGGAATAAGAAACTCGGTAAATTCGGAAAGCATAACTCGAAAATGCTAAAGCGCAGGGACACGTGCAACTGAAATGCTATGGTACGGCCTCGCACGGCAACGGCGGGGTCCCGCGGGGGGTAGCAGGAGGGCTGTGAAATTCCGAGCCACGTGCGAGCCAGGTGCCTAGTTAATTCGCCCGGGTTGTAACAGAAGTGTGTCTGTACATTGAAGATACTTACAATAACAAGATTACGGTATGGTTTTTAGGCTTTCCTGATTCCAAATCACAAATTTTTGGACTTTTTGTCTGTATGTCTGTTTGTTTGTTTGTGTGTTTGTTTGTTCGAGCATCACGCAAAAACTACAGAACCGATTTTGATGAAACTTTTTTGTTTGATAGCTTATGATTTGACTTATAATTTATGCGGACGAAGTCGCGGGTTAAAGCTCGTAACATAATAAACTTACAACCATATCCCCTTCGATGTATTCAGAATCTTAGCTGCATATCTTTTGTAGTTGTTGGTTCACAGCTGTAGCAAGGGTCGCAATACAATACTCTTTATTTTATTTAACTTTTAGTATATCATAGGTTAGGCTTCATGGAATGACGCATCAGTTTGGTGAAAGGTGGCTAGTTTATCGCCCACAAAAACGCTGGGAAAACCTTGGGAAGCATACAGCACTAAATAGTAATATTTAATAACCACAAACCTTTTTTGAACCACTTCAACTTCCTCCAGAATCCCAAGCGCGTGTGTCCAAACTTCCTATCAATATAGAGCAGGTACTTATTGTTGCCAACTTTAGAGAGCCAATGTTTACTGCTCCTCCAGACGGCCTGGGAGCTTACGTATGTCTGTGTGAACATTGAGGTGCATCTGTGAACAAATTGCATCATTTTTAACAGACTTCAACAAAGGAAGAGGTTTCTCAATTCAACCGTATTATATATATATTTTTTTTTAAAACCGCCTTCGAAAAAACTAAAAAGTTAAAAAATAATATTGCAGCCGATGACTTTTTCGTTCGCATCATAAGAACATTAATTTGTTTTATAGAAGTATGTGTCAAGCCAAGCCAAAAAACTAATGCAAGCCCTGTCGCGAATCGTACCGGCTTGACAGCGACTTCGATAAAACAAATTAATGTTCTTATGATACGAACGAAAAAATCATCGGCTGCAATATTATTTTCTAACTTTTTAGTTTTTTTGAAGGCCGTTTTAATTTTTTTGTTAAAATTTTTAACTTTTGAAGGAAATCTTAATTCAGATTACATTATATTCTAGTCAAAATGATATCTAATTGATATCTATGATAACTAATAAGAGATAGTTGTAGCATATTTCCGTTTTCTTTGTGCTTAATTTGCCGGTGTGCCATTCGCGTGCAGTTCGCGCGGTTCGCATTTGAGCTTGCCGTGTGGCTCTACCATCACTTCAAAGGTGTTTTGGCTCAAAAAACATCCCTTAGAATTGGGATAGATACTTCAATAAAAATTTTAAGAGACCCAAAAATCTATCTTTTAGATTTTTGGGTCTCTTAATGTTTTAATTATTTGAGAGACAGAACAGCAGCAGGTTTTTAAAATAAGTAAGACATCATTATCTCAATAATTTTGATAGAAAGATGAATAATCAATAAATTAATTTTTGGTACTAAAACTAAATACGAAACTGTGCTGAATATTGAGAATTGTTTTTATTAAAAACCTTGCACATAAAAGCATGCTAAGTATAAAATATATTCTCCATGTTTTATCTAGCTTTTGGTCAATTCATTCATTCAATCACAACAATTATCATATTATCAATTACACACATGATACACTCGCGGCAGAATGAAGAGAGGAAGACAAAAAAAAGAATGGATCGTGTAAGACTTAAGTAAATGATAAGAATAAAATGAACACTAAAATGATCCTATTATAATTTTTACATTTTCGCTCCATTGTGGTGTCGATAATTTTGCCAATGAATGTTCTTGACGTTGTTTTGGTAATCGATATTTGGATGATCTCAAGGATTGGTTTTGAACAAAATTAAAACAGAGTTAAAAACTAGAAAAAGTTCAAAAAAATATTATAACGAGCGTCTTTTTAATTCGCATCTGTATAATAACATTATTGGAGTCGTTTTCAACCAGTATAGTAAGATTCGCGATTGGGCTTAGAGTAATTTTTTGGGCTTGGTAAGTGGTAAAACAGGCCCTTGTTCTAGTTGCGGTTCAGAACAGTTTCTGATAAATGCAATAAAAATAATGCATGATCAATAATCATGAAATGAGATTTGTTTTCCTGCTGTTTGTTATTTTTGTAAGCTGCATTGTAATTGTTTAAATAAGATATCATTAACTGTTTCCTTTGACATGGTTAGTTATAGTTAGACTTCTGTTAAGTTATCAAATTAAATGGAAGTTAAATAAAGTAGCACCACTTTGTAAACTCTTTGATAATTTAGTTACAATACAATTATACAACTTTGATGTTCAATGAATCACAATAATTATAGATGGTTCTTATTCTGGTTTATTCCACTTTAAACATTATGAGTAATAATAATATCACCTGGGTGAGGTGTCAAAGGTATATGATACCTAACAAATTGTGCACCCAAGTTTAGATAAGTTTTAAATAAAACCATTATTACTCGAACAATTTAGGTTGTTAGGGATGAGCGCTTTGAATAGACAAAAGTAAAGACAGATAAAACAGTAATTATGTAGATAGAGATAATTTAGTATTGTTCAGTTATCTATTAGCAAATCATGCTAATTATGCTAAATTCAATAGAGCTGGTCAAGAATACAGCTGTATGCACTCATGGTTCTGTACCTATTTAGATTAGATTAAAGGTGTTTTTTAACTAAGGACTGCAGTATTGTTTAAATTTCTAATCCTGTCATACCTATTTTATTTAGAAATTGGAAGCTTCTGAGCCACAATAGTTATTTATTTTTATCTTACGAATAAGAATGTATAGAAATGTAAATCAAGCTCAAAAAGTGACCCCAAAAAAAGTACACCGTGTTCGAAATGAGTTCCTTAAAAACTACACCTTGCCGCCAAAACTCATACAAAATGTCATTTTTGAAAGGGTGCCAAAAATTATGTTGCTTTTGTTTAGTTTAGAGTTATTCTTCTATAGTTATTCTTATTCATAGTTTTTATCTTGTTAATATTTTTTGAAGGCCGTCTGTAACAATAGCAATAGATACTCCATTGAAACTCTGTTGTTTTGTGTATGGGACCCTAAAAAGGACTTGTTTTCATTGATTGATAAAATTTTTGAACAATCATCATAGCAAGCAGTTTTCTGCCTATGCCAAGAAATGCATCACCAATTATCAGTGGCCGGTGTTAAAGGAACACTAAACTCCTGTGATAAATCTATGTAATCCTAGGAGGCCTGGGCCTTATTTAATAAACGTGACAAGTCAACTTATTTGTCAATAACAGTAAGGCCATACAAAAATTGTTAATCATTAAATCATTATGGTTATTTCAGTTTTTGACAAACAAGAGAGTGCTAGTTTTGAGAAGTGCTATTTTTGAATTAAAAGTTTCAAAATTTTGACTGAATGAATACATAAACTTCATACTATTTAGGTCATTTTCTACTTCTGATTTCAATGTGCGACTTTAAAAAATCACACTAAAGATCGTAGATAGAGAATAAAATGTGTATTAAAAATATTTTAGGGATTACTTACAGATCAAACAACAGATGAGCACTCATGCGGCAGATATCCGAGAGTAGATAAAGGAACCATACTATCGCCATCCAGGTCGCGCCGCCCCAGTGCTCCAGGTAGTTCTGTGCCAGCCCCAAGTATCCCGGCTTATTCCTCCTGAACTTTGTCTGGGCTGCCTTCTTCTTGTCCTGGGCAGGTTTGGCTGCTTTATGGTAGATACGAGACTCTTTCTTCTTCCTTGATTTCGTCTCCGTCTGACCGTCTTGGTACACAAACTCTGATTGATCATCTTCCTCGTCCAGCTTAAAATCATCCTCCTCAAACTTTGAATGTTTTTCTGTATTTTTACCTTTATTGTCTGATTTCTTCTCCTTTTTAGAGGGTTTTTCTGACTGATTCTCTATGAATACGAATTGGCTTTCGTTTTCATTGTAACTGGCGTCTTCCTCATTGGTAATATCATCAAGAGACGACCATTTACGGGAAATGTTGTTCCGTTTGTTTTTAGACTTCTTATTTGGCTTCTGACGCTTGTCTGTATCGTCTGTGTTTATGTCACCAGATTCGCTGCCCGATGAAATAGTGTTGTTGTTGAGTTTCTTCTCACTTTTCTGTTTGTTTTCATCATGTCTGATGGTAGTAGGTTTGTCTGGCTTTGTTGTTTTATTGTTTGATGGTTTCACTTCTACATTTTGAGGCTTGACTCTGCGCGTGGCTTCAGTCTGAGAGTTGTTCTTTGTATTTTTAGCTAGTACGTCAGAGTAAGTAGGACGCATTGGCTTTACTTCCGCAACAATTCGCTTCTTGTTGCTCGTATCTGCTAAAGGACTGTTCTCATTCCGTTTCGGTGAACTCTCTGCCTTGACTTGACTGATTGGATCCATGACAGGATTGTTATGCATGTTTAACGTCGGAGCATCTGGATGGTTGAGAGGGTAGTTTTGCCCAAACGGTGAGTATGTTCCCGTAGAATTAGGCTCCCAGTTACCCAGCACTTCTTTCAGAAAGTTAGACGTTGGTACACTTTGTGTGTTATCGTACGTGTTTTGAACCGCTGGAGGCGGCTGCGTGTGGACACTGCTCGCCATAGAGTACTCCTGGTTCAGAGTGAACATGTGAGACGGCTGTGACGTCTGCAGCGGCATATCTCGTAATCCCTGATTGTGATTGAACAGTTCGTACTGACCCGACATCGGAACGATAAGTTGTTGATTATTTTCGTCGTAGAATACGCGTACTAGTTGTCCGTTGCCGAGATTGAGCATGGCGTTGCCGTAGTTCTGGCAGTTGACGCGGGCTACGTTCGGCACGCTGTTGTACGATACCTTATCGTCCTTGTTGGCGGCGGCGTCGCCCGCTTGCACGTTGAACGGACTCTTGTTCATGTAAACATCGTTGGCGTAATTCCCGTTCGCGTACATACTGTTATCGCCCATGACGCTCGCGTTCGGCGAGATAGGCTTCTTTCTCTCGTTTAAGGGACCAGGTGCACAGTTCTCGGCTGCCTCGCGATAATTCCATGCATTGTGCTGCATTTCGTTGTAAATGGGATCATCGTTTGGCGACCTTGCCATGTTTGGTTAGTTTTTTCCGGACACAAACAACTGGTTTCACGGATACTAAACTGCGGCGTTTAAGTTACGGTTTTAACATTTTAGCATTTCATAAGCTGAATATGAATTGAGAAATAAGCTGATATTATTGTAATTTACAATTTTATTGACGATTTGACGCTCTTCTTTTCTTTTTTTTTTGGTTCAGTTCAAGGTAAAGCGATTATAGTATCGCATACAACCGATGTCAGGAATAAATACTCTCATTTAATTTTATAGCAAATAAAACGTTGGTGTTCAACGTTTCAACGCTTCTTTGGAGTTTTTGGAGGCAATCGAGAAACGCAGGAAACGCAGAGAAGTCCACAGGAAAGAGGTGAACCGACCGCTTGCCGCGCTACAAAAGAACGGAACACTTTTCCCGTTCACGACCCACACCATCATATTTCACTGAACTGTATGTTGTTCACTTGCACGACACTTTGTTACGCAAAACAACACCGATTTTACGAACCAAAACTCACTATAAACAATACAAATTCGATGAAATATGAGGACTCCAAACGTATCTGTTCAAATCCCGCCAAAAACTCCCTCTTCTTTTCTTTTTTTTTTTTTTTTTAAACAATGAGGGATTTTCCAAAAGCAAAAAAAAGTAAAAAGTTAGTTCCAAATTTCTCGATAGATGGCGTTGACAAGAGAGGGGTCGATTAGGTATGACCAGCACTGGTAGCATGCCAACCCGCGATAGCCGTGATACGGCTTTATCACGTCTTTTATATCGTTCTTTTGCGCGCGAACGAACGAGATAAAAGACGTGATAAAGCCGTAACACGGCTATCGCGGGTTGGCATGTTACCAGTGCTGATCTACCCAATATCAAACTGTACAAAAACATGTATAGTCATTCCTTACAGTCGCACACAGATTGCCATAAGAGTGACAGAGCTAGATTAGACGTAAATCTGTTAAACAAATGTCACCACTTTCAAATTCAAGCAAAATTCGTTCTTAACGTAAGGAAATAGCGGAGTCTTCCAGCTGGAGGTCTGGTGACAAAATGGTTCAAGACGGTATCTGTTTACTATTGACATTTCACTTATTCTAATGGGCGGTTGTCATAAGTGTGAATGGATGTCAAGTAGCGTTTCTATGTCTTGCTTTATATTATTTATCTACCCCTATATTTTATCTTTGAGTATGACCAATATAAGCTAACCGCGCGCAGGGTGAATAACGTATAACGTCGCGCGACCACCTTATTTTGGTTTTGCTTAGCTTGATGTGTCGCCGTGTGTACAAACAAACCCTTTCTTATTGTTGTTGGTTTATTATTAACTATCTGCGGGGCTAGTATGCCAACCCACTATAGCGTGATATATCGCTATCACGCTTCCGCTCTCTTTCTATTTTCGCACGAACGAACAAGATAAAAGATTTGACAGATGGATGTGTTAAATATCGCAATCACGGGTTGGCGTGCGTACTAGCCCCGCTGTTGATGAAGTAGCGATTACAAGTTTCCCGGTTTATTTGCCGGGTCCGCTGCGCCATGTTTTCGTGTTAAGATGTTAGCAAACACGAAAACATGGCGCAGCGGACCCGGCTTTAGGTTTTTGTAGTTTGTTATTGTCGTTATATTCAAAATGGATACAAAGCCCATACAGCCACGTCCGATACTTGATTCATTGTTGACAGACAATAACACCGAGATTGTTAATAATAAACCGACAATAATATCAAAGGGTTTATACTGCGTCTTTTTATTAATAACGAGCTTTTACCCGCGACTTCGTCCGCATAAATTATATACCAGATTTTAAGTCAGATAATAAGCTATCAAACAAAAAAAGTTTCATCAAAATCGGTTCAGTAGTTTTTGCGTGATACTCGAACAAACAAACACCCAAACAAACAAACAAACAAACGAACAAACAAACAAACAAACAAACAAACAGACAGACAAAAAATCCAGAAATTGGTGATTTGGAATCAGGGACATCTAAAAATCAAATCGTAATCTTTTTTTTGTAAATATCTTCAATGTATAGCACTTCTGTTACAGTTTTATAATAGTTTAGATATTCTTAAATATACCATAGGTACCTAATCGACCCCTCTCTGTTCAACGCCATCTATCGAGAAATTATGAACTAGCTTTTTTTTTTCTCTGGAAAATCCCCCATTTATCCTTTCGGAAATGCAATGGGAACCAGCCCCTACAGCATGGTCATAAGTTACATTTTTCTTTGTACTTAAAACTAACTTAACTAATCTTACACCTAAATATTGAAATGTGTGGGTGATACACACATTCCAAGTTCAAGATAAGTTTTACGCGAGGATCAATCCGAATCAAACGGGAGCGCCTTCTTTATTTCTCACTTTTACTATATTGTTCTTCATTGATGACACATTATTAAACTAATTTCACCACATTAACACAATAATAGCCACGAAAAACGAATCCAGAAAATTAAGAAACAAAGCCCGTCCTTATCCTCATGATTCCCGTGCAAAACCATCCTGATGACGATGGGATGATGGGATGATAGGATGACGATGAAATTGTGGATGATTTTGTAAGCTCGCGCGATGCCGCCAAAACCACCATACGAGTAAACTTGCACCAAAACTTTTGTTCTTTCTTCGTATGTATTTGAGATTCCTGTTATGTTGGTCGATCTACGCAACCGTTTGGTACACAATCCGCACGAAATTATGTCACAAATATCACTAAAAACCAACTTTTCACAAATATCAAATACAGACACAAACGAACAAAATAATGGCGGCAAGCAAACTCCCCCCTCTTCTTTTCTTTTTTTATTCATTGTTTTTTTTTCAAATGTGTTTTATGGCTCTGGATACTATGTCCTTTAAAGCCATATCTACGTTTTCTTCTTCAAATTCTTAATTTTGATGGTGGATGAGGATGATAGATGACGATGAATTTTAAGCCTCGAAACGTTGGTGTTTGACGTTTTGACGCTTCTTTGGAGTTTTTGGAGACAATCGAAAGACGCAGGAATCGCAGAAGTCCACAGGAAAGAGGTGAACCGACCGCTTTGCCGCGCTAAAAATGACGGAACACTTTTCCTGTTTACGCCCATGCACCATCATATTTCACTGAACTGTATATTGTTCACTTGCAAGACACTTTGTTACGCAAAAAAACACCGATTTTACGAATCAAAACTCACTATAAACAATAAAAATTCGATGAAATATGAGGACTCCAAACGTAGCCGTTCAAATCCCGCCAAAAACTCCATTTTTTTTCATTCATAATTTTTGGTGTGAATTTTTGGCCACCACAGAAAAAAAAATGTTTTTTTTTTTACAGACGCTCGGTCACAGTTTATTTACTAAGATTATTTATGAACGGAACGGAGGGAGAAAAATCGCGCGCGCAAAAGAACGAGATAAAAGACGTGATAAAGCCACTAAAGCCGTATCACGCTGCTGCACGCACGCACGCACGCACGCACGGCTATCGCGGGTTGGCATGCTACCCAGTGCTGAACTCAGAGATTCGGGGTAAAGATTTTAGCATTAGCCATTGAAGGGCTAGGAGTATATTTTTTTCTATGATTGAAGGTCATTGGTTAGTAGGCTACATTTTAATTTTAATACATTTTACATTTACGCGTTTTACGTTGCGTTTCAGCAGCCCCTGGTAGACTTCACATAGGCATCAGAATTTCTTTTTCAGCGTAAATGCAGGTTTCCTCACGATGATGTTTTCCTTCACCGTTTCAGAGCGTCTGTATTACGTAGTAGGAGTAGGTAGGTAAGTAAGTACATCATAACATAAGTTAGAAAAACTCATTGGTATGGCATGTAGTCCGTGCCGTCTGGATTCGAACCCGGGCACTCCACTCATTCACTCATGATTACTCACTCGTAGGGTTGCCAACCCTACTATATAATATAGTATCCTACTATATTAGGGGCCCTACTACTATAATTCTGAGAAAAATATATAGTAGGCAAAACTACTATATTTTGATGGGCAAATAATTTATAGAGAATTTAAATATATTGGTACTTAGGCCCAATAAAAATGTCCAATAACTTAGTTAACATTATTATAACAATTTTCTTTCTCTATAACAAAATTGGTCCTTAAACAATTTTCTACTAAATATACTACTGAAAAGTGACAACAAGTTTTCCTAAAGTCAGATTTATCTATTTTTTAAGAAATTATATTATTTCTGTATCGAATCCAGCGACTTCTGCGTTTGCAGGATGCATTATTTTCTATAACGAATACGAAATAGAGAAATGATTGTTCCTTAAAAATAAGAACTTGGTATTCAAACCAAAAAGTAGCAAAAAAATATATTTAACAAAAAAATAATAATTAATAAATTCGAAAAATACTATATTTTTTCTTATTTTTCCCCGATCTACTATATTTTTCGCGCTCTAAGGCTCGAAATACTATATTTCGTCTAAAAAAAGTTGGCAACCCTACTCACTCGTGTCGTGTCAGGAGACGCACCATCTACACCAAAGAGTAATATAAGTATATTAGAAATCTACACTCTTAACCTTGCATTGTTGGCAGGTATATAGGTAGGTATAATTGAACCCTTAAAAAAGACAAAAGGTAGTGCGGCTAGCCACTTATCACCACTTGAGTACTTGACATAGGTCATAGCTACTGCATGTCTAGTATGATTTCTCTACACGCGCGCGACGCGCCTTCGCTGCATACAAAATAACCGGTTCCCGCGCTTTTCGGAGAGCGAAAGCCGCGCTTGCCGCGACTTGTAGTATGGAAAAAAGCCGAGTCGCGCGCAAGTAGAGAAATCATGCTAGGGGGTCTGGAGTGGTGTGGGTTTTAAGAGCAGGATGATTAGACCATCAAACCGAACAACCTTCTTTATGGCACTATCATTGAAACTAGGGTTGCCAACCTTAATACAAGGATAAGCGGGATATTTGCAATCAAGATGCGGGACGTGGCTAAAAAAAGCGGGACCCGGCTGTCAAAGTATAAAAAGTCTAAAAAACAATGAGGATTTGAAGAAAAATTAAAAATTGTTGTTTTCGTTTCTTTTTGATTATATAATAATAACACAAACAACTAAACTATAATAATAAGTACATCAAACTTTAACTTTAAGTAGCATTCGAATCAGAAATGAAAATCGGTCAATTACCTAAGTAAACTTTTAAATGATTTTACAAACATAAAAGTTAGTACCATGGGGTGCCAGGAATTTCAGCAGTTTAATAAAACCTGTGTTAGTACGTCAGGCACACCTTGGACAGTCAGCCTCTACTACAATTACTAGCTGGCTAATCTTTCCTATCATCATAGGCCTTTTCATCTGTAACAGATGATTTAAGCAGCGTCTTGGCGGCACTTACGCTCGTGGCTATAGAGCCCTATACGGGAGCGACAGGCACGGCCGCACGTACGGCAAGTAAAATTTAGGCTCACTGCGTTTGCGTTTGCTGGGTTTGCAACGCGCTGGTGTCTCCTTTCTCGCTTGTCAGCTAAGGAAGTAAACCACATGCGATCGTGCGCAGTTATTCCCTCCGTTAACAGCTTCCTCCACGAGTCACGATCTACAGCGAGATTTTCCCATTGCCTGCTGTCGATGGCAAACGCAGACATGTCACGCTTTGAGCAGTCCTTAAAGCGTAGGTGTGGTCTCCCGACTTTTCTCTTGGCATGCGCAACTTCACCTAGAAGAACTTGTCGTGGCAAGCGAGAGGGATCCATACGATGCACATGCCCCAGCCAACGCAGTCGCCTCTGTTTGAGGAGTGCGGTGATGCTGGGTAGCTGTGCCGCAGCAAGCACCCTCTCGTTTGTCACTTTGTCCCTCCAGGTTATGTCCAAAATACTTCGAAGGCAGCGCATGTGGAAGCAATTTATTCTTCTCTCTTGCTTTGCGTACGACGTCCAGGTCTCCGCACCGTACAAGAGTGTGCTTAAGATGCATGCCTGATACACGTTCATCTTAGTTTTAATGGTAAGATGTTTGTTATTCCACACTCTTGCACTTAGCTTTCCGAACGTCGTAGCGGCTTTGCCAATGCGTGCACTGATCTCTGTGTCATTCGAAATGTTTTCGGATACCGTAGATCCTAGATAGCAGAATTTGTTAACAACTTCTAGAGGCGTTCCATCCAGTAAAATAACTGGAATATAATTACACCCCTGCGCTAAGACAACCGTCTTCTTAGCATTTATCGACATAGAAAAATGTGCGCATGCCCTTGAAAATTTGTCAATAAGACTCTGGAGTTCGTGGGGGGTGTTGGCTACGAAGGCCGCGTCATCGGCGAACAAAAGACCATCTACATACAGATCTTGGCGATTTCTTTTGGATTTGAGTAGGGAGATGTTAAAAAGTTTCCCATCAGTCCTTGTATGCAGATGGATACCCTGTTTGTCCTCACCGAACGCAGCTTTTAAAATCAGTGAAAAAAATATACCAAACAGAGTAGGTGCCAAGACACAGCCCTGACGCACCCCTCTCCTCATTTCGAATGGCTCAGAAGTCTCACCATCAAAAACAACAGACCCCTTCATATCCTCGTGAAAAGATTTTATCAGCCTCCGCAATTTCGGTGGGCACCCTATTTTATCAAGGGCGATGTAAAGACCCTCCCTACTGACGGTATCGAAGGCCTTATTTAGGTCGACGAACGCAATCAGCAAGGGAGTGTTTTGTTCCCTACACTTCTCCTGCACCTGCCGAAGTGTGAAAATCATGTCCACCGTGGATCGCTGGGCTCGGAAACCACATTGAGACTCAGGGTACACGCGCTCAGCAAGTTTCTGCAGTTTGCTGAGAATGACTCTGGCAAACAACTTACCTACGATGCTGAGCAGGGATATGCCGCGATAGCAGTTACAGTCGCCGCGGTCGCCTTTTCCCTTGTACAGTGTGATGATATTTGCATCCCGCATGTCCTGCGGAACGGTTTCCTTTTCCCAGCATTTTCCGAGGAGATTGTGCAACGCAATTAGTACACATCGTGTTTTGACAACCTCGGTTAAGATTCCATCGTCACCAGGACTTTTACCGCACTTTAGCTGCTTAACAGCTTTTTGCAGCTCAGCTACGGTAGGTAGCTCATCAAGCTCACTCCAGACTGGTAGCTCGGGAATTAAATCTACTGCGTCCGAACTAATAGTGACAGGAGTAGAATAGAGCCCACTGTAGTGTTCTACCCACCGACGGAGTTGACGGTTTTTGTCGGTGACGATATCTCCATTCGATTCTTTTAGAGGTGCGGTCTTCTTTGGGACGGGGCCTACAGCCTTTTTGATGCCAGCATACATACCACGTAAATTGCCCGTAGCCGCGCATGTTTCAACGTTTTTGCAAAGCTCGGTCCAGTACAGGTTCGAAAAATACCGAGTACTACGTTGTAGGGATGCCTTCGCTTTACTTAGCTCGTCGCGGGTTTTAGTGCATGGATTTACGCGGTAGTTCAAAGCAGCTAGACGCTTTGAGTTGAGCAGAGGTTGTAGATGCTCCTGGTTTTCTGCAAACCAATCAGTTGTCTTTCCTTTCTGGTATCCAAAGACCTCGCCAGCCGTTCTAGTGAGGAGACCCTTTAACTTACACCACTCTTCTTCTACGGATGAGTCCACATCCCAGGCGGAAATTTCGGCATGCACCCTGTCACCAAAAATTTCCACAATATCTGGCATCCTAGTGTTTGAAACATCTACTTTCTTTTTTCCAGCTGGTTTAGAAGAATGAATTTTTTTGGGGGCAAGACGCACAGCAGACCCCACCAGGGAGTGGTCGCTGTCGCATTCGGGACTGTGGTAGGTTCGTGTGTGAAGAATGTCGCGGAGATCTTTCCTCTTTGTCAAGATGAGGTCCAGTTGATGCCAGTGCCCCGAACGAGGGTGCCTCCAAGAAACTTTACGCATCGCCTTGCCTTTGAAGTAGGTATTGGTAACACACAGTAGATTTTTGGAGCAGAACTCAAGGAGGCGCTGCCCATTTTCATTCATATTTCCAATACCGTGGTTACCAAGACAGTCTGGCCAGGAGGCGGTATCCTGACCTACACGAGCGTTAAAGTCGCCCAGAATAAGCAACCGGTCAGTGGGGCGCACATTTTGCACTACTTCGTTAAGCTGCTCATAGAACTGATCCTTGGCTTCCGACGACGACAACAGTGTTGGGGCGTATTCTGACACTAAGGTAACAAAGCCACTAGTAGTGAATAACCGCATAGTCATGAGGCGTTCTGATACCCCTTGAGGGGACTCTATAGTCCGAAGGAGGTCGTTTCGAACTGCGAAACCAACACCGTGCTCACGCCTTTGGGAGCTCGCCTTACCCTTCCAGAAGAAAGTGTAGTGCGCTTCCCGTACATGGCCCTCGTCAGGTAACCTTGTTTCCTGCAGGGCTGCGACTGAAACACCCAACTTTACCAGCTCGCCGTCAATGACGGCGGTTTTGCGAAGTTCTTGATCGCAGTTTATGCTTCCATCGGTATCTATGAGGAGCTAGTTCGGCTGCAGGCATCTGCCGCATGTTTCGGATTAGATCCTACTTGCGCCTAACGGAGACACCAGTTCCGGATTTTAATTTTGGAGTTTTCTTCTCCTATACAGATTGCAGATCAATGCTACGAGGTCTGTATCCCAGTTTTTGGAAGGTAAAAACATAGAGAAAAAGGGAGTTTTCACATACTTCCATAAGATACCTTAGTCGCCTTTTACGACACCACGGTAAGAGAGAGGTTGGGGCTATTCTTACAGCGGCCACCACACGCTGTTCTTTCCTATACGTCATGAATAAATAGTCAAGCGATATGGCTCATGCTGACATGAAAGAAAAAGAAGAAGAATACATCTAACTTCGAACTTAAGCATTCAATAAAAAGAAATAAAAATGCAAAAATTTGAGAAGAAACTTAATAAAGATTTATATCACTTCTTCTGAGTCAACTGAGCTCATAACTACTTCTGCCATAAAGGTTAGCCAGAAAACGGGACAATAGGCGTCCCGCACACATCTATCGCGGGACGCATCCTCTGAGGGTCTAGAAACGGGACGTCCCGCCTCTCGCGGGACGGTTGGCAACCCTAATTGAAACCCACAACAAAAGATCTCATTGGGTATCGCAGCATTGGGTCGAAGTGTTGCTGGCTTGCCAGCCCCCATGATAATAGAACATCTAAACCGCGAAAAACATCTGATGTCCCATACATTTGGGTCGAGTAGGTTGGCAGTTTTGTGTACAAACAAGTACAGAACAAGTTCAATCATCGAGGAGATTTCTTGTATGGACACCCTAACAATAAATCATCTCTTGCTGAAACTTTGCAGTGTGATAAAGTGAAGTTTAAAAATAACGGTTGACAAGTATCTAGGTTTTTTTTAAATTTGGAAGTTAGGTATTTATACCTAAACATAAAAATCACTTATAGCTCTCGGCGGAAAAAGTTTCTCTCCAAAATTCCTTTGGTATATGTTAGTATATACTAATTACCATAGAGGTGATCGGTATCTAGGAATTTATCGATTTCACGAAGGGAGAAACATAAAAATACCGTTTTTAATCCATAACTACTTCAGGAATAATAGTCTCACAATTGTTGTCTTTTTGTGTGTATTAATTTCATTACATGTATCGTCTTGCACAAGAAGCTAGAATATTTTCGTTTCAATTATAGTTTTATGATTTTTGGGCAATAACTTACTTCGGAAAAGTATTCTCTTCCTCTTTATCCATTTACAAGTTACAATACACTTTAATACAACAGGATTACTAAGAATCTATTAAAATTTCGCCCTCATTAGTATATTAACATTTTTTCAATAATATTCTTCCCGCGCTAGGCCCCGATCTACGAGCGCGGGGTGCGGAAGGGTTGAGGGGAGTGGGCGGCGGCGGGCACCGCATCATCGCACGTGCTCACTGCTGGGCCTAATTCACCTATTTTACAAGTTTCTGTTTCAGGTTCGTATTGTAATCGGTTCGTAATGACGTCACTTTTTAAAATGCAATTCTGTTGACACAATCTTATCTTGTTACGATCTCGATCCGATGACTTTTCATACCATTTAATGACATTTGGTATTCTATTGTAACGTAATGTGATTGTAACGGGGGACCGATCGTACGTAAGAACATTGTAAGCAACTTTGACGTTTATTTTATCCAATATTGTTACGATATTTTGACTTTAGAGCTGTCAAAATAAAAGTACCTCACGAGGTACTTTTTCACAAACGGTTTACGTACGTTAAAAATAGTTGGAAAAAAATTTTTTTTTAATGCTTTCCCACCATCTGCATCAATCAGCCACTTAATAAAAACCCCGATTTTGGTACCTAATTGAAAGCCATACCTTTTAGTTTTCATCATTCCAGCCTCTTCCAGCCCCCACTATGGGGTCACCTATCTAAGACTGGCCTAATAGTGAAGGCTAAAGCCCAACAATCGCGCCCAATTCACATAATATGCCTCAGAATATTTTGTCTGTAAAATAAATAACGCTCACAGGCACACATAGGTACATTGTAATGATCCCAAATTAAGCCTTAGGCTTTTTGTTATGGGAACCATATACAACAACGGCACACACATATAATATCCATGACCGAACCGGGATTCGAACCCAGGACCCTGGCTTGGCAGTCCGGCGTGGTACCTGGACCGCGTGGACCTCTACACCAATCGGGTCGTTAAGTATCTTGGTATCCTCGGAGAAAATTGCATGATATCTACCTATTCTTTTATCCTACGTATCTTATTATTTGCATGCCAAGTCATGGTGAAATGGGAGGACTTATTTTATAAGTATACTTTCCACAATGTTAAACCATGTTTCAGTAAATAAAATTGTCTGGTTTCTGATTTATCGAAGAGCGGATTGCTATTGGTACATGAGATACCTTACGTGCGGATGATTTGAATGGGTCCTTTAATTATTGAAAGTCTCCTGTAAAACACAACTGACGCTCCGTAAACCGACGGGCATATTTGTAGATAGTTGTATGGATGTAAATGAGGCGAAAGCAATTCATCAAATTCAAGGTCGCTCAGCGAGCTATGGAGAGAGCTATGCTCAGTGTTTCTCTGAGAGATCACATCAGAAATGAAGTGATACGTAACAGAGCTTAAGTGGTTGACATAGCACAGAAAATTAGCAAGCTGAAGTGGCAATGGGCTGGTCATATCTGCCGAAGAACTGACAACTTATGGGGTGTCAGAGTTCTAGAGTTGAGACCACGAACTGGCAGGCGTAGTGTGGGACGTCCTCCGGCCGCTACACAGACGACCTAAAAAAGGTTGAGCGACTGGATGAGGAAGGCTAAGGACAGTCTTATGGCGCGTGTTGGGAGAGGCCTTTTTTCAGCAGTGGCGGATGATGATGATGAAATAAGGTGATAGATGCATGTCGGGGTCGTAGTATTCATCCTGGAATCGAGATCGTTTTGAAACCGGAAGAGGGGGTGCTTCAGACCATCAAAATGAAACAATTTTACTATGGAGCCAAAATCGAAATCGCGAAAAAAAACTTCTGTTCCATAGAAAGTGCTAATAGCTTCTTGATAAAAAGGTATGAAACAACAATTTTTTTTAGATTATAAGTTTGTTTGACTGTGGTAAAAGTTGTACAGTTTGATTGTATAAACGCGCTGTTCCGACTTCAATACGGCCCTAGTTTTATGGTGTATAATGGCGCATCCTAGTCATCCTGTCAACCCCTACCCCAGTAGGAAAGAGGCGTGATGTTATAGATAGATTAAATTTTTTATTGTTTGTTTTATAAGTAATGTGTATAACGCTTGGCATTTGCTGTTATGTTATTCATATATTAATAAACTGATTTAATTTAATTTTAAATGCTATCATTATCATTAAAGTTGAAAAAAGAGGTTTTAAAACAAAAAAGATAAATTCTTACAAATCTTTCCCGCAAGAAGCTTTATGGTTTACACAGGAAAAAAATAAAAGTGAAGTACGTACGTCCAAATGTCAAAAAGTAAAATAATGATTTTTAGGGTTCCGTACCCAAAGGGTGAAAACGGGACCCTATTACTAAGCCTACGTTGTCCGTCCGTCCGTCCGTCTGTCCGTCTGTCCGTCCGTCTGTCCGTCTGTCCGTCTGTCCGTCTGTCCGTCCGTCCGTCTGTCCTACCTATTTAGGACTGTAACTTTGGAACCGTAATAGCTATATAGTTGAAATTTTCTCAGATTATGCGTTATTACGGCGGCGGATTTGTCAACAAATAATAAAAATGTTAAAAAGTTAAAAATTAAGGACTCCACAAGAAACTAGTTTTTATCAACGTTTTTTTCTTCACGCTCTATCGTAAAAACGGTAATATACAGGGTGTAACAAAACACCCTAGTAATACTTAAGGGGGTGCTTCAGACCATCGATCTGAACAACTTTCACTATGGAGCCAACGTAGAGAAAAAATAAAAAAAATCTGCCGTCCCATACATTTGAGTCGAGACGGTACTGCAGTTTTGTATGAAAGAGCGGATTTTTTTTTTTCACGATTTCGATGTTGGCTCCATAGTGAAAGTTGTTCAGTTTGATGGTCTGAAGCACCCCCTTAAGTATTACTAGGGTGTTTTGTTACACCCTGTATACAAGGGTCAAACTTAGTGTGATTATAGAGCAAACTCTACAGAATAACGACAAATACTAAAAACCGGCCAAGTGTGAGTCGGTCTCACGCTAAAGGTCACGGACAAAAAAAAGATTTTTACTATGTTAATAATGTTGTGTTCTGTGGTGGTATGGTACGGAACCCTCGGTGCGCGAGTAGCCCGACTCGCACTTGACCGGTTTTATTATGTAAACCTCAGATAAACAAAGAATAAAAATTTTCTTTGAAGAATAATTTCTAAATAAGCTCAACTATTTATGATTTTGATAAGAAAAGGCAAGGCAAGGCATTTGAACCAATTTACAGACAAGTTTACTATTCGATTCTCTGTAACCGAATATACAGTAAAATAAAAATCAAATATAATAAGAAATGAATTTTATTCAATAAATACAGAATAAAATAGTCAAAGATGTCAAAGGAGCAAGAACATTCAACAGAGATTCCTAAATATGATATTAACGCGAAGATTTAGTCATGATTAGTTTGATAATTGATCTTATTATCAAGAAGTGGTTTGTGTCTTTATCAGGAGTTCCATCGTATCTCGCAACTATCTTGGTGTACCATTCTTCATCCTCAAATCATTTGGATTGGATTGCAAATCTTCAAGTGCATTCAATACCGCCGCCCTTAGTGTCGATTTTGAAAAATGCTGTAATTAAAAAATACTAAATAAAACATAAATGAAAGAAGTTGGATTGTTTTATTTAATCAATCCCATGTCCAAGATACTTATATTTTATTACAATTGTAGACACTGTCACTGTTTTCCAATTTTTTTCATAAGTATACTGTATACTTTACTTATTATACAAAAATATGGGTAGGTAGGTACTGTTTAATGAGCTGTAGGTTAAAAGGTGATTCACAGTGTAAAAAGATCACCGAAGTTGGATAGGTAGGTCTTTGGATGGGTGACCGTTTTAGTGTTATTTAATTTGTGAAGCCTCCGTAGTCTAGCTAAAGGCCCACCACACTTTCCCACCGCTGTAACTCCTGTAAACCAGGATCAACAGCGGTGACCATTCACAACACTAGACAATGAAGTCCAGCGAGCCCGGGGGATGACTCTATCTGTCTTGGAACCCGCAATGAATTAATCACAGAAGATGGGAAGAGTGGGAAAAAGAATTATATCCGTAGTCTAGCTAGAAGGTTATTTATTATACTAAGCACACAACTCCCCATGTTCCGGATAGTTGCAAATAGACGACAGTAGGTATCTATTGAAGATATCATGGACGGACAGCATTAGCAACGTGTTGGTCCTGCAGAGGATGAATAAGAGAGTAGAAATCCTAAAAACTAGAAGAACTCAGAAATTACAGTACCTCGGTCACATTAGACGTGATAAATACCACCTTCTCCAGCTTATTCTGCAGGGGAAAAATTTTGGGAAGACGAATGCCTGGTAGAAGAAGGACGTCCACATTACACATAACGAAAATTACCTATATGAAATAATTTTATCAAAATTTTATCTCACGCTTTGGTTTTGACTTTTGACACAAATTTATGTGCGTATGGATTGAGGGGCCACATTTGCTATGGAAAAATGGATTATATGCCCATTTTGTAGGAAATTTGTAGATTTTGTAGGCCCAATTCTGGAATTTGTAGCAAAACTATAAAGAAGTTACATGAACATAAAGGTGGCACCTCACACCAGATGCATCTGGTGTGAGGTGCCACCCTGGAACTCGGAAAGTACGTGATGAATCTTTTTGAAAATTTTGTAGGATTTAGTAGGAGTTGGAAAAAGATCCTACAAAAAAAACCAGCTCTCTACGACTAAAACTGAAAAAGCTACAATACTTTGATTGTGGTCCCTCACACCAGATGGCATCTGGATTGAGGGGCCACCTGTAACTCTGAAACTACGTGATGAATCTTTCTGAAAATTTTGTAGGATTTAGTAGGAGTTGAAAAAAGATCCTACAAAAAAAATCAGCTCTGTACGACTAAAACTGAAAAAGTTACAAGAGATACTTTGAATGTGGCACCTCACACCAGATAAATGCTTATAACTACATATGTACGTAATGGAATCCAAAACCGATGATGCCAATATTTAGTAGAAATTTCTACTAAATATTGGCATAGTCAGATGTCGCATATCATCAATACCTACAGAGCTACACGTTTTTTCAAAATTCCATATAAAACCATTCAGTAGGGTGTCCATGTAATAAATGAAACCATGAGACACATTTTTCTTCCAGCTGTTTTTTGCATTTTATTTAACACGTTTTTTTGCATTTTATTTACGTATATAATTATATAGGATACGAAACTCACGTCCGTATGTCATCTCGTTTCAAAAACATTTCTACAATAAGGTAGGTACTTAGTACCAACTTTCTTATTAGCGCAGCGTTCAGTTATAGCGAGGTCCACCTTTAGCAAACTAAATACTTAGGATGGTAATGTTGGTACTGTCAAGTAGGTATCGCAAAAAGTCTGTTTAAGATATATTTTCCCTTAGTCGCCTCGTAAAGTACCAACTGTTTAGTATTAAAAATGATTTCAGACCATCAAACTGAACAATTTTCACTATGGGACGAACATCGAAATCGCGAAAAAAATCTGCTGTTCCATAGATTTATAGTTTAGTATGGAACATCAGATTTTTTTTCATGATTTCGATATTGGTAACGACCCCCTTATGTTTATACTTATACGTTACACCTAACATAGGTATGTGTTAAATCATGTTAATTATGTCGTTTGGGATCAAAAACGTCGATATTTTCGTATAAAGTCGTTTTTGATACCAATCGACTCTTATCTTACCTACGTTAAAAATATCTATTCAACGACATCTTCCTTACAAACTCTAAGATATACCACTTCACTTGCATAGGTACAGTATACTTACGTAGCATGCTCACGCCTATGTCCCACTATCCATAAATCTCTTCTCGTACATGCTCGTCGGTTCAGAGTAAGGTCAATTTAAAAAAAAATCTTTCGTTGCATGGTAGAGAGTCGACGAAAATGTGTTTCTTCATAATTACAGCATTTCTGTTTTTGGATTACCTACTGTTAATTCTGTCTTCATACCAAAGAAGTTTGGCGCGGACAGCTATGTATTTTGAGACCCAGACTTAGAGGTCCCATACATGAATGAAACTTGGTAATACGTGTAGAGTGAAACAAAACTAACAAAAAAGTAAATTGATTGTAACCTGTAGAAGTTGGGGGAAAGGTATTTCTCCTTATGATGATACCTCTTGTATCACACTATATCAGTTAAATCAAGCCAAATATTCCGTAACGACCAAATAATAACTCAGTGATAATATTCGATGAAAAAAATAGCTGTCATGGTTGCGTTTTGTTACTGCTTTTTGGATGATTTGTCTATTTTACTAGTTATTTCTACTGTTGAATCCGGACTTCTGGAGATGTGGAAGTTTTTTTAAAAAATGCCTTAATTTTTTCTGTTTATAATAATTATGAACACCGTCCTGAATGGCTTTTAGTTTTCATCAATAAAAAGCCTGGATCTAAATCTGCCATTCTTCTTTCGATTCAATAGGCGCAAAAATGTTGAGGCGTATACCACTGAACATTATTATAAGAGGGGTTAGAAGTGTATAGTAGGCGTGGAACGCGTTGCCACATTGCATAACACCATAACTCGCGTGGCGTGGTGCGAGCGAGAGGGCATGAGTGATTGTAGCAGAGTGAGTGGGAAGATATTCCGAGAGATAAGTGTACTTTTTGCAACCATCAGCAGCAAGGCTGATTCAGTATTTATGAGGTGTAGAGCTTCTCTGTGATGGGGATGGACCAGGTCTGCCTGCATAACTCCAGTCGGTTTATGAGTTACTGATGATTAAAGGTCTGTAAAAAATTAACGATCAGCTGCACAGCTGATCATATGTTATTGTTGTAGTATGCACTGTAGCTATGTGAACAGTACAAAAACTGACATGGTTCATCAGTCGGTTTAGGAGATACAGCCGTTCAAAGGTCGGAACTTTGACTGGCTGTATCTCCTAAACAGACTGACAGAACTTGACAATTTTTGTACTGTTCACATAGCTACAGTACATATCAAAGTAGATATGTACAAAGGGCGAGCTTATCTCTAAAGAGATTTCTTCCAGCAAACCCGCAACAGAGACAGTTCTAAAGTGTGAGGCAGACAAAATTTATTTATTAATGAATTTCAATTGACATAGTCCGAGATCCGATCGTAAAATTATGCACCTATTTCTTAGGCGAACGAAATTTGATTCTAGTGTATGTTTACACAGGGGTTAATTCAATGCCGCCAAGTTGCCTAGAAAAATGTTGCCGCAAGTACCAAAACTAAACCAAAAGGGTTGTCATATACCTAACTACAACTTTCAACCTCCATCCACCCTCACTTAAACTAAGATCCGACCATAAAATTATGCACCTGTTTGTTTGGTGATCGAAATGTGATTTAAGTGAAAGGTTAATTAATATCAAGGTTACACAGGGGGTCATACCTACAACCAATGACATATAGGTAATTTACTAATGTCATTGCCTACAACGACGCCGGTACAATTTTTTCAGACAATTGCACCTATCTGTTTGGGAAGTAAATAAGGTTTCATCGGAAGGAGACCAGTCCAAAGAACTGGAAAAACTAGCGTTGCCATATCTCAATCTGCCGCAAATCTAGGGTTAATAAAAATGACTTCTTTGAACCTGGCTACTCTAGAGTTGCGGCAGACTGAGAGGTGGTAATCTTAGTTTTTTAAATTCTTTAGATGGGTCTCTTTCCGATTGCTCATTTACATCCCAAATAGATAGGTGGAAATTTTTTTAGCAACAATCATAATGGTAAAGATAAACTTGCGACAAGATTTTGCTAGGCAACAACCCGGCGGGGCGCCGTTGTATGAACCCCTGTGTAAACTTTCACTTAAATCACACTTTGTTCACCTAACAAATAGGTGCATAATTTTAAGTCCGGATCTTAGTATAATAGGTTTAACCAGCGTGTAATTTCATTCGAGGTTGAACCTAAGAGATCGCACATGTGTATCCGAAATAATTATGTTGAGTCTGTTACCACTTTTGTCAAAAATGGCTAAACCATTTGATGAAGTGGTATCTAGGGTATCTAGAATATTTTAGACTTTGAAACATTTCTTTGAAAGGAAGATGTCGTTGAATAGATATTTTAACTTAAACCCGACAGTGAAGCTATTCACTGGAACGTCAACATACCAGCCCCCTTACCCGCACTTTCGATCTTCACTATATCGCCACTGTTTCGGTCCGCACTTCATTGTAATAGAGTTGAAATTGGAACGAAAACATTCACGCAAAAGTTCGAATCGAATGTGCGGGTAGACCCTCAGTATAACTTACGTTTTCGTTCCAGTGAGGCTAGTCGGGGTGGTTGGGGATCTACCTCCTAGCGGTCCACCCCGGGCAACGGCATCACAAGCTTTGAAGTTTGTGGTGGCGGCTGAACGATCCCCCACAGCGGTGTGGTAGGCTCCGCAAGGAGCCGCCTGGCTCGCGACCACCCTCCTGTTGGAGCCTGGCGCCAAGCAGCTCGCTGCGTTCCGTCTGTGTGCAGGAGTGCCAGTACCATTCTGGGTAAGCTCGCTACATCTTCGACCCCATCTTCGTCCTGTGGACTAGATTGAGGTCAAGAGCAAACCCATCGATAGTAAAAAAAAAAAAAAAAAAAAAAGTCGGGTCGGTCGATATAAAGTTCTTAAGACTAGGTACTTAGGTAAGCACCTACCAACCTACCTGTAGTGTGTCCTGCCTGTGGCTCCGACTTTGAATGGAGCACCCCATTGGGTGTCGTAGGTAGGCAAGTATAGTAAGTACCTACCTACATACTGTTTATTTAAGTTCAAGTTTAGGAAAGGGACATCATCGGATTTAGTCAAAAATGTGAAAGTGCCGGCCAACAAAAAATTATGCAATATTCTGTTAGGACTGGCGTCTTAAGCATTTATTATTATGGCACAAAAGCTGTAGGTCCATTGTCCGTGGTTTTATTTGGGTTCGAAAATCTGCCTTTTCATACACATTTTCGATGAAAATTTAATTAGCTAAGACTATATTTTGTTAGAACTAGTCCGTTGCAGCATTTTTTAGTATGGCACCGAAGCTGTAGGGCCATTTTCCTTGGTTTTATTAAGGTTTGAAAAATCGTATTTCCATAGATACCTACATTTTAAAACTTACCTACAGCTACAGTCATAATAATAAATGCTTAGACGGACAAGTTCTAGTATAGTATTATTTTTTGTTGGCCGGCACTTTCACATTCGGACCAAAAATGTATGAAATGCCAATGATGTCCTTTCTTGATTTGTGGTAGTTCACAAAATACTAGAGCAAATATTTTATTATGAAATCATTTTTAATACTAAACAGTTGGTACTTTACGAGGCGACTAAGGGAAAATATATCTTAAACAGACTTTTTGCGATACCTACTTGACAGTACCAACATTACCATCCTAAGTATTTAGTTTGCTAAAGGTGGACCTCGCTATAACTGAACGCTGCGCTAATAAGAAAGTTGGTACTAAGTACCTACCTTATTGTAGAAATGTTTTTGAAACGAGATGACATACGGACGTGAGTTTCGTATCCTATATAATTATATACGTAAATAAAATGCAAAAAAACGTGTTAAATAAAATGCAAAAAACAGCTGGAAGAAAAATGTGTCTCATGGTTTCATTTATTACATGGACACCCTACTGAATGGTTTTATATGGAATTTTGAAAAAACGTGTAGCTCTGTAGGTATTGATGATATGCGACATCTGACTATGCCAATATTTAGTAGAAATTTCTACTAAATATTGGCATCATCGGTTTTGGATTCCATTACGTACATATGTAGTTATAAGCATTTATCTGGTGTGAGGTGCCACATTCAAAGTATCTCTTGTAACTTTTTCAGTTTTAGTCGTACAGAGCTGATTTTTTTTGTAGGATCTTTTTTCAACTCCTACTAAATCCTACAAAATTTTCAGAAAGATTCATCACGTAGTTTCAGAGTTACAGGTGGCCCCTCAATCCAGATGCCATCTGGTGTGAGGGACCACAATCAAAGTATTGTAGCTTTTTCAGTTTTAGTCGTAGAGAGCTGGTTTTTTTTGTAGGATCTTTTTCCAACTCCTACTAAATCCTACAAAATTTTCAAAAAGATTCATCACGTACTTTCCGAGTTCCAGGGTGGCACCTCACACCAGATGCATCTGGTGTGAGGTGCCACCTTTATGTTCATGTAACTTCTTTATAGTTTTGCTACAAATTCCAGAATTGGGCCTACAAAATCTACAAATTTCCTACAAAATGGGCATATAATCCATTTTTCCATAGCAAATGTGGCCCCTCAATCCATACGCACATACAAATTTGACACAGAAGCATGTCAAATAAAATAGCAGGGATAAGGAACATTTCAACTTCGAGATAATATTTTGGAAACATGGGAAGTAAGAATTTTGTTATTTTGTAAAATGTTAACAGTTAGTGTGTTCTGTGTGCATTTTAAGTAGGACCTAAGTTTTTATATTCATAAAATTTTATATAAATAAATAAATAAAATAAATAAATAACTTGGACAATGTCACACAAATTATCTAGTCACATTTATAAATTAAATAGCTTTCCAAAAATTCAAAATCTGACTAGAATATCGTAAGGAATAAAATAACATGAGTAACATTACATTACTAACTCAATAAAAATGAAAAATGTTTATATTATTTGGATTTGATTGAGGTAATCAGATTATTTTAATTAAAAGTTTGTTATACAGGGTGTAACAAAACACCCTAGTAATACTTAAGGGGGTGCTTCAGACCATCAAACTGAACAACTCTCAGTATGGAGCCAACTTCGAAATCGTGAAAAAAAACCCAGCTCCATACAAAACTGCTGTATCGACTCGACTAAAATGTATGGGACAGCTGCATTTTTTTCGTGATTTCGAAGTTGGCTCCATATTGAATGTTGTTCAGTTTGATGGTCCAAAGTCCAAAGCACCCCCTTAAGTATTACTAGGGTGTTTTGTTACACTCTGTAAAGTTATATTTTATTGTTATTAATTTCATTTTCGTATGAAAGATATAAATATTAAAGATTAAAAATTTGTAACAATTTACTTACCTACCTAATGTAATTTTTTTTTATTAATCGAGTAGTAACTCTCCCCACCATTTCATGTTAACTGCTGCTTGCTTCTACGATTCTTTTAGGGTTCCCGTACCCAACAGGTGATGCCAACAAGTCTGTTCTAAAGGAAATCGCCCATGTGACGAACATTCCACGTTTCAAATCGTTAAACAACTCACGAATGAGTATGATATCTACAATTATACACAAAATAGGAGCAATATCATACTTCTAAAGGAAATAGAAATTATCCTACTTTATCGTCGCATTTCTTATAAAATTCAAATTCTAGTTTGTAGTTTTGAGGTTATGTAAGATTAGGATAGAAGTTAGGCCCTAAACACACGGGGCGTTTGACGGCGCAGACAAGACGACGCGCTTTTTTCACGACCACGCGTTTACGGCTAGCTAGAGATCCAAAAAGCTGTTTATTGCATTTGTATTGATACAAAAGCGATACATATTCCATCGTGTGGGTTGTTAGTATGTAAGAGCGTTCACGGTACGGCGACAATTAAAGGCTTGGGCCTTCGCCGTAATACCACTGATTTGGAACCAGAGGTATTACGCGATACCGCGTTTTGAAGCTGTTGATGAGTCTAATCAAAACACGGAGTTAAATAGCAATAAAAACGCGCCACCACAAAATGCGCGCTGATACGTCAATACACGTGTCTGTATTGACTTCTAGGGATCCGCAAAAAGTATCGATACCTGAGTAGTATCGATACTTTCTCTTCGATACCTAGTATTTTTGCACTCGATACTTTGATTCCGATACTTTACTAGGTATCGATACTTTTTCACATACTCGATACTTTTGTCTCCTCAACTCGCTAGTGTAGTTTTACGCAGTCACCATTTCTTTTTCGGACGTGTAACGATGCCGATGTCCTCTAGAAAGTCTGAACCATTTAATCATTGGAGTGAGCTGAATGCAGTTTTTCCAAAATTATATTGTTTGGAAAGTCAGTATTTGTTAATACCAGGCACTTCAGCCCCATCTGAAAGGCTGTGACAGCGACTCGGAACCGGCTCACTGGGTCGCGTTATCGCGTATGTATCGACAAATTACTTTATAAGTCTGATTGCATCGATTGCATCGAAGAAGATTGGGGATTTAAAAATTAATTTTAGTTTTTACTATGCAAAAGAGTACTGTACTTACACTTACATGCACTCTAAATCAGTATTTTTATTAAAACACTAATATTTTCCCCTGCTATCTGCTCTCCGACATAAAAGTCCATTTGATTATTTTAATTGATATAATGATTCTTTAATGATAATTATAATGGTAATTTTGTATGTTTTTAAAATAAATAATAATAGATTGAGAATGTGCTTGTTTATTACTTTTTTTTGCGATTATTTACAGTTTCTAAGGTGATCAAAAAAGTACTCGATACTGAGTAGTATCGATTCTTTTGGTTCGATACTTTTATCGGTATCGATACTTTCTTCTGCGATACCAGTATCGAGTAAGTATCGATACTTTTGAATTTTTGCGGATCCCTATTGACTTCAGCGCGTTGCGCAACTCGCTTCCATTATGCCATTTTGAATTTCATATGTAGCGCGACCAGCGTATTAACACGCGTCGACTGAGCGTAGAAAATACGCCATGTGTATAGGCCTATGGAGGTGCTACTGGGAATGTTCCTCCATTGAAAAGGGAAGTACTTCCGCCAGGCTAGTTGTGCTGCCTGGGGACCGGCCGTGGTCCAATAGTTCTTAGTTGGACCTTGTATATATATCGAATCTCTGTGATTATTTCTTTTGCGCGATTTATGTCTCGCATTCGATTGTGAACCTTATGTGTAGTAGGATACGAGTTACGTATTTACGATGAATGTTGTCTTCGTATGGAGCATATTTCCGAGAGCGACGGTATCGCCATCTGTTGGCATCTTTGCTATAACTTGTGGGTAGTAGTTCCCCACAGGCCCTTAGCGTTCTTACAGACGAGCGACGCTTTACCGTCGCCGTGTGTCGCAAAGAGACGCGCAAAGGAGACGCGCACATAGACTTTACGGTCGCAGTGGGTCGCGCGACTGTCGCGCGACCCTCTACGACCGCAAAGTGTCGCTGGTCTGTAAGAGCCCTTAGATTGTATAGAGGGTACGAGCTACCATGTTTTGGTGAGACAAAAAGTTTGATAATAATGAGTTGAAAATGTAAGATAATAAAAATAGTTCACTGAGTAATTACAACAAAAACGCCTCATTAAAAAGAACATTTTACATTTTATTATTTTAGTAGTGCGTTCCACCTCACTGTTTTATATTTGGTTTAAACAGAACAATTTCCGGAAAACATACTATAGGTACTAGCACAGTAACCAATCGAACAAATTGTAGATACGTGCTATAATTTAAACACAACAAAAATATGTTTTTCTATCTCTTATTTTTAAACTTCTAAAAGAAAATTAACAATTACTAAAAAATGTTTCCACCCCTGCTTCGGTATTGTTTCGTGATCGGATGGGGATCGTATGATGTTTGTATGTAAAACAACGCTAAACACAAAGCTCATCCGTTTCCCTTACGATAACGTTAGAAAAAAAAGAACGTCTTTTTTAACCCGAAAACTGTCAAAATAATGTCAAAATTAACGGAACGGCTTCGTATCGTAACAAAAATTTGTTAACAGAATTAGGCCCCAGTGCTACCCGCCCGCGCCGCGCCGCTGATTTATAATAGTACCTACTGTAGCCCCGGGACTGTTTAATTACAAAAAAGATTACCGATTGCCGTTTTGATATTGTTGTAGGGTACGAAATTACTAATATAAAAACCCTATTCCTGCGAAATTACTAAAATAAAAAAAACTTTTTGTATACTGTCATGTTCTTTGCCTTAGTTCAATACTGTAATAGTAACACTGTCTAAAGTTGTCATACAAAGCTATGGGACTAGATGAAAACGTCTATTTTGATCCATATTTTGATAGGTCTTAAAGTAGTGTGAGATCCGACCGTAAAATTATGCACCTATTTCTTAGGCGAACGAAATGTGATTCTAGTTTATGCTTACACAGAGGTTAATTCAACGCCACCAAGTTGCCTAGAAAAATCTTGCCGCAAGTATCTTTTCCATTATGATTTGTGGTATAACTTTTTCCACCTGTCTGCTAGGGAAGGAAATGAGGTGCCATCGGAAGAACACCAGTCTAAAGAACTGGAAAAACTAGGGTTACCACCTCTCAGTCCGCCGCAACTCTAGGGTTTTCAGGTTCAAAAATGACTTCTTTGAACCTGGCAACCCTATAGTTGCGGCAGATTGAGAGGTGGCAACCCTAGTTTTTCCAGTACTTTAAATTAGTCTCCTTCCGATGGCACCTCATTTACTTCCCTAACAGACAGGTGGAAAAAGTTATACCACAAATCATAATGGAAAAGATACTTGCGGCAAGATTTTTATAGGCAACTTGGTGGCGTTGAATTAATCTCTGTGTAAGCATAAACTAGAATCACATTTCGTTCGCCTAAGAAATAGGTGCATAATTTTACGGTCGGATCTCACACTATAGCTTTGTATGGCAACTTTAGACAGTCTTACTGTTACGTATGGGTAGGTGTTGATATTGAACTAATAATTACTATAATTTACAGTGCATAATCACTTAATCACTGAGATAGAGACTCTTTACTAAAAAGTGCCATATTTAACCTCAAATTTTACGTAATTATTTTTGAAAATCCACTTTTTTGTCTGTAAGTTCTTAACATTTTTAGCCATTCTATTCTTTAGTCACTAGTCTAAAAATAGTTTCTGCGAAAGATTTGTGTACCTGCATCTGTAGTTTAGCTTTTATTGATTATTCTCTGTTCTTCTGTTTTTTGATCATAACTTCGGACATAAGTGTAAGAAATAGCTGAAAATCAGAATTTACATGTTTCAATTTATGCTCTATTTTAAAAGACGATAAAAAATTTTGGTGTAAAAAAAAACAGAATAATCGGTCAGGGTTGCCTCTTGTCTCTCATTTTATTCAAAATTATTCGATTTTTTTTCTTTTTTTCAGTTTCTTTTAGTTCACTATACTATTACGTATATTCATTCAGCCTCTCGACCGAATTCATATTTTAGCTTCATTTTTACGTAAATAATTTTCGAAAACCAACTTTTTTACTTATAGTTTTTAAATTTTTCCATCAATTTTATCGTGTTGCTGGGTACACAAAAATAGGCTCAGAGTCAAAATTTCTCTCACAGACCGTCACAGTTTTGGTTCTATAAGGGTTTTTATTTTCCACTTTTCAAATTCTAATTGTTTTATTCTCGCTGTACAACTTTGTAGGTTATCTATATGACCATAGATCCTTTAAATTTCAGAACGGTTGAGCATACTGAAAAAATATTCTAAATTATTCTTGTACTTTTATTCACTTTTATTATCATTTTAACGATCTTGTCTGTCTTGGCGTCAACCATAGCTTTATATCTCTTAGTTTAACAACTCACAAATTTTACTGAGCATCGAGAGTGCATAAGTTTATCCTACCACTATCCATCATCTCCATTCATCATCAGATCAGCTCTTGGCCACCCTAATATTACATTGTCATTAGGTTTATCTATGTGTACCACATTGCAGTGAATTCTTATAAAGGGAACTGGTTTTTAAAACACAACAAATATTATCAAAATCGATCAAGTAGTTTTTAGGTGATGCTATAACGAAAACAGGCATTTTCACTATTTTAATTAGTATTTGTATGACTGTCACGTAAAAACTACTGAACCGATTTTGATGAAATTTATTGTATCTTAAAGCATAAAATTTGACTTAAAACAAGGTATATTTTTTATCTTGCTACAATAACGGGAACCGGTGCTGACGAAGTAGCAGGCAAAATCTAGTTTTCTACACTATTATAAAAACTAGATATCTGTGTTTGTTCGAGTATCGCGTAAAAACTACTATTTGGAATCTCTAGACCCAGCGGTTTGGGCTGTGCGTTGATATGTCAGTCAGTCAGTCATTCAGTCAGTTTCTTCTTTTATATATTTAGATATAAGTGAATTTATGGATTGCTTTCATTCTTGTAAAGACCATATAATTTGCTGTTATTAGTTTGCTTGATAGATATCTTATAAAATGCTTCTGTAAGTTCAAAAGCATCGTAGTGACCTTGTGCACTACTTTTAAAAGAATAATTGGCCTTATGAAAAGCCTTTATATGGCATTGAATATTATACGGCTAAAAAGCAATGTAATTAGCTTCTAAAAGAAGACAAAATTTTGAACCATTATTGTAGCCATATTAATCGGATTTATTAGCGTTTAACCAGCCAAATTATAAGAATAAAGGTAATATTAGCTAAATCTTCTTATAATGTGCCTTTATAAGGTACATTGGCATAATAAATGCTCTTTTAAAACTACTAATAGAGTTTAGACCTTATAGATTCAATTTTATAAGGTTAACTTGTTAGTTGGGAAATTCCTATTATGTAAAGTATGTATTATCAATATCAATATTGTAAAATTACCACACCCAAAATGGGTAAAATTACGTTGAGACTGAATTATCAATGACATCTACCTATTGTAAACATGTATATTATCGCAATAAATATAAATGAAATGAACTAATATAATAATATAAACTTAGGTACTAATAACTAACAAGACGTTAAATGAAAGCTTGTAAAAAAATGCACATGAACTGGAGATGGATTACGGGATATTAACGTATTTGGTGGAACTTGACTTGCTCAGTTCAACTTTGCCACAATTTCACTTGCGCCGGCGCGCCGGCCTCAGTGGTCGGCGCACCGGCGCAATAGACATCGTGGTGACGGTGGTGCGCTGGCGCGGCAAAAAAATCCTGGAAGTAGGTAAGAATCGTAGCGTGTGGCAAGTGGTAGTCTCTATCTACCCATTTTGTATGAGTTTTAGTGGCAAGGTACAGTTTTTAAAGAACAAATTTAGAACACGGTACAGTTTTTTTGGTGCTACTTTTTGAGCTTGATTTACATTTCTATACATTCTTATTCGTAGATTATTATTAGCGCTATTGCGCCAGTGCACCGACCACTGAGGCCGGCGCAAGTGAAATTGCGGCCGAATTGAAGTGAGCAAGTCAAGTTACACATGTACATAAAAATGCACATGCACACGGAATATTAACATATCCCGTAATCCATCTCCAGTTCATGTGCATTTTTTTACAAGCTTTCATTTAACGTCTTGTTAGTTATTAGTAAGTTTATATTATGTTAGTTCATTTCATTTATATTTATTGCGACAAAATAAATGTTTACAATAGGTAGATGTCAGTGATAATACAGTCTCAATGTAATTTTACCCATTTTGGGTGTGGCAATTTTACAATAGTGATATTGATAATACATACTTTACATTATAGGAATTTACCAAGTACAAAATAATTAATACAATGTCCATTTACATTTTTACATTAAAACACACGAAAAAAGAAAGAATAATAATTAAATGGATTTCATTTGGTACATTATAAAAATAGAAAAATGTTATTTTATAATATACATTGAATTTGTTAGTCAAACACATTAAAGCGAAATTTGAAAACTGTCTCCTTGCAGGCCACAATTTGTTTACTCTAAAATCATCTTAATGCTCGTTTAGGTCATTAGGGAAATTTTGATACTAAAAAGGTTTTTAGGTCCTTGAGAAACTTCTCATTCGGAAGAGTCTTCATTTCGTATGGCAATTTATTATATACTTTGACCGCATTTATTTTTGTGCTTCGCTTGAAGAGTTTTGTACAAATCGTGTTCCATGTTAGCTACATGCAAGATTAAAAACCAGTTCCCGTTATCAGAATTGACTGCAATGTGGTACACAAAGATAAACCTAATGACAATGTAATATTAGGGTGGCCAAGAGCTTATCTGATGATGAATGTAGATGATGGATAGTGGTAGGATAAACTTATGCACTCTCGATGCTCAGTAAAATTTGTGAGTTGTTAAACTAAGAGATATGAAGCTATGGTTGATGCCAAGACAGACTAGATCGTTAAAATGATAATAAAAGTGAATACAAGAATAATTCAGAATATTTTTTCAGTATGCTCAACCGTTCTGAAATTTAAAGGATCTATGGTCATACAACGTGTTAATGAATTAACGCAAAACCTCATACACCCCAACTGATTTATAACAAAATAATTAGATTGCAACAATAATTTCATTATTTTGATAGGTAAAATTTAAAGTTATTCGCATTTTAAGTTTTGAGGCAAAAATGATTTGTTATCATTTCAGCACTGAAAGAAAGCGCTAACGTACTCATGGATACATTTTTATAATCTTGTTTTGGTAGTAAGTAGGGTGAGTGTGCCCGTGCGGTGGGTTGTCATCGGGTTCAGTAAATTTTAAATTTTGCAAAAAAAAAATTAATATTTTGAAAAAAATTACCTATGTTGAAACCATGATAATTCGATTCTGCTCTCGATTCTAAACAAACTACTTTCTAGTTTTGCGTTAATTCATTAACACGCTGTATACAGGGTGTAACAAAACACCCTAGTAATACTTAAGGGGGTGCTTCAGACCATCAAACTGAACAACTTTCACTATGGGGCCGACATCGATAAAAAATTAAAAAATCTGCTATCCCATACATTTTAGTCGAGTCGGTACTGCAGTTTTGTATGGGACAGCATATTTTTTAATTTTTTCTCGATGTTGGCCCCATAGTGAAAGTTGTTCAGTTTGATGGTCTGAAGCACCCCCTTAAGTATTACTAGGGTGTTTTGTCACACCCTTGACCCTGTAGATAACCTACAAAGTTGTACAGCGAGAATAAAACAATTAGAATTTGAAAAGTGGAAAATAAAAACCCTTATAGAACCAAAACTGTGACGGTCTGTGAGAGAAATTTTGACTCTGAGCCTATTTTTGTGTACCCAGCAACACGATAAAATTGATGGAAAAATTTAAAAACTATAAATAAAAAAGTTGGTTTTCGAAAATTATTTACGTAAAAATGAAGCTAAAATATGAATTCGGTCCAGAGGCTGAATGAATATACGTAATAGTATAGTGAACTAAAAGAAACTGAAAAAAAGAAAAAAAATCGAATAATTTTGAATAAAATGAGAGACAAGAGGCAACCCTGACCGATTATTCTGTTTTTTTTTACACCAAAATTTTTTATCGTCTTTTAAAATAGAGCATAAATTGAAACATGTAAATTCTGATTTTCAGCTATTTCTTACACTTATGTCCGAAGTTATGATCAAAAAACAGAAGAACAGAGAATAATCAATAAAAGCTAAACTACAGATGCAGGTACACAAATCTTTCGCAGAAACTATTTTTAGACTAGTGACTAAAGAATAGAATGGCTAAAAATGTTAAGAACTTACAGACAAAAAAGTGGATTTTCAAAAATAATTACGTAAAATTTGAGGTTAAATATGGCACTTTTTAGTAAAGAGTCTCTATCTCAGTGATTAAGTGATTATGCACTGTAAATTATAGTAATTATTAGTTCAATATCAACACCTACCCATACGTAATAGTAAGACTGTCTAAAGTTGCCATACAAAGCTATAAGACCTATCAAAATAGACGTTTTCATCTAGTCCCATAGCTTTGTATGACAACTTTAGACAGTCTTACTATTACAGTATTGAACTAAGGCAAGGAACATGACATTATACAAAAAGTTTTTTTTATATTAGTAATTTCGCAGGAATAGGGTTTTTATATTAGTAATTTCGTACCCTACAACAATATCAAAACGGCAATCGGTAATCTTTTTTGTAATTAAATAGTCCCGGGGCTACAGTAGGTACTATTATAAATCAGCGGCGCGGCGCGGGCGGGTAGCACTGATTGAGCACGTGCGATGATGCGGTGCCCGCCGCCGCCCACTCCCCTCAACCCTTCCGCACCCCGCGCTCGTAGATCGGGGCCTAGCGCGGGAAGAATATTATTGAAAAAATGTTAATATACTAATGAGGGCGAAATTTTAATAGATTCTTAGTAATCCTGTTGTATTAAAGTGTATTGTAACTTGTAAATGGATAAAGAGGAAGAGAATACTTTTCCGAAGTAAGTTATTGCCCAAAAATCATAAAACTATAATTGAAACGAAAATATTCTAGCTTCTTGTGCAAGACGATACATGTAATGAAATTAATACACACAAAAAGACAACAATTGTGAGACTATTATTCCTGAAGTAGTTATGGATTAAAAACGGTATTTTTATGTTTCTCCCTTCGTGAAATCGATAAATTCCTAGATACCGATCACCTCTATGGTAATTAGTATATACTAACATATACCAAAGGAATTTTGGAGAGAAACTTTTTCCGCCGAGAGCTATAAGTGATTTTTATGTTTAGGTATAAATACCTAACTTCCAAATAAAAAAAACCTAGATACTTGTCAACCGTTATCTTTATACTTCACTTTATCACACTATAAAGTTTCAGCGAGAGACGATTTACTGTTAGGGTCAAACCCCTCCGGTGATCGGACTAAAGGTAGAACATCGCGATTTCGGTGTTGTTTTCATAGAAAAGTTGTTCATGCAGTTTGATATGAGTTTTATGGTCTAGTCATCCCTTTAAAAACCGTCAGAATCATAGTAAGTAATAGGTGAGTAATAGATACCTACTCTTTCGTATACTTACTGTGGTATAGGTTCCCTTAGTTACCTACTTTAGGGGATGCTTCAGACCATCAAACTAATCAACTTTCACTATGCATTTGCCTTTGTGTGAGGACTCATTATACTTACCCTCCTCATTCCACAATGTTAATAAACATATTTCAGCCAATAAATACGTGAGTAACTTGTTCAGATACTTACCTAGTTACAGGCGATAACTATCCGAATAAGTTAAGTGCCTAGGTACTTCTCATTTTTTTATTTTCAACCTATACAATTATAGGAAATCAAACAATCACAATCACCATCAATTATCTGTTTATTTATAAATTTAACAATAAGTAGGTAAATAGGTAATTATAATTAACTGGCAACGAAGTGTGACGGGGCGGCCCAACGCAACGTACCTATAAGAAAACGCTATCGCTCTAAAATTTACTAGATTTACAGTGAGATACTAGTTGTACCTATACGTTGAACGTACAAATTAGTTTTGCCGGTAATCGACTTGGATATCGCGATTAAGGTACCTACTATAGGCGAAATTGAGGATGCAATCTATGTAAAATATTCATTGAAAGTAACTAGGTTGTATGGTTGTATACTTACAACCTTTTATATGCTTTTAAAGAGATAGACTAGATACAAGCACAGATTAACTAAAGTTACCACGTGGTACCTACTTACTTCTATTTCCATGGATTTACCTTAGATAAAAGTAGGTACGAAGTAAAAACTCTAGTTAGTTACACAAGTAAGCACAGGTAGGTAATTAAGTTACAGTGTTACAAAATTAAAAATAATGTTGAACTTGAAGATACAAAAGAAGATAGGCAGATTTGGACCCAGCCATTTTTTACGAAAACTAAAAGCTCTTCAGGACGGCGGTCATAATTATTATAAACAGAAAAAATTAAGGCATTTTTGAAAAAACTTCCACATCTAGATCCGGATTCAAAAGTAGAAATTACTAGTAAAATAGACAAGTCATCCAAAAAGCAGTAGCAAAACGCAACCATGACAGCTATTTTCATCTAATATTATCACTGAGGTATTTTTTGGTCGTTACGGAATGTATTTGGCTTGGTTGAACTGATAGTTCGTGATTTCGTTTTCTTCCATTATCATAATACTATTGTGAATTTTCATTAAAATAAACTTAATGAATCCGTAGAAGATTGAATGAACTATCTAATAAGAAAGATTGTAACTTTCACACATGTAGTGTACAGCAATAAAGAGTAGTTAATGTGGAAAGCGCCGGTAGCGCCGTCTATCGGCGGACGCGGTCTGTGGTGAATATCTATCGTGCATTCGCTCGGTATTCGTGCACCGACCGCCGTGCTGCGCGGACGTGTGCCAGTCACATTCACTAGTGAAGACTTTATCTGTGTTTCATTATATACATCAACCTCAACCAACCCTTAGTAGAAAGGTGTATTCTACATTGGCGACGCCGGGATTCGAAATTCACGTGAGTAAAGTGCTTATCAGTTTGTTGAGAGTTGAAAATTTTAAAATGCAAACGGTGCCTACGAAATAAAATTACACTGTTCCTTTAAGGAAGCTAAGCGATTTATTTAAACACAATCGAAGACGGATTCTACTAGCGTTGCTTTGTTTGTTGCCTAAAAAGTTACACAGTGTTAAAATATATTTCAAAAGAAAAGTAAAAATAGTTTTGTCCCGATTTTAAATCGTTTATTGGGAATTATCTTAATTATCTGGTGTCTGCTAGCGTTGCTTTATTTTTGCCTAAAGTTCACAGTGATAAAAATATATTTCAAAAGAAAAGGAAAAATAGTTTTTTGTCCCGATTTTAAATCGTTTATTTGGAATTATCTACATACTGTATTTCTTTTCCCACATGTCGACCATCGAATGCTGATGCTGGAGGAAAGAGGGTAGACCAGACAGGAGTAAGGTGTGGGACAACACGTGACGGCGCGGCGCGGCGCCTAGGATGGACAAATGTACGCCAGCTGCGGACATCAATCTTTAAGGTCACGTAATCATTCTGTATTACTTTACACGATTAAAAGAATTTATTCAAAGCATTCCGCAAATATAAAAGGGCCTCGTAGTCCGTAGCTCCAGTTTCACTGCCCGTTACACGTGACTGGACGGAGTTTCGGTGCTGGTGGGGCAAGGGTGTCCTGGGGTTTTGGAGTCTCTGACTGCTCCTCGGGGAGTGTAGTCGTGAGCATATACTAATGCATGCTTGTAGTCCGTCATTATGGCCTAATAGGTATCCAAAATACGCCCATTAACCTCTCGTATGCCGGAAAAACCAGACACAATAGAAATAAATGGTTTTCATCATGCTGATCCGCGTTCTGGCATACCAAAGGTTAAGAATAGTGTCTTGATTCGAGACGAACAGGATTAGTTAACCAAGATATGCCAAGTGAGTTTATTCCAATTGTTTTTTATACTTATATTGACGCATTGTCATTTTTAAGTAATTGTCGTACTTCGTAGTTGTCATGGTCTCTAATAAAAGTTACTTATTACCATTATGCGTACCGAACATTCTACGTATAGAACATTCGGCGTAACGGATGTTCGGCGTAACGAACATTCAGCATAACGAACATTCGGCGTAACGAACATTCGGCGTAACGAACATTCGGCGTAACGAACATTCGGCGTAACGAACATTCGACGTAACGAACATTCGGCGTAACGAACATTCTGATGTCACAAAAACTTTAAGTTGAAATCCAAAGTTTTACGTTTTAAACGTTTTACTTATTGGACATTCTCAGTGTAGGTATGCGAGAACAATAATAATATACAACACATTCGGAGCTTATTTGGTGGTACTAGTTCATGAAAATATTTCAATACAAACATCAATAGTACCAACTTAATTGCCAATCATCATCATCATCCTATTTGTTACCGGAACTTGTTTGACGTAATCTATACTTTATGGAACTTCAATTCGGTAAGATTACGTTGATCTTATCTTTGCAACATTGTTGTTAATGTCATAATTATGGATGTAATCACTCCAGGCGAAACTAATTAGTTTCTTTGGCTATTTGAGCAAGGAATTTTATATTTTAAGGATCAATGTTAATTCAGACAATTATTTACAAAAAGTATCAAAAAGGATCAGAAAATGATCAGGTGATTTCATATTAAATTTAGTATTTCTTGAAATACCTACTCACATTTTAACAAGAAACGCTCATCTCAGTTGAGAGAAGATTAATAACTATATCATATTCAAGCATCATAACATTCATAACCAAACCGATAATACTGGTTAACAATTTTGTTCGCAGATTGTATGTTCCTAGATGTCACAGAAAAACCAGCCTTCAACAGGACGACTGCTAAGGCGCCGATTGAACCATACCTCTTTGCTTTAGTGCTTAATAAAGAGAAAATGTCTCCAATTAATAGCTAAGAGGTTTGAAATGGTCAGGGTGATTACTCTCATATTGTCAGCTTGTAATGTTAATGGTTAGTGCTTTGCCATGTACAACAAACAGTTATTAGCAACGTACAGTTGGTCATTCAATTGACATTGGCAGCTTTTAGCTGGTCATTCAAATGACATTAGAAACTTGTAGCAGGTCATTCAATTGACATTAGCATCTTTCAGCTGGTCATTCAATTGACATAGGCAGCTTTTAGCTGATCATTCAATTGACATTAGAAACTTTTAGCTGGTAATTCAATTGACATTAGCATCTTTCAGCTGGTCATTTAATTAACATTAGCAACTTGTAGCTGGTTATTCAGTCATTCAATTGACATAGGCGGCTTTTAGCTGGTTATTCAATTGACATTAGAAACTTGTAGTTGGTCATTCAATTGACATTGGCAGCTTTTAGCTGGTCATTCAATTGACATTAGAAACTAGTAGCAGGTCATTCAATTGACATTAGCATCTTTCAGCTGGTCATTCAATTGACATAGGCAGCTTTTAGCTGATTATTCAATTGACATTAGAAACTTTTAGCTGGTAATTCAATTGACATCAGCATCTTTCAGCTGGTCATTTAATTGACATTAGCAACTTGTAGCTGGTTATTCAGTCATTCAATTGACATAGGCCGCTTTTAGCTGGTCATTCAATTGACATTAGCATCTTTCAGCTGGTCATTCAATTGACATTGGCATCTTTCAGCTGGTCATTTAATTGACATTAGAAACTTGTAGCTGGTCATTCAATTGACATTAGCATCTTTCAGCTGGTCATTTAATTGACATCGGCATCTTTCAGCTGGTCATTTAATTGACATTAGCAATTTGTAGCTGGTTATTCAATTGACATTAGCAACTTGACATAGTAACTTGTAGCTGGTCATTCAGTCATTCAATTGACATTGGCAGCTTTTAGCTGGTCATTCAACTGACATTAGAAACTTGTAGCTGGTCATTTAATTGACATTGGCATCTTTCAGCTGGTCATTTAATTGACATTAGCAACTTGTAGCTGGTCATTCAATTGACATTTGCAACTTTTAGCTGGGCATCAAATGCTATCAAATTTACTATCAGCAGCTTGTAGTTGGTCATTCAGATGACAAGTCTAATAAATAAAATAATTATTAGCAACTTGCAGCTGGTCATTCAATTGAAAAAAAAACTGTTATTTCATTATCAGCAGCTTGTAGTTGGTCATTCAAATGACAAGTCAAATAAATAATTATAAGCAGCTCGTAGTTGGTCATTCAGATGACAAGTCAAATAAGTAATTATTAGCAGCTTGTAGTTGGTCATTCCATTGACATTAGCATCTTTCAGCTGGTCATTCAATTGATATTAGAAACTTGTAGCTGGTAATTCAATTGACATTGGCATCTTTCAGCTGGTCATTTAATTGACATAGTAACTTGTAGCTGGTCATTCAGTCATTCAATTGACATAGGCAGCTTTTAGCTGGTTATTCAATTGAAATTAGAAACTTGTAGCTGGTCATTCAATTGACATTAGCATCTTTCAACTGGTCATTTAATTGACATTGGCATCTTTCAGCTGGTCATTTAATTGACATTAGCAATTTGTAGCTGGTTATTCAATTGACATTAGCAACTTTCAGCTGTTCATTTAATTGACATAGTAACTTGTAGCTGGTCATTCAGTCATTCAATTGACATAGGCAGCTTTTAGCTGGTTATTCAATTGACATTAGAAACTTGTAGCTGGTCATTCAATTGACATTAGCATCTTTCAACTGGTCATTTAATTGACATTGGCATCTTTCAGCTGGTCATTTAATTGACATTAGCAATTTGTAGCTGGTTATTCAATTGACATTAGCAACTTTCAGCTGTTCATTTAATTGACATTAGCAACTTGTAGCTGGTCATTCAATTGACATTTGCAACTTTTAGCTGGGCATCAAATGCTATCAAATTTACTATCAGCAGCTTGTACTTGGTCATTCAGATGACAAGTCAAATAAATAAAATAATTATTAGCAACTTGCAGCTGGTCATTCAATTGAAAAAAGAACTGTTATTTCATTATCAGCAGCTTGTAGTTGGTCATTCAAATGACAAGTCAAATAAATAATTATAAGCAGCTCGTAGTTGGTCATTCAGATGACAAGTCAAATAAGTAATTATTAGCAGCTTGTAGTTGGTCATTCCATTGACATTAATTATTGTGAGTAGCTGCGCTATGAATAACTCTAAAGGAATTAATGATTACTGCACTTTCTTCTTTGTATAGATAAAATCTGTATCTTACCTAATCACTGCAGGCACTGCACTGTTAATTTAATCATTTGTATGTGTTAAAGTATACTATACTGTACTTGAACCAAATCGGTTAATCATAAATTCATAATATTTTAAATAAAGAACATAATTTCAGTGCAAGCAAGTCAAAAAACAAAATGATTTGCAGTTCTGTAATAATATGACGCCAGGCAATTAAGTTTAAACAACAGTTGCACTTAATTCATGTAAATTGTAATTAAAAATAGCATTATTTTTTTAAAGCCTACCAAATGATATAACTGTATGGTTCGTAAAATAGTATCTACATATTAAACGGGTCCATTAAATTGAAACTGCTGATTTCTCAAAACTAGTCTAGTCGACTAACTAAAGGTAACTACTGAACATAGCTGGTAACGAAAGCGACCTAGTGTACCTTACTTAATATTGTTGTCAGTCAGCGTTATATCAGCATTCATGAAACTGTAAAATTATATGGGTTATAAGACCATGCAACTATGAAGTTGTTAGCGAAAGCTAAAATATCATGCAACAATAAAATGATATGGGTTACAGAGCCATGCAACTATCAAATTGTTAGCAAAAGCTAAAGGGTCATGCAAATAAAATAGCTGTGAGTGCTTTATTGCAATGGCTGGCACCCGCCAGAATATTTTGAATGCATAAGTGTATGTGCTTATCACAGATTCACTCTTTTGTCCTTACCTCCTTAATTTGATAAAACGGAAATGGATACGATCTTGAAGCAGTGACTTTGACTAGTAGTTAGCCAAAATAAATAAATAAGAGATAATAAAGATCTATGGAACGTTATTTTTGTAGGTTTACTTACCTACCTATCAATAGAAAAATATTTTTACAGGGAAGGGATAGTATAGAACAGAAGTAACAATAACTCAAATGTGTTAATATAATGAGATTGTAATTTCCATAAACATTGTTTATCGTTGAATTTGGTGTTTGACAATTTCAGATCAATATTTGATAAATATCTATTTTCTGTAAACAAATTAGTCTCAATAAGTAATTCGTAATTTGTTTGATGTAATAGCTTTGATAACAGTCAACACTGTATTGTAATAAGATTTAAGAGATTAGCTAAACTGTGGAGTTTCTTGCGCCGCTTCTTCTCCACGGGCTATACATTCCGAAGCGGTGGTAGATTCGAGTAAAGGTAAAAAATAAATTAAAACAAGAAAGAGATGTAGTGTACAGCAATAAAGAGTAGTTAATGTGGAAAGCGCCGGTAGCGCCGTCTATCGGCGGACGCGGTCTGTGGTGAATATCTATCGTGCATTCGCTCGGTATTCGTGCACCGACCGCCGTGCTGCGCGGACGTGTGCCAGTCACATTCACTAGTGAAGACTTTATCTGTGTTTCATTATATACATCAACCTCAACCAACCCTTAGTAGAAAGGTGTATTCTACAACACACTTGCTACAAAAGGTATCATAAGAAGAATACCTTTCCCCCAACTTTTATAGGTTACAACCAATTTACTTTTTTGTTAGTTTTGTTTCACTCTACATGTATAACAAAGTTTCATTCATGTACGGGACCTCTAAGTCTGGGTCTCAAATTACAGGGCTGGCCGCCAAAATTCTTTAACAATACGAGCAATTTCATAATGTAGTAATCAACAAGTAATCAACACATTAACTTCGGTAATAGGACAAAAAGCGATGAACGCCTGATTTAATAAACCTTTTTTTATTGCCTCTTCGTCCGAAATTGCGTGTTTGCTCTCTCGCTTCGACCATCTCCATTTCAACTTCCCAACCACTTGTTTCAGCTCCATCAATCTACCCGAGTAACCACAACTGAAAAGACACTAAAAGTGCATAAATTGATCAATAATTTTTTGCTGCTTGGGCAATATTGGCCCAGAAGTCTATCTTAGCCAGTCGGAAACAAGGTCGTAGTAAAAAGGCGTATAAATACAGTGGACGTGGTAAAAAAGAATTGTTTGGACCGATGATGCTTGAAGTGTGATATGGTTAGCAAGATGCTGGGTCTAGTGGTGCAGTTGGTCAGTTTGGTGATGGTGACCGCCATAGTGGAGAATAATGAAGTGGTGCCGCAGATTGTGCAGTTTAAGGATCGGACTACGGTGAGTTTTTTTTTTAAATCCAAGTGTCTTCCTTCATAATTATAATACAAGAAATAAAAATAGATTAGTAGGTAGGTGTTCCCACATTTTCGGCGCAATAAGGTCAACGCATAGGATACAGGGTGTAAGGGATAGCCATCCGCGAAAAAATTACTCTATGATTAATTATTATAATGACCGAAAAGGTTTTGACAATGTTACGCTTACGCTATTTCATTCGTAATTGTCATTTGTATAGGTACTTTGTTTTGTTTTGTAAGATGTGTGATGTGATGTATGTACCTAGTTTCTGACCACATCTTCTCTACAACGGAACACCTCCCGATGCGGTAGTAGTAGAGTCAACAAATTTTCGTCACAATAGCTATTTAAATGTGATATTATTTTGAATAAAAATCTTTTAACCTTTGATTAATTATATGTCAAGATAGAATCTCACGCTTCTAGCGTACTAAAACGAATGGGCCAACTTTCTTATGTTGTATGTATGTTATGTATAGGGTTTAGCATCCTTACCTTACCAGCGCCCGCGGCATGGCGCATCGATAAAAGTTTTATCGCGCCTGCTAACTCATTCGTTCACGTGCAAAAAGAAAGAGAGCTAGGGCGCGATAGCGTTTTATCGCGCCGTCATGCCGCGGGTGCTGGTTGCAATTTTTTTCGAAGCATCCGTAGCTAATCATCAAAGTTTTTAATTTTGACATCCTAGCTGTTAAAAATTTAAGAAAATCCTTTGAATAAATCTACTCGAGGGACTACCTTATTGGGACTTCGAATTCGCAATTAAACATTATGAGACCTTTGTAGAAAACTCCACATACCAAAGAATTGAGCGAGCGAAAAGAGTTCGAAATGTTTCACACCATGACTCAAAATGGTGGTGGTACCTACATAAATAGGTACCTATAGCTAACTAAGTAGGTACAGTCAAGAGCACATCAAGCTTTACACTTGCAGTTCGATTGTAACGCTTATGGCGCACAAAATAAGAACGGTACAAAGTCTAAAGTGTCAAGCTTGACGTGCTCTTGACTGTACATACTTGTAAAATCAGCACGGTTCGCGGGCCGCATCGGGAAGCAGTTCTTGAAATTGCATCGGGCCGCAAAAAGATGCAGTGACGGCCGCATGCTATACTAGAGTGTATATATAGTTACTGCACTTACTTCAATCACGCTATCTAACAAAAATACCAAATGAATTGCAAAACTGTCTTCACAGACTGCACAAACTGAAGCAAGTTCACTGACCTGAATAATTTTATCATTGGCGCTCAATGTTGTCTTGACATGATTTTTTTCAACGAGGCTATCTTAAAAAAATCGTATGATTTTATAGTTTTTTTTCCTGATCGACATACTTTCGCAAACCTTCAATTAATAATTTCCGTAAATAGTTCTTGAAAATGTTCGACACTATGACATTGAACTTGAAGGTATCTCGAGGAAGGTTTTTATTTTCATACTTATAATAAATTATATTTAGAGGCTGTGTATTACAAAAATAAGGAACGGATACTTAATTAATTTGTTTCTTTATTTCCAGGGTCCCATCGCAGTAATGACAACTAGCGCTGGGATGCCGATCGAGTACAAAGATGCTACAAATACATTGAATTCTCCGCTTATTTTCAACGAATATTTCATGGATTCCCTCACCCATCTCGTCCGAGAACGAATCCCGGAACGGCTAGTTCATGCAAAGGCTGGCGGAGCTTTCGGCTACTTCGAAGTCACTCATGATATATCCCATATTTGCAAAGCAAAGGTATTCGGTACAGTCGGAAAGAAGACACCGGTAGCCGCAAGGTTTTCTCCAGTGGTCGTGGAACGAGGTGGTATAGACACTTCTAGAGATGCACGAGGATTCGCTGTCAAATTTTACACAGAAGACGGAAACTTTGACATCGTGGGCTTCAACACGCCTATGTACGTCTACAAAGATCCCTTGCTGTTCCCGACGTTCGTGCGAGCTCAAAAGAGGAATCCAGCAACAAATCTGATAGACGGGAACATGCTCTGGGATTTCTTGACTTTGCGGCCTGAGAGTCTGCATATGTTTCTGCTGGTGTTCGGAGATCGAGGCATTCCAGATGGATATCGCCACATGCCTGGATTCGGAATTCATACCTACGAAGTGGTCAACGAACATGGAGAGAAGCATTTTGTCAGGTTCCACTTTTATCCCGACGCTGGAATCAAGAATTTGAGATCGGAACAGGCCAGAAAGATAGCAGCTATTGATCCTGATTATGCCACCAGAGATTTATATAATGCTATCGAAATTGGTAACTTTCCTAGTTGGACATTGAGCATACAAGTGTTAACGCTAGAAGATGTTAAAAATGCAAAATTTGACGTGTTTGATGTGACCAGAACTCTGCCGTTAGATGAGTACCCATTACGACCGGTGGGAAAATTTGTTTTAAACAAGAACCCTGTCAATTACTTTGCTGAGATCGAGCAGCTGGCATTCAGTCCTGCGAATCTAGTGCCAGGTATTTTGGGAGGGCCTGATAAAGTATTTGAGGCGAGACGTTTAGCGTACAGAGATGCTCAATATTACCGCCTGGGAGCGAACTTTAACAAAATACCAGTTAACTGTCCTATACAAACTACAGTCCACGCCTACAACCGTGATGGTAGACCTCCAGTCAAAGATAATGAGAGGGATATTCCTAACTACTATCCTAATACCTTCAACGGGCCAGTTCCTTATGTTGACAAACATAGAGCTGAGTTACTAGAAATTTATCAAGACGATCCTAATAATTTTGAGCAAGCATCAGAGTTGTATGTGAATGAAATGACAAAAGATGAGCGGAGTAGATTGGTTGAGAATATCTTGTACAGTTTGGGTGGTGCGGCTTCGTTCCTACAGGACAGGGCTGTTCAATTCTACTCGATAATCCATCCAGATCTGGGAAACAGAATTAAACAAGGGCTGTCATTAAACCGCACTGAGTACCACTGGAATGACCATGACGAGTACTACAAGTAGAATAAGACAATACATGTGAACTATGTGTTTTCCTGTAAATTATAATATGAATAGTTTTCATACTTCATTATTTATTTTTATTGTAAGATCCATCTGTTAGTTACGAATTTAGTGTATGATTATTAAGTAGTAATAAACTGCCAAATATTTCAAGGACGCAGTAGGTATTTCGTCGTTTCGTCGGTGTCGTAGGTAGGTCCCAAACCCATTAAACTTTTAGAAAATATTTGTAAATACAGACCAGCCTGCGGGGTGAGAGCGACACAGGTCATTTCTAAACGTCAAATTGGCGGTTATCTCCATACTTAGATTAAAAACTTTTCACTGTCTCCAGTATCTCACTCTTTGACGTTTAGAATTGACCTATGTTTGCCTATGTGGCTCTCACGGCACTTCAATAACAGTTCAATACAAACTAGGGTACTTGGTCTGTCATCTCGGTACAAATTCGAAGTAAAACTGTCAATTGTTTTGCCTCATTTTTCTGGTTTGAAATGTTCGCAGGCCTATCCATTAATTTTACTTTGATCTAAGCTCACCTCTGTCATGTTACGGCGCAGGCTGGTGTGGAAAGTTTAGCCTAGTCTTCTTAAAACAAGATCGATTTTGTAATAGGTTTTTCATTTTCCGGTTTCTTTTTCCTGGCTCTATATTCGGAATTTCGATTTTCTGTCCGAACTTCATTGGAATAGAGTTGAACGAAAAATTGGAACGAAAACGTTCACGCTCGAATTTAGTGTTAGACCCTTTGTTGCACGAATCGCGATGCTAGAGTGTCGGTAAAAAAATTACTATATCAGATACAGTTAGTTGATTCAGATCCAGAGTGAGATAGTAGTATCCGTTGAACCTACCTTCGTTGTATTTACCTTCAAATTAGTTTGTTGGTAATCGGATTAGATTAAAAATTATAAGTACTCTACAAATAAACTTACCGGAAGAAATTCTCTAAATGACAGTGAAACTTAGCAGTGAAATGAAAATCGTACCAAAATCCGTTGCGTGGTTTAGAAGAAGGCGGAGAAACAGAAATGATGAGCACAGACGCGGATAGTTACTTTGTTTTATAGGTACTTACCTAACTACTACATATTTCGAGTAGAGATGGAGCAGATAATTTTAAAGTCCCTATTTTCCTGTCCTATTTTTATACACAGAGAGCCATGATGCCTACAATCTCAGAAATTACCTACTGTGAGGATTTTGATACAGTTTTTTTTAACTAACAGATCGACTGATTCATTATGGATTAAGGTTTGTGATATTGTGGTACCCGAAGCAGGGAGGCATGTGGGTAACTATAAAGTGTGGTTTAAATTTATGACTATAGGACGAATCAACAGGAAATAAAAGTGAATTTTGTGTTTTGCCCATAAAGGTATAATAACTTTATGGTTTTGCCATTTTGCTAGGTTTGATAGAAAAAGAAAGCCGAATGGATGAGCGCCTACTGTTAATCTTTTTTATTGCTTGTTCTTTCAAAATTGCGTCTTTGCTGTCTGGTTTAGCGCCATCTCCATTTTTAACTTCTCAAACATTTGTTTCAGCATCAATCTACCCGAGTAACCACAAACAAATACACACTAAAAGTGGATAGTCGATCAATAATTGTTGCCTATACAGGGTGAAATTGATATATACTAAATGTATTCCTGTCACTTTCTAAAATAAGATTAAGAAAAGAGACAGAAAAACAACAGCTGACTTTAGTGCTGTCAAAGTGACGTTAAATGCGCAAAATAAGATGCCATCATAATGTACGCCATCTTATTTAAGTCGTTTTTGGGCGTTTAACGTCACTTTGACAGCACTAAAGTCAGCTGTTGGTTTTCTGTCTCTTTTCTTAATCTTATTTTAAAAAGTGACAGGAATACATTTAGTTTAGTTTAGTCGTGGTACACTCCGAATCGAGGCCATTGGCATCCTTTTAAACTAAGAGTCTACCCATCAAACTGAACAACTTTTACTATGGGAGCAAACCGATCGGAGCAAATAAAAAATTAGCTGTTCCATACTAAACTGCAATTTGCAATGTCGACGCGCGAGTTCGCAACTCAAAATAATGTATGCAACATCAGATTTTTTTTTTGCTCCGATCGGTTTGCTCCCATACTAAAAGTTGTCCAGTTTGATGGGTAGACTCTTAGTTTAAAAGGATGCTAATGATATCGATTTCACCCTGCATACAGTGTGTAACAAAACACCCTAGTAATAATTAAGAGGGTGCTTCAGACCATGAAACTGAACAACTTTCACTATGGAGCCAACTTCGAAATCGTGAAAAAAAAATCTGCTGTCCCATACATTTTAGTCGAGTCGGTACTGCAGTTTATTTCTAGCGTGTTTTGTTACACCCTGTACAGGGTGTAAGTGACAGCCAAGCAAATATTGAAACTGTAAACTCAGACCATCAAACTGAACAACTTTCACTATTTCCTACCTCAGGAAACCGTTTCAATATTTGCTAGGCTGTCACTTACACCCTACATATATATTGTGTCGCCTTTTTCCCAGTGGGGTAGGCAGATACAAGGGCGCACCACTTACTACAGTTCTTACATCCTCTTTTACCTCATTCACATCCATACATCTTTTCATACATGCCCGCCGGTTTCGAGTTGGTGCCTACTCCGCAATCGCATTTCGCCTTTATGTAAGACGTAACCGATTAGATCAGAGTACGTATATGCTACGAGGACGTCCTTTACCGACACCTCTATCTGAATTCGCACAATTAATATTTTTTGTAATCTGCTGACGTTCATATAACCAAACCAACGAAGCATACCTGTAATCCTATAGCATCTTCTTTCAATTAACACCTTTCTCAAATCACATGATTAGAGTGATTAATTTATTGTTTACCGCTTGAGAAATATCCGCCCAGAAGTCTAGGGTACCTAGGTATCTTAGTCAGTCGGTCGGAAACAAGGTCGTAATAAAAAGGCGTATAAATACAGTGGACGGGTTGAAGAAGAGTTGTTTGGATCGATGGTGCTTGAAGTGGGATATGGTTAGCAAGATGCTGGGTCTAGTGGTGCAGTCGGTCAGTTTGGTGATTGTGGCTGCCATAATGGAGAATAATGAAGTGGTGCCGCAAATTGTACAGTTTAAGGAACGGACTACGGTGAGTAGATAACTAACTTAGAACTTAGGTAAGGTCAAAATTGAGAGACATCTTTTGAGCGTGAGCTTAGTAGGTAGCTAAGTAGGGTTGAAAATATATGGATTTTGACATACGAAAGAACTAAGACTTAGAAAACGTCCCTTGTTTGACTACGAAACCGAAACCCTAAAAAAGTAGGAAATAATATAATATAGCCAACGTCTTTTATATTCGCATCTAAACTAAGAGTCTACTTAGTTAAAAGAATGCCAATGATTTAAATTTCACCATGTATAAGAAGTAGGTAAGCATAAATTCTGTAATAAATCGGAGGGCACAGTCCCGCAGTCGTAGTACGATTGATTATTTGCTGCCAACTTTTTTGAGGAGTTCTGTCTATCCCCGAAGCGTTAAGAAATAGGAATATAAATAGAAATCGATTTATTATGTGCATAATGTCAAGAAGTTGTTCACAAAATATTAGATCATTGTTCGTTCGTTTCATCAGATTTCCAAATTAAAATGGAACCGTCTCTCCCCGAGTTAGGTATCTCCATTTTAATATTACCTCCTTCAGAACAAAAGATGAATCATCTATAAATCGGTAAATAAATAAGAAGTTAGATAAAAAAATGTACACAGGCTCCTTTTGCAGTTGAGTAAAACTCGAAATACAGTCGCGCGCCCGATATATGGAAATTAGATTAACAATAGTACCATAATAGACTCTCATTAGAATAACCAGATATTATTAAAATATGCTGACGGATTTTTAAGATAGATTGAAAAGACTACTAACTTTCTCTATGGGAACGAGACGAGGCCTTTAAAAAACGCCAGCCTATTAAGAAGAACCCCTTCATACCGATTTCATTTTTCAGAATATTGCTGACTAACTCCCTCGGAGAATAAAGTCGTAAACATACAAAATCAGAATACCCACAAACATTTTTTTCAGTTTTGTGGGTTCAGAAACTTATTTTATTTTATTTTATTTATTAAACAATTACACAGCTTCACAGAGGAACTCCAATACGCTATGTAAGTAATTATACAAATCAAACAAGAATATTAAATTTTCCTCCAACTTAACTTAATCTTACGAATTAGACATTCTCAGAGAAGGTCAGGCATTCTCGTAAACAATCAGACCAGCGGTCAGCAAAAACGTCAAACTGTGGTGAGTGTTGCAGCAGCGTGGTGAGACGTCTGAGGGCGAGGACGAGCGGAGAGTGTTGGTGCGCGGCCGTGCGCGCCGCCGGCACGGCCAGCAGCCGGTGACGACGCGCGCGCACGTAGTTGTTGGGCACGAATAGGCGGAGGGCCCGGCTGACTAATTCGGGACAGTCAGATTGACCACGCAGGAAACGGCACACTGTCGTGAGAGAGTCGAAGGTGCGCCGCGTCTGTAGCGAGTTGAAACACAGTGCTCCCAGAAGATACTTCGTGGGATATAAAAAGGGATAATACCCATACATTTTTTTGTACAGAAATCGGAGAAAAGCCTTTTGGATCTTCTCTAGCAGCAAATTGTAGGTGCCTTCGTGTGGACTCCATACAATAGAGGCCGCCTCAATCTTGCTACGGACGAGTGCTGTATACAATAATTTTATAGCCCTAGGCCTATGAAATTCGCGACAATTACGTATAACGAATCCTAGTCTACGGTAACAATCGGTCGAGAGGGATCTAATATGCTCGTTGAACGTTAACTTGGGATCAAATAGAACGCCCAAGTCTTTCACCGAAGTAACACGAGAGATGGGCTCAGTTCCCAAAGTGTATACCGCATGTGTCGGCTCTAGCGCGCGAGTGAAAGACATAACGCAACACTTTGAGTGATTGAAAAGAAGTTTGTTCTTGACACTCCACTGGTGAAGGGCGTCAATATCATTCTGTAGTAATAAACAGTCATCCGGTTCTTTGAGTGCACGAATTAATTTGAGATCATCGGCATAGAGCAGGCACCCCGAGCTCCCTAGCACCCCCTCCAAGTCATTAACCATAATAATGAAAAGTAGTGGACCCAGTATTGAGCCCTGGCTAACCCCGGAACGCGTGTGATATGGGTTTGATACGAAGGAGCCATAGCGTACATACTGCTGCCGACCGCGCAAATAATCTGCGAAAAATTTAAGGAGACCTGGGCTAAAACCAATTTTACTTAACTTTTGCAACAGTATATCGTTATCAACATGGTCAAAAGCTTTCCTAAAATCGAAGTACACAACGTCAACCTGTACCCCTTTATCCATATGACCGGAAATGATGTCAACTAACGTCAAAAGGTTTGTGTTAACCGATCTATGACACCTAAACCCATGTTGGCAATCGGCCAGGTAAGGAGCTACCTGCAAGGATATTTGTTTATGGAGAATGGACTCGAATAGCTTTGCGGGGGCTGACAATATGGCTATTGGTCGGTAATTCTCGACTTTGGTTCCATCTCTTGTTTTAGGGATTGGGGTCACTCTTGAGAGCTTCCAGCACGTAGGATATTTCCCGGTATGGAGCGCCAGATTGAAAATGTAAGTATCTTATCTAAGTACCTATAACCTATAAGGGCCTAATCTGGGCCGCCACGAATCGGGTCTTTGCTACCTTATTGTGCCGGGTCCGCCAGGAATTTTTTTTGTATTGTAACACTTCAATGGTAATAAACGAAACCTATTATTTATTATTAAAGTACCTACCCTATTTACAATACTTATAGAGCGCCTCTAAATAAAAAATCAGTAGTGACTTCAATGTGACGTTCTTTTATTTTGGAAATGTTGTTTTTTTATCGGTTGTATGGTTGTTAAATAGCCATTATTATTATTATTGGGTGCTTGGAGCCTTAACAGACTTACGCCTGTGCCACTTCGACCATCGCTGATCTTTTGTGAACGCCCCTTCTACAGTTCCCTATTAATCCCTACAGCATTTTAAAAAGCCATGTTTTGCTGTTTCAGTACGATAGATGATGATGATTTGTTTAATACTCTACTAAGAGTGAACTTGGGCATTGAGTGAACTTGAGACAGCCTTACATTGAAGTTCCTTCCTGTGTTCTCTTTTTATGTTTAGTAAATAATTAATTCATTCGTCTATTACCGCACGCAATGTCCTTAATGAAAAGAATAGAAAGGTAGGTTAACTAGTGTTGCGTAATTATGAGCAGTATAGACTAGGAAGTATAGATCAGAAACGGATCCATTGTCTTGCAATTCATTGATCATAAATATTCGTTCGTTTCGTTTCGTGACGTTATCCCATTACTTGGAGTCGGCGGAAACAGGTGATACAGGGTGTAAGTGACAGCCTAGCAAAAACTGAAACGTTGAACTCAGACCATCAAACTGACCAACTTTCACAATGGAGCATACCTCAAGAAACGCGAAAAAAATCTGCTGTCCCATACAAAACTGTTGTATCTTCCCGACTCAAATGTATGGGACAGCTGATTTTTTTTCGCGTTTCCTGAGGTAGGCTCCATAGTGAAAGTTGGTCAGTTTTATGGTCTGAGTTCACTGTTTCAGTATTTGCTAGGCTGTCACTTACACCCTGTATACAGGGTGATTTTTAATAGGTCTGTATGGCTTAAAGGGGAAAGAGTACAGCCCATTAGAAGTCTAAAACTGTATGGAACCCCTGGTCGAAAATCACTGGTTTCGGAAATAATGGACACTTTAACTTTTTTTCGAAAATTACCAAAATTTAAGGTAAACGCATAAAAATAAAAATAAATACTTATTGCATGCATTTTTTTTTTACGTTTTCTGTTTACTGGATAAATTATTCATAAACTAAAAATAAAAAATCTCATAAGTTACTTCAAATTTTAAAGTTATGAGAGCTAAAAGTCGTAACATTACAAAAAAAAAATACTTTATTGAAATTTCAATTAACTTTTGAGGAAAATATCTTCAAATGACTTGTCGTACAAACGATGTCAATAAATTCCATGTTTCCTTAGCTTTCTAAAAAGGTATAATAAGTGCACAAAATTCTCAAAAACCGCACAAAAAACTCAGTTATTGTCGAGTAGGTAAACCGTAAGCTACACGTTTTTATTACTTAAAGCTCCTGTAACAACGTTATTGACAAAAAACTCCTTTACCATATCGCCTTTCTAACTCTGATAAAGGATCTTATGGATGTACAGTGGCGGTCTGTTCAAGCTTTACCTTTTGACAGCTGTCATGTTCTTAAGTCAAAGCAGTAAAGATTATTTTCCCTATTATGAGCACAAATGCCATACGACGTAATAAACAGTAGGGTAAAAACACTTTTAAACTTTTAAAACAATTGATTTTTATTTAAAAAACACTTTGTTTATTTCAAATCTTGTTCAAATTATCTGCCTTGATTTCTTATACACGCACGGAGTCGTTTTCTCAAGTTGGAACGAGTTACAACCCCGGTAAGTTCTCGCTGTATTTGATCAGCAGCTGCTAATATTCGGTTTCTTAACTCTTCAACATCATTTACTGGTGTAGTGTAGACTAGGTCTTTCATGTAACCCCATAAGAAATAGTCGCAGGGTGTTAAATCCGGGCACCTTGCCGGCCATGGCGTCGGTCCACCCCTACCAATCCAGCGGAGTGGAAAATTTTCGTCCAGCCATTCTCTGACACTAGTGCGGTAGTGCGCTGGGCAGCCAACGTGCTGAAATATCATTTGTTGCAGGTTGGCTAGCGGAACATCTTCGAGAAGTTCGTCCAATTGGTTACGAAGAAAGTCTTCGTAAGCTTCACCATTCAAGTTATTGGGTAAAAAGTATGGCCCAACTATGTATTTGTCGATAATACCCATCCACACGTTTAATGAAAATCTTATTTGATGAGCTCCTTCTTTGGCTACGTGAGGATTTTCACCCCGTGAAGCCCAGTAGTGAATATTGTGGTAATTGGTAATACCGTCACGATCAAACTTGGACTCATCAGTCCACAAGATCCTGCTCAGAAATGTGTTGTCTTCAGAGTCCATATGTTGCATATACCGACAGAAATCCACACGTCTTGCAGGGTCTCCCTCCTCTATGGCGTGAACAGGCGTGTAGTGAAAGGGATACTGTCTGGCTGAATGAAGAGTGAACCACACTTTGTACTGAGATAATCCCATTTCCCTAGCTACGACGCGAGTAGATGTATTTGGATCTCTGGTAAAACGATCCAGTATCTCCTCTTCTTGATCTGCAGTCGGTACACGAGGTCTACCGGCATCATGACGTCGCTCGTGGACACTTCCACTTTCCCTCAGACGTTGAAACGCCGCAGAAAATACTTGATGACTCGGTATACGACGATTTGGGAATCGGAGTATGTACTCCCTTCTGGCCTCTCCAGTATTACCGTCACAGAATCCATACACAAACACTATGTCTGCGTACTCTTCGTTACTGAAGTTCGCCATGGAGATAATGACTACACGCCTGTTCACGCCATAGAGGAGGGAGACCCTGCAAGACGTGTGGATTTCTGTCGGTATATGCAACATATGGACTCTGAAGACAACACATTTCTGAGCAGGATCTTGTGGACTGATGAGTCCAAGTTTGATCGTGACGGTATTACCAATTACCACAATATTCACTACTGGGCTTCACGGGGTGAAAATCCTCACGTAGCCAAAGAAGGAGCTCATCAAATAAGATTTTCATTAAACGTGTGGATGGGTATTATCGACAAATACATAGTTGGGCCATACTTTTTACCCAATAACTTGAATGGTGAAGCTTACGAAGACTTTCTTCGTAACCAATTGGACGAACTTCTCGAAGATGTTCCGCTAGCCAACCTGCAACAAATGATATTTCAGCACGATGGCTGCCCAGCGCACTACCGCACTAGTGTCAGAGAATGGCTGGACGAAAATTTTCCACTCCGCTGGATTGGTAGGGGTGGACCGACGCCATGGCCGGCAAGGTGCCCGGATTTAACACCCTGCGACTATTTCTTATGGGGTTACATGAAAGACTTAGTCTACACTACACCAGTAAATGATGTTGAAGAGTTAAGAAACCGAATATTAGCAGCTGCTGATCAAATACAGCGAGAACTTACCGGGGTTGTAACTCGTTCCAACTTGAGAAAACGACTCCGTGCGTGTATAAGAAATCAAGGCAGATAATTTGAACAAGATTTGAAATAAACAAAGTGTTTTTTAAATAAAAATCAAGTGTTTTAAAAGTTTAAAAGTGTTTTTACCCTACTGTTTATTACGTCGTATGGCATTTGTGCTCATAATAGGGAAAATAATCTTTACTGCTTTGACTTAAGAACATGACAGCTGTCAAAAGGTAAAGCTTGAACAGACCGCCACTGTACATCCATAAGATCCTTTATCAGAGTTAGAAAGGCGATATGGTAAAGGAGTTTTTTGTCAATAACGTTGTTACAGGAGCTTTAAGTAATAAAAACGTGTAGCTTACGGTTTACCTACTCGACAATAACTGAGTTTTTTGTGCGGTTTTTGAGAATTTTGTGCACTTATTATACCTTTTTAGAAAGCTAAGGAAACATGGAATTTATTGACATCGTTTGTACGACAAGTCATTTGAAGATATTTTCCTCAAAAGTTAATTGAAATTTCAATAAAGTATTTTTTTTTTGTAATGTTACGACTTTTAGCTCTCATAACTTTAAAATTTGAAGTAACTTATGAGATTTTTTGTTTTTAGTTTATGAATAATTTATCCAGTAAACAGAAAACGTAAAAAAAAAATGCATGCAATAAGTATTTATTTTTATTTTTATGCGTTTACCTTAAATTTTGGTAATTTTCGAAAAAAAGTTAAAGTGTCCATTATTTCCGAAACCAGTGATTTTCGACCAGGGGTTCCATACAGTTTTAGACTTCTAATGGGCTGTACTCTTTCCCCTTTAAGCCATACAGACCTATTAAAAATCACCCTATATACCTAGTACCTACCTATGTAATTTTATATACGTCTTTCTGCACTGAGCCTCCAGTCACAGAAAAGAGTGCTCCAGTGCATCCACGTTTGTTTTTAATTTCTTAATTAACAATTATTTGTTAACTTATAAAAAAAACAGGACTGTCACATGTCCTTGCCGATTTTAATTTTTTAGGTCATTACGGATAATGTTTTTGTAATGTTCATTTGTTTCCTTATTTCTAGGGTCCCATCGCTGTAATGACAACTAGCGCTGGGATGCCGATCGAGTACAAAGATGCTACAAATTCATTGAACTCTCCTCTAATTTTCAACGAATACTTCATGGATTCTCTCACCCATCTCGCCCGAGAACGTATCCCTGAACGAATAGTTCACGCAAAGGCTGGCGGAGCTTTCGGCCACTTCGAAGTCACTCATGATATATCCCATATTTGCAAAGCAAAGATATTCGAAAAAGTCGGAAAGAAGACTCAGGTTGCTGCAAGATTCTCTCCAGTGGTCGTGGAACGAGGTGGTATAGACACTTCTAGAGATGCACGAGGATTCGCTGTCAGATTTTATACAGAAGAAGGTAACTTTGACATTGTTGGCTTCAACACGCCTATGTTCGTTATTAAAGACCCATTGCTATTTACTACGTTTGTGCGCGGTCAAAAGAGGAATCCGGCAACAAATCTTATGGACGGGAACATGCTCTGGGATTTCTTGACTTTGCGGCCTGAGAGTCTGCACATGTTTCTGCTGGTGTTCGGAGATCGAGGCATTCCAGATGGATATCGCTACATGCCTGGATTCGGAATTCATACCTACGAAGTTGTCAACGAACATGGAGAGAAGCATTTCGTCAGGTTCCACTTTTATCCCGATGCTGGAATCAAGAACCTGAGATCGGAACAGGCCAGAAATATAGCAGCTGATGATCCTGATTATGCTATCAGAGACTTATACAATGCTATCGATAGTGGCAACTTCCCTAGTTGGACATTGAGCATACAAGTGTTAACGCTAGAAGATGTTAAAAATGCAAAATTTGACGTGTTTGATGTTACCAGAACTCTGCCGTTAGATAAGTACCCATTAAGACCGGTAGGAAATTTTGTTTTAAACAAGAACCCTATAAATTACTTTGCTCAGATCGAGCAACTGGCATTCAGTCCTGCGAATCTGGTGCCAGGTATTTTGGGAGGGCCTGATAAAATATTTGAGGCGCGACGTTTATCATACAGAGATGCTCAATATTACCGTCTGGGAGCGAACTTCAATAAAATACCAGTGAACTGTCCGGTACAATCTTTAGTACACGCCTACAATCGTGATGGTAGACCTCCAGTCAAAGATAACGAGAGGGATATTCCCAATTACTATCCTAATACCTTCAACGGGCCAGTTCCTTATGTTGACAGACATAGAGCTGAGTTACTAGAAATATATCAAGATGATCCGAATAATTTTGAGCAAGCATCAGAGTTATATATGAATGAAATGACAAAAGATGAGCGGAGTAGATTGGTTGAGAATATCTTGTACAGTTTGGGTGGTGTGACTTCGTTCCTACAGGACAGGGCTGTTAAATTCTACTCTATAGTCCATCCAGACCTGGGAAACAGAATTAAACTAGGGTTATCATTAAACCGAACTAAGGTTGATATTGAGAGACTTTTTATGAGCGTGAGTTTAGGCTAAGTGGTGTCCAAAAAGGTATGTATTTTGACACTTGTTTAGAAGACGTACTGACCTCAGAATCTACCAAAGAATTGGAAGATCATGACGACTACTTACTACAAGTACCTAGGTACTTAGAATAAGATATAATGTGAACTATTTGTTTATCTCTTTTTATTTTATATACATATAATTAAGCATTTTATTGTTTTTAATAAGATCTATCTGTTAATGAAGATTTAGAAGTAAGTAAGTATTATTGTAAGAATTAGTAATAAACTGTCCAAACTTTCAAGGACACAGTACTTACTTCTATATATCTACACTATTATAAAACTGTAAATTTAAAAAAAGAAGTTTGTTTGTTTTTGTGTTTGAACGAGCATCACGCGAAAACTACTGAACCGATTTTAATGAAACTTTTTTGTTTAACAGCTTATGATCTGACTTAAAATCTGGTGTATAATTTGTGCGGACGAAGTCGCGGGTTAACGCTAGTAATATTTAATTTTATAATTTGCACTGTATATCTGTAAGGGGTTTGTTTTCTGGCATAATCCCTATTTGTACTTTTTCAAAGTCGGGTCGCAAATTTTTTTATTTTTTATTTGGGACATTACTATATATAGTCGAACATTATGTAATTATAATACATAATGTGTATTTGTAATTATAATACAACTTAATTTCATTTTATTCACACTTTAGGCGCTCTAAGTCAGCCTCCCAGCAAACAATTCGGTCGTATTAGGCTCCGATTTATATGACTATTTTGAGTTATAAAAGCTAGGTATATGACAGAAATTTCGTCATATACTGGTGCTTTATGCGTCTAATGTTCGACTATACGACACCTGCACAACCAAGTTGTAAGTTAGTAAATTTTTTGTGCTTTAGTTATTTGGTCCTAAAAGTCTAGAAAAAGATCATCTGCCGTAACTGAAATAAATGTTAGTCTCCACCTAACAAAAGAACATTGTAGTGTGTTTGCGTACATACCAAATATTGTTTACAGTCTTCGTCAATGCAAAAGGAAAAACTTGTTTAAACAATACAAAATTTCACGGAGCTTGAAATATCTCTCATAAATTGGCAAGTCAAGCAGAAGACATTTATTGTGGTTCTGTAGTCCGACATAAATCACAACGCATGAGGTAAGTATTGGGATACTTACCTAGACGTAGATTACCTTCCTATATTGGCTATGTGCACGACACTAGCGCCATCTAGCGCAACACGGCCCCGTGAATTATTTGCGCATAAAATTTTAGGATAAAGTTTGTTATTTTATATTAAAATAAACTAAAAACTAAATGAATGAACAATATTGTCGATATTAAAAATATTATAATACCTAACTTTCTGAAATTCCCATTCTTTGTTACGAAATTCTCATGCAAACTTTCACCCCCGTTTTCACACCTTTGGGGGTTGAATTGCGAAAAATCTTTTTTTTTGTGAACACCTAGATGGCAATAAAAATATCCCTGCCAAACTTTAAGTATTAGTAATTGCTGGTTTAGATATTTGAGAATTGAATGAGTGTGCGGATTTGCATAGATTCAAGCCAATCTGACACAGCTTCGCCCGAAAAAGTACAAATTTCTGCCACGGCGTGCGCTGCGATCGACTTGACAGTTCCCAACACCCACTTCGCACATAGCCAATATACCTTCGAATTGACACCTTTACAAAGAGATTTTCAAATGAGGCAAGGATGGCAGGATTTTTCCTGATTTTTTTTTATAGGCAAATGACCCATGAAGCAACATGATGACAGAATGTTGTCATAAAATAAAAAGGAACACTCCGTGTTTCTTCACGATAAAACCTACAAACCGGAGAATTGTGTCTCATTTACATGATAATGAAAAAAAAAATACCATTTCTTTGTTTGTCTTCCTGCTACGTTCCTAAAGGCCCTTCAGAAGCTGTTCAATTCCGTCATACTCGAGGAAAAAACGTCATAGGCATGGAACAGAAGTTAGGTGGTGCTCTTATACAAAAAGGGCGATTATGCCCTGCTGAAGAAACTTGCCATTTCTCTTCTTATTCTTAGCCATGTCACAGTATAATGTCACAGTATAAGAAAGAGTATCTATTACTAGATATACAGTACGGACACTCCCTTCCTCCCACCAACTTTTTACCTCACCCCCTCTATCGCCATCTGGTTACCGCGCACTGGTTACTCGTTACCTACGAAGAAGACTTAAGGTTCAATTTCTTTGGTTTTGCATGTGCTTACGTCATCTTGTCAATTTTAAATTTTTGTATGCAGTGTCCGGACTGTGGCCATGTCAAAAAGCTGTTTTCAAGATTCATTACGAACCGTCTCGCGCGCAGGTTCGACGACTTCTAGCCTCCCGAACAAGCCAGTTTTCAATTTTAATACTGTGGATAACATACCTACCTTACCTACCTACATACGCTGCGGACGGTTATACAGAAGACCTAAGAGTATGACCTTCCCCTTTGCTTGGCATACGTGGACTCCGAGAAAGCCTTTGATTCGATCGAGATTTGGGCCTCACTGCAGTCTTTTCAGCGATGCACTTGGCACAGACGATTTCGTAGTGGGATGCCTACTATCGCACTTAGCCTATTTATTCAATATTTCTACCGGTACCTCGAGGTGCTGAAATGCTTGTACAAAAACGCCAAACGTCCGACTACAGAGTCGGACTGACATAGTGGCGCATAGTTCTGGTCCTGTGACCAGAACTCGAAATTTATCCTACTGCAGGGAGATGTGAGGCAGGGAGACGTTATATCTCCGAAAATGTTCACCGCTGCACTGTAAGATATTTTCAAGGTTCTGGACTGGAAAGGGCTTCAAAATAGCGAGTACATCAGTCACCTTTGGTTTGTCGATGATAAAGGCTTATGGTGGAGACCATGGAGTAGCTCAGTAGAATGCTCGATGATCTTAGCAGAGCCTCCGAGTGAGTTTAGTCTAAGAATGCATATGGACAAGACGAAGATCATGTCACACTCCTGTAAAGATCGGAAACTCTGCGCTCGAAGTTGTTGACGATTATGTTTACATAGGACAAACTATCCAGTTATCCAGGTAGGTCCAACGTCGAGAAAGAGATCAACCATCGAATCCAACTCGGCTGGGTAGCGTTCGGGAAGCTACGTAGTGTCTTCATGTCCCAAATACCGCAGTGTCTCAAGAGAAAGTTTTTGACCAGTGTGTGTTGCCAGCTACGTTGCCAGTGATGACACATGGAACAGAGACGTGGTTGCTAACTTAATGCCTCATAAAAAGGCTGCTAAAAGTCACCCAAAGGGCAATGAAGAGGGCTAAGCTCGGAGTTTCCCTACGAGATCGAATCAGAAATGAAGAGATCCGCAGAAAAACCAGAGTAGCTGACATAGCCCAAAGAATTCCTAAACTAAAGTGGCAATGGGCGGAACACATTGCTCGAAGAACAGATGGCTGGTGGGGCCGAAGAGTTCTCGAGTGGAGACCGCGTACCGTAATGCGCAGCTTGGGTAGGCACACCGACACTCACAAGGTGGACCGATGACCTGGTGAAGGCGGCGGGTACCCGTTGGATGAGGGCAGCGCAAGACCGGTGGTTGTAGCGATCCTTTGGGGGAGGCCTATGTCCAACAGTGGACGTCTATCGGCTGAGATGATGAGGTAAAAATAGATATCCAACTTATCTCCATTTCAAACGGGAGACAACAAAAGCAAAAGCATTGTCTTCCTTGTGATGGAAACTTATAAGTACGGAATCCTACACTACGTGAGGTTCGACACACACTGGGCCAGTTTTTGTCTTCGTCAGTCAGTATAAAAGTACGTAACGCATCATTTTGACGGTATTAGTCTTATTCGTAGGTTTTAGTGCGTGGTGATAGGAACAAACGTCACTCATACGCAGGCAATGAAACCGTGCCCTTGCCACGGAATATAATTATACAAGTCGTGCTAAGTGTTAATCGTATACCTACTTAAAGAATCTTTGTAGGGGTGGGTGTACTCACCTCATACATTCAGGTAAGATTCTGTTTTGGACTTTTTGTTATTTTCATTTATTTCATTAGTGTCTATTAATAATAATTATTTATACCAAATGTATTGTATAACAGATTTTTTTCTCGATTTCGACCTTGGTCCCATACAGAAAGTGGTTCAGTTTGATGGTCTGATCATTCTCTTAAAAAACTGTCAGCATATTAAGTTGGACCCTGTATATTATACAGGGAGTTTAGAGCATCGATGAACAAAATGAAATGGTAGATTTATAAGAGAGGCCTTTTGCTAAATCACCACGCCAAAAAAAACCCGCGTCATGGATTTTTTTAGGTGATTTTTTTATGGGTTTTCTCAAAAAAGTCCGAAAGTCAGCATTTAAATTTGAATTAAAAAAAAGTTATAGGTACAACCTCCAATTTTTTTTTTATTTGAATTTCCAATGCAAGGAATATAATACTTGTTCCAATGTGAAGATGCAATTTCGACCTACTACGCGTGTGTTTTAAGTTTTTATCCTACATATTGAATATCGGCCGAACGCTCCCCGACATTGTTTATGGCATATTGTTAGAAAGAGGATAGACTAGAGAAGTTTTCAAAAAATCTGAAGAACTCGAGCGCTTTTAGTTTTTTTTAATTGTAATTCAAAGTTGAGTAGTAAATTTTATTTTTCTTCTTAAAAAAACTAGAAGTCGCATCTATGTAATTTAAATTTCAATAGAACCGTACAACATTGTACACTTTTAATTAAAAAAAATTTCGGGGTTGTACTTAAGTACAACTTTTTTATTTATTCAAGCTTAAATGCTGACTTTCGGACTTTTTTGAGAAAACCCCTAAAAATTCACCTAACAAAAATCCATGATGCGGGAATTTATTTTTTGGGCGTGGCAAGATAGTGAAAGGCCTCTCCTATCTACCTAAAATTTTATTTTGTTCATCGTTGTGCCAAACACCCTGTATACAAATGAAATAATGTTTTTTTTTTGTCTAATTGCAGTATATAGGTACTAATAGAGTACTACCATAACAAATCCTTTGACTGCAAGTTGACCCTAACTTGTACCTCCACCATCATTATTCGAGCTTTACATTGCAGATTTGACCCTTTCAGATTCAACTTTATCAATGAGGATGTTACTGAGACTACTACCACTTATTCTAGCTGCTATAGCAAGTAAACCGTCACAAGAGACTACCGTTTACGATGGAACCCCTGTAAGTAATTGAAGTATCTTTTCTAAACAGGTAACTTTGTTTGATGACTTAATTAGGTACTAACTTGCTTAATTGTTTCTTTTTAGCGAACTACCCTTTTGAAAATTGGCTCTGGAGCGCCGGTAGAGTACGACAGCACAGTATCCCTGAATACCGATCTTTTACACAATGACTTCTTGATGGAAAGTCTCACACATTTTGCGCGTGAGAGGATCCCCGAGAGAGTGGTCCACGCCAATGGAGCAGGAGCATTCGGCTACTTCGAAGTCACTAATGACATCACCAATATTTGTAAAGCAAAACTGTTTAGTGAAGTTGGCAAGAAAACTCCGATAGCCATGAGATTGTCCACCACGCTAAGTCCACGGGGTGGCATAGATACTCCGAGAGATCTACGAGGATTAGCCGTAAAGTTTTATACTGAAGAAGGAAACTATGACATTGTTGGATTTGATACTCCCATGTTTCTGATAAAAGATCCTGTACTTTTTCCTTTTATAGTACATGCCCTTAAAGCAAATCCAGCTACAAATTACCAAGACCCGATCACGATCTGGGATTTTCTGACGTCAAGGCCGGAAGTCTTCCACATATTTATGTTGATAGCTGGTGATCAGGGCATCCCTGATGGATATCGTCATATGCCTGGATTTGGGATACACACGTTTCAAGTAGTGAATGAAGAAGGAACGAGTAGTTTCGTCAGATATCATTTTTATCCTGATGCTGGGATTAAAAACTTGTTTTCAGACCAAGCGATTAATGTTACAGGTACAGATCCGGATTACGCAAAAAGAGATTTGTACAATGCTATAGAAAGTGGCAACTTTCCAAGTTGGACGATGAGTATCCAGATTTTGTCAATGGAAGACGTTAAAAACGCTACGTTTGACGTTTTCGATGTAACTAAAGTCTTGCCGTTGGATGTATACCCTCTTACTGAAGTCGGTCGACTAGTTTTAGACAGGAACCCACTTAATAGCTTTGCTGAAGTCGAGCAACTTGCCTTTTGCCCGGGAAATCTGGTGCCAGGTGTATTGGGAGCACCAGATAAAGTGTTCGAAGCTCGCCGTTTTTCTTATAAAGATTCTCAGAACTACCGCCTTGGGGTGAACTTTCAAAATATTCCAGTGAACTGTCCGTTCCACAGAGAATCGAATACTTATAACCGCGACGGCGTACCACCAGCCAATGAAAACGGAGGAAATGGTTCCAACTACTACCCTAATTCTTTTAACGGTCCTGTTCCTTATATAGACAAGGATAAGGTTAAACTTTTAAAGATACATGAAACTGAACCAGACAATTTCGACCAAACATCTGATTTGTACGATTCATTCACAGTAGACGAACGGGAGAGACTGGTGCAGAATATGCTTGTCGGTTTCAATTTGAGAGGTGTTCCCAAGTTTCTGCAGGAGAGAGCATTGTCAATAATGACAACAATACATCCAGACCTTGGAAGTAGAATAAAACAAGGGCTCCTTGTAACTGATACCAATTCTAATTGAAATACTTACTTACTTATTATGATGACGATGAGAAATTTTTCGTTCCTTACCTATGCATACTTACATTAAATGTTAATAGTTTCTATAAAATTGCAATAAATTATTTATACAGTCAATTTGTGTGTTTATCGATCGTTTGGACGAGGTTGTATCGTCGAAGGGTGTACCTAATAAGCATTGAACTAAGCTTTGGAACATGTTTGGAACTAATTAATAGTAATTCTGTGCTTCTTCTTCTTCTGTAGAGTTGATGGCATACATAGAAATAGGAAGTAAGTACTACGATGGCATGTCAGGGAACTTGAAAATAATGTCATCATTGTAATTATTGACTAAGAGCTGGCTACGTAATTCCAAAATGATAAGGTGCAGTGAAAATTTGTATATAAAAAAACTTCCTTGCTAGCTGACGAGCACAATGTAGGTAAGGTCCTGACAGCCAGAAGTATACCCCGGGGAGGTAAGCTTGGGCGGGCGATCAAACACGTAAAAAATAAAATAATTTGGCACAGTTCTAATAGTTTGTGTACCTAGTCATAGTTTTTAACTGTAGAAATTGCATAAAATAATTGCCAGAAGTCTAGTTTGGGGATAAAACGTTGCCAGAAGTCGATAAAGTTGTATAAAATTGTTCAAATTTTAACGACAAGGTGTAGTTCTGGCGATTTAGTTGGCGCTTTACCTATCAAAGTAATGCAACTGTCTACAGTAGCACCCTGTATATCAGAGGATGAAAATCGTTGCGCTGTACTGCACCTAGATAAGTAGGTAGGTACCTATGTAGTGGGGTTATCTGCCTAAAGAACCAACAATTTAATAAGTTTTATTTGGCTACCCCTAATAATACCTAATTATAAAAACTTTTTGTGTTTATTCGGAACAAACATTGTTTTCAGTCTTCGTCAATAAAAAAGGAAAACACTTGTTTAAACAATAAATAAGAAAGTGCAGTATAAAGGTGCTTGGTTTTTGGAACATCCTACACACTTAGCAACTTTTGAGAGGTGGCTCATACCTACAGGTAAGTGTTTAACTTTAAACAAAATATTATCTGGTTTTCTGTAAATTGATATTATTTTGAACATTCTATGGAGAATTAACTTCGTCGGTCATAAGAGCTCTTACAGACCAGCGACAGTACTCTGCGACTGCTCGCGACAGGGTCGCGCGACCGTCGCGCGACAGTTGAAGACCGTGACGTAGTGTTGTATAGTCTGAGAGATAGACCTCCATATCCAATAGTTTGTAACATCCTATAGTCATAGTCATAGTCATATATTTTATTGCTTCATATCATATGTTACAAAAGGTCTTACATTTAAAACATGTTCATGATATGAGCTCTGTTAGAGCACTGCAATATTACTTAAATACTAATTGCTAAATGGACACAAATTAAATTATAATAGTGAAAAAACAAAATTAAATAGTTATGGGATAGTCTCTATTTACAATTCTTTTCTATATACAGGGTCCTTCTTAATATGCTGACACTTTTTTAAGGCGATGACCAGACTATGAAACTGAACAACTTTCTCTATGGAATCAACATCGAAATTGCGAAAAAAATAACAGTTGTCCCATACGTTTGGCTCCGAGTAGGTTTGCAGTTTTGTATGGAAGTGATGCTTTTTTTTTTTCGCGATTTCGATGTTGGTCCCGTAGAGGAAGTTTTTCAGTTTGACGGTCTGATCATCCCCTTAAAAAAGTGTCAGCATATTAAGAAGGACCCTATACAGGATGTAACAAAACTTAATAAGGTAAAATACTTAAGAGGGTGCTTCAGACCATCAATCTGAACAACTTTCACTATGGAGCCAATGTCGAGAAAAAATAAAAAAAATCTGCCGTCCCATACATTTGAGTCGAGACGGTACTGCAGTTTTGTATGAAAGAGCTGATTTTTTTTCGCGATTTCGATGTTGGCTCCATAGTGAAAGTTGTTCAGTTTGATGGTCTGAAGCACCCCCTTAAGTATTACTAGGGTGTTTTGTTACACCCTGTATACGTATTTATAAATATTTATGTGTATAATATTATGTGTTATAATTATTAGTGTTGTGTTAAGTATTATTATTTAATGTATATTATAATTGCTCTATTTTCACCAATCTGTAATATTTTATGGACTTGATGATGAAGATAATCAATTCTGGATTATCTATTATCTAAAGAAACCAAAATCTACGAAAAACTTATAAAAACTAGCAGAAAATATCAACCATGTTATTTTTTAGCCTCCGTTTTCTTCAAACTGAAATCTCTCAAGAACAAGACTTGTGCTCTCAGACTATGCCTACGTCACGGTCGCGCGACTGTCGCGCGACGGTCGCGCGACCCTGTCGCGAGCTGTCGCAGACAACTGTCGCTCGTCTGTTAGAGCCCTAAGAGAGGTGTAGCGTGGGTTTCTGCCGCTCGGGGCACAACCCGATTTTGCCGCCCCCTGATACCCATATAAGAACACCTAAACAAAAAATAATAGCGAAGAGCGAAGCGAGCTCGAAACATTTTTTGCACTTCTATTCGGGTTGTGGTCAAACCATAAAGGTATTATACTAAGTAAGAGAGACGGTGACAACTGAGAGAGCGAGATGTACCTAGCGGCATGCCTGTATAATAGAAAGAGATACGTGACGCGAGGCAATAGAACCGTTTTTGGGGATTTGGAGTCCTGGTAAAAATTCAGTTTCTGTCCATAATCGTGAACCTAAAGTGAAATCGTAGATAATTTTGTAAAATATACTAACACTGTTTCATTAAATTATTCACCATTTCACGTTAGATTGAGAATTAATACACAGAAATCGAATTTTTACCCTGCCGAGGACTCCAAAAAACGTCCAAAAACGGTTTCATTTGACCACTCATGTCACTTACTCTATTCCGTAAGGTATAATATCTTTATGGGTCAAACATCTTTTGGTTTATCCATGCAAAAATAAAAACTTAGAGCGAGCGAAGAAAACTCAACTTTTCTCCTCAATACAAATCGGTTAGAGCCAGAGATTTTTACGTAGGTACAAAACATGTGCAAAGTAACATAAGTAGAAGCTCTGGATTGAGCGAAGCAAGCTTAATATTTTTAGCTCCACGTCTTAGCTGTGGTCAGAGCTCTTTAGGATTATGTGTAGGCAGAATAATTATAACAGAAACTTAGATTGAGCGAAGCGAGCCTGACTTTTCTCGGCTCTACGAATCGGATATACAGGATGAAATTGATATCATTGGCATCCTTTTAAACTAAGAGTCTACCCATCAAACTGAACAACTTTTACTATGGGAGCAAAGCGATCAGAGCAAAAAAAAAATTTTTTCTGTGCTCCGATCGGTTTGCTCCCATAGTAAAAGTTTTTCAGTTTGATGGATAGACTCTTAGTTTAAAAGGATGCTAATGATATCAATTTCACCCTGTAGACAGAGCTCTATCAATCGATATTTTTCCCGAATTTGCCGCCCCTAGTAAAGTGCCGCTCGGGGCATTTGACCCCCCCCCCCCCCCCCCCCCCCCCCCTCGCTACGCTACTGGTCAGTAGAACCTTGTTAATCCGGGTGATCGTGAGCGTATGTCAACCCGAGTGAGACAACCACAAGGAAACAAATAAGAATCCTTCGTACCTTGGCGTTCTTGATTTGAGGTATTCCTCAGTGGAGACGAGGTGAACGAAAGAAACGTCAAAACTCAAGGTTACTCGAGACCTATAGGTAGGTAGATACCTTAAAGTCTTCTCGAGATACGTGAACGTCTCAGAAGCATAGTTTTCCTTAAAATTATGGAATGTATATGTCTTTTTGCTATTCTAATCAACATGAAAAAAATGGCTTTTAAAATGCCACTACTATTACCTACTATATTTTTAACCCAACCTTAGTAAGTGAAGGAACCTCGACACAATGACTGAGAATACAAATTTTGAGGATGAGTCAAGAACTTTAGACCGAGATTGAAGTCGAGGAAAAGTTCAAGGAAGCGACTTAGAATACGATTAGACTCTGAAACAATCCTTTATACCCACACTCCCTCCTTTTTTCACTTATACATAACAGCGGTACATAAACACAAAACGAATACCTATGACTTATCGCGATTTTTTGCTGTCATACATCTCTGATAGGTAAAATACCACTAAAAATATAGAAAAATTGAAACCGTTTTATGATTGGCTGTTGTAGTTGTTGTACCGCTATAGCCAGTGCTCTCAGATAAAACAATGGTAACTAGTGTTGAACAACACTAACCCCAAAATAAAATGAACAACACCGTTTTTCCTTTGATGAGAGAACGGTTAGTTCCTATTTTCATCAATTTTATAATCCCCGCAAGTTGATATTGCGATTGGCGGCCATCTTGGTGACGTAATTTTGACGTAGTCGACTGTGCACCATCAGTACCGTTCGCAAGGTCAGCCCGTGCTTGATGACGTCACGCAGCGGTTATTGTGACAAGGTTCCATCGCAATATCAACTTGCGGGGATATAACTTTCCTGTGTTGGTAGATTGAACTTTTCGACAGTCCTTCAGCTCCCTTAAACTGTTTCAAGTCTTTCAGATGCCTTTATTTTTTCAGATTCTTAGGATGTCTACCTTATCAATGAGGATGTTACTGAGACTACTACCACTTATTCTAGCTGCTCTAGCACAAGAGACTACCGTTTACGATGGAACCCCTGTAAGTAATTGACAACGCATCTTCACATCGTTCGACGATATTATTTGATTACCTAATAACTTGATTATTTGCTTCTTTTTAGGGAACTACCCTTTTAACAACGAGCTCAGGAGCGCCGGTAGAGTATGATAGTACAGCATCTCTGAGCACTCCCCTTTTACAAAATGGCTTCGCGATTGAAACCCTGACAAATTTTGCACAAGAGAGGATTCCCGAGAGAGTGGTCCACTCAAATGGAGCAGGAGCCTTCGGCTACTTCGAAGTCACTAATGACATCACAAACATCTGTAAAGCAAAACTGTTCAGTGAAGTTGGCAAGAGAACTCCGATAGCCGTGAGATTTTCCACTGCGCTCGGTTCACGAGGCAGCGTAGATACGTCGAGAGAACCACGAGGTTTTGCCGTAAAGTTTTATACCGAAGAAGGAAACTATGATATGGTTGGCATAGATTCTCCAATGTTTCTAGTAAGAGACCCCGTTATTTTCCCTTTCGTAGTACATTCCCTGAAAGGAAATCCATCTACAAATTACCAAGACCCGAATATGATTTGGGATATGCTGACGTCAAAACAGGAAACCTTCTATGCAATTATGCACTCATTAAGTGATCTGGGCGTCCCTGATGGATATCGTCACATGTCTGGGTACCCGGTACATACGTTTCAAGTAGTGAATGAAAGCGGAATAAGTAGTTTCGTTAGGTTTCATATTATTCCCGATGCTGGAACTAAAATCTTGTCTTCAGCCCAAGCAATTGAGACTGCAGGTAAAGATCCAAATTACGCAAAAAGAGATTTATACAGTGCTATAGAAAGTGGCAACTTCCCAAGCTGGACGATGAGCATTCAGATTTTGTCAATGGAAGACGTTAAAAATGCTACATTCGACGTCTTCGATGTAACAAAAGTATTACCGTTGGATATTTACCCTCTTACTGAAGTCGGTCGACTAGTTTTGAACAGGAACCCACTTAATTACTTTGCTGAAGTCGAACAACTTGCCTTTTATCCAGGAAATCTGGTACCAGGTGTAATGGGAGCACCAGATAAATTATACCAAGGTCGATGCTTCTCTTATAAAAGCTCTCAAAGCTATCGCCTGGGGGTTAACTATCAAAATATTCCAGTGAACTGTCCATTAAGTGGATCTAACACTTATAACCGCGACGGCGTACCACCAGTCAACGAAAACGGAAGAAATGGTTCCACTTACTACCCCAATTCTTTTAACGGTCCTATTCCTTACGTTGACAATCATAAGGTTCAACTTATAAAAATACAGGAAACTGAACCAGACAATTTCGACCAAATATCTGCTAAGTATGAATCATTTACAGAAGATGAACGGGATAGAATGGTGCAGAATCTGCTCGTCGGTTTCAATTTGGGAGGTGTTCCTAAGTTTCTGCAGGAGAGAGTGTTGACAATGATGAAAACAATAAATTCAGACCTTGGAAGTAGAATCGAAAAAGGGCTCCTTGCAGCATAATGGCAATGAATATTTTTGAGTACCTACATTTATATCTATGTAAGATTCTGTCAAACCTGACAAAAAAAGTTCAGTATAACTATAATAATTACAAGGGCAATAAATAATCGTTTTGGTTATGGTAAATTTTTGTATTTTTGTGGTATTTATTAACGATGTGGACGAAATCGTAGAAGTATCAATTTAATGTAAGGGACATTTTGTCGAAAATCACTTTTTTATGTATTATGACTGGATTCCATATTTTCTGCTCTATCGATTGGTATTACTACAGGGTGAAATTGATATCATTGGCATCCTTTTAAACTAAGAGTCTACCCATCAAACTGAACAACTTTTACTATGAGAGCAAACCGATCGGAGCAACTAAAAAATCAGCTGTTGCATACCTTTGAGTCGAGTAGGTACTGCAGTTTAGTATGGGACAGCAGATTTTTTGATTGCTCCGATCGGTTTGCTCCCATAGTAAAAGTTGTTCAGTTTGATGGGTAGACTCTTAGTTTAAAAGGATGCTAATGATATCAATTTCACCCTGTATATCCAAATATCTGAAAAAAAATGTTAAGGGTTATTTTTTTTCAATATATAATGTAATATTTGGAATATATCTACCAATTCACACATTTTTGATAAGTTGAGAACATTATTTTCCAAAAATTTTAACGTAAGAAACAGTTCATTTTTATTTTCTTTATTGATTTCCAAACAGTTGTTTTATGACACCCACGTGCTTCTGAATGGTCATCTTTTTATCTAAGTATACCTACGCCTAAGTCGCGTACCATATCTACTTTATTAATAGGTGCACCCTGGATAAAGTACGGAAACTCCAGATTATTAATTTAACGAGAGAATGAGATCGGTTCACATTTACCAACATTTTCTTTTATACTTATACCATGAGGTGGTGTTTAGACGTTTTTTAAAGATGGACATTTGGGGCAAAACGATCCTCTCGTAGGAGTGCAAAATGATCCCAGCACTTGCACTTTGAGAAATAATGCAACAGAAAAATTAGGTGCCTAAATTTGAACCAAATCATGACCAAATCTCCATGATTAACGCATAAGATGCTGTGAAACGTGGCATTCTGCATAAAACAGCTAGTAAACAATCTAAATCCTGATTATTACTTAATAAAACGAGCTAAGGAAAAAACCCGTATACACGCCAATGCAGGTGCCGAGGTCCTGGGGAGCAGTCGGCAAGTATTCAGTCAAGAACTGGAGCTGCAACTCTGGGAACATATTAAAGATTTGGAGGCCAGAATTTTCGAGATAATATTACTCCCACCCCAGGGATCATTTTATACACCCGGGTGTACAAAATGATCCTTTACTAGACCTTGACCAAAAAGACAATGCGGGTTTTGTATGTAAGGTTGGCACCAAATTTTTCGCCGTTGTTTATGGCGCGGTCAGCAACCAAACTTGAATATTTTATTTCAGAATATAGTAACAAACAAAACTTGTTTCCATGTTTATCCCTAAACTCAGTCGGAACGGAGATATGAAGGCTTGAAGTTGAAAATATTACCTTTTCGTACCTTTCAAGCCTTTATATCTCAGTTCGGACTGAGTTCCGAGATATTTGTAATAACAAGTGTTGTTTTTAAGTTTATTCTTCACTATAATATTAAAGTTTGATTGATGGCCGCGCTAAAAAAAAAAAGGCGCCATTTTTAGGCATTGGCTTTTAAATACAAAAAAGCTCTTATTAAATAATTATATTCTACGCTTACAAAATTATAGCCCGATAGACTAGGGTACTAGAAAAATTAACGATTTCACAAAATTCTTAGTCTAGGTACGTTTTTTATCTAATCTCCCTTAGGGGGATAATTTTGTACCACCTTCCCCTACATTAAGAACTTGGAATGTCTGAAGCAATCGTAGATGTCATAAAGATAAACGTTGTAGAAGAGGGCCCGAGGTGAGAGCCCTGTAGCACATCAGCTGACGATATTCCAACAAAATCCGACCGAAATCCACCAACCACAACTACCTGAGACCTATTTGAAAGATATGACTCCACCCATCTTAAGCTTAACAGATCACGATGAATTCAAAGGTGTTCCAGTTTTCTTAGCGCTCTCACAGACGAGCGACACTTTGCGGCCGCCTGGTGTCGCGGATGGTCGCGCGACCGTCGCGCGATCGTAATATGTAAGAGCGTTACGCTCTGCGACCCACCGCGACAGCAAAGTGTCGTCTGTAAGAGCCCTTAGCAGCATTTTTGAAGTCCGTGTAGATCACATCAACCTGCTTACGTTCATCCATTATACACAAAGTCAGTAAATATTCCAAGGTTGGTAACTGTTGAACGTCCTTTTAGAAAACCATGCTATTCCAGAGGTATACCACGTGAAGTGAAACCGTCAAATGTATTGTTTTACGGACTAGCTTTTCAAAAATTTTGCCGAATACAGTCATTTAGGATCGAAATTGGTCTGTTATTTTCTATTCGAACTTTGGAGCTCTTCTTGTGTATAGGAGTATACATGAGAGTCTTCTTGTGTATACAAGAGCTTCTTTCCAAATACGAGTGAAGATGCCATGCTTAAGAGAAACAGTAAACATAGTGATTGTGCAAGTGCAGATGAGCAGAGAAAACACTATAAAAAATGTTTTATCGTTGTTTGGATAAATGATTTATTTGATAAATAAGATTGTTGTCATAATTATAACTTTTTTTTTTTTTTTTTTACGCACACAGGCACATACATTGTAATGATCCCAAGAAAGCACTATTAATAGGCTGTTTATTATGGAAACCATACAACAACGGCACAAACATATAACATCCATGACCGAACCGGGATTCGAACCCAGGACCCTGGTTTGGCAGTCCGGCGTGGTAACCATTACACCAACCGGGTCGTCGTAATAACTGATGTTGAAATGTTTTTTTTAAATCTTAAACAAAATATACTTCAATACTAGGGAATGCAGAACCGGAAGCGTTTTTACAAACCCTATACTGTTTGAGTCACCAACCCGACTATAATAGACTAGGTATTGCTGTCGATAAATGTTTGAAAAACCCTATCCCATTCAGTCAAAATTGGCACTCTAACAGTATAGGGTTTGTGCGTATTGATTGCGGTACATTTAGTAGTCATAAACCCTAGCTCGGTTGACTCAAATAGATTAGCTTTTTTAAACGTAAAACCTCAAAAAAAAGCCTAGTCGAATACAGTATTCTTCGCCTCTGGTGATTATTGCGCTGATCGTGATTGAATAAAACCTAATTCAACAACCTAATTTAATAAAGTGTCTGCGATCGTGATTGGTTGTTAATCTTATCGCGATTGTATGATTGATTGTTTAGTATTGTTCGTATGGCTTACTTCACTTCTGTTGTGGTCTTGTTATACGCTGTGGTTTTAGGTTACGAACATAGAGAATTCACACGCTCCCCCTGGTTACGAAGCATGGATGTATCAGTGATTATAACTGTACTGCGAGTAAAATGAATAATTATCATTTAAGACAGATTAACACTCACACTTTACAATACAGGGTGTACAATAAAATGGGACAGCTACTCAAAGGGGTGCTTCAGACCATCAAACTGAACAACTTTCTCTATGGGACCAATATCGAAATCGCGAAAAAAAAACCGGTCTCCCATACAAAACTGCAAACATAACTCGACTGAAATGTATGGGACAGCAGATTTTTTTTTCGCGATTTCGATATTGGTCCCATAGAGAAAGTTGTTCAGTTTGATGGTCTGAAGCACCCCTTTAAGTAGCTGTCCCATTTTATTGTACACCCTGTATACTTTAAAATGCAGTATTACTGAATAATGATGATAAAAGTCATTTAAAAAAAACAATCTGAATCTTAAGTATCAGTAGTGTACCGTCAGTACCATTGACACGAAAAGAAGAAGAAGTAGTATTGTTCAAAATGCGTGCACAAACAGACAACATAACATAACATAAATATTGTTTATTTGCACACCAAAAACAAACGTTTGAAAAGTGAAAAATAATTCGGTCACCTATTATTTTGATTTAAGCAAATGTATGTTTTACTTTTTAACCGACTTCAAAAAAGGAGGAGGTTTCTCAATTCGACCGTATATATTTTTTAACTCTCTTTATGATATTTTAGGTCGGCGTTGGTGGTTTTTCAAATATGTAATTCAATGTTATTCCGTAATTTTTGGCAAAGAGCGGTCTTATCACTAAAACAATAAATATCATCGTGATATTACTAACCTATCTAAGAGATAGGTTACCACCCCAAAATTATATAATTGTATATAATATAGGCATGCCATAAATATTATTATTGTCATATCTGCATATTATTCTGATGATATTTTAGGGATGAAGATTTTAAATTTATTTCAGTATCTACTTGCGTTCAAATAGTTATGTATCTTTCTGTTTTCGAACTCTATGTGTGATTTATATTTGTATAAATATATAAATTTATATCATAATCATGTAATACATACAACAGTACCTACACACACAAATACAATGTGACAATATACCTACTCGCAATTTTAATAATGGGAGTCTGGCCATAATAAACTAGTTTTTGCAGTCGTGATTTACCTTGCGGAGTCGATGAGAAACCCTATTCGATTTTAGTCTGATTTCGTACTGTAACGGACTAGGTTTTTTCAAGATTACGCACTAAAATACTCTAATCGATTATGGTACCGATCCGGACTGAAACGGTTTAGGGTTTGTAAAGACGCGTCTCTACCTATGCCATAGCGGGGGGCTCGTGGACCAGTGGCCATAAATTTTTGTCCAGTGTCCTTTAAATATTAAATACAACTAATAAAACGTCATGGCGATTGTAATTTATAACAATGGCATTTATAACAATGGTCAAAATAAACCAGTACCTACACACTGAGATTCAAAATCAAAAGCTTTTACTTCTTTACCCTAAGCATCACTACATACGAGATCACTCGTGTGTCACCGTGGAACACGTTGACCCCGAAGAGCGAACACGCGAAAAGGACACGCAAACTGGTGACCCCGAAGAACGAACATGAAGAAAGGGCACCGCAGCTAGTGTCCTTCGAATAAATTATGAGGACTCTCCAGCGGACCCAGTGATGCAATTGTCATGCGTCAGCGACGCAACAGCGACCAAACATACGCTATTCTAAGTTATCTCGTCTTGTCATCTAACGCCTTAGCTCCAGCATGTCATCACAATCTACACGATATTGAAGGTATAACGCAACGGATACCACGTACCTACGTTACAATTCCAGCAAAAACCTATCTTCATGGTAATAGAAAAGAAACCTAGCGCAGCGAATACCACCACGCCAAACCACGGTTTACAACATCATCGAGAATCAAAAAGAAGAAGATTTTTCATATAATATCTATTCCCGCAACTCAAATTAAGATTCTGAGTCACACGCAAACATTTTTCATTTCGTTGTCAAATTACTTATAGTAAAACTAGCTTTAGTCCGAGATTGATATCGAATACAAACTTTAATTGATTTGAAAGAAAATTCAAAATGAAATGTTTCAGTATGAATTTCCTTATAATAATTACACTCTATTTCAAGTGGAGCGGTAACGGAACGGAGTGTTCGGTACGCTTTTTTAATTTTATATTTTTTTAAATTAGTGGCTCGTTACAGATTAATAGCAATAACTTTGTATCGACCAAGCCTAGACGCAAGTTTTATACCAATTTACAAAGCTGATTAAGTGTACAAGTTTTAAAAATAATGGTTCAGTTCAGTGTAATAAATTTTATTTACAGAAGGATTTTTTCTATTTCGGGTATCGGAAGGGGAAGAAGATAATTTTTCAACTTGGGATTTTTTTTCAAGACATTCTTAAAAGTTAGTAACAAAAATGTTACTTAGATACATTGGTACACTATTCAGAAATATTTTACAAAAATCAGATCTTGGAAATGTTATCATTTGCAGGGACAGCGTTAAAATACTTGAAGTCCGGTAGACTAGACGAAATGGAAAAATCCCGAAAAAAATTGTTCTCTTGGTAACCCTATGGATTTTTTGAAAACAATTTAGATTTAGTTAATTAGGTAAGCTGTCTTCCCCTTAACGTTGGACCATTATTTACGGGTCACCCTGTATATTCATGAACTAGAGACATTTATCTAAACTACCTATACCTACTTTTTTTTCTGTAGGTCGTGGGTACCATACTAAGGTACCTTTACAAGCCAAATGTGAATGGAATAGTTGAAGGGTTGAATAGTTTGCCCTAGCTAGATGCACAATTGTATCAGAGGGGTACTTAAGAATAGACCGATGAGAGTACCGTACAATCGTGATGGTATACCACCTGTCGATGACAACGAGAAGAATGTTTCTAATTATTTTCCTAATACAGCTTAACCAGTCAGCCAGTCAGATTTAGTTTTTACGCGGTAAGAACCCGTTAAGGCCACTCCTCCCTAGTGCAAGTCTCTCTTTCTTACAAGCAAACTTTAGCAATTAGCAATCTCGCTTCAATTGCGTGGCTCCGGTCAGAATTTTCCGTTTTCTTTGAAAACTTGTATGATTTTTTTATGAATTTTCAAAAAATAAGAAAACCACATGATTCTATATTGTATTGTGAAGAATATTGTAAATTTTCATATTCTTCTGATCAACAATGTACCTAAGAGTAAAACGGCTATAACTGGAAAAAGGGGTGACTTTAGATTGGTTTTTCTTCAGTTTTATAAATAAAAAAAATAGATTTCAAGAAAAACCACATGCCCAGCCCAGTGTCTTATGTTGATAGAAATAGAGTTTTTTTTTTTTCACACAAATTATCTAGTCACATTTTAAAGTACCAGAATCTAGCCTGGACTTGTATTATGATGACTAGACAACGATATAGAATACATATTATAGATACAAACATCCATGACTCGGTTACAAATATTCATATTCATCATACAAATATTTGTCCCTTACGGGATTCGAACCCGCGACCCTCGGCACAGCAGGCAGGTTCACTACCAATTGTGCTACCGGGCCGTCAAGAATTTAATCGTTACATTTATCAAGAAACCATTTAGAAGATTATGGACCCATAGTTAATATCATTAATTCCTTTGTTAATTATATAGTATAGTATTAGGTAGTATATTTATGATATTACAAATTAAGTTATAAAATGCAAAAAACAATAAAATTACAATTAGATAAAAATTAAAATATTGTTAATGTAAAATTCCAATGTCGAAGTCTAGTTAAATATTTAAATATTACAATGTATATTATAATAATAATTTTTATGTGTGATTGATGTATTGTTGTGATTTAAACTGATGAATGTTGTGTACTTCTATTATAGGCATGTACATTAGATAAAATACCGCATGCTAATATTATAATCTTAATAATGTATTGTTGCTGTTGATGTACCTTAATAAATAAAATAAAATAAAATGAAACCAATATCGTTGATCAGACATCGGAGATGATGAAATGACAGAAGAAGACTAAATTATGTTTAAGAAATTAGAAAACGTTTATTGTGTTTATTCGGAACAAATATTGTTTTCAGTATTCGTCAATACAAAAGGAAAAAACTGTTTAAACAAGTGCAGTATAAAAGTGCTTGGTGTTTGGAACATATCACTCATAAGCCGTGTAAGTGTTTATCGTACCTAGTAAGTTTTGAGGGCTTGGGTTAGCTACCTACAGCCTACAGGTAAGTGTTTAACTTCTTACAAAATATATCCAGCAAACAATTCTGTCGTATTAGGCACCCATTTATATGACTATTTCTCAAACATGCTTGGAAATGTGAGCATTATTTTGACAACCTTCTTCGAGATAAATCGAAATTGCTGTACTGGCCAAATACATGCGCGCAACGGCCGGCAATGTTGTATGAAAATCCATATCTGTCGTGTTTAGCGACCAAATAAATTACATAGTAAACTCATATCTGTCGTGTTATTTAAAAATGGAACGATCTTTTACTCCGAAACATGGCGACCAAGGAGGTAACTCATCAAAGGTTTTATTTAAATTTCGAACTGGCTTGCAAATAGAAAGCTGTTTATTGAAAAAAAACGAATTGTTGTTCGTTGTTCGTCATTGATTTTGAAAAGAGTTTTAATTTCCGCGAATTATTTGAGAAAATTTATTGTTTTCATTTCCGCGCATTATTTGAGAAAAGTACTATACAAGCCTTGGCCACAACTAGGCATTGATGGACTTACGTATGTGTGCCTCGGCTTCGCCTCGGCCCACATTTACTCGTTCGTCCATCAATGCCTCTGTTGCTGGCCGCTGCAGTAATCTACTATTTTGAGTTAATTAAAGTTATATTTACTGTAATTTTGTCATATTATACTGGTGCTTATGCGTCAAATGTTCGACTATATTACGAACAAATTGTGAAAAAAAAATCGGATGTTCCATACTAAACTACAAATCTACCCGAGCTAAATGTATGGGGCAGCTGATTTTATTTCGCGATTTCGATGTTGGGCCCATAGTGAAAGTTGTTCAGTTTGATGATCTGAAGCACCCCTTTAAGTAACTTCCCTATTAAATTTTACACCCTGTATAAACAAAAAAAGTAGGTACTTACCCATCCAAATACTAAAAAGTTGGAATTACCAGTAAAATTTAGACGAACTGAAAAATAGCCAGTGTTCTCAGATGAAACAGTGTTGAACAACACTTCGCCTAAAATAAAATGAACTAGGTAGGTACAGTGTTTCTCCTCGGCGTTTCACCAAATATTTTCGCCTTGTTTATAAGAAAAGGTAGGTATATTTCTTTTAACGCCGATACAATTTGTCCAGCGAACTTTATGAGTAGGTTATAATAATATTGTATACCTTCTCTTACAATTAAAAACAAGGCAGAAATATTTGGTGAGGATAATGACAGTGTTCAAACACCGCGGAGCTCAAATTGTTTCATGTCTTTAAGATGCCTGTATTTTTTTCAGATTCTTAGTCAATTTCTTTAACTTTATCAATGAGGATGTTACTGAGACTACTACCACTTATTCTAGCCGCTCTAGCACAAGAGACTACCGTTTATGATGGAACCCCTGTAAGTAATTGACAACTCATCTTCACAGGTACCTACGTCGTTCGACAACTTGATTACCAAATAACTTGATTATTTGCTTCTTTTTAGGGAACTACCCTTTTAACAATGAGCTCAGGAGCACCGGTAGAGTATGACAGTACAGCATCTCTGAACACTAACCTTTTACAAAATGGCTTCGCGATTGACACCCTCACAAATTTTGCACAAGAGAGGATCCCCGAGAGAGTGCTCCACGCCAATGGAGCAGGAGCCTTCGGCTACTTCGAAGTCACTAATGACATCACAAACATCTGTAAGGCAAAACTGTTCAGTGAAGTAGGCAAGAGAACTCCCATAGCCATGAGATTTTCCATCGCAATGGGTTCACGAGGCAGCGTCGATACGGTGAGAGATACACGAGGTTTATCCGTAAAGTTTTATACCGAAGAAGGAAACTTTGATATTGTTGGCATAAATTCCCCAATATTTTTAGTAAAAGACCCCGTACTTGTCCCTTTCGCAGTACATGCCTTGAAAGGAAATCCAGCTACAAATTACCCACACCCGAATATGATTTGGGATATGCTGACGTCAAAACCAGAAATCTTTTATTCAATTATGGTGTCATTAAGTGATCGGGGCATCCCTGATGGATATCGTCACATGTCTGGGTACGCGGTACATACGTTTCAAGTAGTGAATGAAAACGGAACAAGTAGTTTCGGCAGATTTTATTTTAGTCCCGATGCTGGAATTAAAAACTTAACGTCAGAACAAGCACGTGATATTGCAGGTAAAGATCCAAATTACGCAAAAAGAGATTTATACAGTGCTATAGAAAATGGAAACTTCCCAAGCTGGACGATGAGTATCCAGATTTTGTCAATGGAAGACGTTAAAAACGCAACATTCGACATCTTCGATGTAACAAAAGTATTACCGTTGGATATTTACCCTCTTACTGAAGTCGGTCGACTAGTTTTGAATAGGAACCCACTTAATTACTTTGCTGAAGTCGAACAACTTGCCTTTTATCCAGGAAATCTGGTACCAGGTGTATTGGGAGCACCAGATAAAGTATACGAAGCTCGATGCCTCACTTATAAAAGCTCGCAAAGCTATCGCCTGGGGGTTAACTATCAAAATATTCCAGTGAACTGTCCATTAAGTGGATCTAACACTTATAACCGCGACGGCGTACCACCAGCCAACGAAAACGGAAGAAATGGTTCCAATTACTTCCCTAATTCTTTTAACGGTCCTGTACCTTACGTAGACAATCATAAGGTTCAACTTATAAAAATACATGAAACTGAAGCAGACAATTTCGATCAAATATTTGATTTTTATGAATCATTCGCAGAAGATGAACGGGATAGACTGGTGCAGAATCTGCTCGTCGGTTTAAATTTGAAAGGTGTTCCTAAGTTTCTGCAGGAGAGAGCGTTGTTAATAATGACAAAAATACATCCAGACCTTGGAAGTAGAATCGAAAAAGGGCTCCTTCCAACTAGTACCAATTCTAACTGAAGTATTATGACAGTGAGAAATATACCTGTAAATGTTAGATTATGTTATGATTGGTTAGCAAATTGGTTAGACAATAACTGTTTAGTTTGTAGAGGACGACGTAACTCGTGTCAGCGTTTATACGAGTTACGTCGTCCTCTATGTGAATGACAATGAAAATTTTTCAATTATGTGTATATTCTATGTAAGATTCTGACGGGTTACATAATTAGAAGTGCAATAAATTATCGTTTTCATGGTATTTTTTAAATTTATTAACCCTAAAAGTCGAATCATTGAATGCTACAGCCACCTACGAATGCTGACGAGCTGACAGGGGCTTACCGAGTACCTGTAGCTTTAAAAAGTTCTATTGCTTCGGAATCGGTCAAAACTACTCCGATTTTTATGATTTTTTTTAAAACAGCTGTAATCTAAAATACTACAACCTTTATAGTTTAAAAATTGACGCTCTCAGTCAAGTAAAAAGTTGTAACACAAAAAAAATAAAAATTTTAAGAACAAATGCTTCACAACTTGCGAATTCATGTAAGAACAGGACATTCTCTTTACATTGAGGCAATTTTAATTGAGATTGGCTGACGAATAAACGAAGTTTGAATTTATTTTGGATATAAATCAAATAATTTTTTTTAACACGATCCAGAAACTAATATCCTTGGGTCTGTGGTTTATCATATTTTCGTTATGTTATATAGTTTCAAAGTTACACTGGCTCAAAGATTTCTATACAAAAAAAGCGTCAATTTTTTAACAGTAAAGGTTTTAGTATTTTATGTTTTTACCAAAACATAAAAGATACCTACCCAAATTTCGGGGAAAATACCCTAAAGTGATAACACTCTGCACAATAGGCACGCGTCAGTGTCGTCGGCCGCGCGCGTCTGACGCATCGGCCGCTGGCATCGGAAGTCCACCTTAAATAATGCTATAACGTATTTAGCAAAACAAATAAAAACTGTTGTCGTCTGTGTCATTAATTAAAGTTGACACCCGGTATTGTTTCCAAAAACGTTAAATTTGGTAGCAGTGTAATTTTATTATCACAATTTTGTCGATATACCTAGGAAAGGTAGTAGCATTTAACCGCAATAAATAAACATCACTCCGTTCACCGTTGTCGTACCTAAACCGTTCGTTTATTCGATTTTTAATTCTTCATTTTTTGTTTTAAGCGTGAAGTAAAGGATTTTTCATATCTGTTTGTTCACGAACAGATGTCACGTTTTGGATAGTTACTTTTCTCTATACCTATAACATTTTCAAATCGTGCAAACAATACATCAAATTCCGGTCTAAAAGTTGTACGACCTTATCGAATATGCTAAGAGTCCTGATTACACTATTGGCTGTTGCTGCTGCGGAGGATTCGGAGACGTTTGTCGACAATAACATAGATTCGGTAAGTTTATTTATTTGGTAGGTACTAGCTGTTTTTTTCACTTATTCTATCAGTGTGCAATTTTTGATTTAGTACATAATTATTTTGCTTTGAACAAATTAAATATTGAAAACCATTTTAACTTGGCAAGTGTGGGGTTAGATCAGACTAGACTGGGGGATACTCTAATCTTACGATACGTGACGTTACCACGATTCAGTCACGCTAAAATTGTCCAATTCATCTCATATTAAAGGGACGTAGGCTCGTAATAACATTAGTTAGTTGTTGTCTGTTTCAGGACGATTACATTTTGACAACCAGTGCAGGAGCACCAATAGAGATATGCGATACGTCCACTTTAAATTCAAACCTTATTAACAACGAGTACTTCATGGACTCCATCACTCATCTCGACCAAGAGAGGATCCCAGACAGGGTTGTTCATGGTAACGGAGCAGGAGCTTTTGGCTATTTCGAAGTTACAAATAATATCACAGATATCTGTAAATCCAAACTTTTCAGTGCGGTTGGCAAAAAAACTGAAATGGCTGTTAGATTCTCCACCATTATCGCTGAAAGAGATGGCATTGATACTTCTAGAGATGCTAGAGGCTTCGCAGTCAAATTATATACAGAGGATGGAAACTTTGATATAGTAGGCCTCAGTTTTCCAGTATTTGTCATTAAAGATCCAATTTTGTTTACCACATTCTTGCATTCCCAAAAACGAGATCCAGCTTCTCATTTGATAGACCAGAATCGAGTATGGGATTTTTTGACGTCAAGACCTGAAAGTTTACATATTTTTTTGAGGATATTTGGTGACGGAGGTATTCCGGATGGATATCGTCACATGCCTGGCTTCGGAGTCCACACATTTCAAGTAGTCAACGAGGGAGGAGAGAGTAGTTTCATCAGGTTCCACTTTCATCCAGACGCCGGAATAAAATACTTGTTTTCGGAAGAGGCCAGGAAAATTGCAGGAACTGATCCAGATTATGGAATAAGAGATCTGTTCAAAGCCATTCAAAACGGGGACTTTCCCAGTTGGACGGTGAGCATTCAGGTATTGTCCCTCGAAGACGTAAAAAATGCTTCATTTGACGTGTTTGATGTTACCCAAGTATTGCCTTTGGAGAAATATCCTCTAAGGAAGCTGGGTCGATTTGTATTGAACAGAAATCCAACGAACTACTTCGCAGAAGTCGAGCAACTTGCATTTTGTCCGGGTAACCTGGTGCCTGGTATTTTAGGAGCTCCTGATAAATTGTTTGAAGCTCGTCGTTTATCCTATAGAGACGCTAGGAATTACCGTTTAGGGGTACACTCTAATAAAATACCGGTGAATAGACCGATCAGAGTGCCTCACACATACAATCGTGATGGTAGACCACCTGTCGATGACAACGAGAAAAATGCTTCCAATTATTTTCCTAATTCATATAATGGCCCAGTGCCTTATGTTGATAGAAATAGAGTTGAATTGATTCAAATTCATCAAGATGAACCCAATATTTTTGAGCAGGCATCGGATTTGTACAATGATATGACAGAAGAAGAACGCAGTAGATTGGTGGATAATATTTTGTATAGTTTGGGTGGTGTGACGAAATCAATGGAATACAAAGCAGTAAGAGTATTGACCAGAATACATCCAGATCTCGGAAGAAGAATAGAACAAGGATTACAGTAAACTAAACAAAAAAAAATTAATCAGTTGTAAAAAAATATTTTTTAATAAATATACCTAAATATTTATAGATATGTTACCATTCTCACACACCTGTTCGACATTCATTCTCAATAAAAACATTCACCACTTATTTTAATTACATTTGATCATTAAAAAAAAACCTGAAATCCGATATCAGCTTTTTTGTCTCTAATAGGCCAGTCATTTTACGGAGTTTTGTTAGGCGGGGTAGGGAGTAATTATTAATTGTACTTTTAAAATTGCTTTTAAACTGTAACCGGCACCATTTAGTGACAAAAATACTATCCTAAACTATATTTTAACAAATTTTGCTAGGCAACATAGAAATCAAAGTTGTGTGTCCCAGAAAGCTTTTAAATTAATAATATTAATACCAATGCACTCATTTGAATTAGATTTAACAATATACATTATTTTAGATCAATAAAATAGGCATTAAAATTTAAAAAATGTGGTATTTATTAGAAAATACGAATGTATTTTTCAAAACCTTCTAAGTAGACAAAAATATTTACACCATGTTTGAAGTATGTATGATGGTAAGCCTATATGTGCAAAAAAAAATTTATCTTCAGGTTTTTTAGAACGAGATAATATCTATATTTTAAAATTGGAACTGTTGCTGACGTATTTTTTTTTAATTTGGTACATTCTTAAGCTCAAATCGGCTCTTCAATATTATAGCGAAAAAAATTGCAATTAGTAATTAGTCCCTGCTCAAACCGTAAAATGACTGGGCTATAAATGAAATAAGAAATTTCCATTTTCAACAGGTTTAGGTAAGTTAAGGTTAACTTACCTATACAATTCAGTACTACGACGTAGAACAAAAGTGTACCTATACATGTTATTGCTGCTGACTCTACATTTCGTCAACAGATCCGTGGTGAATCGAGAATAATCGAGATCGACTCAGCCCTATGTTCAATGAAGAAAACCCTATGCCCTATGTTGTTGTTGTTGTTGATGATGTTGTGTTGTTGTTGTTGAAATTCTATTCTATTCTGAAGGGCCCCAGGCCTCCTATCGCGGCGAAATAAGGTCCTGTCAAAAGAATGCGGGTCTTAAGGCTATTCTACCGTTGGCGCGCTCCATACAAACGTAGTATGGTGATATTTTCAATACTATCTAATTAAAGTCAATGAAATTTTTCAAAAGCAATCAAGTAACTAATCTCTATGTCGGTATGAAGTCAGATTTTCGTTAAAATATACAGTTTCAATGCTAGGATGAATTTAAGATTTGTATGGAAATATTTGTGGCACTGTAACTTTAAAACTATAAATTTTATCGAAAATCTGACTTCATACCGACATAGAAATTAGTTACTAAATTGTTTTTGAAAAATTTCATTGACTTTAATTGGATAGTATTGAAAATATCACCATACCACGTTTGTATGGAGCGCGCCAACGGTAGAATAGCCTTAAGCCTTGTGCAGTCTTAAGACTCACAGAATTAAATTGTTTGACCATAAACCGAATTCAACCAAGCACTTCTCTTCTCCACTCGGCTTAATTGGAAACGCACCCATAAATATTACAGTAATTATGTACTCAAAAGAGAGACAATAATCGAGATACTAATGATTAAAGTCAATCATCGGTTCAAAGTTTCTATTTTTATTTAAAAAAAATAACGAAATCGTTTCATAAGACTGAATCGTTTAATAAAATTTATGACATCATTGAATTAAATCCAATAAATTATCACACATACTATACCTACCCTGTCATGTTATGGCAGGTAAAGTAATATACCAAGCGCAAAGAGAGTTGGCAATTAAAAATGCAATTGTTTGACCATTGAAGCTATTTTACACCATCCTCATAAATTTAATGATATTTAATAAATCGATAAAAAGCTGGAAAGGGTGGAAATGCTTTGAGGAGACCATTATCCAACAATGGGAGCAGAGCGATGGTAAGAGGCCTACCCAAGGAACACGCAAGCTATATAGCAGCTGTACAGTAGCCGCATAAAATATCCTTTATGCAGCTACTGTGCAGCTGCTATATAGCTTGCGTGTTCCTGGGGCTACTGTTGGAATGTCGATCTTTCGATGGAAATCGGGTGAAGTCGCTGGTCTGGGACACACTGGCACCGACCTATATCCATGCGAACTCTTCCAATGCGGGTGCAACGGCGGCTACCGCGGAAAACCTCAAGCGGCGCAGATACGTAACCCTCGGTGAGGGTTATATATTTGCACCGTTTGGGGTTAAGACTATTTAAAGATGTATCGGCGCGCCTGCCTATTGGAGGTCTCGGGTAACCAGAGGGCTATTGGTAGCTACCTCGGCCAGCGAATCAGCCTGGCCATACAAAGAGGCAATGCTGCCGCTGCCAGCCTCTGGGCACCCTGCAGTCAAACGGTCATTTACTTGTCATTTAGAAGAAAAAATAAATATATAAATTACGAGCTTTTACCCGCGACTTCATCCGCATAAATTATATACCAGATTTTAAGTCAGATCATAAGCTATAAAAAAAAAAAGTTTCATAAAAATCGGTTCAGTAGTTTTTGCGTGATGCTCGAATAAACAAACACACAAACAAACAAACTAACAAACAAACAAACTAACAAACAAACAAACTAACAAACAAAGAAACTAACAAACAAATAGACAGACAAAATGTCCAAAAATTTTGATTTGGAATTAGGGAAGCCTAATAACCATATCGTAATCTTTTTTTGTAAATATCTTCAATGTACAGACACATCTCTGTTACAGTTTTATAATAGTTTAGATTAACGATGATACAGATATACTTTTGTTTCTCTATTGTTTTTTTCTTAAGGTTAAGAGTTGTCAATTTTTTTGCAATCAATAAACTTTCTACCCTGACACGGAATATTATCAGTACACCCCGGTAAAATAAATAATCGATTATTTTTTCATATTCTCATAAGGTCAGTCAGGTTTCGCTGACCGTGGTATACCTAGATTTGTTTAGACAGCTTGATCCTTTAACACTTATAATCTTATTATAGAACATTAAACCGTAATTAACATAAAAAATTGTAGTAATTTACCTGTAATTGTATGCTATAAAAAGTTGACTCCTGAAACAAAGTAGGCAGTCGATTCGATCATTTGATCGAAATAGACTGAAAATTTGTATTATATCATACGTACAGTGGAAAATCAAGAAGACAAAATGGGGACATTATTAATTGCAGTATTGATGGCAGCTGTGACAGCATGCACAGCCAGCAATGATAAATATTGCAATGGATCCACGGTAAGTGATAGGTACTTAAGAGGGTACCGAGCCTATTGTGCTGTCCTCAATCGTATTTATTTTATTTTTAAGCAATTTAAACAACATTTCCAATAAACAAAAATGCCACATCGTAGTCCTGGGCCTCTACCCGCACATTCGAACTTCGCAATTGCGAACATTTTCGTTCCAATGTCAACTGTATTACAATGAAGTGCGGTCCGAAACAGTGGCGATATATCGAGCATCGAAAGTCCGGGTACAGGGCCTGATTGGTTTTCAATTTATCGAAACTTAACGGATGATTATTACCTATGTTTTATGCTTGTAGGGCCACCAATGCAGAGATGGGCGGAGAGGAGAGTCTTAGCGGCTGGGGTGTATCCACTGAAGCTGAGCGGAGATTTGTTAGCTAAGTGGGCTAGAGTTGAGCTAGACCAGAACTGGTAGCATGCACACCCGAGATAGCCGTGATACGGCTTTATCACGTCTTTTATCTCGTTCTTTTGCGCGCAAACGAACGAGATAAAAGACGTGATAAAGCCGTATCACGGCTATCGCGGGTGTGCATGCTATCAGCACAGGCATGTCAAACATGCGGCCCGCACTGCACTTTGATCCAAATTTAAGAAACTGCTTCCTGATGCAGCCTGAAAGCGTTCAAACTGTTACAAAGTACTTAGGTTCTCATGTTATGTAGTAATACCACCGTTTTAAACAATATGATGATGTGGAAAATTTCGAGCTCGCTTCGCTCGCAAACTTTTTTTAGATGATAATATGCAGAGTAGAGACAAGGTATTGAGTATTGAAGGTCTAGTCTTTCCATGCCTGACCTTATTTTTTTATTTCTGCACATAGAATTACCCCCAACCCGAACAGACATTCTGGGAAGAGATTGCATTTTTTTTTTCTACAATTAAATAAACGATTAACGAACGAAAAAAAAATCTATGACCGATACTATTTCTCTAAGTTCGTTGCAGCCAGGTTGCGGCCCGCTGATTGTACTGTCATTATGAATTTGGCCCGCCAACGACTTTGAGTTTGTCATGCCTGAGCTAGACGAACAGTTGAAAAGCGGCACCGCTAGCCGTCCACCGCACACCACTCATATCTCTTCTCATCTCCGCTTCGCGCCGCTACTTGCTCGCAATACGCCGCAGTTCAACTTTTCGTCTAGCTCCGCTCTAGCCAACTTAGCTAACAAATCTCTGCTCAGCTTCGGTGGATACACCCTAGCCGCTAAGCATTTCGTCTCCGCCCATCTCCGCTTTGGTGGATACCGGGCCGTGAAGGTACATAAGCTTCAATTTTTGCGTTATAAACTCGCGACTATCATCAAATTTGGGGTGATCAGAAACGTTGCCCATCTCCGCTTTGATTGTACCATACAAATATGAGAAATCTTCTCCTCTCCGCTTCAACCGCGTCCACTGAAGCTAAGCGGAGAGGAGATGGGAAAATAAAGAAATCCTATTGGCTGCTTATGAATGACACTTCTCCGCCCTTCTCCATCTTTTTAGAAGGCACCGTGGCTAGTTCCACCTGTGATGACTCCCTTGTATGAGGACCAGTCCATCAACTATGACGTCATACCGTCGTACGCACAGTTCCTCGTCAAGAACGGAATCAAATCAGTTATGGGTAAGTTATGAAACTGTCTTTTAGTCCCTCACACGTAGAATAATTTGTAAATTTTTTATTACATGGTCGTATTGTATGATGATCATTATGTTGTATTTTTGTCACTTTATTATGCGGCGTCATAGCTGGCACCTTTGCATCCGGTATGACCCGGGGAGGCCTTTTTGAATGATTTAACTGTTTTTATTCTTTATTTTGCTTTGCCTGAATGTTATTATCTACCAGAATTAATAAACGTAACAATGACAATTCAGAGTGCATTGCTGAGAATGCTAGGACACATGAAGCACTTCAAGTTTAGCGTCATTAGTAACCAGCAATGTACCTACTCTGAATTGTCATTGTCAATTGTCGCGTTTATTAAACAGGGTTACAGGGCCCCGGGCTTTCTGTCCGGTATAATTATTATATTTGTTGATGGAAAGGAGTCAGATTTGAACGCTCGCTCTTGTCCTTAGAGAGAGAGATGTAAATGTAAATTAAAGACATGAGAAAATTCTTGCCTTTTAGCGTAACAAACAGATAGACGAAGACACATACGGATTTATAGTGTTAATATTCCCGCAGTTGGCGGCACAACGGGGGAAAATCCTACTCGCAGCGTGGAAGAGAGGAAGAAGCTTATAGACGTTTGGGTGCGCGTGGGCAAGAGGTTGGGCATGTACATCGTGGCACATGTCGGCGGGACGGCTTTCAGAGACGTCGTAACCCTGGTAGATTGCATTAAAAATACATAGGAACATCTCGTGTGATCCCTCGCTAGATCAAGCCACCCCATCATGGGTTGGCGTAGAAGGCGGGCGACATTTCTGTGCTTTCTACAGAAAGCACGTATCGCTAGATCCTTGGCTTATTGAATCTGCCTGAAAATATTCTGCTGTCAGTCGAATTTTGTCAGTCCTCCAACAATTTAGGCGTACCACGTTTACTTGGTATTTTTCCAAATTTTCAGGGGTGAGTCAGATCATCTTTAACAACGTTTACTATTGAATCAAACGTGAAGTCGCAAAAAATAAATCAGTTGTTCCGTATGCTAAACTGCAATACAATAATACTCAACTCAAATACAATATTATGAAACAGCTGATTATTTTTTTTACGATTTCAGGTTTGCTCCCATAGTAAAAGTTATTTAACTACCCCTAAAAACTTGAATAGTGTTTAAAAATTCACCTATGCGGTGTACTAATCTATCTATCACTTGTGTACTAATCTATTTAACTCCTTATAATTGTCTAGAATGTACTTTTCGTGAATATTGTTCTTTCACAGGCCAAATACGCTTCAAAAGCTGGCGTCGACGCTATTTCGACCCTTCCCGAGTTGTATTACAGACCAGAGACAGTTGATGACCTGGTATTTTACGTTGGCCTTGTCGCCAAGAACGCTCCCAATCTACCTGTGCTTTATTACCATTTCCCGAACGTGACGAATGTGGACAGTAAGTCATGCAACTTTAAGTATCAAATTGAATAAAGACAAGTTTTACAAAAGTGGTTTCGGGACGCTTTGACGTTATAGGCCACGGTCCGATTTACAATTTCATAGCTCACAGGCTGAGATTCAGAGACGTTTTTTAAGTCTTAGTTCGATCTCCCGTATGTCAAAATTCATACATTTTGAGCCTACTTAATTCGAACTATGACTTAAAAAATCGTCTCTGAATCTCAGCCACAGTGCTAACGTCCATAATCGCTGGTCCGAAACAAAAAGCGCGATTTCACAACTTACGGCGCTATTCAAATCGGATCGCTTTTTCCGGGCTCAAACCACTGACAGTTGTATTCACGTTATATTGTATCAAAAACCGCCATAAAACATCAGTTTGACATTGACAGTGACAGTGGTTTGACATTACTCTTTGGGTTTGACATAAGGCTCACGGTGATATCGCTGTGGAGCATGGGCGCAGAAATTCCAAGATGGCGCTGATAATGACGTCATCAATGACGTCACGCCGTCTAACGTGATCGCGCTTTCACCAAAACGGGACGCGTTTGAGAGCGCTAAAATCGATTTTGGCGTGAATCGGACCGCAGCCATAATCAGCCCCCTTACCCTCACTTTCGATCTTCACTATATCGCCACTGTTTCGGTCCGCACTTCATTGTAATAGAGTTTGGAACGAAAACATTCACGCAAAAGTTCGAATCGAATGTGCGGGTAGGCCCTCAGCATGAGTAAGTAGGTATATTATGATACGTTGACATTAGTAGGTGTAACTATGGCCTTTTGCGTCTCAATTTGATCTCTATACAATTAATCCAAATGCCACGTTTTCTCTTCACGTTTTTACCAGTTGACATGGCACAGTTTATACCAGCGGCTACAGCCAAGATACCCAACTTCAGTGGTGTAAAGTTCGCGTCCGTCGACCTGAGCGCGGCTGCTAGAGCGTTGAGGACACTGAAGAAGGATCAAGAGCTTTTCTATGCTATTGATTCTGTGAGTTACTTAGTACTGGATTTGTATCGATTTCGCAGGATTATTATCAATATTATGGCCTGTTAGGTCATCTGTCTGAGTTGCTATTCGAAATCGTAAACCACACGGTACAGACTGTACTAGATGGTATTAAAGTAGTAATTATAGTAGGTACTCTATTTATAAACGTACTGAAAAAAAAAATTGTTTACTTCAACCAACATCATGAATCCATATGAGCCTGTCAACATCATGACTTCTCCGACTAAGAGAACTTTTCTCAAACATGCTTGGAAATGTGAGCATTATTTTGACAACCTTCTTCGAGATAAATCGAAATTGCTGTACTGGCCAAACACATGCGCGCAGCGGCCGGCAATGTTTGTATGAAAATCCATATCTGTCGTGTTTTGCGGCCAAATAAATTACATAGTAAACTCATATCTGTCGTGTAATTTAAAAATGGAACGATCTTTTTCTCCGAAACATGGCGACCAAGGAGGTAACTCATCAAAGGTTTTATTTAAATTTCGAATGGCTTGCAAAGAGAAAGCTGAATATTGAAAAAAAAAAAACAAATTGTTGTTCGTTGTTCGTCGTTGATTTTGAAAAGAGTTTTAATTTCTGCGAATTATTTGAGAAAATTTACTGTTTTAATTTCCGCGCATTATTTGAGAAAAGTACTATACAAGCCTTGGCCACAACTAGGCATTGATGGACTTACGTATGTGTGCCGCGGCTTCGCCTCGTCCCACATTTACACGTTCGTCCATCAATGCCTCTGTTGCTGGCCGCTGCAGTAATGTACTATAGTTAAACGAATTCGGCTTGTTGTTACAACTAACCATCTTTTGTTTTAGTAAACAATAATAACGTCATTTCAATAATTTTGGTGCTAATTAAAGGTGGACTTCCGATGCTAGCGGCCGACGCGTCTGACGCGCGCGGCTCGCGGCCGACGGCCGATGCGGCCATACTAGTTACTATGAAAACGTATGGCGCCGCTTCCGATGCCAGCGACTGACGCGCGCGGCCGATGTCTATCGCATCGGCCGCGGCCGCGCGCGGCTATGCCTTGACGTCACGCGGAACAAGAATGTTTGCCAGATATATTACGGAGATTTTACCGAAAATTTTCTTAATTTTTACTATTTTTTTTGTATTTTATTATCTACAAGGTCGCTCAACGTAGCGATAACACCATCTATCGAGCCACTTGAAACTACTTTTTCTTTTTTTCGGAAAATCCCTCTTGCCTAGATAATTATTAGCTAGACAGCGATACATGTACAGGTTAAAAAGCCAAGGGGACGCAACGCATCCCTGTCTAATTACTCCCAAAAATGTATTTTATCAAAATCCTGTTTAAAAAAATGCATTCATATATTCTCCAAACCTAGCAATTTATCAATCCATCAAATATTCTTTATTATAAATATGTATTGGTTTTATTTGTTTGTGTTTTTATGTTTTTGTTTAAACACCAAAACATAAAAACGTACCCTAAATTTCGGGGAAAATACCCTAAAGTGATACCTCTGTACAATAGGCACGCGTCAGTCGCTGACCTCGGAAGTGAGGCTGTCGTCGGCCGCGCGCGTCTGACGCATCGGCCGCTGGCATCGGAAGTCCACCTTAAGAGTCTTAGTAGGCTCGCATTTTTTTTAGTGTAAAAGTGAGTTTGTTTGTTTGTTCCACTTTCAATCTATCGACCAAACAACCACCAACATACCAATTGCAATCGTCATCTTTGGTACGCATTAGTCTATAGTGTGGAGATGGAAGAAAGTCTTGCTTTGGCTGGTCTCTGATTACTCAATAGTACCAGACTCATCTGTATGCAATAAAAATCAATGTTTCTTCGTCCCTTATGCATTCCCATACCGTTCGTCCGATTTAGATGATTGTTAGGTGGGTTATAGTTATAAAAATATATGGCATGGCATCGCATGCCAGGCACAGCTAGTGTTCTATAAAAATTGCGATTGGATTCAGTGAAATCTATACTATTAAACGTATTTTAATATAAATCTAGCGCCGCGTACCTGCGTCTAATTAACAATCACCATCTCTTCCAGCTTTTAGCTCCAGCAGCTTTACTTGGAGTTAGAGCCAGTATCGCAGCTTACATCAACGTCTTCCCGAGACTAGTGCTAGCTATTTTCAAGGCCGTCAACGACTGTGAGGTGGAGACTGCTAGACAACTGCAGGAGAAACTGTCCCTGGCTAACGAAGCGATTGGTATGTTACAGTCAAGCATTAGCATTCATCACTATACACTTAGTTAGACTTAGTTCAGCACGTCTAGCATGATTTCTCTACACGCGCGCGACGCGCCTTCGCTGCATACAAAATAACCGGTACCCGCGCTTTTCGGAGAGCGCGAGTCGCGCTTGCCGCGACTTGTAGTATGGGAAAAAGCAGAGTCGCGCGCGTGTAGAGAAATTATGCTAGACGTGCAGGACTTTGCCTCCGTGGTCTAATGGTTAATAGCATTGGGCTCTCGACACGGAGGTCATGGGTTCGATTCCCACGGGGGACACCTAGGATATGTCAGTTTGTGCGATTTCCCAAGTTGGTTAGGACATTGCAGGCTTGAATCACCTGATTGTCTGAACAGAATGATGATTCCGTGCTTCGGATGGCACGTTAAGCCGTTGGCCCCATCTCAAGTCGTTACACAAAAACTACGTCAGAGGCCTTAAAAATTCTGACACCAGGGCGCTGCCCACACGATAAGAAAGAAGAGTTCAGGACATCTCATGGACTGAATAGGTCGCTTAAAGTGGTGGTGCGCAGGACATCTAGCTAGGCGAAATGATGGCAGGTGTAATCAAAACATTGATAGAGTGGTAGCCAAGACGAGGCAAAAGGAGTGGCTCGTCTGGCAGTTAGGTACGCTGATGACATCTGGAAAAGCGGCTGCAAGACTCGATGGACTCAACGGATGGCACAATGGGCAGGAGGCTTATGCCCTGCGGTGCCGCAGTGGGTGATACGGGCTGATGATAATTGTTAACGATGGTCGCTTTGCCCCTTTTTAGGGTGCCTTATTTTCAAAATAAATATGAAATGGTGTTGGCAGCTGATTGCGCGTGCTTTACCTAAACGTAAGTACTTACCTACCTATGCATCCATGATGCGCTGGAGCTGGCACGCGCCGCCACGCGCCCCTCCAGATAGTCCGAAAACCACCGTCGCAGCAGGAGCACGCACGCTCACCTGTCAACGATCGTGAAGTTTATGTCCCCTCTTGCACGATTGTTTTCTTCATCGCCAATAACCCAACTGTGTTATGGTGTTAAAAAGCGTGGCTGTGATCCGATTGTCACATCATCATTATCAATCAATGGTCATCTTATGAACGAGTTTTCAAGTTTCCATTAAATATCTTGGACAACGTCACACAAATATCTTAAAATGAAGTATTTTAATTGGCCATTAAGTATTTTAATTGGTTATTTTACAGGAAACTTGCCTGGCTTAAAATATGCTATGGAGATAGTAAACGGTATAAAAGTGGGACCACCATCCCTTCCACAGAGGCCCATCTCATTTGCAGACAAAAAAAGGATAGAATATGCACTCAGGCGCCTAGGGCTATTGCAAGATTATGAAATGTATTAAAGTGTCTAATGGATTTCTAAATAATTGTCGGCCACCGGATATTAAACCCTGATTTCAGCTTAAGAACCAAATGTCTTAATTAAAGTGCAGATTAAAAATAGTTGCTTATTAAAATATAATTGCAGTATATGTGATGTTTTTCATTTGTGTAAATTATACCTACTTAGTTGTTGGATATCGAATCGATTCGGAACGAACGACGACAATACGAGAGCTATATATGCATTTGAATTATTCAATTGGCATATTTAAAAAACAGCTGTTATATAAAACTATACTACCTACTCAACTCAAATGTATGGAATAGCAGATTTTTATGCGGTTTCGATGTTGGCATCGAGTTCGGAAATGTTCAGTTTGACCCATTTCTTGTACACCTTTAATAAAACCATAAAACAGTAAAAAAATTGTGTCTGTAGTAGTCTGTACTAGCGCAGACTTTTCCGCCTGACCACCACTAGGCTCATTTTTGCTTGCATACTAAAAAATAAAAGCGATGTCTTACCCCGCCCTATTGATGAATAGACCAATTAATAATAGTTTCCAAACAATAAATTTTGGGCGAAATTAGGCGTAAAAGTCCTCGAAAGTACATAGAAAGATGACTGAAAGAACAACATTATTTAAGACCCGTATAGAGTTTGTAGAGAAACCTACTAATATTATAAACGCGAAAGTTTGTAAGTATGGATGGATGGATGGATGTTTGTTCCGCTTTCACGCAAAAACTGCTGAACGGATTTTGATGAAATTTGGCATACAGATAGGCCTGGATTAACACATAGGGTACTTTATATCCGGGTAACGCAGACGAAGTCGCGGGCAACAGCTAGTATAATTATATTTATTGAGGAGAAAGAATAGTATAAAAAAAATAATATATTTAAAAATCATAACTATTCGGAGAATCCGTTGCGGTTATCTGGTCTAAACGAGCCCGCACACTCAATATTATTCTTACTAAATTTACGAAACATAAAAAAAAAACCCCATTTCAACTTGGCGGTTTTCTCACTTAATTTAAGTATATCATTTAATGATATACAGGGTGTAAGTGACAGCCTAGCAAATACTGAAACGGTAAACTCAGACCATCAAACTGAACAACTTTCACTATGGAGCCTAACTCAGGAAACGCGAAAAAATAACAGCTGTCCCATACAAAACTCCTGTATCTACCCTACTGAAATGTATGGGACAGCTGATTTTTTTTCGCGTATCCTGAGGTAGGTTGAAGTTAAGTGAAGTTAAAGTTGTTCCGTTTGATGGTCTGAGTTCACCCTTTCAGAATTTGCTTGGCTGTCACTTACACCCTGTATATTAGGTACAAAAATTAGGTATAAAAATTAAAACAACAAAGTAGGGCGTTACTTCTATAGTTTAGTAAGTATTAATAATACTTAGTGTAAAATATCTGATATAATCACATAATTCAACTTGAAGTTAAGTATGTAGTTACATCACGGCTATTGATTTTATTGTCATTTTTTTTATAAATCTCTAAAAGGGACGAAGCAGTTTAAACCTTAACCTCGTTCTGCAACATTCGTCCCTTTGTACCTATCCTTCAAACTTTTCCACAGTTCCCAGCTTTTTAGAGATTCATGAAAAATTTCGAATTGTGATGAACGGTAAAAGGATACATTAAAAAAAAATGAATCGGTTGTAATATCTTTATTTCTTGTTCTGGAACGTTTTTCGCAGTTTCATTGACCGTGGGGTATATCCTGTTTTGTTTATAGAGATTTTATATCCTTTAACACCTACCTAACCTATTATAACACATTAAACTGTAATTAAATCAATTTTGTAGTAATCTAACTGCAAATTAATGCCATAAAGAGTTGGCTCTTGAAACAAAGTAGACGATTCGCTAATTCGATCGGAATAAACTGAAAATAAGTAGGTATTTGCTTATAAGATAAGTAAAAACTACCTACGTATATCTGAAATAGAGTAGAAGACAAAATGTATACATTATTAATTGCAGTATTGCTGGCAACTGTGACAGCATGCACAGCAAGTTATAAATATTGCAATGGATCCATGGTAAGTGGAACTTATTTAATATATTTGCATTTATTTGTTTACCAGAAAAATATGATAAATATAATAAAAAGAAAGAAATATACAGCGTTTAGCAGCCAGAATTAGGTACTTACACGTAATTATAATTATGAAAATACCTATAGGTACCTATTATAAAAGAAAATTTGCGTCGACACTACTCGTAAGTCGTACGTCGTCGTCGTATCTGAGCAAGCCCCTATCTATATGAAGGGACGGGGCAATTTTGAGATCTTTGAAGTGTTTGAAAGAATTTCGATGATGAAAGTGGTGTAGAATTCGATATGTAAGTCTAACGATGTAAGTTAGTAAATTCTTTTTCTCCTACCTGTGCTATAATTAAAATATATGAAAGCATGTTGTAAGGGCAGCCTCAACAATTCAATTTTTATTACATGTCAGTAAACGTATGGCTATTAGCTCAGTAAATCTGCAGGAAAAATTATACCCTACCAAAATTAAACCCTACCTTGCAAAAGGTCGGGTATCCGTGATTTTTTGATATGTTATACAGACCTTAATAAAACTACAAGTTTTTGACCTTGGGTGCTGCCGCGAGCACTGTTGTGAGTTGTGACCATAAAACAACGAAAAATTTTACACTTTTTCAGTTTTCACTAAATAAAACTTAACGTTGGGTTTTACAATAAATTGCAACCATGGTTTTAAAAGATGTTACATAATATTGATTCCAGTACACATGGACCCTGCTAGGGCACTGCAAAACTTAAATCTAGAATTAGAATTAAAATTAAATTTGAATTAAAATTGAATTTGAATTAAATTTATTTCATTACATTATAATTTGTTAATAAATGCCTATTGAATTGAATTTATACTCACAAAAACTTAAATCTAGAATGAAAATTATTTCATATATTATAATTTATTAATCATGGCTATCGAATTGAATTGAATTAAATTAAATTACACTTCCAACGTTGGTAGTTACGGAACGTATTTGGCTTGGTTGAACTGATAGTGTGTGTGATTTCGTTTTCTTCCATTATCATAATATTGTACGGTTATCGTGAATTTTCATTAAAATAAACGCAATGAATGCGTAGAAGATTGAGTGGACTATCTAATAAGAAAGATTTTAAGTTTCACACACTTGATACAAAAGGAATCATAAGGAGAAATACCTTTCCCCCAACTTCTACAGGTTACAACCAATTTACTTTCTTATTAGTTTTGTTTCACTCTACGCGTATTACTAAGTTTCATTCATGTATGGGACCTCTAAGTCTGGGTCTCAAATTATATGGCCGTCCGCCAAACTTCTTTCGATTCATTTTAATTATTGTATTAAATAAGTTCTTAACTTTAGGTTTCACTGTAAAGGTGTTTAGATGTACCTAATTATAAACTATCAATATGTTTTTTTAATCATTAAGATTTTTCAGCAAATGTTGAAAAAAGGTCAATTGAATCAAATTAAAGATTGAAAAATTCAGTCTCGGGCGGGACTTGAACCCGCACCCTTTCAAACCGGGGAAGTGCGTTATCCAATTTCGCTACCGAGCGAGCCCACTAGCCAGATAACGAATTTTTTAATCTGTTGCGTCTTGAGACGTTCAATCTTTAATTTGATTCGAAATAGCACAACAAAAATCAATAATATTTGAAAAAGGTCAATTGGTTTACAAATACTTACTTAGATTCCGAAAAGAAAATAATTTTTTTACAAAATAATATTTAGCCTATGATAATCAGGGATAGTGTATCTTTCTATCAGTGAAAGAATTTTGCGTATCGGTTTTGTACTGGTTTTGTTTGAAAAGGTTTTGGTAAGGGTTTTGGCTATGCCTGTGGGTGCAGAAAAGCTGGGCTCAAGAGGGTTTTTTGGTAGGGGCAGTTAGGAATTAGTCCTGACTGCTCTTATTTTGAAGATAAAGATGATTCGAAAATCAAATTGTAGAACATTTAGTCTTGTTAATTCTTCTGGAAAACCACCTCGTTCTAAAAACACAGTTTAGGTTGTATTTAAAGAAAACTGGAAAAAATACGAAATTTTCGTTGTTTTTAGACATAACAAAGCCTGCGGCAGCACCCCAAGGTGGAAAATTTTGATTTTTGATAAGGGCCTATACCCGTATTTACATATAAAAAAATGGTGGATACCTGACCTTTTGCAAAGTAAAATGTATAAATTTATTAGGATATTATGTATTATTTATGAATTATTTTTACTTTTACAATATACTAGTTGACTTATTTAGTTATTCCTATACTGCATAGGTCGTAAGCAAATTTATTTTCAGGCATTATTGCATTTATAATTAGTAACTTTTCAGGAGGCACCGTGGTTAGTTCCACCTGTGATGACTCCCTTGAACGAGGACCAGTCGATCAACTATGACGTCATACCGTCGTACGCACAGTTCCTCGTCAAGAACGGAATAAAATCAGTTATGGGTAATTTATGAGAGTTTGTCTTTCAATCACGAAGTATAGAGATAGTGCGACAAACATAATTCATACGCTATTTGCGGCAGCCGGTAAGGCAAACGGGGGGGGGGGGGGGGCGTGTGCAAGAAGATTGCAGAGAAAAAGAGAGAGAGATAAGAAGATATTAAAAACTATACGCGCGAGAAAGACAAAAAATATACATAGGTTCGTGCATACTATTGTCTTCTCTTTTTCGCCTATAGGTTTGTCCTTATTTGCATTTGCTTAATAATTAATATGTTTTCGAGGGCGGAAAAAAAAAATTGTTTAAAATAATATTATTATCTTGGTTACCTGTGAAAAGGTATTCCTTTACATTTGCTTACATTTCTTGAATTGTTTGTGCAGTATCTCAGTACAAACCACGGCATTTTTTATGCATATAAATTTTTTTTCAATGTAACTGTTACACGTGACCGCAGTGAGAGAGCGACTAAATGCCAGATTACTATATCGCCGCAGTTGAATGGGACAAAATCATGAAGCGCGATGTTAACTCTATACTTCCTTCCTCAATGATATAAATACATATTCTCACGCCTGTCTTTCACTGGCCTAGGCAGAGACAACGGAACGCCACCTGCTACGATCCTGAGAGATCTCTCTAGAATCTTCCACACTGCGACCATTTGATTAAAGCTTCCACATTCATAAATCCTTTCATGCATACTCGTCGGTTTCGGGTAGATCTGACCTGGCTCTTTCTAAGCACGTCGGAACAGTAAAAGTCGGAAAATTAAAAAAATCACTGAATATTGTTGCTAGCGTAGAGCTGCATGCGTTGAATACTTTGTTGCTGAATTTTAAACATACCTACTGACAAACGTATTGGCACCTGGGTAAATAACGTATTGTGTAGTTGAATTTCGACGACCCGGTTGGTGTAATGGTTACCACGCCGGAATGCCAAACCAGGTTCCTGGGTTCGAATCCCGGTTCGGTCATGGATGTTATATGTTTGTGCCGTTGTTGTATGGTACCCAAAACAAAAAGCCTGAGGCTTACTTAGGATCATTACAATGTATGTGCCTGTGAGCGTTATTTATTTTATTTATTTATATTCCGATGAAAAAGGAATTAGCCCAAACAAGAATCTGGCCAAAACGGAATCTGTTCAATAAGGAATCCGGTGAAAAAGGATATAATCTCTGCCTACCCCAATAACCCCAGTGGGACAAAGGTGTGAGCATGGTTAATATTCTGCAGTTGGCGGCACAACGGGAGAACATCCGACTCGCAGCGTGGAAGAGAGGAAGAAGTTCATAGACGCATGGGTGCGCGTGGGCAAGAGGTTGGGCATGTACATCATCGCGCAGGTCGGCGGGACGGCTTACAAAGACGTCGCAACGCTGGTACGTTGAAATACATAAATTTCGTGGGGGGACTAGTCAGTTAAACGACGATGTGACCATCCGATTTTATCTAGATCCTTTGCACCGGGATCGACAAGGGGCGGGTTATTTGACTGAGCTTGTATTTCATTGTTCTGACGAAGCTTGTTGCTGATTTGTGACTGTTTTTATATCTTTGTATTTGACGACGCTTGTGCTGACCGCTTTTTTATCTAGATTGTAATTTTCGACTGTACCTACTTATAGCTTTTCATTCTTAGGCGAGACACTCTTCGAGAGCCGGCGTCGATGCCATTTTGACTCTTCCCGAGTTGTATTACAGACCAGAAACAGTTGATGACCTGGTGTTTTACGTTGGTCTCGTGGCCAAGAACGCCCCAAATCTACCTGTGCTTTATTACCATTTCCCGGAAAGGACTAATGTTGAAAGTAAGTCCTGATGTATGTAAGTAACCTGAAGGTTTTAAATGTAATAATTCGGGCTTTCATGTACACCTAAGCATCTGCTCTGAGCAAGAACTTGAGTGAGGTTTAATACAAAATCATTTTGACGACCCGGTTGATGTACCTAATGACCGGACCCGGTTACCACGCCGGACTGCCAAGCTAGGGTCCTGGGTTCGAATCCCAGTTCGGTCATGGATGTTATATGTTATATGTGCCGTTGTTGTATATGATTCCCATAAGAAAAAGCCTAAGGCTTAATTTGGGATCACTACAATGTAATGTGCCTGTGATTATTATTTATTTTGTATTTATTTATTAGAGGACAAAATAAGTCATAGTCATAGTCATAGTCATTTATTTTGTAAAATAATTAAGAACGAACGATAAGTAGACAGGTTGATGTTCCTATATTACCTTTTGCGTCTCAATTTTCAAATACTTATTTTCATGTTTTTACCAGTCGACATGGAAGAGTTTATACCAGCGGCCACAGCCAAGATACCCAGCTTCAGTGGTCTAAAGTTCACATCCAACGACCTGAGTGCGGCTGCTAGAGCATTCAGGACCCTGCAGAAGGATCAGGAGCTTTTCTATGCTGCTGATGCTGTAAGCTGTGTATTATACATTTATTTCTATAAGGACCTGCTAAGAGGAAGAAAATTTCGAGTACTGCGACCTCTTATTTACAAGAACAATTTGTAGGATATTTTCAAGAAGTGAGTGTACGCTACCAATCTCTTGCTTATCCTCCTGAATGTGATGGAAAGGAAAACTAGTGTGATGAGAGAAGAGGTCGCATACTACGCTCTGGTGTGAGCATTTGTTAACGATGCCTGATGAGTGATGAGATAGCGTTGATGACGCGATTGCGCCGGAGATTTGTTTTACACTCATTATACTGAAAAACATTTTCCGATGAACCAATAGGCTAAGTGCAAAAAACTTGAATTTTTATATTAAATTCAATCATCTAATAGAACGTTTAGTATGAAAAGTTGATTGTTTTTTTTGCGAATTTCTGTTAGGTTCTTTCTGTATGCAACTATCTACACTTACACCCTGTGTAGGTAAGGTACTTAACTCTAAACAGCAAAATCTATTTTTTTTATGCATAATGTACCTAACCCACTTATAAGAAATATTGCAACGCGTTTCTACGTCTACTCTTTCAGCTTCTGGCACCAGCAGCTTTTCTGGGAATCAGATCCAGCATCGGCGCCTCCTTCAACCTGTTCCCGAGACTAGCGCAAGCTATTTACAAGGCAATCGACGATTGTGACGTGGAGACAGCTAGAAAGCTGCAGGAGAAACTTGCTCTGGCTTTCGATGCTATTCAAGCTGAAGGTATGTTAAACTCAAACATTAGCATACCTAAGTCTATTCATCATCATCTCAGCCGACGCCGATAGACGTCCACTGCTGGACATAGGCTCCCCGAAAGATCGCCACAATGACTCATCCTGTGCTGCCCTCATCCAACGTGATCCCGCCGCCTACACCAGGCCTTGGGTCCACCTTGTGGGGGCCTACCCACGCTGCGCTTTTCAGTACGCGGTTACCACTCGAGAACTCCTCGAGAACTTTTCGGCCATCGGTTTTGCGAGCAATGTGCCCCGCTCAATGCCACTTAGCAATTCTTTGGGCTACGTCGGCTACTCTGGTTCTTCTGCGAATCTCTTCATTTATGATTCAATCTCGCAGGGATAGCTCTGAGCATAACCCTCTCCATTGTACTTTGGGTGACTTTCAGCCTTTTTATGAGGCCTTGAGTGACCGATAAGTAAGGGATACTCTAGAAATATTCTAAGTACAGCAAGAATACCAACATTATGTTAGAAAGTGCTCAAACTCTGTCCAGTCCTGGGTGACCGGTAGACCGTCGCTCCGCCTGGACAGTGGACATTACGTGCATCAAAACTGAAGTTGTACTTCCCCTCATGAACGATGTTTTCCTTCACTGAAAATAAGCCAATAATCGTCTCACAAAGGGTTGGTTGGTGTTCCAACTGTGATAATTACATTTCGTAATAATTGTCATCTTAAGAACGAGTTTTCAATTGGTTATTTTACAGGAGACCTGCCTGCAATAAAAGCTACTATGGAAATTGTAAACGGTATAAAAGTGGGACCACCATCCCTGCCGCAGAGGTCCATCTCTACAGCAGCCAGGAAAAGGATAGAAAATAAACTCCGGCGCTTAGGGCTATTGCAAGATTATGAAATGTACTGAAGTGTCTAGAATTGATTTCTAAATAATTGTCGGTTTGTCGGTAACCGGATAAATTATATCTGATTTTATTATAAGAACCAAAGAGATCTGATAAAAAATAATAGCTTGGTTAAGAAGGGTTATGTTTTCCGCCAGAAGGAGGGTTATGTTTTTCGGGCGTATGTATGTATGTATTGTATGTTTGTATGTCTATTTCTTTAACACGGCCTACAGCTTAAACGGCTTGATGGATTTTAACGTGTAACGTTTAAGCTGTATCTAGATACAGCTATCCTCGGTCGATTCATCGATCTGCATGTGAGAGGTGGGGATCGGTGAATCGATCCAAGTAATAATTCTTTGTTTTATTGTTATTATACTAATATTAGATGTAAGCTTGTGCTACTAACAAAATATTATAAAAAAAATTTTTTTTTTTTATATCCCTGCAAATTCAAAATACATGATAATAAAAAAGTTGTATCCATTCAATAGGAAAAAAAGAACAGCCCACAAGACCAGTTGTGGTAGGTATGTGTGTTCTCAATAATCTTTCAAACTACCAGGGCCGGATTAAGCCATGCAGAGGCCCCTAGGCAATGCAAGTCTCGGGGCCCCCCTGCCCATGGGCGTAACAATGATTTTTTTCCAGTGTGCGCCAGATTAGGTGGTCGCAATAAAACAGCACATATCTACTTAAATGATGGATGTTGCAACACGATCCAAAACCTATAGTGTAGTCTGCGTAGTGTTCCATAACAAAATTGGGAATACGGAACACTTATTCAATCACCTCGATGTCTGTCCGTCTATCTGTCTGTAACACTCGTAAACTCGTTTATCTTGGAGACAAAGAGATTTTTATATAATATATAAAATTCATATATTATAAGAAGCTGAAACTTCGTTTTTTATATCAATTAAGGGCCCAATTAGAAGAGTGCAGTCAAAAAAAAGATTTGTTATTATAATTGGCTTAGGAGTCAAAAGTTTTAATTATTCTAAAATTATTATGTGGGATATCATTAAAGGAAACGTTATGAAAATGTTTTTTTTTTTTATCTTTCCTTAACTGTTTAATCAATTCAAATACAAAAACGATTTTTTTTTCTCACGAGCCGCGGGGCCCCTCGGCGGTGGTGGGCCCGTAGGCACGTGCCTACTTTGCCTATATGGTTAATCCGGCACTGCAAACTACTGGACCTATTTTGATGCGGTTTCCACGTTTAATAGGCTATATATAGACTACTTTTTATTAGGAAAAAAATTCAATAAAATTCTTACATATATAATCGACAATTTACTATGCAATTATTATTATTTTCGCAAAGTAGGTAACCATTTAAGACCGCTAAAAGCTATGTAATGCTATCTACGGTCACCAAGAACTTACGGTCGGTCATCGAATCAACGACGGTTTTCGAAACTGCATAATCATGACTCCATGTCAAAGAACAAAAAAGCACTAAAACTAATTAAAGATTGAAAAATTCAGTCTCGGGCGGGACTTGAACCCGCACCCTTCCAAACCGGGGAAGTGCGTTATCCAATTTCGCTACCGAGCCCACTAGCCAGAGAACGAATTTTTCAATCTGTTGCGTCTTGAGGGGACGTGAGCGACATCTACTGGCAGCTATTACAAACTAGCCAACCCGCAAGTTCAGAATTACAACTGAAATTCATACGGTATAAATGACACACCCTGTTCCAATTTCAAATATTATTGATTTTGAACATGTTACAGCCATGTTGTGCTATTTCGAATCAAATTAAAGATTGAAAAATTCAGTCTCGGGCGGGACTTGAACCCGCACCCTTCCAAACCGGGGAAGTGCGTTATCCAATTTCGCACGTTGCCAAAAGTTAATGATTTTTTTGGCGCGTCCGCACTCCCATTTTCCAACTTCTATGTAGATTTGTTGCATTTATTAAAATTAATAAATAATATATATTTTTTTAATAAGTAGCAATATTGTGACTTCATTACATAAAATACAATAGGCTTAATACACCTTTTGTCAATTTTTTATTGAATTAGAAAGTTACATGAAGAAATTATATTTTAAGTTGTTATTATTAAAAGAGTGGATACCGTGCCCAACGAAGGGTCAAAACCAGATTAAAAATGAACCTGTTATATTCTTTTTCATATTATTATAATAAACCAGGAGTGCGATTTTTGAATCTCATACGTTGAACTCAACAGTTGAAAATGTCTATTTTACTATGGAGACGTGCATCTTTCTAGTGCTGAATTAACATTAAAAAATCATACTCCAGGAGTTTGATTTTTAAAAGTCAAATCGGCAGTAGAAATATGCGTATCTCCATACATTTTCAACTGCTGAGTTCAACGTATGAGATTCAAAAATCGCACTCCAGGGCCAAAAATCTGACTCACTTCATCAAATTGTTCAGTTCGTTCTGGAACGTTCTTCGCGGTTTCAGTGACCGTGTGGTACCTATATTTATATACTTATTCATTTTTGTTTATACAGGTTGTATAATATACTTTGACAATTATTAATAGCACATTATTTTAGTAATCTGCCTGTTAATTTGTGCCATAAAGATTTGGCTCTTGAAACAAAGTAGTCGATTCGATAATTTGAGCGATATAAACTGAAAATAAGTTTATAAGATAAGTAAAAGGCTACAGTTGTTTATTTCTATTATAAATAGAAGACGATAACATGCATACATTATTAATAACAGTATTGCTGGCAACTGTGACAGCATGCACAGCAAGTTACAAATATTGCAATGGATCCATGGTAAGTGGAATTTAATTAATATTTTATGTATTATTATATTATTTACCAGAAAAATAATTATGATACAATACAATAGGATAGGTTATAAAAAAGACAGATGTACGACAGACGAAATTCTGCTGCCTTAATTACATAACATTTATTATCAAATATACATATAGAAAGAAAAAATTGCGTCGACACTGCGTATTACCTATTTTGTGACTGCGTCTCTCGTATAAAGCAAACCTAACTGAGAAATCTTCTCTTTTAGTGTTCCGTACCAAAATTGGCAAAACGGAACACTTATGGAATCAGCTCGGTGTCTGTCCGTCCGTCCGTTTGTCACAGGCATCAGAGACCGTAAGATAATATAGGCAGCTGAAACTCGGCACAGATATAACACCAACATGCATGCATGCAACGGCATGAAGTAAAAAAAAAATTAAACGTAATTTATAGCATGCAGTGAATATTTTAAATTTTTAGGGTTCCGATGTCAATAAGGAACCCTTATAGTTTCGCCGTGTCCGTCGGTCCGTCCGTCTGTCCTCAGCTTAGCTCAGAGACGGCTGTAATTTGTCATGGGTATACATATCAATCACGCCGACAAAGTCCTAAAATAAAATCTTGAAAAAATATTTTTTTTAGGGTCCCTCCCCTACACAGGAAGTGGGGATGATTTTTTTTTCTCACTTATCCCATAGTGTGGGGTATCGTTGCGTAGGTCACTTAAAAATATTAGGTACAGTTCGTAATAAGTTTACATGCTAATTTTAGGTATAGTTAGCTGTGTTAAATTGTTAATCAACAATTTATTTTCACTTCTACAAAGTTTACTTATTAGTTATTCCTACGCTGCATAGTTGTTTTGCATTCAGACTCGGTAATTTTTCAGGAGGCACCGTGGTTAGTTCCACCTGTGATGACTCCCTTGAACGAGGACCAGTCGATCAACTATGACGTCATACCGTCGTACGCAGAGTTCCTCGTCAAGAACGGAATAACATCAGTATTAGGTAATTTATGAGCGTTTGTCTTACAGCCGCTCACATGGAGTAAGTTATATTATAGCTTGTAGAATCCCACTGCAGGGCAAAGGACTCTGACACGAATAAGGGTGAGAGGGACTTACACGACGAATAACACACTTTTAGCAATTTTGTACCTCATAAATAATTATTGTAAAAAAAGTGTCTTAAAAGTTATCGCATTAGATAATAAGTAAACCTTATATGTAATTTTTGCGAGGCCGAAGGCCGAGCTACGCGTAGGAGCGAAGCTCCGAAGCGTCCCCCCTGGAACCTGGTGGACCTGGTCTCCGGGGTCAGTCTGCCGCCAAGCGAGCCGCAGGCCGAGCGCCCCGCAGGCCGAGCGCCCCGCTCGACCTGCGGCCTCGCTTGGCAGGCAGACTACATTATTATCTAGGAACAGTAAAAGTCTAGAAATGTCGATTTTTTTTAAAGAATAAAACATTGATTATTGTCGCTAGCGTAGCTGTATCCGTAATACTTACAAGTATTGGCACCTGAGTAAATATCTTTTGGTGAAAACTTTAGTGATAGCCACGTATTAAAATATTTGTTGTAAATGAACAATATTCAGATTGGACTGCCAAACCAAAGGTCTAGTTCGAATGCCATAGTTCATTAAAGCAAATCTGTTCGTTTTAACTACATATGCGTATACACGCATATTCGTACACAATACACGCATACGCATATACGCACGTACGTGCGTACGTGCGGTATGCATATACGTTTTATGCTTTACATTTGTCAGTATTTTAATACTGACAAATGTAAAGCATAGATGTTGGTTTTTAGATCGTGTCTAAAAAAATTAATTTAATTTAATTGGTTAATATCGTAGAGCGTCACGTGACTCCCGTCAGCGCCCGGCAGGAGTCACGTGACGCTCTACGGTTAATATAGAAAATAGGACGGTAATTGGTTAATATAGAAAATAGGAAGGAACTTTGTTTTTATGCAGCGCGTTCCAGCGCTTTCGGAATAGACTTCTTTTAATAGTTAGGTAGGTAAGTAGGTAGGTACTGGTTGCAACTAGGGATAACTTCCGTGCGTTCTGATGTTTTTGCCCTACTTATTACTGGAAGCAAAATAGGTCATAGTTTCAGTACAATGTTAGGTTCTTATTGTTAATATTTTTATTTTTGGTTCTTTTGCGGTAGGGTCTTCAACACTGCCATAATAAAATTGATCTCTGGAATTGGCTCTCTTAATAGCCAAACCTTTTTATTAGTGCTCTCTCGGAGTTTGCAATGGAGGGAAGTCGGATATTTCTTTTTCCTACTCCTCCTATCTTCTTTCATTAATTCATTGCGGGTTCCAAGACAGATTAGAGTCATCCTCCGGACTCGCTGGACTTCTTTGTCTAGTGCTCTGAATGGTCGTCGCTGTTGATCCTGGCTTACAGGAGTTACAGCGGTGGGAATGTGTGGTGGGCCTAAGCCCGATAAAAAAAAGTAGGTACTGGGTATAACCTTCTTCCTTTCATCAATAGAAGGCTCATTAGGTGCTGAGATGTAAAGCGTAGCAAACTGACGGACGAACACACTTTCGGATTTATATTCGTAGTAAATAAAGTAAAATATACCCGGTATCGTCGAGCAGGTATGAAGAGACTTATGGATGTTGAAGAGGAGAGAGATGTTTCAGAATCATAGCGTGTGGCGATCTATACAGGGTTCTTCTTAATATGTTGACCCTTTTTTAAGAGGATGATCAGACCGTCAAACTGAACAACTTTCTCTACGGGACTAACATCGAAATAGAGAAAAAAAATCTGCCGTCTCATATATTTTGCTCGAGTAGGTTTGCAGTTTTGTATGGAAGATAAGATTTTTTTTCGCGATTTCGATAGTCGTTAGCATAGGTTTGTGTGTACGTATTATTAGTATTGATATTCTGCAGTTGGAGGCACAACGGGAGAACATCCGACTCGCAGCGTGGAAGAGAGGAAGAAGTACATAGACGCATGGGTGCGCGTGGGCAAGAGGTTGGGCATGTACATCATCGCGCATGTCGGCGGGACGGCTTACAAAGATGTCGAAGCTCTGGTAGGTGGCATTTCAAATACATAGATACATTTCGTGAGGTTGCTAGATAGAGCCACTCTATCACTCCGTTAGGGTATCTTAAGCGTGAAACATAGAGGCGTTATGGTAGGTTTAGACGGTGACAATTTTGCGGCGCCAATTCTGCGGCGCCTCAAAAAAAGCACCGTATAAACACTTTTCGCACGACTATTTTACGGCACGGAAAAAAGCAAGGGAAAAAGCACGCGTCATTAGTGACCTCCGCCCGCGTCCCTCGCATCCCCCTTGCTAATTTTTAGACTCGTGTAAACGGGTCGTGCTAATCGTTAGCACGGTTACGGTTTTCTCTAGCAAATCCATTAGCATGCCAACAAATTGGCGCTGGAAATTAGCAGCGTGTAAACGAAAGCGCGCCGTGCTTTTTTTTCGTGCTTAAAAATAGGCGCCGCGAAATTGTCATCGTCTAAACCTACCATTAGGCGAAGGTGCAGAAGTGCGATTTTTGAAAATCATACGAGTGACTTGGCAGTAGAAAGATGCATAATCTCCATAGTAATTTTGACATTTTCTACTGCCAAGTCGCTCGTATGATTTTCAAAAATCGCCCTTCGGGACGGACGCGGCGCAGACATCATCCGTGCCGCGGCCGGCGCGGCGCTTGAGTGCAATCGCTTGCTACATTTCGTAAGAAAAAGTTTTGAAGCGGCGCGGCGCGGCGCGGACATCGAAGCGGTGCGGCGCGGCGTCTGTCCCGTCCCTTCGCTTTATGACTTTTGTGTATGTTTCACGCCTTAGGAGGCGACTAAACAGTATCATAGCACGCGCCGCTACATGCCAACGCCGTATTGCTTATTGAAGCGGCCTAAAAATACTATGACAACTTATCTACTAATTTGCCTCCATCAACGTTGCCACCGCGTATATTATAGGCAGATGGTCACGATCAACTTGTGTCTATCTCTTACGGTTATTTTCTCTTGAGACTTCGTTTTAATAAAACCGGTCAAGTGTGAGTCGGGCTACTCGCGCACCGAGGGTTCCGTACCACACCACCACAGAACACAACATTATTAACTTAGAAAAAAAACTTTTTTTGTCTGGGACCTTTAGCGCGAGACCGACTCACACTTGGCCAGTTTTAAGTATTTGTTGTTATTCTGTAGAGTTTGCTCTATAATCACACTAAGTTTGACGCTTGTATGTATTACAGTTTTTACTATAGAGCATGAAGAAAAAACGTTGATAAAAACTAGTTTCTTGTTGAAAACCCCCCTTAATTTTTAACTTTCTGCCATTTTTATTATTTGTTAACAAATCCGCCGCAATAACGCATAATCTGAGAAAATTTCAACTATCTAGCTATTACGGTTCAAAAGTTACAGCCCTAAATAGGTAGGACAGACGGACGGACGGACGGACAGACGGACGGACGGACGGACGGACGGACGGACAACGTAGGCTTAGTAATAGGGTCCCGTTTTTACCCTTTGGGTACGGAACCCTAAAAATGAACGATAGGTATAATGCAATGGTACATAATGGGATTAATGACAATATAATGTCTTTGTTCAGTTCCATGTATGGAACAACTGGGAATCCAACCATCTTGGAATCAATTAGTGGTCGTAGTATTTAGGTCATAGTTAGGGTTGCCAACCCTACTATATAATATAGTATCCTACTATATTAGGGGCCCTACTACTATAATTCTGAGAAAAATATATAGTAGGCAAAACTACTATATTTTGATGAGCAAATAATTTGTAGAGAATTTGAATATACACATATAATATATTGGCACTTAGGCCCAATAAAAATGCCCAATAACTTAACATTATTTTAACAATTTTCTTTCTCTTCATCATATTTGTTACATTTGATATAGGCTGGACCATGTAGATACTTCCTAAACAATTTTCTACTAAATCTAATGCTGAAAATTATCTTAAGTTTTTCTAGTTAGATTTATATATTTTTTAAATTATGTTATTTCTGTATCGACTTCAGCGACTTTTGCGTTTACAGGATGCATTATTTTCTATAAAGAATACGAAATGGAGTGATCATTGTTCATTACGATTAATATTTGGTATTTAATCCAAAAAGTAGCAAAAAATTGTCTTTTTGAAAAAAATTCATTAATAAAATTCGAAAAATACTATCTATTTTTCTTATTTTTCCCCGATCTACTATATTTTTTCGGGCACTAGGCTCGAAATACTATATTTGGTCAAAAAAAAGTTGGCAACCCTAGTCATAGTACCTAATGACCACGCCATTTTATCTAGATTGTAATTTTCTTCTATAAATCACTAGTTTTTAATTACAAACTAAATTTTAAGGATGCACCTACCTATTCTGATACTTGGAACATTAAAACGTTTTTTTTTTTGGATCTCCCATAGAAAATGTATCGGCTGTATAGCACTTTAGTATGGGAGGTCCACAAAAAATTCGCGTTTTTTATCATGTTTTCTTAGGGAAAGTTGTTTATTGTCATCGTCGTCCCCTTAAAATGTTGTTAGTAATTTAAAACTAAGGGGTGTATAGGTACTTATAGCTTTTCTTTTACAGGCCAGACACTGTTCGAGAGCTGGTGTCGACGCCATTATGACTCTCCCCGAGTTATATTACAAACCGAAAACAGTTGATGACCTGGTGTTTTACGTTGGGCTTGTTGCGGAGAACGCTCCCAATCTACCTGTGTTTTATTACCATTACCCGGAAATGACTAATGTTGAAAGTAAGTACTGATTTATGTAGGTAAGTAATCTAAAGGTATTAATTGCTGTACTTACAGCTAAGGATCTGCTCTTCCCATAAGGATATATGAGCATGAACTTGAGTTATGTTTATAATACAAAATCATTAGTGGACAAATAACAACGGTACGTCGTTTTTTGGTTGATTGATGGTATATTACCTTTTGCATCTCCTTTTGGTTTCTATACAATTAACCCAAATACACGTTCACGTTTTCACCAGTTGACATGGAACAGTTTATACCAGCGGCCACAGCCAAGATACCCAGCTTCAGTGGTGTAAAGTTCACATCCAAGGACCTGAGTGCGGCTGCTAGAGTGTTCAGGACCCTGCAGAAGGATCAGGAGTTTTTCTATGTTGGTGATGCTGTAAGTTGTGTATTTATGGGATTTATTTCGATAAAGTCGATACGATTACTTCGATAAGATATCTCGCTTTTATCCTTCTGAAAGTGATGGAAAGGAAAACTGGTACGATGAGAGAAGAGTTCGCAAGCTAATGCTTGGTGTGAGCATTACAGATGATGAGATAGCATGACTCTATTGTGCCGGGGACTTGTTTTATAAATTACTACTGATTATACTTTAGGATCTACTGAGTAGTGTAGACGTATTTTCATTACTTTAAAATTAAAAGTAGATTTTACTCATGATACTGAAAAACATTCTCAGACGAACCTTCAGGATATTAGGAAAAAAAATCTGCTGATGGAACGTTTGTTTTAAAAGTTGTATTTTTTTTCCAAATGTTCTTTGAATATGCAACTATCAACATTTTCACCCTATACTTAACAGTAAAATCTGATTCTTTCATGTACCTAACCTACTTATGATAAATATTGCAACGCGTTTCTACGTCTAATCTTTCAGCTTCTGGCACCAGCAGCTTTGTTGGGAATCAGATCCAGCATCGGCGACTCCTTCAACCTGTTCCCGAGACTAGCGCAAGCTATTTACAAGGCAATCGACGATTGTGACGTGGAGACAGCTAGACAGCTGCAGGAGAAACTTGCTCTGGCTTTCGATGCTATTCGAGCTGAAGGTATGTTAAAGTCAAGCATTTAGAATACAATTATTGTATTCATCATCATCGTCTCAGTCAATCTAACGTCCACTGCTGGACATAGGCCCCCCAAGGATCGCCACAATGACTGGTCCTGCGCTGCTCTCATCCAACGGGTTTCCGCCGCCTTCACCAGGTCTTCGGTCTTCCTTGTCCCTTGGGGAGCCTACCAACGCTACGCTTTCCGGTACGCGGTCACCACTCGAGAACTCTTCGAGAATTCGGCAATCGGTTTTGCGAGTAATGTGCACTCTAGACGATGTCAGCTACGCTGGATCTTCTGCAAATCTCTTCATTTCTGATTCGATATCCCAGGGAAACACCGAGCACAGCCCTCTCCATGGCCGTTTGGGTGACTATCAACCTTTTTTTGAGGCTTTGAGTGACCGATAAGTGTGAGATAGGCATATATATTCTAAGTACAGCGAGAATTTTCATCTAATGAACGAGTTTTCTATTGGTTTTTTTTTTTACAGGAGAGCCTGCCACTAAAGCCACTATGGAGATAGTAAACGGTATAAAAGTGGGACCATCATCCCTGCCGCAGAGGTCCATCTCTACTGCAGCCAGGAAAAGGATAGAAAATGAACTCCAGCGCTTAGGGCTATTGCAAGATCATGAAGTTTATTAAAATGTCTAGAATTTTTTTAACTACTTTAAATAATTGCTTGGTTATTAAAGACAATTGCAGGATAAGTGATGATTTTAATTATTTGGGGCATATAGAATCGATTCGGATTATTCTGAACGACGATACGGGAGCGATGCATAAGAATAATAATAAAGTCAAATTAGGATATCCTAATTTAATGAATTACCTATATTATACATGCTATTTTTATTTAAATCATCATCATCATCAAATAAAAATATCACGTGTAATATAGGTAATCTACCCGGTAATAAAATAGTAAAAAATTGTGTCTATAGAGCAGCAAGACCAGTAATTTTTTTGAAATTTATGTCTGTCGTTGTCGTATCATATTATGTGTAGTACTGTGTGTTACTGTAAAAGCCCGAAGTACGGTAAATCCTAAGAATTTCTGGTAAAACATAAGATTTACCAAGTCTTGATGGTAAATGTACGACTTTTTCTCGGTGATAATAGTTAGTTTCGGACACAGAGTACTAATGAGTGATAATTACTACTTTCGGACTTTTACTAGCATTCACTTATAATACCCCAGAGTTTTACCCCAGAGGTGCCAAATAGATAGATAGATCAACAATTTATTTGCATAAGAAACACACACATAGGTAATATTACAGTAAAAAGTCAATAGAACATCTATAGAACAACATGTAATTTATTGTATGCTACAGCAGCAAATAGGCAGAGACGCGATAAATTTTAATCTACACTAATCTATAGGTACTAATATTATAAAAGAGGAAAGATTTGTATTTTTGTGTGTGTGTATGTTTGTAATAAATAAACTCAAAAACTACTGTGCTGATTTTTTCACCATTAGCAAACATTCACCCTGAGTAACATAGCTATATTTATTGCTGGAAAAGATTAGATGTCCACCCGTGCAAAGCCGGGACGGGTCGCTAGTTTATTACAAAGAGCAAAGATTTGATTTTTTGTTTGTTTAGTAGTAGTAGTTGTAGTAGTTTAGCTCCGAAACCACTGGACCGATCTGAATAATTAGTGATAAGATTGCCGCCGCGAGAAAATGCTCTTCGATGCTCTTCTAGTAGAACGGCGATTCGACCAAAAGTCGCTTAAATAATATTTTGGCACAATTCATCTCCTTTATAAGGCTATCTGGTATCAATAGGTTCAGTATGACCCCCTGATCACAAATATATAAGATGACAAGCGCTCAGACTGTGGGGGTAGAAACTGATCTACAGCATTTCAAAGTGAACTCTGAATTGTGGATTTTATTTACTTTTTCGAATTATTTGTTCAACTAAGTAGTGAAAATGTTATACTATGCTATATATTTGTAATGTACTCATAAAGCCCTTTCATTTGATACCCCACACGGCATGGTTAGACGAAATTTTTTTTTCACTTTGTATGGCTCACTTTATGACGTCACAGTTTCTACCCCCACAGTCTGAGCGCTTGTCATCTCATATATTTGTGATCAGGGGGTCATACTGAACCCATTGATACCAGATAGCCGTATAAAGGAGATGACTTGAACGGAAAGTTCCGAGAAGTTGTTTTGCCAACCAACTATTCTGGCTGGTGTAGTGTGAATTTTTCCGCCTGTTGCTGCTGTCGGTCGGTATGATCACAACGCGCGTTGTGCCGCGGACATGGGTAGTTGAGGCGGGGCATACATACAGATAGAACGGACAAAAGTATAACTACGGAACCTTAAGAGCCTATGTCGAAAAATAATTTAAGCGAAACAGGCGTGGGATAGCTTATATTACGGGCTGATGCGAGAGAAAGAGATGGGGCGCCGCGCGCGCCTGAAGCGAATCGAGCGCCAAATCAAACTTTATTTAATTGTGATTGTACTATTTACGTTATTTCAATTCTGCTCTAATCAAAATTTAGAAAATATCAATCTCTTTTTTTAAATCAAGTCTCGTGTTTCTATTATTCACCGTTTAGCAGTTCCAAGCGTTTATAGATAAAAATGGAGGCTACTTTGGCTTGTTTTTCTATCGAGAAAATTTGTCTTAATCGTGTTTTGGCTCTAATCAAAACTTCAATTATATGTTCAATTTACACATATCCGAAAATCATACTCCTAATGTTAGTACTTCATGATATATGAAGCTTTGAAGAATCCTATTTTATTCACATAGCCCCTTAAAAAATATTCTTACCTTATTTATAATTATCAGGTCTCCCTATTTGTGTAAATTAGTTAAAGCCGATAAATTATAGTGGTTGGAACTTTATCTTTTTTAGATAAAATCGTCCATGCTTCAAATTTTATTAATGATGTTGAACTTGGAAAAAACAGGGAAATATTTCAATAATCAAAAGTATTATTCCCTGATTTCAGGGCTTTTTTATTGAATTATAAACATAAAGATTATTTAACATATTTTTAGTGCCAATTATTGTTTTTCCGTAACTCGAATGATACTCTTCTGCCAAAATCAGGATGTATGCTAGTGAACAACTTGACAGCTCTTTCTTGCAGGAATTTCGCTGTAGTATTCAAACAGTGCACTATGTTTTTTATCACCGTACTTCGTTCTTCTTCGGCCATTCCATAAGTGTATAATTCAGAAGTTTGATCAAAATTATTTGTATTTGGATCCGTACGAATTTTCAATAGGGTCGATTTCTTTTTGTCTAAGTACGGCATTGGACCATTGAACGAATTGGGATAGTAATTAGGCGCATCCTTCCCGTTATCTCTGACAGGTGCTGCACCGTCTCGATTGTAAGTGTTAGCATGATTTCGAAACGGACAATTTACTTCAATATTGTTATAATTAGCCCCGAGTCGATATAGTTGGGCATCTCTGTAAGCCAATTCTCTTGCTTCAAACAGTTTATCTACTCCCCCAAGTATACCTGCCACTAAATTACTTGGACAAAAAGCCAGTTGCTCTATATCTGCAAAGTAATTGTCTGGGTTTTTGTTTAAAACAATTTGACCGATAGGTCTCAAAGGGTAAATTTTTACGGGCCATCGTTTAGTTATATCAAATAAATCAAATGTAGCATGTTTGACATCATGGAATGTTGCTACTTGGACATAGAGAGTCCACGTTGGATATTCTCTGTTAGCAATGGCGTTATACAGATCTCTAGTAGCATAATCAAGGTCGTTTATTTTTAAAACTTGTTCTGTAGTTAGGTTTCGAATGCCAGCATCGGGTAAGATATGAAATTTTATAAAAAAGTCTTCTCCATTATCGTTAGTTACTTGCATTGCATGTATGCCGTAGCCAGGCATATAGCGATATCCGTCAGGGATGCCACGATCTCCAAATATTCGCAAAAACATATGTAATGTTTCAGGGTGTAAAGTGAGAAAGTCCCACATCATGTTGGCGTCGATTAAGTTAGTTCTTGGGTTACGTTTAATAGAATGAATGAAGAAAGGGAACAAAACGGGATCTTTGATCGCAAACACATCGATGCTTAACCCCACAATATCAAAGATGCCTTCTTCGGTGTAAAACTTGACAGCGAATCCCCTAGCTTCTCTATAATTGTCAGAAGACCCTTTTTCTCCTGTCACAGTAGAGAATCTGATAGCTATCGGTGTCTTTTTCCCAATCGAACTGAACAGCCCGGCTTTACATATATCTGTAACATTGTGAGTTACAATGAAATAGCCAAAAGCGCCTGCGCCTTTAGCATGGACAACTCGTTCAGGGATCCTCTCTCTTGTGAAGTGCGTGATGGATTCCATGAAGAATTGGTTGGAAATCAGATTTGAGTTAATTACTTCGGTATCTGCATATTCGATTGGAGCCCCGGCACTTGTTGTCAGTATGTCAACAGGCTTTTGAAAATTTGAAGCTACGGTTTTATTTATTTGCACATTATCTAGTTGAAATGATTTTGCTATGGTAACGGATATTAAAAAGAATAATAGTAACATTTCACAAAATAATGTTTCAAACACGACCTTCTCACTTCTTCGGCAGTTCACAGTCTTATGTTTCATTTTTCATTTTATATTAAAGGTACCTTAGGGACATTTATTGATAAGGAGTTGTTCCAAATAAAAATTGAGATAAACGTCTTGATATTAAACTTTTAGCCAATTAAGTGACAGTTATCATTTGTAGTGTGTCAGTTGTTTGAATATTAAATAACTTGTTAATTTGCTTCGATCTTAGGAGTATTAGGTCATAATTTTCTACCTTTTTAAAACGTATTTAATTATTTGTTTAAATATCATTGTAATGCACACTTACAAAAATTTAATTGAGTGAAAAATGAGATTTTTCGGCTATTTTGGTAATATAAACAAAATGCCTGAAAAAATAAGCATAAATAGCAATATTTATTTTATTATAATAAAAAAGAACTGTCTCCCATTATTTATTTCTATGTTTTTAATATTCATGCTCTCTTCAATCCTTGCGCTACCCTATTCCCTAGGTCCGAATGAACAGTCGTTAGCAACTTGACAGCTCTCTCTTGAATGAACTTCACTGTCCCATTCAAACTGGCGACAAGGTTTGCCACCAGTCTTCTTCGTTCTCCTGCTGTCATCCCGTTAACGTACAATTCAGAAACTTGATCAAAATTAGTGGCTCTCGGGTCCGTATAAACTTTCATTAACTCTGGTCGTTTCTTGTCCAAGTACGGCACTGGGCCGTTGAATGAATTGGGATAGTAGTTTGGACTATCCTTTTCATTGTCTTTCACGTAAGGAACCCCATCACGATTATAAGTGTGAACGTCGGTTCGCAGTGGACAGTTGACATCTATTTTGTTAAAGTTTACTCCGAGACGGTAGTTTTGGGTATCTCTGTATGCGAAGCGTCGAGATTCAAACAATTTGTCTACTCCTCCTAGTATTCCAGGAACCAAGTTAGCTGGACTGAAAGCTAACTGCTCTATTTCAGCAAAGTGATTCTTAACATTTCTGTTCAATACTAATCTGCCGATCGGTCTCAGGGGGTAATCATCAAGAGGCCAGCGTTTAGTTATATCAAATAGATCGAATTTTGCATGTTTAACATCATGCATAGTAGCAACTTGGACGGAAAAAGTCCACGTTGGGTAGTTTCCATTAGCAATGGCTTCATACAAATCTCTAGTGGCATAGTCAGCGTCTTCCCCAGCTATTCTTTGAGCTTCTTCTGATGTTAATGTCTTGATGCCAAGGTCGGGCAACATGTGGAATTTGACAAACGTTTTTTCACCGTGATCATTGACCAATTCAAACACATGAACACCGAAACCAGGCATGTAGCGATACCCATCGGGTATACCCATGTCTCCAAAAACAACTAACATTAAATTAAGAGTTTCAGGGCGTAAGGTAATAAAGTCCCAAGTCATGTTGACATCCGGCAAATTAGTTCTTGGGTTTCGCTTAAAAGCGTGTACGAAAGAAGGGAAGAACAAAGGATCTTTTATTAGAAACACATCGCCTGTTGTGCCTACGAAATCATAGTTTCCGTCTTCCGTGTAAAATTTAACAGCGAAACCTCTGGTTTCTCTTGTGGTATCTGCACCTCCCTGTCCTTGCACTACGGGAGAAAATCTAGATATAACAGGTGTTTTCTTTCCGATAGAACTAAACAGCTTGGCTTTGCAGATATCTGTAACGTCGTGTGTGACTTCGAAATAGCCGTATGCTCCTGCGCCTTTCGCGTGCACAAATCGTTCAGGAATCCTTTCTCGATTGAGATGTGCCATTGAGTCAAAGAAGAGCTCATTATCCATAAGATTGGAGTTTATAGTTTCTGTATCTTTATATTCAACTGGACTGCCAGAACTGACTGTTAGTACTCCTATGGGACCCTGAAATTTTTTTAATTTATTTAGTTGTTGCCATTATGAATTTTACAGTAAGATATATTATTATGAAAATCTGGTTGTAGATCCACTTACCGAGGTTCTGGCCTTAAACTCCATGAGCTGATCTCCAGCTGTCACATTTTCGTATTTATAAGCTAACACAGTTGTCAGTGACAGCATTAGAAATATTTGCCACATTTTGTCTTAACACTTCCAGTAGCTGCCAAGGAACTGATGGCGTTTGCTCAGGTGTGGTGTGGATCAGAAACAGACTGCCACGCTTCAATTCTGCCCGTTATATGTTAATATTGCATGCTTCCTTTAATTTAACTATTAACATCGTCTTGAAAGGTGATTTATTCAGGTAACGATGATGTTGAAGTGGGTATAAAAGTAAATTGATTATATTTTACCTTAATTTGATGCAAAGTTTCTATTACTGATAATATAATTAAGTAAAGAAGGCAATTAAAACTACGCATAATAGTCTGTGTAATAGTTAACCTCCGGGAAATTCATGATTATACCTTGATTATACAATATACCAAAACTGCTTTAGTTATTAAAATTTATAAAAGACGGAAATGAAAATTTGCTTTTTTACACACGTCAGCCAAGTTCGGTAAAAAAGGCGACACGCACCAACACACCAAATGGAAACTCCTAGGCAAGCCAAATCTTCCCGGTGAAGTAGTATTGCAAGAGATAATTTAGTTTTCATAAACCGGCACGGGCTTAGATATATATTTTTTTTACCTAACTTGGCCTCATTTTTATTACTTTGCTGATGTTTTTAATGTTAATATCAATTACGGCGAATACTCGCAGTGCACGCAAGGCGCTCCGCTCCGGACAAACGCATGGATCGCTCGCTGGTAGCGTCCTTAGAACCTCGTAGGGCTACGAGGGTTCGACGAGACTATGAAAAAATCCACAATTTAAATCTGTTTAAGGCTTGGAGATGGAGATGGATTTCATTATTATAATTTTTTTAAATTAAGCTATATTTTCAAAACACACCAAGTTTGGAATCCTCCTGGTAGGAAACTGCTGAATTATTTTTTGTAAGACATTCGCTAAATGAGCCGTAATATCCTCATGATAAAGCAATTTTCTAAATTAAATATTTCAAAACGGCGACACATCAAGCTATGCAAAATAAATATCCACGGGACTCTACCCACGCCACGCTCGGCCAGCTTATTTTGGTTTTGCGTAGCTTGATGTGTCGCCGTTTGTACTTAGACATTATTATTTATTACAATATATTAGTAAATAAAATAAATTAAAAATTGTTTTTACGACCTTAGATGTGAGGATATTACGAGTCATTTTAGCGTATGTTTTACAAAAATTCACTTATCTTTTTCTTACCAAGAGGAGCCTAAACTTGGTGTGTATAAAGATAGAAGCAAGGTTATTTATTTCCGGTAAACTTACCTATGATGTCTCTCTAACTTTTTCTGGGTCTATCTCGACGCCGCGCCGGCCGGCGACCATCCTGGGGAATCCAGTCTGTGATGGGGAAAATGTGGAGAGACAACATGGATGTTTTCTTGGAATGTTGGGCAGTAGAGAGGATTGGGGAGTAAATTAGGAGGCCTTTGCACAGCAGTCGGATACTGAACAAGATATATAAACAAAACACACTTACCTAGTACCTCAGAGATAGAAATGCGAAAGTTATTACGTCTTCACCACTAAATCGCTGAAACGATTATGATCAAATTTCATCGCTCAGCATTCAGGAGACGAGGTATCTAGCCACCACAAGACCACCACTCTCAGGATTATTGTATTCTACGCGCCTGATTTGAATTTAATAGCAATTATGAAGCAAAGTGCCTTTGCTAGTGAAGGTAGAGATAGCATGTGATATAATTATGAAAAAAAAAAAAATTACGTTGTAAAAAAAAGAAAGTTTTTACATTTGACCCGAAAGTATTGCACCGATTTCGATTATACTTTCACCAATTCCCATATTTCTGAAAAGGTAGGTACATAGTAAAGTTACTTATTTACCCACATAATAGTATTAATTGGTAGGTACCAACATTCGCTAATAACAATAGGTTTATCATCATCATCATTCATCAACATTCGTTACACGATAGGCCCAGATTCGGAGATGTACTTTTGAGCTTGAGTTTTAGTCTAGGTGGGGTCGAAAATGTATTGATATATTACGGGAGTTGTAAAGTCTTCAAAAACTATACCTATAGAAGAAATGTCTCTGAATCTCGACATTGTATTTTAGGAACAATATAGTTGAAGGCACTTAGCAAAATCCTATACATAAACTCATTGCCATAATCACTTCCGGGGAAACACTAGATTAAACGCCGCCGCGTCGTAGATAATAATATTAATAATAATAATCTTTTGATTTTCGCACAACATAATACAAAAAACAAGTATTCTATATATAATTTCCTTCAATGCAGGCGGTTGAAAGCAGGTGTATGAGTGTATAAGCGATGTTATTAGAGACTGGCTGTTGCCCGCGACTCCGTCTGCGTGGACCTTAAAAAAGTATCATAATAATTATGTTTATGTGTTACTCCAGAATATTATATTCTATCTGCATGCCTATTCTAACAGCGCTGTAGTTAACGCTGCAGCAGCATGTTATAAATTTATAATTAAACGAGCATTTACCCGCGACTTCGTCCGCATAAATTATATACCAGATTTTAAGTTAGATCATAAGCTATCAAACAAAAAAAGTTTCATCAAAATCAGTTCGGTAGTTTTTGCGTGATGCTCGTTCAAACAAACAAACACACAAACAAACAAACAAACAGACAGACAAAAAATCCAAAAATTGGTGATTTGGAATCAGGGGCACCTAAAAACCACATCGTAATCTTTTTTTTGTAAATATCTTCAATGTACAGACACACTTCTGTTACAGTTTTATAATAGTTTAGATATACTTACTGTTGAATGAATAAATGTGTTGTCTTATCTATTTTAGCTTATCCGTTCTGTCGTTTATACGTGACAAACATCCATGCTGGACGCTTGGATGAATGGTGCCGGTGATGGTGCTTGCTGTCCGATTCTGGCAGAATCGGACATTTATAATATTCGTAAGATAAGTAAAGGATCGGGCAGGGATTGTGGTAGAACATCCACAGATTCCACAATAGACGCCAAAATAAACATTCAAAATTTTTTTTTTTTTGGATCGGTATAGATTTTGATTAAGTTAAACCACGTTAAACTAAAATCATCCAGATGGAATTAATGCAAATTACTTTTAGTAGATTTATCTCGGTTATGTCAGTAAAATGAAAGTATTGTTGTAATTTTTATTTTAAATATGTTTTACAAGCTGTTTCTATTATTTGTAAGCTTTCACATATCATGCTTGCTTCAATCCTTGCGCCACCCTTTTTCCGAGGTCCAAATTAACAATCGTTAGCAACTTGACAGATTTCTCTTGAATGAACTTCACTGTCGCATTCAAACTGGTGACAAGATTTGCCACCAGTCTCCTTCGTTCTCCTGCTGTCATGCTCATGTACAATTCAGAAGCTTGATCAAAATTAGTGGCTCTCGGGTCCGTATAAACTTTCGATAACGCTGGTCGTGTCTTGTCCAAGTACGGCACTGGACCGTTGAATGAATTGGGATAGTAGTTTGGACTATCTTTTTCATTGTCTTTGAGGTAAGGAACCCCATCACGATTATAAGTGTAAGCTACGGTCTGCAATGGACAGTTGACATCTATTTTGTTAAAGTTTGTTCCGAGACGGTAGTTTTGAGCATCTCTGTATCCGAAGCGTCGAGATTCAAACATTTTGTCTACTCCTCCTAGTATCCCAGGCACCAAGTTAGCTGGATTGACAGCTAACTGCTCTATTTCAGCAAACTGATTCTTAACATTTCTGTTCAATACTATTCTGCCGATCGGTCTCAGTGGGAACTCATCAAGAGGCCAACGTTTAGTTACATCAAATAGATCGAATTTTGCATGTTTAACATCATGCATAGTAGCAACTTGGACGGCAAAAGTCCACGTCGGGTAGTTTCCATTAGCAATGGCTTCATACAAATCTCTAGTAGCGTAGTCAGGATCAGTTATTCTTTGGGCTTCTTCTGTTGTTAATGTTTTAATGCCTAGATCGGGTGACATTTGGAATCTGGCAAACGTTTTTTCACCGCGATCATTGACTAATTCAAATGTATGAATAGCGAAACTAGGCAAGTAGCGATATCCGTCGGGTATACCCAAGTCTCCGAAAATTATCAAGTTTGCATGAATATTTTCAGGGCGTAAGTTAATAAAGTCCCAAAGCATGTTGCTGTCCGGCAAGTTAGTTCTTGGGTTTCGCTTGATAGAGTGTACGAAAAAGGGGAAGAACAAAGGATCTTTTATTGGAAAAACGTCATTAGTCAAGCCTACGAAATCGTAGTTTCCGTCTTCTGTATAAAATTTAACAGCGAATCCTCTGGGTTCGCTTCCAGTGTCTATGCCTCCCAGATTTTGCGTCACGGGAGAAAATCTTGCTATAACAGGTGTTTTCTTCCCGACAGAACTAAACAGCTTGGCTTTGCAGATATCTGTAACGTCGTGGGTGACTTCGAAATAGCCGTATGCTCCTGTGCCTTTCGCGTGCACAACTCGTTCAGGAATCCTTTCTCGATTGAGATGTGTCATTGAGTCAAAGAAAAGCTCATTATCCATAAGGTTGGAGTTTAGTGTTTCTGTATCTTTATATTCAACTGGACTGCCAGAACTGACTGTGAATATTCCAATAGGACCCTAAAAACAAACTTTTTTTAGATGTTGCCACGTACTCAGTTGCAGAAACGCTCATTAAAGTTAATCCTCCATTAAATCTCTTGCTGCCCCTTTTTGTCTTGTTGGCGTAGTAAAAGCTAGCAAGATATTTCGCACACCCAAACCTGAGAGCAAGAATCTCCTTTATTCTAAAGCATAGAGACCGCATCAATTTACGATTGTAGTTAGTCTCTTTTGTCTTATGACATACCTTTAATAGTAGAAGGAGACGGTACTAGAGATCTTTGTTTATGCGACTGTCCACTTTTAACTTGTCACTTTTGTGCTAGTGTGTGTGAAAAGTGACCGTTAATCATAGATATAGTAACTAGATGAAACAATACCGTGGCCGCACATGAAACAGCAATAATCTGACTTTTGTATTCAAAATGTCGGTTTGTTTGGCAAGATGTCATCAACATTCCATAGGTTTGACAATGGTTTGACATCTTGCCAAACAAAAAACCGGCCACGGTGACTGAAACAAAAAATAATATTTCTGTCTTTTTTGTTTACATAAGTTTTTATAACTGGCTATCCCGCTCTCTCATTTCTTGGCTCCATCTTTCAGCGTAAGCGAAAAGTTTTTAATCTAAGCCGTTAACATTAGGGCAGTTGTCACTTTGGTCTAGTTGGTCTCTTTTGTCCATACTACTTGACACCACACACTCAAACACAAACGTCAAAAAAAGTGGACATTCTTGCAATGGTATGACTCACTCTATGCCTTTAGAATAAAGGAGATCTTTACTCTTAGGCCCAAACGAATAAAGGTGTTACTTTGAAAAGTCAACTTTACAGGAGAGCAAAAAAACCAAATAATCAGCGTAGCGTAAAAACTACTGTAGATATTTTAATACTTTTTCTATCGTTAGGAAGAGAAAAAATTTACTTTCTTTATGATACAACTGTTGTAGAGGTATATTGAGCGAATATTTGTTAAAATCTAGAAATGCATCGAACATTTTTGTTCTGATGAACGTTTTTAGATTTTTTTATACAGGTTGTTAGGGTAAACAGTTGCATAACTTTAAAAGGGGTGATTGTACCCATGATACTGAACAACTTTCCCAAAGAAACCTATAGCAAATTCGCAATTTTTTTTTCGGTTTTTCATACAAACAAACGTTCGATCAGCTGATTGCATTTAGTATGGAAAGTCGGAATTTTTTTTTTGCGAATTTCCAATAGCTTTCTTTGGGAAAAGGGTGTTTTGGCATTTTACACCTTTTTTCGTTCGGGCGTGCGATTTAATGGAGGATTAACTCTTATGAGCGAATTTGCAACTGAGTGTATGAATGCTACATTTGTAAGTACTTATAATCTATTATGGCAATACTTACCGAGGTTCTGGACTTGAATTCCATTAGTTGATCATCAGCTGTCACATTTTCGTATCTATATGCTAACACAGTTGTCAGTGACGCCACGAGAAATATTTGCCACATTTTGTCTTGTTTTTGCCAGTCCGCTGCCAAGAACTGGCGTTAGTTCAGGAGTAGGTCAGACACAGACCTCCATATCTTTGATTCTGGTCTTTATATTATGTAAAGATTGCGTGTTTCCTTTAATTATTAGTTAACATCTTCAAAGGTAACGATGATTAAATGCGTATAAGATGGGTAATCGTATCAATTCAAGGCAAACTACAGATTAAAGTTTTCGTATATAGTACCTTAATGTATAATTTTATTAAAAAGGCAATTAAAACTACGTGGGTAGTTAGGTAATGTTAACCGCCGGGAAATCAGTGATTTTAGAATATAGAACTAGTGTCCGACCGAACTTTCTGTTTCGGTTTTGGTTTGGGCAAGTTTCGGCGCAAATTCTGAATTTTGAGGTTCGGTTTAGTTTCATGAAACGCCGAAACAATGACTGAAACCGAAACGACGTTCGGGAGTTTCCGTGCTCTTTGTTCTGTGGAGTAAATTGAGAGCTGAAGTGCTGAAAATGTTGCTCCAGGTTTTTTTATACCAAAAATTTTTTTTATTTACTTTTATTTATTGTATTTTTATCAATAACAACTTCGACGTTTGATATTTTTTGGGTTGAGTATAATTATTACTTATCTAATATTTATTACTTATCTAATATTTATTACTTATCTAATAATGGTGTAATTATTACTTATGTAATTTACCTACCTATACTTTATTCTAAATAAGGATGACAAGATTTTCCGATTCCTATTTAGCTTTCTTTACCAAATACAGGGTGAAATTGATATCATTAGCATTCTTTTAAACGAAGAGTCTACCCATCAAACTGAATAACTTTTACCATAGTAAAAGTCCCCATAGGAGCAAACCGATCGGAGCAACTAAAAATCAGCTATGTGCTATGCGTAGCATCCGCGCATAGCGTACGGAACTACGGACTCAGAAAAAGTATTAAACAATCAAGGGACGCGTTTACGTTATTGTATACAATAAAAAATCTTTTTCATAAAGAACTTTGTTAAAAAGAACCAAAGGTCTAAAATATCTGATTGTTGCCAGACCACGAAATAAAATATTTACAATCACGCTTTCTTTTAATCAAAATTAAATTATAACTTGCGTTTTTTAAAATTATTTTCCATACAAAATTTAACATATCATTTGTCGTAATCCTTTGCGAGTAGAATAGATAATTTACTGTTATTCATTCCGGAGATAGGTTTTCTTCCGTCTCGAGATTGTATTTTCTACACTGGTATCACCGTTGTTTACATTTTGTCTCTCGGATTCCTGAATGGAGTATAGAAGTATATAATTATGATTATAAGTGCATGTGCTGTAGATCAGTGACACCGCGTACTTCAGATAAACCTTATAAGGTTTATGCGTTTATTAAATAAATTTAAAAAAAAAAACTGTTCCGTGTTCCATATTAAACTGCAATGCCTACTCGACTCAAATGTATGCAACAGCAGATTTTTTTTGCTCCTATCGGTTTGCTCCCATAGTAAAAGTAGTCAGTTTGATGGGTATAGGTACTCTTCGTTTAAAAGGATGCTAATGATATCAATTTCATCCTGTAGGTATAAGTAATTTATTTATCAGAAAGATATAGTATCCGACATATCTTGGACGTTACTAAAGCCGTTCTAAGAATAAGTGAGAGGAAGTGTTTCAAATCTCTATTTCTGTAATGCAAAATAGAATTAAAATTTCGTTCCTATTTGGAATGGAGTATATAGTAACTTTGATTTCGGAGAAAGTCAAAATAAATAACTTTGGTACAAACTGAAATTTTATTTAGAACGAGCATTTACCCGCGACTTCGTCCGCATAAATTATATACCAGATTTTAAGTCAGATCATAAGCTATCAAACAAAAAAAGTTTCATCATAATTGGTTCAGTAGTTTTTGAGTGATGCTCGAAAAAACAAACACACAAACAAACAACAAACAGACAGACTAAAAATCCAAAAATTGGTGATTTGGAATCAGGGACATCTAAAAACTATATCGTAATCTTTTTTTTGTAAATATCTTTAATGTACAGACACACTTCTGTTACAGTTTTATAATAGTTTAGATATACCCTACAAAATTCTACCTAGGAAGAAAGGCGTAAAAAATATGTATGATGCATGCAAAGAAAAAACCCAAAAATGAAAATGAATGCAATATAATTTTTTTTTTTGCTCTATAGGTACTTTTTTTCGCAGCTACAAAATTATAAAATTAATTATCTGTTTTTTATGAACACAAGCATAATTTGCAACTAGCCAATGTAAGTATTATGTAGGAAAGAATTACATCAAAAGGAAGTTTCGGTTTCGGCCAAAACTGTGAAAGAAACCGAAATTGAATTTCGGCTTCGGTTGTAAAAACTAGTTTCGGTCGGACACTATTAAATTAACAATATCTGCAATACTTCAATTTTGATTTGTAAAAATGATAAAAGTTTGTCACTTTCGGTAATTTATTGTAAAAATGGAATGGGTATGGGTTTGAAATAATCGTAATCGTAATCGCTGAGTGATAGGTTTCATCACTAGTTTTGTTACACCCTATATAAGCCAAAAAGCCGTATCTCAAAATAAAAACATTTTTGTTTTTTGTTGCATCTGGTAGCTTAACAAATTGCGCACCAGATGAACTAAGCCAAATATCGATAACAACCTTAAAAATCACTGAGAAAATATTTGGTATCTCAATTTTACCCATTTTACCATGAACGATACGTACGTGGATTGTAACCAAACCTTGTTGCCATTGTCGCGGTAGTGTATATTTTCTTTGCCATTGTTGCAAACCTTGGTATTGCAGATGATTGCAGAATACACTTTGGACACATTATACATAGATGGTGTTCTCACATCACAATATCATCGATGGTGTTCTCATAATTTTATTTTATTTCACGAGTGCACACACAGCGTAATAAGAACTAACGAATGTGTGTCACAGACTATTTTATTTTATTTTGTTGTTTCCATTTTTTTTTATTATTGTTCTTCTTACTTTAGGAATAACTTAACATTATTAATATGAAAGGTTGTGGCGATTTTTGTATTGGATGTTTGTTACTTTATCATTATAATTTTAAGTTATTGTCATTGGTTGTCATTGCCAAACAATGCTAAACCGCAATCCGTGCAATGGGACAACTGACTTTATTCGCGATTCTGATGTTGGTACACACGTAGAACTCCGAATAAGAATTACGATTTGATGCCTCCGTAAGTCCGAACGTAATTCTGGAGGGGGCAAATCCATACGAAATCTTAAGGCTATTCTACCGTTGGCGCGCTAGAAACAAACGTAGTATGGTGATATTTTCAATACTATCCAATTAAAGTCAATGAAATTTTTCTAAAACAATCTAGTAACTAATTTCTATGTCGTTATGAAGTCAGATTTTCGATAAAATTTATAGTTTTAAAGTTACAGTGCCACAAATATTTCCATACAAATCTTAAATTAATCCTTGCATTGAAACTGTATATTTTAACGAAAATCTGACTTCATACCGACATAGAGATTAGTTACTTGATTGTTTTTGAAAAATTTCATTGACTTTAATTAGATAGTATTGAAAATATCACCATACTACGTTTGTATGGTGCGCGCCAACGGTAGAATAGCCTTAATTCCGCCCGGAATAATTCCGCATGTATGTGGCGGGCGGGCCTAAAGAACCAAAGGGTCGTTTAGGATGATCAGAATCAGACCATCAGACTGTTGTTCAGTTCGATGGTCTGATCATACCCTTAAAAATCGCCTGCATATTGTGAGAAGGACCGATTTTCTAGAAAATAACAGTACTCAGAAGAACAACAAGCAACAAAAAACACACCAACAAACAACAACAACAGAACAATAGCGAACAGAATTTTATACTCTGTGGTACCCCGAAGAATAGGTAGCAATCTCGGAGCATTTTCTAGTAAACTGATACGGCTATAAAGCCCTTTCTCAATTATTGTGCCGTGAGAAAGTATCAAAGTACCTGTGAATTAAAATACTTACTCTCAGAAGTTTCATTCGCATTTTTCCATTGAGAATTTTAAATTTGCAAAATGATTCGGTTAGGTGTACACGATGCAAAACAACAGCATTCAATATTGGCTTTTAGTATGTAGGTACTTATAAAAAGATATTAAGTTACTAAGACAAGGAAAAAGCAATATAGGTACATTACACAGGGTTACATACTTCTTCTTCTTATCGTGTGGGCAGAGCCCTGGTGTCAGAGTTTTTTCAGACCGCCTTACGGCCTCTGACGTGGTTTTTATGTAACGACTACTACCACCAGAGATAGTAGCCGGGACCAACGGCTAAACGTGTCATCCGAAGCACGGAATCATTTTTTTTTTCGGACAATCAGGTGATTCAGCCTGCTATGTCCTAACCAACTGGGGAAAAACGCACAAAGTGACATATCACTAGGTGTCCCCCGTGGGAATCGAACCCACGACCTCCGTATCGAGAGCCAATGCTCTTAACCATTAGACCACGGAGGCAGTTACATACTTATTTAAGGGGATACTTCAGATCATCGATCTGAACAACTTTCACTATGTGACTAAATGGAAATCGCAAAAAAAATATAAATATGTTTTCGTTCCAATTTCAACTCTATTACAATGAAGTGCGGACCGAAACAGTGGCGATATAGTGAAGATCGAAAGTGCGGGTAAGGGGGCAGTCCTTTAGATGGCCCGGTAGCACAGTCGGTTGTGGATCTGCCTGCCGTGCCGAGGGTCGCGGGTTCGAATCCCGTAAGGGGCAAATATTTGTATGATGAATATGAATATTTGTACCCGAGTCATGGATGTTTGTATTTATATACGTATTCTATATCGTTGTCTAGTCATCATAATACAAGTCCAGGCTAGATTCTGGTACTTTAAGTGTGACTAGATAATTTGTGTGACATTGTCCAAGATATTTATTTATTTATTTTATTATTTATTCAAACATAAACACAGCTACATTCGATACTTTTACGTTACGACAATAAACACAACTAGTGCATTTCTTACACATTTTACTACAGGAGAAACGTAAACAGTCAACATACGGATCTCATGAGATCAGTAATCATACGAAATGGCGAACAATTTAGAGTCAATTGGAGTAAAGTCGCAAGTTGTCGGCCATACGCCTGCGTTCTCGATGCATATGGGTTTAAAATTATACGACAATATTCACAATTTACTGAACTCACTGCCTTTCCGACACAATCTCAGCTTAGACAGTTTTACACGGGCGAGTTGTACTGCGAATGTATAATATTACAGAATTATTGGCTCTTGCGTGTTTACAAAACTGTTTGTTCAGATCAGAATCGATAATAAATCGTCATTTGTTAAGGAAATATTTTTTTTTGAACCGTTTGACTCTAACGCAAATAAAAAAATTTACCTTTAGTTTGATTGATTTTGTTTTTTTTATTCAAGTCGAATTATTTACAATCCTTTGTTGTGTAAACACAAATACTATACAGGGTGTAACAAAACACCCTAGTAATACTTAAGGTGGTGCTTCAGACCATCATACTGAACAACTTTCACTATGGAGCCAACTTCGAAATCGCGAAATAAAAATCAGCTGTTTCATACAAAACTGCAACACCGGCTCGACTCAAATGTATGGGACAGCTGATTTTTTTTTCTCGCTATTGGCTCCATAGTGAAAGTTGTTCAGATGGTCTGAAGCACCTCCTTAAGTATTACTAGGGTGTTTTGTTACACCCTGTAGATACTTTAATATTCCATATTTTGGGATGCTCGGAAACTATTCAACTAATACAACTAGTACAACTACGAACTACTTTTAGCGGTGTATTTCGTCCCACATACATGGAAAACAAGGGTGTAAGTAGGTATTCACTGAAACTGAGCGGGGCTGAGATGTGTGTTGGCTTGATAACAAAGCGACAAGCGGCAGCGTCGCGTCGCTCGTCATCCGTCACACACCGCTCGCTCACATCAGTCTCTCATCTCTTCGCTCTGATCCGCTTTGGTGGATTGAATCCACTGGATTACGGTTCCGGGCCTTCGGCGAAGGATGCGGATACGAACTTATGGTCCGCCACACACATATGGAATTCAGTTTTTTAATTTTTTTTATCTTTAAGCAATGATAAAAAGCCGTGGTGGTCCAGTGGCGAGTAACCTTGCCTGCCGTGCAGGAGGCGATGGTTTGATCCCCGTCCAGGCCGACTCGTACCAATGAGTTTTTCGGAATTTATGTACGATTTGTAACACCACTGGCTTTTCGGTGAAGGAAAACATCGTGAGGAAACCTGCATGCTTCAATTTCGAGGCATGTATCGTATCTACTGTCCATTACAAGTGGCGACGGGCTCACTCCCCGTCTCTGGACGGAGTTTCGGTACTAGTAGTGAAACGTGGATGTTCTGAAGTTTCAGAATATCCCTGACTACCCCCTCGGGGAATATAGTCGTGAGCATATGATGATGATGATGATGATAAAACGAAACTGAAAGAAAAACTTATTCAATACGCAGTCCTACTAAACCGTGTATTTATATAGAAATGTGGAGTGGTTTACATCGCCGGAGGCCTATTCCGTTGTCAATCAGAGCGTCTCTATTCACTCGATATTTGATATCGTTCATCCGATACTTACTTTCTACACTCGCCTCGCCCTGCACCCGGACTTTCGATTTTCGATATATCGAGACCGTTTCGGTTCGAACTTCATTAGATTTACATTAGAGTATTAGAGTTCACATTGGATCGAAAACGTTCACGTAATTGCGAAGTTCGCATGTACGGGTAGAGGCCTTCATCTAGTTGTCGCCACGTTTGAAATCTAGTCTTTGAATAAAAAGTTTAGGAAAAGCTGGAAATTAGTTGCTGGGTAGTTGTGAGTTTGTATCTTTGAGTTTTACTGTCGGGATGTGAAAGTGTAAGTTAATTCTATGGAACATAATTATCTTACCTACCTACCTAAGTCTTTTAATTCTTCTTTTAGTCCAGGACAGGGCTTGGACCTGGACTTTCGATGTTCGATATATCGCCACTGTTTCGGTCCGCACTTCATTGTAATATAGTTGACATTGGAACGAAAACGTTCACCCAATTGCGAAGTTCGAATGTGCGGGTAGAGGCCCAGGCTAGATTCGGTATTCGTACTTTACAAAATGTCTGTTGCAGAGTTGGGTAAAACATTCAAATAGAAGATTGAAAATCGAAAATGCAAAATTTTTTTAACCGATTTCAAAAAAAGGAGGAGGTTCTTATGTTCGGCTGTATGTATTTTTTTTTTTATGTATGTTAACCGATATTTTCGTCAATTGTGAACCAATTTTAGAAATTCTTTTTTTGTTTGAAAGGGTATACTCCCGAGGTGGTCCCATTTTAATATTGCGATGATTTGATGACGTACTTCGGAGCTACATGATAGAACTCCTCAAAAGTTGACAGCAAATCGTCTGCGATTGAACCATTTGCTTCTTTTCAATGTCATCATCATCATAGGCCTTTACATCTGTTGCAGATGGTTTAAGCAGTGTTTTTGGAGAAACACTTTTTCTCATGGCTGTACAGTCCTATACGAGAGCCGCATACACGTCCACAGCATCTACAACAGAACCGTACGCCGCCGGCGGATAAAGGTGGGATTGTGACAGCATTATGCCTTTTGTCACGTTTCTCTGCCAGGTGTGCGAACCAGGCTTGGTCATGAGTAGTCCGACCATCTCTTGTAGTGGATCTACGATGGATCCTTCCACTGTCGAGAGTGACCCCTAGCGCTCGCACTTACGCCTATCTGTGCGAACTTATAACTGGTAAACTGCCACTCTCCGTGTTGTTTTCCGCGCAGCAAGCTGCCGCGGGTGAAGTGACCTCTCCACAGACACTGCATCGCCTGGGACGCTTTTAAGGAAACGCAAGCTTGCCCATCGCTTGCGCCACCCTCTCGACCTCGCTGACTGTACCCACAGGAACGACGCGCCGATACGTGTGGAGCCAGTTTGGTTGCAGGAGTTTGCCGCATATTTCCGGTTGCACCGTACTTGCGCCTAACGTAAACTCCAGTACCGGGTTTGATTTCGGAGTATCCTTCTCCTAGATGGTTGCAGCCCAATGCTAAGGAGGTCCATCTCCCCCCCGCTTTGCTTCTTTTCAATGTACCCTTTGCATATACTATAACTGATATCTGAGTCGAACTAACATATTTAATCAATAAAAATTATGAAATAAAATTTTTTTTACAAAAAAATAAAAACCGACTTCAGAAGTAAAAAAGTACAAAATAATATTTCAGCCTATGAATTTTACGTTCGAATCTATTAATTAGAAGAAAATTAATATGTTTTGTTGGAGTCGGTGTCAAGCCATGCCAAAAAATTACTGCAAGCCCAATCGTACCTACCGGTTTGACAGCGACTTCGACAAAACAATTTTTTTTTTCTTTTCTCACAGGCATCGAAAGTAAAACAACAAATCATGTCGACCAAAAGGAAGTGTTGTGCAAATGACACATCTATTCTATTCATTATATTCATTATATCTATTCATCGATCATCGGCAACTCTAATGAAATGAATACTACCTATCGGAATAACGTGTGAATTCGCCTGTGCCTGCGCAGCGAAACGGAATAAGTGGTTTGTAATTAGTAATTACCTTAGCTTATTTTCAGTTTATTATTAAAATAATAAATACTTATTATATACCTACCTAATTTTTATCTTGGTCGAGTTATTCGATTGCATGTTTCACAACCGAATAAATTCAACGTAATAATTAAAAGTAGTTATAGATACAAACTTATTACTAAAAAAATTAAATGCTGCAAACTCAACCTTAAGGCTATTCTACCGTTGGCGCGCTCCATACAAACGTAGTATGGTGATATTTTCAATACTATCCAATTAAAGTCATTGAAATTTTCAAAAACAATCTAGTAACTAATTTCTATGTCGGTATGAACTCAGATTTTCGATAAAATTTATAGTTTTAAAGTTACGGTGCCACAAATATTTCCATACAAATCTTAAATTAATCCTAGCATTGAAACTGTATATTTTAAAGAAAATCTGACTTCATACCGACATAGAGATTAGTTACTTGATTGTTTTTGAAAAATTTCATTGACTTTAATTAGATAGTATTGAAAATATCACCATACTACGTTTGTATGGAGCGCGCCAACGGTAGAATAGCCTTAAGGCTGACAATTAAGGTTAACAAACGTACCTTAGTAAATTATTATTACCTGAGCAAACCGAACTCGCTCGAAAAAAATAATTGTGCATAAATTCTAGCGAGATCTCTAGATATTATATTTTTGGTACCTAACTAACCTACGCCTACCGTAACATGCAACAAACAAAATGTAGTAAGTAATAAACTATAGGTACCTACTTACGTATTTTAATTATTAACAGGAAAATAGGAAACTATTGAGCGATTACCATCATAATAAACCTAGGTTTCTTCTTTTGTCTATATCTAATGGCTTTGTACTGCCATTCTGGCAATGTCAAGTAGTTTGTGGAAGAAAGGTTTCCCAAATTAAGATAATGACAATTATAGTTCGTCCAAGATAGCATGGTGATTTTGACAGGCGGTTTTCGAGATTTCATTTTACTTTTTAAAGCTGTTTGAGCCGTCAAAGCTTTATAAATTATAATACACTAAAAATATACAAGATTAATTAACATTTAACATAAAATTAAAGGGTTTACGGCTCAAAAAACTTCAGAAAGTAAAATAATCGCTCTAAAACGATCTGTCAAAATCACCATCCTATGCTGGTGTTGAATATAGTTATTGTTAGACCCATGTCCTCACCTCTGATCGTACCTATCGGTCTCCCGTCCCATCAGACACATGAGGGTAAAGACGAGAGAGTGCATCTGTGTATATAGCGCGTACACTTATGCACTTCAAAATATCGTGCGTACCTGACGTAGTCTATCATGATCATTGTTAGACCAGGTTTTAGCAGTTTTTTTTTGTCGTAGGCCCGCCTGCCCTCCTAACTAAGTATTACGCAAAAACTTACGCAACAAATTCGTAACAAACTCAAAATCTAGTAGTAATCAATATAGGGGAAGTGCACAAGGTAGAGCATGTACCAAGTTGCGAAATTGATCGCAATCATAACGAAGTGCGAACTTCAATGGAGTGGCACTGATGTGGACTGACATCACGCTAAATGGCCACCGACATGGATAGGTACTTATTATTGCATTTTTATTGACAGGCATATTTTATGGACTGGTCTATAATGTAGCCAAGACAGAAATGTTGGTATTTAGAGCGGGAAGAGGCCCGGAGAGGATACCTGAGATTCGAATCAATGGGTCAGCGGTTCAGGTTGTGAAGCAGTTTAAATATCTTGGCCGCATACAAAGACATTGAGAGGGAGAGACGGGCCCTATCAGTCAGATGCAACATGCTCGCGCGTCGGTTTGGCAGGTGTACTGAGGATGTTAAAACGACATTATTTAAAACGTACTGTCAGTGTCTCTACACCTGCCAATTGTGGACCAAGTTCACTAGAAAATCGTATAGCACCATAAGGGTGCAATACAATGATGCGTTTCGCACCCTTATGAGACTGCCGCGATAATTATTATTATCATCGGGGTACTGCTAGTAGTTCCCGCGACATAAACTGTGGTGACTTTAAAAAAGTATCCTAAGTGGAGAAGACGATCACACCATCAAACTAAACAACTTTTTCTATAGGACTAACATCAAAATCGCAAAACTATAAATCAGATGTTCCATTATTTATATAAAAAATGCAAACCTAGGTACTCGACTCAACTGTATGGGAGAGCTGATTTTTTTTCGTCAATGCGATGGTCCCATAGAAAAAGTGGATTAGTTTAACACATTCGCGGACAGTGAACGAGACACAATAGAAATATTGTTATCACTGCTATAGCCGGTCACTGTCCGCGAATGTCTTAATGGTTTTATGATCCTCTTAGAAAAACCGTCAGTATAGTTATTAAGATGGATATTTATAGTGAGATAAGAAGTAAGATTATAAATATAGATTGTATTTATATATTTTTGAGTTTTTAAACTTTTACAAAGTGCACGTTATTTCTTTGTCTCGTTACTTATTACGTAAAATTAAAATAATTAGACTGTAGTCAAGAAAGGAACATTCATATTATTTTATGTAACACCACAATACAAAAACAAATGTAAACAAATTGGAAGTGCCATATTTGTAACACTACTTGAATCAAATGTGGCACCTGCCAAAATGAAACTAATTATTGTACTTCCGCTCTTATTAAACTAACTATTCATAACTGTTTTAAGTTCTTTAATTAAATAAAGTGTACCGCGACGGAAGCTGGCACGAAAACAAAAACAGACTATCAATGCTAAAACAGCATAATCTATTCCTATGTACTTATAAGATATTGTGTCATTGTATGCTAAAACGAATTTCATCTCGGTTTCCTAGAAAACTGATGAGAGATGCCACGCGGGAAGGAGCTGCTTCCCTCGTGGCATCTCTCATCAGTTACCACTTAGGTATACAACCGCCGGTGAGGGGAGGTGTTATAATGTATAGTAACCCAGTCCTAAAATCGGACTTTTGTACAAAATATTTAAATTTTGACTTCTAGGTATTGCTTTGATGTATTTTCATGTAGGTTTTCGGTGTGCTGATAAAGATTATTATATTGTAGTGATTGTACTTATAAAATTTTTGAACATTTCTACTTAATTAGGTAGGTAGGTAGGTAGGTATATTCTTAATAATGTAGTTAATTCGGTTAAGTGTATTTATACCTTCTCGTAAAAACCCAGTGTTACATGTTAACACAACTTTCATTCCATCTGTGTATACTCGAAATCAAGGATATTCAGATCATTTTCCATCTAGTGTTACTGATACGCATCCGAGCCAGCTTTCTATTGAAACAGATCTCTGCGGTGCACTGTACACACGTATTGTGTAACCGGAAGGTAGCTACTGCAGAGCCAAGACCGTATTCACTTTCGAGGTGGTCAGTACACTGCTGCAATTACCTTATAGCGTGTAAATTCGCATTTTTGCTTTAACGCAGTATTGTCAGGCCCCCTGCATTTAAATTTAACCTACCCTGTAACTCCAGTGATGTTAATAAACTATATATAAATAATGGATGGTGTACCACATGTGATACGCCAGGGGTTTTACAGATATTATTACCATGCCCTTACACTAATTATAATAGGGCCTAGTACCTACTCGTAAGCAAGTAGGTATAATTATTATTATTTATGATAATTGCACTAGCGATACTGAATACTTTTGTGTAGGAGTCACATTATCACAGTTTGATTGGTAATGAGTCCTGATAACTAAAACTGTGCATTCTTCACATGTCTATACCGATTACTAATTATATTGACAATAATACTTTGACGGTCTTCGACTTTGTAAGCTACTGGTATGTGGACAAAATACGATTAAACAAATTAATTAGATTTAGTGAATCTTCCTCTTTTGGTGTCATCTAAGATGTTTCCATAGAAAGTCTGTCTCTACATTTGTAATTCTCAAGGAACTATTGTAACATTTTGACGACACAATTTATGTGTTACCATCACGCCCTCTACGAGAAGTAGATCGCCAGATACCACACTTATTGTTACACGTTTATAGCCACGGTTATGTCTACTATACGTAATTAAAACGAGGCCTAAAGGCTATGATATTCACGGTATGACTTTCTTTTCTCTGTTTGTAACGACTAAATCAGTTTGTGTATAAAGTCTTTAAATTAAAATAAACCTGTGTGGATAGTGATGTTATATTGGTTACGTTACGTGGTGTGTGCCCGTTCGGGTTGCTGGCGCGCATCACGCAATTAATTAATTTTCTTGTTTGGCGCCGACTCAAAATTACTTAGGTATACTTGCATTCGTTTAAGAACTTAGTTATTAAGGTTAATTAAAAACTCAAAATAATAGCAAAATAATATTATATACTTTGATATACTTACTTACATTAGTTTAAGAATTTAGTTATTAAGGTTAGATAAATTATTATTTTTTGCTTTTCAGTTTTTTCGGCGGTTGAATTTTTTTGTTAAAAAGCTTTTATTTTATAATTTTTTGTGGCTATAATCTTCTAATTATTACATGCATAATTTTCGATTACTTTTAAAATAGCTACCTACTTTTTAACCACAGTATAAGAAAGAGTATATATTACTACATACAGTATTGTCCATAGCCTTCCCTGCCTCCCACCAACTTTTTACCGCATCCCCTCCCGTTGGGGGATGGGAGGGGTATGTGGGACTCCCGGTGCATGTCACCGGTATACCCACTGAAATAACCCAGCAGCACTCCATCTTCGCCCGGATGGCAGGGGACTGGGAGACCAGTAGAGCCTGTCCCCCGCCGGCGAGTTTTGTTACACCCTGTGTTGAGGCCTGATGAGCTAGGAAATATAAGTCTAGCAGAATTTGCTGTGCGATACGAAACGATTCCAAATAGTATGTGGAGTGAGGAAGATGGTGATATCGAACTGAGATAACCTGTTGATGAGCCTATAAGAATAAGATATATACGATTGAGGGACGGTTCACGCATGCGAGTAAGAAATAAGCCAGCTGTATTACGTACACGTTACTACACACTCAATAGTGACAAAAATGGCTACTATTACAGCTTAATTGTTTGCCCTTATTCCGTTTCGCGATGAAAACCAACTAATGTTTTTTTTTTAATTTTTTTTTTTTTTATTATTCTTAGGAAGTTTTACAGCTTTGATTACATACTAAAACACAACTTTAAATAACTGTAAGCTAATTACAAATGTCCACCTATAAAACGACGTTATAAAACCACCTATAAAACGTTGGAAGACGAGACTCCAGAATCTTGTTTTATTTTTTGGGCTAGCTTGACACCGAATCCATAAAACAAATTAATGTTCTGATAGATGCGAATTTAAAATACGCTGGTTATATTATTACTTAGTAGGTACGTTTTAGTTTTGAAGAAAAATTTTTATTTCAAAATTTTCAGTGTTGGTGTTATATTGGGCTAACATATTCATTGTAAATGTAAAGGGAGCATGAACACGAATCATTTATTTCAATCGCCGATGATATGCTATAGATTTTTGAGGAGTTCTATTGTATAACTCCCTTTACCAGATCTTCACCAAATTAAAATGGGACCACCTCTGAAGTATGACCTAAAAGGGAACATGAACACGAATCATTTATTTCAATAGTCGATGATATGCTCTAGACCTTTGAGGAGTTCTATTGTCTATCTCCGAAGCCCTTTACCAGATCTTCACCAAATCAAAATGGGACCACCTCTGAAGTACGACCTACCAAACAAAAAAGAAATTATCAAAATTGGACTACGCTGTAAGAAGTTATCGGATCATTTATTTCAATCGTCGATGATATTCCATAGATTTTTTGCGGAGTTTTATTGTCTATCTCCGAAGCCCTTTACCAGATCTTCACCAAATTAAAATGGGACCACCTCTGAAGTACGACCTACCAAACAAAAAAAAAATTATCAAAATTGGACTACGCTGTAAGAAGTTATCGGATCATTTATTTCAATCGTCGATGATATTCCATAGATTTTTTGCGGAGTTTTATTGTCTATCTCCGAAGCCCTTTACCAGATCTTCACCAAATTAAAATGGGACCACCTCTGAAGTATGATCTACTAAAAATTATCAAAATCGGACTACTCTGTACAAAGTTATGCGTGTTCATACATAAAAAAAAAACAAATATACGCGTCGACTTGAGAACCTCCTCCGTCTTTTGTTTTTTCGTCGGTTAAAAAACCGGCCAAATGTGAATCGGTCTTGCGCTAAAGGTCCCGGACAAAAAAAGTTTTTTTTTTCTACGTTAATAATGTTGTGTTCTGTGGTGGTGTGGTACGGAACCCTCGGTGCGCGAGTAGCCAGACTCGTACTTGACCGGTTTTATTTGACTCTACCACCGCGGCCGGCGGAAGATGTTCAGGGGCCATAGACAAAGTAACATTGCTATTGGCGTAGACGCTATTAGAAATGACATAGAATGTATGGATTTGACATTAGCGATCAAAACATTATGACGTTTGCTTTCGCCACCATACGTCTAGTCCATAAATTTTTATGTTTTCTAGTGTCGTTAACGCTAATCGAAAGTACACTTTGTCTGGGGGCCACAAGATGCGGCCAAAATCTATACAATGCACATCTTTTAAACAAAACAAAATGTACAAAATAAACAACATTGAATTACATAACGTAGCATTTTCAAGATTTTGGTTATGAGTGTGATGTATTTGTTACTGAAATCGTAAAAGAACGGACATCTCTAGGGCTGTTATAGTTTCTATAGGAGCCACGTCCATACAAACGTTTGACGCACAATACGCGTAGACGGAATTAATAAAAGTAATATTTTATATATGGAAAAATAGTTTAGAAAATCTAGATGTCGCGTATTAAATAACATTTGCAATTTATAATATAATTACGAAGATATAACGCTTTGAAAATTCTGTATGAACAATTTCAAAGCTTTATATCTTCGGAAATTGCAAATGTTATTTGATACGCGACAACTAGATTTTTTAAACTATTTTTCCATATATACAAAGATACTTATATTAATACCGTCTACGCGTATTGTGCGTCAAAGTTTTGTATAAAATTGACCCCTCTGCAACCGCCTTAACGACACACGTAAATCTTACATTGAATAAACAATGAAAGTGCGTGTTCCTATTAGTTTATAAATTAGTGTAATACAGATAAGTAATTTACAATCGATATTTCTAAAGATCTTATTAATTTTAGATGTTAACTTTAGCAGAGAGCTTTAGATTAATATGCTTTAAATATGGGATCTATTTAACAAGACTTGGTCTTGGAGTACTTACCTATACAGAAATAAACATAAATATAAAAAGGGTACGGAGCATATTGTGCTGCCCTCAATCGTACTATTTTTATTTCTAAACAATTAAACAACATTTCCAAAAAACAAGAATGTCACATATTGTAGTCATGATTGCGGCTTTCAATTTATCGAGACATTACGGATTATTATGTTTTATGCTCGTAGTTTTTATCGTTAAAACCGCCAATAGTTTAACTGACCGACTGTTTGACTTTTGACGGTTTTAAAGTTGCATTATAAAAACAAATCCGCAGTGACCCGATAAATTGAGAATCAGCAATGACTACGATGTGATATTCTTGTTTTTCGGAAATAAAAACAATACGATTGAGTGCAGCACAAAAGGTTCGGTGTCCCCTTAAGCTGGGACTTATTCCCCCATCGGAAATGTGCCCATTATTGAGACTGCGTTCCCTCGCTGTATGGCCAAAGATATTCTTGGTACCAAGAAGGAGCCGGAACCAGGGTCGCAGCCTTTTCTTTTAAAACACTATTAAGTTATTGTACTATTTTCGAGAGGAGAGACCAGGTCTTCCAAAGCAAGGGCAATGCCTAGTTTGGACTCCTGTCTCCCTTTACAATATTAACTAGAACCTGTATTCTTAGTTTTACATATTTGTATTTCGTTGTATTTATGGGAGAAAAATAAACATTATCTTATCTATCTTATCTTATCTTATCTTTATTTCCTCCACAAGCTTTTCCGTCTCTTCATAGTTCAGACTTTTTAGGTAGGTAGTTGCTTATTTGACTTTTCATTTTTACCTTTGTGTATAAATTTTGCCTTTGTCTGTATTATTGTATATTTTTATTGAGTTTGTTATACACGGATACTGACAGGAAAGACTTATGCCTTCTAGCAAATGCTGTATAGATGCGAGGGGCCAGAATGGCCGGTGGTCTTCGTTCATAAAGTCGTTCATATTGGTTCCAGGATAGAGCCCTATATACCTGTCGTGCTTCAGCCTGGCTGCATTCTGCACGTGTGGTGTACAAGACTACAATGTAATACGACTAGTAGCACGATATATAGGTATTAATGTACCTATACTATATTATATAGAAAACGTTCGTGATCATCAAATTACGTGCAGGTGGGTGTTAGAGGTGAACTAGTGAAAGGGGCAGTAGTTGACCCCTGGCACGTGGGCTGTTCTGCAATCACTGGTGCAACGATGAGGTCGGGCATTTAATTACTGCATGACGCTTTTTTTGGAGTGGTTAAAAACCTTAATACAGAACTGCAACACTATACGGGAACCAAACTGAGTTGATTTTTTTTAAATAAGAAAACTTAATTAGAAATAAGGGGAGGCCTTTGCAAGTGGGATGAAACAGGCTAGAAAAAAATAAATGAATAAGAAAACTTATATTTCTTAGAAAAATCTAGTACGATTTCATTTATCATTTATTGATAAAGTGTTATTGGTAATGGTCCAGGAATCGAACTGTAAGAAAGCAAGGTAAGGCCACGTCATTTTCGTTTAATGGTGATGACGAAAATTTCTAAACGAAGTGCTATTAAGTCTAACGGAGACGCCAAAACGGGCGCTTTGTATGAAAATTTTTACTAAATAGTGAACTTAAACTACAGTGTCGTCATCAATATTTTTATAGTTGTTAACCTGTCACTAAAAAAATAATTACTTATTTAAGGAAAAAAATTAATGTATGTCTGCATACAATATTTATGAGTTTTGTCTTTCTAAGTAAAAAAAAATTTAAACTCACATTTTCAGTCATTCTTTTGCTATCCAATAACGAAACTATTTATTTTATATACCTACCTAACTAAATGTTACGGTAACTTCATAGAAAATAAAATCAACACGCAATTTAAAAGTTTGATTCTTTAAATCTATAAACAATAGCAAACAGCAGAATATCCCTATTGCCACAACAGTAAGTAGTTCGTGCGTGCTTTTTGTCGCTCGTTGTGAACGTGTAATGTGGTTACATGGTGCGCGTAGAGTTTCCGTACCGGTGCGCATGCGCAGGCCAGCTCTGTAGGTTTTTATTTGTTTTTACACTTTATTGTTCGGAATATTGTTGAATAAGTTGGCAAACCAAATATAAAAGTAACCAAGGATTTCTTTTCAGTGGGTAGTGGATAACACGTTTATTATTTAACTAAGCTTAGTTTATAGTTTATAATATCTAAGTAAGTACTTAAACATATTGAACGTACAAAAAAAGGTTATGAAATGAATGCAATAATGGTTTAAGACATTTATTTCTCAAAAAAGAATACAATTCGCTTGGAATTGAGAAATACAGGTTATAAAAATATTATGGTAGAATAACTAGTGTAGTAGCGTACAGAATGAAATTGCAATGCCATAAGGTTTACTAACAATAACAATTTGCTACACTATTAAAATAGGTAATATAAACATAAGCCGCTTCCATAATTTTATAGCTAAAAAGGAAGTTTAGGTAAATATGCATCCGAATATCCGGGTATATAATTACCTAAATAATATTTCAAATGTACACACGGCGCACATCAAGCTATACAAAACCAACATAAGCTGGCCGCGCGATGCTATATACGTTACTCGACCTACGCGCTGTCAGCTTATGTTGGTTTTGTATAGCTTGATGTGTCGCCGTGTGTACACGCATCAAGCTGTACAAAACCAAATTAAACTGGCCGCGCGTAGGTTTCATAACGTCTATGTCGCGGGGCCAGCTAATTTTGGTTTTGTAATATAGGTTGATGTGTCGCCGCCGTGTGCTTGGTGAAACTAAAAAAAAATTGTTTTGGTTTTTAATAAACTATATTATACTTAAGATTTAAATTACTAACTTATTTGTACAAAATACTTACAGAGAGAAGTTGTGCAATATTCAAATATACAACTAAATAAATTATATATAGGTATTGCCATTATCAATTACAATGTGACTATAAATAAACAAACATAAAAAGATGATTTTTTATTAGGGTGCCTGTCCATTGAAGCTGTGCGAGCTGTGTAGCTGTGTTTTTTTAACCTATACTATACAGGAGGCGCGGCCGATCTCGCCCGAGCTCCTGATCAGAGGAGAGGACAAAAAAATCGGACAATCGGATTCGGTTCAATGGACAGGCAGCCTTAGTAACTAAAATATGAGACAAATCTTATTGGATCATTTTGATGCAACCAAAAAGATTGGTTACCTGTATTAAAACCTTAGATCTAAATCTCTTTTCAAAGTCAATGTACGGCCACTTTTGATGGAAAAATATTCAAAAAGCCATTTAATATTTATGAAAACATTCAAATATTTTTAAACAATACCCAATGGCATCCTCTGATTTTTTTTAACAAAAGTAAGCCAGTAATAAACTTAAAACCCACGAAAAAGTTTGCATTTCATTCTAAAAATATTGTTTCTATAATAAAAAGATTAAAATAAACAGGTATCTAATTAATTGAATCAGGAGTGCGATTTTTGAAAATCATACGAGCGACTTGACATTCGCATACGAATTGAGATTTTCATTCCGAGTGGTTACGTTTTTCTCTATTTTTGAAATCGTTCGGATGTGCCAAAACCGTTTCGATTCACACAGAAAACGTTTCAATTGAACGAACGAACGAATGAATGGTTTCATAGTAACATTTCAAATCGGACTTTACCGCCAAAATTATGGGTTAACGGAACGTAGAAAAAAAGTTAAATCTGTTGACGTCTGACAACATTACAAACGTCAAACATTCGAGTGGTAGAATTGGATACGAGTGGTTCGGAGCACTCGTTGCAAGTGATAGAAAGTTGAATTCAAAAATGGCAAATCATCGATTTTACGTCATTTTCTACTACTCGTTTTGAACGTCTGATTTTCAAAAATCGCACTCCAGGCGTTACTTTGCGGAAATCCATGACTAATAGGTAGATGACACGATTGTATCAAGACCTCCGCCTCTAAATACCTAGTAGACAAAGTTGTATTACGTGATACAACTTTGTCTACTAGGTATTTAGAGGCGGAGGTCTTGATACAATCGTGTCATCTACCTATTAAAAAGGTATCTATTACCAACCGATCACGTGATCAAAGCTGGAGATCAAACCATGATCAAAATTACTAATAGGTATTTCCAAGAAGTTTGAGTTGCATTAAATGTTTCCTAAATACAGCCAGGTCGGCCATAAAGTTTTGCTGCTAATCATATAGGAGCGAAGTAGGCTAAACCTACGTAGGAACCTAACTACATAAGTACACCCTGATCAGCCATAGAAAACTGTACTTAACCTAAAAAGGACGCTGATTACAGGCTCCCACAGCAAAGTAAATAAACAAAAGCCTAGAATTATATTCTCTATGCACTTTCATTGTTATCACATTTTGCCAGCTATTGGGATGTGCGAGCACTGCATTAAAGACTTTAAGGCCGTGGTTTAAGAGTGCTTTTGACGTGGAGAGGGTTTGATTTTCATCAGATTTTCTTCACCGTAGGCGGTTGGAAGTAGTTGGTCTGAGTTATGAGAGGATGTATTTTTAGGCTAGCTTGCACCAAAACGTAGTGAAATCCGTATCTCTCACACTGCTTATTAAATACCAACTGCTGACAGTCATATCATCATATTTAACACGTTGAACGCCGGCGGGTCACAATAACAATAGATTTTCCATTGTTTGTCGGTCATTTGGCAGTCAAAGCCTTAAACATGTTTAAGCCTAAATCCTGTTTTGAGGAAGCCACTCTTAAGAATTGAATTTAACGGGGTTGTTTTGAAGAACTGCAATCTTCGAGAAATATCAAGATAACACATAATTTTGTTATCGATGTGACTTTCTTGGGGTAATTAGACTTAAGAGGTAATAGACGTAAGGAGTTGTAGACTAGCAGGGAATTAGGGCAAATAGGTAATCGGACTAGACCAAACGGTAACAGGACTTATTGCAACGGATGGCTTTCATTATAAGCTCGTACGTAAAAAAATACGTATTTTTAAGTAGAACCTTAACTGCGTACTTACATACTTTTCTTATACAGGTGACCTTTTTATTACCACTGTAATTCCATTACTACACAAATAATATACTGCATACTATACAAGCATTTCTCTAGCCTACTCTCTTGGTCCACCAAACCAAAACTCTATCCCAACCCGCTAAAACCTCTACCTTGTCCAGTCAAGTGATTGACGTGCACCGATGACTGACAATAGTCGAGGTCAAGTCGAGGCCAGGGTTGAGGTCACCTTACGACCACCTACTGTGAGTCCAACTTCTACGGATAAGTGGAAACTATTCGTTGGTACTGATCGATTTACGATGGAACTAGGAAGATTCTTTTCACTTCACCACAGATGAAATCACTATCACCATAGCTTTTCCACCTGCACGGTAGTAAAGATCATTGTCACAATCATCCATCAAATACCACTTTGGTTCAAAACAAATTGTGTCGTACTTGCCGAATTTTAAACACTTCGATTCGACCTCAAAACTGCGAAGAGCGCTGACCCCTATAGTACATCCATTTTTGGTTTAGGGGTCAGAGTTTTAAACAAAAAAGCGTATCTGCCGATTGTACCTATTACTTGTATTATAAACAATTTGTGTAATGTAAGTAGGCTAAATGAAATGCAAATAAATAAATTATTAAATTATTATTATTATCCTACATACATTCCATAATCAATATCGCTACAAAAGCCGTGTGGTGAACCCATACATAAAAGGCGACTCATTTCTTTAGGCATCGTCAACGTCTCTGATGCCAGCACCGCGTGGCTATGGATTAGTTAAATTAAATCAAAAAGTTAAAACAAAGAGGTAAAATGTCGCATTTCTAGGGTCCACTTCTTCCTTCTTCTCTCATACTGGAAAACGTACCAAGCTGTGCCGGGGCCCGCTTGAAGTTTTTTTAAAGTTATTTTTTGTCTTCTTTAGCTACAAAATAGATTTGTTCAATAAGCAAGGTAGGATTGGTTGTTGTCGGCCACCAGTCTATTGACATTGTTTTTATATAATTTTATTCAGAATTTTTCTATTTGATGTTTTTTAAGTTAATATAATTGTATTGGATAATTTATAATATTGTTAATGTAATTCTATTAATTTTAACTATGTCCTACCTCTAACTTATATGGACGAAAGTCTGAAATAAATTTTAATTTTTATTTATTTATTGTATTTTTATATGTTTTACACCGATAGTTTTAATTTAAAAGAAATGAGCGAGCCTAAGGGGCAGTTTAAATAGAAGTGACGAGGCGCGGCCATTTCGCGGGCGGGGTGCGGCAAAATAAACCTAATAGTACGTAGCATAGAGTCGTTTGGAGAACGCGACGTCGTCGCCTGGTGGCGGGGGCGCGATTTTTCTTTACGTCAAAAAACGACGCTATGCTACGTAATATAAGGTTTATATTGGGGTTACTTTGACTACCCACCACCGCCAGGCGTCTCTTCTGTATAAACCCTACCTTACAGTAGTCGCATAATATGACATCTGACATCTCTCCTTGGTAATACGCAACTGAGTACCAACTTCTCGGAAACTTCGTGGCAGCTAAAGTTGGTGAAAAACCTTATTTCCTCCACACCCTTATCTAACAAGTAATAAAGAAATAGCCCATTGTCACGTCTAATGTGAATTATTAGTAAGTAAAAGTGGGTTACGATACGACTTACGATGTTATGTACGAACAAACTGGGCTAAACTTCAATGGATATGTTTTCACGAGATTACGATCTTAGTTAAGTGGTTTAGAGGAAGTTAACTTTGTGTGAAACGGTTTGACTTTGTCTTTTGTTTTTTTTTGGAGGGAAAATAGCTATGAGATGACAGAGATATCTGCGTATTATAGTGGCAGTTACGTGTTTATACTTTGTTTCTTATATTTAAAACTTTTTAGTGTAATGTGAGGGACCTTAACTAGGTCAAATTAATTTTATAATTGTTACTCGTTGCGTAGTTGAGTTCCGATTCCTCTATCGAGGTTGCACGGAAGACATTGTTTTTTAGCGATAAGATCTCCTCATTTTGTATCTATTTTAGTTATTAGTTCATTTTGTAAATTGAATGAAATTAGCATCCTCATTTCAAATGTCGAGGGTGGTGAAAGAAGAAAGAGAGAAGAGGCGAAACCCCAAGACGTGGCATAAAAAAATGAAGGCATGCACCCAACAGTGGTTGGATACAGGCTGTGGATGATGATGATGACGGTCTTATGCACTTACATAGTTTTAAGTGCACAATAAATTATGGATATGAATTTAAATTTTGAACCTATTTTAGATAAACAGCATACGTGCATGCACTATAAATCAACTATAATCAAACATCATCATCAAATTTTCAACAACCGATTTTTTATTTACATGAAAATAGCTCAGTTACTGTGATCATGTTTATAAGGCGGCTGCTAATTATCATTAAAGCTCCAAAGCTTTTTGATTTTGGTGTTCAAATTGAGAATTTCTAAAGTTTTTTTTTACGTAACCTGTTTAGTATCTCACTGCTGGGCAAATGCCTTCCCTTTTACTCTACAATCCTCTACTTTAATCGTCATATCAGCCGATAGACGTCCACTGCTGGACACAGGCCTCCCCCAAAATGGGGGGCTTTGCCATAATCGCCACGCTTGGCAGGCGGGTTGGCGATCGCAGTTGGATTGAATGTGTGTACTCAGAGGATGCTGCTGCCCATCCTGCGGTAGATCCCTTAGTCGACTTTTACGACACCTACGGGTGGAAATGGGGTGGTGCTATTCTTAGCCGACACCACACGGACAATAAAATAAAAATTTTTATACATACTGTTTATTAGTGCTTGTTTCGTTTATTTTATCGTTTTGTTTTGTTGTTGTGTTTTGATAGGTACAATGAGTTAACTTCCTAGAGGCAGGCATGCAGCATCATAAAACTGATAGTCAACCTCTCCTGTAGGTCCTGCCAAGGAAGTAATTCTGTGTGAGCGAGTCCTAGACGAGTGAATAGCCAATAACATTATGTAAATATTTATGTGTTCGGCTTACAAGTTCATTACGTGGTTTAAAATGTCTCTTTGTTTAGTAAAAGCATTAAGTACTGGTAGAGGTATGCAATGGAGTTTGTTTTCTGTCGGTATTTGATTTAACTTGCAAGCTTGTAGAAGCTTATCTGCATTGTTCTTGGAATTTACTTAAATATGTCTTGCTCACTATAGAAAGCAAGATTGATTTCGTTCAATATTGAATCTCTAATTGTTATTATAAGGCAGATGTTTCAAGCTATACTTCTTTTGGTGCGCGAGGAGAAACAGATCTTCTTCTTCTTCTTTTCGTGTGGGCAGAGCCCTGGTGTCAGAGTTTTTTCAGACCGCCTTACGGCCTCTGACGTGGTTTTTATGTAACGACTACTACCACCAGAGATAGAAGCCGGGACCAACGGCTTAGCGTGCCATCCGAAGCACGGAATCATTTTTCTTTTCGGACAATCAGGTGATTCAGCCTGCAATGTCCTAACCAACTGGGGAAAAACGCACAAAGTGATATATCACTAGGAGTCCCCCGTGGGAATCGAACCCACGACCTACGTATCGAGAGCCAATGCTCTCAACCACTAGACCACGGAGGCAGGAGAAACAGATCATGAATGTATTTTCAGCATTGTGAATTTGTGACAGAAGCTGCGTGCGCGGATGTAACACCATGAAAGTTGGTTTTTAACGAGAGTTTTGTTCATTCACGCCTTGAAAGTATAAACAAACACTTTTTTCATTTCTGTCGGTTCTATTCTGCTTACCTTAAGGTAAAATTCTGAGGTTAACCTCAGAATTTTAAAATCACTATTCACAAGGAAGGAACGGCCTTATAATTTTTCAGTTTTTATTTCGAAGATTATTAGAAATATCTTAGCATAGCATATCATATGCTCACGACTATATTTCCCGAGGGGGTAGTCAGAGACATTCTGAAAACTCATAATATCCACGTTTCACTAGTAGTAACGAAACTCTGTCCAGTGTAACGGGAAGTCAGCCCGTTCGCCACTTGTAATGGCAGTGGGTACAATACCGATTCCTACATGCCTCGAAATTGAAGCATGCAGGTTATACCGTCCACGCCGGACTGCCAAACCAGGGTCCTGGGTTCGAATCCCGGTTCGGTCATGGATGTTTATATGTTTGTGCCGTCGTTGTATGGTTTCCATAATAAACAGCCTATAAATAGTGCTTTCTTGGGATCAATTACAATGTATGTGCCTGTGAGCGTTATTTATTATTATTTATTATTTATTTATTTATTATATTTTATTTTGGTGTGCAATAAAGCAGATATTTTTAATGTACTTGTCCACTTTTATGTGCTTTAATAAATTACTAAATAAAAACAAAACTGATTATTGAGTTGATAGATAAGACCTCTTTTCTTTTAACCGAAAATCACTTGCTATATCAAAACTTGTAATCGAATTATACCTACTTATTTGCATAACTGAATCCATCAGACTATGTATGTATTTCAAAGCCTCAAACAAGTATAAACAATGTTTGTGTTTAATTACCTACTTAATCATTAGAATACTAACAATCAATGTTCGCGAAAGAGTGCCAAACTCTGACCCAAATCGTGACACGAAAAAAAGATCTAAGTAACAAAAGACTTACATATTTTTTTCAAAACTATAATTGATGCCCAATCGTGGTCCGAATGTTGCGCGCACGCACCATGCCACGGCTTCGATCTGTCCACAGATTAATTACAAGATAGCATGTACCATGTACCTACTTGTAGCACAATACTCTATGGATTATGTAATTACATGACATATGGTTAGGCTGGTGGTACAGGTAGAGGAAAGTTTTTGCGCATCCTTCAAAGTGGATTGCAGGGGCATGTGCATGTTTAAATACATCTACAGCCTCCAATAATGCAGCACTGTCATAACTTGAAGCTTTTTAGGGTTCCGTACCCAAAGGGTGAAAACGGGACCCTATTACTAAGCCTACGTTGTCCGTCCGTCCGTCCGTCCGTCCGTCCGTCCGTCCGTCCGTCCGTCCGTCCGTCCGTCTGTCCGTCTGTCCGTCTGTCCGTCTGTCCGTCTGTCCGTCTGTCCGTCTGTCCGTCTGTCCGTTCGTCCATCTGTCCTACCTATTTAGGGCTGTAACTTTTGAACTGTAATAGCTAGATAGTTGAAATTTTCTCAGATTATTCGTTATTACGGCAGATTTTTTAACAAATAAATAGTAAAAATAACAAAAAGTTAAAAATTAAGGGGTGGTTGTCAACAAGAAACTAGTTTATATCTACGTTTTTTCTTCACGCTCTATCGTAAAAACGGTAGTACCTACATACAAGCGTCAAACTTAGTGTGATTATAGAGCAAACTCTACAGAATAACAGCAAATACTAAAAACCGGCAAAGTGTGAGTCGATCTTGCGCTAAAGGTCCGGGACAAAAAAGTTTTTTTTTTCAAGTTAATAATGACTGTTGTGTTTTGTGGTGGTGTGGTACGGAACCCTCGGTGCGCGAGTGGCCCGACTCGCACTTGACCGGTTTTATTTTGAAATCTTTAGGTCTCGATGGTATATATTGTCACCCCCTCTCAGCTTTTTTACATGGAATCTACTCCGTGTCCAGGAAGGCTATAATTTCGAAGCATAATGCGAAAAATAATTGAAATTAAAAGCGATCAACAGAGGAAGTTGACTCAAATCTCATGGTATACAGGGTGAAATTGATATCATTAGCATCCTTTTAACCTAAGAGTCTACACATCAAACTGAGCAACTTTTACTACCAAAAAAAAACCGACTTATATGTATGCAACAGCAGATTTTTTTTTTGCTCCGGTTGGTTTGCTCCCATAGTATAGTAAAAGTTGTTTAGTTTGATGGGTAGACACTTAGTTTAATAGGATGCTAATGATATCAATTTCATCCTGTATTTGTATTGATATATGTATATCATCTCAGTCGATGGACGTCCACTGCTGGACATAGGCCTCCTCCAAGTATCGCCATAACGACCGGTCCTGCGCTGCCCTCATCCAACGTTTTCCCGCCGCCTTCACCAGGTCGTCGGTCCACCGTGTGAGGGGCCTATCCACGCTACGCTTTCCGGTACGCGGTCGCCACTCGCGAACTTTTCGGCCTCATCGGCCATCGGTTCTGCGAGCAATGTCACTTAAGTTTAGCAATTCTTTGGGCTTTGTCAGTTACTCTGGTTCTTCTGCGGATCTCTTCATTTCTGATTCGATCTCGCAGGGAAACTCCGAGCATACACTGAAAAAAATGCGAACCAACTAAGAAGTATTTTCTCTTAATTAGCACCAAAATAATTGAAATGACGTTATTATTGTTTACTAAAAACAAAAGATGGTAGTTTTAACAACAAGCCGAATTCGTTTAACAAAGTTCTCTTAGTCAGAGAAGTCATGATGTTGACAGGCTCATATGGATTCATGATGTATGATTATCATAAACAAGATCTTGGTTGAAGCAAACAATTATTTTTCAGTGTATGATATGTGTATATTTTATATTTATTCACAGAACTTCAGTTCTTTATCGCAATATGCTTATAAGTTTAAGCCAACTTTTAGAAGTTGGCTAAAACTTCTAAGCATATTATTGCGATATTGTATTGAAAATTAGTAGAAGCGTGAGACTCTATCTAGAGATAATTATACTTTATCTAAGATGCAGGCACATATCGATTTTTATCGTGTTCATTCACCATGTTGCTTTTAGTTTTTAGTGTGACCCAGACTTTATGATCCATTGTGAAATGACCTCACGATCTCCGTACATCCGATCGTCGTGTTTCAGAGCAACTGTCATCAATACACTTCAAAATACATTAGTTTAACCAACTAGAGGTATCCGGGTTAATAACTAAATCATTATTGTTTGCGTTCCGGCTCCAATTGGCCATGTGATTTATTTGTGAGAATATTTGTTATGTCATTGTTCTATTGAGCTAATTTGGTCGTGCTATTTTGTGTTTTATGTAGGTTATAATATTAAAATCTTTCTATGAGCCAGATCCAGACAGTACTGACTAGAGCTTTTAGGCACCTGCAGCTTATAACCAAATGCGGCTGCACGACAGAGGGCTGTGTTGCAGCCGGGTTCTGACGCTCTATTACTGCTCTAAGTCATTCGCAAGATGATGCAGCACAGACTATGGTTGTCTGTGCTGCAGCCGGGCTAGTTTTGCTTAATACAAACAAATGCGGCTGCAGTACAGACTGGATGTGTTGCAGCCGGGTTCGGATGCTCTATTACTGCTCTAAGTCATTCGCAAGATGATGCAGCACAGACTATGGTTGTCTGTGCTGCAGCCGGACTAGTTTTGCTTAATACAAACAAATGCGGCTGCAGTACAGACTGGATGTGTTGCAGCCGGGTTCGGATGCTCTATTACTGCTCTAAGTCATTCGCAAGATGATGCAGCACAGACTATGGTTGTCTGTGCTGCAGCCGGACTAGTTTTGCTTAATACAAACAAATGCGGCTGCAGTACAGACTGGATGTGTTGCAGCCGGGTTCGGACGCTCTATTACTGCTCTAAGTCATTCGCAAGATGATGCAGCACAGACTATGGTTGTCTGTGCTACAACCGGGCTAGTTTTGCTTAATACAAACAAATGCGGCTGCAGTACAGACTGGATGTGTTGCAGCCGGGTTCGGATGCTCTATTACTGCTCTAAGTCATTCGCAAGATGATGCAGCACAGACTATGGTTGTCTGTGCTGCAGCCGGACTAGTTTTGCTTAATACAAACAAATGCGGCTGCAGTACAGACTGGGTGTGTTGCAGCCGGGTTCGGACGCTCTATTACTGCTCTAAGTCATTCGCAAGATGATGCAGCACAGACTATGGTTGTCTGTGCTGCAGCCGGGCTAGTTTTGCTTAATACAAACAAATGCGGCTGCAGTACAGACTGGATGTGTTGCAGCCAGGTTCGGATGCTCTATTACTGCTCTACGTCATTCGCAAGATGATGCAGCACAGACTATGGTTGTCTGTGCTGCAGCCGGGCTAGTTTTGCTTAATACAAACAAATGCGGCTGCAGTACAGACTGGATGTGTTGCAGCCGGGTTCGGACGCTCTATTACTGCTCTAAGTCATTCGCAAGATGATGCAGCACAGACTATGGTTGTCTGTGCGGCAGCCGGACTAGTTTTGCTTAATACAAACAAATGCGGCTGCAGTACAGACTGGATGTGTTGCAGCCGGGTTCGGACGCTTTATTACTGCACAAAGTCATTCGCAAGATTTATATATTTAGGGCATTGTGTAAATAAAATGGAAGCTCAGCGGTCGCGGCGTGTCTATGCGGCGGGGGACGGGCGTACCCTAACTCAATTCGCTGTTAGGGTACGCGCGCAGGCAGCGTGGGCTGGGACACACTCCTCCCGGACGATTGGCCTTCCGCGACCGCTGAGCTTCACCACTATTAGTTCTTTACACTATGCTACGGGTGTCTGTGCTGTAGCCAGGTTTGTATTTACGCCGTCCGGCACAGCAGTCAGCCTCGATACGAACAGCTAACGGGCTAAAAAAAATGATTTTCAAGATTTTATTTTACCACTTTGTCGGCGTAATAAATATGTATACATATGCCAAATTACAGTTTTCTAGTATTAAGCGTCTCTGACTGAGCTAAGCCGCGGACGGACGGACAGACGGAGGGACGGACATGGCGAAACTAATAAGGGTTCCTTGTTGACTTCGGAAGCCTAAAAAGAAGAGACCGGTGATTTCATTGCTCAAAGAATCAGCGTACAGCAGCTATTCAGCGAAGAAATACATAAATATAGGTACATTCAATGATATTATATACCGTACAGTGCTGAAAAGAGCTAAAATTTTACATGCAAATTATAACTTACAAACTTCTCGCGAAGCTTGTCGTGGATTTGTTGACTGTACGTCCTTTGGACGAGGTAAGTAGGTATGTTGCCAATTTAAAATTAATTATTTACAGAGTATAATAAAATTATAGGTACAAACTTCTTGCATGCAATCTATTTAGACGTTAAGTCATGATCATGACCGTTTTTGTCGGGAAAAAAATAATTATGTTGTAGCCATTACAGTAAAAAAAAAGGAATCAGTTTTTCTTCTTTTATAATTTTATGGCTTCGTAAAAAATTTTTCATATCATTCAGCCAGTTATTTTCAAAACTAGCCATTAAAAGAGATTTTTATTTTAAACGAAGAAAAAGTTTACTTAAAATAAGTTTTTACTATGCATATGGAAATTATTATTTCATACCTCGCATTCTTTCATTTCTTTTAAAGAGTTTGCGTTATCTGTGGCAAAGCTTTTCAAATGAAAGTAATTTATAGATAAAATAGTCTTGGATATAAGTTATAAAAATTCAAAAAAATTCAAATTTCAAAATTTTTCAATGTGTTTTCTTTTTTAATATGTTAATATAGAGAGTTCAAGCTACGAAAACGTAGAAAAAATTGCAACCCGTACTGGCCTCTAAACCTTATCTATACAACGTGTTAATGAATTAACGCAAAACTAGAAAGTAGTTTGTTTAGAATCGAGAGCTGAATCTAATTATCATGGTTTCAACATAGGTAATTTTTTTCAAAATATTAAATTATTTTCTTATAAAATTTTAAATTTCCTGAACCCGATGTCAACCCACCACACGAGCACACTCACCCTAGATACATTTTTATAATCTTGTTTTGGTAGTAACTAGGCCTAGTTACTACCAAAACAAGATTATAAAAATGTATCTATGAATACGTTAGCGCTTTCATTCATTGCTGAAATGATAACAAATAATTTTTGCCTCAAAACTTAAAATGCGAATAACTTTAAATTTTAACTATCAAAATAATGAAATGATTGTTTCAATCTAATTATTTTGTTATAAATCAGTTGGGGTGTATGAGGTTTTGCGCTAATTTATTAACACGTTGTATACACGCACACAAATATAATTTATATGACGCCTTACGCACACCTACCTAAGAAAGTTGGCGCCTTTTATTTTATACGGTAGAAGCATGAGGCTCATTCTAGACATATACTTTTTCTAAGAAAATAGTAATAATAATTACTTATTACAAGCTTGTACTGTGTGTTTAGCTTCAATTATACACATTATAAGTTTTAACCTGGTTTTAACCTCCATTCACTGACAATACACAGACGTAAACGTATGGGAAAGTTACGTAAAAATTATAGGAAGTGTGAACGAAACCTAATCCAGTGTAAATGAGATATGATCTACGATTACGAGCTCATTATGTCACTGCACTGACATTCGGGACAGGAGGTGTGAAGTAGATAAGCTAGACGTTTACGCTACTTGGCGGGAACTTTTTTTCTTATTGAACATGCAATTATAGTACTCTGTGTTATTTTATTACTTTTTAAAATGAGCACCGATTTGCACATTTGACAACCCAGTTGTTAGTTCGGTCATGGATGTTATAATAATGATTGTGCCGTGTTTTTATATCGTTTACATACCTATACATTCCATTCCATTTACTTGTGAGAGTAATTATAAAAAAAAAAGTAATTACCGTTAAGGGGCTATGTAAAAAAAATTGGATTCTTCAAAGCTCCATATATCATGAAGTACTAACAGTAGGAGTATGATTTTCGGATATGTGTAAATTGAACATATAATTGAAGTTTTGATTAGAGCCAAAACACGATTAAGACAAATTTTATCGATAGAAAAACAAGCCAAAGTGGCCTCCGTTTTTGTCTATAAACGCTTGTAACTGCTAAACGGTGAATAATAGAAACATGAGACTTGATTTTAAAAAAAGAGATTGCTATTATCTAAGTTTTGATTAGAGCAGAATTGAACTTACATAAATAGTACAATCACAATTAAATAAAGTTTGTTTTTTCGCTTGATTCGTTCCAGGCGCGCGCGTCGCCCCATCTCTTTCTCTCGCATCTGGCAGTAATATAAGCTATCACACGCCCGTTTCGCTTAAATTATTTTTCGACATAGGCTCTTAAGAAACCATCCATCAAAACCATCTAAAATTCTATAGGGTCCTACTTAATATACTTCTTAGTTGATAAGGGGATGACCAGACTATCAAGCTAAGACTAGGTACTCTATGGGACCAAGGTCGCGAAATCGCGATAAAACAAATCTGCTGTTTCATACAAAACTGCAATCTTACTCGACTTAAATGTATGGGACAGCTGATTTCCAAACCCGCACTTCACTCTCGCCGAGAATTCTCGGCGAGAACCCTCGGCGAGAACTTTCAAGGAAAATTACTATGGCTTACGATGCCACGAGAACAATGAAGGGCATCCACACTCTCATTCTCGGCCTGTCTCGCCCGTTCTCGGCGAGAATGAAGAGCCGGTGTTACGCGATTTCGACTCTGGTCCCAAATAGAAAGTTATTCAGTTTGAAGGTTTGGTCATTCCTTTAAAAAAATAAGAAGGACTCTACATAAGAGACCCCTATAGGTAACCTTTAACGTAAACCCTAGGTTTACGTAAAAGGGGCCGATATTATTAATCCACGATATTTTCGGGAAAGTTGGTCTAGCATAATTTAACCGTGTTTAGTGATATTTTAACTTTTATAGCCAATTTGAGATATGGGCGCGAGTTGCTACCGAGAGCGGTCTCTATTGCCCAGATGTTAACTACTTGCATCTTTCCAATCATACTTCCATTAACGAGAAAATTTACAAACGAAAGTGATTTATTTATGAATTATGAATTTTCACCGTATTATAAACAAATATCTATAAGTAAGGTAGTAAACAAGTTTGCCTAAACGAAATAAAAAGTGAAATCAATGAACTAATTATTGTTCCATCAAGTAACAAACTTCTTCAACGATTCACATAAAATTTTATTCTCGTTTTTTCTGTAGTAACTTCCATAATGTTATCGTTCGTCCGACGAAAATCATTGAGCGACTGTGCGTTTAAACATACTTATATTTGCGGAATATCCTATAGAAGGTCGTGCTATCATGAGATGCGATTGAATTGTTCTATTTTTATTCAGTTTAAACGCACAGTGGCACAATGATTTTCGTCGGACGAACGCATGATCGCGCGAGCGATGGCAATAGGACAGCGCCTTAGGGTAAACAGCTGCATTACTTTAAGGGGTGATTGTACCCAGGATACTGAACAACATTCCCTAAGAAACCTAAAGGAAACTCGCATTTTTTTCCGACTTTTCATACAAACGTCCGGTCAGCTGATTGCATATTTAGTATGTAAGGTCCAATTATTTTTGCGAATTCCCAATGTTTCTCTGGGAAAGTTGTTCAGTATCATGGGTACAATCACCCCTTAAAGTAATGCGAAATTATTATTATTGTTGAGATTTGGTATCATTATTGAATTTGTTATTAATATGATTATTGTTTGATATAGCTCATTATTTTGTGTAACTTACTACATTATTTGTATGCCATCAGGCGGATCACAGTGAGACCTATATACATTGTAAACGTGTAATTACTATAACCTGTGTATCACAAATAAATAAATAATTATGAAATTATGCAACTGTTTACCCTAACACCCTGTAGATGCCTAGACTAGTTTCGGTACTAGTGAAAGGTGGATGTCCTGAGGTTTCAGAATATCTCTGACTACCCCCTCGGGGAATATAGTCGTGAGCATATGCTATGAACAAAATAAAATAGTTTGTAAAAGTTAACTTTCTTGCATCTAAGTATTGTAAAGTTGTTGATTCGGTTTCGTTCGACAGAGTGCAAACAAGTTTGAATAATAATTTTTGAATTACTTTACACCAGAAAGTAGCTCGTAATTTTTCTAAAGGGTTCAGTATAAGCTTTATACTTAATATTAATTTAAAGTTCATTTTTGTCATTCATTGCCCGTAGGTTAGCGCAAATTGCAGGGCCTCAATTGCGCAATTTTCTTCTGTTTTGGTTTGGTTTTGGTTTTGGTTTAGTTTTGGTTTAGATTTGGTTTAGCTGAAGTAAAAAAGCTATCGCGATATTTTTTTCTGAACGGTTAGATCGCACAATACAAAAAATTCGATCGAACGGACATCAAACGTTACGCCAACGTATCTTCCGAAATAAAGCTAAATCGTTACCGTTAGCGCGATACGAATTGTGCATAACGTAACGTTTTTGGTTGTGGTTTTGTTTTGGTAGTATCGTTCAAACTTAGGGCGATTGAGGCCCAGGTTAGTATGCAAGACAAAGACACAAAACGAGAAATCCGTCATGCTTTTGGCATAAGCAAAATATAACAAAGATGGAGGCACATCTCGATTTTTTTGTTTTCTCGGGGGCTGCATGCTACGCCCACTATGATCTGCTTCCAGATGATGACAACATTACACGAGAAAATAGCAAAGTCAGTATTTTCCAGGCTGTCACTTACATCCAGTCCCGATTTTTTTCCTGAGTTCTTTAGTGAAAGTTTTTCAGTTTCATAAAACTGAAAAACTTTCACTAAAGAACTCAGGAAAAAAAATCTGCTGTTTCTCATACATTTGAGTCGAGTAGATAAGTACAGCTTATTTGTATGGAGCAGCAGATTTTTTTTCGCATTTCCTGAGTGTGGCTCCATACTTCCATAGTTGAAAGTTGTTCAGTTTGGTGGTCTGAATTCACCGTTTCAGTATTTGCCAGGCTGTAACTTACACCCTGTATAATACCCACCTATGTAAGACTATTCGAATAAACCCATAACGTATCTTTGTTAAAAATACACTTCAAATTCTAGTAAACAACTTAAATTACTAACTACTTCAAAGGCACCGTTCTAATAGATAATATTGAACTCCAAAAACCAACCAACTGCCAGTAAATGTTCAATTTCGGACAATTACGGCGGGCGCGATCGCCATTATCAAATTATACTCGATGTACCTACCTAATAGTGGCCAGAAAAAGTTGCCACATAGAATAAGTTTCGAGTAAGAGGGGACAGTCGAATAAGTAGGTAAGTATATTTAAAATTTTTGTTCTTGCAAACATTATAATTATAGTCGGCATTGGCATGTATAATATTTATTTAGTACCATTGTGAACATTTTTATTATACTTATGTAACTAAATTATAATAATTAAATAGTTTCAGTGTTAATTAAAAATTCATAATAACGTAATTTTAATTTAGAACAATAAACACAACAACATCGTATCAACAACAATGAAATTAAGAACAATAAATTTAAAAACAATAAATAAAACGCTAGAGTTGCCTTCATAGGACATGATCATGATAAGACCTTAGATCAAAGTAAAATTATATAGGCGTTACGCGAACATTTCAAGCCAGAAAAATGAGGCAAAACAATTGACAGTTTTACTTCGAATATGTACCGAGATGACAGACCAAGTGCCCTAGTTTGTATTGAAGTGCGCTAGTTTTGCGTGCTTCAACTTAAAGCGCTTTGGGCCTATCCAAAGGATAAGACTAGATAAGCACGGTATTAGAAAGAGTTTAGGGAACAAAATATTAAAGTAGGTAAGTCATTAGGTTTCCACTGCAGCGCAGGACAAAGGCCTCTTGTACAAAGCAATACAGAAAGATTTTGACTTATAATTATACCTACCCACCCATCCTAGCATTGGCATTGGCATTGGCTTTGTGGCATTACTTTTATAGATAAAGCTGGCAATTGGCAGCACCTTTGTATTATGCTCTTGACTTGAAGGTATGAATTAAAGTCTATTGATTCTTTCTGACGCATCTACACATACATAGGTCTTTCTATTCTCGTCGAAGAGTTGACGAGGCGAATTGATTTCTTGCTCGAAGACAGATAGCAATTGTTTATTGAATTATTGCCGGCGAAAGTACTGCAATATATAGAGATGGATATATGATTTACATGACAGGCTAGTTGAGGCTTGAGGGAGATAAGAAATAAGTAATTTCTTACTCATATTGGTGTAAGAAGAATATGTTTGGTGAATTATATTGTAGGTATATCAAGTTTTTAATTAACAGTTGCTACAATTAAGCTTTAAGGTAGTTGTAGCAAGGATTCCGACTACCCGAAAGATAATTCATAATTCATAATCGTTTATTGCGCACACAGAGTACATGATAGGTGGTAACAATAGGTGAATAAGTTACATCTGTGAACCTTATAAGTTAAAGGCATTGCAATTTGAGAGTACAGTCCAATTTCACAAATACAGGGTGTATAATAAAATGGGACAGCTACTCAAAGGGGTGCTTCAGACCATCAAACTGAACAACTTTCTCTATGGGACCAATATAGAAATCGCGAAAAAAAAATCCGCTCTCCCATACAAAACTGCAAACATAACTCGACTGAAATGTATGGGACAGCAGATTTTTTTTCGCGATTTCGATATTGGTCTGGAGAAAGTTGTTCACTTTGATGGTCTGAAGCACCCCTTTAAGTAGCTGTCCCATTTTATTGTACACCCTGTATACAGGGTGAAATTGATATCATTGGCATCCTTTTAAACTAAGAGTCTACCCATCAAACTGAACAACTTTTACTATGGGAGCAAACCGATCGGAGTAACTAAAAAATCAGCTTTTCCATACTAAACTGCAATGTCTAGTTGACTCAAACTGTATGCAACAGCTGTTTTTTTTTTTGCTCCGATCGGTTTGCTCCCATAGTTAAAGTTGTTCAGTTTGATGGGTAGACTCTTAGTTTAAAAGGATGCCAATGATATCAATTTCACCCTGTAGATATACAATTATATAGCATGCAGTACAAATTTAACAGTTTATAATTTATGGTTAATTGAACTTACCTTAAGTGAACTTCAACCAAAATTATATGAGATGTTACATCCGAAGAGATTTAAGTATACCATGTAGTCCGTTGTTCGATATATCGCATCATCACACAGTTCAGATTTGAATTTTCTAAAATAAAAACAAATTAAAAAGACATTGTACCGACTACCGCAGTTTCTCGTCTTTGCCGGCAGAGGGCTCAACTGACATTCTTTTTAGAGTAGGTTAGCATCATTAAAATTCTGCATTTGTTTAAAGGGTAAGTTCACACTATTAATGTAAGCACAACCCTAATATGTGACTAGGGTAGGGCGGGTCCTTAAATCTCTTCGGATGTAACATCCTCGAGATTTAAGTATACCATGTAGATGTTTAGCGCTAAATGCAGAATGATTGACTTTGGGTATGTTTGGAAAAAATAAAACCTTTGTGTAGTAGTAATGAATAATCATCTTAGTTATATTAATTACCATTTTGTAAATGTAATTTATATAGTTATGTACCTATTAATTATCGTACCTAATTATTCTAAGTAACTTAGATATTAAATACTGCTTCGGCGAAGGCCCTATCTTGTACTGAATTGTCTAATGGAAGATTGTAAAATTTCGCAAAACATAATGAATTGCCTGACCAGCCGGCGGTCCTCTTTATTAAGTCGACTGATACACCGGCGCGGCTAGCCGCAGACGTCGACGCATGCCGCGTGCTGTGAGACGTGAATGTATTTATGTCAATCCCACTGTCTTTTAAAACCACTTTAATCCAACGACTAATAGATTGGGAACTTGCGTTGTGAAACGGTTGTTTAGTAGTCAGTATAAGTTTATTAGTGTTAGGAAGAGATCTGTACTCACTTGTTATGTCAAGGTATGAAGATAGGGCCTTGGCTGGGCAAATTGATTCTTTTTCTTTGAAAAATGGTATGACCAATCTTGGATTAGCCCTAGTAGGGGTCGAAGTTTTAATTATATCGCTGATTGTTATATTTATACTGGATTCATTTATTGTAACATTATTAATATCTATAAGTGACAAGGTCTGCACACGTTGTCCTGTGGATAACGCGAGAAGAGTCACAAGTTTCTTGGTCAAGATGTCTAAACATAATGATTCGTTAGGATACTTGCCAGAAAGATATGAAAGTACTAGGTTAGGATTCCAAGAACTATGGTATGGTTTGGTAAATTGGGCTTTATCTTAAAAATACCTTTAAAAAATCTTGAAACACAATCGTTTTTACAAAATTGTTTACCTAAAATCAGTGATAGCGCAGATCTAAATGTATTGAGCGTACCATAACTAGCACCTTTGTTAGACTGCTCCGTTAAGAACTTTAATAATACTGGCACTGATACGTTGAAACAATCATATTTGTTATCATTACAAAATGGTATCCATTTTTTGTAAGCAGTATTATACTGCTGTAATGTGCTCGTAGATAGAGATTGTAACATAATTTCTACAGTATCATTATGAAGAGATTGTTTCAGGAACGCCTCCCGGATAATATCGCGCACGCCAGTGTAAGACTTGGCCACAAAGGATGGCTCGTCCTGGAAGGAGATAAAAGGAGATTGATACAAGGTTCTAGGTATAGCACCTCAGAACAAATTAATGACATAAACATTGGATACCAGGGCTGACTGGGCCAGTAGGGAACAATTAAAATACCGTAAGCCTTGTCGTTTACAATTTTTCGTAAGCATTTCATAACTAAAGAAAACGGTGGGAAAGCGTAAAAATAGAATGAATTCCAACGCAATGTAAAGGCATCTATTTCGAATGCTTCCGGATCACGTTTCCATGAAACAAATTTTGTACATTTTTTGTTTATACGCGAAGCAAACAAGTCAATATCTGGTTTTCCGAACTTAACAGTTATCTCTAGAAAACTGTCATCATTGAGTTGCCACTCTGTGTCTATATTGGTAACCCTAGATGCCCGGTCAGCTTCGGTGTTCTCTCGAGACTTAATATATGATGCAAAAATGAATAAACGTCTTTGTTCACACCAAGACCATATGTCTCTGGTAACCGAAGTTAAATGCGGGAATTGAATTCCACCCATTCTATTTATATAAGAAATAGCCGTCGTATTGTCGATTCTAAGTAGAATTTCAGCATTCTTTGAATTTTTACAAAAACTTTTCAATCCTAGAAATGCTGCTAGCAGCTCTAAATAATTTATATGATTGCTAGACTCTTCTGGTGACCAATATCCGTGAACTGTTTCTCCATCACAGTATGCTCCCCATCCTGAGAGTGATGAGTCAGTAAATATCTCTAACGTATAATGTGCTTTACGTATCGGGTTGTTTGTAGTCCAAACTGATTTTTTCCACCATTGGAAGTCTTCATCAAGACTCGAGGTTATATTCATTTTTGCGTCATAATTTTCGTTGTCTCTTAGTAAAGAAAGGTATTTTTCTCTCTCAAAACGCTTGGTGTGTAACCAGCCGTATTTGACGGCTGGACACGCTGCATTCAGGGTACCGACAAACTTCGCAAAATCTCTTATGGTAATTAACGATTGTTTGGAAATTTTATTTGTCATTTCGAATATTTTAATTCTTTTTTCCTCTGGTAATTCTAAAGTTAAATTTCGCGAATTTATTAGTAATCCTAAAAATTTGCAATTGTTTGTCGGTATCATATTACTTTTTTCATGATTTATAACAAATCCTAAGCATTCTAACGTTTCAACGAGAACTCTGACTGTAGTTAAACATGAGTTGTATGTATTACCAATACATAGGATGTCATCTAAGTATGCCACAAGTATATGACCTTCATTACGTAAATAAGACATAATCGGTTTTATAAGTTTGGTAAATATGTAGGGTGCCGTACACAAACCGTAGGGCAAGCAAGTAAACTCGTAAAGAGTATCCTCGAACCGAAACCGTAAGTATTTTCTATGATCTGGATGAATCGGGACTAAAAAATAAGCTTCTTTAAGATCGACTGTTGCCATGTAAGATCCCTCTGATATTAATTGTGAAGCAGTCCTTATGTCTTCCATTTTAAATTTAGAAGCTAATATAAATTTATTTAGATTTTTGAGGTTTAGAATAAACCTGAAACTACCGTTACTTTTAGGTATAAGAAAAATTGGTGATATGAATTGATTACTAGATTCCGTACATGGTTCAATGGCGCCTAAGTCATGTAATTTATTAATGTTCTTTTTCATTTCTAATTTTGAGTATGGTGGGTTCTGTGGTTCCACTAATTGATAAGGTTTTGATTCAAAGGTCAACTGACAACCTTGTACATATGAAATAATGTGAGCGTCGGAAGTAATCGTTAGCCAATTGTCTAAATAATGTTTAATTCTACCGGCGTGAGGTACCTCTAGCGGCGACCCCTCCTGTCGTAGTCGTAGGTGTGCCGGTACGGCAGGCTGGCACGGCCCCGCTGCGCTGTTGCAGGCTGTCTCCTCGTCGCTGCCGGCGGCGGTGCCGCAGTCGGCTCGCGGTACGAGTAGTAGCGAGGGGGCGGCGGCCGCGGCGCGGGCGGCGGGGGAGCAGCGCGCCCCGCACCCGTCGTCTGACGGGGGGGCGCACGAGAGTTTCCCGGTTGATTACTGGTTCTTCTTAAAGTGGCAGATTGTGTTGGAGCCGGCTTCTTTATTTGCTGGCTTGACCTTTCTAGATTCTTGGATGTTTTAATATTTTCACTTAAGTTTTCTCCGAATAGGTAAGTATCACGTTTCACCCCTTGAATAATGTTCCAAAAATTTTTGTCCAGCATTGGGATAATTAGCCGCCTTCTATTCAATGTTTCTTCGTAATGTAAGTCCAGTAAGGTCTGGTTTATTTCTGATAATTTCTGAATGATCTGCATCTTATCTAAATTACTGTTTATCAGTTCAGTTGTTAGGTTTACCACCCCTGCTATTGCGGATCCAAGTTGATTTTGTGACTTTTCTAACCTTTTGTCACGATTTTTCGCAGGATCTGTGAGCACTGAAGCCACTTCAGCATTTAATTTAGGAGCCTTTGCGAACTGGAAATTCTCTGGGATCAGCGTCTTCTTCAATAATGCCTCCTTGGCGTCCTTGGCTAAGCCTTCCAGCAGGATCTTACCCCAGCGTTCAGAGATTTCATGTGGAATTTTCTTTCCAAACGTCTCACTTGACTTCTTTGCTTCACCTAGCATGGAGAGGATCTCTTCAGGAACGTTTTCCGATTCATTTTCAGCGAGTGGAGCTTCAGGAACTGGTACTGCAGTGGACGTTTCAGCTGAAGGTGCGCCGGAGGGGGCGCCGGACGGTGAAGTCACTTCAGGTAAGTCTTTACCCGGTTCCGTCACCTCAGGTAAGTCTATCCTTGTAGCGACCGACTTTATCTGTTGACTGTCATTATCTTCCTGTGTTAAGAGGTAGTCAGCTGGATCATACTCCATGTCCGAGGCTAGATAAGAGCCGTCTTCGGCGAACTGATTTGAGGTCTCAGGTCCCATTTCTATGGGACAAGGAAAAAACAAAACCTATGGTAACATATACATAAGCTCACGCCATTGTCCCAAGGGGATAGGCAGAGACCACAGATCGCCACACGCTACGACTCTGACACACTTCTCTAGCCTCATTGACATTCATACATCTTTTCATGCACTTCCGTCGATTGAGGGTGCTACGCACTTGTCCTTTTCGGAAAAGATCATTGATTTGATCGTGGTATGTTTTCCTCGGACGGCCTCTCCCAACACTTCCACTCACCTGTGCTCGATAAATTTCATTCGTAAGTCTTCTTTCATTCATTCTCTCTACGTGACCAAACCATCTAAGCATACCCCTCTCAATCCTTGTTCATCAATCAACAATGGTAAGTTTCGTTTTATTTACTTTCGGGGTGATATCACGTATCGCCACGTTAGGAAAGTAAGTGAAAATATTTCCGGATAGTATCACGTACTATCACTTAGGAAATATTGAATAAAGCCAAAATAAGTTTAGTTTTTAATCGAAAAAACAATAAAGTTCACGTTCGTAATAAAAATTGTAGGTATTATGATAAAACTAAAAAACAAAAATCTATTTGTCGAAGACAAATATCGGGCAATATCCTTCTAAATCACGTAATTTAAGTTATCACAGATAGCTATATATGAGGGAAAGAACTCACCTTCATAATTTTTCGAAAAACTCGACGAACGCCCAGATAACATTTAGCCGTCCTAATGACGTCTGTTTACAGTCTTGCTCGACCTAGGTGACGTACATTTTCGACGTCTGTAGGTCCGATAAAGGACGTACATTTGTCACAACCTAATGACGTCGGATCAAGACGTCCGTAGGCCGTTGTATCAAGACGTACGTAGGCCGTCGTATTAAGACGTCCGTAGGCCGTCGTATCAAGACGTCATTAGGTTGTGACAAATGTACGTCCTTTATCGGTCCTACAGACGTCTAAAATGTACGTCACCGAGGTACGAGACTAGACGTACTTAGGACGTCATATCAAGACCGATCCAGGGACCTTAGGGTGCGTCCACAGCTGACGAACGCTCCGCGAATGTGCAGCTCGCGAGCGGCTCGCGAGTTGCGCATTTGCGGCGCGTTCGCCAGATGTGGACGCACCCTTAGGCTGCCTGTCCATTGACGCGAGCTGGCTGGCGGAGCGGGGAAGCGGAGTTTTACTAACCAATCAGGATTGCATAAAACCTCGGCCGAGATTCGATTCCTGATTGGTTAATATTTTCCTCGCTACACCGCTCCGCCAGCCAGCTCGCGTCAATGGGTAGGCAGCCTTAGACTGAGATTCAGAGACAAGATTTGAGTATAAGATCCTACTTCGATATGTCAAAATTTTATTGATTTTTACATATCAAAATAGAAACTAATACTCAAATTTCGTTTCTGAATGTCAGCCGTAGAATGACGTTCCTAGACTACGGTGGAGTGAACTAGGGTTGTAAATAAATAAATTAATGAACACCGAAATGTAAAATTTTATTTAAAGATTTTACTTTTAGTAAAAGATGTTCTGGAGCATGCTGTAGCCAGGTTTTGATGCTAACATCGACGCCCTCTGCCGTTGCAGTTGCAGTTGTGCTAACAACGCCTTCTATAAAGAAACAAGAAAGATACAATTTATTAATTGTATAAAAATGGTCGTGGGAGTAGCACCCACGCACACAGGGCTCCGTATCTTTTTATTATTTGCCAAGATACCTAGATGCCACAACAACAAACTGAATATGTTATGAGGCTACCTCAGTAGGCCTTGCATACCACCTCCGAGAAAACGATAAAAATCGAGATGTGCCACCATCCTTATTAATTTACGTATGCCAGAAAGAGCGCGCATGACGTTTTTCTCGTTTAAACGCTTTGTCGTGGATGGCATGCTAGCCGTGCTGTTGTGGAGTTGTTTACAGTTGTTGAGATTATACCGCTGTGATATACTGAAAAACGGATGGACAGCATAGGCTTAATAATAGGGTCCCATTGACAACCTATGTGTACGGAACCCTAATAATAATTCATTAAAACTAATTATTTGAATTCCAAATAGTGCAAAGATATTGAATGGGGGATTGACGCAAACAATATTGAGATAGTATTGGAGAATTTCGGTAGGTACTTATGTACTCACCTACAATGCAGTCTCTGAGGCGTAGAGTGCAAAAAACTTTTTCGATTTTGGTTTTCGTTGCAGTTTTCATTCCATAGAAATTGTACTCTGCAACTAGCTTGTCGGAAATGTAGGACTTCATTGTACGTGGCACTTTACTGGAAACATCTCGACCTGACACCTGTAAAAAGAAATAAGTTAGTTAGGTACTTGTAAATCAAACCAAAATTATTTTCTTAGACAATATATAAATAACTAGTGGACCCGTCAGCGGCCCCTCCCCAATCACCGGCACCCCTCCCCTCCTGCTATACAATTCTATATCCAACCCTTTAATAATTCTCTGCGTTATTAAATAGAAGCGTCGTCGTAGTTAATTCATACAAGCATCCCGAGAAGCCAGGTTCCCCAAAACTGAAAACTGACTAGCGGGGCTAGTACGCCAACCCACGATAGCGTCATATAGCTCTATCACGCTCTTTCTATTGGGGCGCGAACGAAAGAGATAAAAGACTAAATTTGGCAGATGAATGTGTTAAATGTCGCTATCGCCGGTTGGCGTACTAGCCCCAGAAGCCGTAGCATCATAGTGTAAAGAACTAATAGTGGTGAAGCTCAGCGGTCGCGGCAGGCCAATCGTGCGGGGCGTGCGGGGGCCGGGAGGAGTGCCTCCCGACCCACGTTGCCTGCGCGCGTATCTTAACAGCGAATTGAATTAGGGTACGCCCGTACCCCGCATGCCGCGCGGGCATAGACCCTACCGCTGAGCTTCATCACTATTATTTTATTTACACTATGGTAGCATGCTACACGTGATACGGCTGTATCACGTCTTTTATCTCGTTCGTTCGTGCGCAAATAGAAAAAGAGCGAATGTGTGATAGTGCTGTATCACGGTAGCATGCTACCCATGCAGGAAAGGGATAAAATACGTACCTACCAGTTTCGTAAAACACTTGCTGCACACCATAAAGTTTCAAATTTTCGCTGGGGGACGTGTTGAGATTGAGGATCAGCTCAAAAGCTTTGGGCCTTTTTATGACCGGCCAATACACTTCACACCATCGTGGCTTCAGCCACTCTGAATCCACAATAGAAATAGCACCGCCACCGCAAACAATAAACTGGATCACTGCGCACTTGGCTGGGCGGTCCTCGTCCATTACTAACACACTTTAGGTTCAATTTCTTTGAATAACACTAACTTAACAACAAAAAGGACTCCGCGACACGTCCGATGCGCATAGAAAAATGGCGCGACTGAGCTGAGAAAAAAGGAGGCAAGTCCGTCCGTCCGTCAGTATAACGTCCAACTTGCGTCCAACACAGGACGTATACTGGCTGACGGTAAAATGACGTTCCTAGTACCAACTAGTACGTACTTCTACGACCAACATCGGACTATTCGGACTGACTGTATAAGTACCTTAAAATGACGTCATTTTTAAGTCGCCGACCGTAAATGTTATCTGGGCGGCGGCGTTCACGCGACCGTTGCACATCTTTTTCTAATTTCCTTATTTTACGCATTAATTCTTCTGCACTTTTCTCACGTTTACGCTTATGTTTACCCATTTGAAGCTAAAGAAAAGTTATCTACGTAAAAGAAACTCCGAAAGAAACTAAGTTCAAAATTGTTTGATTTAACACCGTGCGAATGATGCGACACACACAAAACGAATGTCAGTTGAGCCCTCTGCCGGCAAAGACGAGAAACTGCGGTAGTCGGTACAATGTCTTTTTAATTTGTTTTTATTTTAGAAAATTCAAATCTGAACTGTGTGATGATGCGATATATCGAACAACGGACTACATGGTATACTTAAATCTCGAGGATGTAACATCGAAGTATAATTAACTAGTTGCGAATTGATAATAAAATAAGTTTACAATTAATAATAAGTTAACAAGTCAATAAAAATTATAGCAATATATTAATTAATTACACAATTTTACTAAGTAACTTAACCGTAAGTACTTTACTAAATAACCCTTGCACTCCTACAGACTCGATATTTTTGAACTACTCATTGTTTATACACGGTGTAAAATTTAAATGCTTTACATATTAAGAGGGGTGCTACTGGAGTGCGATTTTTGAATCTCATTCGCTGAGTTCAGCAGCACAAAATTACTGTGAAGACACGCATCTTTCTACTGCTGATTTGACTTTCAAAAATCACACTCCTGAAGTATGATTTTTGAAAGTCCTCCCTCCGTGATATGTAACGCATTTGATTTTACACCCAGTAGGCCTACCATGAGTTTACACTGTAGTAAACTATAGTAAAACTACTGTAGTAAACTACAGTAAAACTACTGTAGTAAACTACAGTTTTTGTATTGAATTTCGTACAGCGCTCCTAGTGGTTACGTTGAGAACTAATTCTGTCACACAAAATTGGCGCCGCAACTACAGTAGTAACGTACTGGGAAAACTCATGGTAAATATGCTGTATATTGGACTAATACAAGAGTTTGTTTAAAATTTTATCACTTCCAAAAATTGATCGGATGGAATCTTATTGAATAACAATCTTGACTCGTTCAGTTTACCCAAAAAATTAAGCAATTCTAAAACATCGCATGTCTTTTTGATATATTACCTTCGCACACGTGAAATCACTTTCGTACAATACCTACAGAAACCTAATGATTTTCGACTCTATATCCATTGACATGAATTTCCAAGTCGTATCCAACCATCTTGTAGCTTACTTTATTTAGGTTAACAACTGTGAGAAATTGTTAAAGAAGGTGAAACTGAAACGAATCATAATTATTAATTTAGCATAGGAAACGACCGTGGGCCGTTTTTTGTTTCAAGGCCTTTTAAGATTCGTTATGATTTGGAGACATCCGTTGTTTTGAATTTTTTGGGTTTCTATTCACTGAAGGAGCAAGTAAGGTAGCGGAGAGAAAGAGGAAACACTAGCTGGTTTTTAGGGTTCCGTACCCAAAGGGTGAAAACGGGACCCTATTACTAAGCCTACGTGGTCCGTCCGTCCGTCCGTCCGTCCGTCCGTCCGTCCGTCCGTCCGTCTGTCCGTCTGTCCGTCTGTCCGTCTGTCCGTCCGTCCGTCCGTCTGTCCTACCTATTTAGGGCTGTAACTTTTGAACCGTAATAGCTAGATAGTTGAAATTTTCTCAGATTATGCGTTATTGCCGCGGATTTGTTAACAAATAATAAAAATGGCAGAAAGTTAAAAATTAAGGGGGTTTTAGACAAGAAACTAGTTTTTATCAACGTTTTTTCTTCACGCTCTATAGTAAAAACGGTAATACGTACAAGCGTCAAACTTAGTGTGATTATAGAGCAAACTCTACAAAATAACAAAAAATACTAAAAACAGGCCAAGTGTGAGTCGGTCTCGCGCTAAAGGTCCCAAAAAAACACAAAAAAAGTTTTTTTTCTAAGTTAATAATGTTGTGTTCTATGGTGGTGTGGTACGGAACCCTCGGTGCGCGAGTAGCCCGACTCGCACTTGACCGGTTTTTTAGATGAGCATGCATATACGGAGTGAAATTGATATCATTTAGCATCCTTTTAAACTAAGAGTCTACCATTGAGAGTACCATTATCGAGCAAAAAAGGGCAAAAGAAACACGTTTGTTGTATGGGAGCCCCACTTAAATATTTTTATTCTGTTTTTTGGTATTTTTTGTTAGAGCGGCAATAGAAAAATTATGTATTTCTGTTGCCGCTATAAATACTAAAAAACAGAATTCTCTCTCTGTGAAAATTTCAACTAATAAATAAATATCTTGGACATTGTCACACAAATTATCTGGACTTGTATTATGATGACTAGACAACGATATAGAATACATATATAAATACAAACATCCATGACTCGGGTACAAATATTCATATTCATCATCATACAAATATTTGTCCCTTACGGGATTCGAATCCGCGACCCTCGGCACAGCAGGCACCTGCCTGAAACAGTCGGTAGTCACAGTCGGTAGTGAAACTTCACTACCGACTGTGGTATCGGGCCGTCAACTGTCTTCACGTGCTATCACGGTTCATGAGATTCAGCCTGGTATGGTGACAGATGTGACAGACAGACGGACTGTGGAATCTTATAGTAACAGTGTCCCGTTTTTACCCTGTGGGTACGGAACCCTAAAAAACGAAGGAAGTCGCGAACCTTGTTAAAAACTTGGTCGAAAATCCATGTCTTCGCCTTAGGCAGCGCTTATAAAACCTACGTAAGTTATTTACTGTAACAAGATAAGAGTGTTTTATTTTATTTATTAACATGTAGGCACTCGTATCAAGATTATAGTTTAGGAGATAACAATATCGACAGTGCAAACGTGTGGTTTCGTAATTACTCTTTTAAGCTTCGCACTACGCGACACAGTCGTGCAACCCATCGAGACAATAGGTGTATTAAAATACCTATGTATTTTCTTTTTCTCCATTTTCATCCTCCAAGGTTCAAGCTTTAATTAATTCAATCATTCAAAGCTTACACTCAAAATCATAATCTATCTTATCTTATCTTGTTGTGGGGGCTGGCAAGCCAGCAACACTTCGACCCAGTGGGATCTTTTGTGTTAGCCCCAATACTTTTTGCTTACTTCACCCTTCAAATACATGGTCAATGAAGGAGGCAATACCATTGAGGGGAAGAAGCCTAAGGTCTCCCGGTTTTGGATATCCATCACCGAGGAGGCACATGCGCTTTGCCGCCAAGACATCACAGTCACACAGGATATGCTCCATGGTCTCCTCATCCTCTCCGCACGCTCGGCAGCTGGGATCCAGGGTGAGTTTCATCTTGTGCATCATCGTGCCTGTGGCGTAGTGACCAGTGAGGGCTCCGACGATGGCACGAGCCTTGCTCCTGCTGTTGTCAGTATGAGTATGAACTGAAATCATAATCTAACGTGGGCCACTACCATTTCCTTTATTTGCGACAAACAATCTTCACTCTGAATGTTGTTGATGTTCATTTTCATAGACATGAGTTTTATCATAAACTAGAGTTAACCCGCGACTTCGTTCGCAAAAATTATATATCAGATTTTAAGTCAGATCATAAGCTATCAAATAAAAAAGTTTCATCAAAATCGGATCAGCAGTTTATGCGTGATGCTTGATCAAACAAACAAACAAACCGACAGACAAAAAATACAAAAATTGGTGATTTGGAATCAGGGACACCTAAAAACAATATCGTAACTTTTTTTTGTTAATATCTTCAATGTACAGACACTTCTGTTACAGTTTTATAATAGTTATATTATTAAGATATGTGTAATGTTATAGAAACACAATTGAAACTATATCACGTATGTTGTGCAAACTGTTATGTTGGTATGTTTGCTATTATTCTAAGTACAGGGTGTAACAAAACACCCTAGTAATACTTAAGGGGGTGCTTCAGACCATCAAACTGAACAACTTTCACTATAAAGCCAACATCAAAATCGCGAAAAAAAAATCAGCTCTTTCATACAAAACTGCAGTACCGTCTCGACTCAAATGTATGGTACGGCAGATTTTTTTTATTTTTTCTCGACGTTGGCTCCATAGTGAAAGTTGTTCAGATTGATGGTCTGAAGCACCCCCTTAAGTATTACTAGGGTGTTTTGTTACACCCTGTATATTGTTACACTTAGTATACTTTAGTATTAATCTACTTAAATTCTATTGAAACATTGTAACCGCTTTAAAAAAAAAACATAAATGATATTTATATGGATTACACGCTGCACGGCCTGCACGTCACAAACGCAGTTCGTCACTTACGCAATAATTGCAGCAAATTGATTAATTTGGGTATCCGATATTTTTAGAAGGTTTTGACCCATGATCCTATCAGTTAATTAAAATACACTATTTAGTACATACTAATTGAATATCCAATTGTAACTAAGATCTCCAAGTTATATACCAACAAGTAATATTATATAATTTTTCTAAAACTGTTTATGTATTCACCCGTTATCTGTTATAGGTAATTAAAATATGTATTGTATTACTATAAGCTAATTACTATTACTGCTATAAAATCTTATTCGTAACATGAATGTGCTAGTTTTTATTGGGTAATACGGTACGTAACTTTAGTGTTATTGTCAAAATACATTCGCCATCGCCACAGAAGTAGCTACGACTTCTGCGAAAGGCGAGACGAGTATAGGTAGCGTAAGTTTACTTTTATACGATACACAATTTAACAGTAGTTTACGTTAAAACTGAGCAATAAGTCGTTTGTTGTTGAAAGAGTTTACATATCTATCAAATTTTTAAACATTACAATAAATACTTTGTTTGCAAAGATCAGCCTCAGCACAGTATAAGAACGAACGTAGATACAACATTAGCCCTAATTTTTGATACATATTTTTTTAAATTAAACAAAATTTGTATTATCACTAATATTTTCGATTTGCGAGGGTAGAAAGTTTTGTGGTGGCGATTAATCGCTAGTCTGGTATGAACTTTAAAAGCAATAACTTTTAACAGCTATTTTATTGTTTTTATTATCCGTCTACATTGTTTGATCGGAACAGTTTTGGTGGATGGTCAATAAATTTAACATTAAATAGTTGAACAAAGTTTTACTTCCTCTGTTGGTTAGGTACACTTACATCTGTTTTTTTTTGGTATTTTAGGTATTTTGGACTACAGTTTTTGAATTTGATAATCTACCTTATAGCGATTGAAATTGATATGGTTCTGCAATCTCATATACCAGTAAGTATACCTACTCGGACCCTCGGCCGTACGAACGTGGCCATTTTGACCATGTGCGTTATATTCAATGTATAACAAGTTCACGCGGGTCCGCTACCATTTTTTATGCTCTGGGTGTAACTACACCGTGGGAGGCCTCTCCTGGCAGAATCTTAAAGGCCTCAAGGTTAGCCTCAATTATAGCAAAAATTGCATCAACAAAGCTGTCTTTGTTGTCGGTAATACCAAAGGTTAGGCTCCCAGGTCCTGGCCCTGGGTTTTTGACAATTCTGATAGCCAGTAGTTATGCCACAGGGTCTTAGACAATTTATCTAAGCACAGGGTAGAGTCAGATCCAGGCTGAGACAGAACTGCCGCCTTCTGGAGGATGATAATTTGATAATTGATAATAATAAGTTACTTGCAAAATATTTTATATGGTTTATAGTCCATTGCTAAGTAATTAAATAATCTGTTTTATTTATTAGTCATCGATTGTGACATCACACACTAGGCGGTGATCAAAACAAAAATGAAAGTTTCACTTTTCGTCAAGGGATTGAATTTGCAAATTGTTTGAGAAAGTGTTTTCTTCCCAACCTGTTGTCTAATGGCATAATGCGGCGTGTGTGCGTCGACAAAGATTATACGCTTACCCGTAATAACATTATCGAATATGACATTATGTTTTAGTGTTAAGGTGAAGTGCTCCTGGCTGTCTAGTGCTTCTTTCGAGTTGAAGACGGCCAGTGGACCAACGCAGTATCGGAATGGTGGCCAAGGTAGGCAGACCACCAGCACTTACTTTTTCATTGTTTTTCTATGAATATCCCCCCCGAAAATTCAATGCCCCCCCCCCAACTAAAGTCTGGATACGTGCTTGGCAGACCAACAACACCTTGATCAGACAAGATTGTGAAAGGTCGCTGGTCAGATCAGATTAGAACATGGCACGGGCGTGAACAATTCTTCACGCCATGTTCTAATCTGATCTGACCAGTAATCCTTACAATAAAAAGGAGGCCTATGCCCAGCAGAAGGATAATGTGGGCTGATTCGATTGATTGATTGAAATATTTTTTCGAAGACTGTACGCTAGCTTGGGTAATTTCACTTATTTTTTAGAGATAAACGATAGACGTGCCTGCCCTCTAATTATGAAGATGTGGGTGGGATCTCAACTTCGTATCACAGAGTACATAATTCTGAGCCTTTTAATACATAATAACTATATTTACAGTGTAGGTACATTAACAATAATCTTAACAATAGCCTAGCCTAGTCAAACTGAGAAAAAACTTAAAAAAAATAGTAATTATAAAATAGAAAAAATAAGACATAAAGGCAAAGGAGCACAGGGTCCCGGGAGGGTCTTCGTCGAGCACATCTTCTACTCGGCTCATGCTAAATAGAAGATGTGCTCGAGGCTGCCGTCTTGTGGGAGTGTGCCGACGACGCTGGCAGCATTACCTCTTTGGATGGCGATTGATATCCATTGCCCGAGGTACGCGCCAGCCCTTCGGTCGCCGGACACTTCGACCAATCGCGACGACAGCTCTTTGAATAGTTGTCGGGCGTCTGGTCCCCATGGCCCCAGAGTCTCCACACCGAACGGCGCCAATAAGTAACCCTCACAGAGTTTTTAAAATGACAATTTGTCGCTAGCTCAGTGGTGAAGGAAGACATCATGAGGCTACTGCACTTTCGGTAGCGAACAGGCTACCTTTTACGATGGACAAAGTTTGGGCAATGCTATTGAAATTTGAATATTCTGAATATAGCTTCCCCTTAACCCAAAGGTATCAATCACGAAACAAAATTATAATAACTATTCATCACAAAGTTGTCATTAAAATAAAATGCTTTCTATCTTTCAATAGGCAATTATGTTATACATGATGGCATTTATCCAAACTGCTAAATCAATATAGAAACAGGATTCTCTAGTCTTTGTTCCGGGTTCAGGAACAGGCGTAAAGTTAAAGTAGATAATACACGTCTTGATCGGAACTTTGAGATTAGTCGTTTTTTTGTTGTGTTTGAATTGAATAGTAATAACAAGAAACGATCATGTAAGTATTATGAATAGATAAGTTAGCCACGCGAAATGAAAACTGACGCAAAAACATAAGCTAATAACCTTATTCCTTTTTGGGGTTATGTATAAGAACGAACGAGAGGGTGTGGGCATCAAGCTGAGGTATGTTTTGATGGATTAATATTTTGATAAAACCTTTAGTTGTCTCGTGGGACAGCTACTACGGGATGACAAAGAGTGGTCTATTACATGCATAGCTGCGGCTATGTTTGTTTATGCATACAAAGGGAAGCAGTAACTTCGTAAATTACATGAGGCATCAGTGGCGACAGCTAGAAAACCGGAGGGACGGAAGTTAGTAGGCAGACCACCATAATGAGAAGGTCTGATGACATTGTGGGGCTTTTGCATTGGATCAGATTAGCAAAAGACCATGACAAATATCAAGACGAGGCTCTCCACCATATGTATGCAAAGGGTATTTAAATTCTTTGGGAATACGGTCAGGAGATCCGATACTTTAGAAAAACTCATGATCACCAGCCGTATGGAGGGAAAGAGAGGTAAAGGACGCAAGCCTACGAGATGGACCGATGCGGTAAATGATATTACCGAGACAACACTACAGGCCAGCATACACCGGGCCAAAGATCGAACGGCTTGGAGAGCTGTGGTGGCACTAGCGGCCCACGATGGTCACGTCCCACAGCCATCGAGGTTACGACCAAGAAGAAAGAAGACGACAAACGGCGAAATAAAAAGGAGGACTGAATCCAGCAGTCTCATTGATTGAAGGCATCACGAAACTAAACAGCCAATGTAAACTTTATTGTGTGATGTTGATGTGATGACTTGTGCATTACCAACAAAATGTCAAACATGTAACATCCACTCATGTTATTAAACCCATTCAAAACTATTGCATGAGTTTCAAGCATCGACAATAAATCTCCTATAATGTTTATTTTGATTTCCGCCTTGTTAGACCGTAATGACCTGGTCAACTGACAATAGACGCGAGAGGCCTTATGTGGTAATATTCAATTTGTTGGCACCAACAGTATTGCACATTATATGATTCATTTATTTGCATGTTTCATTAGAGTTGCAATTTGTCTTTACGAATGTGATGTTACATTGTAAGAGATGTTCTTCGCAACTTTTTTGGTTTCGGACTTTTGATCTATGGATGGGGTCAATGAAGCTGATCTATATTGCACGGTGTAGATTAAATGAAGCTGATCTATATTGCACGGTGTAGATTAATATTGTGATTGAGTCTGCGTACTCGTGTCATCATAATCATTTCAGCCCAGAAACGTCCACTTCTGGACTTAGGCCTCCCCCAAGGATCGCCACGACGACCGGTCTTGCGCTGTCCTCATCCACCCTTGTTTTATGTTCCTCAATCTTCTTCTTCTTATCGTGTGGGCAGAGCCCTGGTGTCAGAGTTTTTTCAGACCGCCTTACGGCCTCTGACGTGGTTTTTATGTAACGACTACTACCACCAGAGATAGTAGCCGGGACCAACGGCTTAACGTGCCATCCGAAGCACGGAATCATTTTTCTTTTCAGACAATCAGGTGATTCAACCTGCAATGTCCTAACCAACTGGGGAAAAACGCACAAAGTGACATATCACTAGGTGTCCCCCCGTAGGAATCGAACCCACGACCTCCGTGTCGAGTGTCCAAGACTCTTAACCATTAGACCACGGAGGCAGTTTCAGTCCTCAATCATTGTTCTTCAATCTTTACTGAGGATTCCGAGAGCGTAGGTGGTGCGTTGCGGAGAAGTATGGACACTCAATAATGAGGGTTCGGATTCAAATTCGCACAACGCCGACATTCCATGGACCAATGAGACTTTAAACTAAGAGTCTACCCATCAAACTGAACATCTTTTACTATGGGAGAAAACCGATCGGAGCAACTAAAAAATTTACTGTCCCATAATACTACTATGCCTACTCGACTCAAATGTATGCAACAGCAGATTTTTTATTTGCTCCGATCGGTTTGCTCCCATAGTAAAAGTTGTTAAGTTTTATGGGTAGACTCTTAGTTTAAAAGGATGCTAATGATATCAATTTCACCCTGTATATTCCGTGGTATTGGAGCGCAGTGTTGTGTTCCGGATACGGTCAGTCCGTTTACACCTAGTAGGTATACTCTCTCGACTTATCAGTCAATAAAAAAATCTCCTCAAAATAATACTTACTCTACGATCGTCTTTGCGAAATGACATCCGGCACATAATACCAAAAAATGTATAACCATCCTTCTATTTTTATTATGGACTATGGAACACTAGACACTAACTGCAGGCATTAGTTTATTTTATAATGATTTATTAGTTTTTATCATTTTTATTTAAAAAAAAACATTGTGCTTGCAACACCTCCTACTAAACAACATTGTCAGCCATTTTGGGGTTGCTGCTTTTTATAATATATTAATAATAAATGATTAAATAACTCGTTAAATAAAAATAAATGATCTGAGTCGTTTTTATAAAACCCCATAATTTATTACACATTTTAAATTAAATTAAATTAAAAATTATTTATTTCAGATTACTCATCCATATTGTGTTAGTAACAATTGTCTTATAACTATGTTAGTTCACAAATAAATTCATTAAATAAAATAAAATTAAAATAAAATTACAATTACAATATACATTACATTATGTTTGTGCCGTTGTTGTATGGTTTCCATAATAAACAGCCTATTAATAGTGCTTTCTTGGGATCATTACAATGTATGTGCCTGTGAGCGTTATTTATTTATTACATTACATTAGATACAACACATACATTATATTACATTATTGAACAAAGGGGGATGAGCTGGCATGCAGCTGCATCCACCTTTGTACCATGGGTGAGTCCCACCGCTCAGCCAACACGCTCAGGACGCTATTAGTATTGCCCCGGAAGCGATTCAGCAGCGAGGCGCTCCGCTTTCTTATGATGGCGTAGAAGTCATCTATATGCGCCTGCGCGAACATAGTCAATGCGCTGCAAAACCGCGGCAGCCCTAGCAGCATCCTGAGCGCATTGTTATACTGGACACGCAGGGCGCTGTATGCTCGCTGAGTGTAGTTGGTCCATAGACTGCACGTGTAAAACGACTGGCTGTAGGCTTTGAATAAAGTAACTTTTACCCGTGTAGTACAGCGTGCAAATCTACGAGCCAACATGTTACAGCGTACAGACAACGCCCTGCGTTCCCTCTCGATGTCATCGTTGTCACACAGGTCATCTGTGACCCAGTGGCCCAGATACTTGAACTGACTTACCCTGTTCAGTGTCGCACCACACAGAGTGATAGGTGATGCAGATGAGTAGCTCTTGGTACCGGCTTTAAATACCATGTACTCACTCTTCTTAGGGTTGTATCTGAGCCCATGGGCCCCAGCATATGACTCGCCTATGAAAATATCTTCATATGACCAGCATTTGACTTCAGTCAAAACTTCTATACATTTTAAGGTATTTTTTCAAGGGAGAGCGGCGGTTGTCCTTTTATATTTTTACGTAAAATCTCGCTATAGTTAAACATGAATCAGTATTAGGTAGGCATTTGACTGTGTCATGGGGGAAAACCTCGTGTTATGTTAATTAACCCAGTAAAATTAAGCTGAAATATACCATTCAGGAGAAGTAATTTCCGGAGTTTTGAAACTTTTTTTAAACGTTCCTTTGGTACGTAATATTGAAGAAAAAAAATAGTCCTGGTGAGGGGGGGTGAGCTCGAGGAAGGGGGGGGCTCCAAAGGTGACTTTATCAGTTTTTCGCTTATTTCTCGAAATCTGCAAGTCGTAATCGAATTGTATTGTATAAACAAATTAAATCTGACAAAATTTCCTACAAAACAAGTGGTATACATTTTTGTCATAGGACTTAAACTTTGAGGGCTACGGGGCCGAGAAAGTAACAGCATTTCAAAAATTATGAAATCTGTATGGCGACCCTCACGAAAGTTGAAGATAAAAACAAAATGATTTTATATTCTTAATCAGCAACCCCGGAAACCCCCAGATACAATTTTTCTGTTGGTTCGGAGAACCCTTAAAAGCTGCATTGGCGTTTGAAATTTCCATGGCAGCCATCTTGGATATCGTAATTTTGGATTTTTTTCACCGCCAACCAAATCTGACCAGTGTCCTCTATGACAATTGTTCAAGGTCCATAACCCTATCCGTCATAGTTTCCACGGGCCGTTGACCTCATCCGTCAGGAGTCGACCTTCTGAGGAAGTTTTAACATCCTTATGGTATTTAAGGAGACAAGTTTTTAAAGTAAAATCGTTCGAGGTCAGGTCAACTGTAGGTAAGCATACAAAATACAGCATTAAAGCAAAGCTTAGAAAGTTTACTTTATGGCTAACTCAATATTTTTTTCAATCAGAAATAAGGCGTGCCACGCTATAAAATACTTTAAGTTCGGTACATATGACTTGATTTTTCCTTGCGATTCAAGCCTACATTTCCGAATAAACGATGTATAAAACCCCTCTTCAACAACTTTACGTACCTATTACATAAATTCAATTCAACTATTTCCTACAATATTGTAATCTGTTCCGTATTCATTTAATGGTCTTTAAATACAAAAGGGCTCTTCATTTGTAAAGACAGTCGTAAACAGTATGTTGCGTCATTCACAGACATGTGTGATCTTTATTGATTCTTCAAATATTTTATGTTCATCACATAAGTGATAGGATATATCATACAAGCGATTTACGTTTGTGTGTCGCCATCGCGATATAGATGCGCTGCGATATTTCTAAGAGAGAACGAATCAAAATCGTGGCCATAGACCAAGAAAATTATCGCGGCGATACAGATGCGACATCTCGTCATACTTGAAACACCTTTCGCTCAAAAATAGCTTGTGTACTTGCTTGCTTGCTCTCAATCCTTTCTTCTTCTCGTGTGGAGTATTGCTTCTTCAAATCGTCCATTTCCAGTATCTTGCCACCTCTGTAGCGCTGGCTGATGCGCTCATTAGGTCGTTAACTCCACATTGTGATCCGCATGTACAGACTGTTAGGTGCGGGGTGGTTTGTTGTAGTCCGCATACGCATAATTATAGTGTTGCTGTTTTGGGGGATAATTCCCCATTTTATGAGATTGTCCTTGATCCTGCCTACTCCCACCCGCAGGCGGTTTAAGGCTTTCCACACAGGTCATTCGTCCTTCCCTCTGGGAGGTAATGTTTCAGGTGGTTTAACGAAATTGGAGAGGTGTGTTGTTTGTTCCATTCAGTGTTGCATTCGAAACTCTTCCGCTGTTGTTCCGTCCAAGGTTCTGTTTGTGGCGAAGCTTACGCGAGAGTTAAGTTCTGTAGGTAGTCTTAAGTTCCTTCTTTCTAATGGGTATTGGATGAAGTTGCTACTTCTTCAGTTCTACCTATATCATTGTTTATCCGTTTGGTCCTACGAGCAAATAAACATTTTGCTATTTCGGTCAACGTACTACTTTCCCTAATGACATATAGTTAATCTAAATCTAATTTATGGGCAAGTATTTGTGGATGATTGATGAACGCACGCGTCATCCTATAGACGTATGCTAATAATTAAATTTATCTTTGCTTACTTCCCTCTCAGTCTATATTACACCGAATCGTAATAACTTTGAATGAAGGTAAATTTTTCCACCAATCTGTATTGGGCGGATCACGCGTATCACATTTTGCCCTCATTTCATGTTAATACATTCATTACTTAATCAACATCTTTGCACTTTAGTACAGTCCTTCTTCCATAGTATGCCTTTCTATGTAATTATGTATACAGCAGGGTGTAAACTTAACTGGGTAACATATTTTAGGGGGTGCTTCAAACCAACTTTCAATATATGGATTTCTTTTCTTTTTTTAATTTAGATCCTACAAAACTCGATAGATGGTGATATTTATCGCTCCATAGAGACGATCGCGAGACCCTGTCAAAATCGTGTCAAGACTGTGCCTGCCTTTTTTTTAAGGCCAAGGGATCGACCCCATACAACCATGTCAGACGAAAACAGTTTCAAATTTTCGATTAAAATGATTCGTAAATAATGAAATATTCCATCAAAAGATGCGTTTGCATCTTTTTGATCATCTTTTCCCTGTTTATTATTTTAATAAAACACTAGCGTAGCCAATCGATCCTCTAAAAAACCCAAAGAAAACGCTCACTCATTACACTACTGTGTAATAGACAGCCTCTATTCACTATAAAATTAATGGATTAAAGATCAATTGATAGTTCGTTATAGTGAAGCAATATGCAACGTGGCGGAAGAAGTGCCAGCTCTTTTCAAACGATTACGGGAAGGAGTGTTACAAAACAAATTTGTATAGAGTTGTATTAAATTTGACGTGAGATTGATTGTTTTTAAATGTTTTGTAAGTATTCGATTAGGTCACGTTAGCATGTAATGTTTTATATTAAGGGATCATGACATTAGCATGAGTCGATTAATTTTGAATTGCATCATACAACTTAATTTGGCTTTGCAAGCAAAAGTAAACGAAACCCAAAAACAAGGAGTACAAAAAAGAAATATCGAAGTATATTTTTTTTACATACAAACTAAAATCTTTTTAATAGATAACAATACAGGCTTCTTAAGTTGAAAAAAAGGTGACAGCCATTAAAACAAAAGAAAAGAAATCAAATTTATTTTTTATTGTTATCTAATGGTTATTGTCTAAATATTTTATATGATTTTCCACCAGTATTAAAATTACGCCAAGATATTATTATAACCTTTTTGAGTTATGTTTACATAATTATTGACATTAAAACCTCTTTAAATTAAGCTCTTTTGTATCCATGCTCAAAAATTTAAAGTTTTCCGAAAAGAGTTTTTGTTTCTCAGCAAAAAAGATTTTTTTTTCAATTTATTACTATTATAGTTTTTTATTATTGTCAATTTATTAGTATTTAGTATTATAATTATCATTTAAGATAGAATATTCAGATCATCGCTACCAAAAATAACATAAAAATAAATAACTCGCTTTCAACTTTCAGTCGCACAAATTGATAATTGCTTCACATTTATCAGTATCAATAATTTCACATTTAAAGTAGGTGACTTGTGAATTTAAATTCACTACATTATGATATGACATAATAAACACATAACGAGTACCATCAACGCGTTAAATCCAACAGGCATTTTGCGCACGCAATTCGCTAATTTCATTACGATTGTACAACCTACCTTAAAAATAATTTCCCTTACCATTTTTCAGTACACAAATCCAGTTCTTAAATCCTTTGTTTTAAAGGTTAAAATCGCTGTTTAAATTTAAAATTGTTGTATTTACCTTTCGTGTATAATGTACAAGTACCCATTCATTTGGTACATGGTTATGTACCATAATAATACATGCGCAAACGGTTGGAACAGTTAAAAATGTACTGTGATTAACAGGTACGTCAAGATTCGCTTTGGGCTGGCTGTTTAAATATAATGATTGTGACTGTCTCTTTATAGCTTATCCTGCATAATATTGAGAAATACATGGTTACAGTTTTATTATCCGTTGATGGCCAGAGAGTGTTGCCGAGGTTGTGGAGTAGACCGGACATCCAATAAGGAGGGGTTTGCATTCTACAGGGTGTTAGGGCAAACAGCTGCATCACTTTAGGGGGTGATTGTACCCATGATACTCAAAAACTTCCCCTAAGAAACCTATAAGAAATTAGCAAAACAATGTTTGGATTTTCCATACTAAATACAATCAGCTGATCAAACGTTTGTATGAAAAGATTAAGTTTTGCTTTTGCGAATTTCCCTTATATTCCTGTGGGAATGTTGTTCAGTATCATGAGTTCGATCACCCATTAAAGTAACCACCATACCTTCTAGGGTGTTAGGGTAAACAGCTGCATTACTTTATGGGGTGATTGTACCCATGAACAACTTTCCCTAAGAAACCTATAGGAAATTGGAAAAAGAAATTGTGGCATATACCTTGTGCTAATGTTCAGCAGAGACATTGTAGTGTGAAAGAAGTAGTCTGCAAAAATTATAAAAATACACGATGATAAAGCCACAAGAGCGAAGATCTCACGATCTTTCTTAACCTTTTAAAAAGGATTTCCTCTATTATCTTTAACGCGGTCTCAAAATGCTATCTGATCTTATAATTAAAACACTTTAATATACAATTTGTATGAAGTGCTTTTACAGTAAAGCTTAAGCATTTCACATTACTACAGTTTTGTAAATTGGAGTGAATAACTGATAAGATTAAAAGATGTCGAATCACACGAATGCAGTTTTAATTTTAATTAAATTTCCATGTTTTATCAAGTTTTATGTAAAGAGAAAGTGTTTAAAAATGATGATACGAAAAAGGCAAAATTATTATTTTTAGGAACATGCTATCACAGAGTACTATAATTACTACTTTTATAGCAATTGCTGCGATGTTGCTACGGAGCTTTTAAATCCGCATGGAGAGTCGCGTGGCTAGAGGGCTCTCGGTGGACGTCTGTCGTTCAGCTCGCGGTTTAGGTAGCCACGCGGCTCCGCCTTTTTATTGCGGTTTAGAGTGTGTGTTTTTGTATAAAAACAGGGCTTTGAGATCGCCATATCCATTACCGTACAACGTCAAGCACTAATTGCTCTTTTTAAACTAGATATTGGCAAAATCCACCAAGGAAACGCCATTAAACAAAAATAGAATAGAAATCCGCATGAGTGACATAGTCGAATCACAAAATAGCCGTATAACAAAGTACGCAAAGTTATATCGGAACTATATGTATGGGAACTTATAAAACTATACAGGGTGTAAGGAAAAGTATCATTTATTTTTTTTATTCTGTCAGAATTGCTCTCATAGTAAAAGTTGTTCAGTTTGTTGGGTAGAGTGTGTGGTTTAAAGGTTACTGATAAATTTCCTTACAGCCTGTATAGCAACTATAAGTTTGTTTTAAGTCCCAACTTTCATGTCCCTAGAAATTTTAAAAGGTTTTGATGAAGGTTCGGGTCACATCCCCGCGGCGTTCTTACACAATCAAATACAACCTTTATTTTACCACCAAACAAAGAATAGACTGGACTATCGAATTCTTAATACAGTCTTAACAATAAAGCTGAGATTGATAGCATCTTTGTAAGCTTTTTATTTCTCTGACGGTAAATATAAGTTTGTAAACGTAAGATATAATGTTCTGTCTTCAAACGTGCGCGTGCTCACGCTTGTGGTAATAAATCATAGTAAAATGCTGGTCAATTTGGCATTATGTCATTGTTGTTGGACATTTTGGCAAATATTTTTAGTGGAAGATGAATCGCTTTGGTCGTTAATGAGATTGCTTTGTACGAATGTATGGTAGTTAAATAACATAACGCTCTTTGATGTAATGTAATATTTATTAATGGCCAAACGTTTTATACTTATGTATATTCCATGATTGATACATCACGCACGCCACATACAACTTGTTAATGAATTAACGCAAAACTAGAAAGTAGTTTGTTTAGAACCGAGAGCAGAATCGAATTATCATGGTTTCAACATAGGTAATTTTTTTCAAAACATTAAATAATTTTTTTGCAAAATTTAAAATTTTCTGTACCCGATGTCAACCAACCGCACAGGCACACTCACCCTACTTACTACCAAAACAAGATTATAAAAATGTATCCATGAGTACGTTAGTGCTTTCTTTCAGTGCTGTAATGATAACAAATCATTATTGCCTCAAAACTTAAAAGGCGAATAACTTTAAATTTTAACTATCGAAATAATGAAATTATTGTTTCAATCTAATTATTTTGTTATAAATCAGTTGGGTTATATGAGGTTTTGCGCTAATTCATTAACACGTTGTATACCTAACCTTTTGGCGATTGCGGTAATGTCCCCTAAGACTTACATACATCATCAGCCTATAAACGTCCCACTGCTGGGCACAGGCCTATACCCTCAGGGAGGGTGTATGGGCATTAGTCCACCACGCGTGCCCAATGCGGATTGGTAGACTTCACATATGCATCAGAATTTCTTCTTCAGTGTATGCAGGTTTCCTCATGATGTTTTCTAAAAAACTGAGACTTGATGAAACTATGACTTAGCATAAGAATAACTGTCTCCGTGGTCTAATGGTTTAGAGCCAATGCTCTCGACCCGGAGATCGTGGGTTCGATTCCCACGGGGGACACCTAGTGATATGTCACTTTGTGCATTTTTCCCCAGTTGGTTAGGACATTGCAGGCTGAATCACCTGATTGTCCGAAAAGAAAAATGATTCCGTACTTCGGATGGCACGTTAAGCCGTTGGTCCCGGCTACTATCTCTCGTGGTAGTAGTCGTTACATAAAAACCACGTCAGAGGCCGTAAGGCGGTCTGAAAAAACTTTGACACCAGGGCTCTGCCCACACGATGAGAAGAAGAATAAGAATAATGTATTCTATGGATTTAGTAAGATTCTAACCGGTATGAACATCATCATCAGCCCGTATCCACGAGCAGAGCAAAAGCATCGTCATTATGGTATACTTTGAATCTCATTCGCTGAGTTCAGCAGTTGAAAATGTCAAAATTACTGTGGAGATATGCATCTTTCTACTGCTGATTTGACTTTAAAAAATCATACTTCACGAGAGCGATTTTTGAAAGTCAAATCAGCAGTAGAAAGATGCAGAAGCAGCTGATTTGACTTTAAAAAATCATACTTCACGAGAGCGATTTTTGAAAGTCAAATCAGCAGTAGAAAGATGCGTAATGCGTATCTCCATAGTAATTTTGACATTTTCAACTGCTGAACTCAGCGAATGAGTTTCAAAAATCGCACTCCAAGTCGTCATCAACTCACCTGGCCACAGGACGACCTAGTTACAGTATACGAAAGAGTATCTAGTACTAAATATAGTACGGCTCCCTGCCCTCCACTAATTACTCACCCCCTCTGGCAGAAAGCGTGACGGAAAATGTAGGCAATGGCGTATTCCTGCATCGCTCGCACTCACTCAGTATCGCACTAGCTTACCTCTTCTTTTATTTCCCATTTGTATGAAATGACAGCTAAGTTAAGTATACAGGTGTGACTATACTAAACACAACAAAGCTCATAGATAGATGTGATGCGATGTTTGCACTGTTTTTAACGTACGTAGCCATGAATGGGCCAGTGGGGCAGGTTTAACCTGTTTCGGGACGAACCTGTAGCTCTCACTGCACTTGTGAACTTAACTGACCGTTGTTAGCCTTAATTTTCATTCAGATTCTGCTTATTCCGTTGAAAATGGTTTTTCAATAATAATGCGTAATTCAAAACAATAATAGTTTAATGTTTATAAAATTGTTAGTTAACTAAGGACCCATTTAAAAAAAATTTTTGGGGCTAATCAGACCGTCAAACCTATACATTTGTGTCGAGTACAATTACAGTGTTGTATGGAACAGCACTTTCTTTTTTCGCGATTTCGTTGTTGGTCCCCCCTTAAAGAAAGTTGTTCAGATTGACGGTCTGATTATCCCCTGAATAAATCTATTGAAAATGATACAGAGTGTAAAATTAAATGCATTACATATTCAACAGGGTGCTTCAAACCATCAATCAGAACAATTTTCACTATGGGACAAACATCGAAACCGCGAAAAACTTCATGCAGAATCGCATCCTCTAAACCAGGGTTTCCCAACCTTTTTTGCGTCACGCCTCCCCTGGTATAATAAGTAATACTTGCATGCCCCCCTACTATCGAAATTTTAACGACAAGCGCGGCTGGAAACGTGCTATCTGAGACCTGCTGAGCCTGAACATGTCAGTAACAACAAACGAATGGGTGACTTAGTAACTGAATGAATGAGTTAATTATTAAAGGGAATTAATGAGTGGAATTTACATCGTTAACTAGATTTTTCTTTTCAAAATGTAAACGTATTGTGTTGTGCCCCCCCTACGATATCACTACGCCCCCCCAGGGGGGCGCGCCCCACTGGTTGGGAAGTCCTGCTCTAAACACTGCAGGGCCTCTACCCGCACATTCGAACTTCGCAATTGCGTGAACGTTTCCGTTCCAATGTCGATCTACCCGCACATTCGAACTTCGCAATTGCGTGAACGTTTCCGTTCCAATGTCGACTCTATTACATTGAAGTGCGGATCGAAACAGTGGCGATATATCGAACATCGAAAGTCCGGATACAGGGCCAGATGCACTCTCTCGGATCGTCCTTAAAGAAGAGGAGTAAACACATTATCACTCCTTAAAATAGTATTCACCTTGCTACTTATAAACTAATTCCTTAATAGAGATTAAGTATTTAACCGTAATGTATCACACGTTTATTATGTGCCAATCTAAAGTGCTAGAGCAGGTGTCCACAAGTTTTTCTACAACATTACCATATTAGTGAATATTGAATCCAGTATTGAAAGTGATGTCTAATAAGTAGCCACATTAATAGGGTGACGACACTAGTTGATTGCGAACGAGACATACATAAGGGCAGGTTGGGACAAGTTGCCGATGTACCCGACCTAGTAAACCTGTCGGGATGTAGGGTGACAATTGGAGATTCATGGATAAACATGGGAGAGAAGTAGCGTAGATAAGAAATCTGTGTAATTATGGTTAAGTATAGTTTTCTCAACGTAATCTCATGTCATGTCATGACTCATGAGCATAGGTACGATATCATAAAATAAATTATCAAGAAGTATGCAGCATACGGAAAAATATGTAAAATGCTGGTCCAGTGTAATCCAATTAATTACTTTAGTTCGTCTTGTCAATTTAATTCAGCTTCACATTCTCCGAGCCACTTCTTTGCTTTTTGGCAAATACTTGGCAGTAATTAATTATACTTACTGACCGTACCGTAGCTAAAGAAAACAATTCGCCAAAATACGCGACTGTGGTAGTTCTCCTATCTTCAACTATTTGTGGCCAACTAGCTCATCGAGGAGTTTACAGGCCTTGTCTTGTTTTTGTTCGAATATAAAACACAATTACATAATTGGCTTAAATTTACGAGCCCATGTCGTTTGCGATGCACAAGTTATATCAACAACGGCTCCATTGAACAGCTTCACTATAGATCATCATCATCTCAGCCGATGGACATCCACTGCTGGACATAATAGGCCTCCCAAAGGTTTGCCACAAAAACCGGTCCTGCCCTCATCCAATAGGTTTCCGCTGCCACCACTAGTTCATCGGTCTTCCTTGTACTGGTGCTGGTGCTTTCCGGTACGCGGTTGCCACTCGAGAACTTGTGGAGCTTGGTGCAGTTAGTCGGAAGGTGAAGCTCGGAGGAGAGGATGAATTGGTGATACTTCAGATAAATAAATGCAACAGGCTTTACACTCGAAATTATAATGCTGGAATGATGCAACATGAAATATACACAATGATAATAAATTAATTCACGTTTTTCTTGCGTAAAATAAGTCTGTTATTTTCTGACGGTTCCGTTGTCTCGGAAACCCCGGAACGCTCATAGCTAATTTTAAATAGTGTCGACCAAAGAGTCCGCCACATCACCCCCCTCGGAGAATCATGCTCCAGCATGATAATGATCTGGAAATCTAACCACGCGACCAGCTCGCGTGACTCTCGGTGGTGGGGTGACGTTTGAAGTGTTGTCCGCTGCTGGTAGAGCGCCGACGTCGCGAGCCATGTAGGCAGGCTTCAGCCGATCTACCGAAACTGTCGATGGCTTGCCCTTCAAATCAATCTTATAAAATTTGTCCTCTCTGGAAATGACTCTGAACGGACCAGCGTACGGTGGCTCGAGCGAAGCTCTCACTCGATCTTGCCGTAGAAATACATGAGTTGCGGTACGTAGGTCTCGAGGTACATAGAAAGGTGTGTTCGCATGCCATGACGTAGGCTTAGGTGCGAGGTTTGCCATGTATGAACGGAGTCTTGTAGAGTATTAGCTGATATCTTCCGCAGAGTAATCGTCCTTGGGGCAAAGAAACTGTCCAGGCAGGCGTAGTGTTTCGCCGTATACTGGCTCGGCGGGCGAAGATTGAAGATCCTCCTTCCAGGAACTGCGCATGCCCAGAAGGACTAGCGGTAGGACCTCGACCCATCGTGAGGATGTTGCATGGCACATGATAGCGGCCTTGAGCTGGCGGTGCAGGCGTTCGATGATGCCGTTTGCCGCTGGATGATATGCCGTCGTGCGGAAGTGGTGTGCACCAACCAAGGTAGTAAGTGCCTTGAAGAGGTGACACTCGAACTGGCGACCACGGTCAGTAGTCACTCGTGCAGGACAGCCGAATCTGCTAATCCAACCGGACACAAGAGCAGTTGCACAGGTTTCAGCAGTGATGTCTTTCAGCGGGATGACCTCAGGCCACCGTGTGAAGCGATCAATGACCGTGAGGCAGTACCTGTAATCTTGAGAAGAAGGTAATGGGCCTACGATGTCAAGGTGAATATGAGAGAATCTAGATGAAGGGGTTAGGTATGATGAAAGGGGTGAAACGGTATGACGTGAAACTTTACTTTGTTGGCATTGCAAGCATTGCCTAGCCCACTCTCTACAATCCTTGCGAATCCCTGGCCAAACAAATCTTTGCGTGACCAGCCGCACTGTAGCTGAACCTCCGGGATGACTTAAGTTGTGCAAGGAGTTAAACACTTCACGACGATACTCCTGTGTGACGAAAGGTCTGGGAAGTTTGTGCGACGTGTCACAATATAGCTTGATCTTGCTGGCTGGGATCGGTATTTCCTCAAGTTTAAGGCTAGAATTACCACTTAGGAGTGAACTGAGCTCTTCGTCTTTCTTCTGTGATTGTGCCAAAGAAGGGAAGTCTATAGATGCAATGTTACCTTCCATGCGCGAAAGAGCGTCTGCTACTACATTCTCCTTGCCAGAAACGTGTTGAAGGTCTGTAGAAAATTGCGATATGAAATCAAGCTGGCGCATAATGCGAGGTGAGCCTTTTTCGTTTTTTTGTTGAAATGCGTAGATCAAGGGCTTGTGGTCTGTATAGATTGTAAAATTTCGTGCTTCTAAAATGTGTCGAAAATGTTTGACGGATTCGTAGACAGCAAGGAGTTCCCTATCATAGGCATTGTATCGAGTCTGCGTAGTGCTAAGCTTCTTTGAAAAAAAACCTAATGGTTGCCAAGAGTTGTCAACTCTTTGGTGAAGAACTCCGCCTAATGCCGTATCCGATGCATCGGTCATCAATGCGAGCTGTGCATCTGGTAAAGGATGCGAAATTAATGTTGCGTTCGACAAACTTTGCTTGCACTTCTCAAAAACATCCAATAATTCCTTTGTCCATGAAATCTCTTGGGTGCTCTTGATGTTAGGGCCTGATAAAATGTTGTTCAGGGGTGCGTGTAGGTTAGCGGCATTTGAAATAAACCTTCTATAAAAATTTACCATCCCTAGAAAACGGCGTAATTCTCGTACCGTTTTAGGTAGGGGGTAATTGAGAATGGTTGCTACCTTTGCTTCCAGAGGTCGTGTTCCTTTGGCAGTGATAGTGTATCCTAGGAAATTTACTTCTGCTTGTCCTAGAAAGCATTTTTTGACGTTTACTAGTAAACCAACTTCGCTCAGGCGTTTGAATAGAGTACGTAAATGTTGTTTATGCTCCTCTTCGTTTGCTGAATAAACAAGAATGTCATCTATGTAAGAGAAACAGAAGTCCAGGTCCCGTAGCGTCTCATCCATAAAGCGTTGGAAGGTTTGTGCCGCGTTTCGCAAACCGAAAGACATCATAGGGAACTCGAACAAACCAAACGGTGTAGTAATTGCTGTTTTCATGATGTCCTCCGGGTGGACCGGAATGAAGTGGTACGCCTTCACCATGTCAATCGTAGAGAAGACTGTGCATCCGTATAGTTGCTGCGCGTAATCTTGTATGTGAGTCACAGGGTACCGATCGGGGATGGTTCTCGCATTGAGCGCGCGTTAGTCTCCGCATGGCCTCCAAGCATTGTCTTTTTTCGGCACCATGTGTAGCGGGGACGCCCATGGGCTATCTGACCTGCGAGCGATTCCTGCCTTTACCATTTCCTCAAATTCCGCTTTAGCAATTTTAAGGCGCTCTGGAGCCAGGCGTCGAGGACGGCAGAACACTGAAGGTCCTGGAGTTGTGCGAATGTAATGCTGCGTCGAATGTTTGACAGTCCTCGGGACTCCTGCTGGGCTGGTTAGCTCTGGGTACTCTGCAAGGATTTTATGGTATTCTGAATCACCTGTTATGACCTTGACGCTTGGTGTGGACGCGGAAGAGCGCGCTGAAGTGCACTTGATCGACAGTGATGTAACGCCATCTATGAGACGTTGGTAGCGACAGTCGACCAGTAAATTAAAATGTGACAAGAAATCCGCTCCAATAATGGGTCTGTCCACGTCCGCCACTACAAAGTTCCAAGTAAAATCCCGGCGTAAGCCTAGGTCCAATGGCAATGGAACCGTGCCATAGGTGCTGATGCTAGTCCCATTAGCTGCTGCTAAATCATACCCGGCGTTCTGTCTGCGCTGGCGTATGAGTTTGCGAGGGTATACGCATAGGTCGGAGCCTGTATCTACAAGGTATTGAAGCTTGGTCTTTACATCTATTACAAATAGGCGGCTTGACGTGGTTTTACAATCAGATGCCGCCCCTACTGATTGCTGCTCCCGTTTTCCGATTTATAATCGCAGGGTTTAACGCACTTGCGGGCTTTATCCTTGTGCACCTGATGGTACCAGCAGATATTAATCTTAGGGTTATACTCGCTACGGCTTCGCGATCTCCCGGAATTCTGGCGCCTTCCTGACCTGCTGCGTGCGCGACCTTGCCTTTCCTGCTTCGCTGCCAGTGCTGCCACCTGCTTTGTTAGGTCATTGATGCACTGCATAAGAGAGTCGTTGTTATTGGATAGGCTATTGACGGGTGGACGTGCGCCTAGGGGCTCCGGCGCGATCTCACTTACTCTATCGGCAAGTTCGGCGACTGAATCGAGGCAAGCGCCGCGTTGCGTGGCGATGATGGCTTGAACGTGTTGAGGCAATCGGTTAGACCATAATGATCGCAAAAGTTCGTCAGGAACGTTCGAACCTCCTAAATTTTGAAGGTGTCTAAGAAATTGGGACGGTTTCCTATCGCCTATCTCCTCGTGCATTAATAACTGATGCACTCGTTTTTCACTGGACATTGACAGTCGTTTAATAAGCTCTTCCTTAAGCTTATCGTATTTTCCGGCGTCAGGCGGTTTTGTTATTATGTCTTTGACTTCCTGCGCGTAACGATGATCTAGCTGAGCGATCACATGATGATACTTGGTCGCGTCCCTAGTGATACCTGAGAGTGTGAACTGCGCATCGGCCTGCGCGAACCAAAGTTCCGGTTCCTCCGGCCAGAACGGTGGTAGCTTCACTGCTACTGCGAATGCCTCCTTTGACGTAGTAGGTTGGTTCTCCCCGTCCATATTTCGGGGTGTCGCGGGTCACCACTGTGGAGCTTGGTGCAGTTAGTCGGAAGGTGAAGCTCGGAGGAGAGGATGAATTGGTGATACTTCAGATAAATAAATGCAACAGGCTTTACACTCGAAATTATAATGCTGGAATGATGCAACATGAAATATACACAATGATAATAAATTAATTCACGTTTTTCTTGCGTAAAATAAGTCTGTTATTTTCTGACGGTTCCGTTGTCTCCAAAGAGAATGGAATCACTAGTTGTCTCGGAAACCCCGGAACGCTCATAGCTAATTTTAAATAGTGTCGACCAAAGAGTCCGCCACAAACTCTTCGGCCCGAATCGGCCATCGGTTTTGCGAGTAATTTGTCCTACCCATTTCCACTTTAGTGTACCAATTCTTTATATTATAATTCGTTTTAGATAATAATCTCAAATGCTCTCAGAACCCTGGTCACCCCACAAAGAGCAGGTGGTTCGCCTTGCACTGCGCCGCCGTTTCTCTGCGCGTGTCGCGTGCGCAGCGCACACACACACTTTTCTTTACTGTGGTCGTTTGCTATCGGTATTTATCCATGATCTAGGTTTCTTTCTAGTCTAGATTATAGTGGGTAGATAAGTGACCAGCTTTACAACCTTGAGATTTTCATATCATCACCGGATAGTTGATAATATAAACAACTCTATTGACGTTGACGAATCATATTCTGAGACAGTTTTATGGACGACTTGAAGGGCGCCTCATCGAGGCTACAGGGTGACCGAAGGGATGGCTAACAGGTACTTTACCTAAAGAATTAGTTTAGCAGTTCAAAGAGGGAATGCTGCCAGCACATTTAGACTGGTGCAAAGAGCAAAGTGTAGGTTTTCAGGACCTGCAAAGAAAAAAAATTGTCAAACCGCAAACTTTTCCATTTTGAAAGTTATTATTAGACGTTCTAGACTAAAATGTTAAAATAAAGTCAACTTTTGTTGCTTGAAATATACTTTAAATTTGATAATTAAAGAGATGATAGTGTCTCTGGATTTCGTTGGATGTCCCTTATTACCCCAATTCAGATAAAGATCGTTGATAATATTTGGAACAATGTCTTAATGCGCTTGAAGATATATCATTCATTAGTGACATTAGTTTTATTTATTTGTGTATTATGAATTAAAATATGTAATACTCAGACAGTTTTGTAATTTAGACAGTTTTAGCTAAAACATATTTGGTATTAATTCTTGAGTCATAAACTCATAAATACTACTGCAGCGAAGATTCTGCTTTCAACGAAAAAAAATTTAAAATATTTATTTCAATAAGCACTTTCACATAGGTAGATTCCACAAGAGATACCCAACAATTCCTATTGACTGTAGTACCCAATTTACATATGGACTACTTGTAGTGAGCTGAACATAAAATTAAGGTTGGGTAGTACTTTTAAAGAAAACAGTATCGTGTACCGTTGAACCTTTTGAAGTATTTTTTTAAAGTCGTGAGAATGAGGATCAATGTCCGTTATTTTTTTACAATGTTTCGCCGAATGTTCATTACCTAGTAGATGTAACGAAGTGTTTGCTGACGGTTTTAGATCACCCAACTCAACAACTTTCTTCATGGGACCAACGTCGAAATCGCGAAAATAAAATCAGCTATTAGGTACCACATCTGGGTTTGCAGTATAGTTTTCTATGGAACAGCCGATTCTTTTTCAGGATTTTCATTTTGTCCCCACAGAAAAAGTAGTTCAGTTTGATGGTCTGAACATCCTCTTAAAAAACCGGCTGCATATTAATAAGGACCCTGTGTTATACCTATGAAATACCATAATTATGGTAGGTGTGCTACGTATGCCGCTTCGAGGTCCAAATTTCACCAACCCAGAAGTGCGATTTTTGAAAGTCTAACGTTGAAATCAGCAGTAGAAAATGACTTAATTAATATGAAGTTTGTGTATTGTATTCATTCCTTCATGATTTCGAATCTCACAATTCAAAATCTTTTAAGTTCTCTAGGAGAAAATGACATTTTCTGGAATGGAAATTCTCTTTGCGAATTCTTCAGCTTTTTACTTGTTAGGTAGTATCCCATCAGGTGTGAAGGGAAAAATCACATTTGATTCTTGGACGCGACCGATATTACGTTTAAAAACTTGTAATTACAGTATAAATTAAAAGTATATTTAGACTTAAGTAGGACATACTTTCATTTGAAGTTATGAATTGACGATACTTGATCTTGAAATCTGCTAATACGTTGTAATCTAATTAAGCTTTGGATTAATATCTTCTATTAGACTGGACTATTAAAATGAAACTTTAAGTGGTGAAGGCGTGACGTGTAGCGATGACCTCAATTTGTAGGAACTGCACTGCTACTATTTCGATTATTTATAATGTTAAAGATTAAACAATCAATCACAATTTAATTATATTTTTTGGTTAGCTGGTTACATCGATCGCTGTAACTTTTAAGAACGGAGCTTTTTTTTAATGTTTTCTACGTTATTTTTGAATCTTGTAGTCATGTTTTTTGTTTTATTTAAAGGACCATACTCTTACCATACTACACGCCATAAAATATTATATATACACTGGCCTTCAAAACTTAGTACTACACTTTTAAAATTGCCATAACCTTTAAAGTGCACAAGATGTATTTTCGAAGCAAAACAATACGATTTTTTTATTTGTTTTATATAAAAATTTCATACCCGATTATCATCTTTTAAGGAATGCCTGAAAAAAGTTTATTTTTAAACAAAAACACTCCTTTTCAAAGTGCCATCTAACTAAAGTGTGATACTTAGTTTTGCAGGTCAGTGTATTTAAGTATAACTTGTTGTCTCAATTTTATATTGATAAAATAACAACACCATGGACAGATAAAAACAATATTTACAACCTAAATTACCTACGTACTTTACCAGTATCGGGTAGTCTAGAGTGTGTTAAGCTTTTGAGTCTACAAATTGCAACTAAATTACTATTACTGCTGTATATATGCTACTTAAAATCTTCTGTAGCAACTAAGCATATTTAAGTTTTCTGTTAAGTATAAAAACCGCTCTTTGCTAATGAGTTAATTCGTAATCGTTAGAAATCACTTGGTAATTATAGAGTCGTTAAATTAAGGTCTAAAGGTTCGATTTCCGTTGAGGGTATGTTTATACCTAAGTTTCTAAAATGATCTTGCCCTGGCTTGCCTCTTACTTGTAATGAAAACATGGGCACGTAAAGCGCTAAATAACTTCTAAATATAAATGGATGAGTTTATAAGCTCATTTCCTTTTGGTATAATCAAAAACTTTATAGATCCAGAGCCACCAACGGTCTAGGGCCTAAACGTATTATGTTTAGGCCCAAGACCAATTTTTTTCGATTTTACACTCACTGAAACTGAAATTTTTAACAGCGGTTAGACAATCGCGAACCCCTAATGTAACGTTGGGGTTTTGAGAGAGGTATGAAACACCCAAGTTATCAGTAAAATTACGTTAATTTCATAAAAAAATAGGTAGAACGAGTCGTGGGCAAAGGTATCGTCAGATTTTACTCCCGAGGAGTGGTACTTCCCGCGGCAGCGGTCCAAGTGAAGTGGACGTACGAAGAGCCGTGGAAGTCCTGATGATGTGCAGGCAATGGCAGCGGAGAAGGATGTCTCCACAGCCCGAATATGGGCCTAAACATATTATGTTTAGGCCCAAGACCATTTTTTTTCGATTTTCAACCCCGGTCTGATTTTGAACAGTGACCGATTTGAGAAAAACTAAACATGCTGTGGTATACTCCTCTCTCATTCTTAAAATGCATCCAGTTCGTTTCCTATATGTTTAGGCCCAGACACCATTTTTTCGCGATTGTCTGACCGCTGTAAAAAATTTCAGTGACCGCTTTGAGTCACAAGACCGAGGCTAAATGATGTACTTTGGCGTCTATTTTCGAGCTAGACTGAATCCAGCTTTCCTATACGTTTAGGCCCTAGACCGTTGGTGGCTCTGGATCGTGAAGGGACCGACAATAATCATGGTGGCGATGACGTTGGCCATAAATGCACAGAAATAATGTTAAAAATCCATTATATTCTTTAGTCACCTTATCCAAGTACAGAGGAGATATGGGTAGGTCTTACAAGACGGGAGCTACAATGAAAAACCGAAATACTGAAAGAGATCCGGACACATTAGGTATTAATTCTAATTGTATCATTTTCTGTTCAGTTATGCATGTTGAAATAAAAATATTTTTCATTTTCATTTTTCATTTTCAAATAAAATTCCATAATGCCGGCACTACATTCTCGCCGAGAACAGCCGAGAACGAGAGTGTGCATGCCCTTCATTGTTCTCGTGGCGTCATAAGCAAGGAATATAATACTCCCTAGGAGGGAGGTCATAAGCCGTAGTAATTTTCCTTGAAAGTTCTCGACAAGAATTAAATTCTCGCCGAAAAGTTCTCGCGAGAGTGAAGTGCCTGCTTTTGAGATAGCTTTTTGTCTAAGTTCTGATAATCGCTCAGAGGTATATGCAGAAGAATCTCTCTCTCTTCTTCTCACTCTTTTCTTTCCTTCTTTCTTCAGTCGCGTACATCATTAGTTCATTACTGAGAATGTTGGATTTGGACCCTAGATAGCCTTATCCAAAAATATTAACATAAATCTAGATTTATTTCGATGCGTCATTCTTGTGTTGAAATGCATACTGAAATCGCAACAGTATTTGACAGAGCAGGAAATCAAAATGCCCAGCGGCGGCGGCGGCGCCACAGATGCAAAGCACGCAAAAATGAACCCTATGCCTGGTGTAACAAATTGTAAACATGAGCCTAAATTGTAAAATAATATCGAGAGGGAAACTAAAGGACAGAATAACAATAATTTCACAACGAGTTAATGTAAGGCAGAGGATTTATATCAAAACAGCCGACGCCATATTGCTCGTTATAAATTTGATCATAGATTATGATATAGGTGAGAGAAGATAGGTTATATTGTTAGTAGTTACATTGAAGGCACATACTAGAGGACATTTTCCAACTAAGAGGATGTACAAGGTAAAGAAGGCAAGTGGAAGACATTTACGGCGTACATGATACTCGTACGATTAATTTTACAAACATAGCGAAAATGGGATTCGATGTTCATTTGATCACAATACATTAGGGACTTAATGAAGTAGTGTTGAGGATTCTCACTTCTCGCTTGAATCAATCACATTCACAAGATGTCTGGTCAGAAGAATGAACAGCGTTGCTCAGTTGAACATATTTTGATTACGAAATATGGGAAAAACAATGACAGCAAAGCGTTTGGGCAGAGTCGATAGAACCAGGACATTCGTGACGTATAAGAACGTCAGCCTAGGGCGTCGTTGCTGGGAATCCCGGGCGGAATTAGACATGGATCTGTGAGAAGCGGTCAGGGTATGTCGGTAACGTCTGTAGGTGGTGGGTATCCTCAAAGGTGGAACGAAGTCGCCACACAGTCACAACGAGCTTAAGAATAGAGCTGCTTTTTTACTGCTTGATTGTTAAACTTGAATGACAGCGTGCTAAAAGTAAACGAAAAGTAGTGAATGAATAATTGAGATGAATGAACTGTTATGCATAATTCATAAATATCTCGTTTCAGCGGAAGACGGACTCGTTTTTACACAGCTCATTGACGTGATACTTGTAAGCTTCCCGGAAACGAAAACTTCTAGAGTCCACGACATTGCTTGCTGTGGAAAATGCAAACAAGTAGGTATTTAAATTTGTCTGAATTAAACATTAAATTAAAAACATTTGTATGAATTTTTCTTTCATTGGGGGCCGAAATAAAACGAAAGAGCTTTATAATACAATCCGCAAGCTTCTTGCATAATAGGTAATAGATTTCGCATCCTGACTCCAGGGATTGAAAGACCTTCACAATACCACAGTATAAGAAAGAGTATCTAGTACTACCTACCAAAAAATTTGTGTATACAATGTTCTTGGGTACTACATACAGTTCGGACACTCCCTGCCTCCCACAAATTTTTTACCTCGTCTACTTAGCCTCGCTCTTGCAGAATCGTGGCAAACTGTAACCTACATTGACCCGGTAAAATGTATGTTTTCGAAACGATCTTCATAATACCACAGTATAAGAAAGAGTATCTAGTACTACATGCAGTACGGACACTCCCTGCCTCCCACTAATTTTTTACCTCGTCCTCACCTCGCTCTGGCAGGATCGTGGCAAACTGTAGCCTAGATTGACAGGCTAAAATGTTTTCGAAACAAAGATAATATCAATCTCAGGACGAGACACTTGGAACAATAACGATCCATTCAATTAATAAAGTAAGTAGGTATACTCATGTGAAAAAAAAACAATGATGTTTTTCTCATCCTGTTTTTGCAACCACCGGTTTATTTACCGTTTTAGCACTTACATTTGAAACAAAACCAACTATGGTGATAATAATTAAATGTGTGCGGATACCTATTTGCGGATCGCACCTGTGAAGTGGGTCACGGAAACTCGTTGGCCTTTGATATCGCCGTTTGAAAAGTGAAAATTTTAACTTTCCATAAGTCTCGGCGCTTAATGATCTAAGCGTAAGTGATCAGTGAATTAAATCTTCTGTATCTACGCTGCCTCCACACGTGTATCATTTTCCCTGATTATTTACTGCGTATGATGGTTTCACTAGCGTATCTAGAACGATCCCTCGCTTGCTACCACTAAAGCTTGGCCAAAATGATTAGCTTCAGTACCTACACACCACAGTATGAGAAAGATTACTAAGTACAGATCAAATTTCTACCACATCCCCTCTAGGTGGTACGGGCTGGTGGACGACTGTAAGAGTGGTGTCATCATCATAGGCCTTTACATCTGTTGCAGATGGTTTAAGCAGTGTTTTAGGAGAAACACTTTAGTCCAGTCCTTACTCAATCGCACGTGCTAACTTCTTCTCAGTTGAACCCCGTTTGTATGAAGGGTTCAGGGTGTAGCCTACACTATCTGCCAAGAAGTGCACAGTGGTTTCTCTTGACACGGAGTGAAAGATCTGGAAAAAGATACGATGTGTGGACAAAACTGAGAGAGGCACAGCTCTGTTCTGTGTTTTCCAATGCTTCTAAACTAAAATATATTTAAAGACTGCAGACTGTTTTTCCCAGTTTTTTAATACCCTTGAGAAAATATACATCTAGGTAATCTATACCTACCTACTTATAATACTTTGACAGCTAGTCACAAACGATCGCTTTAGTGGTCACTGGTCATGCAATTCTGTCTTTCAACCCTTAATAGCGATCGTATTATTAAGTCCTGAGATCAATCTAATATCATATCTACACATATTCAGAGTGCAGTACTCTATGGCCGGTTGACAAAGGTCACACTGACGCGGTCACGATTTGAACCTGGTCGACCGTACCGAACCGCCCATGGGAACAGGACCTCAACTATGGTGCCCTTATTATTAAGATGCCATTGTTGCGAGCGCGAAGGAGTTGGGAAACAATCGAAAGTTTATAAGCTTGTTATTGTTGCCGTTTCAATTACCTATTCTAACATCGTTATTTGCCTATTATGATTATTTTCATACGAGATTTTTACTACAGCGAGTACAGTGTCTGCTTATTTACAAAAGCAGTCATTTAAAAAACAAAATTGCTAAAAGAGATCGCCGCTCCATAGGAATACTTTGTAACTAACTTTCTATTATAAAACTAAGAATCAGGAATAATCAATATTCAATCATACAATTTATTTGCTATAAATGTGGTACATCTCAAGGAACACGCAAGCTATATAGCAGCTGTACAGCTGCTATATAGCTTACGTGTTCCTTGGGATATAGGTCAACTGATGAATATTGTTGTTTGACATGCTTTCGCCCTGCAAAATGGCAAAAAGTGAGATGCGATGTTATTTATCGAGTTGCACTACGTCTTTTGTCCTTTCTGATGGAACGAAAGACCACAACGATCAAAGAAGTATGATGCAGTGGCTCAAATCTCTATTCACACCTGAGGGCATTAGAATTGTTAACAATGCCTAGTAAGACAATGGTGTCGATTCGAACTGTGCCACGACTTAACTTAACTAAATTTATTCCTGTCACTTTCTAAAATAAGATTAAGAAAAGAGACAGAAAACCAACAACTGACTTTAGTGCTGTCAAAGTGACGTTACACGCCCAAAATATGATGCCATCATAATGTACGCCATCTTATTAGGCGTTTTTGGGCGTGTAACGTCACTTTGACAACACTAAAGTCAGCTGTTGGTTTTCTGTCTCTTTTCTTAATCTTATTTTAGAAAGTGACAGGAATAAATTTAGTTAAGTTAAGTCGTGGCACAGTTCGAATCGACACCATTATGTGTCTTTGAAAGACGTCTGATAAGACATATTGTTCCTAAAGAATAGCCCCAATGACCTGACTTGACTGATAAACCATCAGTCCGGTTTCATTCTATTCTAAAGTAAAATTCATAGACCAAAGCTTGGAGCCTGGACCTCGAATGAAGTAAAATCTAAGCTTCGTTATTAAAACGCAAACGTTTCACAAATCCCCGAAGTAATATCACGAAGGCGCAAGTCAAATATTTTGCCAAGGAACGTACTTCTCGAGTCATAGGCTTGCCGTTGCCCTGCCAGTCAAGATAAAGCCTTTACTAATGTATCCAGATTGCGACTTTGAGTTATGACGTGCAGACCTATTGTTTCATGCCAGAACAAAGCGAAAGTCGTATTGTATGGTCGAAGAGTTGGGCACGCACAACGAAATCTAACAAAGATTACGGAAAATTTAGTTTTCAGTTCGAAGCTAAATAAAAAAAAAACAGAAATCAGTTTCTGGCATGTTCCTTTTTAGTTCCCGGTCGATTAATTAAGTTGCAAGTATTAAGTATAAAAAACCAGAGGTTGAAATGAAAGAATGTAAAAGTCGAGTTATTTTTAAGGGAACACTTTTTTGTATCATTATGAAAAGCTTTCTGAGGGACCAACCATTTGTTTATATCAATGTGTCAGTGTGGTATTGTATTGTATTGTATTGTATTGTATGTATAAGGTATTGTATGGCTCAACAATTTGACAGGTCCACATTTTGAATCTAGCCAAGACACGTGTAATTATTAGGCATCCTGTAGGGAACTGCATGCTACATGCATAAGTTGTAACAAATATCAAGAAATAAGGTTTCTCGATTAGGTAAAGGTGGATTTTTAGACAAAAATATTAAATCCCAATTTTTTCCCCCTAGGGGTATTTCCCCGGGTGGGGATTATTGGAATAATCCTTTTCCACTTAATGATCAGTGCATTCGATTGTTTAGAGTCTAAACAAAACCTTTGAAACTTTAGACAGACTAAACAACCTCATTTTACTTTATAGTTTGTGCAGATTCAACTTAGCTATCAGCCTCTCGTGCTGTTAAAAATCCATGGAACGATTTTGGTTGCTTTCAACTTTCGATGATAAACACAGGCTTTGTATTTTATTCCAAAGTAAACAGACTAAAATGAACCTTAAATAACAGAAGACCTAAACGTTGAACAAAGTAAATAACGAATTAAAATGAGATCAAAATCGTGATGACATCGCGAATGTTTCCCTATTACTGTTTGCATAATAAGAATAAGGAACTTGGTGTCTAATTGCAGGCAGATAACCTGCGGCCAATTATATGTTCTTACACCGCCAGACACACGGCTTGTCAGTTCGGTGAACCATCCACGCCTTACTAACTGGTGCACAAAACAGACATTTGACGACCCAGTTGGGGTGATGGTGATCCACGCCGGACTGCCAAATAGAGGATCAGGAGTGCGATTTTTGAATCTCATTCGCCGAGTTCAGCAGTTTAAAATTTCAAAATTACTATGGAGATACGCATCTTTCTACTGCTGATTTGGCTTTCAAAAATCATACTCCAGGAGTGCGATTTTTGAATGTCAAATCAGCAGGAGAAAGATGCATATCTCCATAGAAATTTTGACATTTTCAACTGCTGAACTCAGCGAATGAGTTTCAAAAATCGCACTCCAGGGTTCGAACTCCGGTTCGGTCTTGCAAGTGATTCTGTCGTTCTTCCATGAGCAGTTTACGTTTAATAATTAGCTTCGCCCGCCACTACATCCGCGTGAAATTAGAATACAGAAAAAACATTTTTTTAGTGCACCCCTACGTCCTCCGTAGAATAATCTATTTTCTTGTTCTTTTAGCTGTTTAGGATGTGCGTTGTATGTCAGTCAGTTACCGAACTGTTTTATAAGTATATTGTATATTGATACTATACCTACCTACGGCTGTGACTGTGAGCGTTATTTGTAATTTACATAGTTATGTAAACTCACGACTAACACCTCTCTTTTCGGGTGGTCAGGGGTGAGGGGTAAGTAAAAAGGGCACAGAGTAGAGGGAGACATTTAAAAATCTTTTTTATAATTTTTATTTACTACGATCCTATGTTTTTGAAATTAATCATTGCATGTGTTTTAATCAGTGAAAACTGATTAATATACAAATCACCTAAAAATATATAAGCATTCAAAAATCTTTAAAAAAAAATCCAAATATTTACGATGATTGTCAATCACAAAAGCCGTATGTATATGAGAATGCTTTCAACAATTAACACGCGAACGCGATAGCCTGAGAACGGACGACCAATTGTTTGGCAACCAACTCTTTACGGTCCCATCGTTTTGCGATACCACAGGAGTCCACAAAAGACGTCCTCTTAATCAAGCCTTTTTCATCCTTATCCTGTTGAGTTAACAAATATGACTGGAGACTCGTCAATTGGAACTTCGTAAAAATGTTATTTCACAGTACACTCTCCGTTCTGCATGACAGTGTGTCTCTTGCAATACCCTTCTTTTCTTTACTTCAAAGTCGGGCTATAATTAGTGGAGTGGTATTTAATGTAGTGTCTTCTTGATTGAATTTACCTTTTTCTGTAAATAATTATACATTTGGATTTAATACAACTGTTTTGTAATATATCTTTGTTGATTTATGTTTGCTACTAGTGTTTTACAACCGTTCTTCTAGACTCGGACTTACTTCGTCGTCAAAGTTTTTATATGAGTTTGACACATGAACATGACATAACCATATCGAATACAGAATTGTCAGCTCGCCGATGTTTCAACGACGAATTTAAGGTTGTGACGATGTTTGCGCTTAGTGAATTGTTATTGAATTGCTGATGTCAGCCAGCAGGGCCTCTACTCGCACATTCGAACGTCAACTCTATTGTGCGGATCGAAACAGTGGCGATATATCGAACATCGAAAGTCCGGGTACAAGGCCTGGACGAAACAGTTAACAGCCCTATTGTAGTAGAATGACGAAATGTTCCAGTATTCGCACGGTTCGCTCCCTTCTCTCTGCTTCGCACGATTAACATTTGGCCGCTGATAAACCCGGCTGGTATTTAAACTAACCGTAATAGAGACGTAAATAAATGATGCTTTATTCCAAAATTTACCAATGAATGCGATCTTAACTTTATCCCACCCAAGAGTTTCACTAGCCGCCTTCCAGCTCCATCATCAGACCCTCGATACCAACTGCAATGAATAGGGCTCATCAAAACGATTGTAATGAGCCGAAACTCGATGGGTATACGAAGTATAAGATGAAGAATTGTATTTGTCATCAGAATCACATGCATCTGCAGAGTCCTTATAGAAGTGTGTGATTAGTATTATAGTTGTTTTAGTATTGCGCCTGGAGAAATTAACAAGGCAATATTTGGTTTTAGCCATACAAATTGAAAAAAATTATATACTTATATATTATACAAGGTAAAATTGATATCGTTAGCATCCTTTTAAACTAAGAGTCTACCCATCAAACTGAACAACTTTTACTATGGGAGCAAACCGGTCGGAGCAACTAAAAAATCAGCTGTTCCATACTAAACTGCAGTACCTAGTCGACCCAAATGTATGCAACAGCTGATTTTTTAGTTGCTCCGATCGGTTTGCTCCCATAGTAAAAGTTGTTCAGTTTGATGGGTAGACTCTTAGTTTAAAAGGATGCCAATGATATCAATTTCACCCTGTAGTTATCTACATCTACACTAATATTATAAAGAGGAAAGATTTGTACCTATTTTTGTATGTTTGTAATGAATAGGCTCAAAAAGTACTGGGCCGATTTAAAAAATTCTTTCACCATTAGAAAGCTGCATTCACCCTTTATTGCTAGAAAAGATTAGACGTCCACCCGTGCGAAGCCGGGACGGGCCGCTAGTACTTAATATAACAAAAAAACTCGGTTAGGTCATTTTGTTGTCGGACCTGGATAAATTTTGTATGGGCCGTGCGTTGTTTGCTGGATGTCTGAAAACGGCTGTAAAATTGAGCAATTCTTGTTATTTTCGAAGGCTCCTAGTTCATAGTAGGTAATTAATAAACAAAACATTTCAGTTTAGAGAGATTTTGCAAAGGTAATAAATATTTAGATTGAGTGGTAACAATTTCTTTTGCTCTAGTGTTAGGAAACAGGGGAATGCGTTTGTATGGACTAAACAGCATTTTCTCTTAAATATCCAGAGGTCTGTCGCAACCAATGAGCGGTACAGCCCTTGTTGTTAAACTATAACAGCAATAAGCAACAAATGAATCTACAAAACATTTGCTAAAGTTTGCAAACGACATTCATTACAGGCCCGCGGCCCGTGGCGAAGCCGCTGAACTATTAAAAGCAATATGGACCGTGGGAGAAGCGGTTTCATAATGAAATGTACACAGTGACACGCCCCATGTCACCGAGTAAGGGAAACCGTTATGTTAGAACTCTGGCTTGCAAAAGCACTGTTATAATTGTTTTAGATTTTATGCTTGCGAGCGTGAGTCGAGCGTGCGAAGCTTTTAGGACGCAGGTTACGTTATATCTACACAAATAGACGTATTCAGGGTCCTTCTTAATATGCTGACACTTTTTTAGGGGGATGATCAGACCGTCAAACTGAACAACTTTCTCTAGGGCACAAACATCGAAATCGCGAAAAAAAAGTCTGCTGTTCTATTGGCTATGTGCACGACACTAGCGCCACACTAGCGCGGCGTACTGACAGAACTTGAATTATTTACACTATTGTAAAAGAGCCGTGAATTATTTACACTATTGTAAAAGTCTGTGTTTGTTCGAGGATTCTGCCAAAACTACTGGACCGAATTTGATAAAACTTTTTATCTTTAAAAGCTTATTATTAGTCTTAAAAGCTAGTTTATATTTTATTCCGGTACGATGACGGGAGCGGATGCGGACGAAGCCACGGACAAAATCTAATTTGTATCGGAATTCCCATACAAACTTTTACCTCAGTTTTAACACCTTTGGGGGGTTAAAATGCGACAAGCCTTTTTTAAGTGAGCATCTAGATACCAATAGGAACTTCCATGCCAAATTTTATGTTTGTAGTATTGACAGTTTTGGAGATTTCGTGTTAAGTTAGTGTGCTGATTTTCATAGATTCAAGCAAATCTGACACAGCTTCGCCGTCAGTAGTACAAATTTCTGCCACGGCGTGCGCTGCGATCGACTTGACAGTTTCCAACACCCACTTCGCACATAGCCAATACAAAACTGTAAACCTACCCGAGCCAATTGTATTATAGGACAGCCGTTTTTTTTTTTTCGCGATTTCGATGTCGGTACCATAGAGAAAGTTGTTCAGTTTGACGGTCTGGTCATCCCCTTAAAAAAGTGTCAGCATATTATGAAGTCTATAATTATCTGTATATGTATTTGTCCTGCACTGGGATCCCACAGGATATTATGACTTACCTCACAGCACAGGGTCCAATTTGATATGCTGACGATTTTTTTAAGAGGATGGTTAGAACATCAAACTGAACAACTTTCTCTATGAGACCAACGTAAAAATCGCGAAAAAAAATAGATCTTCCATAGAACACTACAGCTCTACGCGACCCAAATGTATGGGACAGCAAATTTTTTGTTCACTATTTTGATGTTCAGTTTGATTGTCTGATCATCCCCTTAAGAAACCCCATCATAATAAAATTAGTAAAAAGGACTCTATATTATTATAATATAGGGTTGGTGGCCCTTGGTGTTTCGATTCCAAGGGCTTTATTCGGAAGATTAATTTAATTATATTTTATATTATTTTTTGAAATTGTTTAGTTTCAATTGTTTTGTTAGTGGCGACGGGCTCACTCCCCGTCACACTGGGCAAGAGTTTCGGTACTACTTAGTGAAACGTGGATGTTCTGAGGTTTCAGAATATCTCTGACTACCCCCTAGGGGAATATAGTCGTGAGCTAACCATGCATGCATGCATATGCATGCATGTTTAGTTTCAAAGGAGTATAAAATGCTATTAATTCTCTGACCTCGTTCATTCTTCGCGCTCTATCTCAGACCGTTCTTCTTTTTTATTGTTATTTGAGCCCCCCTAACCGTTCTTGAGACGGTTTTATAACTTTTATAATAACTTCAAAAGACATAAAAGCTATTTCCAAAAAACTCGTTCTTTTGACATTTGACCCCAGTTTGACCCCGAATATCTCGACTTGCGTACCCGAGATTTTATTTGACTTTTGTCCTAACATCATATAAAATCTTGTATCGATGATTTGTACAAATTTAATTTATAGCTTTGTTATCTCACATTACGAGGTTGAATCCTTATTTTATTAGGAAATCAGTTACTGGACCGTACAATTTATTTGAGTTTATTTACGTAAAACGAACGTCTTGATTCGATTCAGCACAGTTTTATAACGTTTGACACAGTTAAATATTAATTAGTTAAATACTGAAGAAATTAATGTACCTATAAGTGTGCCTTGACTTCCTGCAGATTAACATATTAAAAGATTTAACTGATAAGTGCAATTTTTGAGGATTCGTGCTCGAAAGTGACGTAATCGGATTACATATAATAAAGTCTCTCTGAACAAATACTACTGAAGTAGAGACATCGGTATTTTCTCACGACTATTGCTGGAAGAAAACTCTTTATAATAATGTTATGTTATAATAAAATAATCTGAGACTATCATGGCTTTTGTAATGTTTACAATAATGCGAAGTTATAATAAATAATCTAAGATTTTTCCCGAGGGACTGAGAAATGTCTAAAATATTCAACATCAATTTGAGACAACTTCGGGGGTGTCAGTTCTCCAAAAAGGAAATAAATAAATAATCAGACAGAATTTTCTAAATTAAACACGCCTCGTAATTGAAGCATAGGTTTCTTCACGAAGTTTTTCTTCACCAAAATGACATGAGAATGTAATAAAATAACTTAAGTTCCAAATAGAAGTTATTCAAGTCAAAAGATAAATTAGTTAGGGCATTCGTTCCTAACCTAATAGAAACTGCATTCTTCGTTGTCACCAAGGATAATAATATAATATCTTTGAAAATTAACCGTGGCCGGCCGTGGTGGTCCAGTGGCGAGTAACCTTGCCTGCCGTGCAGGAGGCGATGGTTCGATCCCCGTCCAGGCCGACTCGTACCAATGAGTTTTTCGGAATTTATGTACGATTTGTAACACCACTGGCTTTTCGGTGAAGGAAAACATCGTGACGAAACCTGCATGCTTCAATTTCGAGGCATGTATCGTACCTACTGTCCATTACAAGTGGCGACGGGCTCACTCCCCGTCACACTGGACAGAGTTTCGGTACTACTAGTGAAACGTGGATGTTCTGAAGTTTCAGAATATCTCTGACTACCCCCTCGGGGAATATAGTCCTGAGCATATGCTATGCATGCTGCTTTGAAAATTAATTTTATCTTTTGTGACCATTAAAATTGAAATTAATAGAGGGGTAATTAGAAACTTCTACGATTACAAACTAAACTTTAAAATTTAAAACGTGAGCAGCTTTCTCTGTAGCAAATGATGTGTAGATATTTCTGAATTTCAGCATTGAATTACCGCTTACATACACATACCGTAATACATAGAGTATGTATTATAAGTATATAGGGTCCTTCTTAATATGCAGACTTTTTTTTAAGGGGATGATCAGACCGCCATGCCAAACTGAACAACTTGCTCTATGGCACCAACATCGAAATCGCGGAAAAAATCTGCTGTTCCATAAAAAAACTGCAAACCTAGTCGAGCAAAATGTATGGGACAGCTGATTTTTATTCGCGATTTCGATTTTGGTCCCAAGAAAGTTGTTCAGTTTAATGGTCTAGTCATCCCCTTAAAAACTGTCAGCATATTAAGAAGGACCCTGTATATTATACCCTGTGATCAAAATACAGATACTATAAATAACATACGCTACGTTAGAAATCAACATCAAATCGAACATTTCGCTTCATCACTATTCATATTAAAAGTATCAATATAACTGAAATCGATATTGCAGAAATAGAAAACGATATCGAATCAATGTTTACGATGTCAAAGACATCGATACATCGCAGGGCGGAGATAACGGGCGTGTGTCGAAACCCGATATCATTGTCGATCGTCGGCCGCTGCCTGCGCGCACGCATAAAGCGGACCGTGATGAGATTGACAGAGTTTAAGTGTTGTTAACTGTACTTAATAGTTTACTGAATGACGTTTAGAAAATATACCTACAACTAAAAGTGCATTCCAAAATTACAACACACACACACACACACACACACACACATTAGTACAATCACTTAGTCTGTTAGTTTTGATGCTCTAACGAGGTTTAATAAAATCCTGTATTAAATAATACTTATAGTTTTATTTGCAAACTAACTTAGGTGCTTTAGCACTTTCAGCTTTTAAGGTGGCTTATAATTTTGCAATACCGTCAAAGGTGCTGAAATGCAATAAAAATTTTTTAAATCATGATCGAGTGATTAATAATTAATTCTATAAAAACTTCAGATTATTCAAATTCCGCAAAACTAGATAGGTATAATCCCTATCGGAATTTTGAAAATTCGGGGTTCGTAATATGGAAAGTTGGGAAAAATTAAAATTCGGAATTGTGAGTCTCAAATTCTCAATAGATCCTATCTAGAAATCCCCATCTTAGAAAATTCGGAATTTTGACCTTCGTGATTATCCAATTCAAAAAAAAGATTTTTCGAGATTATAGTATAGTTTACCCTATTTGGGATTCAGTCAATTCGGGAATCAGTCGATTTGAGGTTCAGTTAATTTCGGATTTAGTGTCGTGTTATGTTGGAGAGTTTCTAGCCATCTTCTCTACAGCCACAACACGTTCCGACGCGGTGGTACAAAAAAAGATTTGATGTTTAATAAAATAAGTGTGCTTCAAGCTCCTATATTGAATAAATTATGTTGAATTTGACTTTGACTCGTATTTAGAACAATGGCAGATTTGGACCCAGCCATTTTTACTAACTAAAAGCCATTCAGGACGGCGGTCATAATTATTAAAAACAGAAAAAATAAAGGCATTTTTAAAAAAACTTCCACATCTCTAGAAGTCCCGATTCAAAAGTAGAAATTACTAGTAAAATAGAAAAATCGTCAAAAAAGCAGTAGCAAAACGCAACCACGACAGCTATTTTTTTTCATCTAATGTTATCACTGAGGTATTTTTGGTCGTTACGGAACGTATTTGGCTTGGTTGAACTGATAGTGTGTGTGATTTCGTTTTCTTCCATTATCATAATATGGTACGGTTATCGTGAATTTTCATTAAAATAAACACAATTAATGCGTAGAAGATTGAGTGCACTATCTTATAAGAAAGATTATGAGTTTCACACACTTGATACAATAGGTATCATAAAAGGAGAAATACCTTTCCCCCAACTTCTACAGACTACAACCAATTTACATTTTTGTTAGTTTTGATTCACTCTACACGTATTACTAAGTTTCATTCATGTATGGGACCTCTAAGTCTGGGTCTCACATTACATGGCTTTCGGCCAAACTTCATTTATTAAAAAATGTGAATTTTGGGAAATCTGTGAATATCGGCTATTTTACTCAGCCGGTAGACTTTCAAAAATCGCTCTCCAGGTCTTTTATCCGTTATGTTTTTATTGTTCATGAATGTAATGATTCGCTTTGCCTGTAACGTTAGTTTTTAAGGATCATGAACTAATTTTGAATTAATCGATGTTTGATGATTCTAACATCAACTTCCCTTTCCCTTTTATCTCTAAAGAGAGTTTACAAACATACCCTGACGCATTCTATTAATCTATATATCTACACAAATAGTACCTATATTGGTCTTCTTATAGTAAAGTGGATCGGTTACTCAGAGTGCTCACTATGTAATAAAATGGCGCCTGGGTATGTGTCACACTGATCCTGACTGAGATCTGCGATCTAAATATAAAATTGATACTATTAGAGACTGACTCATCCTGTCCTGATTTACAATTATAATACAGTTAGTTATTCAATAATTGCGACTGAATTTTACTACTTTTCTTAGCCCGTTTTCTTCCAGTATTTTACAATACTGGAAGAAAATGGGCTATCTTATCTTATCTTGTTGTGGGGGCTGGCAAGCCAGCAACACTTCAACCCTGTGGAATCTTTTGTGTTAGCCCCAATACTTTTTGCTTTCTTTCACCCTTCATATACATGGTCAATGAAGGAGGCAATACCATTGAGGGGAAGATACCTTAGGATAACCCTTTGGGTATCCATCTCCGAGGAGCTTGAAGGTTTCTTAGTCCAGGCCGAGGAGGCACATGCGTTTTGCCGCCAGGACATCACAGTCACAAAGAATATGCTCCATGGTCTCCTCATCCTCTCCGCACGCTCGGCAGCTGGGATCTAGGGTGAGTTTCATCTTGTGCATCATCGTGCCTGTGGCGTACTCCTAGTGCCCATTGAGGGCTCCGACGATGGCACGAGCCTTGCTCCTGCTGTTGTTCAGTATGAACTTTGAGACACGAGTTGTCACATCGCTGATAAATTTTTTGGAGTGTTGTAGATCTGCAAGGCTAGACCACTCCAGCTTGTGTCTTTTATCAGCCCAATCCCTAATGGCCAGGAAAACGTGCTAAGAAAAGTAGGTAAATATTCAGTCACAATTTACTTTACTAATAGTGCACAATTTTGATCAATTTAAAAGGAAATCTTTATACATACTTCCTTAACAACCTCTTTACTCGTATTAATAATTAGGTACTAACTTAATTAGGTGTTACACATATAATGATGATTCATAAGTTCACCGCCCCCAATAAAAAGTGTTTAAAACTGCTCTCCTTAGGGACCGCCAGAGACCAGACGGTACGAGCAAAAAGCCAATTTCATAAAACTATGCACCCGACTGCAGGCCCATAACAATAAATGAGCAAAGCTCCAGAACCTGATGCCTCGCTCGATTACACATTTCACGTGTCCTTTAGCAACAATCTCATTACGTTCGACATACATTACGTTACAAATTCTGAGATGGTTAGAATTCAAAGTAAAGATACAGCGATGGAAACAGCGGTCAGATCAAGAGCATATCGCTTGGATAGCGTGGTAGAGGAATCTGCAAGTCCATCGCACACACATGCGGCAGTATCGCTACGAGGAGGCTTCGACTGCACACTGGTTCAGATCTCGGCCCGGCAGTCCGCAGCGTGCCGCCGTCCGCGACGCACGTACCGCCCGCCGCCGCGGCGCCCTTCCCCCGACATCGCGAAAAAAGTTTAACACACGAAACTTTCCCAAAAGACTTTCCTTTCAACCCGACTACTGTTGAAGTGGAACCGTCTATTGTTTCCCTGAAAAAGTCGGAAAGTGACCTTTTCCAGAACCGGAATTGGGTACCCTCCGGAACGGGTTTAGGCTCGGACCCCGCCGTGGCAGGACTTTCGTGAAGTGCTAACTTGATTTTCAGAGTGCAGTGTTCAGTGTGAGTGACTGGGTTTTTATCTTGTCCCCTTTTAAGGAAGAGGACTTGGACTCTGCGTCAAGAACACCTCTTAAGGTCGGCAACTGGGTAAACGTGCTGTTAAAGTTTCTGTGAGTATAAATAACTTTACGAGCTAAACGATAACATTATAAATCGTTTGCACACTAAGGTTGAGAACTATAGACCTATCTCGATACTTAATGTTTTCGCTAAGATGCTGGAAAAATTCGTATACAATGCTATTTATAATACCATCTACTATGGTATACCAACCAATCAACATGGTTTTCTCAGGGGCCGCTCTACAGTTAGTAATTTGGCGGAATTCTTGTCTCGCATTCTAAAAGACATGGACGGCGGAGGACAGGTTGACGTGATCTACACTGACTTCGAGAAAGCTTTCGATCGTGTGGATCACGTCATCCTGCTCCGCAAATTGGAATGCCTGGGCATCAGTGGTGATCTTTTGCGTTGGTTGGATTCATACCTGCGTAACCGAAGTCAAGCTGTTGTGATTGGTGGGTTCCGTTCCAATTTCGTTCAAATTTCCTCAGGGGTTCCCCAAGGTTCCCATCTAGGCCCTCTTCTGTATAACGCCTACCTATACGACATTTATACTTGCTTTAAAAATGCATCCTTCATCATGTATGCGGACGATACCAAAATATATTATAATATTAATAATGTCACAGACTGTTTTAAATTACAAGATGATTTAGACAGATTATCAAACTATTACATCACAAACAATATAACTATCAATGTAGGAAAATGTCAATTCATCAGGTTTACTCGTAAAACAAAACCCATACCGTACGCATACATGATGAATGGAACCATTTTGGTAAAGACGGAGGTGGTTAGAGATCTGGGCATATTACTTGATAGTAAGTTGACTTTTGGCCAGCACTTTGACTCAATCATTAATAAAGCCTATAAAAATCTAGGATTCGTAATTCGTACAAGCAAACCTTTTTCTAGCATTCATTGCATAAAACTTTTATACTACGCATTTGTTCGGAGTGTGCTTGAGTACGGAAGCAGCATATGGAACCCTCAGTATCATACTCATATAGATAGTATTGAAAAAATACAAAAACGTTTTTTAAGATATTTAGACTACAAAACACGCTCAAGAAATAAGAACTATGTAGATAGATGTGCCTGCCACAAGCTTCTTCCCCTGACCGATCGTAGATTGCTGCTGGATCAAATGTTTCTTCATGACATCCTTCATGGTCATCTAGATAGCCAAAATTTATTATCGCAAATAATGCTTTTTACTCCTGGTCGTCGAACGAGACATACTAGTAATAGGCTTTTTGGTACTTCTCTTAGTCGGACTAATTACGCAAAGAACTCCACTATATCCAGAGTTTGTAGCACATACAATGATTTGTTTGGTGATGTAGATATATTTTGCCTGTCAAAAAATAGGTATAAAAGTAAAATTATTCATAAACTCAGTGGAGTGAATGAATGGCCTTAATGCAGTTAGTAAAATAATAGCATTGAGGTTGTGTGTTCATTCCACTTTGTCATACAATCGCACACACGCACACATCACACTCTCGCACACATACACACACACACACACACACACACACACACACACACACACACACACACACACACACACATACATGCACACGCACCCCCGTACATTAGTTAGTATATTATTTAGATTGGTGATTAATTGTGTTGGAGTGGTTGTGCTTGCTTGTGCTGTTATTATATCATTATCTTCTTAACTGCTCACATCCTTATGATGTGTTGTTTTCCAAATATTATACATGTACTAGTACTCTAGGAAAACCTATAATTGGCTTATGTTATATTTAGTTAATTTTAAGTACTATGTTTAAATATGGCTGTTGGTTTTCTCAATAAATGAAGATAAAAATAAAATAAATAAGACTACCTAAAGAACTAATTAACGTTTCAATCGAAATATTCACAAAATACGAAACTGAGGTAAATTCGGACTTTAGTCACAGTTATTTAGCCGTGATTGACGAAACAGTCCTTGCCCTTGCCACGATAAAAAGTGAACTAATAATTTCAAACAGACCACTTAATTTGGCGACTGAAGCAAAAAAGTTATCGGTCGGTAAGCATAGAATGGCTGTTTTTATTTGGAATTTTGCTATTTTGATCTAATAGTCAAAAGTAGAGCAAAGGAAGGAAAACAAAAACATTAACTGTCTACTGAACTACCACTTTTGAATGATGGGCTATTAAATAATTATTAATATAAATATTGAAAACTAAATCTAGACAACGTAATGTGCAAAGAATAAATATGCAGAATCTTCTGGCCATACATTGAAAAACTTAAGGCAATGCAATTTAATTAAGTACAAAATCAACTTTTAGTCTAAAAACCCAATTTCCCCCAATATAGCAATTTGGATTTTTTAATTAACTTAACATGCGATGATTTAATTTATTTTACGAATAGCCTGACCCAGTAAGTTTAGAAACCGATATAGAAATCGTTATGTTGCATTTTGCAAAACGATATTGCATATTCAGATGTATCCGTAGCCTCGACCGTGCTCGTGTCAATCGAAAGTGCCATGTGTAACAATCTATTTCTACAAAACAGATGTGCAAAAACCGATCAAAAAACGACTATTGAACGCTTTGTGCAAGTTAAAAAAGATATTGAAGCGGTACTTTTTTGCTTTGAAGTCAAATTCGCTCTCGACTAGAACGTGTGGTTTCGTTCTATTTTTGTTTGTAGAGAAATTATTTCTAACACTCCCAGAGTAAGTGGTACTATCTTTGAACTTTGTTGGATCTATTGGACCTCAGAGATCATCGGTTTCGTTTTTTGTTCCGACCTCACCTATACAATTAAATATCAGATTTGCGATACTTTGTTGATTTAGTTTCATAACTGTAGTTGCTTTTGTTAAAAAAAATGTAATTCTTTATCTACGAGACGCTATTTTATTAGTGGTTTGATTATTAGAAAATGTAGTTCTATTAATTATATCAATTGTATCATATCTTATCGATTCCTAAGGAATGTCTTCAAGCAGTATTGTATTGTATATTTAACAATTTAGTTGGATGAAATAAGAACGTATTTTTTTAACAAAGATTTACAAACTTATAAATTTTTAATTTAAGTACCTACTTTATGCCTCTTTGACTTTATCATGGCAGAAATATAAACTAAAAATAATTTTATGGATAACCTTGAGTTAGAAAATTCTAAGTACCTTATTGACCGGTAAGCCTCAGCAGCAACATAATTTACTATAATCCTAAGGCCTTAGTAAAAAATCTACCCGAAGCACTCGTGCGTCTCTATAAGTAGTTTGATTAAATTACTGACTTACAAAAAGAAAAATAACAACTACGGAACTTTATATTATTCCATTAACGTGGTCTGAGTCTGACTGTTAGAGATATTCATTATTCTTTTTTAAATTTACATAATTATTAATAAGTACTTTTTTAAACATAATAAGGCGTTTTAAAATACTTTAGAAATAAACTAACAATGTTAAAACTAACTAAAATGCAGGCCAAATATTGGTGAATAAATAAACCTAAAATAAAATCAAAATAGAAAAAAAAAACTGGACCAAGAAAACATTTAAACCTAACCTACTATAATGTAACTAATGTATTATAATTATAGCTACTATTATCGTAGGCTTTTGGATCTTTGTAGGTTATTTTGAGATCATCTATATTCGGTTAGGTTAGCAGTTAGCAGAATTATCTTTAATTTCTTTTTAAACTCTGTATTTACTCTGTGTTGATTTGTTTTTTTAATAAAAATCAAGGTGCGTCCATGCACTCCTCTAAACTATTATAAAACTGTTATAGAAGTTATAAAGAGGATATAATTTACAAGAAAAAGGATACGTGTGGTTTTTGGTGTCCCTGACTCCAAATCACAATTTTTTTTATTTTTTTTTGTCTGTTCTTCTGAAACATTCGAGATGAGTTCATATATCGAAAGGTTTTTGTTTGAAAACTTATCCATATTTATAATTTGTGAGGACAAAATCGCGGGTAAAAGCTCGTTAGGTGTCTAATAAATTGAAAATGAATATAATTATTATATTTAATTTCCCTTAGCTATACGAAGCCTGCGTTGCGGATTCGATTTTTTTGATATTATTTTTAATTTGAATAAAAAAATTCCTTTTTATTTGGCTTTTGTGATTATCATTTAGAATTATGTATTTTTGTAATTTTAATACTGCAACTTCATTTTCCTATCTACTTAACATTCTTCTATCGAGTCGATGCCATGTCATTCTATATTAATTCTGCCCAGTAGGTATCATAGATACTCTTTCTTATACTGTGCCAGTATTTTGCCACACGGATAGCTCTACCACCGGCAGCGTCCATAACTTGTGCGTTAGCACTGCATTTCCGCCAGTGTCAAGTAGTTTATGGGAGAATCTATCCCAATCTCAGGGATTGTTTTTGGTCAAGAACAAGAAGAGATTGTGGATTGCGGAGCCTCGTGGCAGGCAAAAACGCGACGCGCGAAAACCACGCGAGACCAGTGCTCGGGTCAGAACCAGCAACGTGACTCCCATTTAAAAATTATTAAAATATAGCAGCAATTTATTGCAGGTGGCAAACTGACGTAAGATTAAACAGATACTTCACAGTTGCAAAAGAACTAGCAAATAGCTACCTTTTCGACGATGTCATGTTTAACACAAATATTGAGTTAGTATAGAAGGTCAATTTGGTCACTTATTGTTTGACTGTCATTGTAACCTTCGTAAAATGTGTTTATTATCTTATTTCCTTGTTGCTGGTTGTTGATGTTTCTTGTACTAACTTATATTATTATCTGTTCAATGTTCATGAATGATTGGATGGTAACTACTCTCTTTTTTAAAACCCGCTAGAGAACTGTTTTTGTATCACAATATCTGTAACATACATGTAACACAAATCATTAATACATTTCTACAGCATCTACATAATTTGGTCACGTTAGTGTAATAATGACATTATCGAACAATACATACATCAAATTACCTTTTTTTTTTTTTTATAAGGGAGGAGGAAATCCTCATGGATACTACTCTGATGCAGTATGCCCGACTCCACTGGGAATGTTGCCCAGCAGCCTACGGACTAAAACCTCCTCCCACTACGTCACCACCCATTCCGGAAAGCATTGTGCATTAACTTCAGAAAGGAGGCGGATTTAAGTTAGGGGGAACTTTTTTGTCTTTCCCATTCGTCCTTTTCTCGTTTCATCATAACTGATCGTAGGAGGGTGGACAGTGTGTCCCACTCCTCTCCACTGCTAAGCATACGTGGAATGAGATTTCTTTTTGTTAGTGGCTCCTCTCCCTGGGCTTTGGCTCTCATTTCGGTGAATTCCCGGCATTCGAATATCGCGTGTTCGGGTGTGTCCACTTCTCCACAGTACTCGCAATCCTCCGAAGCTGCTTTACCTATTGCGTGTAGGTATGTGTTAAATACGCCATGACCCGTAAGTGTCTGCGTAAGCCATCTGTCTACCTCTCCGTGTTGTCGTTGTATCCACGCCTTAAGGTCTCCGATTAGCTCTCTGGTCCATGGTCCTTTTCCAGGCCCCTTCCACTCATTTTCCCATTCCGTCAGGGTCTGTGCTCTCTGTTCTTCGGGGGTTTTCCTGCCAGTCTCTACTCTAGCGTTATTGTATTGCCTGGTTCTTTCTACGACGAGTCTCTCTATCGGGACCAATCCAGCAATAACGAGCACTGCTTCAAGCGAGACGGTGCGGTACGCTCCACAGATCCTGATTGCCAGTTGCCTTTGGATTCGGGTGTATGCGAGTTTGAATTTAGCGACTTTCATCGCATCACCCCAGACGGGGGCTCCATATAGCATAACGGAATGAGCTACTGATGCGAGGGTCCGCCTTCTGCTAGCCCTGGGTCCACCCTTTTTGGGCATGATGCGGCATAAGGCCATCGTCGACCGTTCGGTCTTTGTGGCTGTCTCCTCTATGTGCTTATTGAACTTAAGGCTCTTGTCCAACCACACTCCTAGGTATTTCAGCTTTTCTGAAGGTTCAATGATAACTCCCTCAACGTTGAAATTTATGGGGCTGTATTTTCTTCTCCCGCTTAAGACAATAGCCTCTGTTTTTTCAGGTGCAAGGCTTAGTTGCTGTTGCCTCATCCAACTGCTGATTTTTTCCAACGCTGAGTTTGCCTTTTCCTTTAGCCTCTGCTCCATACGCGCACAGGCCATCAGAGCGAGGTCGTCTGCGAATCCAACGAGGTACGTGTCTTCCTCAAGTTGGAGCCTGAACACTCCGTCGTACAGGATGTTCCATAAAGTGGGTCCCAGGATAGACCCTTGTGGTACCCCACTGCTCACTCTTATCTGTTCCGTGTTCCCTGCGGCATCTAACTACCTAACTAAAATCAACTGTAAAATCAAACAATTTGGAACTTGCATAAAAGAATTCAAGATAAAATCACATAACATAACACGTTTATGTTGAATAGATAAAGATCCAGGATCCACGATTAGCAAGTGGACATTTAAAATGTCAGAGAACCTGCTTAGAGAATTCAGTCCCATCGAATATGAGAAAGCAATCGTTAGTCATGTGTTAAAATCTCTTTGTTTTTTTTGGCCCCATATATCGAATTAACTTGTCTTGATTTCGATGATAAAGTCACAAGAAATTTCCTATCGGTGATTCCGATGTCATTTTGACACAATCTCCGATTATGTAATGATCCATCGGCTCGATGTCAAAAGTACCAAGATTTTTATCAGCATTCGTCAAACATTCGCAAGATGGATGTGAAATTTCGCTGTTTTGTATGAAGTTAGTGTTTGTTATTGCGCATGCGTTAATAGAGGAGGGTCACGGTCATGAGAAGATACAATAGCACTTTCCACTGCAGCAATACTGTTATACTAATTAGGCAAATTGGCGTAACGTGCATCAGCTTTTAAAACATGATGAGGCCATTTGGAAATTGAAGCTTGGAATATAATTGAAGTGTACCAGGCATAGAAGGATCAAATATTAGCCGACCTTGTGCTTATTGTACTTGTAACTGAACATCGTGTATTGAGAAACATGTCAACTTTATTACTGCTTATTACGTCGTAACTGAGATCATGTTCTGTCAGATTGACAATTAAGCCTTGACACATAGGTAAGTGTCATGCTTCGGATCGTGGAACATAAATATCCTTGACTTTTTGTCATCGGATCATCGTGATGATCTTTGTTTAAAATTGTAATTATCTGTCAATAAATTGCTGTTGAAATTAATGGGATTTGAAATTGAACGAGGATCGCCATATCGAAGCAAAGAACTTGAATGCATTGGCTCGAGTAGGTAGATTTTTCTAGCGTATTGAATTTTATCGTACGTAACGAATGCATCCAAATAATTGAGTAGATAATAATTATGTAAATACATGGTCCTATACATGGTATTGTAGCAAAATATCTGGCCACTCCGGAGAAAAACGACTAGGAGACATGTCAACTTCTAGGACCTACCTATCTTCTTGTGCTATAATTTCTTATCGGAGGCTAGTTATCATTTTGGGCTTTTCAAACCCTGGAGAATGCAGCCCTGAATAGTGAGTTGGTATTAATATCGAACCATTCACATTAGAATTTTGTCTCCCGAAAATTTTACTCTGCAAAATGATCTGGAGATCTTTGTAGTTTTCCCCTACCAATAGAAAACTATACTATAAAGTCGCATTCATAAATTCGAAGATCAATTTTGACGCAATTCTAGTATTGATCCATTCTTACGTCAAAGTCACGTTATGTCGAATGGCCGAATTATGAATCCTAGTTTAGCATGAAAATAATTCGTTCCATTTACAAATATACGAGACGCTGCTTATACTCACACAATTTAAACCATTCGATCATGCTTTATCGTAATTTTAGTATACTATGATTATGACTTGTAATAAATTTCAACAAGTTCCTTATCCAAAAAGTTGACTAGCTTAAAATTGTCTTCAACTTTCAACTCCAAAAGATTATTCCCAATTGTGGGCCTCCATTAAAGCTTCATAATCCAATAGCACTTAATTCCATTAAGATCGTATTCAACATGTGTGGCCTCCAATCTTTGTCCGCAATGAATAGCAAGTAAATATTGACATCTGTTGTGGATCCGTGAATGAATGTGTGATTTTGAAAAATTATGTCGAGGTCCATTGTGCAACAGCAATGATTGATGAATTCAAACTTGACCAAAACGCAATTTTGTGCAATTTCTATTTGATTGGAGAAAGTGTTTAACTATTAAGTGGCTTTAATCTTTCACTGGTCTTTATTTTTTTGCTTTTAATGGTCATGCGATATTTTTTTCGATTCTGTGAACTTGTTTTAGTTTTTTAATATTTGTATATTTTATTCTTATGTTCTTAATTTTTTAATTCTGATTATTTTGTATCTGTACATAGGACTGTACAGCCATGCGGCATGCGAGAAAGTGCTTCTCCAACAACACTGTTTAAATCTATAATCATATATGTATATTATGTCTATAAATCTATAACAAATGGTAAGGCCTAAGTACCATCAGACTGATGATGATATTTGTTCCATTTAAGGGCAAGGTTTGCTACTACCACTGTTGTATTAAAATCTGTCGTAGGTGAGTTATACGTTGACCTTACGTTTATTATATTATAATTAGTCGGTTTGATTTAAATCCATGGGAAAAGTATGATCTAGTCATTCTAGTACCTAGACTAGGAATCATAGTATTTTACTACTACGCCCGACATGCATTCATATTAATAGGTATACACATTACTATACAATTAATTGTTTATTCAATAGTTTTAACGTGCTAAGTATCAAAATTGGTGTCATTGTTTTATGTCTAGAAAGCAATATTCGATCGACCTTTAAATAAATCGATGGTTCTACCACCTATTCATCAAATTAGGATCAGGGTTTGTTAATTTGAAGCCTTAATTCGTTTAATTGTTATGCTACCTCTAATTTTGAATGCAATTGTGCACCATTGTTGTTCCCATTCAGGTTCTTGAGGTTTAATTGTGAATGTTTTCTTCAACAGGGCCGTCTGCAGGTTTTGTTTGGGGGTCATTTTAAAGGTCATTAGGTCTTTAAGCAATATACTAATTTACAACTAATTGTGTTTTAGATTTATGACATATGTTATTTGGAAGTCTTCATTAAATTAGAGATTTTTAGTTCATACTGTGTTAACTTCATTATTTATTTAAACGTATAGGTACTCAATTTCTTTTATATTTGGACTTAGAGCTGTAAAAATTTGTTAAATTCATATTGTTACTATAGCATATTATTTTATATGAACTACCTACTTGATTAGGTACCTAAGTCATTTGTATCATTATCTTTTCAGTTTTAAAGATTTTTGGTGTCAATAAATACTGCCTATTTTATGCTTTTCTTCTGTAGGCGTATACTCAGTTATTTAGTTATATTTTAGTTAGTAATATGTTAGTTATATAGTTATATTTCATTGTTATTAATTTATCCCTGAATACAACTAATATATATACTCAGTATAATTTAAAATGGTTATTTAATTGTCTTTGAGTTTAAATATTATTTTTCAAGAACACATTATTTTTAGGGTTCATCATGTCCTACCTTAGTACATGTCTGTTCCATTTACACCAAAATTATCACTTTTGAAAACGGAATTTTAAGAAGAAGGTCACACATGTAAGGGCCGGGGTAATTCTTTGTGTACACAAATTTTAATCAGTACCTACATGCAACTACCTTTAAACTGAGTTTAAACATGTTTCATTCTTAATTTGGGTCAGTGAAGCTGATCTGAGTTGAAAAATTAGTCATTGTTTATGTAGGTTTTTAAAAGATGATGTGATATTTACCGTCAAAGTTCCGCTAGAAGTACCTAGTTCGTCTGTGAGTTTTGAAATTGAAAAATGCAAATAATATAATATGTTTATTTACTTACTTTTGCATAATTTATATCTTTGAACGCTCAGAAACGAACAAAGCATTTAAAAGTTGAATTTTTTGCTTTATAGTTGGAATTCAAAGTACTTCTCTTCTCCCACAACAATTCTTAAATCATCTGTAACAGATATTATTATGATGGTGATGATGATTGGAATAGTTGTAAATAGAATATGTGAAAGAGGTTGCCCTAGATCCTTGAACGCTGATCAAATCAGATGGGTAATTTTATCCATCGAAAAACGAATATTTAAAATATTAGTTTTCTCGCTTTTACAAATAGTTTTATAACATAATAACAACAAAGCAAACAAATCGAAAAAATATAAACAATTTAATTACCACAAAATTAGTTGTGTCACCATTTCGAAAATCGACCTAATAACATTGCAGGTTGCTTGTAAAACGAGAGCCAAGCTACCGCCAAGGTCGTTCACAATGAAAGTCTTACAATGGTTATTGTTTTCACTGGATCTGTAACTATCAGTTACAATAGAATTGATCTTTCTTACAATGATAGGTTATAAACATTCAGTTTCGTTGTAACATCTAATTTTGTTGCGAATAAGCCTTCTCTTGCTTGTTTGCGATTTATTACAAGTCTTGTTATTCTTGTTAATGAATGGTGGGGTTCAGGCTTTCTTATGAAGCTGAAAACTTTCCTCATATATGCAGACTGAGACTATAATATCTTACGGGGTGGCCAGAGACTGCTACGTCTTCCAACAACCTATTTTTTAATATTTCTCCATTTCTTTAAAATTCAAAATGAAAGAAAAAAAAAATATTTTTACCAACATATTTTTCGGGTAGACTCATGGATGGTAGACTACAAAACATTATAACACCCAGCGAAGACCAAATAAAATATTTGATAACACGATAGTACCAATTACAGTATTTCATTTGTACATAATAAATTAATAATATTAGTAGAGGTATACGGCTTCGCACGGTTGCAATGCTGATATAAACCTTCCTCTTGAATTACTTTATCTATTTAAAAAAAACGTATCAAAATCCGTTGCGTAGTTTTAAAGATCTAAGTATACATAGGGACAGACCGACAGCGGGAAGCGACTTTGTTACACACTATGTAGTGATATTTTATTGTAGTGACAGGAGTGTTCTGAATACTCTGGGAATATTTGGGGAATATTTTCGTTACGTGAGCATAAGCTAATTATTATCTAAACTATTATAAAACTGGAACAGAAGTGTGTCTGTACATTGAAGATATTTACAAAAAAAAGATTACGATATGATTTTTAGATGTCCCTGATTCCAAATCACCAATTTTTGGATTTTTTTGTCTGTCTGTTTGTTTGTTTGTTTGTTTGTTTGGGTGTTTGTTTGTTCGAGTATCACGCAAAAACTACTGAACCGATTTTGATGAATCTTTTTTGTTTGATAGCTTATCATCTGACTTAAAATCTGGCATATAATTTTTGCGGACGAAGTCGCGGGTAAAAGCTCGTAATAATTAAAATGGAGCTGGCCAAAGACAGATGCATGGATGATGAAGGAAGAGTTCTTTGCCCAGCAATGGGATGGAATAATGTTGAAGCATTTCTAATGTACGTAAAGTCTTTTATCGGTGATTATTTTCCAAAGCGTGTCGGATGCTAACACGTGCGTGACCAAAATGCACTCCGGTAATACCTGGGTACTTTCATTAATAAAAATATTCATCATCATCATCATCATCATCATATCAGCCGATAGAAGTCCACTGCTGAACATAGGCCTCCCCCAAAATGGGGGGATTTGCCATAATCGCCACGCTTGGCAGACGGGTTGGCGACATAGAGTATGAAGAGATGGCATATCGGCTTGTTTCTATAGAAAATGTTGTCGCCAACAAAGGGGGTGAAAAACGGGTGAGGGGAGGGTTATACGCTACTTCCCGCTAGATGTGTATGATATGACGTCAGGCCCAGTTGAGTATCTGTGCACAGTTCGATACAACATCTCTACCTCAGGGGAGCGCGTTATTTTCTCTATGGTTGGCGATCGCAGTTGGATTGAATGTGTGTACTCAGAGGATGCTGCTGCCCATCCTCCGGTAGACCCCTCATATCAGTCGCCTTTTACGACACCCATGGGAAGAAATGGGGTGGAAATAAAAATATTAAAATACTTTATTAAATACGATTTTACCTTTACATTAATAAGTCGATTAAATATTAAATAACACTGAAGCAAATGTAAAACTATGCAAATATTTTATAAACGTCTACGTTTTGCAAAGGTTAACTTTATAATTAGTTTTATAATTATCATATTAAAGTTATTTAGATTATCAGCAACGATTATCAAATTTCAAAACAACATTTAATAAAAGTTATAGTAAAGCTTCTTAACTATTTCACAATTTTTATTTATAAACCCGTGACAAACGATTTAATTACTGTTTCTAGATTTGCATTGAAACCTGATTAAAGGCGCGTTCTCATCTAAGTGAATAAACGAATATTCGGTTTCGTAGTGAATAAAGGAATATTCGGTTTGATCTTGTAGAGATGAGCGCTACAAGAAACTCGCAGAGGCTCAAATATTACACAAACATTAAAAATAGACGTTTAGCTTTTTGAGTAAGTCTGCCAATTACTGTCTAAAGTTACTCCAGAAAATATTTTTTATAATTTCTCAACAAAAAATGCGCCGAAGCTTGAAAACAATATTTTATGTCTTGGAAAAACTCACCTATTTATTGTCATTTCAATAAAATATTGACTGGTATGTTTTTGAACAGCATTTAGTTTTTTTTTAACTGTAAAGTTTTGCATATTTTTACGACCAACCATTTAAATAACTAAATAAATAAATAAATAACGCTCACAGGCACATTCATTGTAATGATCCCAAGAAAGCACTATTTATAGGCTGTTTATTATGGAAACCATACAACAACGGCACAAACATATAAACATTCATGACCGAACCGGGATTCGAACCCAGGACCCTGGTTTGGCAGTCCAGCGTGGTAACCATTACACCAACCGGGTTGTCATCTGATTCGAATTGATTCGAATTTACGAAAACATCGAGTGACACTCGTAGACGAATACTGGTGAAGACAGACCTTAAGAAATAAAACGTAACGTTCGATTAAGTTAGAATTAGTTTAACGTCCGACGTAACTGGTAAAAGAGAAAAGATATCAGATTCACTTTCATTTTGGTCTGTCGCGTTTTCAATATCAAGGTCGTTTATAATCACTGATCTACTGTCAACTTTAATTATATCATGTTTTGAGTTGAAAATTGCTATTTATTAGTATTATGTATATAAGGGGAATTTGATTCTAGTTTCAGAATTTTTTTTAAATCTATTTTAATTCTTCAAAATGTGTAAGCTATAATTATTATAAGAGCATGTTAATGTTAAACTCTACATAACATAACTTTCCTGTTATGTATTAAAAATTATGTTATCACTATTGTCATTCTGTTCCATTGTATTGTCCTGAGGGTCTACCGGCACATTCGAACTTTGCAATTGCGTGAACATTTTCATTCCAAATTCAACTTTATTACAGTGAAGCGCGGACCAAAACAGTGGCGATATAGCGAACATCGAAAGTGCGGGTACAGGGCCGGGTATTGTTTCAACTATAGTTCAACGCGATCTAAAAACAGGGTCACATAAAGTTAAATATCACTTGCAAAAACTACTCTTGTCATATACCATCACTATACCATACATTTTTCTATTCGATACATTGACAGAACCAGTGGTTTTGTCTTGTGGTTGAGCTTCCCCTTAGAGTATGTAGTGCTTCACAAAGTGCTTCCAACATATCTTTTTATATCAGTCGTTTCAAAACCCCTGATTCTACATGTGTGGAAGTCATAGAATCCAATTCAGCAGTCACATAACGCATGTGGCGGTCATTATTAAACGATGATGTTACTGTCCACCTTAAATTTACTGTCTCCAACGATGTTAATAAGTTCTATGACTTCATCATCGTGACATTTCGTAGCTTTTTTATTCTCACAAGCTCATTGTTTTCTATAGTGTGTAGGTGTTCCTTATTATCGAAAACTCTTTACTCTACGACCAGATTATATCTAAGAAAGCAATAACGACGTATTGTATCGAAGTATCACTATTAGTTCCGCTCGGATTTGCCTTAAGCGATTCTTTACTACGTCCCTTCATAATATCCCCTTTCTCTGAGTCTACTTCATTCACACCATCCATTGCTTCTTCTGTTCTTTATTCATGTTTAACGCCAAAACTAAAATGGAAATGTTCAGTGATATATGTGATTGTATACTAATCATGTATCATTGGTGTAAGAGCTAACGTTTCATTATGACCTGCCTTTATCATTACGGGTTGAGCTGAGCTGTATGTATTGGTAATTGGGTAATAGTAGTGCACTTTATGCAATTGCAACAGGGGCTATATTTGTTTGTAAACGCTAAAGTTTTCGATAACATCCGTACATTTTGGTTTACTTGCGATGTAATTTAGACGTTTACGGAGAAAGACTTTACTTTCTTTATATATCTGTAGTCTTTCAAATGTCATTGTATTATTGATTTTATTTCACTTCAGTTTGAGTTACTTTTGCTTTGGGAGTTACAAACTTCACGTACTTAAGTAGAAATCCTTTATGACAAGAATTCTTTTGTGCTATTCAGTTTTTAATGAAAAGTCTGGTTAGGGTAGCGCATCCTGATTTGCATAGAGGGTGGTGGGACAGTATTAAAACCGTTGGTACCGTTGACTTTGGTACAATGGAAATAAATTACCCTTGAATTTATTGGGCTTTCGATTCATTACTGGTGGGTGGACTTCGGGGTTCAAAAGTCTAGTCTGTCTAGTACCTAGTAGCATCTGGATGAGAGTTATGTGTTGTAGTTGATTAAGTGATTGCTAACATTAGCACAAGACATTGCCCACGTGACGAAATGTATTCGTTTCAAATCGTTTCACAACTAACGAATGAGTATGATTAAAGAACACATACAAACAGTATGATAGCTAAAATTATACACAGAATAGGAAGAATACCATACTTCTCAAAGAAATGGAAATTAATATCCTTTTCTATTGTAGCATCTTGACTATTATAAAACTGTAAATTTTTGAAAAAATAATTTAGTTTGTTTGTTTGTTTGGGTGTTTGTTTGTTCGAGTATCACGCAAAAACTACTGAACCGATTTTGATGAAACTTTTTTTGTTTGATAGCATTATCATCTGACTTAAAATCTGGTATATAATTTATGCCGACGAAGTCGCGGGTAAAAGCTCGTTTCTTATAAAATTAAAGCTTCCGAGTTGGATCCTGAAGGGTATAACATAAACCCATGTTGAGTTATCTACACTTCATCAGACTAAATAGTAGCATAGATGCTACGCTACCTTTGACCTTTATTCGTTAGGTCTGTGCCCTGAGCTGTAAAATAGGCTGATAAAGACTTTAAAAAGATATCAACATTTTTATCGTTTTTCTGCATGGCTATACCTCACTCTCATAATAAATTCTCCAAAACATAAGAGAGAAAATATAATTAAATCACAGAAATGAACAAACTACATAGACTGAACAAATTGACATAACTAACGGACATGCTCGCGAATGGCGAATACATTATTGTGTCCGGTTGCTTTTCTTATAGATTTGACACTTTCATTTAAGTGAGCGATTGTTGCAGTGGATTGTAAGAAAGAAAATAAAAACAAATTGTTTACATGTTTTACGTTCATTGGATGGTGGGTTCCGTAGGAAAACATTTTTATTTATGATAAACTTTATTTAACTCGAGTGTTTGAAGTTGGATAGTAATATAAAAATGTAAATTACAACATTTTATAAATCTTTTTTGAAATTAGGATGTGTGTGATCCAATCAAAGTTTCAGTTTAATATCGATTTTAATAATTTCTAATCTTAACAACTAGATAATGAGTTTCGGAAGCTTGTCCATACAAAATATATACCTAAATGCTTACCTAAATGCCTAAATATATAGACATGTATTCGAACAATAGATATTTTAAGTAACATATTTAACTGGTAATCTATGAATCTTGTATCAGTTTACAGTCATTAAAAAAGGGCTTAAAAATTCAGAAAGTTTTGCCCACCTAAGAAGGAACCCTAAATCGTACAAACGTGGTCGATTAAGTGAATTAGTTGCGTAAGATCATAGCAATCAAACAAAGAGTTCATTTGTCTTATTTTCTAATCACCTCGACTGTTACTGGGTGTAATTGATTGTCAGTTATATCATAAATGTGTTATACATGGAGAAAATTAGAAAAATTTATTTTATCTTAATCTCGTTACCTGACTGATTTTGTTAAAAGTTGTAGCTGCAGTTGAAATAGACCATTAAAGGGGTTTGTAAACTACTAGCACAGATTTCAAATATTATTGATTTTGAACATGTTACAGCCATGTTGTGCTATTTCGAATCAAATTAAAGATTGAAAAATTCAGTCTCGGGCGGGACTTGAACCCGCACCCTTCCAAACCGGGGAAGTGCGTTATCCAATTACTACTACACAGAGTACCCTGTGTCCTGTTACTTTTTTACTAGCACAGAGTACTATAATTATTGCAAAATGACTTGAGAGATAACGTGACATATTTTAGGACATTATGTTATTTTGTTTTGATTTTTTTATGAGGTACTTAAGTGTGCAATGATTATTGAAACATTATTATTTTGTTGTTCGTCTATGTGTCCACAATCAACGCTTTTTGGGAAAAAAATCAATCGGAACTATTATATACTAGGCCCCATATTAAAATGATCAAACCCCTATAAGCTAAAATCACAGAGCGGCGCGTCTGCAAATTCCTGGGCATTGGAATTAAGATTGTTCCGACATTCGCAACATTATAAAACTAATGCACAATCTACATTCAGTAACTAAACAAAAACAGCCGTCGATAGAAACCTATAAATACTTTATTTATATCGAACCAGGCCGCGCTTTCGCTCCATCTAAGTACATTATCCGACCATAGCGGTCTGTTTCCTTCTGTTTATATAGAGATTAAATAACATCTAATTGGGGAGATTGCTTTTGTTATTGATACGCTGATAGTTAAATTTAAGCTTATCGTCATTGTTTATCGTTTTGAATTGATAATGATGTCGATTTGCAGGACTAAGAAGAAAACATAGAAGTTTCTAAGTTAAGTCAACATTTTAACTACGTGACCATCTTAGGCTTTTACGCCGAGATTCAGAGACATCTTTTGAGCATGTGTTGAGTCTAAGTAGGGTCAAAATGTAAATTCGAACCCAAACCAAAAAAAAAACACTTCTCGATATCTCGGCCTAGAGCTCGTATGTATCTCTTCGAAATCTGTCCATCCGTTGATGTATAGGTTAAATCTATCTCTTGATGAGAATTATTTAATTGTTATCGTATCATCATCCCCCCAAGGATCTCTATAATGGCCGGTCCTGCGCTGCCCTCATCTAACGGGTTCCCGCCGCCTTCACCAGGTCGTCGGTCCACCGTTTGAGGGGCCTGCCCACTCTGCGCTTTCCGGTAGGTATGCGGTCGCCACTCGAAAACTTTTCGACCCCATCGGCCATCGGTTCTGCGAGCAATGTGCCCCGCCCACTGCCACTTAAGTTTGGCTTTCTTTGGGCTATGTCAGTTACTCTGGTTCTTCTGCGGATCTCTTCATTTCCGATTCGGTCTCGCAGGGAAACTCCGACCCGGTCGTTATGGCGGGGCTTAGGGGAGGACTATGTCCAGCAGTGGACGTCCATCGGCTGAGATTATCATCATCATCATCATGAGCCTATCATCGTTCACTGAACATAACGCCTCTCCAAAAGAGCTTGCGTTTCTCAAGTCGTGGTCGGTCCTGCGGGAAGGAGGGACCGTCCCAAAGTATACCAGTCGGTGATCCTCATCAATGTGTAAAAGCTATCTTATTATTCCCACGCTGGGAATTTGATTCTAGCCTGAAAAAAATTTTTTTTTACTTCAACCAAGATCTACATACATACATACATGCATAAGCTCACGCCATTGTCCCAAGGGGGTAGGCAGAGACCACAGAGCGTAGCAATGCGACACTCCGCAACCCGCTTTTCGCCCCGTGGTACACCTTGGCGTGATGAGTGGCGAGCTCCACCGCCGCCACCGAGTTCTATAAAATTATTTGGCCTCATTGTGTTCCCACGATCAGCAAGGGAAATATACGGTCCACTTCCACAGAGCCCCGCATGCGGAAGCAAGGCTACATAGTGTTCGGATTCACCCGGTCCCGAACATCAGGCTCGCTTATGACTAGGCTCGCCCCTAGCCATGCATCCCTCGGCACGGCAACCTTGGATTGGCGGAAAGGAATAGGATTTGGTGAAAGACGGGATTTGTTTTGAAAGGAAGGAGAAAAGGGGATTAAGGATATCATTACTGTGGCTAGGAATGGGAAATCAGTGATGATAGCTCGAGGAGGCCGGGAGCGCGTACCCGTGTCTTCTGTATAGCAGTGGACAACATACTACCAGAAAGACCAAGATCTTGTTTATGATAATCATACATCATTAATCCATATGAGCCTGTCAACATCATGACTTCTCTGACTAAGAGAACATTGTTTAACGAATTCGGCTTGTTGTTACAACTACCATCTTTTGACAAACAAACAATTAGTAAACAATAATAACGTCATTTCAATTATTTTGGTGCTAATTAAGAGAAAATACTTCTTAGTTGACTCGCATTTTTTTCAGTGTACCCTCATCGTGAAGGAGTATCGCCGTAAGTCCACCACGCGTAGGTATCCAATACGGATTGATGAACTTTACCTATGAGAACAGAATTACTTCTTTACCGTATTTTTTAAATTCTCTTGACCTGCATATTGTAACGAAAATGTAGTAAGTCGATTTAACCTAAGTATTTCTATTTTCAAATATTATTGATTTTAAACAATCAACAACACATACAATCATTGCCACATTTTAACATTATTTTCTTCAATCTTTAATTTGAGACCGTATCCGGAACACAACACTGCGCTCGAAAACTCAAATAGCTGACGTAGGGGAGAAGGCAGCAAAACTGAAGTGGAACTGGACTGGGCATGTTTGCAGAATGCACACTGAGCGGTGGGCATCAATCGTCACGCAATGGGTGCCTCACGACGGGAGCCGAGGTCGAGGCAGACCCCGGAAAAGATGGTGAGACGAGCTGGATGCCTACTGCAATGAGAGGCGGGACGTAGCACCGAACAGAGAGATGTGGAAGGGTTTGGGGGAGACCTAAGCCCAGCAGTGGGACAAAACTGGTTAAAAAATAAAAAAAAAATAAAAAAAAAAAAGATTTACTTCTATTTTGTCGTATCGATTTGAAACTTTGCAAGAGTATGTCAATGGGATGAAAATACAATAATTTGGTACCATCGAACTGATCTGATGATGGAGCCAGCAGGAGGCGAGGAGCAGGAGGTAGAGACTGGAAAAACCCCACGAGCTGGGGTTCATTTGGTTTGTTTTGCCGAGTTTTTTGTATTTTTTAAAGAAAAAACGTGTTTTTAAGCAATATGAAATGTCTCATAAAATTGTGTTTAGCCTGTAATTTATAGTGTGTTACCGTGAAGATCCTTTAACGGCACCGGCGTACTTCAGTAATTGCATTTCGTTAAATTAATTACTCTTGAAACTTACGACATACATACATACATACATTATACTCACGTCTGTGTCCCATTGGGGTAGGCAGAGACAATAGATCGCCATCGGCTACGATCCTGACACACCTCTTTCGCCTCTTCCACACTCATAAGTCGTTTCATACACGCTCGTCGGTTTCGGGTACATTTGATCTGACCCTTCTTAAGTACGCTACCAATTTGGTCCGCATACGTACGTCTAGGGCGACCCCTTTCGACTGTCCCATTCACACTTGCTTTATATATTTCATTCGTCATTCTGCTATCACTCATTCTTTCCACATGACCAAACCATCTCAGCATTCCCTTTTCAATCCTTGTTACTATATCCTCTTTCAATCCACATCTTTCTCTTATTACACTGTTTCGTATTCTGTCATTTAGAGTTACACCACACATACTGCGTAAAGAACGCATTTCGACAGTATTTATTCTGGATTCATTCTGGATTCCGACGTCAAACAAAAATGTATTACTTACTTATAAAAAATATTACATAAATATGCGCAATAAATTTTATAAGAATGATTTATTGTTATAAATACTTTTGTTATTACTCAATGACACGCAATTACTACTAGGTATAATAAATTACTAGTTATATTTGTTTACCTGTTTATTAAACAGCTGTGCAAGTAAAGACAGGGACGTGCCCATGAGTTGGCGGACTTGTGTTGAACAAACTCAATGTGACATGCCATCGACTCGACGGCGACGGATGAAGAACAATCAGCAATGCATTTCACTAAGGGGCAAACATCGTTGACACATCGGTGAGCTGACAATTCGGTTATGTCATGTGGCAAACTCATATAAAAATTTCGACGATATGTAGGATGCAAGAAGGATGTTACATTTGTAAGCTCGTCGATGTTGTTGACAGCGACGTGGCGCTTAGTGAATTGCACTCCAGAATCTTCATCTGCCAAAGCATGCATGCTACGGTATAGTGGTTAACGGATCTCTCCATTTTCACACCTTTTTGAATTAAAAAAAAACCAGTCTTAGCGAGATTCAAGCCATGAGAAACATAAGACTTAGATTCCGTTACAAGTCTTCCACAATCCACACCCTGCATAATATGTTTAGGCAGTGGAAACGTCATAGTTTAAGGATCCTAAAATAATAGGATGGCCACCCTAACATGGCGAACCTTACATTGCGACTATTTTTATACAGGCAACCCTAATGTTTCGAATGTCTGATAAGTTATCTTCAATTCGGTACTTATAAGTATACAGTTTATTACCTAAGCATTATGTGCGTATATATTATAGATAAGCCTGAGGATAGGCCTGTGCGTGCTTGTGCCCTGTAGTGGGACGTATATAAGCCGTGATGATATTATAGATATTGTAATCAACAGAAGCACAATTTTGCATCCAACTAAAGCTACCTGTGACATTTCCACAGTTATAGTAATACCTATCATTGCCTAAACATATGTGCCAAATTCCATGCTTTCAGGAATTGCAGGAAACAAAATGTCAATTGCAAATAGGTAAGTATTAGGTTTATGCAAAAACTGTAACTTTAAATGTACTAGCATATCGTAAATCGCTTACAAAGTCGCTATTTAACTTTATCGTTTAGGCCGATCTCTTCCGTCAAACAACAATTTATTATGCGTGAAATAATAACTTTTAAACGTAGACTACCTTAACAGTAGACTTCTACAAGTTCTTCATACAAGACAAGAGAACTCTGTAACACACTAGTGTAAAAACATTGTCTAAAGGGGCATTATCACTTTTTTATTTCTAGGCGATTATTTTTTGGTTCTATGCCTACTTAATTATTTTTTACAGTCAGTGTCTGCAGCTCGTTTAAAAATCTATTATAAAAGCAAGTTAGTGATATCCACACGATAAGAAAGAAAGAATTGATATCGATACGACGATTACATTGATTAGTTGAAAGTAACTAAACATCTGTAACAATTTTTAGTTTTGTCAAAAATGACACTTTCACAGCAACGATTTGTTATTGTTGTCTGAACCTACTGGTTTAAAAAACTATTATAAAAACAAGTTAGTGAACACCTCACGATAAGAAAGAAAGAAGTGATATCGATACGACAATTACATTGATTAGTTGAAAGTAATTAAACATCCGTAAATTTTTTTTAGTTTTGTCAAAAATGACATTTTCACCAGCAACGATTTGTTATTGTTCTCTGAACCTACTTGTTCTTAGAAGAACAAACATGTAGCATAAACTGAACTATCAGTCATCATGTTTGAGCATAAACTGATCTATCAGTTTATGCTCAAACATGACATGTTTGTGTCTTTGTGTCACATTGTGAACTACCATACCTATGCCAGCATCCTGATGTGAACACTATGAGTAGTCTAGCGACAAGGCAGTCGATAGTTCTAAAGCTTAGTTCTAAGCTTAAGGCACTGACATTAATAACTCGCCGTCCAACTGTCGCGGTGGAAAAACGAAACGTTTTGCGATTCCACTCACATGCACAATATCTTAACAAGAATGGGGTTGGTTTTCCTCCGATATGCAACGCTGAGGGAAACGTTAATCTAATGCAGTTTAGTGCGTGTCATGAGCGGGCAGCGGGGAGATAGGAATGGAGGAGTTTAACGAATTCGTAGTCATCATTCAAGGTATTAACTGCCTCCGTGGTCTAATGGTTAAGAGCACTGGCTCTCGACACGGAGGTCGTGGGTTCGATGCCCACGGGGGACACCTAGTGATATGTCACTTTGTGCGTTTTTCCTCAGTTGGTTAGGACATTGCAGGTTGAATCACCTGATTGTCTAAAAAGAAAAATGATTCCGTGCTTCGGATGGCACGTTAAAGCCGTTGGTCCCGGCTACTACCTCTGTTGGTAGTAGTCGTTACATAAAAACCACGTCAGAGGCCGTAAGGTGGTCTGAAAAAACTCTGACACCAGGGCTCTGCCCACACGATAAGAAGAAGAAGGTATTAATTGTATTCAATTTGTAAATAAAACTGAATCTCTTATCAGCATTATCGTCTCAGCTGATATATTTCCACTAATGGAAATCGGCCTACCCAAGGATTTCCACAGTGGTCCTGCGTTACCCTCATCCAACGGGTTCCTGCCACCTTCACCAGGTTGTCGGTCTACGTTGTGGTCTAACTCGGGAGGCTAAAAATGATCCTAAATACATACATGATAGGGTTAGTCGTCTCATTAGATATCATTAGACATAGAGTAAGTTAGTGCAATTCACAACCGGACAAAAAAGGGCATTATAGTCCCATATTTTATTTGATAAACTATCATCCATTTTATTATCGTACCTGAATGACATATTTTATCTCCAACACCTCCAATGCTGATTGGTAAATACTTTCACCATGATTCCAAGATGGCTCAATGATGTATCACCGAAAAAAGATTTATATAATCGAATGTGCTTAATCTGAATTACTTTATATCGACCTGCAAGCATGCATGTTGCACAGAAAATTATAGTCTCTAATAATGGTTTAAAATCTCTTCCCTACGAGATGGAAAGTTAAACTTAATTACATGCATCGGCAAAAGGGAATATAATATAATAAATGAAGGCATCCCGACCGGCTAACTTGGCATCCACTGCTTGCTTTGATCGTGTAATTAGTCCATATCTTGAAAACTACTAAACTGATTTTGATGATGTAATTTATTTAACGTTCCCTAAGTTTGAAGTTTACGTAGCCAATAAAAAAAGAATGGTCACAATCCGATAAAAAGTTTTTGAGAAATGCGTGGATAACAATATTATGTACATAACAAAGTTTTTTTTTGTTTGGTACACAAGTACATCTGTAAAATTTTGTTTTGAAGCCTTAATAAGTAGATTATCATATGTAATGCAATACATTGTATGTAATTATTTATGAATATTAGTATCTTTTCTTTTGTTAATATAAATTTATATACTTACAGTTACATTCATATTGCATAGATTTGTGTCTAATTGCCTCATTTTATTGAAGTCGGTTAAAAATAGAGAGCAATATTATGTCAGGAAGCCTTCATTCAGGATAGTGTAATGAGCTCTTTACTCTTCCACTTGTCGAAACAGTGTCCCTACCCAACCGTCCCTATATATTTGTGTCCATTGTTGTTTATCCACTTGTACCACCGGCGAGCCCTAGGCCCATGATGTGCTTGTCCTCTTACTTTCACCGCGGCTTTACTCGGTATCACTCAAATCTCACTATCTCATTTGAATAGCGCTCGCAGCGACGGCAACACTGTGTTTCAATCTTTACAACGATCCTATCGGCTGCTTTATGGAGTAAATATTTGTTTTAATAGAGAAACTTTACTAACTTTCTAGTTTTAACTAATATGATATTCTATACGTACCGTACCGAGAATACACTGCAAACTATCGGATCTGAGCTTAGGATTATAGAGGATATAAATCCGGCAGTGCATAGGCAGATATTGGTAATGAATAGGGTTGCCAACTTTTTTTAGACCAAATATAGTATGTCGAGCCTTAGTGCCCGAAAAAATATAGTAGATCGGGGAAAAATAAGAAAAAATATAGTATTTTTCGAATTTGTTAATTTAATTTTTTTGCTACTTTTTGGTTTGAATACCAAGTTCTTATTTTTAAGGAACAATCATTTCTCTATTTCGTATTCGTTATAGAAAATAATGCATCCTGTAAACTCAGAAGTAGCTGGATTCGATACAGGGCCTCTACCCGCACATTCGAACTTCGCAATTGCGTGAACATTTTCGTTCCAATATCTACTCTATTCCAATGAAGTGCGGACCGAAACAGTGGCGATATAGCGAACATCGAAAGTGCTGGTACAGGGCCTGAAATAATATAAATAGAAAAATCTGTCTTAGGAAAACTTGTTGTCACTTTTCAGTAGTACCTATATTTAGTAGAAAATTGTTTATGGAACAAATGTGATGAAGAGAAAGGAAATTGTTAAAATAATGTTAAGTTATTGGAATTTTTTATTGGACCTAAGCACCAATATATTTAAATTCTCTATAAATTATTTGCTCATCCAAATATAGTAGTTTTGCCTACTATATATTTTTCTCAGAATTATAGTAGTAGGGCCCCTAATATAGTAGGATACTATATTATATAGTAGGGTTGGCAACCCTAGTAATGAATGACGCTCTTTGGTCCACCATAGAGTCAAAGATTGTCAACGTTGTTGTTTCATTTATAAGTAGGTATTAATTTACAACTGTTTAATATAGGTATAGAATGCGAAACCATTTTGTTGTTATTGTACTTTGTATATTTTGTTTTGTTAAATAAGATCGGCTAGAAACTAGAGTTTCTGGCCGCATTTCTCTATATCGGACGGAACACCTTCGGATGCGGTGGTAGAGTCAAAAAAATTGCATCAAGAAGCTATAATGTATGTATTATATTACCACAGTGAAAATAATAACTTTTACGCTATGATAATTACAAGAAACATGATATTATATTTCATAGTTTTTTTGTTTTCGGATCGTGAAAACGCGATTATACATACACAGGTTAAAAAAACTATAATTCTTCCTAATCCGGTTCGCAGACTACGAAAGTTGAAGTTATAAGCTTTTTGCGACACACGAAATGTTACTTTCCACAAAAAGCATGCATTTCAAGTCACAAAACACCCAGTCCAAACTAGTCAAAATACTAAAAAAGCTCTTCATTTGAAATCTACGCAACAGATCAAACAGGTACAACCACAGTTTCTAGACATCTAAAACATAAAAGTACCGCACATAATAATAATATCACCTCAGAATATCATGACATTTAACGCTAGACTCGCGTGTACCGGATCTCGTCTAATTTATTGTTCCTCACGCGAAAACAAATGACGTTGAATAAAAAACGCGTTTGGAGTCTACTGTAGACATTCGTGACCTTTCTTTTATAAAACTACAATATTTTTTAACGTTAAAACGTTGTTTTTCGTTTTTGATCCAGTTTTTGTCTTCAATAGAGTTCTAAAGGTTCTTTACGATAGAACATTTTCTTTCGAGAATTTTACGAAAGGCGATAAAGTGAACTTATCGTGAATTCGTGGTCAACCCGTTTGAGCTTCCTATTGGACTTTTACAGCAGCTTCTTTTTCACATATTTATTTGCGAATTACAGTTTAAAATGTTTATGTTTAGGTATTTATTCGTCTGAATTTCAGAAAATGTAAAAAAGGTTACTGTAAACTCGATGATTATTTGAATGACCAAAATGTCTGGTCTTGACAATTTTACACTATGTAATGCAATATTGTATTTTAATTGTACTTTGTACATTTTGTTTTGTTTAAAAGATGTGTGTTGTAGAGTTTCTGGCCGCATCTTCTCTCAACGGAACACCTTCCGACGCGGTGGTAGAGTCAAAAAATGACGTCAAAAAGCTATCTATATGATATTATTTTGAATAAAAAAATTTGAAGTTTGAATTTTTGTATAATTATAATTTTAAGTCCAGATTTTTCATCCATATGCTTCTTGCAATCCGATTATGATTGCTCCATTCACAAGTTCATGTCATCAGAAAGACTTTTTTAAATTATCAAAAAATGTGAATCTACTGATAAGTAACCAAATATCATCATCATCATGAGCCTGTCATCGTCTACTGAACTGCTCTTCCAAGTTCAACATACAACTCTGTCGTCTGCTTTCCTAATCCTGTCGCAACCAGCTGTCTCAGGTCGTTTGACCAGCGGACCGGAGGAGGCCGTCCCAATACTTCGACTACCAGTTCGGGGTCTCGATTCTAGAAATTGGACTCCCCTCCCCATCGGTTGTCTGTTTCAGTTTTTCGGTTCAGCGACGACTCAATACGATATGGATTAAAACAATGTTGTATTCTCTGCATAGTATTTAGAATACATACGCTAAGCCTTTTTCGGGCCTCTAAATTCCAAATACCATGCAATTATGGACAAAACTTGACCTTCTCTACCCTTCCTACTTATACCTAAGGTCGTTGTAATAAAGTCCACATTCAGATAAAGATCGCACTTATGGATGGAAATAAAATAGTCATTCCACTAAATCTTGTCAATTCACGTCATTATAATGACTCGATGATGCCTTGAGAACATTAAAGTTGAGATTGACGTTTTGAAATAAATAAGTAAGTAGGTAATCGGTGTTTTCTAGGAAATAAAGAAATCTCCTACAAGATAAGCTCGCCCTTTGTTTATACTGCTTTTAAGGGTTCCGTACCCAAAGGGTGAAAACCGTACCCTATTACTAAGCCTACGTTGTCCGTCCGTCCGTCCGTCCGTCCGTCCGTCTGTCCGTCTGTCCGTCTGTCCGTCCGTCCGTCCGTCTGTCCTACCTATTTAGGGCTGTAACTTTTGAACCGTAATAGCTAGATAGTTGAAATTTTCTCAGATTATGCATTATTGCGGCGGATTTGTTAACAAATAATAAAAATGGCAGAAAGTTAAAAATTAAGGGGGGTTTTCAACAAGAAACTAGTTTTTATCAACGTTTTTTCTTCACGCTCTATAGTAAAAACGGTAATACATACAAGCGTCAAACTTAGTGTGATTATAGAGCAAACTCTACAGAATAACAACAAATACTAAAAACTGTCCAAGTGTGAGTCGGTCTCGCGCTAAAGGACCCGGACAAAAAAAGTTTTTTTTCTAAGTTAATAATGTTGTGTTCTGTGGTGGTGTGGTACGGAATCCTCGGTGCGCGAGTAGCCCGACTCGCACTTGACCGGTTTTATTAACACTTTTTATCCATTAAACCTTGAAAACCTTCACTACAATGGAATGTTAAGATGACATTCTCATTAGAGGATGGAAAAAGAAACGATTTAATAATAGGTTGATGCAATAAGTGATTAGGTAGTACTGACTGTCTAGCAACACTTCAATACCGCGAGTTTGCTTACCGCCACGCCACGTCCCAATACCTACAAATATTATGTTTTTACAACCGTCCCTTATTGAATAATATTTGCAATATTGCAATAACTGCATTTTGTTGCAATATTGCAAATACTTTTGAGACGTGTTTTTTGTGACGATAATTGTAGAGGAAGCGAGGTAAGTCTGTCAGGATCATAAAGTTATTATACCTGATGGTCAGGATCATAGCAGGTGACGTTCAGTTGTCTCTGCCTATCCCAGAGACAGACGTGAGAATATGTATGCAGGGTGCATTGAAAAAAACCGAACTGAATATGCTAGGCTGGATAAATAAATGAATCACATTATACATGCGGCAATATAGTGCAAATCGGATAGATTAAAGGAACTAGATATAAATGTTAGTACTCATTAGTATTTTAGTCGTATGACTGACTAGGCTTGATTGCTTTAGTGCGGAAACTAGCCAAATACAGTCATCATAGCGGTAGTGATAAAAGAATACGGTTTAAGACCTGGCGCCAATCCATAAATATGCAAGGTCTTTATTATGAGTTGTGACTCAAGTGACACATAGTAATAATAAATGTAGGTTGTTTTATAGCAGAACTTAAAACTAAACTACTATTGTATTTTAGCAAAACTTTCATAGCTTGAATGTATGGGTCGACTGACTGACAACAAGCCCGTATCCCGTATCCAGAGTCCAGAATTTTGGTTATTATTTTGGAAGGGATATATATAGTAAAAATAAAGTAAAAGTAATGTAAAAGAAATAGCTGTAATTACTGTACAATAAACTACCTATATTTGGATTTCGGAAGGATAAATCCCATGGAGGATACGTGTTTGACCGAAAAGAAGATAAGGAGACTTTTTCGACGATTATGACGATAAAACGTGATGCTCCAGCCCAATTTTAATATTGTATTAAATCTTTGAAAAAAAAAACTAAAATGTTTTTGTAATCGTCTCTACAACGGAACACCTTCTGACGAGGGAGCAGAAGTCAAAAAAAATTAAGTACTTCAGATAGCTGTGACATTATTATTTTTTTTTTTTAATAAAGTACATTTCATTCATTCGTTTCATTAATTTTTGGTTCTATGTTTTTTTACGTTTTTTTTTTTAATTTTATTATGTTTTAATCTAGATCTAAGTACAATCACGATCAATCGATCGACCGATTATTGCTATACGATATAATGAGGATGAGTACACAAAATACGGTAATCCGTCAAAATCATTTTAATTATTACCACTAGGTACACACGGCGACAGATCAACCTACCCATAGTTGAACTCTATGTTCATGGACATAAGGTCGAACTGTGGGTAGGTTGATCTGTCGCCGTGTGTACCACAAGTAATGTTGACTACCACAGGCTATGTAGAGACTGTGACAGTAATAAGACTACTTACACTTAACTTTATATAAGATTCTGATTAAGACTTAATAAGACTGGTAGTAAACATTAACAAAAACACATTAAAGTTGCACCGAAACCAGACGTCATAAATAAAATAATAACCAATTTATTATCTGGTTAATGTAACGGAAATAAATTAAAGAAAAAACACTAAGATCGCAAACTTTAAGCTCAATTAAGCACAATTTTGTTTGTGATAATGATAAACAAGTTCTGTACCGTTTGTTTACCTACTTATTTTTTGTTGCAACGAAACGAGGTTAATATTGATAAAATATCTTAACTCAAAAAAGTAATTTAAGTTATAATAATGATAATTTGATATTTTGCTGTAATTTTGTCGGTTTGGTTGTTTTATAAAACTAAAGTCAAACATGAATAAAAAGTTACAAGGTATACCAACTTTTATAATCCCCGCAAGTTGATATTGCGATGGAACCTTGTCACAATAACCGCTGAGTGACGTCATCAAGCACGGGCTAAACTTGCGAACGATACCGATGGTGCACAGTCGACTACGTCAAAATTACGTCACCAAGATGGCCGCCAATCGCAATATCAACTTGCGGGGATTATACGCCTTAAAATGCTAAATAAATTCATGAAAATTACAAATGTTTCAGCCTTGTTGAGCAATTGATAATCAATATTTATCAACTAAGTAACCATGGCACTTTGGGAAATTTCAAACTGCTGCAACTGCTGTGCTGTTGCTTTTTAAATTGTGTTTTTAAATGTTGTCTCTAATTAGTTATTTAAAACTAATTTAGTTTTACACACCCATAATTTTTATGCTATCTATGAATTCAGGTACAGATTTTTTATTTATCAGCTTTATAACTCCTTTCCTATCAAAAGAACTCAATGTCGCTTTAAGGTCAACACACACGGCCGCTATAATATGTTGCTGTACTCTTCTAACGCACGCAAATTGATATCGGTTCCTCTCACTCACACGTAGGAAAGAGACGCGCTTATGTAATTTGGCGTGCGTAAGAAGAGTACAGCAACATATTATAGCGGCCGTGTGTGTTGACCTTTAGTCGTAAACCATGTGCACAGTCCCTTAAGGCTACTCCTCCCATCTGCAAGGCTCTCTTTCTTACAAGCAAACTTTTGCAATTAGCCATCCCGCTTCAATTGCGCGGCTCCGGGCAGAATTTTCCGTTTTCTTTGAAAACCTGTATGATTTTTTATGAATTTTCAAAAAATAAGAAAACCACATCATTTTATATTGTATTGTGAAGAATATTGTAAATTTTCATATTCTTCTGATCAACAATGTAAGAGTAAAACGGTTACAATTGGAAAAAAAGAGGTGACTTCGGAGTCGGTTTTCTTCAGTTTTATTAATTAAAATAGATTTCGAGAAAAACCACATCACTTCTCATATCCTGTAGATTGTTCAGTTTTGTTTTCTGCTTAAAAAGTGCAATAGTTAATGTATAAAATGGTTACAAAGTTACTCAAAACCGGGCGGACGCCCCTTAAGCCCGCGCCATACGATACGATACCGTCAAGGGTTGACAAGGTCGCGTCAGCTAATGTCAGCAGCGCGATGTCACTTCACACCGCTGTCAATTACATGCGGTTTAGTTACTTTGTTTATTTATTAGCCTGTCATTCGAAGCCTTGGTCACGCTAGAATAGTTTTACGTCCGTTCGGTAATTTGGACTTGGGTAATTTTTTGCGCCTTTCGATGTTGTTTAAGAAAATGATAGTATTATGTTACTGTGAATAACTCCTACCTATGAATAAGAACGTTTTATTTTATTTTTTTATTTTATAGAGTGAATCCTGCCATAACTAGTGTTTAAGGGCAGGTTATCCCAGTGCAAGCATCTCTTTCTTACAAGCATACGTTTGCAATTAGCCATCCCACGTCAATTGAAAGCAAGAATCGCAAAAAAACGTATTTTTCATAAATATCTTTTCTCTTGGGCGTTTGGGGTAAAAACTAGCCTCAGAATAATGTAGACAATGTCATTTCCTATTTTTCAGTGAATTTTTTTTATTATTTAGACTAAAATAATCTTTAAGTAAAACTTGAAAAATACTCATAAACTTACCTATCTTTGCATGGTTTTATGAGCGAGAGAAGTAATAACTATCGTGTTTTGAGCCTAAGAATAATCAAGAACAGTTCATGAAAAATGAAATATATATTTTTTAAATTAAAACAACGACTATTTCATAGCTTAAGACCCAATCAAAAAACAGGTCGATTTGAAAGAACCTGCCCTTAAGTTAAAACTGCTTACCGTCTAGATTTAACAGTCAATCTGACTTTCATCGTTGAAATGTTATTGTTAGGTGCTTGCGTTGTCTTTAAGTACTGCAAGTTGATAGGTTTGAAAGTTACGATTAAGTACTTCCAGTTTTATGGATTAACAATTAATTTTGAAACAGCTCGTTATTAGCAGACACGTATAACATTGAATTATTTGAAAGGAGTTCAATGTTGGCTCCATAGTGAAAGTTGTTCAGTTTGATAGTCTGAAGAACTCGCCTAAAATGTGGAATGTATTTAAGTTTGCACCCTGCTCACCTAATACTAGTACTTAATAACCTTATATCAGTCGATATAATTATATCTTTTTTTCTACATTTCGTTCAGAAAAAAGGCCCTAAGTCAACGACAATGTTAACAAGATTCAGTCATAATCATAAGAATTATTTAGATAATGTTGAATTTCATTTGATTATTAATTTTTATTTTTTTTGCCACACTGCTATGTTTCTCGAACTAAATATTCCTCATGTAATTTCTACTTGTTCTCTTTTAGGTATGTGCCTTATTTATAGGCGTATATTAAATTTATATATTCATCGGGATCAGATTAGCATCTAGGGAGATGCTACATTTACATTTTTTCTACTGGATTTTAACACATTCGCGGACAGTGACCGGCTATAGCAGTGATAACAATAAAAGTTCTATTGTGTCTCGTTCACTGTCCGCGAATGTGTTAAACTACTCAAATTAATGTTTTGAATTCTACACTAGCCTATTCTCTCGTACACATTCAGACAAGTTTGTCCTGCTCATGCAAATTCCCAAATTTAAATTCAAGCTCGTTTTACTGAAATAACCTTCCAGTTACGCCTGTGTCTACCTGAAGGGGATTCTGAGTCGATTTCGAGTCCAGACAGCTTTTTGTGTATTGACTGCATTGGGAACGAAATTAATGCGGTACCTGTATACGGCGCGGTCTAACACGCATATGGCGCTTACGTCCTTTTATGATTGCTGAATTTTGTTTCAACTTTTCAAAGCATATAGTACCTAATAAGTATATCAATGGTTATATACAATACACTCTTCATAGAAGTAAAAATAAATAAAATATAGTGTGATTAAAGGCTCTACCAATCCGCACTGTTTTTTTTAAAGTTTGAATTCGAAGTTTCGTACCTATGTCAAAATACATACGTCAATATGTTTTCATTTCAACCCTATTTAGACAAAAGCCGTGGTGGTCCAGTGGCGAGTAACCTTGCCTACCGTGCAGGAGGCGATGGTTCGATCCCCGTCCAGGCCGACTAGTACCAATGAGTTTTTCGGAATTTATGTACGATTTGTAACACCACTGGCTTTTCGGTGAAGGAAAACATCGTGAGGAAACCTGCATGCTTCGATTTCGAGGCATGTATTGTACCTACTGTCCATTACAAGTGGCGACGGGCTCACTCCCCGTCACACTGGACAGTTTCGGTACTACTAGTGAAACGTGGATGTTCTGAAGTTTCATAATATCTTTAGACGGCCCGGTAGCACAGTCGGTAGTGAACCTGCCTGCTGTGCCGAGGGTCGCGGGTTCGAATCCCGTAAGGGACAAATATTTGTATGATGAATATGAATATTTGTACCCGAGTCATGGATGTTTGTATCTATATATGTATTCTATATCGTTGTCTAGTCATCATAATACAAGTCCAGGCTAGATTCTGGTACTTTAAATGTGACTAGATAATGTGTGTGACATTGTCCAAGATATTTATTATTTATTTATTATCTCTGACTACCCCCTCGAGGAACATAGTCGTGAGCATATATATATGCCTATTTAGACAAGATGTAGGCTCTAAAAATGTATCTGAATCTCGGTCTGAAATTGTAGGCTGTGTCTTATCTTGACTTGAAAATAAGTCGTATACGTATATGTATAGAAGTCATCTCGTACGACTTTTATGCAAAGAAGTGCTAGTCTCTATGTAGTCTCTTAAAAAAGTTGTTACTGAGAACGACGAAAGAAATCTACTGAGTGAAGCTAAAAACGAGTAGAAAGCCGACCTTGACAGGGAAGCTCGTTACTCATTTCCCCTGCACACCCTCACTGCACCCCCGTACCAAACGCCCCGTAGGATTACCGTCTATTCGGGGCTTTTTATGATACACTGTGGCTTTACGATTCATATTCGACATTACAAACACTAGGCTAGAAAGACAAAGATTTAAAAAAAAAGAGTGCATTCCACTAATTGCCTTCATAGTAATGCTTACACCTGAAGATGGCCACTGGCATTTATCTTAGAAGGCTGGATATTTAGGAATTTTTCTTCGTAAACGAATAAAAAATTTTAGACACTGCAACTACTTGACTTGATGACACGATTGACAAGCTTGTTGACCTGGTGACGGGCTTGTAGATTATAGATGACTTGATTTTTTTTTTTCGAAACGTAACACAGCATTGCTCAGGGACTCTACTTCTTATTACTGCAGATAATTGGAGGGACCACGAAGGGTCTACCGATTCTGGATGCCCCCAGATTACGAGCTCATGATCTGGGGGCATCCAGAATGGTTATATAGGACCGCGGACATCTGTATGAGACGTCGGTTGGGCTACGCAGTGAATTCATGGGTAGAATGTAGCGCAGAATTTTCTTTTACATTTTGGTTACCAAAATACTTCAGTAGCTTTAGCTCGTTCAAGTTCTTCGATGTGCAGTTGACAGTAATAAAAAAAATACACTTTTGCGAATGTAATTCCAATGCACTTGCCATTAGGGCCAAGGTCGTTTAGTTACCAGTTACAGAGAAAGCGGCATACATAGCAAGGTGCGAAATTGAACTCAAACTGAGGTTTAGTACTCACCATTTTACAGCTTCCCCAACACCTAAACGCAATAATTTACGTTTAGTACTAAAGTACCGTCGCAACTAGGGTTACCACAGACGACAGTAATTTTATGTCAATAATTTTAAGAATCCGCTAGGAAACCGGGCGGAATTTGTTTTTACCATTTTTATAATTAATATTACTTCATACATTCTTCTTCTTCTTTCGTGTCAGCGTGAGCGTCGTATGAAAATCACTCATGCTCTAGTGGAAAGATTAGCCGTCAGCAGTCAGTAACATAACGGTAGTATCGAGGCTGACAGCCCAGGGTGGGCCAGACGAACTCATGATTCATCACTCGGGGATGCTATAGGTGCCTAGTAAAAAATAATTAATATTATAATAATGTTTAATCAGGGCCTCTCTCTACCCGGACATTCGAACTTCGCAATTACGTGAACGTTTTCATTCCAACGTCAACTCTATTACAATGAAGTTCGAACCGAAACGGTCGCAATATATCGAAAATCGAAAGTCCGAGTGCAGGGCCTCCTCTTCTAAAAGTGTCAAGAAATGCAATAAGCACTGAGAGATTTTGCCATAAAAATCTCACTTCAGGATCAGGTAACCCTAGTCCCGAGTAAAGTACGTCATTATTTTAGCCAACTGCTTTAAACATTAAGCTCTACTATCGTCGGGTGTAAACGCAACTCCACACAAACGCGAGTGCAGACTGCAGACATGGGATGCGATCGATACGGCCCGTCTGCACGGCCCTGCACTGCGGTCTGACCTTGCACTACATATACCTACCTATATTATGACTATTTTTAGAGTTTTCTTGCTTCGATGAGATTCTTATACAGATTATGTCATATACATAGGTTACTCTTTAGAGGCGTCTGAACCTATCGCCCGAGTACTCCGAACCCATTGTGCTTTTGAGTGAATGTTTAGGAAGGTGATAAAAAAAAGACGAAAATCACTTCTAAATACCTAATTTCTATAGTTTGATGTCGCTTAGGTTTTATTTTGCCACTGCCTTACATTTTGTAGAAAATTTAGATGATTTAGCAACATAATTATCGTCATTAACTACTATTTACGCTGTGTTACAATTTTATTATTATACCTGTAAAAGTTTATATGCATCTTCTTGATTTTTTTTATTAACACATTTATTTTTTATTTTATCGCGTCATTTGTGTCATATTCACCAATAAATTATTTAACTGTAAATGTTATAAATTATGTTCACATGATTGTCATTCATAATCACAATGGATTATATTGTGAAACAATATAACGTATCATACTGTAGTAGTAGGTACTCTGTGGTATCATAAATTGCAGAACATTGCAAAAAATGATTATTTTTACATTTCAGTTCATTTCCTAAAATTTATTTACAATCACAAATGTTTGTGCCATGCAATCAAGCTTCACTTTGGGTCGTTTGTAGCCCGAATCTGCGACACGTAGAGCAAGTTTTTGTTTGTTCGTACCCCATCATTGTATGCGTCAAAAAACGTGGCCACATGTGCATCCAAACAGATACTGACCAGTTTGGTGCACATTGTTTTCGCTTTACCCTTTTTTGTTATTGTTTCGTTAATGAATCTGGAAATGAAATGAAGTATTTTAAAAATTAACAACCGCGTTTCTTGACTACTAAATGAACAATAATAATAATGATTTTGAAACTTGAATTATACTGTATTCATATGTAGGTATTTACTTTTTCATAAACATTTGTAATATTTATGAAAATACATGATAATAAAATTATCACAGCTCCATAGGCAAGACCACATGTCATGAATTAAAAAAATGTTATTCTAAACTACTTTTCTATGACCTTTCCTTCAGGGAATTTAGTCGTGAGCATATTCATCCGGAACTAAAATGTAAGTAGGTATCATAATACATAATATTATTACAGCTGTTGGTCTTCCAAAGAAAAAAAAAAGTGTCCTTTACATTTACACCGTAAGCGATACCTACGGAGTACGGAACTTTTCTTGATGTAATGCAGTCTTTAGCACTAATGATCTTCCATGCCGCTGACTAGCCGTTAGTCTCTTGATTTTTTTTGACTACACTTTCATTTTAGCTTATTTATTAACTTGATTTCACTTTGAATAGATTATGACATTGAATTTGCTTTGACTTGAGTTAGACTGCTTTGTCTCGAGTTTGACTTGGCTTTGACTTGACTTTAATTTGATTTTGCATAGATTTTGACTTTCATTTGATCACGTGGGCATTATGTTTCACGCAGTCGCGGCACATATTACGGTCGCGGTGTCGAACGTACGCCGCCGCCGCGGGTTCAGCAAACTCAGCACGATGAGCAAGAACCAAGTAGCAGTAGAAATGAGGAAAATTTGAATATAAACAATGATTTTTTTACATGTAATGTAGGTAGGAACTGAAGACCTTTAAAAGGAAAGGCAGATGCGCTTGCAAACAACTTCTAACCGTAATTAAGAAATAAATGCCATACATTTATAAAATACACGTGTATTACTTCGAAGAACATTTTAAATGTGTTTGTAATAGTCACTGGTAAATAGAAAAATAGTGTAAAAACGGAATATAATGGTCGTAAAACAATGGTTGGTCGCGCGTCGTCTGCTGCTATTATACGACCTTGACAATCGATGCTTCCGTCGACAGTCGCGTGACTCATGTCATACAACTTTTTATCGTAACTACTTATGCAATAGGGTTAACGAAATGTTACTGTATATCTGAAACTAGGTTTTAGTTTTATTTGTAGCTTAAGCACCAGTTTTTATTTATAATAATAATGGACTCTTGCTTGTGTACTGCATTTCCGCCAGTGTCTAGTATATTATGGGAGAATCTATTCCAATCTCAGGGATTGTTTTGGCCAAGAACAATAAGGATTGAGGATTGCGGAGCCTCGTGGCAGGCAAAAACGCGACGTGCCTAAACCACGCGAGACCAGTGCTCGGGTCAGAAACTGCAACGTGCGTGACTTCAAGCACCAGTTTTATTATTGCTATCAAAAATATGAAGATTATGTAAATAACAGATATGGCTGCCAAAATTTAAATACATATCAAATGTAAAGTACCTAATATATTTGGAGGACGCGAGATTCTTAAATGTTAAGTTAATAGTTTTAAGAATATGTAGAAGATTTTTGTATTTTTTCTGTTGTACTTACGTCATCATTGTCGTAAGCGACAAATTTAAATTCGTGTTAATGACATCATCATCTTAGTTACAAAAATTTTCAATTGAAAATTTACTAACATTTACTATACACATATTTATTTACATTTACTACCAATTAGCAGTAAAAATCTTTGCTAAAACACTCGTCTCTCTGTTTGCCCAACTAGTATAGTAGGCATTACAGTAATTGTTTTGTAATCTTTACGCACGCATTCGAAAATTTTGCAAGTGTTCACTCAGTTGCTTACGCCAGAGAAATAGCGCTAAAGCATGTAATTTACAGATATGTAAGAATATTTAGAATGACCTAAACAGTTCTGTCGATATTGTTTATTTCTTCATCTACGTACCTACGTACCACTGAATTACTCAAGCATTACAAATAAGGGTGATATGATCCGTCAACTATCAGCATGGGTAGCATGCCAACCCGCGATAGCCGTAATACGGCTATATGCGAACGAACGAAATAAAAGACGTGATATAGCCCTATCACGGCTAAAACTAAATGAAGCGCGCAAACGAACGTGATAAAAGACGTGATATAGCCGTATCACGGCTATCGGGGGTTGGCATGCTATCCATGCAGGCTTGGTACAGATTACAAACAAATTATTTAATATTTTGAAAAAAAATTACTCATGTTGAAACCATGATAATTCGATTCTGCTCTCGATTCTAAACAAACTACTTTCTAGTTTTGCGTTAATTCATTAACACGTTGTATATGCTTTAGCGCTATTTTTACTCTTTCTGTCTCTAGATATTTACATTGCACTCAAAGGTTAAAAAAAAATAGGGCGTATACGTACTTTTACCTTAGACTTATACAATTCCAAAGTTACAAACATATCGCGTGATATACATTAATAGTAAACAGAGACGCAAAGAAAGCTGGCTTGCTATAATCGAAATCGTTCCGTCAAATAACCTGTCGACAATCAGTCGTGGAATTTAATAAAAATTGTATTTCACCCTCATTAGTATGAGGGTAAAACTAAATACGATTGTGGGGGAGGGAGGAGCTTTTCACTGCGAGAATTCAACGTTCATTTTATTGTTATTTATTTTATTCATCGTATGGCTTCTTGGTTATGTGGCATACACCTACATAGACCAAATTGATTTTTGTGTCGTATGACCTCATCCTAAAAATGTAGGTATCAAACTATTTAAGTCTGACCACAGGCTTATTTCTGTAAATTAAAAACTACATAAAAATTGGTTTAGTAGCATGCTGTATCACGCTTGAAAAAACTAACAAAAATAAAACCAAATTATTTGTTAGTTTTTTGTAGACATAAACATAATTATTATTTCGCAAGAAAAAAGTCACGAAAAATAAAGATCTCTATTTTTCGTGACCTTTTTCTTGCGAAATAAAAATTATGTTTTTAACTATTTTTACATTTTTTTAAATATCATTTAAGATAGAATAGATATTCCAGTCTTGGCACTTGTAGCTTGATTTCTGAAGAACCCGAAATAATTAGAAGTATACTTTTTATGTATATACTATATATATAAAAATAAATAATAAATACCAAAAGATTTTCCATTCTTTATTCTAGATAAAAAATTTGGTTGTGACTTGAACATGAAATAATCTCAAATTTCATAAAAATTTAAATTTGATCTCTATGTACCAGGGTTGGTTTTTCAGTAGCACTTAAGAATGCAAGTTATTCATAAATGAATGCGCTCAGTAGTATGAATAAGAATGTTTGTGAAAATGCTTTCAGAGAGAGAGGCTGTATTGAAATTCTTTGCGTTTTCCTCTCGCTACGCCACTTTACTAAACAGATTTGCATTTATTTAGTTTCATGAGCTTTTTCTATTTTGTGCACTCCTTACTATGCGAAGAAATGACTCAAGAGCAATGGATACTGAATAAACGTTATGTCGTTCGGTGTGGTCAGAGATAATGCTACCTACTACAATACAACTAGGTATCAATTATAGTTTTGGAGCACCTCAGATCATCAAACTGAACGACTTTTAGGCCGGTATTACAGAACGACACTCAAGTGGAGATCTCTTCTTGAGTGCAGATAGAAAAGGATGCAAATACATACAACGTATACATGCATCCTGGTCTATCTTTACTTAAGAAGAGATCTCCACTTGAGTGTCGTTCTGTAATACCGGCCTTACTTTATGGGACCAAGATTGAAATCACGAAAAGAAAATTTCCACTATCGTTGACTGTTTCATAAATTTGGGTCGAGTCGCCATTGACATATTCTATCTTCTTCTTCTTCTTCTTCTTCCTTTCGTGTGGGCAGAACCCTGGTGTCAGAGTTTTTTCAGACCGCCTTACGGCCTCTGACGTAGTTTTTACGTATGTTACGACTATTACCACCAGAGATAGTAGCCGGGACCAACGGCTTAACGTGCCATCCGAAGCACGGAATCATTTTTCTTTTCAGACAATCAGGTGATTCAGCCTGCAATGTCCTAACCAACTGGGAAAAAACGCACAAAGTGACATATCACTAGGTGTCCCCCGTGGGAATCGAACCCACGACCTCCGTGTCGAGAGCCAGTGCTCTTAACCATTAGACCACGGAGGCAGTCACGTATTCTATGAACAGCTATTTACAACCTGTATACATCTCAATTATAAAATATCGGATGCTTTCGATATTTTATGACGCGTGGCCAGAGCATGCCCAGGACAGAGATGGTTGGAGGATGAAAAGGGAGGGCTTTGTCCAGCAGTGGGATGAAATAGGCTAGGAAAAAAAAAATCAAGTCTAAAACTCCCATTTCAGCTTGGTTAGAAACTACAGGATGAAAAACATGTCAAGAAACACACGTTTTGTCTACAAGGCAAAAGGATTACTTAGTCCATAAGTTTGATACCATGCATGGTATCACAAAGCCGATACATTTATAGACACCTACATTATATTTAATCAAAGCTTCAGTGAGTCAGTGTTAACCGCACATCGGCCTTAATCGCAACTATAAATCCTTATACAAATCAACAGTTAAACAGTTTTAAGCCCATATACTGCTCCAGGTATAGGTTCAATACAATTGCTATAATGTATTTCAATCAAGCAGTATCGAATAGGAAAATAGTAGGTACCCAAGACCCAATTAGCAAATCAATAGTAGGTACGTGAATTAGCTTGAAGGAGTCCGCGCTGCAGTCTCTTGACTTGAATTAATTCTCACAACCACAACTCAACGCAGCTTTTTCAGTGTTGTGCAAAGATAAACGTACACATCTATCTTTCGTTTCGTTATTTACATTATTACAATATGAATATATTTGTGTGAGACAAACACATAAAAAAATTTGTCTTTTAGAACATCAAATTAACTGTACCTTACTCTATCAAAAATATAATACTTAGCATCAATTTGGGAGAATAGGAATTGAAACTATTTGCACCATCATTTACCTTTGGTGTTGACCAGGGCTTGAAATACCGGTATTTTTGGAAACCGGTACCTTTGCCTCGGTGTGATACCGGTACCAGACAAATATTTACAGACAAATATTTGACGACCCGGTTGGTGTAATGGTTACCACGCCGGACTGCCAAACCAGGGTCCTGGGTTCGAATCCCAGTTCGGTCATGGATGCTTATATGTTTGTTCCGTTGTTGTATGGTTTCCATAATAAACAGCCTATAAATAGTGCTTTCTTGGGATCATTACAATGTATGTGCCTGGGAGCGTTAAAAAAAAAAAAAAAATTACGTTAGTTAGAGTGAGAAAACAGATGTAGTATCTAAATTGGGCAACGGTACTTGTTAGGCGGTAGTACCCACCATTTGATTGTCCAGGTACCGAAATAACATGAACAGCTGTTCCGGTACAGAACTTGTACAGCGCCAGCGCCAGCGCCAGTACCAGCGCTTGCTGGTGTTAACTATCCCTACTGCTTGAATGAAACACACGGTGGCTAGTCAAATCCCTCGTGTACCGGACAGTCACCGCTACTTCCGGAATATGAGGTGAATGTCAAACGAAGGACTCTTTAATGAGGCCGTTGATTCTGTTAGGGTAATTATATTGTGTTTGTCATTCTGTCTGTGTGTCCGCCATCAGGTCACACTCACGATAGCGGCAGATGCGTAAAATTTATGCACGACGTCTCTACTCTCTACCTTATTTAGCAAGGGCTTTGCCAGCCAGTACAATAAACACAATTTTCAAAATAAAATAACGGAACTTTTGAATCGATTGATTTATAGTTCATTCAAAAGCTACGTCGAACTTGATGGTTTAATTATGGTTTTTAGTTTAGCCTAAAGGCTGATTCGGACTTCGTTAGTATTTCAGTAGAACCGGCGATTTAGTAACTAAATTAATGCCCTCGCTAAACTAATCTGCTGACTTGTTGTGGTTTAGATAGTTAGGGTGGAACCTCATCTGGCAGCACCGCATCGCCTTTTTCTGTCGCTCCATCCTTATCTATAATGAAGTTCCTAAGTAACAGAAAAGAATGGAGCGACAGAAAAAGGCGATGCGGTGTTGCCAGACGAAGTTCAACCCTAAATTCTAGCTACTTGACTAAAATACTAGCGTAGTCCGAACTAATCGATTATTGTGCTATTTGTGCTACTATACTTACTAGGATTTTCTAGAGAACTTCAATATCTGTACCTATCACCTGTCAAGCAAATAAAGTTTACTTACTTAGGCTTGATTCATATTCTGTTATCTTTTACCTACATTTATTTATTTATTAGACATGCCAACGGTACAATATTCCAACTTATGTACTAATAACAGGCATGCGGCAGCATTCATATTGACAATGTTGTCAGTAACAAAACATGAATATGAATTTTAATTAAGGTAAATAACCGAAACATGCTATAAGAACATTTCCAAAACAAAAGATGATTAAAACAAAGTGAACAATAATCTAAAAAACTAACTGTTCTAATTGGTAGGTGCACCGATTGCTGATGAACTGATGACCCTGGTTGCAGCATCTTACGTCTCCACGACGATGCCGTATCATTAAAATAAACAATAACGCTCACAGGCACATACATTGTAATGATCCCAAGAAAGCACTATTAATAGGCTGTTTATTATGGAAACCAAACAACAACGGCACAAACATGTAAACATCCAAAAAAATTAAATAAAAAAAAAAAAAAAATCCATCCATCATTAAAATATCTCTAGATTATTGACAATTGTATACATAATGTGACAACACAAATTGTTATCACATCATCATAATTTTCACTCATTTTCGAATAATTTTGTGTCGTTACGCCTATTGAAATCTATTATGTTTTAGGTATAACATAATAAAAATAGCCCTTTTAGATAACCATCTCTAGATGAACCGAGTTAGATAAAGCCTAACACTTTCTATTCGTAACATCTTCACTGTCGCATCGTAACTTATGTAATTAAAGTCATAATTAATATAATTAGCGACCTTTATAAGCTGATAAAAAATAATAGTGTGACGTGACGTGATGGGAACTCGTAATAGTTTAATTATAATGGTCAAGCACCTGTCGGTAAAGAGAATACTAATTTACACATAACTTAAAGTTAAAGAGAGCACCAATATGAAGATGTTTATTAAACTGATCAACGAAGTTAATCTAACTTATTCTGATAATATATTTTACACGTTGGTTTTTGTCATTATCGGTTCAGTTAATGTATCCATTGCCTACAATGCATAGGTAAATCTTAATTTAAAAATAAAGTTAAAAAAACGTTTAGCAATTCTAAAAAAAATTTTTCTCTATAGTATATAAATAATACTGTACGTAACCTTCGTTAATTTTGAAAATATACAAACACGTAGGCTCTCTCTCCCGGTGCAATTTAGGTATTATAATCATAGAAAGAAATTTCATACTTAGATAAACATCAATACACAATTTTGATTTCAATCATCATGAGAAGACGAATTCAGAATAAAATGAAATGAACAATATTATGAATTATTATAATAAATACAAGAAATGCTCATTGACTGTAAACGTAATGATCTTTGGTTCAAATAATGATCATGAAGCTACAAATATACTATACGGGACTTAGCTTCTCAACCGGAGACAAGACAATTTTGTCTGCACAAACTAAGATACACGTTGATTGTCCAAGCTATAGTATTTAACAAAAAAACTTTTCTGTACCACACTTTCACACCAACGAGAATGCATCTTAACTTGTAATCCTGCAAATTCTGTAACTTCTTCGATATTTATGTACTATTTTATACCTATAGATACTTGAATATTATTATTGAATTTATCAGAAAAATTTTTGATTCTCCTAAACATTTTCCATCAAGAATTTGCCCAAGAGGGCAATCAGAGACATTCTTTAAATAGAATATCCACTTTTCACTAGCAGTGCCTAAACTCTGCCCAGCGTGACAGCCTGTCGTCAGTGCCGGATTAACCATAGAGGCAAAGTAGGCAGCTGCCTATGGGCCCAGCGACGCCCAGGGGCCCCGTAGCCCGAGAGAAAAATAAGTAAAAACTAGAAAATTTAGGTCCACTCTAAAATTAAAGGTTGCTCACTTCGCTCTCATCAGGTTTTGGAGCGTATTAAAAGCTTGAGATCTCCAAATTTTAGTGGATTATGTTATTTGGTGGTTATTTAATTGCGCCCACCTAGCCTGTGCCCTTGAGGCCACAGAGACAAATCCATCCCACAGGGGCCCGGAGGCTGGCATTGCCTAGAGGCCTCTATATGGCTTAATCCGGCCCTGCCTGTCGTCGCCACTTTTTAGTTTCATATTCTTTATCGCGTCCATTTAATTAATTCGCTTGATCTACTTCGCTAACCCAACTCCTCACCTGAAAGGCACTTAACCCAGTTTTGAACTCAACGCTCAGTCCAATTACATACAACCTACCTCCAAAACACACAATCACCTAAGAAAGTGTTGTACCTAAAAAAGAAACGCGTAACGGATGCGAAAAGACAAATTAGTTCTCTGATTGCGAATACAGAATTACGGTGATTCGACACAATTTTTTTTACAGTGCATTTCACCGAGTCTCTCCATAAAGCTTTTGTAACAATGTTATATGTGTCATAACGGCTTGGTTGTAGAGACTTCGCATGCAGAACTTATATTAATGAATGGCGCCCACTACCTAAAGGTTCATTCACACACATGTGATGGTCTTGGACAGTATTGTCTCACTAATCAAGCAGTATTGGCACTAGAAGCCGTGGCCTACGATAGTTATTATACCTAGTCTGGCCCTGTACCCGGACTTTCGATGTTCGATATATCGCCACTGTTTTGGTCCGCACTCCATTGTAATAGAGATTGGAATTGATATTGGAACGAAAACGTTCACGCAATTGCGAAGTTCGAATGTGCGGGTTGAGGCCCTGACCACAAGGGCATATCGCTTCATGTAGTTGCGCGGCGAGACGCTCTGCTATTCCGTGTAGTCTTTCGCGGCGGCTACTCGGTTTAATTGCACCGGACTGTGTACACACGGCGACACATCAAGCAACGCAAAACTTAAGCAGGCCGCGCATTACTCTACCTACGCGCGGCCAGCTTATTTTGGTTTTGCATAGCTTGATGTGTCGCCGTGTGTACGTGACAAAATATCCAGATCTCTGTCTAACCCAATGAGTGGTACATCCCTCGGGGTCAGACTAATAGTTACATACATACGTATAAAATCGTAAGCGTTATATTACGGTGCCCGAACATATTAACTGCGACGTCGCATCGCATCGCAAATATCTGCGATGCGCTGCGTGCAATAATCATACATATGTCATCGTAATAAGTCATCGAACGCTGGCAGATATTTGACATTGCAATGCGACGTCGCAGTTATATGTGGGAGCCCTTATAGTCTCTGCCTTCGCCTGTCCCAAGATAAAGTTTTCTCTTAGCAGCTTTTGCATTTCAGAATCACGCGAAAGCGCGAAATGACGACGATGCACTTCGTAGCCCTTCATCGTTTCGTTTGTATTATCGCTACTGCTTGATTACTGTATTGGACTAATAGTATTGTAGTGTAATTTGTTATCATTATAAGATACGGCACGACATGGTTTACTTAGAAGGCACAGAATTGAAAAGTGGTGTTACAATTTGATTAGATTATGTGAAGTGTTTAGAAGTAATACAAAGTTAAGCGACTGCATGTCCTCAATAATTATTTGTTAATTGAACCACCAACAAATTTTCATGTAAAATGTTGCCAAGAGGAGACATATGGCTCGCACTGTCAAAAAGTTATCAGATCTCACGTAGAGTCAAGCTTCTAACTCTATACGCCTTAACTCTAAAATCCGTAACTTAACAAACTCTACACCTTAGTCAAAATATGTGGCTTGGCCTTTTCGTTACTACAAGAATTATTGCATAACAGAAAAGTAATTTACAGTGAATAATTTTTTTGAGATATGGAACTACTCATACCTGGCTATTAGTCACACTCATAGTCTAAAAAAACAAGGTCTTCTATTGCCAGAGTGACACAAGCCTACGTCACAAAAAAATGGCCGCTAAACATGGTAAAAGGGTATGATGACGTAGGCTTGTGTCAGTCACGTGATCGGAAGAGAATACCAGGCGCAGTATATTATTGTACCATGAGTCACACTCTAGGATGACAAAACAGTGTGACCATAAATCTGAACAACGAAATTTACCCATCGATGCGTTTCATCTTGGAATACTAAAATCTGCAAAAAATTAACTAAGTCCTTAAAAAGTAGTAAGAAGTTGGTAAGTATTTGACCATCCGAAGAGAATGGATGAGTTTATGATGGATAGATCTAATTTGTACCGCCGATACCTAATTAATTTCGGGATGATAAGTAATCTAATTTTTTTTCGGCCCATAGTGCGATTTTTGAAAATCACACATTTAAAGCAGGAGTAGAAAATGCCAAAATAACTATTAATCAAAAAAAGCTTCTGTTGAGGTTAACTCTCTGACATAGTTTAGATTTAGAGATGTAACAAATAATAAATGGACACTTTCGGATATTTAAACAACGTAGATGATGGAAACAAACACACGTAAATAAGTATCGTATGACCAAAGAATGAGAGCGATATTTGTCCACCCACAACCACTAAGATTTACTACTTGTTCTAGTTTACAAATCTATTTCATAACCGGTTGTACTAAGCGACATGTTTTTCTTAGAACCATTGAAAGAAAATAACATTTTCGAACCGGTGTGTTATGTTGATATTACTGTTTTTTGCAACATAGCAATGCATCAAGAGCTAAGACAAGTGGCAAGATCGTAAAATCTTATGAAGCTGAGCATGCCACATTATGTTTTATATCTACGACTACCATTAAACATTTTATCAATCTCAATGCGCGACTAATTTTGAAGAACTTTTTTCAAATTTTAGGGTTCCATAGTCAAACAAGGATTATACATTCGTCTATTCTGTCTGTCTGTCTGTCCCTATGCCTCGCTCATCACCTATTGAATCGAAATTGAGCATTAAGACTGATAACAGAAACCCAAAAACAGAAATGTGGTACATAGTTAAGAAGAAATAATTTTTTTCGACCCTCTCCCACACAACGAAAAGGGGATTGGAAAAAAAGTGTTTTTATTTAATCGAGACTGAGGTGTCGTTGGATAGCTCTTGTAACGTGGAACAAAACACTCATCAAACTAAGGCGTCACAATTCTTGTATCTCGAGATATAACTATAACAGTTGAGACGTGACGCAAAAAAGGTTGGGAAACCCTGGTCTAGCCGAAGAGGTGTCAAGACTTACAACAAAGACTGCTGCTCTATCATAGTTTGTAAATTTTCTTTATGAGAAACATACGAATTTCTGCTCTAGTCTACCGTCCAAAATATTTAATTGAAAATAATGACCCTTCATCCACCCATCACCGCACCTACAATGACAAATAGATTACAATCTGAGCCCAAGATTGATGTTCCCTAAAAACAATTGAAGAATCCACACTGACGTAAAAATTACATTCATAAAGACGGTCAGTTACACAATACAGAATTGGCACTGATGCCGTTATAATAGTGCTTTAGGGATGTTATGGATATTTTTCGGATATGGGATGTTGAACATTTGAAGTAAGAAAACTAATGTTAGAGAACGAACAACTTTAACAAAGAACGAATGGACGGTGGTTAGTTGTGGAGTATGTGAGGTATATGACATTTTATAACGAGGGTCTGCCAATCCGTATTGTGCACGCGTGTGGATAAAGATGGGGTCGAAGATGTAGCGAGCTTACCCGGAAGACACCCGGCGGCCTATTCACTCGTACTTTAAAGGAATTCGGGTTGTAAGCGCTCGGAAATACTGACGCACGCAGGGCATTCCACTCCTTGGCTGTGCGCATTATAAAAGATTCAGAAAGGCGCTTCGAAAGGCGAAGAGTCAAGAATTACTGAACATACTTTCGCAAGCGATTTGCTTTTAAGCACTCAATGGTCGAATCCAAATGCTTGCTTTCTGAACGCTTTAGTTGAAGACTAGCTTTTACAGGTACTGACAGTAATTTTTTGCACGGTGGAACCTATAAAAATGGGAATATCCGAATGCATACGATGACTATAAAGTATAAACCTTCCACTAACATTATTAATGTTTATTTCGGAATCGGTGTGAAAACAAATAGTATTATTTTTCGGATATCCGTTAGTTTCGGTTAAAAATAAAAATCAATATAACATCCCTATTATATCCATAAAGCAGAGGAGTTGTGTGGCGAGACCTTAATTCCTAAAATGGAGTGCTGGTATTTTACTTATGGCTAAATGTATGCACGCGATCGGAGCTGCCTCAAGAGTTTGATTATGCGATGGAAAAGAGGTCAAATATGGTCTGAGTTGTTTCTTACAGGTAGGAAAGTCTTGCCACTTGAGCGTAAGGCTCAAACTAGCGGTATTGTACATTTGTTTTGCTGACATCACTTGCTCTACTTAAATTGTAACATTAAGCAAATTGTTTGCCCAGGAGAATCATGCTGAGCCAAGTAGCCATCGCAAAACGAAATGTCACAAAGATCCATGTTACGATTTAAGGACACTTTGCTAAACGAGACATGGTGTTCTTTAAAATTGAACACTGGAATTGGGGATGCCTTGAAAATTAAAGGGATGGGTGGACGAAGGTTTTAGCAGACGGTCTTAAAACCTCCAAGGCTCCTGCACCAACCGACACGCTGTTTGAAACATCTACTTAGATGGAATAAGGCCGTTATTGATAATCTAATGTGATGATCATTTTATCCAAACAACTGACAACAAAATTAAATTCTTACGAAAATTTTCGAAAAACCAAATCCAGAACGTTTGAAGTTTGAACTGCAATAAATACTTATAATTCTTTCGTCCTTTACACTTTTATGGCTGGTAATTTTCTCACCTTCTATTTTACAGAACAGTGTACAAACTAATGTGAACACGATTCCAGACAAAACTAAACAAAACATTAATTATAATTATATCTCTAGCGTATTTACATATCTCTCGCTGCAGTAATATCTCTTCACGACAACTCTGGACTTACATAACGTAATGTAAACACCATTGTACATTCCCCTGAAGTTATGTCCACTTTGATAAGTCTACCTTATTTACAACTTGCATCTAACGTCCTAACTTACAAAACTCGGTCTTAATAGCTGGCAATAAAGGTTGACATAAATGCAAGAGAAGTTGGTGAAATAAATGTAGAGTGAGGTAAAGTTGCCTATTATGGAAACGCAGCGAAAAGCTGTTAGTTTGGACACTGAAAATTATGTTTGTTTATGTAATTAGTTAATATGCCTTCCGCTTAGTAAATCCGAATTTGGTGTTGAGGATGTATTCTGATTACATAGCTCCAAGTCGTCGCGACTTTCAATAGTTACCGACCTAGAGTGCGATTTTCGAAACTCATTCGGTGAGTTCAGCCGTTGTAAATATCAAAATAACTACGGAGATACGCATCTTTCTATTTCTGATTTCACTTTCAAAAATCGCACTCCTGAAGTATGGTTTTTGAAAGTCAAATCAGAATTAGAAAGAACCATATCTCCAAAGTTATTTTGACATTTACAACTGCTGAACTCAGCGAATGAGATTCAAAAATCGCACTCCAGGTCGGTAAACTACATAAAAACTGTATTACGACGTGTTCTACCTCCCTAATCCCTAATTCATCCCCAATAAATCCAATATACCTGGTACGAGTATTACTACTTTTAAGTTAAAATTTCAAATTGGAAAATCTAACCTTGTTTGGATAAGGCATGTTAATCCGTGTAATTTTCGATTGTGAAAGTTCCGTTACATTTACAAATTGATTATAAAGAAGAATTGCACGAATAGTAACAATCAAGGTGCTCTTCGTGGAAAACATCTCGGAATGAATTTTTCATTATAAATTATTTTTGGATAGGACTCTTTCATCATCATCATCATCAGCCTATAAACGTCCCACCGCAGGGTACAGGCCTACCCTCAAGGAGGGTGTATGGGCGTAGTCCACCACCACGTGTGCCCCATGCGGATTGATAGACTTCACATACGCACCAGAATGTCTTCTTCAGCATATGCAGGTTTCCCCACGATGTTTTCCTTCACCGATTTTCAAAAATCAAACTTTTTTGGACAAGCATTGACCAACTACTGTAACTCCTGAATAACCAAGATTAACCGCTGTTGGTCTTGGTGGTGGTGGGATCGCCGCTGCGATCACATCACCACACTTGACATTGAAGAACGAGTCCGGGGACTTATAAGTATATCTCAATAGTGAAGTTGGATTCTAAGGCTTAGAATCCTGATTCTTCCACTTATTTTGATAATTTAAGCTGTTGTCACAGTCCCTATAAGAAAGAGTACTATCTACGTATATAGTACGGATACTCCCTACCCAATAATTTTGACCGCAACTCATCTCGGTGGTACGGGAGGTGGATGATAGTAAACTGTGGTGTATGAATGTTGTGTGGTGTAGGCCCGTTTGTATGAAATCTCCAGCTATAAAATTAGTTCTGCAATAAAACGTAAAAGACGTGAAAGGACGTAACGAGTAGGTAAGTACTCAGATAAACCAGATCCTAACGTCGTCACCTTGTTCCCAAACTGTCATGTCAAGGGTTTGTCAAGAGATAATCAGTATTGAACTATTATTCATACTATTGTTTCTCATTATCTGGCATTTTGTTACGGACTCGTTGAGTCTTCACGGTGCGACCTTCATTTTGCATTTTTAAACTGAATACACATTTGGAAAGCAAAGGAGCTAGTTGTGATGTGGATCGATATTTATAATTATGATATACAGAGTGTAAGGGACAGCCCTGCGCAGACTGAAACGGTGAACTCAGTCAGGCCATCAAATTGAACAACTTTTACTATGAAGCCTACCTCAGGAAACGCGAAAAAAATCAGTCATTTCATACAAAACTGCTGTACCAACCGACTCAAATTTATGGGACAGCTGATTTTTTTTTGTGTTTCCTGAGGTAGGCTCCAAAGGTAGTGAAAGTTGTTCAGTTTGATGGTCTGAGTTAAGTTTCAGTCTGCTGCGGAGGGCTGCCACTTACACCCCGTATAAGGTAGGCAATGAGCATGCGACAAGGTAGATTATTATAATCAAAAAAGGCAAATATAATCTACTGATTCGTGATGACTAGGATTGAATTACTTGGCTAGACGAAGTATCGGTACGGCTTACTTCATCGTCTAGTCATCTAGTGGCCGAGATCAGGCCTGAAACCATTGTTTCCAGGGCTTCGTCTGGGGGTCGAAGGGTCTTTTTACCATAAAAATAATTATCTTTCCGACACTGCAACTAGCAGCCAGTTTTTGGAAGAGGCTGAGGTTAAATTCGAATGTGATTTTTATCTAACCAATTTTATGATTTTTTGGTAACGAAGCACAGCGGGGGTAGGCCTCCCCACAAGGTGGACCGACGACCTGGTGAATGCGACGAGAAACCATTGGATGAGGGCAGCGCAGGACCGGTCGTTATTGTGATCCTTGGGGGTCGTCCATCGGCTAAGATGATGATGATGATGATGATTGGTAACGAAAGGATTTTACGACGAGGCTTTAAACTGCTGCAGCAGTGTTACAAATCCCATTGACGAGTACTTTTTCGGAAATATTCGGAATACACTAAATGATTAATAACCATCCTAAACGTATGTTACTTCCTTTGCAGAGCATGCCGCCACCTGCGTGAGGCATGAGCGGCCGCGGGAGCGGGGGGCAGCGCTGCCAGCTCATCCTGCAGCGTTGCCTCGCCATCCACCTCACGAAGCCAGGCAACGCGCCCGATGACTTCTGGATGTACGACTCTGGTTACCTGCTGTTTCAGGTAAACTTTTATACGTGTAGTTTTAAAGTCTTCAGCTGTTACCCGCGACATCGTCTAATACGTGAAAATTCTTATGCCTATGTCCGTTGTCAGGATGCAAGCATGCCTTTCATCAGAATTGTTTCCTCGGATTAGCCTTGAAAAGATTCCTAGGTAAGCATGCTCTAACCTGATAGTGATAAACAAAAAGAAAAAGTATGTCCAAATGTTTGTTTTTCTTGCTCACAAACACAAACACTCCAGATGGAGGGAGATGCACCCTTTTTTTAAAGGCTTTTGTGCACTTCTTTCCTTTTCAAATCAGGAGAAATCCTGGATATAAATATATCTACGCTTCATCATCTCAGCCGATGGACGTCAGCCGATGGACGTCCACTGCTGGACATATCTACGCTTACCTCACTTATACCTGTGCTCTATTTGATCTAAATACGTTTGATCACTGTCATTTTTCAAGTAGGTAAACGAAACTCTTTTTGGTACTAACTGGACGGTTAAACGAATTAGTTCCCGGGGTACACAGGGTCCATAATGATTTCTTAGCTTTTAAGTTTACTATCTCATGTAATGAATGTTTTAATTTTATGGAAAGTAATAAAATATAGAGGTATTGATTTCTGCCTGAACTCGTTTTAGAAGTAATCTATGGTATCAGTCAGTCAAATAGTACCACATAAATAAATATCCCTACAGAACAAAAGCTTCACACAAGCTGCCGCTGTCGGGTGCACATCATATTATGGCTTTAGCGAGATTTCAACTTTCTGGGCAAAAAGTAATGTTAGCAAAGACCTAAGGCCAAAAGTCAAAACAGATGAACAAATTCCTGACCTGATTGAAAACAACTGACAGATTATTTACGGTAAAGCAACGAGTTGCAGCCGATGCGATGGTCTTGCGTCGCGGGCGGTCGTAATTCAACGGATAAACACTGCGTACGCGCCGATGGGTTGCGCATGTTAGCTTAATGATTTGTTTAGTGGTTTTACTCTTTCGTTTGTGTGTAAAAAAGAAATGTTGCATGTAATTAGTGTCGCTTCGCTTCGAGATTGTTTATTTGGAATCTAAAGCGAGGTAATCTAAAAATAGGTCTTTCTTTTGGGGGAGTCCCGTTTCTTTGATCAAAATGTGTCTCTACTTTATAGTGCCATATACACGTACATATATAAACTAACACTCATAATCTTATTTAGGGTCGCCAGAAACTTTACTATAACTCAAATGGGCACGTAATGAATTTAGATAAATACTTTTTAATTGAATTTAACGTGTGATAGGTAACTATTAAAGCTTATGTTTTCTTCCAAACCATACATTATTACAGAAATGAGTAAGATATGTTTCGTCAGTCAACGTAATATTTGAATCTACGATGATGTACCTCTAGTACTAGGGTATATTGTGTTAATTTAAAATAAAGATTTTTACCTAAAAGATTAGTGGTGTATCAAATTATCATAAATATTCTACTGTGTTATTATTATTAGACTATATATCTATGATTAGCTTTCGGAAGGAATTTTTAGATGAACTGGAAACCATACACAAATTTCACTTCAGAAAAACCGATGTCTATAAATTTCAATTAATTACTACCATACAAGATTGAATCTTAAATACTTCCTTATTAATATCAAGATCAAACATCGACAGAAATAGAAGTTAAGTTAAAATAAATCAAGGGAGCATTGGACTACGTTTCGTTACTGAAGTCCCGATAATAAAGCCATTTTAATTCTTATGTCCAGGCTTCAAGTGTTATGAAAGGGGTCTTCATATATATGGAATGGAATCATTATCTGGCCGGCCATTAATTTGAATCGAGTGAACTAAATAACTAATTCTGCTGTTGCAGGCTATTGATACAAGATATGGTCCAATTCAAGAGTGAACAACTTGAAAGACTTTAAACTGCATTGTGATCTTTTAAATTTTTCAAGTTGTTCTTCATTTAAAATTGGTACCTATTTGATAGATGAGACTCCTTGTCATAATCTGAAAGCAAGTCCTAACAAATGACATAAGTACCACGCCTATTAATATTTGAATTCGATTCGTAATAGAGGTCTGATCTGATCCGTGGATAGAGGCCAATTTGGACTGGTTCTCCTTAATCAGGCTGTCTTGGGTTCATAGTGCATTTCATGCTCTGGGGAAAGGGTTTCCAAGGGGGGGTCTGGCAGTGTGCTCTTTCCCTCCAGAGGTCATAATATCTAGCTTGAGGAACCTAATGATGCAAAAAAATTGTTTATTTATCTACCTTCTTATAGATGCGAGTGTAAAATACATCGGGGTTAATAGTTTTGAGTTCTGAAGTCGACATTTTTCAAAGCATGCAGTGTAACATAAGGCTCACATATTCATGGTTTCAGGTTGATATAATATGTCAAATAGGTGCCAATTTAATAAGAGGTGGTTGGTGTTTACTACCACGTCCGCACTTCCGTCCAAGATTCTTAGAAATCCAAATATTCAGTCAAATTGTAGCTTAATTAAATCTGTTTCAATTTCAATACTTAGATTCTCTCCCTCGCTTCCTCTCTTGTGTTAGAGCAGGCAGGGTAATAAAATGCATCTAGACCGACGCAACCCGAAACCGACCGGTCAACTGCGACAAAGTTCGCACATTCACAAACTTGCCAACTACTGAGATTTCAGTTTTATTACCAAAGTGTTAAAGTTTAGTTTACTACAAAGGAAACGTTGATAGTTAGACATTGCATCGAATTGAGAACGAATGTGTAGGCAGAACTGGACTAATGTGTTATAAAGTTGTGAGATAAAATACCTACAGGGTAGATATCTAGATATAGTCATAGATCCATACCTAAAAGTAAATACATTTGGTATTGATACCAAGGTAAAAAATATAAGATACAAAGGTATTTTTGATTGTTCTATAATACATTTAAGCAATGCGCTGAACTTGTTTTATTTCTCATCATCATCATCATCATCTTCAGCCTATTATGCGTCCCACTGCAGGGCACAGGCCTACCCTCAGGGCGTATGGTCCACCACGCGTGCCCGCTGCAGATTGATTACATAAATACGCATCAGAATTTCTTCTTCATCGTATGCAGATTTCCTTCACCGTTTGGGAGCAATCGGTATTGGGAGATATCGTACATAAGATAGAAAAACTCATTGGGTACAGTATGGCATGCCGTCCGTGCGGATTCTATCCCGCCGGCTTCTGTGTACCCATACCTCTCGACAACGCGACGCTCTTCCTTTTCTTATCTGAAGCATAGAGAAAGACTCTACAGAGTCGTTCTTAATATGCTGACACTTTTTTAAGGGGATGATCAGACCGTCAAACTGAATAACTTTCTCTATGGCACCAACATAATAGGAATAGCGAAAAATAAATCATCTCTTCAATACAAAACTGCAAATCTACTCGAGCCAAATGTATGGGCAGATGTTTTTTTTATTTCGATGTTGGTCCCATAGAGAAAGTTGTTCTATTTGATGGTCTGATCATCCCCTTAAAAAAGTGTCAACATAATTATTAAGATTGTGCGGATTTATTTATTGTATTGACGATGCTTGTTGCAGAATGTTCCCGTATTTGTGGGTCGGACGACGCTACTTCTGGCAGAAAAATTTAGATTTTTAGTATTATTAAGAAGGACACTGTATAATATGATCTGAAGTCTTTATATTATTTCATTTAGGACGAGCGAAACCGCAGAGAAAACTATGTGTAGGATAGAAACACACGATGATTTATAAAGGGACCCAGTTTGACCTATGATTAAACCTAACCTATGTGACCAATGTGATTGTATGCGCTTTCTAATCAATAGGAACTCAAAGGTAGTCAATTTACTACCATTCGTGATTTCATGTAATAACTTATGATTTATGACTTTACTAGCTGTTGCCCGCGAGTATGTCTGCGTTGACTTTAAAAAGTATTTTAATGTGTTAATTCAGACCACATTCTATCGGTGTGCCGAAGTCACTAACAAACATAAAATAATAATAATAATAAACAAACATTACAAACTTTCAAAAGATTGCCCACGTGACGAAATGTAGGTACTTATTCGTTTCAAATCGGGTCACAGCTAACAAATAAATATGATCAAAGAACACATAGAAAGAGTATTGATAACTAAAATTATACACAAAATAGGAGTAATGGATTGGACGCGCACATTGTTATCTACTGTTAGTAACCAGCAATGTACCTTAAATGTTAGTCTAAATAACAATTGTCACGTTTATTAAAAACGAGCTTTTTCCCGCGACTTCGTCCGCATAAATTATATACCAGATTTTAAGTCAGATGATAAGCTATCATTCAAAAAAAGTTTCATCAAAATCGGTTCAGTAGTTTTTGCGTGATACTCGAACAAACATACACCCAAACAAACAAACAAACAAACAAACGAACAAACAAACAAACAAACAAACAGACAGACAAAAAATCCAAAATATTGGTGATTTGGAATCAGGGACATCTAAAAATCATATCGTAATCTTTTTTTTGTAAATATCTTCAATGTACAGACACACTTCTGTTACAGTTTTATAATAGTTTAGATAGGAGTCGGGTCTTTATTCATACATGTATTCATACTATGGAACAAAGAAATTGAGTATGACAAAAATAATACTACAACCTACAATCTACACGCATATTAAATTACTTAGACTGAGAGTATTCGAATTCTTAGATAGACAGAAGTAAGATAACATGCGTACAAAAAAAATAATAAAATTTAATCATATAAATTAATTAAAAATGAATTGAACGCCCATTGATTATCATTATCATTATCGACAATGAATTTATCTGTGTTATCTTTATTAAAAGAATAATTCTCAGAGCTCTTATATTTATCGAGTAATGCGGATAATACGTTGAATATAATTTACAACAGATATTACGTATGTAAGTACGTGCTTTCTTTTCTTTTTTGTAATATCAAAATTTTGTCCGAGTAAAATAATTATGATAATGCTACCTGAAGATAAGGAGGTATACTGTATTCTTCTTCTCTTAGTGTCAGCATAAGTTATACCGTTGCTGTAGTGTAAAGGTTAGCCAGTCAGCAAATGGTCGTTTCGTGGCAGATTGCCCTATGCATTTAAAACTTATCAAAAGCGATCCATCCGTTTAATTTTAACAATTAGATAAAACCATCAGTTTGGTCTTTGGTGCTATAAACACTATAAGAGCGACTCGGTCCTCGAAAACACATCGAATAACTAAGTATAAATAGCAGGTATATTGATATATGTAATATATCAATAGCAGATACAATGGAAGTGAATCTTAGACGCTCTTTGTTCAATTTGTTCAGCGCTATTTATCCGACGAATCTAACGATTTTCACACTTAAAGCTGAAAAATATGAGCCATGCTAGAGACTAGAGTACATTCACTGTTTGTACGGTGGATTTCGGTAATTTCCGCTGTAGACATTCGAATCAGGAGTGCGATTTTTGAGTCTCATTCGCTGAGTTCAGCAGTTGAAAATGTCAAAATTACTGTGGAGATACGCATCTTTCTACTGCTGATTAGACTTTAAAAAATCGCACTCCTGAAGTATGATTTTTGAAAGTCAAATCAGCAGTAGAAAGATGGATATCTCCACAGTAATTTTGACATTTTCAACTGCTGAACTCAGCGAATGAGATTCAAAAATCGCACTCCTGGCCCTTTACTGTACCGGACTTTCGATTTTCGATATATCGCCCGCCACCGTTTCGGTTCGAACTTCATTGTAATTTAAGTTGACATTGGATCGAAAACGTTCACGTAATTGCGAAGACAATTCATTTTATTGGTATCCCAAAACTGTGTGGTTCCGGCATATAAATGGTCGATCTATTTTTCTCCGTGGGTGTCGGTACGAGGCGGTTAAGGGATAAACATTGTGTCTAAAAACACAGTGTTTTTGTTGGCGAAAGCTTAGTCCACCTCACAAACCCGTCAATATGCTAAAAGTGAGCCCTGCTACTTTTTAACTTGGTTGATAGTTGTAGCAAAGTTTCCGTTCACCCCAAAAGGGAGTGTGGTCGTGTGTTTATGTATTTGTGTGTCAGACAAAAGTTCCTATACGAAGTTAACTTTGTTCGATTTACGACATAACGTCTTAGTTAGATAAAATACGTTTTCTATCAGTATATTTCTTTGTCTGCGTACCTTCAACATTTAGGTAGGTACTAACTATTGTATCATATGCAAAAGTTAAAGCTTCTTTATTACCACATCCTCCCAAAATAGCTTACAAAAGATCTTTTGTTTTGTCTTTAACAAATGATTTTCAGGTGTTCAGGTGATGTAACGTTTTACGTGGGCAGTTTACAGTTGGTACCGCTCCGTCGCAGTATAGTACTAGGTACCTACTGAAAGATTTTGTTTGTGTCGTTTTAGTGGCAAAAAAAAAAAAAAAAATAAAAAAAAAAAAAAAAAAAAAAAAAATGGTGGCGGTAAATCATCTAGGACGAGTTCCAAATGTTTTAGAAGTAGAAGTTATTTTAATACGGCAAGATTAATACTTGTACGTCTAAGAAAATAAACCAATTTACCTATTTGAATTTTGCTAAATGCTATATTATCAGAATAGATCAACGACGACCCGGTTGGTGTGATAAGAAAGATATTTTTCAATATCCATATTCATATATTTATTGCAATCACATTTATTCCAATTTCACGTGGACACAGTATAATAAGACAGTAATCAATCTTCATACAGTGCTACCAAACGCGGCTTGTATGTGTGCTCGCCAGTACGTACGATATAGAAAATATCTCCGCGTGCCACGAATGCGCCAGACGGGGCTACGCGTGCTACGAGGCGTACGCCACGTTTGCTACCATTGTATGAAGATAGAGTACTGTCTTATACTGTGACGTGGACGAAGTCGTGGACAAAAGCTAGTGCCCAATAAGCCGCTAAGCGCATGCTGCGTTTCTCGAAAGAATATTAGCTCGCCGTGATCCACTATAATATGTTTGAGCCGCGGTTACCAAGGGTTTCCATAATGAAAAGCCCTTTGTAGCTTCGATTTGGGATCAAAACAATATTATGTGCATGTGCACAACCTCTAAAAATTTTATATAGCCGAGAGCTTATACAGGGTGAAATTGATATCATTGGCATCCTTTTAAACTAAGATTCTACCCATCAAACTGAACAACTTTTACTATGGGAGCAAACCAATCGGACTAAAAAATCATCTGTTATATACTGTTGTATACATTTGTGTCGCGTAGGCATTGCAGTTTAGTATGGAACAGCTGATTTTTTTGTTGCTTCGATCGGTTTCCTCCCATAGTGAAAGTTGTTCAGTTTGATGGGTAGACTCTTAGTTTAAAAGGATGCCCAATTTCACCCTGTGCTGTGTAAGATCTCGGCTATATACAATTTGTAGAGGTAGTCAGAAGCTTTGCTACAACTACAGGGTTAAATTGATATCATTGGCATCCTTTTAAGAGTCTACCCATCAAACTGAACAACTTTTACTATGGGAGCAAATAGATCGGAGCAAAAAAAATCAGCTGTCCCATACTAAACTGCAATGCCTACTCGACTAAAATGTATGCAACAGCTGTTTTTTTTTTGCTCCGATCTGTTTGCTCTCATTGTAAAAGTTGTTCAGTTTGATGGGTAGACTCTTAGTTTAAAAGGATGCCAATGATATTAATTTCACCCTGTATATACTTACCATTTATTTTCAAGCATGCGTTTTCATACAATCTACACTTCCATCAGATGATTTGATTAACTTCCCTATTATTATACGCTTCAATAAATGATAACGTCAATCTTCGTTTTATTTTAATTTTTGCTACAAAGCAATTTCAACAAATCAAGGACAAGGCAAAAACTATTGTTTTCTATTAATATTTTTTGTTAAAATTTAATAATTTTACGTTAATGAGAACACAGTGTAGCCGTCATAATTTTATTACGAAAATGTCGCTTGACATTGGCTCAGTGAAAGTAGATAATTGTTAATGTTTTAATATTTCGTATAATTATTTTACCTTGCCACAACAGCACGCTTGAAAAGAGTTGGCTGTTATGGAAGAGCTTTTGACTACAGAAACAGTTCTGCAAACTTGTTCATTGTAGATATTGTTTGAATAGATTTCGATCCTGAGAACAATATGAACTAACAGTTCTGTTTTACCTACCTTACCAAGTACAATAACCACAAAAGGAGTAATTGCTAGTATTCCTTGATGAAAAATGAGCGATAAAGTTTAACCTCTTCAGCGTATAGATTTTTAGATGATAAGGAAAGAAAATATAATTCGTACTTATTAACTATTCCAAAGATTCTATAATCTATATTTACTTTAAAACACAATTAATTTCATATTGGACATTTTTAATAATTTATTCTAGGAAACGCTTTTGCTCTGACCTGAAAGGTTACCTACACTTACATTACATATTCAGAACAATTCTGCAATTTATCACAGTGTACGGTTAAATTAAGCGTATTTAATATCGCATTGTTACCATACCGATAACAGTTCGATATCGTTCGCATAGCTTTCGATCGTGAGAAATTTGCCTTTATTATGTATTTGTAATGTGAAAGAGGTTAAAAAAAGCCGGAACTGGGAATTGTTATGGATGTGTTGCAGTAAGGTTTTCTGTACCTATTTTTTCCATGGTAATTTATAAAACATACGTTTTCTTGATAATGAACACATTTCTAATATGTAATTATTTACTTGACAAGCTTTCAGTCGGAGATATTTACATAAAAACCTGTATAAAGTTCCTTAGCTGTTCTTAATAAGTATACAGTCAGACATAATAGGTATAACATAATTATAGATCATTCTTTGACTATGATTAGGGCATCTAAGTCGAACTAAAAAATGTTGATGTCCACGATTTTTAATAAACGAAGTAAGTGAATTTTTTTTTGTAAGTTTAGATTTTTTCCGGAATTTATTTAATTTATCCGTCCAATTCAATAAAAAGGTACGGTTATAAATGAATACGGTATCAGAATCAATGAAAACCACACAACACAACACACACATTTTTCTCACACTATTATTTTATTATATTAACGACATTCTCATTCGCTTTCACAGTCGCATTCAAACCATCCAAAATCGCTATCATGCAATCTAAAATCTCGATATGATTTAAACGATTGTAGAAAAATTATGTAACTCGCGATAGCATCGTTAACTAAATAGCGATTATGCTTATCGCCTGCAGCTCTCAGCATAGGGACGTTAAGGGCTTAAGACTGCAATAAAAATTATCTCGATAACAGAATATTTTTTTTTTTTTTCGCTTCTTCCGGCGATGCACGATGTTTGATGTGTTAATAATTAATTGGCACCAATTTTTGTTTCGTTACGTATCTCTGAACTTTTGGATTTCGACTTTTAAGGCTTTAACCAGAAGGTTCACGATTTTTTTGCGAAGAGCAAATTTATTTTTGTATTGTCACAATCATATTTTCAACTACGTTTCTCTCAGATTATACATTTTGGCCCTTAAAGTATATTGCATAAGAGTCAGACAACATTTTGTCACTGTCTTTTTGTTGTTCTCTAATCTTGCCAAGACTAATGTCGCCATTCAGTCTGTTCTCACTGCCAGAAATTATTCACCTTGTTATCGATTAACAAGCCCTTTGACAGAAAACAATTTTATGATTTGTTACGTGATCTAGCCCTTTCTAACACTTAATAAAACCAGTGGAATTGAAGATTATAAAACTCTCGTTCTAAACTATAACAACTTTCTTTGAAATGATTAGTTTAGTTTTGATTTCACACGATTTCTGCTGGATGCATGTGAATCAGTACAATTAAATGTTTGGTTTCATAATTAGTATACACGTATATTATTACCTACTCGCTTTTAGTGGCCAGCCTATAAAAAAGATGTTTGGCGAAAATGCCTCCTTTGGATTTACAGAAGTGGCAACTCGCCACTAGTACAGATTTTTTGCCGGTCGGATTGTCTTTTAAGTCCTTAAAAGTCTCCTTTTATTTTATTTAACACTTAAGCTTTGTCGCTAGCTTTGTCGGCTTGAGTTAAAAACGTTCGCACACCATCACACCCCTTACGTATATCCTCTCTTCCTCCTCCGTTCATTCTCTTTAATCAACATTTTTTTGTAGAATATAATATTCGAAACATAGATATCTATATCTTCAGCGGTTTAGGCTGTGCATTGTCTGTTAGTCAAGGAACTGTTTGATAAGGTGTATTTTTACCTACATTCAACATGCAATGACCCCACCTGTGATCTTTTCGGTTACTACAACTTCCACGTCCTTTTTAAAGCTACAATAGGAGTAAGGTTCACTTTTAAGATATTTGATTGAAAAGAAAGAATTGAATAAAATTGAAAGACTGTCTAGAAGAGATTAAACTCAATAAAGACTCGAAAAGAAAACTTACATACCCAAATAGTAAGCATGAGGGCAAAAGAATGACGATGATTAATTTCTTTTCCAAATACTAAAACAAACCTATAACCAAATTCCATTTTAAAATTAATAAATCATTGAACAGAAGCTGCCTCTAATCGGCCATTCATTGGTGCAAAGCAGCATCAATTCATAGTCATACCTTTATTATGCAGTTATGCACTAAAGCTAATTGGTCTAATAACTGGAGTTAGCGTCTTACAAATAATAATACAGAACCGTTCATAACAATCTAATTTGAAGTTATAATACTTCCTCTTTATAACGAGATGGCAGTTATACATTTACCTTTATTGACTATTACTACACTTTATGCGTTTATATTGAAAACAGCTGAATAATAAAAAAGACTCTCACTAGGAGATTTCACTAGTGAGATTTCGCACATTACGTAGTCAGACAGAATGCAGAATGCATTGTTGCAATGCTGGAAAACAAGTAAAGTAACGAGTAAGTTTGGGAACATTTGGAAAATGAGCATAGTTTTCAAATCAAATATGCGTTATTTTACACCAAAACATGCATACGTACATGTTTGTATGTATGTTTTGGTGTTACAGTTAATTACTGAGAAAAAAATACAAGACGCAGAAAATGAGGTGGTCTTCGTTATATTCGTTTCATAAAATTTACAGCATTGAATTACATAAATTAAGTCAGTTGTTTGAACCATTGTAATGAAGACTAGAACCATTTTAAAACTCTTTTATTCATATCAAGAAGACCGCAAAAAGTGATTTTATCTCGTTTTATGACTGGCAGTCCAGTCTACTCACTAATAAGCAAAATATTCACATTCATTTCAACGTAATGATTTTGTTACTTACTGATTTTCATATATTATGTAGAATGTGCAGCTAAAACTGTATCTTAAATAAATGATATACACTTCATGGACTACATTCCTGATATAGGACTTATTTTTAAAAAATTACATGACTGCTGAATTTTCATGCTCTAAGCTCTAATCCAAACTCTATAATTGTATTTTTACTCTTGATTTTATGTTCTCGGCGATCAAAAATTCTGCTTGCTTCAAATTTGTCGATGACTTCGTTTCTTAAGAGTCAATTAAAATTGCGATATCATCTTGTTCCATTGACATCACATCAATAATTTACAATCAGTTTTATAGGCTGTTATTACAATTACAAACGTAACACAAGTTACTAAACGATTAACGGTTAATCAAATTACCAAAGATGCAGTTTAAAAATTCTTATTGAGTAAGTTCTTTAGGTACGATGATATCTGTTAACGAGACAAGTGAAGTTAATCACTTTTAAAATTACTTTTATCGACTATTACGACACTTTACCAGCACCAAACTCGATAACCAAATGCTTAGTAGTCAATTTAGCATAGATAATAACTCCAAAATAGTCAATAAGCGTAGATATATAAGTGAGATTGGTAGAAAGCACGCCTCGAATGGTCACGATTCTTCTAAACGGGAACAAATTAATAGTTCTCGATGTAATTACTATTCGAATTAAGGATGAATTAGTATCGATTGGTTTAGATCTTGTTATTGACTTTGCATTTGTTGAGTTCGTACTTAGATTAGAGCAAGTATTATTGGCGATAAATTATGAAACAACAAGAGAATAATTAGGTGGAACAAAACACCCTCGTAATATTTAAAGGAGTGGTTGAACAAATCAAATTAAACAACTTTCACGATGGAGCTAGAGCAAACATCAAGAATAAATTTAAAAAAAGGTAATTGAGGTAATTGAGTTCAATTTGAATAGTTCACAATAATCCTACGATGTAAGTAAATAATATTGATATAAATTTATACCTCAAAACGTTGATCTCTTGAAATCATCATCATCATCTTATTTAAGAGCTACGCTCTTGTCGGTGGAGTATTCGCCAATCCTGTCTACTTTCAGCTAGTGTCTTGAGTTCCTGATACGACACGACATCAACCTTTTCCTTCACTTGGGCTAGATAAATCTGTCTAGGTCTTCCTCTGCCTCTCTTCCCTTCTATCTTCCCCTCCAGTATGCTTTTAAAGAAGTTGTCGTTTCGTATAAAGTGTCCGATCATCTTTGCCCTCCGGTTTTCTATTGTCTTCAGAATGTTTCTCCTTTCTTTAACCATTCTTAATACCTCTTCGTTTGTTATTCGTTCCGTCCAACTTATCCCCACCATTCTCCTCCAACACCACATCTCAAAAGCTTGAAATAAGTTTATACTAGAACTAGTGTGCATGCTATTTTAACAATACACTATACATATATTATGTCTTTTCTAAAAATGTACCAAATGTCAACGATATCTATTTGATAACTCTAGATGCGCTATTTATATAGAACACGAGCTTTTACCCGCAACTTCGTCCGCATAAATTATATACCAGATTTTAAGTCAGATGTTACGCTACCAAACAAAAAAAGTATCATCAAAATCGGTTCAGTAGTTTTTGCGTGATACTCGAACAAACAAACACCCAAACAAACAAACAAACAAACAAACTAAATTCTTTTTCAAAAATTTACAGTTTTATAATAGTCAAGATTTGATACGGAATTGCGTAAAAACATTTGAACAACATAATTATATTAGACGAGCTTTTACCCGCGACTTCGACCGCATAAATTATATACCAGATTTTAAGTCAGATGATAAGCTATCAAACAAAAAAGTTTCATCAAAATCGGTTCAGTAGTTTTTGCGTGATACTCGAACAAACAAACACCCAAACAAACGAACAAACAAACAAACATACAAACAAACAAACAGACAGACAAAAAATAAAAAAATTGGTGATTTGGAATCAGGGACAGGTAAAAACCATGTCGTAATTTTTTTTTGTAAATATCTTCAATGTACAGACACATTTCTGTTACAGTTTTATAATAGTTTAGATGGATGCGCTGCAAACTCTGCACTAAGTCTTTACTATAATAAACTCATATTTTTTCAACAGTGGAAAAACCCTGTAAGTAAAGTAAAAATTAAAGTAGGTAAGTACATAAATAACCCGATATCTCCCTAAACTTGCTCCACCTTTATTGCCAGTTATGACAATGCAGATTTTGCTACATTACGCGTTCTGCCGCAATGCGAATCTTATGAATGCAGTCAACTGGATGAATAATTAATGTAACTGCATTTGGTTAAACTAGAGTTGTAGAATACCTAATTTAAATGTAAATTTTGTTTGTGTCAATGGTTGTTGAAAGCTCGAGATTAAAGTTTCAGAATACATTATAAATTTATAAGTACTTAGTTTTAGCACTAGTCCAATTATGTTAAATGTGAACAACAAGGTACGCGTACATGCAATGGCATACAAACTATCCTATGCAAAATTTAGTATAAAAATTGTGGATTTTCTATTTGCTTTATCTTAGTTACGGCAATAAATAAAAGATTCAGATTTGATGTGATTAATATGATTATAGAGCATCTTAGACAATTTAATAGGGACGAGTTACGCGTGTCATTTTCCTAAGAAACATTTCTGCCACTTTTTGTGGGGGGCGAGTTAACATGAAATCCGCAACATTGGATTTTATTCCCCATAAATTTAGATTCTAATTTTGAATGTTAAAAATCATGAAAAGTAGTCTCGTGTGAACTCCAAACGTTCTAAGTTCAAAATTATTGTTTCGCTATTATAGGCTGTCTCGTTTAGTGATCTACACTAATATTATAAAGAGGAAAGATTTGTACCTATTTTTGTATGTTTGTATGTTTGTAATGAATAGGCTCAAAAAGTCCTGGGCCGATTTAAAAAATTCTTTCACCATTAGAAAGCTGCATTCACCCTGAGTAACATAGGCTATATTTATTGCTAGAAAAGATTAGACGTCCACCCGTGCGAAGCCGGGACGGGCCGCTATAAGGTATAAAATTGGGTGTACATGCGCAAGATTAATTGATTTAATACCGCGGCAGAGGGGAAATGCAAGGCGAGTCCCTATTAAATTGTCTAAGTAGATCATACTCTATATAAAAGTAAAACAACAAATAGGTAACAAAAACTGGACAAGTGTGTACCTGAGATTTATTTTTTGGTAGGTGCTTATATATTTTGGTGCAAGATTTTTATTAGAAAATCCGCCATAATGAAGCGCATTCTTTGAAAATTTCCATTGTACTTAGCTATTACGTTAGACTGACAGACAGACAGACAGACGGACAGATAGCGCAGGCTTATGAATAGGGTCCCGATTTCACCCTTTGGGTACAGAACTCTTAAAATTGTGTATACAGGTTAAGGCGCGACGGGGCTGACATAACCTCAGGGTTAAAGCCCCCATATAAATAAATAAATAATAAAAAAAAAATTAGCGCTGTAAGCTGTAACTAACGAGGTAACTAACATGCTCTCTATTAAAAAAAAAACATATCGCCTTGATTGTTTTTTCTAATCTTCAACTCGACTAAAGTTATTAATCATAATCATTTAGAGCTGACAAACTTTCTGTACTATTGTACATACACGTAGAAAGGTGTTACGTAAGTGTTACGTTTATTTGTAATATCTATTTCAATTACGTTGTCAGGTCAGGGGGCATGTTCGTTTTATGGATGTTATTAGTTTGTCATGCAGATTGGTTATGATTGTTTCACGGATGATTTATCGATCGAATCAATAGTTCATGTTTTTTGAGATGGTTTTTGATTGTTGAATGTCGCCACTGTAAAGTTTGCTAAGTCCATGCTTATTAAAATTAGGTTTCGGGGTGGTCAGAAACTATAAATATGATCCTAACGAAATTATTAACTATCTAATCCTTTTGTTGAATATTTTGATAAGAATTAGGTATGTGGTTGTGTTGGAGAAAGACAGTATATCTTTTAACGAAATATCCATAGGTAAGCATAATTTATAACAAAGCTTACGAATTCAAATACGTATACAGGGTCAAATTGATATCATTGGCATCCTTTTAAACTAAGAGTCTACCCATCAAACTGAACAACTTTTACTATGGCAGCAAACCGATCGGAGCAAAAAAAAATCTTCTGCTGTACATTTCAGTCAAGTAAGCATTGCACTTTATAGTATGGGGCAGCAGATTTTTTAGTTGCTCCGATCGGTTTGCTCCCATAGTAAAATTTGTTCAGTTCGATGGGTAGACTCTTAGTTTAAAGGGATGCCAATAATATCAATTTCACCCTGTATAATGGCTGAAAGTTCAATAGAAGCTATTGCTTTTGATGACTCCGAAAAAGTTACTCCAGTGATATTGTAATTTAATTACCCGTGGTCCCAGTTTGGGTTAGTCATCATCCTCATCAGCGTTTGATCACCCACTGCAGGCTTAGACAATTTAATAGTATGGACTCGTAACGCGTGCCATTCTTCTAACAACATTTTCTGCCACTTTTTGCGGGGGGCGAGGTGATATGAATTTCGCAACTTTGGATTTTATTCCTCATAACTTTAGATTCTAATTTTGAATGTTAAAAATCATGAAAGTAGTCTCGTGTGAACCCCAAACGTTGTAAATTTAAAATTAGAAAAGTTTCGCAATTATAGGCTGTCTCGTTTAGTGATCTAAACTATTATAAAACTGTAACAGAAGTGTGTCTGTACATGGAAGATATTTACAAAAAAAGATTACGATATGGTTTTTAGATGTCCCTGATTCCAAATCACCAATTTTTGGATTTTTTGTCTGTCTGTTTGTTTGTTTGTTTGTTTGTTTGTTTGTTTGTTTGTTTGTTTGTTTGTTTGTTTGGGTGTTTGTTTGTTCAAGTATCACGCAAAAACTACTGAAACGATTTTGATGAAACTTTTTTTGTTTGATAGCTTATCATCTGACTTAAAATCTGGTATATAATTTATGCGGACGAAGTCGCGGGTAAAAGCTCGTAAGGTATAAAATTGAGTGTAAATGCACAGAATCAATTTGTCTTATACCGTGGCAGAGGGGAAATGCTACCTCAAGGCCAGTCCTTACTATTAAATTGTCTAAGACTGCAGGCATAAACTTCCTCCCCACTATGCCACTCTTTGCTTGACTCGTGCCTGTCGCATCTAAGTCTTTCCAGCTCCCCTCGCAATATACAGGGTGAAATTTAATCATTGGCATCCTTTTAAACTAAAAGAGTCTACCCATCAAACTGAACAACTTTCAGTATGGGAGCAAACCGATCTTAGCAAAAAAAATCTAATGTTTCGACCAGTTGAGTCGAGTAGATATTGCTGCAGTTTAAAATGGATCAGCAGATTTTTTTTTCTTTGCTACGTATCTGTTTGATCAGTTTGATGGGTAGACTCGCCTTCTCTTAGTTTAAAAGGATGCCAATGATTTCAATTTCACCCTGTAGTTTGGGTTGGTGCAAGCTAAATAGCCTTTCAGAGTCACCACCTTTCTTTGTAAATAGTGAGTGTTTACTAGATAAATAGCGGTATTTACTAACATTAAGAACTTGTTTGTTTATAAGCAAATAAAATAAACAAACATAAATTAAGTTATATTTGCATAGAAAGTACATAAACGGTGTGGTCAAAGGCGTGGGAAATACTTGATCCTGGCAACTTCCTCTCTTCTTTTTCCTAATAGGGTAGACTTGGTGGTTTTTACCTTTTATGTAATTCGGTATGTCAAGTTTTTTTTTGGTGTTTATTATTTTTTTTTTAAGACATCATTTTACGACACAAATTTCATTTTTTTTTCGATTCATCGAGTTTATTAATATAAATGTAATTAAATGGGAAAAGTGATCGCGAGAAAATAATTGAACTCCATGGAGAAAAACCTTTGTTTAATTTATAAAAATAAAAATCACCTGCCATCTCTTTCTAACTCCATGCTGGAAACAGAAATTAAACTAAATTATTTAGTGTAGCTCTATGTAAGCTATATGTTTCTAAAAAAAAAATTTAGCATTTTTTTTTATTTTTTTTTTTATGTGTGATAGGTAAGCATTTGACCCCAATCTCACCTGATGTTGAGTGATGATGAGGCCGAAGATGTAGCATGCTTACCTAGAAAGATGCCTATTCACTCTCGCCTTGAAGAGGCATTACAGAGAGATTTACAGGCACAGAAGAAATACAGGGTCCACTTAATATGCTGACAGTTTTTAATAGGATGGTTAGACCATCAAACTGAACTAGGTACTTTATGTATGGCACCAATATCAAAATCGCGAAAAAAAATCTTCCCTCCCATACATTTGGGTAAGATTGCAGTTTTGTATGAAACAGCTGATTTCTTTTTCACGATTTTAACGTTGGTCCCATAGAGAAAGTTGTTCAGTTTGATGGTCTGATCATCCCCTTAAAAAACGTTCAGCGAATTAAGAAGGACCCTATACAGCAGAATTACAAATTGTTTATTTAATTCGGTTTGTTGCAAGTGTCGAAACTCGGTCTATTTACCCCATTCGTCGTATAAAGTAATTGAACACCTAGATCTGCGGTCTTGTGGACACGCCACGCACGAGGCGTGTATTTACTTAGAACTAAACATACCGCAAGACATTTAATCTAAGCTCCATTAAGTTATAGATATACTGGTCGCAATGTTTCATAGAAATGTGTTTACACTTGCTTGGAGCTATTGTTTCGGAGGATTCTGCAGGAATAGATATTATGGTTATTATTAACTTGCAGTATAGGTAGTTTAGGAGATCAAATCAGAAATGAAGAGATCCGCAGAAGAACCAGAGTAACTGACATAGCCCAAAGAATTGCTAAACTTAAGTGGCAGTGGCGGGGCACATTGCTCGCAGAACCGATGGCCGGTGGGGCCGAAAAGTTCTTGAGTGGGGACCGCGTACCGGAAAGCGCAGCGTGGGTAGTCCCCTCACACGGTGGACCGACGACCTGGTGAAGGCGGCGGGAAAACGTTGGATGAGGGCAGCGCAGGACCGGTCGTTATGGCGATCCTTGGGGGAGGCCTATGTCCAGCAGTGGACGTCCATCGGCTGAGATGATGATAGGTAGTTTAGTAGCCTGTAAGACCAATTATTTTACTGTTTTGTTATGTTAAGGTACCTTACCGTAAATTTCTTACCTTTAAAACTGGAACTAGCAAAAGATTTCTCGATTCCTGTCGATCAAGACATTCATATTCTCAAAAGTTCGGTACGGAACTAACTACCAAACTACTGAGACTATGATTTTACGAACTTCAGCAAGCACCTTTCACACAATTTCTGCCGCATCTTCCCTGAAGCCTGAAGGTTCGTACAAAGCAGTGGTAGAGTTACAAAAAGTTATAATGGAATGTTATTTATTGATTCATGACTTAGATTTTGCTCCAAACAATTTAAAATAGAAAAGTACGTGATACTCCACAGAAAGCCGTACACATATATTATGTACACAACTTAGATTAAACTCTGGTAGGCAACCGAAACTTAGTCGACGAAAACCATTCACTCGATTAAAGTTGAACTTCTAACTCAGATCCTCGACTAGACACTGTGACTAGAAAGTTTAGAAGTTTTATTATTTTAATGTATTATGTTGTGAAATATTGTTACAGTTTCATTTCAATGTAAAGCTCATAAATATTGCGCTCTGCGCGCTTTGTCATATAATAAATATATAACGCTCACAGGCACATACATTGTAATGATCCCAAGAAAGCACTATTTATAGGCTGTTTATTATGAATGTTAAACAACAACAACAATATAAATACAACAACGGCACAAACATAAACATCCATGACCGAACCGGGATCCGAACCCGGGACCCTGGTTTGGCAGTCCGGCTTGGTAACCATTACACCAACCGGGTCGTCAATATCGGATATCTGTGTGTTTGTTCCATCATAATTTTTCTTGATAATACTTTTCCTGATGAATGCAAAAAGCAAATATTCGTAAGTCTTAAATTCTAATTTCATAACAGAAGCATCCCAAAAAAAAGTTTTCCCAAACTGACGGACACGAAACGTCAAAACGATACCAATCTCGCAATCTCGCAGACATTATTAACATATTATGCGACAGAAAATGTGTCAGCTTTCAATACAGTCATTATTAAATTGTGACGTACAAAAGAAATCCAAACCATCCAAAAATCCATGAAATCCATCCCAATGTCAACTTTACGCAAACCTGCCCTAAAGTACTTAATTCCTGTCATTGTGACCTAGATTTTGGTCAGGTATCTGTTTTTGATGGATTATTTCATTAGGACCTATTCTTTACTCGGCCTCTGCTTGAAGGTGTCTTCTAAAATGGACTAATGTTTTGTTAATGATGGTAGCCTTTATATCTTTAGCATCAAGGGCGGTTAGATTTGCTATGCCCTTGGTTAGCACCGTGACGGGCTGACTGCTGATTTAAGATGCGTTTAAGCAGTTATGTAGGTAGTGAGGCCCAAGTGTTCTCGAGTAGCGATCGCGTACCGGAAGGCGCAGCTTCGGTAGGCCCCACAAAAGGTGGACCGACGACCTAGAGAAGGTGTTGGCGCGAACCCGTTGGATGAGAGCAGGTCGAGTGGCAATCCTTGGGAAAGGCCTATGTCCATTATTGGACGTCTATATTCTATATTATTTATTTTATTTAAGTTTTATACTTAAATAACTATCCTTTCACAAAATATTGTGAATTTCTCCTGCACTTTTACAGTTTTTTTGGGCTTCATGTAAAAAAACGTCAACTTTCTTCACAAATTACATAACGGAAGTTTAAAATGATTATTAATTAATCAGCCGCATAAATCTAAACAAGTATTACTAATAAATAAACCGTATCTTTGCGATCGGAAACTGCTTCTTGTCTAAGGTCAGACGAACTTAAGGTCAAAATGTTAAATACTTTCTTAGTCGGAAGCAGTTTTAAGATGAAATATCAGAGTATTAGAGTTCGTAATGAATGACACCAGCTTATGGATTGCCGGCGCTGTACCTACCTATCGCTCTCATATCCAGCTGTATAGAGACGAGCCTAAGTGCTGTGAAGACGCTGCTTGAATCATCTTTTATTGATAAAAGACCAATGATGATGGATGTTGCTGTACTTATAATTGTTACACTTGAGACCCATGTGGTATTCAGCTTAGAATATCACAACCTCAGACCAACCAATCCCTTCAGAGATCGTCAACATTCATCGTTGATCACTCCGTGTGGCTACTGGTTAGTCATTACCATCCGATCCCTCACTGATTGTAGGAGATATGGTTTCCCGTTCCATCAGATTCTGAAGGGTTCGGACGAGAGACTGCATCTGTGATTAGCGGACACACGTTTGCACTTAAATATATCCTGAGTTACCGAAATCTTATCTTTATGTACCGGTGATAACGGTAAAATTGCAACGACTGCGGCATTTCAAAGCAATCCATAAACAGTTTGATTCCAGTTATAAATTTCAGCCGCGAAATTTAAGCGTTTGTGTTTAATAATTTAAAACCTGACCGGGGGTATAAAATGCACATAAAATTTGTGATTCGCCCACACATCGTTATGAGGTCGAATTCCAAATATTTCTTGTCAGATTAAGCCTCATAAATTGTGAATTGAATAACCATAAAGTGGTCTCAATTTTTGCAACGTACTCGAGATATACAGTTTGTGGTGACGGACGTAAAGTACGAAAAAAATGGGCGTGGCATAATCGTACCAATAATGTTTTGCATCAGAAATCGTCTGCGTAATAGAACAATATTTCAACACAGTGTAATAATAATGTTCTATTCATCGTAATATATTGAGATTCAGAGACAACTTTTGATTGTAAGTCGAGTCTAAGCGTGCCTGTCCATTGAAGCTTTTTACCAATCAGGAGCTCGGGCGAGATCGGCCGCGCCTCGCCCGAGCTCCTGATTGGTTGGAAAAACACAGCTATCACAGCTCGCACAGCTTCAATGGACAGGCAGCCTTAAAAACGAGAAAACAACTAAGAATACGGTTACGTTTGATTGTAAGGTAACGTATTTTATGATTTTGATATAACTCTTTTGTTTCTGAACCTCAAACCGACTGGGTTGGTACTATTCGACTCAAAGCTACTCTAGTATGTAATAAAGAAAACTCTAGTTAGGTATCTATAGAACTACATTATTATCTTAAAAGGTCGTTGGTATGTAATTATGTATAGCAAAGTCTCTGTTCTTCAATTCATCATAATTATTTTTATCCAGAAATCATAAGTTACAAAGCTTGCACAAAAATAACGGATCTTCTATAAAATATACATTCAGACGATACGCTAATTAGCAAAAAAATTGCATGAACCGGCTCCGATGTGCAGACACCGTTAAGTTAGAGTCAACAATTCTTACATGCCTACTTAAATAATTATACAACGTTATGTTTGTAGACGAAAGAAATTTACAATTTAATTCAAAGGACCGAGCATTGCCCTAGAGTTTGTGATGCAATATTTAGGTTCACTTTGTTTTTGTATCTTGCTCCATAATCATATCAATTGAATAAACTGCTACTTTTAAGAAGAAATTCAAATAATGGGACAGATACTAGATATTTGAAGGTTTAGTAACAAAATTATAAATATTATGTTTTATTATGTACAGAATTAACAACCTGAAACACAGGACTCAACTTTTGAACCCATTTCTAAAAATAATTCAAGAACATTATTTTAAATAGAAATTTTTTTAAGTGATCTAATAATCTTGTTCATTCTCAATTTTTCTCAAATGACGGCTTACTTGAACAAAAAGTACAAGCGTCAAGTGTTTCATGGAAGTATGAGCTTTTTTCGTATCTGTAGGTATTCTAGAATAACAACTTGGTACATAACAGCATTCCAAAAAATTACAGATTTAAAAGTGTCCTCAGAGAAATATCTGATGATCGGAGCACACTATCATGTACTGCTCTATCTTGCTGACAGTAATCATGTCAATTTGGACAATAAATTGCTGAGATTTTACTTGAAACTGTGCATGTTGGATGTTATTCGAAAGAAGATGCTCACTCCTATATCTAAGCTCTTCTCGCCTCCACATAACGCATGCATTTAGGTACTTGACTTTGAGATAATAGCAATAATGTGAGTTACTAATGTTATGTGGATTCTCATAATGACTTTCAAATGATGTGATGTGATGACTTATGTCGTGTAAAGGAATTTATTTAATGGTACAGCATTTGTCAAGTTTAGTTTCAAAGATCGACCAGTTTTGAGGCAGGATTTAATCTAAAATTAATATCTTTATTTGACCTTTTTTAAACGATAATGCATTTTTGAAGGCTGAATTCAATGCAATTGCATTCACTTATCAAAGTTGTAAACAAAATAATGTTATAACAAATTATTGGTCATACTAAGGTTTAATTCACACTGAAAGGGCAGCGGCGCGTATTTTATTTAACATTTTGAATCTTACTACTAGTGCATAAATAACAAATTGATTTCCTTTTTCAGTGTATAATATTACCACAGAAAAAGTAGCTGAGCGCCGGCAGCGGCGTAAAAGAGCAGTCTTTTAGTGTGAATTGACCCTAAGATAGGTATCTGAAACCAAATTATGTACGCACGGCGACACATCAAGCTATACAAAACCAACATAAGCTGGCCGCGCGACGTTATACGTTACTCGACCTACGCGCGGCCAGCTTATGTTGATTTTGTACAGCTTAATGTGTCGCCGTGTGTACAATATGTTATACGAAATTAAATCATCTTAAACATAATAATATTTTTGTCTAACTGTATCTAACAGTAAATCACATTAACCAAACATAATTTCAAAAGATTATGACACTTCCTCTAATAGGAAAAGCGTTGTAAACAGCATGAACAAAGCTATTAATTTAGGCCATTTTGATTTACGTATCAAGTAAGAAAGCTCTTACCGAACTCTTACGCTAAAGACAAAAAGCTTAAATTGGCTTGATTTAGTGGCCTTCGTAAATTGATCAGAGTAAGGCTAGTGTTAACCTGGATACGACTCTTGAAGTCTGCACGCAAATTCCGAAAGGCCTGATTGATGAGCTTACTTGATTGTAGTGTTTTAAAAGTTACGTGATCGACACAATCAGGTGCAGTAAAGTACGTCTGCTTATTTTGTTCAGTAAATTACTTTGGGCACTATAAGAATATAAACATTATAAGTCATAGTTAAAAGGAAAAGTTTTTTTTTTCAGTGGTTTTATTTCTGGTTTAATTCGTCTATTATATACCATCTAAATCGATGGAATTCGTTTGGTGAACGAACAATTTATTTATTTCGACTAAAGTAAGCAAAATCAGTAAATAATAAAGTAACGAGAAAAGAGAGTGATAGAGTTTAAAACTGATTTATAATATCTGCAAACTCACTCGTAGGTTTCGTCAAGATTCAATCCATTTAGACTATTGTCGAGATCCTTTCTTCTTCTGTCACCTCTAAATTAGTAGGTACCACAGAATACTATAATTACTACGTAGGTAAGTACTTATGAGAGGTAGGCGTCAACACCAGGTTAAAACCTTATAACTCTATGTTCATATTAGCACGCTATTCCAGTCTATTCCAATTATGTTTATCAATAAACGTTGTTTTTACGTAGCCTGTTCGTTATTCTACAGCTTGGCTTTTGAGTTTTTACTCAAAGGAGGAGGAGGGAGGGGAGGGGGGGGGAGGTTTCAATTATCTTTATTGTGTGCAACTTCTAGCCATCTCTCCAAAAAGGCGTCCATGTTGTCTCTCCACCTTTTTCTGGGTCTACCTCGACGCCGGCGATCATCCTGGGGAACCCAGTCTGTGGTGATTATCCGTTACTTTTCCTTCATTTCAACGCTTAGTGCATTACTCATTTGTATTTTACTACATTCCACTATTTTGATCATTACCTAAATCTATTCTGTGCGGTACCTACTATTATTTATACTGTACCAGAGTACCATAAAATTAGTTATAACTACAATATCTAGGTAAGCCAGTGCCGACAAAAAACGTACACCATTCGAAGTACACAGACCTTTGCCCAGCGATGGGACACTAGAAAAACTAGCATTCAATAGACTTTGCAAACAATACTATTCACACGAGGTTATAGTGCATGTGAATGCACAACAATGGCTTCTGTTCGTACGTGTTCACGTAACAATTGTTTCAACGTCTGCGATCTTTATCTCGGCTCGGTGTTATGCAGCCGTTTTCGAAACGATAAGATGACTTCAATTAGAATTATCTGTGTTGACATTTTTGGTATTTAGAGACTGGGTAGACTACTTTAGCTTCCGCGTGTTTCTTGTTAAATTTAATTAAGTTCTTTTTTACGTAGGAGCGTAGGTAAATTGCAGATATTTACTGCATGGTTGAAAAGGTAGATGGTAGTTGCGGCAAAACTGATGCAGTCCTCAATAGGGACAAGTCGTGATTATGCAAATTGTTTTTTTATGACAATGTTATTGTTAATAGCGTCACACAAACTTTGAAAATAGTGGAGTGAAAATAACTTTGTTAAGGCGATTTCTGTATCTTAGTTTTAGAATTTAGATAATCATTATTAGCGTTTATTTTGGATGAACAATTAAGTATTATCTGGAAAAACAGTTTTAAGCAAGTTTTTAAAATTAAGTAAAGTAAAATTTAATCTAAAATTATTTTAATAGATGTGAAAGAGAGAACATTATGATAATCAGTTTCTTTAGCTGTCATTTATTGCATATGCGACTGCCAATTCCTTAATAGGAAAATACTGGGATCATGTATGAAATCTTGCACGGATGCCAAGACAATTTAGAAATTTTGCAACCGTTGAAATGTTTTGTTTTTTATTTATTTAGTTAACGAGTCCATATGGTACCTTCTGTTTTGAGACTCCCGGGTCTGTACTGTATACAAGCACCAAGCAATATATTCTGAGCTTATGCGATGCAAGCTGGATAAGCGACCACGTGAAATAAGACGAGAGCTCTAAAACTGAAGACGCCGAAATTATTTCAGTAGAACTGAAGAAGTTAGTCATGGAAAAAGTCGTCGCTTTTCTTACGAAGTGACCTAACCAGTAGAATTGAAGATTATAAAACTTTCGTTCTAAACTATAACAACTTTCTTTCGGATATGTTTGGGATGATTAGTTTAGTTTTAATTTCACACGATTTCTGCTGGATGTATGTGAATCAGTACAATTAAATGTTTGGTTCATAATTAGTATACACACACAACATTATTACCTACTCGCTTTTAGTGGCCAGCCTATAAAAAGATGTTTGGCGAAAATTCCTCCTTTCGATTTACAGAACTCGCCACTAGTACAGATTTTTTGCCGGTCGGATTGTCTTTTAAGTCCTTAAAAGTCTCCTTTTATTTTATTTAAAACTTAAGCTTTGTCGCTAGCTTTGTTGGCTTGAGTTAAAAACGTTCGCACACCATCACGACCCTTACGTATATCCTCTCTTCCTCCTCCGGATACCGGACCTTTTGCAAGGTAAAATGTTTGCATTTACTAGGCTATAACTGACATGGAGAATTTTGTTCAGGAGAAGCTTTTTTCGATTGCGCGCTCTACACTTTTTTATGCAAATAAAGCTCTACAGCTTGCTCAAATAAAGTATTATGAAAATAAAATAAATACTTTTATAATCTGTGATTCAAGACCGTTTTGCAACTGTAGATTGTACCTATTATTTAAAAGTTTGTATTTATTGGATTAAAAATAGGTAAAACAGATACGACACTTCGTAAGAATAATAGTATTTCTGAAATAACTAGTCAATGGTAGAAGATATCCAAACGTCGATTAGATAGATCGATAGAGCTTCAAAAGTTCATTATCATAGTATTTTTAGTGCAGTTACGTCAAAAATGTCAGTTAGGTCACTTCGTAAGAAAAGCGACGAAGTGTGGTCGAGATTTTCATAACTTTTAGCGACATGGCTACCTACCTAGTGGTTCATCTCTACCTTTCAAAAGTACGAGTAGTTAAAGTGTAAATATTTCTATCTGCACCCACTTAATGCAGTTATTAACTTATTGGTATAATTTTCCTGTCGTCGGCAATTCATCATAACTAGTTAACAGGTTTTAATATCTGTTTGTCACTACAGTTTAATTAGTTAGTATTGTGACATACGGGCTGTAGTAATGAAGAACAGAAAGCTCGAGTTTGGTAACCATAGCGCCATCGTACAGAAGTTAATTTAATTTTATCTGACAGCTCACGTTTTTTTTTATTGTTATACCTACTTACTGTAAAAATTGCTCTATAAATTAATTACACCAAGTGTAACGCTTATCTATTACCGTTTTTACGATAGAGCGAGATGAAAAACGATGATAAAAACTAGTTTCTTGTATGAGGAACCCCCCCTTTAATTTTTTACTTTTTGTCATTTTTATCACAAAAAGGTATAATAACGCACATTCTGTGAAAATTTCAACTATCTAGCTATTACAGTTCAAAAGTTACAGCACTAAATAGGTAAGACAGACAGATAGACGGACGAATGGATAGCGTAGGCCTGAATAGGGTCCCGTTTTCACCCGACCCACGTGGTGGAGTATCGACAACTCCCTCTCATCCTGAAGTGCCGTAAATAGGGTGGTGCGAGCGGTGCCCAGGCACAGGGCGCAGACCCTGGAGGGGCGCAGAAATGATACCAGGAAGACAGGACCAAGTTTTGGTCCATGCGTGTTGTAACTACATAAATAAATCATCTTTACCAAACTCATAATCATACTGAGGCTAAGTGCTACTATGACAAGACCTTCTTTTAGTATCAGAATGAGTTGCAGAGCAAGGAAATTTCGAGCTTGCTTCGCCTAACTCCTTGCTAATATTGTTAAACAAATCGGCAAAGTTTTTCACAACTGAGTCGTTATTCTCCGTGAATCTTAGACATTTTCCGTAAATATCTCGACTTTTAGAAGAAATGTTTACACTATTTTGAGTCTTGGTGTGTGAAATTTCGAGCTCGATTCGCTCGCTCCATAGCATGGCTTCGCTTGCTTCAACATTTGAATAGTGGTTTGAGTATTGGTGTGTGAAATTTCGAACTCGCTTCGCTCGCTTCAACCTTAGAATACAGGTTTCAGCATGCATAGGCTAATGGACCTCATACCAGCCACCACTGTTATGAGTCTTAGTATGTTCAATTTCGGTACCTAACCTTTTGCTGCCTATAATAAACTTGATACGGTTGTACAATTAATTCACATCCTTAAAATGATCATATTTCAAGGGGGGCGCAGTTAAAGAAGCTCGCACCGGGCGCATAGAAAGCTATTTACGGCACTGATCCTGAGATGAGGCCTCGAGTGGGATCATACAGGCTTTATCTAACTTTAACTATGTATTGAAACCTTTTGCAGTACCACAGCAAGATGACCATTGATTTGGTTCCATCAAAACTCGCACTGAGCTCGCATAGTATTTGTTTGGCCCATTCCATCTCACCCTATCTATAGGGACAGCAGCCTTGCAATTCTAGATTCTATAAAGTTTATTTTTAGCTCACAGAAAGTGGTCTAGCTAAAGTGCGGGTCATAAATGACGAATTTACTATTACTTCCTAACGTCAATATTCGATAAACTGTAAAACATTAAATCACAATAAAACAGTTTTATCTAAACGGAAAGCGTTCTAATAAATCATAGAGCTTGTATTCAACTGGTTTTTGCATCAACCAAGCATAAATAAACCCTTTTTCATTAAAACCAATATCGACTTGTCGCCTATGAAATATTGTAGACAGTTGATATCAGAAACACCCAATGTTACATTGATTTATTTAAATTGGTTGTATATTAGAGATGTCTTGTCTGTCTTGACAAAAAACGTGATTGCAAAATAGCTATAGATCAACGATCAACTTGTCATGACATGATTGTGATTATGACTTGTTTTTTTGATAGATAGTTTTTAGTGTTCCGTATTTTATTGGGCATTTGCCACATCTTGTAAATACTACCGTACAGCAAAAATTATCACCATTGTTAATGAAACCCGGCGACCCTAAGATTTTTCTAAACTGATCCCAAATGAATAACATAATTAAAAAGATAGGGAGAGTAGAGCAATTAGATTATGATTAACGTCGCTTTATTTCTTTTATTTTCGTCATTGTAGATTCTGCGTAGTTTAATAAACGGATTACCAGCGATAGAATCGTTAACATATTTTCAAATGACATTCCATTTATTTTACGTTGTGATGCCAGCTGTTAGTTTAGTTCTTCTAGGAACTTATAGTTTCAAAACTTGTTATTAGAAAAATATTTATCTATACCGTTTGACCTCGCTAAATTCACATTTTATGCAGATATTACACAAAACGTTATTAGATGCAAATAAATTCGTCTTATTGAAACCTTACATGACCTGTCGTTCAAATGTAGACACATAACTTCGCCATTATAGCACCGTACCTTACGGTCAGCGAACGGCCTGCGAAACGGCCCAAGGACGAATGGACGCCTTTCTACATATCATTACAGCATTTACAAGAGGATACGAAACGATCAAGATTACGGGGTAGGAATAGTTCGACTAGCGATCCCTGGGTTTACTAATTATAAACATAATAATGTCGTTATTATGTTTATAATAAGCCGTTGGTCCCGGCTACTATCTCTGGTGGTAGTAGTCGTTAAATAAAAACCACGTCAGAGGTTGTAAGGCGGTCGGAAAAAGCTCTGACACCCCCTGGTGTCTGACACACCCTCTGCCCACACGATAAGAAGAAGAAGAAGAAGATAATGTCGTTGAAGATAACGAAAATGACGAAATCCAGATTTGGGTCTCTAGAACGGACGCATACCATGACAAATGACAATAATACTGTACTGTACCTATTAGTCTTACTTACTGTTTCCTGCCTTCAGTCAGATCACAGAGAAACTAAAAAACTGTATCACAAAATTCACAAACACAATAAAGAACTTTGACGATGTAAGTTGTGTATTTGTAGTATTTCCCACATGAGTGTCTAACCACTGTTGGTGCTCTTCAGTAACTAAAAATATTATAGTCATGCAAAAATCCGTGTATTTCCTAAACCTAAAAGCCGTAAACCTAAGTGGTTCCGGCTTTAGACCAAGATATTGCCTACCTTGGGTGTTGTATGAAGCAACTAAAGGAATAAGGTTTCTTATATAGTTTTTTACTTGGTAGAAGGCGAGCCACCTATGGCTTGACCTGTCTCATTATGATGACGAATAATTTAGTTTAATTAATAAATGAAATTTGCATAATGCGGTACTGGTACCTACGTCAGTAAACTCGTACTCGTGCTTGAGCTACTGATGTCACGTAGAGCGATCAAGGTTATAAGGCTGCCTGTCCATTGACGCGATGTGGCTGTATGAGCTGTGTAACTGTGTAAATATTAACGAATCAGGAGCTTGGCCGATCTCAGTCGAATCTCTGATTGGTTAATATTTACACAGCTACACAGCTCGCCCAGCCAGCTCGCATCAGTGGACAGGCAGCCTTAAGGTCTCAATTGGTTGTGGGTATTTTGGAACTGCAAAATGTAGTTAACCTTATTTCTAAGAAGTATTGACATCATATTATATGAATGGTGAGATTGCATTACTATAATTGGAAGGAGGAAAACCTTGATGTGGAAGCTCTTTTAAACATTCAGTATAATGAACTTGTTAATTCTCCTCTTATCTATCTATATTTTTATAAAAGACTTCGTGACTGACTAAAATGACTGACACTGACTGACAGACAACACACAGCCTAAACTGCTGAAGTTAGAAATCCACGCGGATGAAGTCGCGGGCAAAAGTGCCTCCCATAATAAACCACCTATACCTACCACCAATAAAAAACGCTATAACGACGGCTAAGAGAGATGAACGGAACGGTACAAATAACAGTAAATGGGCAAGAGAATGATGATGATGATGACCACCAATATCAAATAAACCACCACGACCACTTGTCACATTATACCATCATGACACCACATGGCTACTACTGAACTCTTCAAAATATGGTTGCAAGTTGTAGCAAAACTTCTGATTAGCCCAATAGGCATTAGAATCGTGACTTCATGAATGTATCTTTGTAAATAAATGCACTCACTAACAACTCCACTCATCAGTTTCCTTTCAAACACATTGTCAATCCGTCACTGGACCGGCCACCCGGCCCCTTGTAAACGCACCGCGGTATAGTAGGTACAATAATGCACAAAGGACAAGCACCTACTAGAAAGCTCCGACTAGTCACGACAGGGAAAACACAATAAACTGCATAGCTCATAATTGCATACAATCGGGTGAACTGTGACATCATTAGAGCTGCAATTTTAGAAGCGGAGCGCAATCTATGGAAGCTGGAGCTAAAGTAGAAAGGTCACTTTCTTTCAAAGTTGATTTACTTCGGAAGACAAAAGTATACGCTGATCGAATTGACTTACTTGCGGATAAATATGGGGGTTAAGTTATTGAAGATTCAGGAGATGTATCTCAGCAGGACCATAGCAGGTGGAATCCAATTTTCACAACTGTAATATAGGTCATATGTGAGAATATAAATAAGTATTTGTATGAAATAGTGAGCTTAGAATAACTATAAATAGATTACTATAAATAAAAAAAAAGTTTAACAATGGTGGCAAAACAAATAGCAAAACGTGCAGGTTTACGGATCTGTTGGAGAACATTACAAGTAGGTACTTAGGTTGGTAGGTAGAATTATTCATAATATTTAATACTATGCGAAATAGCATAGCATCATAAAACTAGTAGGTTTGAGATGGAGCAGTTTTATTATCATCAGTATCAGGTAGCAATAATATCGTTGGTAATATCGTAATTATTTTATTATCAGTTTTTAATTGTATCTTCCTTTTGTTACAGGTAAATTGGTTTATCCTCAATTCATCATAGAGCACAAACAAAGTCCAAATATCAATCATCGAAGTCAAAGTAAGAACTTAAACATATTAAGCCTGATTCAAGCTGCACTGTATTGTGTAAAGTAAAAGTAAACAGTATTTATTGGCTCACACAAAGAAAGAAATTTACAAGGTATGACATTAAAGTAAGTATATACTTACATGGACAATAATAATTCTCTTTGTGAGAGACTGGCTAATGGCATCTGGATGGAGCCAATAGACCTGTATGATGATGACTATGATCATCACTAGGTGGCTTTACAACGTTTTTATTTCTGTCAAAATAAGCTCGAATATCGAAGAATAAAACATCAACATATTACGGCATCTTTCGATATAGCTTATCTCTGATAAGTGATAACGGTAACGACCATTCAAGCACCCCAACACCACGCGTGCTTCATTAATTTACCAAAAATTAAACCACCAGAAAAGCCAATATCTTGTTACACTAATAATCTTGTTCGAATTATAAAATAAATCATGCGATTCGGTTGCAATCGGCAGATCGTATCGTAAACCGAGTCGATTGCTCGCGTGCATCGATTCTCGCTCCGTAATAGTAGCATGCTGCAATTTTTATTGCAATAAAGAATGCACGGAAAGCTGTCTTCTTGATATACTTTATTGCGAGAATACTTGCTTCAATTTCAGGTTGTGATTTACGGTCAGTGTTCATTGACAAGGGTTTAAGGGTATGCTTAAATTATTGGCGCATGGATACCATAGAAGTAACTGCACTCTTAAAATAGCTCCGTCTCATTCTCGCCCGAGTTACAAAGACACGACTATCAGAGAAAAAAAGTAGCTTTTTTGCAGTTTAGTCCCAAAAACCTTTCATATAATGGCCGGCAAACATCGTGAGCAAGACCTCGGCTGAGCTGGATAAAAGCGCTACTGCGTATACCCCTCACCCCCGCCCATTATCCACGTTGTTTGCCCGGTACTGTTCTTAGGTATTTAAAAAACACGTTCTTAAGGTACTCTGTGCTAAGGATGCTCTGTGCTTAGGGCCCATACCTGAAACGGGTGCCTTTTCTTTGCGCCAACCTGGATATGTCTTCACCAACTGATAGGTTTGGCAAATATTCCACCGACAAGAGTGTATATAGAGTTTTTAAAGATAACGATAAGGAACCTGGATATAAATCCCATTTCCCTGGTTGTCATTATTCTATGAATTTACTAGGTTATAGGCAAACCGAAATAGCTATATTACCCTCATAAAGTTATTATACCTGTCGGAATAGAGTAACTGACATGAGTTGTCAAATGAAACCGTTTTTTGTGCATTTGTCGGCACTTATCGGCACCCTAAAACTTCGAGTTCTGTGTATAATTGTGAATCTAACGTGAAATCGTAGGTAATTTAATGAAATAGTGTTACTATATTTCACAAAATAATCTACGACTTCACTTTAGATTCACTAATTATTCACAGATCACGAATATTTACCCAGTCGATTGTGCCGACAAGTTCCCAAAAACGGTTCTATTGCCTTGCGTCACGTATCTCTTTCTATTATACAGTGGCGCCGCTAGGTACATCTCGCTCTCTCAGCTGTCAGTTCCTCTATATGATACCTTTATGATTACCCTCGTCTCGTCGGACGGATGAGAATAAAGCGGCAACGTTTAGACGTTTAGTTGCATCTGGGACGCGTTGCATAAAATAAATTATATTTTGTGGTTAATGTTGTCAGTATCTAGGTACTTTTACTGTTGTCACTGTTACGATGGAAATATTAAGAAAGCTCATTTTAATTTCACTGACTTTAAACATTTATGTGAATATAAATGTTTACATACGATATATCGAACATCGAAAGTCGGGGTACAGGGCCAGCTCTACCCTCTCCTATACCTAATTAGCACTAGTTTAATATTCTCCCTACACATTTGCCTTTTTTAAATGCGTTTCAGTCTTGCATAATGTTACAAGACCGAAAGCGTCAGGCTTACCCATAAGATACCTATTCACTCTTGCCTTGAAGACATCGAGGTTGTTTGTAGTTACCAAAAGAACCCAGTCGCAGAGGGCGTCCCTCTCAGAGCGGTGTGAACCAGAAAATACATTGTTACATTTCCAACCGTGTTAATTTTCTAACACCAAATGATAGTAACTTTAGTTCTTAACTGCATGTGAAAGAGATCGTAATTCGCGTGTGCCATATCATTACGCCTGCGCCTTAGGGTGCGGATGAAAAGGTTAATGTTGAAAGTTAGTTACGTTTGAACCGTGTTATGTATTGTACACGTTGCTCTTAGATTTAGTGTAATGTCTCAAAGGAGATAGGTATTCAACGCCTTCTAAGGGTTCTAAGATTTAAATTGAATTACCATAGCAAGGTATATAGGTATTTTCTGCTTGATAATGATAGCTTACAAATGAAAGGTTATTTTAAAAACAGAATTACTTTTAAAACTATCTACTCCATGTATCTGTATGCAAAAGTATACAATTGGCATATTAATGTAAGCGACTGCATCCGTCCATTGACGCGAGCTGGCTGGCGGAGCGGAGAAACTGAGTTTTTTAACCAATCAGGATTGTATAAAATCTCGGCCGAGCCCCTGATTGGTTAATATTTCCTCGTTACTCCGCTCCGCCAGCTCGCTCCGCGTCAATGGACAGGCTCCCTTAAAGTCTTAAATCCATTTTAAGATACGTGCCAAACCAGAGGTCCTGGGTTTCGAATCCAGGATCGATTATCCCATTGTTGTTGTACGGTTTCCATAATAAAAGCCTAGTTGGCTTACGTTTGGGATCATAACAATGTATATGAGCCAGTGAGCTTTATTTATTTAGTATAATAGTTTAATTACCACTAAGCTACAACTAAAACTTGAACAGATCGTAAACACGGCGTCGACAAAAATAAAGCACAATAATGGAGTCATCTAAGTCAGTAATAGCAGTAATATTTCGTACAGCTCCGCCCACGGCACGCCTCGCGCCGGGGTGGCCGGTAGCTCACTGCAATAACTGTAATGCTAACATTTTTAAACTAACTACATTCGGTTTAGAATAGGGGAGAAAATATTGGTGTAATTTATGGGAAAATTCGTAATTAATCGGTCCATCTTAACTAAAGACAATACGGGACCAACTACAATCGTGATATTGATGACAATACACTATCACAACCTGAAAACCAGAGTCCCAATAACATATGAAAATATTCGGCTTTTTAATACAAATTGGCCGTATTTGTTTTTGAGTTTACAGGAATACTCTAAAACGAATTAGCTAGGTAATTTAAAAAAAGATACAAATGAAATTCATGTTGTTTATTGAAAATTATTTACTTAACGTCGTCGTCTTGGTTTAAGAAAATACCGAACTTTACTTCGAATCAAATGTTAAATTAAGCTCTACTATAATAAAAAGTGTCGGTGGAGTATTCGTTAATCCATGTCTCTTTTCCGCTAGTGCCTTGAGTTCTCGAATGATGTCAACTTTTTCTTTTACCTGTGTTAGATAACTCTATCTAGATCTTCCTCTGTCTCTTTTCCCCCTCTATTTTCCCTTTCGATAACTTCCAGTTTTAAAGAAATTATCGTGTCGTATCAAGAGGCAAATTATCTTCGTCTCTTCTCTTATCTCGTTAACCTCTACCAAAATGAGAGTAGTTGTATTCTTCTGTCAGAATAAAATTCTTCTCATATCTTTTGCTGTCACAAAAAGCAGTAACACCAATCGCTATCTTGCTGGAATCTCAATGTACACACGGCGACACATCAGGTTACGCACCCTATATACCCATAACTACACTACGTACAAAACACAAAATAGTGCGGTAGAGAGCCTGCATAGACGCGGAAACAACATACCGCACCCTCTCGCACGATTCGCAGCGTTCAACTTCTAATAGTTCAAAGTCCAAACAGGGTAACCTGACCTGTCGCCGTGTGTACGTCCCCCGTGAAACTATTACTATCACCTGCTTGAGCTACTACATAAAAGCTGATTTACACATTTGAATAACAAAATATCACCATAGTAAAGTGTTTCATAAACCCTTTAAGCTTAAGCGCAATTAGTACATAAAATACGGCCGTAATCTGTAGAATTCCTTCGTTAGTAGTAAAGTTAGTTTTCGCACGCAACCTCCAAGTTTCAGTTTATTGATAGCGCTAAGGAAGTACTTACTTAGCGGTCTTTAGACTTAAAAGATACGTAAATCAATGCTACTTTACAACTTTGCTAGTTGCATTAGGTAATGTATTGTTTTCGCTCTTTAAAATACTGTACGATAACAAGGATTAATTTTAAGGACGTATCATATGAAATACTAGCTGTTGCCCGCGACATCGTCTGCGTTACCCGGATAAAAAGTACATACATACATAAGCTCACGCCATTGTCCCAAGGGGGTAGGCAGAGACCACAGATCGCCACACGCTACGACTCTGACACACTTCTCTAGCCTCATTGACATTCATACATCTTTTCATGCACTTCCGTCGATTGAGGGTGCTTCGCACTTGTCCTTTTCGGAAAAGATCATTGATTTGATCGTGGTATGTTTTCCTCGGACGGCCTCTCCCAACACTTCCACTCACCTGTGCTCGATAAATTTCATTCGTAAGTCTTCTTTCATTCATTCTCTCTAAAAGTACCCTATGTGTTAATCCAGGCCATGGTCTATCTGTGTACCAAATTTCATCGAAATCCGTTCAGCAGTTTTTGCGTGAAAGCGGCACAAACATCCATCCATCCATCCATCCATCCATCCATACTTACAAACTTTCGCGTTTATAATATTAGTAGGAAAGGCATGGCGATGCCGAAAACTGCAACAAAAATTAAAACGCACCCCAAATAATTGCTTTAGTTACTAATTTACTATAGGTTAAGGTAAGGTATACCTTGTAGTTGTAGGATGCAAACCACTGCAAAGGCTTTCTTTCAAGAATTAAGGGTTAGAAAGAGTGGGGCCATACTCCAGGATTGGGCCCATGCGGATCGGTGCGGTGTGGTGCATTACTAAACAACCGATTTGAAAAGTTATTTTGAATGTGTTCTTCCCAATTATTGTAAATTACAAAGCCAGCATAATTCAACATTTTTAAACATTTTGCAGTAAGTTAATTCATTAAGTTCTTAACACCCGCTACGACGACAATGGGACAAGGTAGTGACGTTAACTAGTACATATTTGCATGCAGAGATAGCAAATTGATCAAATTGATTTAGCAGTAGGTACTACTTGATTATATTTATAAAGAAGAATAATAACTGGTATCAAAGAGAATATTTTTTATTAAATTAAATGCAATTCAAATTAAATTAAAAAAATTGTTATAAAACTAAATAAAAATAAATCAATATATTCTTAAATATTGTTATTATTATTTTATTTATAGTTTTTTAATTAAATATTTAATACAATTTCTAGCTGTTGACCACGACTTCCTCTGCATTTACTTTAAAAATTATCCTTTTATGTGTTATGTCATGATCCTATGTCCTAGATTCATAATTCATAAATAGAAAGTTGGTAGTTGTAGCAATTTTTCAATTTTTCTGACCACCTCGAAACGGTCGTCAGTTTATGTATGTATGTGATAATGATAATCCAGAATCCTACTCTATCTGCATGCCAATTTCGTCCCAATCAGATCAGATGTTTATGCGTGATTCAGTGACAAACATCTAATAATATCACCACTAACTTTTACAATATTAATAAATAGGATGAACGTAAACACTCCTTTATTTCTTTATTTATAAGGTACAAAAGTTTTAATCAATACCCGAGCTCTTTTAGTACATTTCATTCGTTCAATTCCAATAACGTTCAATATTTTACTACACCTCTCTATTCCCAATGAATATAAATTACCACAACTACTTCCCCAGAATTATGAAAGCTCAACGAGTCGGTCTATGCCTTGTAGAGTATTGTTAAAACTTTTCAGACGACTAACGAAGTCACGTGCCAGCCACGCGACCGCGCCGCTACGTGTGGAGCCACCTTTATTCCTATTTATTACTTGACTTTTGTTGCTAAGGAAGGCTGTAGGAATTACGGTTTTTATTTTGTGTATTCCACCGTTTTTAGTGTTCCGTACCCAAAGGGTGAAAATGGGACCCTATTACTAAGCCTACGTTGTCCGTCCGTCCGTCCGTCCGTCCGTCCGTCCGTCCGTCCGTCCGTCCGTCTGTCCGTCTGTCCGTCTGTCCGTCTGTCCGTCCGTCCGTCCGTCTGTCCTACCTATTTAGGGCTGTAACTTTTGAACCATAATAGCTAGATAGTTGAAATTTTCTCAGATTATGCGTTATTACGGCGGATTTATTAACAAATAATAAAAATGTCAAAAAATTAAAAATTAAGGGGGGTTTTCAACATTAAACTAGTTTTTATCAACGTTTTATCTTCACGCTCTATCGTAAAAACGGTAATACATACAAGCGTCAAACTTAGTATGATTATAGAACAAACTCTACAGAATAACAACAAATACTAAAAACCGGCCAAGTGTGAGTCGGTCTTGCGCTAAAGGTCCCGGACCAAAAAAGTTTTTTTTTTCTAAGTAAAATGTGGTGTTTTGTGGTGGTGTGGTACGGAACCCTCGGTGCGCGAGTAACCCGACTCGCACTTGACCGGTTTTATTTTTAAAGACATTTAAAAATAGAGTCTCCATCTTCTTCTCGCGCTTTGACACCAACTCATAGCGTTTTATGTAGGGGCTGGCAAGCCAGCAACCTTTCGACCCAGTAGGATCTACTATCATTAGCCCCAATATTTTTTATTTTCTTCACCCTCAAATACATGGTCGATGAACGAGGCACTACCATTCAGGGGAAGAAACCTAAGATCTCCCGGTTTTGGATATCCATCTCCGAGGAGGCACATGCGTTTAGCCGCCAAAACATCGCAGTCACAAAGGATATGTTCCATGGTTTCCTCCATCTCTTCCACGGATCACAAAAACTAAAGGGAGATGTGAAAAGGGGACGGGGCCAGTGTCTCAGCAATATGCGCAAAAACGGAACACATTGCTCGCGACAGTAAGGATTCAGATTCAATATATTATGAGTCGGAAAGCCAGTCGAGATATTATGTGTAAATAGTTTACAATGCTTGCATAGTACTAAAGATTATTGGAACGTTGAGTTCTGATACCGTAATGGATAAAGAGCACATTCAAACTAACAAACTACTTTCTATCGCGTGGTACTGGTGGTAATGCGCCACTATGTTTCGTACTCAGCGCGTTGGTTGGCATCTCTCTAGATCTCTATGATCTCTCCTTATGATCGGCAGCTGGGGTCTATTGTGATTTTCATCTTGTGCATCATCGTGCCTGTGGCGTAGTGACCGGCAAGGGCTCAGACTTTATCAGCCCATTCCTAAATGGTCATTCTTATGTTGCATACCGGGACACACACTTGGTTCTGGTCCGACCATCTTTCGTTCTGACCCAGCCCTTGCCAGCTCATCAGCATTCTCATTACCCTAGACACCGGTATGCCCCTAGCGTGACCTATCTAAAGCACATTTTTTCTATCTTTCCGAATGCTTGTGACTAACATTATATCCACCGGCCAGTGCCACTTCAGCTTGGCTTGAGCGTCAGCTATTTATGTTCTAGAGTACCTACATAAATGCTGCCTATCTCATTCAGTGGCAATGATCTACCACCTATGTATGAATCAAAGATTTTTAAAAAAGGATTAGATTTTTTAACCTTAGCTAGAGTATCTTTTGACTTTTGGCCCAAATAATAATTACTTAGCAATTAAATGTAAATTATTTATATTAAATTTTGATCAACGATTTCAATTACACGCTATGTTGGTAACACAAACTTATTTTCTATTAGAATGTAGCCAATATAATAATAATAATATTTATCGGCGCGAGTTCGAAACGTCCAACGCCATCTATCAATACGTTCTGAGAACTATCGGAACGTCAACCAATCACGAGCGTTTACGTCGACTAATCACGAGCGTTTGTGTCGACCAATCACAAGCGAGTACTTTCACTCCATGAATCAGGCGACGAGTGGAGGGGCCTGTTTATAAAAGGAAGCGCTCTGGTGGCTAGGGCACTTCTGCGGCAACGGGCGCTCAGCGCACACGTCTTAATTGTGAGTCTTTCACGCCTGAATCATTTGTTGGTTAAATTATATTGATTTTGATTATTAAATTAATTGATCGTTGTAAATTTAGGTTTTTATAAATAAATTATCTATTCACATTATCTTGGCCGTATAATTTAAAATATGAACCAGGAGAACTCGAGTGACGATGACGAGCAAGGGAGAGCCTCTCCTATCTTAAGTGTCAGTCGCTCCGATATCAGAAGCGGGATGGACCCAAGACCTCCTGCTGGCCAACCAACCACCATAGGACCAAATGTCCCCCATCAATCAACTTCTTCAGCAGTGAACGACACTAATTCAAATCAAGTCTTATCATCTCTTGCCAGCATACTGGAAAATCTGACGCGTCAGCAGCAGATCAATCTCAATGCTAATAACGAGTTTTTAGCTGGAATACTGGCAAAAACAGCAACTCCTGCAAAAAGACCAAGATTGAGTGACATTTACCTGGCACCCTTTAATCCTGATGGAGATGTACCAGTTCGAGATTGGTGCGATCATGTGGATAAGGCTAAGGAATATTGGAATCTAACTGACTATGAGATTTGTACCAAAATTGCAGGTTTGCTTCAAGGTCGAGCAAAAACTGTAGGAGATACGTGGCTTGTAAAGTCGCAAGTATGGGATGATATGCGCAATGCACTGATCCAAACTTTTGAGCCAGAATCTCGGTATTCCAACGATATTCTCAAGCTACGCCACTTTCGATTCGACATGTCAAACCCAGCTGAATCTATTACTAAGGCATGGAATATCTGGAAGCGGGTTATAAGCGGTGATAAAGAAAAAGATGCAGTTGAAGCTGTTATAGGCTGCATTGATAATGAATATTTACGGTTACGTCTTATTTCAAGTAAATGTTCTACCGTGCCCGAATTAATTTCAGTTGCATCCACTACGAAGTCCAGAGAACCCAGATATGAAAACAAAAATGGCGAACCACCCGCGAAGCGACCCAGGAATCGCACCAACCGAGAGGAGCTAACCGTCTGTTTCAAGTGCGGGAAAATGGGCCACATTCAAGCCAATTGTCCAGTAGATAAGGTCAGTGATCCTAAACCCTTATTAAATAACAATGGTGCTCCACCTGAAGGCAACCGAACAGAGAAACCTAAAATAAAATGTAACTATTGTGAGAAGATAGGACACATTGAGTCCAAATGCTTTAAAAAGCTGAGCGATGAAGCTGAAAAGGTGAACTTTGCTGGAAAACTGTCACACATCGACCAATTGTCAACTCCTATGCAACTAACCATCAACGATCTGAAGCTCGTAGCATTATTTGATAGTGGGGCAGACCGGTCTCTTGTACGAAGATCACTAAGTTCTACTTTGCCTGGAAAACGAGAGGATTATTCATTGATGCTAAAAGGTTTGGGCACAGGAGTGGCTATTCTTTCTTATCAGCGCATCACCGTTACTTGTGCGATAAATTCAATTTATGTCGAACTAACTTTTCACGTGGTAGAAGATCATGAAATACCGTGCGAGCTTTTGATTGGAGCAGATCTTGTAAGAGTTCCGGGATTGGCTGTTAATATCACAAGTAATGGCGCTACCGTTATGCGAACTGCTAGCTTTTTGACGCTTTCAACACCGGCCGAGGACCTCACTGAAAATTTGGATACCGACTTGAAAGATGAAGTTGAGATACGTGAGTTAAAGTGTTTATTACAACAACACGCAGACATTTTTATAACCGGTATACCAAAAAGTAAAGTAACAACTGGTAGTATGGATATTCAACTGAAGGATCCGAACAAAATTGTGTCACGACGACCTTATCGCATGGCTCCCGTTGAGAGACAGAAAGTTAAAACCATTATAGATGAACTTATTGCCAACGGAACAGTTCGTGAGAGTACATCCGAATTTGCGAGTCCCGTGATTTTAGTCAAGAAGAAAAATGGCGATGACCGCATGTGTACAGACTACCGAGAGTTGAATAGCAACACTGTCCCGATAAAATTTCCATTGCCTATTATTTCAGATCAATTGGATAGATTATCGGATGCAGTGTTCTTCATCAGCCTGGACATGGCGCAAGGATTTTACCAAATACCTATAAAGGACATAAAGCTGTACATAAAACAGCTTTTATAACCCCCGATGGACTTTTCGAATACGTGAGGATGCCTTTCGGATTGATGAATGCTCCAGCTGTTTTTCAACGTTCCATAATGGCAGCACTGCGTCCATTTCTTAATGACATATTGATTTATATGGATGATGTCCTTATAAAATGTAAAACTTTTCGCGAAGGATTAACAATGCTAGACCAGGTCCTAACTGCCTTAAGAGATACTGGATTTTCAGTCAATCCCAACAAATGCACATTCTTCAAACATTCTGTTGAATACCTTGGAAACGTAATTTCTAAAGGGACCATCAAGCCAAGTCCTACTAAAGTGGAAGCTCTAGTAAAGTCTCCAGTCCCTAGCACAGTAAAACAGGTTCGTCAATTCTGCGGTTTGGCCGGATACTTTAGAAGATTTATTCCATCTTTTTCCGAACGAATGATACCTCTTTATAACCTTACCAAAAAGGACGCTAAATTCATCTGGACAGCTGATTGTGAGAACACCAGGCTTGACATCATTAGGCGCCTAACTTCAGTCCCAGTTTTATCGATATTTCAGGAAGATTTACCAACTGAGCTCCATACAGATGCGAGTAGCTCTGGTCTCGGCGCAATTTTAATTCAAATAAAAGAAGAGCGACAACACGTTGTGGCATACATGAGCATGAGAACCACTGAGCCAGAAAGCCACTATCACTCCTATGAGCTCGAGACTCTCGCTATTGTGCGCGCGATCAAACACTTCAGGCAATATCTCTATGGACGGACGTTTACGGTCGTTACTGATTGTAATGCCATTAAAGCTTCTGCTCACAAACACGAATTACTTCCCAGGATACACAGATGGTGGGCATTTCTACAACACTACGACTTCAAGATTGAATATCGTCAAGGAAATCGTATGAAGCATGCAGACTTTTTTAGTCGTAATCCAGTGGCATGCATCAACCTGGCTCGTAATGTGGATTCATGGCTTAAAGTGGAACAAAGGCGGGATCCAGAGTTGTCTGCTATAATCAAGAAAATTGAACGAGGAGAGGAATTGAATGACTACAGGTTATACGACTCAACCTTACAACGTCAATATTCTGTAGAAGAACCTGGATCGAAAGGCTGGAAAAATGTTATACCGAAGACATACCAATGGAGTATTATAAATGCTTACCACACTGCCTTAAAACACTTTGGATGGGAGAAAACACTGGCGAAAATTCGCGAAGTTTATTGGTTCCCCGAAATGTCAAGTACAGTAAGGCAATTTGTGGACAACTGCGTCATTTGCAAAACCAGTAAAGGAGCCTCAGGAGCTAAGCAGGTACAAATGTACCCTATCGAAAAAGAGCCGGTTCCCTTCCACACTATACACATTGATATGACTGGGCGGCTCACAAAACGAAGTGACAAACATGAATATGTTGTTGTGATTATAGATGCATATACAAAGTATGTTATTCTATCATATGCATTGAATAAAACAGCTACGTCGATGCTTAGTGCTCTTAAAACACTTGTTTCTTTGTTTGGAGCCCCAAAACAGATTATCAGCGACCAAGACACTGCATTCAAAGCAGAGTTCGAGAAATATTGTCTAGAACATGGCATCCATCAGCATTTTATAGCACCTGGAGTTAGTCGATCGAATGGACAGGTAGAAAGGATGATGACAGTAGTTAAAAATGGGCTTACGATAATTCGCAATTATGAATGTAATGAATGGAAAAAAGGTCTAGATGCTCTGCAACTTGCTATCAACTGCTCTAAGAATAAAACCACCAACGTAAGCCCACTAAAAGCTCTTACTGGAAGAACACACGCCGTGCCTGCCGAACTTGTACCCCTGATAAACGAGTCTGAAGATACAGTAGACCGCACTCAACTGGATCAATATATACAAAAACGTATAGAGGTGCGAGGAAAAGAGGACAAACAGAGGTTCGACAAAGGAAAAGCGAAGGTAAAAAGATTCCAGAAAGGAGACGTTGTACTGTTCAAAACTAACCCAAGAACCCAGATCGGACTTGACCTAAAATATCCTGATGCGTATGAAATTTGGAAAATACTGCCAAATGATCGTTATCAAGTAAAGAAAGTTATTGGTAAAGGAAGACCAAAAAAAGTAGCACACGATCAGCTACGCCTGGCACCTAAACCAGGAATTTGTACTAGCCAGGATTCCATATCGGCGGTTGGTGATTCCACTACAGTTCCTGAGAGTTTACACAATGTGGAGGCTAATGGTGACACCGGCATAACATCTCAAGGTGATGCAAACACTGGCAGTACAACTGAAGAATAACAGTGAGTTTTATCCGTTTATTTTTATATCAGTTAAAATTGTTGAGATTGTAGAGGACAGGGGCCTCCATTCTATTTTATTATGTTGGATGTTGAGATTGTCGAGGACAGGGGCCTCCATTCTCTTTTACAATACTAGATGTTGAGATTGTCGAGGACAGGGGCCTCCATTCTCTTTTACAATACCAGATGTTGAGATTGTCGAGGACAGGGGCCTCCATTCTCTTTTATTTATAATGCGAGATGTCGAGGACAGGGGCCTCCATTCTCTTTTTTATATGGTTTGTCGAGGACAGGGGCCTCCATTCTTTTTTACTTAAACACGAGATGTCGAGGACAGGGGCCTCCATCTGTGTAATCTTTAAATGTAACACCAGGAAATGATTCTTACCTAGTGTGCTCATTATTGTATGTACGTTTGAGATAAGTGGTGTTCGTTTTGTCAGTAATTGACCGAGCAGTTATAACAATGAATGACGATGATGTAATAATTTATGAATGACTTATTAAGGCAATGTTTTTGTGTGGTCCTAGGGCATGTCGAGCGCGACGTGCTGCAGAATGGCCGTATCGGCGCGAGTTCGAAACGTCCAACGCCATCTATCAATACGTTCTGAGAACTATCGGAACGTCAACCAATCACGAGCGTTTACGTCGACTAATCACGAGCGTTTGTGTCGACCAATCACAAGCGAGTACTTTCACTCCATGAATCAGGCGACGAGTGGAGGGGCCTGTTTATAAAAGGAAGCGCTCTGGTGGCTAGGGCACTTCTGCGGCAACGGGCGCTCAGCGCACACGTCTTAATTGTGAGTCTTTCACGCCTGAATCATTTGTTGGTTAAATTATATTGATTTTGATTATTAAATTAATTGATCGTTGTAAATTTAGGTTTTTATAAATAAATTATCTATTCACATTATCTTGGCCGTATAATTTAAAATATGAACCAGGAGAACTCGAGTGACGATGACGAGCAAGGGAGAGCCTCTCCTATCTTAAGTGTCAGTCGCTCCGATATATTATTAATTTACTATTATTGTCATCGATTCAACGGGCAGTGATGTGACGTAAATTTAATTAGTGTCACTGCGTAAAGCAAAGCGACACTTACCTGAGTCAAGTAATTAACTATGTCACTCAAGTAGCCGTCACTTAACCCCTTTTAAGTTATTCGTTTTAAACTACAAGCGACAAGCGGACAGAATATAAGTTTTTCGCTTTGCGACGTTTTTTCCCATTCTAAGTTAAACTACTGCTGACTCACAGATTTTTTAAATGCAGCTAAGAAAATATTCTATGCATCTAACATTATACTATTTGAACATATTTAAAATGGATGAATGTTAAAAAAAAAATGAAGAAAATGATGAATGAAGTATGTTAATAAATACTTTAATCACAAGTAAATTCAAAAATGCAATTTAAAATAGGACAGTAAACGAATATTTATACTAATGAGGCTGTATTATTGTAATTATTCTTGGTGAATCGATGACTAAATAAAATTAGAGCTACAATTCTTCTTCTGCGCGAGTCAGAAGGAATGTCATTGAGTTTGACTTGCTTTGACTAAATCGCTTTCGCTTTGTAACTTATAAGAAAATTTTTCCTCTCCCTCGAAATGCTTAAATGCCATCGGACTTGTCGAAATTTACAATAATTTGCTGCAAACCATTTTTGGGGTAGCACCTCTTATCATTGTGGGGTTGAAAGCGGGATTACTGTTTTTGACAGATTTATTGAGATTCATTCTTTCGGAAAATTACTTCTATTAATGCCAATTCTTTGCAAGTACCTATATGAAAATTTGCAGCAATAAAAAGATTTTATAACTGGAACCATTATGATAGGAAAAATATTATTTAAATTCGTGTTTTTTTTTTATAATTGGTACTCTATTATTACTGAACCTACATATTTCTCAAGTAGCCTTGTATTAGCCGACCACTAGTGCCCAATGCCGATTAGTAGATATTAAATACGCATTGGAATTTCTTCTTCAGCATATTATGCAGGTTTCCTCGTAATGTTTTCCTTCATTGTTTGAGAGCAGTCGGTATAAAAGTAAGAAAAACTCGTTGGTACAGTCGGCCGCAATAAGTTATATACACTTTAGTACTACGACGCGACGTAGAACAAAAGTGTATACAACTTATTGCGGCCGACTGTACATGGCATGTCGTCCGTGCGGATTCGAACCCGGCTCCTCATGATTGAGTGTCTATACAGGGTGAAATTGATATCATTGGCATCCTTTTAAACTAAGAGTCTACCCATCAAACTGAACAACTTTTACTATGGGAGCAAACAAATCGGAGCAAAAAAAATCAGCTGTTGCATACATTTCTGTCGCGTAGGCATTGCAGTTTAGTATGGAACAGATGATTTTTTTGTTGCTCCGATCGGTTTGCTCCCATAGTGAAAGTTGTTCAGTTTGATGGGTAGACTCTTAGTTTAAAAGGATGCTAATGATATCAATTTCACCCTGTATACATGGACAATAATAACTGTCTTTGTGAGAGACTGGCTAATGGCATCTAGAGCCAATGGATCTGTATGATGATGACCATGATCACTAGGTGTCTTTACAACGTTTTTATTTATGTCACTATGGGAGCAAACCGATCGGAGCAACTAAAAAATCAGCTGTCCCATACTAAACTGCAGTGCCTAGTCGACTCAAATGTATGCAACAGCTGTTTTTTTTTTGCTCCGATCGGTTTGCTTCCATAGTAAAAGTTGTTCAGTTTTATGGGTAGACTCTTAGTTTAAAAGGATGCCAATGATATCAATTTCACCCTGTATATACGTATACAATAGATGATTTTTTTGCTCCGATTGGTTTGCTCCCATAGTAAAAGTTGTTCAGTTTGATGGGTAGAATCTTAGTTTAAAAGGATGCTAATGATATCAATTTCACCCTGTATATGCATAAAATAAATTAAAAACGCTCACATGCACATATATTGTTTTGATCCCAAATCGAAGCTACAAAAAGGCTTTTCATTATGGAAACCCTTGGTAACCACGGCTCAAACATATTATAGTGGATCACGGCGAGCTAATATTCTTTCGAGAAACAGCAACAGCTGTATTTTTTTTGCTCCGATCGGTTTGCTCCCATAGCAAAAGTTGTTCAGTTTGATGGGTAGACTCTTAGTTTAAAAGGATGCCAATGATATTAATTTCACCCTGTAGATACCTCTCCGTAACGCACTACTCACGCTTATCTTTAAGATGTTACTTAGATATCCATGGATAGCTAGACATGCATGGATAAAAATAATCGATAAAATGTTATCTGAACACATTTTCAGTTTAAAGCTTTTGAAGCTTTATTTTCAGTTTAAAACCATTTGTTTTCGCAGCGTGCATAACAGCGCCATTTTTCTTGTGTCCACATAGATCTGTTTTCATTGCGGCGGTGCCAAGAGCGTTCCTCTTTACTGTGAAATTTCAAATGTTGACATTACACGGAATGTCTGGAATGAGAAGCTTTGCGCAATTTTGTAAATTTATTTTTATTGTTGTCTTGTACGAAAGTGCAGGGTGATACAATAGTAGATTTAAGATCTAAAATACACAAGTGCATTTTATGTTTTGTTTCCCATTTTATTTAACATTTCATCAAAAGTTGTCGCATTGTAATGCACTTACAGACGAGCAACACTTTGCTGTCGCGGTGGGTCGCAGAGCGTCGCGCTCATACAATTTACACCCGGCGACCGCAAAGTATCGCTAGGTGTGTCTGCGAGTGTATCAATTGTCAAATATTATTGATTTTCAACATGTTGTGCTATTTCGAATCAAATTAAAGATTGAGAAATTAAGTCTCGGGCGGTACCTACTTGTACCAATTGTATTGTGTATTATTTTACTTAGATATCAAAAACTTGTTTGTTTTTCTGGATAGTTTTAAAAAAAGTTAGGCCCGCTAGATTCCGTAACGGAATTCCGAATGTATGTGATAGGCCTTAAAGTGAATTTTGCATAAAGAGTAAATTATAGTAGGTAGGTATGGAATCCATATTGTGTAGAATCTCGAATAGGCGGAAAAGCGTTTGTCCAGAACTCAGATCAATCCTTCTGTGCTAATAGTCTAGCGGCATGTCATGTCAGTTTTGTAGAAGATACTTTGGTAGGTACTTATTAAAAATAATGAATATTTATCTTATCTTATCTTACCTACTTATTGCTTCTGATTCAGGGCATTTCAGGGACTCGAAGTAGCTCTTGGTCTTCGACAAGTTCGACAACAATGCATGCAATTCTCCACTGTGCCATCTAAATCCAGTTGAGCACCTCTAGCTCTTCAATACAGCCTCAGCTTTACTGACAGTAGATAGTGTGGTTAATATAATGGACTTTAGTCAAATGTCAACTCCGACGATATTTTATGTTGTCGCAGTGTGAAAAGCCCTTACCAATAAAGGGGATACCCCACTTGTGGTTACCCTACTATGTGTACCGCAACCTAACCTTGTTTTGCATTTGTGTTACATGGTTTGTATGCGGTTTGTATTATATTTCGTACTTTATTTGGTATGGAGAAAACTAGAGAGTACCTACGGTGTTTTGGTGAGAGAGGAACACACTAATCCTATCTTACGTGGCTGTGATTTTTGCTGTTTGTATTCCACACAAATTAAATAACTAGAAATAATAGCATGATGGATAGAATGCAGGAGCTCCTGAATCGCGAATTTTTTAATGTATTTTATTACCCTTTTCCATATGTGAATTCGCTTGTAAAAGTATGGTTAAAGTACAGATTTCGAGTAGTCAAATGTTTTACACATTTATTTTCCTAACTATGAATAGATACTAACATGAATTATGAACCCTAGACTAAACACAATCGCGTGACCTAAACCCCCTAGACTTGGCAGTGACCTATGCTGAAGCCCTAAGGGACACCATCTATTATGTTTCCAACAAAAGAAAGTAAAACATCCTATTTGCATAAGTTCACATTTGCATTTTACCTCGATGAAGTCGCCGACATTGTACTTAATCCATTGTACACTTGTGGCCAAGTAAAAGTGAACAGACTGGTTGATTAATTGATTGAGAAATGAGAATTTTAATTAGGAATTAAATGTTTTAGGGTATTAAGAAAAAAAATTAAAAGCTTTGTTTGTGTTTATTATTGTAGTAACATTTGATAGAAATACGGAAGCTAGATTACAATACGTCAAAACAATTGACTGCTTATAAGAACAAATTATTTTAGAAACATCAAAATGAAAATGCAGTTCGTTCGTTTTTATTAGGTACTAAAAAATTTAGGGTGTATTCAGACAATGAAACTAAAACAATTTTCCGCACGGAACATGGTTCGAGAAACAATAAAAATATTTGGACCTCTCGTAGAAAATCGATCGTCTGATCAAAATTTTTGTATTTTCATTTTTTTACGTAAAAAAGCAGAACTGTAGGTAAACGGAAGCACGAGAAATACGAGTGTACTAAAGCATCGAATGCGTTTATTGCTATGCTTTACAAAATAACAAAAAATCTAGAATGTGGTATTTTGCCTCAATAGTGCACCTAAACCATTTATACATGACTCAGTTTACACAAAATACAATATACATTTTATTCATAGATATTAGACGTTAAAAATAATTAACGTCTGAAGAACTGACAAGTAAACGTTTTTAAAATTACTTAAACACATTATTCTTTATAACTAAGCGTGTCTACGCTCTGCGCTGATGTAAATTGCGGGCGGTCGAGTTGGTAGCGATCACTGACACTTTTGACTAGCTCTGACATGAGTTTGACTTCTGACATATGGCAGCCGCCGCCGCCGCCGCGCCCGCGCCGACAAGCGTTTCACCGCACTCACATTTACTTTTTACTACTTTTCTAATACCCCGTCATTTGATTCTAAACTTTAACGTTCTAAGAATACGGTCAGTTGAAAGAAAAAGTGATAATTTCTAATGGTAAATGTGAATGAGTTTTCGTGGGATTTTGACATTTGATGTCCAATGAAAGTCCCTTAGATTTTGGCGTGTAAAATTAATTACCTCGCTTTGTTTATAAGTTCGAGTGAAGGGCAGTGTACATACATACATAAACAAAATGTATGTTAACTTTTCTTTTGTTAAATTGTTTTTGTTATTGCAACTTTTGTGTTAATTAGTTTTGTTATGCCGTGGATTGGTTACGTTCATTGAAACATTTTACGAAACGAATCGGCTATTTCAAATAACTTTTCTCTTTTCCGAAACTTTCCAATATTGTAGGGGTTGCTAGACGTGTGTGTTTGACATATAGGGTGCAACCCTGTTAAATGTCACCACTTTTATTAGAGCTCTGTTGTCTTGAAAGATGTTCGGTAATATAAGGTTTAATTTTGGTTAAAGAAGGGAAGAGAGATCAGGGTAAATTGGTATTTGGGACTTTGCTAAAGCCCTACTCGAGTTGTGAACAGCGTGCTAACGTTAGTTTATTATGGATGTGAAATAGATTGTTTGTTATGCTGTGATTTTTCCTCTTACATTTAATATGGAAGCTAGATTTCCGGTCATTGTTATCATTTTATTGGAATCTTATCTTTATCTATGTATCATGACAATGGGTTTTACCCAAAACGATTTCATATTATATAAAATAGTGGCAAGCAGTAGGAGAAGCAAGTGGGTAATTTTTTTTTTAATAAAACAAATTCTAACATACAATACAATACTCTTTATTTGCACACCAAAAACATAAAATAACAATAATAAAAGCAAACAAAAGGGTACAAATGGCGGCAAACATAGCCTCTTGTCCGTAGATGGAAGTAGGTACCTATTATAAAAATACAAAAAATCGTACCTATCTTCAACGTTTCTTGACGCTTTCGAAATGAAACTAAAATACGTTTAAAAATAAAGTTGATATTTTTTAACAATATGTCTATACAATACATGACTCAGTTTACACAAAATACAATATACATTTTATTCATAGATATTAGACGTTAAAAATAATTAACGTCTGAAGAACTGACAAGTAAACGTTTTTAAAATTACTTAAACACATTATTCTTTATAACTAAGCGTGTCTACGCTCTGCGCTGATGTAAATTGCGGGCGGTCGAGTTGGTAGCGATCACTGACACTTTTGACTAGCTCTGACATGAGTTTGACTTCTGACATATGGCAGCCGCCGCCGCCGCCGCCGCCGCCGCCGCCGCCGCGCCCGCGCCGACAAGCGTTTCACCGCACTCACATTTACTTTTTACTACTTTTCTAATACCCCGTCATTTGATTCTAAACTTTAACGTTCTAAGAATACGGTCAGTTGAAAGAAAAAGTGATAATTTCTAATGGTAAATGTGAATGAGTTTTCGTGGGATTTTGACATTTGATGTCCAATGAAAGTCCCTTAGATTTTGGCGTGTAAAATTAATTACCTCGCTTTGTTTATAAGTTCGAGTGAAGGGCAGTGTACATACATACATAAACAAAATGTATGTTAACTTTTCTTTTGTTAAATTGTTTTTGTTATTGCAACTTTTGTGTTAATTAGTTTTGTTATGCCGTGGATTGGTTACGTTCATTGAAACATTTTACGAAACGAATCGGCTATTTCAAATAACTTTTCTCTTTTCCGAAACTTTCCAATATTGTAGGGGTTGCTAGACGTGTGTGTTTGACATATAGGGTGCAACCCTGTTAAATGTCACCACTTTTATTAGAGCTCTGTTGTCTTGAAAGATGTTCGGTAATATAAGGTTTAATTTTGGTTAAAGAAGGGAAGAGAGATCAGGGTAAATTGGTGTTTGGGACTTTGCTAAAGCCCTACTCGAGTTGTGAACAGCGTGCTAACGTTAGTTTATTATGGATATGAAATAGATATTTTGTTATGTTGTGATTTTTCCTCTTACATTTAATATGGAAGTTAGATTTCCGGTCATTGTTATCACTTTATCAGAGTCTTATCTTTATCTATGTATCATGATAATGGGTTTTACCCAAAACGATTTCATATTATAAAATAGTGGCAAGCAGTAGGAGAAGCTCGAATTTACATTAATATAGCCATCATCGTGTGTGTAACTTTTTTTTAAATAAAACTGATTCAAACACAAATAAATAAAACACCTATTATAAAAATACAAAAAATTGTACATATTCTTCAACGTTTTTTGACGCTTTCGAAATGAAACTAAAATACGTTTAAAAATAAAGTTGATATTTTTTAACAATACGTCTTTGTTATCGTATATCCTCCAAGTTGTTCGTATTGTTATTTTATTTAATATGACACACCAAGAGTACTACCTATACATTATTTAAACATTTACAATTATTATAGGAATACTACAAATCTATTTCTAATACACATACAATTATAATAAGCTCACAGCCTTGGCCATTTACACATTTTGACAAACAACAAAATAAAAGAGAATAGAGAATAAGTTGTTACGACTGTTCCCATCACACTATTCGTTGATGGTCAAATACCTCAGCACCTTGGAATTAAACCGATTTAGAGAGTCATGAAAAATATCAAATGTTGCAATCGATAAGGTTGCATGTAACCCACAGTTAATTGAATCGTCTGGCGCTCTGTCAGGAATATCCACACTAAACTGCGGACTATCCATTAACAGTTTGTAACAAAGTGATGCGGCAGCCCTATAGGGCAGATAATGTCATTATGTGCTCCTGTCGACAGCCCTGACTTATGTTATTAGCTCCCGACTTCCAATCAATAGATACCTACAATACCTTAATAACTATAGTTGAGTAGGACTAGATTATTCGTTTTTTATATGAAGTTAACCTTACAGTATTATTAATGCTTTTTGTATTAAAACGTTGGTTCCATTTGCGGACAATACATGGTGTAAGTAAGTAACAGCCTAGCAAAACTGAAATCTAAAATCAGGAAACGGTGAACAACTTTCACTATGGAGCCTACCTCAGGAAACGCGAAAAAAATTCAGCTGTCCCATACATTTTCGTCGGGTAGGTACAGCAGTTTTGTAAGTTCACCGTTTCAGTATTTGCTAGGCTACTGATAGCAACATTGAAAACGTTGACGTTAAGATACTATACTCGTGTTTCTCCTACATTAATACATTATGTACTAAAAGCCCTCTACATAGCGTTGATTGCGTCTACGCTACTTTGTATGTCTTCGCCTGAAGTATGTTTTGTATAGCTAGATGACAATTAAAATTGAAATTGAAATTGAAACAGATTTATTGTCTCAGTAAAAAAAAATAATACATCATTTCATCTAAACATATTAAATGAAATATAGCATTAACATTAAACATTTATAAATACCATGACAAAGGGACTAGGCTTCAGCTTTTGCTGGTAGTGTGGTAAAACACACTGACCAGCGCTGTTTTTCAGCATAACCCCTTTTTCACGTACCTGCAAAATAGTGTCGACAATGTCGCAAAAAACAAACATTGCCAATAAAATTATTAATAGGTACCTGATTATGACACGTAATATTGTTGTCGCATCGGAGCGATAACTAATTAGGTTTGCCATCAATAAATTAATAAAAACCTAAGGTTTTGACGAGCTACTGAAGTTTCGAGAAAGATTTAACGTTATAAGTATTAGGTACTTACGGTAATATTGATTAGTATTTGTGGGTTTAACTTTACATCTTTGAAGCTCGAATATTAGTTTTTTCGTTTGCTCTCGGTGGAGACGCTCCGTAGCGTATGAGTCTACCAATAAAGTGTTATCATGGCAATCGCCAGACTCATTCCGAGTGATTGAGCGAGTACGCTTACTACTGTTGAAACTCGATTTTGAAATTTTCAAATTTTAGTGTAGGTAGTTCGCAGGTTTATTGTGAGTAAAAGAGCACAGGAAAGTTCTCTATCTGTTAAAGTCTTTCAGAATTCTGTGAGAAATATGAGAATGGACATGTTCGACCGATTGCGATGAAACTTTGGTAAATTGTTATGCGCAAGGCTGGGAAGGTTTAGGACAAAAAAACCGCGTCGTAAGTAGTAAATTATTATATCTGTGAAGACATTGCTATTTTGGCAATATTATTCATCAGTCAATTTTGCAAACGTGTTTTATATCGCTTCTTTATTTTATTAACTGTATAACCAGATTTCCCATTAACAAAACTTTGTGAACATTAATCAATCGGTCACCTTTAAAAATCTAATACCAGTTGGTTTTCTCTGTTAGCAAATCCAAAATAAGTAATAATACAATCATATTCTGTGAAAAGTTCATCTAGATACCTAAGTATTGCGTTTCAAAAGGGTGGACGGACAGCGTAGGCCTGCTGATAGGGTCCCGTTGGAACCCTAAAAACAAAAAAAATTAAGTCTTTTTTTCAATTGGTGAATTATAAGAATATATCCTTTCCACCACCTCACTGTTCAGGAATGCAGTCTCCAGGGTGCGAATAGCCCTATTAATGATAGCCAAACACCGATAGATCATGAAGATCCTATCTTATCCATCCCTGATAAAAGGTTATCAGAAAATAATAATTTTCTATGATATTGCCAATAAGTTGACAATAGTTTCTGAAACCTGTAGTACTTACTACCAGTTTTAGCGTCAATACTGCTGGAATCAATTGGCATTTTCGTCCTGTACAAGCCGAATTGGCTGAAATTGGAAATGTTGTTCGGGATTGTGTTCTATTTGTTGGTGATATATCAATTGACGAACATTTTGTTTCATTTGAATATATTTATTGGTGCGCTACTGCTGATTGCGAATATAACCGTAAATAAAAACAAATTACGACACGACTTATTGTAACTTTTCATAATTATGTTGTTTTTGTGTACAATAAAGAATCTAAGAAATTATTACTTTTTTGTCCATCTTTTCGTACTGTTTCTCTTTTAATAATAAATAATACCCATTTATATTAAGAAATTATTAGAATTTAAATAAAATTCCTTTTCAAATGTTTCTCTGTACAAACGGCTGTTGTGAATTTTTGTATTCATTTGTTAAGTTTTTTAATTTAAAAGCTCTTACTATATTTATTTTGATAGAATTTACCAATAAAAATCATTATTGCTTGGTAATAAGAAACTAAATATGAAATTACAGAAAAGTTTCATAACAAACATACACGGAAACACAATAGTCAATGACCAATCGCAAACAACAAACGTTAATAATATTATGATACATTGTAGGTACTTTACAACGTATTGCGAATGTCCTATCCTATGTTACAAAATTAAGTTATATTATATTATTTACGTAGGAGGAAACATTATGAAATTTTACAACTTTAATATTATAGGATATGAATTGAAGTTAACAATTAGAAGTGATACTAATTATCAAGTTTAAAGAACCCACGCAGCGGAATATAAGACAGCAGATATTCTAATACATGATTTTGAAAATTTTATTTCAAAGAAACTTATGCTTGCCCACCTACATGTGAATTATGTAATTAGGAAGGTTTTATATATCTTTCTTCAATAACGGACGTCTCTTCCTATATGTTTATGGCATTTTCATTAGGTGTCCGTTATAATAAAAACGTTTATATACTTATTATATGGGAATTAACGTACGTGCACCCTTTTTAGTGTCGACAACCATACTCATCATTATTTACTTTACCTGTTAGGTATTGCACAACATAATATTAGCTTTAAACAATTAAGAATCAGGAAGAATGACACAAAAGAAGACCGACGAATTGATAATTACACCGTGGGCAGACAAAGCCTGTAAACGATTAGGTATGACAAGGTGATGACGAGGAACTTCTTGAATAAACATTTAATAGCCGCAATTTACACTAATGAAGTAATGTAACATACATACAAACCACACAAACTCACGGTCATGTTTCCTTTTGGGATAAAACAAACCTAAACAACTTAGGAGTAGGTAGGTACAGTTGTAAAGTGATTAAATTTATGCTTCCATTGGTTAAACATAAATAATAAATGAACCCTTAACGCTTAGTAGTAGCCGAATTACTCCAAAATCTACAAAAAAAAGGATAAATCCCACCTATCCACTTTCCTGGATTCGTGCTTGCATGCGGATTGTTATAAAACATATTTCAAACATAACTCCCAAATATAAGGTGTGACAAAATTAGGTGAAACTATTTTAAAGGGATGATAGAAAAAGTTGTTGAGTTTGATGGTCTGCATCAAACTCAACAACTTTTTCTATGGGACCAATATTGAAAACGCTAAAAAAAATCTGGTGTCCCATACAGCAGTTAGCTGTCCCATATAATAGTTTCAGCTAATGTTGTTAGACCTTATATATATCTCAAAGACACAGTTAATAAATCAAATAGCATTATCAAATCAATCGAACGTAATGAATTAACATATCAAAATCACATCGCATCACCGTTTACACTGGCATCGTGTTCAACTGTCTGTTAACCATCAATATTATTTGTAGATTCGTGTATCGGAACATCTGTATACATAAATACATTAAACTGTATAATGTTTTACATGCGGTTAAGGCAATCGTCAAGCTTTTAGATAATTTTGGAAGGAATGAAGTTTGGATTGAGAAGTTAATTTATAAGTGTCTTTGAGTCTAGCAGTTGTCCCCGAAAACTAAAATAATAGTGTACCTACACAAAGTAACAATCTACCTATATCAATATTTCAAAATGTTGTTCCCTAAAATAAAAAGAGGTAAAAGATATTAATAAAAGAAGACGGTAACAAATAAGCTATTTAAGAAAAAAAAAAAGCTCATTGACCACAAATTAATATCCATTAATAATTGTTAGACCTCACATCAAACATTTTTAATGTAGATGAATCACTGGTCCATCCAGCTGTGAACCATAGCGAACCACAAAATGAACCACAACATTACGACTATTGGATTACGTAAACTAACGGCCTTCGACCTCAGAACCGCAATATAGTATCGTATCAATTATATCAGTAGGAAATACTTGTATGATACCATTATGTCGATAGCTTTATATCGATTCTGTCAAGATGTTTTGTATTCGATTAATTGATTGACGTCGGTACTTTAATTCTTGAACTTTGTACCGCGTTTTGTAATTTTACGTTTGCAAAATAATGACGAATGTTTTGTGTTAAGTACGGTAAGAATAATAAGCAAGTATGCTGAAGCAGTCTTGTTGACATCAAATGTAATAATTTCAATAACGAATTCAGACTTGATTAATCAATGGCCTGTATTCCGTTCCGTACCATCATTTTGTGGGAGGACGCCTTTTACTATAAGAGATAAGAGGAATTTTGGTAACCATCAGCTGCAAGGCTGATTCAGTATTCATAGGGTGTAGAGCATCTCTGTGATGGGGATTGACCAGGTCTGCTTGCATAACTCCAATCGGTTTAGGAGTTACAGACGTTCAAAGGTCTGTATCAAATAAACGATCAGCTGCATGGCTGATCATAGGATATTATTGTAATATGCGCTGTAGCTCTGTGAACAATGTAAAAACTGGCATGTTCTTTCAGTCGGTTTAGGAGATACAGGCATTCAAAGTTCCGACCTTTGAACGGCTGTAACTCCTAAACCGATTGGAGTTATGCCGGCAGACCCGGTCCATCCCCATCACAGAGATGCTCTACACCCTATAAATACTGAATCAGCCTTGCAGCTGATGGTTAAAAAAATTCCTCTTATCTCTAAGACTATTTGCCGGCAACTTATAATATAATCGTATTACATTTCACTGGTAGACATTTTTGAATGACTTGAAAAAGGAAGAAAAGTTCTCAACTGTACAGTTGAATAACATCCTATTTTAGAAAGAGTCATAAAAATTAAAAAGTGTTTGTCAATAAACATACATTGCTGATGTTTATAACAATAAGAATGATGATGACCGTAGCGCACAATAGAAAAATGTCAAGTATAAAAAAGAAAAATTAAAGTATAGTCTATTACCACATCACTCGCTATTGCCAATGATATTTATCTATCAAAACAAATAAGTACACAACCAACTACAGATACATCTGTGTTGACTTCTAACCTCTCTTTTATCGTGAATTGTAATCCGATATGATTGTAATTATCCCATGCAATGATACAATATATATGAAAGTAGCCCAACGATTGATTGACACGCAAAACTGACATAAACATCGAAACCGTAATGTTACTTAATAGGGATTTTATTTGTGATGTAACGGAAGTTTTGAATTCATTCTTTCTATCATCGTAAAAGAGAATTGTTAGAAAGGAATGGTTTTTCAAAGCGATGACTCTATGTTATACTGTAATAAATATTATAAAGAGGAAAGATTTGTACCTATTTTTGTATGTTTGTATGTTTGTAATGAATAGGCTCAAAAAGTACTGGGCCGATTTAAAAAATTCTTTCACCATTAGAAAGCTGCATTCACCCTGAGTAACATAGGCTATATTTATTGCTAGAAAAGATTAGACGTCCACCCGTGCGAAGCCGGGACGGGCCGCTAGTACTGTAATATAATTATATAGTACTATTTTTGAATTTCATACGTTAGAATTTGTAAACGAAATTGCATAAACTATGTTTTTTGACATTTTCGTATTCCAGAATAGTTGTTGTGATATGGTTTGGTTTCCATGTAGCTCTCAGTTATCATCAATACGCTCTTGTCAGCAAAGTATTTGCCAATTCTGAAGTAGACCTGGTGACTTGAAGAACAGGTATATGTGTGCAAGCACACATACTTATCAAGCACCAGTCTCCACCTTCAACCCTTATGATTAATTGTGAAGTGTATCTATGTAAACTTATTACATTTACTACGTATTCTAATCACCTTTCTTCCAGTGCTTTTTTAAGTTCTGGTACGATACCAATATTTTCTATCATGGGTTAGTTGATGAATTGTTTATCAAGTTATTCCCAAAAATTATATCTATCATCTTCACACTTTTGTATCAAAATGTCTACCTGAGAATAACGTTACTAAACCAGCAACACAGCAAAAAAGTTTATTACAAAATCCTAAAACTGACATGTTGACAAGTTCCGTTTATGACCAGTAAAACAAGGAATAGGAAACTCTGAGCTAATGCCCTCGGTTGAACCTTTATCATTTCTAACCTACTTGACCTAACCATATAAGTGGAGAAAATGACTTCCTCTGAACTATGGTTCTGTAGTAATTATTTGTAGGAATGTTGCTAACATTTTATGGTTATAATCGAGTTTTCCTTTCATTGATAGATTTTCATTGACTTTCGCTCATTGATGTAGTCCGAAGAGTCTATGAGTGTCCAAGCAATTATGTTGTTCAATTATGTCTCGAGCGTCTGCCTCTTTAGCTTAATCATCTGTTTTTCTTTGGAAATGACTTGCTTCTTAGTATTTGATTTACCAATTAATTGGACTTGGATGAATGAATCTTCGAGTAATGCAGTTTGTCCATAGTTACAAAATTTTCTATCTCAACGCACGGTCTCAAGTATAATTTTGTTTTTGCAACAAGTTCATGTGTGTGATTCTATAATTTTTTTTAATTAATAATAGTTCCAAAACAATCGAATCCGCAACGCAGATTTCGTAATAGGTACCAAGTTTGCAATTTTGTGTAGAATTAGGCCGTCGGGGGAAGGTACTAAATTAAGATTTAGATAATAAAGTATTCCTGATTCAAAATAATATTACTGCTCTGAAGACGGCAAAGCCTCTAGATACAGTAATGTTTTATGATGCCTATTAATCCCATAGACATTATTATTCTACTACCGTGAGTAGACCAAGTAAGTGTGTGAATGAGATTCCGATCATAATGAAAAAAACTACGAGTGCGAAAGAGATTATAATATAATTGCCGTGAAACCATTTTGAAACTATTTGGAGTCTTTTGGAGTCCTGTCAACAAATTATCTCTCGTTATTTTATTGATTTAATTTAAATTTATTTTGTGTTTTATAAGACGAATATAAAAAAACATTATGGTATCATGTTCTGTAATGGAGTGCAGTGTAAATTCCACCAAAAACCCAAATAAAGAGACGTTACAAAGGTAAATAGGATTAGTACAGTACTACTTTCACAACACTTTTTCTCACATATTTTATTCTTAAAATTATTTCGTAATACATTCATTATATGCAGTAAATGTCCTATTTTCTAAATAATATATCATTTCAAATAATTATGTGTAAGATAAAAAAATATTGTGTACGTGAAAAAGAAACCGTTTCGCATAGAGATTGTCCAAAATCTAATCGATATGTCGATAGTTTTGAAATTTATTTTTCTAATCTACCACCTAACTCCCTCCGTTCATGTCACGTGAGATTTTCTGTTATTTTTTTTAACTTATTGAAAGGCGGATTTAGCCTGGCCAAATATTGCCAGAAAATCTCTGTCCGAAAAATTCTTACACGCCGATTTTGACGGAATGGTTTTACTAATTGCGACATTATAACATTACTATTTAGCATGTCCATAATCCATGATACATACTGACAGATTGACAGATTTATCAAAAATCATTATTCCTCTCTTTCGACACATAAAATAAGTATAATAATTTAGCGATATTTTGTTACATTGCACAGTGTAATATCGGACCCTAAAATCGAACGGGGCCCATTTTTTGCCAGAAATAGATAGTTAATAAATACAATTTGAACACAATAGTGAAACTCCCGATTCCATATTGGAAATCCGAATTTAATAAAAGCGAACTAAAGTCCTTTAAGAAATATTACTGATTTCCGGATATTTTCTGAGGAATTAAAAGTAATAACTCTAACCCAAACTTTAAATCTATAATATTATATTAGAGAGTCCATGGAATTGGTTGCTAGTTTTTTTTACCCGATATGGTTGACTTCAGTGAAAAAAATAAAGAAGAAAAATATTAAATAATTAATATTTAAATTTCTACGACCTGCACGAGTCTCAAACTATTCTTAAAACACGTGTAAATTAAAGGTCTTTCGACATGTATATGCAGCAAAGCAGTAACAGGTTTAGATATTTTAATTTTTTTTATTTTCTGATATCCGGCATAAAAAGTAGGCGATTTTCAGATTTTTTTTGTCTCTCAAACTATAAATCGCAGACAATAGGGAGTTTCAATCTTGTATTCAAAATGTTATTAACTATATTTCTGGCAAAAAATGGACCACGTCTGATTTTAGGGTCCGATATTACACTGCGCACTTATGCACTGTGCGACCGGGCCAAAGTAATGCTTAATATTATTGACTGGGTAACTTCGTAACTTCCAGATTTCCTGCAAATGCAATAACGATACAAAAAATGGGTACGAATGTCAAATAGAATACGCTAGGAGCCTAAAACAAATATATGGTATGCAGTCGACATTTCAAAGAAAACTGTTTCGTGCCACGAAATCACCGATCGGCGTCTTTAATAGAAAGGATCTATACCTACTGAATTTGTCCCGGTGTTGGTAGGTGTTTATTCGTTATATGTGGGCGTCCAAACATAAAGGGTTCAGTAGTGGGGTATAGAGTTAAGACTAGATTCGGAATCTAGAATAGTCAATTGATAATATTAATTAATAAAATTTTCAAAAACTGGCATAGTTTTTTTTTTATCTGACATTTGTAGTTGAAACTCTGAAAAAGCTTGTTTTGAGAAAAAACATTTTTAAAGTTCGATAAATATCTTGGACAATGTCACACAAATTATCTAGCCACATTTAAAGTACCAGAATCTAGCCTGGACTTGTATTACGATGACTAGACAACGATATAGAATACATATATAGATACAAACATCCATGACTCGGGTACAAATATTCATATTCATCATACAAATATTTGTCCCTTACGGGATTCGAACCCGCGACCCTCGGCACAGCAGGCAGGTTCACTACCGACTGTGCTACCGGGCTGTCGATAAAAAACACTTCTACTTATTTGTTACATAGATTTTGATTTATTAATGTAGATTAAGATATTCTGCATGAAATCCACATATAATTATATGTGAAACTTTATAAAATAAAAAGTTACGATCTAAACAAAGAATTGATACAAAGTTTAGTAAAAAGGTCCACTTGTCGTTGTTTAGTACAAAGTGAGTAAATACGACCACATAATGTAATAAATAAAAAAGCAAAGTTAAGTAAATTATATTCGTACTCTATTTAAGAACTAACAAAATAACAGACGAGATCTTTTTGATTATAATTTGAACAGAACACTGAATCTTTAAAAATTACATAAAAGGTGACGTATTTTCTTGAACTCGTATTTTTAAAAAAAATTCTCCTTTTAGAAGAACTTAAAATAGTTTCCAGTTTTTAGTATTTATATTCACATATTCACCATTGGTTTATCTAGTGAAATCATAAAAAAATCTGTAAAAAGTACTTTTGTTAATTCTTTTTAATCGAAAAAACGGCACACGCACGCACTCTTCGTGGGGCTGGGCTGGGCTGGGCAATCGCGTTTTTCATAGAAAATATTCGTCTGAACCTATGGCCCCTTAAGTTACAGTTTTATAACAGTGTAGGTAGATAGATTGTAGCCTAGCCGATTTAGACTTCATAATATAAAAATATAATAGTAGTAGTGACTACTATAATTATTGATGTGGCATTGACGTAATCGCGATTATCGGTATCAAAATCACATCGACTACTAAGTAGTCGATAATCTGATATCGATGGTTTTGATATCGATAATCGCGAATACGTCAATGTCACATCACTAGAACTCACACTCTTATCAATTTCGCACATATTGACATTTCGGTTTCGGTGATGCGATAATGAGGAGTTCCTTGGTCTACTCGGAAGTATAATATGTTTATGATTAATCCATTAATAAACATTTTTCAGTTCCATTCTCTGAACCACCCTTTAATATAGCTTAGAGTCATAACGTATAATATCTTATCAGTACATCTTCCCTTAATACTCTTATGTAACTTCACAGTGATGCAAAAACCTCATAGAGATGCGATCTCTTTGTAATGCTAACATTTATTAGCATCAACCACGGTTCATTTGCTGTGACATCACTTTACCCATCTTTATATACATACAATATGATCGCTACGTCTGATTACTCTACATTACATAACATGACCAAATAAAAATAACCTTTTAAACAATTGCTAATTTATTAAATGCAAGGGTCATTTTGATTGTAACTTATTTGGAAACAATCGATTACATTGCATATCAGATTGTATTCAAGATTAATAATTTTGTTTATTGACTCCAAGTATATTGACTCATTTATCTCAATTTACTGCGTCAATATGAATTTTATAAAAGTTGGTGTCTCTGCAAAGTTGGACTGAACGGGTATTTCAATGTTGATTGTTCAGACGTTTACTGACTCACCAGGTCCCATCTCTTGTTATACAGACAGTTATTCTTCCATTCTTTATGTTTCATTTCTATGTGCACACGGCCTTCGATCAATTAATTTTACTTTGATCTAAGCACACAGTTACATATGGACAGCTTATATTATGTCGGTTATGTATAGCTTGACGTATCGCCGACGTACCATATTCCAGACGATCACAGTGAGTGGAATAAACCTGAATTTAAGCTATTAACATTTTTGGTAGAAAATTGATTTGGTATAATTAATGTTTTTTGAAGTGAAAACTTCTTTAGCGGCGTTGTGCACTTTTTGGAATGGGTAAAAAATTTTATAGGTACTCGCGTCAGGACCGTGACGTTACCCTGATCCTAATCGAAAATTGGTCAGACATATCCCCTCTGTTTCTACCGCGCGGCGAAAATGTATGCCTGTTCCTGCTGTTTCGTTTAAGCGGCATAAATTGTCATGTTTGTGTACGATAGCGCAATAAATGAATATTGTATTTTACCAATGATAGGTCTTTTATACTGATAATTAAAGCACTTCGTGCGAAATTATTCTTGAACCTTTCCAAAATATCAAAAATGCACAACGGCTCGGCATCGTATGCGATAGTTCATATTAATGCTTAGACAATTTAGGGTCTAAGTATTTATGCTTAGACTATTTTATTTTTATTTTTGTTTTATTTATTAGGCACATAAAACAGATTACAGTTATAAAAACACAAAATATAGACATTAAAAGGTAAAGCAAGCCATAATCCTAAGCATATGTGCACATCATGAAATATGCAAAAGGTGAACAATTAGCATCGTGTGCGTGACACTATACATACTAAAAAGAAAAAGAAAACAAGAGAATAAATTTTTCCATGCATCGAACGACAAAAAATACTACAAGGTAAAAAGAAACAAATATCATTTTAAGAGCTCGTTATTGATTGTACCTAATTCTAACTAGGTATCAGCAGAGCGGAGAGCGGAGATAACGCGTCTTCTGTACCGATACTGGTTCGAATCGAATATATCTAGTTCGTTTGATTTCGCAACAATTTCATTATAATTACGACACATACGTGACAGGGGGTTATAGAAAGAGGTATTATTAATATGGATCTGCAAGGAAAATGTTTTGGGGACTCGGACTCCATATTGGGTATTATATTGAGAGACGAAAGGAGAGCAGGGCAGTCGATGGCCGAATGAAGAAGTTTATGGAGAGTGGAGAGGTCAAGTTGGGTGCGCCTCAGTTCAAGTTTCTGCACTTTAAATATTTCACAGCGTCGGTTATAGTCAGGGAGCCTCAAGTTCATACGGTAAGACAAGATCCTAAGACATTTCTTTTGAACGCGCTCAATGCTGGATATATGTACGGAATAGTAAGGAGACCAGATAGGGCAGCAATATTCAAGAATACTCCTGATGAGGCTGTAGTACAGAAGCAAGAAACTATTCGGCTTTTTGAAATCCTTAGTCACCCTAGAGATGAACCCTAGAAGCTTGAAAGCCCTTGAGGTAATGCTTTCGTAGTGAGGATGAAAAGAAAGCTTCTCATCAAAAAGAACACCCAGATCCTTAGCCACAGTTTTACGTTCTAAAGTTTGGTCTATTTGCGATGATGCGCATGCATTATACATATTATTGATGATTTGGGCGCTGCATCCTATGCAACTCGTAGCAACATGCGCTTACCTTTACTCTATTCTCTTTGTATTTGAGCGTTTCCTAGATATTGCGTGACACGTTTAACACGATTTATTATTGTGATCTATTTAGACTGCACTAAATTCCTCGATCTAAACTCATAAATTTCAATCACAGTTAATAACATTACATGGGTTACATCAATTGTAATATAGTTAGTGGTTACCTACTTATTGTAAGGACTGATGCAACGACGGACGGGACAATTTCTCTTGTTATATTGACTTGTTTATGGCTGGGATTGCATGGACACTTAAGTTGTGTTAGAGAAATGTAAATAATGATTGTGTGTAATTCAAAGCAATGGTTGTGATTTAAAGCGAAACTTCAGATGTCGGTTCTACAAATTGAAATGTACAAACGCGAAGAAACACTTCTTCTTTCATGTCAGCATAAGCTATATGACAATCATTCAAGGAACACCTGTGGTTGGTAAATATTTAGCAAATGCTTAAAAAAGTAGTTTGCGCGTATATTTTTTGTTAAGCTAGGGATCTAAATGCAGCTTAAAAATACTCTATAGCAAGTTGACTGTTTTCTTTGTCAATCCATTCGTCCTGGGGATGAGTGGTGAACTATCATATGGTCCACTGCCTCTTACTCATAGTCTTGTGAGGAGGCCTTGCAGTGGGATCATATATTATGACTTGCTATATCTTAACATACCTATAATAAAAATCTATCTTGCAAAAAATGTGGGCTGTTGCTTACAAATGAAGGAAATGTTATTTTCATCCCACCACCTCGGAAAGAGTATTTTTGCTCTTCGATATCTCAGTGCAAAAGCCGTTTTTATCCTCTAGAGGATAAAGTAAATTGAATTTAGAACATCGTGTTCTTACTTAAAACTTTTTTTTAATTTGATAGAAACTCTGACTCGTAATCTTCTTGGTGTACTTTTTTAAATGTGCTTTGCGCGCGCCATTTTCTTTTCACCTCACAAGCTCGGAAAGATTCTGTTTGTCATTCGAAATCTGAGTGCAAAAGTGAATTTTATCCGCTAGCGTGGAAAGAGTTTTTAAAATTCGAATCTTTTTATTCAATAAAGAAAAACAGCCTGAACTAGTTTTTTTTTTCACGCTATTTACGTGCTGGCCAGTGCGATTATTCTAAAAATACGGTTGGCACATTGAAATTTTCCTCGCTGTAGTGAGGTGAAAAGTTGCGTGTTTCGCTCGGCAGCAAAGTTATTCTGCGTCTCGTACCTTTGAAACCCTCGCGTCGCTCAGGATTCAATACAAGTACTCGCGCCAAAAAGCAACTTTGCAGCCTTGCATAACAAATAACTATTTCACTTCATTTCCTCGCTGAGGTGGGATGAAAAGTTACGTGTTGCACTCGAGTGCAAAGATTTTTCTCCTTGTGCTCTTTTGATTCACTCGCTGAAGCTCAGGATTCTAATTTTTGACTTTTAGACTCCTTTGCTTGCTCGTTCATCAAAATTGAGCACGTGGTTAAAAAGCAACTTTGCACTCTTGTATAACAAATAACTATTGTGGTATCACTTACGACTTTATTAATTTAGCGACTTCGATAACAGAGTTGACGGCAATATTTATTTATCATCATTACAGAGATCACATTATTATGCAGTAGTTTAGAACCGTTGTGCTTTTCATTTACAATCTGACAAAGCGGGGCAAAACCAATCCATTGCATAGTCAATGCAACCAGTCCTATGATGCCACAATTTATCTGTAACTAAATATCAATTGATTTGCAAGATACAAGCTTTTACTAAGTAACTAGTAAATCTAGATTTTCCTACATGCCCACTGAACAGATTCCCAGTCCATTCAAAACCTGTAGTTGTGTTCAAATGAATTTATAAAGACATTTCTAGCTTAAAGCTGTGTTCACAGGTGTACAGTTTTTCCTGATCATACACTCAAATTTTGGCGGCATGCGGCAGTAGCAGCGAGATTTGGCAAATGACGTTGTGAAGATAGCTGCCTCTCTAGTATGGCTTTTCTAATAAGTCGTGGTAGGTACATATCGCGACATGCATGGGAAGAGGTCCTTTTGTATGATGTTGATTATGATTGTGTGAGTATGATTTGATGTTGATTATTTGAAGACGCGTCGTGTGCTAATACGCTGGAAATGGAATGGGACCGAAAATTATGAGAGAGAGGTTTATACCCTGCAGTACTAGATACTCAGTTCAGTGAAACCTTGAGACGCATTGAATCATTATCAACATCATTTGCTGCTGAACTCGGGCCTCTCCTAAGACATGCCACAAAACTCTATCTTCGGCCTTCCTCTTTCAGTCGCTCCCAGTAGGCCTAGCACGAACCACGCATGACGGTTTTCTCGTTTTGTTGCTTTGTCATGCGTGGCATGATACCCGTAGGTACAATCTATCCCAGAACATCATCAGTCCGACTTTACTGGACGGAAAGCGTCTACCAGTTCGTGTTCCCCATTAATGCAGTCAGTGATCGGACTGACTGATGAGAACAGTAAAGTTGTAGACGCAGCTTTACATTTGCGTTATGTTATGCTAATAAATACATAAATATCTATTATGATGTTTATTGACTTATAGAATAGTTCGTGAAAGTTAAATTGCGGTGAAATTGTCGCCCGTAGACGTAAAGTTTGATGCGAATTAACTTACAATAGGGATACGTAGGAAGGTACATAGATATAATCACGGTAGCATAATGGCATTTTCTTTCGGGATCGGAAGCTTTTGATAAGACAACCAACTACCTTTATAGCGTGCAATTTTATTATGTTCGTGAATAATGGAGTATTTGGTAAAAGCACATAAGTTCTAGGGACAGGGTGTAAATTTTAATGCTTTTGATACTTTAAGGGTGCTTCAGACCATCAAACTGAACAACTTTTACTAGGGGATCAATATTGAAATCATGGAAAAAATAGGTTGATTCATAGAGCATACATCCTCTAAGGAGTATACCAAAACCTACTCTACATTGAGGAACAGCTGATAATTTTTTTCGCTATTTCAATGTCATAGTGAAAGTTGTTCTTCTTGATGATCTGAAGCACCCTTAAGAACTTACCGCATAGATTACACTCTGTATAGCCTATCTATAGGTAAGCAGGATAATCAAATAAATTATAAAGAATTATTTAGAAAATAAATAGAGTATCAAAGAAATCCGATTGTTTATAGCAGCATAGCATATAGACAGCACAACATGGCTATAAAATGTAAATAAAAAAAATTATTACATGAAATTTTTTTCAGTTTATTGTATAATAACCAATACTATTTGGAAAACTTATCAATAAAATCGTTCATCCTTTGAATGTAGAATTAGAAACTATTAAATTAACTTTTATCATGTTTTTAGAAGGAAAAATATATTTGTATCAACACAAAAAAGTCGTTTCATCTCACGGCTTCCAAGTTTTGATGTAAAATTATCAACAATCTTCAAAACAGACACTTCTTTGATATCAAACCACATTTCCCGTGTCTTATTTCAAAAATATTAGACGGCAAAAGGAAGAGATCGCTCGTAAATCCAACTAAGTGCCATTAAAGTTCACAACATCGCTGCATTGGGCAGTTCAAAGTGCAAGTTCTAAAAAAACTTGAGGGGAAAGACAGGACTTCGCTTTTTAGCGACACGCGTTGATTTCATGCTATAGAAAAATATACCTACTGGCTGATTTGATGAGGTTCACTGAATAGGGTTTCTTTGCCTTAAAATAAAAAAATAAACACATTCTAAATTCTTCCAAGAAGATAAAATTCCGAGGCTTAGACCTAGGGACCTGTCACGACTACAGATGCCACCTTGTAATAGTGCATTTTACGGTAAAAACTGTTACGTAATGACTATAGAAGTTTTTAACAACATACCGACTAGCTTAAGGGAGTTACCTGTAAAATATTTCAAGTCTAAATTGCGCAAGTGGTTGGTCGACAAATGTTTTTATGACCTTAACGATTTTTTTGCCAATGATCTACAATTGTGACATTTTAAACCTAACATTAAATTAAATTAAATTTTTGACATTATTTTTAAATTTTATTGTTTTAGTTGAGATTGATATTGTATAATTTTATTTTACTTTGAATTACCTATTTAATACTTATTGTAATAACAAAATAATTATGTACTTACTTACCTAAATTGTTCTTAAGCTATCTTGTTTGTAATGCTACATATTAATATAATCTCTGGCAATACATTATATAGACAAAATATTTAGTTATGTATTCCTAATTTGCATGCCATACTTATGGCGAAACATGCTGTACTAAATTAAAACTGTCCACCTGTACTATACGTTACCGTGTTTCCGCAAATAAATGATTTCAATTTCAATTTCAATTTCAAACGAACAAACGAATGACTATTGTTCAAGATAATGTTCTCCATTTGATACTTCTAATAAAGCTTGGACGAATAACAATAAATTAAATCGGAAAGTACTCGTACCTCCGCTCCGTCGCGGTCAGTCTGTTTATTATACTGACGTATTTACGTCTCATTTCTTTTCGTCATTCATAAACTGATTGAAAATGACCATCGTCTGGAGATCGCACTAATAAGAATTGACATAGGTGGCTTTGGGAACGATCTATTGTATAATATGCCCTCAAATTAAACTTTTAGTATACAGTGTCCAATTTATTATGCTGTCTATTTTTTAAGAAGATGATCATACGATCAAACTGGATATCTTTCTCTATAGGACCAACAACAAAATATAAAAAAAAAACTGTTGTCCTGTATATGCGTATATGTATTTGAGTCGAATAGAATTGAAGTTTTGTATGGAATATCTGAAAAAATCAAATCAAAAATCAGGTTTAATATTGGTCCCATAGAGAAAGTTGTTCAGTCTGATGGTCTTATTATCCTTTTAAAAAACCATCAGCCTATTAAAAAGAACCCTACAAAATCATTATTCCAAAACATATTATGCCCTTTGAGACCTAGTTTATGCTATTTTACTTAAAAAACAAAAGGTTTAGTAATAATGAACAAGAAAACAACAGTTTTTTTTAAATCGCACCAACAATAACGTCTAATTGACCGTGCGAAATGTGAGAGAACTAAGGCTATCTTACATAGTATCTCGGAAGTGTGCGATCTTTCGCCACACGGACACACAGACAGACATAATACTTATTGTGACTGTTACGGTCTGGCGGAGATTCCCGTGTGACAGGTTCTGTTCCCGGAGAATGTTGCGTAATGTTAATTTTATTAGTTGAAAGGGAATTGTTAAGGAAATTATGTTGGAAGAAAAATTACAGAAATAGGTACACGGGTTTGAGTTTGACTGATAAAATTGCCTACATACATACGTATTACACAATGACCGTATTTAGTATCGGGTTATCAGAAGCATACAACATGCGGTTGGGGAAAGGATCACTAGTTGCCTCGTAAGATACCCTTGAGAAGAGATAATACAAATATTATGGAGTTCGGGCTATCTATTCGGAACCTGATGGTAAAGGAAAACGCCCATCACGTTTCGCCTCAATTTTATAAGAAATGCCACGATATAAAGGATAGTCCTATCCTGTGTATAATTTCAACTATCAATATGATTTGTGGCTGACATAACCTCAGGGTTAAAAGCTCAAATTAAAATAAAATAAAAACAGAATTAAAAAAAAAATTGTGATTTGTATTTTGTTCTTTGATCATACACATTCGCCAGCTGCGAAACAACCCGAAACGAATACCTACGTAGGCAATGTTTTTTACTGTTTACATAAAAACGTATAGCTCCATGATTTACTTTGCCTACGTATAGTTCAATTTCCGAAAAACAAAAGCTTTGCCCGAATGATCATAAACAAATTTAGCATTTTTGGCATTTAACTTATCTACTTATTTTAATGCAACGATAGTTTATCTCTCGTGCGCTTCTGCTATTGAGTCATCTTCATAATTTTTTTTAATCCTTCTTTCACTTTCAAAGGCGTGAAAACGAAACAGTAATCACATTTCATACCTCAATTCTTCTTGTCACTAAAAACAAACAAATTCCAACTCTATTTATAAAGCAGAAAGGATTCTAAAACCTCATGACAAATTGGTAGTCAAATCTGTATTGTAGCTTGAAAAGGTCAGATCAAATCTTATTATTATCTAATAGAAATGAGCGATCGTATAATCGGATCATAGATTATTATTATTATGTATTTGACGCTGAATAATCAATATGAAATGTTTATTGATCGTGGTAATTGATTATTACGGCTCATTGCTTTTAAGCTTTGGTTAAGATGTAAAAAAACTGGTTATGATGCTAATGTTGGTAACCGTGAGGTTCCTTGGGCTTACGATATGTAGCATAATATACAGGGTGTAACAAAACACCCAAGTAATATATAAAGGGTTGGTTTAGATCATGAACAATGGAGACAACATCGGAAAAAAAATCTGCACAAGCAGGACACGATATGGCGGACTCCGATTTAACAGATTATAGATTTTTTATCTGTCTGTTTGTTCGAGCATCACGCAAAAACTACTGGACTGATTTTGATGAAACTTTTTGTGTTTAAAACTTATGATAAGACTTAAAAACTGGTAGGTATACATTGACATGACGGGAGCCGGGTGCGGAACAAGCCGAGACGAGTTTGTTTTATTATCATAAAATAAAAATCTAACTTCATGTAGCTTAAATTTTATGATAATGGGTAAAATTAAAAATAGCAGCTAGTTTGTCTATTCCCACTTAAGCACGTTCGACCACATTGTTAAATGTTGTCCAACTTGAAGCAAAGGTCACCTTCAGAACACCACAATTCTAATATCCTTAAACTTAAACACAAGGCTCGCCCAGTATGACATCATGGAGTCAAGGTACGATAGATGACATCAAACTGTGGTTTACTTGATCTAAACAAGTTGTTCCATGTCTCGTTTGGTTTCGTGTTTGAATGCAATAAAAACTGTGATCTCATACAACGGGATTTAATCAACTTTAAAGTTGTCAAGTTTGGTCTTTAAAATTTTAATAGTCAAATAGTTTTTGATGTTGTTGTCTTTCTGCAAACGTTTTATACTTGCCTATATTTTGTACCTACTTATATATTATAATTATACTTGAAGCAAAAACTTATCCGTGTGGTGTCGGCTAAGAATAGCACCACCCCATTTCCTCCCGTGGGTGGTGTAGTAAAAGGCGACTAAGGGATCTACCGGAGGATGGGCAGCAGCATCCTCGGAGTAACACATTCAATCCAACTGCGATCGCCAACCCGCCTGCCAAGCGTGGCGATTATGGCAAATCCCCTCATTCTGGGGGAGGTCCAGCAGTGGACGTCTATCGGCTGATATGATGATGATGATGGTATAGAATGGAGTCATCCCAATGCCAGTGCTCCTGGGTAACGTACGAATCAAACTATACCTACCCAATATAAGGAATGGGTGAATTATTCACCTTGTGTACCTACCTACACTTGCACCATAATTATATCGAACTGCGATCATCATTCTGCATGGCCAGCCAGTGTAGTGATTATGGCAAAATGTCTTCTTTATGAAGGGAGGTACGTCCACGCAGTTGTTGATAATTTTTAGACGGATTTTCGAATCAGAATCAAGGATTTCGAACCCAACTGTTCCAGAAGGAGGGGAATGTTTTTTATTTGATAATTTGATGAAGCAGGCTGCAGTAGCAGTGTTATGATATTGTAGTTACAGAAAGTATCAAATCATGATCAATGTTACATCACAACCTGCAATATTATTCACAACCTAACTCCCTAGTTATTAGCAAACCCCATTAAAGATTTCATTTACTAGCAATAAAATTTCACGCAATATTTCTTTAAGGCACCTTGTACCTCGTGTAATAAGGCACAATAATTATACGGTTTAACAGAATATAATATATCCGCTAAGTCGACCGTCATCGCTTCTCATCCACTTTCCCTAGACTTATTTCATTCACACCCAGGAAAATTCTAATCTACATAATGTTCAGAGTTAGGGCTCCTGCAAACAATTGCAGTGGCCAGATAATAATATGATAAGTACCTACATAAACTAACGATTACTTTGCTATTAGTGTCAATATAATAATATTCTGAGCTACCGATAACCTTAAAATTTATAAGAGTACAGTCAAGAGCGCACGTCAAGCTTGACACTTTGGACTTTGTACAGTTCTTATTTAGTGTGCTCTTGACTGTACAATTGTGCGCAAGATCCAACTTCTGGCCTATTTATATTAATTTATGACATGAATTTGTCCAGTAGTAGGTATAATGATCACAGATCAGATTAGTTAGGTTATTTCATTATAAGTTTTAATCTTCAATCATTTTCCGTGATCGAAAGTAACATAGCATAGTGATTTGTCGTACCTACCTAGTTATTGTAGATTTTATAGACATGACGACATGAGGCTGTTTTACCACTTCCTGCTAAGCATCTGCTGCTGCCATCATTTATTTGCCATATATCTGTTAGATAAGCTATTTTATATGTAAAGTTGCATATTATAATCCCCGCAAGTTGATATTGCGACTGGCGGCCATCTTGGTGACGTAATTTTGACGTAGTCGACGTGCACCATGAGTACCGTTCGCAAGGTCAGCCCGCGCTTGATTACGTCACGCAGCTGTTATTGTGACAAGGTTCCATCGCAATATCAACTTGCGGGGATTATATTAATAATTTTAAAGGCGTAAACATAAAGGAAACGTAAATTTTGCCTCGAAAATGAATTATTTAGACCTGTTTCAAAAATTACGGCCGGCCCTGACGTGCGTGCGATTATGTAAAACGGAAAATAATTTATAATAATTATCATCGAAAATTTTAATTTGATTGTTGTAAATTACTGCACAAAAGAGGCGTAAAGAAATAATGTACAAACAAATTAGCTTACTTAATACCACATTTTACAAGCAATTTCACTAAAATTTCATCAGAGCTCACTACCGGGTGCGGAGATCGACATCCGCGTGTCATGGAAAGTACTATAACACGTAGACACAAATTACACAGCACTTACCGAAACAAAAATTGTGTTTACTGAGAAATACATTCATATTGATAATTTTGTAGATACTTTTGCTCTATTGTTCAGAAGCCGTAGCATGCTATACGTGATACGACTGTATCACATCTTTTTTCTCGTTCTTTCGCGCGCAAATAGAAAGAGAGCGAAGGTGTGGTAGCGCTGTATCACGGTGGCATGCTACCCATACAGATGATCAAACTGAATAAATTGTTCAGCGTTTCGCGTTTTCGGCTTTTTTGTTTCGGTCAGCGAAAGAAACTAGCCACCTTCTTCGCGTGACGTTATTCACTTCAAAATAGCCTGTGTACCTGACTGTTTTTCTATAATAATTAGCAGTCGCCCATATTCAAAATCAAAAAGGAACCCATCATCATCATCATCAGTTGTACCAGTGACAGGGGGATGCGGTCACTGGTACAACTGATGAGATTGAAGATGACTTTGTGTGATTAAGTACTTAGATATTTTGGCGACTACCGTGATTTCCGGCCACCACGTGATGGCCAGTCACACTGCGTAGCGTGTATTTAAGTCTACGTAGGCCCTTATTTACATCAAAGCGGTAATTTACTCTTTATAGTTAAAACGAGTTTTCTCTTTCAAGGCACAATCGAGCAAGTGTTAATGTTAATGATAGGTACTGTAGATGTAGGTACAACAATTTATTACTTTTTATACTTACTCATGGGTGAAAAGGAAGGAAGAAATACATATCGAATCGAGGGAAGCAGAAGGTATAACAAGGTACTAGAAAAAAATGTATTAGCTACTCTGTAGCATATAATGTGAAAAATAATTTTGGTAGATCTTGCTAGAAAATTTGTTAATAAAACTCATTAGGTAAATATTATACAGGGTGAAATTGATATCATTGGCATCCTTTTAAACTAAGAGTCTACCCATCAAACTGGACAACTTTTACTATGAGAGCAAACCGATCGAAGCAAAAAATAAATCAGCTGTTGCATACATTTGAGTCGAGTAGGCATTGCAGTTTAGTATATGGGACAGCTGATTTTTTAGTTGCTCTGATCGGTTTGCTCCCATAGTAAAAGTTGTTCAGTTTGATGGGTAGACTCTTAGTTTAAAAGGATGCCAATGATATCAATTTCACCCTGTATATTGCTAAATTAATTTTCGTGACAACAATTTTTTTTCTTGAACTGAAATTGTAACAACTATACCCGTATAAGTACATAACCAAGTTAATATTGTTACCTTTCCCCCCTAGAAATAGCTTTTATAAGTATCGGGATGGAGTCATGCGCCAATTGGTGCTATTTAACGCAAGCCAGAGCCCTCGCTTACAAAACACTACAATAAGGCTGCCTGTCCATCGATGCGAGCTGGCTGGCTAAGCTGTGTAATGAGGAAAATATTAACCAATCATCATTGCATAAAATCTCGGCCGAGCTCCTGATTGGTTAATATTTTCCTCATTACACAGCTTAGCCAGCCAGCTTGCATCAATGGACGGGCAGCCTAAAATATCCTTTTGTCACGTAATATACAACGTGTTAATGAATTAGCGCAAAACCTCATACACGCCAACTGATTTATAACAAAATAATTAGATTGAAACAATAATTTCATTATTTTGATAGTTAAAATTTAAAGTTATTCGCATTTTAAGTGTTGAGGCAAAAATGATTTGTTATCATTTCAGCACTGAAGGAAAGCGCTAACGTACTCATGGATACATTTTTATAATCTTATTTTGGTAATAAGTAGGGTGAGTGCTCGTGCGGTGGGTTGACATCGGGTTCAGTAAATTTTAAATTTTGCAAAAAAATTATTTAATATTTTGAAAAAAAAAATACCTATGTTGAAATCATCATAATTTGATTCTGCTCTCGATTCTAAACAAACTACTTTCTAGTTTTGCGTTAATTCATTAACACGTTGTATAATTATTTCAGCACCCAAGGGAAGCAAGATTTGGTACAGCGTATAAGCTGAGAACCAAATGGGCACAAACAATTACTAAACCTACAGAATTAATTTTCGATCCCACCTTAGCAACTTTACACGCATAATTTACGCACTTGGTCTTGTGAATGGACTTAAATAACAAGCGTGGGCTGATCTATAAGATTTATTGCTTAATATACAAGTTGAATTTGAACTTAACATACCTACTCTGGTTTCGTAAGGCAAGGCACCAGACGGGCAGGACGCAAAGTGCATCGTTGCAACACGTCGAAATGCCAAGCTTTTTGAGACCGGCCAAGGTTTACGGATGGAGGGTACTTGAATTGTTCTTAAAATTGAGCTTAAAGGATGTGAAGTGAGTGAGACCTAGTTACGGTCTAAACCTAGGTCGAGTTGCATGCTATACCTATTTGAACTTAAACGTATCTAGTGATTTTCTATCTCTCAATGGTTATACGTTCAGCTAATGCAGTTTAACTTAAGGTGCGATTCCACTGCCGCCGATTCTTCAGGCCAGATTTCGGCATTGCCTGATTCGTTCTCTCTATTTTAAAGTGTATACCGATCAAAGCAAATAATGTATGTATGTCAAATCAGGCCTGATTATTTGGGTAATGTAATCGCACCTTTAAATTGCAGATATTCTACTAATATTATAAACGCGAAAGTTTGTAAGTATGGATGGATGTTTGTTCCGCTTTCACGCAAAAACTGCTGAACGGATTTTGATAAAATTTGGCATACAGATAGACCATGGCCTGGATTAACACATAGGGTACCTACTTTTTATCCGGGTAACGCAGACGAAGTCGCGGGCAACAACTAGTCTTAAATATTTATGTAAATCTAAGTAGGTACAAACGTAAATCGCATAGGCCTTTTTTATGGCTAACTTTAGATTTTTTATTTTACTAATGGAAATGTGCTTAACGTTCTTGTGTCTTTAATTATTCTTCTTTGTTGAAAATCACGATGTTTAAAATTAAATATAACAAAATCTAGCTATAAATCTTTATCAGCAATGTTAGAATAATCTTACATTGATGAGCATTTTGAATTTGAACCTTTATAATCCCAATAAAACTTGCCGTCATCCATCAAGAGGCTAACATAACTAACCATAATTTTTCTTTTTCCAACAGAGCTTTCTAGCAGCAAATGCGAAATGTTGGTGGGCAGGAGCGCTGGCCGCGGCCACGGCGGAGCTCCGGTACGCTGGCTACGTGGCCCCGGGGGTCCTGCTCGTGGCGGGGGCCCCGCGGGCGTTGGAGACCGTGCGGGGGGCCTACTCGCGGTCCGTGCTGAAACCCCCACCGACTTACCTCATTTGCGGACTTGGTAAGTACCTTGGTTATTCTGTTATGTGGGTTTTACCAACGTTTAGGAAATACTGGCCCAAAAATGACTTATCGATTAAGCCCCACTTGAGTCGACCTAGGTTTACCAATTAACTCAGGGTAAAATAGGTCTCTCTTATTCTTATTTTTCTATACAAAAAATCATGGGCACCAACTTAACCTGAAGTTTATAACTAGCCTAAGTTGACGGGCTTGACCCCAAAATTGCGTTAAATTATTGTACCCGTAATTATTAATTGGTAAACTATGTTGACGCAAATGAGGCTAGAGTAAGAAAAGCTCTAATATTCATTCCAATGAAACCAACTATAAAATGTTTAGAAATAATATGATTACCAATTTTTCCTTATAATGCGTAGGTACTTAAGGTACGAAATGGGACTCACAGACCGATAAACACAGGACAGTCATGCTAATTTTATTATTAATTAGGTGACCCGACAGATTGTCCTGTCTAAAAACATAATTCGGTCTAAGAATAGCAAATTAAAAAATAAATCTAATCGGTCTAGCCGCTTTAAGTATGTACACATAATTTTATTTACTTATAACAGAAGATATTATAATTGTAGATGTCTCATTATTCTCACATAAATATAAATTATAGTCAAATCACCATAAAATCTAAATAAAAGCTAACAATTCCCACGATGCACCAACAAGGCGTTAATCTGCAATGCGCATGCACAAGTGTTCTCCTACGCATGCGCGGCGCTACGCCCACTGACGGCCTTGCAAGGACGTCCATTGTCCTAGTGTGTATTATGTTAAAAGACGCCGCTTTGTGTTGTTAATAAGGGCTATTATCGTTAATTGCGTATTAAATTATGATGATGGTTAGTTGAGTTGACGGAAGAACAGCTGATGTTTGCCGCCATGTCTTTTTTAGGGTTCCGTACCCAAAGGGTGAAAACGGGACCCTATTACTAAGTCTAAGTTGTCCGTCCGTCCGTCCATCCGTCCGTCTGTCCGTCTGTCCGTCTGTCCGTCTGTCCGTCTGTCCGTCTGTCCGTCTGTCCGTCTGTCCGTCTGTCCCTCTGTCCGTCTGTCCGTCTGTCCGTCTGTCCTACCTATTTAGGGCTGTAACTTTTGAACTGTAACTTTTGAACCGTAATAGCTAGATAGTTGATTTTCTCAGATTATGCGTTATTACGGCAGATTTGTTAACAAATAATAAAAATATCAAAAAATGCAAAATTAAGGGGGGAGTTCTCAACAAGAAACTAGTTTTTATCAACGTTTTTTTCTTCACGCTCTATCGTAAAAACGGTAATACAAGCGTCAAACTTGGTGTGAATACAGAGCAAACTCAACAGAATAACAACAAATACTAAAAACCGGCCAAGTGTGAGTCGGTCTCGCGCTAAAGGTCCCAGACAAAAAAAGTTTTTGTTCTAAGTTAATAATGTTGTGTTCTGTGGTGGTGTGGTACGGAACCCTCGGTGCGCGAGTAGACCTACTCGCACTTGACCGGTTTTTATTTATTTAAAGATGTTGGTTTGGTAGTTTTCTTGTTACCTAAATATGAACTTAAAGAGACTTAGAACTTAGAGGAAACTTAGAGAACTATTGAGAATTTAACTTTACATTAGAGTAAGTAAATAATATAGGGTCCTTCTTAATATGCTGATACATTTTTAGGGAGATGATCAGACCGTCGTCAAACTGAACAACTTTCTCTATCTATGGCACCAAAAGCGAGATCGCGAAAAAAAATCTGCTGTTCCATATAAAACTGCAAACCTGCTCGAGCCTTGAGCCAAATGTATGGGACAGCAGATTTTTTTTTTAGATTTCGATGTTGGTCTCATAGAGAAAGATTTGATGGTCTGATCATCCCCTTTAGAAAATTTCAGCAAAATAAGAAGGACCCTGTATGTAAAGTATCTACAGTTGTAATCGCTCTTCATATCTGTCTGTAACTAAACCTAATTCGAACAAACTTTTAAAAGCGAACTCCAAGAGACAATTATAGAAATGTTGAAAAATTTATATAATTTATTTTGTTATTAATATAACAGGCCAAAAAACTCTCATGTAATATTTATTATTTTTAACAACTTCATACCGCAGCGCAGTTAGCAACAAATAAAAATAAAGTTCTGGTCATAAACATGACAAGGAAAGGAGAGCAAAATAGCTCACATTAATTATCTATTAGTTATGCTAGGTAGGTAATATCTCTATTCGTAGTTGTCATAATTTTAGACGAAAATACTTTGTACACATGCGACGGCACATTCTGTTCCGGTCAGTGACCGATACACACATAAAAAAGATTGATACCTATTGTTTATTATCAAAAATTGATTTGTCGGTTACATTTACCAGATTTTTTTTCTGTAAAATGTAACCGATCCATAGTGACTACCTATCACAATCACACAGATCAGTAATGCGATTTTTGAAACGCATTCTTTGAACTCTGCAGTTGCAAATGTCAATATTACTATGGATATATGCATCTTTCTGCTGCTGATTTGACTTACAAAAATCATACTTCAGGAGAGCGATTTTTGAAAGTCGTATCAGCAGTAGACAGATGCATATCTCCATAGTAATTTTGACATTTACAACTAGTTAGTTCAACGAATGAGTTTCAAAAATCGCACTCCAGTTCGGTAGTCACAAATAGTTCGGTTACATTTAACAAAAAATATGTTCTGTGGTGCAACTGTCGTGGCGGTGGCTAATATTTTTTCGATCATTAATTTTATTAAGTGAGTAAAGTGTTCTTTGGTCATCGGAACAAAAAGGTTTGTCGCATTACATTACAATAAAATATTTATGGCTTATGTAATTATGACGTCAATAACTTCCAGAGTTGTTGTTACAATACATAATAGCGTTTAATTATTTCAGATATTATTTATATTTAACAATTTCCGAGATCAAATTACACGGTGCAATAATAATTAGGTAAAATATTTTTGTAAAAGGAAATGATTGCTTTAATTTAACATTACATTACATTCTTTGACACCCTACATCAAGAATATTACATGAAAACGAAAATTTTAAAGAAAGTGTCAATTAACTACTTAAAAATTATGTGAATTCCTTTAGTGATCAAATATGTATGATTATTGCAGTTGCAGTATAATTGCAGTGTTACGAATGGTGATCTCGAAATAAACAGAAATTAAAATAAATTTACAAATTATGTCATTGTATAATTACAAACTGCATGTACTTATTACTTCAATACTGTAATTTGTACTAAATAATACGTATTATTTATTGGAGAATAAGTTTAATACATTTACAATTTTAAAGTTAATAAATGTATCCGGAAGGTCTTACTCACGAACGCCCAGCCTTACTCAAGTTTCTTCTGCCGTGTGTCTCTGGTAGCCAACAGCCCCAAAATCCATATCTATCTATCTTCAGTATTAAGATATTTTATGCACTGGCTATTCCAGTTATTCCTGTCCTCTCCCGGATGTTTATAAGACATTACTTCTGCTTTCACCACAGAACATCCACGTTTCACTAGTAGTACCGAAACTCTGTCCAGTGTGAAATATTTTGTTTCATTTTTATAATTACTTAACGTAAGCTAATAAAACCTTAATAAGGTAGGTGGCTTTTATTTGGAGTACCAGAGTAGAGGTTCGTTAAAATGACTTAAGGGCCTATGTCGAAAAATAATTTAAGCGAAACGGGCGTGTGATAGCTTATATTACTGCCAGATGCGAGAGAAAGAGATGGGGCGGCGCGCGCGCCTGGAACGAATCAAGCGAAAAAACAAATTTTATTTAATTGTGATTGTACTATTTATGTAAGTTCAATTCTGCTCTAATCAAAACTTAGATAATAGCAATCTCTTTTTTTTAAATCAAGTCTCATGTTTCTATTATTCACAGTTTAGCAGTTACAAGCGTTTATAGACAAAAACGGAGGCTACTTTGGCTTGTTTTTCTATCGAGAAAATTTATCTTAATCGTGTTTTGGCTCTAATCAAAACTTCAATTATATGTTCAATTTACACATATCCGCAAATCATACTCCTACTGTTAGTACTTCATGATATATGGAGCTTTGAAGAATCCTATTTTTTTTTACATAGCCCCTTAAATATAATATGACTTCGACAAAGTATCTTAATGAAATAATTAAGCAAGTTTGACTTAAAGAGATAACATAACTTCAATGCAACCGAAGTCAATCGGTACACTTTAAAGTACACTTTCTTCGATATTTCTCTTTAGGTATACAGGTTTCGTCAACAAATATAAATCACGTAAGTTGAGTTATTTAAACTACAAGAAATTTCCGTTCATTAAATCTTTGTTTAAAAAAACTTGAATTAAAAACCTACCTTATACCGACGGCCTTCAGACTTATCAGAAAGGTTGTCCTTTTTTCACATCACCAAAAATCTTACTCAAGAATCGGCTTTAACAGTTTTTGTATACGGTTTAATGTCTGATGATTGAAATATTTCAGGGAATGTAAACTTTTACTTTCAGATGTTTTCTAGAAGGCCCTTTCTCTGAATTGATATGACAATGTCGTTCCGCTTCGTATAAAGTTCCTGCTCATAATGACCGGATTTTTATAGTGAACATAAAGATTTATGTTGCGGTAGTATTGGCGAACTTGCATTGTTAAAAGTGTGTAAACAAACAGAATAAGAAAGTATATTTTATTGCAATCGGAAATTGAAAATATGGAATAATGAAACAGTGCAGTTACGTAGCGTATATTTTGACTAATCAACGTGCATCTAAACTATTATAAAACTGTAACAGAAATGTGTCTGTACATTGAAGATATTTACAAAAAAAAATTACGACATGGTTTTTACCTGTCCCTGATTCCAAATCACCATTTTTTGGATTTTTTGTCTGTCTGTTTCTTTGTTTGTTTGTTTGTTTGGGTGTTTGTTTGTTCGAGTATCACGCAAAAACTACTGAACCGATTTTGATGAAACTTTTTTTGTTTGATAGCTTATTATCTGACTTAAAATCTGCTATAATTTATGCGGACGAAGTCGCGGGTAAAAGCTCGTTCTTTATAATTTGGTTTTGATATTTTTAATATGATCTTCTTCTTATCGTGTCTGCGCCCTGGAGTGCGATTTTTGAAACTCATTCTTTGAGCTCAGCAGTTGAAAATGTCAATATTACTATGGAGACGTGCATATTTCTACTGCTGATTTGACAAGTGCGATTTTTGAAAGTCAAATCAGCAGTAGAAAGATGCGTATCTCCATACATTTTCATCTGCTCAGTTCAACGTATGGATTCAAAAATCCCACTTCTGGTGTCAGAGTTTTTTCAGACCGCCTTAAGGCTTCTGACGTGGTTTTTATGTAACGACTACTACCAACAGAGATAGTAGCCGGGACCAACGGCTTAACGTGCCATCCGAAGTATGATAATATCGATCATGTTAGACGTCAATAATTATCTTGACACATTTTCTATATAGGATGACGATCGGACGATGGTAATGAGAATTATAAAAACTCCTACGCAATAATTGTTTTCTTTATCGGTTGATTTCTTCTAAAAACTTTATCCACAGAGCGTTTGCCTCTTGTTTCTCTACCAATACCAATATTCCTGGTAGTTCCTTATCAATCAATTCAACAACTTACATTTCCTAAACGCGTAACAAATAGAGCGACTTGTTGATCTGAACGTAGTTTATAACTATAATCGTTCGTACTAACAGCTCATCAATATGCAGTGCCTCAGCGGGCGACAACTGGTTTCGTTGTGTTCTGCTTACCCCCGTAACTCTTACACCGTGTTTATATTGCAATAATTTCACACTTAATTTATTCTGTATTTGTAACTTTCTGCTTCTTGTTTAGCTTTTATAGCGAAGACAGAAGCTGGTAATAAAATAATATTGTTTTTTTATGTTCGTAATAATTGAAATTATTTGATGACGTCATGGTAATTTATTGATATTTTTAATGAAGTCGAAATAATCACCTTTTTTCAACAACGTTTAAATTGTTATACACATGCTATTATTGTAGAGGCGGGAAAGCATGTTATGAAAATAACTAAACTGAACAAAATTAATGCATACAAAGTTAAAGAGCACTCAGGACATAGGTAATATTATGAACAAGCTACAGCTACAGTTATTCTACAGAACATTATGATGTTCAGTTTGATCCGACCACTGTTTTGAAATCATTATCATCAATCTTAATATGATTTTGTCGTATAGAAAAACCACCAATCCTATCTCCTTTCTGAAAGTGTCTTGATTTCCCGATACGTGACGACCCTCTATCACCGATCACATTCTTTCACTACCTTTGAGAGGCAAAAATTTTTCATTGAAAACTTTGGAGACTCTTTCCTTGGAGAGATCACAATATAGGGTGTAAATTTAAATGCGATACGTACGGTGCTTCATACCATCAAACTGAACAAATTTTACAATTTGACCAATACCGAAATCGTGCAAACAAAAAGTTTCATACGCTCGATTCGAGTCAAGTGGCCATTGACATTTTCGATGAAACGTTGAATTCGTTATTTGCTCCATAGTCAAAAATCTATCCATAGTCAAATACTTAAAAATCGTACAGCGCTCTGCGAGTGCAATACAACAATGGATTCAGGATGCTGTTGGATGCTTGTGGAGCCTCAGAAATGTTTGCTAAGGCACAGGTGGACTGCACGCAGGCCATAATTCGCAAAAAGGCAGCATCTCTATTGCACCGGGTCCGGAGTAGTGGCAATAGTTCTGAAGGCCATTGCTGATAGTAACCAGTGTCCATTGCTGCGACACATGTCCCAAATCGCAAGTTCCGTTTTTGTAATTGCTTACTAACCATAGTTTTCATACGTCTTGTTGCTACTAACACATTGGATCTCTGTTGTCCTTAATAAAAAGGTTTTTTTTTTGTAGTACTCCATAGCGAAAATTTATGAAATTTGATTATTTGAAGCACTCTTTAAACTTTTAAAGTATGTAACACATTTAAGTCGACCACTGGCTGGCAGCTACTTCGGCCAGCGAATCTTTCTGGCCATGCAAAGAGGCAACGCTGCCACTGCCAGCCTCCTGGGCTGTCGTCAAGCGGTCATGTTTAGAAGATATTTTTTTATTTTTTATGTATAGTACTTATAATACGTTTTGATTCCCTTCTTGATTCGAGACGCTGGATGTGGTCTTATGAACTATATGCCTACAAACGAAATTCGCCATACTAATAAATAATAAATTCCCTTCTTTATGCAACTTATGCGAAACTTAACTTATGCGTTCTTGTTGCGACTTATGTATGCAATTGTATTTTAGGAAATTTTTGCAAAATATAATTAGTTTACACCCTGTAGGTTGAAAACATACGACAAGAGCTAAACTTAAGAGTCCTATCTCTAAATCTATCATCATCCGTCTTAACTTTTCTCTACCAGTTATTTCTGCAACCAGAACCAATCCTAACACCCTAGGGGCTCAATTCTTTACACTTCACTCCACAATTATAATACGACACTGTCCCACTAGGAGAAAGGTTTCAAATTGCTTTATTACCTTACTTAGCTTACCAGTCAGCTTACAAGTTGACCAGTCAACCAGTCAGTCAAAGCAACTCGTTTTACTGGACGCTACTAACTTTAAAATATAGCTCATAATTGCTAGGTTTTGTTACTATCAAGTTTTACTAGAGTGTAAAATATTCATGAAAGTGAGATTGAAATTAAGTGGCATTGACACACTGTTTACATGTGTAGGCGGGGCAATTGACCCTATGGATAAACCAGGTGTGGAACTCGTCCTTATGAAAAGGGACGACCTTGCTGGGATTGATTAGACCGGCCGGCTGTCGAAATAGGGTGTCCTGGGACCTTCGTTAGTGCGATTTAGGCTTCGCGGTTCGATTGGTGGAAACTCGTCCCATTCATAAAATATAATAATGCCTTGTTTTATAAAGTGCCGTCCTATATTTAATTGGACATAAAATCTGTTAGGTAGGTACATTGTTTATTTTTATTACTAAATAAATGTTTAGTAACAAAACAAAATAGTATAATATGCATGAGAGATAATAGGTACGACATACTTGTACCTAGGTACTTACTTTCTTTCTCGTATTTACTACCACACTGTTATAATAATGTGACGACGTCCTCGGAACGGAAGCATGTACATTGTACACGCAACACAAACTAGATTTAAACATTTAACAGCGAAGCCAAAATTATTTAAGTAAATATACACAAGCCGAAATATCAACAGCCAGAAATAGCGCAATTACGTAATAATATAGTTGACATACGCAATTACAGCGCACATGCTAAGGGGACACTCATATTTTCGAGTGCACGCAAAATGAAACTCACGCGCAGCGGTGTGAAGGTCGCGTTGAGTGTCGATGGTTTTATCCTTATTTTTAGGGTTCCGTACCCAAAGAATGCCAAAAGGGATTACGGAACCCTAATACTAAGCCAACGCTCCGTCTCCTACCATAAGTCCGTCTGAGCGAAGGTATCTTCTGAACCGTAGTATAATAGACGTAGCAAGTTGAAGAATTGTATGTGTTATTATTTTGTATTTGCTTCGAAATAATAATAATAAAAACAAAAATTAAGGGTCTTGCGTTATTAGGGGGGGGGGGGGGGGGGGGGGGTGTGATACAAGAGAGACACAGCAATAAGAAAAGCATGGCTATTACTGATAAAATATGATATCGATAATACTTTACTGAACAGAATAATCAATTCACCCATAATAAATAATACCCGAAAGAAAGTAAAATTCTATTCCCATTTATAAATCCAAAACGCCTTACTCAATCAATTCCGAGGCACCTCGTTAACATTTCCGCATTAATAAAGAGTTACCAAACAGTTTTCCTATACTAGCTGACTCTGTCATTTCATGTTACATGTTTGTCGTTTTAAATAGGGATGTTCCTTGTTACTGTAACTGGTATTTAGTAGCTGTTACTGGTCGGAACAGGATGTCGATAACAGTGTTAAAAGGACTTGTAATAATAATGGTTCATTAAATAAAAATAGTTCTAACATAACTTTAAATGTAAGGCATTTTTTTCCTTTAGGTGTGGCACAAGGCGACTAGGTAATAGTTTCTAAAGCAGTGTTCTTATGCACGAAAGCACAGTATAAGAAAGAGTACCTATTAATACATATAATAAGGACACTCCCTGCCTCCCATCGATTTTTTACCTCACCCCCTCTATTGCCCTTTGATTACCTCGGCAGTTACTAGTAACATCAATTGACACCACAATTGACACGCTAGAATTTATATTTTCGAAACAAAGATAATATTATCTCAGGACGAAGGATAAAAACTCTTTTTGAATAGACGGTTTTCAAAGCGTTTTATTTACGAAAAAGTCATTGTACCGCACGCAGCTAAAGTTATTGCTGCCCTACATAATTATGCTGACGTCATCTTGTCTATTTCTGTCACTTCTTGACACGTCATTCCTGACCACCTTCAAAAGGTTATGGTCGTGAGTTTATGTAAACTATGCATGTAGGTACTATAAATAAATTCAGCTTGAAATTTATGGCGTTAATAGGTATCAGATTCTATCAATGTTCAGAAAGACAAAATAGGTCCCTTATCTTAAATATCCAATATATATATCTTTATACGATCGCAATTTGCCATCACACTTCAAAGTATTACCAAAAATATCCGTTCCTAAAACCTCATCCCAGCACTAATGAACCTTCAGCGAGTCCAAAGTGCTTGAGAAACAAACATTGACAACGCTATTCCTTCCTATTTGATTTATGTATCCGTGGACCAAGGACGGATGTCTAGTATTATACTATATTTGAATGCTATTTAAATATAACTTCCTATATTGACTGGTGAATTGGACATTGCAAGAATTCATGAATTGGTCCAAAGCTGGCTTAAATAATTGATCATGGCACCTGATGATCCTTTGATACTATCGTATCGCCATCACTATAATTGTACAGTCATCATCGTCAGCTTATTACAAAAGTATTACAAATACTAAATACAACGTGTTAATGAATTAACGCAAAACTAGAAATTAGTTTGTTTAGAATCGAGAGCAGAGTCGAATTATCATGGTTTCAATATAGGTAATTTTTTTCAAAAAATTAAATAATTTTTTAGCAAAATTTTAAATAATTTTTTAGCAAAATTTTAAATAATTTTTTAGCAAAATTTTAAATTTTCTGAACCCGATGTCAACCCACCGCACGGGCACACTCACCCTACTTACTACCAAAACAAGATTATAAAAATGTATCCATGAGTACGTACGTTAGCGCTTTCTTTCAGTGCTGAAATGATAACAAATCATTTTTGCCTCAAAACTTAAAATGCGAATAACTTTAAATTATAACTATCAAAATAATTAAATTATTGCTTCAATGTAATTATTTTGTTATAAATCAATTGGGGTGTATGAGGTTTGGCGCTAATTCATTAACACGTTGTATATTTACAAAATTAATAAGTACAAAATTAATGCAAAACTAAAACGCGGTAAGAACCCGTTAAAATGATTAATTCTAGATTAATGCAAAACTATTATAGAAAGCTGCAAAATTTTTTCTAAGCAACATTTGAATTATACGAAGTCTGAATTTATTTCCCGAATTTCAAAAAGCGAATTTTTTGTTTTTATTTTATTTACTTACTTGATTTATATTACACTTAGGTAAACATTAATTATGAAACTTAACTACAACTTATTACTAAATGCTTGAAACCTCGTGCCTAATTGAATAGTTATAAATTAAGAAAGAAAAACATTACAATATCCAGAAAAAATCTAACTAATCATTTTGTTTTTAAATGCAGGGACTAATTTTATTTAAACTTCCTTCGGATCAAACTTTATTCAGTTATTAATAATGAAGAAATGGTTTTTATGTTTTTATTATGGCCTGAATTATTTCGACTTGATTTCGAATGATCACAAAACAATACCTTTGACAGCGACCAACATTGCATCACAAACAGATAAAGAATTCAAAGACCATGTATGTATGTATGAGAGATAAATGAAGATGCATTACATTACCAAACATTAATAGTAAAAGAAAGCTCAAAAATAATGCGATGTCGTTAGGTTTGTATGTATTTGCATATCATAATCTTTATATCGTGATTTACTGACGCAAGATGACTACTACCCACATAATACGGTGGGATGACTAGAGAAGCGTAAAGTTTGCACATTGTCAAAAAAAAATCTCGAGCTACTAAATATTATAATATCAATTTGATCAATGAGTACCTATAACGTTTCGCTTTGACTGTGATGTCAAAATTCAATTAAAAAAAAAAAAATTTATTCAAAATAATATCATATACTTAGATAGCTTTTTGACTCTACCACCGCGTCGGAAGGTGTTCCGTTGAGAGAAGATGCGGCCAGAAACTCTACAACACACATCTTTTAAACAAAACAAAATGTACAATTAAAATACAATATTGCATTACATAATTATGTAAAATTGTCAAGACCAGACATTTTGGTCATTCAAATAATCATCGAGTTTATAGTAACCTTTTTTACAGAGGACTTGTTTAACATGGGACTTAAACTTTTTGTCTGGTATGTAACTTTTTCATAATAATAAACGTCATATATTTTTAATTTTGGATTTCCATTTTATTTTAGCATACTTAATGATAATTATTTCGGATTGTTGCTTTTGTGTATTTTATTCGTTGCATACGAATTTTTATTGTTATCGTAGCTGGGTTTTATCATTTCAAACCAATGTTGTATTACGTACCTAAGTTAATCTCTTTCTCTTCTAAGCTCTTTGGCATCTCTACAAATCCTCATAAGTTAACTACACACGTCCCCGTTTCAATTCATGCGACACAACCATATGGCTCGCACGAGATAAGTCCACACAAAAGGCTCGATGCCTTTCACCCATTCCCAAAAGTGGACCCATTTTATAGTACTCTACACAAAAATGGAAAATTGGCATACTACACAGAAGTGAAAGTTTATAATAATGGAACAACAATGTTTATAGCTTTATAGCCATTCATTGATCGGTTAAGGTCAAGGTATACTCAGCAGTGTAAATAAATATACTTAATCGTGACATCAGATATTATTTGACAAACCAATTGAAATTTGGAATGATTGAAGAAATGGTGTAAAAAATTGTGCCTTTGGTGAAATTTGTTCGAGAAAATAAAGCATATTGATAGTCTTCGAAGATGACGTCAGGAATAGGGAAGGTGGAGAGAATAGACGCAGAAGGCTGACCCCACATATGGGATTAACGAGCCAGAAAGAAGAGAGAAATCATTTATTGCCAGTGTAAAAATTTCAAATAAAATTTTTTTTGGAACTTAAAGGTTCTTAAACTGTACAGTGTATTAAAATGTTGATAATAATATTAATGTGGATTAAAGACAATGGAAAGAAAAATAGCATTACCTATTTAATTATATAAACCGTATTAATCCTAAATATGAGATAGGTACGGAACCTTTGTTGCAAACGCATAATATTTATTGTTGCTATTTATAGGTATGTTTCTGACAACCCGAATGGGGCTACAGTAGTAAGCTTATGCATGTTATGAATCCAGAATTCTCGTAGCACGTGCTAAAGTATGTAATGAATAGTTATTTTTGTCGGTGAGTATACCAATCTTGTTTGTGGGTTAAAAAAGTTGTTTACGTTAAGGTGAAATGTCTGAAAGGCTGGCAAAATGTCAAGTTTGATTGAATTGAGTTAACTTGTAATTGACTAATTGGTTTAACTGATCGAACGAGTGATAACTTTCACGTAAACTCGATAAGTGTTACCTTTTACTTGATTACATGGTTGCTAAACGTTTTTGATGTTACATATTAAACGTCATGAGCTTATAGATATTATCTTATTGAAAAACATATGTTTTTGTAGATTGAGTAGGTGTATTGGTATGGATTTCCTTAGGTGTACTCTATGCTATAACGAGAGTAAAAGTACTCGAAGTCTACTCGAAATATTTAGTGCGGAAAAATTATGGATTGTTAAAGAAAATCCCCCAGACATCATACATTTAGTTGAGTAGTGTAGGTTTGCAGTTTTCTATGGATCGGCAGATTTTTGTTCGCGATATTAATCAAACAGAGAAAGTTTGTCTTATCTCACCCCCTTAAAAATCATACCTACCTACAACACAAGATGATAACAATAAATACGTCAAAACAACTGAATACGTTGCATTTCCAATAACCATTGATTCACCCATCGCATTGAATCACAATATCAACATAAATGCGTACATACAATACATCAGCTGTCATCATTTGTATTCCGAACTCATCGATCAAAATCGAGACATCTTTACATTTCCACAATCATAACTTTACCTTTCAACAACAGGATTACCATCTTTAGTACCTCAACATAAAGTTGAATAGAGTTTTGTTGTAAATTTGGTAGAATTATCTAAGATAGTAGAAGATCTCTCGTCAATTTTCTCAAAGATAGTATGGAATCGTGACTTCTGTATACAAATGGTTCTTTGATCGGACCGATTGGCTATTATGTAGAATTATGTGGCGTGTATGGGTCTCTAGCAAAAAAGCTGTCTATTTCGATGGTTAGGGTTGTTGAACTTCGTAATTTTGACTTGCATCGTGCTACATCGACGTGTTCTTTTATTGTATATATAATTATAGTATTACACTGTCATCGGTTGTTTAAATATATTTTTTAGATTCTTTTTATTTTATTTTCCGTGAGAATCAGAACAGAAATATAAGTAATAAATAAGAAGAATACAGAATAGACTTACTGACTTAAAAATTATAAACTTTGTGGATATATGCCTCTACCATGCTATGCAGAAAAAGACATCAGACATAATTTATAAGTTAATAATTATAACAGATTGTCCTTAACACCAATGTAGGTATTTAGAATGTTAATTACCTGAATTTTCGACAAAATCCGCTCGGTAATCTTAAAAAAGCCAATATTAGTATAAAGCACTGCAATTACCGAAACTAATGTAAGTAGCGAGTAAACAAATCGATCATCCACATACAAGCTTGAAAGTCACGAACCCACGAGACAAGCCTTCGATCATCTGTCGGAAATCGATTCAGACATCGATCGAATTGAATCGACACTTTTCAAAAATTTGATTTACTAACAGGATATTACGTCTAAAATGAACGTGTGAATTTCTGTACGAATCAACAACTGATCTAGATGGTAAAAGAACAAGTATACCACGTCACGATGGCGAAAGTATAACTTAATGAGTTACTTTGCACCTTGGGCTATTGGAGGCATGCGAAATGACTGCGATTTGGCATTTATGTCTTACTAGCGGCGCCCGCGACTCCGTACGCCCAGACCATTGACTTTAAATACTCATAACTTTTGATTGAGTGGAGCGATTGTGATAAAACAAAGCTTAAATGTTAATCCAAACTAAGCCCTATGCTTTTGTGAAAACTTCATCCAAATCAATTCAGTAGTTTTTATGTGATGCGTGAACAAACAAATAGACAGGCGAACAGACAAAAATTCTAAAAAATTGTCTTAATGCATTCCATTATGTATTCTAAACACCCCAAATGTTTTTTTTTCCAAATATCTCTAATGTACGTTCAGATACTTAGATGGCTTTACACTGAGCATAATTAGCGAACTATTAGCGACTACAAAAAAGGGGTTCATTTAAATTTATATAGAAAGATAATTATTCAAAGTTTGATGAGGATGAATATGAAGAAGAAGATGAAATGTTTGTATGTAAAGTTTAGACCAATAATAATTGAAAAACGTTTATATCAAAAAGCCCGTCAGCAAATCTAATGATGAAATGAAATCGCATTTAATATTGAAACTTTACTTGTTGAAACAGATTACAAATTCGCTTGCCATTTTAAAAACTGTTGTCGATAGATCACTGTTGATTATTTTGTACTGACAAGCAAATTTGCCGATGCCTTTGTCTCGTTTAGACTTATTAACCGTGATGGGTGATTGAAAGAGAGGCGATAAGAATCCAGTGGTGGTCTATTAAACAGTTCATTTGATCTTGTATGAATGAAATTGCACGGTTACTTAATGCATGGTGAAACTTTCTTTAATCGACAATGTATTGTATGACACAAAGGCAGTTTTAAATGACGATTACAACTTTCACATAACCAAAAATAATAGAGATGAAGGTCGTATCAGTATACTTATTAATTTTAAGCTCTTACTTGCATCTTTATAAAACCAGTTGGGCAGATATAAATGGACTGTCTTAAAGTGCTGGGTGATTTATTTTATAGGTAATTTTAGAAGTTATTATATATTTATTAATTGCGTATATTTAAAATGCATGTGTAAAGTGCACAATTTTCACAGATGCTCTGATAAATGTCTCTGTTGCTGTCATCCAAATGTTTTTAAACAAAACTAATTTTGCAGCATGCACCGTTAATGCTCCACTAAAACATGTAAAAATCTTCACACGACACACTTTTTTCGATTCTCAGAATGCTTAAGTACATGTAAAATGCATCGAAAGCATTTAGCCTGAATTCTGGCACTTACGGCAAACAATAACCTGCTCTTAGGGCCATAAATGTAGAAAACCGTCACGACATAAGCACATGAGCACCATATGACCCTCCCTTTTACTTAAGAACACCTATTGAAAGCGATCCCAGCGAGAAAGTCATTATAATCGTACAAAATTCACTTACACCTATATTAAGATGTGAGGAATCTGATAATTGTGAGAAAATGCAGTTAAAAAGCTTTCTGTTCCGTATGAATAGCATGCATTTCTCTTGTTTAAACTCAGATGAAGACAAAACTATACTTGATTCTGTAAAGTAAAACATGGCAATAGACTCGAATCAATACATTACGCGATATAGAGCGCTTTCCCTAAGCTTTTCCTGTCTCAACTAGTGAGTATTTAAATGGTTGTGGATGGATGCAAATCGAGAAAACATGTTTCAGATTTTCACTAGTCAGCGATTGTCACGACAGTGACAGTGTTGTGACAGAACGACCATAAGCAGGCACGTGCACCGACTTACGTATAGACGAACTTAAAACAAATCAATTTGGAACAAAACAATATAATTTAAACCTTAAAGACTCCGTCACAGAACATAATATAGCTGAGCAACTTGGTATGAATGGACAGTGGTCAAATAATTGACGAGTAAATGAAGTAGATGGTTATCAAGATGACGTATTAACGATCGATATTGACGAAAGTGAATGTGAAATTTGAGTAGCAGTTCAAAAGAAAGCAAAAGTGGTCCAGCAAGATGATTAGGATGCACATCTGGGTTCTAAGACTGGAGTTCTCGTAATTTATTAGTCAAAATTCTGTACAGTTACGGATGAAAGTTGAATAGTATCTCTAAACAATACCTGTTAGAACGTACAATGGTGAGAGAATACACAACCGCTAAAGATAGGAAGAGGAGAGTTTGTGTTACTTTATTTTTATACAGTATTGTCTCATGTCGTTTCTTCATCAATTACCTGGTTTCATAATACATTACCATACGACGACTCTAGAGAAAGAATCATGGATGATATCTTCAAACTCTGTTTTAGAATAAATCTACAGTGCTAACTAAATCTATAACTATATTTCTTGTAGTCATGGGTACTACCCTATAGCCATAGCCCAAATTATGTAGCACAAACTATGTAGCCCAAACTATGTTCAGTGTGCCCAGACCCGATGGTCTGACTTATCGTAAAATTTTACCTTCGTGCGAAAGCACGCCGTCAAAATTTTTGATATCGTTATCTAAAACATTTGGATCAACACCGGCTTATGTCAAAACAGAGCCAAATAGCTCAGCTTCAGTGTCAACAGTATTGAGATTGTCATCGATATTTTATGTCACTGTTTGTTAAAGGTTGGAGTATACTAGCTTGCTACGTTGCTAAGTATACTAGATTGCTAGCTTGCTACGTTGCGCTTGCATGTCTCATCGCCAAAAGCTGTATTTTTGAAAATGAATAAAGCAACTAAATAATGTTAAATCAAAATATGACAGACTACTTCTACATGAAGCGAAAATACAACATCTGTTAGCAACTTCTACACACAGTAGATTATGTTTTTTTTTTTATTCTTAATGGGTTTGCGCTTGGCTTCAGCTCACCTGATGGAAAGTGTAGATGAAGCCGATGATGCAGCGCGCTCGCCCAGAAAAAGCCTATTTACTCTTCTTTTAAAAATATCCTGATTGCATTTGCTTGGGAAAACAGACGCAGGGAGAGAGTTTAGCAATTAGCAGGTAGATTAGCGATCGCAGTAATCTAATTTCTAGGAATTTCAGTTTATTTAGGAATGGGCAACACCATCACTTATTATTTTTCTTAATTTTCTTTTATCCAAGAGTTAGTGATGAAGAATACTATGATATCGAATATAGATACTATCGGACATTGATACACTAAATTATCATTCTTAAAAAATGTCTAATCATTCAGTTATTCGTAACTCGCAACCTATGCGTCGTGTATGTCCTGTGTATATCAGTCTCAAGTCTTTTACAGTGGTTACCAGCTCAAAACTGGTTTGTGGTTGACATCCGGAGACCGTTAGTTAGTGGAATCATTGACCTGTGACTTTCTTTGTCTTTCTAAGTGCAATTAGTAACAATTGTATCAAAATTTCAAATCTTTCTTTCTACATAGGTGTAGAGTTTAATTAAGATCTGTGTTAGTGATGTTTTAAAACTGTTTGCAGTGCTGTTTCTGAAAATATTCAACTTTAATTTCGAAATTGCAGGACTCAAATCTTTTTGTTATATTCTTTCCTATTGGTTGTTATTTTTGTCCTCCTTTAGTCTCGTTACAGACTACTTCAAAGTTCAAATACTAAATTTTAAAGAATTTTCAAAGGAAAATTATATCGACGAAGAAAAGTACTTGTCACCTTATCATAATTCTCTTGCCCTTATCCCATTATTTGGGTTCGGCGGAATACGGCAGCTTCTTCCATTAATCTCTTTTAAACCTGCGTTTCAACACTTTTACTCTTTTCGTTACTCTTTTCTTGCAAATGTTAACTTTGACACAATCCATCTATTTTTTTCGCTCTTCCTCTCCTACTACAGCTATCATCATCCTTATTAAAATATGCAGGCATATACGACACATTTTTAAATGCTATATCAGCTTTCTATTCGCAATAGAAGAATCAATCTCAGATTCTTAATATCGAATTAACGTCGTTATATAAAAACCACGTCAGAGGCCGTAAGGCGGTCTGAAAAAACTCTGACACCAGGGCTCTGCCCACACGATAAGAAGAAGAATATCGAATTTCAACTATTATAACCACCATTACACATTTCAAAACAACCACAATTAGAGTTTCAACCGTTTCTATTTCACATTATATGGGAACTAGACAAGGCATAACATCAAGACCTGTCATTCCTTTGTTAAACACAATACCTCTTTTATTCAGGTTTCTGTACCGTTTCACCGTCTTGCATCAACCATCAACCGCAAAATTATTAAGACCTTGGCAGTGAATTCGTTTGCCACCGATACCCAGTTCTCATGTAATTTTGTTTTAATTAACTAAACTACTAAATCGTTTCCTTTGGAGTCAAGAAGTTGGGAGAAAGCTTTGATTAATAGAAACATTATGTTTGAATTGCTAATTGTTTGGGACCTGTTTCCAGACAAATTAAGTGCTAAATTTAATTAACTGGATTTGTAGGTGCAGTGTCGTTTTAGAATCTAAGTCAGATTTATAATTTTAATTCTTTGAGTGCTGTTTTTTTAATAATTAATAATGTTATCTAAATCAATTTAGTTCTATTTCTGTACCTTGTGTCTTGAAGATTCGGCGTAGCATATGCTCATGATTATATTCTCCGAGAGAGTAGTCAGAGGTATTCAAAATATTCAAACTTCTGAATTTAATATCTATATTTTACTAAGCAGTGTTCAAACTATGTCCACTGTAACAGGTAAAGAATCTGTTGCAAGTTCAGAATAATGATCATCATCAACAATAGCTCATATCCACCCCCTACCGTGTACAAGCTCTCCTCTCCCCCATTGTGCTATTCTTCCCAGTCCTTTGCTATTCTGATCAAAGTCCTTCTGACGATCTTTATCAATGTCATTAGCCCGTCTGACTCCTCTCCTGTACGACCTACTCCTCTATTATGTACACATTTCGATGTTTCTTTCGATGTTGACGCCTCCTTAGTTTATGTACAAAAACAAAGTTTTATGTGCAAACTTACGACAATCAACTATTTGTTGGGGTCTCAAATTGTCTACGTTTATTTTACGTTCTTTCGTCCACGCTTTCTTTAGTGTGTTAGTAGTGTTAATTAGTGCTTTCATCGGAAACGAAGGGGACAATTATCGAGTGATTTAGTCGTTTGATCGTCTTGCTTGATTGGTTGAATGTTATTTGTTTTTAGAGGTGATAGTTGAGTACCCTGAGAAATGTTGTAGGTACTGTGTGATTTGCTAATGGTGTTTGCTATGAAAAACTTAGGCGTGCTCGGATTACCGAGGTATTCTATTTGTGCTTTATAAAAGGAAATCTGTTTAATCGTTAATTCTAAATTGTTTGTACTTATTAAAACAATCCCTTAGAAAGGCATTTCAACGGGAGATTAAGTCCTTTGATTAAATTGTTTGTATTTCTGATAAGCTTACAAAAATGTTTACTTACTTTTTAATTTAAATGTACCTTTTTGTAAGGGTAACGTATACGATGATGTTGTTTAGTAGAGACTAGTAGAGAGTAAAAACAGTTTCGATAAAAAATAGGAAATCCCAAAGGCTGATAGTGATATGTAAGTATGTGTTGGTTATTGTCATCGATATAACTTAAAATTAAAATATTGAAGCTATTATAGTTAGTAAAAATAGCCTCTTATAATCATAATCACCAAATAAATCATTACCTTAATTTAAAAAAAATAGACTATTTTAGCTGTAGGCCATACCCATAGTATGGTTTTCTTTAAACACAGTCGAAAGAGATAGATCACTGTTGCTGATACCTACTATTATTTTTTTCCAAATAATAGACATGTCCGACCCGGGGCGGGTTATTCGCGTAAGCTGTTTGTATTTGATATTTGTTTTTGTAGTTTCCTTATAGTAAATTTTTACAATAATATAAACATATATAAGTCACGTTCTCAGGCACAAATGTCGACAACTGAATAACGATTATGACAATCAAATAACGACACACAAAAATTAATAGACTCCGTAAAGATTTTTTCTTATAATATTAGCCTTTCAATTATCGATAAACCAAACAGTCGATACACCATCTCATCACTACAATAGAACCGACCATCTGCTCTAGTTTAAAGCTACAATAAGACTTAGTTTCTAATCCTAGTATATAATAAGCCTGCCATATTCACACACTAAGTGTTGGCACAATTATTATAATAGACGTGCTATTTGAACGATTTTAGTATCTAAGAATGTTAAAAGTAGAGCTTTGTTAGGAGACTGTATGGCAATAACATGATGTTTCCTATTTCAGTTCTGTGAGAATTTGAGCTTTCAACGCTTAGTGGTCTTTTATGAATGAGACGTGTTTTCTGTGGAAGTTCGATCTTCATGTCGCGACAGATGAAACGACAATATTTCAGCTAGCTAGGAATTGGAATGTCTTGCAGTGACATTCCAATTCCTAGATTCGTTACCTCGATAGTCAACAATTCTTTATCATCGAACACTGTCCATTGACTGTCAGTCCGAAATGATGACTAGGGCTAGATTTCATGGATGCAAGCACTGGCAAGTTGTAAGCTTGTCGCTTATAATTTGAAACACCGTTGCCCATTTTCTGTCGACTTTTAGGTAAGAATCTGTAGCAGCCATCACACTACTCTGAATTCAAAGCCTGATTCGGCATCCATTACTTGATCTTATCTCTCAATTTTTTTAAAGTGTACCTATCGGCAAGGGATGGATCGAATCATGCCCTGAATTCAGCGTAGTCTAATATCTGCTTAAGAATTTTTACTTTATTTTACAGCTTACAGCGTGGGAGGAAATAAAGGTGGAAGTATGACGGGCGTCAGTTACACATAAAGTATTTGACAGCTGTCAAACATGAAATATATGAATGTATGAAATAGACACCGCGCGGTCGACAAAAAGAACTAATTTATAATTCGAAAGTTCAAGATACGTCTTTGACATTGTAATCAAATAAAGCACCAAACAATTTCACTTACAGCCATAAGCTCGTAACGAAGTGGTAAATATAGTCATCGTTCAATATTCATCGCCCCCAGCTGTTTTTGTTTGTCCAGCTAACACTTTGTTAAGGTTAGTGTAGACATGAGAGAGTAATTATCGAGTCTTCTTCTTTTTCTGTTGAGCCGTTGGCAATGTCATTGAGTGTGACTTGGCATCGTGTGGCATCGCTTGTTGTGAAGCAGAACTTTGCTAATCAGCGTTGAAGGCTTGCTGATTGGCCAGGGTATGCCGGTCGTAACTGGGGTCTAGAAGGTTATTCGGGTATGCTCTCTCCGTGCAATCTAATCATCTAGTAAAATCTACAGGTTTTGAGTTGTAAAATATCTATATCAAGGTCTGATTTAATTCAATAATGTATTGGAAACATAGAGTTCAACTATGGCTAGGTTGATCTGTCTTCGTGTGTACGTTATTCTGTACCGTGTTTCAGCGAAATCTTACGGTTTTCCTATCAAATGAAAGTATTCCAGACCCTTAACCTGCGTTACGACACTCATTTTGGAATCATTCATTTATTCATTCGGTCATATTATAATAATTATGTATGTATACACACCATAAGGTCACAGGAAAGAAAGTGTGGATGAGCAATAAACAAAAATGTTTGACATCAAAGAGTATCGTCGCCCCGGGTAGAGAAATTGATTCAGATTTGTCTCGTTATACTTGAGCTCATTAGATAGCGACCTTTAGCTCTTAATTACGGCGTGCGTGGGCGCATCTTGTTTACTGAAAGTGAAATTTTAAAGACGTTTGTTTTATAAGTTTTTCGGTTAGTAGCTTCTGGTAAGGTCAGTATTCATTTTTGTTTTGTTTTATGCCGCTTTGGACGCAAAATGATTTTTTGTTTGTTTTTTACTTACAATTTGTTCTGATCCCGAACCGAAGCTACTAAAGATACTAAATCATACGACACATAATTTACTTCCACCACACTTCAAAGGAAAAGAAGAGGAAGCCATGTAAAAAAAGCCAGTAACTTAAACTTTCTTCCAAATTAATCCACCTAAACCAGCGACGGTAAAGATCACACGACAATTTTCCTCGTCGTGATCTCCGAGAACGGAATGGGTCCTTGAATCTCGATAACCTTTTTATTAGTACCGCAGAACGTCACAGAACTGGCTGAATTTATAATTCACGGCAATTTGAATGAGATGCGACAATATCTTACAGTTGATCAAGACGTGACGGGGGCGTCGTGGAAAGATTTCGTGATCGTGTCCGCGAGGACGGACTTTTATGGAGGACGGAGCTGGCCGACCTTGGTTGAGATCTGATCGTGTGTAGTTCCGCGCGTGAATCTCAAGACGTGCATAATAAAGTTGTGCACTTTGGAGAGATAAATGAAAATAGACAGCGAGTAGCAAAGTTTATGACAGATTCCAAGTTGTTAAATTATGTATATTATGAAAGTTTCTGCGCTTTATTTTGTCTCCTGGGAGTAGTGGAGAAATTTTTTGAAATGACAAAAGCAGTGAATAACTTGGTACGAGTTTGCAAATCTTGCCAGTCTTTTGATCGTGATGTGCTTACGTTAAAAGAGGAATTGTAACATCTTGTGAAGCATACCACCAACCAGAGATATGGACAAATACTCTGTTAAGATTGAAACTTTATATTGTTTTAAAATATATACGGTCGAATTGAGAAACCTCCTCCTTTTTTGAAGTCGGTTAAAAATGAGTTGGTAGTTGTACCAAAGCTTTTAACGTAAAGTTTTTAGAGGACGTGCTCTTGAGTCTTGAATTCAGCTCAGAGGTTTTAGCAGGTTCTAAAATAAGATGCCCAATCGTAGTTTTCTTTCCTTACATTTATTATTTATTTTATTTATTCATGATTGATAACATATTTTGGTAACGGGGTTGAAGATTAGTGGCATGGTCGTTCGAGTCATTTTGACAAACGTAGTTTCGCAGTCTGAAACCTATTTAAATCGATAGCGGATATCTGGGTGATCAAAAAATAAGATACCTAGTTATTTTATAAAGATAAAATAGATTTTTATAATCTACATTCTGATAAATAAATCTTTGACATGAAATTACTATGAAACTGGTGGCTTGAACACATAATAATAATTCATATTGTGATCATCTGAGTCTCTTACAGCAATTTATAAAGGTTTCATTTGGTACAGCGAAATCGAAAAAAGGCCACTTTCAACTAAAATCTGCAAATCCCCTTAGTCATAATTTCTGTCAGTCTGTGTGTAGTATACAACAGTGACCCCAGCTGGTCGAGATCTCCGACCTGAGGTCACAATAACAATAGCTTTACTTTCGTTTCGGCAAAGGTCGACGTACCTGATAAACCGTTGTGTTCCGGTAAACTTACGACGCGACGGGCAAAGAGATGAGCATATCATTTGAAACAAAAGATGTTTAGTACAGCCAAGCGAAGCGGCTGTGTATGAAGTGGCCTGAGACGTGCGTGAGACATCAGGTCAGGAGCTTTAATAATGTTGTAGTACAATACGTACAGCTGTTATTTTTTTGTGTGCGTTCGTTTTGCTACGGCTAGGCTACATAATGGTATTTCTGTATGGCATGGGGTATGATTTACAATATTATTACCGAAAGCTCCTGACCTAATGTCTCACATCTCTTCATGTTCAGTATTACAGTATGTTCAGATGTACAGTAGGTATACATGGTGAAATTGATATCATTGGCATCCTTTTAAACTAAGAGTCTACCCATCAAACTGAATAACTTTTACTATGGGAGCAAACCGATCGGAGCAACTAAAAAATCAGCTGTTGCATACCTTTGAGTCGAGTACGCATTGCAGTATAGTATGGGACAGCTGATTTTTTAGTTGCTCCGATCGGTTTGCTCCCATAGTAAAAGTTGTTCAGTTTGATAGGTAGACTCTTAGTTTAAAAGGATGCCAATGACATCAATTTCACCCTGTATACAGGGTGTAACAAAACACCCTAGTAATACTTAAGAGGGTGCTTCAGACCATCAATATGAACAACTTTCACTATGGAGCCAACATCATGAAAAAATAAAAAAAATCTGCCGTCCCATACATTTGAGTCGAGACGGTACTGCAGTTTTTGTATGAAAGAGCGGAATTTGTTTTCGCGATTTAAATGTTGGCTCCATAGTGAAAGTTGTTCAGTTTGATGGTCTGAAGCACCAGGGTGTTTTGTTACACCCTGTATATGTTTGTTGTATACGTACCCAATACTGTAAGTTTGAAGTACTAATAGGGACATTTGTGAATTATTTCTTTATAGGATGTTAGTGTAGAAATATGTTGCAGTACTTTTAAAGGTGATTGTACTTAGATACTGAATAACTTGCCCCAAAAAATATAAGGTAAGTATATTCGCAATAAAAATTTCTACTTCATACTAATATTATAAACGCGAAAGTTTGTAAGTATGGATGGATGTTTGTTCCGCTTTCACGCAAAAACTGCTGAACGGATTTTGATGAAATTTGGCATACATATATATGGTTTTTTTTTTTATCCGGGTAACGCAGACGAGGTCGCGGGCAACAGCTAGTTTTATATAAATTTTCGAGCTGATTGCATTTAATATAGACCAAACTTTTTTTTGCTTATTTCCTACAGTATCCTTACAACTAGTTTTTTTTTGTTTACTGTAAGCGGTCAGTAATACAAAAACAAACAAGACAACTACACCTATTATAGCCCATATTAAAATATTTTACAGCATGTCCAGTCAACACAACATAATTTTTGTCACCGCACGCACTCAGTTCAAAAAGATGGGTGTCAAGTTGTCAACATCAAAGTAAATAAGTTAAAATACTATTTAATTACCTGGAACGAGAACAGTGTCATGAAATTAGCCTCATCCTGTATCTTGTTTATTCTGAAGCTTGCGTAGAATTATAGTGATTATACGAATTATACAATTATTGTGAGGCGCTATTGTATTGCTGTGTGACCATCGGTCGCGCGTTGCGGTGAAGTATTGACACTTAATCATGAGGACCCGGGTTCGAATCAGCACGGGAGACATGCCGTGTACCAATGAGTTTTTTCTAAAATACTTAAGGGGGTGCTTCAGACCATCAAACTGAACAAATTTCACTATGGGGCCGACATCGAAATCGCGAAAAAAAAAATCCGCTCTTTCATACAAAACTGCAGTACCGTCTCGACTCGAATGTATGGGACGGCATTTTTTTTTTTTTCTTGACGTTAGCTCCATAGTGAAAGTTGTTCAGATTGATGGTCTGAAGCACCCCCTTAAGTACTACTAGGGTGTTTTGTTACACCCTGTATGTTCTAAAATGCTGCTGACTGCTACTGCTACTGACTGCTTGAAAATATCGTAAGGAAGGAAAACTGTATAAGCTCAAGTAGAAATTCTGATGTGTATCTGGTTGCCGACGTCGAATATTTATGTTATGTTATGTTATGTTGCGGATGCCGTGGAAGAAGAAATGGAACGATGACTTGAATATTTTCCTGAAGGGTTGGCCAGAGATTGTATTGCATAGATAGGAGGAAAATGGAGGAGAAGAGGGAAGGCCTTTACCCAGCAGTGGGACACAAGACACAACACAACACAGCCACACCATGCCCAATGCGGATTGGTAGACTTCACATACTTATGCATCAGATTTTCTTCTTCAGCGTATTCAGGTTTCCTCACGATGTTTTCCTACACCATTTGAGAGCATTCTGTATTTACGTAGGTACATAAATTAGAAAAACGCACCAATATAATTATGGCAGGTCATCCGAGCGGTTTCGAACCCGTACCATCATGAATTCATGACTGAGTGAAGCCACCGACACACGAAGATGCTCATGAAGACAATACCACTAAAACGGTCACCCATTCAATTACTGACCAGACCCTCTAGCATGATTTCTCTACTTGGGCGCGACTCGGCTTTTTGCCATGCTACAAGTCGCGGCAAGCGCGGCTTTCGCTCTCCGAAAAGCGCGGGAACAGGTTATTTTGTATGCAGCGAAGGCGCGTCGCGCGTGATAGATTCAAGAAGGGGTTTAGATAATTATTTGTAAAATAAAACGTCACACGTCATAATCAACTCAGTCTCTATATTGAACTGTCTCGCTTAGGGCCTCTACTTCATAACAAGGACTTATGTCGTAGCTTAAATCTATTAACATTCTTATTGCCATGTTCTTATGGTTAATATTAGCTTACATCCTTAACGCTATGCTTTTAAGGTTAACATTGGCATTACATCTAGCCGACGGCATAGCGCGGCTATCACACGCGTGTAGAGAAATCATGCTAGACCTGCAGGTGATTCTTAACTTGGGTGATAGCTTCAAACACCGAAGCACCCACTATTAGGCGGTGTCCTATTGCCATCGCACGCGCGATGGTGCGATGCGATGTGATCGTACTGATGGGTAATTCTCCGAAATTTTACAAATCGTTGAAATTTTTCCATAGAAAAATTTGAAAATTTGAAAAATTTCGGAGAATTACCCATCAGTACGATCACATCGCATCGCACCATCGCGCGTGCGATGGCAATAGGACACCGCCTTATGCTTCGATCATAACCACCCAATTATCATTTGCAAAATTAACCCCTCGACGGTTACTACATCCTAATTACGTCATGACAAACTGTCACCTATTGTCAGTTTGACATTTGAAGTACTTTGGTATTCAGAACGGGTTGTGTCATAGCTTGGCCTGCGGCCGCGGGGAGAAGTTTTTCCTTATTGCTCTGAGTCTGTCAAACCGTGATCGAAAGCGATGCCTTCCGCGGTAATGTGCCTGGAAATGTTGAATAATCTGTGCCTACCTTTATTGGAAATATATTCTGTTGCGTTAGAAATTTCTAAAGGTATAAAAAACGCTGTAAAAACTAGTATCTTTTGTGCCTATGTTCAAAATGTAATAGTGACAATAGTGCTGTTAACTTATTGTCACTAGGTTAGGTATAAGCGACATTGATTATTTATAACATCCTAGCTTGGCCATGCCAAGTTTTGTCAAAAAATCTTACTTACTTACAACGAATACGTATATTTAAGTATAATTGAATTGAATTGAATTGAATTGAATTGAATTGAATTGAATAGGTAGTTATTACTTATTATTTCGAAATAACTCTTAGAGACCTTTCAGATTAGCCCTAAAAGAATATGACTAACTGGTTTTAGATAGAGCATTCAGTCCTCTTGTATGTGAATCATAAACATTATTATGATGAGAATAATCCTAAACGCTGAATAATTCGGAAGGCCGGAGTGCGATTTTTGAAACTCATACTTTCAACTCAGCAGTTGAAAATGTCAATATTACTATGGAGATATGCATCTTTGTACTGCTGATTTGACTTTCATAAATCATACTTCAGGAGTGCGATTTTTGAAAGTCAAATCAGCAGTGGAAAGATGAATGTCTCCATAGTAATTTTAACATTTTCAACTGCTGAGTTCAACCTCTTGATACGATAAATTGGAAGTTATTGTTATTTGAAACCTATTCTTTTGTCTATTAGGCATATCGAAGTTTGCGAGCTTATAAACACAGAAGTATTCACGTCAAAACGCGGTAATAACCACTAACAATCTTTAAATTAAATTAATATCCACGTAACTTTCAAAAACTGTAATTACTATACGTTACACAAAACTCAGGAAAAGCTTTTTGTTAAAACAAGTTAAAGGTTACCTTTTACATCTATTAGTTGTACAATTATTTTACATAAGAGGTCATAATGATTCATAAAGATCTCGAAGTAAAGTGAGCAATTTCTTGTAATTTGCTTCGGAACCAGTTTTTCAGTGTAAGCCACTAAGCAAACAGCCCTGTGGCCACAACCGCAATCCTAGTCATTTTCCCGTACTACCGAATCTCACTTATAACTCGACTCGTCAATATTTTAGAATCTTACCTTAGAGAACAGTAGTTTTAAACTCTTTTACGCCTGCCACACAAATCAGAATAGGATTCCGTATGGATTTTCCCCCTCAAGAAATCCGAACGGAACTTCAAATCCATCATACGATATTGTAATTCGGCATGTAGGTACCTAGATTTGGTAGGCCTTTAGGCTTTAGCTCGCTTTTCATCGCGCAGAAATTATGAACAAGTGGAGCCCTTTAGTCTGGTTAATAATAAATGAGAAACCAAGTTTTGACTCAAGCTATCATTCTATGCTTTGTACGATAAGGAATTTAATTTTTAAATAAATCATTACGCTATATACAGATTTTAAATCTTGTTTTTAAACATTTTACTTGGATTAGATTCAGACTTTGCCCAAGCGTGTAGATCAAAAATGAGTTTAGTTCAAAAACTTAAAATCGCTGAAAACTCTTACAAATTCTTCGGAACTTAAACTTTTCCCTTATTATACACGGTACCATTACGGCACTGTTGTGTTATTCAAATCCGTTGACTACACTTATCTTAGATACGTTTACCGACGTAGCACATACGCGGCCGGCGTAAATATACGTCATCAATCACATTACGCCGCGAACGTAGCCGAGACGCGACGCTTTTAAGCGCCACGTTCGAAAAAAGCTCTACATATATAAGTGACTTCACGTAGCGTACATGCGTAGCGTAGTAGGGGCAACAGCTAGATGAAGCAAATTATGTAGGATTGTGTTACTAAGATATTATAACAGTTATGTAACAATGTTTATTTACATTCTTCCTTGTGTTCGCTAGGAAATCCGGATTATTTCTCTACTATCACTAATTATACGGGTTTTCTTTCATACTAGACTCTACGTATAATTTCAGTGACAACAAGAAAAGAATGTTAATTGCATAACTGTGTTTGTATGAGTACTTATTATAGTAAATTCCTTCTAAGAGTAAAGATTTCAAGAATGTAGCAACTCTTTTATTGCTGAATTGATCACTGTTTTGTTTGCATCTTCACAATCTTCTATTTGCGATTTAAATGTTGGCTTCATAGTGAAAGTTGTTCAGTTTGATGGTCTGAAGCACCCCTTAAAATATGTATCACATATTTTATTATACCATGTGACCAGCAGCCAATGGTCGGATGCTATGATACTCTGTAGAGTAGCCGGCCAAGTGTGCTAGAATGTCCCTTGCGCCCGAACACCTGCATCATTTTCTTTTATCTAAGCATAAGAGAAAACCTAAAAAAAACTTCAATGGTGGCAGTCAGTCTCGCCGAATACCTGGCCAATAAAATATAGTAACACAATCGTAGAACAATTGACACGAAAAGAAGAAGAAAACTAGCGTTCTAGTTAACGTCAGAATGAAGAGGCTGGGTATATCCAGCAGTGGGGTTTACCGTGCTTATGACGACGATGATGATGATGATTTAAGTTTACATCCTGTATTGTGGAGCCATCGTTTTCATGGAGTTTACCTACTTGGTGTTTATCTATGATAACTTCATTTCGGTCGCGTCTTTCATTCCTTCGTGCAACAGGGTCGATTCACAGCGTGATTACTAAAAAGGTGCATTGTATTATTTGAGTTGTAATCTTACAGATACATTTCCCTGCTTTCGTTTCATAAAAATTCGGCGTTTTTGTTAACAGCGTTCATAATTTTCTATTTAAAGCAGTTTATCGTGTCTCGTGTGAAAGTTGTAAAAGGCATATAATTGTCACGTACAAAAATACAACTAAATCGGATCCACCCGCAAACTTGAACTAAAAAACTATGTCTCATTCTATGGATTAGCTATGGCTACCCCATGAACGCTATTATCTACGTGACCATACTAAACCATATTAGGTCAGGTACTTTATGAATTGATAACTTTATGATAATACAGGGTGTCCCAGAAATGGTGAATCAAAATGCTATGGGAGGCAGCTTGACTAATGTCCTATCCATAAAAAATATTAAAAAAAATAAAACGCACATGACCATAAAAAAAAAAGAATATCCAAAAAAACGGGAAAATCATCAAATTTTTCTAAGTTTCCAGCTCTAATTATCGCGTTTTGGGATAATTTGTAATTTTTTTCTGCCAATATTAATTGTTAGAGGTTGCTTCGACTGATTGTTAACATTTTACAAAAAAAAATGTCTGCACTTAGAGCACAGACCACTTAGTTTAATTGTTTTTTCTGAACCGAAAAATTTTCTTGCTATTTTAACCAGCTGTAGTATAAAAAAAATGTATGGGACTTGTGCGGCAAACTACTTCAAAAAGTTGCCTATTTAATGACGATTTTAAAATGATACGAATCACTGAATTTACTTTACAAAATTGGGAGATATTAATTTTCTTGTGTGCTGGGGTGAAATTTGTGCAATTTATTCTATACTTTTTAATTCATTTTCCACTTCTAATCCGTTGCTTCTAAGGTTAGAATTGGCTAAAAAAGTTGTTTCAATACCCGGTAGTAATGGCACGGTTTTTTAGAATCCCGGTTTTTCAAAATCCCGGTGTTTTAAAAACCCGATTTTTTTAAAATCCCGTTTGTTTAAAATCCCGTTTTTTTAAGAATCCCGGTTTTTTAAATTCCCGGGATTCCCAAAAAACTGGGAATTTAAAAAACCGGGATTTTAAAACACCAGGATTCCCAAAAAACCGGGATTCCCAAAAAACCGGGATTTTAAAACACCGGGATTCCCAAAAAACCGGGAATTTAAAAAAAACCGGGATTCCTAAAAAAAACGGGATTTTAAACAACCGGGATTTTAAAACACCGGGATTTTGAAAAACCGGGATTCTAAAAAACCGTGCCATTACTACCGGGTATTGAAACAACTTTTTTAGCCAATTCTAACCTTAGAAGCAACGGATTAGAAGTGGAAAATGAATTAAAAAGTAAAGAATAAATTGCACAAATTTCACCCTAGCACACAAGAAAATTAATATCTCCCAATTTTGTAAAGTAAATTCAGTGATTCGTATCATTTTAAAATCGTCATTAAATAGGCAACTTTTTGAAGTAGTTTGCCGCACAAGTCCCATACTTTTTTTTTATACTACAGCTGGTTAAAATAGCAAGAAAATTTTTCGGTTCAGAAAAAACAATTAAACTAAGTGGTCTGTGCTCGAAGTGCAGACATTTTTTTTTGTAAATTGTTAACAATCAGTCGAAGCAACCTCTAACAATTAATATTGGCAGAAAAAAATTACAAATTATCCCAAAACGCGATAATTAGAGCTGGAAACTTAGAAAAATTTGATGATTTTCCCGTTTTTTTGGATATTCTTTTTTTTTTATGGTCATGTGCGTTTTATTTTTTTTAATATTTTTTATGGATAGGACATTAGTCAAGCTGCCTCCCATAGCAGTTTGATTCACCATTTCTGGGACACCCTGTATAACCTAGATTACCTGTAGGTGCGTAATATAATATATGACATTTAACTTTTTACATCTGATTCTAGTATTTTGGAAGCATTCAATGGATTTTCAGAAGAACTGAACCCCAAAACTGAAACCCAAATAATAATCATTTGGGTCCAAAAATCTTCCGTAATGTAAGTAACATTTTTTTCATATTGTTTTTGCTCTGGGTTGGACCAATTTAATCCAGAGCAAAGTTAATAATTTGATATCCAGTATCCAGGATATCCAGTTCTGAAAATCTATTGTATCTGTTGCTTCCTTCGATCAAGTTGCTTATAAATATTTTCCAAGACTTGAATACAAAATCGAAAACTTTAAAATTATACGTAACACCATTGTATCGTTAAACTACTTTACATTATTCTTAGTTATCTTCAATACAACGAGGTAACTTTATGCTGCTTTAGGCCAATTTACTCGTGATTGAAAAATCTACACAAGATTAGTTACTGGGAACTGAAACAAAGTATTCTGAAAATTGTTTCTACACCACCTCTTAACCGATCTAAACGTTTCTATTCAGCAGAAATACTAAAAAGCTTTGTTTATCGATTTAAAACTGTTTTTACTTTCTTTAAGGTTCTGTTTTGAGAGTACCTGGTTTTCGTTTGGTGTTAAAATAAACTGTGCTGTGAAGCAGTAAGGTTGAGAATGAAGTTGTTTTTGTCAAGACAATTCAAATAGAGTTTAGCGATTTTCTAGGCGAGTGTTTTTCTAGGAATGGTTGTTATCACCCTAAGTGCATATTGTCTGGGAAAGGAACTATTTCCTTGGAGAAATCTTTGGTAAAGCCTTTAGTTTTCAGAAAGAGAATCTTGCTTAGTAAAGATTGTGTAATTCAATGTTTTTTGTCTTAATATTCTACACAGCTACAGCTACAGCTTGTATCGAAATAAATGAATTGAATTGAATTATCAAATATCCATTTTCACGGATGAAGTGGCGTAACAAGTGACTTTAAAAAGAAGTCATTTCTAATATGAATAAATACAGGGTCCAATTAATAAGCTGGCGGTTTTTTTAAGGGAATACCCTTAAAATACCGTTAGCATATTAAGAAGGACCCAATATCTAGGTTTACTGACTGCTTATAGCGTGCTAGTCTGAAATTGTATGTGATGTCGTTAATTTGCATTTTTTATTTTCTATAATGTATACAAAGTTCTATAAATTTAAATGTTTTTTGTATAATTATTTGTTTTACAATTGTTATTAACGTGCTAGTCTGAAATTTAATGTGATGTAATTAATATTCATTATTTCTTTTTATTTTCCATTTTAAATTTATACCAAATTTTATAATTTCAATGTTTTTTATATAGGTAATTATTTGTTTTATGTTAATTGTTGATATTGTTGTATAAGTTTCATGCCTACAATTTGCAATGCCCTATTCTACATGGTTCATGTACTCATAACTAATCACATTATAAGACCTTTAATACTATACATGAAAGCAATAAATGATTTGAATTGAATTGAATTATTTATAATGGCAAAATATGAAAAATTATTTGTAGATTCACGCTCAATACCAGCAATGCTATTCACTAAGCGCAAACATCGTCACAACCTTAAATTCGTCGTTGAAACGTCGGCGAGCTTTCAATTCTATGTGTCAAACTCATATAAAACCTCTGACGATCTGAAGGATGCGAGTTCGTCGATGTTTTTGACAGCGATGTGTCGCTTAGTGAATTGCACTCCAAGGCAAAACACACAATACTTGACGATATTTAAGATTAATCAAATGCAGTCCATGAAATGGAATTTGATTAAATTTGGCATACAGATAGACCATGGCCTGGATTAACACATAGGGTACTTTTTATCCGGGTAACGCAGACGAGGTCGCCGGCAACAGCTGGTACACAATAATGCTATTCACACTTTGGCATTATGGGTTTAGTCCTTCCTAAGGGTGTGTGTAATTTCTCTGTGGTCAACGCCAAATGGATCTCATAAACTGAAAAACGTGTTCATGAAAATTGAATATGGATTTCTGAAAATACTATCAACTGAAAAACTGGAATTTTCTTAATTGTTCCATGTTTTTTTTGTTGGAACAGTCTGTGGTAAAGAGATTAGAAATCAAAAACACAATTTTCAAGACTAGACTTGCATATCAAAACCCAATCTCCCATTAAACTGTCAGTAAATTTTCCCTACACTTCCACTACAAATTATGTGCTTAGGTATAAAATGTTAATGAATTCGAGACCATTATTAAAATATCAAGCAATTGTAAGTTTTCAGTCATTTGTTTTGACATAAAAATGCAAATTTATTTCATGACTTAACACGTAGCAGGAATTAATAATGGTGCATTCGTATTGTACTAATAGCTTGCATGAAAGTAGCTAGTGGTGAGTACAGTAGCTAGTAGATGCAAGCCAAAAAAATATTCCAAGTAACATTTTGCACATAATAATATCAGCACATCTATCTGATAAAGTATGCTGTGTTCACTTTTAAGTGGTTATGAATTTAGCTTAAGATGTAGTTAAATATCCTTATGATTGTATGAGTGTAATAACTATAAGTGAATCAAATAAATAAAAATAAAGATAGTTCAATTATAAGTTAGTTAAAAAAAATAGTTTAGTCAGAGGGCAATATTTTTCGATGATTATAAAATACAAGCAACTAATTATCACGCGTAAATTGTATTTTTTTTCGTTTTAGCCATAATCAGTCTGCTAGGAAAATGTTCTTTTTACTCTGTGGTTATTTGAAGCAAAATACATCTTGAAGAAATCTGCATGCGCTGGTGAAGAAATTCTGCAGCGCAGATTACAACATATACAAGTTCAACCCATATCATTGGGCTCGCATGGATGCCTATACACCCTGACTCTAGGCCTGTTCCCAGTGTTGGGAAAATTGGACGCAGGTTGGGGGCAGCGTTATGAGTGCTTTCTACCCACTAACTGATGAATCTTAAAGCAAACGTGACAAGTGACACTTGCAAGCTACTTACATAATGTAAACGCGCTTTTACATCACGAATAGCGGAATACTTAATGAATAGTTAAGTTAAATCCAAAGTCCTGAGTAACGGAGTTCGCGTGCACGCTAAACTGAAGTGACTAACTGATATTTATTACGTACCTAGTATTCATGTAGCTAGTATTAAGTACTGTGAATTTATATAATTATCCTATCACGATGGTACGTTCAAGCCTCGTTTGGAATAAGTGTAATTTTGTCTTCATGTAATGGTGTATTAAACGTTTGAGGGCTTCGTTCAATGTCGTGTTTATCTGTAAGTATACAAGAAGTACTTTGGTGAAATACAATATAGTTTGCAATATATTTTGTAACCTTAATGTATGTCCTCCACTTATTCGGGGTGCGCAAACGTATGATCGGGTCAAAACAACCTGGAGGAAAAAATCTAGTTTCTTTTATGCTAGATTTTTTAAACTACTTTTTTTGGTACATCTTGCTAGAAAATTCGTGTCCTAAATTAGGACTTTCGATTTTCGATATAATCGTCATCGGTTTTTCCCGAACTTCAATGGGAAAGCGATATCACGATAATATCAAAAATCTAAAGTCCGAGTAAACCCACAGTTTCCTTAATCTAGAATTATAACAACAATAAAATCATGTTATCATTTAATAATTTAATTTTTTTTTCTTCGTTCAATAGTTACAAACTCATAATTCCCAGGATCGAATTTATAGGTTACAAGATACCTATTTTAGATACTTACCATAGCCCGAAATTAATTCGGTTTATATTATTACTAATACTATAAACTTTTCAGGTCAAGGTAACTTTGGTTGCCATCTGTACTTATTAGTGTAGTTCTATAATGCAGTTCTCGTACATAAATCACGCCCATACATCGTTCATTCAACACTAAAAGCACTTGCTAATGACATCCTATAGTTAAATACAAGTGTTTTCATTACCCACATGTTCATCTAATTATGGAGTTTATCGACACGAAACAATATTAAAATCAAGGAAGGTTTTAGTTTTATAAGAATTTATTTACATTTTTTACGTATTTTCATCAGCCTATATCATTCCACTGCTGTGCAAACGCCACTCTCCCCTTACTCTTTGAATCGAACCTATTTGGGCAACCTCTGGCCATTGATCGTCTTTATCCAGGTCATCCCGGCATCTCTTCCTGGGTCGATCCGGATGCTTTTTTGGGGATTCAGGGCATGATGGTTATTGCCCATCTTTTAGGATGCATCAGATTCGACAAACCTAAGTCTCACAACCCGCTGAAACCTGCTGAAACAAACAAAAATAAAAATGTTGTAAGACAGTCTAAAGTTGCCATACAAAGCTATAAAACCGATCACAATTGACTTTTTCTTCTGGTCTTATATAGCTTTATACGGCAATTTTAGACAGGCTTATACTATTACGTATGGGTATTGAACTAAGGTAAAGAACATGACAGTATAGAAAAAAAACGGAAACCTCGAAATTTAAACATATCAGAACATTTTTTTTGTCTTTGTTTACGCGGGTTGTGATCTGTAAGACTTCGGTTTTAATATAAGTAATTTCGTACCTTACAACAATTTCTAAACGGCAATCGGTAAACATTTTGGTAATTAAAAAGTCCCGGGGCTATTCGAATTCTATTCTAAGTGCTCACGGACTGTACAGCCTTTGTGGTCAGACTAAAAGTGCTGCTGTTCCATTAAAATAAATGTATCTGATATCTAATTGATTAAACAAAAGCTTCATATTCGTTCAGCATCATCATCATAATCAATTTAAGCATCAAACATATTGCTACATTAACTCAAAAGCAAATAGTTAATCAATCAATACTCGCATTACTTAATCAAAAGTTACGAAACAAATTAACTATTTACTTGTAAGATAATAATATGATAATGATTTACTACACACTGGGCGTAGAATTAATACTATAGATCATTATATTCATTATACTTAATGACCTACTTGTAGGCTTTTGTAGGGCCTTGGCCGTGCTGTGTTCAAAACCTATAAGTACATATTACAATTTATTTGATATGATTTTATGAATTATTTTTCAACACAAATAAAGTTTATTAAATAATGATTTTGTTTAGAAAGTCTTGATAACATTTTCATAGCGATACTGTTCTAAATATCTAAAAAAGTGTAGGTACTGTACTTTTGTACGGACGGACGTAAGAAGTTATACTTTCTTTTGTGTGAATCTAAGGTGTGAATAAAAAACTCTCATGAAAACTACGTGTGTGTGTGTGTGTGTGTGTGTGTGTAACACGTAACGCACCAAAAGAAGTATTTTCCCCTGAAAAATTTTCTAAAGTTCTAAACCATCTTTTGTTTTTTTCTGGAATTTACTATCAGAATATTATAGACTAGCTTTTGCCCGCGACTTCGTACGCGCAGACCACTGAAATAACACAAAGAGAAAGAAAAAAGAATAAGAATTATAAAGAAAGAAAAAAGAAAGAAATAAAGAACTTACTTTACAATTTAGATGTAGTTTTGAGAAATTTATAGATAGATAGATAGATTCTACTTTCCAATTTGATGGCAATATTATACGAATATTTTTTTTTAGGTACCTGTAGCGTTCAACGATCAATAAGATCGGTTCCCATCTGCAGTCAGTCCAAGTGCAGTCCCCGAATGTAGGTAAATTATCTCACAGGAACACATTACCAGGATAAAAAGTATCCTATACAGGGTCCTTCTTAATATGCTGACACTTTTTTAAGGGGATGATCAGACCGTCAAACTGAACAACTTTCTCTATGGGACCAACATCGAAATCAGGAAAAAAAGACAGCTGTTTCATACAAAACTGCAAACCTACTCGAGCCAAATGTATGGGACAGCTAATTTTTTCGCGATTTCAATGTTGCTGCCATAAAGAAAGTTGTGTAGTTTGAAGGTCTGAACATCCCCTTAAAAAAATGTCAGCATATTAAGAAGGACCTTGTATGTTATTCCAGAACATATTATTTTACCTGTGTGCCATATTTCATCCAAATCGTTAAGTCGTTATGCATGATAATCGATAAACCCGCAACTTCGTACGCGCAGACCACACTAAAACACTGCTGCTGCTGTCTTTAAATACCCCTAACTTTTGAATGAATAAACCGATTGCGATGAAATAAAGCTTATATGGTAATTCAAACCAAACCCTATACTTTTGTGAAAATCACATTTAAATAGGTCTAATAGTTTTTAAGTGATGCGTACATTAAATTCAGTGACGCTCGCGACTGTCTTTAAATACTCATAACTTTTGATTGAATGAACCGATTGCGATGAAATATAGCCTATAACTTGACCATAACTAAGCCCTATACTTTTGTGAAAACCCCATCCAAATTGATTGAGTTGTTTTCAAGTGATGCGCGAACAAACAAACAGACAAACAGATAAACAGATAAACAGAGAAACAGACAAACAGACAAAAATTCTTAAAATGGTCTTAATGTATTCCATTACGTATCCTGAACACCCCCAATAAATTTTTTTGCAAATATCTTCAATGTACATCATCACCAAGTTTAGAATTTTATTATATGTATAGATAGATATAGAATTGATTTGTTTTCAAGTGATGCGCGAACAAACAAACAGACAAACAGATAAACAGATAAACAGACAAACAGACAAACAGACAAAAATTCTAAAAATGGTCTTAATGTATTCCATTACGTATCCTGAACACCCCCAATAAATTTTTTTGCAAATATCTTCAATGTAAGTACATCATCACCAAGTTTAGAATTTTATTATATGTATAGATATAGACCCTTAGCTTTCCTGTATTTAACATTATAAAAACATTATTACTCACTTAAAAAAAGACAATGCCACTTACTTATAACTTAACTGCAATACATTTGCGGCCACAGAAAAGGGTACGCATAAAATCGTAATTTATTTTTTGCACAAAGTCTGGTTGTAAAGTGAAGTATTTACGACGTAAAGTGGACTACCCACGTGGATAATATGTTGTTAAATAAAATGAACAATGGAAAGACATTGAGAGGCGGCTCGATTGGTGGTAAAGATTAGTGCACACGTTCGACTTTACATTATATTAATAATTATGTTTAAAAAAAAAATATGTTGCTTTGAAAGGTATTAAAAGCTAGATTTGGACAATGTTTAAGTTGGTTTTAGCTATCATGAAATGTATAACAATAATATTATTTAAGACGAGCCATATTGTCGGTAGAAGTTTTTGATTTAAACACATATAATTCATAATTTTGAGAATGAGGGTTGCCATATTCCTTTCATATTTTTTATAAGTACCTACTAAATTGTATACCTAATAAATCAAAATAGATCTTTCATTCATTTAATTTATTAATTTCAAACTAGATGCGGTTTTGGGTTCCCAATAACCTATACCTACGTGAGCAACTGAAAACATTTGACTAGACCACATGCAAATCAACCTTTAGCCAGAATCTTATTGCCTTCACAGCCTTGTATAATCCCACACACAAGACGCGCGACATACCGACAAATGAACGAAACGAACACGCTTGAATGGCATTCGACACCTATAACACTCCTACATGTTACGGCCATCTTTATTATACCGTTTGCAAATTGGAGTCTGTTTTGTTGCTCGCCAGTGTATGGAATAGGGTTAGCAGGCACAGTTTGTCCTTTAATATTTTTATAAATCGTTTTCGATGGTTATGAACAACTTTGCTCTTCGTTGGGGTAATAGCATGCTCGTCAGATTTATTTTTATGTTCTGAAGTGTGATTTTTGAAACTCATTTGAACTCGGCAGTTGTAAATGTCACAATTACTATGGAGATACGCATCTTTCTGCTGCTGATTTGACATTAAAAAATCATATTCCAGGGGTGCGATTTTTGAAAAAAAAGATGCGTATCTCCATACATTTTCAACTGCTGAGTTCAACGTATGAGTTTCAAAAATCGCACTCCTAGCCATTTGTTCAATAAATTTATTCTTCACAAGCTTCTTTTATTCTATTCTATTTTCTTCTTTTTCTTTTATTTTTTATTTTTTTTAAAACGAACAGATTATGCTACAACGGTAAAGTGAAATAACAAAGGGGAAAAAACATTCAAATCGTTTGGACTACAAAATTATAACCACTCTTATAGAATGGGGGGTTGAAAAAGCGGTTGAAAAAACGGCTGAAAAAGCTACATGTCTCGAAAGTTGAAGGTAACCCTACCTGTAACATTATTTTGATCACTTAAGCGGCTTGTACCAACAAGTATTTTGAGAGATAGAGCGTTCACTGTAAATACCTACGTTTGTAAGTACATTTTGGTGCAAGTCACCCATAAGAAGAATTTTCATGACGTTCATCATTATCAGCCTCTTCTTTTTACTACCAGTACCGGGTATGACTATAGGTAAAAGGGAGAAGGCTAGTGCAGATTTTATTGCAAAATAAAGATCTACTTGATGGCAGAATAATAAAAATTTTTGCACAACCCTACCTGAACATTTCCGTCTGCGGTAGTTTTCAGATACAAGCTAAACGCACAATTTGACGCACTTCATGTGTTTGTCCTTGGTATTTACATGACAATAGGTACCTAAAGTAATGTTCACCTGTTAGGGGCATTGTCTTAACTGAGTAAGGTTTGAAATTAGTTGTAGTGATTTGCATTGTCCGGTAAACGTTTACGAAATACTTATTTGGATTTTACAGATGATTAAACGCTGTTAGGTTTGTTATGTTGATATTTTGGCTTCTTTTTAAGGAAATTGTATATTACTATACTTATACTATGCTATTTATGGGCTATTTATGACATCCGGCTATGAATAGTACCAACCCTGACTACGTGTCGTGAGAGACCTTAATCCCATCAGTCATCGTCAACATCTCTGATACCCACATCGTTTGGCCACAACCTGGACTCTTCATGCAAACGGGCTCGCACTGACCAGAAGAGTCCAGCACATGGATACTGAGTGAGAGCGAGTGAGAGAGGAATATCCTTAATTTTTACTGTCGTCCACCTCCTTTACCACCGAGAGGGGGTGAGATCAACATTGGTGGGGGCTAGGGAGTGCCCGTACTGCATTTAGATACGTACTCTTTCTTATACTATGGTTTGGCTACCTGTTAGTCACTACCTCCGACTTCACCTCTGATCGTAGCAGTCTCCCGTTCCATTAAATTCAGGAGTGTAAAGTCGAGTCGAGAGAGCGTTCCTCTGTGTTTACACGGCACACTCATCGACTTATAAATATTCTGTACTAGCTGTGCCCGCGACTTCGGAATATTAATTATAAAGAGGAAGAAAAAAAAAGAAATATAAAGAAAGAAAAAGAAAAAAAGAAATAAAGAAAAACTGGTTTCGAAATGATAATTCGTACGACTGTCATTCGAGAGCTTTGGTATACACGAGAGCTTTCAAAAATATAATATTATTAAGCAAACAGTAAATTTTCTTCAAAGCATTCCACACACGATGGCTCTATGGTAGAATAGGTACTCATACCTAAACCGCAGATTGTTTTCAAAGCAAAATTTCTAGAAAACCTCTTCTTTTACCAGAAAAGTGAAACTGAATCCCGTACATTTCTCACATAAAAAAAGGTCATCAGAAAACAAATCATGACAAAGTGAATGTCAATCTGGAGTCAAGTCATGATGGAGTGACCTCTAAGTGTCAATGCAAGTGTAACATTTCACTTTCAAAGAAATTGCCATCACATGGTAGTTCGTTCACTATTAAAGAAACCTTTTACATAATTCTCCACCTCCGTAAAAACATTTAACTCCCGTCGATATTCCCTTTTGGTGTGAACAAAAACATTGCCACAACTAATACTTAACACCATTTAAGAGTGCTACTTAATTACAAACTTTTAGCCTTTAGGTTTCAGGACGAAAGAAGACGTTAAGTGGTGATAGGTGTCCCAGTATCACAAAAACAGTCCGAAAGAAACATTATCTCTTCCAATACACCCATGTGAAGAAATGGGGCTGATCTAATATAAATCAGAACCATACTGTAGCGTAGCTCTCAATAATCCTTAAATAGAAACAAATACATACGCTAATTAAATACTAGTAGGCAATAAAAGGAGCTAAAATACTCCTAAAGAAACTTTCTCTCAATTAAGAGATAAAGTATATTTTTGTGGAGGAATTCTTTCCTGTGGGAAGCAACTGCTTACTTCTATAGCCAATGGGAAAGAATTGGGTTGATCTTATCGAAATCAGAACCATACTCGTAAATTGTAACTCTCAATAGTCCTAAAATAGAGAGAATTGCATAGCCTAATCCTAGCATGCCATTAAAGCAGCTGAAAAGCCTGTGATACATCAGGCGGCCTCTCGGCACGTTTCTCGAATGACCTGATATTTAGGTTGCCTAGAGAGGCTGCACCAAAGCCTTTTGTTAAGTTAATCCACTAAAAACCTAGGCGTATATCCATATTGGTTTTATAGATATAGTTAGTTTTACTAAGCAGATGTCTTTTGTTTAGCTTTAGTTTGAATTGTATGCTGGTCGTTTTATTCGAAGACAAGTAGAGGATATTTTATTCAATAACGATATTGTATTTACTTACCCGCATTTATTGAATGATATGTAATTTAACAAAATCATTCGAAGTTAATGATATGTATGATGTCTTGACACTGCGTAAAACAAGATTTTCTGCGTTGACCAGCGGCGTTGACCCTTTAGTCAGACCCCAGCTGAATGTCTGGTATTGTCGGGTTACTAAATTAGTGTACTTAAAACTGGGAATAAACATTAGCTTCCACGTTTTTCGGCGATTGTGCAAAGGACATTAAAGGTAGCGCCAACGATTTGGGATTGAATTTATACAAAAATAACGCAATTTTGAATAAAACAAACAATTATTATTTTCTGCGCAAAAATATTTCAAGTAATACATTAAACTGTATTTTCATAGTCTAGTCTAGACATTGAATCACTGTCCCTAAAACAACAAAACATTTTGCAACAAAATAAACAACATAAAAGCGAAAGCCTGCATTTTATAGACTTAATAATGCAAGAAGTCCTAATAGGGCAATAACGTCTGCAATAAGTTTAAAACGATTTCCACCCATAGCGGGCAAAGAACCAACGTTTACTGGGAAACTGAAATTAATAGTTTAACTAACGTTATAAGTTAAATAAACGTTTCACGGACAATTTACACTTTGAGTAGAGTCACGTGTAAATAAGCTGTGTTTTGTTGAGATTTAGTCGGGGAAATCTACCGATGTATTTGTTTGGAGTAGGTTGCATTAATTTTGCACTCTAGGTGATAATTTGGAATATAGTAGATACATACCTGAAAAACATAAATTCTCAATAATCCCCGATTTGTTATTGTGTATTATTAAATAATGAAGACAAAACATTTTTAGGTATGAACTAAAAATTGAAAAATTGAGATTTTATAAGGGACGGCTTTGTTCAATACGTTTTACTTATAATTATAATACTCCCCGGTTAATATCGTATATGAACCGATATTTAATATTCTGTAAGTTTAAAAAAATTATAACCTCAAAACTAAATTTTTTACTGTTCGTTTGTACTTTAAATTTGCCTTGTGATAAATGTCTCTTTTGTTTGCTGATAATATGCTGGAAGAAATATCTTTAGAAATAAGCTTGCTCTTTGTATGTACATTTATAATAGTAATATTAGTTAACTCAATTTACTAAAGTGTCTTTAATGCAATCTCAAACCGTATTTTTCTTAGACTTATTACCGGTCCGTTTTGAATACTGATTAAATTATACATTCCATACATTATACATTAAGGTTGTATGGAATCTAATCTATAATTTATAATTTTCCTATTTTAAAATGAGCCTTGTTATCTACATGCTGAAAAATAGTTGGTAGTTTTAACATTTTTGTTGCAATGTTTCTGACCACATCTGTATCTATACTTAATTATTTCTATTCTTTGCGAAGCCTATTTAGTGTCCCACTGTGTCCTCTCTCTTTCTCCAATCCTCTCTCCCATGTGCAAATCTTGACTAACCCCCCAGGAAGGCATCCTAGTTATCTCTCCATATTTTTCTGGGACTTCATCTTTGACGACGACCGTTCCGTGGGGCCCGTCGGTGGTGATTTCGGCCCATCTTTCTGAACGCATGTGACAGATGTATCCTGTCGAGTCCTACTTCAGATAAGCTGCGTCCTACGTAAGTCATACCCATACCAGTCCTAGAGGGCAGTTATATGTTTCTAATGCGGTCGATTAGTTTCTTACCTAAAATGCTGCACTCCATCGCTCTTTGGAAGATCTTGAGACTGGACTTCTGAATCTTCGGATGTTCAATTAAAGACCTAGTTTTATGTAATACTTAGATTTAACATTTAGAGAGCTTTCTAAAAAAAACACCTTATAGGCAACTCTATTAGGTATTTATCGTTTCCATCAAGTGTTATAATAATGGTTTCCACAATCTTTCAGTCTTGTAAAATAGTACCTGCAATAACTTGTGCACATTTCAATTTTACAAAAATGATTTTCAAGGCATTATATTCTGTAAAAGAATACAAAATCATGTCTGGCAATATTTTATCAGACACGCGACATTGTGTTTCTGTTTCCTTATTAGTTCACTCTCTAGTACCTACCTAACTGGATTTTATATTCAATCCATTAACATTCCTGTTCGCCTGGTGCTATGTGCAAAACGTTTACATTGTTTAGCAAGTAAAAGTGCATATTTGCTTTATCACGGCGAGGTTCAATTTCTCTTAATAAAGGAGGGATCGAAAGATACACAATAGTAGGAGAAATGTTACTTTTCCTATCGACGTCGAACATTTTTTTTTGATAGGCGAGAAACGCAAGTAGTTTAAACTTGAATATTCGATACAGAAGTGTGACTGGGCCGGACATGTTTTTCGAATGCATACAGACCTATGGGGACCACCTGCCCCTGCGGGATAGGGGCATTCCAACGGGAGCCTTACGATGGAATAGACAAAGGGGCCAGGATAGACAAATCAAAAGATGACGCGACGATCTGGATCCCGAAGCAGTATAGCCAATGGTTATAATGATGGCTGATGGCACGGGATTAGAGAAGGGAGGAAAAGCTTGGGGTAGGCCTTTGCTCGACAATGGGATGAAATAGGCTTAGATACATAAGAACATTCAGAATTATGGCCCTTATTTACTGATTTTCCAATAGCCGTTATATATGATTATTATGGGAACTAAAATGTGTATGTGATACAATGAATATGAAAAACGGCATTACCAGCGACTGACAAAGGACTCTTGTCCCAATATTTTAATAGCCACCATGTATTTTCGTGAATTTAATTACGTTGTACTCTACAGACTACAGTGAACCCCTTATCGTCTCAGTTGCAGGCGGCTTAGGCCAGTTAAGCTCAGTTAATGAACAATAGTAGGGATTCTAGATGTAGTACCTATCTGAACAAAATGTTCCATTTTCACATAATTTTAAAGTGTAGATTAACCTACTTTTGAAGCATAGTTACACGTTTGTTGTGCTTGCCTCATAGTAACAATTTAATGATAGAGTTCACCTAGGATAGTCAAACGTGGTCTTTGATAAAAGAACAGAAGTCAAGCCTCAAGGTTTGTCACCAAGCGCACCATCCTGGGCTTAAAACTGATCGACCAGTTCAGAAATAAGATCATCGTTCCAGAACCCAAGTGGCAGACGTGTCGCCACCAACGCAGTCAATCTGAAGTGGGATTGGGCAGGACATGCCCGCATGCCAGATGACCTATGGGCCAAACCCACTACCAACTGGAGCACAGTAAATCGGCATCGAGGCAGACCTGGAAGAAGGTGGCGGGACGAATTCGATAGCTTCTTAAAGAATTGGCCTATCGTATAAGCGCAAAACTAGTGGGACGGATGGACAGGACGGCTGATATAATAATAATAAACAATGTTATTACGTACAATAGAAAAAATAACAATACAATAGGTAATTAACCTATCTATCAATAAAAAAGCTTTATAAGCTTAAATAAAAATGACACTATACGTACCTATCAGTATCCCACTACACTATTGTCCCATAGCAGAGCAGTTATGCATAGGCAGGTCCCATAGTTAGGCATAGGCAGGGTATAGGCAGTTTTATATTCCACAACGCTTGGTCATATGCGGATTGCTAGAGGTATCTGAAAAATATTTTACGGACATAAACGATAAATCGTCGACAGAACAATGTTGGTACTGCGGATACTTTTACAGTCGTGCTTTTATCTGCATTTCGGTGCCGCGGTAGAAGTAATAAACTTTAGATTTGGTAAGGAAATGAATATGGTTGTTTTTTTTTACGGCCCCACCGAAAACAAAGCAGTAATTTATGCCCGAAACTCGCACTAAATTTTTCGTCAATATATCTTTTTTTGACACTACCACCGCATTGTAAAAGGTCTTCCTTCCTCAAAAAATACAAACCATTCATTAATATTAAACTTATTTACACCAATGTACAATGACAACAAAATATTTTTCCAATTTCTAGAAGCGCCATTATTATTTATTTTGAAAAAAGCTTTACCTTTTTTTTGTAAATTCCCTTATAAACGGACAGAAAATCTAATATAGTACTAGAACTTAGCACCAAAGTGTCCCGTTTACAGCGTCCATATGGATGTTTCTGGGCCATTCACTCATCGCTTGTCCCGTAATCTAATTTGGATGGTGTCCAACGCTGTCCCGCGGGATAACGCTGCATTGTGCGATGCAATTTATGGATGCACCCGCTAATTCCCCTGTCTGCTTCATTTACTAGGTCCTTGTTTAGTGTAGCGATTTATTTTAAAAAAGGGGCAGGTAAATAATTAAGTCCTGTTTTAGAAAGGAAAAAATTGTAATAAAATAGTCAAAGAGCCAGGATACAAATTTTGCTACAATTTTAATTTATGAAATTAGTTTTAGACTATGCCCTATTAACAGGCGTAACTGAATCGGTCTTTACAATGTTAAAATATTTCTTGTGAAAATATTATAATTTACAATAAACCTATGTACAAATGTACATACATAGTATACTTACTATATATACTTACCCATGAAATCCTAATTAATGTGAAAGTTTGTGACGATTTTTGTACAAAAAATAAAAATAAAAAATAAATAAAAAAAGAATCCAAATCTTTGGATTTTCGAACACATAATATTTTCTGGATAAAACCTATGATACTTGATATTGAAGTTGTGGGCAACAGTTAGTTTATAATAAATCGAGTTTTAACTTCATCTATTTACAAATATCACTAATCATCAGACTTGAAAAATAAATAATGATAAAATGATAGATTGATCTAATTGAAATTTCTTTTTTCCAGGTGACATAGAAGACTGCATTGTCACGCCAGCTTACCAAGGACAGTTCACACCACTACCCGAAGCGTTATGCGACTGCATAATGGACCTTACGTCACAGGTAATTAAAGTATCAATTCAATTAAAGGTTAGGTTAGCACTCGAAATTCGGACTGATTGAATAACTAACTGAATTTAATTTGGATTGCTACGAAAATTTCCTTATTTGTTTGGATCAATCCTAAACCATTATAGTAAGTAAGTGCACATTAAAATAATATAACATGAAACATACATTTAATCATTTTCAAATTCACATTCATTTTGATCGAAAATAGAAGAATAGAATCACAACATTTTTACTTCGGTAAGAAATCCCAAACTCAAACCGGCCTACTAACCGAAAAAAATCACAGTAATTGGATACTGCTCCAAAAATTACCATCGTATTCACATTATTACCTCTAAATTGGAGAGTTCTTCGATTTCATTGTATTCACACTCGCTTTATCTAAATGACTTGCCATAATTACTGATCCACTTTTTATACAATAGCAGTATTGGCCATTGACCTCAAAAATCTGAGCAAATATTTAAAACATGTACAAGAAACAATATCTTTGTGAATCCGGTCTAATCTGAATTTATTTTGAACGCAGCTCTTGAACTACTTTCAATTATATATTAACTTTCTTTCTGCATGTTTTACACTTCCTAGTTTTTATTTTTGGAGGTAAATAGGTACTATAATTTGATACCTACCTACAAAAATAAAAACTAGTAAGTGTATTGATTTTATACCTAAAATTTTTTGTCGGAAGGTGTTTTGTTGTTGAAGAGAAGATGCTGCTAGAAACTCTACAACACAGATCTTTTAACCAAAACAAAATTAAATAAAATCTTACCCTAATCTAACGAAGTAACGAGTTTATTTTACCTAAAACCTTGTATACCAGTACTTTTTTGTAAAATACAAATATTTGTAACAGCAACGGTGACCAAGTCGTGCCTAACTAAAACAAGTAATGATTTCTATAAATAAACGGATGCTTAAACAAACTCATAGATCACGACGCGACTGTACTACTTCATATTAAAACTTTTGTGTTTGTGAGAAAAAAAAAAATAAAAAAAAATAATTTTGATAAATAACGTTTTGAACCGAATTATTGTACTGCCGACCTTCTTTTTAAGTTTTATCTACATTCGTACACTCGCTACCAAATTCTTTTCCTTAGGGCTGATTTATACATTTTGGGAGAACAAGCATTAAGAATGTTAATCTTGCAAGTGAACCAAGAATTTTGGTATAATTTTCGACTTGTTACCTAAAAAATAACGGTAAAAGTAACTTAAAGAAAATATAATGATTATAATGCAATATAAATAATACAATACAACCAAAAAACGGCCCGGTAGCTCAATCGGTAGTGAACCTGTCTGCTGTGCCGAGGATTGCGGGTTCGAATCCCGTAAAGGACAAATATTTGTATGATGAATATGAATATTTGTACCCGAGTCATTGATGTTTGTATCTATATAATGTATTCTATATTGTTGTCTAGCTAGTCATCATAACATAATACAAGTCCAGGCTAGATTCTGGTACTTTGAAGACTAGATAAGTTGTGTGACAATGTCCAAGATATTTATTATTTATTCATTATTAAAAACTCAAATAAAAAAAAATCTTAACTTATTATAGTCTATTAGTAACAGTCGATCCAGGTGCGATATGCAGATAGCTATTACCTCACAAAAAATGCAGCCAACTCACCGTAATCATGAGCCTTGTGTACTAACACGGAAGAACAATAAAAACAGTAACGGTCTCCAAGTCAGATATATGTATAGGTATTTGCTTGGATTCAACGAAAACACTGACATAGTGACGCAACTGAAGATATCATAAACACTATAAAATAACATTTGGTTTTCAATTCTAACTCATCGAACTTAATTAAAAACAACGATATTAATATAATATCAATCAGTAACAAACCAATAAATGTAAAGGGCACACATAATCAAGAAGCGATTGAATAACATAAAAATTTGCATTCGGAACTGTTTCAAGAGTTCACTACATGCCATGGTGCTAATATCCTAAGACGAGATGACTCGTGGCCATGAAATGTAAAATGGCATTCCGGTTTGGTAAGGAACCTGTTTCGGAAGATATTTTTAAAGGTTTGGCCATAGTGGTCCAACGACTTTGTCTGCAAAAGTTCTTCCATTTAGGTATGGGGTTTTAAGTTATAGGCTTAAGAGATCTAACATGAATTGCAATGTTTGAGTATGATGCTGACACTAACTGTCTGAAAATATGAGCAGTTTGAACGACAGAATTAACTAAATATGTCTAAACCAGGGGTGGCCAAGACGTCGACCGCGGTTGACCGGTCAACCGCGCCGACTTTTATGGTAGCCCACGAAGAGTTCAATAGATTAAAAAAGATTCTTAAATTCCTATTTAAATTTTAAAAATTCCAAAGTTTCGCTGAACAGTTGGGCTGTTTACATGAGGAATTTGAATACCGTCACCCTAAATTTCGACACACTATTTTGGTCGAAGAGGAAATATTGAAACTCTGATAGATAGGTACCACAGACATATTTTTTGACCATGGAGATTTTTGGACAAGTTTCCACATTACCTACAAACAGTAGAGTGTGAATCAACGATATCAATGTACTGTACCAGTACTAGATACGGTGTTCAGTAGGAACTGCATGTTACTCTGCAATGCGGTTGTGTTACCGCATTGATGTTAGTTTACTCTATGCTAATGGGAATGACAAACCAATCTGAATACCAATCTGTAATTTTTTCAATAATCATTTTAATTTTATATTAATGTATTTAAATTAGTTATCACTATAAAAACCGCCTGAAAGTTGTTTTACGGGATACATTTATTCGAATATAAGGTAAGTATGTAAAATAATAAGGATATGTAATTATTAATTTAAATTTTAGAAAATAGGTAAGTCTATTAATTTCCTCAAGATTGGGTAAGTCCATTACTTTTTGTCTCGTTTCGGCACCCAAAAAGCGACATTTAAGGAAAAGAGACGGGTATTAATGATCATAGATGAATCAAGAGACTTAAATCAGAGGGCACAAAATAGGCACAATACATGCACAATATCAAAGAGAATATAATCACTACGTCACAATATAATGAACTTAAGACGGGTGCCAGACGTGGATTGAAATTGAAAATGACGCTAAGATCGTTCATACTTGAGATTATATTTTATACTTGTTCATGGTAAAAAAATTAATGCGAAAACAATTATTTGATGAAAAAGATTTATTGACAGCTAAAGTCATCATCGCGACTTAGCGTTTTAAATTCTCATTGATCGCGACCGGGCACAGTGGATCCGTTCTGAAAAAAGACGGACTTAGGACCTGAAGTCGGAATTTCGTGCTGATTTTTTTTTAAAGAAGAGATAATAACTATCCTAGTAACTTTTATTCTTTCAGTAAAATCTATGGGATGCATGGTTTATGAGAAAAAAAATTATACATTTTTTTTGTATGGAGAAGAACACCTTTTATTTTATTTCTTGACTTGGTTCAATTCGGGACGGGATTGGCTTACGTTTTATGAAAGACCAAATAATACTGGACCCAAAAAAAAAACTAGTGCAGTCACTTGCAGCGAAGCGAGAAATTAAGTGTCAAAAATTACATTTTTTTTTCGCATATTTTGCAAAGAGTGCACGTTTTTGCCAAACTTTTTGTATATTTTCGTGTACCTGCTGCTAAATTAAACATTTTAATGTCATTTTTAGGCAGAAATAATCAAGATGACAGGTACTTTTTTTTTTACTTTGCTGATTTCATTTTTGTAATTAAAGAAAAGGGACTACTATCGGTCAAGGAGAAGAGAAATTCCGACTTTAGGTCCTAAGTCCGTCTTTTTTCAGAACGGATCCACTGTGCCGGGTTGCGGTTAGCAACGAGATTTACATCTCCGTGGTCTCCTTACTATTTTTCTTTTCATTCGCATAGTATTATTTAATGTGTGTATCTTTTTTAACTGATTATCTTAATGTTTGTTTCGTAGTAATCTGTTCACAGTTCACACAATCAAAAGTTATGAGTAAGTATCTAATTCTGCACGTAAGTAGTAGAGGATGCCCAGATAGTAGGTATAAATACCCAACATAAATATGAACTGTCGCATCTGTCTTGGCCGGTGATGCTCTTTGACCAAATTATAGTAGTTTCTGTTTTATGTAAACTAGATGGCACTAATGTTCCCAAAGAGTTTTGGAACAACTTGTTTGTTTGAACGTGCTTGTCTATCGCTAGAGTTCATGTCTATGGTGTGAATCAACATTTTCTATAACGTAATGAAACGTCAGTCGGCGGTCTCTGTTAACATGTTAAAGCCAAACATCCACAACCAAAAATATTTTTTTTTTATTCAATTTTGTTAATTTTGCCGTTTTTTAATGTAGACCGCCAGGTATATCTGAGTTTCAATGTAGACCGCGTGCCTGAAAAGTTTGGCCACCCCTGGTCTAAGCCTTAATTACCTTAATACATCGGTGAAAGCGATCCCTAGAGTCAATCAAGCCATAATTTTGTCCAGCATCTCTAGTGTTTTGGAATCTGGAAAAGATTATAAAAGAGAATAGAAGTGGAAAAATCTGCATCCGAATTCCCTTTACTGCAAAATGGAGAGGTTTCCAAGACAAGAATACCAGAAAAACTAGGCTAAACAAAAGAATAGGTAAATCACCTCAAAGAGCTTGAAAACTTTGGTATTGAAGATTGATTGACTGAAGACTATACGCGGAACAATAAAGAAAATAAATGTCAAACATAACAAATTGCTTACGATTTTTTTACATCATCAAAACACTAATAGATATGCCGCTGCCATTTGTCGATATGCATAAAAGCTTTTACCTTGTACCACGTCCACGCCTCTCCAACGGACCTGTTATAAAGTCAATCGTCACGTTCTTTTTGCCAAAACATCCCTGAATAGCGGAGCTGAGGTCATAGCCTTGCGCTTAGCTATTAAATCGACATCTATAATTATTTGTTCTAATATAGCAATAAATAATATTTCACCTGCCGAAGGTTGACGTTAATCTAATTATCGTGATGATTTCTATGTAAGTAATGTACAAATTCAAGGTAATTAATTACGATTGAAACTTAAATTTTATTGTTATTTCATTCACGTAAACTAATCCTAATTATGTGATTTGCGATCAATAATTCACGTTCAAGAAAGCATTGTAAAGTACCTACTTAATGGATACACTTAGGCCGAGATTCATATTCATTTATTTCATAAAAATAATTTTACATGTATACGATAAGATATGTTTTGTTCAAACTCCCGTATGTCAAAATCCAGCCATTTACGACCCTACGACTAAGCTCAATAGGTACATATACCTCCCTACATGCTGATACGAAAAGAAGAATAATGAAAATTTTAGAAAAAAAGGATTTTCTTGTTGGCTAACATAATAATAAAAGTAAGAAAAATCAAGGTAAGAAAGATTAAGGAAGAGCTAAAATAAAAACTTAATTAAAATTACAAGCTAAATAAGATTTCAATTAACGTCATAATAAAACCAATCGAAAACGATTTAACAGACAATCAAGGCACGTACAATAAATTTGTCAACGATTGCCTAAACGCTTTGTTCTGCAATAATTACCATAGAATGTAGACAGGTCTGGTACTTACACTAAATCCTGAATGTGGGTTGGAATTCACAGAAATAATTTATGACTTGTTTGCATTGTACCGGAATTATAATTTGGAGGTAGGTACCTAACCTAGGTATGCACCATAAAAATTCGTCTTTTCTAAGTGTGGTAAATTTTATTCGGGGTCTAGGATGTGTCCTGTAGTTCTACCAGTGCTTCTAATTAGCGGACCCTTTCATAGTCTTCTTCTGTTGAATCGATGACATGTTATTGAGTTTTACTAGCTATCGTGGTAAAAAGATTTTCCAATCAGTATTAGAAGCCCAGTATTTAGAATGAAATGCAATCGATTCGATAGAAGAAGATCCGATATAAGAGGACCCCTTACGTTCGATGGCTTTGCCAATCTTCTTGGGCCATTAATTAGGAGCACTGAATCACAGTATAAGAATTGACTGAATGAACTATTTGAACAGTAAAATTTATTCCTATGGTTTTGAAATTGGGGTAAGCTACCGGTTTCAGAAACTTTGTATTTATCAGACACTGTTTTTGATCAATATAGGATATCGTAGCCATAATCAAAATTAAAATGAACACAATATAATCAATCATTTTCATTGATGTAACTTTCATTTAATGGTCTATTAACTTATCGTATCGTGTCACCTAACTTGACCAGGCCAAGCAGGCTAAGCATGGTTTAAGTAAATCACAACAGGTTTCATGTCAACAGCCTTAGGGCCAGTCAGGTGTTTGTCTGTATGTCTGTTCTGTACTAGTTCGAACTGATTAAGTATGTCGATCGCTTTACATACTTGTCTTGTCTTTACTTGTGTCGCAAACACCATGTTAACTAGGTCTAATACGTGTATCTTAGGGAGTTGGATTAGGAGTTATATTTGTTTGTAGTGATTCTGTAATGTATAAGCTTTAAGTTCTGGCTAGAGTTTGATCTTAATTTAAGAAGCTAATTAAACTTGACTATGATTGATAATTATATTGGAAATTACTTTATGTAATGGATAATGAGAAATTTGAAGGAAATAGCTCAACAATAAATATTTTTGTAATTTTTATTACTTTGTAGTTCACACGTTTCTTCAGAGAAAAGATATTGCTCTTTCTTTAAGTCCAAAATTTTCATAACAAATACACACACACATAATTTTTTTTTTGCTTTTGCGCTCACTACTACATATTGTTTTTAGGAATTAAACAATTACCTCCAGCACAGCATACTATTGACATAGGTACCTTACAAGACTGAGCCAAGATCATCGGCTCAGCAGTCTACAAAGCAATAAACTGATCCATATGAAGATAAAAACAAACAAAATAAAAATGTCCCACATTCAATTGCATAATAACATAACCATTATTAACATAATCGGCTTCTAAAACAATAAGCTTGGAACAAGTTGTTAGCATAAATCTACGCACCTTACACAATATTTGCATTAAATCTAACCACATTCTAGTCCTGAAGGTCGTTTGCTTTAATGTTTTAGATTAAACCATTGATAAGGCAGAAGAAAAATTGGGTCCTTACTTTTATAACGGCCTGTGAGATACGCTTTATGGGTAACATTTGATTAATTGTGATAAAGTCTAAAAGGATACAACTGTCACGATGTTTTAGGCTGGACTACAAAAATTGTGCAACGGTTCGTAGACTGCTGAAATTGGTACCATACCTATAAAACAACGGCTCATAGATCAAGAATAGGTTGTGGCTTGTAACATCTGATGACATCAAGTCAAGATTTCTTGGATTTAGTACCTTTCTGTGTCTACAAATTATGCTTCATAGTATGTACAATCATCGCAATACTTAGCTGTTTATGAGGTTAACCTTTTATAACCTCCACCAAATCCGCACTTGTTTATCGATCAATCAATATTATAATCTAAATATTTTGAATGGACAGAACGTCTCAACAGATCCTAAGATGGTGATGACCTTCAATGTTTTGAATAACATTTGGCATTGAATATTCAGCTATGATAAGAATCATTTTGTTTACATTGTCAAATTCATGTTACTTTATGCAATGTTTTATTCATTGGCTTCGAGGTTACAAAACGCTTTATCGAAATTCGTAGGAGTACTACTTGTCTTGTTGAATCGATTTTAAATTGCTGATCTTCTTCTTCATTGAGTTCCTCTCCATTACTGGAGGTTGGCAGTCAGCTCCGTATACCTCTGTCTATCTCTTGCCAGAACACAGCTCTTCCACGCTGGCGATACCTTTCCATTTCTTCAGGATCGCGAGCCACGGCGTTTTTATTCTGCCGACGTTTCTTGTTTCCATCACTGTAGTCTGGTTTGAGCTGATCGCTGATCAATATCATTAGCTGCATTTCTTCCCGGGAACAAGCGAAATTACACATTTTTAGTTAAACGGAAGATTAATGTAAAGAAATCTCTGAAAGAAATCTTATTTATCATCCTTCTTCTTTCACAGGGGCAGTCAGCAACCTTAGAAAGTATACGGACATCACTATCAGCCAAATTCCCTTCGATGCAGACCCCGTCCCAGGAGATGGTCTACGATACTCTCGCGCAGCTGATGCAGGAGAGGAAGATCTATCAAACATCGAGAGGATTCTTTATTGTAACGCCTGAGTAAGTATCTGGAACACAATTCCCAACTTTCATTAATAGGTCCTTAGGACAATGCGAAAATACTGATATCATGACGTAATTTCCCCCCGTTTAAAACATTATTTTCCTCCTTTTGCATAACTTTAAGAGGAAACAACCTTTTGGGTTGATTATAGACTATTTTGATCGATATACCCTCATAACAAAACCACACAGTCCTTCTGATTCATCGTATGTTTAAGCTGTATACACAATGTAGAGAAAACTTTTGAATTAGATTATAGAGGCTACATTTACTAACCGGTGGACCCGATATTGTCATCTTCTGTTAAAGAAGGCTTATCCTAATTGCATCTTTATCATAATTTTAGCCGAAACTGTTTTATTGTGCCCATTTATCATTATTGTGCAGTTTAATAAAATTTTCTCTGTTCCTACGGTCATGATGTCTTAGTCTATTGTGAACTATGGTAATGTCAGTTCCAGGATCAATGTATCTTGCTAACTGTTATTTCATCTTGCTGAGTTATGTTTATGTGGTAGTTTAGATGTATTAAAGATTAGATGTATGCTGATTGACGAGTCAACAATTATGTCATAATTAATATAGGTTAATGGGTGGCCTTTGCCCAAAAGTTTTTTTTTAATAATTTAATTTTATTTCCTGTAAAAAGTAAGAATTTAATTTCTTGTAAATTTTTAACAACACTAGGAATCTCTGAACATTTTATGGGATAGGTACTCTCCTCTAGCCAGTCTCGACTCTTGATAAACTTGTGCCCAAGCCCTTACAAGTAAATCGTGCAATGTTTCCATTAATCCATCACTCAGGCCCTTGAGGTTGGACAACTTCGCACGTCGCCTTCCATATTTATTGAATCTTTAGCCCGATGACTCACGTATCCATTTCAAGATGTCGCCCAGTGAGGATATGTTGCGAAACGAACGCACCCTGCGTTTTGATGAGCGAACACCCAATTTGGGCGCGAAACTTGACATTGCGCGCGTTTTTATGCAAAATGGCGGTTGTGGATATGTAATTTTGGTGCGAATTAAATCTATGAATCATTTACTAGACTCTTATTTCATTTGGTTTCTTATGTAGAGTTTTTTGGGCGAAAGGCTAGCCACGACTTTCCATGACACGTCTTTCTATACTGAAATCTTCAATGACCCTGATATGACTTAAAAAGATATTAGGCAGTTGTAACAAAGATTTGACCACTTGGGAGGGGTTATGATCGTGAATTTATGTAGGTATGTAAACAAAACTTGTTCAGTAGGTAACTTGTCTCAGATTTAATAGTAAATACCAAGTTTAAACGATCGTAAATTTGACTACATAATAATGGTTGTCAGTGTAGGTGTCGTTAACAAATTGAACCTACTGGCCTTATTTTACGTGTCCTTCCAATATTTGCAAAAGTAATTTTTCTTCCAATAAACCGTAGGAGTAATTTCAAAATGGAGGTCGTTTTAATTAACAATTTTATTACTTCATCATAATGTTGAAATGAGATTGTTTCTATCTTTGAGGCGCTACATAAACTATAACATTTAAACTAACATTAAATGTGTAATAATGCAGGGTAATCGATACCCAGTAGGATGTTAGGTTTATCTTCCTTTTTATTGCATATGATACCTATGCATTGATTGCTAAATCTAATCAAAATAGCATGATTTTACACTAATTTAAGCCTAAAATAATTATGAGTGCAATAAAAATTTTTGATCTCTTCTTTTCTGTTGGTGTTAAACTATTAAAAAACAATATTGTATTATATTAGTTCCTTTAAATCTTGCCGTTTAGATCGCAGATTAACTAGAGTGCGATTTTTGAATATCATAAGAGCGACTCGTCATTAGAAAGATGCAGAATCTCCATAGTAATTTTGACATTTTCTACTGCCGAGTCGCTCGTATGATGTTCAAAAATCGCTCTTCTTGGTGATTGGTACATTTTCCCAAGACAGAACCTGGGTTACCTATATGACTACAATAGGGATCTAGGTTTACGAAACTACCAACCTATAATAAACGTCGACTTCATATTCAGTTTCCTAAAGGTTTAAATGTAAAAAGAAAAATAAAAGAACGGTTTAAAAATTTTTCATAATCACAAATCTTGGTGACGAAAAACAGAAGCGTGGTTTATGAACAACTCATTTTTTGCTGTTCATTCATAATCGTGTCTTCAACGTGGATGTACCTAAAGCCAAGGTTGAGTGATTCTGAAAGCATTTTAGTGCAATATTTGTTTTGTTTTTTTAATGAAGCGTAAGGCGATTATTTACACTTTTTACATAAATTTGGGTCACCTGACAACATCTCCTTCAATTTCATGCTAAATTTAGAACGATTGCAGACGAATGACACTATGACCCGTATTCTAACCCACATACAAACCGAGCAATTGGTTTTGCGGGATTCATTGTCATAGTGTTCAATGTAACTTATGTAATAAATAATAATAATAATAAACGAATAATGGTCAGGAGTGAAATTTTTTACAAAATCACACATCCCTATTCGTAAACGAATAATGCTTAAATCACATACAGTTTAGGCCACTTGCATACATGAATAAAATCAGGATGTGTGGAATTCAAAAATAGCACTCAAGAGTGCTTGAATTTGCCTATGGGGCCTATGTTGCCGTCAGCGACAATCTACAATCATGTCCCTTACGTCCTCCTCCTCCTTAAGTACTCCTGGCCTCACCGATTCCGCCGGGTGTCATTTTGCTACATCCCACCAACACCCTACGCCTACGGCTATGTTCGTATCTATCTAAATAAAAATAAAATATAAATAAATAAATAAAATAAAAATGTTTATTGAGCAGAAAAAACTACAGAAAGTGATGTTGAAGCCCTGAACCCCAAGATAAAGTATATGTATTTAAAAAATACTATTATACCCTGAGTTTTGGGGTTCAGAAAAGTTAGGGGTTCAGTTTTGGGGTTCATCTACCCCTGGTTGTGCTCTTGCATTATGTCACTAGGCCGTTTGCTATTGTGTCTTCACTGCTTCTGTTGACTTTACTCTGACACATAGTCCTCCGCTTTCAAGTTTCACACAAGATGATATAAAATCAATTCAGTTTCTGGTACTTTAAATGGGTCTAGATAATCATTGTGACAATGTCCAAGACATTTATTTATAAATCATGATGCTCCTTTTTTTAAATCGCTAAAAAACCGAATCAAATAAGTATTACAATGACTATTGAAACAATTGATGGTGTCACTATGATGACATAGCTACGAAACTTGACTATTAAATTGAATACAGACAAAAACAACGTTATTCCTAATGAATGACCGGAGATGACCAATACAAAAACGTTGACCATTGAAACGCAATTTGATAGGTATTCCGGTTGGTTATTAGTTTTTTTTTACCTTTTATTTAGAGTCGTAAGTTTAAAGATTTACGAAAAATAAAAATGTGTCAAAACTTTGTAAACTTTTTTGGATTAAGGCAGGAGGAGGTCAAGCAGAATTAAATATGTCTGACACAATATGTCAGACATATTTGATTATAATTATGGTAAATACTTAAAGAAACAAAACGAATTTTTATTTACAAGTTTATTACATTTATATAACTTTTTTTATATACAACCCTAGTAGCATTTTCCTTTGGCTTGCCCACATCGGGGAATCCGTTGGGATATACGAAGTAGGTACATGTGGCCCAACCAAATGCGTATTCTAGACGATACACCAAAATTAACTTGTTTTTGAGCGAGCTAATCTATCGTCCTTCGTTCGCAAACACGTATCCAGACTTTGGGGGGGATTTTCATTGAAAAACAGTGAAAAAATTATCGAATTTCGGAATACGTGCCCCCTGGATACGTGCTTGGTCCTTCATCAACCTCCATCCTTCCATAAAAACAATCGCTCTGATCTTCATTCTTCTTCCAGACGCCGTCGATCACGGTCCCGGTCCTCATCGCGTCACCACAACGGCATCGAGGACGACTGCCCGTCTCCGAGAACCATCCTCATGTCAGACCAGGAAGCCCTGCATCAGCTCTACGGAGAGATCACAACAGTCAGAGACGGAGCAGTAACACATCAGTGTGTACAGACCAACTTAGCTGATGTTATTTGCGGAGGTGAGTGCTATTAGTCTTTAAAAGTTTCTATCTTTGTGCAAGATCTCTTAGATTGGCCCAAATGGGTCTAGAAAGTCATTAATATCGAGAACAGGATTTGGGAATGGCCTTTACCAGTATATCAATGTTCAGAGAAACAAGCATCTAATGCCTTGACATCCAGCATCACGACATCCATTGAGATTTATTTTAAGTAATCTGGAGATATTTTGGGGAAATCCATTGTTTCGATAACCAACTACAGTACAACCAGTTAAGAGCTTGTGTTAGTGGAGAAATTCAAATCACATTATTTTGCCAGAGTCATTGACTCTTATACTTTACTATCTGGTGACAACTATTTTTTCCAAATAGATTCTTAATATTTCTGCTTTGCTGGTATTCATCTTCAGAGGGTTGGTGCTAAAATCCTTATTATAAAATTCTTAGGACTCGTTTTGCTTTTGTGCGTGCAGTTCTAACCATGTTTAAATTTTGTGATGAAATCACGTTGTAAATTTACTTGTCAAGATTCAGGCTGCGTGCAGCTGTAAAGCAAAGTACAATGCCATGACTCAGGAATGTCACAATTTCGGACAGCATAAAGTTAAAAGCTCTTTCTCGCAAGTGTCAACGAGTGAACAATTAAAACTGACTGCATTCTTGGATTGCATCCAACTTAAAAGCATTTCAAAATAAGGGAATTAAAAGAAGCTGCGAAGATCAAGACCTACTTAGCAGACGTCATCACACGTAGGAAAACAACAGACCGTTTTCCATGAAGGCGTAAGTACAGATTGTAGAGACTTTAGAGCGAAGCAAGCAATGCGTTCCCATAAAATAGTTTCATAATTTCAAAGCATAATATTTTATCTTTAAAATACGTTGGCTTAGTAACTGTTTCATCAAAAGAGTCTTCATTATTCTGAAGTCTAGATTCCCTCACTTGTAGACCATCGTAAAACAAAAGCAAAAACGAATGTGGGACAGGCCTGCAGTGCCCTGATTCTTCGTCGCATTCTACTCTTACCACGGGTTTTTATTCATTTCCTAGATTATTTAGTGCGAGAAGATTGTGAGATAACTGGCACTTCGTTCGAAAATGTCAACCTTATGGTATGACTTTGCTTATTTGTAAAAATTTTTTTTACTCTTAAAAAATATTTGGTCACAATCTAGTGGTATGCTGTAAGGCAGTATGCTGTATAAATCTGACACCAGGGCTTGCTGCCCACACGATATGAAGAAGTGGTATACAAATGATTGAGTCGCACTGACTTCCAAATTTTATATAGGTACTAAAGTAACATTAATGCTGTCATAATATTAATACCTTTAGATAATCCTTAAACTAGCTTTCCCATGCCTTAAATTTATAATTTTAGTTGAAAAACTAAAAGTAGGAATATTTGTTTTATGCAATAAGGTCTTTATCATAGAATAATTATTAATTATTCTTATAATCGAATTTTTCATTCCAGAATTTTTTTGATTTATTTTACTTGGCAACCTTGGAGTGAGTTTTACACATTAAGTTGTTGTTCTTTAAATATTTTCTCGAATTTCTAAAGTCCAGTAGTAGAGGCTATTTGTATTATGCTAAATCTAAGCTATTTTAGGCTCAAAGGAATGTAGGGAATCGAAGTGAATTGCAAAATGTAAAAACATGAATTCAACCTACCTACAGTGTTGTTTTGAATTCCGTCAGGGTAATTTTATACTTGTGACCTAAAAGAAAATTCATGTTAAAATGTCTTCGTTATTCCGTTAGTTTTGTTAAATACCTAACTACGTTTAAACCTATATACGTTCTATAAAGACGGCAACTTTTTCTACCTTTTCTTCTTCTATCTTTTTAGCGTTCTTTTAAAAAAAATCCCTTATAATTTGAACATCCTAAAATGTCCTTTATTAATGCTTTTGATCTTCTGTTTAAAGATATGATACCTAATACGAAAAAATTTCGCAATTTCGATGTTAGTCCTATAGAGAAAGTGGTTCAGTTTTATGAGCTGATCAACCCTTAAAAAACGTCAGCATATTAAGAAACGCCCTGTACATTGGTTTAAAATTTCTCATTTCTCCTGACTGACTCCAATATTAACACTGAACTGTATAAATAAAACACAAAACGGCAAAAGGTCACCATAGTCACACGAATTCGTGACATAAACAATTTGTTTTATATAGGTACTACTTTAACGGTAAGAACTTAAGATTGAATACCGTAACGGTGAAATATGGCCGCGTCCGGCTCTTGCAACTCAAAATATTACAATAACACCGCTTCAATTGTTCGAATTTTGAATTTAGAATTCTGTTAGGTTGACCGATTGGTCATGATTCGTTGACCAAAAACGGTGACTGTGATTGGTCGATTCCAATGCCGGCTCGCTAAAAGTAGCAACATGTCAAAGATCGTGTGTACAAAATAATGTTGCGAACACTGACATAAAGTGGTTGCGAATTTTTGAATGGGTATCTTTGGGTTTTTCTTGGTGTAGGTATGCTTTGGGTACTGTTATGAAAAAGTTATCTTCCTCTTTTTTGTCGACGTTATTAGCCTCATAGTTAGTTTCGGTCTGAACTACTTAGGTTGGTACTGTACTGTTCTTTTTTAACTAAAGTTCCCTTGCAATCTTACTCATTCTCTGAGCTCAGCAGTTGAAAATGTCATAATTACTATGGACATATGCATCTTTCTACTGCTGATTTGACTTAAAAAAATCGAATTCCTGAAGTATGATTTTTGAAAGTCAAATCAGCAGTAGAAAGATGCGTAGGTATCTCCATAGTAATATTGAAATTTTCAACTGGAGTGCAATTTTTTAATCTCATACCTTGAACTCAGCAGTTGAAAATACATGAAGATACGCATCTTTTTACTGCTGTAGAAAGATGCACGTCTCCATATAATAATATTTTCATTTTCAACTGCTGAGTTCTAAGTATTAGTTTCAAAATCGCTCTCCAGACCCCCTAGCATGATTTCTCTACTTGGGCGCGACTCTGCTTTTTTCCATACTACAAGTCGCGGCAAGCGCGGCTTTCGCTCTCCGAAAAGCGCGGGAACAGGTTATTTTGTATGCAGCGAAGGCGCGTCGCGCGCGTGTAGAGAAATCATACTAGACCTGCAGGTCTTCCTAGGAAGAGGTGGCGGGACGATCTGGATGCTTTCGATGACACATGTCTAGAGCCGCCCGCAGGCAGGGGGGGGGGGGGGGCGCTTTTCTCCAGAATTAGGATTAGGTAGACTTTCTTCAAAATTTTATATTTCTTTGAACTTAACGTTTAGGTGGATCGTAAAAATAATAATAAATACTTAGGCCGTTCGGCCAGCGGCAGGGTTTCAACCAGCATCCATATTGACATTAGTGGGCCTTTCAGTTTTTTGTTACCTAGGTAAGTATATTAATTATGTATATGAATATCATCTAAGTAGCATTCGAATCGAATTCAGCTTATTCAGTTATTTCCTACAAATATCTCTTGAATACTCCATTTGATGGATCACTCATGGTCATCTCCCGATGAATCTATACTTTAAACACGCAAGAACCAACCCTATTTCCATGTATTACGGCTTACACAAACTGTAAAGGTACTTATGTAAAATAGTGTTTAAGTAAGGAGATCAATGGAAAGCCACTCCATATCAGTACAGGAAACCGATCTAATCAATCTTTTACAAGTAATAATGCACTTTATGACCTTGTAATAAACGTTAACTTGGATGTAGGTATGAATAGATGGATTGACTAGAGATGGAGTAAAAACTACGATATCAATGGTAGTGACTAAATATGGCAATAGTAATTGCTTTGAAGAACTTTAAGTATTACTTCGATTGTTTCTATACTTGTTTATTGATTTCAGATAAATCTTTTATTTATTTTTCATGGTTAATATTATTGTTGTAGGTATAATATTAAAAATTTCAATGAAATCACTAAGGCTCTAGACAGACGGACTGCAATCCAACCGCAAATTGCAGTTCAAGTGCAGTTTCAATGCAGTTGACACGACCTGCAATAGGTGTCAACTGCATTGAAACTGCACTTGAACTGCAATTTGCGATTGGATTGTAGTCCGTCTGACTAGAGCCTAAATTATACAGGATTTTCATCTGTTATTTTAGAGAGTGCTACAGACCATATAGCTGAACAATTTTCACAATGTAGCCAACATCAAAATCCACAAAAATACTTTAGTTGTTTCCATAGCACACTTAATGGCTACTAGACCCAAATGTATGGAATCGCAGATATTTTGGGTTAGTGCCATCTGTCCCCATTCCCAGCTGCCCCCGTCCCAACTGACCCTGATTTTATTGCCCTACTATAAATGTAATTAAATACCTACCGTATCAACAACAAAAATCCCAACTGCAAATGATGTTTTAATAATAAAGTGGTACACTGGAGAAGAAAAAGGATCAGCTTTAGTATCCTGCGGCATAAATTGGGGGAGGGGGTCCCCACATGCCCATGGGAATGGGGACAGATGGCACTAACCCGATATGTTTCCCCCACAATTTTTAGTTAGTGCCAGTATACCTACTTAATCTAAGGTAGGTTGAAAGTATCTAGGTAGTAAGTATACCTATATTTTCTACCCAACATGGAAAGTAAATTAGTAGGTACTTCATTTAGCATCCGACGTGTTGGATCGGATGAGACTTTCCATAATAGTTGTCACCTTTAATTTGACAGTAATGACGCATCATTACCATGTGGTGTGGTCTGCTGATGGGCTTTTCTCTCGGGCGATATTGAATCAGATTTCTTTTCAACCAACTGTGGCAGCCAAAGAGAGTATAATGTGTTTTTTACCTACTTAATTTTTATGACAATACCCGTGACAATACTAAGATGTGTGAGAGAGTGAGAAATTGTATAATAAGAGATCGATATAAATTGAAAGAAGATGTTGTGACAAGGATAGAGAAATGTATGCTTCGTTGGTTTGGTCATGTTGAGAGGATGAGTGACAGCAGATGTACGAAAGAGATGTTGCTAATGTGAGTGGAAGTGTCGGCGCCCTCTTAGGACGTATGTTGATCAAAGCAGTTGCGTCCTACAAAAAGGGAAGGTGCAGAGTACTCGAAACCGACGGGCATGTATGAAGAGATGTATGGATGTGCATGTGGCAAAAGAGGTATGTAAGGATCGTAGTAATTGACGCGCCCTGGTTTCTGCCTACCCCACTGGAAAAGAGGCGTGACGTTATAGATAGATATAGATAGATAGATAGACAGTACTATAAGAATTCACAACCTTAATTCCAATCAGGAAATGTTCAGTTTCCTACAATAAATCATTTCATTTGTAAGATTCGAAACCCTGTCATAGATGATATCTTTGGCTTACTAATAGCCTTGCTTTCTTTATAGCGGTCTTCTTTGTACTGAAAGGAATTCTGATACTTGTTGTGTCAAGACCTTTGACTTCTTATATAGGGACTAGTTACGCGTGTCATTCTACAAAAAAAACATTTCTGCCACTTTTTACGGGGGGCGAGGTAACATGAAATCCGCAACTTTGGATTTTATTCCCCATAACTTAGTTATAATAAAATCCAAAGTTGCGTAACCTAAAGAATCCTAAAGAAACCTAAAGGTTCTAATTTTGAATGTTAAAAATCATGAAAAGTAGTCTCGTGTGAACCCCAAACGTTCTAAGTTCGAAATTATTGTTTCGCAATTTCTGTCTCATCTTGCTGTCTCGTTTAGTGATAAGGTATAAAATTGGGTGTAAATGCACATGATCAATAATTGCTCTTATACCGTGGCAGAGGGGAAATGCTACCTCAAGGCCAGTCCTAAAAATAAGTAGTCAAAGGTCAAGACTGGGCCTCTACCCGCACATTTGAACTTCGCAATTGCGTGAACATTTTCGTTCCAATGTCAACTCTATTCCAATGAAGTGCGGACCAAAACAGTGGCGATATAGCGAACATCGAAAGTGCGGGTACATGGCCTGATTAGATTGTTTGCTGGCGTGGTCGCTGCTGTTCATACTGGTTTCCAAGAGTTACAGTGGTGGGTTTGGCCGAATATAACCGAAGCTCAACAAAATTGGTGACGGGTACGTTTTGCTTTTCATGGCAGTTGTACCTAACACCGACGAAATATCTGGAACTCAAACAATTTGAACAACGCAACGTAGGACTAGGAACCCATTAAAATGATGAATTTTAGCTTGATTATAACCGCGTAACTCTCAAAAACTGTATACTAAATGCATTTCTCACACAACTCGAATGAATTACTTTCCATGTTCGAAGGAAAATACGTAATTGTAGCTTAGCTAAGTAGTTAGAACTAAGTAACTGAGCTAATGTCTTCATAAATCGTATGTTTATCTATCATCTCCTGTCTCTCACCGTTATTAGGTCATGTTTGAATTACTATGAAACTGGAGTAAAGATAAGTATCAGTCTGAGTCATGGGGTATTTATGTAAAGGAGATCGAGCTCCATAGAAAGAAAATTAAGTACTTACCAAATTTACGCAAAAAAACCAGAAGCTCAGAAACAAACCAGTCTTATTGTGTAAGACACTACCTAATATGCCACCTTCCTGGTAACTATCCGATTATATCTGTATCAAATCGACATGGCACTTTTTGACAGTTCTTCGTGATTCTACATATCAATTTCAGACATTCGATAAAATAATGACCGGAGAAACACAATATTACTTGATAATTGGCCCTGCACCCGGACTTTAGATTTTCGATATATCGCGACCATTTGGGTCCGAACTTCATTGTAATATACAGGGTCCTTCTTAATATGCGGACACTTTTTTAAGGGTCCGCAAAAAGCGGTCCCGATACATTTGGCTCGAGTAGGTTTGCGGTTTTGTATGGAGCAGTTGATTTTTTTTCGCGATTTCGATGTTGGTGCCATTGAGAAAGTTGTTCAGTTTGACGGTCTGATCATCCTCTTAAAAAAGTATCAGCATATTAAGAAGGGCCTTATAGTTGGACATTGGAACGATAACTTTCAAGTAATTGCGAAGTTCGAATGTCCGGGTAGAGGACCAGGATAGTCATAAATGCGTTATCTATTTTGTATACGATATAATCGGAAGCTTACACACTAGCTCTACAGCTTATATTCTCATCGCATGAGTCCGGAAGGAATAGCAGTGGGCATAGGCACACCCTAGGCTTTTTTCAGTGACTTCTTCTTGTATAGTCTCTCTGACACTTGAGATAAAGCTAATAACTTGAGGGCGTGTCTCTCTGATTAGCAGAGACCACAGTGGAATTTTCACCGGTCAATCAACCAGAAAAAACGTGTTTTTCATCATTCGACATTGGCAGAAATGTTAAACCAGAATAGAATAGGACGATGTTATTTTCCTGTCTCTTTCTTATTTGCAACTGTGCTTGAAAATCTTAGTTGAAAATAACATTTTCTCGCTTGCACACTGCGTCAGTCTTTAGCGCCGGTGTGCTATATTAATAAAGAAAATTGTTGGTAATTGTAGCACAGTTTCTGAAGAATATTCCAGGTCTGAAACACAAAAACTCTATCAATAATAATGTATGAGACGTAAATGTTAAATACACAATTAAATCGTTAACCTAAAGTTTTAATGGCGCCATAAATAACGAAAGTAATTAATTTTAAGTAAACATTAAACGTAAAGTGAATTCCCACAATAATTCTCCCTACAACGCGATCGTTAATGATAGCTTCGCCCGCCCATGCGCCTGCGCATGCTAACCGACTGTGATTTCGCATCTTAATTACTCATATCAATCGACGTGAGAGTTGCTTATAAGATTGTAGAGGAGTGAAGACCAATAGTTTAGTCGATCAGTTTGTTTTTAAATAGACTTGGAGTGTTTTAAGACGATTCTAAAGTTGCTGTGTTGCTGTTGCTGCTGTTGTTGTTGAATTTGTTTTTCTAAGTTGGTCCACATACCGCAAAAAAAAAAAACGTTTCCACCGAGGCTAAGTAGGTACTATATAGCAGAGCAATATTTGAGATGATTTCGGAGAAGCGGTCCTCAAAGATTGCGTTAAATTAATAAGTATTTTATGTCGTTACTTATTTGGTATAAAAAATATAGTAACTATCTACACTCAGGTTACAGTTGTAGATTTTCTGGCTGCATCGCTTCTCTTCGGCTATAACACCTTACGATAAATTTTGTCACTTAAATACAGTTTAAACAAATTGATAAGCAATGTCTCTCTTTACACTGACACATTTACGTGGTTAAGGCCTACGAGTACAGAGATTCGTCAGCCTATATACGTCCCACTGCAGGGCACAGGCAGGCATATTACCCTCAGTGAGTTAAGTCCAACACGCGTGCCCAATGCGGATTGATCGACTTCACATCATCATCATCATCAGCCTATAAACGTCCCACTGCAGGGCACAGGCCTACCTTCAAGGAGGGTGTATGGGCATTAGTCCCCCACGCATGCCCAATGCGGGTTGGTAGACTTCACATACACATCAGAATTTCTTCTTCAGCGTATGCAGATTTTCTTACCTACAATGAACCTAAAGTAACACATATTTGCCTTAATCCAACCAAATGGAACGTAACATCTCAAAAGCAGTCCAGCCAACTCAGTCAAGCAAATTACCTCGGACAGTGGTTGCAAGTTGACTGATATCGATTGAATTGAATGCCGTTTACCTACCTCCTTGTTGAATGCGGTAGACCGCAGTTCTTCCTACTTTGTTTACTTTGTAACGTTAAGTTACTGTAATAAATTGTTCGCTTTTACTTGCTACTGCTTTTTGATCTTCTTAGTTTGTTGGTAGATAAGATACTTAGCTTTTGCACTCTTTTTGCTCGAGATAAATACCTATTTATCTCTAGTCAATGTTCTTTCTTTCTTACACATTTGGGTGCGTCCACATCTGACGAACGCGCCGCGAATGCGCAGCTCGCGCGCCGCTCGCGAGCTGCTCGCTCCACATCTGACGAACGGCGCGCGAACTGCACAGTAGCGACACACAAGGAAAAAAGGAACCCGCGCAGCTCGCGTGTTGTTCGCGAACCTTTCGAGAGCGGCGCGCGAGCTGCGCTTTCGCGGCGCGTTCGCCAGATGTGGACGCACCCTAGGAAAATGTTGTATGTCACAAACCATACGCCACTTGGAACTTGTTGTCGTAATACTTAAGGAGGTGCTTCAGACCAGTGAGCTATCAAACTTTTCATATGGAGCCAATTCGAAATCGCAATAAAAATATCAGCTGTTTCATACAAAACTGCAGTGACGACTCGACTTCAACAGCAAAGACAGCAGATTTGTTTTCGCGATTTCGATGTTGGCTCCATAGTGAAAGTTGTTCAGTTTGATGGTCTGAAGCACTTCCTTGAGTATTAACTAGGGTGTATACGATTGAATTCCGTGTATGTATTTGGTACGTCTAAGACTTGACCTATTTGATCAGAATACGTCCTACACATACGCTCTACCGACCACTTCCATCGAAATTCCTAATTTTATACATCTTGCTTTCATTCATCTTTTCCACCTTAAATACACTTTAAATATCTCCTTGTTAAAACTTATTGATCGACTTGGCGGGAGCACTGCCGTGCTCTTAGATATCAGCTGTAGCAATTCACCATAATCATAAAGACAGAATTTAATCAAGGAAGCTTCGATAACTAGTATCTCTATAAAAGGCAGTAAACATCAGAACGAGGTGCTATGTCAATAACTTAATACAGCGGGTTTCTTTAAACTGTACTCGATACTGAATTTACATCATTATGTCGATCTATAAACTGTTGTTTACGAGGAAGATAAATAAACTATAGATTAATATAAAGCAAGAATTATGGTAAGTGTTTACTTAGGTCTAACGCGTGTTTACTACACTGTTTGATGTAATGTCTAATAAGGCTCGCGACACACGGGCTACGGCTGGAGCGCATTAAAAGTGATTTGCTGCTCAATAAGCGATTGCGTTTTTAATACCCGCATGTCCTTCCAAAATAGATGAAGGGAGCCAGCAGCTTTTACAATGCTAAACCTATCGCTAGTTTATTATACGTAGGCCCTCCTTTATTCCCACCACTGTTACTCATGTAAATGTAAAGTATAATATTCTACCACATATCAGAATTATCATCCGCGGGATAATATACGCAAAGATGCAAGCTATCTAGGTAGTGCCGATGATCAAACTGAACAACTCGGATCGACGATCGAACGATCGACGAAGGATCGACGCTGAAAACTGAAACGAAAGCAAAAAATGTCATCTATAGAACATGTAACTCGTATAATATGTAACAGCAAATTTTTATAACGATTTATTGCTCCAGCAAAAATTACAGTTTAATCATATGGACAACCCCTGAAAATTGCATAACAATGCAATTGTACAATAATGTAGATAGGTCTCTTGCTGCATTTTCAAGAGATGAGAAACAAATGACGGCTTTTTCACATAAATCAACTATTGTATTCTTCACTGAAAAAAAAATTTGTTTACTACAACCAACATCATGACTCTATATGAGCCTGTCAACATCATGACTTCTCCGACTAAGAGAACTTTGTTAAACAAATTCGGCTTGTTGTTACAACTAACCATCTTTTGTTTTTAGTAAACAATCATAACGTCATTTCAATTATTTTGGTGCTAATTTAGAGCCTTAGTAGGCTCGCATTTTTTTCAGTGTTTGGTTTCTTGGTTTGTTTTGAAGTTGTTGGGCATCTCAAACATTCTCAGTGCAATTGAATATATTCCATGTTAAGAAATTTCGTTTATCCAATAGTAGTCAGTCAAAGACTATCGTAAACCCTAAGTAAATAGCCTTACTACACGAAGCCTAGCTAGAACTGGGTTAATTGTATTCAGGTTTTGGTGCTGGTTGCGTCATTTCGACGTTAGCGTGATAGCGCTTCCGTGCTGGAGTTAGTGAGATATGGTATTTATGCTGGTAAACCAGTTGTTTTTCATACAAAAGTGTTATAGATTTTATGTAAAAAGAATAGAATCTGATTATAGACAGGTGATAGAATTTTATGTAAGTATTCGGTGTATTTTTGCTTTTAGTCAATGAAACTGATATTGATGCTTTAGTGATCGTTACCATAATTGATGAACAGACAAGGTAACTACTTCGCACAAAAAAAATGATTTTTCAGAATAATGTAGCTATAGGTACTGGGTGGGCAGTGCTTTGAGTTGGTACCAAATTTTACTGTGTAGGTATTTGGGCCTTCCTTTTTACAAACTTTTTTGTTATTGAATGATCTTCCACCATAGCTGTTGTAGATACCTGTACTTAGTTATTGTTTGATTTCGCTTTAATCTCGCTGTTCTCCATATACACTATACAATACAATACAATACTCTTTATTTGCACACCAAAAACATAAAATAACAATAATAAAAGCAAACAAAAGGGTACAAATGGCGGTCTTAACACTAAAAGCGATAAAAAGGTCCATATAAAAAGTTTTTATGCAATAATAGTAGAGTGTGAAAAGGTCCAACATTTTAAGTCAACGTATTTAAAAAAAATACAAATAACACCTACAAAAATTAACAATAACCCTCCTTCTGGCGCAGTCGGGTAAAAAGAGTAAGTCAGTATGAAGATGGACCCCGCGTGCGGCAAGCCAGTATCTCGGGAATCCTTTACAAATTATCACGCAAAAAATCGCAATTTTAGGACAGAGTGAGTGTTTTTTTGCCTTGAGTGCGATTTTTGAATCTCATTCGCTGAGTTCAGCAGTTGAAAATGTCAAAATTACTGTGGAGATACGCATCTTTCTTCTGCTAATTTGACTTTCAAAAATCGCACTCCTGAAGTATGATTTTTTAAAGTCAAATCAGCAATAGAAAGATGCATATGTCCACAGTAATTATGACATTTTCAACTGCTGAACTCAGCCTATGAGATTCAAAAATCGCACTTCTGCAAGGTCTTAGGTTGTCATTCTATGTATGTAGGTGAGTAACTCTAAAAAGTTCAAAATGGAAAAAAAGTGCTGATTTTACCTAACAATGTTATTCTAGCTAAAACAAATATGTAGTTTCAAACCCGTCACGGTGCCAAGTTGTCATTGAGCTCCAAAATAGCTCAAAACGGCGAAAGTAGAAAGAAAACGAAAGTGTTAACTCTAATTTATTATTTGTAGCGATGACTTTTGTTTTTAGTCTATCTCTGTCTTACATAAGTATAACACCGTGTGTAAGAAGTTAGACACATGTGTATCCGATCTCTAAAACTAATCGCCTGTAGGTAATTGAATAAGTATTAATTCTTACTCTGCCAGGCAATGGTACTTCATTGGGTTTTTTTGACTACCCAACGTGGTAAAGAGATTAAATGCTCTCAGTTTGCGCTGGACGGCTGGACGCTTTGAGGGCTACGAATAAGAATAACTATAGAAGAATAACTCTAAACAAAATCAACATAATTTTTGGCACCTCTTGAAATATTACATGTTGTATGAGTTTTGGCGGCAAGGTAGAGGTCAAAAATCGCACTCCGTGTTCTAACAAAAAGTGCGATTTTTGAATCTCATTCGGTGAGTTCAGCAGTTGAAAATGTCAAAATTACTATGGAGATACGCATCTTTCTACGGCTGATTTGACTTTCAAAAATCGCACTCCTGAAGTATGATTTTTGAAAGTTAAATCAGCAGTAGAAAGATGCGCATCTCCGTAGTAATTTTAACATTTTCAACTGTTGAACTCAGCGAATGAGATTCAAAAATCGCACTCACGGTGTAGTTTTTTGGTGCCATTTTTTGAGCTTGATGAGCTTTTCTATACATTCTTATTCGTAGATCGAGGGCATTGGGCATGGAGGTACCTCCATTGAGGAGGCTCTCTTCATGTCCCCTTGCATTTTTTAAAGTAGGTACCTTGCGGAATTTTGTCATATACAGGGTGTTAGGGTAAACAATTGCGTTACTTTAAGGGGTGATTATAGCCATGAATCCATGATACTGAACAACTTTCACTAAGAAACCTATAGGAAATTCGCAAAAAAATCGTCTTTTCATACAAACGTTCGATCAGCTGATTGCATTTAGTATGGAAAGTAAAAAAAAATTGTGAATTTTCTATAAGTTTCTCAGGGAAAGTTGATCAGTATCATGGGTTCAATCGCCCCTTAAAGTAATGTAACTGTTTACCCTAATGATATGTGTACGCTTGGCTTCTGTACGTAAAAGGAACTAAGTTTTCATTGCAAACAGTACATAGTACATTGTTTTGACGTATTCGATACGCTACGATGGAACACTCATTCCACCGGAATCAACCTAATGTTGGATGAACTAACAATTTCATAAATAACTTGAAAAAAAAGACGAACCAAGGACATCCGGCTAATTTCACACACCAACGGATCTCTAATCCGTTGGAAACACGCTTTATTTAAAATTGAGTTGTCAATTGTTATCACATTTTGTTTTTTTTGTAAAATTATTTCTTTTTTCTCGAGCAAAACTAATTGATCAATTTGGTTTGGTAAGTCAGGTCAATTGGCAATGTGATAAAACCAGTAGTAGGTGCGGGTCGGTAATGTATTAATTTCCGATTAAGTATATCGTTTACAAGTATTACCCCATAAAAACATTTTATATAAAAAGTAGGTACCTAGCAAGAACTCACAAATTCTTTTCTCACAAAGTTTGAGATCTAATTTTAATCCAAGTTTTGAGTAATCATCTCGGTCTAGGCCAACATCTTCATCCCAGTCGGTACTGCCTCAGCCTCCCCCCCCCCCCCCCCCCCCGCACACCGCGCGAGCATAGATCCGCCTAGGCCCGCCGCTACCGCTGAGCGTACCCAGTACCCAATATACAGGGTGTAAGGAAAAGTATCATTAACCTATAAACCACATACTCTACCCATCAAACTGAACAACTTTTACTATCGGAGCAAAAAAAACAGCTCTTGCATACATTTATGTCGAGTAGGTATTACAGTTTAGTATGGAACAGCTGATTTTTTTTGCTCCGATCGGTTTGCTCTCAAGTATCTACAACTTGTTCAGTTTGATGGGTAGAGTATGTGGTTTAAAGGTTAATGATACTTTTTCTTACATCCTGTATTATAATTGCGCTATGGCACTACACATTAATTGTTATTCAATCGTCGATTAAGATTAAGCTTTAAGCACATACTGAATTAATTTAGGCACTTAATTTTATAATTATTTTCTAAAATTCGAATATCTAGAGCATAATTTCTCTAAATAAACTAAGCACAAATTAGCCACCCGCTGTGAAACTTGGCAATAATCTTACTCAATAGAGTCGATTCATATTAGTTTTTATGAACAACGTAATAGGTATCTTTGTAATCGATTCTAATCCACGCGTTACTAATCCGACCTAAATTAATTCTTTCGGGCTCTTAAATCAACTACGACTCGTAGTCCGCAATCATGCAAGCATTTGTAGCGAATAAGTAACGGAGTAAATAAATCTAGAGAAAAAAAGTGTTGATTTTTATATTTATCTCACTTTGTATACGATAAAATCCTTTTTTTTTAATCAGTAACATTAATATCATTAGTGTGGATCATCCAGTACCCATTCCATTTTCCTGGTGTGGAGCATAAGCATAAGCATAAATGCTCACGACTATATTCCCCAAGGGGGTAGTCAGGGATATTCTGAAAACTCAGAACATCCACGTTTCAGTAGTAGTACCGAAACTCTGTCCAGTGTGACGGGGAGTCAGCCCGTCGCCACTTATAATGGACAGTGGGCACAATACATGCCTCGAAATTGAAGCATGCAGGTTTCCTCACGATGTTTTCCTTCACCGAAAAGCCAGTGGTATTACCAATCGTACATAAATTGCGAAAAAGTCATTGGTACGAGTCGGCCTGGACGGGGATCCAACCATCGCATCGCCTCCTGCACGGCAGGCAACGTTGGCCTGGTGTGGACATTCTGAATAATGCTGCTATGTTTAGAATGTCTCTGACTACGAGAAATATAGTAGTGAGCATGAAGTACATGTTTATATGCTTTATAATACAAGGTCATCATCATCATCAGCTTTTGTCCGTCCACTGCATATAGCATAAGCCTCCACCCCATTATACCATTCTTTCCTGTCTTGTGCCAGTCTCATCCAGGTCTTTCCGTTATAGTAAACGATTTAAATGTTGGTGAAAGATGTTCAGTTTCAAGGTTTGAAGCACCCCTTACATAAAAATGTGTTTAAGTTTACAACCTGTATTTGTTTATACTTCGCTTATCGCGTCATGTCATGCCAACAACACAGCAAAGATCCATCTTGCCGTGTTTTTATAACTGCCTACCTAAAACATAATCTTTGCAAATATTGCATTGCGTTTTCTTCGTAGCTACAAAAACATATACTTGGAAATGTTGTCATAATGTCGGAAGTTAAACGAGCGAACTGTTTTTTACGTGTGTTTCGTATTTCTAGAAAACGTCAATGACTCTTGCAAAAATTTTTAAGAAAAAAGTTGTTAAAGTTTTCTCACTTCTTAGTAAAGCGTGAATAATGGAGTTAGTACCTATATGTACTGCCGAAGCAAGTACAAGCATAATAAGCCTAAGCCTTTTTACACATTTTCAAGATGTTTTTGACACAATACCTACAAAAAAAATATTTTTCTTTTATTTAGTATGCCGATACCTACACACGGTAGGTAGAGGTACTACCTTTTATACAGGGTCCTTCTTAATATGCTGACGGTTTTTTAATGGGATGGTCAGACCATCAAACTGAACAACTCTCTCTATGGGACCAAAATGGTTGACATGAAAAAAATACGGATGTCTCTTACATTTGGAGTGACTAAGTTTGCTAACAGCAGATTTTTTTTTCGTGATTTTTATGTTGGTACCGTTGAGAAAATTTTTCAGTTTGAGGGTCTGATCATCCCCTTAAAAAGCCGTCAGTATATTAAGAAGGACCCTAAATTGACCCTATATTAAACAAAAAGTTGGTATTTGTAGCAAGGTTTCTGACCAACTCGAAATGGACTACAGTCGTGAGTTTATGTTTGAATGTATGCAATATAGGAAGTTGAAGCCCACTTATTAAATCATATCTCTTATTGAAGCTACCACCGCGTCGAAACTTGTTATCGCTCTGTAGAGAAGACGCGGCCAAAAACTCTACAACATAACACTACTTGGTAAACTATTACCTACAATATAAATACTTAAGTTGTAATCTCTGCCTGTACTGTAGGCTGTAGCACTCCCATGTTACCAGATATACCTATGCGTTATTCAGGTAAGTACGAGTATGAATTGTCAATTAGTTGCTACGCCTATGCTTTAGCCTGTGATGTCAGCATAACTCTAATAACTTCATTAGTACCTACATCACACAACATTGCGTTCCGGGTTCAAATCCGCAATCAAATAAATTATAATGATAGTTTTTTCGTAACGCAAGTACCGCAAGTACCTAACTTAGGAAGACATTTGACAGTCCGAGGGTCAACGGAAAGATCTCTAACTGGAGGTCACAAAAAACATAGTAATTTGGTAACAGAGCAAGTTTAATGGTAGTTATAGCGTGAATAAAGATGCAAATGGGTACGTTTACCTTTTTACTAGTTTTATGATTGGCCAAATCTAATCTGTCTACATTATTATGCTCGATTTAAGTATTTCTTGATTTATTTATGTTGTAAACGGCGATTCGATTGAGTTAACTTTATTAGGTATGTATAATTATGAGTTGAATTTATTAGTGTGTAAGGAAAAGTATCATTAACCTTTAAACCACATATTCTACCCATCAAACTAAACAAGTTTTACTATGGGAGCAAACCTGTCAGAACAACAACAAAAATCTGCTGTCCCATAGTAAAATGCAATGGGACTGCAATGGATATTTCAGTTTAGTATGGGACAGCTGATTTCTTTCTCTGACAGGGTTGCTCCTATAGTAAAAGTTGTTCAGTTTGATGGGTAGAGTATGTGGTATAATATTAATGATACTTTTCCTTACACCCTGTATAGGTGTATCATTTCATTTAGTACTTATTCGGTACCAAAATCGAAATGTCATCATTTCATTGCAAATAGTTCAGGCAACGAATGATTCTGGATGGAAAAGTCGAAAGCAGAAAATTTGACTTAGGAACTTTGTTTGGACTAGTTAGGAGATAAACATACTAAAAGTCCTTACCCCTCCGAGGTGCGCTCGAGGGGGGGGAGGGCAAAGAAGGTCCCATTTTTTGGTTTTTTGCTTACATCTCGTAATCTATAAGTCATATTAAAAAGTATTATAAGTACAAATTAAACCTGATAAAATTTCCTACAAAACTAGTTCTATGTATTTTTGTCATAAGACTTAACCTTTGGGAGCTACAGGGCCGAGAAAGTAACAGCATTTTAAAAATTATGAAATTTGTATGGCGACCCCCATGAAAGTTGAAGATAAAAAGAAAATGAGTTCATATTCTTAAGTAGCGACCCTGAAAACCCTCTGATACAAGTTTTCAGTCGATTCGGTGAACCTTTAAAAGCTGCTTTGGCGTTTGAAATTTCCATGGCAGCCATCTCCGATTTCGCTATTTTGGTTTTTTTTTACTTCCTATTAAATCTGACCAGGGTTCTCTATGACATTTGTTCAAGGTCGATAACCCTATCTTTCATAGTTTCCGCGGGCCGTTGACCTCATCCGCCAGGAGTCGATCTTCCGAGGAAGTCGAAATATTCCTTTTATCACCAGGACATCCTTATTATGATCCCAAAATCATTTTAGTTGGCGGGAACCCGGCGAACAATTATCCGAGTACTCATCCGGGGTCATCTAATTTCTATGGAAAGTGGGGATACTTCCAATTGATCTGCGGGTTCCCCCTGCGGTACAAGGATGACATTTAGGGATCTTCTATGGATGCTCTGGTGATACAGGAAAAACTTTGACTTTCTCGGAAGATCGACTCCTGGCGGATGATGTCAACAGCCCGTGGAAACTACGACAGATAGGGTAATGGGCCTCGAACGAATGTCATAGAAGACCCTGGTCAGATTTGGTTGGCGGTAAAAAAAAACAAAATAGCAAAATCCAAGATGGCTGCCATAGAAATTTCAAACTCCAAAGCAGCTTGTAAAGGTTCACCGAATCGACTGAAAACTTGTATCAGAGGGTTTTCAGGGTCGCTAATTAAGAATATGAAATCATTTTCTTTTTATCTTTAACTTTCATGAGGGTCGCCATACAAATTTCATAATTTTTAAAATGCTGTTACTTTCTCGGCCCTGTAGCTCCCAAAGGTTAAGTCTTATGACAAAAATACATAGAACTAGTTTTGTAGGAAATTTTATCAGGTTTAATTTGTATTTACAATACTTTTTAATATGACTTATAGATTACGAGATGTAAGCAAAAAACCAAAAAATGGGACCTTCTTTGCCCTCCCCCCCCTCGAGCGCACCTCGGAGGGGTGAGGACTTTTAGTATGTTTATCTCCTAACTAGTCCAAACAAAGTTCCTAAGTCAAATTTTCTGCTTTCGACTTTTCCATCCACATCCTTTTTTGAGCATTCTTTGACCAAACTAAAAAGGTTGTTTCTACATTATTATTCCTCTAGAAGCCATAATTCTTAACTAAAAATTCTTTTTAAATATTTTCTCTCATTTGACACAAACTTGTTCTTTTATTTGAAAGCTTCCTGTGAGCCCTAGATGAATGGTCGGTTTTAATTTTGATGATTGTTCTTTTATGATCTTTCATGAGATCAAAGCGAAGGAAAATCAAAAACATTTCCTTTCGGAGACAAAGTATCTTGTTAGATTTTATAATTTATTCTCTTCTTATAATTTATTGATATTAAACTAGCCGAACAGTTTTGAATTTAAGTTTGTTGTAATACAGACTAAATTTGGTGGTGAATGTTTCTGTGATATTTATATATTTTGTTTTTTAATAATAGTAACACCATGTGACACTCGTTAGCTATAAATAAAAGTGTCAGACCACTGAATAGTTCAGACTACATGCATTTTATACCCATAGGCAGAGCAGAATTATATTATGTTACTAAGATTAGGTATAATAGGTACTTACCTAGGTAAATACTACAATAGCGAAAGTGAGTTTGTCTCTCTGTACGTTAGGATGTCTGTTTGATAAATCAACACTAAGAAGGAAGTCCTAGGTAGGTAAATACTAAACCTATTTTGGTGATTTTCAGGTATAGGTATCTAGGTTCCGTAAAGAATTCAGGACTAAATAAGTCTGTCTTTTTTCAAAACAAAAAAACGAATCAAATACCAAAATGTTTCAACGAAAGGTATCTTGTATCACCACACATGCACCATGTTTTATCAACATGTGCATACATGTGTGCTTTGTCTTATTTAAATCTTGAAAATAAATGGTGTTAAAATTCCCAATTATGTTGTCATGAAGCCCATTCTTAGAATGACACTTGCGTGTTATAAATTTCGCTGCATGCGTGCCCCTTGCAACGGACTTGGAATTTTAAATTTTCTTTTTTTAACGTGCTTCAGTTACTAAGATCTGTATTTTGGTCATTCAACCGCAAAATTTATAATGAAACCAGAAATGACGCATCGTTTGAGCTTCTGCATTATTTATCTCGTTTTGTGGGAATTTTTCTCTGTCGACAGCCGCAAAGCGATCCCAGAAAGTGTAGGTAAAGCCATGTGGCTTAGAACATAGGTTCTCAAACTTATTTCGCCCACCGCCAACTTTAAGAAAAAATTTTTTTCTAGAGCCCCCTAAATTATTTTTAACACTTGCGAGTCATACGACTGAAAAAACTATTGCAACATTTTTATAAATGTGCATTTTATTTATGATAGTCTATGTCTGAGTTGTTCAATTAGCATATTTAATCATATTATTCCGAGATAATTTTATTACCATTAAAAAAAAGTTAAGCAATGTAAGATGAATCTGATGCATTTTAAGAGTTTGATCATATCAAGCCGTAAGTCGCCACGTTCAGTAACATGGACTCTATTTCTCTTTTTATTAGTTAGCAACATTGCTACAACACTCAAGAGCGCCGGCAGGATTTATTTTTAGGGGGTTGCATCTTGTGGCTAGCTTACGCCCTTCAGAAGGATCTCTTAACCCAAAAAGAAACCTGAAGCAAGCGAGCGAAGCGAGCTTACAATTTTTCGGTACGATTTCCTGGCTGTGACCAGAACATTGAGGTATTGTGCAGGAAGATACCTAGTTGAAATAGATATTTGGAGTGACCGAAACTATTTTTAAATTGCCCTCGCCTCCCTAGACCGCCTAAACGCCCCCTAATTTTTTCTGATCCTTCTACTGCCCCCCTGAAAGCCTCCAGTGCCCACAAGGGGGCGTCCACTTTGAGAAAGGGTGGCTTAGAATATAGGTACCAACCCAATTCTTCCCGTGGGTGTCGTATACGAGGCGACGAATGAATAAGGTTTCTTAAGCAGTGTTTTTGTGGGAGAAAGGCTAATCACGTAAAAAAGCGCAGAGCTTCGGTCAGATTTCGCAGCACACGATTTACCTTTACCTTTCTATTCCTACCAGAACGACAATAAATTCCTTTTTTAAGAAACCTCGGCCGCTCGGCCCACCTTGCAGTCACCTCTTTCTATCAAATTGAACGGTCTTCTGCTGGGCAGACAATGACTTAGTTTGACCTGGAGTGCGATTTTTGAAAGTCACAAGTTGAAATTAGCAGTAGAAAATAACCTAAACAGTAGGTATGACGTTTGTGTAAGTACTCGGTCATGATTTTGAATATCACGATTCAAAAATAGCACTTCTGTAAGAGGTTTACGGTCGTAAGTAGTATTTACAATGCATTAAAATCCTCATTTCCCGAGCAAAGCAATCAACGCAACATTATACTCGTATGTACGTTTTAATTAATAACAATCTATTTTAAATGATCGCTGGAGCAGCCATCTACAATATAGGTCGGCGCGCGGAATGCAACTGCGATATTGCATTAATTTAATATTATTTTAAGATCAAAAGAGATTTCAATTTGGTTAATGTTTTCGTAATTACTTTGACATTATGAGAAGTTTATTAATTAAACTAGACAGCTGGTTAGATAGGTATAGGTACTTACTTAGTGCTTATACACCACTAGTTTTTAATTACTAACATAACTTTAAGGGTGTATTCAGACCATGAATCTAAACAACTTTCCCAAAGAAACATGGGTCGAAAAACGAGAAAATTTTTAGGACCTCCCATAGAAAATCGATCGGCCGATCCGCACTTTTGTATGGAAGGTCCAAAAAATTTTCTCATTTTTCGACCCATGTTTCTTTGGGAAAGTTGTTCAGATTCATGGTCTGAATACACCCTTAAAGTTATGTTAGTAATTAAAAACTAGTGGTGTAGAATACAAATGACAATACGAACATCACATCTTATTTGACGCGTTGGCGTTGCGGAGAGGTATGGACACTCTCTAAATCATGTGGGTCCAGGTTCGAATCCGCAAGAACTATATGCTAATGAGTTACCTACGTGTTACCGCCTGCTCTTAAGGCTATTCTACCGTTGGCGCGCTCCATACAAACGTAGTATGGTGATATTTTCAATACTATCTAATTAAAGTCAATGAAATTTTTCAAAAACAATCAAGTAACTAATCTCTATGTCGGTATGAAGTCAGATTTTCGTTAAAATATACAGTTTCAATGCTAGGATTAATTTAAGATTTGTATGGAAATATTTGTGGCACTGTAACTTTAAAACTATAAATTTTATCGAAAATCTGACTTCATACCGACATAGAAATTAGTTACTAGATTGTTTTTGAAAAATTTCATTGACTATAATTGGATAGTATTGAAAATATCACCATACTACGTTTGTATGGAGCGCGCCAACGGTAGAATAGCCTTAAACTGTAACCCGACAAACCCGTAAGAAAACTTGTAGGTATACACGCTGAAGAAGAAATTCTGATTCGTTCCTATATGTGAAGTCTGTCAATCCGTAATATACACGCAAGGTGGACTTACACCCGTATCTACAGGGTGAAATTGATATCATTAGCATCCTTTTAAACTAAGAGTCTACCCATCAAACTGAACAACTTTTACTATGGGAGCAAACCGATCGGAGCAACAAAAAAATCTGCTGTTCCATACTAAACTGCAATGCCTACTCGACTCAAATGTATGGAAGAGCAGATTTTTTTTTGCTCCGATTGGTTTGCTCCCACCCATAGTAAAAGTTGTTCAGTTTGACGGGTAGACTCTTAGTTTAAAAGGATGCTAATGATATCAAATTCAATTCTGTATAGTACACCCACCGAGGGTCGGCCTGTGCCCTACAGTGGGATATACAATATATTATGGGCTAATGATGATGGATGTGAATAATGTAGACGTATAGGTATGCCGACATAAGTAGTACCTATTAACAGACTGTTTGTTGGCATTCGGTACCTACGTTGAATTTACGATAAGAAAACAGACAATCTCAAGTTTCTTTCTATTCATCTTTTTCGACAAGCTACCATATTCCCAGCTTTAAATAGAAAACTAAAATTTAAAATCACGAAAACGTCTAGACCAAACGCCAATCGACTATCGACTTATAAATATCTAAACACGTGTGGAATCGACCAGCCAATAAATAACTATGAAATCACCACATGAAATGCATCTGAAAATTCTGAAACGTACCGTCGTGCATTATAATTTGATCTCGGGAAACGTTACTAACGGTTCACGAATGATATAGACCAGAATTAAAATTGAAAAATTTGACAGCTAGAAGCAAATCATATTACTTTTTGGTAACAAGTGTTTTCTAGCTAATTCGACCCCGCTGAATCCGAAAATGCTTGTTACCAACTCGAAATCCCAACCGGAAGTGAGATATTCATGATGGCGGTTATAACCGGAAATCGACACTTTTTTCGCCATCTAAGGTCTATTTAAACGAAATTTAAAGCTAATTTTAAGTTTTTGAGGACAAGAAATACACCCAAATACATGAAAATAGCATTTGGAATCTGCTAGTGCGTTTTTTTTATGTGTTACTAGTGGCGTTCGCAATATCGTACGCGCAAGCCACTGATACGCGTACTTGAAAACGTAACACTAACGTAACGTAATACTCATAACTTTTGATTTAGTTTATCGATTGCGATAAATTAAAAATTAAATGTTAATACACACTATTTTATATGCTTTTGTAAAAACCCCATTGTAATCGATTCAGTAGATTTTAAGTTATGCGTGCACAAACAAACAGACAAAGAGACGACAATTCAAGAATTGATCTTAATGCATTACATTCCTAAACCCTAATTTCCTATCCCCTAATTCCCCATAAATACTCCTAATTATTTATTTTGTAAATAGTTTCCCATTTTCCTTTTTACTATCATTAAATAAATGAACATTAATAAGTTTAATTAAGGCGCCAATATATGGTATACCGACTGGTCGGCCTCACCAATAGCATACGTAAGACCTGTGAGGCGCGGCAGTAGTTGAATATGTCGCATCATTGCGTGTATGACGCATAAAGATATTATACCTGTATGACCATAATAATATATGGCAAAGTCGTCGCTGATTGGCAGCAAAATGCCTCAATACACCACACGATTGCGCGATGAGAACCGCGATGGTATGCGTTTGGGAGAGCGCCCATATCGCAAAGCTTAGGGTTTCTCCGGAGGACTGTGGCTGGGAAGTGCACGACACTACAATGAAACTGGAGCCAATTCTCATGAGGCTGCCACCTATTCCCGCCTACTGCGATGCTCTTCGTGCATGTGGTTGCAAAGGCTTGTGCCAAACGAACCAGTGCCGGTGCAGAAAAGGGTCCAACCCATGTATGAAGATTTGTAAATGCCGAGCTCTATGTTTAAATACGCATAGCGAGGTTTCTTTGGTTATCGTATAATAATATAAACTGACTTCAAATTATATTTTTGTGTATGTGCGTTTAATCTTGAATTCGTAATTAATTTAATATTGAATCTTTTAATAGGCCTATGCCTTGCCTACGCCTATTACTTAGAGAAACGTGGATGTTCTGAGTTTTCAGAATAACTCTGACTACCCCCTCGGGGAATATAGTCGTGAGCATAATATGCTATGCTACCTTCAATACGCTAAAGTGAGCTTTGAAACTGTATGCATGACAACTGGTAGTTATAGCAACGTTTCTGTCCACCCCGAAAGAGATTATGGTCGTGAGTGTATGAATGTCTGTATGTATGTGTATTTTATGCCCTCAAAACTAAACAATTTGGTGTTTAAATCAGGGTTATAGGTCTTAGGAGGCGTAAAATACGTCGATTTCCGGTTTTTAGGCCGCCATCTTGAATATCTCGCTTCCGGCTGGAATTTCGAGTTGGTAACAAGCATTTTCGGATTCAGCGGGGTCGAATTAGTAAGAAAACATTTGTTACTAAAAAGTAATATGATTTGCTTCTAGACTTGAAACGGAGGCCTTTTTCTCAAAATTTTACCGGTCTAATACTCGAAAAATGAGTCATTCACTTGCTTGTGTGAATGAAAAATGTGTTCATTGATACGGACTTTACGGTCAAATGATTCTCGGATTAAGTTTCATTACAAGGATCTTATTTTGAGGTCATGGAATCTGATTAATGATAATGTAAGAAACAAAACACTTTGTAATTTTTTTTTTGTAAGTGCCATTCAGTATTAGATATACATAACTTTTCGGTCGTCGTTCGATTGACATATTCTGACAGTTTTAGGCTTCAAAGATTGACAAGAGTGATACGAAGTACCTAAGATATGATCCTTTATTCAAGATCGAGCACAGGAATTAGGAAAGACTTGCTAAAAGCCAGCAAAAGGAAAAGCATGTATCTATCGCAGCCATCTGGTTAAATCTGCCATTTGATTGAAAGGCTAGCCCGTTCTTTGAATGACTAGGCCGAATGTTGATTGAACAAGCGTCACTCAAAGTTCAACTAGTTGGCTGATTGTAAGCTAAGCCCTTTATCATGGCGGACATAAAAACAGCTAGGAGATTCATATTTAGTATGACGTTCAGCAAAGTCGTTGAACGTTACATTCAACGACTTGGCCAGTCGTCCTTTAGTCATTCAATTGACTGTCGCCATTCAATGAACGGGCTAGCCTTTCAATCAAATGGCAGATTTAAGCTGATGGCTGGGACATATCTACAAGGTTGATCTATTAAGGTTCTATCTATTTAACATGGTTATTCTATAAGCAGATAGGAGAGAGAAAAATGATAATTATGATGGCAACGAAAATCCATCAGTCGCTAATTTATGCACTGCCAAAGATCTTTAAGATCTTTTGTCGAAGCTGAAATTTTACTGATATTATTTGTGATAACGGGCGATACTATACCCTCCAGTCCATCAACATCACAAGGAAGGCCTGCCCTCAGTGGTGGACTATAAAGGCTGATGATGATGAATGATGATTCAGCCGTAATTGGCTAAGGTATGTAGCCTTTGCCCATACAGCTGAAAGTCGAAAAGAGACCGAATCTATTGAAAGCTCACAGATTTCTCGAATGAGAAAGCACTCGATCCAAATGCGAAGAGAACCAAAAGTAACTTAAAATAATTTGAGGGGCGGCACGCATTCCAAAACACCTCGTTCGTACGTTTATTTTGGTCTTCAATCATATCGGGAATGCATCGAACTGTTGATTGCAGTATGTGTGAATGTTTGTTGTATCTTATAAATTATTTTGAATCTAAACTGAAACAAGGATTGGAGAAAACAACTTGGCTTTTAATTGAACGTTCAACAAGTTATCGAGACGATACATTTTTGCATAAAAACGGCTTCGTTTTAATTGGGAGCGTAGATAAGAGGTGAACGTTGTTTTTATCAACATTTAAACGGCTTTATTAACAAGTTGTTTTGGTAGGGACCTTATTAAACTCATGTCCAATTTTTAGGGGTGGTCAGAATCTCTGCTATAACAAATGATATGTACTTTGTTGAGTATCCAAGCGTAGTAGGTAGGTAGGTACCTAAAGTTCACTTTTTTAATGAATGGGCTGGCATTTCTCCTCAGTTTGTTGATGTCCATCTGACGATGAGCAGAGGAGGCAAAGGGTTCAAGGAACACCCTTTCCCTGCAGATGCCTGACTAATTAAAAGACACTTGCATAATAATAATTTCCGGATGGAGTTAGGTATCTACGCGTGTCGCACAAAAACACTTCAGAAGAAACCTAAGCGTTTACTCATTAGTCGGATACCAAGTATTAAAATTTCGCAACTACCGCCTTCTCCAGGCTTCCAGAATCTCATCATAACAATCTTCAGCTTCCTTTCAGATACCATTCCATTATCGATATTGTGACACGATACAAAACGATAACCATTTGGCAATCACAAAATAGCATCAAGTCAGTGAGATGATCATAACAACATGGCGAAGCATTTGACCCGTGCAGCTTGCGGAATCTGAGCTTATCTTGACTTGCCATCACGAAAAGCAAACAACAGCCGGCCCCTATTAAAATTCCCCAATCGCCCTATCGTAAAGGCTTTACGTATCAAAATTGTACGCTAAATGAGTTTGGTAACAGCAAATAAGTTTGTTAATAAGGACTACATCCGAGGTATCTACACTTAGTGGCATGCAAATGTGCCTGCATTCCTTACAACAAAGTAGCGACGGCCGACGGCTCGTGAGTGCATCTCTTTGCCAGGACTTGTATTTCAGAGAAATTTAGAATGCACTTAGTCGATAAATAGAAATGGATTATTGATTATTGTGACTGGACTATAAATACTTGGACAATGTGGAACGTTTGTGATCATAATATTTTCTCGTCAAACGATTTCATGGGAAGTGATCTACTACTGCAGCGGCATGGAATGAAAACTCACTGTACCTATAATTTATAAATACTTCGACATTTTCAATTAAATGGTTTTGGCTTTGACTGCCAAATGACCGACAAACAATGGAAAATCGTAGGAAAAATCTATTGTTATTGTAACCCGCCGGCGTTCAACGTGTTAAGCTAGGAGTAGGTAAATTCTGTTTTGCTCTATAGATACAGGGTATTAGACTATAGAACGCCGGAAGTGGAGATGGGCAGGCCACGTTGCTCGTATGGCTTCTGAGCGTTGGACCAGAAGAACACTGGAGTGGAGGCCCAGAGAAACCACGCGAGGTAGAGGCCGCCCTCCAGAAAGATGGGTCAATGACATTAGGAAGCACGCGGGTCCGAACTGGATGCAGAGGGCGAGGGACAGAACGTCATTGAGAAATATGGAGGAGGCCTATGTCCGAAGACGGACTGATCAAGGGCTGTGATGGATGAACTTAAAGGGTGTTTCAGATATGACACTAAACAACATTCCCTAAGGAACATCGAAAGACGAGAAAATGTTTTGTGGTATATAACTTCTGGATGCGGAAGTCAAGAATCTTTAGGAAGATGGATATTACTTGCTAAAGATTTAAAAAAAGTTGTTGATTTATTTTCCATTATCAGAAGTGGGATTTCAAATCCGATTATGATATTGACGATTTTAACAAAGATGGAGATAGAATCGATTTCTTGTTCTACATCATATTTTACCGGTGCTTTTTAGGCCATATTGTATTGACTGCTTTATACCCTTCAATAACTGTTCATCATGATCATCCCCAGCTAATGAAAAACAACCGATGACTCAAGAATGTTACATTCTAAAAAGGAATGCAAGCAATCATAACCATCAGAAATGCAGTCTACCTAACCGAAGGTGTGCTAAAATTATTCGTGTGACATCGCATACCGGTTTATTTCTGTTATGTGGAGTAGCGACAGGACATACGGCAGTAAGGTATTTTAATGGCGAGGGATTCCTCTCTTGGTATTTGAGTCTCAGGTTTTTATTTTGATAAAGAGAGTTTACCGTAAGAGATTTTGATAGCAAACTAAAATCCGAAATTAAAGGAAAGTCTTATGTAATCAGAAGTGGGATCTATCGGTAATTTATAATTCTCTATGATTGCATTTGTATTTGATAAGAATTGAACATAAAGATTGTATAGAGTTATACTCTACGTTGATAAGGTTGATTCAGATATTGTACATAAATGGTACTCTTTCTTATTATATCCTTAGGTCTAAAGAAAAAGACCAAATTAAACTATTTTCTTCCTTTCTTTTCTTTCTAAAGCGAATCTCCATAAAACTAGTTTTTCTTGTTACTCATCCACGAGGTAGAAGCCATTAAGATTCCCCAGCCCAATCACCAGGGCGCTGTTTACAAAACGACTAGATTGAAATATCGAACCGCTGTCAAGTTCACAACTGATTTATGTGGACAAGTGCATTCGCTTTGTGCGTCAGATGCGCGCACGCACGTGTTTTAGAGATTTCAGTGTTAACATTGTCGCATACGTCGAGATTAATAAGACGGGGAAGTGTTTTGAAAAATGGCTTTTGTCATGGATAATGTAGTGAAATTGTTTCCAGAAAGTTCGGTGGTGATCGTAAATCGCTAGAGCACGTTTCTAGCCAATAACTTGTAGGTGTACCGCTGTTGTGTGTGATGCCCTTTTTACTGAAATATAAAATCGAAACAGATTATCTTATTTTAGTAACAAAACAGTATCAAGCCATAATAAAATTTATGATGATTGAATAGCCAGGTACGGTAGGTAGGACTAGAAACCTGGGTACTAAAACGTAGTACCTAAGTAATTATAATCTACCCAACCCGAGTGAATAGGCTTCTTCTGGGTAAGCTCGCTACATCTTCGACCCCATCTTCGTCCTGAGGACTGGATTCAGGTCAAGAGCAAACCCATCCTTAATTTAAAAAAAGGAGGTACTCTGTGCTAAAACTAATTATGTAGTAATTATGTAAAATCTATCTAACTATTTATCCTATTATAGCCTACATTTATTTACCAGAGGTTTTGAATAAAACCTGTACTAAAACAAACATAATATTCTAAATTTTATCATTTAGTTATAGATATACAGGGTGTACAATAAAATGGGACAGCTACTTAAAGCAGTGCTTCAGACCATCAAACTGAACAACTTTCTCTATGGGACCAATATCGAAATCGCGAAAAAAAAATCTGCTGTCCCATACATTTCAGTCGAGTTATGTTTGCAGTTTTGTATGGGAGAGCGGATTTTTTTTTCGCGATTTCGATATTGGTCCCATAGAGAAAGTTGTTCAGTTTGATGGTCTGAAGCACCCCTTTGAGTAGCTGTCCCATTTTATTGTACACCCTGTATACAAAGCCTACTTGTCTTTAAATTATTTTCAAAATATCGAATCTATAATCCTTCCAAAGAAAGCCTGACGTTTGCATGTTTATTGTGTGCATCATAATGTAGTCAAAATTATTTGCAACAGCCGGGTACGAAGCTTAATTTGCACTTTATTGTTGTGGCAATAATGTCTATCTACAAACAATACAAAGAAAGTGCAAGACATTTTCGTCTCGTCTCTCCGTCTCCAGCGAAGCTTAACTTATGCGTCAATAGTTCTACGAAATTTTAATTTAGCCTTAGAAATATCACTGTAAATTTAGACAATCATATTATCCTTTTGTAATATCATACCCAACCCTATTTTTTCTTTCCATCACAAGAACAGGGGTCGGCATTTGAACACGTAGCTATAGATGCGTCACAAACCATGGGCTGAAGGCGTATTAATTTTCTTGTGAAACACAATTTATATACGACCCCAAAAGTCCGATACCTGTATCCAGAGCAGAGGTAGCTGTTTTGAATACTTTAAGTACCAAACACCTCATAACAATATGTCACAAGAGTTTCAACAAACAAGGTACTCTCTTAATGTTAAAACCATTCTTTTCCAGGGAACCCCAACGACAAGATCCTGTACGGGCGTCCGAACAAGCGCCGAAGCGCGTCGTTCCCCGCCCCCCGCTCGCTGGACCGGCGACACTCGCTCCGTATCTTCGGGTCCTCGAGCAAGTATCTCCAGCGCTGTGCATCTACACGGAGCCTTCATCATAAAAACGCCAACACCACCGACAGTTCGTCTTCCACCGATTACCCGCCGAGTGTTGAATCTGCGTCACCCAGTACGTTACTCACCTTACGTTTTACTATGCTGTGTTAAGTCAGCTTACACTAGACTAGAGTCTAGACAATAGGAGACGACAAAGTGACGTTTCTTTTGCTGTATTTTTGGCACGTTATTCTGTTCTAAAACCCTAAATATCGAAACTTGACTTAGCAGCACGCGTCATCACGCGTGAAAAGTTGGTTGGAGTTGCAGTAAAGTTACTGGCAATCCCCAATGGGAATAAAGTCAAGAGTTTTTGTCTGGTTAATTGGAAATAAAAGGTGACCTTTGAACTATAATAAGGTTTATGGAGGATGGCATCTTTTCCATAAGTTAAAATTTTTCAGAGACCTACCTATACCAATGCGTACTTTCTTAAGGTATTTAGATCCATAAATCCTTGAGCAACTAGATACTCAGTCAGACTTAGGTTATAACAATTATGTCAATCTACATAAGTACTCGGTATCATAGCAACTAAACCCCTAAATTATCTCCCTTTACAGAGAAAGTGTCCCTGCTGTCCCGCTTATTCAGACGAAGCGGCCGCAACAAGCAGACCCGGGCGATGAGCACATTCTCTGCGCAGTTCCCGCCGACGGAGTGGTTCAACTCCAAGGCGGTGCATCTGCATTGCGTCGCTACGCAGACCAACTCCAAGGTACAGTATCATCAGTTCAGTATCTTCATCAGGCAAGCTATAACTAGATACCTGCTACCTATTATATATATTGCCTATCCACCTATGAGGAATAGGATAGGACTATTTAATTCGCACTAGCCATTGTTCCAGCCATGACCGTCATAAAACAATACCCTACAATCAATTCTTACACAACTGCTCTACATAAGTATCATTGACAACCAATTTCTAAATACCATCTATCTCTCGATTTCAGGAATCGTTGCAGAGTCAAACATCATACGTGTCATCTTACTACGACGGTTCAGAGATCAGTAATCGGTCTTCGACGCTGCCACGGCGACACAAAAGGCACCTTTCCACCGAATCAGGACTAGCAGGATCTGTCCACTACGACCACTCCCCTGTTAGGCACTCCAGTCCAAGTTCTGGCAGTCTACCACGATCTACGCTGAGCAGAAGTTCCACAAACAAGACTATCTTGGACCATTTTGGGTCACCGCAAAGAGGGAGTGATCCCAAACTCAGAGACAGTCCCAGTGGCAGTTTGCGGAGGGTAGACTACTCCCATTCAGATCATATCATGTCAACAAGCGGCCCCTCGAGCTTGGAAAGTACGACCACACATCGAACGCCGAGGAAGGATTGCAAAAGTAAATCCGACCAAAATTCGCCTATGAAAAGGAGCTACCACACAACAAGCGGTAGTAGCGGTCACTCCAGTTTAGAATCGCACATATCAGACCGCACTTTGAAACCTTCTCCTAGTCACAACAACACGCACGGAGCGCCAGGTTTAAGCAGAGCACAATCACTCGTCAAAGTACAGAGCTTACAAAGCTCCCCGAAAAGTTTACATAAATTCCGAACTAAACCACCAATGGTCGGCGGCGAAACAGTAAAAAACGGTAAAAGTACATCCCCGAGAACTTCTCCAAAAAACTGCCCGAGCACACCCAAGAAAACCGCTACCCCGTTGCATAATAAAACCTTAGGATCAAAAGTAGAGAACCCGACAGCAATGATGGCGAGCTCTAATTCTAACAATTCGATCAAACTAACAGTTACCACGAATACGATGTCGCAGAACGGTGGTACAAACACCAAAGTATATGTACAAAATTCGCCAGTGAGATCCGTTATCACTTTTGAAAATGGCAAAGTTACAGAAACTAGTAACGGAAGCAACAACATTTACATCATCAATGATGACAGGCAAGTTGTATCTGTACAAAACGGTGTTTCAAACCAAACACCTAAAAACCCAACTGAAACTTCTTTCGACGTCAACGTCGAGAAAAACAAACAATTGTACAAAGATACCGAACCAATTAAAGTGCAAGAAAATAAATTCAATAAGAATTCAATGAACGATACGGGTATGAATAACAATCGTAAACTTTCCTTGCAAATAGGTGGTGGGGCAAACAATAACAGTTTTATTTACAAGAACCAGTTAAACAATACTAACGAAGTTGCTTCGAACCCTGCCTCTCCAGCCATACATAACAATATTCACAACATGGAAGTAACAACCAATAGCAACCCATCGACTCCCACAAAGAGCTACGACAACATTATTGGTTCGCTAGGAAGTCTTAGGTACCAAAAGAACTCTTTATCGTCCGCTAACAGTGGTCTCCAGACCAATATAAATTCAAACAGCGAGTTAAAAAGCGTTGACCTTCTAAAGAAAGCAGCAGCGCTACAAATGTTGAACGGACTTCCCAATGTAAATAACAGAATGAGTTCCGAATCAATTGCGAACCTTTTAACGAAGGGAATCGATCAGAAACCGACAGTCTTGGGTTCCGAACCAAATCTTGCGCTGAAAAACCAGGAACAGGTAAAAGATATAAACACGTCGACAGAGAAAATAAATTGCTTAGAGAATAAACAGAAAAGGTATAGCCTAAGCCAAGACAGCAAAAAGGATAACCAGGATTTTTACAATTTTCCGAGCTTAAGCGATTTGAGCTTTAATTTCACTAGTTTAGCGGCACAGAAGATATTGAAAGGGGTCAGTATAAATAGCGTTGATACGCTGGTTGAGCTGAATATGGCTGCCAACTCAGAGAAGCAGAACAATAGAGAAGTCGCTGCAGTGTGCACGGATTTCGGCCTTGTATAGTATCTAACTTTTGTTAATTTTGTTAAAATGTACTATAGTAGTCTTAACACAGATGTAAGGTAGATAGTTGTATAACTTATTAGTAACTACTTCATAACATGCTTTAGATAATGCACTAAGTTTAGTTGAACCTGTACTCTTTTAAGATTTTGTACTCCCCTCCAAACTTATCGAAGTATCTTTTAAATTTTAATACATTTGTATCCTTCTAATGAAATTTTTGTGTTTGTCTACTAACTTATCATCGAATTATCTTAGAAATTATGTAACTCAGTATTCATATAATTCAATGTAATCTTCACACCATATTAAGTAAATTCTTAGTTTGTAGCTCAATTTGATATTTAACTGGACAATAAAAGTGTATACCATCGTGTGGCCTAAAATTTCGAAAATTTAGTGCCTAAGTCAATTACAATAAGATTGTAATTTCTATAAATTTGTAGCCATAACTGTAATCTTTCACTTCACAACTTGTAGCACATATCTTTTCGCACTATTTCTCTAGACTATTTAACAAAAACTGCCCTCACTATGCACTACTAAAAGTGCCATCAAATATTTGCAAAAAAGTTGAGTACAAACTAGAATATCCCCGTAGAATTGAACAGATTCCATCCAAAAATGGGAATTTATAGGAACGATTTGTAAAATGTAATGTCATGAATAAGTGCCATAAATAAAACCATAGTATTACGCATGATGTGGATGATTTAGGGGACTGCATTATAATAGTCAGATCGGCAAATTAGATTAAAGGCCTTTTGCTGTGACTAGGAACCGCATTTTTGCCAATCACAAGGGGGTTCTGGGAGTATTTAATATTAAGAATTGTTTTATGAACAAAAACATATTTGAGCTAGTACAAAATGGCGAAACTTAGTGGCCAGTTAGACTTAGGCATACAAATATTTATTTGTTAATCTGAAAACTTTCTTGTGGATTCAAGAATTTCACTTTCATCCATATTGTTATTAAAGCAAAGCAAAGTGCTGAACTGACTATTTTGTGTAGAAACCCTCTGGCAAAGGAATTGATAAATTGATCCGTGAAATACTAAGTACTGAGGCAAGTACAGAATGGTAAATATTTATTCATTAGGGATTGTAATCGGAAGTCAATGCATATTAGTTTAAGTGTCCAGTAACGCCATTTGTAAAAATGTATTAACAATATAAGTTGATGCTTTAAATATTCTTGTTTTATTTCTTTATATATTACCTGGAAAATATCGTGAGGAAAACTGCATACACTGAAGAAATTCTGTTGCGTGTCTGAAGTCTACCAATCTGCATTCGATATGCATGGTGGACTAATACATATAGGGTGTAACAAAACACCCTAGTAATACTTAAGGGGGTGCTTCAGACCATCAAACTGAACAACTTTCACTATGGAGCCAACATCGAAATCGGTAAAAAAAATCAGCTGTCCCATACATTTTAGTCGAGTCGGTACTGCAGTTTTGTATGGAATAGATGATTTATTTTTCGCTATTTCAAAGTTGACTCCATAGTGAAAGTTCTTCAGTTTGATGGGCTGAAGTACCCCCTTAAGTATTACTAGGGTGTTTTGTTACACCCTGTATACAGGGTGTCCCGTAAACCGACGTCAACCCGGCGCATGCTGATAGGTTAGGTCATGACTAAGCGGAATATCAAAATTTGGCTTCAGTAAAAGTGGCTTAGTTTTCGAGATATTGACAGTTTTAACACAGATACTGCATAGAGCATTTGTAGCAGTGGCACTCAAAATAGTGACTAAGGTAAAGAGTTTCACGAATTTCATAAAACTGTCCTTATCTCGAAAACTAAGGACCATGTCCTAAAGTAAAATGTTGACAGATTGATTGATTGATTGACTGATTTTTTAATTTATTTTTTTATTTTAGCATATCCTGGGTTGATGTTGGCTTACGGGACACCCTGTATATTATAATCCAGTGCCCTGCAGTGGGACAGTAGTGTCTTATACAAGCTGATGATAATTATCTGTCATAATTAAAGCTGATTCAATTGTTTTCCATCGTGTCCCAAGGCCCATCCTTTATTATTCATAAATATTAAATTTAAAATTTTAAGATACCACACACAACAATGAAATAGGTGGTAATTACAAAACTGCCTCTAGGTCCCGATTGCTGGGACACAGGCCAAATATTACTAATTTGATTGATGGTATTAGCACAAGAGTAAATACCCTACAGATAAAGCATCTAAGGAGCGCACATAATGATCATGTGACTAGTTAGCCCATAGACAGTCCAGTTGCAATGCCGGTTTGTCCAGACTACGCGTCACTCCTCAGTGAAAGGTCACTCTCACCGCAGTCATAGTGTAATTAAACTAGTAAACATGCTCGGTGGAAGCGTCAGGCCAAACGTGTATAGACCCCCCGCTGAGCGCACCCACTATATTATAATTACGCTCTGTCACGGCGCCGCGCTAGGTTTGTATCTATCGTACCATTAGTATGAAGCTTTTTCTGTGTTGTATTTGCCCATGTTGTATTAGTCCACCACACAATGCCAAACGCGGTTTGGCAGACATGGGTTGTCGGATTCCCGGGTTCCCTGGAATCTTCAACAGATTGAACCGAATTGGCAGTCTAGTGCCACAACTACAACTAGTTTCTAATCTATTCTTCAAATCTGTTCCCGGGAATTCAAAAACCTGGTGGCAGACTCTAGAGAAGCGGGACATAAAAGGTCAGATCTAAACATCAAAAGGTGCGTAAGGACTAGAGGCAGCCTCAGGGTGAGCAGCCTCGGCACGCACGGTTCGTGTGGAGGCTGCCACGGTAAATAATGAAGCAGCAGGCTGAGGCAACGTGCCTCGGGTCGAGCTACGAAAAACAAAATGGCGGCGTGACAAAATGGCCACACTTGCGAGGCACGTACGCCGAGGCTCCTTTGAGCACAGTCAAAAAACCGACACCGAATGGCTCGCGCCGCGGCAGCCTCGGGCTGAGGCACGTACGCACTTGAGGCAATAGGGCGAGCCGTGCGTGCCTCAGGCAAGGTTTCCTCTAGTCCGTACGCACCTAAAGAAATGTTTTTTTTTCTTTTTGCTCTAGGCATCATATTTCTGTTTTGTTTTACCAATACAAAACCAAATGATAAGGTTAACAAATTTTAAAATATTTGTTTAGGTACCAATACTGTTGCTTTTAACTTAATTTCTAGTACAAGTCATGATTTCCTAGCCTGTCCTGCCCTTTTATCTCGCATCGGGAAAATTCTTCTTATAATTTAACATTCTCATGTGATACAAGGATATTCTCTAAAGAAAGTCATCCCAAACAATAAATAAAATATAAAAATTTATTTTCATCTATTTTTTAAGTAAAAATTTAAGTAAAATCATATCTATTCTAACGCTAGGACATTACGAGCAGGCTATAGTGCTGTGTTCCATCACGTCAGTCACTTGGGAGGGTTCCGTTTCTGTTTGACCCTTTATCGAGTTCAACCAGTCATCTGTCGGCTCTATTTTCTTTTTATCATCGTCATCATCATCATTTTCTACCAAAACAGTTTCCTCTGACGTCTCTGGGCTCTCCGGGCTTTCAATATCTTTATCCTCTGCATTATCATTGCTAAATTTTACAGATTTATCTACCTCTCTAAATTGTTTGGACACTTCTTCGGGCCTTATGTTCACGTAGCATACACAGTTTGTACGAGTTATTTCTTTTAAAGCTGCTTCTTCTATTGCTTCTAAATCTTCGTCGTCTTTAGTTAATTCATCTATAGTCTTATATAAGTACATGTGATCGTGATTAGGAGTCACATAGTCTTCGAGTGTAAAAGTGTTACTATCAAAATTAAGTTTCTCAAAATCGATAACACCGTAGTTACTTACATTATCTAGTAGCGTGGACTCGTTATTATAGTTTATTTGAATATTTTGAACACAATTACGCTTCAAGTCTTGGTCGTCTTGGCATTGTTTTCGTAGGGCTTCGAGTGTCCTCAATGTTTTCAACTCCCTTGCTTTTAGAGCTGCGTATACTCGAGCGAACGATTTTCTTACGGTAGATTTTAACTGGAAAGGTTAGAATATGTGTTGATATTTCTTTTCGTGATGAAATTACAATGTTTTATGGTTAAAATTACTTACATTTTCAATATTATTCTCAAAATCATCTGACTCATTCGCCATGATGTTTACTTTTCTTTTTTTTCTGTAACTTTGCTGTTGTTTGAGTTATTATAAAGATGCCTAAAAATAATGATTACTACACTGCCGCATTATTTCAGTTTTATTTTGTTTTGAATGTCTGTGGTAGAGGTGGCGTAGTCCTAATATTTTGTAACTTCTTTGCTATAAGAACACCTTTTAAGCTGGCACTTCATTCTCGCCGAGAACGGGTGAGACAGGCCGAGAACGAGAACGATAGTGTGGATCTTCATTGTTCTCGTGGCATCATGAGGGTTGAACCTCATCTGCTGCGGCCGGCGTGCGGTCGCGTTCCGTCTACCTTATTTGCTCCAGCAAATTATGTTCCTGAGTGACAGAAAAGGATGGAGTGACAACGAAAAAGGTGACGCGGTTCTGCCAAATGATGTTCAACCCTAAGCAGTAATAAATAATCTTGAAAGTTCTCGCCGACACGAGGGTTTCTCGTGCTCGGCGAGAATTCTCGGCGATAGTGAGGTACCGGCTTTACATTTTTTGACAGGTAATCAGGGTTGCATGAAATCAAATAAAAATTTCTACTAAACCCACACTATTAAAGGACATCATCCGCGCATACTATTTTGCTCCAAATCAAGCACTGCATCCAGTAGTGCGATTTTTTAAAATTATACGAACGAATCGGTAGTAGAAAGATGCATAATCTCCATAGTAATTTTGACATATTCTACTGCCGAGTCGCTCGTATGATTTTCAAAAATCGCACTCCTGACTTTGGTTAAGTTCCTGCTTCACGGTTGCCAACCGACCATTCTGCCTTAAAATTCGAGCAGTAAAGACATAATCATAAAGTTATTATACCTGTCGGAAAAGAGTAACTGACATGAGTTGTCAAATGAAACCGTTTTTTGTGCATTTGTCGGCACTTATCGGCACCCTAAAACTTCGAGTTCTGTGTATAATTGTGAATCTAACGTGAAATCGTAGGTAATTTAATGAAATAGTGTTAGTATATTTCATAAAATAATCTACGACTTCACTTAAGGGTCAGCGCACACCCAGCGTAGAACTGCTCGCGCATGCTCGAGCATGTTCTTTGCAGTCGCGCACACCTAGCGGCAAAATCCGCCGGCGGCAGCGGCAGAGCATGCTCGCGCGTGTTCGAACAGTCTCGCGGATGCTCCCGTGTTGCTACAGTTGACGTAGTGAATTTTGCGTTGTGTTTACAATATTTTATACTAAAGACGTGCGATAACAACAATTTTAAAGTATGGTAGACTGAGATTTGGTAATTATTGGGTTACTAGCAAAGGAAGATGAGCAAGACGAGCACATCAATAAGATGAAAAGAGGCAAGAAAGATGTACTTATATTTGGGAAATACTACGCCCTGTGCTGTGTTACGGTTTAAAGTTCTAGGGACAGTTATTTTATGGCTAGGAACTATAAAATGGAATATGAACAATTTGAAAACCTACTAAATCTGCTTCGACCTTTCAGATTTTCTTTGTATTTTCAAAAAGAGTTCGATTATTATAAAATATTATCTGTAGTAAATTGCCCTTTTCGGGCTAAAGTAGTTAAAAAATATGCTAGATTTAGTCCGAAACCGGCCGAGGCGGCAACACTTACGACGGATCGCAAGCATCGACACGGGCGTATGCTCAAACATGCTCGAGCATGCGCGAGCATCCGCGCGCATGCTCGCGACTGCTCCCGTCGCCGCGAGGAGCATACGCGAGCATACTCGAACAGACGCTGAAGGGATTTAATCACTTGCAAGCTATTTTCAACTTTATTTCAATGGAAATAGAGTTCATTATCAATTGAATCAATGAAACCTGCTGGCGCATGCTCGAACAGTTTTACGCTGGGTGTGCGCTGACCCTTAGATTCACTAATTATTCACAGAGCACGAATATTTACCCAGTCGATTGTGCTGACAAGGTCCCAAAAACGGTTCTATTGCCTCGCGTCACGTATCTCTTTCTATTATACAGTGGCGCCGCTAGGTACGCACGGCGACAGATCAACCTACCCATAGTTCGACCTTATGTCCATGAACATAGAGTTCAACTATGGGTAGGTTGATCTGTCGCCGTGTGTACATCTCGCTCTCTCAGCTGTCAGTTCCTCTATATGATACCTTTATGGACATAACATAGACGAAGATATTGAATTTTCAATCTTCTTTTTCACTGATGCCACATTTGCGTCAGTGAAAAAGAAGATCAGATCAGTCAGACGGTGGCTGGCAACCGTGTATTCAGTACTTCACTTTTATCTGTCTTTATGTCAAACGATCCAATAAGCGGCGCAAAAATGAGCGAGTTATTGAGGCAGGGCATATAGACAGACAGACAGACAGAATGGACGAAAGTATGAGGATTCTTTGTTTGACGGAGCTATTTTCTACTACAAATACAATTTATTAAAGCTTGCAACAGTAGAGAAAAAAAAACAAAATTATTGATTTTTCGTTTGACAAGTCGTCGAAAAACAACGAATCGACTTTTTCCCGTCTGTTTCTAAATGGATTAAATTATTTCGAATTATCGTGGTGTTTGACTAAAATCCAGATCTTTTGGTGTACGTTGTGCTTCTCGCTAAGATGAGCGAACTGAGACATCGGCGAGGAGAAGGCGACGGAAACGACAAAGTGGAGACCGCTGGAGAATCGGATCATGTATCGTATCAACTTTTTTTGTTTTTAATTATATCACAACAAACCTGTTTCATAAACTAGATTTATTTACTATTCGGTGCTTTACCAGGTCGACTCGGAAGAGGAGAAGGTATTAGAAGAGAAATATGTGGACGAAATGGCGAAGAACTTGCCCCAAGGTACCGATAAAACGCCGGAGATTCTGGACTCGGCGCTTTCGGGCCTGTCTTCAAGGTAAACCACAAACAAATCACTTCCTACATAACCGGAGCTATTCTACTGATAGATTACGAAACATTTTATACCACTCAAATAATTTTTTGAAATGTTTTTTAGTCTCTGATTTTATTTTATTAATTTTTTTTTTATTTAGGTGGCGAAACTGGGTGATACGCGGCATTTTCACCTGGTTGATGATTGGGGCCTTCTGCTTGTTGATCTATGGAGGCCCTCTTGCTCTCATGATCACGGTATGGCCTTTGTGATTTTATTTTTAATTTTTCTACATTTAAAGGTCAAGATTATCAGCATTTTACTTCAAAAGTAACTTAAACTTGTTACCCAAATATGGCTGAATGAAACAAACAGCAGTCTTTGAATTTTAATGTGCAATTATATCTTATTTAAAGAATTTTGGTAGCCGGCCCTGTAATTTAAGACCCAGACTTAGAGGTCCCGTACATGAATAAAACTTAGTAATATGTGTAGAGTGAAACAAAACTAACAAAAAAGTAAATTGGTTGTAACATGTAAAAGTTGGGGAAAAGGTATTCTCCTTATGATACCTTTTGTAGCAAGTGTGTGGAAGTCATAATCTTTCTTATTAGATAGTCCATTTAATCTTCTACTGATTCATTATGTTTATTTTAATGAAAATTCACGATAACCGTATAATAAATTATGATAATGGAAGAAAACAAAATCACAAACTATCAGTTCAACCAAGTCAAATACATTCCGTAAAGACCAAAAAATACCTCAGTGATAATATTAGATGAAAATAGCTGTTGTGGTAGAGTTTGGCTACTGCTTTTTGGATGATTTGTCTATTTTACTAGTAATTTCTACTTTTGAATCCGGACTTCTGGAGATGTAAAAGTTTTTTAAAAAAATGCCTTAATTTTTTCTGTTTATAATAATTATGACCGCCGTCCTGAAGACCTTTTAGTTTTCGTAAAAAATGGCTGGGTCCAAATCTGCCCATCTTCTTTGAGACTTAACATGACTTTTATCATCTGTTCATACATTACAGGATGTATGTATACGGGGGTCCTTAAGGCCATAAAACTGAACAACTTTTACTATGGGACAAATATTGAAATAGCAAAAAAAAATCTGCTGTTCCATAGAAAATATCAATAGCTACATAATCAAAATGTATGTAACAGCAGTTTCTTTTTCACTATTTCAATATTTATCCTATAGAAAAGTTGTTCAGTTTCATGATCTGAAGCACTTCTTTACGTTTAAGTTTATATACCCTGTAAATGGCTGTCAAATTATAAATTATTAAATATGATAATTATTTTATCATCTGCTGTCATTATCACCAATGTGAATTTTAGTATTCGTACCCAGGTCCTCTGCGTGCAAGTGAAATGTTTCGAAGAGATCATCAACATCGGCTATGCGGTGTACAGAGTGCATGGTCTTCCGTGGTTCCGGTCTCTGTCCTGGTACTTCCTGCTGACTTCCAACTACTTCTTCTACGGAGAGAACCTGATTGACTACTTTGGAGTCGTCATTAATAGAACTGTAAGTTATATTTCTTTATACTTTTTTCAGAAACAAGTTTTCCGTTTGTTAATCCTTAATAATTGCCATTGAATTATTTATTTGCATCAATCATTTGAATAGGTTTACATAATACGGGTTGTTAGGGTAAACAGTTGCATTTTAAGAGAAGTCTGGTTGTAATTTTATTAAATTAATTCTTGTCAAGATGCCTTTAACAATGTAACTGGAAACTAAAGTCACATTCAAAGTGATTCCAGTATGTTAAAGTTCATTTCGGCTAAAACAGACTGATTATCATATTGAACACTTTGCATTGTGCCTTAGCTAGCTTAGGGGATAGTCAGAGATATTCTACATGTCATTATTATGTATTTGTATTGTTAAAAATTATGTTTACAATCAAGTAAACAACGTAAAATTAGGTATCTATTATTTATCAAACCTGCATTATTATTAAGCAAAAACTTCGCCTCGTTTGACTGACGTTTCCTATTTTAAAAGTGTTAGTTGCAATGCTGTTAATTAAGTAAATATTCAGAAATGTTGGTAACAAACGGAACCTTCCACTTTATTACGTCCAAGTTACACTCGAATGCCTTTGACATTGGTACAGTCAGCATCGAAAGCACAGTATAAGCATAGTGTAAATAACTAATAGTGGTGAAGCTCAGCGGTCGCGGCAGGCCAATCGTGTGGGACGTGCGAGGGCTGGGAGGAGTGCATCCCAGCCCGCGCTGCCTGCGCGCGTACCCTAACAGCGAATTGAGTTATGGTACGCCCGTCCCCCGCACGCCGCGCGGGTATAGACCCGCCGTGACCACTGAGCTTCATCTCTTATTTTATTTACACTATGGAATATGAAAGAGTATCTATTACTAGATACAGTACGGACACTCCCTTCCTCCCACCAACTTTTTACCTCACCCTCCTCACCCAGAGGGTGAGGTAAAAAGTTGGTGGGAGGCAGGGAGTGTCCGTACTAGGTCCGTACTGTATGTAGTAATAGTCCTTCTTATACTGTGACAGTGGTTTAGGGCTTAGGCTGTAGATTAAAATCTTCGTAAATTGTGCATTAAAATTTTAAGTGTACCTACAATAACATACATCTACATTTATATCAGTTTAATGGGAAGACACGCGCTACAGTTAAAACTGTTTAAATATATATTTTTTAAATGTATCCACGACAGTTGTATAAATACTTAATAGAAAAGAAACAAAACTTAGCCAAATGCCTTATCGAATCATTGATATGAAAAAAACAAATGTTTAAAATATACTGTAGCATAGATTGCCATAAAATAGCCAGCGATATTGCGAAGAATTTTTTATAACACTATTCGTGAATATACGTAGTTTCAGATTAACAGACTTAAAATTATTATTTTACACTAGCTGTTGCCCGCGACTTCGTTTGCGTTACCCGGATAAAAAGTACCCTATGTGTTAATCCAGGCCATGGTCTATCTGTATGCTAAATTTCAATTTCATTAAAATCCGTTCAGCAGTTTTTGCGTGAAAGCTGAACAAACATTCATACTTACAAACTTTCGCGTTTATAATATTAGTAGGATTATAACATGGAATATAAAGCCTATAAAAATTATATCAATTAAAACGAAACTATTTACTTTAGGAATACAGTGACAGAGATGTAAAATTTAGGTAGAGATTTAGAGACTTTTTTTTAAGTCTAAGCCCGAACTACCGTTTGGCCGATCGTGTAAAATCCATATATTTTTGACCCTACTTAGACTAAGTTCACGCTCAAAAGAAGTCTCTGGATCTCGGGCTTATTCTCATGTATTCGTATAGGTACCTTATTAATTTTGCAGTTATTATTAAACTGTCGAACGCTAAATAGGAATTTGTTCTTACGAGCTTTTACTCGTGACCTCAGAGTCAAATCATAAGCTTTCGAACAAAAAAAGTTTAGTCAGTACTTTTTATGTGATGCTCGAACAACAATGTACGACACACTTATTTTACAGGTTCATAATAGTTCATAATATGGAACGAAGTACTGGATTATCTACACTAATATTATAAAGAGGAAAGATTTGTACCTATTTTTGTATGTTTGTAATGAATAGGCTCAAAAAGTACTGGGCCGATTTAAAAAATTCTTTCACCATTAGAAAGCTGCATTCACCCTGAGTAACATAGGCTATATTTATTGCTAGAAAAGATTAGACGTCCACCCGTGCGAAGCCGGGACGGGCCGCTAGTTAGTAATAAAGATAAATGCTTAATTAGACCAGAATGTTATTCATTGACCTGACCTCTGACCTCTATTCCCTCTAGCCTTCCTAATCACCTCGCCAATTCGATATTACATTACAATCCAATTACCCCAATTGTTTTTTGATAGAAAAGTGTTTAGGGAATTTGATTACTTTGTTCTTGCTAACTCGGTCACGCAATGGCAAATTTGATGATATTTTTTTTTAAACTTGACAAAGTTTGTGTTTTTACCCGACTGCGCCAGAAGGAGGGTTATTCAATACGTACATTACATACCTGATTCATCGATTTCTTGGTCCTAATTTTTTCTGGAATTTTACACATTATGTATTTGATGAACCGCACATTCGCATTTGAAAATTATAATTCTTTGAATGTAAGTATAAAATTATAATGTCGTAAAAGCGTTATTAATATATTTCATTAATGAAGTTAACCTGAGCCATACATGCATAAATGTCAAGTGATATCGTGCGTAGTAGGAGTTGTATTAGTACATTACGATACGTGTGACCTAAGTAGTCCATTATTGCACGGCGTGAATTATCGCCCGAGCGCAGCGAGGGCGATAAACGCCGTGTAATAATGGACTTACTTAGGTCACGAGTATCGTATACTATTTTATAGCTCATGTGACCTAAACCCGCCAACTTTTTTGTGTGTGTGTGTGTGTGTGTGTGTGTGTGTGTGTAATGTATTGACATTCTCTTTCATGTTGAAGTTTTTAATTCTACGAAAACGTATACTAACGAAAAGGGCAGAAAGGGGGACCGGGGGCGAAGCCCCCGGCGGGGTGGAGGGGCGGAGCCCCCCCGGGGGCACGGGGGGCGGAGCCCCCCGTAGGACACAACCATGACTTTAAAATCTTCGTTCATATATCGCAACCACAATCAATAGATACTCACCTCTAATCACATCTACCGTCACATCATCATCAGCCCCTACTCATCCCCTACGCACGTACGCACTAGGTGGCACGTAATCACATCTACCGTCACATCATCATCAGCCCCTACTCACCCCCTACGCACGTACCCCTAATTACCCCCACGAACTAGGGGGTACACCCCCTAATCACCCCCACGAGCTAGGGTACACCCCCTAATCATCAGCACGAGCTAGGGGGTACACCCCCTAATCACCAGCACGAGCTAGGGGTACACCCCCTAATCACCCCCACGAGCTAGGGGGTGCACCCCTAAACAGCAGCACGAGCTAGGGGGTACACCCCTAATCACCCCAACGAGCTAGGGGGTACACCCCTAATTACCCCTCACGAGCTAGGGGGTACACCCCCTAATCACCAGCCCGGGCTAGGGGGTACACCCCCTAATCACCCCCACAAGCTAGGGGGTACACCCCCTAACCACCCCACGAGCTAGGGGGTACACCCCCTAATCACCCCAACGAGCTAGGGGGTACACCCCCTAATCACCCCACGAGCTAGGAGTACACTCCTAATCACCTCCACAAGTTAGGGGGTACACCCCCTAATCACACCCACGAGCTAGGGGGTGCACACCCTAATCACCACTACACACCCCTTACGCATTAGGGGGTGTACCCTCTTATCACCCCTATGCATCCCCAATCACCCTCTACGCACTAGGGGGCGCATCCCTTACTCGCACCCTACTACCAACATAAGGTGTGAGCAGGGGGTGCGGGTGTAAGTAGGGCGTACGTAATATAATTAAAGTAGGGGGGGTAACTTGGAGTCAGTTGGGGATTTCGCGATTTCAATGTTGGTCACATTGATTGAAAGCACATTTAAAAGTACCTACCTTCTTTTGTTTATTATGCATCTGTGCAATAAAGTAGATTCATTTTCGAATGGTGTAATGTAATCCGTGTAATAATGGACTACTTAGTAACGAAAAACCGTGACCTAAGTGCGGGTTTAGGTCACGGAATGCTATAAAAGAACCTTCTTTTGTATATTATGCATCTGTGCAATAAAGTGGATTCATTTTCGAACGGTGTAATCCGTGTAATAATGGACTACTTAGGTAACGCAAAACCGTAACCTAAGTGCGGGTTTAGGTCACGGAGTGCTATAAAATATATTTAGTTATTGAATAAGGGGTATTAGTTATAGGCAAAGGTATAAATTTTTAGGGTTCCGTGCCCAAAGGGTGAAAACCAGACCCTATTCATAAGCCTACGTTGTCCGTCCGCCCATCCGTCCGTCCGTCTGTCCTACCTACTTAGGGCTGTAACTTTTGAACGGTAATAGCTAGACAGTTGAAATTTTCACAGAATGTGTATTATATTAATAAAAATGACAAAAAGTGAAAAATTAAGGGGGGTCCTCATACAACAAACTAATTTTTATCAACGCAACGTTTTAAAAACTGGCCAAGTATGAGTCGGTCTCGCGCTAAAAGTCCCGGAGAAAACAAAACTTTTATCAAGTTAATATTTTGTGTGGTGGTGTGGTACAGAAGCCTCGGTGCGCGAGTAGCCCGACTCGCACTTGACCGGTTTTATTTAATTAACTTTTCAAGAAAATGTAACTACATTGATGCTTGCATAGGCAGTCATACGCATCAAACATACAACAACCATTTTTGGGTCGAGTGTAAAATCCAAGTCACCTAGATAACAATGTCTCATTCCCATCTTATCTAAAGATCGTTCGATCAATAGTAACGTCATAAATAACATATGCCTGATAACACCAATTATACAATATGATTTGGAAAGATAAGCGAGATTGTAACAATGAAATGTATTCATAAGCACTTAATTTTACCATGTCATTCTCTGACGATGACTGTTGAAAATTGCAAATAAAAACTATGTAATATGTGAAAATGCAATACATCACTCACTATCACTACATAGTATAAAACAAAGTCGCTTCCCCGCTGTTTGTCTGTCCGGTATGCATAGATCTTTAAAACTACGCAACGGATTTTAATGCGTTTTTTTTTAATGGATAAGAGTGGTTCAAGAGGAAGGTTTATATCAACATTGCACCCGTGAGAAGCCACCCGCCCACCCACGCCTCGCTAGTAATAATATGTACCTACTAGTTTTTGCCTTCGCCCGCGTGGCGATCGCATACGAACAGAGAATATTATTACTATTTCTCATACAAACATTTACCTACATCCCATTTCACAGCCATGAGGCACAGTAACTATTAATCTACAAAGCGGGCGAATTAACTTGACACCTGGCTGGAAAGACATTGGTGTAAACAATAACAAATAACAGCAAAAGAATAACTCGAAAATTCTAGAGCGCAGGGACACATGCAACGGTAACTGAGATGCATCGCTACTGGCCTCGCTTATTTTTTACACCAACGTCGTGCGAGCCAGGTGTCAAGTTAAGTCACCAGGGCTGTATGCTTGGGGGTTGAATTTCGAAAAATCTTTCCTTAGTGTCTCTACATCCTCTGTAAATGGGTATTGATATGGGTATTCCAAACATGTTTCCATCTATAGTGGCACACCCCGGAGACTCCTTACAAAAAACAGAAATTGACATGATGACATCAGCACATGCGAAAGAGTCTAGGGCTGCAATAACTTAAGCTGCGTGCGGTACAATTATTTTATGTAAATAAAACGCTTTGACACCTGGCTCGAACGACGTTGGTGTAAACAATACAAATAACAGCAAAAGAATAACTCGAAAATTCTAAAGCGCAGGGACACATGCAACGGTAACCCGTTATTCAAAAAATAGTTTTTATCCTTCGTCCTGAGATTATATTCTGTTTGTTTCGAAAACATAAATTCTAGCGTGTCAATTTATGCTACTAGTAACTGCCGAGGTAATCAGAGGGCAAAATATACTGTTAAAATCCAGCAAATCATACGGAGTAACAAACATATTCGCTTTTATAATAGGTTCAGAAACAAATATAAAAAAATTTTGTAATTCTGTTTCTTCTCAACAGAACACATTTTTCTCATGAACTGTACCTGCAATTTTACTATACGCTCATTATTGACATAACTAATTGGCAACTTGTAGGTTTATAAACATTTTTAGGACCGTGTCAAAAAATTCAAAATGGCTTAAAATGAAGGCCTTACATATTGTGCAGTTATCTTTGTTGCATATGTTTTACTTAATCTTTAAATATTAATGAAAACAAGTGTTAATGAACTGCTGACTTAATTAAACTGATATAAATGTAGATGTATGTTATTGTAGGTACACTTAAAATTTTAATGCACAATTTACGAAGATTTTAATCTACAGCCTAAGCCCTAAACCACTGTCACAGTATAAGAAGGACTATTACTACATACAGTACGGACCTAGTACGGACACTCCCTTCCTCCCACCAACTTTTTACCTCACCCTCCTCACCCAGAGGGTGAGGTAAAAAGTTGGTGGGAGGCAGGGAGTGTCCGTACTAGGTCCGTACTGTATGTAGTAATAGTCCTTCTTATACTGTGACAGTGGTTTAGGGCTTAGGCTGTAGATTAAAATCTTCGTAAATTGTGCATTAAAATTTTAAGTGTACCTACAATAACATACATCTACATTTATATCAGTTTAATTAAGTCAGCAGTTCATTAACACTTGTTTTCATTAATATTTAAAGATTAAGTAAAACATATGCAACAAAGATAACTGCACAATATGTAAGGCCTTCATTTTAAGCCATTTTGAATTTTTTGACACGGTCCTAAAAATGTTTATAAACCTACAAGTTGCCAATTAGTTATGTCAATAATGAGCGTATAGTAAAATTGCAGGTACAGTTCATGAGAAAAATGTGTTCTGTTGAGAAGAAACAGAATTACAAAATTTTTTTATATTTGTTTCTGAACCTATTATAAAAGCGAATATGTTTGTTACTCCGTATGATTTGCTGGATTTTAACAGTATATTTTGCCCTCTGATTACCTCGGCAGTTACTAGTAGCATAAATTGACACGCTAGAATTTATGTTTTCGAAACAAACAGAATATAATCTCAGGACGAAGGATAAAAACTATTTTTTGAATAACGGGTTACCGTTGCATGTGTCCCTGCGCTTTAGAATTTTCGAGTTATTCTTTTGCTGTTATTTGTATTGTTTACACCAACGTCGTTCGAGCCAGGTGTCAAAGCGTTTTATTTACATAAAATAATTGTACCGCACGCAGCTTAAGTTATTGCAGCCCTAGACTCTTTCGCATGTGCTGATGTCATCATGTCAATTTCTGTTTTTTGTAAGGAGTCTCCGGGGTGTGCCACTATAGATGGAAACATGTTTGGAATACCCATATCAATACCCATTTACAGAGGATGTAGAGACACTAAGGAAAGATTTTTCGAAATTCAACCCCCAAGCATACAGCCCTGGTGACTTAACTTGACACCTGGCTCGCACGACGTTGGTGTAAAAAATAAGCGAGGCCAGTAGCGATGCATCTCAGTTACCGTTGCATGTGTCCCTGCGCTCTAGAATTTTCGAGTTATTCTTTTGCTGTTATTTGTTATTGTTTACACCAATGTCTTTCCAGCCAGGTGTCAAGTTAATTCGCCCGCTTTGTAGATTAATAGTTACTGTGCCTCATGGCTGTGAAATGGGATGTAGGTAAATGTTTGTATGAGAAATAGTAATAATATTCTCTGTTCGTATGCGATCGCCACGCGGGCGAAGGCAAAAACTAGTAGGTACATATTATTACTAGCGAGGCGTGGGTGGGCGGGTGGCTTCTCACGGGTGCAATGTTGATATAAACCTTCCTCTTGAACCACTCTTATCCATTAAAAAAAAACGCATTAAAATCCGTTGCGTAGTTTTAAAGATCTATGCATACCGGACAGACAAACAGCGGGGAAGCGACTTTGTTTTATACTATGTAGTGATAGTGAGTGATGTATTGCATTTTCACATATTACATAGTTTTTATTTGCAATTTTCAACAGTCATCGTCAGAGAATGACATGGTAAAATTAAGTGCTTATGAATACATTTCATTGTTACAATCTCGCTTATCTTTCCAAATCATATTGTATAATTGGTGTTATCAGGCATATGTTATTTATGACGTTACTATTGATCGAACGATCTTTAGATAAGATGGGAATGAGACATTGTTATCTAGGTGACTTGGATTTTACACTCGACCCAAAAATGGTTGTTGTATGTTTGATGCGTATGACTGCCTATGCAAGCATCAATGTAGTTACATTTTCTTGAAAAGTTAATTAAATAAAACCGGTCAAGTGCGAGTCGGGCTACTCGCGCACCGAGGCTTCTGTACCACACCACCACACAAAATATTAACTTGATAAAAGTTTTGTTTTCTCCGGGACTTTTAGCGCGAGACCGACTCATACTTGGCCAGTTTTTAAAACGTTGCGTTGATAAAAATTAGTTTGTTGTATGAGGACCCCCCTTAATTTTTCACTTTTTGTCATTTTTATTAATATAATACACATTCTGTGAAAATTTCAACTGTCTAGCTATTACCGTTCAAAAGTTACAGCCCTAAGTAGGTAGGACAGACGGACGGACGGATGGGCGGACGGACAACGTAGGCTTATGAATAGGGTCTGGTTTTCACCCTTTGGGCACGGAACCCTAAAAATTTATACCTTTGCCTATAACTAATACCCCTTATTCAATAACTAAATATATTATACAACTCCTACTACGCACGATATCACTTGACATTTATGCATGTATGGCTCAGGTTAACTTCATTAATGAAATATATTAATAACGCTTTTACGACATTATAATTTTATACTTACATTCAAAGAATTATAATTTTCAAATGCGAATGTGCGGTTCATCAAATACATAATGTGTAAAATTCCAGAAAAAATTAGGACCAAGAAATCGATGAATCAGGTATGTAATGTACGTATTGAATAACCCTCCTTCTGGCGCAGTCGGGTAAAAACACAAACTTTGTCAAGTTTAAAAAAAAATATCATCAAATTTGCCATTGCGTGACCGAGTTAGCAAGAACAAAGTAATCAAATTCCCTAAACACTTTTCTATCAAAAAACAATTGGGGTAATTGGATTGTAATGTAATATCGAATTGGCGAGGTGATTAGGAAGGCTAGAGGGAATAGAGGTCAGAGGTCAGGTCAATGAATAACATTCTGGTCTAATTAAGCATTTATCTTTATTACTAACTAGCGGCCCGTCCCGGCTTCGCACGGGTGGACGTCTAATCTTTTCTAGCAATAAATATAGCCTATGTTACTCAGGGTGAATGCAGCTTTCTAATGGTGAAAGAATTTTTTAAATCGGCCCAGTACTTTTTGAGCCTATTCATTACAAACATACAAAAATAGGTACAAATCTTTCCTCTTTATAATATTAGTGTAGATAATCCAGTACTTCGTTCCATATTATGAACTATTATGAACCTGTAAAATAAGTGTGTCGTACATTGTTGTTCGAGCATCACATAAAAAGTACTGACTAAACTTTTTTTGTTCGAAAGCTTATGATTTGACTCTGAGGTCACGAGTAAAAGCTCGTAAGAACAAATTCCTATTTAGCGTTCGACAGTTTAATAATAACTGCAAAATTAATAAGGTACCTATACGAATACATGAGAATAAGCCCGAGATCCAGAGACTTCTTTTGAGCGTGAACTTAGTCTAAGTAGGGTCAAAAATATATGGATTTTACACGATCGGCCAAACGGTAGTTCGGGCTTAGACTTAAAAAAAAGTCTCTAAATCTCTACCTAAATTTTACATCTCTGTCACTGTATTCCTAAAGTAAATAGTTTCGTTTTAATTGATATAATTTTTATAGGCTTTATATTCCATGTTATAATCCTACTAATATTATAAACGCGAAAGTTTGTAAGTATGAATGTTTGTTCAGCTTTCACGCAAAAACTGCTGAACGGATTTTAATGAAATTGAAATTTAGCATACAGATAGACCATGGCCTGGATTAACACATAGGGTACTTTTTATCCGGGTAACGCAAACGAAGTCGCGGGCAACAGCTAGTGTAAAATAATAATTTTAAGTCTGTTAATCTGAAACTACGTATATTCACGAATAGTGTTATAAAAAATTCTTCGCAATATCGCTGGCTATTTTATGGCAATCTATGCTACAGTATATTTTAAACATTTGTTTTTTTCATATCAATGATTCGATAAGGCATTTGGCTAAGTTTTGTTTCTTTTCTATTAAGTATTTATACAACTGTCGTGGATACATTTAAAAAATATATATTTAAACAGTTTTAACTGTAGCGCGTGTCTTCCCATGCTTTTGGTAATTTATTTGACGCGTGTTCCCGAGTTATCCTATCATTTACCAAAATTAGATTAAAGATAACATTATCAAGCGATGCTGTCTGATAAGAGGAAAGTGTTTACGTATTAATAATGACTCTATATTTAACGAATACAATACATACACATATTTAGACAAAAAACTACCGTTATTTTTCAACTTATAAATAAAGTTCTTAAATCAATCAAATACATTTTTTTTATGTTAGACACAGTCCATAGATTGTTAGTATATAGGGCCTTTCTTAATATGCTGACACATTTTTAAGGGGATGATCAAACCGTCAAACTGAACCACTTTCTCTATGGCACGAACAAAAAATCTGGTGTCCCATACAAAACTGCAAACCTACTCGAGCCAAATGTGTGGGACAGCTGTATTTTTTTTTGCGATTTCGATATTTGTCCCATAGAGAAAGTTGTTCAGTTTGATGGTCTGGCCATAACCTTAAAAGACTGTCAGCATATTAAGAATGACCCTGTATACTTAAAAACTATGTAAATACAGTCTAATACAACAATAGTCCTATCTAAACTATTATAAAACTGTAACAGAAATGTGTCTGTACATTGAAAATATTTACAAAAAAAAAATTACGACATGGTTTTTACCTGTCCCTGATTCCAAATCACCAATTTTTGGATTTTTTGTCTGTCTGTTTGTTTGTTTATTTGTTTGTTTGGGTGTTTGTTTGTTCGAGTATCACGCAAAAACTACTGAATAGCTTATCACTAGCCTATTATTTATGCATAAAGCGTATGCAAAACCCCGTCGTCGTTTCTCATTCGTTTAATTTCAAAAGGACGCGTATTGATACCGACGAAGTTAATTTCGGTGATCAGTTCCGATTCCAAACTTCCAATACTCCAACGAGCGCCACCTTTTCAAATTAAAAGAATCAGTATTGACTTCAATCATTAATCCACAGGACTACCTGCACTTCCTGGTGACGTACCACCGCTTCATCTCATTCAGCCTCTACTGCGTGGGCTTCGTGTGGTTCGTGCTGTCGTTAGTGAAGCGCTACTACATGCGACAGTTCAGCCTGTTCGCGTGGACCCACGTCGCTCTGCTCATCGTGGTCACGCAGAGCTATCTCATCATACAGAACATTTTCGAGGGTAAGTACTTTGTAAGATTACCTCGACTTACGCGAAATGAACATTGTTGTTATAATGTGATTTGCGAAAGGGATTATCGTCTTGAGTTTATGTATGTAAGTTGCTGCAAGTTATATTATGCAGGTTCCTTTTTAATATGCTGACGGTTTTTTAAGGGGATGATCAGACCATCACACTGTACAACTTTCTCTATGGGAATAACATTGAAATCCCGAATAAAAAATCTGCTAGTTCATTTAAAACTGCAAACATCAATACAAGACAGCAGATTTTTATTTTCGCAATTTCGATGTTGGTCTCCTATAAAAAGTTGTCCAGTTGATGATCTAATCATCCCCTTAAAAATCTTCAGCATATTAAGAAAGATCCTGTTAAAGGGTTTAATTGTAGTGTCTTTAAAGGTTGATTTGTACTCGTGATTCTGAACATATTCACCCGTCCGTCTCACCCGTAAAAGTAATGCAACTATCTACCCTAACACCCTGTAGCAAACAAATAAAAATAAATGTAATCATCTGTCTATACCGGACGTATGACATTAACGCGCGGGCGGTCGCTAATAAATTTTAATATCGCTAAACACAATAGTTAATAGAACAGAATGTTTGAACGCGCGACCTCCGAACGAACGAAGACGGCGCTGTGATTCATTTAAATCCATTACAATACGATAAGTAGGAATGTAAACTGATAAATATATCGGTCAACGAACTTGAACTGCGAAATTAAGGTTATCTATTGCCGGAGGATTCGCTTGCGTAGAAATAGAAAACATCCGTTTTTGGGATAAAAGTACAATGATCGACTCAACGCCATAGAAAATCTGTATACAGTTACACCCTGTATACTTAAATGAGTTACATACTTCATTAGGGTGTGCTTAAGACCATCAAACTGAGCAAGTTTCTCTATTGAAACCAGGGACCAACATTGATATCGCGGAATTTTATATGTTCATCATCAGTATAATTATGAACATGAGAACATAATTTTATGACCGCGGTACGAAAAGAACCCATTAAAATGCTTAATTGACTGCCTAAAAATTGTCTGACAGCCTAGTTGACCATTAACTCGCCTTTACCCATCGGCACTGGACCCGCATGGTGGAGTATGGCCCACTCCCACTCTTATTCATGAATAGAATAGAATTTATTTGCTTTGAAACAGGTAAATATTACAAAAGATGGTATAAAATATAAAATAAGTTTCTTCTGTTCAGCTGTAGCAACAGCATGCAAATATTTTGTTAACAACTTTAAACTATACTATATTGACACTTTATATTTTACATTACTTATTTACATACACTTATAATTTAAAAACTCTTCAACACTGTAAAAACTGTTAATTATTAACCACTGATACAATTTTTTGAACATTAATTTGGAGTGTAGTTGTTTAAGGCTCTCGGGAATTTTGTTGTAAATTTTAATACTCATGTAGTAACAATTCTTCTGGATTAACGTTAATCTAGGATAATAATCTACAACTAGTCTATTTGGATATCGAGTGCGCTTAGGGCATACATCTGAAACTGTTTTGAAAAGGTGTGGGTGAAGCTTAACAAATTTACAAATTTCAAAAATATAATATACTAGGTAAAGTTAGGATGCCAAGTTTTTTAAAAAAAGGTTTACATGAGTCCAGTGGACTGATATTACATATTCCTCTTAAGCATTTCTTTTGAGCTATGAAAGCCTTTTGTACATGAGTACCATTACCCCAAATAATGATGTTATATCTTAGGACAGACGCTACATACCCATGATAGGCAGCTAAAGCTACTTTTTGACATGTAATTTTACTTAACCGGTGAAGAACGTAAACAAACCATGAGAGGAAGGTTACCCTGCAGTAGGATCCTACAGGCTTATTACCTTACTAATCTCTCAAAATATTCGCCTTATTGTTCAGAACTCAAACCTAAATCTAACATAATAACGTGTCATTTCCCCAAACATCCGTTTCCCTAGCAAGATTGAAGATAACACAATACATAGTTGCTCCACGTCAAAGCATTGTGGCGGACATGAAGCCTTTCAACTGTAAATAGGCCACGCAGAAACAAGTAGGCGAGAAACGAGGGTGGCATTGAAGGGTAGAAATAGACGCATATTGCTGACACTATAAGGTTGACAGACACATACACGAATACACAACGTGATATATGACCTCAAAACCTAAAAACCGTGTCATAAAAATCTATACAAGTGTAACAAAACACCCCAGTAACATTAAACGGGGGTTTAGACCATCAAACTGAACTATTTTTAATATATGAATCTGATTTTGGGGATGACATTAGACGGGGAAGGGAAGGTGTAATCGGGTATCAAAAATGATATGAAGACTTTGGAAATCTCGAGATTCAATATTCACTAGAAAAATATATACGGTCGAATTGAGAAACCTCCTCCTTTTTATTTAAGTCGGTTAAAAAATTACTCTTTTCTAGAGAACAAACCGAACATTTTGTATTTCTTCGTTCACATGGTTACACGATCTCATTCCATCAACAAGTGTCTTACAAATGGTAACTATTTAAGTGACATGCGAACAATGAAACAAACACATTACTAGCTATATTGTATATGTACATAATAATTGTAGATCACTTGTATAGAACAAATAATACGGGAAACGTATTTACTATAGAAAATTATCGAAGCGGGGAAAACGGAATATAGTAGCTGCGTAACTGTAGTATTATAGCTACACACTATGTAACCTCTGATTACTTGTACTATAATATTCGACTTTGTCATAACCAGAACTCGGATTTTCCATCGCAAAAATGTAAATGTCGTAGGGATTGACCTTTGTAGTTTATCGTCTTATACAGCTATCAATATTATTGTACTGTACGTATGTGATTATTAACATTCGTTTATCCCTAATAGAGAGAGTGGAGCTTCAGGTGTACGCCAAAGTGCACACAGAAGCCAATTTTGACAAAATTACTTTTACTACAACATCTTTCTTTGAATAGCAAAAGATGAAGAAAAAAAGTTGCAGGAAACAACAGGAAAATTGGCAAATTAAAAACAACAAAGGAGAATACTCACATGGGTACAATAGTACAATAATATCGATAGGTATAGGTCGATAAACTACAATGATCATTGATCAATCCTTATAATATAACATTAACATTTTTGGGATGAAAAATCCGAGCTCTCTTCATAACAGTGAACATCTTTTGGCTTGAATGATGATGATGATAGTCACTTTAGAGTACCTACACGATATCCACGAGATAATTGAGCGTTTCAACGTATTATACAGGATGTAAAAATGCGTTACATTTTCAACCATCCATCAAACTGAACACATCTTTCACTATGGAGCCCGGATTGGCAGGTCGCGGGTTCAAATCACCTTTTACTTTTTAAGGGTTCCGTACCCAAAGGGTGAAAACGGGACCCTATTACTAACCTACGTTGTCCGTCCGTCCGTCCGTCCGTCTGTCCTACCTATTTAGGGCTGTAACTTTTGAACCGTAATAGCTAGATAGTTGAAATTTTCTCAGATTATGCGTTATTGCGGCGGATTTGTTAACATATAATAAAAATTTCAAAAAGATAAAAATTAAGGGGGGTTCTCAACAAGAAACTAGTTTTTATCGACGTTTTTTCTACACGCTCTATCGTAAAAACGGGAATACATACAAGCGTCAAACTTAGTGTGATTATAGAGCAAACTCTGCAGAATAACAACAAATACTAAATACCGGTCAAGTGTGAGTCGGTCTTGCGCTATAGGTCCTGAACATAAAAAGTTTTTTTTCTAAATTAATATGTTGTGTTCTGTGGTTGTGTGGTACGGAACCCTCGATGCGGGAGTAGCCCGACTCCCACTTGACCGGTTTTATTTATCTTTAATTTGAATAGCAAGATACAATCGAGGTCTTCTAAATATTAGAATTTACCAAAATACCTCTTAAGATAATCTCATCTTTGGCAAATATCGCAAATGCTCGTAGATAGTAAAGATAGCGTTGTTTATCGTTACACACCCCATGGCCTATATCATGGTAGCGGCCGACAGAAATAGATTGAAGCCGTTTACATGTCAGCAGATATTGTTGTGGAATGCGTGCCTTATTGAAATTTTACAATCGACAGCACAGAAGACTCAATAAACTCTAATATTCTAATTTTGTTAACACTCTTAATTTCTCGAAACTTATTCCTTTATACTCGATCTTTAGCGGTCAAATAAAACAAATCACGACATAGTATAAAACAAAGTCGCTTCCCGCTGTCTGTCTGTCTGTCCCTATGTATGCTTAGATTAAAACTACGTAACGGATTTTGATGCGTTTTTTTTTAAATAGGTAGAGTGATTCAAGAGAAAGGTTTATATGTATATAATAACTACTAAAAATACATCACTACATAATATCAGCATTGCACCCGTCGTGCGAAGCCGGGGCGGGTAGCTAATAAACAAATAATTCACAATAATGATGAATGACCCCAATGATGATGGTGATGAAATTAACATCTCGTGAGGAATCTTGTAGTACTTCTTTGATAAATAAAAATTACCTAAAGAAGAAATATGTTTGTGATATTACAAACTCTAGCATTAAACACAGTTTCTGTTTAAATCTGAAATAAAGAGGGAAAATAATTTATTGGTGTCTCTGATGCCTTCAAGTGTTCTTCCTTTAAAAAATGTTTGCAACCAGGTTTTTTAAAGTGATTGGATTTTTAAATACCAATAGGTATAGCATAAAGGTTTATTTCTTTTATTGGTGTAAAAATCTACAGCGTTATAAATGTTTATTTACTGGTGAATAAAGATCCTAATTCATAATTATTATACAAAGTGAAAGTGATACAACAGTTTTCACAAGACAGTTATTTTAAATGGCACAAGATTGCCAATGTTTTCCATTCTTTCTTATAAAGTGTCTTTTAACCCGGTTCATTATTTCCCGCAGCTCCCAGGGTAATTTTCCTGAATAATTTATTTAACTTTACTTGGAAGTAATCTAAAATTTAAACCTCTTTGCGTAATGAAAGTGAAACGTACCAAGCGTATAAGTAGGTCAAACTCAAAATATCTGTACTAACAAAGCATTTTCTTTGAAGATATTTTGATTTAAAGAACGCAAAAGTTTAATATACTTTGTAAAGAATCATTGTAGATATTACATATCTAACTTTTGTAGGTAAATGCGATTTTTGTTCGACAAGACAAACACCTCGTTTTTTGAACAAAATAGATCAATTCCAATATGTAGTTGATGCATGTATGAATGAGCAAAATGCCTGGTCTTGCCAATGGTTCGTTATGTAATTCAATGTTGTATTTATTTTAAAATTGTAGCTTTCCGACGCGGCGGTAGAGTCACAATAAAACCGGTCAAGTGCGAGTCGGGCTACCCGCGCACCGAGGGTTCCGTACCACACCACCACAGAACACAACATTATTAACATAGAAATAAAACTTTTTTGTCCGGGACCTTTAGCGCGAGACCGACTCACACTTGGCCGGTTTTTAGTATTTGTTGTTATTCTGTAGAGTCTGTTCTATAATCACACTCAGTTTGACGCTTGTATGTATTACCGTTTTTACTATAGAGCGTGAAGAAAAAACGTTGATAAAAACTAGTTACTTGTTAAAACACCCCCTTAATTTTTAACATTCTGTCATTTTTATTATTTGTTAACAAATCCGCCGCAATAACGCATAATCTGTGAAAATTTCAACTATCTAGCTATTACGGTTCAAAAGTTACAGCCCTAAATAGGTAGGACAGACGGACGGACGGGCAGACGGACAGACGGACAGACGGACAGAGGGACAGACGGACAGACGGACAGACAGACGGACAGACGGACGGACGGACGGACGGACGGACGGACGGACGGACGGACGGACAACGTAGGCTTAGTAATAGGGTCCCGTTTTCACCCTTTGAGTACGGAACCCTAAAAATTCTTTATATTTTTTTTTAGAAATGCCGAATGAAAACCGTAATATTGTAGATGGGAAAAAAGGTCTAAAAAATAACGCGTTTTTTATACCTTCTATGTTTTGTACATAGTTTAGGATAAAACTAGGTCAGATTGTGTAGCGGGTTGATTGTATGGACTTTTAACGACCGCAGTCTGTGCACTGAATTATGATTTATAGACTCAATCTAAAATAGATGTTGTGTAACACGCAATGTGTTTATGATTCAGGTGAAACTGACTATTTTAAACCTTCGGTCCTTCCAAAATAAACTATACGGAAATCATACATTAATTAAATGATGAGATGATTTGAGTCTACGTAATATTAAAAATACTGAACCGTATAAAAAGACTTATTGCTTCAGAGAAGAAAGAGAAAATAATTCGGCGATACATCATCATATTCATCATTCTATTAACCATATCCCATTATTTGTGGTCGGCGCAATATGTCATCTTCCATTCATATCTCCTTAACCGTCATTTCAGCACCCCCTCTCTACACATCCTTCACACAATCCAGTCATCTTTTCTTCGATCTTCCTCTTCTACTATGGCAACAGTACTTATGATACAATATTTTTCACTTAAGAATATTCGCAGTAATAAATTGAAAATTCTGGCACATTGTCTTTGTCAATTTGGAGCAACCGCCTCACTAATTAGATTGTGTATATTGAAGAACAAATACAATTACGCTGTAACGTACGTTTCAGTATAATGATTATAAAATATAATGCAATATTATACAAATATGGGGTATATTTTTAGGGGCTTATGAAAAGTAGGTACTTATAAGAGATCTCCCACCAGATTGAGTATTCCGCTGGGGATAGATCGTGGCGGAGCGAAAAAAATCTGATTTTTTTTGCTCCGATCTGTTTGCTCCCATAGTAAAAGTTTTTAATTGACTAAATTCAATATCTATTCAAATGTTCAACCAGTTTTCTTTTATTGACTTCACGCTACAACAAGATTATAACCGTTACAAACTCACCATTAAAATACATTTGAACTAGTTTACTGCCTTTCAAGTCAAATATGAACCAATATAAGTTTCTAGCATAATCTAACAATCGCAAAAGTGCCTGACCATTATATTTGTAATACTTGATCCATATTCTTTGCAGGTCTAATCTGGTTCATAGTGCCTGTGTCGATGATCATCTGCAATGACGTGATGGCGTACGTGTTCGGATTCTTCTTCGGCAAGACTCCCCTCATCAAGCTGAGCCCCAAGAAGACCTGGGAGGGCTTCATCGGTGGTGGCGTGTCTACTGTTGTCTTCGGTTTGGTGGTAAGTTGATCATTGTGATTGTCAGCAAAGAGTAGGCAGTGTGCCACCTCCCGAGAGGCCACAGTTCCTTAAAAATTTCGCGTAAAGTGTAATAGATAGTATATTAGCGAGAAATAAAGTTAAACAATCATAAGTTCTCGACTTAACACAAAATTCGACGTTATGTTTATGCTTTAAAGTAGTTTTATAAACAAAGGATGCTAATAATAATAAAACCGGTCAAGTGCGAGTCGGGCTACTCGCGCATCGAGGGTTCCGGACCAGACCACCACAGAACACAACATTATTAACTTAGAAAAAAAATCTTTTTTTGTCCGGGACCTTTAGCGCAAGACCGACTCACACTTGGCCGGTTTTTAGTATTTGTTGTTATTCTGTAGAGTTTGCTCTATAATCACACTAAGTTTGACGCTTGTATGTATTACCGTTTTTACGATAGAGCGTGAAAAAAAAACGTTGATAAAAACTAGTTTCTAGTTGAGAACCCCCCTTAATTTTTAACTTTTTGAAATTTTTATTATTTGTTAACAAATCCGCCTTAATCTACACTAATATTATAAAGAGGAAAGATTTGTACCTATTTTTATATGTTTGTAATAAATAAAAATAAATAAAAGTCATTTATTTCAGACTTTCGCCCATATAAGTTAGAGGTAGTAGGTACATAGTTAAAATGACGTAATGAATAGGCTCAAAAAGTACTGGGCCGATTTAAAAAATTATTTCACCATTAGAAAGCTGCATTCACCCTGAGTAACATAGGCTATATTTATTGCTAGAAAAGATTAGACGTCCACCCGTGCGAAGCCGGGACGGGCCGCTATAACGCATAATCTGAGAAAATTTCAACTATCTAGCTATTACGGTTCAAAAGTAACAGCCCAGTTATAGGTAGGACAGACGGACGGACGGACAGACGGACAGACGGACAGAGGGACCGACGGACGGACGGACGGACGGACAACGTAGGCTTAGTAATAGGGTCCCGTTTTCACCCTTTGGGTACGGAACCCTAAAAATGAACACTTAAAGTGTAATTGGTGCGTTATATTTTCGAGGATGTATTTGAGTCGCGGAATAGTGATCTTGGATTTATTTTCATATAAATGCTCATTTAGGTGAAGGAATACATCGTGAGGAAACCTGCATGCTTCAATTTCGAGGCATGTATTGTACCTACTGTCCATTACAAGTGGCGACGGGCTCACTCCCCGTCACACTGGACAGAGTTTCGGTACTACTAGTGAAACGTGGATGTTCTGAGGTTTCAGAATATCTCTGACTACCCCCTTTGGGGGGATATAGTCGTGAGCATATGCTAAATGTGTCATTTCTGATAATATTAAGCGTGGATTGTATCAATCTTTCCAGATCTCCTTCATGATGTCTCAATACCCGTACCTTGTTTGCCCGATCGAGTACTCCGACTCCCTGGGTCGCATGACGATGGACTGCGAGCCGTCGCTACTGTTCCGCCTGCACGAGTACACTCCGCCGCAGTTCGTGCAGCCTGTCATGAAAGTTGTAAGTATTTTAGACCTTATGACAATGAATTATGAGTCCCTGTAAGTTCGCGGTAAATGTTCCTCTATTGTAGTTCTAGATCTAATCTATAGATTCACAAAAGACAAGTTTAAGGAAAGTTTATATTAGTCCAATTATATCGACATTGTTAAAAGTGGATAAACTACAACCACAGACACGAGAGTAACAAAAAGTAGTACAGAAGACTCACTTCCAAACGACGCGCACTAATTTTGATAAAAACATACGGTCCAATAGGTCCTTCAAGGCTTTGACTGCCAAATGACCGACAAACAATGGAAAATCTATTGTTATTGTGACCCGACGGCGTTTAACGTGTTAAGGACAATATTTCACTGAATCTGGTTGGGTTACATTTTATTAACTTATTTGAAAAGTAGCGAGTTATTTGTAAAGGGAATGCATGACAAGATGTATGGACCTATTAGACCTAGAGGAAGCAAAAGAGGTGTGTCAGAACCGCCCAAACTGAGGATAAGATAAATGTTTACTTTTCAATTATTGCTTAAAACTATTACACTAGACGGTAGACCAAAAACTACAAATTCAAGCCCCGATGATCACCGATGAACTAAATAATGATGACGTTTCGTTTTATATTTCAGTTGGGCATGGAGAAGATCACCATCTACCCGTTCATGATCCACTCGCTGTCTCTCAGCATCTTCAGCTCTGTGATCGGTCCATTCGGTGGTTTCTTCGCATCTGGCTTCAAGCGCGCTTTCAAGATCAAGGTAATAGATGTGGCGATACCTTATACCCGGCACCGAGGTCCAACAGTTCTTAGTTGGATCTTGTATTTATGCAATGTATCTTGCTAAGTCCAATACTGTGATTTAGGACTCGTCATTTTATTTATTTACGAGCTTTTACCCGCGACTTCGTCCGCATAAATTATATACCAGATTTTAAGTCAGATGATAAGCTATCAAACAAAAAAAGTTTCATAAAAATCGGTTCAGTAGTTGCGTGATACTCGAACAAACAAACACCCAAACAAACAAACAAACAAACAAACAAACATACAAACAAACAAACAAACAGACAGACAAAAAATCCAAAAATTGGTGATTTGGAATCAGGGACATCTAAAAACCATGTCGTAATTTTTTTTTTGTAAATATCTTCAATGTACAGACACACTTCTGTTACAGTTTTATAATAGTTTAGATTTAGATTAACCCCCGACGTAAAAAGTGACGTGTTTCAAAAAGTTTGACGCCTATATCGGTCTGTTTGTCTGTCTTTGGCATCGTAGCTCCCAAACGGGTGGACCGATTTCGATGCGGGTTTTTTAATAGAAAGCTAATTTCTGCGAGAGTGTTCTTAGTTTTTTTTTTCATGAAAATCTGTTCAGCAGTTTTCAAGTAACTTTAAAAATTACGAAATAACATGAAATTTTAAATTAAATCTGGGACCGCAAGTGATTGTTGAATAGAAAAATCAATGTTCATTTCATAGTGGTCCATTACGCATTAATCTATCTATCTATAACGTCACGCCTCTTTCCCAGGCAGGTACGCATTAATTGACTTAAAAATATCCTAAAGAGAGTAAAAAATAAAACATAATCATAATCATCATATCATAATCATATCATTTATTGCGTTATGTGGTTACATAAGATCTTAAAATATGGTACAGTACACACATAAACCCTGGAAGGGCGCAGCAATATCTTAAAACTAATAAAAAACAGCACATAAAATCTAAAAACAAAAATTACTCACATTTGCTTATATCAGAAACAGGTGACCGAATTATTTTAAACTTCTTAAATGTATTTTTTTTGCATTGGGGGTTTTTATGTCTATATTATTTGTTCATAAAACGCTGTATCAGGACGCATTGGACAGATTCATCTCCTGATTGGATGCGAGATGTGTTATGTCGTCTGTGTTGACCTTGATTCTGGGCCTCTAACCGCACATTCGAACTTCGCAATTGCGTGAACGTTTTCGTTCCAATGTCAACTCTATTACAATGAAGTGCGGACGGAAATAGTGGCGATATATCGAACATCGGAAGTCCGGGTACAGGGCCTGCTGTTTACATCGACTGGATCGATGCCACGGCGCCGTTGTTTCTTACTCAGCTCTCTCGTAGCTCCGCTACATACAATTCAATTTGTTTCCCTATCCGAGGTTTGTTCTAAGCCAACCAAATAACCTTAACCTTAAATTTATTTACTTCGTCCGCATAAATTATATACCAGATTTTAAGTCAGATCGTAAGCTATCAAACAAAGAGGATTCTTTTCCTAGCCGCCGTCGGGAACGGACGCATCTGTGACCATTCTCCTGTAAAACAATTGTGTTTTTTTTTTCTTCGCGCAAAAGGGATACCTACCTGACCTTGTCACGCCGGCCGTCGGTCTACTCGGTCTTGAAAGTTCCAAACTACTATTCCAGTTTCTTTGTTAATTATGGGATACGTATCGTGTTAATGAACAAATAAATTATAATAAGTTTGATTCAAAAGTGAGTGTGAATGTAAGTGTGGATGTGTGTAGCTGAGCTCTGCCGTGACGACGTCGCCCGCTAGTCGCTACTCACGTGGCAAAATCCGGGTGAGATCTTTCCAATTCATAATTCCTTCTTTTAATTATTACTTATCCTTCAGTATTTACTCCTGAAACCAGGGCTCTGCCCACACGATGGGAGGAAGAAGCATTTACTCAACATACGAGCTGGTATTAGAAAGTCGATATTATGCTCAAAGTCACCTAGGTTCATAATTAACGCCCGGTTTATTAATTTCCCCATCACTAGGTAGGTAGGTAGGTAGGTAGGTAGGTATATTCCCAAGCCATGTGTTTCATACTTTTTACTTAAATAAATACATAGCTTATTTACCTCTCAACCCTGAGTCAATTTATATCTTAAGGACCCGCATGAATCACCCACGCCATAATCGATAGGAGCAATTTCCTGTTCAATAAATACCATCTTGTCTATACTACCTAAATCTAAGAAATAGAACATACCTACATACATTGGGAATATCTCCAACAACGGCAACATAGAAAGCTACTGACAGCAACAAATCTGTTTTTATACCTGGCATCCAGACAAAATTCAACCTTCCTTAGCAACACACGTAACTTTCCTAAATTATAACGGCAACCCGGTCTTCCCGCTAGCGAATAAGTACACTTAAATTGTTTTATTATACTGGCCATATTCTAAAAAACATCCCACCATTTCCGGCTGCCAACACGTGCGCCTCAGCACGACAGAAAAAAAAGGTGAATGAAAAGAAAAGACAAATCTTAACAGAGCGCCCTTACAAACAAAAGACAGTTACATAGCATTTGCGCTAATAACAATTAACCGGCACGATAATAAAAACTACAACTTTAAAAAAACAGAACAAAAGTAGAAGCGAACTAAAGTTGAAATAATCAAAGAACAATAGCAAACATCAGGGACAACAACACTAACATGGAGATGAGAAGACAAAAGATGACAAGCTGAAATTCGCCCATATAGCAGTACGAAATTATATAGCAAGGAAGAAGCTCTAGGAAAACCGTGTCAACACAATCAAGAGAGAAACAAGTCCCAGAAGTAAACTTTCGACACAGTATAAGAAAGAGTATCTATTATTACAAACTTTCGATTAGTAATTAGTAATAAAATAGAAATCTACATAAAGAAAACAGTTCATGAATAGGTTCCGGGGCGGCCCGGCGGGGAAGACCTAACCATCGCCATTATATATTCCGTGCCATCACGGCCTCTCGCAAAGGCGAGTTCAAAGTATAGCTGTCTTCTTCCACCTATTTAAAGAAAAAATTTTACGATACGACAAACTAAACGATATTTTGAAAGAACACACAATCACCATTCCTTAACGCAAAGAAGAAACACGACAAATTGAAGAACGCGAAGATAGGCTGAAGAATTTAACGAACGAATGTCACCTACAAATTTATACGAAAACACGAGACAAAAACTTTGAGAAGCCAAAGAAAATATTGTTTCAATATCCTATTGTATCGAAACCAGAAAAATGCAAGATCCTGGAAACACACACTGAAACTGAAGATTAATACGAGAGTGTGCAACAGAATCCAGCAAAATACCGCCAGGACAGGTGCTGCACGCTACCATCGTATGGAAGATTAAACGAATATTAGCAGTCACTACTCCTGCCCCTTATAGTTTATTACACACCAAGTATAGTATCTATCTTCCACATACTGGCTTTACGATGACCTGTTTCGGGCTGGTTGCAACCTCCTATCTCTCCTCATCCTGACTGCGAAATCCCAACACTCCTGTCCTATCTACGTGGCTCACTGGTGCCTCGGGCAGAAGATAGATGTCTATATCGAGGACGCAAGTGCAGCATCAGCTCGGAGGAGCAGCTCGTGAGAACATAATGATTGCGATGTAAACGATTAAAACGCGAATAGAGGTAAAGTTCCAAACCTAACTATGAGCTTGATTGCATGCATCGCAATATTATGAGCTTGCGAGTATCTCTAGCGAGTAGCTGTGGCGCTGGCCTCCTCATATTGCTGTCGTCTTTGCGTCCTTGCAGCAGAATTGCTGGCTGGTGAGCCAGCTGAACGGAACGGAACGGAACGGAACGGAGATCGTAAGCTATCAAACAAAAAAAGTTTCATCAAAATCGGTTCAGTAGTTTTTGCGTGATGCTCGAACAAACAAACACACAAACAATCAAACATACAGACGGACAAAAAATCCAAAAATTGGTGATTTGGAATCAGGGATATCTAAAAACCATATCTTAATCTTTTTTTTTTTGTAAATATCTTCAATGTACAGACCATAGAGAATTCACCCATGGTACAGACAAACTTCTGTTACAGTTTTAGAATAGTTTAGATTTCGATTCCTATATTAATGATAATTTGCTCCGTCAGGACTTCGGCGACGTTATTCCCGGGCACGGCGGCATCATGGACCGCTTCGACTGCCAGTTCCTGATGGCCACGTTCGTCAACGTCTACATCACCAGCTTCATACGCACCGCTACTCCACAGAAGCTTCTGCAACAGGTCAGTTTATTTTATTATTTGTTATATACAACGTGTTAATAAATTAGCGCAAAACCTCATACACCCCAACTGATTTATAACAAAATAATTCGATTGAAACAATAATTTCATTATTTTGATAGTTAGTAGGGTGAGTGTGCCCGTGCGGTAGTTTGACATCGGGTTCAGAAAATTTAAAATTAAAAAAAAATTATTTATTATTTTGAAAAAAATTACCTATGTTGAAATCATGATATTTCGTTTCTGCTCTCGATTCTAAACAAACTACTTTCTAGTTTTGCGTTAATTCATTAACACGTTGTATAACTACATGAAATTTGATATTTAATATTCTACAGAGGATTAAGAGGTACTTACATTAAAGATTTTTTTCGAAAATAAACACCTAACGGCCTGGCTGCGGAACAGGGCGAACTGCGGCGTGAATGGGGGATCGGACAGTCCGGGACAATTAGTCAAATTAGCAACTTTTAATCTAAAGTCAAAACGCGCGCGATGTAAGTATGAAAATTTTTACTAAATACCCACAAGTGACGTCATCAACATTTCATTACTTTTTATAGTTCATCATGTTATTAAAAATAGTATACTGGCTTAAAAAAAGCTAAAAATGTGAGTATAGCGTTATTTTCAAATGTTTTTTTTGCTAAGAAGATAGAACTAAAATATATTTTATGCAGTCCGCTCCCCTATTGCGATTTTAGAATTCACGTAAGCGTTGTATCCCTACTATTACGCAAGCACGCAGCGGCGCGTACGCAGTATCCTAAATCCGCAATTGGGTACTTGACTGCATACAAAATATTTTATTTTTATCTTCTCATTAAAAAAAGGTTAGAAAATAACGCTAAACTCAAATTTACCAGATACATTAATTGGGATGACACGTGATTAGGATTTTGATGTGTCGCAACTTTTAATTAATTAGTGTAATATCATCATCAGGTGTACAACTTAAAGCCGGAGCAACAATTGCAACTGTTCTACGCCCTGAAGGAGTCCCTCGAGAATCGGAACATACTCAACCTGATACCTTAGACTACGCGCGTGCGTCACACGAATACAAGGTAAATTGTTTATTGTTACCACCATTCTAATTGTTAGCGCATCTTCACATTTGACGGCCTTTTTGTTATTCTATAAAACATTTTTTTTTTAAACCTATCTACCTACTGAGTGTAAAATTAAAGGCACATCGAACAAGGTGTTTCAGACAATCAAACTTTCACTATGAAACCAACATCGTAATCGCGAAAAAAATTATCAGCTGTTCCATAGTTAAAGTCAAAGGTTAACTTAACTGAAGGCTTGAAAAATAAAATTTATTTATTTTTCAAACCTTGAGTATTTAACTATATTTAAAACAGTAAGTATATACAACTTATGGCTATGGTTAAAAATAAATATGGCTATGGTAATTTGTTTCTTCGTGATTTCGATGTTGGTCCCATGGTAAATAGACTATCGGCCACCCGCAAAAAAGTCGTCTCTAAACCATATCTCGTATGTAAGTTCTGTATATACCTACAACAGGTATGGCTGTGTTCGGGGTACTCTCAGGATCACGAAACTGCTTGTTGTATAATTCAAAAGTGGTGGAGGGGGTAGCAGTGACGTCATAAAGATGGCCGCCGACGGTTTTAGTTTTTCTTCAATTGTAGCGCACCTATGAGGTCAATCTGGTTGTGCGAGGTGTCATTTGAAAGCTTATTAAATTTACTTTCATCATTTCATAGACATCTAAAGTGAAAAATTTGTATTTACTGAAATATTTTGAATTTAATGCATTTTTTGCTACCTACCAGCAATCATTCCTCCAGTTTTCTCGGAAACGGATAACTATATTGTGATTACAGCTATTACATAAAACATACAGAATTTTATAAGCTATCTTATAACTTGAATTGTATAAAAATACAACTTCAAACGACTGAGCTGTGTCAAATTTACTGGTGCACTGTAACTATGAATCCAAGAATGCGTCGGTCTGCGGCGGGGCGGAAGGACTGCAAATAAAATTATTACTTATAGATTATTATATAATTAGGGTTTCCATTGTGATATGGCTTAGAAAAATATACAATTTTATATTATTTACTTACACATGCGTTTACATAAACTATAGAATTAGATGTACGGGGGTGTAAACTTAAATGCGTAATATATTTAAGGGGGTACTTTAGACCATAAAACTGAACAACTTTTACAATGGAACCAACTTAGAAATGACGAGAAAAATAATCCGCAGTTTCATACATTTTGGTCGAGAAGGGATTGACATATTCTATGGAACATCCCATTTTATTTCACTATTTCTTTGTTGGCTCCAAGGTGATAGTGGTTCAGTTTTATGGTCTGAATTGAAGTAGAAGTTCCCAATTTGATGTATGTAATGTAAAGTAAGTATTTAATTTCACATTCTGTCACAGAATAGGTTCCTTTATAGTTCTTCATAACAAGGATGAAGCTGCCTTGGAAAAGTGAATAAAAAAATGAGAAATCCAAAACAATTCAACAGGTTTATAAATATTTATTGTTAGAAAAAAAACAGTTGTTAGTTGTAAGAAGGTTGCAAGCATGCAAAGTAAAACTAAGTGGAGTGATTCATCAACATCACCAAAATTATACCAACAATCCGCACAAACAGGTTCGCATCCTCTTTTATAATGAGAACCGGTAAGGTTTGGAACTCTCTCCCTGCGTCTGTTTTCCCAAGCAAATACAATCAGGATATTTTTAAAAGAAGAGTAAATAGGCTTTTTCTGGGCGAGAGCGCTACATCCTCGGCTTCATCTACACTTTCCATCAGGTGAGCTGAAGCCAAGCGCAAACCCATTATGAATAAAAAAAAAAAATATATATATACTGGTTTAACATACCTTCTCCCCGAATGGGATGCATTTTTGATTTTTATTGAGACAGCAGCATCTCGCACTGCGGTAGCCTGTTTTGCATTGGCAAGATATTAATTCCAAGTCTTTTAACGAAAAACATGGTTAACGTTGTGATCGGTGACAACTTTTCGTTTTCCAATGTCCAACCATGGTTTGTAGGTGGTGGTACATTTTGAATTGCCACATCTGCAGTGGCCCAAACGTATATTTGGCGATTTGCTCTTTTTATATGGATTATCCACGTTACAAATACCTATTTAAAAAAAATCTGCTCTAAGATTGTCCATATTGGCAACCGTGTACAATTTAGGTTTCTTATGACAGTAAAGAGTCATAATTAAATTTCTCGCCTTTTTGCCTAGATCTTCTGTAAGGTCAACCACCGATCCAAATCTTTCCAGAAGATCGTAATTTTCTGTGAAGACTTTCCACGTGCTTTTCTTTGAAAAACCTAACAATGTGCTGTTGTTGTCGCATCATGTAAGAGCGTGGTACGCCAATAAACAGTGTCGTTCTGGTCCGACAGCTTGAACAATTTTATGGACTGAAACGTATTTTGGTTTACTCGCGCTCATTCCACATTGAATCCAGACGTTTGCTGGTAACTTGTCGAAGAAATGAATGAGCAACAGTAAAACGTCAGTGTCTCTGCTGTTTAACATAATTCTACTTATACCTCCCTCAAGATTTGTATATCACGTATTGTGAAATAAATTCATTGCAATTTGATTTACTAGCAGGATTTATTGGCGTACCACGCTCTTACAGGATGCGACAACACAAGCTCATTGTTAGGTTTTTCAAAGAATGGCACGTGGAAAGTCTTTAAAGAAAATTGCGATCTTCTGGAAAGTTTTGGATCGGTAGTTGACCTAACAGAAGATCTACAGCAAAAGGGCGAGAAGTTTACTGGCTCTTTACTGTCATAAGAAACCCAAATTGTACACGGTTGACAATATGGACAATCTTAGAGCAGATTTTTTTAAATATTGGTAACGTGGATAATCTTCCACCGTCACAAGAAGCTCTTAAACAACATACTTATAAAAAGAGCAAATTACCAAATATGCATTTGGGCCACTGCAGATGTGGACCACCTACAAACCATGGTTGGACATTGGAAAACGAAAAGTTGTCACCGATAACAACGACAACCATTTATTTTGTTAAAAGAACAGGCTGCTGCAGTGCGAGATGATAAATGCCATATCGGGGAGACCTATGCTTAAATCAGTATAATTTTGGTGATGTTGATGAATCACTCTACCTACTTTTACTTTGCATGCTTGCAACCTTCTTGCAACTAACAATTGTTTTTTTATAACAATAAATATTTATAAACCTGTTGAATAAAACATTTCATTACATAATTTATACTTAATTATAGCAGACCCATATTATCAGCTGTTCCACATTTGGCTAGAGTATTTATTTTAAACGAAAAGTACAAAGTGCGTATCCACAACAGGCTTCGTCAAAGGTAAATAGGTACACCACTCACATCCACAACAGGCTTCGTCAATAAATACATCCCATATATCTGCAACAAGCTTGAACCCCCCGAACCTGACCTGTTGAATTGTTTTGGATTTCTCATTTTTTTATTCACTTTTCCAAGGCAGCTTCATCCTTGTTATGAAGAACTATAAAGGAACCTATTCTGTGACAGAATGTGAAATTAAATACTTACTTTACATTACATACATCAAATTGGGAACTTCTACTTCAATTCAGACCATAAAACTGAACCACTATCACCTTGGAGCCAACAAAGAAATAGTGAAATAAAATGGGATGTTCCATAGAATATGTCAATCCCTTCTCGACCAAAATGTATGAAACTGCGGATTATTTTTCTCGTCATTTCTAAGTTGGTTCCATTGTAAAAGTTGTTCAGTTTTATGGTCTAAAGTACCCCCTTAAATATATTACGCATTTAAGTTTACACCCCCGTACATCTAATTCTATAGTTTATGTAAACGCATGTGTAAGTAAATAATATAAAATTGTATATTTTTCTAAGCCATATCACAATGGAAACCCTAATTATATAATAATCTATAAGTAATAATTTTATTTGCAGTCCTTCCGCCCCGCCGCAGACCGACGCATTCTTGGATTCATAGTTACAGTGCACCAGTAAATTTGACACAGCTCAGTCGTTTGAAGTTGTATTTTTATACAATTCAAGTTATAAGATAGCTTATAAAATTCTGTATGTTTTATGTAATAGCTGTAATCACAATATAGTTATCCGTTTCCGAGAAAACTGGAGGAATGATTGCTGGTAGGTAGCAAAAAATGCATTAAATTCAAAATATTTCAGTAAATACAAATTTTTCACTTTAGATGTCTATGAAATGATGAAAGTAAATTTAATAAGCTTTCAAATGACACCTCGCACAACCAGATTGACCTCATAGGTGCGCTACAATTGAAGAAAAACTAAAACCGTCGGCGGCCATCTTTATGACGTCACTGCTACCCCCTCCACCACTTTTGAATTATACAACAAGCAGTTTCGTGATCCTGAGAGTACCCCGAACACAGCCATACCTGTTGTAGGTATATACAGAACTTACATACGAGATTTTTTTTTTCTTGTCCTGGCCCCTACACTAAAAAGTTTGATGGTCTGAAACACCCCATAAAGAATGTACGCATTTAAGTTTACACCCTGTATTACCTACATACATAAATTTATGATTATTTAAATATTTTAAATCATACTTTGTGACTCTAAATTAACATTTTTGTTTAAAAATGTAAGTACAATTTCACAACAGCGGATAAAGCTGTGTAATTACAGTACTAACAAACTGAATTATTTTTTTATCTGATGGTCTAGCATAAAAGCACGATAAAGCACTGTCGCGTCATAATTATGTTTCTCTCATCTGATCAAGATTAGGCAGGGCAGATTCATGTCGCGTGGCGTATTCTAAGAAACCAGCATGTCTAATATGATTTCTCGCGCGCGACTCGGCTTTATTCCATACTGCATGTCGCGGCAAACGTGGCTTTCGCTCTTCGAAAGGCGTAGGAAGAGGTAATTTTCTATGGAACAAAGGTGCGTCGCGCGCTTGTATAGAAATCATATTAGACGTGCAGATGGTCATATGTCGCGCGACTTTTTGTAGCCCCTGCCTGCGTAACATGACAGAGGTGAGACCGACATAGGTCACTTCTAAACGTCAAATTTACGGTTTTAGTATTTCACACAAATTTGACGTTTAGAAGTGACCTGTGTCGCTTTCACCTCTGTCATGTTACGCAGGCTGGCGACAGTTCTTTGTCGCGCTCTGAATGCTAGGCTTGCGCCTGTTCTAGTGTGAAGGTTCCCTAGGATGAACATATCCCGCGCTTTATCTCTCATGGATAGCATACATTTTGTTCTAGTCCTCAAATTGTAGATTCTTTTGCCTTGAAAAAAGTGCATGTTCCTTTCATAAAATATAATATTCCAGTTTAAAAACAGTACCAAAGAGAATCAATGCAAACGAATCATACAATTAAATATGTAGTTTATAAATTAATCTGAAGTATGTTCTATCAAAAAAAAATTAGTATCCGAATAATTATTAAAAATAAAACTATTTGGGTCTGTTTTACCTCATCTGGATAAGTTTTTATTAACTTATCTGACAGATCGTTTTACATATTTCGATATCATAGATAAGCAGAACTTATACAGATGTGGTCAAACAGACCCTTAGTGTTTAAAAATAGATTATAATAGCAAAATATACTAAATAGTATCCAACCTTTGCACGATCCGATTTGCTATTAGTATTTCGAGTCATTTCAGATCGTGCAAAGGATATTAAATTGCGAAAAATAAAACAAAAAATTGTGTTTTATCGCTTTAGATATAAAAATTATATGGTCGTTTTCCTTATAGATAAGGTATATACATTTACTTATCGTATTAAAAAGAAATACATACAAAAATATATTATGTATTAATTTCTGCAAGTACCTTGTTAATTTAACTAATAAAAAAGGTCTCGAATTATAATTAAAATTAAGTTTAAATTAATAGTACGGTTATGGTTTTCAAATTTTTTATATTAAAACTGTCCTGAATATGGTGGCAGATTTCTTTTTATATTAATTTCAGCTCATTTAAGGTGATCTTCCGAAATCTGTGCTGTTTCTATCATTGCATTCAAATTGACAAACTATTTTTAATATGGAAATCTCTGAAGTGTCAGCCTAATCCTGAACACACGGAGACACATCAAGCTACCCAAAACCAAAATAAGCTGGCCGCGCGTCCGCATAGTAATGTATAACGTCGCGCGGCCAGCTTATTTTGGTTTTGGGTAACTTGATGTGTCGCCGTGTGTACATACTCATACGTCAAGCAAGGCCATTTAATATCAATTATAGAAGAAAAATAAAGCAAGTTATCGATTTAACTGCAATGCTAGCAATATTTACACCATTTTTATTTCACTGGATGGATAAGACAGGGAAGTTTTGCATTTCTTTGGATGATTTAGACTGAAAAATGTATGACTGTATTATGTGCTAAAGTTTTTGAATGTTTACTCCTTTATTTTGACTACATCTAAACTTTAATATGTAATTATTTGTGACTGGTCTTGGTATGTATGGAGGTTGACGATTTTGTATCTTAATGCTATAGCTAGACGGGACAGAATTTAATGATTTTTCTATCTTTGGAAGGAATTAATCAAGTAATGATAATTACATCTTAGGTAATACCGAATGCTGTAGAGACAAAGATACATATGAGGTCCCTCTAGAATCCTCTAGAATGCTGGTTGGGAAATAATGAAATCATATTTACAAAGCTTTTAAGCGCTCTCACAGACGAGCGACTCTTTGCTGTCGCCGGGTGTCGCGCGACCGTAAAATGTATGAGCGCGACGACGCTCTGCGACCCACCGCGACAGCAAAGTGTCGCTCGTCTGTAAGAGCCCTAAATGGACGGTGCAATCAGTATTATTTTTGACTACTATGGCGAATCAACTCTACGAAACGACATCGACTCGCTCGACGATAAGGATACGAGTTTCGCCGCCAATCACATATTTTCTACTACTTAGTAATTTCCTATAATGATTCTATGACATTCCGTAGCGGAAAAGATATTCTGTTCCATTCCGTCCTGTTTAGTTGCAGCTTTAATAGATACGAAATTTAGGTATCGTTTTAAGATAGATTTCGAACAAAGGTCCTTGTGGCCGTAATTGATATAAAGTTTTTGCATCGCAAGACAGCGCGTGGACTTTATCTCTGTTTATGAGTGTAGGCTATATCGAGCGAACCTTTACTACTTTATTATGCCTGAAGCGTAGTCTAAGAGCGTAATGGTCTGTTTCTCGGAAATCAAAGAGCACGCGGACCGTCCGTCTCGCGATTACAAACTGACGCGCGTAGACGTGTTGTCCGTCTAACAGCTCTTGCCTCTTACAGACGAGCGACACATTGCTGTCGCTGTGGGTCGCAGAGCGTCGCGCTCTTACACTTTACGGTCGCGCGACCCTCCGCGACACACGTTGACCGCAAAGTGTCGCTCGTTGGTAAGAGCGCTCAGGGTGCCACTAAAGCGGAGCGGACCGGAGATGTGTAAAATCAACTAACAACCTTACGCAGCCATTGCGCTAAAATGTGAAATGCAAATCATGTTCTATTTATAAAACCAACAGCAATTGATTTTGACTTTGGTTACATTTAACTTTATAAGTGCTTTCCTCATAAATAGGATTTGTTAAGTTTGGTGATTATTTTTGTGATTTTACGCTATGTTGTGTATCTCATGTTGAGTTTTTGCTTTTATTTTATCTTACTTTGCTCGTTCGCTAGCTCATTTAGTTTCGTGTATAGATTTAATTTGTCTAGGTATGGTGGGATATAAATTGATAGTGGAAAGGTTATATTGTTATAGCATAGAATAGATAATAATAGTACACTATAGAAACGAAACTACCGCGTTAAATGTCAACATACGCCTACCAATCCTACCGTCTCGTGTTGGTTTCGCTTCTATAGTTTACTATTATCATAGAGTAAATCTATTATTATCTATTCATATTGTTATAGGTCTGATATTTGCAGTGCGGAATATTCGTCTCAAAAATTATGAAACATGTAATTAAAAAAAAGAATGATTTCATTTTTGTTGAAACAATTTTAGTATATTCAGTAGTTAATGCTTCAGACTTAGTAAGATAACCAGTATAATGTAAACCTTACAGAAAGGTGTTAAGATTTGAATTCGGTGATCAAACATTGCATTATTGCTTCTCATGAAACTAGCTCAGTTCCATACTTACTCTCTATCGTTGTGTTTAGTTATTATAATTATGCAGCTTGTTACCTGTAAGAATAGTTTTCAATATCATTTCAAGACTTGAAAATGAATATAAAGAACTCTGAACTACTTTTTGGTTGAAAGAAAAAGGAATAAAAAATTGAAGTTGAAGGTTGTAGAAAAGATAAGGTAATTGATGGTCATGAATGGTATTTGGATGTGGTTTAAAATTAGAATCGTCCGTTTTTATGGAAACTCCATTTTTGTTTCATAACTTAAGGTTGATCTTTTTCAACTCCTAAAATCTAGGTCACATTATAACGGTAGCATTAAGAGCTATTACTCACTGCGTCCGGTCCGAATCAACATGGATCGTCGAAAAAAGTATGGGATTTGACAGTCACATCCATGTGCCAATGAATTTCTTGACGGTCCCTGATTTCTCGGACCCGGATCAGACGCAGGGCGTAAGCGCTCTAAGATGCAAAATCTACTCAGGATCTTGTATGGGAGGGCGTTTATTTTAAAGTATATTGAAATAAGTACCGAAATGTCCTTTATAGTGCAATAATGCGAAAAATAACTCGGGTACCTGAGTGGATCGAATTTCAGAGAATGGAACCTGTCTGATCCCAGCTTCTCATATCAAGGCCCGACTTACCCCTGGTTACTTTTAGGGCCAGTTTTTTAGCTCTGCACTGTTTCAGTGGACACCATAGCAGATCCCTTGCCGTCCGAGCTCAGGCCCTCAAGTAAATGCTTAGCAGCATTGTAAAGTCCGTTCACACCTTCATGAAAAATCCAAGATCTACGAGCTCGCCACGTGATCATTTTCTGCGCTCCTAAGGTGCTGTTTATACCGACGAGACGTGGCAAGGGTGGATAGTCAAAGAAACACCAATATAAACCTTATAGTACGTAGCATAGCGTCGATTTTGTCGTAAAGTAAAATCGCGCCCGCGCCACCTGGCGACGTCGCCTGGAGGCGCGGGCGTAATTCTCCAAACGACGCTATGCTACGTGCTATATGGTTTATATTGTGTTACTTTGACTATCCGCCACCTTCACACGACTCTTGAACCGTGCCTTAGGTTTGTCTCTGTGGTCATTCATAAAGTATGGACATCAGAGATATTACGTGTATCTATTTTATTCCATGTGGTGGTATTCCAGTAATTTTTTCGCAATATTGCACTATACTAACTACGATATCTTGGCTGTTCTAAGGACCAATGATATCCATAATGATTGTTAAATTGACTTGCAAACAGTAAATGCCTACTAAACATTTATTTGCCATAGGACAAAATGTTCGTTTTACTATTAATGTTTATAGTATTTAAATATGTATGGAAAGGTTTAAGTGCCGTTGGTTTAAATCCCGTTTATAGGAGGGAAGTTTGAGTATAATGTATATTAGGTTCTTGCCCCAATTTGAATTTAATTGACTTATGATTTTAGGTCCTGATTTTTGGTAGAGAAACTATATTGTTATTGGCTAGAAATATGGTATAATTAAGGTGGCACTGAATTCAGAATTTCGACGATAAATGGTTTTCTCGTTAAGCGCAAGAGTAGCTTTGCAAGTCTTTTGGCAGGCGGTCGTGTCGATCGGATGTTATTAGGCTTGTCACGGGGCTCCGCCATTTTGTAATAGCTCATTTAATCTTTTTATTTCACAAACCACATGACATTGGCAGAATTGCAGTGCATAAGCAACCGCCCATTAATTTATGAAATAATAATAATGTTTCGCGTAATTAGGGAATATTAAAATTGAAATAATTTTTACTTGCTAATATTCTAAATATACTTTGTATATTCAAAAAAGTCATATTTAGTATATTATATTTCGTGCCCCATCCACTATCATACAGGGTGAAATTGATATCTGATGTTCCATACTAAACTGCAACGCCTACTCGACTCAAATGTATACAACAGCTGATTTTTTTTGTGCTCCGATTGGTTTGCTCCCATAGTAAAAGTTGTTCAGTTTGACGGGTAGACTCTTAGTTTAAAAGGATGCTAATGATATCAATTTCACCCTGTATTTCGATATTATTTAAAGTAGACCCTGATATACATTTTACTTGAATTTCTTATTGAAATGTTGATGTGTTAGAATTAAAAGTATTGATGTTTCTATTTAAGATTAGTTTTAATGAGGTGTTAAGTGTTTAGTAAATCTGAACGGAGTATTTTTTTTTATAAATATAAAGTAAACTACATCTGTCTTCTCTCACTCTGACTCGTGGGATAGATGTAAAAACTCAATAATTTTCATTGAAATAATGGTCACAAAAATAACGGGTTAAAAATTTTATTTGAATATAAATATTTGATTTGTTAATGTAAGTATACAACTATACGTCAGAAACGTAAATTTTTGTTTATTTGATTTGGAAATTGATTAAAGTTGTATTAGTGTTGTTTTGCACCACGTTCTATCTCTCACATTCCTCACACTGATGACAGAGATAGCAATAGCATCATATTCAAACGTAAATGCGTTTAAATATGGCGTGGTACAAGTCGAACCAAATCAATTTTTCAAATGAAAACGTGTTTTCTGACGCATTAAAAAATTATTGTAATTATGGTCTGTGTTAGTGCTAGGTGATGAGTTAAATTATTTATTGATTATGTGACTTGTATTGAGGTAAATAAATGGAATCCTTAAAATGTCTGACAGCGTTTTATTTCGTCCGTCGAATGCACCAGGAAAGGTGCAAAATTCGTTAGGTTCTGGATCCCAGAGAATGCTCATCGGTGGCCAACTCTACCAAATAAGGGTTGAATCTCATCTGGCAGGCGCATCGCCTTTTTCTGTCGCTCCGTCCTTTTCTGTCACTCAGGAACGTCATTTGCTAGAACAAATAAGATAGACGGAACGCCATCGCGCGCGGCGTTGCTGCGGCGTGCGGTCGCGCTCCGTCTGCCTTATTTGCTCTAGCAAATGACGTTCCTGAGTGACAGAAGAGGATAGAGCGACAGAAAAAGACGATGCCGTGCTGCAAGATGAGGTTCAACCCTTAGTGATGCGGGACCACCTGGATACTGATGGAATAAGTGGCCAGAGCTTGACCAGTACATGGATGATGGTAGAATTATACAGGAGGCCTTTGCCCAGTAGAGGGATAAGCTCTAAAAAAAGTCTACGCTAAAAAAATGTTTTCATAGCCTATCAAGATTGTGTCTAAGGATCAAACTTTATCAATCAACATAGAACTGGAGTGCGATTTTTGAAATTCACACGTTGAACTCAGCAGTTGAAAATGTCAAAATTACTATGGAGATATGCATCTTTCTACTGCTGATTTGAGTTTCAAAAATCGCACTTTTTTGAAAGACAAATCAGCAATAGAAAGATGCATATCTCCACAGTAATTTTGACATTTTCAACTGTTGAACTCAGCGAATGAGATTCAAAAATCGCACTCTAGACTTGAAATAAAGTTCAGCTTTATCATGGCTTTATTTTATATCAAAGACTACGGATCTAAGGATCATCTCTACTTGTCGACAACAATGTACACCACAAGCAGGAAGTTAGCAGAGGGCAGAGGTAAGTAGTGAATCCATGACCACAACTAAACCGTTTCCTATAGTTTGAGACTTCAAGGATATTTCCAACTACTATCTCTAATGGCGGAAGGGCGATGTCATTGAATAATTGTCATTGGGTAAATCTAATGCTCTAGACAGACGGACTGCATTTCAACTGCAATCCAACCGCAAATTGCAGTTCAAGTGCAGTTTCAATGCAGTTGACACGACTGCAATAGAACTGCAAACCAAACGCGTAGTCCGATTGCAGTTTAATTGCAGTCGGCGTGTAGTCGTGTGAACTGCACCAAAGACTACAGTTTAATATACGGAAATAGACTGGTCACTTTGCCGCCTCTGTGGTTATAAACTAGTAGCACCAACTGGGAGAGAGATCGGAAAAGAAATGTATACACCAATACACACATGCACACACACTGCCACACCCACATTGTCGTCTATCCCTGCTTCTTTATAAAAAAAAAATAGGTATTTTATGTTCATGTTTATTATGCATTATAACGTACAACTAAAAAAAGCCATACAAAATAATGCATAATAAACATGAATAATTTAAAGCTTCAAATAAAAGTCAATTTTACTTTAAAATTTTTCTTGTTTTATTTTTAATGTAATATTAATTTGCAATTTATTTCATTTTATCACATTCGTCAAGTGCAGAGTTTTTCCAAATATTTATTTATTTAGTGATGACAATACAATGTGTCGTAAATTATCAAATATCGACGCACTATAATTTAGTTTTTTTTTTAGTTTCGGTATTACTAGTAAAACGTGGAGGTTCTGAGGATTCAGAATATCTCTGACTACTCCCAATATAGCCGTGAGCATAATATGCTTGCATGCATGTAATTTTTTTGTTATTTGCCCCGCATGACAAAAAACTTATACCAATGCTATAATGTTACAATGGCCTCGATTCGGAGTGTACCACGACTAAACTAAACTTTAAAAAACTAAGTGATGTTACACGCCCAAAAACGTTTCAAATAAGATGGCGTACATTATGATGGCATCTTATTTTGGGCGTGTAACGTCACTTTGATAGCACTAAAGTCAGCTGTTGGTTTTCTGTCTCTTTTCTTAATCTTATTTTAGAAAGTGACAGGAATAAATTTAGTTAAGTCGTGGCACAGTCCGAATCGGTACCAATGGCCTCGATTCGGAGTGTACCACGACTAAACTAAACTAAATGTATTCCTGTCACTTTCTAAAATAAGATTAAGAAAAGAGACAGAAAACCAACAGCTGACTTTAGTGCTGTCAAAGTGACGTTAAATGCGCAAAATAAGATGCCATCATAATGTACGCCATCTTATTTAAGTCGTTTTTGGGCGTTTAACGTCACTTTGACAGCACTAAAGTCAGCTGTTGGTTTTCTGTCTCTTTTCTTAATCTTATTTTAGAAAGTGACAGGAATACATTTAGTTTAGTTTAGTCGTAGTACACTCCGAATCGAGGCCAATAAGAGCAATGTTATTTTTAACACCATTAATAGAATAGTCGTCCCTTAAAATTTCATTCACTACGATTTCGTTTTGTGCAAAGCAATCGAATATTTTACTGTCTTGTGCGGTAACAATAGCCGAGTCTTATTTTCATACTCACTCATTTTATTATGTTTGTAAAAGTCTATTTGATACCATCGGTCATGATTATGAGGTTGACTCTAATTTAATATTACATTGTCGTTTTTACCCGACTGCACCAGAAGGAAGGTTATTTTCGTGACATTCTAGAGAGTCTGCTACCGATGCGATGTAAAAAATATTTCAGAGACTGAAGACAAGAGCTGTGGTCTTTTTCGCAATTTGCACCAGAAGAGTGTGAAGACGTTAAATTGTTTAAGTACCTAACGTTTTATAATGCACTTTCAAACGCATGGACATTTGGTTTGGTACCTATTAGGTACTTTGCACGTGCGCTCTTATAGCCCCAAAGAAATTTTCAAGGTGATCTTGGTTGAAATTCCGCAGCTAGAGTGATGTTACGCAGAATATTTGAAAATGAAGAGTAATTAATTGAAAACCCTGCACTATGCTAATCCAACTTGAGAGCGATGGTACTAAGATTGCTCGACCACGTGCATCTTCAGAACTTGTTCGGAATGTCTTCGACACATTTTTCCGTTCTTGACAATATGTTTATCTTCCAATTCCATAATTTTTGCCACCAATCCTTGCAACCCATGTTTTAAACAGTTCACTGTCTTTCCTTGGGTTAGGAAAACGATGAAGTGTAGGTACCTAAAAAGAAAAGAGTAATAATTAACACCTTTTTAATTCAGAAATACCAAGAATACATTTTTTTTGGTGTAATTCTTGACTATAATGGATACAATATCTAATAAAATAAAATACCTATTACGATTAGATCTCGTACCTACCTACCTGGCTAAAAAACTTTTTAGTATGCTTCTGGTCGGCCCCCCCTGGGTCTCGAACTTCGCAATTGCGTGAGTTTTTTCGTTCACGCAATTGCGAAGTTGACATTGGTCAACTCTGTTACAATGAAGTTCGGACCGACACGGCTGCGATATATCGAAAATGGAGAGTCCGGGTACAGGGCCAGGCTTAGTATTCTTTGCAATAATGTTTATATTTGAGGGAATGTATTTGGTTATAGGTACATCAAGGGTGTTACAGCAGTGGTGATAGCGGTACCGCAGTTCTTGCGGCGCTGTATGTTACCACTTTTACCATATTAATAAAATTGTACGATACTCACCACAATCAACATTTACTGAACATCCAGTTTGCAGCATGATTTTTGATACATTTTATCTGTAGGTAGCAGTCACGGTCCGACAAAGACACAGTTTTCACAAACCAAAAAAGAATCCAAGATGAAAAACGGCAATTATTATGCTGAAAATTTTTCAAAATCAAACTGTCAATGAAAATGGCGAATGACAGTTAAACTTTTACTTTTTTAAGGATTTATGGCTTTGTTACTTTTTAGTCAAACGAATGTTGCTAGGTTATATTGGAAAACACCCCTAATGACATGGGTATTATTCTCCTTACTTGGCAACACAACGAAAATGGTTTTAAAATCCTCTCCTAGACTGTGTTGTTTTAAATTCAGAGCTGTTCAGGAGCTGATGTTCTAAGAGATCATAGCATGAACTGCACACCGACTGCATTCAAACTGCATCCGAACTGCACCATACACACCCGCCCGCACGCTCCGCCCTCCCTAACATGGTGCAGTTCGAATGCAGTCGGTGTGCAGTTCACACGACTGCACGCCGACTGCAATTAAACTGCAATAGGACTACGCGTTTGGTTTGCAGTTCTATTGCAGTATTCTGTCAACTGCATTGAAACTGCACTTGAACTGCAATTTGCGGTTGGATTGCAGTTGAAATGCAGTCCGTCTGTCTAGAGCCTTAGGTGTTCGATAGAATTGTTTTTACCGGCGATAGTAGGATAATTACGTGGTCAATGAAAAAAAGGTACTAAATAAGTGGTTTGCAATAATGCATAGGTAGGAACCTAAAATGTATACCTTCCTAAATACATAGTTTAGGCTATTAAATAATCTGTGGTGTAGGTATAATATTCCAGGGTGGTCAGACATTTTTATACAACAAGTATTAACTAACTTATAAACAATATTACAGTAAAGTTGCAGTTAGGTTTACCTTTTTAAATGGGATTTAATTACCTGTGCTGTGTTTATAGTTTCAAGATGGAAGATGGAATGACGTGTCAGTCAAGCCTTACACCCGTAAACAACCCTGTGATATGAGTAAAAAAAAGAGTATCTCTTAGCAGCTTATCGTACATCATACATTACATATCTTTGACGCCCAAACCTTGTGGCTGCCGGTTATCGTACTGCATCGGACCCCACCTCTGATCGTATGGGTCTCCCATTCCATCAGACATGGGAAGGTAAGGGACGAGAGAGGGTATCTGTATTTATCTGTTTAATCCATCACGCCATCTTTGCATGGTCTATTCTAACACTACACGAACAAATGAAATACAACGAACAACATCAAAGATAAAAATTACTCACCACTTTCAACAACAAAAGGAAAACCAGTAAAAACCCGAGCTAACATTGTAAGGCTAATACATAAGCGGGTCGGAAGTAAGATCCGTCTAGTTTTTGCATACAGATTACCTATCTAGGAGCAAACGTGCTCGAGCATTCCCACGCGGTGCGCGAGCGCCGTTGCGCAATGATGGATCTCATTTCATAAAGAGATGTGCGTTTCCATTGCGGGCATTTCTTTTTAATATATTGCGGGCATATCCCAAATGGACAAAAGTATTGACATAATGGTGGCCGTGCGAGGGGAGACGGTCAGCATGCAGACCAGCAGCCAGATGGTTGGACGACATTATGTATAGTGGCCGGCAATTAGTGGATGAGACTAGCGTGGAACCGTTCTAATTGGTGTGAAAAGAGAGACCTGCACGTGCCTATTTATACCCAGCAGTGTGGTACGATAGTATGTTTAATCAGTGCGTCCTGCCAGTGATGACCTATTAGATGCGGAAACGTGGATTGGATCATAACGATAAGAAAATACTAGTTCATCAATTCTAAGTCGCACAGTGAGCTATGGAGACATGGAGTTATGGAGAGAGCTATAAGTACTCGATGTTTCTTTGAGAGTTCACTTCAGGAATGAGGTGATACGTCAGAGAGCTAAAGTGGAAAATTAGCAAGCTGAAGTGGCGATGGTCATTTCTGCCGAAGAGCTGACAACCGATTGGGTGTCAGAGTTCTAGAGTAGAGACCACGAACTGGCAGGCGTAGTCTGGGACGCCCTGCGGCGCCGGACCGATGATCTAAGAAAAGTGGCGAGGAGTGATTGGATGAGGATGGCCGAGGATAGAGTTTTGTTACGCGCCCCGGGAGAGAGGCCTGATGACGGTGTAGAATCAGTCGTGTGTTTGTGTGTGGCAACGGAAATCCCGGCCACAAGATCTTTAATAAGTATCTAAACTGCTGAAAAAAGGCAAATTCTTGTATTGTATTGTATCTAATCGTACCTACCTAACAATGATATAAAGCTGTAGTGTAGAGTAGGCTAAGTACCTATGTATGACACAGGTTTATGTAAAATGGAAACACGCACCAACAAGAGTATTGCAAAGATGACATTTACAATTCACATCGCGTCGGATATACCATCTGAATAAAAAGGGAAAGCAATTTAATTCCTTTAGTATTCTCCACTTCTACTTTATTTATTTTTCGAATAGAAATCTGGTTGCAAAGATTGTTTACGATGATTGATGCTATTAATTATTTGGCTATTTAATTTCATGACTTGCCTAATTAGTATCGTCAGATTGCTATGTAACATTATTTATCCTTTATATCGTAAGTCTTTTTTTTTTAATTCGCCTTGCGTTAAATTGCAGGTCCTCTAAAATCGCTCCTGAAAGTGAGGGTGTGAGGTGCGGTATCTAAAGTTAGAGAGGGGCAGGTAGTGGCCATTTTGTAGGTAAATAAGAATACCTAACCTACTTAAGCTACTTTGACATAAAACTATTATAGATGGTACTAGGTAAAAAAAAAAAAATTTCTTGAACTTCATTTCGTTAAAGGCGTATAAGAGTAATAGTATAATTATAATTCATGTCAGAGAATTTCCAAGCCGCCTTAATAGGCCTCTGATCTGGCTAAACCCATCTGACCGCATTATCCACCATTTGCCTAACGTGCCTTCAGAAGCACGAAGACGGCACGGGAATTCTCGAAAAATCTGGGGTTAGTCGAGACAAGAAAAAAATTCTTAACAACTCTAGAACTCGAGGAATATTCAAAGAACACCGATTTTTCAGTTGTCAAAATGAAATGAAATGAGAAATTGTATTTTTTGAAACAAATATAGGTAGTTACCTAATTTACCATACACCAAAGACTACAGTCTAATATAATAATACAGACATACCTACACCAGCGATCCAGAAAAATAATTGGTAAATATTTTAATCAGTTTGGAAAATAGGCACCAAATGAACACATTACCCTTCCTTTGCGTCGCGCAGTCGGGTAAAAAGAGATATTACTGGGATTATTTAAGATTTCGGAATAAAACCTTTTTATTGATTCTACATTTTTTTATGTGAACTGGCAACATATCTTGGAAAAAATATATCAAAAGCCATAAAAACTAAAAAGGAATAAAACTTTTATCTTTTTAATTGAAGTATCTGGCTTAACATATTTTTTTTCTGACAGATAGCTGCCAGTGCCAGTTGTTAATTCTAAGATGTAATGAAAACTCTTTGGTTATATGAGAAGTAAAAACTTTTTGGATTCCCAAAATCGGCTCAAAAACTGTTCTGTTACGGGAATCGAACATTGTTCTATAGGTTTCATGCTCATGAAGGAGCAAATCAGTGTTCAGAAAATTATATTCTGTGACGAGACGAGACGTTTGGAACGTGAGGGGTGGAGGCTAGGGTGATTGTGTGAAATCTGGGCAGGAGGATGGTTGAAAATGACAACGATGCTCGCTCGGTCGGGGTCGTATCTGGAATTTCTGCAGGAACAAAGGATTTCTATGGCCGTCTAGTCCAGCGCAGGAACGCAGCTAGTTCATTACGATCCTTTATGCCGGGTACGATTTGCGATGAAAGAGTCGTTTAGGGTGTGTTTGTTTTTGAGACCAAAAAAATCTTTGGTTTTTGCATTAATTTATTATTTTAATGCTAACGAAACGTGTTGAGGATTTTTGACTACACATACTTTAAGACGAGGTATTTTGTTAATATTATTACTTAATGATTTTATCTTTGCGTTTGTATATTTTGTTATTTGTCATTTTGTTTCGCAGTAATAATTTTTTCCGTTGTCCAGGTATTAGCATAGCCCTATGGGTACCTAGGTCGAGTACCGCCTAGGTAACAACTTTCTCTGTCACATAGTTATATTGTTTTCCTGCAGTGACAATATCTTAACTAAATAACAAATGACTAACTGATTTCACTGGTTTGTTTATGTGCATAAGTCTTACTTAATCAATTCTAAGATGTTTTCTATTTTACGAACTGTTAAATGTTGTTTTGCTTGTTTTTAAAAGCGATCGTAATGAGGGCTTTCTTAATTACAGTTGGATATTTGAATTTGGGCACTTCCATTGAAATGTAGATAATCGGAATATGCCGAATTTAAAACTTTGACTGCCCCTCTGCGAAATATATTCGTGAACATGCACATTTTTATTCTCCAAACCGGGAAATATTTCTTTAGTTAGACAGGTACTTAATTTTTCTGAATATGTTTCTTAGAAATAAAATAAAATTAATTTACCTTGAGTTAAGATGCTATAGTGTACAATGGCCATCAGATATATCGTAGCATACAAGGTGTCCAAATATTTCTGAGCAGTGCTAATTTTCATTAAATTCTTTACAGTAAATGTTACCAATTATATCTAAACGTGTATTTTTCATAAATATCTGAACAGCGAATTTTCAATAAATACTTTACAATGTTATTTAAAATTTAAATGTAAAACAGCGCGGAGTAAGGTTTTTTTCCGAAACTGTTCATAATTGTTTATGACGACCCTGACTGCGTAGATATATTTGATGTCCTAGGCGTTCCTATATCTTAGATTGGTTATGATTAAAGAACTTATTGAAAATTAGAACTGCTTAGAAATATTTGACCACCTTGTTTGCTACGATATATCTGCTGGTGACTGTACCAATGAGTTTTTCTAACTTAAGTAGGTAAGTACGTAAAACCGACTGCTCTCAAACGGTGAAGGAAAATATAGTGAGAAATAATCTGAAGAAGAAATTCCGATGGCTATGTGAAGTCTACCAATCCGCATCGGGCACGCGTGGTGGACTAACGCCCATACACCCTCCGTGAGGGTAGGCTTGTGCCCTGCAGTGGGACGTATTGTATAGGCTGTGATGATGAAGTAAGTAGGTACGTTATATTTGTCTACGCTTATGAAATACTCATATAAAGACTCATTGTCTTATAATTTATGCACTTCGGAAGAGGCTAAAATGGTGATACCATTTTATTTCTAGTTAGATAGTTTAGTTTTCTTTTAGTTGGTTAGTGTTTTTTTTTTTTTCATTTATTATGTGGAGTGTTTAGGTTAAGGCACGATAGGGCTGCGATGGCAAAGCCTAAAGGTTAAAAAGTCTCATATACAAGGTGTTATAAAAATGCATATCAATTATAAACATTTAAGGGTTTAAACTATCAAACTGAATAATTTTCACTATTTTCCACTATTGACCAATATTTACGATATTGGTCCCATAGTGAAAGTTGTTCAGTTTGATGGTCTAAAAACAACTCCCTTAAAAGTTGTAAATTTTTCTTTATTCTTTTATAACACCTTGTAGATAAATAAAGATTTTTTTTTACATAACTACCATTGTATCAAGATCAATCCAAGATCCAAAGATCCGTAAGACCATCCGCGGCTACTCTACAACCAGCCAAATGGACCGACATAAATCGCAAACATTTGATAAGCAACTACTTATACAATTTTCCAACATTTCCTTTCCATAACGAGACAGGATGTTGCGCGATAATGCGATAACTGTCGCGTTTTCTTGACACGACTCGCTACACAACAAACATAGAGTCACCATATCTGGCGCATCCTATATCTACGCATCCTTGTTTAGTTTTTGCTTCATTGCTTTTCTTTTAACTTAGTTTTCCTAGCAGGTCTAGATTCTTAGTTTGAACTCCCGTATGTCAAAATCCACGCTCAAAAGAAGTCTCTATCTCGGCTTTAATAACTGAGTTTAGTCTATGTTGATGAAGATATTCAGCTCTACTAACTATTAAAAAAATTGTAACAGAAGTGTATCCAAGAAGGTTGAAATTTTTTCCCTAGTATGTAATCTTCTTGAGTGTATCTGTGTGTTCCTTCTTAATATGCTGACCATAGACGAAGAATTTTTAGCGCGATCATAAACATATTATAGGTAGTATAATAATGTCTATGAGCGCGATGCTGACACGCTTTTTTAAGGGGATGATCACACCGTCAAGCCGAAGAACTTTCCCTATGGCACCAACATCGAAATCCCAAAAACAAAATCTGCCGTCCCATACAAAACTGCCAACCCACTCGAGCCAAAATGGGACCGCTATTTTTTTTTCTCGCGATTTCGATGTTGGCCCCAGAAAGTTGTTCAGTTTGATGGTCTGATTCAGACAGAGTCCTTTTTAATATGATGACTTTTAGAAAAGTGTCAGCATATTAAGAAGGTCTCTGTTAAGATATTTAAAAAATTGGGGAATATAATGGGTATGTATAAGTACTTAATATGGTTTTGTATTTTTAGGTGTCCCTGATTCCAAACCACAAATTTTAATTTTTTGTCTTTCAGTTTGTTTTTTCGCGCATCAAGTGAGAACTACTGAAACGTTTTGTGTTAAAAAGCTTATGATTGACTCATTACCTGGTATATATAATTTATCTCGCTACGAAGACAGAATCCAGTGCGGACGAAGTCGTAGGAAAACTCTAGTGAAGAATAAACACGAAGCTAATACTTACGTACAGTACCTACTTGTGTAGTACGTACATACATAACTGACAAAATTCCCCCTTTGTGATTGATTCGGACCCGCGACCCTCGAGTTTGCAGGAAGATTCAGTAACATCTAGGTCATCGACCCGCTACACAAATAATTCCATGCAATATTCTATTGAAAGACATTATCCGAAATTCCATATTATTATGAAATAGCCTAAATAGAAAACAAATAAGTCATATTTTACCGTATCATGCGAATTCTTTTCGTCTTACGACACTTAGAACAAAGCTACCACTCTGTCCTAACCTACCTCTACATCCAAAACAATCAAATCTCGACCCTTAAGTCACGCAACACAGTCGAATATGGCATAACATATCTTAAACCCGAGTTTAGTATATGATCAAACAAAATTCGATCACCCAACGATTTATTGAGCCATTACCAAAACCTGACCACTTTTCTCTAAAATATTTCCGTCTCGACTTCTAATGGATTGAGCTGGGAGTGTGAAAGAGATGATAGAAGATAAGCTGGGCTGGGGACAACAATATGACAGCAGAGTATTGCTTTCTTTGCCTTGTAAGTAGGTTGTTTCGTTATGTCAGGTGCAAAGAGTAGATAGAGCTGATGGAGTGTGACATGATACCATTTTGGTGTGACAGTGGATTTTTTTTTCATTTCGGTCTTTGTAGCAAAGAGATGCTTAGGTGTCCAACTTAGAGTAGCACCAACCCGACTTGACCTTTTAAGGCACCATTAACATAACATCTCTGATGTTCACAGTACCACATACTCACCGCTATTAATCGTTGTGGTTTTATTTTCATTCAGGTTCTCCTGAACCTGAATGAGGGGAAAGGAACTGCCTCCGTGGTCTAATGGGTAAGAGCTTTGGCTCTCGACACGGAGGTCGTGGGTTCGATTCCCACGGGGGACACCTAGTGGTATGTCACTTTGTTCGTTTTTCCCCAGTTGGTTAGGACATTGCAGGCTGAATCACCTGATTGTCTGAAAAGAAAAATGATTCCGTGCTTCGGATGGCACGTTAAGCCGTTGGTCCGGGCTACTATCTCTGGTGGTGGTAGTCGTTACAAAACCACGTCAGAGGCCGTAAGGCGGTCTGAAAAAACTCTGACACCAGGGCTCTGCCCACACGATAAGAAAGAACAAGGGGAAAGGATGGGAAATATAATTGATGGGATTATTCAGATAAAGATTAATAGTTTACGATTAGTTTAGGTGTGGTTCAAACGACTAATCGCACGTACTTCAAGGATCTTCAGGTTACATTACATAGTCAAGGTCTGTTTCTAAGGGTTTCTCTCATCTTCTCTTCATATCAGCCCTATTTCAACTTGAACCTGTTTCCTTCTTCTTGTGTTACCATCTCCTATCGGAGGATGGCTGTCATTAGGGAGGTACGCTACCCAGATCCTGAAGACTGCAGCCCTGAATAGTGTTAGGTGTTCCAAATCCACCTGTTTTAGACAGCTAAATTAACAGCTCTATAGCTGTCCCCTCATTTGATTATGCGTCGTGTGTTGGCGCGATTAGCACACGCGGCCGGCCGGCCAGCTGATGCGACAGTACGGAACGCACCTCGGCGCAGAGGGCACGTTTCTGAACGCACCTTGCCTTGCGCCCGTGTACCGATGCAACTACGAGCATGCACGTTCGAAAACCATTCGCGGTCGCAAAATTTGATTTCGTGAGATCGGTGCTGGACATCTACGAATTTGTGTTCGATATTTGAATTCTTTTAGATTTTTTTTTCTTTTAAGTTTTTTTTGTGTTGTGTGTGTTGAGTTTCGGTAGGTTGAAAGTTTTTGTTTTTTAATCATATTTTTTTAAATTAATTACCTAGCTAATATAGGAATCTCACTATTTGTATAAAACCAGTATAAAACGAAATATTAAATAATATACATAATTTTAGGATTAAATTATCTGTGATTAATAAGTTTTAAAAGCTATTTTCTAATTAACTAACTTCTAGGCTTTATGAAATATTACCTAACTTATAACCTTTACAGAATACGAGCTTTTGCCCGCGACTTCATTCGCACCGGTTCCTGACATTCTATTGAGATAAATTGTACACCGGATTTGAAATCTAATCAAGCTTTCAAACACAAAAAGTTTCATCAAAATCGATCCGTAGTGTTTTTGCGTGATGTGTAAACAAACAAACAGACAGACAAAAAATCCAAAATACTACTACTACTACTTTTGTTACATTTTTATAATAGTCCCTACCTTGGCACCTGTAGATTAACCAACATACACCAACATCAACTAGAATTACCAACACAAGTCTTGTTCAAAAATCCATTTAACTAAAAACTCCTGACGACCGGAGAAAAGATTCTGGATGTGATTGGATGAGGAAGGCCAAGGATAGTCTTTGATAAATTATATGTCAAGATAGAGCCTCAAGCTTCTAACGTACAAACGGGCCAATTTTCTTATGTTGATGTGCGTGAGGCATCATACAACTGCATAGTTATAGGGTTTATCAGCCTAGACTGGGTAAATATTTTTTTCGACGCGTACCTAGCTTCGACTGTTTATCTTGACATATAACTTATCAAAGGATAGAGTTTGTGTCCCAATAAATAGTGGCCTATATTCAGCGGTGGACAATGACAGGCTGATGATGATGATGAGGACAATTTAATTGGCAGGACATTATTGTTCGCTGAGTCAAAGTCGGTTGAAGTTTAGTTACTTGTAAGTAATTATTTTCACTTCAGAAACTTTAGCCTTACTACAAATAAAATGTAGGTACCTCTTACTTTGGATCTCGGAAGTATATTTATGAAATCGTTAAAGATATAATTACAAAACTCAAGGTATTTATAAATAGCGAACCTCAAGCAACAATTAGTACTTCCTCACTAGATAGTCGACTGTTGATAGATACGTTTCCCGTTCCATTACATTCAGGACGATTAGAACGTGAGAGTGCACCTGTGTTAAACTTATGTAGATATTCAAATAAAACCGGTCAAGTGCGAGTCGAGCTACTCGCGCACCGAGGGTTCCATACCACACCACCACAGAACACAACATTATTAACTTAAAAAAAAAACTTTTTTTGTCCGGGACCTTTATTAGCGCGAGACCGACTCATACTTGGCCGGTTTTTGGTATTTGGTGTTATTTTGTAGAGTTTGCTCTATAATCACACTAAGTTTGACGCTTGTATGTATTACCGTTTTTACGATAGAGCGTGAAGAAAAAACGTTGATAAAAACTAGTTTCATGTTGAGAACTCCCCTTAGTTTTTAACTTTTTGACCTTTTTATTGTTTGTCAACAAATCCGCCGTAATAACGCATAATCTGAGAAAATGTCAACTATCTAGCTATTACGGTTCAAAAGTTACAGCCCTAAATTTATTTATTCGTATGGCGAATTTCGTTTTGTAGGCATATAGTTCATAAGTCCACATCCAGCGTCTGAAGCCATCGGAGGGCCTCAGGTGTCAGGTGCGTCAGGTCCTCAGGACGGCCCGGATAAGCTCGAAGGGGACACCGTTGTAGTATGTGCTGCATCGTCTGGTCTTCGGTCCCGCAGTCACAAAAAGGAGACTCCGTCCAGCCCCATTTGTGTCGGAGGTAGTTGCACCTGACGTGGCCGGTCCTTAGCCTGTTGAGGCGACACCAGTCCTTGCGCGGCAGGTGGAATCCGTTAGGCTTGACAGTGGGGTCCAAGTTTTCCTCAGGCGTTCCACCAGCCTTGCTTCTCCACTCGTCCCTCCAGCGCCGCTCCAGATTAAAATCCTCGCCTCTGAGTATGCTCGCGGTGATGCAGGCCGGGTGTCGAGACTTGAGTCTCTGTGGGGGCGGGCTGAAAAACTCCTCATGGATGGGTAGGTGCGGTCGGTCGGTACAGCCCTAAATAGGTAGGACAGACGGACGGACGGACGGACAGACGGAAAGAAGGACGGACGGACGGACGAACGGACGGACAACGTAGGCTTAGTAATAGGGTCCCGTAATAACCTGTGTTTCTCTGACGTCACTGCAATCCAAATCTGCTATGAGTACCACTAATTATCGTCATCATTAGTACAGTAGTACCAGATTTATAGGTCCCCCGATGTACCTGCGCAGTTGATAAATTTCCAATCAGTATGTGCCACCTTCAATCCCTTGCCACAAGTCAATCCCTTGCCGAAGATGGGCAAGGGTAATTATTTTCCTGGAGTGCGATTTTTGAAACTCATTCGCTGAGTTCAGCAGTTGAAAATGTCAAAATTACTATGGAGATACGCATCTTTCTACTGCTGATTTGACTTTCAAAAATCGCACTCCTAAATTATGATTTTTGAAAGTCAAATCAGCAGTAGAAAATGCATATCTCCATAGTAATTTTGACATTTTCAACTGCTGAACTCAACGAATGAGATTCAAAAATAGCACTCCTGGTCGTACTGTAGACCGCTGATTCTGTAAATAGAAACAACAACAATGTAGTCGATCTCCAATATCTGTAGGGCTTTGTTGTAAGTATGTATGTGGTGAAGGAAAACATCGTGAGGAAGCCTGCATATACGCTGAAGAAGAAATTCTGATGCGTGTGTGAAGTCTACCAATCCGCATTGTGCACGCGTGGTGGACTGACGCCCATACACCCTCCCTGAGGGTAGGCCTGTGCCCTGCAGTGGGACCTATAGGCTTATGATAATGATGATTTATGTCTGTAGTTACCTAGGCAATTTTCAGCACCACCGAGTGTGATTTTTGAATCTCATACGTTGACCTCAGCAGTTGAAAATGTATGGAGATACGCATCTTTCTACTGCTGATTTGACTTTCAAAAATCGCACTCCTGGAGTATGATTTTATAATGTCAAATCAGCAGTAGAAAGATGTAGGTCTCCATAGTAATATTGAAATTTTCAACTGCTGAGTTCAAAGAATGACTTTCAAAAATCGCACTCCAGATCCTATTAAAACAAGAACATTTCTTTTTTCTTCAATCATGTGCAGAAAAGTTGGGCGTCCATTAGTTAAAAAAATTGCGTTAGTTAAATAATTATATTGTTGATTTAAATATTATTTAAAAAAATTAACAGAGCGTTTTACAGTTTAAACAATATTAGACAATATTTATGTGGCGGATGCAGTTAATTATAAATTCGAGAATTATAATTACTCGAGATCGTTTATCTAGCGTAAAATCCACCAGAACTTTATAATAAACTTTGTTGCGGATCTCATTAGACACATTTATTAGTAATAAACTCCATACAATGAGGAGTTTTCTGACAGCTTGAAAAACGTAGTACAAGATACATACTGCGTGAAAGGAGTCAATTTATTTTAGGCTCACAAACGGTAACGTTTAATAAAATTTATTACCCACTCTAAAAACATAATTTAATTTGTTATAGTAATGGCACACGAAAGATTACTACTTTTTCATGGCTTTTGGGAAATCCCTGATCATAATCATTTTCATGATCATAGGGATCATCAGAGTTCTGAGTTTAATAAAGAATATAAAAAATATTAAAGATAAATCGCTAATTTAATAACTAAATAAGGTCGAAATTAACTCAAAAAAGTAACATGGGTAATTAATTACATAGGATTAAAATTATAATGGATGAGAGTTTCTTAGATCTAAAGTTTAATAATTAGTATGCACACACAAAAAAAATCGGCTGTTCCATATTTAACTGCAAGACCTACTCGACTCAACAGCTGTTTTTTTTTTTTGCAATTTTTGGTTTGCTCCCGTAGTAAAATTTGTTCAGTTTGATAGTCTGAACCACCCCTAAAAACTCATTTCTATTACACCTTGTACCTAGTAGCTGAAAAAAACTAAATAAATAAAACCGGTCAAGTGCATGTCGGGCTACTCGCGCACCGAGGGTTCCGTACCACACCACCACAGAACACAACATTATTAACTTAGAAAAAAACCTTTTTTGTCCGGGACCTTTAGCGCAAGACCGACTCACACTTGGCCCGTTTTTAGTATTTTTTGTTATTCTGTAGAGTTTGCTCTATAATTACACTAAGTTTGACGCTTTTATGTATTACCATTTTTACGATAGAGCGTGAAGAAAAAACGTAAATAAAAACTAGTTTCTTGTTGAAAACCCCCCTTAATTTTTAACTTTTTGACATTTTTATTATTTGTTAACAAATCCGCCGTAACAACGCATAATCTGAGAAAATTTCAACTATCTCACTATTATGGTTCAAAAGTATAGGTAGGACAGACGGACGGACGGACGGACGGACGGACGGACGGACGGACGGACGGACGGACGGACAGACAGACGGACAGACGGACGGACGGATGAACGGGTGGACAACGTAGGCTTAATAATAGGGTCCCGTTTTCACCCTTTGGGTACGGAACCCTAAAAAGACATAATTTATAATCAATGCATCAAATAGTATGTGTCATGGATGTAGAACAGAAGATTATCTCCATACAAAAGACATCAACGAGACTGACAAACTTCATCTTACGATACCTGAATAGTTTTGACTCGAGTATTATAATTGCCATTCTTGCACGAAAGAAGAAGCAGATTGCCATTCTCGTTTCGAGTGCATCAAAATAATGGGGGATTTTCTGACAGCCAATTAAAAAAAGAAATTATGAATGAATGAATGAAATATATACCTTCTTTTATTTACACCAAACATAAAATACATCATTTCACAGGAAACAAAAACTGGTTAGTGGTACAAATAAGGCGGCCTTATCACTAAAAAAGCGATTTCTTCCATACAACCTTAGATTATGTTCTCTTATGCCTCTGCCTCTTATGGCTTCAATCGCGAAAAATAAATACAGCTGTTTCATATAAAACTGCAATCCTTCAAGGGCCAATAGATTTTTTTGCAATTTCGATATTGGTGCCATAGAGAAAAATATGTAAGTTTCATAGCATTATTAAGTTGGATCCTGTATACAGGGTGTATCAAAACGCCCTAGTAATATTTTCCGGATCTTTTTTTCTATACTGAAAATAGTATATTTTGATGGTCTACACTACACCTTTAAATATTACTTGGTTATTTTGTTACATCTTGTGTACATAAGTACATATTAGAACTTTCTGTAGAGAACCACAATAATGACAAACAAATAAATCGGTACCTAAACGTTTTACCAGTAAAAGCCATCGAGAACATAGCTATAATCACTAGATAGGTAACAAGGAAACGCCGGGGTCAGATCAGAGGTCTCACGAAACGATTGCGATACGATAAGGAGAGAGGAAAGGTGCCAGTCGTGTCTCGTTACCTCATTACTAGACGATTATGTACCACACCTTGTAAGGTGTGCTTAGAAGTTTACAGAGGTTTAGGTCTAATAATAAAAAATAAAAAGCCGTGGTGGTCCAGTGGCGAGTAACCTTGCCTGCTGGTGCAGGAGGCGATAGTTCGATCCCCGTCCAGGCCGACTCGTACCAATGGGTTTTTCGGAATTTATTCGGTGCAGGAAAACATCGTAAGGAAACCTGCATGCTTCAATTTCGAAGCATGTATTGTACCCACTGTCCATTACAAGTGTCGACGGGCTCACTCCCCGTCACACTGGACAGAGTTACGGTACTAGTGAAACGTGGATATTCTGAGATTTCAGAATATCTCTGACTACCCCCTTGGGGAATATAGTCGTGAGCATATGCTTATGCTTATGCTAATACACAATAAGAAAAGAAACCAAAATAGAAAACCCAACAGAAAAAGTGAGGAATTTTAAATAAATAAATATCTTGGACAGTGTTTTGTAAATAAATAAATAAATACTTGGACACATTCTAGTTACATTTAAAGTAGGTACCAGACTCTACCCTGAACTTGTAAATGATGACTGGACAACGATATACAGAGTGTAACAAAACACCCTAGTAATACTTAAGGGGGTGCTTCAGCCCATCAAACTGAACAACTTATACATATGGAGCCAAATTCGAAATCGCGACAAATAAGTCTGCAACGCCCGGTTAAGTATAGGGTGTTGTGTTACACCCTGTAGAAATGGAGATGGACACAAAATTGCAATAACTTAATATTGAAATTGGCATAAGGTACCTAAAGTGAGCCTTGCTACAACTGTACGCTTCAAAAGGTTTGTTGTTGTAGCTAGGCTTCTGACCACCCCGGAAGGGAGTCGTGAGTTTATGTGTGTATATGTTCGACATTAAATAAATAATTATTAGGATACAAAAAATCCACAGATGGGTATCGTAACCTTTATGGCGAATTATGATAATAATAAATTTTAGCTCTAGATATTTTATCTTTTTGAACACGGACAAAATTTACATATCACAGGTACCTAAATAATAAATATTCATGAGAAAAGACCATTGTTAAGTAAAAACTTAAATGACTTTTATACTCCTGAGAAATTACGTCTATTGTTTGTGCTTTGATCTTAAACCAATGATTTATTATGATATGATATTTTCATGGTGAGTCGGGCTACTTTACCTGCCAGTTTAACACAGTTTAGGAACTAGTAGTGAAATGTGGATGTTCTAAATATGATAGGCATCGGTATTTAGAATACTCTCTAAGTCTGCTAAGCAGACCCTTCTCAACCACCAGTCTACGTCACAAATGTATAAATTACCATGCACCAAATACTAGACCAAATAGCTATAACATAACATTGTGAAATTTGTGTCTTGGGAGAAATAAAAAAAAACTTTTTAAAAATAAAAAATTCTTACAATATCCAATTTGGGGGAAGTTGTCGTGAGCATATAATACACAAAAATAAAAATTAAAACTAATATAAATAAACAAAATAAATTAAATCAATAAAGTATAGGAAAAAGAAATGCACGTTGATGACAGAGTATTTCAAGTCGCCTCATAAGCTATTCCTAACCGGTGTGGAAGACCTATTCTATCAAGTTAGATGTTTTAAGACTATGATTTTGAATTTTACAGTTTTTGTAATGTGACAACATTCCAGGAAATGCTATAAACATTAATTTATTGATCTTACCTTCCATATCGTAAGGGCAATGATTGACATCTGATAAAACCTTCGTGTTTTTAAAGACTTCCCGAAAACCTTACATTGCTTACATACATACAAAAGCGTACTCTTTACGTAGGTATTTTATTTAAAATGAATGAAATGGAATTTTACATAAGTACGTTAGTTTTTTTCCTCATTGCATCGTTTCTTTTTGCTAATTTTAAATGGGTTCAGGGTAATATGAAATATCTTAAATTTATACTTACTTTACATCATACACACATAATGTAATTATTATAAACTCAAAAGTAACTATGCTCGCCCAACAAATGCAAATAAATATATGATACTTACTTACTTATTTAGGTATACAGATTTTAATTCCACCTTCCTTTTTTAAATATCTTTAAAAAGCCGTAAATTGTAGCGATTTCAAATCTTATTTATAATCAAGATTTGCAAAAACTTATTTCAATTTTATTTCAATTTATTTTCATTAAATTATTATTAACTTGAACTTTTTTTTTTTTTTTATTAACTATGGGTTTGTTTCTGCAATAAAAGCAAGCAAAACTACACCTATACCTATATACAGTCACTCTGATTTTAAGTGGTCTGCAACCTACAAAGGTTACAAATGACCTTTACTAAATGATTATTGCTTGAACAAGATTTTGCTAGGTAAGTGCCAGGTTACACGTTCAGTATTTCATCAGTCTGGTCCATCATTCTGAATGACGCCAGAATGATGCCAGAATGATGCCAGAATGATGAGTGGGTTACACGATCAGTTTCCCATCAGTATTTCATCATTCTGGTCCATCAGTCTGGTCAAACGTTGAATGACGCCAGAATGATGGAAGACTGCAGGGTTGCCAGACGTACGAGGTACTGAAATCCCGGGATTTATTTCTCTTTTATATTAAAAAAGATTAACTTTTAAATTAAATAATTTTGAAAAGTTGATTTTTGCTATGCATGCGTTTACTATGCATCCGATTAGTTATGCATTTCCGCATTTTCATGGCATCCCAACAAATATTTAAAAATAATAATTTTAAGAAGCCGCCATAATTTTATTGCTAAAAATTAAGTTTAGCTAACTATGCATCCGAATATCCGATCTCTAATTATTAGGCCCTAATTTTGTAACATAAATCATAATGCGGTGTTAAAATTATTTATTTAAAGCCCCCATACTTCCCACCTTGATAATTTTTTCCCCATAAATTTCCCCAACGATTTCACTTCTCCAAATTTTCCCCAAAGGCCAAATTTTTCCCAAAAATCCCGTGAAAACCCCCCAATCTGGCAACCCCGACGGTGACTGACACCGACCATCAGTTTACCATCAGTATACCATCATTCACAACGGAATGACAGTCTGGATGGATGGTTTACCATCATTCCATCAGTCCATCATTCTCCCATCATTCTGGCATCATTCTCCCGTCATTCAGACCAGACTGATGGACCAGACTGATGAAATACTGAACGTGTAACCTGGCACTAAGGGTCAGCACACACCCAGCGTAGAACTGCTCGCGCATGCTCGAGCATGTTCTTTGCAGTCGCGCACACCTAGCGGCAAAATCCGCCGGCGGCAGCGGCGGAGCATGCTCGCGCGTGTTCGAACAGTCTCGCGGATGCTCCCGTGTTGCTACAGTTGACGTAGTGAATTTTGCGTTGTGTTTACAATATTTTATAGCAAAGACGTGCGATAACAACAATTTTAAAGTATGGTAGACTGGGATTTGGTATTTATTGGGTTACTAGCAAAGGAAGAGGAGCAAGAAGAGCACATCAATAAGATGAAAAGAGGCAAGAAAGATGTACTTATATTTGGGAAATACTACGCCCTGTGCTGTGCTACGGTTTAAAGTTCTAGGGACAGTTATTTTATGGCTAGGTACTATAAAATGGAATATGAACAATTTGAAAACCTACTAAATCTGTTTCGACCTTTTAGATTTTCTTTGTATTTTCAAAAAGAGTTCGATTATTATATAATATTATCTGTAGTAAATTGCCCTTTTCGGGCTAAAGTAGTAAAAAAATATGCTAGATTTAGTCCGAAACCGGCCGAGGCGGCAACACTTACGACGGATCGCAAGCATCGACACGGGCGTATGCTCGAACATGCTCGAGCATGCGCGAGCATGCTCGCGACTGCTCCCGTCGCCGCGAGGAGCATACGCGAGCATACTCGAACAGACGCTAAGGGAATTAATCACTTGCAAGCTATTTTCAACTTTATTTCAATGGGAATAGAGTTCATTATCAATTGAATCAATGAAATCTGCTCGCGCATGCTCGAACAGTTTTACGCTGGGTGTGCGCTGACCCTAACGCAACGAGAGGTCATCAATCCTCAACGTCCCAAATGTACGGAATAGCTGATTCTTTACTCGCGATCTCGATGTAGGCTCCATAGTTAAAGTTGTTCAGTTTGATGGTCTGACGCACGCATTTAATTGTACACCGAAGCCCAACTTTTTACACATTCTAATTCTATTCTAATCATATAAAATTATGGCGTCCATCTTAGGTTTGTCAATGTCTAGTTTATGTAGGCCCAGCACACATTCCCACCGCTGTAACTCCTGTAAACCAGGATCAACAGCGGCGACCATTCACAACACTAGACAATGAAGTCCAGCGAGCCCGGGGATTACTCTAATCTATCATGGAACCCGCAATGAATTTATCAAAGAAGATAGGAGGAGTAGGGAAAAGAAATATCCGACTTCCCTCCTTTGCAAACGGGAGACAGCAATAAGAAAAAAAGCATGACTATTAGAGAGCCAATTCCAGAGATAATTTATGGCAGTGTTAAATACTACCGCAAAAGCACCAAAAATAAAAAAATATAGATAACAATTGGGACCTAACATTATAGTCTAGTTTGTGTAGGTAGCAAAAGTGCTTGACGTTGTATGGTTAAATAGGTATTTTGGTGACTTCAAGGGTTGTTTTTAGAAAGGAACACTATCCTGAGTTACCACTGGAGCTTCTTTGTAGGCTGGGGAGCGACGTGGAGGGACACGCGATGAGACCACCCAATTGCAGACCTACAACGCGGCTCCTTTTTAGGGTTCCGTACCCAAAGGGTGAAAACGGGTCCCTATTACTAAGCCTACGTTGTCCGTCCGTCTGTCCTACCTATTTAGGGCTGTAACGTTTGAACCGTAATAGCTAGATAGTTGAAATTTTCTTAGAATATGCGTTATGACGGCGGATTTGTTGACAAATAATAAAAATTTCAAAAAGGTAAAAATTAAGGGGGGTTCTCAACAAGAAACTAGTTCTTATCAGCGTTTTTTCTTCACACTCTATCGTAAAAACGGTACCTAATACATACAAGCGTCACACTTAGTGTGATTATAGAGCAAACTACAGAATAACAACAAATACTAAAAACCGGCCAAGTGTGAGTCGGTCTCGCGCTAAAGGTTCCGGACAAAAAAAGTGTTTTTTCCACAGTTAATAATGTTGTGTTCTGTGGTGGTGTAGTACGGAACCCTCGGTGCGCGAGTAGCCCGACTCGCACTTGACCGGTTTTATTTTTTATTACACATTCGGTATCGCGTTAATCATTTGACAGATCGTTTAAACGCCGTAACGGGATTGCAATGTGATTAGAACCGAAATTGAATAAGAATTGAACTTCTATGTTTAATTAGAACGTGGGGGCCCGGTTGTCTTGCGCCAGATGGCGCAAAAGCTACACTTACCTATACCTACTTATTAACTTGATCCTCTATGCTAAATTTTAAAGCGACAACCGTGTGAATACGAAGATTGTGAGGCCATCTTTTAACACCATAGACCTCCATTCAAAGTAAAGTAGGCCACGAGGATACGTGGCAACTTGCCATAGACGTCATAAAGCATGGGATTCACGTTCCGATACGCAATAGTTTGTATAGTCTAAGAGCTGGTGGTAATGGCGGTTAATACAGGGTCCTTCTCAATATTCCGACACTTTTTTAAGGGGATAGTCAGGCCATCAAACTGATCAACTTTCTCTATGGGACCAACATCGAAATCGCGAAAAAAAGTCAGCTGTCTCATAAATTTGGCTCGAGTAGGTTTGCAGTTTTGTATGGGAGAGCCGATTTTTTTATGGCGATTTGTATGTTGGTGTTATAGAGAAAGTTTTTCAGTTTGACGGCCAGCACGGCTAGCATGCCACCCACGACAAAGCGTTTAAACGAGAAAACCGTCATGCGCGCTCTTTTTGGCATTCGTAAAATAATAAAGATGGAGGCACGTCTCGATTTTTGTCGTTTTCTCGGGGGTGGCATGCTAGCAGTGCTGGTCCCTTTAATAATTGTCAGCATATTAAGAAGGACCCTATATTTTTTTCGTACATCGACACGATGCGTAGTTTAATTTACCTACTTCAAACAAGCTATGGACCGGATACTTTGCTACATCTACCTACGGAATATTAATACTATCACCTACAGATTACTTACTTACTTGATATTTTATTGTTTACGCTGGCTGCAGTCACCTACACCTCTTGTTGAGAAAATAAATGTTTAGTCGAAACAAAATAAACAGTCTTTGGGAGTGTTTTCTTTTTCTTTCTTTTTTCTTTCTTTTACTCTGTGCTTTATGATGAAATTAAACTTTCATGTGATACAAAACATAAAGATCAAATCGTGCACCAGCTCTTGGTCTAGACATTTGCTATCGCTTCGTTAGTGATCTGCGATAGAGATCTATGACCGTGATGCGCCGGATTCTGGCTAACAGTCATTGTTTGCTTTATTAACATTTTATTGACTTTGGTCTGATGGGAATTGGGTTTTTTGATGACTAAAATTTTCACAAAGGCAGAGGCCTTTTACCAGATGTTAAACCACCAACCGTGCCTCCAACCTGTACATACGGCGGCGATAGATCAAGCTACCCATAATTGAACTCTATGTTGAATGGACGTAGAGTTCAATTATGGGTATTTTGATCCATTTCCGTGGGTACAAGGCCCGCTGTAAAGTATGTAGACTAGAAATAGGTGTATATTTAAGAGCATTTGAACTTAATTTCAAATTTTTTGTTTATAAATAAGACAAGGCATACAGTTTTAAAGCACTGTTATAAAAGCCCCTGGACGTGGACCTTAATGACAGCAGCGCTACAAAATTATATGCCTTTTCTTCTTAGAAATAAGATGAAAACGTTTGGCCGATAAATTGGGCATTCAAACCAAAAAAAAAAAACATGTAGCCATCTTCTTCTTATCGTGTGGGCAAAGCCCTGGTGTCAGAGTTTTTTCAAACCGCCTTACGGCCTCTGACGTGTTTTTATATAACGACTACTAACCACCAGAGATAGTAGCCGGGACCAACGGCTTAACGTGCCATCCGAAGCACGGAATCTTTTCTTTTCAGACTATCAGGTGATTCAGCCTGCAACGTCCTAACTACTGGGGAAAAACGCACAAATTGACATATCACTAGGTGTCCCCCGTGGGAATCGAACCCACGACCTTCGTGTCGAGAGCCCAATGCTCTTAACCATTTGACCAGGGAGGCAGTTTAGATCTAGACTGAAATTGAACCACAAAATTTTCTTCGATACACAAAATAATATACTTGACCATAATCTTCTTATCGTGTGGGCAGAGCCCTGGGCCTCAATTGCGCAATTTTATACGGTTTTGGTTTGGTTTTGGTTAAGTTTTGGGTTAGATTTGGTGTAGCTGAAGTAAAAAAGCTATCGCGATATTTTTTTCTGAACGGTTAAATCGCACAATACAGAAAATTCGATCGAACGAACATCAAACGTTACGCCAACGTATCTTCCGAAATAAAGCTAAATCGTTACCGTTAATATAATTTGCGCGATACGAATTGTGCATAACGTAACGTTTTTGGTTGTGGTTTTGTTTTGGTAGTATCGTTCAAACTTAGGGCGATTGAGGCCCAGGTGTCAGAGTTTTTGCAAACCGCCTTACGGCTAAGCTTACGGCCATAATGTTTACTCTTTATCTAGGTGAACTTTTATTAAAAAAAAATGTTTTTGTTTTAGATCACAAGCCTACTGTACAGCGGAGTGAATGGCAACTAAAATGAAACGACTGACTTTACATCTGAGGACATTTTTATTGGTAAGTCTGGCAGATTAAATTAATAATATAAAATACAGGGTGTTACTATGCGTTTTATTTACAACAGATAGGATAAAATAGTGACATTAAAACAATAATTACAAATAAAGTGACTTAAAACTAAACTAACCTAGGATGTGGTGCAGGTTTTAGGGTTTTAGGGTAGGTTTTTTACGAATTTCCTATTGATTTCTGAGGGAAAGTTGTTCATTATCATGGGTACAATCACCTCCTACAATAATGCAACTGTTTACCCTAACACCCTGTATAATATAATATTACCAAACAAACATAATGAAGAACACATGTTAAATAAAAATAAATCTTACATAATTCACATAATTTCGATATCGGGATCGTTTAGATTTTATTTTTAGTACTGTGGAGACATTGATAAATATGCTACAATAAAATAACAGGAAGCTTCATACTATTCATTTTCAAAAATCATCTTACATTTGGTGTGAAAAAATTTAATTTTTTTGTTGAATGGCCGGCGAGCAATAAAACTTGCATACTTAAAAAACATCACATTTATTGTTAGGCCGCATCGGATCTGTGCTATTTCGAATGTTTTTAATCCAAGTATTGCTTAATATTTTATATACTACAGGGTATTACTTGTTTAGTGTAAACAGTAGATGATTGTACCCATGATTCTGAACAAAGTTCCCAAAGAAACCAATAGGAAATTAGCAAAAAAAAATTGACTTTTCATACTAAATGTAATCGGTTGATTGAATGTTTCTAATAACTTGAAATTATTTTCGATTTTCTCTTTGTTCCTTTGGGAAAGTTGCTCAGTATAATGAGTACAATCACCCATTAAAGTAATGCAGCTGTCTACTATAACACCCTGTATAAATAAGAAGTTCAACGAATACATAAAATATAATCAATCTGCGCTACAGTTTCTTCTCAGCAGGAGTGTAACCTAATGATCTGAGACAAATTTGGATAAATGATTCAATTCCATCGTTTGTACATTGATTTAATTATAGAATAGGGTCCATATTTATTTAAAACTATTTCGAGATAATTGTCTCAATAACAATATTTTATAATGTTAGTGATTTTAAAATGAAAGGATTACAGCACAGACTATCATATGATTACAGATATTTTTAATAGTAAAATAATTATGTTTTTCGTTTAAAAAACGAGGGTCGTCGAGTGACGTCACTTGAAGATCTGTAAACCTCATGGTAAACTTAAAATTACTGGCCATTAGGAAAAAAATCCACAATATCTGAACTTGACGTTTCTATTTCCACCAAAGAGTTAGGAATGCAGGTGTATTTTGTTTTTAAATTAAGCAAAGATTTTCTCCATAGAGTTCGAACTATTTTCTCGCGACCGTTTTTGCAGTTTTAACCTCTAAAAGTTACAGTTTAATATAATTTAATTTAATTTACATTGATAAACTCGATAAATCACAAAAAATTTAATTTGTAACTCATTATGTTTACTCCGTAAAAATATAAAATAAAATCAAAGAAGAACTTGACATACTGAGTTATCTAGTTCTACGTGGTAGAGGATGGCTTTCTCTCTTGCACTAGTTGCACTCCTTTTCTTTCACCCCACAGTCCTACTTTCTTTGATACCAAGTTAACCTTTTGTGACATGGAAACGGCTATAGCCGTAGAAAGAGAAGGTACTAGAAGGAAGCACGTGTCTTGTCATATTCACTCAATAAGAGATGCACATAGCAAATTCGCTCTAGTTAAAAAAGGAGATCGCTACTTATTGCTGTCCTTATTGACGTAACCACTTTTTTGTACTACGACGGCTATCTGACTCCGGAGTCAGTCATCTAGCTTCATACAAATTGCTGATAAATTGTATATATCATACCCGGTTACACTGACATTCCGTCTACCAGCGAGCGTAAGCAAAAATTGTTCGTCTATGGCTATAGTATATTTAGTAAAAAAAACGCAAAGACGCCGCGTGTAAAAGCTAGTAAGTATACAAATAATAAGTTCAAGTATTCTTGTGTTGAACCAAATAGGTGTGTTCCATTGCTTTTTTTTCCTCAATTTCCCACTGTATGTAGCAATAAAATACCATCTAGTTGGTACCTACAGTTGGAAACAAAATTATGCTACCTTTTTGGTATCGAGCCGATCGATGGCATGCCAATTTCACCAATATCATTGAGTCTTTCTATTTTCATATAAAATTTTTAACACTGATTATAATATCACAGTCATAAATACGTCATCATCATAACCGTATGGCATTTTTTGTCGACCTGCTTGGATCCAGGGAGGTTTATATTTCGAGGTCAAGGTGTTTTCGTCAGTCTTCCGCTGCCGGGGTTAATCTATGGAGTTCTTCAATTCCACCGGGGAAACGGCGCAGAGTGCATTCATTTACCGCATGGGTGAGGGTTTAGGCTGCCTGTCCATTGACGCGAGCTGGCTATGCGAGCTGTGTAGCTGTGTAAATATTAACCAATCAGAGATCCGACCGAGATCGGCCGAGCTCCTGATTGGTTAATATTTACACAGCTACACAGCTCGCACATCCAGCTCGCGCCAATGGACAGGCAGTCTTAGTCAGGTGTCCTGTTGTCGCACATCGGTGACACCCTCGGGCCCCACTTGTAGAGGTGGTAGTTGCTCCAACTGCTCCAACTACCACCTCTACAAGTGGGGCTTCAGTGGTTAGTTCTGAACTTGTTTAGCTTAGCTTATTTATAAATACGTCATTCAATCTGAACTTTTTGCAAAAACGATAAAATAATAAAGTTATAATTAATTTTTAAATTACTTATTATTCTTTATTTTGAAAATTAACAACGCATTGGTGTCTTTTGTATGGAAGGATCACAATCTAAAAAACACGTATGTTGTTCAACTATCTAGTGAATGTGTTTCTTTATTCGAAAATCAATATTAAATTTTTGAGTTACTAAACAAAAATTTTATTTGATAAAATCAACGATTTTCCAACCAAAGAAGAAAAAACAAGAAAAAAATACGTTTTTTTAATAAAAAAAAATCAACAACTTATTGTTTATTTTTTTTTTAATTAAAAAACGTATTTTTTTCTTTTTTTTTCTTACCCAGCTTATTTCTCAATCTTATTTTTATCAGAGTCTATTATAATCGTAGGCAACTGTACTGTCGCCAGCCTTGCGCTTGCGCCACCACCGCGCACGCGCTCGCGCACTTGACACGGGCCACCTATTGACATGTATTACACAGAAATCGACGGGTTAAAGTGGGCTCACTACCGTTTGTAGGGTTAAACCGTATTTAGATAGATTTTTACATTGTTGGTTTAGGCTGGACTGAACCATTACGAAAAACGTGAAACGAGGTGACTAAGGGATAAGGATTAATTTTTTTTTTGTCGTTAGTGTGTTGCTGAAACCATAAAATAATGTCCGTGTTGTAGTAATCGCATCGTAAAATGGTCGGTAGTTGTAGTAGAGTTACTACTATCTCCAAAAGGAAAACAGTCGTGAATATGTTTATTTAGTTATCAATTCACGTTGGATGAGGGCAGCGCAGGACCGGTCGTTATGGCGATCCTTGGGGGAGGCTATGTCCAGCAGTGGACGTCCATCGGCTGAGATGATGATGACTTATCAATTCAACAAAGGAGGTTATAAATTTGACTGTTTTTAGGGTTCCGTACCCAAAGGGTGAAAACGGGACCCTATTACTAAGCCTACGTTGTCCGTCCGTCCGTCCGTCTGTCTGTCCTACCTATTTAGGGCTTTTGAACCATAATACTTTTGAACCATAATAGCTAGATAGTTGAAATTTTCTCCGATTATGCGTTATTATGGCGGATTTGTTAACAAATTTAAAAATTAAGGGGGGTTCTCAACAAGAAACTAGTTTTTACCAACGTTTTTTCTTCACGCTCTATCGTAAAAATGGTAATACATACAAGCGTCGAACTTAGTGTGATTATAGAGCATACTCTACAGAATAACAACAAATACTAAAAACCGGCCAAGTGTAAGTCGGTCTCGCGTTAAAGGTCCCGGACAAAAAAAGTTTTTTTTTTCTAAGTTAATAATGTTGTGTTCTGAAGTGGTGTGGTACGGAACCCTCGGTGCACGAGTAGCCCGATTCGCACTTGACCGCTTTTATTTTTTTGTTACGGCATTACTAAACCGATTTGAATGATTCTTTTTTCATTTGTACATTATACATCATCATTATCATTCGTCTCTTCTAGCCATCATTTCAACTAACTCTTTTCAACGCATGTCATCTTTCAGTTTCACGCAATCCATCCATCTTTTCTTTGGTCGTCCTCCCACGACCAGTGTAATTATTAAGTTATGTTATATGTTTTTGAATGTTTGTTTGTACGCGACTCTGTAATTACATATCGTTAAGTTTAACTATCCATCTAAATAGAAGTCTAAAGTACTTACTAATTCGTAGACTGTTTATTTTACGTCTGAACACGTTCTGAACACGTGTAAACCTTAAACATTTATGGAGGTGCTACTTGGGAATGTTCCTCTATTGAAAAGGGAAGTACTTCCGCCAGGCTAGGTGTGATGCCTGGGGACCGGCCGTGGTCCAACAGTTCTTAGTTGGACCTTGTATATATATCGAATCTCTGTGATTATTTCTCTTGCGCGATTTATGTCTTGCATTCGATTGCGAACCTTATTTGTAGTAGGTTACGAGTTACGTATTTACGATGAACGTTGTCTTTGTATGGAGCATATTTCCGCGAGCGACGGTATCGCCATCTGTTGGCATCTTTGCTATAACTTGTGGGTGCTGACCATCTGTAGTAGTTCCCCACACATTATCCAAACTTAAAAGTTATTTATTACAGTTTTGGATTGTAAAAGTATTCACTGAGTAATTTAGAAACACGTTTCGTCTAATTGCAGTTTAACTATCATAATAGCATTCTTTTATAGATTCGTTTAAGGGGCGTCCGCCCGGTTTTGAGTAACTTTGTATCCATTTTATATATTAACTATGGCACTTTTTAAGCAGAAAACAAAACTGAACAATCTACAGGATATGAGAAGTGATGTGGTTTTTCTCAAAATCTATTTTAATTAATAAAACTGAAGAAAAACGAATCCAAAGTCACCCCTTTTTTTCCAGTTGTAACCGTTTTACTCTTACATTGTTGATCAGAAGAATATGAAAATTTACAATATTCTTCACAATACAATATAAAATGATGTGGTTTTCTTATTTTTTGAAAATTCATATAAAATCATACAGGTTTTCAAAGAAAACGGAAAATTCTGACCGGAGTCGCGCAATTGAAGCGGGATGGCTAATTGCAAAAGTTTGCTTGTAAGAAAGAGAGCCTTGCAGATGGGAGGAGTAGCCGTACAATCTCATCATAGTATAAGAAAGAGTAATAAGTACTCTGGGTATTCAGCTGTCATTAGCTGTAGTCATGAATGCTGTAAGAAAACTGCAATTTTTAGCAAACCAAACCATGATGAATCATCAGACATTCCTAGGCAAAGCAAAACAACCACCGATTCACTGATTGTTAATTGTGTATTTCACCGATTTTTCATTTCACCGAATAACATTACATCGATGGTTTTTATTATTTTATCAAAACGTCAAAAACTTATTACCTATCTGATCAAAGTTATAATGTAATTAAAACACTTTTCTATCGACTACACATTATACATTAGTTGGATGTACCTATCGAATAGTACAAACTATATCGATTAAATAAATATGTAGTAGATTCTTCATATACAGGGTCCAATATAATAAATAAATAACGCGCACAGGCACATACATTGTAATGATCCCAAATTAAGCACTGTAAGCCTTTTAATATGGTAACCATACAACAACGGGACGAACATATAACATCCATGACCGAACCGGGATTCGAACCCAGGACCCTGGTTTGGCATTCCGGCGTGGTAACCATTACACCAACCGGGTCGTCATATAATAAAATATTATGGTGATGGTTTTTTAAGGGGATGATCACTCTATCAAACTGAATTACTTTCGCTATGCTATGCTACCAACATCGAAATCGCGAAAATAAAATAAAATGTCCCATATATTTTGGTTGAGTATTGCAGTTTTATATGGAACAGCAGATGTTTTTTTTGCAATTTCGATTCAGCATGCTGATGGTTTTTTTAAAGGGGTGAAATGTAAATAGATGAAAAGTGTTTCGTGATTTCGTATGTTTGGTAGTTATAGCAATATTTCTGAGAACCCGAAAGGGGTTACGGTCGTGAGTTTATGTATGCGTATATATGTATTGACAGTAGTCTATAGTGTAGTCCTCGCTCACTCGCACTCACTCAGTATGCTTTCCTCTTCTTGTCAATGCGAGCGCGCGCAGCGTAGTGAAGTGTTTTTGTTGCTGAAGAAAAACGAGTTCCTCCAAACTTATCATGACTTATTGGTACGAGTCTAAAAAGAAGAAGAATCCATTTAATCGGCTTACCGACTTGAATACAGGCCCAATCGATCGCTATCGACTAAAACCATTACATAACACTACCCACAACTGTCTCAAACGGAACTATTTCTTACCACCACACCCATTACCTCGGATGCTCTAACTTATGAACTTGATATCTATTTTAACCTAGCAATGGATGCATTTTATTGCATAATTGGAACATCCGCATTCTGTCGATGTTTTTGGCGAAACTGCATTCTAAGATGTATTGCTATTATGTTGTTTCCGATCTCTATTTTTATAAGGTCATTGACATTTATTTTTTGTTTCTTTAACATTTTTAAACCAAAAATCTTTTAACCATCCAGATAGGAAGAAGTAGCGTGATTCCAGCTTAGTATAGACTACCCCACTTCTTCCTGTGGGTGCCATAGGAGACGAGAAATAAGGTTTTTTATGTTAGTAAACCATTCGACACATCATATACATTGTACACCAAAATGGACACTTCTTTCAACAAAATCATGAGGTTAGCAATAGAAATTTACGTTCCAAATATAAAAACAAAATATTTAAACCAGCATCAAAATTAAAGTTGGTTGAAAATAATGCATTTTTTATGTCGATTAAAATATTTAATAAGCTACCTGATTATTACAAGGAACTAGAGATGAAGGAATTTAAAAAAGTTGTGAAGTCATGGCTTGTGGAAAGGTGTTTCTATAGCGTGAGAGAATTTCTAGAGCATGAATAGCAAATAATATAACTTTGTGTCGTTTTCATTTATTTAAATCTAATATGTTATTATTAAAATTACTGTAAATTAGTCAATTCAATTCAATTTATTTATATTGTTATTGTTTGATTGTTTTTATTATTTTTATTGTTTCAATGGACGTCATGTATTGAATTGAATTTATTATTACAACTTTTGACATGATTGATTTAGATTTTAAGATTTTGTGTAAACGCTTGCAAAGGTAGGCTTCAGTGAGACTAATCACTGTAAAACATCTGCTAAAGCTTGTATACCTGAATCCATACACAATAAATTTCATTTCATTTCATTTCATATCTTTTAGAATAAATACAGGGTGTAAATTAAAATAGGACAGCTACTTAAAGAGGTGCTTCAGACCATCAAACTGAACAACTTTCTCTATGGGACCAATATCGAAATCACGAAAAAAAAATCTGCTGTCCCATACATTTCAGTCGAGTTATGTTTGCAGTTTTGTATGGGAGAGCGGAATTTTTTTTCGCGATTTCGATATTGGTCCCATAGAGAAAGTTGATCAGTTTGATGGTCTGAAGCACCTCTTTAAGTAGCTGTCCTATTTTAATTTACACCCTGTATAAATGTTTGTGTGTCTGCTTTTATTTAATGTGTTCCTATACCGTTCGTCCGATTGCGATGAAACTTGAAGAGGGATTGAGGTGTGTTGTTGCGAGCTAAGTTTCTTGACAAAAAAATAGCTGTTGCATACGTTTGAGTCGAGTAGGCATTGCAGTTTAGTATGGAACAGCTGATTTTTTTGCTCCGATCGGTTTGCTCCCATAGTAAAAGTTGTTCAGTTTGATGTGTAGACTCTTAGTTTAAAAGGATGCTAAGATATCAATTTCACCCTGTGTTGATGACGATGATAGGTACCGAATAATGATAGATAGTCAATCTAAATATTAAACCCAATGAAGACGTAAATATTTTCTATTTTATTGGTGTATACTCGTGTGACTACAAGAGTGTTGGCACGACTATGCTAATTGGTAACAGCGAGCGGCGCGTGCGCCATCGCCATGCGCCAGCCCAGTGACGTGTTTAGATATGACACTTTGACAGGTCGTCCTTGAACATGTTGGTTGGATGGAAACAAATAAATTCCTATAATATCCGTTCGTATAGTATAATGAATAGGCTTTTGTTAAAGTAAAAAGAAATGTACTCTTTAATATCAATTACTTAACTACATAATTTTTAATGCTATTAGCTATTTGTATGAACGAATCAAATTAAACTTATGCTCATAAAATGTCCTACAGATATTACATAACGAAATCAAAAAATATCTTTTTTGTAAAAAAAAGTTATTTCATTATATTTGCAGTAATTAAAATAATCCGTAATATTTCGATAAATGGAAAGCCTATCAGAACTACAATGTGAAATTCGTGTTTTTTTGGAAATGTTGTTTATAATTGTTTAAAAATTAAAAAAAAAACAATTGGGGGCAGCAAAATAGGCTCGGTGCAGCCTTAATTACAATTTCGAACAGTAATTGATGGTATTACATAGGAAATGAATTCCACGCTACCTAAACCGCTCGTTAGAAAAAGATAATTCGGTATGTATGCCCATTTGATTAACAAAGTTCAATTAAATATAATATTTAACTATTAATCAATAATAAGTAGTAAGTAAGTAGGTACAATTTCGTTTTAACTTTGTTATTTACAAGCATTTTATTTATATTTTTTTACTTTGTCAGATAATTTTAATCCACGAGACATTATGTCGTGTCGGTCTCGTTGATGTCTTTAGTATGAAATGAATGAATAGCGAAAAAGTCTGTACTTATTTCAGCATAAATGACCTGCTACTGAAAAATTTCAACACCCCGTTGCACTCCTTTAAGGGTTAATTTTCGAAATATTATTTCTTAGTGCACATGTATTCCTTTTATGTTACTATCTTCAGTGGGCTAGATAGTGCGTTGGCTGTCAGTCGGTCAGTCACTAGATAGATATGCTTGCTATTTATACTTGTTTATTGGTCGGTTGTTTTGAAAAGACAATATGTTTTATATATATAATACAACTTATGGATTTACAATAGTATACTTATGGATTTATAATAGTATACTATAGTAAATCTCACCTAAATGTTTATTATTCAGTTTTCCCCAGTTTTTCCGTGTACAATGAATTGTAAAATAATGTAACTACCTACGTTCTTAGGTATGTTATGATTATGATATGACTTAATGGAGATTCCGGAGTGGTCGAAATCTAAGCTGTAAATGTTAACCTGCGTAACCAACAATGTTCACTTTTAGTATAACAAAACAATTATATTCCATCGTCATCCAATTATGAATCATGATCCTTTTGATAAAAACTAACAGCGGTCGTCTCTACGGTATTGCTAGCCATGCATAGCCCCGAGAATACCCAAATATCCTTCCCACTTCTTAAGACCATTGACGTCATTGACTTAACTATCCAAGCAAAGGTCAACCTTTCGACCTTGACCTTGCTCTGTCGTGACCCGTCGGAAACAGTGACATTTTTCACCTCAATTGTTTCTAAAGGTTGCAACGAAACGGTACGAAGTATCTTCTAAGAAATGCTTAAGAGGGTACCGAGCCTCTAGTGCTGCCATCGATCGTATTTTTACCCGACTGCGCGACGCAAAGGAAGGGTAATGTGTTTATCAGCCTATGTATGTATGTATATATGTATGTAAGTTTGTTCCTTTGTGGCACACTAGAGACCAAACGCGTTGGCCGATTTTGATGATTCTTACGTCAATCGATTTGTCTTAATCCTGCGAGTGTCACTAAAGACATGACAGTAATCAAAATCCAATATGGCGACGATCAGACGCCATATTGTAAAAAATAAAAAAAATTACGTTGACGAACTATGTTGAGTGGGGTATCGTTGAATAGGTATTTGAAAATCATATTAAGTTTTCTCTTATCATTTTTCATTTGAAATGACCATTTAGGATCTTTAACAATTTAAAGTTAAAAAAAACTAAAAAGTGTAAAATAAATAATAAAAAAAGAAAATTTACAAAATAAAAAAACCCGTCTGCGTAAAAAGTGAACTATAAATAAAAACTAAAAAGAAAAAAAAACAAGTCCAGTAGTCTAGAATTCTTTTAAGTTATATTGAATCGACTTTAACAGTCGGGACCCATTAAAAATTCTAGACCGAATCAAATACCAATAATGGATCCCGACTGTTGAAGTCGATTCAATATAACTTAAAAGAATTCTAGACTACTGGACTTGTTTTTTTTTTCTTTTTAGTTTTTATTTATAGTTCACTTTTTACGCAGACGGGTTTTTTTATTTTGTAAATTTTTTTAATTTCTTAACAATTATCTTTACATTATTTCCTAATAAAAGAATGTCACATTGTAGTAATTATTTGTGTTTTATTTATCGAAACATTACAGACTACCTACTATGTTTTATGTCTGTTGTGAGTATCACTAAAACCACCAAAACTGAGCACTTTTGGTGGTTTTAATAAAGATAGTAACGTCAAAAATTATAAAATAAATCTGTAATGACATGATAAATTGATAATAAGCAATAACTACATTGTGGCATCATAGATGGTGATATTCTCGATTTAGGAAATGTTGTATAATTGCTTAGAAATAAAAAATACTATTGAGGGCAGCACCGGAGGCTCGATATCCTCTTAACAATTTACTGAATATGTGAATGGACGGAAATACCTATCTTTTGTGTTTTGTCCTTCTACGCATATTTCTGCAATCTGAATTGTTCTTTGTTTAGTGAGTTTAAAGACCTAAATCTATTGACTAAACCGTATGTTTCACTTGGGCTTGTATCGGAATGTACTTGGAAAGTTAGTTAAGAGTTCAAGCATTAGTACAAGGTTACATTTTCTTTCTCAAAATAGTTGCTTACCTAATGGAATGATTCACTTCTTTTGGTTTAAAATAACGCAACAAAAGGATAAATGCCTTGCAGACTTTTAGGCCATCTTCAATGTCTTCAGTTACATCGGTCATTGTTTTTTTAAACAATTGAACAAATTACTTACTTGAAAACCATTTGCATAATAAAAGCAGAATAAAAGACACTCCTTAGGAATAATATCGTAACTCTTTTTTTACTATTTTGCCGGGAGCACGTTAAAGATTAAAGGACATTGACCACGTGACGATTGATTGAGTGAATATTGTAGCATTTCTTAAAATTCAAATTCATAAATTTTGAGGCGAAATGGGATTGGGCGTTTTCCTTTAAAACACATTATTTATTTATTTATTAAATATTATGATTGATTTATTATTTTTGATTTTAATTGTGGCTCTATTCAACGTTGATTTGATATGGTTAAAAAGTGAATTATTCCCTTGGAGTGTCGAATATAATTTATTGGCTGAACAAACAAAATATTGTTTACTACTCGTATTTATAAAAACTCTAAACTTGAAAGCAATTTGTATTCAAAAAGTAGGTAGGTATTGGTAGGTACTAACACAATTTAATACGATAGGTAAGCTCCACAAACATCTTGTAAATAAGTATGTTATTTTGAACACAACACGATGGACGAGACAAAAATATTCAAAGTAACACTTTAAAAAGTAAAAACCGACAAGAATTTAAATTAAGCGGACACTTTTAGAAATTTCTTGCCGACATTACCTATTCGGAATGTTCCGAGTAAACTGATTGATCAATTAATTATTCATCGAAAATATTCATCAATTCGTCGGCGCCGTTAGTTGATAAATTAACAGTTTCTTTAGGTTGATTTGAAATTAATTGAGAGGGATATGAAAGCTGCAATACGCAGTTATAATTATACAACAGCATGTGCCTGTTATAGAACTTATAACAGGGATGGACTCGGGACTGATGATGATGTCCTGCGACACTCTGGGCTTCATATAGTAGAGTGGGCTCGGACGTGACTATCGAACCCAAAGGACACTGGGCCAAAATGTATGGCCACTGGTCCAAGAGCCCCCAGCTCATGGCACAGGTAGGAACATTCAGTTAGAGGATACCCTAACGTACATGGCGCGTAAGAAGAGTTCTCGGCGAAATAATTGTTGAAAATTCTAAAATAATTTCCTTGCACGTTTCATACATTCTGGACAAGGAATATACTACTCTACATTCTGGATATCTGTTGTGAACATGGTTTGTACGTCTAGGTTTATTTACATAGAAATATTAATTTACAACGTAAGGTTTATACCCATGCCAACTTCCTGGTCATGAACGTTTCATGACACTTCTGATTCCGGTAGATAAAAATGTATCTATGACTGTTTTTTTATTGTTGCTTAACTTCATGTCTTTTGGCCGAATGTGTTGTTTGGTAAGACATTTTCAAATCTTTAATTGCAATAATTCCAGACTTCCTAGATTAATAAATCCAATACAGATTATGGTGGTGAGTTTATTATTATTATATGTTTGTATGTGTATCAGTGAAAGTTCTATGTAGCGCTAATATGATCACTGCTTTGGCCTTTAAAGGCGCCATACCATTAATCACCATGCAGGGTATTGCTCCGCTCCGATGGCTCTCTATTGCGTAAACCAGGCACGATTATTACTTACACCACATAAACGACGAACTAACGTCTTATACGCAATGCAGTTGAATTTCATCATCATCAGTATTTCAGCTATTAAATGTCCACTGCTGGACGTTGGTCCCTTGATAGCGATTTTTATTACTTATTACAAAACATAATATCTAAACTATTATAAAACTGTAACAGAAGTGTGTCTGTACATTGAAGATATTTACAAAAAAAATTACGAAATGGTTTTTACCTGTCCCTGATTCCAAATCACCTATTTTTGAATTTTTTGTCTGTCTGTTTGTTTGTTTGTTTGTTCGTTTGTTTGTTTGTTTGTTTGTTTGGGTGTTTGTTTGTTCGAGTATCACGCAAAAACTACTGAACCGATTTTGATGAATTTTTTTTTGTTTGATAGCTTAGCATCTGACTTAAAATCTGGTATATAATTTATGCCGACGAAGTCGCGGGTAAAAGCTCGTATTATAAAAAAATCTAATCTTTTCATCACAGGCTTTTTGGTGAAGGAAAATATCGTGAGGAAACCTGCTTGCTTCAATTTCGGGGCATGTACAAATTGTACCCACTGTCCATTATAAGTGGCGACGGGCTCACTCCCCGTCACACTGGACAGAGTTTCGATACTAGTGAAAAGTTCTGAGATTTCAGAATATCTCTGACTACCCACCCCCTCGGGGAATATAGTCGTGAGCATATGCTTATGATTAGTTTTTATTTCTCGATTTTGAGTGGTAATAATTTTTGGTTGACATTGATATTGATATGTTGACAATATCGGTTGAGATTGGTCGCTTTGGTACCCGTATCGGCTAATGCTATCTTAAACCAGACACCAGACAACAACTGTATAATCAGGTTATAATTATAGGGTCAACACAACTAAGTATAACCCCTGCCACGAACATACGGAATTCCGAACCGGAATTTCGTTTGGATTTCCCCCCTCCAGAATTCCGTTCGGAATCACTGAAGCATCAAATCATATACAAAATATCAATTCTGATTCGGAATTCGTATTCGTGGCGAACCTAAGGTACTACAACCAGTTTTAAGTACCAAAGATCATCATCATCATCATCAGCCTATCATCGTCCACTGCTGAACATAGGCCTCTCCCAAGGCGCGCCACAAAACTCTATCCTCGGCCTTCCTCATCCAGTCGCTCTCCGCTACTTTTTTTAGGTCGTCTCTCCAGCGGGCAGCAGGGCGTCCGACACTACGCCTACCAGTTCGCGGCCTCCACTCTAGAACTCTGACACCCCACCGGTTGTCAGTTCTTCGGCAGATATGACCAACCCATTGCCACTTCAGCTTGCTAATTTTCTGAGCTATGTCAACCACTTTAGTTCTCTGACGTATCACTTCAAAGATACCTATATCTATTTAAATATCATGAAATATATTTATAAAGGAATCTTCTATGTTTGATATTAAACGTCTTCAAAATCCGGACTTTGAATGTGAGCACACCACCACCGCACCGTTTCCGCCATAATTTCGCCACTAGGCCAAGGTTCTTGCATAACGACGACGTCTATTTGACGTATGATACAACTATACATATTTATCTATATTATTTACTTTGACGCCAGACAAAAAGAAAGTATGACACCAAGGTCAAGGTCATTCGGTGTAAGTGACCTTTGTGGAGAAATACGTTTGGGTATTTTTGGTCGGAGATGGGTTATTATTATTTACGTTAGATTTGGAAACTTATTTTAATGCCTTAATTTATCTACAATTTTGGTATATCAGTAAGAGGGGTCGGTTTGATGTTTTGAACTTCTTGCAAATAAATAGGGTAAGTACTACGTAATAATTATAGTACTCTGTAGTACACACGGCGACACATCAAGCTATACAAAACCAAAATAAGCTGGCCATGCGTAGGTCGAGTAACGTCTCATGTCCCGCGGCCAGCTTATGTTGGTTTTGTATAGCTTGATGTGTCGCCGTACAAACGGTTTTCAACAGTTTTTTCGGCTTCCGGTTCCATCACATAACATGAAGGTAAGGACGAGAGATTATGTGTGTGTGTACACATTTATTTTCCTATACCTAAATAGGTATGCACTATTTTTCTTTTAATTCGAATCTAACCTGTTCTTGTATTATCATTATTAGACAACGATATATAAACAAACATCCATGACTCGCGCAGAAATATTAATCAATACAAATATTTACCCCTTACGGGATTCGAATGCGACCCTCAGTAGATCTAAGGTGAGTTCACTACCAACCGAGCTATCGGGTCGTCGATAATAGCAAAGTTGATTAAAAAAATGTTAGGCACGTTAATTAGAACCAATTAGCAAGTTAATCGTAAAAAAAGTCTGAGAAAAAAACTGATCTAAGAATAGCAATCTTTGGAGCAGTTTTTGCAACTTGTCGAAACAAATGGTAGTATAAGTAGAACTTTTTTTAATGGGCTCACTGCCTTGCAACCTCGAACAGTTATGTAGGCCTACCATGAGTTTCACTGTACGTCACTACTGTAGTTGCGGCGTCAATTTTGTATGACAGAATTAGTTCTCAACGTAGCCACTAGGAGCGCTGTACGAAATTCAGTACAAAAACTGTAGTTTACTACAATAGTTTTACTGTAGTTTACTACAGTGTAAACTCATGGTAGGCCTACTGGTGGAAAGCCTGCCTAACTGAAAACTTGGATCGGCAATGGCAAAGGATCTAGACAATGAAACCAGCAAGGGGATGACTCTTATATCTGTCTTCAGTTAGAGTTGATACAAACTCCTCAACATTCATTCATTTCGAATGTACCCAATGAAGACACACCTCTATGGTCAGAAAAAACATATCAATAGGCTTTTTTTAAAGCAAATTACTTTAAGCAAACGCTCACCACGCACGCCAATTAAATAAATCATATCAAAACGTACGCTTTGCGTGTTTGTAATTTATATGTAAACAAACCTAGTAATTTAATAATTTTTTGAATCCTTGTCCAGACGGATTTCCTGATGTTTTAATTCCTTATTTTAATCAAGTTAAGACTTACAATCAGATAGTACATTTTATTATGTCAATTTGATATGCTAATATTGCGTTATGATTATAATGAATGTTATGTTGTATTGAAATATGTCGCATGAGTAATTTTAAACCTGCGTTTGTTTTATTAGTAGGCTGGTATCCGCCGTGCAACAATGGTTGAGGTTTAAGTTTAATAGAACAAAAGAATAACTGTTTAAATAACGTGTTAATGATATAATTGCATTGAAACAATAATTTCAGTATTTGAACTACATGTTTCTGACTATCCTGAAAGCGATTACGGTCGCGAGTTTATATATGTATGTATTTAAAATTTTAAGTTATTCGCATTTTAAGTTTTCATGAAAAAAAAAATTATTTCAGCATTGAATGAAAGCGCTAGCATTCTCATGATATTACATTGTAAGAATCTTTTTTTGGTAGTAAGTAGGGTGAGTGTGCCTGTGCGATGGTTTGACATGGAGTTCAGTAAATTTTAAATTAAATACAAACAAATTATTATACAAACAAATCCTAATCCTATTAATATTATAAACGAGAAAGTTGTATGGATGGATGGATGTTTGTTACTCTTTCACGCTAAAACGGCTTGACCGATTTCGATGAAACTTGGCATATAGATAGTTCATAGCCCAGAATAACACATAGGCTACATATTATTATTATATGTCCACGCAGATGGAGTCGCGGGCAAAAGCTAGTAATATTATAAACGCGAAAGTTTGTAAGTATGGAGGGATGTTTGTTCCGCTTTCACGCAAAAACTGCTGAACGGATTTTGATGAAATTTGGCATACAGATAGACCATGGCCTGGATTAACACATAGGGTACTTTTTATCCGGGTAATGCAAAAGAAGTCCCAGTCCAATGAAGTCTTAAAACATAGGTAATATTAGATTATTCCTCGTGCTCGATTGTATTGTGATCGTTGGTCGTTGATCCCGATTAACGGGAGTTTTTTAATATTTTTTACTCAATAACTTCACCTTCGGTGCTCGCTCTGTAAGCGTTCTTACAGACGAGCGACACTTTGCGGTCGCAGAGGGTCGCGCGACTCACGGCGACCGTAAACTCTGAGCGCGGACTCTCTGCGACCCACCACGGCGATCGCAAAGTGTCGCTCTTCTGTAAGAGCGCTAAGGTATTCAGATTTATTAATAACTAGCTGTTGCCCGCGACTTCGTTTCCGTTACCCGGATAAAAAGTACTCTATATGTTAATCCAGGCCATGATCTATCTGTATGCCAAATTTCATCAAAATCCGTTTAGCAGTTTTTGCGTGAAAGCGGAACAAACATCCATGCATCCATACTTAAAAACTTTCGCATTTATAATATTAGTAGGATAGCTGACCCGGCGAACTTCGTACCGCCTCAGAATTAGTTTTTCCCGACACACACTTGGCCGTTTTTTTGTTTTTATACCTTCCCTGGCATGTGCATAGCATAGCATATGCTCACGACTATATTCCCCGAGGGAGTAGTCAGAGATATTCTGAAACTTCAGAACATCCACGTTTCACTAGTAGTACGTAGAGTAGTACCGTCCTGTGTGACGGGGAGTGAGCCCGTCGCCACTTGTAGGTAATGGACAGTAGGTACAATACATGCCTCGAAATTGAAGCATGCAGGTTTCCTCACGATGTTTTCCTTCACCGAAAAGCCAGTGGTGTTACAAATCGTACATAAATTCCGAAAAACTCATTGGTACGAGTCGGCCTGGACGGGGATCGAACCATCGCCTCCTGCACGGCAAGCAAGGTTACTCGCCACTGGACCACCACGGCTTTTTATATACCAGATTTTAAATCAAATCATAAGCTTTCAACCTAAAAAGTTTAATCAAAATCGTTTTAGTAGTTTTTGCGTGATGCTCGAACAAACAGACAGACAAAAAAATTTAGATTTTTTCTGCAGTCAAGGCACTTTATTCTATACACACTATATCTTATCTTATCTTATCTTATTCTCTTCTCTCTATCTCTTCTCTTCTTATCTTAATCTTCTTCTTTAGGTGTCTCTGACTCCAAATCAACCATATTTAGATATGGTTGATTTGGAGTCAGAGACACCTAAAAACCATATCGTAGGTAGTATTTTTCTTGTAAATATGTATCTTCAATGTACATACACGTTTCTGTTACAGGTTTAAAATAGTTTAGATTAGATTCGCAAAACAAAAAATTTACAATTGTAAAAATAAGATATAGTGTGTATAGAATAAAGTGCCTTGACTGCAGGCGAGGCCCGATGTTGAGAAAAGGCAGAAGTAAAAGTAAAAAAAAGTTTAAAGTTTGTACATTGGCAAGAATCAGCAAATATTATTTGTTATTTGTAATCAAGACCATCCAAAGTGGATCCATAGTTTCTGGCCCTACTCCTCATGTGTACCGTGTACCTGCATAGCATATTTGGTTGAGATCTAAGAGCAAGGATCTCCTTTATTCTAAAGCATAGAGACGGCATCAATTTACGATTGTAGTTAGACTCTTTTGTCTTATGACATACCTTTCATAGTAGAAGGAGATGGAACTATAGATCTCTGTTTATGCGGCTGTCCACTTTTCACTTGTCACTATTGTGCTAGTGTGTGTGAAAAGTGACCGTAAACATTAGGGCAGTTGTCACTTAGGTCTAATTGGTCTCATTTGTCCATACTACTTGACACCACACACTCAAACATAAACGTCAAAAAAGTGGACATTCTTGCAATGGTATCGCTCCCTCTATGCCTTTAGAGTAAAGGAGATCCTTGCTCTCGGGTTGAGATCAAAACATTACGTTGTAATTGGCTTTATTTGCATTAATGCCAACATTAACAAAATTAATTTCAATAAGCATGGACTTAATAAGGCACCCTACCTCGCCCTACTAAACTTCATATAATTTGAGGTCCGGGTCACTGGCCTTTTACGTAATAACTATAGCAAGTGAACAGGTTTTTGTTCGGACGATATAGTATTGACAATTAACATAATAAATTGCTTATTGCGGCACAATAAAAATTGTAATGTAGTTTTTCACATAATAAAGTTCTGTCCCAAGAACATACAAAATAGAATATATACATAAACTCACGACCGTAATTCCTTTTGGGGTGATAAGAAACATAGCTACAATTGCCAATCGAGAACTTATAAAACTTAATATAAATAAGTTCAAAGTTACAATTAGTTAAGTAGCTAATTAAAGATTTGTGTAGAAATCTTTGAGCAAGTGTAACTTTGAAACTTCACACTTTATTTGACAACCCAAGACACAGATATTAAATAGTTTCTAGATCGTGTTAACCTTTCATTGAATTTAATTGGTTAATATTCAAAATAGAATCAAAGTTCGTTTGTACTTAGGATTGGGATCATTACCATGTACACACGGCGACAGATCAACCTACCTATAGTTGAACTCTATGTTCATGGACATAAGGTCGAACTATGGGTAGGTTGATCTGTCGCCGTGTGTACTTATGTGCACGTGACCGTTATTTATTTATTTTATTAATGGAGTGCGCTCAAGGATACGCAATATGTAAAATAGGTAAGTGATAAAAGAAATTAATACGTCTATTTAAAATATAAGTAGCCGTATCCGGGTGTCAAAACTAAACAAAACAAGTTCGTTGATAAACACGTGTGTTGATTCTTATCAATCAAATTGTATTGAATTCGATATAGTTTTTTATTCGAAGTTGATTGAAATAAGATCGATTGGGCGGATCAATGTAAGACAATGGTATTGTTGTCTATGATAATAATGTTAGTTATCTAGCGGGTGGAATTAATTTATGTAGTATAGGCGTCAGTTACACGATCAGTTTGGCATCAGGTCATCCATGATTGTAGTCAGATTTACATTTGATTGATCATTTAATGCTATGATCATTGACATAGGTACAAACTAATGGACGCCGGGCCTCATACAAAATTCTCAAAAAAATATTCCTAGACTAACTTACGTAAACGTAAGTACGTTTTAGTAATATAAACAAAATAAAAACAATGAAACTTGAAATTATTTTTACAACAGCGGCATGGCACAATAGAAATGCGCAGATTCGGTCGATCAAACGAAGACTGGCTCGTAATTGTTACTCTTTATGCGTTTTGGTACTCTTTTTAACCGACTTCAAAAAAGGAGGAGGTTTCTCAGTTCGACCGTATATATATATATTTTTTTTTTTTTATGTGTGTTCGCGGATAACTTCGTCGTTTATGAACCGATTTTGATGATTCTTTTTTTGTTGGAAAGGAGATGTCCCGAGGGTGGTACCATGATAAGGAAACCAGGATCTGATGATGGCATCTCAGAGAAAACGAGGGGAACCTTCGGAAATCGTACTGCCGACTAGTGCGTTTTTTAATTTAAAGCACTCCTATTAAATCGAACTAATGAATTCACCACTGAAAATTGTGAAATAAACAAAATTTTAACAAAAAATTAAAACCGCCTTCAAAAAAACTAAAAAGTTAAAAAATAATATTGCAGCCAATGACTTTTTCGTTCGCATCATAAGAACATTAATTTGTTTTATAGAAGTCGGTGTCAAGCCAAGCCAAAAAATGCAAGCCATGTCGCGAATCGTACCGGCTTGACAGCGACTTCAATAAAACAAATTAATGTTCTTATGATGCGAACGAAAAAGTCATTGGCTGCAATATTATTTTTTAACTTTTTAGTTTTTTTGAAGGCGGTTTTAATTTTTTGTTAAAATTTTGTTTATTTCACAATTTTTGGTCCGGTCACTTTTGAGCGCGGACCCGACGTCTATGTAGTTGGTAAGACAATGGTCCCGATTCGGACTGTGCCACGACTTAACTAAATGTATTCCTGTCACTTTCTAAAATAAGATTAAGAAAAGAGACAGAAAACCAACAGCTGACTTTAGTGCTGTCACAGTGACGTTACACGCCCAAAATAAGATGTCATCATAATGTACGCCATCTTATTTAAGGCGTTTTTGGGCGTGTAACGTCAATGGCTATGACTGAGAGACTGATGTTTCGGAATGATGGATTAAATGTCAGTCGCACAGAATATGGCCAGACTGATGCACAAGTTACTCAAACTTCATGCTGATGCCAGATTGAACGTCTATTAAAATGTTTGCTTTCCATTAGTTTCATCGTGATCTTGGTCCGTGAACTGAACTAAACTATATCTTATACAGGGTGTAACAAAACACCCTAGTTATACTTATACTTTTACTTGGGAGTTATAATATAAAAATAAATACGTAATTTATTTATTGGTAAAACAAATAAAGGTGGGTAAGTACATTAAAAATAAATAAAAATATTGAGAACCTAAAACTAACTTACCCTAAAATATGGTGCAGGTTTGGACCGCGCGGGAGGGTAGCAAAGATGCTGGCAGCATTTCCTCGCTGAACGGCTAAAATGATCCGTTGAGCGAGGAAAGCGCAAAAATAAATAAATTTATTAATATTGTCAGATATAAAACTGCTGTATCGACTCGACTAAAATGTATGGGACAGCTGATTTTTTTTCGCGATTTCGATGTTGGCTCCATAGTGAAAGTTGTTCAGTTTGATTGTCTGAAGCACCCCCTTAAGTATTACTAGGGTGTTTTGTTACACCCTGTACAAGGTGCAACGTAACACCCAAGTAATATTTATAGGGGTGATAAAGACCACAAAACTGAACAACTTTCACTACTGAGACAAAATCGAAAAGAATCTGCTGTCCCATTAATTTGATTCGAGTAGTACTTACTGCAATTTTGGAACAGCTTATTATTTTTATTTTTTCTCCTTGTTGGCTGTATGGACAATTACTGGTCCGCTCTATAGTGAAATATTTTCAGATTTATGATCTAGAGTTCTAGACATTGAAAGGGGTGCTTGAATATTACTGGGGTGTTTTGTTATATGCACCCAGTATACAGAATAAGAAAGATTACCTACGTACGTACCTACACTACAGTAAGGACACTTCCTGCCCCCCACCAATATTGACCTCAACCCCTCTCGGTGGTACAGATGGTGGACGATTGGAGACAGTGGTGTATTCCTCTCTCAACTAGGGTTGCCAACCCTATTATATAATATAGTATCCTACTATATTAGGGGCCCTACTACTATAATTCTGAGAAAAATATATAGTAGGCAAAAGTACTATATTTTGATGAGCAAATAATTTATAGAGAATTTAAATATATTGGTACGCGGACTAAGGGGGGGGGCGGAGGGGCGGTCCGCCCCGGGCCCCCAGTCCTGGGGGGCCTCCGAATCTCGAGAAGAGTATCCCAAACACAGATTACCCCCAATAGATACCGCATACAAGGCCGCCGATGCGCGCCACACATGTATGTTTTTTCACTGATATAAGCAAATAACTGATCACGCCCCTTCAGTACCGACCAAGTATTGGATCCGCGTGCACTCAATTTAAATTAAAAAATTGCCTATTGTTTTACGATTTTCTGAGCACAAACTTAATGAAAAATGTCAGTTTGTGCCATAAAGTGGTGTGGGAAAAACTCTCGGACATCCAGCTACGAGAAAGATGGCATTACTTTCCATCGGTAAAAAACATTTTCATTTTTTTTTGTTTTTCGGAGTTCAAGTTATAGTGGGCGGTACAAAAGTTGCTTCTAAAAAATTGCAGCTCACGTTGATGTCTTTTTGAAATGGTCCCTTTCTCTCATTAGTTAATTTTGGTAAATCTATCACTTTCGTACATTGACACGAATTTGTCACGTGCAATGCTAGTGTTGTTCGTCTCTGCATTCGGGCCGGTATCGATGTTTTTATAATATGCCATATTATTACAAAGCATTTTTAGGCGAGGATTTTAAAACGGTGTTACATGTTGGGGACATTGACACGTGCAATAATAGTGTGTTTCTTCTATGCGGTACGACCGCTATCGATAGGTTTATTATATGCTTACAATTTTTTCTCTTATTTTATTTGTATCTTAATCTTATAAATTTTACTAATATTAAAGTATGTTTATCACTCAATCTCGGTAAAGCAATTGGGTATTTGACTACATTCAATATATTTTATTTTTATCTACTCAATAAAAAAAGGGTTAGAAAATAACGCTAAACTCCCATTTTCATTGAGATTTTAGCTTGAATACTATTTTTAATAACAAGATAAACTATAAAAAGTAATGAAAATGTTGATGACGTCACAACTCAATATTTAGTACAAATCTTCATACAAAACGCATGTTTTGACGTCCGATAAAGAGTAGCTGATTTGACTAGTTGTCAAGTAGCCAATTGAACGGATTCAGATGATACCCGGTACAGTAATATAGTATGAAATACAACATAGGCTATTTTTAAATTGTGGGACATTATCTGATTCTCACGGAAAAACCATTTATCGCATAGGAAAACAAGAATAGGATATTTTTATACCGGGATAAAATAGGTGTATTATATTGAATAGAATCTACTTGATTGAAACGTACCTAATCAAAAATTATGTCTATAAAATATGTAATAAAATAGCAGAATCGAATTATCATGGTAGGTAATTTTTATCCAAATTTTAAATAATTTTTTCGAAAAAATTTTAGTTTACTAAACCCGATGTCATCCCTCCCCATGGGCACACTCACCCTACTTACTACCAAAACAAGATTATTAAAATGTATCCATAAGTACGTTAGCGCTTTCATTCATTGCTGAAATGATAACAAATCATTTTTGTCTCTGACCTTAAAATGCGAATAACTGTCAGAGTCGTAGCGTGTGGCGATCTGTGGTCTCTGCCTACCCCCTTGGGACAATGGCGTGAGCTTATGTATGTATGTATGTTTAAATTTTAACTATCAAAATAATGAAATTATTGTTTCAATCTAATTCTTTTGTTATAAATCAGTTGAGGTGTATGAGGTTTTGCGTTAATTCATTAACACGTTGTATGTAGGTACTTACTATAATATTATAAAGAGAAAATATTAGATTTTTTGTATGTTTGTGACAAATAAACACAAAAACTACTGGACCTATTTCAAAAATTGTTTCGCTACTGGCAAGCTGCATATGTCAGCGAGTAATATAGACTATATTTTATAATTTGAAATTCCCGAGGGAAAAGCGTTTTGGCCGCAGATGGAACCGCGAGGCGGAAGCTAGTTTGTTATTATACAACGTCTTAATAAATTAACGCAAAACTAGAAAGTAGTTTGTTTAGAATCGAGAGCAGAATCGAATTATCATAGTTTCAACATAATTATATTTTTTTTTCAAAATATTAAATAATTTGTTTGTAAAATTTTAAATTTACTGAACCCAATCTCAACCCACCGCACAGGCACACTTACCCTACCACCAAAACAAGATTCTTAAAATGTATCCATTAGCACGTTATCGCTTTCATTCATTTCTGAAATGATAACAAATCATTGTTGCCTCAATACTTAGTAACTTTAAATTTTAACTATCAAAATAATGAAATTATTGTTTCAATCTAATTATTTTGTTATAAATCAGCTGGGGTGTAGGTATGAGGGCTTGCGCTTATTCATTAACACGTTGTATAATACACTTCTATGATATCGGAACATCAGTGCACGTAGTGCCTTTCTGAATTAAAGTGAAACAATAATCATTTTTTCAATAATCGAATAAGTTAATTGTTGTGTAATAACAATAATTTAATCACCTGTCTTAGGCTGAATAATCATTAACCATGACAACATTTATCGATACTTTTTATTACACTGTCGCATCACTAGTGTACACGCTCGGAGAGTGCTGGGAGTAGTGCGACCTTGAAATGGCCAATCATGTTGCATTTGTTTCGTGCCCCGCTACCCGCACCTGCCGCCAAAAATGGTGACTTCGGGCGTGAACAAAATTTTCATCATGCGGTATCTATTGGGGGTAATCTGTGATCCCAAATAATGACGTTTATATAGTAAGTACACAGTTTGGAGTTGGAGGCCCGGGCCTCAGGAGGCCAGAACAGGTTCTGGGACTGCAGTTTGAAGTTGAAGGCCCCGTACGTTACTCATTGAAAGTCAAAGAAAGAAATAGAGTCAAAAATATTGCGAATTTGCGAGCTCGCTCAATCTTTTTCAATTTGTTATGCAGTTAGCATAATTATCAGTTCGCTTCGCTCGCTCTCAGGCCCGGGCCTCCGGTACTGGGACTGCAGTTTGAATCTGGAGGCCCCGTACGTTAGACATTGAAAGTCAAAGAAAGAAATAGAGTAAAAAATATTGCGAATTTGCGAGCTCGCTTCGCTCGCTCAATCTTTTTCAAGTTGTTATGCAGTTAGTATAATTATGAGTTCGCTTCTTGAAAGTCAATGTGGTTGGAATTAGAATGTATTTCAAAAATTTGAGCTTACTTCGCTCGCTTGACTTTTTTGATAGCTTTCTGTGCTTTAAGACTGAGTTCTTGCTACAACCCAGTCATAATTATAGAACTCTATTCGTTCGCTCCGGTTTTATTTTATACACTAATATACTCACCTAACTACTCTATTTCAAGATGAGCTCTACAATCGAGTTATTACAAGCATAAGCTCATTTCAGCTATTTGTTTAATACATCAATCGCCTCGATTTCGGCATGAGCTGAAAAAAATGGAGGTATAATGAAGCAAAATTTTGAGCTCGCTTCGCTCGCTCCTCGCTAGACACATTGCACTAAGATCTTGAGCTCACTTCGCTTGCTCCAGAATTCAGTGAAATTTCGAGCTCGCTTCGCTCGCTCTAGGTTTTGGATGGTATGTCTTAAATCTTGAGCTTACTTTGTTCGTTCCAGATTTTAGGTCGTAAAAAATCCCGAGCTCGCTTCGCTCGCTCCAGGATTTTAATCTTAATCCACTGATATCATAATATTGCAGTAAAATCTCGAACTCACATAGCTTCGCTCGCTCCAGAATTCAGTGAAATCTCGAGCTCGCATCGCTCGCTCTTGGTTTTCGGTCCTATATATTTTCATATTGCTGTAAAATCTCAACTTTACTTTGCTCGCTAGATTTTACATTGTACGAATCTCGGGCTCGCTTCGCTCGCTCCATGTTGTAGGTTCTGGATCTCCCTGGGACAAAATACTTGCTGCCTATGACCATGGAAGGAAGGGGCTCCGATGTTAAGTTTTTGCCACGGCTCGAAAGAATTGTAGATATCAGTTTCTGGAAAGACCGGGGGGCCTCATTTAGTTTTGCCGCCCCGGGCCTCCGACGGGCTTAGTCCGCCGCTGATAGGTCCAATAAAAATGCCCAATAATGTAACATTATTTCAAAAAAATTATCTCTCTTCATGAATCACATTTGTTCCATTTGATTGTTTAGTTAGTATCTAACTTCCTAAACAATTTTCTACTAAGTCTACTGCTGAAAAATGACAACAAGTTTTCCTAAAGTCAGGTTTATCTAATTTTTAAAAAGTTATATTATTTCTGTATCGACTCCAGCGACTTTTGCGTTTAATACAGGTTGCATTATTTTCTATAAAGAATACGAAATGGAGAGATGATTATTCCTTAAGAATATAAAACTTGGTATTCAAAACCAAAAGTAGCAAAATATCATCATTTTGAAAATTTTAAATTAACAAATTCGAAAAATACTACTTTGTTATTTTTCTCCGATCTACTATATTTTTTCGGGCGTTAGGCTCGAAATACTATATTTGGTCTAAAAAAAGTTGGCAACCCTACTCTCAACATACATAGGCTAGCAGCTAGACGACCACTGGGCTAGCCTCTTCTTTGTCAGTGCGAGCCCGTCTAAGTAATCAAGGAATTGCGAACACCAGTGTCGTGCCAGTAGGTAGTAGGTTAGGTACGTAGGCTATGTAAACAATTAATATTCAAAAATATCCTATTGTACTCTAATAGTATGCAAGTAGAGCGAGGCTGGACAGGCCAGCACAAAAGTGCTTGCTTCATGACCCGTGATGTACAAAAGATTTCACATTTTAAAAGGTTCATTGTTTTTGTGATTTGTTTAGTTTTTTAATAAAGAGACAGCGTGGAAATATGAGTAACAAAATGTAAAATTCAGCGTCAAGACATAATTATAACATTTAGAAATTTGTTTCTGCCAACTTTGGTAGTAAAGAACTAAATTAATAACAAATAGTCGTCCTGAGGACTGGATTGAGGTCAAGAACAAACACAGATTTAACAAAAAAAAAAAAAACGTTTTGTAAAATGTATTAAAAATATTAATTTTTTACGAGGATGTTTAGAGCAAGATGTGTAATAAGATTGTAGCAGAAGGCGATGAGATGTCCTGTCTCAACAGGGCATAAGCGTAAGTAATTTTATCATAATCAGCCCATAATTCCTCATTATAGGGCACGCCTCCACTCCATACTTCATAATAAGTTTTGAACTCGACTGTACTTATTTAAATGACAATTGCACTGAGATGTAGGTCTGATAGTAACTTTTTTTTATATCTCTATCTAGACCAGCCTAGTGTGACCTTTTTATATTTACGTACTTGTTTCAAATAACGTACCTATACACGTCGGTATATCTTTTATCTACTTTTGAAAGCTTTTTAAAGTGTAGTGACAAGAATGACAAAACCAGAAATGTGAAAGGAAATTTTTCCACTTGATAATGCTGTGAAGATCGTGGGTTCATGTTTAATTAACAATATTTCATTTTTTATTTTGTATGTCAACTGCATGCGAAAACAATGCAAGCCTCGAAAATGAAAATGCATTATTAGATGAGTAGGTAAATTAGTTTTGAGAATTTGATAAAGTTAACATATCTTATGTAGCTAATGTAAGCAGCAGTGAACGGACAAAAGCTGATGATGATGAACTATGAAATGTACTGATCACTTATCTGTTCTGGGAATAATAATGGTTTAAGATTTTGCTTTAAATTGTTCACAACTTTGTATCAATATAGTTATAATGTAAAACAACATTATTCAATAGTAGTGAGTTAAGTCCGTATTTACTTCCAGCATCTAGGTGGTTCGTGAATTTTGCAATCTCCACCTACACAAATTATTAAAAGGGTACCGAACATAAGTGCTGCCCTCGATAGTTTTTGTTTCTTAACAATCAAACAACATTAAAAAAACAAGAATATAACATTGTGTAGCCATTGTTGGTTTTCTATTTATCGAAAAATTACGGATAATTATATTGCATGCTTGTTGTTTAACTATAATAACTACAAACATTGTAAAAACAAATACGTGATGACTTGATACATTAAAAATTTGTAGTGACTACAATATGACATTCTTGTTTTTTGAAAATGTTATATTTAAAAATGAAAATGTATAATTTTTAAGAAATTAAAAAAATACTATTTACGGCGCCCGCGGCTGGAGGCTCGGTGTCCGGGTTAAGTCTTTGTTTTAAAATAATTCTGTATCTAATTATCTAAATAGTACGAGGCACGTGGAATACTCATTAATTTGCGTTACGAATTGCGGTCCCAAAATGTTCTGAGAACAAATTACAATGATTTTAATCACAAATCTTAAATCGACATATCTGTCACGTCGCGATTGTCAATTCATCGCCGAGGCCGTGTTTAATGACTTGACGTTTGATTACAATTTGTAACCAACTCGGAAGTTGTTAGCTATTCTGTGCGTGACTGTCCTTGAAGACACTTTCGTTTTATTGTGACTCATTGTTATTGGGTGTGGCTAGATTAATGGTTTCAGCTTGTTTAGATAATCCTTTGAGATTCAGGATGTAAAAATCATCATCATCAGCCTATAAACGTCCCACTGCAGGGCACAGGCCTACCCTCGCATGCCCAATGCGGGTTGGTAGACTTCACATACACATCAGAATTTATTCTTCAGTGTATGCAGAAGATGTTTTCCTTCACCGTTTGAGAGCAGTCGGCTTTACGTACATAAGTTAGAAAAACTCATTGGTACATGGCATGTTGTCCGTGCGGATTCGAACCTGGACCCCCATAATTGGGAGTCCATAACTCTCCGCAACGCGCCACCGACGCTCAATGATGATACAAATATGAACCTAAAAGCTGCGGAATCGAAAAATTGTTCAGTGTGATATTATTTGAAATTCTAAAAAAAAAGTAAGTACTTAGTTCACTTAGCAATTGGCTGTATGAAAAAGCCGGCCAAGTCCGAGTCGGAATACTCGTGCACCGAGGGCTCTGTAGTTCCGCACCACCCCATTTGCTTACTTACCAAAAATTTTGTTTTTGACATTGACATTTCAACCTATTAAGGTTCAAGATACAGCCTTTTAAAATTAGGAAAGATGGATTTATAGCCTAGGCGTAGTACAGTAAGTACCAGATTTATAAGTTCCCCGATGTACAGTCAAGAGCACATCAAGCTTTACACTTGCAGTACGATTGTAACGCTTATGGCACACTAAATAAAAACGGTACAAAGTCCAAAGTGTCAAGCTTGACGTGCTCTTGACTGTACCTGCGCCGTTGACAAATTTTAATAGCGCGCGAAATTATATTGACCTATCAGGATGTGTCACCTTCAATACCTTGCCGCGATTGGCTAATTGTTTTCGTGCCCTTTTCACTGCTATCTGACTTTGCACCCTTTGATTACTAAATGACATCTAGTTTTGTTGGGGGTCTGATTGACGAGATAAATTATACAAAATACAAATACAAATCGTTTATTGCAACCATGGGTTTATAAGATGTTACATATGATTCCAGTACACATGGACCCTGCTAAGGCACTGCAAAACTTACATCTAGAAATAAAATCATACGTATTGAACTGAATTAAACAATTAGAAAGACGAAATTAGATATTAGAATTAGAAAAAAAAAAATATATACAATATAAGATTTATTATTGCAATTATTTTCCTGATTGTACTGTAATAGGGTTCCGATGGCACCTTTTGGGTATGAAACCCTAAAAATAACCATTTTGCGTCCGAAATAAAAAAAAAGAAAAAGTAACGTAATGTAATAAGTAGTAAATTCTAGAATTAAGCTTTACGTAATTTGTGGGCGACCCCTAAGATGTTAATTGAATCAATGTTGTTACTTCTTCATAACAAAATGTAATTTCAAAACATTGATGAGAATGCCTGATGAGTGATGATGATGACGCAATATTAGCAAAGCTATCTGTTTCCCGGAAAAGTAAAGCATGTAGAAAGTGTACCGAATCGTGCAAGTACTCCTAGGTAGGTATTAGTTTAGAAACACACGGTATGCTATTACGTACGTGATCGCAGGGTTCTGCGGTCATAGCTGGCACATTTAATTATTAGTTAAAATGTTACCGATACATAATCATAGTTTTTTAGTAGTAGTACGGTGTCCATTTAACATTCTTTCCGTATATTTAAGTGTTGGTAAACTATATTGCTGGTATATTTTACTACAGCACCTGGTGTGCCCCCTAATTACGTCGGTAGCTCAATGACCGATCTTGGAGGAGAAGGAAAAGTCTGGTTTTCGTATTTAATTTACGTTATAACATCGCCATTCTAAAACTCTAAATACTTATTACATAAAATATCATCCTTGTATTTTGTTCAATTGAAGTCAATTCATATCATTTATTTAAAAAAATTAGTATCATATAGACATATTTCTGAAATCATTTTTGTAATTCTACCACGCCCACGTGTTGTCATGACGTGTTCCTTTACGCGTCGCCTCTATCCACCCCAATGGTACAATAGCGTGAGCATGCTCGTATGTGGAGCCTGTGGTTCAGAAGATTCTAAAAAGTGATTGCTAAAAATGTTTTAATTCAAGTCTGTTTTTCATTCTTTTCGATACTGGGTGAAACTCTGGGGCGTTTAAACGCCTTCTTTGTCCTCACTGAACATTTTCATCTTGTTTATAAGAAAAGGCATGGACAATAACGGCGTTTAAACGCCCGGAAGATTCATTTTGCTGTTGCGTTCACAATATACCTCTGTGTGTTTCCACACACATACGGAATCATAGTAGATATAGCAAGGACATGTTTAAAATTCAGAGATTATCGCGATGTTATCTTCCAGGTTTCACTTAAATCTGTGTTTATTGCACATTTTTTATGCGACTGCTTTCTATTCGCACTTTGTTACGTTGGTTCTAAACGTGTTTAGGAATAAAATGTGGTCGTCCGAATAAAAAGGGACCATAAGATTGTGAAGCTAGCAGTCTCCATACAAAAAGTGAAAATATTATGACACTACTTAAGAGGATAGTCCTTGCAACGCGCTCCATACAAACGAAGTTTGATTATATTTTCAATACTAACCAATTAAAGTCCGTGAAATTTTTAGACATGATCTAGATATTAATCTCTATGTCTGTGGATTGTCCGATTTTCGTTTAAATGTATAGTTTTAATGCTAGAACTAATTTAAAATTTGTGTGGAAATCTTTGAGCCACTATCACTTTAAAACAAAAATCTGACAACAAACAGGCAAGGCTACCAAATCGTATTTAAAAAAATTACTTGACTTATTTGGTTAGTATCGAAAACATAATCAAACTTCGTTTGTATGGAGCACGCTGCAACGACTATCCTTTTAATGATTTTTTTATGTTATTAGTATGATAAATAATCGGAGTTGTATTGTAGCTTTTGATTTTTTTAGATTAGCTTCACAATTCTCTTGGCTTATGACGGTTTCAGATCCTATGCATAAGATTTAGTTAGGTACAAAGTAGTAGTAGTAATCTTCACGTCCTAAATACCGCAGTGTCTTAAAACGAAAGTCTGCGATCAGTGTGTGTTGCCAGTGATGACATATGGAGCAGAGACGTTGTCGTTCACTCAAGGCCTCATAAAAAGGCTGAAAGTCACCCAAAGGGCAATGAAGGGGGCTGTGCTCGTAGTTTCCCTGCGAGATCGAATCAGAAATGAAGAGAACCGCAGAAGAACCATAGTAACTGACATAGCCCAAAGAGTTGCTAAACTTAAGTGGCAGTGGGCGGGGCACATTGCTCGCAGAACCGATGGCCGGTGGGGCCGAAAAGTACTCGAGTGGCGACCACTTACCGGAAAGCGCAGCGTGGGTAGGCCCCTCACACGGTGGACCGACGACCTGGTGAAGGCGGCGGGAAAACGTTGCATGAGGGCAGCGCAGGACTGGTCGTTATGCGATCCTTGGGGGAGGCCTATGTCCAGCAGTGGACGTCCATCGGCTGAGATGATGATGATGATGAGTAGTAGTAATAACTACGTACCTACACACACCAAATTGGTTATTATGTCCTACAGAAAACTATGTTTGATGTAGCTACTCTAAACCAGCGGGCACTGAATATGAGAAGCTTGTGATGTGAATTGTTAAAAAGTTTGAGAACCATTACATAATAAAGCTAGTCTCGATCTGATCTAGTTTCTTTGTAGCCGTATTGTTTGTTTTAAGTAATAAATTAGGATTAATTTACATTTTACATTCGGTTTTACATCATCACTATTCATCACTGATTGCTAGACCAGCTACAGCTCGAGTAAGAATTTTCTAGCTTGGATTCTATTTTTTAAAGTTGTCTTTGGCTTACGTTTTCGGTATAAATCTAGATAGTAGATAGATATACACCGTGTTAGGGTAAACAGTTGGCATTACTTTAAGGGGTGATTTTACCCATGATACTGAACAACTTTCCCCAAGAAACCTATAGGAAATTCGTTAAAAAGTTTTAGGAGCTGATCGAATTTTTGTATGAAAAGTCGAAATTTTTTTTGCGAATTTTCTATAGGTTTCTTAGGGAAAGTTGTTCAGTATCGTGGGTACAATCACCCCTTAAAGTAATGCAACTGTTTACCCTAACACCCTGTATACCTACTTATAAAACACTCTGGCACCAGTCTCCACCCACAGACTATTCTATGTGAAATAGATTATTAAAAATTATGTATTGTACCAAATAGTTAGTGGTGGTGAAAATAAAAACAATTTTTATTTTATTTTATTTTTATTTAGTTCCGTGGCTGACAACGCACAGCTTAAACCGCTGGAGCTAGAGACATGAAATAAAGAATATTTGGTTGATTGATTGGGGAAAGCGAAAAAATAGATTTCTGAGATATGAACATCATTCAGATGATGGAGGTGATGAGGAGATGGTGGATTCGTGATGAAGTAGGTGCCTTTATTCGTGAGCGCTGGTAAGTAAGTATACAGGGGAAAAGTATAATTAACTTTTAAACCACCATAATCTACCCATCAAACTGAACAACTTTTACGATGGGAGCAGATCAAGAGCACAAGCAGAGCCTTGCCTTCAGAGCAAGTCTAGAAGTGTGGGTCAACTGCATTAGCCCCGTAGGACTATACAGGGTGAAATTGATATCATTAGCATCCTTTTATACAAAGAGTCTACCCATCAAACTGAACAACTTTTACTATGGGAGCAAACCAATCGGAGAAACAAAAAAATCAGCTGTTCCATACTAAACTACAATGCCTACGCGACACAAATGTATGCAACAGCAGATTTTTTTTTTTTGCTCGGATGGTTGCTCCCATATAAAAGTTGTTCAGTTTGATGGGTAGACTCTTAGTTTAAAAGGATACTAATGATATCAATTTCACCCTGTATATGGTGTAAAGTTTAATTCGTTGCCTACTTTAGTTAGAGGATGCTTCAGACCATCAAACTGCCAAACTTTTAGTATGGGACGAACATTGAAATCGCGAAAAAAAATTATCTATGAACATTTTCAAAGTCAAATAGTTTATAGTAAAAGTTGTTCAGTTTGATGATTTGAATTAACCTTTAAAGTATGTAACGCATTTAAGTTTACAGTTTTTTGTAAGAAGAGAGAGGGTTTTATAAGGAAAAAATAAACAGGCATTTGTTAAAATCGTTCTAAAGACCTGTTGTTTTCATAAAACTAGCAATTACTACAGTTATTCAACAATAAAGATGATCTAAAATTGCATAACTATCACACATCTAAATTAGAAAGCCTTTATTACAACCTACCTAGTTCTGACACAACTACTTTGTACTCAGTCGGTTAAGGTAAGGAAGACGTCCGATCAAGGTATGAAGACCTATCTCCAAACTCTTATGTCCAATGTCATAAAGAAGAATTCAGCTTGATTTATAAGTCTTATTATGTAGAAGGTATTCTAGGAACTCGATAGTAATCTAAACGAGAGGAAAAAATCGGAAGTTGTCTTAAAAAGTTCATGTTATACTCGTTACGTTACATTTACGTGAGAAAATTATGTAATGTACCGTAATTACAGTATACATACTGGTATTGTTGTCAGCTTTAACGTAATCTTGTAACGTAATAAGGTTACTCTAACCTTAGCTGAACCATACAGGGTGTAAATTTAAATTTGTTCCTTGCTTTATTTTAGGGAGTCATTCATACCATCAAACTAAAAACAATTTACCATGGGACCAACATTAAAATGGTATTCCATACATTTGGGTCAAGTGTCGATTATCGTTTTCTGTATGGAACAGCAAAATTGTATACTTACCGCGATTTCGATGTTGGTTTCATATAGTGAACGTTGTTCAGTTTGATAGTATGAAGATGGTCATACATGGACCAAACTGTATGACCATAGCTATTGAAATTCTATGAAACAGCTATTTTTTCTTTCGCGATTTCAATCGTGGTCCCATAGTAAAAGTTGTGCAGTTTGATGGTCTGCTACGCGTTTACGGTCTCATAGGAAATGAAATTAATCATAGTTTTAATATTTTACGTTTATACAGGGTGAAATTGATATCATTATCATCCTTTTAAACTAAGAGTCTACCTATCAAACTGAACAACTTCTAGGATTATGGGAGCAAATCGATCGAAGCAACAAAAAATCTGCTGTTGCATACATTTTAGTCGAGTAGGCATTGCAGTTTAGTATGGAACAGCTGATTTTCTTGTTGCTCCGATCGGTTTGCTCCTATAGTAAAAGTTGTTCAATTTGATGGGTAGAGTATATGGTTTAAAGGTTAATGATACTTTTTCTCAATACCCTGTATAAGGTCTAACAACATTAGCTGAAACTATTTTAAGGGGATGATCAGACCATCAAACTGAACAATTTTCTCTATGGGACCAACTACGAAACCGCAAAAAAAAAAATCTGCTGTCCCATAAAAAACTGCAAACATAATTCGACTGAAATGTATGGGCCAGCTGATTATTTTTTCGCGATTTCGATATTGGTCCCATAGAGAAAGTTATTCAGTTTGATGGTCTGATCGTCGGTTTAAAATAGTTTCAGCTAATTTTGTTAGACCTTATATAAAGAAGAAGAAGATAAGAGACCAGAGTTTAGAGTATTTATGTATCTTTCCCAGTCTCAAGACGTACTCATATAAAAAATACTTTCGCTTAACCTTCATAAGATCTTGACACAAAAATCACAATGTGTCACTTAACCTGTAATTGTACGATAATCACCTACATAATCGAAATCGCGTCACCATGTCACTGCGAGGTGTTAACTATTGTTAGTTGATCTGTATGTAGCTGTTAGTGCAACTTGGCCTTGCCATCTTTTGATAGCTCTATTATTTTAACAATGGCTAAATTGTAACTGTGAAATTGCATCAATTACACAATGTATTGATCCATACAATGTTATAGGTAGGTCTCGAAGGTTAACAAATAAAATACAGACGCAGGGTCAATCACTATTCGCTTTTCCTAATCTATCTATACATATAAAACAGTTCTGTAACTGATTGACTAACTGACGGACTGACAGACAATGCGCAGCCTACACCCCTAAAGAGATAGAAACATGAAATTTTGAATATGTATTCTAGAGAGGATGTAGGGGTGCACAAAGAAATATGTTTTTTAATCAACCCCTTAGTGAGTACGTTATACACAATTACGCACTGACGAAGCCGCGGGAAAAAGCTAGTTATTATACAGAGTGTAACAAAACACCCTAGTAATACTTAAGGGGGTGCTTCAGACCATCAAACTGAACAACTTTCACTATGGAGCCAACATCGAAATCGCGAAAAAAATCAGCTCTTTCATACAAAACTGCAGTACCGTCTCGACTCAAATGTATGGGACGGCAGATTTTTTTTATTTTTTTCGTCGTTGGCTCCATAGTGAAAGTTGTTCAGTTTGATGGTCTGAAGCACCCCCTTAAGTATTACTAGGGTGTTTTGTTACACCCTGTATAAAAAAAAAGCCGTGGTTGTCTAGTGACTTGACTTGTTATTTGTCTTGAAGGTACCCCATGGGTTCGAAACTCATACTCTCCATAAGCATCATTCTAAATATGTAGAATCAAAGTCACGTTTTAAATGGAAATTGACAGGGTCGAATATTCGCAGACTAGAAATAAAAATAAATACCAACCTTACAAACATGTAACATGAGTAACAGACGCTTTCAGCAGGAATCGAACCAGTGACTAACAGTGACATTGACATTTGTACAATAAGCAGTATAGGCGTATTGTAATGCGCAGGAGAAGCGCTATTGAAAGCAAAGATGTCACTCAAATAATATTATAAAGTACATTATTGTAAGTACAGTACAGTAATATTATATAGTAATTGTTGTTTTAGAATTATTTTATGTCTGATTCTTTTGTGTTTGTAGGTATGAATATGTATTCGTAATAGGTATTTATATTATGTATGTATTTTATATAACAGTATGTTTGTATTTGTATAACTTTATTTGTGTATGTTATCTATATTATGTTATTCTGATATACACCGCCTACCAATCTTCTTTTACTATTTCCTCTACCCCAAGGTTGTCTGGAAGAAATCGCTTTTTAGCGATAAGACCGCCTGTTTTTTGTGCCTTTGTATTTCCTGATTGTTTGCTCTCTGTATACTATGTTTTTTCTTTTTGGTGTGAAATAAAGTATAATTGAATTGAATTGAATTGAATTATTGTTAACATCAACACAACGTTTGTGGATTCGTTGATGTCTTTACTATGACAAATATAAGATAAAAAAAAGCGGGTTCGAATCCCGCCCGAGACTGAATTTTTCAATCTTTAATTTGATTCGAAATAGCACAACATGGCTGTAACATGTTTAAAAATCAATAATGTTTGAAATATAAGATAAAGTAAAAAAATATATTGTTAGATTCATTTGGGAAAACTAAGCCAAAAAACCATCCTAACTAGCCCAGTCATTTTACGGAGTTTTTTAAGAGGGGTGGAGAGTTCAATGGGACTGGGACTTATTCCCCATAACTTTAGATTCTAATTTTGAATGTTAAAAATCATGAAAGTATTCTCGTGTGAAACCCAAACGTTCTAAGTTCAAAATTATCGTTTCGCAATTATAGGCTGTCTCCTTTAGTGATAAGGTATAAAATTGAGTGTTAATGCACATGATCAATTTGTCTTATACCGTGGTAGAGGGGAAATGCTACCGCAAGGCCAGTCCTTATATAAGTAGTCAAAGATTCAATGGCATGCCATCGACACGACAGAAGAAATAAAATTATGAATGTTACTTGCAGCTCATATGGACGTCGGTCCGGGGCGGCGACGGCTACAGCTGCCCCTATGGCCAGAACTGCGCCTTCGAGCCAGCGCCCCCTGGAAGAGCGCCACCTTGCGCCCAGCCCGGCCTAACTTACTGCGTACATCCGGAGCCCTATCCCGAGTGAGTCAATTTTAACACCATTTATTCCAAATTGCGGCCCGCTGGACTGAAGACCTGAGAAAGGTAGCTTCGTTCAAAGTAATAAAATGAATGGATTGGCTTGGCATTGAATTTGATGGCCCTTATGCGAACATTTCAAACGAGATAAATACTTAAAAATAATAGTTTTAAAACAATTGCTATTCAATTTTACTCAAATTATATACAACCCGGGCGAATTAACTAGGCACTTGGCTCGCACGTGGCTCGGAATTTGACACCCCTCCTGCTACCCCCCCCCGCGGGAGCCCGCCGCCGCAGAGCGAGGCAGAAGCATAGCATTTCAGTTACCGTTGCAGGTGTCATTTTGCATTTCCGAGTTTTCCGAGTTTTTTATTCCGAGCCACGTGCGAGCCAGGTGCCAAGTTAATTCGCCCGTTTTGTACAAAGTCCTTGATATTACTTTTACTCTGACGTAAGGTACCTATACTTCAAAAATACGCACTGAGATGACATACCTAGTGCATGCCAATGCCTACTTTCTGTGCTTCAACTTGAAAACTTAAACTTTGCGCCCATCCAGAGCGGGAAGCGACTGGATGACGAAAAACCGAGTATAGAGTTTAGTGGTGCGCCTTGGGAGAGGCATAAGCAGTGCCGGATTAACCATATAGGGAAAGTAGGCACGGGCCTACGGGCCCACCACCGCCGAGGGGCCCCGCGGCTCGTGAGAAAAAAAAATCGTTTTTGTATTCGAATTGATAAAAAAATTAAGAAAAGATTAAAAAAAAAAAATTCATTTTCATAACGTTTCCTTTAATGATATCCCACATAATAATTTATGAATAATTAAAACTTTTGACTCCTAAGCTCAATTATAATAATAAATCTTTTTTTGACCGCCTTCTTCTAATTGGGCCCTTAATTGATATAAAAAACGAAGTTTCAGCTTCTTATAATATAATGAATTTTATATATTATATAAAAATCTCTTTGTCTCCAAGATAACCGAGTTTACGAGTGTTACAGACAGTTTGACGGACAGACATCGAGGTGATTTAATAAGATAAGTGTTCCGTTTTCCCAATTTTGTTATGGAACACTACGCAGACTACACTATAGGTTTTGGATCGTGTTGCAACATCCGTCATTTTAGTAGATATGTGTTGCGACCACCTAATCTGGACCACACTGGAAAAAATCATTGTTACGCTCATGGGCAGGGGGGCCCCGAGACTTGCATTGCCTAGGGGCCTCTGCATGGCTTAATCCGGCCCTGGGCATAAGTATGTTCAACAGTGGACACTGATAGGCTGATGACGATGATTCTAAATTGTTATAATCATACCATGAAGCAGTTATTTACGCATGTGAAATGATTGGCTTATTTTAGATGCATTGCCCAAAAATTTTCGAATAAAAAATACGTAACCGTGTCTTAAGAGGGCTATATAAGAGGGATATCTCTATAAAGAAAGCCTAAATTAAAAAAGTGCTCAATTGACAAACTACAAAAGCCTTCAAGCTATTTTCATGTAATACTTTTATAGGTTTTTAAAAGGTCAAAACATACATATTTTGAAAAAAGAAAAAAAACGGCCGCTTTTGTTTTTATTCGAAACTGTCTAAAAGTGGAAAACCTATAAAAGTATATTGTATAACAATGGCTTGAAGGCCTTTGTAGTTTGTTGCACTTTTTAAATTTAGGCTTTCTTTATTTAGCTTAGACTTTATATCCATTTTTGTATGGGGAGGGTATATTTTTCGGATAGAAGGATGAGCCTGGGCACACTTGTTCCTTAGGTGGTCTAGTGTGAAAAACGCCCGGGGGACTCCCTCTATCACACCGCCATGGGGGTGGAGGGGGGGTTGAACTTTTCAGATACCGCACTCACTGTGATTCGTCATAACTGCCAATTTCTAGCTACTAGGGCATGTTTGGTATCGTTTTTGACTAAATCAAAGTAGCTTAGTTGATTTCTGAAACAAAAAATGTATTCCCATACAAAAAATTTAAAAACAGTGAAAAATAAAAAATAAGTAAAAATATTTTTTTTTGTTAATTACCATAAACTTAAAACCGGTAGCAATAACGGACTTTAAAAAATATATTTGGAAAGCTGCTTTTATACAGATTCCAAAAATATAAGGTTTGTTAAGAAAAAAGCAAAAAAAAAATGAAAAAAAAAATTAACGCCACTAGGCAGGAACAAAAAAAATTAAATGAAATGCAGGAGTGGACGTAGAAGTGTCCAATTTTGTATACAATTAGTAGTTACTATAAGCATTAAGGGAAAACTAAAATATTTTACAATATTATACCAGTTTTCTTGATACATAAACTGCACAAATAACTTGGTAATCCTGTGTATTTATACAGGATTACAAAGTTACACTTGCAATGTACCTGTATATTGTCATGTCTTGTTGACTGACATATCAACGCACAGCCCAAACCACTGGTTCTAGAGATTTGGAACTTAGGTTCTTTATATAGGTCGGTTTACAAAATGAATGGAAACATCAGATGACATCATCAACATCATATATTTACAATAAAACAGATTAAAATATTATTTTTCTTCTTCCTGTATACATTTGCCTTCGCAATGACACAACTCTGTGCACTTTAGTTGCCGTTGCAAACACCGGCTCCTGTTGGTGCCGCACCCCTTTTTGCATCGACACCTAATCATTTCGATGCAGGCTTCAGCAGCAACAGGCAAGTCTGTCCATGTAGGTTGCCAACTATCGCCGACTTTTGTCCATCCCCAGTTAGATGGATCAGGAAGATCTTGAATCGGCGACATTTGACCCCATACATGGACAGCTTGAAAAACTGACCTCAAGAAATGTTGATATAGAGCCGCTTTTGTGGGTGGTATATGCTCTAGTTAAATAAATGTTTTCTCGCTTCGTTTACTGTAGTACAGGAACTGGATCTAATAAGGAAAAAATATGTACCGTTAAAATGTTGCTTTGCTACTTATTAGGTACCTAGTTTTATGAAGTTACCAACCTGTCATATAAAATTATAACAAACTTTTCAAGGATGGCAAATGAGTCGTTGTTCCTGCCTTCATAGGCTGCCAAAAAACCATCTGTGGCAGTAGGGACAACCATCCATGTCTCCATTGCACTTTTTTTCCCTTTCCCATTAAAACTAGAAACTGTGTCACACCCCGTGAATGCGTGGAATAAAGGAAGGACCTGTCTGGGCTAGAGGAGCTATGGGTGCATGTAGGCACTGGAAAGCAACACCAGTATCTACCTTGCCATGAGATAGCGAACGCTCTTTGTAAATTCTTGTTATAATAATACCACCTTTACTTCTAAACACGTCATCTTGATTTAGCAATTAAAAAACTTTCTTCTTACAGGACCACAAAAAACAAAGGTCCTAACTTTATTCCACGCATTCACGGGGTGTGACACAGTTTCTAGTTTTAATGGGAAAGGGAAAAAAAGTGCAATGGAGACATGGAACGTTTTCCCTACTGCCACAGATGGTTTTTTGGCAGCTTATGAAGGCAGGAACAACGACTCATTTGCCATCCTTGAAAAGTTTGTTATAATTTTATATGACAGATAGGTAACTTCATAAAACTAGCTAGGTACCTAATAAGTAACAAAGCAACATTTTAACGGTACATATTTTTTCCTTATTAGATCCAGTTCCTGTACTACAGTAAACGAAGCAAGAAAACATTTATTTAACTAGAGCATATGCCACCCACAAAAGCGGCTCTATATCAACATTTCTTGAGGTCAGTTTTTCAAGCTGTCCATGTATGGGGTCAAATGTTACCGATTCAAGATCTTCCTGATCCATCAAACTGGGGATGGACGAAAGTCGGCGATAGTTGGCAACCTACATGGACAGACTTGCCTGTTGCTGCTGAAGCCTGCATCGAAATGATTAGGTGTAGATGCAAAAAGGGGTGCGGCACCAACAGGAGCCGGTGTTTGCAACGGCAACTAAAGTGCACAGAGTTGTGTCATTGTGAAGGCAAATATATACAGAAAGAAGAAAAATAATATTTTAATCTGTTTTATTGTAAATATATGATGTTGATGATGTCATCTGATGTTTCCTTTCATTTTGTTAACCGACCTATATAAAGAACCTAAGTTCCAAATCTCTAGAACCAGTGGTTTGGGCTGTGCGTTGATATGTCAGTCAACAAGACATGACAATATACAGGTACACTGCAAGTGTAACTTTGTAATCCTGTATAAATACACAGGATTACCAAGTTATTTGTGCAGTTTATGTATCAAGAAAACTGGTATAATATTGTAAAATATTTTAGTTTTCCCTTAATGCTTATAGTAACTACTAATTGTATACAAAATTGGACACTTCTACGTCCACTCCTGCATTTCATTTAATTTTTTTTGTTCCTGCCTAGTGGCGTTAATTTTTTTTTTTCATTTTTTTTTGCTTTTTTCTCAACAAACCTTATATTTTTGGAATCTGTATAAAAGCAGCTTTCCAAATATATTTTTTAAAGTCCGATATTGCTACCGGTTTTAAGTTTATGGTAATTAACAAAAAAAAATATTTTTACTTATTTTTTATTTTTCATTGTTTGTAATTTTTTTTGTATGGGAATACATTTTTTTTGTTTCAGAAATCAACTAAGCTACTTTGATTTAGTCAAAAACGATACCAAACATGCCCTAGTAGCTAGAAATTGGCAGTTATGACGAATCACAATGAGTGCGGTATCTGAAAAGTTCAACCCCCCCTCCACCCCCATGGCGGTGTGATAGAGGGAGTCCCCCGGGCGTTTTTCACACTAGACCACCTAAGGAACAAGTGTGCCCAAGCTTATCCTTCTATCCGAAAAATATGGGTGTTGTCCTATAATGACCCAGCTAATTGAGAAATCTTTATTAATGTGATGAGGGCGCCACTGGACTCCGATAGCCCTCTAAAAGAAACTCAGAATAATAGTTAGGTATCTTTTTATTAAATACTAGCGGCCCGTCCCGGCTTCACACACACAAAAATACAAAAAATATATACGGTCGAATTGTGAAATCTCTCCTTTTTTGAAGTCGGTTAAAAATACAAGACTTTCCTCTTTAAGTTTCTTCAAATGATGTCTATTCGTAAAAAATCTAAAATAAATACAAAACAAGAACTTGAAATACTGAATTAGGCTTACATAACATAATTATTGCATACACCCGGCGATCTTAAGCTTCTGAACTCATTCTGGGTTAAAGAGTTTTCAATCAACAACTAAAAGGCCACCAGAATAAAGTTAAATTCAATTATGCATTGCAAAAGTCGCTAAGTGAACGAATGATTTGAGTTTGATTTATGTTAAGTTGACATTAAAGCTAAAGAGACACTTACGCCATATTGTGTTGTAATTTTAAAACTCGTTGATCTTTTTGTGATAAGTCCTTTAAGTATTCTTTAAGAGCATGCAAAATGTTAGTCTGTCCAGTAAATTTTAGCAATCCAAAAGGTGTCCAGTTTGATGGCCTGAAGCACTCCCATTAATATAAGAAACGCATAAAATTTTACACCCTGTATATCTAAACATACGCATAAGTACATAATTATATTATCATACTCAAGAATATGTTCCTCTATTTAGTTAAAGAAGTAGCGTTGTCAACTTCACCGTTCTTGGCCACTACTGGTGAAATGTTGGTGGCACATTGTGGAGGGGTATGGACAATCAATCATGGAATCTGATTTCGAATCCGCAGCACGAGACGACATTTAACCAACGAGTCTACATTGGTACCGATTCGAACTGTGCTACGACTTAACTAAATTTATTCCTGTCACTTTCTAAAATAAGATTAAGAAAAGAGACAGAAAACCAACAACTGACTTTAGTGCTGTCAAAGTGACGTTACACGCCCAAAATAAGATGCCATCATAATGTACGCCATCTTATTTAAGGTGTTTTTGGGCGTGTAACGTCACTTTGACAGCACTAAAGTCAGTTGTTGGTTTTCTGTCTCTTTTTTTAATCTTATTTTAGAAAGTGACAGGAATAAATTAAGTTAAGTCGTGGCACAGTTCGAATCGACACCAATTTCTAACTTTACCAACTGCTCTCAAACGGCGAAGGAAAACGTCGGAAGGAAACCTACAACACTCTGAAAAAGACACTCTGATTCATGTGTCAAGCCTACCAACACAGAATAAATACTAGTACTACCCGTACAGAAGGATCACTTCGAAAACAGATTTGAATAAATAACGACTCTCTCGTCACAGCAATAAGGTGCAAAGTTATTCGCACCCGTCCTATCGTACAACTCGCGAATAACCTACCAACTGTCACAACGGCGCGCGTGCAAACAAAAATGAACCGAATCATTAGGCATGACAGCTTCCTTTACAAAGTCTCCTTCTTTCATTCTTTTACGTGCTGACAGCGTGACATCGCTAGGGTTTTCAGTACTCACAAAATGACGGCAAGTCATAGACGAAGAATTTTCTAAGATCGGAACTAAACTTTTTTCATTATCATGACAACATCATGGAAAACGTCAAACTGTCAAACATCGAGTGCAGTTTTATGCGTTTCAAATCAAAATTTACCGTAAAATCTTTAGTTTTGTCCTTATTATTATTTCAAATGGATAAAGCAACAAAAAGTGGTGCTAGTCTAGTAATTCAGTATGTTATTTTCTGTTACGTTTGGAGGTATATCATGCTGGGAAACTTCGAACAAATTGTATGTTATTTACAAGCGATTAGCTGATATGGTAGGTATTTATTTACTCTAATATTGCATTTTAACAATAGTTGTCAATAAATTATATCAATTATCGTAAGTTATCATCTGAAAAATAATCTTTGTGTTGCACGAGGTTCCAAATTGTACATATTTTAAGTAGGTATGCGTCGACCGCATAATTTTGACCGTCGCATGTCATTCTCGCATGTGATATTTTTTGTTTTGCTTAGTTTATCTTAACTGCGACAAACATTTTTTCGATTGCTTTTTTATGGTTTTTCTCTATTGTTTTCAGGAAAACATTTAAACCGCAAAATTAATCCGCCCGGAATGCATCGATAAATAAAAAACTGCCAGGCTAGGAAATGGAAATGGTAAAAACAAGAAATGCAAATATCGGACCTTCGAAAATATGACAAACGTATACTGATAAAATTCAGAAACAAATAATTTGAAAGTACAATATAAAGTGTATTTATTACTTCCATATTATTATGCGTTTTCATTATTTTCTTCTAGAATACAGAAGGCATAGCATGTTGCACGTGATACGGCTATATCATTCCTTTTATCTCGCTGGTTCGCGCGTAAATAGAAAGATAGTGAAGGTGTGATAGTTCTATATCTTTCTGCCATGCTAGCCATGCAGTTGCATAAATTTAAAATTTCTGCAAGGTGTAAAATTTAGCTGCGGGGCTAGTAGGTACGCCAACCCGCGATAGCGTGATACAGCGCTATCACGCTTCCGCTCTCTTTCTATTTGCGCGCGAACGAACGAGATAAAATACTAAATTTTACAGATGGATATGTTAAATGTCGCTATCGCGGGTTGACGTACTAGCCTCGCAGCTGCCAGAGCTAAATTTAGCTAAATATAGATAACGTTTTGCATAAACTTTTGGAGTAAATACAGCAAGTATCAAAATGGTTTAGGTTGTAGTGTAGTGTTGCCATGTAAAGCGACAGTGGCGTTTTTGGCCAAGCTTTTTTTTTTTTTTTTTTTTTATGTTCGATAGGTTTACAGCTGTACCTTATTTTAATCTTTTTGGTGACCACCGAGGGGTGAGTGGCAACCTATTGCGATTTACACCTCGGAGGTGTCCGGCTGTCAAACTTACCTGAGCTGTGGAGTGAGACAGGCCTGCTACCAATTCAAAATGGGCACGCGTTTTGGACTAACGCCTAAAGCCTTTCCAGTTTTCCTTTTAGCGGGGACTATCATAGAGGCTGACATTATTAAAAAAATATTTAGTGACCAAAAACAATCTTTAAATAAAATAGGTCTTAAAGCCTTAAGACCTATTTTATTTAAAGATTGTTTTATTAATTATTCATGCCAATTAGCCAATTGGCATAAATAATTAATAAAATATTTTTCCTCAAAAAAAAAATAATAGAAATGAAGATGAAATAAAAATGAAATGAAAAAATTTAAAGACCTCTGGTCTAAAATTTACAAAATGTATTGGTAGTTAGTCGCTTGGAGTACAGTCACCAGCAGATATATCGTAGCAAACAAGGTGGTAAAATATTTCTAAGCAGTTCTAATTTTCAGTAATTTCTTTACTCATAGTCAATCAAAAATATAGGAACGCCGAGAACATCAAATATATCGACGCAGTCATGGTGGCCGTAAACATCTGAACAGTTTCGGATAAAAACCTTAGGTACTCCGTTGTTTTACATGTTAATTTTAAATAACATTGTAAAGAAATTATTGAAAATTCGCTGTTCACATATTTATGATAAAATACACGTTTAGATATAATTGGTAACATTTACTGTAAATAATTTAATGAAAATTAGCACTGCTCAGAAATATTTGCATTTTTATCCTTTTTAGAAAAGTTGAAAAGAAGTTGAAAAAATACTGTTTGAATGCGCGTATATGTACTTTACCTATGTGTGTTGTGTGTGTATAGAGTTGGTAGGGTATTGAAAGGTCGATGTTCTGGATACGCTATATTCTGAAACACCTAACTAGTCCTTCAGTGAATATAGCCGATAGAAAAAGTATGCATGCGATTTTCAGTTAGTTATAGACTTGACAGACTCACCATGTGTTAGGTAAACAGAAGTAAACGCTGTCAATTGCAAGATATTGCAATATTTTGTTGCGGTTACGCACTGCGGTTTACGGTTCACATATTGCATATTAATAGATGATTCAAACAAGGTCTTATAGCCTTCGAGTTATGGTCTTAACTGCAGTGATTATTGAAATAGCTAAGTATTATAATATAGTGACATCACAACCTTTCACTTAGATATTCTGGAGAGCGATTTTTGAATCTCATTCGCTGAGTTCAGCAGTTGAAAATGTCAAAATTACTGTGGAGATACGCTGATTTGACTTTCGAAAATCGCACGCCTGAAGTTTGATTTTTGAAAGTCAAATCAGCAGTAGAAAGATGCATATCTCCACAGTAATTTTGACATTTTCAACTGCTGAACTCAGCGCATGAGATTCAAAAATCGCACTCCAGAAAGGAATCTTTCACACCCTTTAGGGTGACACCTGCATTTTCGTTAGTTAATTCTTCTTCTAACGTGGTGGACTAACGCCCATACACCCTCCTTGTGGATAGACCTGTACCCTTCAGTGGGACGAATGATGCTGATGAGGTATCTTCTTCTATCGAGTCGATGGGATGTAATTCTAAATTTTTCCAACCCCTTATCATTTTTTCACACGGATAATATTACCGCCATTAGCTTACCATTATTAAGAAATAGTAGAAAACGTTATAGCTACATATCGAAATTACGTCGCATAATCACCAAAATTGTACAATTATTAGTTATTAATAAAAACTGGCCAAGTGCGTGTCAGACCATGCGCAGGATAGGGTTCCGTAGTTGCCCGTCACAATATTATATGGACTTAGAAGGAGGCTTTTTGTTTTATACTACAGTTTAACGGCTAATAAAGTCTAAAAAGTACATTTTATAAGTTGATCGACTATTACTCGTAAACTTGTAAAGCCTACTTAGTTGGTGATAGTTTTCCTTTTAATTTCGGTATATATGCTACTGCCATGATTTTTTTCACATATCCAGAAACAACCGTTTAGCTGGCAGGGGGAGGACACTTGACTCTAACAAAAATTTTCTCTTTAACGCTTAATATTTCGCTAACGGATCCCTAAATCGAAAAATGGTTTTCCAAAACCCACAATATTTTTAAATTACCTATCCAACGTTACCCCACACCATGGGGAAGGCGAAGGAAAAAAAAATTCCATTCCCACTTCGCGTGTAGGGGAGGTACCCTAAAAAAAAATTATTTTTCATGATTTTATTTCACCACTTTGTCGGCTTGATTAATATGTACACCCATGCCAAATTACAGCTTTCTAGTACTAAGCGTCTCTAAGCTAAGCCGCGGACAGACAGACGGACAGACGGACGGACAGACGGAACGGAACGGAACGGACATGGCGAAATTTGCGTTCCTTGTTGACTTCGGAACCCTAAAAATTAAGCGTAAAAGTCAGCAATTTTGATTTTTCTGCAGTCCGTAAATATTACAATCAATAAAAAAAAACTCACTTTTTCCATCTTGTACGTATGTATACCTGTTAAAATATTTAACTCTACTTATTTTTGTGTTTTTAAACTCTCAATTTCCTCTTCATTACAGGCACATAATTCGAAAGCTAATCGAAGCGGGACAGTACGACATCCGCACCCTCCTCTCCGACGAGACCCGCGACGACTTCAGTTCGCACAAAAAGAGCGACTATCCCTACGGGTACGGACCCAACTCTCTGCCCCATGTCGACCAGATCTCCCTCGTGAACGACGTTTACCCCAAGAACTATAATACTAAGTTTAACACTAGATATAATCATGGTAAGTGAAGCTATTTCAACTATAAAATAATTTTATCTTGGTATTTAGTTCGGAGTTACTGTTGAACAGTAAAATTTTGAAAATCTAAAAAAAAATCAGATTGTAGTCACTTTCTCGTTAAACAAACCGAATGAAACCACACTCGATGGGTTTATTAGTAGCCATTGAAGAGTTCCACTAATCAGCTTCTGGCTCCATCTTCAGATCAGCCCGATTGTATCAAATTATTGTATTGTCATCCGAGCGACATAACGCTTGCAAAGTTTCAAATCGATACGACAAATAGAAATTGGTTAAAATCGGCTTCCTAGATTTTCTTACACAGCGTGTTAGAAAGAGAATAGATAGGGTTACTATTACTTACTAGCTGTATTGCACTAAGCTACACAGACTAAACAGTTGCCTGTTTTGAAAACTAACAATATCTTATCTCTGTTTTTTCAGAAATATACAACCAGAAAACGCCTCTGCAGCCGCCTTCGCCTGTCGACCCATCGCCTTACAACATCAACGCATACCAGCAATCATCAAACTTCTCCAAATTCGGTTTCCACGGTTACCAAAACACCCCTTACTGGAACCAACAGAATCAATACGACAACGGTTACGACAAAAAGGTCTTTAGGCAGAACAACTTAAGTCCTAATTTGGGTGTTTACAATCAGAACTTTTACGACTCTCCAAATTTTTATCCTAATTATGATTCGACGAATTGGTTTCGTCAGGCTGCGAGTGGGGTTACGCAGTACAACCCTAGCGAATGGTGGAAGTAAGTATTTGTTGACAAGACCATCTACCCTATTGATTTATTATCACAACAGTGCTAGACCAAGATCATTGATTGATGTAAGACATGTTTAGAAATCTGTAGAGTGTAATTACACATCATCTAACGCAATGGTGACAATGCTGTTTTTTACGAGACATTTACAACTAGTAGAGGACATACAACTAATACAATTTCAGTTTCATAATGATTTACTTCAACATGTAAATAAATTGGAGAGCAGGTTACGTACATACGAACGTACGACGTACCTTACGTACGTACGTTACGATTGCTTCGATTACCTTTTTTTAAATCTTAATTAATGGAGCACTGCAATTCTGCCAATGTCAAGTAGTTTTGTTATTGTAATCTCAAGTATTGTTTTATGGTCAAAAACACATTTAAACATATACAAAAAAGGCGGAGCCACGTGCAAGCCGGATAGAAGCCGATACCCGACTCTCGCGTCCTCCCACCGTCAGACTTGCAGCGCGAATCCTTCGATAACCTTATTGAAAGTCTATGGAGTAGTTAGTCTATGGCTTACATAATTTTATTTGAATATTTCTTAATTTCAAGGAGTCAAAACAATGATAAGCAACAAAACAATAACAAGCGTTGTTGTAATTCTTCACCACTTAGTTCCCACGGTCATAAAATGTTGAGAATTATTTGTGTAATGTGGATTAGACCATTCGCATCGCTGCGCTGATTTCTAAACAAAAATCTGTATTTCTGAATCACCCTGTTTGATAAAGTAACGCATTAAATTTTACACCCTGCATAGGCATTTCTCTTTGCATGACCTGACACTAAGAAAGACTACCCTTAATAACAATAGGTTAGTGGTACAGGCTGTACTCTCAACTCTCTCTACCTTCATTCCAGATATATATCACCGTCTCGCTCCGACGTGACTGTGGAACGGTCTGTGACGTTTCCGACGCGCACAACGACGGCACGACGTGTCCGACGACGTCGCAACGCTGAGCTCGTTAAGGCTGCTAGTAAGAAGACCTTGACAGGTGCTGAGGCGTTGAGGATAGCTCTCGGACTAGCTAGGTAAAAACTGAAGTATTAAATTTGTGACGTCACAACATCGACACGATTGGTGCACTGAAAAAATTAAATCAAAAGATGGTTAGTTGTAACAACAAGCCGAATTCGTTTAACAAAGTTCTCTTAGTCGGAGAAGTCATGATGTTGACAGGCTCATATGGATTCATGATATTGGTTGAAGTAAACAATTTCTTTTTTCAGTGATGTTGACTTTGTAACGCTGGAGCATTGAGGATAGCTCTTGGATTAGCTAGGTAAAACCTGAAGTATTTATGACGTTCAGTGCTGAAATGTAGAGATAGTCTTAGACTAGCCAAGTAAATACTAAACTGAAGTACTAAAAGTTAGTGACGTATGACGTCACAACGACGGCACTACATCGACATGGGGACAACAGAGCAACGGGTGAACACCAAAACACTTTTGACAAAAAATTTCATCGGCTATAGCAAGTTTTTACGTTACACAAACTGACAAGTATCAGAATGTTTCCCATAATTTGGAACACTCAGTGTTGCCACCTTAGCCCTTTTGGGGCTAGATCTAGCACTTTTTCCTGTAGATGAACTCGTTGTTTAATGATTTAGCCCGGAAAGGGCTATCTAGCCCTTTTCAGTTTTTTAAAAATATTACACCAAAATGTTAAATTTACGCCATGCGTCATCGCGATAACATCGAACTTTCGCGATTTGTGTCATAGATATTGATTTATTTATTTTTGTAGTAACTTATTCGAGAATATAATTTTAGTTTGTTAAATAACTAATTTTTGAACCTATTAAATTGGTTAGATTTTTCATCAAATTCAGTTTAAATTTGAAAAATGTTACTGTGATTCAAACTAAAAAATAAATACATAATTGAAATCATTAGTAAAGGTGTTTTTTTTAGCCTTTTTTTACAGCAAGTGTTTTCTTGATAATTTGTGCTCCATGTAGCCCGATCTAGCCCTTTTTATTAGCTTCTTCAACTGCCCCAATTACTAAAACTAAGGTGGCAACACTGGGAACACTATTGCTTTCCTTTAGTCGACTAGTCAAGTTTTTAAGCCACCTTCATCTGACATTTCAAAATGTTATGTTTCCAGTGACGAGACGTCAGCGGAGCGTCCGCGGCGGCAGGCAGCCAACACGCAGGAGCTGTGCAGAGTCCGCACCGAGTTCATCACGCCCCGGGCCGCTCTCAACAACAAGGGCAACTGGAGATACGTCGTGAACATGCCCGATAATATGACGCAGCTGGTCCGCGCCGAGATTTGCATGTAAGTTACGTTATTTCTCTTAAATCATGTCGATTGCCTCGTCTTAACCATTTCGAACCCCCAAGGAGGTTTGAAGGTCTTAAGCACGGGGGTGCTTAGGGGGCTAAGTGTAAGTAAGTATTGAGTGTTTTGTTACACCATGTATTTTCTTTACTGTACTATTATTGGCTAAAGCTTATTAAATTCCAATAGAAGTTTTACCAGAATCGTAATAGAAAATAAGAAATCGGATGTTGATATAAATGACTTGATTTTTTTTAATCCTCAAAACAACGATTGCCATCTATCGTACATTTTATGAACCACAAAAATACAGATTTAAACCACGCCATCTACCGGCGAGTAGATAAAATAGTTCCTCTTTGCTGCCTTCTTTCAGTCTTTTTTATATCTAAAACTTTTAATCTTTCTTTGCAGGTCAAGTGAATGCAACGGAATATGCTCTGTACCCCTCGGATACAGCTCCCGATGTGAACAGAAATACATTCAGAAACGCTTGGTGGCGCTGGAGTCGAACGGACAAAATTTGTATACTGATGTATTTTGGATTCCCAGCTGTTGCCAATGTACAATTGTAAACAATAATTAAATTTCGACACAGATTTGTGATATCAACAAAAAGAATGCGGTTGGTATTTTAAATTTTACGTGTTTTGTGATTTTGCTACTCGATACTAGATGGCGCTATAAGTCTCAAAAAAACAAGGGCATGAAAAAGAATGGATGGGGTGCATCATTTTTAACCGACTTTAAAAAGGAGGTTCTGTGTTTGTTTTATTTCATTTTTCTGCATTTTTATTTACAGTCACTGCCTTTTCTAATTTTAAGTGAATGATAAATGGAAGTCATGACATGTTTTTTTTATTTAGATTTAAGTGAAATGAAACCTTTTTGAGGTGGTTTTGTCCTAAGGCAGAGTATTATAATTATAAAAATTACATAGTTCTATTTGAACATTTTAACCAAGTATTAATAATTTAGATTGAGTAGACAAATTGTAAATATTAGTTTAGAATGTTTTAGGTATTTAATTTTGGTATCCATTTAATAGACACGTTTTTGACCCATGCGAAGTTCTTTGCATAAATTATAAAATTGGTACATTTAAGTACCTAAGTGTTTTTTTTTTTCTCAAAAGCTTTCAATTTATTTCTATAATTTTAATAGCCCTTCCTAATTCATTCATTTATTATTTATAATAATATGTATTTTAGAAGTTAATTTATTTACATCTTTTGTACATTTTACTTTTAAAAGTGTGTTGCAGTAATAAAGTTTAAAGAAATATTTCTCAGTGCTTTTTTATTTCTCTGACAGTAAGGTCCGCCACACACAGACGGAATTGCGATCCGGAATTCTGATTCAGGATTCAGTGTTGTCAACACAGATCACAAAAGTTGTCAAATATGGTTACAAAAAATACTAGCGTGCTGTTTAAAAAATGCCTAAATAAAAATGTATCAAACGCCAAATGAATGACAATAATTGCATTTTAATAAAACGATAAAAAAAATTCTATACATGATAATTACTATCATGTAGATGAGTTCATGACGTTACGAATGTTACGATGATGATTTGTAAATTGTATTCCAATATTAATGCAACTATATCAAAAGACTATCGATAGTTTCAACATTACACAATCTGCATACAAAATGGCATGAACCATTATCACACAAGCTATTTTTGAGCATAGGCGATTTCGCAACTATATCGTGACGGTGCAGTTGCGACGTCGTTGCGGTAGCAACGACGTCGCAACTGCACCGTCACGATACGGTACCGTTCCATCAACGCCTACGCTCAAAAATCTTTTTAAAATATGCCACCTAAGACATCAAAAAATAACTAGATCTAGTGAAAAAGTATCTGAAAGCGGCAACACTCCATACGGAATCTAATTCCGAATCAGGTTTATTCCGGATGTGTGTGGTGGGCCTTACTCTTTGACACACATCCGGAATCGCGAAACGGAAACCTGAATCGGAATTCAGAATCGGGATTCCTACGCAATCCACACACATACGTTTTTTTTTCATCCGGAAGGACAAGGCTCAGTTGACAGACGCCAGTGGTCGAAGTGCACATGTCTCTGTCATTTGCAAATCTTTAAATAGTTAGAAGAAAACGTGAGTTTAACTCACCCTTAGAAAAAAACTTGAGGTAAACTCACACTTAGAAGAAAACGCGCGTTAAACTTGCCCTTAAAAGAAAACGTGAGTTAAACTCACCCTTAGAAGAAAACGCGAGTTAAACTTACCCTTAGAAGAAAACGTTAATCAAACTTACCCTTAGAATGAAGTTTAACTCACGCTTTCTTCTATCTAAGGGTGAGTTAAATTCACGCTACCTTCTAAGGGTGAGTTTAGCTCACGCTTTCTACTAAGGGTGAGTTAAATTCACGCTTCCTTCTAAGGGTGAGTTTAAGTCACGCTTCCTTCTAACAGTGACTTTACCTCACTTATTTTCTTTTCTTGACAATAAAATTGTTTCCATACCATACCAAAATTGTTTCATTTTTTCATACTGTGTTTATACAAATATTATGACGAATTTTTTCCCTTTGTTAAATAATATCTGCTGAATTTTTTTTGCAACAAATCGTAGCCAGATAAAGGTGGTAAAAGACCCTAATGGGACACAGGCGTGAGTATATGTATGTATGTATGGTCTTCTCTTTCACTCACCATTAGAAGGAAGCGTGAGTTATACTCACCCTTAGAAGAAAACGTGAGTTAAACTCACCCTTAGAAGAAAACGCGAATAAAACTTACCCTTAGAAGAAAACGTGAGTTAAACTCACCCTTAGAAGAAAACGAGAGTCAAACTCACCCTTAGAATGAAGTTTAACTCACGCTTCCTTCTAAGGGTGAGTTTAACTCACGCTTTCTTCTAAGGCAGAGTTAAATTCACGCTTCCATCTAAGGGTGAGTTTAACTCACGTTTCCTTCTAAGAGTGACTTTAACTCACGTTTCCTTCTAAGGGTGAGTTTAACTCACACTTCCTTATAAGGGTGAGTTTTTGGGACGAATTTTTTCCCTTTGTTAAATAATAACTGGTGAAAATTTTAAAAAACAAATCGTAGCCAGATAAAAGTGGTAAAAGACCCCAATGGGACACAGGTGTGGGTAAGGTGGGCGTATGTATGTAAGGTCTTCTCTTTCACTCACCCTTAGCAGAAACCGTGAGTTAAACACACCCTTAGAAGAAAACTTGAGGTAAACTCACCCTTAGAAGAAAACGTGAGTTAAACTCACCCTTAGAAGAAAACGTGAGTCAAACCCACCCTTAAAAGGAAACGAGAGTCAAACTTACCCTTAGAATAATGTTTAACGTTTTCGTTTAATGTAATTAATGTTTTCTAAGAGTGAGTTTAACTCACGCTTCCTTCTATGGGTGAGTTTAACTCACGCTTCCTTCTAAGGGTGACTTTAACTTACGTTTCCTTCTAAGGGTGACTTTAACTCACGTTTCCTTCTAAGGGTGAGTTTAACAAACCTGAGTTAAACTCACTCTTACAAGAAAACGTGAGTCAAACTCACCCTGAGAAGGAAGCATGAGTTAAACTCACCCTTAGAAGAAGTTATCGTAGGAAGATCTTAAATCCATGAGCGAGCAAAGCGAACTCGAGATTTCACAATATATTTCGCAATACATTTTGACCCTATTTTTACCTTTCCTGATCGCCTTTGAATAGATAGAATGGAATGACAAACAAAATAATGAACGCGTCCGACGTTGTCTGGTTTTTAATTTTCAGTAACATTCTTTTTTTTTACCATTATGTATAAAATAATCGGGTTTGCCCGGACACAAGAAGTGTCCGAAAGAGATGGCAGGTGACTAAATGCTTAGTCTAAGACTAAATGCTTAGCTTCAACTAAAAACGCCTGCCAACATACTAAACTGAATTCCGAATCAGTATTAAGATTTTTTATCGTATTTGATGCCTCCATAATTCCGAACAGAATTCTGGAGGGGGCAAATCCATTAGAAATCGAAATTCCGTCCAAAATAATTCCGCATGTAGTATGTGGCGGGCCTTAATTCCGCTTTAAATTTGCAGATCTAGGGAGAATAAAAATTTTATTCTCAATATGTAGTAGTAGTAGTAATAATGTAAGAAAAAATCTCACTATTTACGCTGCGGAACTACTGGAAATAAAATGGAAAGGCCATTTGGCCACCTCTCGCCAGTTGTGTCCTGACTGATCATAAAACTCGAAATATGGGAGTGCAGTGATTCAAGTGCAAATTGTATAAAATAATGGAAATTACCCAATCCTATTTCCGATACCAAATATCCATCCAATCCAATTTCTTATAAAAATTTAAAAGCCTGCACATTTCCATGAATCATCCCTACGATCCCTACCCAAGACAACATATTTTCCTTCTATTGAGTTAACGAGAGAGAATGAGAGGGTGGAAATCGCCACATCTGCGGGGTTGGAAAATTCAACCCTTAGCCCGGCACCCTTGGGGTTACCGAGCCTACCTTAACAAATTTTCCCTTAAGTAGCTAACTTGATGTTCTGAATTTATCAATCTGCTGCATTTTTCTTTGACGGCGTCAGATTCAAGCTGCAAAAATATTAGCGTTTATTTTTATTTTTTTGTTTCGACGAATCTATCTTTGAACGTAATTTTATTTTGGTCCGAGTAAGTAGGTAAAGTAGGAAATTTTCTAATTTTATTTTGTTTTTGTGTGGTTTGTTTCAAGTGTATGTATCAAAAGTTCTGCTAAATCAAGCACTGCTAAATGCTTCTAAAAATTAAACACCAAAAAGTTGGGTTGCATTTAACAAGAATTTGATCACAGTAAATAAAATAACAGAAAAAAAAAGAAACAAAACATTTAACGTCAAAACAATGTTCGTTCCATTTCAATATCACAAAGAAATTCTTTGGAAATTAGTAATAAATAACAACCTCAACAAAGCTACACCAAAATAAAACTGCAGTAAGCACTTACATCAAGCGCCAAAACTCGCGAGTTTAAAAAAATAAAAATTGAAGCAAAAAGTCTCTCAACACGCGTAAAAGTGAAAGAGGAAGCAGGGAAAAAATCAATGCTTGCGTTTTATGTACTGTGCGTGTGACAGATCGGTTGTCATGACGACGACAGCGGGGGACGCGGTCGCCGGGAAAAAAGGGCCCAAGTCAAACAGCGAAAAACAAAATGGTGCTTGTGTTCCGGCGCAAAGACGTTCCATTCGCGCTGCGTTTCGTTTTAAGCTTTTATTCGCCCGAGGAAGCTTCGTGTGCGTCGCGTGAACGAGACGGAAGATAGGGTAAGGGAGCCAGTAATCGATATTACGCACTTTTGTAGCAATGAAATTGGCGCGACTTGGTGCAAGAGCGTTTGCACGCGCTGCAATCTTAAAATTTTTTGTTTCTTTAATTCTTGAGGGATTCCGATGTAATACATTTTAAGTATTTATAAAGAACACTCGAATAAGAATGAACAGTGAACAGGAAATTATAATGAGAAAAAACCACAAGTTTCTGATTAGAAAAAACTAATTAACAATGCTACGATAGAAGCCAGATGGTCCAAATGATGAATATGAGAAATGATGACGAATGAACATAGAAACGGTAATATAATTCAGTGGGTGGTGGAAATTTGATGAGTCAGCGCCGGGGGTGCAACAAATTTCATTGGACTGGTTTTACGATCACCAAAATACGATTTTCTCAGAATATGGACGATTTCTCCGAGAATTGTGAATCATCGGGTTTGATTTAGTCAAGAATGTGGAAAGAACTGTACCTATTAGATTAGTCAGAGATCCTAGTCATCGAAGGCTCTCTGTTTAAATTTTTTGTAAAAGTAGACTAGGTTTTAGTTACGATCAAATAATGTACTTCAAACATTTCACAATACCTACGAGTTAAATTTCTTCTCTATTACGATACATAGGTACGATATATCACACCAACATCGATACGGGCATTTAAGAATTCCAGACTAGAGCTTCCAATCCCGCATACCCTTGCGGGATCTCGGTATAAGCGAGATCAACAATTTGACATGGTGCGGGATCTCGGTATAACGGGATTATGATAAAAGTGCTTAGTAAATAAAATTAATAAGTAAATAAAATATAGCATGCTTAAGTTTAGAATATTTAATAGAAGACGGTACAAAATTTTAAGAAAAAATTATTTACTTTGATTTTATTTTTATTTTGGAAGTGTTTCTGCAAGAAACACAACATTCCTAGCGTATCATCACCCAAACTACCTCTTATTTTGTTACAAAGATAGCCGCCTGCGGAGAACACCCGTTTAGCCTCGACGCTTGTAGGCATTATAGCCTTTAAGGCAGTGTATGCAAACTTCATAATCATCATCATCATCATTGGCTTCGTCGGTCGCAATTGAAGATCTTGGGGTGAAAGATAACGCATTAAACCTCATCATCATCATCAGCGTCTTAGTATCTGTCAGTTTACGAGCGACAGCGCTCACTAAAGAATGTGCGCGTAACAATTTTTAATCCCACAAATCTAGCGGGATCCCGCACCTGATCCCGCGCATTTAACGGGACTGAAAAATCGTGTGGGATCTCGGTATATCCGGATGTCGGTATAGGTACCGAGATTGATAGCCCTATTCCACATGTTATGAAGAAAGTCTTAAGTATTTATTTTCCAGAAAACTTTTGTTGTTTTGGTTTTTCAATAAAAATTTGTCACTGTAAAAACGGCTTCATCTTTGATTAATTCCCAGATCATCAAGAAACAAGTTAAAGAAGGGGTAACAAGGTGTTGCTAATGGGTAAAGGGGATCTATTAAAAATGACTTTGTCAAGTGTCCCAGCCCACAACCACCCATCACAGGGAAGTTCATGGGGCACCTCGGCAGATCACAGATTTAGACCGAGGGGACTACATTACCACGAAGTGTGGCGCTATAGGTGCTACCGTATGCACTGGGGTTCAAACCCTCTTTGCACCTTACATCCTGAACGCAAAACAATCGGAAACATCAACCTGTCGCGAAATGGGGATGAATGTCGCACCCTCTTCGCTAAAATTGCAGAATAATTTTATTATTGGGTCCATTCCAACCCTTTTTGGGACTAATAAGTGTAATAGGACAAAAAGCAGTCGTTTCCGCTCGAAAAGAAATAGAAACGCTTTCTTCGCACCAAAATATAAATGAGAAGATTGTTGTAGCAACGGACGCGAATGACTCAAAAGTTGCGTACGGATCGATAGTACGCCAACGCGAAAGCTCCAAGTAAACAGATCGAAGCCGAAGCTTTGAGCGAATGTGCTCCGAATCGAATCCCGCCAAATGCAACGACAGCTGTGCGTAGCTCGTAGCGCGTAGCCGGCCGCGGTGTAGAGGCGGCGCCACCGGCCCTATTATTATTATTTGTAAACAAGCGTTGTGCGGGCGCGGGGCGTCACGTGACCGGCCGCCATTGGTCGCCGCGGCAGCTGCGTCGCCGACGCGCGCGCCAGTCCTCCGCCGAACGCCGCCGCGTCCACACGCGCGATATTCACCAACGTGACGCGACACGCGCACTACTGACGCGATCGCGAACTCTGATTCCCTTTTTGTTTATTTTTCGCGTTCGTCCTTCGGACCGTTTTGTGTTTCCGAGGCAGCGAGACGAAGAAAAAAAGAGGCGCGGATGGATCAAGCTACCAGAGAAGGTACAGAGTTCGCGCTCTGAATTCCAAAAGTTTTGTGCGAGCTTTCGAGTTGTGGAAGTGTAGTTTTTGAGTTGTAGTGTCAGCTTTTTGTGGATTGTATATAGATAGAGGTGTACCTTTGTAAAGCTGCGAGGGCAGTGGAGCGTGAAGCGAGGTCCGGTGCTCGTTCGCGTGCTTCCGCCAGAGCTTTCGTTGTTTGGAGCTTTCGCGAATGATCCTTGATATTCCCGCTACGCATGGTTGAAATACACAGTATTTAGAACGCTACCCCATCTATACCCCATGTATATGCCATACAGGAATTTCGCGTGCTTCTGAGAACTACTTTAGTACCTATACTTAGATCCAAGAAAAGCGACCTCATATGGAATTGACGTCGAAGCACACGCGCAACATCTTAAATGTTGTTCTGATGATAGGTACCTACCTTCTAAGCGTTATTAAGAACTTTAACGTTGTCCTTGTGAAATGAATAGCATTTGGGAAAACACAAAGCAGGATAGCAATTTGATTGCATCAAAGAAATGGCACATTGCAATGACGCATCGGTCGTCATTGTTGCTGATGCGCATGATGTCACGTACTTTAACCCTTAATTGTACCAAGTGAATTTAAATTGGGAAGAATTTCGATTTTCATTGACAAATGGAATAGTTGCATGAGCCAACACTTATTAAGTTTCTTTGTTAGATTTATATTACAGCAATGTTTTTTCAATTCTCTTACTCTGTCAGTCTTCAAAAATCTCCAGCTTCCTCACATTATGAAGAAATTCTTGTCTTCAATTTACTCAATTTCCCCTATTCTCTTAGGACTATGATCCCAAACTTCCTTTCTAGCAAATATTTCTTCACATTCTTTGTTTACCTCTTAAAATATGAGTCTGCAATTGCTGTAGTAACCTACCTATTACATACTTTGTCATTATTTACATATCGTTTATATCTTTTAATCTTCCCCGTTTGATTTCACGATCTTTTGGTCTCCTAAACGATTTATCCAGTAATATTCCTGAATAATATCTCTATGATTTGACTGTACCTACTTACTGCGAGTTTTCTCCAGACATCACAAGAATATCTAATAAGACGCTGCATTAAGGAATGGACAAAGAACACTTTGAAAGAAGCTTTTGTAAAGAATTGCCAATAGAGATGCTGCATGCAAATCAACTTAAGTATTGCGAAGAGAGACAATGTTGGATTTGTCTTGGAAAAGTCAATATGAATAATGTACTGACTGAATATAGCTTAATAAAGCGACTTTTTAGTCGCCTAAAAGATGACTCAGTTCTTTTTGAAGTTTGAATCCATGAATTATGCCCTCTGTTTGAATTATGTCTAATTTACTGACTAATGAAAGGTTATGATCACATGCTGCAAACAATAATACCTGAGCAACATCGTGGAATCCAGATATCTTGAAAGCTAACATGATATCCAAAAGTTTTGATTTAGGGAAGCAATACCTGATGCCAAAATGACAGGAGTACTGCAATTTTCAATTACTTGCAGAAAAAAAAATCGTAGGATGCAAGACAAAAGTCAAGTTTCTTCACATCGAAGATTCATCTTAAGTTGGGTATCAAGTAGATTATAAGCAATACACTTAGCAACTGCCGAAGACAATCCTCCGGTCCCACGGAATGATCGAATAAATAAAAGGCCTTCCTCCCGTGAATGCGATAATGGGGAGTCAAGTTCAGTGAGGCCAATGAAAACAAATAAACAAATTGGCCAATTTCGCTCCAACTAACTGTTAGAGCCGACTACATCGGGAACAACCGAGGAACGCTACGGATTGTGCAACGCTATGCTTCCTTTTTAGTTGGACAACCGAGTTATGTTTCCTACCTATTGTGGGTTCTGATGTCTTTTTCCCAACTCCTATGATTGTTGGTTGGATTTTTCTACTATAAATACATTATTAACAAATCCGGGAATTTTCACCAAACAATTCATTTAGGTAAGTTGAAAGTACTTGAAAGACGCTTCAACATTCTTCATTCTTTCGTAATTATAAATTCCCTTTGAATCATTCGAATTTATTCCTATCTCTCATAGACGAACCTCATACTTTAAATTTCTAAAATCCGTGTTCTCTGAAAATATTAACCTTGAGATTTAAAATATTCTATCCGTCCATACTTTCCAATATCTCGATTATTGCCACAAGTAATATCTTAAGTTGATTCATACTTTCGCAGAAGGATAATCCGGTTCTTATTGCTTTTCTCAAAAGAGCCTTTTCGGTTTTCATAAAGTCCGTAGCTTTGTAGGTGGTTGTACTTTAGTCTAGGTAAAGTTCAAACATCAGCGTACGGTGGACGGAAAAGTTTTGGTGGAAATGTAATTGTGGGGAATATTTTATTTGGCGAGGGTGCCTGTCGCGCCGGTGAACGCTCGCTCGCAATGTGACTTCCAGTTCTTGGCATCGATAAATTTATGCTGATAAATTGAGAAACGTTTTTTAAGAGACCGTTTGATATCCTGAAAGAGGCTCTGAAAGTCTAAGGATTTTGGTTAGTTTCAGATGATAATCAAGCAGACATGATATCTTGCGAGTCTTACGACCAGTAAATGAAAATTTAATAAATCCTTTTAAATACAATGATGAAGGATCATGTTCCAATCCTGTGATTATTGATACGAAACTAGAGTTGACGAGAAAAGAAATACATACAATATCATACTTGTACACAGCAGCATCAACGACAGTAAATTGTACTGTTTCGTTTCAATTTAAAAAGGAAACAATACTTAATCATACAATCATCGTCATACACATGTGACTTCCTTCAAACAATTTCGTCTCATAGGTGTAAGTAGAAAAAACACTCAATTTCCGATGTCGCATCCGATAGTACAGACAGACGTGCGTACAAAAAATCTTTACAAAACTATATCGACCAACATAGTTATGCTTTTGGGATCACAAAATATTTAGCTAAAGTTGTACCCCATAAGGGTCATAATGGTACAGAATAGTCTTTAGAAAGTGTTGCTTTATCTTTGTGGAAGTATTAAGGCATCAGAAAAAGTGGTAGTGTGGGAAAGATTGTTGTAAAAAACGCCACATCTGCGGCGCTATTCAACTCGGTTTGAGTGCCTGAATGGGATGGGACGTAACTCTATATCGAGATATTCTTACGACGTTATCATTCTAATGTGGATTCATCTTGGCTCGATCGTCTTTTGTTTTCTCTACATACGAATCGCTTTTTACGTTCAGCTTAAAGTATTTTATTCTAACTTGTAATTCTGAAAATCATCCACCCATCAAACTTTGGAATTAATTTACAAATATAATCAAGAATATTATTTGGTTTGTTTCTTGGTTTACAAATAATATACAGAGTCCAACTTAATATTCAGATGGCATGACATATAATATGATGATAAAGTAATTTCGACATTCACGATTTCGATGTTGGTCCCGTAGAGAAAGATGTTCTGTTTGATGATCTGATCATCCCCTTAAAAACCTTAAAAAGAAGGACCCTGTATAATGTTTTTTGATTAACTATCGAACTCAGCATAATGTCGTATGTTTATGTCTCGACCACATTATTATAAGAATTAGTTTCCTAATATATTTTTGCTCTTTTTCCATTTGCATTTCTGAAGTCCAAAGCTATTCAATGTCAGTTTACATAAATAACATAGCATTTTGTATCAGTTAACACAAGCTTTCTAACCGTTGGTTTGTTATAAAATAATGACCTAGAATTGAATCGGTTCCAACGTTACCGGCAATCAGGCTGATGTACGTATCCTGTGCACAATATTATTATGCTTTACGTTGTATAGTCTGTTCTATATACGAAGTCCTGTGAATTTAGCCAATTTGATATTTACTACGTCGATATTAGAATAATCGTAGGTTATATCTTTATACGATTTGAACGATACATTATATGGTAGGTTAGAATTGTGTGAGAAACGTTTGTGTTGTCTTTTGAATTTCTTGTTTGTTGTAATTGTTTTAGTATCTGGGTTAGTATTAATTGTAGACTTGGCTTCGCAGTGTATTTCTTGCTTTTGTCTTACTTGTTTCGTTTGGTTTATAATTTTTTAACAGACAACTGCCGCCGTAGTATAGCAGCGTAATATAGCGCTATCACGCCTTCGCTCTCTTTCTATTTGCGTGCGAACGAATGAGATAAAAGGCGTAATATAGCCGTATCGCGTGACCCAGCTACGGTTTCAGGAGAGAAAAATGATCAGACACTTGATACGATACGACAATTTCTTTATATCGAAAAGATAGGCAGAGGAAGATCTAGACAGAGTTATCTAGTGCAGGTAAACGAAAAGATTGATGTCGTATGAAATGAAAGACTCAGGATTGGCGAATACTCCACTGACAATTGCGTAATATTGTTGATTGACGAGCGTAGCTTTTAATTACGATGATGATTCTTTTAATAATTATGTTACATCTGCGGAATATAAAACACAACGGAAAGGAATAGATGCGTGGGCCAAAAGAGTCACAAGAAAGAGCGTAGAACCGCAGAACCGGAGCCAAAAGCCAAGCTCCGCTAACAGCTTATGTAGTTATGTGAGATAAAGATGTTAGACGAGAATTGAAAGGATATGCTGGCAGACGGAATAGAAATTGGAAGTCATTTTATTAGTCAAAGAAGATTCATTCTGAAAACAAGAGAGAAAAATTCTTGAATAGAAATAGAAATATTACTTATTGTGAATCATAGGTAATACATAATTGATGGCACTATTACTTATGGTATAGTTCAGCTATGTTCCGCCACATGGGCATACAATAGTGGGTAGCATTCATGCAATCATTGAAACATTAAAACATAATAGTCGATAATTATTATTATGACAGTCCAATTTTCGACTATATTAGAAGAAGTAAATAGAGTGCAAGTAGAGGAAGCCCTAGACAGAGTTATTTAGCGTAGGTGAAGAAATATTGAAATTGTGGCATTTGAAAGTCGAGAGACTTGCAGAAAGGAGACATGATTGTAGAATACTTCTCCGACAAGAGCATATAGATCAATAAATACGATCTTAAAACAATCCATCAAAAATATCTCAAGACTTCACAAATAGATTTTGAAGTATACTCACATTGTATGATCGGTACTTTATCAGTGATTTTGATCAACTATAAACTTGATATCAGTTTCCGGTGCAGGTATTATGCGCAGGCGTCGCCGGATGTGTTACTTTGTATAACACAGCTGGTTAATAAAAAAAACTATCAAATAGTCATTTGAACCATAGGTTCCTAAATCGATATTATTCTGATTTTCCATAAGGCTTGTATCCTTTCTTAAGTTACATTTACACAGGCTATGAAGATGACGATATAAAAAGAAATGAAATTCATTAATCAATACATGATGAGGATTGATGATTATCAGATGATTATTAAATTCATGTAGTAAGTGGTTTTCTTTTTTACCCGACTGAAGAAGAACTCAGAAGGAGGCGGGTAACGTTTTTTCAACACTTAATTGTAAAACACGGATACATTGATGAATACAACCAAGTACCTACATACTTAGACAATTACAAAATATACCTACTCATTGCATAAAAGTAAGTATAATGTTCATAATTAGGTACATATAAAGAAAAATATGACTCTTATCCTTTCTTCTCAGCTTCTAATACTCTTAACATTTTGAATTACCTACCCTTTAAAATGATTTACCCATGAAAAATAGGGTGTAATGAAATCATACTTGATTTGCGACAGGCGACATAATCTATAGATAGAGAATGGGTCACGGAGTTGACGGTAAACGGTTCCTCCAAAAATGAAGAGACACCTACTAGATTTCATACAAAAGAAAGAAGGACAACGTTTATCAAATCAAAGAAAATAAATAACCTACTAAGAAGCTCATAGAGATGCAATTTGCGATAGTCTACCTAAGTGGCAATAGTGGAGCCTGCACCAATCAAAGGAACAAACAGTCTGCTTGAAACCAAGGATTTCCTAAGCGTTCGCTGCACCGTCGCGCGCCACAAAAAAGTGACAACATCCGATTCTAAAAATAAGCCGTATAATTACAGCGCAAAGTTGAAAGCGCAGTGCTTTCGTTGCAGCGGTTGTACGGTTGCCCTTGACAACCGAGACCCAGATACTATCGCGCACCCACACTAAGACAAACCTCACTCACACAGACGTATCTCAGACGAATCCTGGCTCACACACGAAGGTAAACTTGTGTAAATACGCAACTCACACACGATTACGTTGCGTTCCGTTCTGAAGTGAGCTTTTTAATCTTTTTTTTTCGAGGAACGCTCTTTGTGCGCTTTTACAAAGAGTTTTGCCTTGTGATTGCTGGTCGGGACGTTTTTGATCGCAGTTTTGTGCTGCGATGACGCAATGATGTATTCAATTTGATTTAGTTTACGGCGTAGTTTGATGAAAAAAGATTCAGTTGCGTTTAAAGTCCATTTAAGTTTCGTTACTGCCTTACTTTCGTTTTAAAAATTACCCACCACAATCAACTTCCACATCGAAAAATGAAACGTAAATCTTAGAAACTAAGACACATGTTTCCCTAATAAGTCGGCATACACAGAGTGTTCTAGAACTTCTTTTACACGGTACAGTGAATAGATTGAAGTAAAACTTTTCCTCTCCCTAAGGAAAATCTGCAAAGGTACTCGAGGGGAACGGAAAACTCGAAACAAGCGTGTTGCAATTTGGCTCTTTGTAGAAAAAAACAATAGATTCCTTTTGATGTAGTTTTTTTGCTGCTCCCTGATATAAACAAGGTTTGAATTTATGTTGGCGTTTAAGATTATGTTGGATTTCAATGAGCACGAAAAGGTATCACCCAAACTAAAAAATGAAGTAAGAAATGATGTATAAATTGCTTGAGTTTTCAAAAAGATACCTCTCAAAATGTAATGGATGTTATGGATTGTGTACAAATGACGTTTTGTTTTTGCCTTCAAGTGTTCTTACATTTATATCTAGCTAGTTCAATGGACATGACATCTCAATGCAGCGTAGAAGACCATTGTATTGAATTTATAGCCTAGACTAAAATTAATAATTATTTTGATAAACAATGTATCGATGAGACTGTAAAAAAATAATTATAACAACCTAAAAAAAACATTTCGAGTACAGAATCGATATCAGATCAACATCAAATATTTAGCTTCAAAATTATTGATGTAGGTAATTTGACATGCATTTTTCAAATATTTTAATGTTGTAACAATCGTTCTTTTCAAACTTTTAGGTCCTACTGCTTTTTCGTTACTTTTGTAACCTTATGTACTTACCTAGGACCTAGGAGGGTAGCTAATATTTCTATCAACTAGAAAAAGACATAATACAGCTAATCAAAATGTAGATACCTATATTCAATCATTAATTTCAATCTATTTTATAAATACGAGAAAGATTCCTTTGACGTCACTACTTCTGTTAGTGAAGTGTTACTGGCTGACTAACCAATTCAATAAACACAAACGAACAAAATAGATTATTAAATCCGATTTTAGAACGAAACGTGACCTGTCTCACGAATGAATGACATTTAAATTTAGAACCGCCTGTATGTGATTTATTCAATGAAAGTTTTGAATTTAGAATTTCTTCAAGCGTGCGGATAGGTAATTTATTATATAACTAGCTCTTGCCCGCGACTTTTACTGTGTTAAAAAAACATCCTAAGTGTTAATCTAGCTAGAACATCTGGTGTTCTTCGCACCTACATAACAGTTCAATGGATTTTGGTATAAAACGTACGTTTTTTGTCTTTATTCTATTCTTTTCTATACTTATAAAATGCATCCACAATGCGTCATGTTTCTCTGTTCTAAGTGGAGAACCGCTGAACCGATTTTACTGTAATTCTTACTGTATGGTATCTCGAGGAATATTTTCGTGCAGAAACAAAACGTCTACTTTAAAATTAGAAGTACTCGTACTTAACTCTTATCAAAATGTTAACTGAAAAAGATTTTAAAAATTGAAACAATTCAAAAATAGAGTTGGCCCTCAAAAATAGTAAAACCGAAATAGAGCGTAGCCTAGAGCGGAACCCTTCTAAAAATAGGGCTTGTTTACCAATTATGATCTGCCACCACGTGTTTGAAGCTCGGAATACATCGGCAACTTCCGAAATTTGCCGAGTTATGTAATCTTCAAGTCGTATTTTACTTGACTTGTTGTAATTGGGGATTCAAGGAGTTGTAAAGTTTGCGAGGGTCTTAGAGTGTGATAATAATTTCGAACTTATTCAGTATCAATGTAAAGTTCAGTTTAATAATTCTTATGTTGGCTTAGAAAAGAAACAACACACGACAATAATCGATTTGAAATTTTAGCTATATTCAGATTCAGGTCAGGAGATCGATTTTTGAAAGTCATACATTTAAAGCAGTAGTAGGAAATGTCAAAATCACTATGGGGATATATGCATCATTGGACTGATCGAAAGATTCAAGACAGGATCAGTGCCCCTAGACAAAGTGCACAACTGCACACGCTTCTTATTCTACAAAAGTAAACGCCGCAGCGTTATCGACGATAGAAAAACGACAGAATGCTAGACAATGTCACAAATTATTGACAATCGCTAATAATTTATAGAGAATTTAAATATATTGGAACTTAGGTTCAATACTCCTTTTTTTGAAGTCGGTTAATAAAAATGACCAATAACTTAACATTATTTTAACAATTTTCTTTCTCTTCATCACATGTGTTCCATAAATAATTTTCTACTAAATATACTACGGAAAAGTGACAACAAGTTTTTCTAAAGTCAGATATTTTTTTTAAATTATATTATTTCTGTATCAATTCCAGCGACTTCTGCGTTTACAGGGTGCATTATTTTCTATAACGAATACGAAATGGAGAAATGATTGTTCTTTAAAAATAATAACTTGGAACAAAAAGTAGCAAAAAAATATATTTTTGAATAAATTTAAATTAACAAATTCGAAAAATACTATATTTTTTCTTATTTTTCCCCGATCTACTATATTTTTTCGGGCACTAAGGCTCGAAATACTATATTTGGTCTAAAAAAAGTTGGCAACCCTAAGCTTAAGTATAGATTTCTTTTTCTTAGGCATAATCTCCACGAGCGATATTATCGCAGCGATAATCTCGCTGAACTGTAAAATTCCAGACTATTGGTAGGTTTAGACGATGATAATTTCACGGCGCCAATTCTGCGGCGCCTCAAAAAAAGCACCGTATAAACACTTTTCGCACGACTATTTTACGGCATGCGTTGGCATGCTGTAAAATAGTTAAGTTGCTAAGTTGTTAGCAAGGAAAAAAAGCACGCGTCGCTAGTGACCTTCGCCCGCGTCCCTCGCATCCCCCTTGCAAATTTTTAGATTCGTGTAAACACTTCGCGCCAATCATTCGCACGGTTTTCTCTAGCAAATCCATTGGCATGCGAACAAATTGGCGCTGGAAATCAGCAGCGTGTAAACGAAAGCGTGCCGTGCTTTTTTTCGTGCTAAAAAATAGGCGCCGCGAAATTGTCATCGTCTAAACCTACCATAATCTAAGAGTGTCTTTCCGCGTTGGAATTGCAAGGTGGAGAGTGACTTTTGCTTTAGTATGGAATTTGGTAGCCCGGCGAGAATATCGCTCGTGGAAACGGCGCCGGCGTGCCAGTTAAGTCTAAAAAAATTAAGGTTGTGCATGACATTCACACAAGAGTGCTGATCAGCTGATGCATTTTCTATGGGAGGTCCAAAAAAATCACCTTTTATACGACCCAATTGTTTCTAGGGAAAGGTTTTCAAAAACCTACACAAATGATTGGGCTAGGTTAGGTTAAGGTTAGGTTAGGTTCTAATTAAATTAAGTAGGTACCTAGTCCTAGTAGAGTTAGTTTAAGGGTTACAAAGCAACCACTTTCCACTTACCAGAAACTCAAAAACAAGCATTAGATTTTACGAGGTCTTCCACTAGGAACGCGGGGGGTGCACGCACGGGGTGAAACGGGGTCAGGCGAAGGGAGGGGGGGAGGACAGTGTGACGTCACAGTTTCACAGGGAATTGTTGCCAGCACATGACAACGTGATTATCGGCCCGCAAAGTTCTTTATCGGCCTCTAATGGTGCAACCGATTTGCGAGTGAATTGACTTTTCTGCTATGATTCCGGATTTAGTTTTTAGGTTATGTTTTGTATGATTTGGGTTAGGCAGAGTGCTTTGCATGAACGAGTGGATAATATAGGTACAGTCGCCATCAGATATATCGTAGCATACAAGGTGTCCAAATATTTCTGAGCAGTGCTAATTTTCATTAAATTATTTACAGTAAATGTTACCAATTATATCTAAACGTGTTTTTTGTCATAAATGTGAGAACAGCGAATTTTCAATAATTTCTTTACAATGTTATTTAAAATTAACATGTAAAACAACGGAGTAAGGTTTTTATCCGAAACTGTTCAGATGTTTATGGCCACCATGACGTCGTCGATATATTTGATGTTCTCGGCGTTCCTATATTTTTGATTGACTATGAGTAAAAAAATTCTTGAAAATTAGAACTGCTTACAAATATTTGACCACCTTGTTTGCTACGATATATCTGCTGGTTACTGTACTATGAAGCTAGCATTAAAATCGCGAAATAAATTTGTTGTTCCATAGAACATGTCATGTAACATAATATTAGTAAGAAAGAACCATGTAGTAAGTAGGTACTAGGACTTAGGTACATAAAGGTACCTACTACGAAAATTTTGCATTTTGTATGGCACGCATACCTAGTCTCGCAGACCTTTTTTTGTCGAAAATTAACAATATCGTCAACAATAGAAGAATGAGAAAATTTTCTCAAAAGAATGCCCCTGTTGATTGGTAATGTTCTGTTACCTACAAATCGAAAACTCAATGCAAAAGTCCGTCATTCGCGCCATCGATTCGCGCCCTATTCAAAACAGAGCGGCGCGCGTGCGCGGCCCGCCATCGCAGTAAACATGTCGAGCCTACCGCTGTAACTTACACATTTTCTTACATTTTCCCTCCACCTTTTGTTCTTATTTCAAATTTATTTTACGCGCGCACCTTAAAGTAGACCACATTGTTTCAATTTTCGAACGTTTCGTTCTGGAATGTAGAAGCTTTTTGCTCACTTTTTTCTTTTTTTGTTACAGATTGGTGCAGGCCGCACGGATAGCACCTGCCGAGTAGTCTGCATCCTGCACCTCTACAATAGAAAAAAAAAAACCAAAAGCCACGAAATCGTCAACCAAAGCCTCCAGTCATATCTTTCGTTTCGAAAATCTAAATATAAGCACTATTTTTTTAACCTTTTAACGATAAAACTAATCGTAAATAGTATACGCTAACTCCCAAACAGTACAAATTAATTTAAGTCTGAAGTGATCGGTATTTACAATAAAAAAAAGCCTTCGAACAAGCGAAAGATAACAAAAATCTATCAACGACCAGTATTTAAACGTTCCAAAATAATAGAAATCGTTAAACGAGTGCACAAAATATTTTATCGATCGTTAACAATTTATAACGAACCAATTCCTCGAGCATTTTCAAAAAAAAAAGTCAGCCAAAGATTTTTATAAAAACCCTTAGACATAAGACTCGTAAGTTAAACTGCCTCTTATTTAAGGACTTTTTACATTATTTATTTCTTAGTGATCAAACGAAGATATTGTGATTAGCGTAGTGTAAACCAGTGTGCCGTATATCCGTAACTTAAGTGCTATACAATAACTCAAATAATCACTTATTAGAGTACAAATCGATAAGTTCCAGTGCGGTTCCGAGTGTTCAGTACAACTAGACTTAGTAGAGCTTATTTTTGTATAAAGTGACAAACGCATACGCGACGAGATGAGGCGTCGAGGGAAGGAGCCATGAGCGAGGCTCTCAGGAGCGAGGCGGGCGCAGATAACGCGCATCTTCCGCCATTCTCCTCCTTCGGCGACATGGCTGAGAACGAACAACGGATCCTCACAGCTGATACTCGGCTTTTGGACCCCGGTTGGGAATACTACGAGCGCCACGGCGACACAGTCTCCGTAATCTCCAGTCAACCACAGTACAGACCCTGGGAATCAATGCCTCTCTCGGTCAACTCGAAGGACGCGATCCTGCGGGCGGGGTTCTCGTCCCCCCTCGAATACCAATCGGTGACGCTGCAGCCGATACCGAACAAGCTGCCGTCCTTCCAAAGTCAGTTCCAAACGTTTCCGGAGACAACTGTCATACCGGAGACAGGGCTGCCGAGCGTCACCCCGGTGCCGGTCACAGCGAGTCAGACGCCAAGCGCGAGTCCTAGTCAGTTAACCCAACTCACGCAGCTTACGACGGCGTCCTCACCGGCGCATTTGACCACTTTGGCGCAAGTTGCGCCTCTGTCGACAACCCTTACGACACTATCCCCCGTCAATGCCTCTACATTCCATACCCTGACGGCTGTGAACGCCAGGAGCTACCCAATCATGCCAGCGCCTATACAGGCGAGGGAGCTGGCCCCCGCAGGCCCGGCGTACATCGAGGACCGGCACATACAACTGTACCAGCCAAGCATTGCAACAATAAACGCATTCCCAACACAAAATGGGATTCTACACCAAAACGGAACGCTCCTTCATCAAAATGGAAGCTTAATACAAAACATTCAAAGCCCAACAGTAGTCCACGTGTTGAAAAATGAGCCGTTTGACATGAAGTCTCTACATGATAAATACACGCCGAACGGACTTCACCATAGTAACTTTCAGAATCCGATGTTGATTGATAACAGTTATGAAAAGAAATCGAACGGTTTCGGTACTAGTTCGCCTACGAGATCGGACTTTAGGAAGAAAGAGAGGCGGAAAATGCGTGCGAACAGTTCAGAATCAGACTGTTCTAATATGGAAGTAGGGTCGGAGAGCAGCGGGCAGGTCGCGGCCGTGTCCTCCACCGCAGGCTTCAAGTCGCCCATGCATGGGGCACCGCCCATGAACACAGGGCCCATGGATTTGGACGACATTTCCAGTGAGAAACAGGTGAGTGGCTTTTACTCTATGTTATATTTAACTAGATAATAGTTATGTTTAGCCAGACTGGCATAGATGCGATGCGATCCCCCTTTGCAAGTTTTAAGTAGGTAAGAAAGAATACCTGATCATTGATAAACAAAATCTTGAAAGAAGATCCTCTTGATAACGATTTATAAGATGCCTTAAAAGTAAAACTAAATGAGTTGAGTTAATTCGATCCTACTCCGTCCGGATAAACCTATCAAATTGAAAATGGAAATCATAACAAAATATTCCTTCCAACTGAACTCTAAATGAACTGTGCGTGTAAACACGGCCAAGTTCAAACGCAACACAATAAAATCTGGAACGACAACTAATCTCCTTTTCCACGAATTGGCGAATTGCGTAAACAAGCCGCCCGGGAATTGTGAAAAGCTGACTGAATATTCTACAAAAGATATGAGAATTCGCAGAATTTCATCCGACTACAGAGTAGAAAGTGGATCCCGAAAAAGAGAAAGTTTTCCCGTAATTCCACCTTTTATTATTCGGGGAGCAGTTTTTATTCGGTCCGGAGTTTCGAAATGGCCGAACTCTCTGTCTTCGAGGCTATAAATTTAATAGTTAGCCGATTCTCTTGCTCCACCAATAAATTAACTTCCTCTCTCGTTTAAAACACAAATTAAACTCGGCCGATTTACGCGTGTCCTGCTTAGACTATTTTATGACTTTCATTCAAAATTTTACGGCGAATGCAATTAGGCGGCAGTTCTGTGAAGCTTTGCGGTTCTCAACTTTAATTTTTATTGCTTAAGACAAAATTTTGAATGGCTGTTACTTTGGAGATACTTTCAATCCTTTTTAGTACCCATTGAAGGTGGACCCATTGATTGAGAGCTGATGAATAGCAAATTCGCGATTCAACGTCGTACTAAGAATTCTGTTAGGTTATTGACTTTAATTTCTTATTAGATTCTTGTTAATTACTATTCCTAAAAAAACATAATTGTACTGATAAAATTACAAACAGGCATAATTATAAGGTCTAACAAAATTATCAGACTAAACTACTTTTTCTGGGGAAAATCGCAAGAAAAAAATCAGCAAAAGAAAAAAACATTTGAGCCAAATAGGATTGCATTGCCGTTTTGTATAGAATAGGCTGATTTTTTTCCCAATTTCGACATTGAAGGAATAAGGATTTTTTTTTAGTTTTATCACATAGTTTTGATAAACTTTAATCTGTTTGTAAGTTAGTATATCAGTTTCCAATTTTAATCAACCTCATTCACTGAAAAAAATGCGAGCCTACTAAGACTCTTAATTAGCACCAAAATAATTGAAATGACGTTATTATTGTTTACTAAAAACAAAAGATGGTTGTAACAACAAGCCGAATTCGTCTAACAAAGTTCTCTTAGTCGGAGAAGTCATGATGTTGACAGGCTCATATGGATTCATGATGTTGGTTGAAGTAAACAATTTTTTTTTTAGTGTAGAAACTAACATTCAAAACCTTCTAATAGAAAAATTTAAAAACAGCATATTTCTAGTAATACCTTGTAATTGACCTCAAAATGGCGTGATGTAAAAAACTTCTATAGCAACTAGGAAAGGTCCAGAAGGGCCGACTATGGCGACATTCTTTCTACAATAAATGCCAGCGTTTCCTAGTCTAATAACGAGCACCTTTCCGAAGCAGCTGCCTCATATCTAAGTGACTAATTATAACTTTTTTTTTGCGTTTTTATGTCAGCTTAGATGTTAGGTTCAGTGGCTAGTGATAATTGGTATTGATAGAAATAAAATTCCTATACAATAATAGACTGTTATATACGATGACACTTTTTATGCAGACTTTAAGCATACCTAACTTAGTAACGCTGTTATTATGAACAATAAATAAAAACCGGTCAAGTGCGAGTCGGGCTACTCGCGCACCGAGGGTTCCGTACCACACCACCACAGAACACAACATTATTAACTTAGAAAAAACTTTTTTGTCCGGGACCTTTAGCGCGAGACCGACTCACACTTGGCCGGTTTTTAGTATTTGTTGTTATTCTGTAGAGTTTGCTTTATAATCACATTAAGTTTGACGCTTGTATGTATTACCGTTTTTACGATAGAGCGTGAAGAAAAAACGTTGATAAAAACTAGTTTCTTGTTGAGAACCCCCCTTAATTTTTAACTTTTTGACATTTTTATTATTTGTTAACAAATCCGCCGTAATAACGCACATTCTGTAAAAATTTCAACTATCTAGCTCTTAAAGTTCAAAAGTTACAGCCCTAAATAGGTCGGACAGACGAACGGACGGACGGACAGACGAACGGACAGACGGACAGACGGACGGACGGACGGACGGACGGACAGACGGACAACGTAGGCTTAGTAATAGGGTCCCGTTTTCACCCTTTGGGTTCGGAACCCTAAAAAAGCAGTAAAAGCCATTTAAAATGTTTCATCTAAACTATTATAAAACTGTAACAGAAATGTGTCTGTACATTGAAGATATTTACAAAAAAAAATACGACATGGTTTTTACCTGTCCCTGATTCCAAATCAACAATTTTTGGATTTTTTGTCTGTCTGTTTGTTTGTTTGTTTGTTCGTTCGTTTGTTTGTTTGTTTGTTTTTTTGGGTGTTTGTTTGTTCGAGTATCACGCAAAAACTACTGAACCGATTTTGATGAAACTTTTTTTGTTAGATAGCTTATCATCTGACTTAAAATCTGGTATATAATTTATGCGGACGAAGTCGCGGGTAAAAGCTCGTTATTAACTGAAAGCCGGAATAGAATCAAATTTTGAGCAATTTTCCGTCACTTAATTCACCGTTGCAATCATTTAGCATTTATTCAATATTATGGTGTCTAAATCAATCAAGCAATGTTTGCATGAATTCAATTGAGTTTTAATTACATACGGACAAACTGAAACAATCTGGGCTGCCCTCTCATCAGGATTTTTTATGTTTATGTCAGTGTTTATGTGAAAGCCGTGGTGGTCCAGTGGCGAGTAACCTTGCCTGCCGTGCAGGAGGCGATGGTTCGATCCCCGTCCAGGCCGACTCGTACCAATGAGTTTTTCGGAATTTATGTACGATTTGTAACACCACCGGCGTTTCGGTGAAGGAAAACATTGTGAGGAAACCTGCATGCTTCAATTTCGAGGCATGTATTGTGCCCACTGTCCATTACAAATGGCGACGGGCCCCGTCACACTGGACAGAGTTTCGGCACTACTAGTGAAACGTGGATGTTCTGAGGTTTCAGAATATCTCTGACTACCCCCTCGGGGAATATAGTCGTGAGCATATGCTTATGCTATGCTTTATGTGCTATTTTTAGATGAGCTTTTGACCCGCGACCTCGTCCGCGTGGATTAGCCTTTTAGAAGTAGATTTTCGAAAAATACGTTTTAGTGCACCCCTACATCCTCTGTAGATCATATATTCCGTTTCTATCTTCAGCGGTTTAGGCTGTGTGTTGTATGTCAGTCAGTCAGTCAGTCAGCCACGGAACTATGACTATTATCTAAACATGTCAGAGGCCGTAAGGCGGTCTGAAAAAACTCTGACACCAGGGCTCTACCCACACGATAAGAAGAAGATCTAAACATAAAAATCCTTTATTGAATTTAACAAATCACTGTAGGTCTTTATTTACAACGAGCTTTTACCCGCGACTTCGTCCGCATAAATTATATACCAGATGATAAGCTATCCAACAAAAAAATTTCATCAAAATCGGTTCAGTAACTTAGTTTTTGATACTCGAACAAACAAACACCCAAACAAACAAACAAACAAACAGACAGACAAAAAATCCAAAAATTTGTGATTTGGAATCAGGGACAGGTAAAAACCAGGAGTGCGATTTTTGAAAATCATACGAGCGACTTGACATTCGCCTACGAATTGAGATTTTCATTCCGAGTGGTTACGTTTTTCTCTATTTTTGAAATCGTTCGGATGTGCAATAACCGTTTCGTTTCACACAGAAAACGTTTCAATTGAACGAACGAACGAATGAATGGTTTCATAGTAACATTTCAAATCGGACTTTACCGCCAAAATTATGGGATAACGGAACGTAGAAAAAAAGTTAAATCAGTAGACGTCCGACAACATTACAAACGTCAAACATTCGAGTGGTAGAATAGGATACGAGTGGTTCGGAGCACTCGTTGCAAGTGATAGAAAGTGAAATTCAAAAATGGCAAATCATCGATTTTACGTCATTTTCTACCACTCGCTTTGAGCGTGTGATAATCAAAAATCGCACTCCAGGTCGTAATTATTTTTTTGTAAATATCTTCAATGTACAGACACACTTCTGTTACAGTTTTATAATAGTTTAGATATAGGTAACTACATTAACAATAATCCAAATAACCTAACCTAAATTGAACTAAAAAAAAGCATTAAAAAAAATATAAAAATGAATGAATGAATGAATGAAATATACTTTTATTTACACCAAAACACAGAAAAAATAAAATGGAGAAAAATAAAACTATGAAACGATCTTGGTTCCACTATTTTGCACCCCAGTGTTGGGACAATGTGAGGATTTTCTCCTCACCACAGAGCATTAAATAATATTTTCTCCATAGCACCCTATTAGTATTTATAGGGGAAGTGTAGTGTACTACAACAACAATATTATAGGGGAATACATTAACTTGTACAACCGTTAATCTCATTTTGTGATCGAGAACAGAACACGTGTCTTCTGTCACTAGCAAATTCACTTATCTGCAGATCTTGTCTAAAGAAACATACAATATACCTACTATAAGTATACACAATACAGTAATCAAGCAGTAGCAGACGTATTAACAACGCACAAACTGTTATATTCTATCCCAATAAGTGCTAAAATGGAAACGAAATGTTAAATTTTATTAAAATCTTTTTGCTGAATAATTTAAACTTAATAGAATCATAAAACGTAACAACGTTTAATTTACAGAATTACAGTTTTATGATTAGTATTCAGAATATGGACCAGAAGTGCGATTTTTGAAAATCATACCAGTGACTTGGCAGTAGAAAATGTTAAAATTACTATGAAGATTATGCATCTTTCTACTGCCAATTCGCTCGTATGATTTTCAAAAATCGCACTTCAGAAGTGATATTTTCGAAGTAGTATACGAATGATGCATAATCTCCTTAGTAACTGACGTTTCCCTGTATGTCCGATCCCTGTATGTACTACACAATGTAGTAACACTACACGTCGACCGAACTGGTAACAAATGGTTGTATGGGATATTTTCGGAAATCTGAGGGTTTTCGGTACTTAGTGATCTCTATATTATTATTAATCTATCTTTCTTTCTTTTCTATTCAGTAATTTCATTTCTATATTATTATTAATCTCACGATCACTTTTTTTTTATCACAAGTAGGTATAAGTTTATCGGTACTACGAGTACCTTACTGCTTGATTAGTATATCGGGCTGTTTGCTTTCCTTTCTGTTTCTTACGTAAAATTCAATGTATTTACTACGAGACTAATCCGATCGTCATATAAAATTGTCACATTAGATACGACTATGATACGATAGTAAACATGCTTCCCCTTCTTTTAATGTACCTATTACCTATACTGATTGTTATCTACTGATGGATCATACCTTCTAGACGTGTAATAAAAATTAATGTTAAAAACCGGTCAAATTCGAGGTGTAAAATTCCACAATAAGCATAATATTCTCACAACTAACTATAGGGTCCTTCTTAATATGCTGACACTGTTTTAAGGGGATGATTAGACCGTCAAACTGAACAACTTTCTCAATGGCACGAACATCAAAATCGTGAAAAAAAAAATCTGCTGTCCCATACAAAACTTCAAACCTACTCGAGCCAAATGTATGGGACCGTGATTTTTTACAGGAACATTAGGAACAGCTGATTAGGAACAAAAAGATCGAAGCAAAAAAAAATCTGCTGCTACGCACTGAGTCGAGTAGGCACTGCAGTTTAGTATGGAAGAGGTGATTTTTTTTTGCTACGATCGTTTTGCTCCCCCATACTGAAAGTTGTTCAGTTTGATGGGTTGACTAATGACTTTAAAAGGATGCTAATGATATATCAATTTCACCCTGTATACTTATTTAGTGTTGTAGTAAAAAGTCCGCCAGGAGAAATTTTATTTGCTAATTTTTCCTAAATATACAGGGTGAAATTGATATCATTGGCATCCTTTTAAACTAAGATTCTACCCATCAAACTGAACAACTTTTACTATGGGAGCAAACCGATCGGAGCAACTAAAAAATCAGCTGTCCCATACTAAACTGCGGCGCCTACTCGACTCAAATGTATGCAACAGATGATTTTATTTTTATCCGATCGGTTTGCTCCCATAGTAAAAGTTGTTCAGTTTGATGGGTAGCTTAGTTTAAAAGGATGCCAATGATATCCATTTCACCCCGTATACGTAGTAGGTCATTTCAACTTATAATACTTAATGTTAATACATTCGAATTTAAAAACAAACCATCATTAGGCTTACCCATACGATCGCTTTTACAAGTAAATAAAACATAAGATTTTATCAAAACATCCATTAACGGCACGAAAACGCTAAAATGCTAATCAAAAATGGCGAATTTCAACTTAAAAAAATTCGACCGTTGTATCAAACGCTAATATTTCGGGACATGCAATTCAAATTCGGGGAAAATTTATCAATTTAAAACGTTTATAATATATAAGGTACTTTCGTTAATTAGTCTACTTATTTCTGGAAGTCACATTTTTTGCGAAATAAGTAACTGTCCAGGAGTGCGATTTTTGAATCTCATGCGCTGAGTTCAGCAGTTGAAAATGTCAAAATTACTATGGAGATACGCATCTTTCTACTGCTGATTTGACTTTCAAAAATCGCGCTCCTGAAGTATGATTTTTGAAAGTCAAATCAGCAGTAGAAAGATGCGTATCTCCATAGTAATTTTGACATTTTCAACTGCTGAACTCAGCGAATGAGATTCAAAAATCGCACTCCAGACCATCAAACTAAACAATTTTCTTTACGGAAAACGGATTTCTTTTGTCTCATTTTCGATATTTCTTATAAAGAATTTTTTTTATGGTCTGATCATCCCCTTCAAATATCGTATACACTATTTCAGAAGGACTCCATAAGTTGGTTAGGTTGGTTACATTTTTTAATTTAATCAAAGGTTACCCAGAAGTGAGGACGATAGATGCTGATGAAGATTTGGCCCGAAATAAGAACTCATAGGAAGTAGAAAATATTAATGATAGTTGAAAATTTTTGCAGTCATCCAATATTTAATAGTTTGAAAAATTATCAGACCATCCTAAAAAAGAATACAATATTTACTTACGGCCTTTTATTTACGTATGTACGTACCTATTACAATTTTAAACGAAAGCTAAAAAATACCACTGTAAGTAACCTGTAGGTAGAGTACCTAGAGTAGAGTATTAATGTTTCAAAGTAAAATAAAAATGCCATTCTCATTTTCCCGAAACATCTTTCTTAATATTTTTATTTTACTTACGCATAACTTCCCAGTTGCGTTTTTCCCCAACCACTATCACCAGTCGACGATTTTTCCCAGTCGATTAAATTACATTTCTTCCCAATTTAATATTACCAATAGAAAAATTTCGCAATATTATGTAAGTAGTAGTGTATTCTAAATTCAAACTTTTTGTCGCCATTATGAAAAGAAAAACAAAAATGACAAACTGCGTTTTGTTTCTTCACTTCGTTCGTTATTTCAAGCAAAACTTCTGAAAAAAAAATCGTTCATTGTGTTTTAAACATTATTCTTGTGAAGCTGAAGAACATTTTAGAATAACAAACAGGCACAGACTACTTATACTTATTCATTACTTGTATACGGATGACTCAAAAGGGAAAATCCATTGCGAAACTTTCCTATTCCTAGACGAGAATATTAAGGAAAAGTGGACGAAAATATTTACTGATTTATTATCTAGAGAAACCATTGAAATAACAGGTGAGTTTGTTTGTTTGTTTGTTTATATACATTATACTCATGCCTATCTCCCATTGGGGTTGGCAGATATAATGGCAATTGATCACTACGGTCCTTACATAACACTGTTGCCCCGTCAATTTTATATACATGTTATTTAACACTTTTTAGGTTTTAACACTCTCAATTTGGTCTGCATACGTCTAGGGTGGCCACTTTAGACTATTTCACACTTGCTATGTATACAGGGTGTTTACGATCGTCGGGCTTCTAATGTAGAGTAGGTATCGGTTCTACTATTCAAGTAGAACATTTTTGCTCTACAACTTAAGACAATTATGTAGCTTTTCACGACTTTAATTGTTTCAAACAAACTAAATAGTATTTTCAATGATCTCCTCTCCACTCAGTAACGGGCAATATTACATTTGCTACCTATTACTAATGAAAAAAAAAATCTAAAGAAAAGGCAGGCAGGTAAAGGAATAACTGAATTTTTAGGGTTCCGTACCCAAAGGGTGAAAACGGGACCCTATTACTAAGCCTACGTTGTCCGTCCGTCCGTCCGTCCGTCCGTCCGTCCGTCTGTCCGTCCGTCCGTCCGTCTGTCCTACCTATTTAGGGCTGTAACTTTTGAACCGTAATAGATAGATAGTTGAAATTTTCTCAGATTATGCGTTATTGCGACGGATTTGTTAACAAATAATAAAAATGGCAGAAAGTTAAAAATTAAGGGGGGTTTTCAACAAGAAACTAGTTTTTATCAACGTTTTTTCTTCACGCTCTATAGTAAAAACGGTAATACATATAACCGTCAAACTTAGTGTGATTATAGAGCAAACTCTACAGAATAACAATAAATACTAAAAACCGGCCAAGTGTGAGTCGGTCTCGCGCTAAAGGTCCCGGACAAATAAAGTTTTTTTTCTAAGTTAATAATGTTGTGTTCTGTGGTGGTGTGGTACGGAACCCTCGGTGCGCGAGTATCCCGACTCGCACTTGACCGGTTTTATTCATTGTTTTTAAAACAACTCGCGAAACATGGAAAGAAAAATCTGATTAGTTTTATTAAAGTTTTGTTCCCAGAAAATGCAGGTTAGTTAACCTCTGTATTAAGACAGATAGAAAATATCGCTAACGTATGAATTCACGATACACTGATTTCACCAAAAAAGTTTGAGCATTAATAAATGTCATGAAACTACATTCTTTTAGAAGTAGCAGAACAAAAGTTGGTCTGTTTGAGGAGCAGAATCGATACCTGGTTGTATAAGACAGATGCTCGTAGACACCCTGTATTTATCCTTTGTATGAGAACCTATTTGATGCAATACAATGATGCATATATGAAAAAGAAGAGTTTCTTCAATTTGCAAAGACTAAGTAAGTTTTTATTAATATTCTTATAACTTAATTATAGAGCAAAAACTATTCGTTACAATGAAAACAAATTCCTGTATATTTGCTTTTAAAAAAACACATTCCAAAATAGTGCAACAGCTGGTATGTGCACCAATTATTCCTTTCTAGTTTTACACTGTATCATTACATTAGTTAATCAACTAGCGAGACGTAACATCTGCTCAACGAGACATCTATATGCGATTAGAATAATTTAAAAAAAATAGAAAAATGCAAGCTCTATGGTAATTTTATCAAATACTTTAGGAATATGATTATTGTAGGTACTCGATACTGCTACATTATAGGTACCTGTTGTTACATCACTAACTAAAAAGAGGACTATTCTACAAGAGAATTCGAAATTCAAATCAAGTACAGTGTTCCATTTTTAAAATTCCGTCAGCTGTTTGTCGGGGATTACAATCGGTCGATTCCGATTACGACCGATGATAACCGAACCATTGCGCGAATAAAATTGCGCCCGAAAATGGCGGCTTACTCCACACCACAGCTGTTAGATTTTTTATGTTACCGAATTAATTCAGTTTGTATAGAAAAGCTATTTACATTTTGCAGCCGAATGTGGGTTTGATTAAATTTGTTAAAGGTTTGTACAAAAAAGTTTTGGCGAAAGCTCAATTTGGCAGTTATTGTCTTTTAGGTAACTATCGTTTGCCAGTATAATTTTATCTGTAGTTTTTTAACACTAGTGGAAAAAAGACTGATATTTTAGTTTGCTGTCGTCAATTATGTATCAATTTTATTCATATTTTCAACACATCACATTTTTAGTTGCATACTCACCATATTTAATCGGGGAAGATACCTGCATATCATTTTTTTAAACTGTTTTAATCTTTGCCACTCAAACTATTGTAATGTCTGTGTTCAATGTAGAAAAAGTAAAATCAGCATTAAATTAAATTTAGCATTACTAATGACACAATTACTACTCGCTAATAAACCTACATGTAATAGTTTGTAGCCAAAGCTTAATCAGCAAAGTTCAAAGGTCCAGACGGGAATGCACCACTTTGCGAATGAATGCGTCTGCGCACGACCGAGACGAGTCATTAAAACGAGTGTGGAATGGAATACGCCGAAATTGTAATTGTCTGTGATAATTACAATGTCCTTATTTATGCAATCTGATTCTAAAATCGATCGGTCACCATACATTTTCAACTGCTGACTTCAACGTATGAGATTCAAAAATCGCACTCCTGTACATAAGTCCATATAAATGGAAAGTAGTCAAATTTTTGCTAACGATACCTACATAGTTATTATTTAATGTTGTTCAGTTATAAGAACAGTTGCCAACAGCTGTTGTTGTTATTGTTCAATGTTGTTAAATACATATACAATATTATTCCTTCGTTAACAACTAGTATACATTCATATTAATAACTAATTCAAGTACTTACAATACGAATAATCATGTTGTTAGATATAACTAACTTATTTAATTAGAGTTGCCGAAACTCTAGAACTTAACTAAGTTTTCATGTAAATTCATGGATTAAGCGGAGATTTCAGTAATTTAAGCATTTACTGAAACACTGAAGTTTAATTGTCATTTACATTTATAATTGTAAACATCACATTTCCATAGTATAAGTACCTAGTAAAAGCAATCATAGGAAACATTTGACATCTTTGAATAACAAATGTTTAAAAGATAGAGTTGGTAAGTACCTAGTACCTACCTACCAAGTTGTGGCCGACTATTATAATCTGACTACTTCTAAAATCAAGAAGTTGATGTAGGTACCTATTTAAATTATGTTATTGTGTCGTCATCGTACCTACTATCTTTTGATCGAACTACGAACTTTTGCATATCCATTTTATATTTGCCTTTGCAGCTTTTAAATTTTATCTGGACGGAGTCAAATTAATAACAATAAAAACGATACCTAGCCAGACATCTGGGCCTCTACCCGCACATTCGAAATTCGCAATTGCGTGAACATTTTCATTCCAAATTCAACTCTATTACAGTGAAGCGCGGACCGAAACAGTGGCGATATAGCGAACATCGAAAGTGCGGGTACAGGGCCTGTTTTAACACACCTTCCGATACTATCGATCCGATTTGAGCAACATTACTTTATTTAGATTATTCTTTCACTGAGATTTATACAGGGTGTAAGTAACGGTGAACTCAGAGACTCAGACCATCAAACTGAACAACTTTCACTATGGAGCCTACCTCGGAAAAGCGAAAAAAAAAACATTTTAGTCGGGTAGATTCAGGAGTTTTGTATGGGATAGTTGATTTTTTTCACGTTTCCTGAGGTAGGCTCCATAGTGAAAGTTGTTCAGTTTGATGGTCTGAGTTCTCCCTTTCAGTATTTGCTAGGCTGTCACTTACACCCTGTATATTACTGGAGCATTTATTTCGAATCAGATGAATAGGATCGGAAGGTGTAGGACGTGCTTAAGTAGTCATACATGTCACTGATATTTTTTTTCGACCACAGACTAAAAAGAAACGGAAGCGATGCGGCGAGTGCATAGGCTGCCAGAGGAAAGACAATTGCGGAGACTGCGCGCCTTGTCGCAACGACAAGTCGCACCAGATCTGCAAGCAGAGGCGATGCGAGAAGTTAACCGAGAAGAAGGTTAGTGGAGTTGTTTTAGTTTATGAATTTAATTATTTTTGTACTCTACCGAAACGTACCGCGACCGCGTACCGGAAAGCGCAGCTGGGTAGGCCCCCCACAAGGAGGACCGACGACCTGGTGAAGGCGGAGGGAACCCGTTGGATGAGGGCAACGCCGGACCGGTCGTTGTGGCGATCCTTGGGGGAGGCCTATGTCCAGCAGTGGACGTCCATCGGCTGAGATGATGATGATTGATGACCGAAGCGAAGAGATAATTATGCTAAGAAAGATTCTACCATTTGTATTTTGGATCAACTCATAAGGAAAATAGTACGATTATTATAAGTACATCGTGAGGAATCCTGCATGCTTCAATTTCGAGGCATGTATTGTACCTACTGGCATCGATTCGGACTGTGACATGACTTAACTAAATTTATTCCTGTCACTTTCTAAAATAAGATTAAGAAAAAAGACAGAAAACCAACAGCTGACTTTAGTGCTGTCAAAGTGACGTTAAACGCCCAAAAACGACTTAAATAAGATGGCGTACATTATGATGGCATCTTATTTTGCGCATTTAACGTCACTTTGACAGCACTAAAGTCAGCTGTTGGTTTTCTGTCTCTTTTCTTAATCTTATTTTAGAAAGTGACAGGAATAAATTTAGTTAAGTTAAGTCGTAGCACAGTTCGAATCGATACCACTGTCCATTACAAGTGGCGACGGGCTCACTCCCCGTCACACTGGACAGACAGAGTTTCGGTACTACTAGTGAAACGTGGATGTTCTGAAGTTTCAGAATATCTCTGACTACCCCCTCGGGGACTATAGTCGTAAGCATATGCTTATGCTTATTATAAGTATTAGCGGATTTCATTCTGTTTGTCGACATCGAAGCGTTGCATAGTGGTGTTTTGTTATTTGAAATAATCATCGAAGTTCAGCAAAACACCCCAGCCCATCTTTGTATGAGTGATAATTTTAGAGATTTTTTACTATTTCATCTCGTGGGTTTCCTTGCTTCGGGAGACACAAATAGTGTTTAGATAACGGTGTCAATTTGAAAACAAATTATAATTATTGGCGTGAGATCGTTATGAATATGTAGGGTTTTATGAATTTTGTTTTAAGTATTAAATATACAACTCGGATAGAACACTTGGTAAACTATCATAATACCTAGACCTATATTCTTTTCAACTTAAGGCTTCTTACTAAAATACTTATTAGTATTTGCACCTTCAGAACAATATAAAAACGTTTTTCGAAGAATAACATCTTCTACAAACATGAAATCTCAGTTCACGGTTCGCATAATCGCAGTTTTTCAATGACAAAGTGTCAACCTCATGTATAATTTAAACCGACTTGTTTAAACCATCTACAGTGCTACAAAAAACTCATCATAAAACCAAATTCACTCAAAATAAGATAAGTTTAGTTGCTGAGTTAGAAAACTTATAGTCCATTCTTTGACGTCATATCTTCAGTCGTCACATCTTACGAAAATTATTGTAAATGATGGAAAACTACCTATGAATATATCTTATTTATGCGATTTGCATTAATTTATTCCATTGCATACATTAACGCCATCTTGTCGACGTTTCGACAATACAAAATGGCCGCCGCGGAAGTAATGTTTCAATGCCGAATAAGAATGTCATTTGCTGTAGCTTCAATAGATTCGGTGTATTTAAATGAGCCGTATACATTTATTTTGCTTCATAAATAAAAAATGTTGGTATTTGAAAGTGCTCTCATTATGGCATTTCGTAGAAAAGTACTAAAAAAACAAACACGAATTTGAAAACAAAAGAGACAAATGATTACCATAAAATAGTAATAAAGAACATAACAACGAAGTTAATAGCGCGTGAAAGGATCGTTCGCACTCTTCTTATATAGATATACTCTCACTATGGTTTGGTATACCGCTACACTGAAAAAAATTATAAACTAAACTAGTGTTAAATATAATCAAACTTTAGTGACTTCCAAACTGTTACATATAAACAAACTTTCGGCTATAAATAACAACACGTTTTGCTATTTATAACCAAATGTTTGATTATGTGTTAAAAAACAGTTTGGAAATCACTAAAGTTTGGTTATATTTAACACTAGTTTGGTTGATAATTTTTTTCAGTGTATACTCTCTACTGAATAGAGTAGAGTCTACTCTGTAGCTAAAATGATAAAACAAAGTTTAGAAAAGTAAACAATAGGTGCTCTTTTACCAACAATCAAACTGAAGCGAGAACTGGAGTCGTTATTTAGTAAGTACCCGATTCAATCGATGTCAAATCGGCATGGTGTTTTAACAGTACCTACTTGACGAAGCATTTCAAACAAGGATAGTGGTGATCGGAGAAACAAAATATTACTTAATTTCCCAGTAATTTTGGGAAATTGGGAATTTTTCATATTACCGATGTTGGTATATTTGTTATTCAGAAAAAATAATAAACTTATATTGGTAATTTGGTACTTAGAAAGAATTTCAAACAAATCAGTGACAAGCAAAAAGTCTCTCGAAGCCCTTCGGGTTAAAGGAATTAATGGAATTGGTAAACGAAGATAATGTAGGAAGCTCAGGTAAGACAATATAAAAATAAAAACCGGTCAAGTGCGAGTCGGGCTGCTCGCGCACCGAGGGTACCGTACCACACCACCACAGAACACTTTTTTTGTCCGTGACCTTTAGCACGAGACCGACTCACACTTGGCCGGTTTTTAGTATTGTTGTTATTCTGTAGAGTTTGTTCTATAATCACACTAAGTTTGACGCTTGTATGTATTACCGTTTTTACAATAGAGCGTGAAGAAAAAACGTTGATAAAAACTAGTTTCTTGTTGAGAACACCCCTTAATTAATAGGTAGGACAGACGGACGGTCGGATGGACGGACGGACAACGTAGGCTTAGTAGTAGGGTCCCGTTTTCACCCTTTGGGTACGGAACCCTAAAAAGAACAATATTATTGAGATAACTTTGCACAGTAAATATGTTCATAGATTATTTGGAACTAAAACTTTTCATACAAAGAACGATATTTTTTGCGAAATATAGAAAATACTCAAACATAAAATTTTTTGTAACAGAACATAATAAACCAAAGATAAAAGAAAGCGAGAATTAGGAGGAAAAGGAAAGAAAAGTACTAATGGTTTTATAAATGCAACGGGAAGAAAGAGGACAGATATATTTTTCCGATAATCAGCTGTCGAGACCGCCGTAGAATTATATCATAAACATGAATAGGTATTGAAGATAACGTCGTCTTTTTCTCTTTTATAAGAAAGCGGTGGAATATTAAGTTATTTGCTGAAAGTATTTTTACAAGACGTGTAAAGGATTTTCTTACCTAACCTAGAAATAATTATTTTACTCTACTAAAGGAAATAAATGGGTTCCTTAATCTTAAAAATTCAAGGAACATGAAAAAAAGAACTTCTAAGAATTGGCTACAAATATAAGTTTTCATCACACAAATAATATTTGCCCCGTGCGAGATTCAAACCTCTACTTCGCAGGCAGGTTCTACAAAGCCTATCTGCACATCAAATAAACGCCAAGATATTAATGGTATCAATAGTTTTCCTCGTATTTGAAGGTAAAATCTGAGAGAAAGACCTAGAAAGATAGTAATTTAGCACAGGTGAGAGAAAAGCTTGACATCGTGTTGTATCAGGAACTCAAGGCACTTGCAAGAAGCACATGCAAGAAGGAGAATAGATTGACCATTGCTCCACCGACAAGAGCATACAGGACAGGGTGTAAAATTAAATGGGACACTTAATTAAAGGGGTGCATCAGACCATCAAACTGAGCAACTTTTATTACGGGACCAACATTGAAATTGCGAAAAAAAAATTCGCTGGCGCATACAAAACTGCAAACATAACTCGACTGAAATGTATGGGACAGTAGATTTTTTTTTCGCGATTTCGATATTGATCCCTTAGAGAAAGTTGTTAAGTTTGATGGTCTGAAGCACCCCTTTAAGTAAGTGTCCCATTTTATTTTACACCCTTTATAGCTCTTGAATACGATGATCATAAGCCTACCTACTTAAGGCTGCCTGTCCATTGACGCGAGCTAGCTGGCGGAGCGGAGAAACGGAGTTTTACTAACCAATCAGGATTGCATAAAATTTCAGCCGAAACTCGGCCGAGCTCCTGATTGGTTAATATTTCCTCGTTACTCCGCTCCGCCAGCTCGCTCCGCGTCAATGGACAGGCACTCTAAGATTTCTCATTCTCCCATCAAAATACTCACAACTTTATTTTAAGCCCTATTTTTGTAACAGCTCTATAAACCAATCTACAAAGTGAGCATCTTACAAAAGTACCTAAGTAGATACCTACTACAGAAAATTGTTATATATTTTACCTCTGGATTCTACCAAAAAAACTTTTTTCAACGGAAAATGTTCCGTTACTTGACTTAATTTACGATTATAAGTTGACGGCTAAGAAGTAACTTTAGCAAATTAGTTTTAAAACAAGCCCCGTAAAGTAGGAGGGGGGATGGAAGTACCCCTAACACAACACACAAACCCAGCAGTAGCGAGAAAACAATCAAATCTGTTCAAATTGTGCCCATGCATATTTTGGGTTAGACAAGGGCTTAGACACACATTTAAGTATATTGCCTTTTTCCCTCAATTTCCCTCTATAAGGCTCCAGGGCTCTACCCAAACGATAAGAAAGAAAGAATTCAGTAAAAATAACGAAGCAATGAAGCTCGAACCGAATCAAATTTTTCGGCATTACGTTGTCGTTGTCTCTATCTATACTAAACAATAAGGAGATTTTGAACTATACTTTCCATTAAGCAGCTGTCATTGAGCCTTTCCAGATGATGAGAAAGCCATAGGTGTTGTTGTCTTGTTCACATTCAAGCGTTCATTTGGGCAAGTTTTATATTTGCAGCCGTATTTCAGCTATATCGTTAGCTTAGCTTCAGCTGATCCTACGGTTTATCTACGTAGGCTGTTCGTGGACTCAGTATTGCTACTGCTTGATAGTGTGTTGTGATCTGTGTTCAGATCGATTCTAGATTAGTAGTCTTCACCTTCGAATTCAAAGACTGCAAAGCTTTAGCTCTAACTTATACTTACCCAAATCTCAGTTGTAATATTTATTCATATCAAAATCACTGAATGCGTTTAGCTCGGGGTCGGGGAGATGGCATAATGATGGCAAAATTCATGCTAGGCCCTCAAGTAGCATACCATCAACCCCTCTAGTATGACTTCTCTACTGGCGAGCCATGCAACTTCGCTGCAGAAAAAAAAACCTTTTCCCGCGCTTTTTAAGAACGTGGCGATTGCTCCAACATGCATTATGTATTGAAAAAAGCCGACTCGCGCGCAAGTAGAGACGTCATAGTAGAGACATCAACTGCCTCCGTGGTCTAATGATCTAATGGTTAAGAGCATTGGACATGCAGGTCGTGGATTCGATTCGATTCTCACGGGGGACACCTAGTAGTGATATGTCACTTTGTGCGTTTTTCCCCAATTGGTTAGGACATTGCAGGCTGAATCACCTGATTGTCTGAAAAGAAAAATGATTCCGTTTTTCTGATGGCACGTTAAGACGTTGGTGGTTAGTAGTCGTTAGGAACATAAAAACCACGTCAGAGGCCGTAAGGCGGTCTGAAAAAACTCTGACACCAGGGCTCTGCCCACACGATAAAAAGAAGAAAGGGGCATCCATAAAACATAAAAATACTTAGTACTTAATACCAAAGCTCACCATTACACGGCATAATTAGTGGCTTAGCGCATGCTATTTCAATAATTATATCGCCTAATGAACTATCTTGCATAAAAGCTTCGTTACCACTTTGTTCATACCGATCATTACTGACAGATGTTTTAATTGATCTTTATCATTTACAAGTGTTACATAGGACGTTACAGTGAAGATATAGTTCTTATCACGTATCAATGTAAGAGCGGTAAATAAAAGCTAAGGATATTTGATTTAGTGCTTGATAAATATGCTAATGTTTCGTAGCTCAATTTTCTGGTTAAAAAAGTAGCCTATGTATTTATGTACACTGTCAGTGTACATTGTCTAAATATATGTACAGTACAGAGACTTACTGTCCCCCAGCCCCCACCAATTTTGACCTCGCCCCCTTTCGGTGGTACGGAAGCTGGACAACAGTAAGCAGTGGTCTATTCCTCTCTCACACGTACTCACTCAGCATACATGTTCTATCCTCTTCTAGTCAATGCAAGCCTGTTTGTATGAAGTGTACAGAGTGTGAAAGTAATCTTCTTCTTCTTTCATATTCGCACAAGGTATTATCACTTGATTCGCTCATACTGTAGTGAAAAGATACGGTCAGTCAGTAAATTTTAATTATTTTAGATCTTGTACAAGGTGTTACAAAAATACAAATAAACATTTAAGTGGGTGGTTTAGACCATCAAACTGAACAACTTTCACTTTGGGACCAATATCGGAATCGCGAAAAGAAATCTGATGTTCCATACTAACATGACCTGATTCCACCATCCCCTTCCACGACAAGACGTAGTGCGAGACTGTATCCATACCTTGTCGATATTCCAACAATCCGCACAAATAGGTTCGCATCCTCTTTTATAATGAGAACCGAAAGGTTTGGAACTCTCTTCCTGCGTCTTTTCCCAAGCAAATACAATCAGAATATTGGGCGAGCGCGCTACATCCTCGGCTTCATCTACACTTGCCATCAGGTGAGCTGAAGCCAAGCGCAAACCCATAGGAACTAAAACCAAACCATAGGAATAAAATAAAAAAAACTTAATTACAAATCTACAGCTGAATAATTTTTTCGGGATTTCGATGTTGTGGTCCCTTAGTGAAAATTGTTCAGTTTGATGCTGATGGTCTAAATAACCAACTTAAAAAATTTTAATTGATTAATTTTACATTTGTAATTGTAACACCTTGTATAACTTTACTAGGCTTGTGTGGTTCAGTACCAATCTTTTGAAGAGATATCGCAACAAACAAGCAAGTCCTACTTTCCTACCACAAAATCAATTTCAGCTGCCCAAAAAAATCATTGATAAACCTTTATAGAGACTATTACGACAGCCGTCACCATTTCCTTTTTTGTGTAAAACCTTATGAAGGTATTATTTATATTGTACGGTTCATATGTCGCCCACATTATCTCCGGCGCACGAGTCGGCGCGCAATGTGCGCAGCAGCTGCGCATGCCCGGCCGCCTCCAATCGTAGCGCGCCGTTTGAAATTGGAACGCCTCTAGGTTTATCGTAGATCTGATTGTACCTATTGTTGAGTAAAAGGTGTTAATTTTTTGACGTTTGATAGATTGTAATAAGTTGTTTAGTTAGAATCAATATTAAATACAGTTGGTTGTTAAAGTAAATTGAAATTACCTGATAAAAGATATATGACTCTATATTTATTTAGAGAATGGACAAGTTTACTATCGCATTGAATGAATTTTTCTGAAAAATTTTCTTACAATTGGCTTGGTATTAGTAGAGCAAGCCTCTCTTTCTAACAAGCAAACTTTTGCAATTAGCCATCCCGCTTCAATTGAAAGTAAGATCGCAAAAAAACGTATTTTTCATCAATATCTTTTCTTTTGGGTGTTTGGGGAAAAATCCATCGGGTAGAAGTCCTGCTATAATTATTTACCTTTCAAATGATGGTATATTCAGAAGAAATGGTGTAGGGTGATTCTTGTAAAACTGGATGGTGTAAATCAGCATATTATTCGGTTCGACTTTTCTGTTAATAATTAAAAACTCTACTGTAACCAGAAACACGAAAATGGAAATATTTATAACCTTGATAAGAACCCGTTAAAATGCTTAATTGTAAGAAAATAGTACCACATAACTATTAATAAAATAAATAAATAAATAACGCTCACAGGCACTTACTGTAATGAAATGATCCCATGGTAATTGTCCGTAAAATAAACTTGAAAATACATCGTTTTCAGCACCACTGCAGGAACTTTGTTAGTAAATTGTTGTTACTATAGTCAAATTCATGCATACTGAACTTAAAAGGATATCTCATCATCATCGCACATAATACCCAAAAATGTATAACTGTCCTTCTATTTTTATTATGGACTATGGAACACTAGAAACTAACTGCAGGCATTAGTTTATTTTATTAGTTTTTAGTTTGTTTTTTTTTTTTGATTTATTAGTTTTTATCATTTTTATATAAAAAAAAAACATTGTGGTTGCAACACCTCCTACCTCCTCATACTAAACAACATTGACAGCCATGTTGGGGTTGCTGCTTTTTTATAATTTATTAATAATAAATGATTAAATAACTCGTTAAATAAAAATAAATGATACTATCTTAGTCGTTTTTATAAAACCTCATAATTTATTACACATTTGACTTCAGTCAAAACTTCTATACATTTATTTTTTCAAGGGAGAGCGGCGGTTGACCTTTTACAATCTAGATCTAACATAACCTGACACAGAAATTCCAAAATTAAAGTGACGACATATTGTTAATCATTGTCACCGAAATAATCTTTAGAAACATCATCACTGAAAAGCGTTTGTGATTCATTCCCGCAAAATACCTAGACAAAATGACGTGTTTATAAAAATACGCACTTTGCCTAAAAGCGAATGTATCAAATTGTAGCTTTTTGCGAATTCTTTCACATTTAAGAAGTTACGAGTTACACAGAAAACGAATTAAGCTGTTTGTGATAAATAGATAATACATTTTCATAGGAAAGCTTTTACATTGTTGTGGAGATACAATAGGTATTTTATTTTCTGTAAAAAATGGATTATTCTTATTTTAGATATGTTTTAAAAGAAATAATAACGTAGCTTATAAAATGCCTTTAAAAGGCAAAATAATAATAGTAAGCATATTATTATGTACAAGTAGTATTCAATATATTCATAGCGATCAAGATTCGATTTCAGTTACGCGATTTGTATACAGGGTGTACAATAAAATGGGACAGCTACTTAAAGGGGTGCTTTAGACCATCAAACTGAACAACTTTCTCTATGGGACCAATATTGAAATCGCGAAAAAAAATCTACTGTGTCCCATACATTTTAGTCGAGTTATGTTTGCAGTTTTGTATGGGAGAGCGGATTTTTTTTTCGCGATTTCGATATTGGTCCCATAGAGAAAGTTGTTCAGTTTGATGGTCTGAAGCGCCCCTTTAAGTAGCTGTCCCATTTTATTGTACACCCTGTATTATAAGGACCTTTGTAATTAAATTCCAAATGTGAGGTAGAAAAGTCATTTGTCGGTAAATTAAAAAAGTATCGACTTATCTGCAAAGCTCGACTTTACGTCAAAGTTAGAACTCGCAAATTTAATTTTAAATCTCTGTAAAAAACGTAGTAAAATACAGTAATTGCTATAGTTGTTATTTTAGTTCGTGAACTATAATTTCGCACCAATTCGATAAAACTCTAATAGTGGCTTATTTCGCACGCGACATGGCAACGGATTATACATCCAAGTCAACGTAATAACAGCCCTTACGAAAACGTGAAATCAATGCCAAAATTGTCTCGCTCAAAAGAATAAATGTGTTTTCCTTTGAAACAAACAGTTCGCAATGAACATTACTGAGAAACTTGCCTATAAATCTTCAGCTTTTATCGCAGATTTTAATGTCTTTTTTGTTTTGTCGAATATTCATTTATATTTACTTTAATCTAATTTTTTTTCTTCTCAGATTAATGGCAAAGATAATAAATAAATATGTCGCGACGTGTTTATAAATTATAGAAAATTTATTGCGCTGAAAGTAATTTCTGTTCTTTGGAAACTTTTCGATTGGCTCCTCCTCCTGATTATTCCTTTTTTTGGATTTATTATAATTAAGTTTTTATGGATGGCTGCTTCAGGAGAGGAAGGCCGAAGAAAAGATGGATGGATTATGTAAAGGACGATATGTACGTAAGAAAGGAGTGAGTGCTGAAATGACGACCAAGAGAGATTAATAAATAAATATCTAAATAAATATCTTGGACAATGTCACACAAATTATCTAGTCACATTTAAAGTACCAGAATCTAGCCTGGACTTGTATTACGATGACTAGACAACGATATAGAATACATATATAGATACAAAAATCCATGACTCGGGTACAAATATTCATATTCATCATACAAATATTTGTCCCTTACGGGATTCGAACCCGCGACCCTCGGCACAGCAGGCAGGTTCACTACTGACTGTGCTACCGGGCCGGGATGGATTATGTAAAGGACGATATATTCCGAGAGATAAGTGTACTTTTTGCAACCATCAGCAGCAAGGCTGATTCAGTGTTTATGGGGTGTAGAGCTTCTCTGTGATGGGGCTGGACCAGGTCTGCCTGCATAACTCCAGTCGGTTTAGGAGCTACTGATGATTAAAGGTCTGTAAAAAATTAAGGATCAGCTGCCTTGCTGATCGTATGTTATTGTTGTAGTATGCACTGTAGCTATGTGAACAGTATAAAAACTGACATGGTTCATCAGTCGGTTTAGGAGATACAGCCGTTCAAAGGTCGGAACTTTGACTGGCTGTATCTCCTAAACCGACTCACAGAACTTGACAGTTTTTGTACTGTTCACATAGCTACAGTGCATAACTTCAACAATATCATACGATCAGCCGTGCAGCTGATCGTAAATTTTTTACAGACCTTTTATCATCAGTAACTTCTAAACCGACTGGAGTTATGCAGGCAGACCTGGTCCATCCCCATCACAGAGATGCTCTACACCCCATAAACACTGAATCAGCCTTGCTGCTGATGGTTGCAAAAAGTACACTTATCTCTTATACTAATATGTACGTAAGAAAAGAGTGAGTGCTGAAATGACGACCAAGAGAGATTAATGGAATGGAAGAAGATGACATATTGCTCCGACCACAAATAATATATTAGGGGTTAGGGGGAGGAAGTTTTCTTATAATTCTTTACGTATAATGCGTTAAAATAATTAACATTTTTATGTGAAACTTTTAGTTCTTTTTCGGAAAACGGAAGCTCTGCTAATGGTCATATTAATACCATTCACAAAAATTTCAAGTATATGTATGTCGAAATTAACGTATGATAAAAATGTGTCTACAATACGACCTTGTCGGACGGTTAGAATAGAATGGAATATTTTTATTGTTCAAGAATACTTAGGTAGGTAATATTGTAATTGTTACAATGCATACTTTTGGTATAATAGAGTATCACTAAATACCTACAACACTAACAGATTCCAAATTCTTACTTCCTGATGTTAGGAGATATCAAAAACCTATTCGTTCCTTATCGCATGTCAAAATCGATGCTAAAAAATCGTACATTCGATTTTTAAACGAAGGTAAATGTTCCACGTGCGTCCACCCACCGCACAGTGGGGCAGATTATAACGGTCGGCGGGAGTTTACACTTTTGATTTTTTTTCTTTTTTTTTTCGAAGCGGCACGCGCCAAGGGCCGGTGATTCACGGCCTCTCGGCCGGCAGATGTTAGGTCGAGCTTTTTGTGCTATCAGCTGATGTAACGGGCAGGACGAATCGACGTATTAATGATGCATCTTGCATGCATGACTTCGGACTATTATACGTAACAGGAATCGACGTTACGTAATTGATTTTTTTTTCTTATTTTTGAATTGAGTTTCTTTGATACATTCTTTTGTTTTAGTGCCGGTTGTTAATTATGGTAGATGAATGTCGTGGTAATGGAGTAGTAATGTCTATTAAAAACGATAAACATTTTAGGCACTTATTAAATTATTTTTATAACTTTATTTATTAAAGAACCTAATTATTTTAAACTAAATTAAATCTTTATTTATTCAGATAACTATGTGATCCATACAGGGTTAGTTCAAATAAAAAAAAAATTAACAAAAAAAATATATTACTTGACTGTATTTTATACACCTAATGTAGTTTGTTTCTGATTTATTATGTTACTTTGTCCTGGTAGTGTCGAGATACAAATAGCTTATTAGCTTATTACAGTATCTCTTTAGTCAGGCAGGTACCAGACTTCACAGTATTTAATCTTTCTTTATTTCAAAATTTACCTTTATACAGGGTGTAACAAAACACCCTAGTAATACTTAAGGGGGTGCTTCAGACCATCAAACTGAACAACTTTCACTATGGAGCCAACGTCGAGAAAAAATAAAAAAAATCAGCTGTCCCATACATTTTAGTCGAGTCGGTACTGCACTTTTGTATGGGACGGCAGATTTTTTTATTTTTTCTCGATGTTGGCTCCATAGTGAAAGTTGTTCAGTTTGATGGTCTATAGCACCCCCTTAAGCATTACTAGGGTGTTTTATTACGCCCTGTATACAAATAATTAAATTATTATTGTACAACAGCAAAATAATATTTGTCAGTTCAGCACAAAACAAACAGGATGCGACTCCGCCGGTTGTTTATAACAAAGTTTAACTTAACCAGCAATGTTTAGAACTCAAAAATTATGGAAAATGTTTATTTTAAAATATTAACTCCTAAACTTTTTGAATGAAAACCGCAACTAGTAAACATCATTGTTTCTCCTTATTTAAATAATGCTTTGTAGTCAAATGGATACTAGATTTCAAGCTTATATTCTAAAAGCGGCGAGTCTAATGTTTAGAATTAAAAAATAAAATACAAATTCTACGCTTCGCAAATGTTTGAACACTGTGTTTTTTTTTTATAAGCTTTGTTGCCAATGTTACCACTCATATTTAAACTTCTTACAAACAAACAATTTTCTGTATACTCTGTAATGTACAACAATTCTAACTGCATTTTAGATGCATTAACTTTTTTAAAGTAAATTGTTGTACCAGCTGTGCAACTGTTAAGTTCTTTCCATCTTTTGAATTCTTTTACTTACAAACAATATTTTAAGACCCGTAAATAATTTTAAAATACCAGTTTTTATATAAAACATAACACCACAAAGATGGCCGTCGAGAACTCGCGCATCAAAGAATAAAGGGACCATTGTGCGCTAATAAAAAACATTTGATAGAGAATTAAAAGCTGTGCTCATTGTAGCACAAAAAACGTGTCAGCGGTCCGCATCAAACCCGTTATAACTCCATTTTAGTCATATTATAGTATGAACAATTACTACAGTTTAAAAAAAACGATTTGTCTCATCAAATTACGGATTAAATTTCAAGTCATTCCCCGTTTGCGAAAGCTACACAAAACTCAGCGGCCGGGCAACTAAATCAATACTTTTTCCTAGCAAAGACTACCCCAATGCACGCAACTAATTCATACAGCCTAGAACTCTGCGTTATAAATAACTCTATCTATACGACCTCTTTTCTACAGCCGAACAGGTACGCACACATGCGCAGTAGATTCTGACCAATCGCGTCCCAGTTTCTGAATGTACGTGAAGCGAAGTGCGCCTGTGTGAGTAAGTGCGTGAGGGGTGCGTTGATGCACCCTTACCATGCATTCAACACGAAACGCATGCATTTTATTTTATTATTACTATTAAACCGGGCTCTTGGATTACGTCCGAGACAGATCTCGTAATTTATAACCTTTATTTAATGGGTTTCAGAATTATATGCTTTATGTGCGAATGAAATAAAAAATTTGAATACAAAATTCTAAGATAACAATATTTTGATCATAATATAACTTGATAATAACTGTCCTTTAATCGCATAATATAAGAAGACGAATAAATCTTTCTGCTTGGGATCGGTCAAATAATCGAATTTAGCTCTACAGCAGCGTTAGTTTTTGAGCAGCGCTTTCTGTTGCCATTATTAGTCTTAAATACCTAATAAGTATTTTAGTCACCAGTGAGATTAAAAAATGCGAACTTTAGGAAATAGGTGAATATCTGCTTTACTTAGCTGGTGACTTTTAAAAATTGCACTCCTGTTATCAAAATAATATATAAATACCCTCTGCCTCTTAGTCTTTACCACATAAATCCACTTATGAAGTTTTTTATGTCCTTCATGTACTTTCTTCGCACATGCAAATTAAAGTAAAATAAGATAGATTAGAATGTACGTTGTGGCAGTTTGTAATCATAAATTTTTTACTGTTAATACTAGCAATAATTCATTAAAAAAAATTATTATCAAAAATTGTTTTAATTAGGTAATACCGCGCAGAAGCGACCGATACAGAACGAAGAGTTCGTAGTATTTTTTAAATAAATCATAATTTGAGCGAGTATTGTGCAGAAACGCACTGTGCATCTCTACGCATAGGGGCACCCCCTCGGAAGCACAGAGGCGGTAAAATCGCGCGTGCCCACGCATAGTTCCGAGCCCCCAGCGCTTTGCATCTTCATTACGGCTCGAGTGTCTTCACTGCTTTACGATAAATAGTTTTCTAACCGGAGGAAGCCTTTCTTTGAATACACACGACAATATACGTTGATTAGAGAGACTTAGAATTTTCGCTTACGCTAGTGAACGTAGCTTTATCGTAACCACGTTATGAGATAGCGATATATTATGTACAATTTACATACAATTTTAGTTTCTTGGTCCGACACAAATGTGTTGAGTCCACAGACTTCTGTATTACAAGAAGTCTGTGTTTGAGTCATAGATCAAAAACATGGTTATGGTTACGTCAATAAGGATAGCAATAAGGCAGCGAAAAGCTTTATCGTAACCACGTTATGAGATAGCGATATATTATGTACAATTTACATACAATTTTAGTTTCTTGGTCCGACACAAATGTGTTGAGTCCACAGACTTCTGTATTACAAGAAGTCTGTGTTTGAGTCATAGATCAAAAACATGGTTATGGTTACGTCAATAAGGATAGCAATAAGGCAGCGATCTACTTATTTGCTATGTGCATCTCTATTTAACCGAATAAGACAATAAAAAACCTGCAACGCCAAAAACAAACATTTAAAAAGTAAAAAATAATTCGGTCATCTATTTTTGATGTAAGCAAATGTATGTTTTACTTTTTAACTCTCTTTAAGATATTTTAGGTCAATTTATGCTTAGGGGACCGCTACGAAATGACCATTGATTTTTTACAATCATTTGCGGTCCCCGACACATTAATTGACCTAAAATATGTTAAAGAGAGTTAAACAGTACAGTATCGTAGAGTCTGAGAACAGTGCTGCTCTAATGAAATGAAAGAAATGAAATGAAAAAAATGAAAAAAAAAACGAAAAGAATCTCTGAAATTATCGTTTAAAAGTGGCCGTGATCGATATAATAGTAACTCGTATCGATGCTGAAGTTAATCATTTCGACGACCCGGTTGGTGTTATGGTTACCACCCGGACTGCCAAACCAGGGTCCTGGGTTCGAATCCCGGTTCGGTCATGGATGTTATATGTTCGTGCCGTTGTTGTATGGTTTCCATATTAAAAAGCATATAGTGCTTAACTTGGAATCATTACAATGTATGTGCCTGTGAGCGTTATTTATTTATTTCAATACTGTGCGATTTAATCATCATCATCATCATCATAAAATAAATATCTCAGAATGTGTCTGAGCAGAAAAGAAAACAGTGAGCCATAAAAACTACATTTTCTCTACAATTTATAAAAGCTGGGGCAATGGCAAAAGAGAAAGAAAGAAAATATATCTGGAAGTTAAAATTACTCCATAATAGTTAGGTATCTAGGCACGTAGGTAAACTAGGTACACTAGTTCCTCCAGTTCATTAGAGTCCTGCTCCCCCACGCGCCCTGCAGCGTGAAAACCTCCCCTTTCTCCCCTTCTGAGAGATCTAATTCTGCACGCATTTGCTGGCAGTTAGAAGGTGATTTTTTTATCTGTGCGTGCCTTTAAGATTATTGTTGACTTTGATTTTATAGAAGAAAAAATATTATGTTTAATACTAAAAATAAAATACATCTCATTCAAGCAGAAAGGGCATCAAAGTAGCAACAGTTTTAGTTTAAATGAACACTTGTTTATAATTTATATATTTTATTCAATTGTTGCTGAGGAACTACATAGTAAAACTTGCATGTAGACGAAAACAGCGAATAGTAGAAAATTAATGAAAGATATCGACGATGCGAGATAGAAAAAATACGTTTTAGAACAATCTGTATTTTATCGAAGTACACTACAAAATATTTTTACAATCTCCTACGTAAACATGACACGCATATTTTTCTTCCCTATTTCAGCTCTTATACAACCCTTATATAACCCTTATGTAAGTTCACGATGAGTGCATTCGTTGCACTTGCCTGTGTACAAGTAGGTACTGTGCATGCGTAACCTACAAATACAAACGCTGCGATACATAAAAGTATGTAAACACTTCTGAATGCGTAGATCATGCTACGAAAGCAGAAGCACAAAACGTTGCAAAGCTAGTTTTGTCTATTATATCGCTCGATATTTAGTCTACAAATCTTATTTTCTTCTTCTGGGCTCTGCCCACACGATAAGAAGAAGAAGAAGAAGAATCTTATTTTTATTCTTAGCAATAGCAAACAAAAGGCGAAAACCAAATTTTTACCCGACTATGCGCCAGAAGGAGGGTTATGTTTTTCGAGCGTATGTATGTATGTATGCATGTATGTATGTTTGTATGTATATTTCTTTGGCACGGCCTACAGCCTAGACAGCTTGATGGATTTTGACGTATGAGGTGTCGATAGATTTGTAAAAATCGTGAGAGGGACATAGGCTATATTGCGAATTAAAAAAAAAGAGGGGAATAATTTTTTTTTTGTAAAAAATTACAATATTTAATTGAAGTCTTAGACAACCGTGCATAATAATGAATGAGATCAGCTCATAGAGAATTCACCGCTCCCCGGATCAGCTGTAATCAAGAATTATATACTGGTTTCGCTTACAGTTTAAACATCTAGCTATTATATTGCTTTCAGCTAATCCACTGACCTACCTACTTATGTTAAACTATCACTCGAATCTTTATACCCAAAAACTTTTATAAATTATACTTAATACTTACTTCGACTTCGTATGCGTTTAGCAGTGAAGTACCTATACTTTGCACACATATACAAAGTTAACAGTTTTATTAGGAACCCATTATGTATTGTATAAATTTTTAAGGATTCTAGATTCGAAACCACGCACCATCTTTACATAGTTTAATAATACTCCCCCTGCGTACCATAAACTTAACTAACTACTTGTATTTATTTCCTTGCAATACGGCCTATTTTACTCCAACAACTAGGGTGCGTTAGTAGGTTACCCGTGCGTCCCCCCTCTTTCAGGTAGGCTCTATTTCTCCTTCCACACGTATATAATGTGCTCAGTTATGTGGATATAGTTGCGTTTTTACATAACGCATCTAGTATCATGTGCTAAGGAAATGTTGATCTACTTATCATTGAAATTATAGAGCTGTTTGTGTATGAATTGGATTAACTTAATATTACTATTATTATCGGGTCCGCAGTATCTTCAGATTTGAGATTGGATTTCAGGAAATGATACTAATGTCTAAACATCAATATTATACAGGTTATTAAGTAGACAGTTGCGTTATTTTAAAGGGCGATTGTAATCATGATACTGAACTACTTGTCCAAAAGAACCTAGGAGAAACTAAAAAAACCCTTTCATACAAATGTTAGATCAACAGATTGCATTTTTTTTTCTAATTTCCCATAAGTGCCTTGGGTAAAAGATGTTCTATATCATGAGTATGTACCTACAGTCCACACTAAATAATCCAGTAGTTTAGAAACCATCAAACTGATAAGGTAGGCAATGGTACCATACGATTTTAAAATGTGAAATTACAGAGACGACCATTTTATTATCACATTTGATAATTGAGAACATGACAATATTAACACATCTGAAAATGTAGTGAATATACATACCTACTTACACATAAAGCTCACGACCATTCTCCATTTTAAGAGGTTGCTACAACGGCCTAAATACCTTTTGAAGCATATAATTATGTAGTTGTAGCGAGACGTTTTGATAGTAAAATATCAAATCATGATTTATTTTTAATTAGTAGAACTAGCACTTACTTTATTTTCCTCACCCATATTTGCTAATAAACACACTTATATTATTACCTCCATTACATTAAATCAACTCATTAACGCAAATAACCTATTTCTAACCCCTTTACCTCCCCCCACCCCCACCTTTTCCTTTATTTACATACGCAAGTGACTCATTGCACTCATTGAACAATCAGCGAGGGGCTAACGACCCCGTTTCTACCCTCAGGTTGCCAATATCACTTGACCTCTGCCTCTTTGGACCCTTGTTACAGAGATGGATCTAGGGTGTAGGCCTTGAGGCACTGGAAAAAGTCTGCTTATTAGTCCTTAGAAAAACGTACTTCAAAAATATTTAACTGAGTAGATTTTCTTCAGTAATTCATCAATACTAATTGAGGTGTGGCTGTTAATGAATCTTTACAATTGAAATCAAACGTGTGGGCACACTGACCCAGTCACTAATAAATTAATAATAACAATGCATCTTGACCAATATACTTTAACAATTCGTAACTCTTTAAGGACTGGCTTTATCTCTACGGTTTCGTTTTTCGTTCTAAATTAGTCTGAAACTATCTTTTCGCCTTTCATCTAAATCTAAGTCAAAGTCATTTATTTCACTGGTTAGACAGATATCTTTATTACATTAGGAATCACATGTCTTTTATGCTTAACAGCGTTATTGAGTAACTAACATAAAAACTTTCTTATTCTCATTCTTAATGTTATAATCAGATAGTACCTACTGTAAAATTAAAAAGCATTTCTGTAAAGATACAAATAATAATATGACATTCTTACGTCTGCCCGATATTGGGGTTGGTCTGGGTTGAAGTGACAGACTTCCACCTGCCATAATCTCAGTACCCTCCTACTTTTATTACATTCATGAAACGTCGAGCACTTACACATCTTTCATTATTACTTTTTAAGAATGATTATAGACACTTTCAAATATTAAATAAACTTTAACTGGTCAATAAATTCCTATTGATAGTAATTTTATATTGATATAATTATATACCTTTTTTGGTTAAAATAAAAGATTCTAGGAACTTTTAGCAAGTAAGTAAGCCTTTCAGTTGTAGGAAGGTTCCTTATCAATCTGAAATGGATTGTGATCAAATTATTATTTCTATTTTTAATTCTATTAATTGATCTTATTCAAAAGTAAATCAAATATGTGATTGATATGTGTGGCCCTATATTTTGTGGTCCGTCTCCGTGTCCCAGATCCAGGGGCCTTGTTGTCATTCAACCTGTAGCTCAAAAGATACGGCCCTGGATTTCTAGTTATTGTATGAACCTCACTGATAGGTAAATTGCAGTTTTTTATGCACCCACGCAAGGGAGATACGGGGTGATGTGTAATCGAGGTAGAATCTTGTGCTAATTATGTAAGGGATGGATTATTGCGGCTTATGAAGTAAATCTCTGAATAGTAGTAGGAATGTAATATGTTACTCGTAATGGATATTGTTCATTGCAGTTTAAGCTTCGGAAACGTTATAGTTTTGTTGTTTTTTAGGGTTCCGTACCCATAGGGTGAAAACGGGACCCTATTACTAGCCCTACGTTGTCCGTCCGTCCGTCTGTCTGTCCGTCCGTCCGTCTGTTCTACCTATTTAGGGCTGTAACATTTGAACCGTAATAGCTAAATAGTTGAAATTTTCTCAGATTATGCGTTATTACGACGGATTTGTTAACAAACAATAAAAATTTCAAAAAGTTAAAAATTAAGAGGGGTTCTCAATCAGAAACTAATTTTTATCAACGTTTTTCTTCACGCTCTATCGTAAAAACGGTAATACATACAAGCGACAAACTTATTGTGATTATAGAGCAAACTCTACAGAATAACAGAAAATATTAAAAACCGGCCAAGTGTGAGTCGGTCTTACGCTAAAGGTTCCGGACAAAAAAAGTTTTTTTTCTAAGTTAATAATGTTGTGTTCTGTGGTGGTGTGGTACGGAACCCTCGGTGCGCGAGTAGCCCGACTCGCACTTGACCGGTTTTATTAAGATTTCAGAATGGTAAGAAGTATCAATTGACTAGCCTTTTAAGAAACCATACCCTTAGTCGCTTTGTACGACACCCAGGGGAAGAAATGGGTTGGGCCATCCGGAACCACGCGGCTTTAAAAACACGCTGTGACTATTATCTCTTACTTAATACTTAGCTCATCAGTGGTACCACTTTTTTCGAAGTTCTTTGATCTTTCTCACACATTTCTCGATTATCGTAATTACGTGACAACTGCAAGTAACCGAATCCCGACGGGAACTGTAAATCGTAATTTACGATTTAGCTCCGGCATCCTTTTTTCGAAATGTTTCCGTCGCATTACGTTCAAACATTGTAACGCTATACGTATCCACCTTTATTTGATTTATGCCTTGGTTTTTTTAGCTTAATTTTTTGTTCTGAATGTCCTGGGAATCTCAGAGGCAGTGTGTTAGAAATTATAAGTCACTAAAGATTTTTTCTGAAGCTAAAATTAATATGTACGGTCGACGTATATTTTAAGGCATTATGTATGGATACTTAGTGAACAATGTATGGAATGGGTGCAGCCGGCTGTATTTGAAACATTCAAAATACTTATTCTACTATCCTATCCTGTCTTATCCTATCCTACTTCTACAACAATATTATAAATGTGAAAGTGTGTAACGATGTTTGGATATTTGTGATTGTGGCTCACACGGATTTGGACGTAATTTAACAATTAGGACAGTATCGTATCAACAAATTGAAAACTTTTCGAAAATTTATTAATATTAATTCAACCGTATCTAACTAATAATAGGCGCAAATTCTAAACAAATGCCAGTTGCGTTAGATATTGAACCATAGAGTATAATTTATAACGCTATATTATAAGTGTAATTACGCGCTAGGAACATTTGACACGCATCTGTCGCTTGTCTATGGTTTCCTGCTAAACTGCATAACGCTAAGTTTTTTTTTACCTATAGCTCTAAAGTTGTTCTAACCATAGACCGCTTTTCTGTAAATGTGTTAGATGCAGCTGCTTGTTTTTCTTGTTCCCTAAAGGTGCTTTTCTTTTTTCAGTGTTGTTCTAAGCCTATATATGTATACCTAAGACTATATACTATTACCTATTCTGTGACCTAAGGTAAATATTTATACTAAAAGCTGAACTACTTGAGCTAAAAGTTAAGGTTATGAGTTTCTGTCCACTCCAAAAAGGAATATGGGCTTGAGTTTATGCATGTTTGTATACTAAAAAGACCGGTCCTACAGCATGCTGACGGTTTTTAAGGAGATAATCAGACCATCAAACTGAACAACTATCTCTAAGGGACCAAAGTCAAAATCGCGGGAAAAAATCTGCTGTTCCATACAAAACTGCAAATTTACTCGACCCAAATAATATAAGGGACAATATATGTTTTTTCCCCATTTCGATGTGGGGCCCGTTGAGAAAGTTGTTCAGTTTGACGGACTGATCATTCCCTGAAAAAACCGTCAGCATTTTAGTAAGGACCCTGTATAGGTAGTTCCTAAAAATAAGTTATATTTTAGTATTATTTAGTATGATAACTGTTGCGTTTGCACAATAACATATTTTTCATTTCATTTAGGTACCATGAATATGTTTGATTAGGTATTCACATTGATAGATTTGAGCTACACCATCTATAACGATAGAACATATTAAATTCTTTTTTTTTACAAACATATTCATCAAACCGTAGATGCATACAAAATGAACATCAAAAAACCAAAATCGTTCCATAATACATCATTCAAAAACTGGCTTGCATTTATTAATTTTTGACATAAATGTCCGCCATTTTGAATTGGAGCAGCTGTTGTGTAAGGTTCGTTGACCCTGTTTTTTATGGCATACCCAGGTAGAGAACTTAGTTGCACGGGTCTACCATAGAAGTTTTCACATGCTCTTAATTCCGATCCTATTTTTTTATAATAGTTGTTGGATGTTCTCAAGGATTCGAATCTTAAACAATAAATTATGCTTAACTGCACACCAAAACATACTAATATTCATTTACTGTACAGTTAAATGCAAATACAAAAAGTTCAGCGAGCTATGGAAACAGCGATGCTCGGTGTTTCTCTGAGAGATCACATCGGGAATAAGATGATACGACAGAGAACTAAATCTCTGAAAATTAGCAAGCTGAAGTGGCAATGGGCTGATCATATCTACCAATGAACTGAAGACCGACGCGGAGTCAAGAGTTCTAGAATGGAGACCACGAAATGGGCGGCGTAGTGTTGGACGCTTTGCGGACTATGACCGTGTGGACGAGGAAGGCCTAGGCCATAGAATTTTATATATGACGTGCCTCGGGTGATGTGATGATGAAATACAAATTCTCATTTCCCCATACATTTATTTTCTATCCGGGGTGAAGTAAGAAGCTATTTCTCTTGCATCCTTAACATTTCTGATATTCGCCTAATGGTTTGAGATATGTACCACTTCTGACCCCCTCTGATTGAAGCAAGAGGAGACTAAGAGAGAAACATCCATGACTTGGGGACAAACATTATCCGTATTCGCCATTCAAATATTTTATTTGCCCCTTGTAGGATTCGAAACACACACTGAAAAACTTTTTGACTTCCAAACTGTTTTGTAGCACATAAACAAACGTTTGGTTATAAATAGCAAAAAGTTCTGCCGTTGTCGATTAACTTATCTTAATCCTAAATCCTATCCTAATCCTATTATTCTTAACCAAACATCAATCGTAATTTATTTACCTAAATTGCGACTAGGACTAATTTGACAGCTGCTAACCTTACAACAAACAGCTAAACCTGTGTGCTAAACTTTATCTCTACAATTTGCACAACTAAAGTGAACACAGGTGACCTTTCTCTCGGAAAGTTGATTGAATAGTCTCTAAAGGTCATCCAACAGTACTTTATATGATGACATTAGTTAAATATCACATTTAAAAGGCTTTGCTCGTCGATCAATTAAAGAACTTAAGAGCTAATTAAGTCTTATTATGATAGCGGTCAGTCATCAAGCGTTATAAATGTTTTAATAAGCTACTTGTAAACAACGGGATAGAATAGATAAGAAGTATCAAAATAAATATAAATACACCTTTCGTATCTAAACTATTATAAAATTGTATCAGAAGTGTGTCTGTATATTGAAGATATTTACAAAAAAAGATTACGATATGGTTTTTAGGTGTCCCTGATCACCATTTTTTGGATTTTTTGTCTGTCTGTTTGTTAGTTTGTTTATTTGTTTGTTTGTTTGGGTGTTTGTTTGCAAAAACTACTGGACCGATTTTGATGAAACTTTTTTGTTTGATAGCTTATCATCTGACTTAAAATCTGGTATATAATTTATGCGGACGAAGTCGCGGGTAAATGCTCGTAAGCTATAATGTGATAAAATTGTTTTAAATTCGGTAAAATAGACCAAGAAATACAAATATACATAGTTTAGTTCATTTTAATTGATTGTGGAATAATAACTAATAACTAATACATTTATTTTTAAAACCTTTTTTCTAATCTTCTTCTGAATCTTTTTCTTAAGGTGAACCTTGTGATAACAGCATCTTTTTCTTCTTTTAAGAGCAAGTCATTCTTAATTTTTCCAGCCCTATTTAGGCGTTGCACAAATAACTGCACTACTAGCTGTCTTATAATTATAAGACAGTAGTAGTTGTAGCAATGTTTCTGACCAACCCAAAAGGGATTGTCTGTGACTATGGTCGTGAGTTAAAGGTGCCTTCTTATTGCCGTGGCGCATTACACAATTTTCTTCACAACACAATTTTGATAACCTCAAATTCAATCTAGAGCCTCGTTCGGACTAAGTGAGTATTTTAGTCAAGTGTGAGTGATTTTTAGTTACTAGATTCAAACACTCGCCAAACTATCGACTAAATTACGATTCAAATGTGTTAAGCTAACGACATACTCGCAACTTGACTTAAATACTCGCCTAGTCCGAACTAGGCTTTAAACGTGAATGATTTAAGTCAAGTCCATCCATCGTAGCCACAATACTGTTAGAATAGAGAATCGATCAATTGACCTTTCCCGTATCTTTCAACGTAACCTTTCATTGCGATGAGCACGCGCTAGGCAGCTGCGCGCGCAGGTAACATTCAGGAAGTACAACATATGTCCGATCCGACTTAACAGTAACAGCTGCGGGGAAGACGACGATAGATTTATGGTATTGTTCCATTATTGAGAGATCTTGTTTGATAACGATTGCGAGTGCTTTTGGCGTTATCACAACTCTTACAGCATACTTTTTCCGCTTCCTTTTTTCCGTCTATTCGATAGCATGCTATATTGAGTTTATATCATTATGGGGCAGTGTTGTCACCTTACCTTTTGAATAGGAACTATTTAGCAAACTGAAAAAGGCTAAAAGTACTAAAGTAGCAAGTAAATAAAAAAAAGTATGATTTGGTCAATGGAACATTTTTATTGATACTGTCTGTTAATTATACTAAAATCTACTTACTTGTTATGAAAAAGGACTAATTTGCCCTGTACAGGCTGAAACAGTGAAAAGCGAAGCTACTGTCAAAGATGGCAGCCAGTTCCAAGCGGGCTAAGGTGGCAACCACGTAGCAACACTATTTGTCAAAATTTTTACACTTTTTAAAAACTAACGTAACCTACGAATGAGACATCTCGATCTCGCTACATCTCGTAGCGAAATATAAACTGCATTTAGTACCTACCACTTTTTAAAACGAATCATGAACTTTTAACATTAGCTTTTAAACACTAAAAGTTTCATCTTAACCTGTGCAATATTTTTACGTTATGCTCGTACAAACAAACAAATAGACGAAAAATCCAAAAATCTGTGATATGGAGTCAGGGACACTTATATCATCATCTTTATAGTTGTTTGAGTTGGATTAGACATTAGTTTCATGATATTTGGCACATCCTAAATAAGCATTTAAAACCACAAGTCTAGTCGTTATCGATATTTTTAAAAAACCTTACCCTTACTTAGTTCGCCTTGCACGCTAACATTTTCTATCACCCGACGTTTTCCTACAAAAAATCGCACAGTAGGTACATTTGAATACAGAAGTAGCCATTAGGGAGTCGTAAACGACGTATATAAATTATCAAAGTTAAAATTGCTTTATTTTATTCAATGTATTTAATTTGTTTTTCTTCTTGTTCCAGGTAAGTTTATCAGTCTATTTCAGAATCAACAGTTAAGCTGGATGGCGACCAACTTTAAGGTAAAATAGGTTTAATGAAACCATAGATTTATATATTACTAGCGTAAGGATAGGCCCGTCAGAATATTTTACAAAAACCTTCTTCATAGAAACAAAAATTTGCGCCATCTGTCATAACTCGTATACGAACTATATCGTGTCATATATTTGTAGTGCTCTAAATTGACATTTTTCCTTGCATTTTAGAGCCAACGAACTGGGGACAATAGTCAAGCTCATAGGCCATGTCCTTACGCTAGTAATATATATGTCTTTGAATGAAACGTAGATTTTTTTTAAACCGATTTAAAAACTGCAACCCATAAAACGAACGCGCCAAAATGATGGAATTAAAACTAAAATACGCAATTCAAAAACAAATTTAAAATTAGAACTCGAAAATTTATTCTTTCGCTTCGATTGTCTACGAAAAAAGCAATTTTATAGCTTTTCCAATTATAGAAAATTCTTCCAGCCAGTATTTTCGTAACAAAAATGGAATCAGTAGAATGATTTAATCTCAACGAATGCGGTATAACGTTGTCTAATTTCACATCATTTTCGCATTAAATATCCAATAAAACAAGCATCTTTCTTGAATGGAAATAATAGGTATAGAATATTCCATTTTATTTTCCAATCTTATCTAAACGACTGTTTCACAGTCTTGACTGTTTATAGAAGCTGTTTAAATGTAATTTAGAATGAGAATCCAACGAGAAGATATATCGTAGTAGTTCGCTCTCACTAACATAACATGGAAAGGTTGAATGAGTCAGCGCGGGGTGAGGCGGGGGGGGTGCGGGAAAACGATCGAGGGTGAAAATGCGACGTTGCATTTTTCTCGGTCCGGTTTCTACGCAAAATGCTCTGTTGCCGTTTCTTTAATTACGGTGCCGCGGAACGATTTTCTTTTTTTTTCACAATTATAATTAGTTCTTTTGTGACACGCAACCAGGTTTTTCGTAGTCACTTCTAATTTTGTTACAAAATTTTTTGATTAGATCTTTGCCATTGAAAAGTAGCTTTTTAAACCGCAAATGCTTGCTAAACAGTATCACCAGGTGCGATCTTCACATAGTAAATTAGCAAATAATTTATCAGACATTGTGCCGGTCGGTTGCGCTCCGAAATCGCAGCTTTTGTTGCCGAGACTTGCGCAAGCGCAGCGCAAATGCAACCCGAACAAAAGAACTACCTGGCTCTTTTATTTTCTTTTTTTTTACAAAAACGTCGAACAAAGCGACTTTATTCAGTTATCCGAGCTGTCAAATGTCAACAAGAATACATATGGAGTTTATTTAAGAGATTATGTTCTGTATTTTCTTTGTAGAACGGTTTATAATCCCTTGGAATACTTTAGGTAGTGCAGATGCGTCGTCGCAATGTTGCATTTTGAGATTTATTGTTATCTTTGGCAAAGAAAATTATCTTACTTATATTCTTAAAAGAACGATTAATCACTTTGTCTAGAAATTTAATTTAAAAAACCGGCCAAGTACGAGTCGGGACTCGGGCAATTAGTGTTCCGTACTACCAGTTATCTAACATGGGTCATTGATGATACCCACTATAAATTGACATTTACCTAGTAAGTGGTCACATAGTAACTAAAGATCATTTTACACTGGTGAATGTTTTTTGGGTACAGAAAAAAACTAACCGAGTAAGTGCCACCCTGATAATTTTTCCGCCATCTACACGTTATTTCTGTTGTTCATGAGCTTTTTCAGATTTCATACGGCTATATTTTTTGAAATAGAGGTGGGGACAGCAATTTCTCGGATTTAATTGAGAATTTTGTTAAACAAAGTTTTACTAAATGATTTGAGAAATATATTTTTAGATTCGTATTTTCATAAGCTTTCAATTGATACCTCACAACATAGGGTAGATTTTTTTTTATTTACACTTATTACTACCCCAAATTGCCCACCAATATAAAAATTTAGCTTTTTTACTTCATTTATGATATTGGACCAGCAATTGCTATATCTATACCGAGTTTCAACATCCTATGCCTTTCGGTCTGTGAGAAAAATGCCTCTGACAGACGGACGGACAGACACCGAGCTGATTTCATAAGTGTTCCGTTTTGCCAATTTTGGTACGGAACACTAATAAAAAGTACAAAACACACATTTTTCGTTTGTGTAAAAGAAAAAGCTTTGCTTGGCTCGTGCACTTGAAAAACAAAAGGACATCCGCGTTACGATAGCGGCGCGCGCGCAGAGCAAAAGCAAGATGGCGCGCGTCCGGCGGCCATGCCACTTCCGCGGCCGCATCCGCCCGTAATCCGACTCCTGCGCAGCCTGCGGCGTAGCCTTAACCAATCGATTTGCGAGACGAGCGTTAACTTACGTTTTAAACTTAATTTATTGCCGCTTTAACGTGTACAAAATACATAACCCTTCTTTTAAAATGTTTTGTACGGCCGTGTATAAAAAGCCATAAATCGATAGCGTTTATGAGAAGAAAGATTCAATGTCTGAACAGAACGAATCTTGTATAGTAGTTGCAACTGACAACTACTGGATCTCTCACCAATTCCAGCTAACGTCCAGATCTTCAATATTGCTCCAATTTGCCGTGTGAAGTCAATCTACGAATAAGCTACAAGGTTGCAGTAGCTATTGGTCATTGACCAAGCTCTTACAACCAATCTTCGAATAGCACAAACCCAGACGAGTGTCGTAAAGGGCGACGGGTGTCCTTCCCGAAAACGACAACATCTCCTGATGCCGTCATCGTGTGGCTGCCGGCCATTACATAGCCATTGCATCCGACCTCATCTGATCGTTCTTATCGGTTTCCCATTTCATTAGAGTCCCAGATCATCAAGGACACTGTATACGAAAGAGTATACCAACAGACACTACTCCCCACCAATTCTAACCTCACCGCCTCTTGGAAAACGGGTGGCAAAAAACAGTAGGCAATGGTGTAGTCCCTCTCACCCGCACTCACTCAATATCGCACAAACGTACCTGTTGTTGTCTTTATATGAAGTGACAGCTAAGTGTCCAGGATATGGTAAGGACTAAGAGCAAGGATCTCCTTTACTCTAAAGGCATAGAGGGAGCCATACCATTGCAAGAATGTCCACTTTTTTGACGTTTGTGTTTGAGTGTGTGGTGTCAAATAGTATGGAAAAAAGAGACCAATTAGACCAAAGTGACAACTGCCCTAATGTTTACGGTCACTTTTCACACACACTAGCACAAAAGTGACAAGTGAAAAGTGGACAGTCGCATAAACAAAGATCTATAGTTCCGTCTCCTTCTACTATTAAAGGTACGTACGTACGTCATAAGACAAAAGAGACTAACTGCAATCGTAAATTGATGCGGTCTCTATGCTTTAGAATAAACGAGATCCTTGCTCTTAGGGTAAGGATGAGAGAGTGCATCTGCATTTTTGATGTCTTGGTGTTTACAGGGTTTGTAAGGTTTAAATCACACAGCTAAGAAAGCTCAGATTCGTCAAAAAATCCCACCTTGGAACCCAAACATTCTGGTTTTTCAATGGTTATATTTATATCCGGCCTTAGAATCATCTGACAACCATAGAAACATCACTACTTCAATACCATCGGTAGTTTTTGATGATGATTTCCTCAGAAGCATCAACACTTCTTCGCGACAGCTGTTTTAGATACTTAAACGTATTTCATTGAACAATCATCATAATCCTTATCGCACACACTTCCTTACCTTACCAAATGATTACAGCATTAAACTTTATGTGTTCAAATTTAAAGTTCAATTTTGAAATCAACATGCTAGATACCTAACACATGTATATTATGGCCAAGACCTTGGCCGTATCTTAATAGATTCACAACAGTTTCGATTTTACTAGTAAATCGACAATTTATTCGTACGGGACGAGAGGCCTCGAATGTTTTCGACAATTTTACCTAATATTAGTGTAGGTATTGTATTTCAAATATTCCGATCGTATTCATAGCAAGTTTTCAGTCGGTTCTGTGTCGTATATTAATAGGAAAATTATGTGTTTTTCTTTACATTAAATAAGTCACAAAAAGACACCTCTATTTGCTACACTTACTTTATTAGTCTATGATACAGTATAAGAAATGTATGGACACTCCCTATCCCCTACAAGATTCGACCTGACACCTTCTAGGTAGCTTTCAAAACTTAAAATAAAATTCCTAACACGACTAAACTAGAACATGACCAAACCAGAACATGACTAAACCAGAACATGACCAAACCACAACATCACCAAACCCGATCGTGACCAAACCAGAACATGACCAAAGCAGCTCATGAATACACCAGAACCTGACTAAACCAAAACATGACCAAACCAGAACATGACCAAACCACAACATCACCAAACCAAAACGTGACCAAACCAGAACATGACTAAACCGGAATACGAAAAAACCAGAACATGACCTTCCCAGAACATGACTAAACCAGAACATTTTCAAGGTTTCAGATTCAGAATGAATTGAAAATATTCATAGGAAACGCTAGAATCTTCGAAATTGTTGTAAACAAGTTCATCAATCACTCATCAGAACATCGTTATAGCATCTGAACCATGCATATTAATTACTACATAATATTAATACATATGAGGATTAAGTATAAGTAAGTTAGTTTGAATTGAAGTCGCAGTTAAGTACAGTCGGCCAAGAAAGTGGTCTATCATGCGTAGCGTATCATCACTATCACTAGGTACATAGTAATAAAACAAAGTCGCTTTCCGCTGTCTGTCCTATGCTTAGATCAACTATACGCAACGAATTTTGATGCGTTTTTTTTTAATAGATAGAGTGATTCAAGAGTAAGGTTTATATGCATATAAGTATTAGCATTGCACCCGTGCGAAGCCAGGGTGGGTCGCTAGTTTATGATAAAAATAATAAAATGCACATGAAATGATAAACAAATACGTAAATAGAAACTATGAAACTATAAACTCCAAATGTATGCATTTAACCCTACAAAGAAAACAAAAGCATTTCTTTAACCCCCCAACAGTCAATAAAGTCACATTTGCGTTCTTCTAAGTCACTTTCAATTTTAACATTACGCTTTCTGAATTTATAAAACAACTGTAAAATGCAGAAAAGTATTCAACTCGCGTTCCCTTTCGAGTCGATAGTCGTGAGAGAGAGACGGCGGAATACAGCTGGACTCCTCGCACACGAGGATGACACTTCCAGGAATCGTCTGAGCTTTTGAAGTATTTCAAATGCCCCACACATTGTCCCGTTAGTTACTACACGCATCTTTTTTTTGACAAGTTTTCTGAGCGTCCCCTAATTTGCTATCTAGATTTTTTTTGTACCGTAATCTTGCGAGATTTTTGCGCGCTTTGATAGTTCAACAATAGATAAATAGAATAGTACCTTCAGTTGAAGTGTTAGATTTTTTCGTTTGAAATAAAAGATTTTGTCAATATTACGGTACGCAACCGATTACATTTACTAAATATGTAAGTACTTGTTATGAATTGTTATGAATTTATGATTGTTAGCTCAAATTCTTCTCTGTTTTGTTAAGAAAATGCAAATGAATATCAACCTAATGTACTTAGGTACCTACTGCAATAGGTACTTATACAGGGTCCTTCTTAATATGCTGACACTTTTTTAAGGAGATGATCAGACCGTCAAACTGAACAACTTTCTCTATGGCACCAACATCGAAATCGCGAAAAAAAAATCTGCTCTTCCATACAAAACTGCAAACCTACTCGAGGCAAATGTATGAGACAGAGACAGCTGAGTTTTTTTTCGCGATTTCGATGTTGGTTGGTCCCATAGAGAAAGTTGTTCAGATTGATGGTCTGATCGTCTCCTTAAAAAAGTGTCAACATATTAAGAAGGACCATGTATATTGTTTATTGCAATTCAAGCTTCGAAAACGTTTGGGTTTTCTGTATTTTTATTTACATTTAAAAAATAAACAGGCCGGTATTTTGTTTTGTTGTAAGTATTTTGGAAAAAGTGATCTGTAAAATTCATTATAGGTATTACAAAAATATTACAATAATATAAGGTCCTTTAATTGGATTAACTATTACTTTTATAATGTTGTTTAAGTAATTTTTTGCATTATACTGTTGATCTTGCGAAAAAAAGTTTAAATTCATAGTAGGTTGGTACGAATTTCGCAGAAATTTTCAGGTTACACAAAACTCAAGCGGTACCAAAACTTGAATTCCAGTGAACAGTACCGTACCAACATTTAAAAACAAAAATATCGGCTATCGAACTATCCACCCAACCCCCCAAAAGTCGACGTACGCCGCGCGACGTTGCCAAAACGGAAAGTGAAATTTCGTCATACTCTCCCTCTCATTCACACACACCTCCACACTTTTATCAATGTGTGAGCTTTTCGGCAGACGCGTCCCGTTAGTGTGCGTTTGTTTTGATGAATACCGTATACATACGTAGGTGTATTTGCGTTTGTGTGTGTACAGACGAATTTGTAAGAGCTGCAGCGAAATACCTTCCGCATTTTGACTTCGATCGGTTTCGCAGACGGCAACTTCTGCGTCGCAGCCGAGCTTCTGGACAATTAAAGTTATTAGAAAAGAGGGAATTCTTTTCAGAACACTAATAAGGGTAGGGAAACGTTTCAGCTCGAAAGGAAAACTAATTTAGAGCGGACCGTCTGCGTTTTAAGAATTCGATTATTGGATAAATGTTTTCGATATTTTTCCGCTTAGTTATTTTTAATAAACGGTGTTATTCGAAACAAAAGCTTTACGAGACCTTGAAAATAGTCTCATACTCCAAGTAGTGGAGTATGGTTCTTTCCATTTCGCTTTTATTTAGTGGATGGAACCCTTTTTTGTCCTATCTGGGATCTATTCTGTCATAATTCTGGAAATTTTTGTAACACCCTTATCCTTACCTACTTATATTCTAGGTAGGTGCAAATAAATGTTTTTTCCTGCATCATCATCAGCCTGTCATTTATCTGTGATCGTCCCCACTGCTGGAACCTACCCTCTTGCTGGAGGTCTAGTCTATGTATTACTGTTTACTTATTTCAATTGATTCGAAAAAAGTTACTTTCTGTTTATTTATTTATTTAAATATAATTTTTGATCACAGTATGTCACAGGACAATTTTAATGGAAAAAGTTCAATGTCCTTTAAAAGTGGCAATGGACTCTATTATACCTGGCACTGGTAGTGAACACTGGTAGTGAAATCTCTCATTGCGTCCTCGGCTATCATCATCATCATCATCATCTCAGCCGATGGACGTCCACTGTTGGACACAGGCCTCCCCAAGGATCGCCGTAACGACCGGTCCTGCGCTGCCCTCATCCAACGGGTTCCCGCCGCCTTCACCAGGTCGTTGGTCCACCGTGTGAGGGGCCTACGCACGCTGCGCTTTCCAGTACGCGGTCGCCACTCGAGAACTTTTCGGCCCCATCGGCCATCGGTTCTACGTACAATGTGCCCCACCCACTGCCACTTAAGTTTAGCAATTCTTTGGGCTATGTCAGTTACTATGGGTCTTCTGCGGATCTCTTCATTTCTGATTCGATCTCGCAGGGAAACTCCGAGCATAGCCCTCTCCATTGCCCTTTGTGTGACTTTCAGCCTTTTTATGAGGCCTTGAGTGAACGACCTCCTCTGTTCCATATGTCATCATTGGCAACACACATTCGCCTATTCATCAGCCTCGGCTATTCATCAGCAAGAAGAGAAATTCTTTTTTTAATCTAGGTATTAAAACTCATTTTCAACCCCTAAACCAGCACTATACGAACACAGAATAAAGCCGTTAACCTTCACACTGCCGGTTTCGTTGAAGCACCCGCGGCCGAGGCGCGAAAATCCGATAACTTTCGTCTCCCCCCCCCCCCCTCCCCCACTTCTCACTGCCGCGTACCCCCCCTCCCGCCTTTAATGGCATAAAAAATCAATTTCCCGACCAAATTACGCCGAGTCGACAAATTGTGAGCGTCTAGGCTATAATCGTGTGTTTTTCGTTTAAACGTTTTTTTTAGGATTTCATTTGGTAAATGGTAAATAGATAAGGGTGCCTAGATAGGATTGGATGTGTTCACTTGTGTAGAAAATTGACTAACGTATTTTTCGATCTGATTTATCTCACAATTTATCTTAAAAAATTACACTCAATGATGAACATTTAACAGAGTAGGTACACTTAGTTATTCTTATTCGTAGCTTTCACAATTTTACCTATGTCTCTTTATTTAAATTGTACTCGTACCTATACAGGGTCCTTCTTAATATGCTGACGCTTTTTTAAAGGGATTGATCACACCATCAAACTGAACATCTTTCTCTATAGAAGTAACATAGAAATCGCGAAAAAATCTGCTGTCCCATACATTTGAGTCGAGTTATGTTTGCAGTTTTGTATGGAACAGCAGATTTTTTTTCACGATCGACCTTGGTGCTATAGAGAAAGTTGTTCAGTTTGACGGTCTGATCATCTCCTTAAAAAAGTGTCAGCATATTAAGAAGGACCCTCGGCTGTAGCAAAGTTACAGACCACCCCAAAAGGGATTATAGTCGTGAGTTTACGCACGTAAACAGTACGCATTTAACCATTTCACAAGAGAAGCGACACTACACGAAATAGCCAGAATGCAAACAGCCGAAACGCACACACCCCCCACCCCGCGTCACCACCCAACCACCCTCACCCACACTCGCACAGTGTCCGCGTGACCTTGGTGCGAGGGTGAAAGTCCTGCACGTGTCGTCTTCCGCTATCCGTTTAGGCATTATTACCTATTTTGAGGCTGGATTTGAATTTTTAATTTTGTTTTGATTCATACTTCTGCCTTTGAACAATAATATTAAAACATAATCTATACTTCTTATAGCACAGAATAGGTAATTGTTTATTATTCGTAGGTAATAGTGGACAGGTAGGTACAGGGTGTAAGTCTCAGACTAGCAAATACTGAAACGGTGAACTCAGACCATCAAACTGAACAACTTTCACTATGGAAATAACCTCAAGAAACGCGAAAAAAATGAACTGCCCACTTGCCCATACAAAACTGCTGTACCTACCAGACTAAAATGTATGGGACAGTTGATTTTTTTTCGCGTTTCCTGAGGTAGGCTCCATAATGAAAGTTGTTCAGTTTGATGGTTTGAGTTCACCGTTTCAGTTTACGGAGGGCTGTCCCTTAGTTCCCTTACACCCTTTATAGCTGCTACATACTTATAGTGACTGACTGATTGACTTACAGATGGGATATTATGAGATGGGTGATGATGCGGTAAGAAACAACATAACACTTCTAAAATTGCCCGCGCCTTCGTCCGCACCAGCTCCTGTAGATAATCGTAGTGAGATATTTACCAGATTTTATGCGTAATCATAAGCTTTTAAACACAAAAAGCCGTATCATAATCGGTCTTGTAGCGTAACGCTCGAACAAACAAACAGACATAACTCCCATGATTTAGATTTAGGGACACCTTTAAACCTTAACGTAATATTTTTCTTGTAGATTGATATCTTCAATGTTCTGTACACACTTCTGTTACAGTTTTATAAATAGTTTCCTATATTAATATTTGAAATTGTTTTTGTCAGTTACGTTTTGTCTTTCTATCTCGCCTACATTTACTTATACCATCTATATTACATACTATTTTTAGCAAGACACAAACTAAAATAATCCTTAATGCAATAAAAAGAGAGCCTAAATTCAGTTAGTGATAATTGCGTAGCTAAATCACCGTAGACAATGTTCTAAGAAACGCTACTAAGTTTCGTAGCACCGTAGCTCGGGGCTACGACGGCCGCTACGAGCAATTAGTAGTCTTACAATATTTTATTTCATTTTTTATTTCAATTCTCTGAAATGAACTAGAATTTTATTTTAGAATATAGAATAGATCGTAAATAAAGTAGAGTCTTGATGTTCGATTACCAATTTGTTTATATAATGCGTACTTTGTAATTAAAAAATATATTTTTTACACCTTACTATAATAATCATAAACAAAAAAAGGTTCGAAGAAATCTCCTCAAAGATAAGCTTGCTTTTTGTATGATATCAATCTGGCAGATAAAAAGATAACAGTCACTTTATCTGGCTGCTCAGATACCTATATACTTTATCTGGCATATTTATTTATAAGCATACATACGATCATAAGCTCACACCATTCTCCCATGGGGGTAGGTAGAGACTATGGACCACCACACGGTACTAACACACCTCTATAGCCTCATCATCATCATCTCAACCGATAGACGTCCACAGCTGGACATCGCCACAATGACCGGTCCTGCGCTCCCCTGATCTAACAGGTTCCCGCCACCGTTCACGATTTACCTGCCAGATATCTGCTGGCTAGGCTATCTAACGCTTTATCAGGAAGCGATGAAACAGGCCGTTTCCTGAAAAGAAAATAGGTACCTATTGATTATTTTATAAGTTCACTTTGAACAAAATTAAAACTGTAGTTTTCTCTTAGAATACATAAAAGTAACACCTCCAAATGAAGGCCTCCACACGTAACCTTGAAAATAAATAGATAATCTCAATACAGACGTACGGCAGACGGTACCCTGAGGGACCCGACCCCTATTTACGGAGGGAAGGGATGCATGACGTCATTTTGGGCAGTCTCATAGTAGGGGGGGTTGTATTCAATAATATAGAGATGCGACTTTAAACAAAACATGTGCGTACCTACTTAACTACGCAGATGCTCATTTTTTTAAACTTAAATAAAAACAGACAAATACGACTAAGTAACTGTCTGATTTAAAGCTTTTCTCCATGTTACGAAAACAACAAATTAATTTTATTTTGTCGTTTTTTTGCAAGATAGAAATTCTTAGTTTCCAAAGACAAAATTTAAATATCACTATCAATCTAAAATGACACGCCTCTTTCCCTGAGGGGTGGCAGAGACCAAGGCGCACTATTTGCATCGATAATTTTTAGATTTCCCTCGATAAGTCATTCTAGGATTACTTTTTGAACTAACGGAAGCTTCAAAACAGATCCTGTTTTGAATAAAGTGCGGACACTCAAAACAAAAGCGAAACGCACCGCGAATCAGACAATTTCTTAAGAGGGCTATTGGAGTCCAGTGGCGCCCTCATCACATTAATAAAGATTTCTCAATAAAGAAAGCCTAAATTAAAAAAGTGCTCAATTGACAAACTAGAAAAGCCTTCAAGCCATTGTTATACAATACTTTTATATGTTCTAAACATTCCACTTTTAGACAGTAACGAATTAAAACAAAAATGGCCGTTTTTTTTCTCTTTTCAAAATGTGTATGTTTCGACCTTTAAAAAACCTATAAAAGTATTCTATGAAAATAGCTTGAAGGCTTTTGTAGTTTGTCAATTGAGCACTTTTTTAATTTAGGCTTTCTTTATTGAGAAATCTTTATTAATGTGATGAGGGCGCCACTGGACTCCGATAGCCCTCTTAACCGTACTTCTTCAGCGTAAGGTCCAATTTCAATCCCACACGGTCAAGTGAACATTACATCGTAACGCACCCGTAATCCAGACCTCTGGGCGGATCGTCTGCGGCTTGTCTGGCCCGGGATTATTTCCCGTGACGCCGGGACTCGGGACCGCCCTCGTAATCCCGGGGAGGTCATGTTAAAGATCCCCGGAATGGGATCAAACGTTTTAGGGTTAGGTTGTTTTGGTGCGTGCTTCGGGCGTTTGTTTTTTTATTGTAAATGCACTCTTATGTACTTGTCAAAAGAATTTAATTTTGTTCAAAATAGCGTCGTTATTATTTGAACTAAACCTCAGAGGAATGGTCTCTTTATTCTAAAGCATGCAGACCGCATCAATTTACGATTGTAGTTAGTCTCTTTTGTCTTATGACGTACCTTTAAAAGTAGAAGGAGACAGAACTATAGATATTTGTTTATGCGGCTGTCCACTTTTTTTCATGCTAGTGTGTGTTAAAAGTGACCGTAAACATTAGGGCAAATGTCACTTTGGTCTAATTGGTCTCTTTTTTCCATACTACTTGACACCACACACTCAAACACAAACGTCAAAAAAAGTGGACATTCTTGCAATGGTATGACTCTCTCTATGCCTTTAGGTATAATCTCTTTGAACTAAACATAATTCGTTTGTTTTTCGTGTTTTCTGCAAATATAGCGGTTGACGGTAGACCATGTGAGTTTAGTTTATCATCATCATCATCTACAGCGTGAATCCGCCTACTGCTGGGAATAGGCCTTAATTTCTTTATGCCACCCTCCTCTGTCCTAAGCATCTCGCATCCATGTAGCTCCTGCGACTTCACTTTTACGATATAAAGAGTATAGTTGGTCTTAGTTAATTATTTACTCAAGCATATACATTCTAATGAGAAACGATTTTATAATTATCCTGCCATTGTACACTGCTAAACATAGACTCTTAGGGCGCGCCACAGAACTGTCATTGACTTTCCTAGCCCATCATAGACGAAGAATTTTTCGATTTTCTCTTTCTACGTCGCCCATTCACTCCCCAGTCTAGCTGGACGATAAATTCAAAAAATATTTGATATTCCATACGCAACTAAAATAATTCTTAAATCGTTGGTGCGTCTGTTAGTGATCGTGTAGCTTCTAAACGACTAGACCGATAGTCATATTCACACTATAGGTATATTTGATTTATTGAGACGATATGATTCATATCTATTCAATTCTATTCCTAATAGGTGGACAAAGTCGCAATGAAAAAGCAATAATTTACAAATCTTTCTAAAAGAATTTATTAAAAACACCTATTTGCTACGTTTAATTCACAGAAAAAAAAACAAAAATGAATTAAGTAACCTAAAAGAAAACGCGAAATTTTTACTAAATGTATATTTTTTTACCTGGCACGCTAAAAAAGAAAAAAATAACACGAAGAAAATCGTAAATAAAAGATAGGGTGAAAGTACAAATTGTTGTCGCCGCGAGTGAGGCGTCATTCCGCGGCAAGTGGAAAGGTAAATTTTCCCGCCTCGCGTCAATCTAGTCGCGAGCGCGACTCAACTTGGGGAAATCACTTGGGTGCTCACATTGGATGTAATGGAAATTTTTGGTGCAAGCTTGTTTTTTTCGCATGTAATTTATGATGATATTTTTTAGTAATCTTTTTCGGATCAGTAAAGATTTTGCTTACGTTATCAAATCACTAAATGAAGCTTCCTTTATTTTATAATTCTGTATAATCGAAAAGAAATATGAGAGGAGGGACAGTCCAAAAAGGAAGATGGTCATAAGTTTATACCTAATGTATATACACTTATTTACTAAACAATTTATAAATCTCTCAAATAAACTAAGTCGTATATTATACTCATTTTCACCTTTTATAATGGCGGCGAATCTCTTTACTTTAATGGCAAAAAGTTTAGAAGAACTACACTACCGCACTATTCGTACCCTTTCTTTTTCATTTCCTACGGAGTGCTTTTAACTATTATCCACACTGTCTACTATCGCCTTCCACTGAGAACGTTTTAATACAGAAAACAGCGGTTTTGTTTCTGCTTTCGAAAATATTCGGCATTTTCAATATGGCGGCATTTTTAATCAACGGAGGGTGACACGCATTTGTAAAAATACTTTTGTTAATTTTCGAGTGTTTCTAAAGTTTTATTGCTCACATTTTTCTTTTTGTTCTTGTTATTCTTGTAAACAACCATTAGACGTAAGGAAATGCGTCATAATAAACCTAAAACTTTTCCTGGAGTTATAATTTTATAACAATGGAAAATGATATTCAAGTCTTCCTTTTGAAAATAAGCTAAGCAGTTGTTAAAAATACATACATAAACTCACGACCGTAATCCCTATCGGGGTAGTCAAAAACATCGCTACTACTACCAAATTCCTGTTTAGGAGTGTAGCTGTAGCTAATCTATGGTTGTAGAATTGTGCAATTTAAGTTTCAGGATGGAATGACGTGTCAAGTGGAGAGAGGTGGTAATCCTTTTGCCCACATACACACTGCATAAGAATCCTTTAGGAGTCACGTTCCAGGTTCTGACCCTAGCACTTGTCTCGCGTGGTTTTCGCGCGTCGCGTCTTTGACTGCTACGTGACTCCTCAATCTCTTCCTGTTCTTGACCAAAAACAATCCCTGAGATTGGGATAGATTCTCCCATAAACTACTTGAAACTGATGATGTCAGTGATGAGGATAAATCAATTCTGTGTAGGTCTTCCTGTAAATTTAAAAAAAAAATTAATTCATTACGTTTTATTGCTTAAAATTCCTAAGTCTCCTAATAAATTTCCATTTAATTTCGTGTCTCGGCAATAAATTTAGACGAAGCCTTAATATTCGTATCCCGATATATTTATAGCTGCGACATCACTGACCTAGAGGGGTCGCCAACAGGGCAGTTCTCCCGACGCATCTTTTATCGCCTTGTCTAGACTCTTCGAGGGGAATTTTATGGATTTGTACATTTCTAGTGTTTTAATGGTTTTTGGATAATTTCTGTATGATAAGTTGTTGTTATAAATTTTTGTTACGTAGTTAGCTTTGTTTTTAAAATATCCAATTATTTTTTGTTATTTTCAAATATCTGTTTTGTATTTCAAATATTATGGATTTTTAAACATGTTACAGCCATGTTGTGCTATTTAGAATCAAATTAAAGAAGGGAGGAAGGGTGGAAGGTGCGGGTTCAAGTCCCGCCCGAGACTTAATTTTTCTATCTTTAATTTGAATCTGTTTTGGTTCTCCAGATTTATTTTAGTAGGTAAGGTACTAGCTTTTGACCGCCACTTCGTTCGCGTGAATTTCAGAAAACTTCAACACCCCGTTGCACCTCTTTAGGTGATGATTTTCAAACAATCCTTTTTAGTGCAGCCCTACATCCTCTCTAGAATAAATACGTTCATGTTTTGATCTTTAGTGGTTTAGGATTCTAATATCTATTTTATTTTTGTCAGTCATTCGGATATTTATTTTTCTTACTCCTGCTATCTTCTTTAATACTTAGAGTCATCCCCTGCACATCATTGTCTAGTGTTGTGAATGGTCGCTGTTGATCCTAGTTTACAGTAATTACAGCGATTACCCGTTTTTTGTCAGGCAGTTCAGTAGAGATCGGATAATCGTATGCATATTTACCTAAACTTCACTTTTTTCCTCACGAAAACAAACTATGGATATGCCTTTCTCAATAAAATTAATTAAAAAAATCGAGCCACCCGCACCGTTTTGTCATAATGGTCCTCGTCGGTAGTCAACAGTAGGTAGAACAACATGGACAATATGAACAACTCAGTCGACTTGGACAACTGGGACAAAATAACAACTCAGTTAACTCGGACAACATGGATAACTTGGTCAACTCAGACAAGTCCGTCAAATCAGACAACATTGTATAAGTTGACCAAATTATCTGAGTTGTTCATATTGTCCGAGTTGCTAATGTTGTTCGAGTTATTCAAATGTCAAAGTTCTACGATATTTTTGCAATTATTAACATTATTTCTTGTGAAAAATGAAGTTTAGGTAAATATGCATCCGAATATCCGATCCCTAGTTATTAGTCACGGAACTGTTTTATATGTAGGTATAGATAAAAGGTATAAATAAACTCAAGGCCGTTTCCTCTATAGGGTAGTAAGACACTTTGCTACAACTACCAATCATCTATTTAAGTGCATGAGTATTATATGGGATTACGATCTTGGGTATGTAGTATTGTTTACGTAAACATACTTCTCTACAACGACAATATAAGTTCCGTTACGATGGTAGCTATACATATATTTATTTATGATGGTAGCTTGAAAAATTTAATAATCAATTTTAATTTTGTTTGCCTGCGAAAACGATTTTTAACTGTTTCAACTTTTTTTTCTTTGCTGACAAGGAATTTCCGCAACAAATAAATTAAAACCTGAGCTTAAACTTAAACAATGAATATGCCAAAGTTTAAGATTGTACAGAAATGTTTTACTAAACTTATAGATCTACGAGCAGCCGAGAACTCTATTGTTTTCGGTCTTGTTATGTTATCCATTGTGTTAAGTTCAAATGATGATATTAAATTTTAACTCTCTCTTTGTTTAAATATATCAAAGTTTATAACTAACGTTATTCTTATTCGTAGACGTAAGGATAAAATAAAGAATGGTGTCTTTATAGCGTTTTTACGAAGTAGGTACATTCCACATTAAATTTTAAAGAGCACTAATTAGAGTAGGTTAGGTACCTACCTGAGATATTACCTAAAGTTCTTCTTCTTCTTATCGTGTGGGCAGCAAGCCCTGGAGTCAGATTTTTCAAACCGTCTTACGAAATCTGACGTGGTTTTTTAATGTACCGCCTATACGCGCTAATTTTGAACGATACTACCAAAACAAAACCACAACCAAAAACGTTACGTTATGCACAATTCGTATCGCGCTAATTATATTAACGGTAACGATTTAGTTTTTTTTTTTTTTTTTATTTATTGTTCAATACTCACATTATTTCAAAAGTTTTTACATTTTAATCCCGAGCAGGAAACCGTGCAACGGTTTATGTGCTTGGAATGAATCGTTACACTCAATCGCTAGTTGCTATGTTAGTTTAGGTACTTATCTTACGCATGCGATAACAGGTTGCGTGTCGGACGTCGCACATTGGTCATCTCTGGACCAGGTGTACTTTTTTAGATATTTATTAAGGATTGATTTGGCTTTTTTATGAGTAGTTTTTTGTAGAATTTCACTTTGATCTTTGTCTGAAAATGTATTTAATATACAGGGTGTAAATTAAAATAGGACAGCTACTTAAAAAGGTGCTTCAGACCATCAAACTGAACAACTTTCTCTATGGGAGCAATATCGAAATCGCGAAAAAAAAATCTGCTGTCCCATACAATTCAGTCGAGTTATGTTTGCAGTTTTGTATGGGAGAGCGGATTTTTTTTTCGCGATTTCGATATTGGTCCCATAGAGAAAGTTGTTCAGTTTGATGGTCTGAAGCACCCCTTTAAGTAGCTGTCCCATTTTATTGTACACCCTGTATACGGCAGCATGTATTCCCATGTTTTTTTGCCGTAGACGTTATTGACTTTAGGTAGTAGATAAGTTGGTAAGTATGTTAAATTACGAAGGTTTTTTGGTCTTTGATTTTTTTGTAGTAGTGTCACTTTGTCACTATATTCTGAAACCATACATATATAAATCATATCAAAGACGCTTGCCACTTTACAGTATTTAAATAAACCTTTTTCGTCTCCACTGTATTTGTTTTTAATGTGTCTAGGGACAATGGTCTTAAGCAGTCTACATTGCAGTTTATATATATTTGCTAAATGCGTTTTGTATGTTCTTCCGTAACTACTTAAACCGTACATAATGATAGAATCAGCTAGTGCCATGTATAGCATGCGCAGTGTTTTGTATGGAAGTTTGAATTTAAGAATGGATAATTTTGCCAAAATAACCCTCAATCTGTCACAAACATGGTCAATGTGCGTCGTCCAGTTAAAACTACTATTTCGGTAGATACGTTGGCGTAACGTTTGATGTCCGTTCGATCGAATTTTCTGTATTGTGCGATTTAACCGTTCAGAAAAAAATAACGCTATAGCATTTTTACATCAGCTAAACCAAATCTAAACCAAAACCAAAAACGTTCCGTCCGAACGGTAAAACCGTATCAAATAGCGCAATTGGGGCTCTGAGATAGTAGTCTGGACCAACAGCTTAACGTGCCTTGCGAAGCACGGAATCATCTTTCTTTTGAGACAATCAGGTGATTCAGCCCGCAAAGTCTTAACCAACTGGGGAAAAACGCACAAAGTAACATATCGCTAGGTGTCCGCCGTGGGCGTCGAACCCAAGACCTCCGTTTCAAAAGCCCTATGCTCTTAATTAGACCACGGAGGCAGTTAACCTAAAGTTACCCTCGAAGTGCAGGGTGAGGTGCGGTATCTGAAGTGAGTGAGGGGCAGGGCAGGATGTAGCCATTCTGTATGTAGTACTCTACTATTATTGCGCGAGTTGGTTTACAGTTTTGTATGTAAAAGACAATTTTTTTCGCGACATGGACGTTAGTCCCTTAAAGAAAGCTGTTTAATTTGATTGTCTGATCATCCCCTAAAAATCCGTTAGCTTATACTGGGCGACTTTCCCAATTTTCAAGGGGTGGTTCAGACCATTCAACTGAACAACTTTTAACGGGTTCACAAACGGCAGCTATAATGTAAAGATGTATATTATAGCCCGATACATCCCGTTACATTTTTCCATAGAAATCGTCAGGAGACCACACACGACAGCTATAAATATTCTATTTCTATGGAAATGGAAAGATGTAATGGGATGTATCGTGCTATAATACACATCTTTACATTATAGCTGCCGTGTGTGAACCCCTTTACAGTGGTACTTTTATCTAGTCTGTGCCTCTACCTATGTTTCTGACCACCCCAAAAAGAATTACAGTCGTGAGTTTATACGTAGGAATGTAAAAATTTCACGTTTTACCATGTGATAAGCTAAACTGTTTCCTTCATTCAGATGACCTTACGACCGAAGATAAAGAGGTCAGAGGAGGAAAACTGCGGGTCCCTACCGAAATAAAACGGTCGCGAAAATATCAAGGGACGGGCAGGGTCAGCCCTTGAACTTACCCCGCCGTGCGAGGATCTCAGACCCTATACGGTTTTATTTGTTGAGTGAGGTCAGGAAAAAAGGAATATATCTCGCAATAGAAAAGTTTTGTAGAAATATTTGTAAAGAAATATTCAGTTAAGATATTGGGTGATACTGATACAAAGTGTCACAAATGACATCAGTAATATCACAGAACATTATGAAGAGGGGTTAGAAATGCAAAGTAGCACTTTTGCTTCGGAGAATCCTGTTGCCACTTTCTTTTCTTCCCACTCACGCTGCTACAACTTCTTATGCCCTCTGCTCGCGCCTTACGATGTTACCGTGTGGCAAGCGTTCCACGCCTACTTTGCACTTCTAACCCCTCTTATACTGTTCTGTGAGTAATACCACAGTATAAGAAAGAGTATCTAGAGTAGATACAGTACGGAGTCCCTTCCTCCCGCCAACTTTTTACCTCACCCCCTCTATCGCCCTCTGGTTACCGCGCACTGGTTCCTCGTTACCTACGAAGAAGACTTAAGGTTCAATTTCGTTGGTTTTGTATGTGCTGGCTGACGACATCTTGTCAATTTCAAATTTTAGTATGCAGTGTCCCGGTTGTGGTAATACTTAAAGGGGTGGTTTAGTTTAGATCATTAAACTGTAGGCACAGAATAGGTAATAGTATATAGCTGTAGGTACAGCTTTCACTATAAAGCCAACATCGAGAAATCGAGAAAAAAAACGGCTGTTTCAAACAAAACTGCAGACTCTACTCAAATGCAACAGCAGATTTTTTTTATTATTTTTTTTTATGTTTATTCGGAGTTTTGTTACATTATTTATACAGTGTGTAAATTAAATGCATATCAATCGGGGTGTTTCATACTATCCGATCGAACAACATTTGCTATCGAGCCAACATCGAAATCTGCTGCAACTTCTATGATATCTCAGCTCTTTTATATCCCGATGTCATTTAAATAGATTAGCTACTGCGTCCAACATTTTATTGTTGATCGTATCCGAATTTAAGTAGGTATTTAAAGAATTTGGGAATGAAATTCTACAGCAGTCGCTACATTTCTCATCCAAAATAAATACGAAGCATGCATCGATTACGATTTGATAAAAATATAATAAATTCAACTAAAAAATAAAGCAAGGAAAATGAAACCTAAATCATACAGATAAACTTATATCCGATACATTATACTTAAAAGGATGATCAGACCATCAAACTGAACAACTTTGACTAAGGGACCAAAATATAAATCGAGAGTTCTATAGAGAACGTCAATGGCGACTCGACTCAAATGTATGGAACAGGTGTTTTTTTTCGCGATTCCCTGATTTGTTCCATAGTGAAAATTGTTTAGTTTGATGGTCTGAAGTCATAGATATATTATACCTACAGAACAAGATACACAATCAGAGGTCCAAAAATGGCAGACCCAAATGAGGTACTTTACGAATAAAAGTACCTCCTCTTGCCTCAGTACCGCGCTGCCTCTCTGACTGTAAACATGCATAATACGACTAAGTTTAATAGTCAAATATCAGGTACTAGTATCAACTTACAGCACTCATACTTATTTTGTGTGGCTTATCATTTGTCTCTGTTCCGGGGTGCGATTTTTGAAAGTCAGACGTTCAAATCAGCATTAGAAAGAAAGATTATCGAAAGATCTCCATATTAATTTAGACATTTTCTACTGCTTATTTGAACGTGTGACTTACCAAAATACCACTCCTGTCATCGTCTGATAGATGACATCTTGTTCCTTTTTCAAAATGCTGTTTTAAAAAATATATTTTTTTAAAGACATGTAAGAAGTATTTACAACTTTATACGTGGAAAATAAGGTATATGTTCCATTGATATATATTATGCGAAAAGATAACAGAAAAAAGTCTAGCAGAAGTCTAGTGATTTCAATCTCTTTGCAAAAGTTTAAAAAGTATGTGTCAATTCGGACAAAAATTTGCTATGATTTTATATGAGATTGTGCATCTTGTTCTTATATAATATATCTATGTCTGAAGTAGTATAATATAACATTTAAGTTTACACCCTGTATATAGGGTCCTTCTTAATATGCTGACACTTTTTTAAGGGGATGATCAGACCGTCAAACTGAACAACTTCCTCTATGGGACCAACATCGAAATCGCGAAAAAAAAATCATCACTTCCATACAAAACTGCAAACCTACTCGGAGCCAAACGTATGGGACAACTGTTTTTTTTTTCGCGATTTTGAAGTTGATTCCATAGAGAAAGTTGTTCAGTTTCATAGTCTGGTCATCGCCTTAAAAAAGTGTCAGCATATTAAGAAGGACCCTGTATATCCTTGCCCAATTAAACTTTGAATTGTAAATGTTCGAATTTTACACAATGGTGATAATGTTATTGTATCTCGTGCTAAAATCACCACTAATACCATGTTAGTACGGACGTGACTCAGCAAAGACAGTACTCTGACTCATCCGCCAATCAGAGCGAGCTTTTCGTACTAATTCCAATTTTAAACTATTCCGAATCCGGTGATTGACGTTTCTTTGTTACTTTTAGGGTTCCGTACCCAAAGGGTGAAAACGGGACCCTATTACTAAGCCTACGTTATCCGTCCGTCCGTCCGTCTGTCCTACCAATTTAGGAGTGTAAACTTTTAAACCGTAAGAGCTAGATAGTTAAAATTTTCGCAGAATGTGAAAATTATTGCGGATTTGCTAACAAATTATAAATATGTCAAAAAGTTAAAAATTAAGGGGGGTCCTCATACAAGGAACTAGTTCTTATCAAAGTTTTTTCTTCATGCTCTATGGTAAAAACGGTAATACATACAAGCTTCACACTTGGTGTGATTATAGAGCAAACTCCCGATGTAAAAAATTCCCGGAGTAAAAACGTATCACATCATTGTTGCCCGTCTAGTATGATTTCTCTACTCGCGACCGTCGCGCCTTTGCTACACAGAAAATGACCTCTTCCAGCGCTTTTCACAGAGCGAACGTCACGCTTGCGATATGGAAAAAAACCGAGTTGCCCGCATGTAGAGAAGTGGAGTAGCTAAAGTGATTTCTCGGAGAAACACCAAGCATAAGTGAAGACCCTGACGATAGGATCCACCGATTCAAAGGAAATTTTAAAGCATTCGTCTATAAAGTGCGTCACGGCTCGCCATGTAGTATCCGGCACTTGTCTGGCGGAAGGCGGTTCAATTTGTTGAATTAACGAACGTACTGCACGCTCGCGTTGCACTGATTCTCTACACAAGCCAGCCGCCTGCGGTTGTTTAAATTAGGCAAGTCTACCAACCAAAGTCTAAGTAGGCTGGTGACATCAATAAGTAGGCAAGTATTTACGTTGATTGACAATGTAGACGACCTAATTAAGATAGGTGACTACGTTTAAAGGCATATTAATAAATGCAAGTTTAGAAATGGACCTACCTAATGATCTTACGGCAAAAAGGAAAAAGCATTCGAGGTTTTTGTTGTGCATTACATACTCGGACTCCGACTTTCGATTTCCGATATATCTTGACCGTTTCAGTCCAAACTTCATTGGAATAGAATTGACATTGGATTGAAAACGTTCACGAAATATCGAAAACCAAAAGTCCGAGTAGTCACCCAGGAGTGCGATTTTTGAATCTCATTCGCTGAGTTCAGCAGTTGAAAATTTCAAAATTACTGTGGAGATATGCATCTTTTCTGCTGCTGATTTGACTTTCAAAAATCGCACTCCTGAAGTATGATTTTTGAAAGTCAAATCAGCAGTAGAAAGATGAGTTCTTCACAGTAATTTTGACATTTTCAACTGCTGAACTCAGCGAATGAGATTCAAAAATCGCTCTCCAGAAAAGTGCCCAGGATCTTAGTATCCCTACTTACCGCTAGAGGTGCTACTATCAACCCGAAATAAAACAATCCCTCAGCCACCTTATAGTTCAGCTACTCACCGCAGCTGGCGCTACTGTCAACGCAAAACACCGACTGCGTGTTCCATCTCATCATTATTGGGTCGTGATTGCACTGAATTGAGCTTCCGTCGGCGACAGGATAAAAACGAACCGGCCTCGCTGCTATAAACAATAACCAATTGTGAACGTATTAAGTTTAACAGCTGTTGAGAATTGATTTTGTTATGTTGTTTTTCGGTGGAATATTTTGTCAATAAGCCATTTATTTAAATTAGAAAATAATATTCGCCACATGCTTCGTCATAAAAAAATATAAAGTTTAAAATCCGCGTCATGCATTGCCAAAAAAAAAGTATAACTAATTTATAGTAATAGATGAGAACTTACTTAAATAGCAATATTTGACTTTGACTACTGTATTCTTTAAAAAATTGCAAATAGAATACTTATTTCTTAAAATATAAACAAAAAAAGCCAAATTTGAACTTACCAAGAAGAGAGACATTGCAAAATCGCCGTTTCGCTTAAAAGCCTTTAAAGGTCTCGATTTTCTGTATAACTCGTCGACTTACGCTACATTTGCTCCGCGATAAGATGGCAGACGACGTGAAAAGTGTCAATTCTTCGTATTATTGGCGGTGGTGTCGAGTCAGCACTTTTAGGCGACGAAATGCGATTTGAGGACGCGACGCCACACACTTCAACCGACCGAAAAATTGCTGTCGCGTTACAGAGGAATTCGGTTTAGCGATTTTTGAGGGATTTTACAAATTCACTAGTCGACGATTAGATCACAACTTTAGCTTTTAGACGAGATAAACCTTTTGCTTCTGAGTTTCTGAGAACATCCTTAGTGCGGTATAAGAAAAACTTTCGTACCTACATACAGTACGGACACTCTCTCGGTGGTTTGGAAAGCGAACGACAGTAAGCAATCGTATTATAGTCCTGTCTCACTTGCACTCACTCAGTATACGTACATGTGCTAACCTCTTCTTGTCAGTGCGAGCCTTATTGTATGAAGTGTCCATAGTGTATTCATCTAAGATGTTTTTGTAGATGCGTTGCCCGCGCTCCAAAATGGCAACAAAAAAGCAAGGTAATTGCCCGGCTTCCACATAGTCACGCGCCGCCTAGTGTACGGACTACACGTCACTATATCGCGCCATTATTAAGTGCAGTTATGTTACGAGGGGCACACTGAAAGTTTCTAGACAATAAAAAGTGTATAGAAGTAGGAGGTTGGTAATACTTTTAATATTTTTAGAAGTGGCCTCCATTCCATTTTATGTATCGTCCCGTTCAATGGAACCTCTGTGAGAAGCAGTGGACCCCCTCTGCTTTACTATGAAATTATTGAAATCGGTTAAATTATGGGGTATTCATCTAGTACAAAGCTTCCCTACGCCTTAATATTCGTGTAGGATCTTTTGCACTTGACTCATATCAATGCTGAAGCTTGCCTGAATCTGCTGGTAGGTCACTCTCTTATCAGCCTCTCTCATGAGCTGCACAGCATTGGCGTTTTGTTCAGTTGTCGCCGTTGAACGACATCTCCCAGGTAGATCATCACTGAGATTACTCCGATCATGCCTAAACTCATTTAACCAGTTGTAAACAAGTGTCAAGGGACAGGGCTTCATTATGAAATACCAATCGAAGTGTATCATTAACTTTGTTATGGACTAGGACCACGAAGAAAATCGTAATAAATTGGGGAGAAAACATTTTTCCCTGCTAAATTCGTTTTGCCTCGCGACACGCACTTTTCGAATTGCCGCCAAATCGTTAAAACAAATGACAAACGAATAAAATCTTCGGCTATAGGTTGATAAAGAGTTTCTTATTCGTAATTAAAATAAATTTTTCATTGGCATTGTCACTAACTGGTCCATTCTTGAAACTTTCAGTGTCGTCCTCGTAGCGTAGTATGACGCGTCTATGGTAAAACGTCATTGGTATCCATAGTGCCATAGATCAACCACACGTTGACAATGTAGGTTAGCACTACAGTAGTTTGATGCTCATTTTTGTATTGGATTTGGTAGAGAGTGTCATCTCGTGGCAGGTCTACTGGACCAGTTTGGCATACTTACAGGTTAAAAGCATCTAGAGGTTATCCCACCATTTCTTCCTGGGTCGACGCGGTCTACAGCCGCATTGAGGCTACCGCTACAGGCTATTTTTTTCCAATAAAAAAACCGACTAAAACTGCGCTTCCTAAAAATTAATAGTCTTTTATTCTTACCACTTCTTAATGACAACAACGACTGTCCTTATAAATAATGTAGTAACAAGACAACAACTAATTTAACACGCGAATAACTTTTAATCAACCTTCTTATCCAGTTTCAGAAGTAAGTAATAGTATTTGGGTTCGTCGTTATATTTTATTTGTAATACGATAGTGTCGTATCGTTCCCGTAGGAAAAGATGACGCCATATTTTCCTTCGGGGTCGTACAAGACCATGGACATCTAAAATATTTTTATTTTTTTATGGGCCAAGAGCTAACTACCAATCACCACTTGACACGGATTGCACCCTATGGGTTCCAAAATCAAATTCTCGATTTACGACGGTTCGAAAAGTCGTTAGTACAAATTACGCCGCACGAAAATTCGTAGTTTCGAAATAGGTAGGTATATAAGGTATGTAGAACTGAAGTTACGGAAAATCTTTTACATCAGGGTCGTACACATCATGCTAGCCTAAAAACGCATATTTTCTGAATTTGATCCTCACCTACTTGTTACAATTGAGGCACTGAGATTGAGAGGAAAAGTGGTGTAATCCGAAAGCCACTACACATACATCCCTTTTACCAACTGGTACCTACCAACTATAATGGTTTAAATTCGCTGGTCGTTGCAAAAGGTTCCACCACTTCACTTATGTTCTCAGTGCTTTCGCACTCTTAAAAATGTGCTGTGATAGTATAACTAACCATAACAAAGATTTAAGTCACCCAAAAGGCAATAAATGGTCAAGCTTTTATGTATATCTGTACAAATTACAAAATCGTTGCTATTGACTCTTAAAACAGTAACACTGCTAATTCCGTTATCTCTCTCTCTCTCTTATCTCTTATCTCTTATCTCTCTTCTGTCAAAACAATCACAAAATCGCGCCCTCATTTACCAACGCGACATTGAAATCAAAAACATTAACCCTTAAATCAGTATCGATCCCATCCCCAAGGTTACAGGTGTTATTCAGTTAGGGACAAGGGAGGTCGGGGGGATGAAGGGTGTCTGATGGGGTGCAATTGGCCAGAAAAAGCGCTGTTAAGGGACGATTGGTTATTTATAAGGTGGGTTTGAAATTGATACAGTTATGTGGTGTGATTGAGAGTTTGCTGCTATGGTCTTATGGGTGATTAGATTAATATAAAATTAAGAACGAATGCAGTAGGCGGTTGTGGGGTTACGTTTCACATTCGGTTTTATAAAATGAATAAATACCCCATAATATACCTATGATAATAAGACATTTTGGGAATAAGACTCTCAAAATGTCTAATGCAGTAGGCGGTTGTGGGGTTAAGTTTCACATTCGATTTTATAAAATGAATAAATACCCCATAATATACCTATGATAATTAGACATTTTGGGAATAAGACTCTCAAAATGTCTAATTATCATAGGTATATTATGGGGTATTATGTTATTCATTTTATAAAATCGAATGTGGAACTAAACCCCACAACCGCCTACTGCATTCGTTCTTACCTAATTTTATATTTTCCAATATGTCTAATTCTCAAAATGTAAATATCAATTAACTTAATTATCATCTAATCTATTATACAACTGTGACAGAAGTGTGTCTGTGTATTGAAGATATTTACAAGAAAAACATCACGAAATGGTTTTTAGGAGTCCCTGACTCCTGACTTATTTGTGTGTTTGTTTGTTTGTTCGAGCATCACGCAAAAACTACTGAACCAATTTTGATGAAACTTTTTTGTTTGATAGCTGACTTAGAATCTGACTTAAAATCTGATAATAATTTATGCGGACGAAGTCACGGGTAAACTCTAGTAGAATATAATAAATAATGCTATCAATGTTATGATTGCAACAATACCCTATGTTTTGTTTCCTTACTGGCTACTGCCCCTTGATGGAAAACATGAAACCCTCAGGGATGTGAAAGCAATAAGTGAAGTAAACTACAAAATACATTTGTTATTGACATTGAGTTATCGTGCGGTACAATTAGATTGCAAGAACAGCGTACATTAATGTTTGAACATGTTATTTTGCAACGTATTATGAGTAAGGGTCTTTGGTTGGAAATTTTGGTATCCTCAGCGACCAACGTATCGAATGCATCGAAACATTGACCTACCTTGTTGTAATTAAACTCTTCGTTATGTTTAGAAGCTCAGATTAAGCATAGGTAGTACCTACGGGGATATAGGGACGATAAAGATAGGGACATCTAGATAAAATAGGAATATGTTTAGATTTAAGAAGCAATTTTAGCTCTATATTTTGTAGGTTTATAGGTTATACTTTCTTTATTTTTTTCCTAATACAATAAAATAAGTAGTGACACTCGTGAGACTAGATTGAACTACCTTTGATTATTCTGAAATAAAAAGTTTAGCATTGGTTTTATTGTGCAACACAATCAAATAACATATGAGAGAGCTCCTGGACTAAATTTATTTTGTTCTAAAATTAAAATCTAGGTAGGTTTTTGAATTTTTATTATTATAAAATTATCTTGGCATCCAAATATATACGGCACATTCGCCATGTGCGGAAATTATACCGCATAATAAATTGGTGTATGCAAGCGTAGTTCCGCAAATTACGTCGCACGCCATCTGTCGTCGGATAGCGGCACTAAACGAGGTCCTTGCAACCTTGTTTACCAACGGTTCGGGAATAGCAGGAATGCAGACTACAATACCTCTTGCAGTTCTGATAAACACCGGTAGAGCTAATTTTTGGTCGCTTTAAAATAACCTAGAAATTATTAAAACATACATAATCTGACGGCCGTCCTTTCGTCTTGAAAATTGTAGTACCTCATAATCACTTAGGTCTATCATACATAATGTTGAAGCTTTCAGAATGAAATGAAGTGTCAATTGCTTAAGAGGCTCACCATAGGTAAACGCTAGATCTGGCCATATTTTACTAGTTTTTAGAAGCTATCTTCTCGTTATTTGAAAAACATACAAATAATTGAAAAGTGTAGCAATATTCTTCAACATCTCGGATTTATTTGCTATAGATCATATTTCTTATTTTTCCATAAAATACATATGAAACCTGTGTTCAAAGGAAAGCCTAAATATTGGAAAAAATCCGTATTATGTGCATCTACTTCTAAAGTTGAAGTCACATTTACTTGAGACACACACCTTTATGTATATTAAGATCTAAAATTGCTAATTAGCAATTTTTTTTTAAGACCAATATTTAATGAGTTAATAATATAATTGTTAAATTAGGGGCGAATTCTTATGATTTTAGAATGTGATTTCCTTGGATTAGAAGGCTCCACTGTGACATAATGAAGGACAAGCTAGTCAAAAATAGGTATACCTACTAAAATGACGTAGTTTAGTAGAGGTGAGGTGGCTCTGAAATAGTCAAGGTCGTTCGGTCAGGGAAACCCCTTAATGATCAAAAGTACCTTGCAACAGAACCAGCAAACTAAATGATTTTTGTTGTATCGTAAGTTTCTAAATTCGAAGGAATACCTAGGTAACCCCCTATTCCGCTACACATAAAAGTGTAAAGTTAAACAAAATGGGCTTCAAAACTTAAAGTTCTGGATTCGAATCCCGATTTTGACACAGATATTCAATTTTATTCATGAATCTTTTAGCGTTATAGCCGACTAAACTAACGGTCTTTAAAAACGGCTCGTTCTTAAACAATAACATATTGCAATTAACCTCGATATTTTACTGTACAGATTACAATTTGAGATAATCTTGCTTTATTATCCTACCTTACACCTGCCACGCCAACCGATTTCAAATAACTGCCATTTACATCCATCAAGCAGTCAATTTCTTTCCAGGCATTACATTAAAACATTTATATGTGCACTTAAATTGTAATTACGGATATTTCATTTGAGATTCTTTTTAAAATGTTTTAGTGAAGTTGAAACCTATTATGGTTTTATTATTATGTGTCTAGTCTAGTCCCTATTAACACTTCTTCAATGTTATTTTTATTGCGAGATAGTAAAATACGCCGACAACAATTTATGTAATTTGACTCGAAGACCATTAGAGTTACCATAACTAGGCTTTGGGTTTTTAGTTCAAATTTATGTGTTTTTTCTTCGTTCGTGGAGAATTTGTCTTGTTTTTTAACTAAAGTATAGCATTATGTCCATTTTATCACTACAGGCGTAACTTCTTTCCCAATTTTTAATTGGAATCGACGCAAAGATATTATAAGTTCTTGGATTTATAGATATCTTGGATATCAAAATCTGAATATTTCTACATTGACTTTGTAAACTATGTACCTAATTCAATTCTTATTAGGTCTACCATCATCATTATCTTAATCATCAAATGCTAATATTTCTAGCATTATCTTGTTTCTTTGATACCAGAAGCTCATATAATAAAAATATCCACCCCATTTTCATGAAACTAATCTATCAATTTCTCGTTTCTTCAATACAAGATGCTCAGATTATCTCCACCCCGTTTTCATAAAACCCATCTGAATCTTGGAAATAAAGGCATCAAGCCAGTTGAATAAGACTCGCGTGACTTGCCGACCTGCCGCAACATCGTCACGAGGCCCGGCCCCGCGCTACACACGCTCCCACGCTCACGCACCTACGCTTTACTACTGCTCAAGTGCTCATTAATGTTTTGGAGATTCGTGTAACTTGTGCTGCAGGAGAGACGGATTTGCGAGCGGTTTACAGAAGCGTCGATTATGGCTTTTTGATAGGGTGTAGAATTGGATTTGTAATTATTTTCTTCAGCTTTACATTTTCTGATAAGATGTTTAGTAACAGAAATGAGTACTCTTTTATTTAGATTCTCTGAAATCATGTAAATATAAGTCGATCCAGACTTACCTACCTATGTCTTATTATTTTTTATCGATCCGTTGTAACCAACACTTCATTGAATTCGAAGTGGATTGCAAAACGAAAGTAGCTAAGAAGCGTACGCTTTCGCATAATAAGACCTAACTAATCAGATACTGTAATAATTTTACGTTGATGATTTTATTTTCTCACAATTTCACAAAACTGTATTATGCCAGGTACCAACACTGTTTATCTATTCAAATTAAACTAAAAACCAGTCAAGCAGCTGCTTCAAACCGTTTTTGTTTATTAATTTTATTAAAATCACACTGACACACTAAAAATGTGTCCGTCCGCTCACTCACAAGGATAATTACAAATCCTGCGATTTAAATAAGAATAGATACTAGAGCGAGACGTACAGAGCGAACGAGACGGCAACAGAACAAATGTCGTGCACATTCTAAACACAAAAACAGGAGTAACGAACTAAAACACCAGGTGCGATGTGTGCCGTGCCATGTGCTCCCAACAGATATTTATTTTATTCGTGTTGCCTCACTCGCGGGTCTGTTTAATTAGTGCGGCTAGAAAATGAAAAAGCTCGTTAGGTTTCTGATCGCAACAATGACAGCTGTCATTTTGGTTGACGTTTGTACGTGCCCGTCAATAATGTTGACGCTTTTGACTAATGCACTTTTTGTTTTGGTTTTTTTTTTCACGCTCCGGCCGCGTTGGCAACGGAGTTTCGCAACTAGTAGTGGTCAAAAAAGAAAAAAATGTTGTACTACGCAATGGGTTGCCAAAATAAAATTATTCTTAGCTGGCATCCGGTAGCCAACTAAGAAGCCCTTAAGAAATGTTACTAGCGAGGTACCTAATAGATGAATTCTAAATAGAGGATTCATTCACAGTTTACAACCATTGGATTCTACAATAAAGTATACCTATTCGGATTTTTATATTTCTAAGCAAATAAAATTTCTTACTCTAAAAACAACTTAATTCGTCTTATTTGCTACCTTAAATTTATTTACTCTATGCTACAACCGAAACTATAATAATATTATACTCAATGAATCAGTCAGGAAAAATGATTATATATACAACGTGTTAATGAATTAACGCAAAACTAGAATGCAGTTTGTTTAGAATCGAGAGCAGAATCGAATTATGATGGTTTCAACATAGGTAACTTTTTTCAAAATATTAAATAATTTCTTTGCAAAATTTAAAAATTCCTGAACCCGATATCAACCCACCGCACGGGCACACTCACCCTAGGTACTTACTACCAAAACAAGGTTATAAAAATGTATCCATGAGTACGTTAGCGCTTTCTTTCAGTGCTGAAAAGATAACAAATCATTTTTACCTCAAAACTTAAAATGCGAATAACTTTAAATTTTACATATCTAAATAATGAAATTATTTTTTTTATTTATTATTTATTTATTTATTTAACACTTTATTGTACACAAAATTACAGAAAAAAAATAACAGAGTAGACATATACAAAGGGCGAGCTTATCTCTAAAGAGATTTCTTCCAGCAAACCCGCAACAGAGACAGTTGTAAAGTGTGAGGCAGACAAAATTTGACAATTATTGTTTCAATCTTATTATTTTGTTATAAATCAGTTGGGGTGTATGAGGTTTTGCGCTAATTTATTAACACGTTGTAGATTCCCTACCTGTTAAATAAGAAATGCGGTATTCCATTACAAGTACCTAGTAGGTAGACTGTTCATTTGCCACATGTCTTTCTGGAATTGCAACTAATTAGTCCCACATACTTAACTACTTTTTTTAGTCCAACATAAGACAATGCAAATTTTTTATCAAAGTAACGTCATTGTTGCCTTTTTACAAAATTGCTAAAGTTTTGTTTTGTGGTGAGTGCATAAGCACTAGTAGCGACATCTATACTTTATGCGCAAAACGCCACCTAGCGTCGCGTAGCGAAACTTACATAAACCCAACGTAGGTCGTATTAGGACGTCGTCGCTGCATAAATTCTCCTCTTCCATAATAGGTGGCGCTCATAAACGATTTATAAGTTGAACTTCGTTTTCGTTATCTGAAAATGTACAATCAAAGGCTCCAAATTCGTAAATAAACTTGTTTCATTACTAAAACAACTAATCCGTCGCCATCTAACCCTTCCATTGCATGTTTGTCTTTTATTCATTTCTCCCTTTTTTGTGTTAACGTTCCTTTATTTTACTTATACTTTATTTTTGCTTTATGTTAAGTATGTGGTGTGTCTGTGTTGTTTTAGCTTATTTTGGGGCCGGACGGGACGTTGCAGACGGTCAAGAGCGAGTCGCGGAGAGGTCGAGGCCGGGGGAGAGCGTGCACTACACCAGTGAGTACACTCCTTTTCTTTTCTTTACCTTTTATTTCTTTCTTATTCTGTTGTCCTTTCATGTGTATTGTTTGCGACTAATGTTATTAACACCTTCATTACCATTGCGTGTAGATTTTTTGTCCTTAGATATCACTTTATGAACGTTTTTCACTTTCGTCGTCCGGTGTACTTTCAACTTGTCCGCGGTAAGAGCACTTCTTCCGCCCAAATACCTATCCTTCGTGATGTAGAGTTACCGTTCGTTTGCGTAATAATCCGTTCCCAGTTCCCAAGGATTGAAGAATGTAAACATTTCCCATACTAAATCTGCATGGCTATAGAACGCCAGCGTGATCCCATATAGCGCTATCACGCTTCCGCTCTCTTTCTATTTGCGCGCGAACCAACAAGATAAAAGACGTGATAGAGCCGTATCACGTGCAAAGTGCTAGCCCTGCACGGCTAGCATGCCACCCACGACAAAGCGTTTAAACGAGAAAAACGTCTATGTACGTAAAATGATGAAGATGGAGGCACATCTCGATTTTTATCGTTTTTTCGACTGTGGCATGCGAGGCTTTTGTATGGACAAACTGTCGATCTATATCGAACCCCTAATAACGTCTAGTAAAACTTGGTTACCGAAGCAAGCCTCTTCTCGTCCAGTCAACGACATGCCATCGACTCGAGGGAAGAAGTGAGTCTTATTGAATCTAATCGTGCACGTGTGAAAAAAGCAAGCCGCGGAAAAATCTAGCTATAGTGCTATACCTAGTAGGCAACTTTTACCTCGTTTGACCGCGTAAATACAGACACGTGGATGGAAATAAACCAAACCTTGACCCATACCATCCGTGTCGATAGAGTATTTAACGTACGCAACTGCATAAATCAAATGAAAACGAACAAAAACGGCACTCTCGCTTTCGGCGCGGAATGCCCCAAATGGTCTGAAATCGCCGCGAATATAGGAATAAAACACGTCATGGCCGGTTCACGGCCGCAGTAAATATACACCATTCACTGAGATTAATAGATGCGACAAACGGGGACTGGTTTTATCCTATATTCCCTTCCATTGCGGTATTTGTAGCTATCATACTTCGGTCAGGTCGAAGTCAAGAGGCAATGGTGACAGGATTAGGCGGTATGTTAGCGTAGGGAAAGGTAAATTTTTCAGTGAAGCCTGCGGCTAGCCGCCGGCAGTTCATTCACGTTCGAGTGGGTGTTGAGTTTGTAAATTTTAATTGAATGAGTGTAAAAGCTTTACTGAACGATTGTTAAGGTCACGTCCGATTATTTTTAGCTAGGAAGCGCCTGGGGAAAACGTTTATAGAGCTGTCTCATACCAATTTATCTTACCTATAAGGTCTTCTTCGACGGAGTTGTAGGTGAAACTTTTAATCAAAATGGATATTTTAATATCCGTTGCTCATAGCATAAGGCTTGTCGCATCTAGGCCACAGGCGACAACCACTAGTGGTCCAGCCGCAACCCTTTTCCCCACACGTGCAATGCGGCGTCACACGCCATCGCCAGTGACCTTCCAGTGACCAACTGCGACGTTGCGACCATTTACTTACAGTTCTTAATATTATTTGTGCACATACTTTATTGTTTTGTCAAGGGTATACAGGTTTCCTTCACCACATTTCTAGTAATAATGACAAATTCAACCGTAGGTAGTTAAATTCGGGGTCACCGCACCGCGTATTCATTATTGTATGCATGCACTCATTATTGTCGATATTGTTATTGATAGAGCATAGCATATGCTCACGACTATATTCCCCGAGGGGATAGTCAGAGATATTCTGAAACTTCAGAACATCCACGTTTCACTAGTAGTACCGAAACTCTGTCCAGTGTGACGGGGAGTGAGCCCGTCGCCACTTGCAATGGACAGTAGGTACACATGCCTCGAAATTGAAGCACGCAGGTTTCTTCACGATGTTTTCCTTCACCGTTTTCGGTGAATTCCTTCTGTTTTTTTGCCAGTGGTGTTGCAAATCGTACATAAATTCCGAAAAACTCATTGGTACGAGACGGCCTGGACGGGGATCGAACCATCGCCTCCTGCACGGCAGGCAAGGTTACTCGCCACTGGACCACCACGGCTTCTGCACGGCTGTTATTGATAGAGACTTAAATTAATTTCGTAATGTAGTTAAAAATGAAGCTAAGTCCTGTATTTTTGATTGCAATGTAATTAGTGTGTGATGAATTGATGATTAACGTCACGCAGCAACTATTGATCTCACTCCTTATGGAGTTTTGGAGAGAAATTGTGTATATTAGATTGTAAACATTATCTAAAAGTTAAATAAATAAAAAACTGTGTTACGAGTGAAAAGTAGTGCTGTGTGATTTGTTTTATCTTTTTGAATTATTTGTAAAAAAAGTTTTAAACACGCGAAGGCATTGTGGTAACTTTATCCCTCCTAAAATCAAAAAAGTATCTCAATCACACAATGCCGCTCTAAGTAAATTAGGCGTCGGGGCCTAATTTACGCGATCCATGCGCTATAGTCACCTATCTTGCTATTTTAATTTAATCAAAGGCCACACTAATCAAAGAGGTTCCTTAATCCAAACGTAAACCTTGCCCTTACAAAGAACTGAAACTCAAAAAACTTGATAGGAAGGTATCCATCCAACTAGAGAGGGAAATACAGTTGGTTTATCTTGAAATAGGTATGTTAGGTACATTGTAGACTGTCCTCATGGGATATAAGGTTGAAAATAGGTCAATCTCAAAGACAATCGCGATTGAACTGCGCTTTGACACTGGTGCAGTTTGTCTTCTGTATGCGTTCAAAGAGATCATTTTCTACTTACGGTTGAAGGCGTAGTATTTTCTAATACTTACTTAATCCGTGAAGAATACTTGTATGCTTCATGCTTTAATCTATACAGGGTGTTAGGGTAAACAGTTGCATTACTTTAAGGGATGATTGTACCCACGATACTGAACAACTTTCCCTAATTAGCAAAATTTGTCGACTTTTCATACAAATGTTTGATCAGCTGATTGCATTTAGTATGGAAAGGAGATTTTTTTTAGAATTGCCTATAAGTTTCTTAGGGAAAATTGTTCAGTATCATGGGTACAATCATCCCTTTAAGTAATGCAACTGTTTACCCTATTATTATTTGTGGTTGGGCTAATGCAAGCAAGGGTCGTTATTGTAACACTGAGACCATCGCTGGTCCTTTGCTAAAAATCTATAATAAATTTCATAACAAATGTTGCTCAATTATCGATTCTGGGATGCGATTTTTGAAACTCATTCGTTGAACTCAGCAGTTGAAAATGTCAAAATTACTGTGGAGACCTTAGATGGCGACACGCATCTTTCTGCTGCTGATTTGATTTCAAAAATCGCACCCCTGGAGTGTGTTTTTTGAATGTCAAATCAACAGTACAAAGATGCGCATCACCATAATAATTATGACATTTACAACTGCTGAGTTCAACGAATGAGTTACAAAAAGCGTACTCCTGGACAAAAGCCATTCAGGTTCATTGGTTAACACCATGTATAATATTAATCTGCACATATAGGTATTCTGAACCTAAACTACTGCAAGCTGCAACTCAAAAATACAAAGAAAAGTTTCCGAGGAGCAGTAACAAGGGTGGAAAGGAAAGATTGCAGCGGAGTCTGCCGGTTGACAAAAGTTTTTCAAAGGCGTTCGTTTGTTAGGAAACACTGGAGTGTGAGACCTGGTGGAGGTGGCTTTTTAATTTAGGTTGAAGCTTTATTTGGATGTTAAGTGATGTCAATCCTCGTGATGATTATCATAGCCGATTTCGCTTATTTACAAAAGCAGTCAGGTACAAAGGATATTTTTAAGGGCATGAGTGTATAGTTTAGATGCACTCTCTCGTTCTTGCCTTCCTGGATTTGGTGGAATATGTAAACGTTATTAGTTCTGGGGTGCGGGTTAGACCCAGTGACTTTAAAAGGTAGTCACACGGTGTGGACATCAGACATGTTGACGATGGCATGATGAGTTTTCTCTTATAAGTTATTATGACATCGGTCTGGGTTGGTGCTGTTCGAAGCCAGACAGGTCCAACCAACCTTGTTATTTTGTGTATCATTTTGAGGAAAGCATGAGCTGTACGCAGAGGGCGAGCGACAGAAGGTCATGGAACATGGAGAAATATTGAGGCCTATGTCTGAAGACGGACAGAACAAGGGATGTGATGGATGGATGAACTATCTGTAAAACCACTGGCTTTTCGGTGATGGAAATCATTCTGAGGAAACCATTCCTCTCCAGCTTCCATTTCGAGGCGCGAATGCTACCACTGGCATCCACTGGGTTTGGAAACTGCTCGTAAAATGTGGATTTTTTGAATATCCTTTTATTTAGAATAGGTACATCTTCTCCCCGGGGAGAAGATGTAAGATGTATTGCAGACACAAACAAGAAATGCATGCCCAAAAAAGGGTAACACAGGCCATACTCGTAAAAAACAACCTTCAAGCAACATAGGTGGGAAATAAAGAAGGAATATGGTACAAAAAGTACACCCCACGAGTCCCCATATACAGGGTGTAACAAAACACCCTAGTAATACTTAAGGAGTTGCTTCAGACCATCAAACTGAACAGCTTTTACTATGGGGCCAACACAGAAAAAAAAATCAGCTGTCCCATACAAAACTGCAGTACTGATACTACTGACTCGACTAAAATGTATGGGACAGCAGATTTTTTTTCTTTTTTGTTCGACGTTGGCTCCATAGTGAAAGTTGTTCAGTTTGATGGTCTGAAGCACCGCCTTAAGTATAACTAGGGTGTTTTGTTACACCCTGTAAAGAAGATCGTTCATCAAATAAATTCTTCTTCTTCTTTTCGTGAGTTTTTCGGAATTTATGTACGATTTGTAACACCACTGGCTTTTCGGTGAAGGAAAACATCGTGAGGAAACCTGTATGCTTCAATTTCGAGGCATGTATTGTACCTACTGTCCATTACAAGTGGCGACGGGCTCACTCCCCGTCACACTGGACAGAGTTTCGGTACTACTAGTGAAACGTGGATGTTCTGAAGTTTTAGAATATCTCTGACTACCCCCTCGGGGAATATAGTCGTGAGCATATGCTTATGCTATGCTTCTTTTCGTGTCAAATAAGAATATTATACGGTAATCAATCATTATGCAGGAATTGTTCAATTTCATTGAATGACGATATTTTACACTTCATGTAGATCTATTATTAGCTCAAAGCACTACGTCCCGATGTTTGTTCCGTTAATACAAGAACTGTTTAGGAATTGAGGAAGAACATTTTAGACTGTTAGAGAAACAATCGATGTCATTCTGTGATTGCGATTCTAAGTGTTACTGCGATTGCAATTCAAATGAAAAATTAGCTATTAATTCATTAAAGCATTATCTACTTAAAATTAAAAGAAAGGAAGTTTAGAAGTAAAGCGGTCTTAATAATAAATAACTGGCCAAGTGCGTGTCGGACCACGCGCAGGATAGGGTTCCGTAGTTGCCTGTCACAATATAGGGTAATATAAAAAATTATGAACTTAGAAGGAAGCTTTTTGTTTTATACTACGATTTAACGGCTAAAAAAGTCTAAAAACTACATTTTATAAGTTGATCGACTATTACTCGTAAACTTGTAAAGCCTACTTAGCGGTGATAGTTTTCCTTTAAATTTCGCTATATATCCTACTACTGCCATGTATTTATTCACATATCCAGAAACAACCGTTTAGCTGGCAGGGGGGGAGGACACTTGACTCTAACAAAAATTTTCATTTTAAATCTTAATATTGCACTAACGGATCCCTAAATCGAAAAATGGTTTTCCCACTCCCATAATATTTTTAAACTACCTATCCAACGATACCCCACATCATGGGGTAGACGAGAAAAAAAATCCATTCCCACTTCGCGTATAGGGGAGGTACCCTAAAAAAATATATTTTCAAGATTTTATTTTACCACTTTATTGGCGTAATAAATATGTATATCCATTCCAAATTACAGTTTTCTAGTACTACGCTAAGCTAGCGGACGCTAAGAAGCTCTCTGAGCTAAGCCGCGGACAGACAGACGGACAGACGGACAGACGGACGGACAGCGAAACTATAAGGGTTCCTTTTTGTTTTCGGAACCCTAAAAAGTGACACCCCTCCTTACGAGGCCGTGCTCTACCAATTAGGATGATAGAGTAGGATCTATCATCCTAATTGTTATTATTCATTCATCATTAGTATGATGATAGCTATAAATTGATTCATTTCATTTTCATCATCATCAGCCTGTCATCGCCCACTGTTGAACACAGGCCACTTCGAAGGCGCGCTAGAACTTCGGCCTTCCTCAGCCAATCGATTCTTGTATTCATAGTGGTTACAGACTAAGTAGAACACAAATAAAATTAAATGCATAGTAAATAACAATCACGTACGTATTTCCCTTATTTAAATAAACATAAATACTTAATAAGAAACTTATTAAAAAATATAACCTAAATATTCCAAAGCGTAACTACCCACAATTTGGAAATAAATTGAAATCCTACGTAATGAAGACGGGGCTATTCGCTCGCAGACGTACTAATTTCACCGGCGCCATCTTGCGGTTGCCATGGCAACCAGACTGCCCTCCCCCTGCACTTGCGTTGCACTTCCTAAAGGCTAGACTTGTCTAGGTATACCTAGGTGTAGGTAGGAAGAGGTTCGACTGATTGGTTCGTTTCGGCGTTTGATTGCGAAGGAGACAATGCCTATTTGTGCTCAATTTTTTAATTAGGTTTCGGGTAATATGAAAAGTTTTTGATACTGAAATGTTATGCTAATTAAATCTAGACAGACCATTTTGTACCTTGGCAGGTTGTATTGAAGAATTGGCGTTGGAATAAGGATTCTTTTCCTGTGTTTTTGTGGCCTTACTATATAAATGCACACTTAAAAATATTTTTGGGTTTATCTGGGTTTCTGTTCACCTCGAAAAGGATGGTCGTGAATTTACGTATGTTTTTGTTGAAACCTCTTAAAACGTCATTCTATCATGAAACCCCAGTGCGCTGAAATTAATCCTGACACAACTACACGCTTAAAAGGTGGTTGTAAGTTAAATCACAATGTTGGAGCACCCCGAAACTCCTTTCGGGGCTATTCCCATACGGTCGTATTTTATATAAACAGGGTGTAAACTTAAATGCGTTCCATATTTTAAGGGGTGCTTCAGATCAGACCCTCAAAATGAAGCACCATTAAAGCCAACACCGCAGTCGCGAAAAAAATCTGCTATTCCATACATTCGAATCGAGATATGATGGCTCCATAGTTGTTTAGTTTGATCGTCTGTAGCACCCCCTTAAATATGTTTACACCCTTTCGTCACGTATAAGAAAGAGTATCTATTACTAGATACAGTACGGACACTCCCTTCCTCCCACCAACTGTTTACCTCACCCCCTCTATCGCCCTCTGGTTACCGCGCACTGGTTACTCATTACCTAAGAAGAAGACTTAAGGTTCAATTTATTTGGTTTCGATGGCTGACGTCATCTTGTCAATTTCAATTGTTTGTATGCGGTATCCGGGCTGTGCTTTCGTCCCTTTCGTGGTGGTCAGAAACGTTTGTTACCACCTATCATACCAACCACCTTCTAACTAAACGTGAACGTAGAGACCTTGCATTCACCATACATCGGGATAACTAAGGACAATTATTGAAAAAACTATTAGATCGGAAAATCCTTGTCCAACTTTATGCTAATCGTCGAGTAGACATCGGATTATTAGTAAAATATCCATGCAAATATGCACTTAAAAAGGGTCAAATATGCACAGAAAGAAAGAAAGATGCTCAAAATAATTTTGCACTACAAAAGTAAATTTTTATTAGTATTTTTTGAATTTTTTTTTAACGTCACTGTGTATTTTGGTTATTTGCTACATCAATAAAAAGTTATCCTTTATTTTTACTAATCATTTAATTAGAATTCTGGTGATTATTACACGTAGGTATTTTTCTAGATTTTTTTAGTGATTTTATTATGAAATATTGCACCATTTCTGGAGACATCTTTTTAGGCAGGGTCCGACCCGAGCTGGTTTTCATTCAGAACAGCATTTAACCGACCGCGGACCGCGGTGAATTATGAACCTCGCTACCGAAATAAGCACTATCGTCAAGAAATTACTAAATTATGCAATAACGCTATAAATATGCCATTATATTCATTTGCATATGCAAACATGCAAATGTATATAATATTTACTCCGATGTCTACTAATGAGCATATCAGCTAATAATGCAGGCCAGTGCACGGCACGAAGGGGGGTGAGAGGGGAAACACCTCTCCCGATTGGCAGAATACCTTTTTTATATAATAAAATACAAGTCTACATCTCACCTAGATAGATATATAGATAAACAATTTACCTACATCATCAATCATCACCATCATCATGGTCATCTCTCTTCATCTCTAATATCTCGGACTACCCCCTCGGGGAATATAGTCGTGAGCATATGCTGCGATGTTATGTAACTCTACATTTATTTTTTCAATTTATACTTTTTCTACCTCCAAAACAATCACTCTATAATTTTTTTCATTTGTTATTTTTAGTCAGTAAAAATACATTATTTGAATATCGTTAGTACGTGTGTATTTAATGAGTTTATAAAAATACGTAAGTAATAAGATTAGATTATAAGTAGACAAAATTAAAACAAATGACGATGCGGTAACGATAAATAATGTTTTTTCAAATCTAAATCTGGACTGTAAATAGAAGCAGGAAAATACACGTCACAAAACTTCCTAATTGTTATTTATTTATCAAACACATCCTAACTTCTAATGGCGAAAACGCAAACGAAAATTTTCGAAAATGGCGCAACTAACTTAAATTTATTTTCTTCTATCTTCGTCTCTTTCACTCGTATGGCCGGTGAACAGGAAATTCGACGTTAGAGGCTGCCTTCGAATTATAAACTCGAGCGAAATTTGCAGAGAACACTTTGTAATTGCAAATTTCGTGTTTCCGCGCATGCGCCGAACTCCGATCAATACTCCAAAGACTTTATTATTGTTTTTTCTTAATACAATACGCTTTGCGCGCCAAAACGTCAAAAGTAACCTAACTTTTTTGTTGAAAATCTTTAGAATAATAATTTCTTTTGAAAATGGAACGACTTTTCTTTTTAATTTTCTAAATGCGCTTGTTATTGCGGGAGGGGGTGTGAGGGTTGCCTCCACCGCCCACTTCTATTGGATAGTTACTCTAAACTATTGCTTGAAACTTTCATTAATGCATTCTATTGCCTCGTTTATGCATTTTCGGTATTCTCCTTCCAAATTGAATATCGAATGAAGGCTAGTACAGATATTATAGTTTTTACTTTCCACTACCAACTATAAAAGGCTTTAAAAGTACTTTTAACATATTAAAAGCCGGCGAGCGCTCGTCATATAGTACGTATACAATGTTTATATGAAAGCGAGTCGTAATTTCCGGGGAGATATTTGAAAATTTCATAACTTTTCAGACGGTTTCGATGTTATAAAGAGTCGTTAAATATTTTATTTTGTGCGCAGTTGGCGGAATTGCTCCTTTTGATTATATCCCTGGGAAACAAAACGCTGTAGTCTTCAATTGGTTTACTAAATATTTAAACTGTTGTCTAATAAGTCGGAAAATTGTTACGTAACATTTCTTTCATTCATAAATTTTTTATCTCACTCATTCACTCTTTTTTGAACTTAAGTATGTTAAGTGATTAAAGAAACATGATTTAAAAAAAAATCTATAACAATATGTTAACAATATGTTAATAAAACAAATATTTCACTTTTAAAATGGAAAAAGGATGTCACCGAAAATATCTTCTAGACATGGATAGACACTATTTCTCTGCCATTTCATTAACTCTTTGCATTTGTACATAACTCACTGGCTGCTCCCGTGCGTAAAAGCAATTAATTAAAAAGAAAAATCTCCATTCCGTTCTGATAACGGACAAAAATTGGCTATCTCTTTTCAATGGAAAGAGATTGCGAGGCAAATTCCTTTCGTTCAAAATTGCGTCCTCCATAAAACTGTAATAGCGTATTCTATCGGATTTTTCCGATTGAAAGAGCCGTTTTCAGAGACTAATATCTACCTTATCTTTAAAGTAATCAAAAGTTAAGAGGTGTTTTTGTTATTTTTGAATTAGGAAAAAAATATCAAACTGAACAAATTCATATCATAATGTTTCGTCTAAGTAATAAAACTAATAGACAAAATATTATACCTATGCAAAACATCAGAATAAGTAGCTAGCCTTACTTTATGCAAGTACTTAGGGAAAATGTAGTTTTAAACACACGACCATGAAAAAATATCAAGCATGTATAATTACGTGTTTTTTAAACAGTTTAGAAAAAGATTTGCAGAATAGATCACAAAAATAGAATCCATAATAAGTAATTCATTTAAAAAACCCAGTACTTAAATCCGTAATCCACCGCTAAGTTCACAATATTCTAGCAGACGCTCGCATCAGCATATTGGCTCGTTAGTACGACCATAGAGAATGCAGGCAGGAACATATGCAACGAGTACGTAGTACATATACGTATCCTCTGTGAGTGTGTGCCAGACACATGGCGATTACAATAGGAGTATTGTTTGGCGTTTTTGAGTCTCCATGTTGGCATCTTTGATTTGAATTTGGAACACATACAAAGAAGAAAAAACATATAAAAATAAAAAAAAGAATGAACAATACTGAGCTTGTAATTGATTTACTTACAGCCAGTGCCAAAATCTTTTATAATTTTTTGCGCTCATTTATCGAAGTCAAGAAATTACATAGTTAATTATTTTCTATTTCTACGCGGTTGCGAAAATAATTAAAGAAATTACGTTTAAATAAATTGAAGTCGAAAGCGTAACTGAATGTATTTTATTTAATATTCTGTACAAGTGTGGGGAAACGTTTGGAATCAGTTAGTGATTTGGCTCAATTTAGTCATAGGCATTTATGTCAATAACTTAAATTTTGTTTAGAAACTCAGCTTAAAATGGAGTTTAAATTAATTTCCTGACAAGTAGAATAAACTGAAAGTAACAACAAGCCACTTTTTAAAATTATGAATTGTCATACCTACTACATAAAGTTTAAATAGGCTTTGTAAAGATTTTAATATACTTGAGACTACATAAAATATATTTTGTTTTTATCTTCTCATAACCAAAAACAACGTTTGAAAATAACGCAAAACTCACAATTGCAACGAAATTTTAAGTAATAAAATTTAAATGAATCAACTCATTTGAGTAAATTACAATTACGTCTTTCGCACGTATTAAGGTGGACTTCCGATGCTAGCGGCCGACGCGTCTGACGCGCGCGGCTCGCGGCCGACGGCCGATGCGGCCATACTAGTTACTATGAAAACGTATGGCGCCGCTTCCGATGCCAGCGACTGACGCGCGCGTCAGACGCGCGCGGCCGATGTCTATCGCATCGGCCGCGGCCGCGCGCGGCTATGCTCTGACGTCACGCGGGACAAGAATGTTTGCCAGAAATATTACGAAGTTTTTACCGAAAATTTGCTTAATTTTTACTATTTTATTTGTATTTTATTATCTGCAAGGTCGCTCATCCACGTAGCGATAACACCATCTATCGAGCCACTTGAAACTACTTTTTCTTTTTTCGGAAAATCTCTTGCCTACATAATTATTAGCTAGAAAGTGATCCATGTAGGTACAGGTTAAAAAGCCAAGGGTCTCATTACTCCCAAAAATGTATTTTATCATACACCCTGTAAAAAAAATGCATTCATATATTCTCTAAACCTATCAATCTGTCAATCAATCAAATATTCTTTATTAAAATATGTATTGTTTTTTTTGTTTGTGTTTTTATGTTTTTGTTTAAACACCAAAACATAAAAACATACCCTAAATTTTGGGGAAAATACCCTAAAGTGATAACACTCTGCACAATAGGCACGCGTCAGTCGCTGACATCGGAAGTGAGGTCTGTCGTCGGCCGCGCGCGTCTGACGCGAGGTTCTGTCATATTTGACAGAACCTCGCGTCAGACGCGCGCGTTAGTCGCATCGGCCGCTGGCATCGGAAGTCCACCTTAATACGTGTTTTAAGAACGTTACAAACGTGATATGGAAATGTGTCTCGTTATAAATTTAATTTCGTTATGTCTACGTTCATTTTCGCAGAAAATGTAATTTGAAAATGGAAACGCTTGTGAATAAAATGATTACACAGGTCTACAATTTTATTAAAACTGCCGTGCCGTTCCACATTCTTTAAAATTATTTAAATGAATTTGACGCAAGTAAAAAAAAATATTTAGCCATTAAAAAAAATTACAATTCGTGTTTTATACAAACCTTTTGGACATTAAAATAAAAATGAAACCTATAAACCTGAAAGGCAATAATCATCGTCATCATCGGCCTACAGGGTGTAGGGTAATCAGTTACATATTCCCATGGTACCGAACAACTTTCCCAAAGAAATCCATAGGAAATTCTCTAATTAACACATTCCATATTAAACGCGAACGAATTTCCTATTATTTTTCTCATAGGAAGTTGTTCAGTATCATGGCTGCAATCACCCCTTAAAGTAATGCAACTGTAACCCCCTGCCCCACACCCTGTATAAACGCCCCACTACAGGGCACAGGCCTATCATCAATGAGGATGTACATACAGGAGGATCCAGCTTCGAATCCGCACGGACGAAATACCATGTAACAATTAGTTTTTCTAACTTATGTGCATTTATTTGCGTCAATTTAGAGTATTAGTACACATAATGCATTTATTTTGTGGTTTTGTTGATGTAAATTTATACATCGGCATCGTTCAAAATCTATTTCCGGGTTTATTCAATTAAGGGGGTGTCCATAAATCACGTGACTCATATTTGGTTGAATTTTGTATGTAATGCCGACCGCTCTCAATCGTTGAAGGAAAACATCGTGAGGAAACCTAAATACACCAAATGAAATTCTGATGCATGTGTGAAGTATACCAATCCGCATTAGGCACGCGTGGTGGACTAACGCCCATTAATCCTTGAGGGTAGGCCTGTGCCCTGCAGTGGGACGTTTATACGCGGATGACGATTGCATAATCATATGGTAGGTACACAACTCAAGGAACACGCAAGCTATATAGCAGCTGTACAGTAGCTGCATAAAGGAAATTTCCTTTATGCGGCTACTGTACAGCTGCCATATAGCTTACGAAGGTCTTAACAGTTATTTGATCTCACCATCTATTTCTGTAAGGTTTTAGTGGAATAACTGTTTACTGTTTACTCTTTGTATGTCGACGGGCTACACAGTCGTTTTAAAACATGTTTAACATCCACACAAGCGATTTATCGAATCGTGTTGGAACTATGAAGCTCACAAATTCCCGCATTCCCTCGTCGCCGATCCCGCGACTCCCGCGGGATGTCACGTACCGGGCCGGGATCCGTGTCCCGTGAACCGATAACCCGCAGGGATAGCAACAAGTAAATCAAAGTGCCTTTTGAACCCATCGTTAATAAGATGGCAACCTTGGGAAATTGGAGGTGTTAACAATGGTGTTAATTTCAGGGTTGTCTCCTTGTCTCTAGCTTTATGGAGAGTAGCTGCCCAATAATTTGCGATTGGGTACCATTTTGAATATAACCAATTTCCCAACAGAAATATTCTGCCGTATTGACATTTGACATGACCAGAATAAAAAGCCTGCAATGCTGTGTCGTAAAAGAATCCCAAGCAACAAGTGTAGTAGTATAAGATCTCATCGTAAAATATCTGAGCTCACTGGTATTTTATCGATATGGTACCTACCTAAATTCAAGCCCGCCTGCCTGTTCAATGATCCATTGTGGTAAAGTAAATTTTTGCTTAACGAACCATGTTGATAGCTCGCCTTTTAAAAGAAACTCCATCCCTGATAAAATTTGTAAGACATCGACGCGGGAAGAAATAAATTGAGTCGATTGATTTATTACCTAAGATTTAAAAAAAAAAAAATATTGTAATTACAAGCAGTTATACAGGGTGAAATTGATATCATTGGCATCCTTTTAAACTAAGAGTCTACCCATCAAACTGCACAAGTTTTACTATGGGAGCAAACCGATCGGAGCAACGCAACAAAAAAATTAGCTGTTGCATACATTTGAGTCGAGTCGGCATTGCAGTTTAGTATGGGACAGCAGATTTTTTAGTTGCTCCGATCGGTTTGCTCCAATAGTAAAAGTTGTTCAGTTTGATGTGTAGACTCTTAGTTTAAAAGGATGCTAATGATATCAATTTCACCCTGTAGAATCTGTTAACTGGTTATTAATGGTACGCTTAAAATATTTTAAATATATACGCTCACGCCTATTGTCCTACAAAAGCAAGCGACCTTTTCTCTGTGGGATCTTAGACTACAGCTGGCAACAATAAATCGCACCCGTTCGGTGACGCACAACCACCGGGTGACAGATCACGTAACCCTTAGGTCTTAGTTGCGCTTACACCCTTGACGTCTTACCCCTTTGTGACAAAGATCATTTTAGAATGAATTGTTACGAAATGTACCTACTTACCAAACGATATCTTTCCTGTACTATTTCAGCGGTCAGGGTCATAGTTAATTATTATTCTGAATAACTGAAAAATAAAAAGTGGCAGTGGGCAGGGCACATCACATTGCTCGCAGAATCGATGACCGATTGGCGACCGTATTGTATACTATTATTGTATTGCGCTGTTTATTATAGCGGCCGTCTGTGATGACCTTTATTGTAATCGAATAGGAGCCTTTCCTGACAGGACCTCAACTATGAGACCCCCCTGACTCGAAGGTTGGAACCGCCCTTTTATACGTTCCACTGCGGGGCATGGGCATACCCTCAAGGGTGTCCTTGGGCATTAGCGTTTGTCCTCCGCATACCCAATGAGAATTGGTAGACTTCACATACGCATCAGGATTTCTTCTTCAGTGTATGCAGTTTCCTCATGATTTTGTGTCCATACCTCTCTGCAACGAGGCACCGATAACGCTCGTATTGTTTAGGATTCTTTGCCTTTAAGGGGCCATAGGTTCAGGCGAATATTTTCTATGAGAAACGCGATTGCCCAGCCCTCCGAAAAGTGCATGCGTGTGCCGTATTTTTCATTCAAAAGAATTAATAAAAATACTTTTGATAGATGTTTTTTTTAGATTCCACTAGATAAACTAATGGTGAATATGTGAGTAAAATTTCAGTAATTATATACAATTGCAAGTTATTGTAGTTTGAGAAAATAATGTTAAAAATGTGTTATTTTCTTAACTATTCGAAATGGAAATCTATCATGTCAAGTAATTTTAATCGTGTATTCAATTTATTATTTCTCAAGATAAAACTATCTAAGAATACTTTGTAATTTTTTCGTTACGGTAACTTGAATAAATCTTGTAGAAAAACTAAAAATATGAGACCCCTTCTGGGACGTATGGCTCCTTAAATAGTATATTGAAGGCTTCAGGATGGAGTGACGTGTCAAGTGACGGCCTTTCGCCCAGTAAAATACTGCAGAAGAAGCAAAACCCACTGGGGTAAATAAGTAAGTTATAGCCTACAGCTACATGATCCCACTGCAGGGCAATAGTATCCTCTCACGAATAATTGTGAGATCCCTCTCACCACGCTACGCGGGCCCAGTGCGAATAGCTGGCCAAAATAGGGTGGTCCATACAAATTAGTGGAGACTAAAAACAAACAAAACCCCAGTGAATATCCCAGTAACATAAATACAACTATAACACTGTCTCCTATAATAAAATATACATTATGTATTAACATATCATGTATTATTCATGAAGAATGTCAATATACAGAAAGTTCCACGTTCAATTTACATATTGTGTAGTTCATGAAAAAAAATCGTATGTTCTTTTTTAAACTGAATTTAGTTTTGTATAAACAATAGTTGAATACCTACATTCGAGTAGGTATAACAATAAATAACGCTCACAGGCACATATGTTTTAATAATCCCAAGCGTAAACTACTAGGCTTTTTATTACGAAAACCATATAGCAATAACGGCACAAACACATATTATATAACATTCATGACTGAACCGGGATTCGAACCGAGGACCCTGGCTTGGCAGTCTGGCGTGGTAATCATTACACCAATGGGTCGAGTATGTCTCTCTCTGTCATATTTTGTTTTATGTGGTTTCAGCAGATTTTCCGGCTCCATTTTTTTTTCCATGAATGTCACACATAGCAATCGATACGTTTGTCGTTCAGCCGGTTTTAAACCGACTTAAAAAAAAGGAGGAGGTTCTATGTTCGGCTGTATGTATTTTTTTTATGTAAGTTAACCGATATTTTCGTCAATTGTAAACCAATTTTAATAGTTCTGTTTTTGTTTGAAAGGGTCCGAGGTGGTCCCATTTTAATATTGTGATGATCTGATGACGCACTTCGGAGCTACATGATATAACTCCTCAAAAGTTGACAGCAAATCGTCTGCGATTGAACCATTTGCTTCTTTTCAATGTACCCTTTACGTGCATAACTGATATCTGAGTCGAAATAACATATTTAATCAATAAAAATTATGAAATAAATCTTCTTCAGAAGTAAAAAAGTACAAAATGATATTTCAGCCTATGAATTTTACGTTCGAATCTATGAGAAAATTAATTTGTTTTGTTGGAGTCGGTGTCAAGCCAAGCCAAAAAAATTCTGCAAGCCCAGTCGCGAATCGTACCTACCGGCTTGACAGCGACTTCGTCAAAACAAATTAATTTTCTTATAGATTCGAACGTAATATTCATAGGCTGAAATATTATTTTGTACTTTTTTTACTTCTGAAGTCGGTTTATATTTTTTTGTGAATTTTTGTTTTGTTTTACGAGGACTAAACCAAGCTTCTAGCTATGATAGTAACCTATAAATTGTATTGATCTATTTATTTAATACGTTGTCAGTTTATTACCTACAGTAATTCCTTTACCTCAAGTTTGTTTTGTCGTGAGGAAACGTGAGGTAACCTGCCCCACGCTGAAGAAGAAATTCTGATGTGTATGTGAAGTCTACTAGTCCGCATTGGGCACGCGTGGTGGATCAACGTTCATATACATCCTCCATGAGGGTACGCACCTGTGCCCTGCAGTAGGACGTATATTATATGATGATGATTATTATATTAGGTATATCTAAATGCTTCATCTCATTTAAATCTCTAGTATAAAGCTAAAACCGCAGCCAAGAAACTTGGTATCCTGAACAAGGTTAAGCGGTACTTCACGCCTGCACAGCTTCTTACTCTCTACAAAGCCCAAGTGCGATCTTGCATGGAGTACTGCAGTCACCTCTGGGACGGCTCTGCGAAATACCAACTTGACGCACTGGACTCAGTTGAGCGTCGAGCCAAGAGACTCATCGATGACGATGCACTCGTCGAGACTAAGTTACACAATCTGGAGAACCGATTATTGGTCGCTTGTCTGTCGGTATTCTATCGGCTACACTTCGGCGAATGTGCCCAGGAGTTACATGACCTGATTCCACCATCCCCCTTCCATCATCGTACGACAAGACGTAGTGCGAGACTGCATCCATCCGTTCGTGCGAAACAGCCTATTAATAGTGCTTTCTTGGGATCATTACAATGTATGTGCCTGTGAGCGTTATTATTATTATTATTATTATACGTTGTCGATATTCCAACAATCCGCACAAATAGGTTCGCATCCTCTTTTATAATGAGAACCGGTAAGGTTTGGAACTCTCTCCCTGCGTCTGTTTTCCCAAGCAAATACAATCAGGATATTTTTAAAAGAAGAGTAAATAGGCTTTTTCTGGGCGAGCGCGCTACATCCTCGGCTTCATCTACACTTTCCATCAGGTGAGCTGAAGCCAAGCGCAAACCCATTATGAATAAAAAAAAAAAAAAAAGTATGAACCGTTCTAAAATAATTGTCACGCCCCGATTTTTCCCAAAGCGTTCAAGAAAAAGCAAACATCACGGAAACAAAACAAAATTTGATAACAATAAATATTGGGACGCGCAATAAAACGCATGGCTTTCCCTCCGTGCTCGACGGTACCCTAATCCGGCTATAAAACAGATTTGAGAGCGTTCCCCGGGTAATCCACGATATATTAAAAGTCGTCGTTTAAGCCTCTTATACAGCGAACCAACCAACGTGTAGTGTACGTTTGAAACATAAGTATTTACGCAAATTACAGCACTCCTCTTCCTCTTCCCATAGCAGGGTTAATAACCTGTACGTACCTGTATAAAGCCCAGCAACAGGCACTTTTTTCAGCCAGTGTGGTTCAGGCAGGATAGACCACTCCGCTTCTTTTCGTAGGTTGTAATATACGGTACTAAAATATAGTTGAAGTTAACTAGGGATTCAGTTTTGTTTCTGGTTTAAAATAGACCACCCCATTTCTTCACATGGTATAGTAGGAGGCGACTAAGGCCCTTTTTTTTGCCAGTGTGGTTTTGGCCATGTACCCGGACTTTCGATGTTCAATATATCACAACTGTTTCGGTCCGCACTTCTTTGTAATAGAGTTGACATTGGAACGAAAACGTTCACGCAATTGCGAAGTTCGAATGTGCGGGTAGAGTCCCAGGATAGACCACTGTGCTTCTTTTCTTGGGTTGTACGTACGGTGATCCTATAAACCATATAGTTTCTATTGATGCCGTTTTGTTTCCGGTCATTCCGGTTTAAAATACACCACCCGAGCATGGTCTTCCCATGGGTGGAGTGGATACAACTAAATATCATTTCGAATAGTTTTGTTGGCGAAAGAATTGTCTCCGTTTGACACATAACGGAGTCCTAACGGAGTCACAACAAACACAAACCTGAATCCTGAAAAGGCTAAAAATGACTCCTGCTTAACCACAACCTTAAAAGTTTGTAGCAAATTTCCTGTCCATCCGAAAAGGACATACGGACATTCAAGTCCCTCCAAAGTGTTTACAATGTGTTTACAAGTCTCACAACGCATGCATGTGTGCTGAGATGGATGTTATACAAAAACAAATACACGGATTTTTTGCTCGACTAGTGTGTCACTAATTGGCCCATCATTTTCAGTAAGACCGCGGGCAATGTTATATTGTAGTAGATTTGTACCAACTATAACCTGCCTCCACTGGTGTGGAGGAATATCTCCCACTACCTCTCACCCTTATTGAGCAATCCTATGCCCCAGAAGATGAAACCATTGCATAACGAAGGCCCTGCAGCTTATTTTTCTCAGCAAAACTCAGCGTTTTAGACATTTAACTTTTTCCGAATGAGCGGCAAATTTAATTTTCTCTGAAAATTGGTATCCCGAGGCGCGACGGCGCAAAAATGAATCGAATTTATCCGATAAAACTGATGTAAATAAAATACCTACCTATATTTGCTCTACGTATAAATGTTGTTTGTTGATACAAAAAAGGTTTTTTCTGTTTTACAGCTTTTCGATGTTTCCTTTTTTCAATTCAAATAATTTATTACAATGTCCCATAAATAACAGACAGGTACATACATAAACGCATGACCGTATTACCTTCCTGGGTTGTCAGCATCTTAGTTACAAATGGGTTGCATACTAGGCGAGTTATTTGTTGCACTGTTCACATTTAATGAATATACGTAGAGTTTATTCTGGTGACAGGTTTTTTTACCTACATAAACACTACAATAGGCGAATGCTATATATACGCTCTATATTTATCGCGATACTTGGATCGTAATCCAGCCACGGATTTTTTTTTTAAAGTCCGTGAATCCAGCATCATGATTTACATCGAGCGTGTAATTATCACAAATCGTGATACTGGCCAATGGTCATAGGATTTTTTATCAATATCTGTATCACAATACAAATATCGCACTAAATATCGAGATTCGCCATACAATAAACTCACCATCATTATTATCTCAATACCTACTCTAATATTTGCAAGAACCATAATATTAAACCTTAATATTGAACCTTAATATTTGCATAGATACCAACTTTCTTTTTAAACGTACTTACAATTTTTCTTGCTACTAAACGTGACCAACCTCACATTTTCTCAATCCATTACTCAATGGTTAACAAGTTTAATAATATTTAAACATTATGAATCACAAACTGTCAACATCAACAACCCAAATGGCCGATAACCAAGCCTTGAACTTACAATTATCGATATCGTAAATCACTTAAAGATATTTTAATTAAACATCCTCTATAAATAGGGTTGCCACATCCTGCCAGGCGCGGGACATTTCTGAACGTGCCCATTTAAATGTCCAGAGGCACGCGACAATACGTTTTTTATTATCAAGTATGTTTGATACTCGTGAAAGTGCACCAGATTGTGAAAACCCCTTACGAAAACCACGAAAAATTTTAAGTGCAGAGCTGAGCTATAGACACTCATATAGTCATGTATGTCTCTTTTTATCTACCGAATCTCATACAGGGTCCTTCTTAATATGCTGACACTTTTTCAAGTAGTTTTGTGTGGAACAGCAGATTTTTTTTCGCGTTTTTAATGTTGGTCCCATAGAGAAAGTTGTCAGTTTGATGCTCTGATCATCCCCTTAAAAAAGTGTCAGCATATTAAGAAGGACCTGTATAAACATAAGGAAAAGGCATTCAGATCATTGTGCAGCACCATGTCGTCCATACTGGACTATCAAAAGTTCTAGGGATTGGTCCATGAGTCAAACTCGTCACACTTTTCTTCCATTAACCAATCAATCAATTATACTTTATTTTACTCCAAAAAACATAGTACCTATACAGAGATTAAACAGATAGGAAATACGGAAGAAAGAAAAATGTGTTGATACTTTAACCATAGTACTACACTTCCATTCCTGTAAACATAAAATCTTCTTTATTTTTCGAGACAAGGTGTCATTCTTGATCTGTCCCGAATTTCCCAAGCATGTGACAGCCCTATCTATATATCAGGGAGATAGCGGGCGGGCGGGAGATGTACGGGCAGGGAGGTTTAAATTAATTTTAACTTGATAATATATCACGTCTTCGCTAATAATGGAATTATGTTTGTACTTGGAGAATACATTTGCATTCTTATTAGGTTCGTAATAGATTGTGATAATGGAAATGTTCTTGTTCTTTGATGTTATCGTGGAGTGATTTAATTTAGTTTCTGTGAGTTTTGTCTTAACGATAAATTTTAATTGGCAAAGTTCTTTTTATACAACATTTTTAAAATATGATTATGTTGAAATTTGATAAAGAATAATATAAATTAATAATGTAGGTTCAGTTTAATTTGAAAAGAACTTGAACCAGCAGCAAGTTTGTGCCTAGAACTAACTCTAGGCACAAACTTGCTGCTGGTTCAAGTTCTTAAGTTCGTTCGTTCGTTCAAGTCCTACATTATTAATTTACATTATTCTTCTTATTCTTCTTCTTTAGTTTTAAGAATGTGTCTAAACACTATCTTAAAACTGTAGATAACAGAAGTGTGCCTATACATTGAAGGTAATTACCAAAAAAAAAACTTGATGGTGTTCAGGATTTTCTGTGGTTCAGGTGTGTCTCTGGTGTAGGTATAGTATAAAGTCCTTATACACAAAAACCACGTCAGAGCTCAGAGGCCGTAAGGCGGTATGAAAAAACTCTGACACCAGGGCTCTGCCCACACCATAGGAAGGTGTCCCATTTCTTAGGGTGTCCCTGACTCCAAATCACAGATTTTTGTTTATCTGTTTGTTTGTTCGAGCACAAAAACTACAGGACCGATTTAGATGAAACTTTTTGTGTTTAAAAGCTTATGATTCGAGTTAAAAACTGGTTTTATATTTTATCACACTCGCTAAGATGACGGGCCGGTGCCGACGAAGTCACGGGCAATATCTACTTTTTTAACCGACGAAAACAAAAACAAAAAACGGAGGAGATTTTCAATTCGACGCGTATAACTTTTGTACTAATAAGTTTCTCCATACTATAGAATACCATTACCAAATTTAATTGAAATCTGTTAGTTAAAACTATGGCTTTTAGTTGCTATTTGATATTCTGAGTAATAAATAATAATTCAATGAATCAATCAAATCAGCCCACATCAACCCACTGCTGGGCGAAGGCCTCCCTTTTATTGCGCCATTCTTAACGGTCATGTGCTAATATGATCCAATGCGAACCCGTCACTCTCACAATGTCATCAGACCAACGTGCTGGTGGTCTACCTACTGACCTCCGTTACTCTCTTGGCCACCATTCTGATATTGCCTTGGTCCACCGGCCGTCTTAGTAATCATCATCATCATCATCATCAGCCTATAAACGTCCCACTGCAGGGCACAGGCCTACCCTCAAGGAGGGTGTATGGGCATTAGTCCACGACGCGTACCCAATGCGGGTTGGTAGACTTCACATACACATCAGAATTTTTTCGTCTTAGTAATAATTATAAATATTTCATTTGTTCAGACAGCCCGTTAGCACAGTCGGTAGTGAACCTGCCTGCTGTGCCGAGGGTCGCGGGTTCGAATCCCGTAAGGGACAAATATTTGTATGATGAATATGAAGTCATGGATTTTTGTATCTATATATGTATTCTATATCGTTGTCTGGTCATCATAATACAAGTCCAGGCTAAATGCTGGTACTTTAAATGTGGCTAGATAATTTGTGTGACATTGTCCAAGATATTTATTATTTATTTATTATTTTAATCCACTCTTTCCTTTACCATGTTTTTAATCATTCAAAGTCATCAGTCTAAGCTTTACTATTCAGAAGCCTATCCCAACATTTCCGAATTTGAAACAGAACTCTGCGTGGAGATGCATAGTTAATAGCGGCCAATGCAACGCACGTCGGACATGCATTAAGGTCCTTCGAAGCCTAATGCGTTTTCCTAGGGCTACAGCTAGATATTTCATTCCGCCCAGACTATTCAGGTTCCCTAGATTGCTATTCTAGCCCCCGTCCCCACTGGGGGGCAGTCTACCCCACTCTCTCCCCTTGACAGCCAGTTATGGCGCTTAATTTCCGTATGGTCATTAATTTGCAATATTATTATTGTTTAGTGCGGTTGTTTTTGATTAGTTCCTTAATTAATAATTTGTGATTAATATACCTACTTACAATATCTTTTTCTTACAAAAATTACATCCTCCCTAATATTATAAATGTGAAAGTAAGTTTGTTTGTTAGGCTTTCACGCGAAAACTACTTAACCGATCATAATGAAACTTTGCACACATATTCTTGGAGGTATTAGAAGTAACATCGGATACGCGTACAAAGTCGCGGGCAAAAGCTAGTTGATTATAAATATTATAATAGTTAATTTTAGTACATACGTAGGCTTATGCGCCTTTGTCCTAAGTTAATTTTAGTTCTGTCATAATTTATGTATTTTTTATTTTTATATGTGTAAGTACTGCGGTTTTTTATAATCTTTTTTGGAGAGATAGCCTACGGTTATGTCTCTCTATTGGATTCTAGTACGTTATGTAGTAAAATTCACTAAATCTTTTTTTTAATCAGCCTTTCTTAGTGTAGTTATACATACATACATACATGTATTTTATACATTTCGAAAACACCGTGTTTCGTCTTGCGACATGCAGTCATGCGTAAATTAGTGTCTTGAAATGTGATAAAATTAATTATTTTAATTTACCATTAAGTAATTAACTAATTAGATATGTACTTACTAGATAGAGTGAACACCGCGCTGTGGCGAAGTAGCCACGCTTGCTCATCGCTATCGCTATCTCTTTTACCCACCTGCACTCGTCCTACTCTAACGTGGTGCATGATGGTGTTTGTTGTGCTAGTTCTATCATCATCATCTCAGCCGATGGACGTCCACTGCTGGACATAGGCCTCCCCCAAGGATCGCCATAACGACCGGTCCCGCGCGGCCCTCATCCAACGTTTTCCCGCCGCCTTCACCAGGTCGTAAGGTATGCTACCTAATTCTAACAATATACTTAAGTACCTTCTTAAAAATCAGGACTGAGGCATCGATAACAGGCTGTAACGTCACCTCACAAAGTCCATTAAAACTACACTGCATTAGACCACTTTAAAGTTGATGCAACAAAAAGGCGGGAAGTTGTTTATCTGCGTAAAGTTTGGTGCCCTTTTTGCAGCGCAGCGCCCTCTGGCGGCGAGATTATGGCGGATTGCCGCTGTCACCGGGCACATTGCCACCAACTTTTAATTACGACCATTGTGAGGAAGAACTTTAACTTCGAACGACAAAAGAACTTTTTCTAATGAAACTTCGCTCGCGCCGTTATTTCTTAAGCGGCTTGATAGAATGTTGTATAGCAAAGTTCATTTTTTTAAAACGAAATTAAATGAGAAATCGTTTTAGGGTTCCGTACCCAAAGAGTGAAAACGGGACCCTATTACTAAGCCTACGTTGTCCGCCCGCCCGTGCGTCCATCTGTCTGTCCTAACTATGGCTGTAAAAATAAAGCTGTAAAAAAGGTTAAAAATAAAGGGGGGTTCTCATACAAGAAACTAGTTTTTATCAACGTTTTTTCTTCTCGCTCTATCATAAAAACGGTAATACATACAAGCGTCAAACTTGGTGTGATTATAGAGCAAACTCTACACTGTACAGTTTGGTTGTAGAGTCTACCTACAATACAACGTGTTAAAGAATAAGCGCAAAACCTCGTACACCCCAACTGATTTATAACAAAATAATTAGATTGAAACCATAATTTCTTTATTTTGATAGTTACAATTTAAAGTTATTCGCATTTTAAGTTTTGGGGCAAAAATGATTTGTTATCATTTCAGCATTGAATGAAAGCGCTAACGTACTTATCAATACATTTTAAGATTCTTGTTTTGGTAGTAAGTAAGAGTGTGATCCAGAGTGAGATTCATCTGGTGAATCATCGTGCCTGTGGCGTAGGACACGGTGAGGGCTCCGACGATGGCACGAGCCTTGCTCCTGCGGTTGTTCAGTATGAACTTTGGGATTTGTGTTGTTTTCCGTCAGTTGCAGACCCGAGAGGCCAGACTATTCCGGCCTGTGTCTGTTATCAGCCCATTCCTTAATTGGTTAAGACATTATATTATGGAAAAGCACAGATTTGTTCTCATTATAAATGTTGTTCAGTTTGATGGGTGGAGTCTAAGAGATAGCGCGCACGAGCAACTTTTGTGTCCGCAACTAATTTGTCTCTCACATCAAGTCTATGGGCTTGTATGAAAGTGCGCGCATGTAGCGACGCGACTTTTCATACAAACCCTGTGAGAGACAAATTAGTTGCGGAGACAAAAATTGCTCGTGCGCACTATCTCTTAGTTTAAAAGGATGCCAATGATTTCAATTCCACCCTGTATAATGAGGTTTCTCTGAGCGCGCACAGTTCGTCAGCTGCACATTTCTGAACGTAAATTGAGCTTTCGCCGCTGTTTACACAGAAAACTGAGACACGGCCCTGCATAAATTGCAGAGCTCCACATAATTAAAAATCAACATTTACATTCAATTCGATCTTCACTTCGCTGTCTATATCACGCCACAATTATCTACCACTTTATTTTTCTTTTAGCTCATGTTTTCGTTCTGTAATTTTCCATTTTGTTTCGCAAATAAATATTTCACTTTAATTATTATAAGTTAACAAGCGTGTAATGGTTTCTTTGTTGTGATAAAGCAAAAGTAAATAATCATTTGTAATAAAAAAGCTGTCTTAAAAAGATAATATTTGTTGGACTAGAAAGTTAAAAAATAGTGTTGCGACTAAATTCTTAATCTGTCGATAAAAATTATTGTACTATCTTCGAGATTATTCACTTGCATAAATAAGTACAATCAGCTGAAGGCACAATGCAGTTTTTTTTATTGTTTCCAGCAATCCCGGTCAAGGCTGCAAAGCTATTCAGCCTCGACTTTCATCTGAGACAGTTTTTTAATACATATTAATGCCGAATGGTAAAACAAACTGCATTATGCATTTATCCCGTATTGTTATGCTTCTGATTCTTCGATATAGATGAACCGTTATGATTAGATTTGCTGTTTTAAAAGGTAACTAACCTATAAGTAGTAACCAAAGCAAATACCTATATGTTTAAAATCACCCCGCCTTTTTTAAGGTTCATCTGTATTATTTATTTGTTTTTTTTTCTAATAACAAAAAAGTTAGGTAGCTAAGAATTTTATAAAAAAATTGTAAAATTGCTCATAGAACAGGCACTGTTCAATAATTCATTGTGTAAAAATAAAGAAACAAATAAAACTTTGACGGTAGATGGTTATCAGGCAAACATCAGGGAAGGCTGTTGATATTTCCTTGCCATAATAACAAAAAGCTTAACACTTTCGAAGAACAAACATTATTTCCAAGCGATAAAGTAGAAAACTAACTTTAACAAATCTATTTGAAGGGAAAAGAAACTAACAAAGCTATAAAAGCGAAATAATAGTTATGGAAATAGTCTTTCATTTCAGAAAGAAAACTTTGGCGAAACTACCGACAATATGAATGAAACTATAATATTAGAAAAGTTTCGTTGCCGAGGAAATGAGAAAACGTTGTACGAACTCGTTCCTCTAATACACGTAGTTATGAACTTGTTCAATATAATATCGAGTGATCTTTTGTCTCGCTTGCACCTGCTCGATGCTGACTGCCCTCGTATAATTGCATATTCAGCTGAATTATGTGGAGATTTCTATAGGAGCTTTGGGTTAGCTTAGGTATAAGCTTTAATATTTTAGTGTAAGAAGATAATTGTAATACCTTATTATTCTGATGGAAATTGGAATATGAACTTGCGACCTGCCTAGCTATAATTATAGCTATACTTATACGTACACAATATCGTGACCACAGCAGCCATTATAATGCTTTTTTATTGAAAACTTTTGTTCATGCAATCTTAATTCCCTCTTATTTATTTAGTAGAATAGATGGCTAACATAGTCTAAAAAACAAGGTCTTCTATTCCCAGAGTGACACAAGCCTACGTCACAAAAAAATGGCCGCTAAACATGGTAAAAGGGTATGATGACGTAGGCTTGTGTCAGTCACGTGGTCAGTCACGTGATCGGAAGAGAATACCAGGCGCAGTATATTATTGTACCATGATGGCTACCTCTCTAAATCACATTTGTCTATGTATGTATATCTATTAGTCATTTGTCTATAAACCTTTTAGAGGTAATAATGTATTGTAGAAAATGGGTAGAAATAACTTCGTTGACTTTACTTTAAAAAACACAAATAATATAACTTTTTAAACACAGTAAAATTTTAACTAATTACATGATCGTTTAAAAATATAACCAAGCTCCAACTATAATTTTTAATGGAAATTAAAACGGTTAGTTTAATTTTGACATAAAAGTCAAACAGTCTCTGCGTGTGCCATGGCCTTGAAAATAAAAATAAGTTAAGTTTACCAGCCAGTTTGACGGACGGGACGGGACAGGAAAAAAATACGTTTTTCATTTTTTTTCTGTCATCTCGCTTTAGCTTACGGCGATCGTATCTTGCCATCTCACGCCGTGTATTTGGCTCGCTGTGATCGATTACTTTTAAATCGATTTGACTAAATAGTGAACTTCGATGTTTTTATTACGTGTTTCGGGTACGAAGGATAATAGAAATGCAGAAATCTTTTTATTACCACAATATAACGGAAAAAAAAATTCTCTCTTTTTTTAATATACAGGATACAGGGTCTAAATTTAATTGTGTTACATACTTAAGGGGGTCCTTCAGACCGTTAAACTGAACAACTTTCGCATTGTGACCAATATTGACATCTCGAAAAAAAAAAAACAGACGTTTGACGTTTTAAAACAATTAAAACAATTCTTTTTCGAGATTTTGATGTTGGCTCCATAATGAGAGTCGTTCAGTTTGATGGTCTGAAGCATCCCGTTTAATATGTAACGCATAAAATATTACACCCTATACAACGTGTTAATGAATTAACGCACAGCCTCATACACCCCAACTGATTTATAACAAAAAAATTAGATTGAAACAATAATTTCATTATTTTGATAGTTAAAATTAAAAGTTATTCGCATTTTAAGTTTTGAGGCACAAATGATTTGTTATCATTTCAGCAATTAATAAAATCGCTAACGTACTCATGGATACATTTTGATAATCTTGTTTTGGTAGTAAGTAGGGTGAGTGTGCCTGTGCGGTGGTTTGATATCGGGTTCGGTAAATTTAAAATTTTAGAAAAAAAAAATTATTTTGAAAAAAATTACCTATGTTGAAACCATGATAATCCGATTCTGCTCTCGATTCTAAACAAACTACTTTCTAGTTTTGCGTTATTTCATTTACACGTTGTACGAGTATAAAGGAAAAGATCGAAACTTCAACCTTGGTAAAGGTAAATAAAAAAGTAGTAAACTGATTAATTTGCGTAATAGTAGTTCTTGACTCGTCCTTGTGCTATTTATTCTTGATTGAGGTCACTATTTCACCTTGTAATTTCCCTGAGGAACAAACATATTGTATTTTGCACATAAAATAAACCGTCTCTAAATAATTCACCTTTATATGACCGGTTTTCAATCACCTTAAAAAATGTAGTACTTACATATTTGTAGATTATTTTATTATCTGTTTTTTTCTATTAAAAACTTCTTTGTTTAAACCTCCTTTAAGCTTTTAAAATACTTTACATAATACAACGTTATGTGCTAGTAAGTACATAACATAAACGATTGTTATGATAATACGGGCTGCAATAGACGTAGAAGCGATGAAATATTGGCCTCTTTTGCATAAGTACCGCACCGTAGCGTAGCGTAGCACCGCTACGATGTGCTACGACTACGCCGCTACGAGCGGAACCGTAGTGCCTTAATTGCTCATTAAAGGAAACTGTAAAGAAAACAAATTTGTCAACCGTTTTTGTAATTATAACGTATATTTATGTTTAGCTGTTAGTATGACGTCACTGTTCACTTTTATAGACAATTAGATAAAGTTTTCTATATTTTTTATGAAGAAAAAAAAGCGTTTTTTTTCCCTTTTTTTTCTTTTCTTTTCTTTTTTCTTATTGATTTTGTTTTTAAAAAACAAGTATGCTTTTTTATGTGTTAATTGAGTATAGTGAGTGTCTGGCTAATTAATATTGGTCAAAATAACCTTGAATTATATTTATCTATCGGTATCGTACATTTCTAAAAGAAAATAATCAATGCAAAACCACTTCATTAGTCCATATAAAAAGTCCATGCACAGTGTCCATAATATCATCATCATCGTCAGCCTTGAGAGTCAGCCGCCATCAGACAGCTCTTCGACAGAATCTTGAGACTTGTTAGTCTGATAGAGAAAATTGTTCGAAATCGCGATAATAAAATCAGCTTTTTCATATTAAGGTCATATTGGTTTGCAATTTTGTATGAAACAGCAGATTTATTTTTCGTAGTTTCGATGTTCAGTTTGATGGTCAGGGCCCTGTATAATAAACATTACAATCCGACAATTTTGTAAATAATTTACATATTTGTTAAGTTTTATGACAAGTGCTGTTTAATAAACCTTACAATTATGTAAAAAATCTACAAGTAAAAACCTTACAAATATTGTAATTATAAATGCTGTTTAATAAACGTTTACATATGTAGAAAACGCCTGTAGAATTCGTTGACAATATTGTAGTTACAAATTTGTAGTTGTAAGTTACAATTTATATAAAATGTAAGATTTTGTTGACAATTCTTAATTAAAGAGGGTAGATTTCAAAAACATTTAGTAGCATTGCTTTATAAAGTAGGTACTTTCTTATTTGTTTGATTCGTAACGAAAGTCATTGAGCATAGTAACAAAATATTGATTCTGTCTCTAATATATGAGAATAAGGATATTTTATTCAGTAGGTTTAGTGAAAAACTTACTCATGATATAAAAATAAAAAAGTGGAAAAAAGACATTGCTGAACAGTTAAAATCATTGAGCATCTATAATACCTGCGTGATACAACGTGGCAAAACTTTAGAAAAAGGACCATCGTAAGTAGATTTTTAAGTTAAAGTTTATCCGTTTACGAAAAACTCGCCGCTGCTGTTCATTTAAATACTCATCATCACTACTGTCACTACTTCCACTTCTAGTTGTTAGGAACATTTTTTTATATTTATTCAAATTTTCTTTACTTGTTAGGTTGAGGCACAAAATTGTAAAGTTCTGACACAAGGTGAGTCCACCTGTCGGAATTGTAATACAATTTACTAAATATGTAAACTTGTAACTACAATTATGCGTTCAATAAAACAGTTTTCCCTACAAATATGTAAATTGTCACCTGTAGAGAGAAAATGTTTATTAAACAGAAACTTGTAAAATTGTAGGTACAATTCTACAATTTTGTAGATTTTCCACCATGGTAAATTTGTAAGTTGTATTCTTTATTAAACAGAAACTTGTAGAATTGTAGCCTGTAATATACAATTACAATTTACAATTTGTAATGTTTATTAAATAGGGCCCTGATCTTCCCCTTAAAAACTGTCAGCCTAAAAGGATGGACCTTACGGAAAGGTCTTATTTTCCACTAATGAAGGTAAAATAATACTGGCCGTATTCCAACAAGCTTGCTATAGATAAAAAAACTTTATGTTAAAATAAATTTAAAAAACGAAATGCATAAAATGTACTTTGTTGACATGATAATACGATGTTATCGATAGAAAACGATCAGCGTGTGCCCTCGGGCGCCAGACAGAGATAGAGAACTCAGGAAATACTCTGAAACCTTAGGGATAAGAAAGAGACAAGGATAGGGGCCAATGCAGTGCTTCAAATGTTTTGTTACTTATGTAGACGATTTTATTATCATTCGATTCGTGCTACTTTCTAATTTGTTACGGTGCGTTCTTATCAACTTTATGTTATGGTACTTTAATGTCTATTTTTGAACATCAGCGTTTTTTTTAGTGTCTTCTTAAAGATTCTTTTTTTTATAATGTTATTTTGTATATTTTTGATAACGTTATTTTGATATTAACTTCGATTCGTTAAGTTGTACCTACCTTGACACTAATTAGATAAGTATACGATTTATACAAAATTTCACGTTGTTCTATTTTGCTCTAGATTTCAAAATCAACGTATTAAAAACAGAATTTATTCCAGACCCAAAACAAATACGGTACCTACCTACAGGTTTGTCTTGTAATGCAATTATTTGATACGATATATGGGAATCGAAGCTAAGATTTCGCAAGATGAACCAACATTGCCTACCAAATACAATTACTTAGCTGTGATTAAAATTAGGTATTATAAAACTTGAGCAGAAACTTTTAAACTGAAGTAAATTGCTTATTTTACTTAGAGCGATTTAATTACAAAACTTCTCAACTTCATAATAAAGTTTCGAATCACTACCGTAAATAAACGGCTCATTAAAAAAAAAGAATCTATTAAAAACTCTCAAGTCGGAGCGTATCTAAAATTTTGTAATTTGTTTATCAAACGTCTGCTGTACTATGTGTCTATATGTGGGGTCTAGCGGGGTGGGTGCGGTGCGGAGGCGGCGCGGGGGGAGGAAGCCGCGCCGCTCGTTCCGTCACACGGCTCCCAGTCACGTGCGACGCCGCTGGGCTCACAACGCGTTTACGTAACATATCGATTCGCTCTGCAACTATCGATTCGATTCCCGATCGCCCGATGCACATCACTATCGAACGCTTTCCCGCGCAAATTTGACTTTTTTCGACGCGTGTGCTGTGCTCTTTTGTTTCTTTATTTTTTTTTTTGTGTGAGACGAGACCTTGGATTTTTTCGTGCGTCCCAATTCTTGAGGTACGTTTTTTGTAATAACATTTTTAATTTTAGCAATTATTTTCCTCATGATTTTATTTAATGACGGGGAAATAAAAACCGGTTCGATAGCGCTAAATCGCTTAGGCATAGTGAAAAGGTCAATACTCCGCGAGGCACGCGAGCAAGACGCAACGATGGATGGATGTGGAGCAATGTTCGAATAGAGCTGCTGTCGATTACCGAAGACACGGTTGCACATCACTACGATTTTTTAAATTTAACCACACAAAATATTATATATCCGGAATTTTCTTGATTTGTTTTGTTTAGTTTCTAAATTCCACTAGGTAGGTAATTATTATACAGGTGTAAAATGAAATGAGACACTTACTTAAATAACCCTGTATAATAATATTAATAATAAATAACTAATAAGGTTCTTTTTTCCTAAAATAATCAGAAAATTAGGAATTATTATTATTTAAATTATGTATTTGTACGTTTTTAAGATTTAATGGTAATCAGTTGCAGCAGAGTTCCTGAGTACCCCGAAAGGGATTATGGTCGTGAGTTTAAATGCTTCTGTATTTCTATGTTTAAGACATTTGTCAAAAATTTGGCACATCGATAACAAATCGAATACACTAACATTTTATCGATATAACAATACTGTGCCCATCACTATAATTAGGAACCTATTAAAAATAAATAAAAATTACGTATTTGTTTTAAATAACTGTGTAACTTAATGTAAATTACACAGCAATTTATTACGAAATTAAAAGAAATTATTTACAATACGTAATGATCGCAATTTTGTTTGGTTCGCATTCCATCTTATTGCCTTTATTTCATGGATATGTTATTAAATATAATTTCCGATACGATCTGTGCTCACTACTAATAATTGATGGTCATCATTGGTTCACTGTGTACTTATTTACTCTTTTTTTAATACAGCATTTGCTAGTAAATACAAACTCAGCTATTGTATTAAAATAAATGTAGCCGAGTCGGTACAGATGAATTCATTTCATGGCCATTCATTATAGCTACCGTGTCAATGAAATTATTTGTTCAAATCCGGAATGACGAATCGGAATCATAAATCATTTAAGTATTCAAAAATTTTCTTAAATTTAAAAAATAAAGGTAAATAATAAATATCTTTGATTTTTTGACTCTACTTCGAAACGTCTGCTGTTTGGTAAAGTGTGAAGCCTTGAATCCATTTTATACTTTCTTCGCATGGGTGCAATGCTGATATATAAACCTTCCTCTTGAATAAACACATCAAAATCCATTGCGTAGTTTTAAAGATCTAAGCATACATAGGGACAGACAGACAGACAGCGGGAAGCGACTTTGTTTTATACTATGTAGTGATATAGAAAAAGCCATCAAGCAAATGCTTCCCTATAATTATAAATTGATGTTTAAAAAAAAACGGGTTGCACTCCGGGAGAAACGAGTTGTCCCTGTGGTGTCGGCTAAGAATAGCACCACCCCATTTCCTCCCGTGGGTGTCGTAAAAGGCGACTAAGGGATCTACCGGAGGATGGGCAGCAGCATCCTCTGAGTATATAGGTACATATTCAATCTAACTGCGATCGCCAACCCGCCTGCCAAGCGTGGCGATTATGGCAAATTTCCCCATTTTGGGGGAGACCTGTGTCCAGCAGTGGACGTCTATTGGCTGATATGATGATGATGACTCCGGGAGTGCCGGCAGAAGTAAAAACTAAGAGATCTTACGTCTGACGAATGTCACGTGACGTCACGGTAATCTTACGTCATCGTCTTACGAATTTTCGATCAGGGTGACGTCACGGTCCTTAACGTTTTTTACCCATCCCAAAAAGTGCACAACGCCGCTAAAGAAGTTTTCACTTCAAAATATACCATCATCATCAACGACTGAATGTCCCTCACTCAGAATAGTATTGATAACTGTTGATAATCTCCACGCTCTTGGCAAATTAATTCTTCTAGTTCTTTTCCATGGGTTATCTAAGTTATCTTTTAGACACCTCGTAGGAGCCTGGAGCAGTCACTACAGAACTGTGACCTCACGGTTCGGAAAAAAGAATCAATTGTGTAAACTTTACCGACTTTAAACATTGGATTTAAAACATAGAAAAGGAAAGGAAAAGAAAGGACGAAAAGGAAATAGGAAAGGAAGAGAAATAAGGAAAAGGAAGGAAAGGAAATTTCTTAAAAATGAAAAATACGTCATTCTAAAATTTCTTCAAAATCAATCAATCCTCAATACCTAAAGAGATTTTAGAATTATGCTCATGACTTCATGAGTCATTTCATGACTTATGTTATGATTAGATAAATATTATCTAAACTTAATTATTTTTAATAATACGAATTTCGTTTGTCCGTCTGTTTTTCTTCTGACTATTTACCAAAACGATACTAATAAAGGGGGCTAAACAGGGCGGTAATTGCGGCAATTAAATCGCAACTGAACCATGATTGGACCGCGTGCGAAGCTTAGCTTTTTACTCATTTGGTATTGCGCTAATCGCGGTACAGCTCATGACAGCCGTTAGAGCCGTTTTGACAGATGGCTCAAACGCTAAAGTCTTGGTTAATGGCCGGTTCACACAGAGGCGGTTTTGCGGGAAAGCGGGCCGGCGGCGGTTTTGCGGAAAGCGAAGGCGTTCCGGAGCCTGCCACACAGGGTCCGCGCGGCGCGGTAGCGGCGCGGAGGCGGCCGGTGTGACATCCAAAGCGGCGGCGGGGCGGCGCCGCTTTTTTTTTAACGGCTCTGGAATCGAAGACTGAATTTTTTTGTTTCTCAACCGATTAAGATTGCTTCCAAAATCGATATCTGGCGGTCCGCGTGGACTCCGAACACGAATCCGATGTCAGATTTGAGAAAAATGGCCGCCATCTTGAACTTTTTTGATTCTCAACCGATTGCTTCCAAAATCGATATCTGGCGGTCCGCGTGGACTCCGAACACGAATCCGAAGTCAGATTTGAGAAAAGTGGCCGCCATCTTGAACTTTTTTGTTTCTCAACCAATTGCTTCCAAAATCGATATCTGGGGGTCCGCGTGGACTCCAAACACGAATCCGATGTCAGATTTGAGAAAAGTGGCTGCCATCTTGAACTTTTTTGTTTCTCAACCGGTTGCTTCCAAAATCGATATCTGGGGGTCTGCGTGGACTCCGAACACGAATCCGATGTTAGATTTGAGAAAAACGGCCGCCATCTTGAACTTTTTTGTTTCTCAACCGATTGCTTTCAAAATCGATATCTGAGGGTCCGCATGTACTCCGAACACGAATCCGATGTTAGATTTGAGAAAAGTGGCCGCCATCTTGAACTTTTTTGTTTCTCAACCGATTACTTCCAAAATAGATATCTGGGGGTCCTCGTGGACTCCGAACACGAATCTGATGTCAGATTTGAGAAAAGTGGCCGCCATCTTGAACTTTTTTGTTTCTCAACCGGTTGCTTCCAAAATCGATATCTGGGGGTCTGCGTGGACTCCGAACACGAATCCGATGTTAGATTTGAGAAAAGTGGCCGCCATCTTGAACTTTTTTGTTTCTCAACCGATTACTTCCAAAATCGATATCTGGGGGTCCGCGTGGACTCCGAACACGAATCCGATGTCAGATTTGAGAAGAGTGGCCGCCATCTTGAACTTTTTTGATTCTCAACCGATTGCTTCCAAAATCGATATCTGGCGGTCCGCGTGGACTCCGAACACGAATCCGAAGTCAGATTTGAGAAAAGTGGCCGCCATCTTGAACTTTTTTGTTTCTCAACCGATTGCTTCCAAAATCGATATCTGGGGGTCCGCGTGGACTCGGAACACGAATCCGATGTCAAATTTGAGAAAAGTGGCCGCCATCTTGAACTTTTTTGTTTCTCAACCGGTTGCTTCCAAAATCGATATCTGGGGGTCTGCGTGGACTCCGAACACGAATCCGATGTCAGATTTGAGAAAAACGGCCGCCATCTTGAACTTTTTTGTTTCTCAACCGATTGCTTTCAAAATCGATATCAGAGGGTCCGCATGGACTCCGAACACGAATCCGATGTTAGATTTGAGAAAAGTGGCCGCCATCTTGAACTTTTTTGTTTCTCAAACCGATTACTTCCAAAATCGATATCTGGGGGTCCGCGTGGACTCCGAACACGAATCCGATGTCAGATTTGAGAAAAGTGGCCGCCATCTTGAACTTTTTTGTTTCTCAACCGATTGCTTCCAAAATCAATATCTGGGGGTCTGCGTGGACTCCAAACACGAATCCGATGTCAGATTTGAGAAAAGTGGCCGCCATCTTGAACTTTTTTGTTTCTTAACCGGTTGCTTCCAAAATCGATATCTGGGGGTCTGCGTGGACTCCGAACACGAATCCGATGTCAGATTTGAGAAAAACGGCCGCCATCTTGAACTTTTTTGTTTCTCAACCGATTGCTTCCAAAATCGATACCTGAGGGACCGCGTGGAATCCGAACACGAATCTGATGTCAGATTTGAGAAGTTATCAGTTAGTCAGTTATTGATTTTGGAAGCAATCGGTTGAGAAACAAAAAAGTTCAAGATGGCGGCCATTTTTCTCAAATCTGACATCGGATTCGTGTTCGGAGTCCACGCGGACCGCCAGATATCGATTTTGGAAGCAATCGGTTGAGAAACAAAAAAGTTCAAGATGGCGGCCACTTTTCTCAAATCTAACATCGGATTCGTGTTCGGAGTCCATGCGGACCCTCAGATATCGATTTTGAAAGCAATCGGTTGAGAAACAAAAAAGTTCAAGATGGCGGCCGTTTTTCTCAAATCTAACATCGGATTCGTGTTCGGAGTCCACGCAGACCCCCAGATATCGATTTTGGAAGCAATCGGTTAAGAAACAAAAAGGTTCAAGATGGCGGCCACTTTTCTCAAATCTAACATCGGATTCGTGTTCGGAGTCTATGCGGACCCTCAGATATCGATTTTGAAAGCAATCGGTTGAGAAACAAAAAAGTTCAAGATGGCGGCCGTTTTTCTCAAATCTGACATCGGATTCGTGTTCGGAGTCCACGCAGACCCCCAGATATCGATTTTGGAAGCAACCGGTTGAGAAACAAAAAAGTTCAAGATGGCGGCCACTTTTCTCAAATCTGACATCGGATTCGTGTTCGGAGTCCACGCGGACCCCCAGATATCGATTTTGGAAGCAATCGGTTGAGAAACAAAAAAGTTCAAGATGGCGGCCACTTTTCTCAAATCTGACATCGGATTCGTGTTCGGAGTCCACGCGGACCCCCAGATATCGATTTTGGAAGCAATCGGTTGAGAAACAAAAAAGTTCAAGATGGCGGCCACTTTTCTCAAATCTGACTTCGGATTCGTGTTCGGAGTCCACGCGGACCGCCAGATATCGATTTTGGAAGCAATCGGTTGAGAATCAAAAAAGTTCAAGATGGCGGCCATTTTTCTCAAATCTGACATCGGATTCGTGTTCGGAGTCCACGCGGACCGCCAGATATCGATTTTGGAAGCAATCGGTTGAGAATCAAAAAAGTTCAAGATGGCGGCCACTTTTCTCAAATCTGACATCGGATTCGTTCGTGTTCGGAGTCCACGCGGACCGCCAGATATCGATTTTGGAAGCAATCGGTTGAGAATCAAAAAAGTTCAAGATGGCGGCCATTTTTCTCAAATCTGACATCGGATTCCTGTTTGGAGTCCACGCAGACCCCCAGATATCGATTTTGGAAGCAATTGGTTGAGAATCAAAAAAGTTCAAGATGGCGGCCACTTTTCTCAAATCTGACTTCGGATTCGTGTTCGGAGTCCACGCGGACCGCCAGATATCGATTTTGGAAGCAATCGGTTGAGAATCAAAAAAGTTCAAGATGGCGGCCATTTTTCTCAAATCTGACATCGGATTCGTGTTCGGAGTCCACGCGGACCGCCAGATATCGATTTTGGAAGCAATCGGTTGAGAATCAAAAAAGTTCAAGATGGCGGCCATTTTTCTCAAATCTGACATCGGATTCGTGTTCGGAGTCCACGCGGACCGCCAGATATCGATTTTGGAAGCAATCGGTTGAGAATCAAAAAAGTTCAAGATGGCGGCCATTTTTCTCAAATCTGACATCGGATTCGTGTTCGGAGTCCACGCGGACCGCCAGATATCGATTTTGGAAGCAATCGGTTGAGAATCAAAAAAGTTCAAGATGGCGGCCATTTTTCTCAAATCTGACATCGGATTCCTGTTTGGAGTCCACGCAGATCCCCAGATATCGATTTTGGAAGCAATCGGTTGAGAAACAAAAAAGTTCAAGATGGCGGCCACTTTTCTCAAATCTGACATCGGATTCCTGTTTGGAGTCCACGCAGACCCCCAGATATCGATTTTGGAAGCAATCGGTTGAGAATCAAAAAAGTTCAAGATGGCGGCCACTTTTCTCAAATCTGACATCGGATTCGTGTTCGGAGTCCACGCGGACCCTCAGATATCGATTTTGAAAGCAATCGGTTGAGAAACAAAAAAGTTCAAGATGGCGGCCGTTTTTCTCAAATCAGACATCGGATTCGTGTTCGGAGTCCACGCAGACCCCCAGATATCGATTTTGGAAGCAACCGGTTGAGAAACAAAAAAGTTCAAGATGGCGGCCACTTTTCTCAAATCTGACATCGGATTCGTGTTAGGAGTCCACGCGGACCCCCAGATATCGATTTTGGAAGCAATCGGTTGAGAAACAAAAAAGTTCAAGATGGCGGCCACTTTTCTCAAATCTGACATCGGATTCGTGTTCGGAGTCCACGCGGACCCCCAGATAACGATTTTGGGAGCAATCGGCTAAGAAACAAAAAAGTTCAAGATGGCGGCCACTTTTCTCAAATCTAACATCAGATTTGTGTTTGGAGTCCACGCGGACCCTCAGTTATCGATTTTGGAAGCAACGGTTTAGATAGAAAAAAGTTCGTAACGTTCTATAACAAAAGGAAAATAAAATAATACTAGTGGCACAAAAGGACTAGAATCCAGTGCCGTAAAGCGATTTTTTAAAAAAAATCGTGGAAAAATACAAAATGACAGTGCGGTAAATACCGCCTCCGGACCGCGACGCGCCCGCCTCCGCTCTGTGTGACACCTCGCATTGACTACAATGGAATACAGCGGCCGCGGCCGCCTCCGCGCCGCCTCCGGCCCCGCGCCGCCGCCGCCTGTGTTCTGCGCGGTACCGGGCGTACCGCGCCGCTCCCGGCCCGGTTTTCTGTGTGGCAGGGTGCATATAAACTCGTACATTACAACAATCCCGCCTCCGGACCGCCTCCGGAACCGCTTTCTGTGTGAACCGGCCTTAATGGCCGGTTCACACAGAGGCGGTTTTGCGGGAAAGCGGGCCGGCGGCGGTTTTGCGGAAAGCGAAGGCGTTCCGGAGCCTGCCACACAGGGTCCGCGCGGCGCGGTAGCGGCGCGGAGGCGGCCGGTGTGACATCCAAAGCGGCGGCGGGGCGGCGCCGCTTTTTTTTTAACGGCTCTGGAATCGATGACAGTGTTGCCAACCGTACGATTTAAATCGTATTTATCAAATTTTGTGACCATGATACGATGTACGATCTCATATTGGAAATCGTACGCAAAACTAAAGCTCTATTCATATTTGACGGGACGGGACGATGTTAGATTTGAGAAAAGTGGCCGCCATCTTGAACTTTTTTGTTTCTCAACCGATTACTTCCAAAATCGATATCTGGGGGTCCGCGTGGACTCCGAACACGAATCCGATGTCAGATTTGAGAAAAGTGGCCGCCATCTTGAACTTTTTTGTTTCTCAACCGATTGCTTCCAAAATCGATATCTGGGGGTCTGCGTGGACTCCGAACACGAATCCGATGTCAGATTTGAGAAAAATGGCCGCCATCTTGAACTTTTTTGATTCTCAACCGATTGCTTCCAAAATCGATATCTGGCGGTCCGCGTGGACTCCGAACACGAATCCGATGTCAGATTTGAGAAAAATGGCCGCCATCTTGAACTTTTTTGATTCTCAACCGATTGCTTCCAAAATCGCTATCTGGCGGTCCGCGTGGACTCCGAACACGAATCCGAAGTCAGATTTGAGAAAAGTGGCCGCCATCTTGAACTTTTTTGTTTCTCAACCGATTGCTTCCAAAATCGATATCTGGGGGTCCGCGTGGACTCCGAACACGAATCCGAAGTCAGATTTGAGAAAAACGGCCGCCATTTTGAATTTTATTGTTTCTCAACCGATTGCTTTCAAAATCGATATCTGAGGGTCCGCATGGACTCCGAACACGAATCCGATGTTAGATTTGAGAAAAGTGGCCGCCATCTTGAACTTTTTTGTTTCTCAACCGATTGCTTCCAAAATCGATATCTGGGGGTCCGCGTGGACTACGAACACGAATCCGATGTCAGATTTGAGAAAAACGGCCGCCATTTTGAACTTTATTGTTTCTCAACCGATTGCTTTCAAAATCGATATCTGAAGGTCCGCATGGACTCCGAACACGAATCCGATGTTAGATTTGAGAAAAGTGGCCGCCATCTTGAACTTTTTTGTTTCTCAACCGATTGCTTCCAAAATCGATATCTGGGGGTCCGCGTGGACTCCGAACACGAATCAGAAGTCAGATTTGAGAAAAGTGGCCGCCATTTTGAACTTTTTTGTTTCTTAACCGATTGCTTCCAAAATCGATATCCGGGGGTCCGCGTGGACTCCGAACACGAATCCGATGTCAGATTTGAGAAAAGTGGCCGCCATCTTGAACTTTTTTGTTTCTCAACCGATTGCTTCCAAAATCGATATCTGGGGGTCCGCGTGGACTCCGAACACGAATCAGAAGTCAGATTTGAGAAAAGTGGCCGCCATTTTGAACTTTTTTGTTTCTTAACCGATTGCTTCCAAAATCGATATCCGGGGGTCCGCGTGGACTCAGAACACGAATCCGATGTCAGATTTGAGAAAAGTGGCCGCCATCTTGAACTTTTTTGTTTCTCAACCGGTTGCTTCCAAAATCGATATCTGGGGGTATGCGTGGACTCCAAACACGAATCCGAAGTCAGATTTGAGAAAAGTGGCCGCCATCTTGAACTTTTTTGTTTCTCAACCGATTGCTTCCAAAATCGATATCTGAGGGTCCGCGTGAACTCCAAACACGAATCCGATTTCAGATTTGAGAAAAGTGGCCGCCATCTTGAACTTTTTTGTTTCTCAACCGATTGCTTCCAAAATCGATACCTGAGGGTCCGCGTGGAATCCGAACACGAATCTGATGTCAGATTTGAGAAGTTATCAGTTAGTCAGTTATTGATTTTGGAAGCAATCGGTTGAGAAACAAAAAAGTTCAAGATGGCGGCCACTTTTCTCAAATCTGACATCGGATTCGTGTTTGGAGTCCACGCAGACCCCCAGATATCTATTTTGGAAGCAATCGGTTAAGAAACAAAAAAGTTCAAGATGGCGGTCACTTTTCTCAAATCTGACATCGGATTCGTGTTCGGAGTCCACGCGGACACCCAGATATCGATTTTGGAAGCAATAGGTTGAGAAACAAAAAAGTTCAAGATGGCGGCCACTTTTCTCAAATCTGACATCGGATTCGTGTTTGGAATCCACGCAGACCCCCAGATATCGATTTTGGAAGCAATCGGTTTAGAAACAAAAAAGTTCAAGATGGCGGCCACTGTACTCAACTCTGACATCGGATTCGTGTTCGGAGTCCAGGTGGAGCCCCAGATATCGATTTTGGAAGCAATCGGTTGAGAAACAAAAAAGTTCAAGATGGCGGCCACTTTTCTCAAATCTGACATCGGATTCGTGTTCGGAGTCCACGCAGACTCCCAGATATCGATTTTGGAAGCAATCGGTTGAGAAACAAAAAAGTTTAAGATGGCGGCCACTTTTCTCAAATCTGACATCGGATTCGTGTTTGGAGTCCACGCAGACCCCCAGATATCTATTTTGGAAGCAATCGGTTAAGAAACAAAAATGTTCAAGATGGCGGCCACTTTTCTCAAATCTGACATCGGATTCGTGTTTGGAATCCACGCAGACCCCCAGATAACGATTTTGGGAGCAATCGGCTAAGAAACAAAAAAGTTCAAGATGGCGGCCACTTTTCTCAAATCTAACATCGGATTCGTGTTCGGAGTCCACGCGGACCCCCAGATATCGATTTTGGAAGCAATCGGTTGAGAAACAAAAAAGTTCAAGATGGCGGCCACTTTTCTCAAATCTGACATCGGATTCGTGTTCGGAGTCCACGCGGACCCCCAGATATCGATTTTGGAAGCAATCGGTTGAGAAACAAAAAAGTTCAAGATGGCGGCCACTTTTCTCAAATCTGACTTCGGATTCGTGTTCGGAGTCCACGCGGATCGCCAGATATCGATTTTGGAAGCAATCGGTTGAGAATCAAAAAAGTTCAAGATGGCGGCCATTTTTCACAAATCTGACATCGGATTCGTGTTTGGAGTCCACTCGGACCGCCAGATATTGATTTTGGAAGCAATCGGTTGAGAATCAAAAAAGTTCAAGATGGCGGCCGTTTTTCTCAAATCTGACATCGGATTCGTGTTCGGAGTCCACGCGGACCCCCAGATATCGATTTTGGAAGCAATCGGTTGAGAAACAAAAAAGTTCAAGATGGCGGCCACTTTTCTCAAATCTGACATCGGATTCGTGTTCGGAGTCCACGCGGACCCCCAGATAATGATTTTGGGAGCAATCGGCTAAGAAACAAAAAAGTTCAAGATGGCGGCCACTTTTCTCAAATCTAACATCAGATTTGTGTTTGGAGTCCACGCGGACCCTCAGTTATCGATTTTGGAAGCAACGGTTTAGATAGAAAAAAGTTCGTAACGTTCTATAACAAAAGGAAAATAAAATAATACGAGTGGCACAAAAGGACTAGAATCCAGTGCCGTAAAGCGATTAAAAAAAAAGTCGTGGAAAAAATACAAAATGACAGTGCGGTAAATACCGCCTCCGGACCGCCTCCGCTCTGTGTGACACCTCGCATTGAATACAATGGAATACAGCGGCCGCGGCCGCCTCCGGCCCCGCGCCGCCGCCGCCTGTGTTCTGCGCGGTACCGGGCGTACCGCGCCGCTCCCGGCCCGGTTTTCTGTGTGGCAGGGTGCATATAAACTCGTACATTACAACAATCCCGCCTCCGGACCGCCTCCGGAACCGCTTTCTGTGTGAACCGGCCTTAAAGGCTATCAGTCTCATAGTAAATAAGTCAAGTTTAGTGCGATAGAACTAACACAGTTGAATAGTAATTGGTTTGCAATATGATTAGAACTGAAATTGGATTAGGATTGAACTTGGATGTTTTAAATTTGCGCGATCGCCCGCCAGAAATGCAAAAAAGACGGTTTTTATTTCTCCATACTAGAATTAATTACACATTACCGATGACTCACCTTACAGATAAAAAAATTGCATGATTTCCTTCACACGGTCGCCTGGTCCCCGCAGTGGGGCGTAAAACTGAAGCTCTCTCTTAAATTAAAAAAAAAAACGTCGATAGGAACTAGAAAAATGGAGACGAACCACATGTCTTTTGCTATCAGAGAAACTCTTCATCATTTTAAGCCACGCTCTTTTCAGCAGAGCCTTCGCCACTCCCATCTCTTCTTTGCGGGTATTTTGATCTCCTGGCACCATACAACTCCGATTTTTTCCATCATTTACAAACACACAAAAATTACTGCCTACGCCTTTTCCCAGAGGGTTAGGTTAGGTTAGGTTAGATTTTGTATCTCCATTTTGGTTCGACAAACTTCTTCTTGCTCCACATTCGTATGAATATGGACCTAGTCATACATTCTCGTCGGTTATAGGTACTTCTGGCATAGTTTCCGAGCTGTCATTTTCTAATGATTAGCCTTGGACACAACATGGTCTTGGTACGGCCTCCTAGGTCTGCTCTTACCAACGTTTCCACCCACCACTTGGGTTAAATGACGCGAGGGTGAAGCTGTTGTTGGCATAGTGTAGCTTCTGTCTTGAAAATGATCACCGAAGCTAAGCAACATCAGGTCCGGTCAGTCTTTGGAAGGGTAACCTTCTCGAAAGACTAGCTAAAATGCCGGTGTAACTATTAGCTAAGTGATGTCAAAGGTGCTTGAAAATTCTATGACAGCAAGTTGACCACTAACCAAGTCGCATCATTTTTCATGAGAGGGGTTCTTTGCCCTAAAATTGGCTACCACAGGTCTTTACTTGTATAAAATAATTCGGCGTGGTCTTAATCTGTCCTAAACATCTCGTCTACATATTAGTAGTTTTCTAGAAATACATCATAGCTTTAATTTTCGTCCCTGATTCATAGTTCCCATTTCTTATCGCTCTTATCGTGATGTATTGTAGAGTTTACATAACATAGTAAAGTATATTTAGATACTCGTATGTGTAGATTATTCTTATCTGGCGTCCTCATTTAAAAATCGGTTATTTTTATTTTTAAACTTGATATTCTTTTGTAAGACTTGATTACAATCAATATTATGTCTTTAGAAGAATCTTATGTAATTTGGTGTCATGTTACCATACTACTCTGATATTGCGGTTTAGAATTGTAAATTTTTATGTCGGATATAACTCATAAATACATCTCTTTCGGGGTGGTTAGAAACATTGCTACAACTACCAGGAGTTTTGCATGCAGTTATAACAAGTATCTCTGTTAGCATTTTGATGGTTTCAAGATGAAATGACGCACAAAGTGATGATAGTAGCGACTAGCCTTTCGACCACAGTTACACCGCAGAAGAAACCCTTACCCCTTACTCGCCTTGTACGAAATCTACGGGAAGAAATTGTGGTCCATAGAGAGAACTCCTCGCGTTTACCAAGGCTAGACCCAGATACCACATGGTGGCGTGACGCCCGCGGCACGGCATGGCAACGTTATGCGTGGCGTGGCGAATAAAAATTTAGGTCACTCTCGCACTGGCCTCGATTCATTGAGAGCTCGTGCCGATCGTGCGTTACCGGCTGTTTGATAGTGTTGTAAATAAAAACACGTGGCCATGTTTATGGGTTTTTGAGATAGCCTAGATCTAAAACTAGTACTAGAATCTTAACTTAGTTTTTGAATTGAAAATTGTTGTGCTAGAACTATGGTACATAGATCAATAAGATTTTACAGATTCATTTTTTTCCGTTTCATCCTATAAAATGTAGTATATAGGCCCATAATTATATTTAATATAATAAACGTATCAATTCTAGATCCATCTGACCATTTATGTTAACGAAAAATTTGCTTTATATGGAATGAATATAAACCAGATTTTCGTTTAAAAAAGCGCCATCAAATTGAAAGTTAAAACAAACTCGACAACAAAAGCTGTCAGACCACTTTTCCAATATGGGAAGGACAGACGGTCGTATAAAAAGTGAAAATCAATATTGTCTGCAACACCGACGGCCAGGAGAGCTAATTGGGAAACTCGTTGTGCATCGAAAGCAATAAATTTTCACTTTTATCCATGGTGGATAGGATATCCCTTGTGTCAAAACTGTTTAAATATGCAAGCGACGTTTGGTTTATACTTGTCATTTTTACTGGGCAATTATTTGTATGTTTACCTTATTTAAGTGTTTTTTAGCTAAGTTATTTTTTGACTCTTTTATAATTACTTAGTAGATTTCATCTTCAGTTTTTTTTTTTGTTTTAAAGTGCCAACAACCAAGAATTTTTCGCTTACTACTGTGGCACCCACTGCTTCACGGAGAAAAATATGTATTAGATGTGAAAACAATTGATTTTAACCGAGTTTACTAGATTTTTTTGGAAATTCGGATCAGCAACGTTTTCGTGTGACGGAAGTTCAAAATTTTTTGACGGCTGCGGAAGTTTCACTTCTGCCGGGCGTCCCTAACTTTTTTTTGTAATTTGATTTAGTTATATATATGAGAATTAGATCTATCTAAGTAGATATAACAACAAATTTTCTAGTAAAGTCTGTTATTTTCTAGTAACCTAAAATCTATTAAAATAAATACTTTAGCTGTCACATATTTATTACACTGGGTGCAAGGTTAGACAATATCGATTGAAATAACATTATGAATTCATTAATCATCATCAGCCTACGTCCTATTGCGTGGCAATTTTGCAAATACTTATCTCCCTGTGAGACTATAGACAAGTACTTAACAATAAACTAAAATATAAAAACGTAGTCCTTTTTATTGGATTAGGTATATAATGTTTCAATAACTAAGTAACTTAGTAAAAACATAATAAAGTAACTAAATTTAGTAAATAGGGTAGACGTAACATTTACGGTGCCGTACCACTTTAATGCGAAAAGTACATTTTAATTTCTGCACATTTTCGTGTACAGCGTAATTGACTTTATGAGTCATATCAACTGCAATTAGCTGGTTGAACGCAAAAGAGTTTTTAAAGAATATTTTTAATGTTTTCTTCTAATCACTATTTGGTAATTGGTAGGTAAATTTTTTTTTCCTCTTTTTCAAGAAATTGAATTATTTTTATTTGAGAACCAGCAGCCGTAGCATGGTGCGCGCAATAAGGCTATACCACCTTGCATCTCGTTCGTTCGTGCTCAGATAGAAAGAGAGCGCGATAACGAACCAAGTGTGGGATCCCAGCATGTAACATGAGAATAGCCATAAGGCAATGGGACAATGGGTTAATAAAAGACACAGGCTGGAACGGTCTGGCGTCATGGGCTCATGGGTTTACAATCTGCAACCCTGCTGGAAATTTATCGGCAGTATTTGTTATCCATCATTTTTTACCGGTATTCCAGCAGTTATCGCGTAAGTACATCGTATGATTGTATGATCGTATGATTGTAGTATGTATGTTGAAGGGAATTTAGCTCTTTGCTTTGTTATTGCACTTTCTCTTACACTAAACACTTTCTAGCTATTTACATTTTGTGAAAACATTCATCACTTTCGTTAAAGTCAATACGTAAAGAATGAAAAGATTGAAAAAATTTGTTTACCTATTCCATAAACTTAATAGGTAGGTATATGGTTTATTCATAATTTCAGAGGTAACAAACAAAAGAGCAATTTAAAATATTTTTAGTAGGGTAAGGGTAATATTTAATATATCATAAATTGATAATTATTATGATAATATTCAAGATATCCTTACAATACGGAAAATTTTAGCTTTCCCTTAAATACACACGGTGACACATCAAGCTATACAAAACCAACATAAGCTGGCCGCGCTACGTTATACGTTACTCGACCTACGCGCGGTCAGTTTATTTTGGTTTTGTATAGCTTGATGTGTCGCCGTGCCTATTTTTGTTCTACACTCAGTGTTCTAATATACCCGAAAATAATGAAAATACATCAACATTCAGTTGTTACGATTAGTAAAAGAAAAACTTCAACTAGGTTCTGAAAATAGGAGTAAATGACCCAATAATCATAAGGTAAACGTCACCTTTATCGTCACAAACAACTAGAATAAATAATAGCGGGAAAACCCTTGCAAATGTCGTGTAAAGTGTAGTGTAAGTAGGCGGTAGACGGCCCGGCGGCGAGTAGTCACGCCTAGAACGTGTGACATCTACAACCACTTTATTCCATTCATGCTCACTATCACGCCAAGCCACGTGTTGAAAAGTGTTTAGATTTATTTACTAACGTTCAAGGACTTGAGTTTGTCTTATAATACTCGTATCTATGTGTGAGAAATTTTCTACGACCGGTATTTTCAACTTGACGATGTTCTAGGATGATTATTTCTTTTGGATTGCTTAAAAGGGCATCCTTCACCAGCATAGAACAATTTGCAAATTAATTTACCATCTCTGAATTCGTAGACTGTAATTTTGCTGTTTCATTTTTGCAGAAGTTGCTTTTGCGGTTGCGTTTTTGACATCCATGCATGCTTTCTATTTATGAAATGAAAGTCATGTTTTTTAATTTGTTCAAAATATTTAGTTTTAAGAATTTTACATTTAAATTGTTTACAATTGAAACTGAGATAAAAGATCAAATCAAAACGTTGTTTACAAACAAACTCGGATTGCTCCATTCAGAATGCCGACGGCGGCCGCCTCATATTTCCCGGCGGGCCCGGGATCGGATCGGGCAGACAGGCGTAAGATATCCCGCAATCCTCCGGATCCCGCCCTTGAACTTGACAACGTCACGCGCCCTCAACAGGGACGTTTACCTTTTCAAATGATTCGGATTACATGTCCTTGCCTTGTGACACTATTGAAAAATCAACCGACATTTCCTACGCTGTTTTAATTAGAACAAATCTATACAGATTAACACAGTGTTAATGTTAATAGGTAGTTACACAACACAATACGTAACTTCGAGATGTCAAGCAAGCACGCAATTGATAATTTTCTTACAGTATCAGTAGTATACCTTATATAATTTGAGAAAACATACAATCCTTACAGTATTACAAATAATCGATCTTTTGGGTGCTAGGCGAAAAAAAAACAACAAAAAATTCGACCTTAAAAAAAGAGAACCAATCGTTCAATAAAACTCCAATGTTAACCTCTGGAAACCGGGTAAACCTGCCAAGTCCGGGTGAAATATACCCGGGCGCCAAGGGACTACGCGTAGACAGGCCGCAGACGGGCCTTGAACTTTACACGCTTGTTCCTTGCTCGCAATAGATACTGGCATTGCGTGAAACTATTCAGGCCTGGCTTTGTCGTCTGGTGTTAGTCAATTTAGTACTATTTTGGTATTTATTGAGGCAGGTCAGTATCATTTAGATCGAACTGATCCGTAAACGGTACTGAAATATACTGTTGAAAAAATAAGCTCTAATCGCAATTGCTTCTTAACTTTTATTTTATTTTAGTCGGAAAACTATAAGTATATTTGATTGATTGAAAATGAAAACTTACAGCTTACAATCACAATAATGTACTAGTACAATCTGAGCCAATTACAAGTTTTTACCAATAGTTAATGATGAGATGACTTATTATTTGGAATGTTGTAACTTAAAAATTGAAAAATGTCTCTTTTACCTATAAATATCTTGCTCATCTCAAGATTTCATAACCATTATGGGCAACTAACTTATTTAGAGGGTAATCTCACCAGAAATTTATCTATTTATCCGGGAAAATGTAATCACGGTTAACCGGCGATGACACGCTCCGTTACCCGGCTCGTTTATAAGTTGATATTTAAACGATATCCGGTTTTAATAATGCATAATTGACATAATTAAATATGTTCTGAAAATTTTACAGTAACATTCTGTAATGGATGCCCTGTATTAAAAAACCGGATAATCGGTTTATAGTTTCATAAACATGAAATATACTCAGTCGTGGACCAAATGCCAAATAAAAAAAATACGTTATTTTACGAATTTTACCTAAAAATTATGTGTTGTAAAACTTTTGGCTTTTATTATGGCAGTTTCAAGTTATCCGAGACTAATTTTCCAATTGAATCTCGTCCCTGTAGGTAATAGAGGTAAATTGGAGAGGACGTTCAGATAAACATCCCTGACCTACCTTTAGGCGTAACAAACTGTAATTCTCGGTTAGGATTCGACTTTTCACTGAGAGCCCAGGTCTTCACCCATCCGGTCAATAAACTCCGAGACTTTTTCTCAATCCAGATTGATCCGAATATAATAATCACATTAATGTTAGGTTAGGTTAGGTTATTGTCTTCGATTCTATTTCATTGTCTTCGATTCTATTGCATTTTGGATTATTTTTTTGAAGCAAGCCGTCAACTTAAATATACGCTACATACTTTATGGGATGCTTCAAATTCAGGCCATGAAACTGAACCAACTTTGAAATCGCGAAAGAAAAATCCGCCGTTTTATAGATTTTGGTAAAGTACCTACCTAACCTACCTAGCTATCGCCATTTTCTATGGAACAGCGGATGTTTTTTTCGCGATTTCAATGTGGGCTCCATTATAAAAGTTGTTCAGTTTGATGTTCTGAAGTATCCTGTTCGATATGCAATACGCATTTAATTTTACATCCTGTAGATCGTAATAAATAATGAGTCGTTAAAAAAACAAGTCTAGTCAAACAAATAACAATCGTACAAGAACAGACAAGAATTTCAAAACTGACTCAAATGTTATGTCCTACATTTTATTATTAAAACATGAATAATAAACCTAGTGAATCATAGTAAAGCTTAGACAAAACAAGTATCGAGACAATAACTTTGTCACGTTTTATTACTAGTTAGTTTTGAAAACTATTGTATAGTACGATACCAACACGGATCGCGCCTGACCTACGACACGTACGCAAACTATAGCTGGGTGTTATCCGGTTTTTTATCTTGTCCGGGTAAACGACATGTCCGGTCGATAACCGGACCGTATACCCTACGGGTTAAGGCTTATCTGAAACTTTGTTTAAAACAAGCTTAGATAAGGATACGTTTGTCTTTGTGACTTTAAAATTTTGTGTTGGAAAATATCGATGTGCACTCGTTAATACCTAATGCAATATCATAGGCAGAAATACCTACCTACTTAAAATAATATCCAGAGATTACGACTTCGACTGTACAATAGGTAGATAACATAGTTCTAGGTAAAGAAGAATCGAAATCGAACGAATATCGCCAAGAACTGCCAAAAACATATTGTACTTCTGGTGTAATAATGACACAATTGCACTTTTTTTATTGTTTGCGTCAAATAATCATAGCATTGAAATTATTGTCTAATTTGAATGAAATGAGAATCATCAAGAACCGTCATAATTCACATATTGATTCTATATCGATTGATCATCGGCATATTATACAATCGCACCCGTGACATTGTTTTTTGGCATAAACAACGTATTTCAAAGCCCGATTCTAAAGCTGTAGTAACTAAAATAAGTATATAAATAATACAGGATTCCCAGCAATTTTGATGATATCGCGTCATATTGCATAAAAGCTGTTTTATGTTTGCATTTTATGGTTTCCCTAAAGGATGGATGATGTACTCGTAAATTTTATAACTTTCTCTGACAATCTACTTACTTATACAATAAAGATGCTGCAATTTTAAAATACTTTAATAAAAACGCTTAAAATATGATATAAATGTTTAAAAATATACAATTTTCGAGAATGACTTCTTCATGTCACAAAAACACAATTCAAGGTCTTATGCAATGTTTTTTAAAGGCGAAAGGCTGGCTAGCTTTCACCACCTTTCAGCCAATTTTGAAAAGTGCGAGCCATCCATGCTACAACTGCAGGCTTAGCGTAGCTGTAGTAAGATTTCTGACCACCCCGAAAGGGATTATGGTCGTGGTTTATGTGTGTATGTATGTCACTTCTAAAATTTCTTAATAGTGTAGATATTTTCTAATATTTTTTGGAAATACAAAACACTAATGTGATCCTAATTGTTTACAGGTCTTACAAGACATCAAGGTAAATATTAATAGTTTTATCTCTGTCTTTCTTTTGGCATTAGTATTTCTGTTTCACTTGCACTTAGCTTTTCCGACGCTCTTGTTACAGTAGATATAATTTTGCATTTTCATTTTAGTTTTGGATTATAAATAATTTGCAATTTATTGTTTTTCTGTATTTTCAAAAGCGTCATCATCATCTGCATAACATAACTCTTTTTCTTTATTGTATTTTTCTATTTTCGTAGCATTATTTTAAGCTATTTTCTTTTTGCACGCGTTTCACGCTTATAACCTTGATCTTGTATCTCTTTCTATCTTATCGTTGTCTTCGTTATTTGCTTCTCATTTCATCGTAGACTTGCATTGTGAATTTTTGCTGTCGTGCCACTAATCTTCATTTTTCATATTGACAAAAGATATTATCTTATCAGTTTTTGTAGAAAACTGACATAAATTCCTAAGTTTTCTTTCATATATCGTCATAATTGTAGTATTAATAAAGTATTATGTATGCATGGAGCATCAAAATTTACTTTTTGTATGAACATTGTCACTTGGTTTTATTTATGAACGAGGCAAGATGTAGAAATACATCAAATACCTACACAAAATCGTCTCGATGGTACTAAAAACCATAATGCTCACGACTTCTATTCGTCGTAAAGTCACAAAAGGTTATAAATTTAAGGTTTGGTTTGGTAAAGTACCTTAAGCAACTAATTCAAATTATGGATTAGGTACTTACCTATCTAGGTACAGGATTTATTGTGTTTTTTCGTAAACATACCTATTAACATTTCTCTTAAATATCATCATCATTTATATTGGTACCGATTCGGACTGTGCCACGACTTAACTTAACTAAATTTATTCCTGTCACTTTCTAAAATAAGATTAAGAAAAGAGACAGCAAACCAACAACTGACTTTAGTGCTGTCAAAGTGACGCCCAAAATAAGATGTCATCATAATTTACGCCATCTTATTTAAGGCGTTTTTGGGCGTGTAACGTCACTTTGACAGCACTTAAGTCAGTTGTTGGTTTTCTGTCTCTACTTAATCTTATTTTAGAAAGTGACAGGAATAAATTTAGTTAAGTCGTGGCACAGTTCGAATCGACACCATTATGTTCACGACTAAATTCCCTGAGGGAGAAAGTCAGATATATCCTAAACATACTACAATATTCCGAATATCCAATCTCTCTTAAATTATAGTTATGTCAAAACATAACATTGAATTTCCTTATTTACTTCTAATATAAAATACCTAACTAAGATACATAGCATCCGAGAAGGTTCGATACGTCGTACTGGGGGGGCCGGGGGCTGGGGGGTTCGCAAGGGGTCGGTCGATGGGTCAACGACCCCGGGTTTCGATGCCACCCCGTACCGCCTTCCACTTATTTATTTATCAAAATTTCCTACTTTATTGCATCCTATTTTGTTAAGGTTTCAATTTAAATATGTAATTAGTTTTGTAATTTTGTGTTGAAGAATGTGATGAAGATTTCTTGGTTATTTTTGGCCATATTGACTTCTTATCTTGAAAGGTATTAAGAAAATAAAGTCCTGTGTGGTTCCGACTTATTACGGACCACCGAATTACGGGTGGGAGTCGTACGAGGTGACTATGTTATAAGGTTTGTTATGCAGTGTTTTCGTTGATGAAGGCTGGCTATCTATCACCATTTTGACACGTTGGTTGTAGGTAATTCTATCCTGAAATCTCAAATATGCTAAAAGGTGAGCCTTGCTTCAACAGCACACAGAAAGAAAAGAACCTTATAATTAAGTCCTTTAATAATAGAGATTTTGAAATCTGTAGGCAGTAGGTACGGTACCAAGTTGTAGGTAGGTATGTCCATAATAACAAAAATTTAAACGAAAACACTTTGTTGCCAAACAAAATTAAAGAATTATGTCGTTATGAATCAATCACCACACTGAGAAAAATAATTATTATGTACCCACATCAAGCTACCCAAAACCAAAATAAGCTGACCGCGCGTCGGCATAGTAATGTATAACGTCGCGCGGCCAGCTTATTTTGGTTGTGGGTAACTTGATGTGTCGCCGTGTGTACTACAAAAATAAAAATTACCTAGTTGGATCCAAAAAAAAACGGCAACGCCACATTTTCAAACGAACTTTATTTTAAAATTGGGACGTAATTAAAAATAAATATAGAGTCGCCCACAAAACAATGAACGTACAAGTACCTATATTCATAAATTTACGACAATTCTCCATTTTGGGGTGTTTACTTGTACCAAAGAAAGAGCATAGCTAGCCTACTAGGATTTCATAAATAAATGCAAGCAAGTACTAGTGAATCGTGGAGAACATTTTTCCACAAAACTACTGCTAGAAATCGAAACTACTACCCGTTTGTTTGGAGTTGGCCGTCGATGACCGTTACGAAATTTCGTCACAGGCACATTAACTGGTCCCGTCGACAAAAAATAATATAACAAGCAAATAAAAATTTAAAATTAAAAGCGATATTAGTGATCGGGACGGACGTGCCGTACGTGGTTGCGTTGCTAAAGGTTATAAAATTGCGTTTAATAGGGTCTCTTAGGGGTGCGGTACGGTGAAGCGGGAAGGGAGGGAACGGCCAACTCGAAGCAAATGACTAGTAATAGTATCCCTTAGTTGTCCCAATATCCTACTGAGAATTTATTTTATGAATTATCTACGTGTCAAGAAAAAAAGCATATCCCTTAGTCGTCTTGTAAGAAACCCATGGATGGAAATTGCATGACAAAACCAGAAACTACAGTGCTAACCAGTCAGGTTTTGTATCATCCCAATTTGTTTTATTCTTCATGTAGGTATCATGATTAATGAAAATCAAATTCTATTAAGTACAATGCCTTCTACTTCTATCATAATCATAATATCAGTAAATTCAATTGCCAGCTTCTACAATAGCAATAGCAACGTCTAAACTCTAAAGACCCTAATATCGGTTACTAACTGTACATACAACATACATAACTAAAAACCATAATTCATCGGCATAAAGTCTACTTTCATATTATTTTTGACATCACTCTCTCGGTCTTACTCATGAAGCTGTCCCATTTACACCACAATCGCCAACGGAGATTCTATTTACAAAACATTTGAGGCGACGTTGCCGTTGCGCCTGAGTCGATGACGTGACTATACCCATCCTTGTCTCAACGTCTCTCTCTAAACTCAGGTCCATTTGAAACTTTGTGAAGGTCGATCCTCGAAACAGACATTTGACATAATTATGAGTAAAATCCTTCGATATACAATAGAGTTTTGTATACGGTACATGACCTACATTTACACAATACAATAACTTACACAGTTAGTTACTACTATTGTATTATGCTACATACCTACTATGCTGCATTATTGCTTGAAAATAATCTGCATACACTGAAGATAGGGTTGCCAACCCTACTATATAATATTTATTACCATTATTTATTACCAGTATCCTACTATATTAGGGGCCCTACTACTATAATTCTTTGAAAAATATATAGTAGGCAAAACTACTATATTTTGATGAGCAAATAATTTATAGAGAATTTAAATATATTGGTACTTAAGTCAATAAAAATGACCAATAACTTAACATTATTTTAACAATTTTCTTTCTCTTCATCACCTTTGTTCCATAAACAATTTTCTACTAAATATACCACTGAAAAGTGACAACAAGTTTTTCAAAAGTCCGATTTATCTATTTTTTAGAAGGAAATTATAATTATTATTTCTGTATCGAATTCGATCGCTACTTCTGCGTTTACAGGATGCATTATTTTCTATAACGAATACAAAAAAGATAAATGATTGTTCATTAAAAATAAGAACTTGGTATTCAAACCCAAAAGTAGCAAAAAAATATCTTTTTGAAAAAATTTTAATTAACAAATTCGAAAAATACTATATCTTTTCTTATTTTTGCCCGATCTACTATATTTTTTCGTAAGGCTCGAAATACTATATTTGATCTAAAAAAAGTTGGCAACCCTAACTGAAGAAGATATATATTCTGAATAGGGTCTTTTTTTGTTGTATTTTCGGTAGGAAGAGGTTTTCATTTCATTGTGTTGTAGTCTTAAGGCCACTCCTCCCATTTGCAAGGCTCTCTTTCTTACAAGCAAACTTTTACAATTAGCCATCCCGCTTCAATTGCGTGGCGCCGGTCGGAATTTTCCGTTTTCTTTGAAAACCTGTATGATTTTTTATGAATTTTCAAAAAATAAGATAACCACATCATTCTATATTGTATTGTGAAGAATGTTATAAATTTTCATATTCTTCTGATCAACAATGTAAGAGTAAAACGGTTACAACTGGAAAAAAAGAGGTGACTTTGGATTCGTTTTTCTTCAGTATTATTAATTAAAATAGATTTCGAGAAAAACCACTTCACTTCTCATATCCTGTAGATTGTACAGTTTTGTTTTCTGCTTAAAAAGTGCCATAGTTAATGTATAAAATGGTTACAAAGTTACTCAAAACCGGGCGGTCGCCCCTTAAGGTTAAGGCACGATATGGGGCTGACAGAACCTCAGGGTTAAAATTAAAAGCCCAACCAAAAAGAAAGATAAAAAAAAAGACGATGACCAGAGATCAGACCATCAATCTGAACAATTCTATCTGTGGGACAGTCCCATTGCAAAAACAAATTAACAGCTCTTTCTACCATCTAAGACTGTTCCATATAAAACTGCTCAGCCCAAATGTATGTGACAGCTGGATTTTTCTCGCGATTTCAATGTAACTCCCACAACTAACCAAACTAAAAAACTTTCTATATGGGGGGAACATCGAAATCGCGAAAAACAAAGAGCTGTCCCATACACTTGGGTTGGGTCCAGTAGAATTGCAGTTTTTTCGTGACTTCGATGTGGGTCACATAGCGAAAGTTGTTCAGATATAAAAAATTAGCGAGCGAGCCATATGCTATACAGCTTGCACGCTTAAAATATATCCCAAAAATAAATGACAGTCGTGAATTAATGTAGCTATATGTATGTAATGCTGCTTTATTCAGAGTTTACTTTGCTCCCTAATAATAATAACCGAATGAGTCAACTGTCAGAGTCAGACAACTTTTTCAATCTGTTGGATCCTTACATGAAAGTGGATATGCCCAAAGCGCGTTAAGTTGAAGCACACAAGTAGTACACTTGGTCCATACTGCTTGTCTGTCATCTCGGTACATATTTGAAGTACCTAGGTACCTATTGTTTTGACTTATTTTTCTGGTACGCTGGTACGTTCTATGTACGCGTAAGGCCGAATTTTACTTTCATCTAAGGTTGGATCTAACTGCAAAGCAAAGAGCTCTCACTGTAGAGGACAAGAGAAACTGTACCATTCCGTGGCACAGTTTACCAAATTACTTACATAAGTATAGGTACAACTAAACTTTACAATCCCAATTCTCCAATCGCATAGACAAAACAGTTATTCAATAACTCTACTTTTCCACATTCTATTGTTATGTTATCTTTGAATAACAATAGCTATGTTTATAAAATAACACTTGATTGATGTAACAACTGCTAATAATTTGCTCGGATGCTTCTGATAACATCCGTTTGTGATATCCAAACATGATGACGGCATAATAATATCCAATAAGCGCCGTTTGACAACCTTATTATTGTAATTATAACTTGACGTTGAGGTAGGTATTGGACTCATCTAGATCTAGCTACGGGATTTTATATACAAAATATCATGAGATTAGCTAAGGCCCCGATCAATTTAGTAATTTTTCCTGTACCTACAAGAACCAGAAGTTCTAACCACGACTGCGAGAGAAAGATTGAGAAATTTCGACCTCGCTTCGCTCGCTCCAGGTTTCTATTTCATTTATGCACTATGGAATGGACACCCTAAATTTGGGCCGACGCCCGTTTTTTTTGTGCTGAGAAATGTTGTGCTCGCTTCGCTCGCTCCAAATTTTCAAGGAACCTAGCAAAATTAAGAACCAGACAACGGACATTTCGCCGCGGCAGTCGAAATAACCCCGTTGAGTTCCACACAGCAGACAATGTGTCTGCGGGCAAAATTGTCTGCAGAAGTATAAAATTGAGATAGGTGCCTTTCGCCCACAGAAATAGCAAAAGAAACCATATCCAATAGTTGCCTCACGACGCCCACAGGAAAAACTGGGTTGGCCTATTTGAAACCGGGGAAAAACGCAGGAAACAAATTAAAGGATTCTTTTTCTTCTTGCAATACTGTCGCGCCGACCGGAGATTGTCTATCATCAGAGCAATTTTAACTTTATCTAAAGCTGCTCGAAACAAAAATCGGAGCCTTTTTTTAGTCTCATCGACGGCATCTAGTCATAATTTTCTCCTAAAACGAGCCACGGAAAACCCTCAAAACTGTTCTCATATTCTTGCTACGATCTCTTCTTTTCTAAATACCATGCACACAAAACTAAAACGACCGTGTTGTTCTGGCTTGAAATGGACTAACGGAAATGGTTTAAATGTGCTCGAAAGTATAGTCTATTAACCCAGTCATTTTACGGTTTGAGCCGGGACTAATTAATAATTGCATTTTTTTTTCGCTATAATATTGAAGAGCCAATTTGAGCTTAGGAATGTACCTAAATTAAAAAAAAAAGCACGTCAGCAACAGTTCCAATTTTAAAATTTACATATTATCTCGTTCTAAAAAACCAGATGATAAATTTTTTTGCACATATTGAAGGCTGAACCATTATACATACTTCAAAAATATTCGTAAATATTTTTTTCTATTTAGAAGGTTTTGAAAAATACATTCGTATTTTCTTATAAATACCTAATTTTTTAAATTTTAATGCCTATTTTATTGCCAAAAAATAATGTAGGTATATTGTTAAATCTTATTCAAATGAGTGCATTGGTATTAATATTATTAATTTAAAAGCCTTCTGGGACACACAATTTTGATTTCTATGTTGCGCAGCAAATTTTTTTTAATATGGTTTAGGATACTATATTTGTCACTAAATGTTGCTGGCAGTTTAAAAGTCCAATTAATAATTACTCCCTACCCTGCCTAACAAAACTTCGTAAAATGACTGGCCTATATCTCCGCTATGCCACCACTTGACACGTCATTCTGAAACCTTAAATACAAAGAAATTCAAATATACTACTTAAATATGACCCAACCATTCGTGTCGTGGCCAAACTTGCAACATGATTCCAAAAGAGCCCTGCATCAACTGAACGCTTAAAATAGTTGGTAGTTGTAGCAATGCTTCTGACCACCCCGAATGAGACTATGGTCGTGAGTTTATGCATGCACGTACAAAACTAAACCGTAAACTGACAGTAGGGTCTTCGGAGGCAGGAAGTAATCAATTCAAGAACATAATAGACACCAAGCAGGAAGGTGAAGGATCAATCGAATCACAATGTGTAACCTTCGCGTTTGTTCACTCATTCTGCTGTATTGCGTCTTAGTTCCACCTTATATAGTCCGCAGTTGCATTTCATTTCTTCTTTTTAGGGTTCCGTAACCAAAGGGTGAAAACGGGACCCTAATACTAAGCCTACGTTGTCCGTCCATCCGTCCGTCCGTCCGTCCGTCCGTCTGTCCGTCTGTCCGTCCGTCCGTCTGTCCTACCTATTTAGGGCTGTAACTTTTGAACCGTAATAGCTAGATAGTTGAAATTTTCTCAGATTATGCGTTACTGCGGCGGATTTGTTAACAAATAATTAAAATGTCAAAAAGTTAAAAATTAAGGGGGTTCTCAACAAGAAACTAGTTTTTATCAACGTTCTTTCTTCGCGCTCTATCGTTTAAACGGTAATACATACAAGCGTCAAACTTAGTGTGATTATAGAGCATACTCTACAGAATAAGAACAAATACTAAAAACCGGCCAAATGTGAGTCGGTCTCGCGCTAAAGGTCCCGGATAAAAAAGTTTTTTTTCTAAGTTAATAATGTTGTGTTTTGTAGTGGTGTGGTACGGAACCCTCGGTGTGCGAGTAGCCCGCTCGCATTGACCGCTTTTATTTTCACTGCTGTTCAGCTGTGACAGCTGTTCTCAGAGATACAATGGAAAACGTAATTTTATTTTAATCAAGCATTTTATATCAGAGTGTGGCCAAGAGAGGGACGGAGGTCAGTAGGCAGACCACCCCGGCACGTAGGTCTGATGACATTGTGAGAGTGATGGGTTCTCATTACCGTACGTATTTTGTACATTTACGTACCACACATTACCGTGAAAAATGCAACTGCTGGGCATAGGCCTCCCTTTTATTGCGCCTGTGCCCAGCAGTGGGTTGATGTGGGCTAATTTGATTGCAATCAATCAAATCACGACTGACGTATTAATTTTGATGGCCTTTGTACCTTACCTTACCTATCTTAAACTCGGGAAATAATGGATAGAAAAATCTATAAGTAAATTTTTATATTAATTTAGTACCATAGAGAAATTACGCGCTCCCCTGGGATTAGTACCTAAGGTATAATTTTCAAATTGTATTCCAATTTTGGTACCTTTACTAAAATGAAATGTTATCCGTGGTGGTCTATTGATTGGTAAGTACAGATGTATAGATCTTCATAGAATTACTCTTCATCATGACAAATCATCGACAACCTATGTATTCAACCAAAGCTTCCATTGAGCAAAAGATTCAAATAAATAAATAAAAATAAAAGTGAAAAGTTAATTGGGGGTATAATTTCGCGATTTCGATGTTAAAGTTGTTCACTTTGATGGTCTGATCATCCCCTTAAAAAACCGTCAGCAAATTAAGGCCCACATACATCCGGAATAAACCAGAAGTACGATTTTTGAAAATCATACGAGCGACTTGGCAGTAGAAAGATGCATAATCTCAAAGTAATTTTGACATTTTCTACTGCGAAGTCGCTCTTATGATTTTCAAAAATCGCACTTCTGATTCGGAATTAAATTCCGTATAGTGTTGCCGCTTTCAGATACTTTTTCACTAGATCTAGTGATGTCTTAGGTGGCATATTTTAAAGCGATTTTTGAGCGTAGGCGTTGATGGAACGATACCGTATCGTGACGGTGCAGTTGCGACGTCGTTGCGGTATAGTTGCGAAATCGCCTAAGATTATTTCTAATGTTAAGAGCCTATGTCGAAAAATAATTTTAGCGAAACGGACGTGTGATAGCTTATATTACTGCCAGATGGGAGAGAAAGAGATGGGGCGGCGCGCGCGCCTGGAACGAATCAAGCGAAAAAACAAACTTTATTTAATTGTGATTGTACTATTTATGTTAGTTCAATTCTGCTCTAATCAAAACTTAGATAATAGCAATCTCTTTTTTTTAAATCAAGTCTGATGTTTCTATTATTCACCGTTTAGCAGTTGCAAGCGTTTATAGACAAAAACGGAGGCTACTTTGGCTTGTTTTTCTATCGAGAAAATTTGTCTTAATCGTGTTTTGGCTCTAATCAAAACTTCAATTATATGTTCAATTTACACATATCCGCAAATCATACTCCTACTGTTAGTACTTCATGATATATGGAGCTTTGAAGAATCCTATTTTTTTTACATAGCCCCTTAAAACTATCGATAGTCTTTTGATATAGTTGCATTAATATTGGAATACAATTTACAAATCATCATCATAACATTCGTAACGTCAGGACTTCATCACATGATACTAATTATCATGTATAGAAATTGTTTGTTTCGTTTTAATAATTGCCTAAAAATGCAATTATTGTCATTTATTTGGCGTTTCATACATTTTTATTTACGGCATTTTTTAAACAGCACTCTAGTATTTTTTGTAACCATAGTTGACAACACTGAATCCTGAATCAGGATTCCGGATCGCAATTCCGTCTGTGTGTGGCGGACCTAAGAAGGACCATTTAATGTCATCTCATTAACTAGTCATTACAAATATTAAAATCTCTAAGCAGGGACCCGAAAAGTTTCGCGAAGGAAATGACCGACAGAATTTGACTTACAAATTACAAACGACATTGCTATTTTCCTTGTTATAATTAAATAACACGACGACATCACCTTGAAAACAATTTCCTAACTTTATTTCTTGTTTTTTTTTAAAGCACATCCATTATTCTTGAGGAATTTGAACCTGACAATTTAAAATTTTCCACAACAAATTTGCAAGAGATAAACAGCTTTATTGGTTCGCTTTAGAGTACAAAATCGAGACTTTGTGCTGTTTAAATTGATAGTAATCCGTCTTCTATTCATGATTGCGTTTTTGTATCACGACAGTGACATTTCTGTGTCGTTTTATTTTATCAAAATATGTTAAAAATAAAATGTTATACACTGTCTTTATACTTAAAAGCATAACTGACCTTTTTTACCATGTGTTACACTAATGTAAGAACTAATTCTTACTTTTTTTGCTATGTGCTAGATATCTTATAGCTGTAAGGGCTATGCTTGTTGTTTCTCTGAGAGGTCACATCTGGAATGAGGTGATGTGTCAGAAAATTAAAGTGGTTGACATAGCTCATAAAATTAGCAAGCTGTGGAAATGTGGTGATACGTCAGAGAATTAAAGTGGTTGGCATAGCTTGTATAGTTGAATTAGCAAGCTTTAATGGTAATGGGCTGGTCATATCTTCCGAAGAACTGACAACCGATAGAGAGTTAAAGTTCGAAAATGGTAACCACGAACTGGCAGCCCTCTGATGCTCTGCGGCCCGCTGGATAGACGACCTAGAAAAGATAGCGGGTAGGTAGCGACTGGATGAGGAAGGCCGAGAATATAGTTTTGTGACGCGCCTTGGGAGAGGTTTAAGTTCAACAGTGGATGATAATAGGCTGATGATGATGAAATCTTAATTCAATATTAACCTCAAAATAACAATCTTGTCTAGTTACAATAAGAGTTTACTAAAGTAAAGTTAACGTGTCAAAACTAAAATATCAACAAATGTAAATACATTTCCGTAGTACAAATGGTTTTACAAGCATTTATAGAGTAGGTAACACGTGTTAAGAACTACGTTGGCCGTTTATTATTGTACTAGGCGGGAGAACACTCGATAAACATTCAGATATACGTAATACCAACTGGTTATGTTGTTAAATGATCCAAAAAGACAATAAACGTGACAAGTGATCTATCTATAGGTACTTATCTTACTTTTATAAAACTGTAAATGTTTGTTTGTTCGTAACAGCATCACGCAAAAACTACTGAACCGATTTTGATGCAACTTTTTTGTTTGATAGCTTATGATTTGACTTAAATTTGTGCGGACGAAGTGTCGGGTAAACTCTAGTTAGGAAATAAAATTATTTTAAGTCAAATTAAAGATTGAAACATTTGTCTCGGACAGAAGGAACCACCATTTTATTTTTCAATCTTTAATTTGATTTTAGCACGAAATGTATTTGAAATAAACATACTTATTTGGTAAACATGCAAAAACAATGTCAAATTATACTTACGACCATAATCAAACTAGACCAAAAATGAAGGCTCAGTAGTTTCTGCGTGATGATCAAACAAACAGACTGACAATAAATTCAAAATATCGGTGATTGTGAGTCAATGATATCTATAAACCATATAGGATGCAACGATTACGAAGCGGTGCATCGTTTTGCATCTGTAATCGTAATAATCACGATTAATAACGATGCAATGCACCGTAGTAAGAATCGTACGATTATTAAATCTAATTGGAAACTTCAATGGGATTGCACTTTTTGACAAATACCAGACCTGAATACTAGATTCTAGAGCCGAAAAACAACCTTAAAAAAATCGGATCTCTCGCTGCCATTTTAGCTCAATGAGCTAAATCTGACTTTTTTTTGTCAGATTTGACTCTCATTTTAAATTCTACTGAAGTTTATGATTTGATTTACGGTTTGAAGTATTAATACATTTTCGTTTTCGCGATATCTCATCCACATTTAAAAGATTAATCTCCCACGTAAATTGGATGAGATATCGCTTGATTAATGAGATTATACAGTATCATGTTCCATAATGTGTTTTTCAAAACAAATTGGCCTCTACGCATCCAAAAATCAGAATCCTGACCAAGTGAACCTTTGACTTCGATCTCAAATTAGTAGAAAAAGTTACAAAATCTTTGACTTTCTTAAAGTTTTTTTTTAATGATTTAACTCTCATTGGAATGCAAAGAAACACTATGAGAACTCATTCTGAGGATAATCTCAACTAAATTTGTTTAAATAATCGTAATGCATCGGTTATCGTAATACATAACGATTAATATCGTAATCGTAATCGTAATGGCCGAATCGTTGCATCCCTAGTACCTACCTATAGGTAAACTTTTTTATCTAAAAATATCTTCAATGTACCTACAGACACACTTCTGTTAGTTTTATAAATATATTTATTGTAGATGTCGATTAATGTAGATTCACCAACGAAAATCGTGATGATTTGTGTTGTTTAGAAACATGTATGAAGGCAAGGAATAATTTAAGACAAGCTCTAAACAAAGACTAACCTAATTTTACACAGAAATAATTTATTGCCAAGCCGTGAAATTATAACAAGCGAGTTGCGTAATTTATTATTATTACAGTTACAACAATAAAATTATATTCATGACCTTACTCATAAATTACTTGCTTATTTATTTTAATTTAAAATTATAATTAGGTTAAAGCCTGACTCTATTTATTCATAAATTATAAATCTAACTAAAAAGAAAAATTACACTAACATCTAAATTTGTTAAATACTGTTAATTGTGATGGTTATTTCGTAATTACTTTCCAAATTCATAGGGGTGGTTCACACCATAAAATTGAACAACTTTTACGATTTTAATATCTCAAGAATAATAGAGCTGAATTTAAGTCTAAAGTAACAAACAAAAAAAATCGATAGTCTAAATTAAATATGACACAAATCTGTGCAGTTTCATGCGCGCACGCGTGCCAATGAAAACATGTCAAACAATAAATGTCACAAATAAATCGAAAATTTACGAGGATTGTGATGCGATCCAAAACAACTATTGTTTCTGGGTTGTTTTGACGTGGCCGCCTTTTGTGATTTAATTTAACAATAATTAGGTTAGAACATCGATTACACCTAATTTTCGAATGCGTCAATTTCACTTAGCATTTACTCGAACGTTTATTAAAATAAACAAACAGTTATAATTATGTAACTGCGCTGCAGTTTGGCAGATAATAATTGTGCCATAAATAACACTGTATTTTTTTGTTTCTTTTTTATACAGGGTGTAAAAAACCCTGTTGGGGCCTTAAAGGGTGCTTCAGACCATTAAACTGAACAACTTACACAATGGAGCCATTGAAATCGCGATAAAAAAGTCAGCTTTTCCATACAAAACTGCAAACATAACTCGACCGAAATGTATGGGACAGCAGTTTTTTTTTCGCGATTTCGATATTGGTCCCGTAGAGAAAGTTGTTCAGTTTGATTGTCTGAAGCAACTCTTTAAGGCTCCAACTGGTTTTTTTACACCCTGTAATAAACACCTGACAGAAAATATCGGAGTTAGTAGGTACCTACATATTTTTTAACCGTCTGTTCGTTAGTTTGTTATATTTTTAAATCTCAACTTTCAAATCGTGTAGGCAAAGACGGCTATTTGAGCAAAGGGCATAGGCTACGTTTGATCACCAAAACCACAGAGTACCTACTATAATTACTACCCCAAAACGAAACAAACACTGTACAGTAGCAAACAAGCGGAAAAAATTTAACTAACAAACAAAAACCTGTAAAAACGATAAATTATCAAAAAAATATATATTATTTTTCTTTTTTAAACATACTACCGTGAATTGCTGAATAATATTTTTGTAATGAGCCCCTTTATTGCCAGTGCAGCAGTTTGGTTAAAATATTGCTTTATTCCGTTTAATATTTACATACTCGTATATTCCGCGGTAAGGAAACTTTTTACTATCTCATTTTATCGCTCGATCGTAGAGATTTGCATTTTGTTTCGTGCATAAATGGGTAAGTTAAAATAGGGGTGTGATATTTCTAGTAATTTGGTTTGGTTTAAATAAAAATTAATACAAAACTACAAACTTTTTGGTACCTAGGCTAGGCAGACACTTAGAAGAGATTTACTAGTCCAGCCGACTCCAGCCTAATTTCCAAACTCATATTTACTACATACCCACTTTTAGTGAAATAATGAAATAATGAATGAAATAAATTTTTATTGATGTCTTAAATGTGGTACAAGTATGATGGTCAATATCTATAAAGTAGCTTAACACATCTAGTCATTACTGACATACAACAATTTATGAAATTTACAATACTTGGGAATCTCAAACGCATGCTAAGTTCGCTCTTATTTAACTATAATATTATAAACAATATAAAATTCGAGACATTACAAAATATTCAAAAATTAATTTAAAAGTAAGATGTCAGTATTAAGTGTTACCAAACTATCAAATTAAACAATAAAAATAAATAATTACACACCAAAATTCAAAATTCAATTCTTACTTATTATTGGGTTCCAACAATTCCCCAACCGTATAGTAGCATCGCTCTTTCAACATTTTTTTCAGCTGCGACCTAAAACGACTTAAAGGCAAATCCTTAATTGTATCCGGCAGAGCATTATAAGTTTTAACGCACATCGCGTAACAATTTTTGTGGTAGACTGTGGTTCTCGGGTTTACATCGTAGACCAATCGGTTTGGGTGCCTAACATTATAAGAATGTACTTCCCTCGAACTTCGGAACAAGTGAGTATTCGTTTTAACAAAATTAGCCAACTCAAAGATGTACATTGATGGAAGCGGTAGTATACCCAGCAGCTTGAATAGGGGTTTACAAGGTTCATCAGGTGCCACACCACACATAGCTCGAATACATTTCTTTTGAGCCTTAAAGGCCTTATCGGAATCGGTGCTATTTCCCCAAAGCAAGAGGCCATATCTTAGAGTGGAGCTAACATAACCGTGGTACGCGGTTAGAACAGATTTTTCCGAGGCAATCCTCCGGAAAGTGTTAGTGTTAGTTGTAAGTTAGTGGAAAATTCAGGGTTGAAATCTGCATCATATCAGCATTAAAGTTAAATTATTATATTTACCCTACCTATTTTAGGTAGTTATATTTTTTGTATAATTCTGATTTCATTTAGCAATAAGGTCTTCTAAAAAAAATGTTATAAATAAATTAACCTCATACTGCTTTAAATATATTGCATAGGTTGTGTATAGGAACAATCCCTATATGTGTAACAAATACTGTATTACTGTACTGTATAGTTAAAGGTTAGTTAGTAGGTACTTATCTATTAGATTATTATGAGGCTTAGCTACTGTACCTACCTGTATGTGACTACATAATAGCAAATAGTAAAATTATTATTGCAGTCCTTATCAATAAAAAATTGTAGTAAAAACTTTTCCTTGCCTTTTCTTCCTTAATTAGTTTTCTTTAATTAATCTTTTCGGTAGATCACAATTAAATCAATTTCACAGTTTGTCGCTGGTTGCGTTAACATTTCTCCTTGAAGTTAAATTTATCGTGTCCCATTTTTACGGGGCCACTCTAGTGCGGGGAATCGAGTATCGAGTTGTTGTGTGCTAGGAATTTGAAACAATTTCTTTTTAAGCATTATTAGTTTTTGACATTACAAATTAAAGTATAATTAAATTAAAGATTGGAGTACTTAACATTATTTCTGATGGGTTTTAATATGCTGACGGGTTTTTAAGGGAATAGTCAGATCAACAAACTGAACATAAGTGCGATTTTTGAAAATCATACGAGTGACTTGGCAGTAGAAAGATGCATAATCTCCATAGTAATTTTGACATTTTCTACTGCCAAGTCGCTCGTATGATTTTCAAAAATCGCACTTCAGGTCTCTCTATGGCCTCGAAATCGCGAAAAAAACTTCTTTTTCATATAAAACTACATGGGACTAACATCGAAATCGCGAAAAAATTAATTTCATATAAAACTACGAATAGAATGGATTTTTGTCTCGATTTCGATGTTAGTCCCATAGAGAAGACATGTTCAGTTTGTTGGTCTGATCAAAAACCGACAGCATAATAACTAATAAGTAACACTCTATAAACTCGCAAGGAGCTTTAATAGAACTTAGCACAAACGTACATCTCAATTATTTTCTCAGTGATTCTTTTTCCTGAAAATGTAAATTTTTCAAATTGTTATTTATGGTCGAGAAAACTTTAGAAACTAAGAACCGGAAATTGGAAATCTAAAACAATTTAGGTCAGATCAAAATCGATTAAAAACTTCCTAATGTCACAACACTAATCCATGGTAGTGGTGATTAATTACTGTAGACCGAAACCCGTCGGTTGTCCATCAGATAACGCTATCTAATTGGGTCACGACAACAATCGCGGTTACGCTACGCTTTTTCTGGTACATCACTAGTAAAAAAACAATTTTTAGTGAACCTATTTTGGTAACTTTTAAAACATATTTAAGGGTCTATCAACACAATTTTCATACATTGCAAGAACTGAGAATATTTTTAATTGAGTTCCCCGATACGCTTGGCATATCTTGGGCAATCAGCAAGTATATCTATCTAATGCTGATTATTATAATTGGGAAATCTCTTCACTGCGAATCAAAATCAATGACAGCTATTGACTCTACCGAAGTACATTTTGTTAAAGGCCCCAGAAAGGTACATACCCTTAACATGGGCAAACCAGATATATAATGATACGATGTTGTATGTGCGGCACCTAGGGTTGCCAGATGGTCGGGACTCGTCTGGATTGTCCCGACATTTCACATGATGTTCAGAATCCCGACAAAATACAAAATGCCCCGACAAACAGCTTTTAAAATCATAGCGCGGTTTCAAAATCACTTCAGTCAAGCAGAGTTAATAATTAGACTGAACTAAGATGTAGCCTATTTGAAATTTTGAATTCTAAAACTTTTCTGAGTAAGTACTTCTTAAAGATAAAAACTGGTGGATTCAGTGAAATTAAATGCCAAGTTAGTGCATGTGGCAAATTAAATAATAAATAATGTGCATAAACATAGATAGGTAAGTTAAGTTACCTATGTCTCTAAATTTACCAAAAAAGTTAAGGTTCTTTGACATAATTTTAACTTTAATAATAAATAGTAAAATTTTGATTTAGGTAGCTTAATATTTATTTGTCCCGAAAGTAATCCCAAAATCCCGACTTTTTGAAATTTTGCCCAGATATTTTAATATTCCAATCTGGCAACCCTAGCGGCACCCTAGCAGTGTAAGGTAGTCGTACATAATTATATTTAATTTGTGGTAGACACAACTAGACAGTCATAATCATAATAGTATTATAAAGATAATACTTATAAAGTAAATGTAACACTAAAAATTATCTTTAAGACTACAATCAATCTAAAAAAATCTCGATTTACGAAAAATCTCGGTTTTCGACATAGGCAAAATTCGATAAATCTCGACATCGGTATATCGCATCTGGATCATCATATTCAGCTGACTCAGCTCCAAATTATTTTCGATATCTACAGGTAAAAAAATTACGTTTTCTTCGATATAGGTATTTTTTTGCAATTGAATTGCAATGCCTACTCGACTCAAATGTATGCAACAACAGATTTTTTTTAATCTGATATGTTTGCTCCCATAGTCAAAGTTGTTCAGTTTGATGGGTAGATTCTTAGTTTAAAAGGATGCCAATGATATCAATTTCACCCTGTATATCGAAGAAAACGTAATTTTCTTATTTCAAGAAATCTTTTTTACTCGTGTACCCAAATTAAATACGCTTCTACTTTACATCCCAATTGACATAACACTCTTGCAAGCTGTCGTAGGTATCGTATTTTCGAAAAAAAAAGATATCTACTTTCCATTTAGCTTTGTTTTGCTTACCTTTTTCCCAGTGAGAGTCAGTCAAACGCGATTCGAAAATAATAAAAATCCCGCGTCTTTTTTTTGTTAGTCAGCACATTCTGACAGTTGGAAACGTTTATTTCTGAGAATCTGATGTACAACTGGCAATAAACACAAAAGAAAATAATTTTATCCCCACAAATAAAACTCATTAAAGCAACAAGAATAAATCATTTCGGTCTGACCATTATCATTTCTAAACAAACCATTTAAAAAATCCAATATTTAAAATACCTACCACAGAAATACGAAATAACGAATAGAAGTCGTATTACAAAATAGTGAATTTGTTACGGGTTTTGAGCCCGCGCCAAAAAGATCAAAAGATATTGCGACCTTGCCCCCGCTACTATGTGTTACAATAAACAATACGCGGACGGTATTGAAGTTCAATACATACCCAGTGTATTCATACATGTACCTACTCACGTCACGACCTTATGGACCATTCGGGGTGGTAAGAATCGTTGCTACAACTAATTGTGGCAAGGATCAAATCAAATAAATAATAAGGGCGTAAACCCAAGGTGTAACTCCGGTAGTGAAAGTTGTTCAGTTCGATGGTCTGAAGCACCCCATTATAACGCATTTAAGTTTATACCCAGCATAAAAGTACTTTTTTAGTTCAGTGATCATAGGAATCCTAGGTCTGTGTCGAGGTGTGTATTTTGCGACTTTTGTTACCTGTCAGTTTGGGCACTGCTGGTGAAATGTGGATATTTATTTACCCTCGAGCAATGTTATAGATATAAAAATAATATAATATGGCTACCTATATCACGACGCTATGTTGTATTTGTATATCGAATCATTGACTGATAATATTTTCATAACTTGATACATCCAATAGAAAGATCACAGTCTCCAATTATTTTTTTAATTACCAATTGAATTGAATTTCTCCATTGACCTGTTTTCATAAATATTTCGCCAACCTATATCGTCAACCTAGGTTAATATAATGCCATACCAATAATAGAGGTATATTATTCAGCGGTACCTACACGTAAACAAGCCACTTGTTATAAATAGCCTTTCTTCGTGCTTCGTTCGTAACCGATAATACCTACCTGTATTTTGTTTACTAAGAGTCGATTATCCTACGTTTTAAAACTTGAATTTGGTCGTGTTTTATTTATTTTTTATTTATTAAGATAGATTATCACAACTATTCACACAATACACAAATCCATTTTACTATTTTATGCATAATCTTCATGAACCTTTTATCAGGTGTAACTGGCATTGTAGAGTTTGTAATCCGTCGCTCACCTCGATCATTCCAAACCATACACGACCCAGAGTGCGATTTTTGAAACTCATTCTTTGAACTCAGCAGTTGAAAATGTCAATATTACTATGGAGACGTGCATCTTTCTACTGCTGATTTGACATTAAAAAATCATACTCCTGCAGTGCGATTTCTGAAAGTCAAATCAGCAGTAGAAAGATGCTTATCTCCATACATTTTCAACTGCTGAGTTCAACAAATGAGTTCATCCTTTTACTGCTGAGTTCATCTTTTTACTGCTGATTTGACATTAAAAAATCATCCTTCAGGAGCGCGATTTTTGAAAGTCAAATCAGCAGTAGAAAGATGCGTATCTCCACAGTACCTAATTTTGACATTTTCTACTGCTGGACTCGGCTCATACGTTCAACTCAGCAGTTGAAAATGCATGGAGATACGCATCTTTCTACTGCTGATTTGTACTCCTGGAGTATGATTTTTTAATGTCAAATCAGCAGTGATGCACGTCTCCACGGTAATATTGAAGTTTTCAACTGCTGAGCTCAGCGAATGAGTTTCAAAAATCGCACTCCAGTACGCAAAATTCTTGTATATTTCGGAATCGCAGATCGGGTATAACAGCATTACAAAATATACTTGAGCAGTTTCCTATGGATGCATACTGGCCTTTTATAGACCTGAAATACGCATTTGTCGCAGTATAGGGCAGTCGGGCTCTGTGCTATAAGTGTCAAACCCATTTAGGGAGTAGGTAATCTGTGAATTCTATGATTGAATGAAAATTATCACGATCGCCTTTATCTGACAGATAGTTTGACATATCTTTCATACAAATTTATGTCAAACGATATGTCTGATAAGCTAACAAGAGTTTGCGAAGAAGTGGAGAAACATGCCCTAAGTATCAACAATTAACTACTTAGATACTTCCAAAAAATTTAACCAAGAATTTTTCCTAAAATTCTAAACTTTTCACAACATTACTTTGTAAGTTCACACTTAAGTACACGTTTTATTAAAAAGTAAAGTTTGAGAATTAAGTTAATATAAATAAAAGCAAAGGCCAGTAGCACGAAGTTGGACAAAAGGAGAGTTTAGGCCAAGTTGCGGCTTGACAAAGGCTTTGTTTACTGCTAATGGACAGCCTCCTTTGTCGCGTCGGATAAATTTTGACTTATTGTTCCGCTTGTTTGGTGAGGACCATTTTTATATGCATTTTTTTTGAAAGAAAATTATGATAAAAATAAGATCTCAACTACCAGCGACAAATTTTCTAGAAAAGCCGTCACGTATACGCAGTACCTACCTGCTTAGCTATAAAAAGAAAATAGTAAGAAGAATTATGAATATTTTTGTCGCTATTCTATTGCATAATTTCTTATCTTATGCTACTGGTTAGAAGTTAGATTAGAGCATAAGAATAATTAATATATTATATGGTTAGAATCACAGCATACGAGCTTACATCTCAAGAAACACTTATAAAAGATGTCTTACGGCAACATCTTGTTCTGTTTAATGTAGTGCATTGTGCTGTTGGCCTTCAAAAATCAGTAAACTAAAATATCTGGGATCAACTGCATAACGCGCTATCCAAGGTTATTTTGGAGTACCTGCCTATAAAGTATTTTATAATAAACACGCAATAGGCAATAAGATTAAATTACATCGGTTACAAAAAGAAAGCTAATACATGTTTATTCAGGCGGTAAAACCGTACACAGCTGGAGTAACAATAATCCCAATTTCTACAAACTTATTTATGGTTTAATGAACCATGAAATATTTTCATTTGTTGTTATAAGATATTTTTTTTGTAAATAACTTAAAAAAAGAGAAGATACTTAATTCATACGCCTTTAGTGGGAATTGGATTAATTGTTAAACATTTCGTTGGCGAACGAAATTTTTGAGACCTTTTGTTGAGCATTTTTTCTATAATAAAAGATTTAAAAAAATTGTATTCACGCCGCGCTAAGTTTATTTTATAATAATAGGAATTATAATATTATTATTTTCATGAAGCTGTTGATTAACTATGTACAAAAATGTAATTTTATAGGAACATTTTTGTTTACATAACTTTCATTTTGTTACTTATTTAATTATAATGCGTCAACTGCTTAGTGACTCTTATGCTAGCTCTATACAATTTTATCAACTTGCCCACAAGTGGGCAACGTTAGCATATCCAGAATGCCTATAAAATTTACCGGTTGGGCACTAGAACATTAAATTCACCTACAATTTTATTTACAAATTACTAAATCATCTGGATAATATAATTGCGATTAATAAATTAACAACAACAACAAAAAAAGTAAGTCTATAAGTTAAGATACAAAATTATAATTATACGAGCTTTTACCCGCGACTTCGTCCGCATAAATTATATACCAGATTTTAAGTCAGAAGATAAGCTATCAAACAAAAAAAGTTTCATCAAAATCGGTTCAGTAGTTTTTGCGTGATACTCGAACAAACAAACACCCAAACAAACAAACAAACAAACAAACGAACCAACAAACAAACAAACAAACAGACAGACAGACAAAAAATCCAAAAATTTGTGATTTGGAATCAGGGGCACCTAAAAATCATATCGTAATTTTTTTTTTGTAAATATCTTCAATGTACAGACACACTTCTGTTACAGTTTTATAATAGTTTAGATCTGTTAATCAATCTAAAATTATAGTTTTAACTGTATAATATTCAAGGCATTATTATCAAGTTAATTACCTCCTTGTAAAGACACGTCTTAACATAATCTTAAACCAACAAAACCTAGTTGTGCAGTTACGAACGCCCAGTAATCCCTTATTTTTTAATTTAACTTAACAATTGACTCCTCAAGTGCATTGAACGCATCGGTGCACTTCTCACAATGGTCTCATGCTGCAATGAACACAAAATTATGTATTATTTTCTATTAAGGTGAAAAGATGGGAAAAAAACAGTGTTTTTGCGCAATATTTTATTACGAACTACTTAGGTAGGTAGTTACTTAGGTGTACTTAGGTACAATTACGATATAAAATGTTTTTAATACGTGGACTTTAATTTCTTTTTTTTATTAAACAAGAATCCTGTCTTAGAGCACATTACCTATAGCACAGATAAAATAATACTATACAAATCAAAGTGCAAGTTTAAGCGTACAAATAGCAAAACTACCCTATATTCTAATTTTCATACGAAATAAGGCTTTAATATTACCCTATTAAAGCTTATTTTCTGAACGTCAAGAATGGAACCTAAAGTGCCTACTAAAATTGTCATTATCATTCCTCGCCGCCTTAAGACACATTCATACTAATTTACACACCTTAGATCGCAAATACTTTGATTTCCTCTACTGATTATATCTTTTAAATTGGACGTCTTTGTTTTTCTGCTAATCAGATCGTTTATTATGGAAATTTAGATCACTTTTAATAATGATATAACCACGTGTGTTCTTTTTCTGTATCCGCTATCAATTCTTGAGAAATGGTTTTCATGTTTTGTTACGAAAGTGCATGATCCTTTGACCAATAAGGGGTCAGTTTGAAGAGGAAAGAGCTATTGAGATAGACGGGCTATTTACCGTTATTACTATAGTAGTACTAGCCAGCAGCTATGTTAAATTGCCCTTAAGGCGGCATTTGCCCAGTAACTGAACGCTAAACGGACTATGTTAAAAATATATTAATTTATGATGAAGTGGTATATACCTAGGTTCTCTTTTTATTACATTGAAAATTTGTACTTCAATCAATCAATCAATCATTTATTTGTCGAAAGAAGGTCTAGTAATTATTACACTGATCTTAAACAATAACATAAGGTATCTCTACTTTCAGTCACAATATTATGACACACAAATATTTCTTATAATAGACGGTAGTTAGCTATTTAAAGGATTTACAATGTCATTACAAAGCTACTGATAAGGGTTCATAGTCATAAAATTATCAATGAATATAAACTAAGTCTACCCACAATTAATTATTTATTTACAAAAATACAAAAAAAATACAAAATATTTATTGAACCAACGTGTGATACAGGATTTACTTGTATATGTATAAGACACTCCTATCTGTAAAAGTAGTTTTTTCTGTCTCTTCCACACTTATGTCGGTGCTATTATAAAAGTTCATCTAACTAACCACTAACACACTAAGGCCGAGATTCAGAGACGATTTTTAAGTCACAGTTCGAACTAGGATACTAAGTAGGGTCAAAAATGTATGGATTTTGTTTGACATACGGAAGTTCGAAGACTTAAAAAACGTCTCTGAATCTCGACCTGAGACTGTAACCTATCAAGCTAGCTAGAGTATACAGTCTAAATTAACTTTCTTCACCTCAATGTTTTTGCCATCTCAAACTATCTTCTCATTGTACCTATTTAGTACAGACAGTCACACTGGACAGAGTTTCGGTACTAGTAGTGAAACGTGGATGTTCTGAGTTTCAGAATATCTCCGACTTCCCACTCGAGAAATATAGTCATGAGCACGTGCTTATGCTTAGTACAGTAATATCACAGTATAAGAAAGAGTATCTATTACTAGATACAGTACGGACACTGCCTTCCTCCCACCAACTTTTTACCTCACCCCCTCTATCGGCCTCTGGTTACCTCGCACTGGTTACTTGTTACCTAAGAAGAAGACATAAGGTTCAATTTCTTTGGTTTCGCATGTGCTGACGTCAACTTTTTTTTTTTTATTCTGTTTTTTATTTTATTTTAATTGGAGCTTTTAACCCTGAGGTTATGTCAGCCCGACGTCACATCAACTTGTCAATTCAAATTTTTTGTATGCAGTGTTCGGGCTGTGGTAATGTATAATACCTAAACTTACCTACGAATGCCGTTGCCGTATGGACCGGCTCAGAATAGCATCAACCCAGGTGGGTGTTGCAAGTCTTCCACATCTCTGATGCCCTCACACTGTGCCTTCTGAATAGAGTCACTACATCCGACCCCTTCTCTGATTGCAGTGGTTTTCCTACGGTTTTCCGTTCCATTAGATTAAGAGTATAATGACGAGAGAGTTCATCTGTGTTTAATGCACACACTCATGTATTGAGAAATCTTATCTCCTCTTTTGTAGCTGATTTCGAATACCAGCAGTAGAATTAAATGCGTTACATATCAAACGGGGTGCTTCACACCATCAAACTGAAAAACTTCCACTATTGGAACGAGTTTGAAATTGAGAAAGAAAAATCTGCTGCTCCGTAACGATGGTGGTGTCCATGTGGTTACAGAAATCTCTTTTCTGTGCCATTGACATTCAGCAGACTTTTTTAGCGTTTTCATTATTGGTTTCAAAGTAAAAGTTGTCTAGTTTGATAGTCTGAAACACCCCGTAAACTATGTAATGCCTTCAAGTTTACACCGTGTATAATAAAATAAAGTAATCATTATCAATGTCCCGATGAATGAGAGTGACAATCCTCCAAAACTAACCGTTCCATCCTCTTCCAGAGCTACCGAGGCCGCAAGCCGCTAGGCGGAACAGCAGTGCCCGTTATTCCCGGAGTTCCCGGCCTTAGTCCCGGGGTCCCAGCCGCAGCGTCGCCCAGTCCCGCGCCGCAAGCCCCAGCCGCGCCCAGCCCTGCCCCCGCTACCACTGCCGGGATGAAACAGGAACACCCCAGTCAGCCAATGGTAAGTCGTCATTACCATAGTAAAGTTGTCATTACCATAGTATAACTGTTTCTATCCCTCACTGTTCCCTTGGCAAACACCCCAGTCAGCCAATGGTATGTTGTTATTACCATAGTAAAGTTGTCATTACCGTAGTGTAAAGTTTTTAATATTATCATAGTATAACTGTTTCTATCCCTCACTCTCCCCTTGGCAATCACCCCAGTCAGCCAACGGTAAGTTGTCATTCATTACCACACTAAAGTTGTGATTACCATAGTGTAAAGTTTTCATTACCACAGTATAACTGTTTCTATCCATCACTGTCCCTTTTGCAAACACCCTAGTCAGACAATGGTAAGTTGGCATTACCTTAGTAAAGTAGTCATTACCATAGTAAAGATGTCATTACCATAGTGTAAAGTTTTCATTACCATAGTATAACTGTTTCTATCCCTCACTGTTCCCTTAGCAAACACCCCAGTCAGCCAATGGTAAGTTGTCATTACCATAGTAAAGTAGTCATTACCATAGTAAAGTTGTCATTACTATAGTGTAACTGCTTCAATCCCTCACTGTCTCCTTGGTAAAATAATTAGCAATCAGCATCTAATACTGCTTTGCAAATCTCTTCAGTACGAGTTCCGTCCGGTTTCGGAAACCGGATGGTTTAGAGATGGGTCGGATACAATGACTTTAAAGTTTAGAGTTTAAGTGGTAGCCACATCGTGTGGACATTAGAGATGAAATAAGATTTGAAGTGTAAGCTTTGTAAAAAAGAAATTAAGTAAACTACGATACTATCTAAACGTCAAACAAGTAATCCAGAATGATAGCGTTATTATGTAAACTAAACGTCATTAGTTGACACATAAAGTGTAACGTGTTATTATGGCAAAGTGAGTTACGGGTGTCATTACTGTTTGCTAGATTGCTTTATAAATAGTTGATTGAATGTTTCCGACCGTTTTACCGTTTTATTAAAGAGTTTTTGTTGGGTAAAACAAAATATTTTGCATCGAATCGAATATGGTGTGAACTTTCTTTGCTTGCGGTTTAGGAGAGGCCTATGTTCAACAGTGTATATGATGATGATGATGATGCTTCAAAATAGGTAGGTACCCATGTACAGCTTTTCCATTTAAGGCATTATTGATCATTTCTCCTTCTTACTTTATCTTTTTGCTTTTATCCTAAAGATGTCTTTTCACTTTCGTCGTGTAAATTATTCGCCATTGTTAATGAAACGCCGCCGTACGGTTTTATAACAAAACTAGCGACCCGCCCCGGCGTCGCCCGGGTGCAATGCTGTTATAAACCTTCCTCTTGTATCACTCTATCTATTTAAAAAAAACCGCATCAAAATCCGTTGCGTTAGGGACAGACAGCGGGAAGCGACTTTGTTTTATACTATGTAGTGATAGTGATGAAATGAGTAAGGTACTTCCTTTTTTATGTTATAAAAATGGGTAATATAGAAAAACATGTTATTAGCAGAAGATTTAAGTAGTAAAATAAGTGAACTGAATCAAATCAATTTCAGGCGCCATTATCTACAGTTAGCCGATGAGTAATGCTTCCCTAATTACAGTTATCTTCCCTTCCGCTCCGCTTCCATTCTGCACCTTAACGAGCTCTATTTTCTATTAGTTTCATACTAAGATTTACTTTCGTAAAAATAAAAATGGTATCTTCATTTTGTAACAGCCAACTGACCAATCAATGACTTTAACTCTTTCTGCAGCAAAATTTTTATAAAATTTTTCTTACGTGCCACTTCTCTATAAAACCACGCCTTTTTCTCAATTTGGGTAGACAACACTAAGAGCTCGCTAATTGCCTACTACTAATCTTGACTTAACCCTCTTCAAGGGAAGCCTATAAAAATGAACATCGAATTTTATTTTGTTTGTTCGCAACAGTTTTTTAACCGACTTCAAAAAAGGAGGAGGTTTCTCAGTTCGACCGTATATATTTTTTTTTTTTTTTTTTATGTGTGTTCGCGGATAACTTCGTCGTTTATGAACCGATTTTGATGATTCTTTTTTTGTTGGAAAGGAAATGTCCCGAGGGTGGTACCATGATAAGGAAACCAGGATCTGATGATGGCATCCCAGAGAAATCGAGGGGAACCTTCGAAAATCGTACTGCCGACTAGTGCGTTTTTTAATTTAAAGCACTCCTATTAAATCGAACTAATGAATTCACCACTGAAAATTGTGAAATAAACAAAATTTTAACAAAAAATTAAAACCGCCTTCAAAAAAACTAAAAAGTTAAAAAATAATATTGCAGCCAATGACTTTTTCGTTCGCATCATAAGAACATTAATTTGTTTTATAGAAGTCGGTGTCAAGCCAAGCCAAAAAATGCAAGCCATGTCGCGAATCGTACCGGCTTGACAGCGACTTCAATAAAACAAATTAATGTTCTTATGATGCGAACGAAAAAGTCATTGGCTGCAATATTATTTTTTAACTTTTTAGTTTTTTTGAAGGCGGTTTTAATTTTTTACCCTGTATAAACACGAATCATCTCGTTCATGGGTATACCCATGAACGAGATGAACGACATAAACAAAATATTTATGGTTACTAATTATTTTAAATTTTTTCACAAAGAACTGTCCAACTTTTTAATAATGAAAAAATAAAAATAATTAGTTAGAAACATTTTTAAAATTGCTTTTTTGGACTTAGATATGAGGATGTTATGAGTCTTTTGGCATATGTTTTACAAAAATTTACCCAGCCGTTTCCCATCTGAAGGAGCCCAAACTTGGTATGTTTTAAAATTACTTTTTGGATTTTTCGAAAATAAGTGGCTGAAAGGTAATGGTTTAGTATATTTTTAGAACCGGCTTATAAAGCCCTTTCATTTGATACCCCACACGACTGGTTTCAGAACTTTTTTTTTAAATTTCATACTTACAAAAAATTTTATCTCAAGACGCAAGCGGGGGAGGGGCGGGGAGTTTTAAACAATTATTGATATCTACTTGCAGAGTCACTATACCAAATTTCAGCTGGTTATGTTGCATTTTACTTTTTCGCTCATATTTTGTCTAATATTCCTAGGCTACAATGTGAACAACAACGCACCAAAGTTTCATCGCAATCTCGGTTGAATGGTATAGAACAACGCTTAATGAAGAGACAAACAACCATTAATATTTATTTTATACTTATATTTTATAGAAATTGCAAATTAGTCAAGCAAGACGAAGTCGACATTCAACCTCGGAAAAATTCAAATGGAGTTGTAAATGTATACCTGCGTAATGCAGTTAATGTTGGTTTGTTTACATAATTTGTAGCTTCTCCTGACCGAGAATTTTGTCTAAAATACTTGCTAAAAGTAATAAAATAATTAATGTGTTCTTTTCTTATTTATAGCATACATTTTGTAGCACCTAACTACTTTAAACTTGTACCTAGTCTGAGCTAAGCAATACTACTATAATACAAATAACGGGTTAAACATGTGATCTCCCTAACATCTTTGAAGTCAACTAGAAGTCAAAGTTTTTGTAAACAACCTAATTACATTATACTTGCGTCTTGTCAAAATTAAATGAAGTACAATTTCCGTGCGTAATTCTGAATGTCTTGCTCTAAAGTTAGTTAATTTGTTTATCTGCCTTATTATGCTCTTACACGAAACAAAGCGGTGAAACTTTTATAATTTTATAATCGAATTTGAGTAACATACTTAAACTTGATATCTTAAAAGTTTTTGTAAATACATAGTAGGTAGGTATACAGGGTGTACAATAAAATGGGACAGCTACTCAAAGGGGTGCTTCAGACCATCAAACTGAACAACTTTCTCTATGGGACCAATATAGAATTCGCGAAAAAAAAATCCGCTCTCCCATGCTCTATGCTCTAACATGGGTACAAAACTGCAAACATAACTCGACTGAAATGTATGGAAAACAGCAGATTTTTTTTTCGCGATTTCGATATTGGTCCCATAGAGAAAGTTGTTCAGTTTGATGGTCTGAAGCACCCCTTTAAGTAGCTGTCCCATTTTATTGTACACCCTGTAGAACGATAACGTGTTGTGCTTTTTTTATAACTTTTATGTAGAGCTCAAAAATAGCATGACTGAACCAATATTAATTATTTTCAAATGTATGATAACGATATCTGGATGCTGCTGATTATCATCATCATTCTCCTACTCCTCATAAAAAGAGCTTTTCAATATGATGATGTACTTTACCTATAATTTCAGATAAATCCGTACTTTATCATCTTAGCATTCACAATACTTTTCGTTCGATAACGTTCGTGGGTCTAGGTAGATACGAGCTTAGTAAATTACTTTGATCTAAGGATACGAGTATGTACAGGGTTTAACTTAATATGCTGACTGTTTTTAACCGACTTCAAAAAAGGAGGAGGTTTCTCAGTTCGACCGTATATATATATATATATATCTTTTTTTTATGTGTGTTCGCGGATAACTTCGTCGTTTATGAACCGATTTTGATGATTCTTTTTTTTGTTGGAAAGGAGATGTCCCAAGGGTGGTACCATGATAAGGAAACCAGGAAGGATCTGATGATGGCATCCCAGAGAAATCGAGGGGAACCTTCGAAAATCGTAGTGCCGACTAGTGCGTTTGTTAATTTAAAGCACTCCTATTAAATCGAACTAATGAATTCACCACTGAAAATTGTGAAATAAACAAAATTTTAACAAAAAATTAAAACCGCCTTCAAAAAAACTAAAAAGTTAAAAAATAATATTGCAGCCTATGACTTTTTCGTTCGCATCATAATAACATTAATTTGTTTTATAGAAGTCGGTGTGGAGGCTGCAATATTATTTTTTAACTTTTTAGTTTTTTTGAAGGCGGTTTTATTTTTTTGTAAAAATTTTGTTTTTAAGGGGATGATCAGGCCATAAACCCATAAAGAAAATTGTTCTGTTTGATGATCTGGGGTGCGATTTTTGAATCTCATAAAAAAACGGGCACTCGTATTGAACTACCCATGAGTTCAATAAGCTCATGGGTATGAGAATTTAGTCACCAGTGAATTCAAAAATGCGAACTTTGGTGAATATCAGCCATTTTACTCAGCCGGCGACTTTCAAAAATCGCACTCCTGATCATTCCCTTAAAAAACCGTCAGCATATTAAGGAGCCTATATTCAAATTACAAGACATCTTTAAGACCTATTTTGAATTACAAAAACAAGATTACGAAACACTTAAGTACTTTGCAAGATAATTTAACGAATACCTAACTTATTAGGAATAATACCAATATCAGAAAAATTATGTGTAATCGCTAATTACGAATTTAAGCTGGCCCTGTACCCGGACTTTCGATGTTCGATATATCGCCATTGTTTCGATCCGCAGTTCATTTTAATAGAGTTGACATTGGAACGAAAACGTTCACGCAAGTTCGAATATCCGGGTAGAGGCCCTGTCTAGGAATCGGAATATCTTTCTAGTCTTATACGGAATGAAGTAGTTTCAACCAAACAATTTCACCAAATAGCTCAATTCCACGAAACAGACAATAATTCATGTCTCTAACAGTGCTATACATAGAAACAAGACGGTAAAGTTGAAATTTTTTAATTTGCACTGCGCTAACTCGCGGCAACTTGTGCAATTTCTGAGCGCAGCCGGCCCGCGAGCCGAATTTATCGCTCTACGCTCAAACTCCTCCGCTTTTGTTTTTATTTTCGTACAGACATGTCAAAATGCATGTGGATGTTTTCTTTTAATGTTAATTTTAATAGTAACACCCTTGGTTCTCTTAATTGTTTTATTGAATTTGAGGTTTAGAGTCGAGGACGTTTTTAAGTTAATTTGTATGACAAAACAATGATATTAATGTTACTAACAAAAATGTCAAAAACTTTCTCGACTCGACTGTAGACTAAGGAAACCTCATGAAAACAACTAAGGCTGGCTTGCACTAAAAAGAGTTTAGGCTTTAACGTATTTAGTTATCGCTCTGTCTCTCTCACTGCTTAATACCTACTAATAACAGTGACAGCATCATATTTAAGCTCAAAACTATAGTCTTACTAACTTACATTGTTTCTAATAATACCTACGTTATCCAGATTCCACGACTGTAACTCATTTGTAAAGTCAATAGACAAATTAGTATGGAATCATAAATCATAACTGAATAGTTCGTACAGTTCTGATAACAATAATAATAGTAATTTGAATTGTTCGAGTTAAAACAATCTATTGAGATGTTAGGTACAAGATGTAAATTATGGAGATCGGTGTCTACCTACCTACCTCCCCTTTAACTTAGTAACATTAGCGACATAATGCTACTTTAGATTTAAGATCATTCTATAATTTTAGGATATCTTCTTTAATCAGGTAGGAATGTTATTGAAAATTAATTACTTCATCTTTACTTAGATATTACTCTTTATTATAATAAAGAGTAGTATCTTATCTAACTTAACTTATATTTCTTTATTAATTAATAAGGATGCAATAATCTAACAAAATAGCCAAATATATGTTTCATATCTTACAGTACTTCAGAGTTTAGATCAGATTAGCAGACCAACCATCCAAAAATCGAAATCGCGAAATAAAAATCCGCTTTTCCATAGAACACATCAACGTCTACTCGACCCTAATGTATGGAACAGCTTTATGCAACTTTGGATAGAAAACTGAATAATATATTCATTCAAAATTTATAAAACAATTATCTTTTTCAACGCAAATAAGTATAGGTACTGTTCATTTTTATTTATAACGAATCAATGCAATCATTGTACATTCAAATCATAAAGATTTCGATACTAAAATAAAGCCATAATAATCAACATCACGGTCTCGCACACGCCCCAATCTCCCATAATAACGTGCCTATTATCTGCGTATAATCTCATTAAAATATAAACAAACAAAGTTTTAATTGTTGCCATCGTACACGTAGGTATACCTACCTACACGCATCTTAATTTTGTAACAAACTTTGTAAAAGGCATTCCAGAAAGAAATTAAAATCTTCGGAAGTTCAAGTACGAGTTGAGAAAACTTAAGTAATGTGTAATTTGTTCCCATAACATGTTTGCCCGGGCTCTTTAGACCTGTTTCATGTGCAAAGTTTTATAATTTAATAACATTCATGCTAAGAAAGGTTATTAAAAATCGTACCTACGTGTATTTTCTGCGTCGTAGCAGTCATGAAAACATGTGGATTCAATTCAAGTCAGTGTTGCCACCTTAGTTTTAGTAATATCTGTTGAAGAAGCTAAAAAGGGCTAGATCGGGCGAGATGGAGCACAAATTACCAAGAAAACACTTGGTGTAAAAAAAGAGGCTAAAAAAAACACCTTTTCACACCACCCGCTCGAAAATGGAACATTATAAATGTCATGTAACTCGAACCTAAAGCAAGTCATTATAGCCCTGGGACTAGCCGGGCAATAATATTGTACTGAATTTCATTATAACCCGCTGGTCAATAATGAGATTTGAATATGGAACCGCATCCACAGATTATTTAATATTTACTACGACCCTTACTTAAAATTCGTATGAAAACTTATCATGGAGACCTGCACCAAAAAGAACTTAATTCGAAATTCTAACTGGCCACCACGAGTATTGAACACAAAAAAAGAAAAAAAGGCGCGAATAGGTACTGCAAATCTCTTTACCTATTGCTACCAGTGCTACGAACAAAGTAAAAAAAATATTACATTTTTAACCGACTTCAAAAAAGGAGGAGGTTTCTCAATTCGACCGTATATATTTTTTCTTTCCACAACTGGAGTGCGATTTTTGAATCTCATTGGCTGAGTTCAGCAGTTGAAAATGTCAAAATTACTATGGAGATACGCATCTTTCTGCTGCTGATTTGACTTTAAAAAATGGCACTCCTGAAGTATGATTTTTGAAAGTCAAATCAGCAGTAGAAAGTTGCATATCTCCATAGTAATTTTGACATTTTCAACTGCTGAACTCAGCGAATGAGTTTCAAAAATCGCTCTCCTGGTCTAATTTTTCAAATATCTACTTTCACTTTGAATTTAATAAAATAGTGTTTTCTAAATACTATCGAACTCTAATACTTTGTTATAAACTCTAATAAAAGAATTGGTTTCTAACCATAGAGAATTTACACGCTCCCCTGGGCTTCTAACAGTATTGCTTTTTATTTTCTCGCGGAGGGTGTGAAAAGTAGAGTATGGTCCTCGGGGATAAACGTGTTTTCATCTTGGGCGAGCTTGAACCCCTCGCTTCACTCAGGATTCTAGTCTTAACTCCCTCGCTTCGCTCGGGAGTTAACTCTAAACTCCCTCGCTGCGCTCGGGAGTTAACCCTAGAATCCCTCGTTGCGCTCGGGATTCAATATCGCGCCCGTGATGAAAGACACTGCTTTATCCCCTTGGTACATAATCTACTATTAGGTACTAATGATTTGAATTATGTATTTATTGAATCACAATAACATTTTTCAAAATTAAACAGAATTTGAAGAAAAATTTTACCAATTTAATAGGTTCAAAAACTTCAAAAATTAAAAATATTATTTAGTTATTTAACAAACTAAACCCGGATCGGCGCGGCGTAGAGATGCGGTATGTTGTCATAATCGAACAAATACCACAAAAATATAAATAAATCAATGTATGACACAAATCGCCAAAGTTCGATGTTATTGCGATGTTAGCATGGCGTAAATTTCAGATTTTGGTGCAATATTTTTAAGAAAATGAAAAGTCTGAAAAGGGCTAGATTGCCCTTTCCGGGCTAAATCATTAAACAACGAGTTCACCTACAGTAAAAAGTGCTAGATCTAGCCCCAAAAGGGCTAAGGTGGCAACACTGATTCAAGTGAATGAGGCGGTAGAAGTGTATCACATAGATAGTTTGTCTTTTACCATCGTGGGGTAATAGCCATAAACCATAATGTATGTATGGTTGTACATAAATATAGTTACTTGCGCCATACATAGGTAGTACATAAAAATGGGTTGTAGCTTTTCTTAAACACGGAATTATCCAATCTTTACCAAGGACTCTAACGTATACCGTGTGTAGGTTACCTTACCTATAATGTTGGGTTAACATTAAAATATACAAATTCTACTCACCTTGCTGTCCAGTATGTAAAATGAACGAAAAAACAACAAAATGGTAAAAGTAAATAGAACTTAATATGCCTTGAAGGAAACGGAAAACCGAAGTAAACATCTTTAAAAGAAAATTAAACAGCGCTTAAGAGACATTGCGTCGTGAAGTTTTACAAAATAAAGAAAAGAAAAAAATTGCTAAAGTATTTTTTAATGAATACGTAAATTTTTGTTGGAAACCAGGAAACATTTTAGTAAAACGTGGTGTTTTTAAACCGGTGTTGCGGCGGCATCTGAAAACAAAGCAAGGCGTGTTTCTTTAGAAATGCAAAAACGCGGACAACATTATATACTTTTCTTATTATTAGTATTTTCATTACTCTGCACCTACCAGTGACAAGTGGGACAAGGTTTCTCCCCAACACCACAACCACAGCCTAACTTTATACCTAAGTACAGTAAGGACGCTCCCTGCCCCCCAACAATTTTGGACTTTCCCCCTCTCGATGGCAAGTCCTCTTTACTCTACCTCTCGGAGGTGTATTCCTCTCTCACTCGCATTCATACTCTACGTATGCTTCCTGTCAGTTCGAGCTCGTTTGTATGAACTGTGTGTATGTAGGGTGTGCCATACCATGCTTCGTGCATGCAGTGCTATTCGAACGTCGTCTGTTCCATTCGCTCTCTTCGGGATATCCCGCCCTATTTGGTAATCCGGATGACCTTTCCTTTTGTTTGATTAGGGTAAACTTTTAGGTCTCACAGAATCTCTCTGCAAAGAATATCATCCTCATATGTCATTGCAATATTGGACTTATTGTACTCCTCCGTATTTTTCATATCGGTCTTATTTTCCACTGAATTTAGATCTTTCTCTACCTTCTTTTACACAATATTTCCTAGTTAAATACTTACAGTGCTGCTATCTTCTTAAAAGTCCTGTCATGTTCTTCTTCCGTTGACGAAATGGCATAGAGTAAAGTTTGACTTGCCATCACTTGCTAATTGCCGGACGTATTGACTATTGAGGGTAAAAACGTATCACTCGGGAAGGTTTTCAGAATGCACTTGGAATGCACCATGTTTATAATATAGTATAATATTCCCACGATTTCTATGTTCAACTACCCTACATCCTTTTCCACTCTAGATTCTAATAGCTATAATTTTAAATAGTCCAAACGATTATAGTGTCAGCTGTCTTTACCTAGAACTTTTCTAATCACAATAATACTAGCGTCCAACATGTTATAGCTTCTAAGATATTATTATAAGGAGTTTACCGACCTCGGTCAACGTATGATTACGTTAGGACAATTCACACGAGTGCTGTAATGAAGTAAACAATGTGCCGAGGCCTTAAAGTTGCCTCGACCGCATTTGTTTTACGACTGTGTTATATTTTAACACGTTAGTTATGGCAATTTTCGCTACTAATAGATCAATGATATCGTTGCCTTGGGTTTACGTGAGGTTGGAATAACTATTTGTCGTAGGTTAAGATACAATATCCTATTGGCATTCAAAGATATCATCATCATCATTTCAGCCTTTTTTATACGTTCACTGCTGGACATAGGCCTCCTCCAAAAGGGAGGTTTCGCCATAATCGCCACACTTGGCAGCCGGGTTGGCGATCGCAGTTGGGTATTAATATACTCGGAGAACGCTGCTGCCCATCCTTCGGTTAATCCCTTTAGTCGCCTTTTACGACACCCACGGGATGGGCTGCGGCTATTTAAAGATATATTTAATAAGAAATATTGTTTTCTTACCTTCTTTTTCTTAACCTATTATCTTCTCTTAAATGAGATGTATGTATTGTTACAGGCGCCAATGCCGTTCTACGCTGGAGACCCCAACCGGTTTCCGACAACGTGGCAGGCGGATCCAACACAAGGTATGTATCTTACAACATTTCTTGACTTTAATTCCAAAAAGACAAAGTACAGCCTCAAATAACAGGATCCTGTCTTTCAAAAAGATTTTTTTACGCTAGTACCTATTATGATACTCATTATAACTGAAGATCAAATTTCTGTCTCCTCAGGTTGGCAGAACCAGTTCATCCAGCAGCTCCCAACACAAACCGGTCAGACCACCCTGGACTACCAAGGCAACCACACAGCCTACGCAACATCACCACACTACCAAGCAAACACCACATACACTGTCCAGAACGTCTCCGCAACCTTCGATGTCACAAATAACACCTACTACCAGACCGGTGTCCAAACAGTTCCAGCCCAAAGACCTCCATCCAATCGTGGATCTTACACCCCGGTTCCGAGTCCACGAGCACCGCATTATACAACCGAATATCAACAGCAATACGCACAAGCGGCTACCCCTGGTACAACTTCAGGGAATGATTCTAGGCCTGCTTCGGCAGCGTCATACCAAAACTCTGTGCCTACGTCCAACGCCCCTGTCTACACTGTCAGTCAACAGAATTACGAAAGGACTGAGTACACGTCCGATCACACGGAGGAGTACAGCAACATCAATAATGGCGAAAATGGGACAGGAGATACTAGTAACGAAAGCGAAAGACAGGAACAAAGCACACCGAATGGACAGCATTCGGGAAACGCCGAGCCTGGATACCTGCAGGGGAGCAACGGTCCGCGAGCTTCACTCGATTGTAGCGGGTATTCGGGCGCCTATAACGGCGGACAGTATAGGGAGAACAGCCAATCGCAAAATCAAAACGACTGGCAACAACGCCAGTGGCAGCACAACCAAAGACTTCAAAACCAACAGATGCAAAATCAACAGCAACAAATGCAGAACCAACAACAAATTCAGAATCAGCAACAAATACAGAATCAACAGCAGCAACAAATGCAAAATCAACAGCAACAAATGCAGAATCAGCAACAATTACAGAGCCAACAGCAGCAGCAACAGCAACAGATGCAGAATCAGATACAAAACCATCAAAATCAAATGCAGCAAAACCATCAAATGCAGCAACAGAGACAAGAGGAGTCTGAACAGCAGATGTTCTCCCAATCTGACAGGGTCAATTTGAACTCGAGACTGAAAACAATGATATTAAACAAACAGAACCATACGAGGGACGGCACCAATACGCCGCCTGACAAAGGCGATCCTGGAGAGGGGCCGCCTCGGGTGATAGACGATAGAAAGGGCGGAGCTGTCTCCGTAAACGATGACAGGAATACTACCGGTCATTTTTTATCGTATAGCCACCATCTCCGAGATAATTACCGTTTAGGCGAGCAGGCGTATCCTGCCGCTGGTAATTATGCACAAAACACTCACGCTTACGGCGCGGGTGAGTTCGGAGGTGGTGGCCACCACGTATGGGAGGGGGGGACGGAGGTCCCGAGAGGTTATGATAAATACACTGCTAAAAATGTTTCTAAAACTCCTCAGAAATTACCATCTTATGCTGATATGAGAGGGCAATATGGTGCCTACTCGAATGCTCCTTATGAAGCGCAAAAATATGCAGAAATTTATGGTAATGATAGTTTAAGTTATAATCAAGATAATAAAGATTTTCAATCGAAAATGCTCATTGGACCAGTATCGGAAATGAATCAACAAAACAATGCGCCGGCTCGAGATACGACTGCACAAACTAGAGCTTTTGATAGAGAAGCGTATGATGCGAAGTTTAGGCATCCTTCGGCACCTTTAGTGCCTAAATTAGAAATGCCTGACAACTTTCAATATAACAAAGATGAGAGATTAATGAAAAATGAGTCACAGAGACTGATGGCTCAACAGCCGTTTCCCAAACAAAATGAGATGCCAGTTAATTCGTACAGGGAATATCCAAACGGTGCCGTACCAAGGTTACAGCAAAGTACTGTGTTACCACCTATATCAACGATAAAACAAGAAAACAGTTATCAGAATTTTCAACAATATCCATACGAGCGAAGACTGGAACCAACGGAAGCTTATGCACAAATTCCTCGACCGCAAGAAAACATGGGCTTTCAGAAATACAACAGAAACTATAATGATCCAAAACTAAAAGAACAAGAGAACCGTGGCAACAGTGGCAGAACTACACCCGTCGAACCCAAGCCACCTTACTACATAGAACAAATTAAATCTGAACATTCACCACCTGGGCATAAAATATATAAAAACCTTAACTACGGTCCTCCAAGGAACGAACCATACAAGTACCCTGGTGACGGTGGTCCAGTAATCATCAGGAACGAAGTCGGGTACTCTTGCTGCCGTCAAGGTTCCACCAAGAAACCTCCACCAGAACATTTGAGAGACGGAGCTTGTCCTGGATTACAAACTAAAGATGAGATTCTTGATGACGATCCTGACTCAACAGACAAATCGGACCCTAAAAACAAAAAACCGCCTACACCTGTACTTGACGCAAAAGGAACCAGAGAAAATCACTTCAATTACTCCAAAGAATATTTAGATAACTTGGAAAAGTTACGGAATAATTCTAGAACAGAAGTACCAGATTGCAACTGCTTCCCCGCTGATAAAAATCCACCGGAACCTGGCAGTTATTACACCCACCTAGGTAAGTTATCAACTCGTATCTTATCAAAATCTTGTAATTTGTATTTGGTTTAAGTAAATAAAGTATATTTCATTCATTCATTCATTCAAAATCGTTAACAAGGCTTTATGCATATGGATTTGTCTAAAACTATTTTACACCTTGATTACAGGAGCAGCATCAACATTATCTGAACTTCGGAAAGACCTGGAAGCTCGGACTGGATTATCAGGGAAAGAATTGAGGATAGAGAAGATCTGTTATACCGGGAAAGAGGGCAAAACTGGTCAGGGATGTCCGATGGCTAAATGGGTGAGTGTATGGATCCCAACATGTCATTATTTCTTTAGATCTCTCTAAAGTAACTTTAATCTATGTCTGTAGAATGAAATAGGTCATTGAAAACACGCATGAAACGCAATAAAAACAGATCTAACAAATTTCAATGATAATGACCTAGAAAATGCTACACTTAGACTTCCTTAAAAACGAATTTTAAAGTTCTGTCCTAATCTAACATGCTTATGTACATTTTTTTCAGGTAATAAGGCGCTCTAACTATTCAGAAAAGGTTTTAGTGGTAGTCAAGTTCAGGAACGGTCATAAATGTGCGACGTCATGGATAGTAGTCTGCTTGGTCGCTTGGGAGGGCATTCCGCAGTCCGAGGCAGATTTGGACTACACGCTTCTGTCACACAAGTTGAACAGATACGGGCTGCCAACCACGAGGAGGTGTGCGACTAATGAGAACAGGACTTGTGCTTGTCAAGGTATGTATTATTTATTATTATATTATTATCAGCAGTATCTTAAACCTACGACGGCGTAGCATGTCTTGTAGAAATAAAAATTTTCTGCGCCATACAGAAACATGTTAGCAAAATCCGCATTATTATACTATTACGAGCTTTTACCCGCGACTTCGTCCGCATACATTATATACCAGATTTTAAGTCAGATGATAAGCTATCAAACAAAAAAAGTTTCATCAAAATCGGTTCAGTAGTTTTTGCGTGATACTCGAACAAACAAACACCCAAACAAACAAACAAACATACAAACAAACAAACAAACAAACAAACAGACAGACAAAAAATCCTAAAATTGGTGATTTGGAATCAGGGACAGTAAAAAACCATGTCGTAATTTTTTTTTTGTAAATATCTTCGATGTACAGACATATTTCTGTTACAGTTTTATAATAGTTTAGATAGTATTGGCTGTTTTGATGGAGACTCGACACGAACAAACGGTCAAATCTCAAGTACATTATTATAACTTATCCATGCCGCCGCTGGCTTTCTTTCGCTATCTATAATCCAGCTACGACAATTGATGGTCCTGTTAAAATATAAATTACTATTTCAATTCCAGGTTTAGACCCAGAATCATGTGGTGCGTCCTACAGTTTCGGCTGCTCCTGGTCCATGTATTACAATGGATGCAAATACGCCCGTTCAAAAACCGTCCGCAAGTTCAGACTTTCGGTCAAAACTGAGGAGAGCGAGATTGAGGAACGCATGCACGTACTGGCGACACTGCTGAGCCCGTTGTACATGAATTTGGCGCCGAAATCTTTCGACAATCAATGCCAGTTCGAGAAAGAAGCATCGGACTGCCGGCTGGGTTTTAAAGCAGGACGACCTTTTTCTGGTAAGTATGGTATCATAATGTTAAAAGTTTAGTTACTTTTTCAGTTTGATACCTACACTTAGATTCAAAGTATTCTCTGTATTCTTAGTAACAAAATCTTTCCAACATAATTGTATTTATCGAGATTATTCTTTTGTAAGTCACACATAGATACTGCGCAGAGCATGACATAGTTAAATCATAACATGTATTCTATTTTCAGGAGTGACAGCATGCATAGACTTCTGCGCTCACGCACACCGAGACCTGCACAACATGAACAACGGCTGCACAGCCGTGGTCACCCTCGCTAAGCACCGAGCCCTGTCCAAACCGACCGATGAACAACTACACGTGTTGCCACTATATGTCCTCGATACTACAGATGAGTTCGGATCTAAAGAGGGGCAGGAGGAGAAGATAAAAAGCGGCGCTCTGGACATCTTGGACAAGTGAGTGGTGATGTACAAAATTTCATTAAATTTTTGAGTTATATGAAGAAAAGTATATAAAAACGTTAGGCTGTCCCTCTATTCGATTTCTATGTTTATTGCTAAAACCGAAAGACATTTTATACCAATGTTTTAATATTGTATGTCATATATTTCAGGTACCCAATGGAAGTCAGAGTTCGATCAGTGCCACTACAGCCCTGCAGACGTCACGGCAAAAAGCGAAAAGACGAAGAGAATACAGACTCAGCCAACAATACCAACAGCAATAATCAGCAGCAAAGTCCAGGAAATCAGAAGAAACCTCAGCAATGCTCTACCCCTGCACCAAGAACACCTCAGCCTAACGATAGTCGAAACGCAAGTCCCAGAAGTCAGAGTAGTGCGTCACCCAGAGCTCACACCCCCGCTCTGAACCAATCCAATCCTTCAGCATTCACAAATAATCCTCATTACAACTCTGCATTTGTCAATCCAAATATGCATAACCAGTCGCCTGGTCTTATGAATCCAAATCTTAGCAATCCAGCTTTACTGGACATGGCTACAATGATAGACAACTTCACTGACGCTCAGTTACAAAGCAATCAAATATCAAGTACTGTTTTAGATTCACCTTATAATCCTTATGATCAAAGTTACAATTTGCATCATCAGAATAGTTTATATAATCCTAATCATGTGTCTCCGATAATGGACGGCAACGCTTGCCAAAATCCTAACCCGAATCCAAATCCAAATCCCAATCAACTTCCAAGTTTCGCTGCTGGTCTACAAAAACGAGAGCAGCAATACCCACAAAACCCTGGTCAAATCAATAATGCACCCCAGAATCAAAACCAGTGGCCTGATTTTGCTAACACGGAACTATTTAATAATGTCGTCAAAGAAGATCCTGATTCAACAACAGCACATTTAAACATCCCACCGAATAATTATAGTCCGGATTCAAATAGGAGCGATCCGAACTCTGAACAAATGCCTCCTCTAAAAACGACCACAGAGCCAGACAAGCAAAATTCAATAGTCGCAGACATAAACAAACTGCCTGAATTCGATATGCCAAGTTCTCCAAGATTGACGGAAATTTCACAAAAATCACAAAGTACTCCAGCATCACCAGCTTCATCACAAATTCCTGAACTAAAGTCTCCAAATAATGAAGGACTTAATTCGCCTGATGTACGCAAAAGCGTATGGAAGTCACCTGATTCAAAAAACTGGGATCCATCGAAACCAAAAGATCAGGCTGCGACACCGGAAAGCGAAAGCTATTTGTTCAGAGTTCCAAAAGCAAGACCACCGTCGCGTTCTCAGCATATCAATCCTCCAGAAACAATGGAAAATTCTACTTTCCTGAAGCCGTACCCTCCTTCAGAAAGACCTCATTTAAGCCAAGGGTACGAGCATAGGAGTCCATACGACAACAGGCTACAAAATAATAACGTACCACCAACTTCAGCTCCTCAAACTAATTTTACAATTAGCCATGAAGATCCGAACCAAAATATGGCTGTTGCAAATAAACCTGTCCCTGAATTCACTGGGAATAACTTTCATCCTGTCAATCAGAACACCTATGGTAACCAAACTTCGATACAAGGATACGGCAACTACCCTCAAATGACCAACGCTTACCCATTCTCAGCCAATCCCTACGGACATTTTAATCCCTACGAAAATTCCTACAACGACTACAACAGCTTAGCATACTACAATGCAGAAAAATACAAAAGAGAAGAGCTTCTGAGAAATTCCCACTGTTACAACTCTTACGGGTATCAATATAACCCAAACTTTGCTCCAAACTTTTACCAGAATCCAAGTCCGAATTGGTGTCAATCTTCACCTAACTGGTGTTTATATCCACCGCCATTTTCTATCCCTTATCCACCGGAACCGCCTAAAGCAGAACCTATCGGTGAAGTTACTGAGTTCACGGATAACTTAGACTGTTTCAAAGATAGCCAAATGGGCGGAGTTGCTATAGCGTTAGGCCATGGAAGTGTTCTATTTGAATGCGCAAAACATGAAATGCACTCTACCACAGCGGTTAAAACTCCTAACAGAACAAATCCAACAAGGATTTCTCTTGTTTTTTATCAGCATCGAAATTTGAACCGACCAAAACACGGTCTTGAGGAATGGGAAGAAAAGATGAGGTTAAAGAAACTCGGTTTGAACCCGCCAACGCCCGGAACACCTGGGCCAAACTCAGTTTCACCAGCAACGACGCCTGGTCCCGATCCAAGACAAACTCCGAACCCTGAGAAATGGAAGAATAATGAGGATACGATACCAGGCGGGTATAGTTCGTTAGCAGCTCTCGTCGAAGCTACAAACACAGCTAGGAAAAGTGGTCAAATAATGCTGAGAACTGACACGCAGACGACGATGTCGTGGACCACGTTGTTCCCGATGCACCCGTGCACTGTGACAGGTCCGTACCAGGAGTCAGGCACTTGACACAAGCCCGGCCCAGTGACGGGGCAATGTTCTTCCAACGTCAAACGACGGAGTGACGTCCCTTCCGTAGCTATGTAAGGTCTATGTTGCCTTTCCATTTAGTAGGATTTCTAATTAGAGCCGTGTGCTTTCCAAAAGTTTTGTAGTTCCTGAATTTATGAAATTTTAAATTAAGCGTTTGATATTAGGCAGAGACTGGTCCAATGTGCTGTTTCCCCGCGATTCCTTTAAGCATTTATATTGGAATTGAATAATATTTTAACGAAGTATTTTTTTAAAGTGTACCGAGTGAGTTTTTAATCAAAGATGTAATTTTTAAGTTCAATTTTTATAGTGTTTATCGCATTTCAGCTAGTCTTACGTTACTATGTTAGTATCGATCGTGTATTGAAGTGACCGTAATTATTTGTGTAGAATTTTTTTGTATATTCTTGTCGTATTTTAGTTTTAACGATGTTAACTTGACATTTTGGAAGTTAGTTTTATTTTACCAACCGTGCTGTATAAAATAGTAACGTAATTATTTCTTGTCTGCATATTTTGTCGATGTTTTCTAATTAAGCGCATAATTAATGTTTTATGCGATACAATGATCTCATAAACTACTAACACTACGTTTAACTTTGTTCAGAACAAAAGTACAAAACATCACAAAAGGTTGTAGAGTCCTGAGGAGATCCGGACACATTTGGCAATCGTATTTATTGATTATTTTGTACCTTTGTCTGTGTATTAGTTGTTTTATTTTATTGTAATTTAATTTACCATTCCTGACTTTCACAATAATTTGTTTTGGCATATATTTTAGTTGAAATCATGGCGTTATCGCTTATATTTTACCACAAAGATATGCGTGTTTTTCTATTAGGTTTAAGACGTGTGTATTTTTAACTTTTTAGAATATTTAACTTATTTATATTATTGTATTACGTGAACCCATTATCGAATGATTTTCTTTGTAATAATTTAGTATTACGGTAGACATTAATATTTAATATATTTGCTTTATGACTCGACATTAAATTATTGCAGTTGTTTTGTGCATGTTTCGAAAGCCTTCTTTAATTACAACGCGAGTGCCTGTATGTTTGGCTATAACTTAATAATGTCCGAGTATATATCTCTTTTCACAACTTACTCAAAACGTGACCTTATTTTTAATAATAAAATTGCGCGTAATTAAAGACACTTCTAAGGTAGTGATGATAAAATTCTATAAATTAGTTACATACAATAAAGAAAGATTGTAAGGATAGAATATTTGCAAAAAGTAAACAATTTTTCAGGCGCTTGGAAAGATTATAAAGTAGGCATAATGAGAAAATGAATGAAAACATACTGAGTGAATAGTTATTAATATATAATTAGAAATAAGAAAAAAGTTTGTTTTAAAGATTAAACTATTGATATAGTTTATATTTTTTACGTGTACGTATTTATTGAATGGTAAATTTATTGGGACGAACGTGAAATTATTTATAGGTAAAAGTTTTGTGCGCAAAACTTATAAAAACTAAGCAATAATAGACGTCGGGAGTCTATGTACATTATGTAGACTTAGGATCAAAAATATTAAAATTAACGAATGGTGCGATATGTCGTCGATCTTATGGAAATAATTGTCGTTTGAACTCTTAACAAAATTTGCCTAAAATTGTATTTGGATTTTTTGTGTAAAAAATCATTGGTAAAATGCCCTCGTAATCTTGCCATTTTACTTGTTGCCAAGTTTTGACCTCAATGCATTGTAAGACAAGACATATCAGAAGCAATCACAGTATATTTAAAATAGATTATGGACTCGCAGTTTCCTCCGTATTAAAACGCCGGCAAGGTTTTTGACACCAAAATGTAAAAATAGTAATTCGTAGTTGAATGTTAATGAACCTATACTGTCTTTTGTAAGAAAAAATAATAAATGTATCATTTAGGTCACACTAGAAGCCTGTGATATATCCATTAACTCACCGAGTGCTTGTCTGCTTGTATGTGTCTTAATACAGTGTGTTTGGACTGGCGTGTACGTATCACACTTTAAAATTGACCTCTATTTTGTACGTAATAGAGCTCATGAAAAAGACAGAAGCCAAAATAAATCACAAAAATAAAACCCAATGAAAGTAAACATTTTTGTTAAAAAAGAAATGAAACCAAAAAACGACCAGTATTGTCGAATTTTAACCAAAAAAGAAACTTGTTTTTTTTTTCTAATGGTAAAATGGGTTATTACCAATGTGAATGGTTTTTTGTAATGTTTAGTTACGGCGAATTATTGTGTAACAATGTTTTTATTGTCTTCTGCCAAAACAAGAGAGTAATCGAATGTGTCATGTAAATAGAACTACCATTATTTATTAATACCATAATTTAAAAAAGATATTGCCTTGTTTTCTTAAAGACCTCTATTATAATTACTTGTACAGTCACCAGCAGATATATCGTAGCAAACAAGGTGGTCTAAGCAGTTCTAATTTTCAATAATTTCTTTACATGAGTAAACCAATCAAAAATATAGGAACGCCAAGAACATCAAATATATCGACGCAGTCAGGGTGGTCATAAACATCTGAACAGTTTCGAAAAAAACCGTACTCCGTTGTTTTACTTTTTAATTTTAAATAACATTGTAAAGAAATTATTGAAAATTCGCTGTTCAGATATTTATGACAAAATACACGTTTACATATAATTGGTAACATTTACTGTAAAGAATTTAATGGAAATTAGCACTGCTCAGAAATATTTGGACACCTTGTATGCTACGATATATCTGATGGCGACTGTACCTACGTAGTATATTATTAATTCGAATTTATGCAGTTGTAGGTTCACTTTTAACATGTCTCTGGTTTCAGGATGAAAAGAAATGACAGACACTATTATAGGTTTTCCTTCACAAAAAGATTATTATTTCCTCCAAATACAAAAAAAACAAAAAAAACATAATTTTAAACGTAAATTAAATTAGGTGAAGGAAAATATCGTGAGGAAACCTGCATGCTTCAATTCGAGACATGTATTGTACCCACTGTCCATTACAAGTGGCGACGGGCTCACTCCCCGTCACACTGGATAGAGTTTCGGTACTACTAGTGAAACGTGGATGTTCTGAAGTTTTAGTATATCTCTGACTACCCCCTCGGGGAATATAGTCGTGAGCATATGCTTATGCTTATTAAATTAGGTATAAATTACTTAAAGGGCTATGTGAAAAAAACAGGATTCTTCAAAGCTTCATATATCATGAAGTACTAACCAGCCGGAGTATAATTTTCGGATATGTGTAAATTGAACATATAATTGAAGTTTTGATTAGAGCCAAAACACGATTAAGACACATTTTCTCGATAGAAAAACTAGCCAAAGTAGCCTCCGTTTTTATCTATAAACGCTTGGAACTGCTAAACGGTGAATAATAGCAACACAAGACTAAATAAAAAAAAAGAGAATGATATTTTCTAAATTTTGATTAGAGCAGAATTGAACTTACATAAATAGTACAATCACAATTAAATAAAGTTTGATTTGGCGCTCGATTCGTTTCAGGCGCCCGCGTCGCCCCATCTCTTTCTCTCGCATCAGGCCGTAATATAAGCTATCCCACGCCTGTTTCGCTTAAATTATTTTTCGACATAGGCCCTTAATATCTAAATTTTTAAGCCAAATCCTAGCTTCTGACGTTAGCTTCGTCAATAATATGAAAGGGATATATTATATCCCTTCGACACTTTTTTAAAGATAAAGATTACAAAAAATAAGTACCCGCGAAGAGAATAGGTCGGATAATTTGTATACAAAACCGCGAAACAGACAGTCAATCTTAATTTAAACATAATTCAACTTTAAACATTTTATTGTATAAGTACAAAATTATAAAACATACATTAGATACTAAAACACATCTTGCTTAATTTATTTAATTACATAAATTGTGCCCATTTCTTCAAACAACATTATTTGAAAAAAAAATTATGTTTATTTTTAGGTTTATTTCATATATTTTTATTTGGTAACTTACTGGTGGAAAATCAATCCAATGACATTTTCGTGTAACTTTTTTCGTGCGTATACCCCAGATTTTTTAAATTATATAATACCAAAAAAAACAGGATTATGCAAGACATGCAGATGTCCAATACGTTTTTAGAGATAACATTTTATTTCTCTTACTATATGGTAAAATATCTACTTCTACCTCCTTATGATGTAAGGTATAGTGGTCAATACTTTACTGCGCTCGCAATCAATCAATCAGTATAATACTAAGGGCCTGTTTCACCACTTCTGGATAAGTTCTTAATAGCTTACTATCTGACAGATCGTTTGATTGACATATCTTGTATAAAAGTTGTCATATAAGCCATTTAAAAGTATTCAGAAGAGGTGAATCAAGCCATTAGAGTCACACTTCATCCTTAAAGCTTTTATAAAATAGTTTTGTAGAGACGATTTTCTTGGAATGTTCATAGAAAAATAAAAAATAGGTACTTAGAGCAAAAGCTCAATGTATATAAATATAGAAAAACATTATGTTGAGCAATTAATTGGTCCTTATTAACTAGCTAAATTATATTCGACTATATTTTGTTTAATTAATAAGACTAAAGCAGTCTTTACACTACTCTGATTTCAGAGCCCCATTCGGCATCTATCGATTGCGACACTTGAAGGCAATGGATACCGGAAATATCTCTGAATTCAGATTGGTGTATTATCTGCTTCAGGTAGACTTTTACACCACGTCATACTATACAGGGTGTAAGGAAAAGTATCATTAACCTTTAAACCACATACTCTACCCATCAAACTGAACTACTTTACTATGAGAGCACAATGATCCGAGCAAAAAAAGTGGGGGGAGGCAAAAGGGGGCCCACGCCCTGGGCGGCAGGTCTAGGGGGCGCCAAAATTACGAGTGTGAAAAATAAAATATTGCAACGACTTGAAAATATTGTAAAAAAATCTCGAGCTCGCTTCGCTCGCTCTCAAGTTTTAGATATTAGATCATATTGCAATGATCTAATTATATTGCGGTAAAATCTCGAGCTCGCTTCGCTCGCTCTTAATTTTTTTTATTGTATTGGAAGTAACCAGTCATGCCTTTTGCAGAATTCGATCCAGATTTTAGATCATATAACGACGAGCTAATCTGATTGCCGTAAAATCTCGAACTCGCTTCGCTCGCTCCAAGTTTTAGATATTTTTGCAACAACCAAAACTGCACCCTGGAAAAAATTATTTCTACTCCCTTGGAGGGGAGGGGCGCCAATGTCAAGTTTTTGCCCCGGGTCGGAAAAATCGTAGATCCGGGGCTGCCACAGAAAATGTGTACGCTACCTTGGCGTCAAGCTAGCGTACCTATACCAGGTAAAAAAAATCGATATCTCGTAAAGTACAGAGGCACTATTTATTTGACCTAGGTACTAATTAGGCACTATTTATTGGCAATAATTCCAGCCAGATCCATTTCAAGTGTACGCTAGCTATACGGACACGAAAAAGTTAATACATAGATATTTCTTGTCTGGAAATAAATATAAATATATCCGAACAATAGTGTTTCGCTATGAAATCCTAGGAGTTAGTAATATAACTTCTGCGGGTTTTATGTTTAAGTTTCAATAGGTATGACGTGATCTGCAAGTCCACCATAAAATTAATCAAAAATGATTCTTAGTCTAAATTTTAATACCATAAATGGTAACTTTGCAAACAAAATCCATCTGCCATGGAAGACATTAGGACATGGTAATTTTTTACAAATAACAAGAGCTACTTCCAGCCTCTAGATGGCGCCACTTGCATGAGAAGTATACAATCAAATGAAATACTTATACTTTATTTTACACCAAAAATAAGTAAGTAGCAACAAAAATACAAAATAATAATACGACCTACCAACATTCAAAGACGTTGGTTTTATTATTATTTTGCACTTTTTTAGTTTTGAATTCGGTTTTAATTTGTCTCAACCTGCCAAACGTGCGCCCGCGGTATGACGCGTCGATAAACGTTTTATCGCGCTCGCTGGCTCTTTCGTTCATGCGCAAAAAGAAAGAGAGGTAGGGTGCGATAGATATGTATCGCGCGGTCATATCGCGGGGGCTGGGATGTGCTTTCGCTAAGGAGCCATTACATCAGAAGTCAAAAAATATCAACGCTGTCTTCTTTAAGGGACGTAATCATATAAATAAGGGACGTCATAATTGGAAGAAAGCACAGCCCCAGTTAGGCAGGTTGCTGGTTAAATCCCTTCCGTGACAATTTAATTTTAATTAGATTTAATATAGCACAACACGGCTGTAACAACAATAAAGAATATTTGAAATCAATGAACATGACAATTTTAGATTAAATAAAAGACTGAGTAAATTCATTCAGTTAATATGTACTACGTACTTGACACTGCAGTTAATTACTGTCTGTCCCATTCAATGTGGCGATATCACCATACCTCACTTAGTATTACTTATGATGTTTATAAGTCATGCCAACTCTAAAGGTAAGCGCATATTAGGGTGGACCGCATCGCAGCGGAAAGTGCACACTAGAGCGGGCCGGGTCGCAGCGCATTGACAGATTTTTAGTTTGATGTAATCTGGCAGACGTTTTAAAAAGTTCCGCTTCACAATACGACACGTCGCGGCAGAGCGGGCCGCTTCCCACGGACGGAAATCGATAGTCATAAAATTTTAGAGAAGCGATTTGGACGGATTTTTGCGCTGCGGCCCACCCCAATATACGCGTACCTTAATATTAATAGTACATATTAACTCAATGAGTAAATTATAAACCACTAGATTTTAATTAGGTACGAACAAATGGTGAGTTCCGAGTGTATAATTTATTTACTCTATTGTTCCGACAATGAAACCATATGAAACTTAACTTTTCCTGTCTCTGTTGAAAAACAATACATTTTCTAGGATTTCTTTCAAGGAACATGGGTCGAAAAACAAATTAAATTTTTGGACCTCCCATAGAAAAGAGTTGATCCGCACTTTTGAATGGGAGGTCCAAAAATTTCGTTTGTTTTCGACCCATGTTCCTCAGGGAAAGTTGTTTAGTTTCATTGTTTGAATACACCTTTAAAATATTGTTAATAATGAAAAACTAGTGACGTATATTGATTCCCATGATATACAGGGTGAAATTGATATCATTGGCATCCTTTTAAACTAAGAGTCTACCCATCAACCTGAACAACTTTTACTATGGGAGCAAACCGATCGGAGCAACTAAAAAATCTGCTGTCCCATACTAAACTGCAAAAGCCAACTCGACTCAAATGTATGCAACAGCAATTTTTTTTTTGCTCCGATCGGTTTGCTCCCATAGTAAAAGTTGTTCAGTTTGATGGGTAGACTTAGTTTAAAAGGATGTCAATGATATCAATTTCACCCTGAAGAACCGTGTATCGGAACGCGCAGCGTGGGTACGCCTCCCACAAGGTGGACCGACGACCTGGTGAAAGAAGAACCCGTTGGATGAGGGCAGCGCAGGGCCGGTCGTTATGGCGATCCTTGAGGAGGCTATGTCTGAGATGATGAAGTGAACTTACAGATGGTCGTGGTGCATAGCTACGATGATGTTGGTGAGAGCGGTCCTAGCGTCACAGTTGGGGAAGCTGTCGAGCACCTCGCAGGCGGCCGCAATGTGCTCGCGCTGAAGCCGCTTCGTCAGCTCTATACCCTCGCCCGCCGTCACCGCCTTGTACAGCTGTGCGAGGAGATTATAGTTAGGAAATGGGAATTTAATCACTTAATACACATGACGAGAACAGAGAGCAAGTCTTTTACCAACAGTGGGACTGCGACACAGACCAGCGGCTGTAGCATGATGCACGCGATAAGGCACGTCCATTATTTCGTTCGTTCGCGCGCAAATAGATAGGTAACACGCGATAGCGCTATATCGCGCTGCCATTATGCTACAACCGCAGGTTTACCGGTCTATTTTGTATCAAAATAATATAATCTACAGAGTGTAAAATTTTATGCGTTACAATTTTACCGGTAGGGCCGGGTTGTTTCAGACCATCAAACGGAACAACTTTCACTACGGTTTTAACATACCTACTACCTTTCTACGGTAGAAATCGCGACAAATAAAACGGTGTTTTCATACACTCATCATCACATTGAATCACCATTGAATCACCATTGAATCACCATTGAATCACCATTGAGGTTTCCAATGAAACAACAATTTTTTTATTCATAGAGCTCAGGCCTGGCCTCCAGAGTGAAGGCGAGAGGAGCTCCCACCAGCGAGAAGCTGGACGGCTCGGGCCCGGTGACGCACATGTGACTCAACTCACAGAATGATAGTCGACGTCGTGCACGCTGCGGCGACCAGCCTCGATGTACTCGTAGAGCTCAGGCCTGGCCTCCAGAGTGAAGGCGAGAGGAGCTCCCACCAGCGAGAAGCTGGACGGCTCCGGTCCAGTGAACGCTTCCAGGTCCAGGAACGCTTGCCACGCCAGCGCTAGGTGACAACCGAAGAGGTAACCCTGCAATTGATGAAAGAAAGGTTTCAATGTTAACATTAATAAATCGCCATCCAAAACACTTCTTCTTTTGGTGAATATACCTACCTCAGTAAAAAATGGCGCTGCTGACTGAGTGAAACTTGATCATCCAGGTAATTTATGTAGGTGTGTTATGTTATAACTATAAAGCTGTTATCCGAACTCTATAGTTAGGAGGCCACGTAGGATGTAGTATCATCATCATCATATCAGCCGATAAACGTCCACTGCTGGACATAGGCCTCCCCCGCAGATCGCCACAACGACCGGCCCGGCGCTGCCCTCACCCAACGGGTTCCCGCCGCCTTCACCATGTCGTCGTTCCATCTTGTGTGGGGTTTACCCACGCTGCGCTTTCCGTTACGCGGTCGCCACTTGAGAACTCGTCGGCTCCATAGGCCCTATCGATATATGATTATTCTTGTCTATCGATAGACTTATCGAGCGGTATCTCCAGTCCAATGCTGTCTACTCTCTCACCTGGCTCTGCAGCTGCGGCTGGTGGCCGGCGAGCTTCAGCGCGGCGGAGCAGCTCTTGCCGAGCAGCGCGCCGGCCGCCAGCACGTGCCGCGCCGCCCACTCGCGGCGAGCGCACCCTATCACACCCGCCATGGGCAGCGGCTCGATTACACACTCCCATTCTGTAATGAATAATGAAACGGTTGAGGGTTGGTTTAGGGTTCAATAAGAACGATGATAGTCCATTTGCGGAAGAGAGCTAGCGACTCAATCATGAGACGGCAGCTCGAATCCTGGCCTGTACCTCTCTACGGAATTTATGTGCACATTATGTGTGCATATCATTATCACTAGTGGTGGTAAAGGAAGCATCGTGAGGAAACTTGCATACAAGAGAATGAAAAGAAAATACCATAAGTTCGAAGGTATGGTGGTGACCAGCGATGGTCGCAGTGCTACATAATGAAATGACCCTTGCTTGCAACAGCTCAATCAACAAACAAGATTCCATTCTGAATATCGGTGGCCAGCTTTTGCCATGCCACATGAGATGTGCCAGTGTGTACATGTGTGTGTGTGTGATGTGTGATGATGTGTGATGTGTGTGTGATCTGTCTTTGTTACTTTAACGTAACTATGCCAATTGCCAAACTGAGCGCGAATGGCGGTTTTCTCGTCACTTTGTTTTGCATGGCATTGCTACTGATGAGAAAATTGCAAACAAGTGAGAGAGAGGTAGTTGACAAAAAGGGCCGAGAGATGATGTAGACAAAAAATAAAACAAAAGTGGACATGTTTCACTTCATCTATCGTACTTTAGTATTTTAAAAATAATCCTGTGAACCTTTGGATATTTTGTCCCTGAAGTTCCTTTAACATGGCTATTAAGAAGAAAAATCAGAACACTCCAGTCACAAAAAAACTATAGGGTCTTTCTTTATAGGCTGACTGTTTTTTTAAGGAGATGATCTGACCATCAAACTGAATAACTTTTTCTTTGTTTGCAGTTTTTTATGGAACAACAGATTTTTTTGTTTCACCATCTCGATGTTAGTCTTTCGTAATGTGACTACCTTGGACCAAAAAGTCTTATTGATTGTTGAAATACAAATAATTTTTTGAATATTTTGTAAAACTTAAGGCTCATACACACAGTGCCAGCGGCATTGCCATCGCGCCGGGCAAGCCGGAAATGCCGCCGGCCGCCTTATGGAAATGATGCACGACGCGTGACAAAAACCGGCGGCCGGCCGTGCCGGTGGCATAGTGTGTAGTAGCCTTAACTAATTATAACTTTCTTCTTTACATTACAATTGACACGAAGCGAGAATTTTGTGTAGAAACTAACGCTGGACTGCGTGCTATGAAGATACCTAATGCACCGCATAAATCACGCGATAGAAATCTATCCGTGTCCAATTATTGCATTTTGAAGTCATCAAAACCCACAAACAAAAGCCCGTTACCTCAATAACCCACAGTGATAAGCAATTAGTTTGAGCAACCTGAGAAACGATGTAAGTAAATAACTATATTATTGAAAAAAAAAAAAAAAATATATATGTAAAGGGTCCTATGCTGAAACGTTTTTAATTGGATGATAAGACCGTCTAACTGAACAACTCTCTCAATTGGGACCAACATCGAAATCGCTAAAAAAACTGATGTTGCATACAAAACTGTTAACCTACTCGAGCCAATGTATGGGACAGCAGCGGGGCAGCTGTTTTTTTCGCGATTTCGATTTTGGTCCCATAAAGTTGTTCAGTTTGATGCTCTGATCAACCCCTTGAAATAGTGTCAGCATATTAAGAAGGACCCTGTATGTAATTTCAAAAACAATTCGAATTTTGACTTGTGATGTATGAGTAACACCAATGATTTTATATTAAGTATCCTGAACCCAGAGAATTAATGCCCAGACCCAGGGTGTCGTAAGAGGCGGCTTAAATAGGACTAATCACTTCAGGAAACCTAGTGTCCTAACATGGTGTAAGTGTACCTACATAAATTTTATAAGACCTTGTCTGAAAAACCAATCAAACTAGGTAAAAAAGTTCTAATAGATCACAAAACCTGTAAAACTTTTGTACCTACAGAATCGATTGAAACTATAACAGCAAAGAATGATCAAAGTAATCGATTCAATGTCGTTCGATAATCGGCAAGTTACACAATAGCAATAAAACAAAGACATATATATTACTAGCGTAAGGACATGGCCTATGAGCTTGACTATTGTCCCCAGTTCGTTGGCTCTAAAATGCAAGGAAAAATGTCAGTTTAGAGCACTCGAAAATATATGACACGATATAGTTCGTATACGAGTTATGACAGATGGCGCAACTTTTGGTTTCTATGAAGAAGGTTTATGTAAAATATTCTGACGGGCCTATCCTTACGCTAGTAATATATAAATCTATGCAATAAAAATACTAATATATTTCCTACTGACTCTGATTTAATATGTAAACAAAGAAATAAACCAGTTTTATGTTAGCAAGTTAATACGTAATTTACAAATGATTTCACTGGATTTCTGAAGAGTTTGGTAAATACCCTTGCTATGACTCATATGGAAAATATGTTATACATTATCCCAGAAAGAGAAAGATAAAGGTCATGAAACGCATCATGCGTACGCGCACGTTAAATGCATACCTAGTTGGGGTCAACGGCATTTGCAAAACTGGTAACTACATGGACATAAAATATCTTACATTCCTTAGTATGTACTTATTTGTAGTGGATTCGAGCGCGGCTTTGTCCGCTGTTTGCTAGCTGTTTGACTATCTTTCGTCACGTTAAAATTAACGATGTATTTATGCCAGAAAGGTTTCTCATACATAATTTTTGTAGGCGAAAGCCTAAGCCAACTTTTACTACTCGACACGCCATCCTGAAACCCACAATTTGATGCGCATTGTTTCAACTGCACTCTTCGCAAAGTTTCTGACTACACGACCTCGTAAAAGATTGGCCCTGAGCAATGTAATGTAATGATTAATTTATTATTAAGAAATGAATTATGTTGAAAATTAAAAGTTTTATGATAATGTTATGTGACTATCTTCTTAACTCCTCTAACCTCAAGCTTGAATGGAAGAAATCAGTGAGGTTTGCAGAGACACTTTTATATCAAAACGAGCTTTTACCCACGACTTCGTCCGCATAAATTATAAACCTACCAGATTTTAAGTCAGATGATAAGCTATCAAACAAAAAAAGTTTCATCAAAATCGGTTCAATAGTTTTTGCGTGATACTCGAACAAACAAACACCCAAACAAATAAACAAACAAACAAACAGACAGGCAAAAAATCCAAAAATTTGTGATTTTGAATCAGGGACAGGTAAAAACCATGTCGTAATTCTTTTTTTGTAAATATCTTCAATGTACAGACACACTTCTGTTACAGTTTTATAATAGTTTAGATTAGATACATTCTTCACTGAGCTGTATTTTATTTATAAGTAGACATTGTTAAAGGTGAAACGGGACACTTTCGAATTCTCATGAAATCGCTGTATTAAATTCACTATCTGAGACTCTGAGAGGAAGATAAGAAGTACAGTAGGTAGGACCTACTGCCTGTCCTGTCCGCATATACCTATTTTATCAATCAATCAATCAAGTCTTTATTTGCATAGGATACAGTGGTTACAGTTTTGTTAAATCAAATATGACAGTCAACATATTCAACCTGCATGTTGATCTAAAAGTCTGCATGTAGTTTAATGCATTCTGTGTATTTTTTAACTCTCGCCAAAAGATAAGAAGGATGTAAGTAATTGTCCTGATTACCTACATGTAGGTATGACGTCTTGGAATCTTTTCCAAGTAAGTAGGTATTACAGATTCCAGGCACGTCTGCATTCAGGGCGCGGTGTTGTTCCTTACTATCGCATACAATGATGAATTTTAATGGCAACATTGCTACAAAATGGTAAAGAATGTTGGCTTAGATTTAACTTTGTTTTGGAATTATACTACATGTTACATAGAATTTATACTCATGGTATTATCAGACTCCCACTCCTAAACCTATACTATACGACCCGCTGCAGGACACAGGCCTACCTTCAGGGTGGGTGGGTGTATGGGCGTTAGTTTTTTCAGCTTATGCGGGTTTCCTAACGATGTTTTCTTTCACCGCTTTCACCGTTTGGGAGCAGTAGGATATTTCAAAGTATCTATGGTATGGTATTACGTACGTATACAATTATAAGTTAGAAAAAAAATCATTGGTACCTATATCGCATGTCGCCCATGCAGATTGAAACCCGGACCTTTATGATTGAGTGACACTTCTTCTCCGCAACGCGCCACCGGCGCTCTCAAAGGTATCATTTATAAATTATAATAGTTAAACGATTGCTATAAAATAATAAAAAAAGTGTTACTTTTAACTAACTTCATTCGCTTGATAACTCATTTCATAATACCTAGTTAAGTCCTAACGATTTCCTGAAACTTAAACCAAATGGGATCAGTAGGTAGTAGTAGACTCGTAGACACTCGTAGTTATAACGTCAAATACAACGACGGAGATACATTCTATCACTACGCTGTCACTGATCTAAGGAATAAACTTTTTGAAAATAATAATTATTTTCAATGCACAGACATACGTAGTTAACAGTTTTATAGTAGGTATGTACCTATATACGCATAAGGAAGTCCAGCGCAGGACTGGTTTAACATATTGACATAAATGTCGGATGCCTGCGAGCTCGCTCGTCTTAAGAGTGCAAACTTAAGGTCAGTTGACATACTTTGAGGTGCAGTCGGCAACACTTGGTCAAAAGAAGACGCTAAATATTCGCCTTATGTCAATGGAAATAGAGTTGGTAATCGTAGACTAGTTGGTGACCTTAAGCTTGAGAAACATACATTGGTTGTATGTTGTACTGGTATCATTAACTTTGTTTGCACTATTTGTAATTGCTTATGGTGATGATGGCAAATAGACGTGGAAGTTACCTACGTAGATACAGTTCTCAGATTTCTTGTGGCTTCAAAATTGAGTTAATATTTACTAATTAGACATTTTAGGAACTTATCTGTAGGTAACGGGCTGTGAGGAGCTGTGGAGATGGACGGGTGAGCAACGTATACAGAAAGGGGTCCTTGCTCAAAAGTAGCGGGCCCTTCTTAAATATGCTGACGGTTTTTTAAGAGGATGATTAAACCATCAAGGCGTGGTCAAGATGATCAAAACCGTCAGCATTTTGGACCCTATATAATATAAATATAGGCCTGATGATTACCCATCCAATACAGCCTTTACTCTTACATCCATCCACTACATTTTACCATCTAATACAGTACTCTTTAGACGAGCAATCTATTGTATGCTTCCTGTCATGGCTGAATCAAAAAGCATGCGATCATTTGCACGTCTAAAGGGCACTTTAGAATGCTATCCACCAGGCAAACGAAAGAGGGACCGCCCTAAAATTGCCTGGCGCCGCTCTGTGAAAGTAGAGGCCGACGAAAGTCTTAACATGACCTGGGACGATATCTACAGTAGTGCCCAAGATCGCAACTGGTGGAGAGCTATTAACCGAGCCTATGGGTACTTTTCCACCAGAGATGTGCGAGGGAAATGTGTCGTGCGAGGATGTCTAGCTGTGCTATGAAAATGTGTGGAGGTTTCCACCAAAGCTGTGCGAGGAAAATGTGTCGTACGAGGATGTGTAGCGGAGCTGTAAAAATGCGCATTAATGTGCGGTGCGAGCTGTGCGAGGATGCGTTGCGAAGCTGTGAAATGTGTCGGCGGGGGCGCCTATGGAATAGCTGGTACAGTATGTCGCAAACCTCGCAACACATTCCTCGCACACATCTCTCGCTTGTTTTGTACGTACAAAAACCTCGCTCTACTAAGCCGTTTCCACCAGAGCTGTGCTGAGCGAGGCAAAGTAAATGAAGCGATTTTATTGGTTCTTGAAAAACACATCCCTCGCTATCTTTGGTGAAAACGCAGCCTTATACTTCATATATGGGTAACAGGAAGACAAGATAGGTTTATCTTCAACAAGAGCTGATGGTCTGCAACAGATCGTATTTAGCAGTAATTTTGCGTATTTATCATTAATATTTACCAGCGGCAGCTTCTCTGTCCTCAAGAGGCAGGGGTCGTGAAGGCAGCGGGTTGTTCTGGTCATCTCGGTCTCCGAGAAACTCTGCCTCCGCCAGGTCACGGACCGCCGACGACATCAGCTCTACTAACTCTTGATTTCTGTAAGGAAATACATTTTTTTTTTATTATTTATTTTCTCACAAAACACAGTCATTACACAGAAACATTTTATGCCAAACTGCATAACAGTTTGTCAGCATGCAATGAGCTCTTGATGACATTTATAAATATGTTGGGTATACAGGTTGTAATAAAATTAGCTGAAACTATTTGAAGGGAATGATCAGACCATCAAACAGAATAACTTTTCGATAGGGACAAACATACAAAACTGCAAATCTACTCGACCTGAATGTATGGGACAGAGGAAATTTTTTTCCCGATTTCGATTTTGGTCTAACAGAAAATGTTGTTCAGTTTGATGGTCTGACTGATCATCACCTTAAATAATAGGTACTGCAGTTATGTATGAGCAAATTATTACAATTGTAAACCACCCCTTTAAATATTTATATGGTGTTTTGTTACACATCGTTAGTCTTAGAATAAAATAGGAGATTACAATGAATATGTTGCTCATCTTCAACTCAAGCAGTCGTGACTGTAATATCAATTTCTCGACTTGCTGGGCATGACATTAATAACAAAAGACTGGCGTGACGAAACAAATGCCCCATTAAGAAATTACCTTGCGTACTTTATTATTATTTTGCGTACTTTGGTAATTCCAAACTCAGTTGAGTGATTGTTGTGGTTGACTGTACAGTATGACTTTAATAAGAAAACAGTAAACTTTATTAGTTTTTACTTTTTTTCTCTCTTTATTAGGAGGGCCGGCAGCTATTTTGCCCAATGGGTAAGTTTGGCCATTCAGAGGGGCAATGCGGCCAGCCTCCTAGGAACTCTGCCTCGAGTGGGCGCTTTGGAGGACATCTTTTATTTGTAATTTAGTTTAGTATGTTTTTTTTATTATTGTTATTCACTGGTGTTCTGTATTTTTTATGTGTTTTTGTGTTTAATTAATAAAATTTATCAAATAAGAAAATGCGTGGTTTTTTCTTAATATGCTGACAGTTTTTTAATACAATGAATGACCAGACCATTAAACTGAGCAACTTTCTTTATGGGATCCGAATTGAAATAGCAATAAAAAATTGTATATGCTGGGTTGAATAGGTTTGCAGTTTTGTATGAAACAGCAAGGGACCAGGATATCTATTTTGTGATTTCAGAGTTGGTTCAATAGAGAAAGATATTCAGTTTGATAGTCAGACCTTTTATATGAAGTTCACGTTTTCATCGTCACTACTGCGATAATTATGTAATACTAATAATCAGTTGTGTAGTTTTCTACATAATTTACAAAAACTCACGACCATAATCCCTGTCGGGGTGACCGGGAACTTCATTCTACACCTCATCGTCATTGTGTATTCTTTGCTTTATTTTTGCACCTTTTCAAAAATGGTATTGCTGGTTTACAGAAATAAGTCCGATAAAACTTAATGGTCAAAATAAATAATAATAATAATAAATATCTTGAACAATGTCACACAAATTATCTAGTCACATTTAAAGTACCAGAATCTAGTCTGGACTTGTATTATGATGACTAGACAACGATATAGAATACATATATAGATACAAACATTCATGACTCGGGTACAAATATTCATATTCATCATACAAATATTTGTCACTTACGGGATTCGAACCCGCGACCCTCGGCACAGCAGGCAGGTTCACTACCGACTGTGCTACAGGGCTGTCATGTATGACACATGGCATGTCGTACGTACGGAATCAGACCCTTCGTTCAAAAGGATAACTGGATTAAAATGGCACAAGAGCGGTATTGAAACTTTCTCCTTTAATATTCTTTAAACGCAAACGCACGCTTTCACTGCTTTCTACAGGTGACGTACTTTACTGTGCACTAAATGCAATCGCGTTTGACTGAAAATAAGGCGTAAATTACAACCCACGGAAGTTAACTAGGCACCTGGCCAGTATTATTATTGTTCGGATATGAACACACGACTTACACATATTTAAAATTTTACAAAGCGTACCTTACCTACTACTTACGGTTTGGTTTACTTTCTTGACTGAAACACAGAATGGTTGTTATACAATGTGTTAATCAATAAGCGCAAAACCTCATAATATACACCCCAACTGATTTATAATTATAACGAAATGATTGCATTGAAACAATCATTTCATTATTTTTCTAATTAAAATTGATAGTTATTGGCATTTTATTCAAAATGATTAGTTATTAAGTATTTCAGCAATGAATGAAAGCGCGTGCGCGGATACATTTTAACAACCTTGTTTTGGTAGTAAAGTAAGTGGGGTGAGTGTGCCCGCCGTGCCCCACCCACCGGTTGACATTAAATTAAATATTTTAATATTTAATATTTTGAAACCTTGATAATTCGATTCTGCTCTCGATCTTAACAAACTATTTTCTAGTTTAGCGTTTATTCATTAACACGTTTTATACGGCACTCGAATAATCACAATTAAAAGCGTTAAAAACCCGATTGATGATCGTTCGCCTACAAAATCCACGGCAAACATTATTGCGTCAATCACTAACAATAACAAACATTAATAACATTGCATATTCAGGTTACCTAATCACAAGGTTAACTTTCGCTTGAAGCATTATTATTTATGTACATCTCTGTTCATAACATCAACTTATGTTTGTTAAATGCTTAATAAAACTCCAAAATGGCTAAGGATTTTAAAGCAATTTTAGTTCCCATTCTTATGATAGGTACCTCCTATATGCTAGGTGAGCTGAGCATTGCTAAGTGTATGTACAGGATGGTTCGTTATTACATGCGTTCTTTTAAAGGAGATGATCAGACCATCAAACTGAACATCTTTCTCTATCGGAGTAACATCGAAATCGTGAAAAAAATGAGTTTTTTTTCATACATTTGAGTCTAGCAAGAGGGTGAGATTTATTTTTCGCGTTTTCGAATTTGTTTAGTTTGATTTTTTATCATTACCTTAAAAGGAACGCATCTAGTAACGAAACAGCCTATGTTTATTAGGTATTTTGTGCACGGTTTTCTATATTATATCAAAAGGAAGCTGATCATTCCAGTAGGTCACCATATCTTGTACAAGGTTGATTCTGGCAAATATTGTTGATCATTACTTGTGTTAAACTTGATATTAGCATACCTCTACACAATCTACATACATAGTTAAATTACATAATGATGCACAATTTGTATAAATTACGAAATTAACATGACACGAGAACCGGTTCGGATCTGTGTCGATCGATAGATTCCGATTTAAATTGTGTGTGATATATTAGTTTACTAACTTTGTAGTGGGTGGTTTGGTTTCTCATTTTCTCGAATACTTCTGTTCCGTATTGCTCTATATTTTTATCGGGGCAAAGGCCCACTGCAAGTAACTCCTGTAAATCAGGATCAAATGTGGGCGCCATAATGCTTTTATATGGAACGAGCATTTACCCGCGACTTCGTCCGCATAAATTATATACCAGATTTTAAGTCAGATCATAGGCTATCAAACAAAAAAAGTTTCATCAAAATCGGTTCAGTAGTTTTTGAGTGATGCTCGAACAAACCAACACACAAACAAACAAACAAACAGACAGGTAAAAAATCCAAAAATTGGTGATTTGGAATCAGGGACATTTAAAAACCATATCGTAATCTTTTTTTTTGTAAATATTTTCAATCTACAGGCACACTTCTGTTACAGTTTTATAATAGTTTAGTAGTAGGTACTTTAGATAGATTCATAAGTCCATATCCGAGATCTCTTTAGATGACTTGAACATTTATTTTTACAGTGACAATAGGAGAGCTACCTAACATTCGTCTACACACGCGCTCTCATCTAGCGTGGAAAAATACAGTACACTCCCTTTTATGTGACTTTTAAGTCAGTTCTCTTTGACACTTACTAAGATTCTGCAAGCGGTAACATTCTTATGCAGATCATTGCGTTTGGGGTTCTGAAGTGTTGTAATACAAACCTCAAATGCGCTAGTTCTATGCAGGCGTTCGCTAGCAGATAGTCTCCGCTGAGCAAAGCTATCTTCTTATCTTATCTTATCTTGTGGCTGGTGTTGGGGCTGACAAGCCAGCAACACTTCGACACAGTGGGATCTTTTGTGTTAGCCCCAATACTTTTTACTTTCTTCTAAAGCTATCTTGTTGCCGAACCTCATGTTATCGGGGTCGGCGTCTGGTCGCTGCCTTGTGTTCATGTTACCAGGCCTTGTGTACCACATGCGATGTACGCACCATTTTGTTTCTTGAGTCTGTCTGTCTGTGTGTTGTCGGTTGTTTGTGTATTATAGTACAAACCTCAAATTAGCCAGTTCGGAGCAGGAGTTGGCTAGCAGATAGTCTCCGCTGAGCAACGCTATCTTGTTGCCGAACATCATGTCGTCGGGGTCGGCGTCTGGTCGCTGTCTTGTGTTCATGTTCACCAGGCCCTTGTGTACCAGGTGCGATGTGCGGATCATCTCTGTCACTTCAGCGAGAGCGCGTTGGCTGTGGATGAAGATTAATTATTAATACCTATGCGTCGTTTTTTGGGATGTCCGAATAAACCTAAATTAATATTTATTTGTGGTGTTTTAGAGTTTGTGGGGGGAATTTATTTGTGAAAATTAAACTACACAGAAAAGAATAAGCAAAGCAGACTTCGTCAGGTTATTTATGTTGAATACATTTATACCTAATTATAAATACTTAGGTAGTTATTTCAAAACTAGTAACATAGATCCAGTCTCGACGACTAATAAGTATCTAATAATTATCTTACAAAAACTATGTACCTGATCCATTTTGTTAATTTATTTTACCCTGGTTGGCTGGTTTTTTTAATGCACTAAGGCTGGCTTGCACCAAAATGTATTTAAGCTTAAACATGTTTAAATATGAAATATGATGCTGTCACTGTCATTAGTATGAGCAGTGTGAGAGACAGAGCTGTCACTAAATACGTTTAAGCCTAAATACGTGTTGGTGCAAGCCAGGCTAAGTATGTGTTAAAAAAAACCGCTGGCAAAACGAACTCGCGAACTAATAGTTTTTGTTAGGTTATTAACCAGGTTATTAACTGGATAATTTACCTGGTTATTGGTGTTATTTATTACCTTAATACTCTTAGTAGTAAAACTAACATGGACACTCCCTTCATGTTCTATCGAGTTGATACCATAGAATCGATAGTTTGTCTTGCCATTGTGGTGCAAGATTTGCCAACCAGCATTAGCCACACTGCCCATTGAATAAGGGCAGCGCAGGACCGGTCGTTATGGCGATCCTTGGGGGAGGCCTATGTCCAGCAGTGGACGTCCATCGGCTGAGATGATAAAATGTCGTTGAGAAGTGAGAAGAATAATTATTGCTCGAAAGAGAGCGCTTCAACTCTTTATGCTTCCTCCACACGCTTGCGCGAGGCGAGGTGCATTGACGCTTCTATAAAGTAAGCAAGTAAGTAACAATTTACTTTACAGACGACTCGAGCCTAGGCTTGCGCAAGCGTTTACAAAAAGCATTATGCCTTCAATATAACACATCATTTTTAAACTCATCTGCTCCTTTTTGGTACTTGCAAGGTTACTTTCCAATACATATAGGTGACACAAACACAACGTGGTCTTTTCACCATTTAACTTTGAATAGGTAGTTATTGTGTTTGGTTAACGGTTAACAATTAGCCTCTTTTGTTGGGCTGACAAGATTTCTCTCTTTGTCGGTCGGTGTAGGTCGAATTAAATGCGTTTTTAGAAACTTACAACTCTTACAAGACTTTGTATGTACCTACTCTACTTATCTACAAATGTTTATATTCCATATCAACATTTGAAATATGGAAAACTTATGGCATCACTATCAGCTACATGCATTTGAATGGAGTAGGCATTGCAGTTTAGTATGGAACAGCAGATTTTTTGTTGTTGCTCCGATCGGTTTGCTCCAATAGTAAAAGTCCTTCAGTTTGATAGTAATACAGACTGCTCTTAAACAGTGGAACGTATATACGCTGATGATGATGACATAAACTGTTATGACATAAAACTTGTTAAACTGCAATTTTAGCGCGAATTGACATCGCCCAAGATAAACGGATTTCTTTTTTTTCTTTTTCTTTTCTTTTTCCACTCCTCGGAGGTGTATAAATAGATAGTTGGGTCATTGTAAAAGCGTAATGATCACATGAAAATGGCAAAACAATATTTATTTTAGACCAAGGGGGCACCCTCAGCAATCCAACGTCATCGAGTAGGTTCGGGCATGAGTTTCAACATTAATGGAGCTAAAGTATAGGAAGTTGTAGGTAACTTGTAATTGGTATTGTACACCTGCTGCAATGATTAATTCCGGTCAGGTAGCCTGCGCTGCGGTCGCTTGTACTAATGACCCGGTTGGTGTAGTGGGAAGCGTGACTGGCTGAGCGAAAGGTCGCGGTTCCGATTCACTTCCAGGCAAATATTGGTAAGCCGCCTACATGAAAGACATATGGTACTGCAACGTAGACCATGCAGTAAGCCGTGCGTCATAAACTATAAGATGCACCCATAATGTATATTCTCATTGATGCGTAGAGATAGAAATGTATTATAATAATAGGAAAAATCTTAATTAAATATTCCTCTTCTCTTCAGTGATGTTTTCATTCGGGATCAGCCCAAAGGGACCGATTAGGGACCGATTGTCGGACTGACTTTATTTTTTTATTACGCAGACCCTAAATAATGGGAAATGGCAAGACAACAAAAACAAAGTCGGTCCGACAATCGGACTTAAAAATCGGTCGTGTGCGGAGACCCTGTAATAGTGAATCTGCGATACTATACAGGGTGAAATGGATATCATTCGCATCCTTTTAAACGAAGAGTCTACCCATCAAACTTTAATAAGTAGATTAATAAAAATATGAAGTCAATTACGGCCTAAAACATTAAATACTCGTATTAAAAGAGCCCTACAAACCTGTGTAAAACTCCTGCAGCTTTATCCTGCTCCATATCAGGTATCTCAGGGCTGTGACCGGCCGCCTTGGAGACCAGGAGGACGATAAGCCCCCACGCTTGCATGTTGTTCTTCCCATTGTAGATTAGGTTCCTATGGGTCAGAGGAAATAAAATTAATGTAATGTCAAGGATTTAAACATTTATTTGCAGAGCAAAAGAATATACGTCCTTCAGTTGCCTCATATAACATCATCATCATCATGATCATTTAAGCCAATGGACGTCCACTGCTGGACATAGGGCTCCCCAAGGATCGCCACAACGACCGGTCCGGCGCTGCCCTCATCCAACGGGTTTCGCCGCCTTCACCAGTTCGTCGGTCCACCTTGTGGGGCCTACCCACGCTGCGCATACAACATCCATGGGAAGAAATGGGGTGGTATATGTTTTTTAGGGTTCCTTACCCAAAGGGTGAAAACGGGACCCTATTACTAAGCCTACGTTGTCCGTCCGTCCGTCCGTCTGTCCTACCTATTTAGGGCTGTATCTTTTGAACCGTAATAGCTAGATAGTTGTAATTTTCTCAGATTATGCGTTATTACGGCGGATTTGTTAAAAAATAATAAAAATGTCAAAAATTTAAAAATTAAGGGGTTTCTCAACAAGAAACCAATTTTTATCAACATTTTTTCTTCACGCTCTATCGTAAAAACGGTAATACATACAAGCGTCAAACTTAGTGTAATTATAGAGCAAACTCTACAGAATAACAACAAATACTAAAAACCGGCCGAGTGTGAGTCAGTCTCGCGCTAAAGGTCCCGGACAAAAATTTTAATAAAATAATGTTGTGTTCTGTGGTGGTGTGGAACGGAACCTTCTCGGTGCGCGAGTAGCCCAACTCGCACTTGACCGGTTTTATTAATCAATTTTGTATTCAATCTACATGAAGTACAATGTTGCGCAGGGTCTCTGTATAATACTAACCAAATACTAACTAAATGGAATCTTTAGATCATAGATAAGCTACTATTACTTTAGATTAAGACATAATAAACAGCAATAAAGTGTAGAGACATTGTCTTTCATTATTGAGGAAGAAATTTACCTCAAAAATAAGTTTAGAAGTGTTATTTTTATATTTTACTGGCCAGGTACCCGCTGAGCTTGATAGCGTCAGGTGAAGCCGTATTTAAGTTCTCTCTCTAAAATGCTACTGAAGAATCATTGACACGAGAAGAAGATGTAAAAAAAGTGAAGAGTTTCAGAGGTGTGGGGACTTGCCACAGATGTCAACACCCACAATAATCAATGGCGGATTCTTGGGATTAGGGGCTGAATATAGGGCCCCAGGGTAAAGACCTCCTATCACAAACACTGGTAAGAGGAAGTTGGCCATAACTCCAGTCCACAGGCCAGAGCATATTGGTGGGGGCAAGATAGTGGTCAACTTGCTGTCAGAGTATTTTCAAGTCACCTTGTTGTATTTACATAGCAATAGGTATTACAAAATAGGTATTACAATCAATCAATCAATTATACTATATTTTACACAAAAAAAAAATAGTATACAGAGAGCAACCAAACAGGAAATACAAAAGGTACAAAAACAGGTGGTCTACTGTGGCACCTATATTTTTGATAGAAAAAAAAATTCAAATATAATCTTGAAATTATTTTTTTTATTTTATTAATTATAGGTACATTTAATATAGTTTTTGAGAGTAACACAGAGCTATTCTTTATACTAAAATTAAACATTAACCCTGAACCCAGTAAGAACCCCTTTAAAAATAAACAGCTTTAGTCATAAATTAATGTTCGCTCATGTGCGAATAGCACTGATTAAGTATTATACATAGCATTGCGTGTTACGAATGCAATTACGAAATATTGCGTGCAGAAAAGGTCTCGCGTTTTGTGTTCATATACATTATACCATGCACTAGTGTACGTACTAGGTACCTAGGTGATGTAGGTATGTTTTGATTCATCATAGTTTGAAAGTTTTTAAATTAAATCAACATAGGATGAGTTTATGATATATAGAACTATAAATACTTTCTGGTCTACTACTGTTTTTATTTAATTTGTCCATTTAATTTCAAATTCATGTAAATAACGAAATTAATTATTTTTATTATGACTGTCTATTAATAAAAAGAATACCTGTTTGGTTAATGGTTACCATGCTGGACTGCCAAACCAGGGTCCTGGGTTTGAATCCTAGTTCGGTCATAGATGTTATATGTTTACGTTCCGTTATTGTATTGTTTCGTACTGTTGTTTGTTTAAAAAGCCTATTATCTTAAGTTAGGTATCATAACATTTTAAGTATGTGCCTATGAGCATTATTGCCCTCGTTCTAGAACAGTCGGTAGCGAGAACCGCGCTCAACTATTTTATTTAGCTAGATATCCTTATTATTATCTATTTAGGTTTTTACCAAGTAACAACGGACTATCTATGTCTAGTTAGTACTTAGAATACTCAGACGCAATACATACTTAGCAGTTTTCAGCACAGGATGGCTGCTCCCAACCAACTTCCGAAGATGCAGCGCGACATTCGCTATTTCATCGCTTAAAACCCAACGAAGACTCAAGAAAGACGTCGGATACCCAACAATCTTCTCCGCCTCGCTCACAGCTCTGTTCCAATCCGGCTTAGAATTGTGTTGAGTAATAGCACATTGCGTACTGCATGTGCTAAGCTCCCTTCCAAAGCAAGGTCCCAATAGTTTCGACACCAACGCACTTGATGGAGAAACTTTCACAAAATCACACCTAACGACACTTCTCAATCGGCTAAAACTCATTTTTGCTAATTACTATCGATCGGGGAATTTATTTAGCACGTAATTCGCGTTTCGAAAGCCCAAAAGTATTGTTTGTTTTGTCACAAATGTATTAAATGAATATGATATGTTACGCGGCGACCGATGCGTTAAAAAGCTTTACGTAGATGAGTTGGTCGATTTTCTATTTTTGTTGTTGCAAAACATTACGGTTTATGCAACATCTGCGTAAAATTAATACTGTTTCGTAAATGTAAACAGTAAAACTTTTGAAACGTCCACTCGTTTCGCGCTAAAAAGAGAGACTGAGTGAGTGAGTGATTAATTTTAATTGTCAATTTCTTACTTCATTCTTTCATTCGATGTCATTGCTCGAATCACTTCATTCATTCATTCAAACGTGTTTATGTTGCTTGCTGGAAGACTCCGCTATTTCCTTATGAAGAACGACTTTTGCTTGAATTTGCTTAAAAAGTGGTGCCATTTGTGTAACTGATATTGCTGGTCTTTTCTATGATTTAGACACAAACAAACTTCAATTGCGAACTGATAGGAGTAGTGTGGGAAGGGGCAGACGACCTAAAAAAGTAGAGGGGAGCGACTGGATGAGAAAGGCCGAGGACAGAGTTTTGTGGCACGTCTTTTGAGAGACCTATCTATGTTCAGCAGTGGACGATGATAGGCTGATGATGAAAATTCAATCGAAAAATCTCTTTGATTTTTTCTATTCCTCGAACATCATTTTTTTTAGGAAATAGGAAATAACCGCGTATAAAATTGACCCGTAAGATAGTTGGATAGGTCTTACGTAATAAAATGGTGTCCGTAAAGCTAGCGTACACATGAAAGGGATTTGGCTGGGACTAGTGCCAATAAATAGTTCCTAAATAGTGCCTAATTAGTACCTAGGTCAAATAAATAGTGCCTCTATACTTTACGAGATATCGATTTTTTTTACCTGGTACCTACGCTGGCTTGACGTCAAGGTAGCGTACACATTTTCTGTGGCTAAAACGGCTTGCATTGCAGCATCGAATTTACACTCAAAAAATAGTTCTCAAATTAGTGCCTTAGGCATCCAAAATCTCATGAGGCTAGGTCTTCAGGGAGCGGAGATATAAATAAGTCTTTTAAGTAAACCACGGAGCTGGCGTTGCGCTGGCGTACACACGAATTAACAATTTTTTTCTTACAGAAGGAGCCGTTTCTTTTTATAAAAACTACATCAAATAAATAGTTCCTGAAATAGTGCCTCTGCCAGTACTAATATTTTATGTAAAGTCGTAGTGAAACAATATAAAAAATCGATGCAAAGTTCTACCTACTAAACTTTAGAAAATCTCATACCGAGAGATGGCGCTTCATTTTCATTAAAGCGAAATGGAGTCTATTACAAATCAAACTAGCTTAATTACGGGTTCCAGCCTAGCTAGCACGCCAACCCGCGATAGCGTGATACAGTGCAACCACGCTTCCCCTCTCTTTCTATATGCGCGCGAGCGAACGAGGTAAAAGACTTAATTTGACAGATGGATGTATTAAATGACGCCATCGCGGGATGGCGTACTGGCCCGCAGACCACAGATCAATATTCAAGAATGCTACGCGAAAGAGAGTTATATAAAGTCAGTCTAGTACAAAACTTAATCCTGGATCCGCCACTGGACGATAGTATAGTTCGTTCAACGGTAGGAAGCCAAGACAACAGATCAAAGGCTGGTTGACCACAAATATAGCTCGAAAAAGCGCGAGATTTCCCTAAAGGATGTTGACTACGTGACAAAAACCTAAGCCCCTGCTTCCCCCCTGTGACCGAGTGTGGTATTTCGAAGACCCACCCGTAAACGGTTCACGTAGTATAGGTACGTTGAAGTCGGGTCGGTACAGCAGTTTTGTATGGTACAGCTGTTTTTGTTTCGCATTTCCTAAGGTAGGCTCCATAGTGAAAGTTGTTCAGTTTGATGGTCTGAGTTCACCGTTTCAGTATTTGCTAGGCTTTCACTTACACCTTGTATAGATTGTCAAGGTGAAAAAACAATTTTGTACTTTTTTAGGTACAAGTTCATAACCGACTGCAGACCGCAACTGCAGACTGCACTGCAGTCGCCACTCGCCAGTGCAATAAGTATCTGTAGAACTACGAACTTTTGTAAAACTATTAGGTAATTTGTGGGTTGCACTTCGGTCGGTGTAATATTGTTCAAAAAACAAAATAAGTATTATAATAAAAATGGAATAGCATCAACAACCAAAAAAAATCTTTGAGCATCAAGTTCTGTTTTAATTTTGACGATTTTTTGTATACCTATCGTCAATCGTCATCATCGCCACCGCTGCTGGAGCCCAGACCTATAAACTAAGTCTAACTGGGCCTTAGTCCACCACCTGTGCCTAATGCTGTTTGGTGGACTTTTGGTTGTGCTGGTGGCGGTTGGTTGTACATATAAATAAATAGGTAACAATAACAGTGAAAGTTTTCTTTGTTTTTATGGTACGACATTAATCCTAGCAATAGCTAAGATTGATGTCGTGCCATAAAAACAAGGAAAACTTCGTAACCAAAAAAAATAGTTTATTTTTAAATATTGTAGTTCCGTCGTTCATCGTTGGCATCAAGTGGGGCGCTAGTGTGTTTTCGTATTTGCATCTCTTTTCTATGAACTTGAGTTTCTTATCCGTCAGGATTAAATACATTCTTTGATGCCACCAAATTCCACAGACGAGACTGAAAAATAAAGTTTCAGTCTCGTCTGTGGAGATTCCAGACACAAAAGATTTGTTATTGTCTTAGTCACGGATCCGTGACATACACACACGAAGAGTTAAAGGACGTAGTATCCAGAGCCATTAAACACATAAAAAAAAACGACTAAAGATAAACGATCATAGACAAAGAAGGAAACCTCCTATTGGTCGGTGGAGTTGAAAACTCAGTGGCACCGACCAATAGGAGACTTGTTTCTTTGTCTATGGTCGGTGTCTACATTCGATCTAATCATTCAATGTCATCAAAATCATTCTTTTTCATTCATTCTTTCAGTCAATCGCGCACCGCCGGTTATCGTAGTCGATTGTCGAAAAATCACTACGAATTACCGGAATATTTTCAGTGTCCCAGTTATTTCTTGCTATTTCAGACCAACTATTGTGCTTTGATAACGCTTGTCTGTGAAAGTGCGAACCTTTTGTAGTGTTATCACTAGACACAGTTTCGTGAAACTACCGAATTTACTCTGAGGTGAGATTTTTGTGGAATTTTTTATTTATTTGAGACTGTCGCCTGGTTCGTCTGCACATTTATGTACACGTGTATTGCATACGTGGTGAAGGACGTCGAAAGCCCGTGGTTCTGGCATCAATTATGCAATTTTCCTTAGTGAATTCTGTAGGTAGTGCTCCCATCTATTGCGCATTATTGATCATTGTAAACAGCATACGTAACTTGCAGGTATTGACTGAAACTAATGTTATTCTCTATAATATCATCTTTCTGTCATCAAACCGAAAAACATGCCTTTCTTGGGAAAATTATAATCACGACTTCATAAGCATTACATATAAATCTAAATCCATGGTAGGATTGATAGGTGGTGACGATGCCGCCGCGCCGCGCCGGTTTCGTCTTGTCTTGAATTCTCGCACCTGAGTCTTGAATATTATTCTTCCACATTTGATGTTCCACCTATTGTACATAAAAATAAAAACTAAAAAGAAAAAAATAAGTCCAATAGTCTAGAATTCTCCCTCAGACCAGTAGGATCCACTATCTCTATCCACCAGTGGATTGAATAGCACGCTGAAGTTCACTGTGATCCACCATTTGGCTCAGTGGATCCTGTGATACTTGCATCTCTTAATATGCTCCACCAGTGGATCGAACAGAACTCATTGAGTTTGGTAAGATCCACTACTGATTTCAAGTGGAACTGGGAAAAAAAATTAATAAAAAATTTGATAAACCTGTGATACTTGCATCTTTTAATATGCTCCACCACTGGATCGAACATAACTCCTTGGTAAGATCCACTACTGATTTCAGTGGATTCTGTGATATACCTACCTAGTGAACTTCACATGTTAGACTTAGAGTATGTGTGCGTGTGTGTATGTGTAGGTATTTCAAAATATGTGAGTGACTGAATGTGTGGGTGTAAGTGAAAATATGTGAGTTTCTGAATATGTGCGTGTGAGTGCACGTGTTTTTTTTATTTTTTTCATAATTTTTTTTTTTTACTCATTCAGGTTCCACTTGAAATCAGTAGTGGATCTTACCAAACTCCCTGAGTTCTGTTCGATCCACTGGTGGAGCATATTAAGAGATGCAAGTATCGCAGGATCCACTGAGCCAAATGGTGGATCACAGTGAACTTCAGTGTGCTATTCAATCCACTGGTGGATCGAGATAGTGGATCCTACTGGACTGAGGGAGAATTCTATAAAATTGAAGCGACTTTCACAGTCGGGACCCATTATTATTGGTAAAAGGACAACCGCCGCTCTCCTTTGAAAAAAATACCTTAACACATTTGCGGACACTGAACGGGACACAATAGAACTTTTATTTTTATCACTGCTATAGCTGGTCAGTGCCGAAAGAGTTCAAATGTATAGAAGTTTTGAATGAAGTCAAATGTGTAATAAATTATGGGGTTTTATAAAAACGACTCAGATAGTATCATTTATTTTTATTTAACGAGTTATTTAGTCATTTATTATTAGTAAATTATAAACAAGCAGCAACCCCAAAATGGCTGTCAATGTTGTTCAGTAGGAGGTCATGCAAGCTCAATGTTTTTTTTATATAAAAATGATAAAAACTATTAAATCATTATAAAATAAACTAATGCCTGCAGTTAGTTTCTAGTGTTCCATAGTCCATAATAAAATAAAAATAGAAGTATGGTTATACATTTTTATCCGTTTGGTATTATGTGCCGGATGTCCTTTGATCTGGAGTGTGATTTTTGAAACTCATTCTTTGAACTCAGCAGTTGAAAATGTCAATATTACTATGGAGACATCTTTCTACTGCTGGCTGATTTGACATTAAAGAAATCATACTCCAGGAGTGTGATTTTTCAAAGTCAAATCAGCAGTAAAAAGATGTGTATCTCCATACATTTTCCACTGCTGAGTGTTGTCTGCAAGTATGAGTTTAAAAAATTGCACTCCTGGTCTAAAATTTTTATTCCGTCCCGACTGTAAAAGTCGCTTCAATATTACTTAACAGAATTCTAGACTACTGGACTGTTTTTTTTCTTTTCAGTTTTTATTTAAAGTTCACTTTTTACGCAGATGGGTTTTTTGATTTTTTAAATTTACTTTATTATTTTACACTTTTTAGTTTTTTAAACTTTTGATCGTTATAGATCCTAAATGATCATTCGAAATGAAAAATTATAAGAGAAACATAAGATAAGATGATTTTCAAATACCTATTCAATGATACCCAATATAGTTCGTCAACAATTTTTTTTTATTTTTCACAATATAGCGTCTGGTTGTCGCCATATTGCATTTTGATTATTGTCATGTCTTTAGTGACACTCACAAGATTAAGACAAACCGTTTGACGTAAGAATCATCAAAATCGGCCCACGCGTTGGATCTCTAGTGTGCCACAAAGGAACAAACTTACATATATACATACATAGGCTGATAAACAAACACATTACTCTTCCTTTGCGTCGTGCAGTCGGGTAAAAATGAACCATAGGTATTGACCTCTTATGGGCTCCCACACATAACTGCGAATTCGCATCGCATCATCTGCGAGAGCTCGATGACTTATGTATGATTTTCAATCGTAGCGCTCGCAGATATTTGCGATGTAAGCCCTAAAACTGAACCATACACAATCAGCGGTTCAAAAATAGCAGATCCAAAAGAGGGGGAAATATTTACAATGGTCCAGGCTTTGGGGGGTAATATTTATTTTCCAACAAGGTGTTGTTATAGTTAAGCTAAATACGAAATTTCATCTTGCGGAAATTTATTTTTTATTTTTTTGAAATTCACCAAATCTCATACAATTTTTATAAAGAGTGTATCATGGTATTAGAAAAAAAAAATTAAGGCTATGGCAAGCTATTGAGTTCGATACGGCGACCAGCCTAACAGTAGCAATTCGGTTCTGGCACTCGCCGGCTCTCGTACATACGAGTAATTATGTAAGTTCTAATCTGTTATAATCATGTTTATTCAATCAATCATGTTCTGTGTAATTTTCCATTATAATAACATTATCATTGTCAATACACATTCCATTCTACTATCATTCTGCTACGTTAGACTATCTTTGAAATTAAATGAAAACCAGAAATTACAAAAATCAAATTTTCTATTTATTACATTGTGTTTTATAAGATACTAGCGACCCGCCCCGGCTTCGCACGGGTGAATGCTGATACTATGCATGTATTATATACATATAAATATAAACCTTCCTCTTGAATCACTCTATCTATTAAACAAACTGCATTAAAATCTGTTGCGTAGTTTTAAAGATTTAAGCATACATAGGGACAGACAGCGGGAAGCAACTTTGTTTTATACTATGTAGTGATTTAAAAAAATCAGTTGTCTTATTGTGTAAATACCCAATTCAATCGATAACAAACCGTGATTGTGTTTTTTGGCAGTTAGCCATTTTGCTTCTTAATATTTAGTTAATTAATTTTACAAATTAATATTATATGATCATCACAGAAACAAAATATGTCTTAAAAATTGCTTAGTACAGTCACAATACGAAACTTTTTACCGATTTTGTAAACAATATAATCAGAGATTTACAAAACAGTTATAATGTTATTCTAATATTGAAACAAATTATAAAGAATACATTTTCACGGTTGTTGGTACAAAAGTTAATCTATCGGTGAAGCCATGGGTCACGAGTCACAGGGTCAAATCCCACAAGACGCATTTGTGTGATAGTATAGATTGTATCTATATACTATAGACTTTAAGTACATCATTTAAGTATTTTGTATCTTATTCGGTTATTTATTATTGTTATTCCATCCTGAAACCATAAAGGGTGCACTGAGCTTCCATTGCTGAACTCAAACATATTTTTTTAACTTTTTCACGTCCCAGGGTAGAGGTCCAGACCAGCCATCCGTCATTCGGTCGTAGGAACCGAGATTAGTACAGGCGGTCGCAATAAGTTACATACACTTTAGTACTAGGCATATAAACAACTTATTGCGGCCGACTGTACCTGTACGCACTGTACAAAGGAATAACAATGCTGAGTCAAGCTCCATTAGATACATTTTTGCGCGTATTGTCTGGCAGTAAATGATTAAAGCGTAAAAACTTATCGTTTACTAAGGAAGTGATGTATCTGGTACGAAGTAAGTAGTAATCTGTGATAGTGCCGGTCGGTGTGTAACATTTGTGGCAGGGACGGCCATCCTTAATGAATGTAGTAACCATACTCTTTCTTAGAGCCCGGTTACACATTCAGTATTTCGTCATTTTGGTCCATCAGTCTGGTCATGTTTATTTGATTTGAAGGGAAACTGATATACTGAAGCACCATGTTAGTCGGGTCAATCTCGAGTCAGTTTCCCTTCAAATCAAATATACATGACCAGACTGATGGACCAGACTGATGAAATACTGACCGTGTAACCTCCCTCATATGCTACCTCCACATGCTTTCGCGAGCTTAGGCGAGCCCACTGTCCATTGACTCGTGTGTAAAGGGATTGTTACTAGTTTACTTTATAGAAGCTCATGCTAAGCTCGCGCAATCGTGTGGAGGAATCATAATACTGTGAACGCGACCAAACCCTGTCCTGTCCAGTATGAGAGGTATTGAGACCGTCGCGACTTATCTCTTAATTAACTTGGACACCATTATTGAAGCATACTTGTAATTGGAAACAGGGCTTTGCGCAACACATTATCACATAGCGTGTCATTGAACTACGATGATAACATTATAATGTCGTTTGTAGGACAAGGTGACACAGCTTTGTGTGGACCTTGAAATATATTGGTTTTTGTACAAGCATCTATTCCTTATAATATCTATAGTCTATACAAAGTGTAAGGAAAGTATCATTAACCTTTAAACCACATACTGTACCCATCAAACTGAACAACTTTTACAAAAAAGTCAGCTCTTTTAACGCCGTCACATACAGTATCTATACAATTTGTATCCTCGGGTTGTGTCGTCGACATGTCGGCGGGTTCAGTGTGTAGACACCTTTAAACTTAAGACTACATCGAAAGCACAGTAGTATAAGAAAGAGTAGTACTAATATCTAATATCTACGTAATTACGAATACTGCCCCCATAATTTTGACCTCATCCCCTCGGTGGTACGGGAGATGCACAGTAAGCAATGGTGTATTCCTCTCTCACTAGAACTCACTTAACTCTTGTCAGTGCGAGCCCGTTTGTATGAAGTGTCCAGGGTGTGCCTAATGGGAGTATGGTCAGAGTGAACGATAGTGAGGAACCTTCAAACAGATATTTCGAAACGCACGCATACTGTCGCTGTTCTGTAGTGTGTCTGAAATATAATAGTTTTAGTTACTTAAATAAATTATATGTATGTGTGCGTATTTTTTATGAAGTAGAAACCTATGTCACAATTAAACAAATAATGAAAACCAAATTTTGCCCTACTTTTATAGTGTCCTCCGCAATCGGTAACCTAATTTAATTAATGCTTTATTATTGATTGCTCTTTGAATGGGTTTTCCCTTTATTCATCTGAACCTGGTGCAATGCAGATTACAATTAAAGCAATTAAACAATCAACCAAATTGGCAATCCAATCAACATGCTAATTAAAACGCGAGATTCTGTTTATTCTCCACTCAGCCCAGCTGAATTAACAGCTTTGTTACAATGTGTTTAAAGTCTAGTTTATCTCAATTGCTAGTTAACTGCCTGTCTGCCTCCAGATTCGTTTCAATTAGCTGATGGGAATATTTGAATCTCAGTCGACGGTTATGTTCATATTCATTCATTGCATTTATGGATAATTTTCTGACAAATATCTTTAAACATCTTCCTTTAGAAATTATACGCGGCCTCTAATACGAGCTGTTGCCATGGCTACCCGCCCCTCCGCGGTCTATTGTCGCTCACGTCCTTTCCAGCTTCGTCTTTCCAGAATCCTGTACCTGTACCTGCACCTGAATTCCTGTACTTAAGGCGTCAGACCCACTGTTTTCTACTAGGAACTCCCAAGTAAATGCGTTTTATCGCCCGATCCTCATACATCATCCTTCTCCTGCTGATCCCGCCGGCTCGACCACGTTAAAAAAAACATGGAGTGAGGTTTCGTCTCCAGGATAATGTTGGGATCGGTTATAGGATCTTCAATCTCTTGGTTCTTCCGCATCTTCCAGCTTCCGTCTTCCCGGTTGATTCCAAGATCTTGCGAAAAATCCTGTTAAGACGCTAGTACCTTTTGCACGGCATCGCTACATCTTAGGGGATTCTGTGTTGATTTCCTGTTCCTTCATTTGAGTGCCCCTGGTCGTACACCGGAGGTACTTGGTACATTTGAACTGCACTAATTCCCATTTTTGTTTGCAGGTATGGAGTGGGAAGGGCCGCCCAAGCAAGGCTTATACGACCCTCAGAACGAGCACGAAGCTTGCGGTGTCGGTTTTGTTGTTGCTATCGACGGCAAACGTTCCCATAAAGTAAGTGCACTTCACTGTAATTCCATTATGCTTTTAGTTAAACTGAAATGATAATAGTCATTATGATGTTACTGTTTATCTGATTGGGAATTTTTTTTTTTTTGCAAACAAAGTTAGAATTGATCTGGAATAGAATTATCTACCGGTAAAGAAAAATCCCCGTATTATTGAATATAGTCTTAGTCATTCAGAAGATAGGATTATGTTAAAATTCAATTAAGCATTCATTTAGACAGCGCGTATATTTAAAGACTATAAAACCGTGATACCATCGTGGTTTGGAGGACTTCAGATAAAGATATCATCAGAATTTCTTCTTCAGTATGGGTAGGTATGTAGGTTTCTTCACGATTTTGGGCACGTGTGGTAAACTGGACTAATTGTCCATCCATACACCTCACCTTGAATGGAGCTAGGCCTGTACCGAGACAGAAAGAGTCACACATAGGTTTAAGGTATTACTGCAAACTTAGTATAGCAATTATCTTTTTGTTGCGTCTGTCGCTGTCGGTAGCCAAATTTGTTCTGATCTGGAGACACCAAGGACGAAGTATATTTTGCTTCCAGTGTTAAAAACAAAATTGCAAAAAACTACTATTTAACTTGGCTCCGAGAATAGTTCTTTACTTATACGTTGAATGAAACTTGCAATGTTGTAGCCAAACAATGTTGACATAAAACCATGCTGTTTGGCTGCATTTCAACTAGTATGCGGCAATTTTATGTGCACATTTTGGCACTTAGTTTTTATGAGAACTGGAAACGTTTGAGTGCAGTGCATAATTAATGGTCTCTTAGTAGTTGTTAATACTAAAATGATTTTAACCTAAAATTAAACGTACAACGATAAAATTTAAAAGGCAGGTTTCGCCGGCGTTAATATCGTCATAACCCTTTCAATATAATTACATCCGTAAAGCAGTATGTATAGCTATAGGTACCTATCCGTGAGATCTAACACGAGTGATGACTATGTTGACTAGATTAAACGTGTATGATTAGCTTAGGGTGCCTAAACCACAGATTAATAATAAGTTACTACGTAACCTAAACACCTGACAAGCGCCAAAAGCCGCCGAAACATCCGTATGCAACTTGGATCCTGTCGCTGTCCTATTGCCATCGCTCGCGCGATCATGCGTTCGTCCGACGAAAATCATAGTGCCACTGTGCGTTTAAACATACTTATATCTGAATAAAAATAGAACAATTCGATCTCATCTCATGACAGCACGACCTTCTATAGGATATTACGCAGATATAAGTATGTTTAAACGCACAGTGGCACAATGATTTTCGTCGGACGAATGCATGATCGCGCGAGCGATGGCAATAGGACAGCGCCTTCGGGTTGTGTCGATGGGTTCGGTGTGTAGACATCATTAGACTAGAGTTTCTTACCGCATTTCTCTGCAGCAATAAGATATTCAGAAGCGGTGGTAAATTCATAAAATGAAGTCATAAAGAGCACGAGGCTCCTTATTTGAATAAAAACCATGTTGATTTGATTATGACTAAACCATAGCGTAAATACCTTAAAGTGGGTGCGCTTAGTAGCCGCGTTGGGTCTATGCCCGCGTGGCGTGCGGGGTACGGCGGGGGACGGGCATATCCTAACTCAATTCGATGTTACGGTACGCGCGCAGGCAGCGTGGGCTGGGACGCTCTCCTCCCGGCCCCCGCACGATTGGCCTGCCGCGACCGCTGAGCTTCACCACTATTAGTTCTTTACACTATGACTAAACTAATACCCTTACTTAGATCGTCCGAGATGCGGAGACGCTCGCAACGCGCATGGAGCACCGCGGCGCGTGCGCCTGCGACAACGACACCGGCGACGGCGCCGGCGTGCTGACCGCCATCCCCCACCAGTTCTACTGCGCTCAGCTCAGGTATGTACCCAGTGACTTTAAGCGCCGTATTCACGGTCCAGCCCCGCTGTACGTCCCGCCAAGGTCATGCACGATGCAAAAGCACCGTGAGTAGGCTTGACGTACGTCGATCGAGCTGACGTACAGCGGGAATGGACCGTGAATAGAGGGCTTTTGCATCGTGCATCGTGCATGGCCTTGGCGGGACGTACAGCGGGGCTGGACCGTGAATAGAGCGCTTTACTTACTTAGATCGTCCGAGATGCGGAGACCAAAAGGATAACAAAACGCATAAAGAGTAGGTAACAAACCATTGAATTTGCCATAAACGTAAATTAACCAGAATTTTATGCTGTTGTACTCGTATTTAGTAAAAGTACCTACCTAATTAAATGAATCATGAAACTAAAACAAATAAAAAAAATTGCACCGGGTCGCTACGAAAAGTCGTCTCGTGTGAACTAATAAAATAATGAGTATAATGATTAATGAGTTAATGACCCACAAATAATAGTTATGAAACTGATCGAATCACGAGCTTTTTAATTAATTTGCATGTATTTGATATGAAAAGCTTTAAATTAAATGTTCCTAAACAACATTGCCTGACTAAACTTGTTCGTGACTTACAAGGGTTAATTTTATGTTCTCGTTTCAGTACTGAGAAGAATTTATAGTTTTATTTTGTTTCAAATTAGCTATGAAATGTCTACATTATTATCGTAACCGTTAATTAAGTCTACTTAATGTCTGGATTTTAATAAAAGTAACGGCCACACAGTAAGTTAGTTTCCTATTTGCACAGTTAAAATAACCCAGTAAAATTAGATAAATCAGAAGAAATAATTTCCGGAGTTTTGGAACTTTTTTTAAACGTTCCTTTGGTACGTAATATTGAAGAAAAAAAAAGTCCTGGTGAGGGGGGGGTGAGCTCGAGGAAGGGGGGGGGCTCTAAAGGTGACTTTTTTCAGTTTTTCGCTTATTTCTTGAAATCTGAAAGTCGTATCGAAATATTTTGTATGGACAAATTAAACCTAAAAAAAATTCCTACAAAACAAGTGGTATGCATTTTTGTCATAGGACTTAACCTTTGAGGGCTACGGGGCCGAGAAAGTAACGGAATTTCAAAAATTATGAAATTTGTATGGCGACCCTCATGGAAGTTGAAGATAAAAACAAAATGATTTCATATTCTTAATCAGCAGCCCCGAAAACCCCCAGATACAAATTTTCAGTCGGTTCAGGGAACCCTTAAAGGCTGCATTGGCGTTTGAAATTTCCATTGGAGCCATCTTGGATATCGCAATTTTGGATTTTTTTTCACCGGCAACCAAATCTGACCAGGGTCCTCTATGACAATTGTTCAAGGTCCATAACCCTATCTGTCATAGTTTCCGCGGGCCGTTGACCTCATCCATCAGGAGTCGACCTTCCGAGGAAGTCAAAGTTTTCTCTGTATCACCAAGGCATCCATATGATGATCCCCAAATGTCATCCTTGTACCGTAAGGGGAACCCGGAGATCAGTTGGAGGTATCTGGTTGACCCCCACCTCCCCCCCCCCCCCCCACATAGATATTAGATAAATACCCGTATAATTGTTCACCGGGTTTCCCCCATTCAACGAATAGTAAAATTATTTTAGTGATCATCATAAGGATGCCCTGGCGATAAAAATAATATTTCGACTTCCTCAGAAGGTCGACTCCTGATGGATGAGGTCAACAGCCCGCGGAAACTATGACAGATAGGGTTATGGACCTTGAACAATTGTCATAGAGGACCCTGGTCAGATTTGGTTGCCGGTGAAAAAAATCCAAAATTGCGATATTCAAGATGGCTCCAATGGAAATTTCAAACGCCAATGCAGCCTTTAAGGGTTCCCCGAACCGACTGAAAATTTGTATCTGGGGGTTTTCGGGGCTGCTGATTAAGAATATGAAATCATTTTGTTTTTATCTTCAACTTCCATGAGGGTCGCCATACAAATTTTATAATTTTTGAAATTCCGTTACTTTCTCGGCCCCGTAGCCCTCAAAGGTTAAGTCCTATGACAAAAATGCATACCACTTGTACGGAACAAATTCCATACATTTAGTCTACATTGATGAGTAATGATATTCATAATGAGGCGCTTAAATAATACACTCGTGACCTAGTAAAGTCAGTCGTTTTACAACATTCAACTAAGCGGCTCAGGCAACCGAACTAACTTACTTTTGACAATAAACTACGTCAACTAGTTACGGTGTCTTTAACTACATCTTCTGCAACATCCCTACAACTCAACTACGAGGCCTACGTGAACCACGGAAAGCCCCTACATCTCTTTTGGTCCTTCGAGCATCAGGAGACTTGGAAAACTTCTCAGTCTTCAAGAACCAAGACCTGCGGAAACTCTGCAGCTCGTCGAACCTCATCTGGGTGGATTCACTACTTGATTAGTGTCGTGGATCTCTTTACGGAAGCGAATCGGTGTAGTTGGCCTCCCACCAGCGGGTCTCACCAACAGCATTGAGAAGTCGTACTTTTCGTAAAGAGCTTACACGCACTGAGTGCCAAACTGGCTCATCCACATTGAAGATTTACTGAAAGCCTACCTATCTGAAGAAAACTACATTCAGGGACGGGAAGCGGATCTTCGAACAACAGTGAGGAAAACTACCAACTTCACATCGAAGTAACTATTCAAACTAACCGACTGGTGATCTTCAAAACTGACAAGGAGGCCCAGCGGTAAACTACAACTCTGTAAGCACAGAAACTACCTTTTTAACTACCAACTACTACTTAACAAGCTACAACTATGGCTGTTTATTTCGAAGAACTTATCCTTAAACAAGAAAGGAGCTTCGAAAATATTAAGACTATCTGCACTAACTACAAAAAGGATGCTGCAGCTAGAAAAACTTTGGAGTACCTGGACAAACGTATCAGGGCTCTAGACGCACACTGGCAGGAATTTCAAACTACAAATGAAATTTTGAACACTTGGGAAGACAAAGAAAACTATTACTTTGCTCAAGACGTGTTTAACAGGACACGAACTCTCTATGAAGAAACAAGAAAAAACATACAAACTTTGCAGAGCGAACAGAAGCCCTCTCCCAGGCCGGGATCGTCAGATCCTCCTCGAATCAAAACACCGTTCCAGTTAGAAACACCTACGGAAGTACAAGCAAACGAGGAACAGGATTCAAAAACTATGTCCTTATTACGTCATCAGCACTTTAACTTCAACGCTTTAGAAAGAGCGATTTCTAAAATTAACTTGAAAACAATGCATGAAAAATGGGAATTAGAGGATCATTTAAACATTTTAAAATCAAAATGGGAAGTCATCGACAAAAATCACTGGGAACTTAGCTACCTACTACAAGGATCCGAAGCCAAATACGACGAACAATTTAACAAATGGGAGAACACGTACGACAAGATCAAAAAAGAAATAAACAAGAGAATTTGGGAGAACATTCACTTTCAAAAAACTACACCCCGGCTTGACATTCCAGACTTCAACGGGAATTACAACTCATGGGTATCCTTTAAGGATCTATTCCTTGAAACGATTCATCTAAATCCAACGCTGTCTAAAACTCAAAAAATGCAGCATCTCAAGTCAAAACTGAAGGGTGAAGCTGAGAAACTTGTTCAGCATTTAAGTGTCAACGCTGAGAACTATGAATCATGCTGGCATATCATCGAGCATCGTTACGACAACAAGAGGCTACTTTTTTCGTCCTACGTCAACACGCTCCTTAACCAACCAGTCATCCAACAAGCAAACTCATTCAACATCAAGAAATTGCACGACACCACGCAAGAGTGTCTGAACGCACTCGCAAACATAAGCATCGATATCACGGTGTGGGGTCCGCTCATTGTCCACATCCTACTACAAAAACTAGATGCGGCAACCTACAGCGATTACATCCATGATCTGCAGAACCCGAGAGAATTGCCAGACCTGGATGAATTTGTATCATTTCTGGAGTCAAAATTCATGGCTCTAGAAACAGTACACAATCATTACAACAATCAGAAACCAAAAACGGTACAAAAACCACAGAAAAATCATTGGGAGCAAGAGTCATTGAACTATAATAACAAGTTTAACTACAACAAAATGTATCATACTACACTTCGTTGCTGCCCACTCTGCAAAACAGAACACATACTGATGCAATGCAATGAATTTTTAAAAATGAATATCGCTGCAAGAATTGAAACTATTGCGAAGCTACAACTCTGTCAAAACTGTCTCTACAAGCACAATGGCGGAAAATGTATGTCAACTAAAACATGCAGAACTTGCAACAAAAATCATCACACTTTGTTGCATCAAGATATTAAATTGGAGGATAATAACCCACATTCAAATCATTTAAACAAAAATGATAACGAGATTCTTCTAACCACAGTACAAGTCTTGGTTAAAAAGAATGATGGCAACTTTGTCACACTGAGAGCATTACTTGATCAAGGGTCGCAAGTAACCCTGATAACAGAAAATGCAGCCCAACGGCTAAACTTGCCGAGGCAGAAGCTAAACGCATCCATCACTGGTGTGGGGTCCACAACAGGAACAACAAAGGGATTTATTAGACTTCAATGTAAATCCATTCACTCCGATTTCACATTCCAGTCGGATGCTCTAGTGATGAGAAAACTTATCAACAACCTTCCTAACAACACATTAAAAACAAACAATTGGAGTCATCTAGACAACTTAAAACTAGCTGATCCCGAATTCAATATATCGGGACCCATCGACCTACTTTTGGGAGCAGACATCTACTCGGAGATAATCCTAGATGGAGTCCTAAAACAAGACAATAATTCACCCGTAGCCCAACAAACTAAGTTGGGGTGGATTTTGTGCGGCGGCGCAGCAAAAACGTTTAACTGTCTAGTCACTATAAATGACCTAGATAATCAGAAACCATTGTGGGAAACAGGAGAATTATTAAACGAAAAAGAATCAGCTACTACAACTACGAAGAGGTCAGAAAGCGGCACAGAAGTCGTGAAAATGCCCCTCAAAAAAGGCAACTCAGAACTTCAAGCTATCGCTCAATCTTTACAACGTGAAAAGAAAATACCTAAACAGCATCACCTCGCTGAAAAATACAACGGCATCATACAAGAGTACACCGACTTAAGTCACATGAATCCTGTAACGCCGTCAACTACGACTATGCAACTACAAACATATCTTCCGCACTTATCAATTTCACAAGACTTAACAGAAAAACAGAAGAGTCAAGAGCAGACCTTCATCTTTAAACAAGAAGAGTCCCGAAAAACACTCGGCCTCGCTTGCTACAACAAGCAAGATACTTTTTTCTTCAACTGGGCTATAACTACAAAGCCAGAAAAACAGTACACGAAGAGAAAATTACTATCGGAAATCAGCAAGATTTACGACCCACTAGGATGGTTAGAACCCTTTACTATATCATCCGAACTTCTCGTCCAAACACTATGGAGTGACGAGTACAAACAGATTAGATGGGAAGAAGTTTTACGACGAAAAACTTCAATACCTACCCATCGTACTACTGACATAATCACTCACAACTCACAATCTCTTCACAGTCTAAATGTGACTACTTGTCCAGATTGGCAAGTGATAGCCAGATTGATGTGATTGTTGTACAAGAGCATCATATTGACAAATTTGATAGGTTTGACAGCCGCGGCTCTGTCGTTGGCTACACCCTAGTGGCATATACCCTTTCACCTGTTTACGGTTCCGCAGTTTACGTAAGATCCTCAATCTCAAATGTTAAAGTATTGGAATGTAGTAACACAGACAACCTGGAAATACTCACCGTAAAATTATCAGATGTTACAATAGTGTCCATTTATAAGCCCCCTAACAAAATTTTCCCTGATCCCCCTCTCAAAACATACGCTCACCCGGCTGTCTACCTTGGCGATTTTAACAGCCACCATGCGTCTTGGGGATACTCATCGAACGACACAAACGGCGACATTCTTGTGGACTGGGCTGATCACAATAGCATAAACTTGATCTTTGATGCGAAGGACAGGGGGTCTTTCAGATCGGCGCGCTGGCAGAGAGACACTAACCCTGACTTGTGCTTTGTGTCAACAGATTGCATGGGAAATGTCTTACCAGCGCACCGAAAAATCCTGGAAAACTTCCCACGTAGCCAACACCGCCCAGCCCTTGTCAAAGTTGGCATTGAAGTCCCGCTAATTAGATCCGTCCCCAGACCTCGTTGGAACTTCCAAAAAGCTAACTGGACCGCTTACAAACACCAAACGGACAGTAATGTTCGATGGCTCAAACCGACGATAGAGAACTACGATAGATTCTGTAGGATTATCATTGCCTGTGCAAAACGCTGCATACCCAGAGGTTTTCGAAGGGAGTTCACACCGGGCTGGAATGCCGAAGCCGAAGACGCATATCAAAAGTACATGTCTACGAACGACTTTCAAGAAGCAAATAATTTAATCACTGCACTTGATCGATCTCGCCGGGAGAAGTGGCTTGAGAGTGTGGAGGGTCTAGATTTCACCCATTCCAGTGGAAAATCTTGGTCTCTCCTGAGAAAGCTTGGTGGCGCAATGGCACCAGAATTTAAGGAGCAAAAAATAAGGCCAGATGATATCGCTCGACGTTTGCAGAGTGTTACCAAAAGCGCCAAGATGGATAAAAACTTCGCTAAAAAGATTCGAACCGCATACCAAGCTGAGTTTCGCAACCTCTCTGCAAACGATGACTTCAGTGCACCGTTTGTAGCAGAAGAACTAGCGGTAGCCCTGAAGCGTGTGAAGTCTGGTAAGGCAGCAGGCCTGGATGAGATCTATCCGGAGTTTCTTAAGCACCTAGGGAAACGCGGCAAAGAATGGTTAATAGCTTTTTTCAATGAGATTCTAAGGACTAGCAAGCTCCCACATACATTCAAGAAGTCCAGGGTCATAGCAATTCTGAAGCCCGGGAAATCCGCCGACGATCCTGCTAACTATAGACCTATCTCTCTTCTGAGCGTCACATATAAACTACTGGAAAGACTGCTTTACAACCGACTGTGCCCCACTATAAATCAACTGGTGCCTGCAGAACAGGCAGGTTTTAGGGTTAATCGTAGCTGTTCCGATCAAGTCCTGGCCTTAACATCTCTAATTGAAGCGGGCTTCCAACGAGGGGAAAAAACTTGCGTGGCCTTTGTGGATCTCAGCGCAGCTTATGATACTGTCTGGATAGATGGCCTGTTATACAAACTCAGGGCCATGATCCCATGTACTAAAACTCTATCTCTTCTGAAGAGCATGCTGGGTCCTCGTTACATCAAAGTGTGTGTCGGCGACAAGGAAAGCAGCTTCAGGATCCTGAAAAATGGTCTCCCTCAAGGCTCCGTTCTGGCACCGCTCTTGTTTAACGCCTACACCAGCGACATGCCCGCCACCTTGTCGGAAAAATTCGCGTATGCCGATGACTTGGCTCTCGCATATCAGGGGGGATGTTTCGAGGAGGGGGAGGCTGCGCTCTCGCAGGACTTGAAGACGCTGGGCAAATACTACACAAACTGGCGACTCTGCCCGAACCCACATAAGACAGAAGTATCTGCATTCCACCTTACAAACTGCCTTGCCCATAAGGAGTTAAATGTAAATTTCTGTGGAGAGAGAGTGCGTCACAATTTTAGGCCCAAGTACTTGGGTGTCACTCTGGACCGTTCGCTCACCTACAGGAGCCACTTAGAAAATACCAGTCAAAAGCTCAAGTCGAGGGTGAATCTTGTGAATCGACTGGCGGGCACTTCGTGGGGGGCACGTGCTGACGTGCTACGAACGTCAGCGTTGGCGCTCGTATATTCAACTGCGGAGTACTGCGCTCCGGTGTGGTACCGTAGTGCACATACCAGCAAGATAGACGTCCAGCTCAATAGAGCCATGCGCACCATCTCTGGCAGTCTACGTGCAACTCCTGCCCCCTGGCTACCAGTACTATCTCACATTGCGCCACCGGACATCCGACGAACAAAAGCGGCTTCGGCCGAATGGGCTAAATCTAAAAATACTTACCCACATCCTATGCCGATAGCGAAAACGCTAAGCAACCTGCCAACCTCACGACTACCATCACGGAAGCCCATTTGGTCTGACCCATCGGTGAGAAGCCCGCTGGACACCGCCTCCGTGTGGCGCTGTAAATGGCAAGCTGAGGAGTGCGCCCCTATCGACCTTGTGCCGGACCCATCGAAGATGCTGCCGGGATTCAGAGAGCACCGCAGCTTTTGGGTCTCCCTTAACAGGATCCGTACGGGGGTAGCTCGGTGCAACAGTAACATGTACAAATGGGGCATCAGGACGTCCCCAGAGTGCGACTGTGGAGCGCCGGAGCAGACAGTCAGGCACATCGTAGAGGAGTGTCCTAAGAGAAGTTTTGAGGGGGGTTTGGGGGATATGTGGAAACTAACGCCGGAAGCCAAAATTTGGCTCCAAAATTTAGATATAGATTTGTAAATTTATTATTCTTTTTCATTGGAGGAAATAAAAAGCCATACGCAAATAATAATAAATAATCACAAAAATGCTATCTTCAAGTTGGGGATACGTTAGAACGAACGAAAACCCCTCAGATAGCGCAACAAGAGCGCTTTCATCAATTCAACCTGTCAAGCTTAGCATGTCATGGGCAGGACCACAGGGGTTGAAAAACGAAACCCTGAAAAACGGTAAAACTTATAGTACAGAGGAAGGCGCATTACGAAATTGTTTTGCTATCGAACCCGGTACCAATAAAACAGCGAGCGAAAATGACCTACTAAATAACTTACTACAAAAACACAGTAGTTTGCATCGTTTAACTCGGGTCATTGGCTGGATATTACATTTCAAGTCAGCAGTTACACACAAGAAACAATGTGCTGACAGCAGCGAGAACATCGAACTGACGACGCGCGAAGTAAACGAAGCTAACAATTTAATTTTAAAATATGTACAAAACCAATATTTTGAAACGGAAATAGAAAGGCTTAAGAAAAATAAGTCATTGCCCTCTAACAGCAAGATTTTGAAATTAGCACCATTTGTGGACACTGAAGGCATACTACGAGTCGGCGGGCGTTTACAACAATCTTTCTTACGTAAGGAAACGAAGCATCCTGCGATCATACCTAACGATAGCCGCCTCACACGTCTTATCATCGAGCAAGCACACCACCAAACACTACATGGAGGTGCACGCTTGACATTAGCCCAAACGAGGCAGAGATTTTGGATTATTGGAGGAAACAGAATCTTCTAAAAGATAGTACGGCAATGTATCAGTTGTCACCGTTATAAAACGCATAAAAACGAACAGCTAATGGGCAATCTACCGAGCGCCAGAATAACGCCGAATAGGCCATTTTCTCAAGTCGGAATAGATTTTACTGGTTTTGTGGAAATCAAAATTAACAAAGGACGAGGCGTGAAGACCTGCAAAGGCTATATTGCCATCTTCATTTGCATGTCAACAAAAGCAGTTCACATCGAACTAGTTTCAGATCTAAGCACGGAAACCTTCATAGCAGCACTGAAACGAATGTGCGCTCGACGTGGTACACCAAGCCACATATATTCAGATAACGGAACTAACTTTGTGGGAGCTGAAAAACTACTAAAAGCAGAGTTTTTGCACTTTAAAACTCTATTATCACCAGAATTCTTCAGAGAAATTACTGAACTACAGATTAAATGGCACTTCAACGCCCCACTCTGGCCAACAGCAGGAGGGCTGTGGGAAGCAGCCGTTAAAAGTATGAAACATCACTTGAAGAGAGTCCTCGGAGAACAGAAACTCACCTTCGAACAATTTTCTACTTTATTAGCCCAAATAGAGGCTTGTCTAAACAGTCGACCTTTATGTCCGATATCTGAAGATTTAGATGACATAGAGTATTTAACTCCAGGACACTTTCTCTGTGGCAGTCCTATGATGTCACTACCCCAGGAAGACCTGGAAAGCTACAAGAAAATAGATATCCGTAACAAATGGAAAATGGTAGAACTAATGAACCAACACTTCTGGAAGCGGTGGGCAAACGAGTACATTCATCAGCTTCAAACAAGAAGTAAATGGCTGCACCCAAAAGAGAACATAAGAAAAGGAGATCTGGTCCTTGTAAAGGAAAAGAACATTCCACCCGGGAAGTGGGCGATGGGCAAAGTTGTTGACCTACATCCGGGGAGTGATGATTACGTTAGAGTCGTCACTATCAGAACAAAGGGAGGCTCAGTCAAACGGCCTATCAGCAAACTAGCGCCATTACCAAGACAAGAACCAGAAGAAAAAGAAACAAATAATTAATAATAGAAACTCGCTATACAATATCATACCTACTTATAGAAAATACTTAAGTTTCAAACAGAGAAGACAACACACAACCTGTATAATCAACAATTCACAATGAAAAACTGCTGAGCCTACAATCAGAAATAATAAAATGTAACTAGAAACAACAGGAATACACCGACAGTCGAGTCAAGTTACATAACACCATACTACAGGTGTAGCGGCGCGTGCCCGGCGCGGCGCGCGGCGTCTGAGAGGATCCGGTTACGTTGATAACAACAATCAAAACAGAACTAATTGCCCTAGGTCAAGGATGAGTACCTACGGCAGCCAGATTATCACGGCCAACAAGAAGATCCGATTTTGATGATTAGAATAATTAATGAAATTTATAAGATATCCATGTTATTTAACTAGCTTACTTTTTACTTTACTGTTTTAATGAAATTTATAAGATATTAATGTTACTTAACTAGCTTATCTACTTTCTTAATTAACTTACCTTATGTTTAATACTTTATTTACTTACCTAACTGTTTACTATAAGTAACTTACATTACTTACCTACTGTTTACATTTACTTACTATAATTTTATTACTTACTAATGTAATGTATTGTATTTCATATCAACAGTTGGGTTGCCTGATCTTTTGCTTTCCCTCGGGAGCATGTACGGAACAAATTCCATACATTTAGTCTACATTGATGAGTAATGATATTCATAATGAGGCGCTTAAATAATACACTCGTGACCTAGTAAAGTCAGTCGTTTTACAACATTCAACTAAGCGGCTCAGGCAACCGAACTAACTTACTTTTGACAATAAACTACGTCAACTAGTTACGGTGTCTTTAACTACATCTTCTGCAACATCCCTACAACTCAACTACGAGGCCTACGTGAACCACGGAAAGCCCCTACACCACTTGTTTTGTAGGAAATTTTGTTAGGTTTAATTTGTCCATACAAAATATTTCGATACGACTTTCAGATTTCAAGTAATAAGCGAAAAACTGAAAAAAGTCACCTTTAGAGCCCCCCCCTTCCTCGAGCTCACCCCCCCCTCACCAGGACTTTTTTTTTTCTTCAATATTACGTACCAAAGGAACGTTTAAAAAAAGTTTCAGAACTCCGGAAATTACTTCTCCTGATTGGTATATTTCAGCTTAATTTTACTGGGTTAAAAAGCATACCGGCAAATATTAAAAACATTTTATTATGATGATTGAATGATTAGTGAATATTACGAGTAAAAACGTTGCCTTTTCAAAATTTCCCCCAAGAAGGTGTCAGAACGGTACTGGATCAACTAGAATTTTAAAAACAATTATCGTAGCTAAGCAAGCCGTAGAGCAGGAACCGTACACGCGACCGGACTAGCAACGTGACAGTACTTCTACTCTACATTTATATAAAAGACTAGATTCTGGTACTTTAAATGTGACTACATAATTTGTGTGACATTGTCCAAGATATTTATTTATTTTATATAAAAATCTATGAAACTTTCTAAACAAAATAGTTTAAAAAAACTAGCAATAGTTCTAACAAATTAAACAGTGTCAGTACTGGAGACAAGCCAAATTTAGTTCAGCGATCGAACCCGGTGACCTTACACTTGGCTCCCTGCCAGCTTAGAACAATCGATGCTTTAAGCTGGAACGACTTCTTTTACTCTGGAAAGGATAAGGCCATAGAAATATAGAACAAACTTCTTATAGTTCAGCTTTTCGGTGAAGGAAACCTTTGCTTTAATTTCAAGTCGTGTTACGATTGAGTGGTCACAATTGTCTACTTTGTCTATTAGAAATGATTATGGGCCTTAAGGCTAAGAGAGGGCAAATCAGGAATTTCCTGTCATAATTAGCTAGCTAAGGGTACGGGAGGCAGGAAACGAGAGCCAAGGGTTGCCACTACTTGCCACTATTAAAAATTTAGGTTTACTACTTTTGTTGTTTTTTTAGGTGGAAGCTGTCTATGATAGTTTGTTCATATTTTTTCATAAAGCTGGAAATCTGGAGATCAGGGTCCATGGCGCGTCTTATAAGAGCTATATGTCCGAGAATACCAGCCAATGATGAACAATGATAGTGTTTACAAAGGTTCACAACCATCAAGACCAGTCATTGACCTATTTTTATCACCATATTATGACCTAACCTTACGTTATCATCATTTGTATAATAAACTCTAGATTCAACAAGTAGATAATGACCGGTCGTTTGACTATGAATGAGCTAGTTACTCCAGTAACTACGCAGTTCACTTTATGCCATTGGGATTTGAGGTTGGATGTCGTATGTAGGTTGTTAGGGTAATGAAAGACTGAGGTTTACGAAGAATCTTTACAACATCTTCTCTTTGACCTGCTGCGGTGCGGCCCGACCCGCTCTCGTAATATATGCTTTCCTTTATTGGCTATGTGCGAAGTGGGTGTTGGGAACTGTCAAGTCGATCGCAGCGCACGCTGTGGCAGAAATTTGAACTACTGACGGCGAAGCTGTGTCAGATTTGCTTGAATCTATGCAAATCCGCACCCTCATTCAATACTCAAATATCCAAACCAGCAAATACTAATACTTAAAATTTGGCAAGGATGTTTTTATTGTCATCTAGGTGTTCACAAAAAAAAAGATTTTTCGTAATTCAACCCCTAAAGGTGTTAAAACGGTGGTGAAAGTTTGTATGAGAATTTTGTAACAAAGAATGGGAATCCCATCTAGTTATGTATTATAACATTTTTAATATCGTCAATATTGCTAATTTATTAAGTTTTTACGTTATTTTAAATTAAAATAACAAACTTTATCCTAACATTTTATGTACAAAACTAGTGTCGTGCACACTGCCAATACTGTATTTCACATAGGATTGGTTGGAACTTGACTCTTGATAGGTGGCTAGCCGTTCGCTTACTAAAGCTCTGGAGATGCAACTTTATCGCATACTCGTTGTGAACAACACTTACAAAGAGAAATAAACGGGTCCATTCTAAGCCGGAACCCCACCAAACAAACAGGCGAGTGAATAATGAAATCTCGACAGTACTGTACTAAATTTAACACGTGTGAAGGCCATATTCATAAGAGCATTATTGATGCGACAAGATCGTCGTAACTATCTAAACTATGATAAAACTGTAACAAAAATGTGTTGAAGATAGTTACAAAAAAAAAATTACGACAAAACATTTGGTTTTTACCTGTCCCTGATTCCAAATCACCAATTTTTGGATTTTTTATCGGTCTGTTTGCTTGTTTATTTGTTTGTTTGGGTGTTTGTTTGTTCGAGTATCACGCAAAAACTACTGAACCGATTTTGATGAAACTTTTTTTGTTTGATAGCTTATCATCAGACTTAAAATCTGGTATATAATTTATGCGGACGAAGTCGCGGGTAAAAGCTCGTTAGCTATAGGTTTGTATAGTCACAGAGTAGATGCTGACGATGACGGTTATTTACTATTAATCATAATCAGTAGATAGTTTGACGTAAAATTGCTGATTGATTTGTTTTGAAGAGTTTATTTGTGACAGTCTTTCAGAAATGTGTCAAATATGAATGAAACCTTGACATTGGAACGAAAACGTTCACGCAATTGCGAAGTTCGAATGTCCTGGTAGGGGCCCAGAATCTAGCCCCGACCAATATTCAAATCGCAAATAGAAATAAGTTGTTTCAATGGCTACTCGGTGACTTTTTTTTATTCGGGATTTCAATTTCGGCTTCATACTGAAAGTGGTTCAGTTTGATGGTCTGAAGCATCCCCTAAGATATGGAGCGATGATAGCCCATACGGAAGAGAGGTAGCGCCTCAATACTGAGGCCGCGGTTCGATTCCTGGCCTGTACCACTAAGTTCTTCGGATTTTATGTACGGTTGTATTTATCTTTTACTAGCTCGGCGGTGAAGGAAACCATCGTTAGGAAACCTGCATTCCCGAGAATGAAAAGAAAATACCATAAGTTCGGAGGTATGCGTAAATATGGGTGAGCTTGGGGCGAACACAAAAGGACCAGCGCTGGTCTCCGTGTTACAACGACCCTTGCTTGCAATAGCCCAACCACAAAATATAAATAATAAAAATCCCCTAACATAGGTATGTAACTTAATTAATTTTACACCCTGTATTGTATACTCTAATACATATTTTATAGTAAATATAAAATACATAATTATATCCTTGCCTACCGTGCTGGAAGCGATGGTTCGATCCCCGTCCAGGTCGACTCGTACCAATGAGTTTTTCGGAATTTATGTACGATTTGTAAAACCATTGGCTTTTCGGTGAAGGAAAACATCGTGAAGAAACCTGCTTGCTTAAATTCAATCTGTCCATTACAAGTGGCGACGGGCTCACTACCTGTCACACTGGACAGAGTATCGCTACTACTAGTGAAACGTGGATGTTCTGAGGTTTCAGAATATCTCTAACTACCCCCTCGGGGAATATAGTCGTGAGCATATGCTGATAATTATATCCAATGACTCTGGTACTGATATTCATATTCAATTCAAAATGTAAATCTCATCTTAGTGTCCTGAATAACTCAATTAACTGGGTTAATCTTCAATCTTGGTTTGCTATCAGTTTACTTTGCAATTAGCTGAGATAACGTTTATGATTTGCTAGCCTTTGTATCTGGTTCTGCTTGCTAAACAGTTTTAATGCATTGCATTGTCTTCGTCATCCATAATATATTGCAGGAAAAGTAACACGAAATAATTGAAGAGAATGATAAATTATTCTAACAATTTTATATTTAAAAAAATAGGTAATTTGCGTAAGATGTGTTTATGTTATATTAAGTATCTCTGATTACCCCAGGGACTATAGTCGTGATGAGCAATATTTATTTTTAAAATACAGATGCGGGTTGCAAACTTGCAAAATAATAAAATAACATTTTTGAAGTGAAAACTTCTTTAGCGGCGTTGTGCACTTTTAGGGATGGGTAAAAAATGTTAATCTCGCGTCAGGACCGTGACGTCACGTAACCTGATCGAAAATTCGTAAGCATAGATGTAGTCAGACCGTGACGTCACGTGACGTAAGACGTAAGATCCTTTAGTTTTCACTTCTGCCGGCACTCCCGGAGTGCAATGCAACCCGTTTTTTTTAAACTCAAACATACAAACGGATCAAACTCTGTACTTATTTGATAATTATTTCTAAACTTAAAAGTCAAAGTCTTCAATGGCAACACTTATGATAATGTCTAGTCAACAATCGAGATAAATGTAGTACTAACAAGAAATTCCTTCGTAATTAATTGATATTACTTGCTATTTGCTTTTAAATTTCCGCTCTCACAAAGTGTAGGAAAAATTTTGTATTGTTTGTTATCGAGTTGAAACGATGTTTGTTTAGTTGTTTATCTTTTTTTAAACTCTTTCAAATATAAATCTTTAACTCTTTATCTTACACAATAACATGACATAAACATAAAAAATCCTTTATTGAAATTTATTAAAGAATATTGAAGATTTATTGAATATTTTTAAAGATTTTTATTTCGTGCTCGAGGATCCCCGAATATTATGTGCTGGTGCTTTATGTTGTATATTACTTTATCATGCTATATTATACTGCAAGCTTTTGCCCGCGACTTCGTCCGTGCGGATTTCGGATACCAACGGGAATACGATTATCTATACAAAGTTTAACAGCCCATTTTATTTTCAGAAGGGTTAATATTCGCAAAATCCTTTCTTAGTGTACTCCTACGATCTCTGTAGAAAATATGTATATTCCTTTCATGTTTCTATTTTGAGTGGCTTAGTCTTTACATTGTCTGTCATTCAATCACTATTTTATATGTATAATACAGGGTGTACAATAAAATGGGACAGTTACTTAAAGGGGTGCTTCAGACCACCAAACTAAACAACTTTCTCTATGGGACCAATATCGAAATCGCGAAATAAAATTCCGCTCTCCCATACAAAACTGCAATAATAACTCGACTGAAATGTATGGGACAGCAATTTATTTTTTAGCGATTTCGATATTGGTCCCATAGAGAAAGTTGTTCAGTTTGATGGTCTGAAGCACCCCTTTAAGTAACTGTCCCATTTTATTTTACACCCTGTAGATGGATAAATAGAAGATAATGCCTTTTATGTATCTTTCTAAACATACAGAATTCAAATACGGTTTGTCATGAAACGAAGCCATCAGAACATTGTGGACATGCGATAATACAATGTGAATCCAAACGAAGCTTCGCGATTGGTACGGTTTTACAATGCTCTATCAGACTTGCATAAAATTGCAGTAAATGCTCAGTAGTTTATGTATTTACGTTGTATGCGATTGTAACAAGTTAGTTTCAGTAGGTCTACCAGGGGTTAAAACTGTATCTTTAGAATGCTATTAAGTATTTTTTACATCATTTTGGCAAATTTTCTAGGAACGCTGTACCTAATGAAACTCTCAACTCTTGGTACACCTACTGAATGGATTTACGTATGTAGTTTGATAGGAAACTGTACTCATCATCATCATCATTCTCTTGCCCATTTCCCATTATTTGGGGTCGGCGCAATATGTCATCCTCTTCCATTCATCTCTCTTAGCCGTCGTCTCAACACTCACCCCTTTTTTACACATATCATCCTTCACACAATCCATCCATCTTTTCTTCGGCCTGCCTCTCCTATCACAGCCATCCACATTCATACTTAACACTCGTCTCGTAACATGACACTCATCCCTCCGCATGACATGCCCATACCACGATATTCTATTACCCTGCAATTTTTCCGTCATAGGTGCTACTTTCAAACTTCCTCTAATATACTCATTCCTAATCTTGTCCATTCTAGTTACACCACACATCCATCTCAACATTCGCATTTCAGCTGCATGCAATCGTTTCTCATCCGTCCCTTTTGTGGCCCAACATTCTGATCCATACATAACGACAGGTCTTGCTTGGAAAAAGATGCTGATAGGAAGCTGTTCTATCGTGTAAAAAATTTTGAAAAGTATATCTTAAAATGGAGCTTACTCTGCAGAGGTTGAATATAAGCTGATGATGAGGGTGAGATTCAAATTGGTATATCTTAACACCTAATAGTTTATAAACTAAAAGCACCTTCTTTTGAAGGTCGAAAGCATGACTGGCGATCCCAAAGTTCGAGTCCTCAAAGATATTGCTCCACAATCTACGATCTGAAAAAAGTCGATCGGCGCTCTCAAAAGAACGGTCTGCCTCAAGGCACTGTCTTAGCCTTAATACTTTTTAATATTAACACTAACAGGCTAGTCTACTGTGATCACGCGATCCGTTGCTGGTGGAAACGGATCACCCGCCAAAGGCGCACTCTGATCACGAGATCAGCTTCGCCTAAAATAAAATGCATGGTTTTGTAAAATCCCATCGCGTGATCCGATTCCACCGTTCAAACGTCAAGTCCAAATAGCGGTTATAGTAATAAGTAAATAACATCTTTATCATCTATATTGTAGCTCAGATATCTCTATCCACGTAACAATATCAATGCAATTTATGTAAAATGTACACAGTAGTGATACAACGAATGTCCTTGTGCATACTACGCAGTAGCTGAGCAAAGTGGTACGAAACGTTAGACTGTTTCTAATTGCACTCTAATCAATGTAATGTTTCCCTCACGAAGAACATTTCTTTTGCGAAATATTGATTTATTTATACAACCTAACAAACAAATTCGTTTGCAGAGGGATCGATATTGTTAAAGACCTAGCGTATCGATCTCAAGTATATTCGCGCGGTGTTGTGCTTTGGCTACAGAGCAGAAATGACCATTAGGGTGTCTACAGGCCTCAGTATGTCTACAGATTAATCTTATGCTATAGTGGTGGGGTCAGCCTTCCGCGTCTGCTCTCTCCATGCCATTACCGACTTCGACTCCGGAGACATTGCACTCGGTCATTTCACTGGAAAAAGGCACAGGGATGAACAAGCTCCTGCACCAACCGACACACAGCACAAATGCCGTAAATGCGGCAGGCATTGCCGCTTCCGAATCGGCTTATATAGCCACGAACGTCGGTGTCTTAAGCAAACAGACGCTGTTTGAAACATCTATTTAGATGAAACAAGGCCCATGATGGAGTCGGGTGGGTTTCGTTTCACTTCTCTGAACCACCTAAACCTATAATTATGCTCCTGGAGATTATCTGCAATGTCACGTAAACCAAGGCTACCTAGTACCACATAGGGCTCTTACAGGTACTACTAGTACATAACATACTCGTTGCGGATTTTTCATTCGGCAGACAAAATTTCCATGGTCTGCATGTCTAGTATGATTTCTCTACACGCGCGTGACTCGCCTTCGCTGCATACAAAATAACCTGTACCCGCGCTTTTCGGAGAGCGCAAGCCGCGCTTGCCGCGACTTGTAGTATGGAAAAAAGCAGAGTCGCGCGCGTGTAGAGAAATCATGCTAGACGCTCTGCTCAAAACCTAAGGGTCAAGACAAAACACTCATCTACAGCGTTCGAAGGTAGGTTTGTCCATACAAAAAGCACGATTAGAATTGACACAGTCGCCGTCAGTCAATGATAATTGATCCTAAGGCTGTTTGTCCACCGCTGCCGTCAACGGGACGTCATCGAGAAACGAGATTATATTATATGGAGTCACGTCGACGGCGGTCGTCGGTAAATGTATCGCTACTTCTTCGGCGCCGGCATCTATTCTCGGTGACGGACTGTGGTGGACAAACGCACTAAGAGCGCAGGCATTTGAGATAGGTTTATGAATTACTGGCCTTACTCAAACATAACTGTGTAGTCCAGACTTAACGATATATATTATTGTTATCTAGATTAGATATTCACACGTGGAGTCAACCATTACAATACATTATTATTCTATACAATAATACATGTAACCTTGCTCTGAGTTATTTATGAATAAGTATCTAGGGACAGTTGTCCGAGAATTTAAAAAAGTATTGCATATAATTAATATTGTTTTAGCATAGACACAGAATAACTATATGGTGGCATAGAAATAATATCTGGGAAGATGTTACAGATGATTTAATGTTTTGGCAATGAGAAGAAATTAACAATTTTCTGTGCTGTGCTGTTAAATCATCGGTGGAAGTAGAATTATTCGGTTAATTAAAATAAGAGCCATATAATCTAAATACTATTTTACCATCTTTCAGCATTTAAAATTCTTTCTGTTGGCGTAGAGGTTTGAAAATAAGGACGGGATTACCGCTTAATTTTCTTTATCAATTGTGATTTATGGCTCGCTCCCTCTTTCCTTACCCTTATTCATTAATTAAGACTTGTAGATACCCTGTAAATCCTGTAATGGAACGTATATTATACGGCCTTTCTAAACTACTGCGAAAATAATCAGCTGACCCGATACATAATAGTATATGGGTCGAGTAAGTTTGCAGTTTTGTATGTAGCAGCAGATTTTTTTTTATTTATATGATAGTCCCACACAGAAAGTGGTTTAGGTTAAAGGTTTGGTTATCCCTTTAAAATATTGTGCATTATTTTCTTTTTTAAGACAATTTCAGAAGGACCTTATATTATTAAGACCTTATATTGGCTGATGACGGGCAATGGAGAGGAGTTTCACTGCGAGATCGAATCAGAAATGAAGAGATCCGCCTCCGCGATCCAGAGTAACTGGTATAGCCCAAAGAATTGCCAAACTTAAGTGGCAGTGGGCGGGGCACATTGCTCGCAGAACCGATGGCCGATGGGGCCGAAAAGTTCTCGAGTGGCGACCGCGTACCGGAAAGCGCAGAGTGGGCAGGCCCCTCACACGGTGGACCGACCTGGTGAAGGCGGCGGGAATCCGTTGGATGAGGGCAGCGCAGGACCGGTCGTTATGGCGATCCTTGGGGGAGGCCTATGTCTAGCAGTGGACGTCCATCGGCTGAGATGATTATGATGATGATGATGATGATTATTGGCTGATGATGATCGATATCATAATCGTCGTTAGTCGACCCCCTGCACTTGCAGGGTATAAGCTCTTCCCCATTATGCCACTCTTCCCTGTCCTTTGCCAGTCGTATCGCATGATGAATATGACGTTCGGATACATTTTGAATCCTTGTAAATTTAGAGCACGTGAACAAACAATGGTAGAAACAAACTTTATCTTTATTGTTATAGGGTCCATAATGTAGTGCAACCGTTTTATAGTCATGTAATCTCAACGAACCGTTCAGTTGTAAAAACTTTACAGCATTCTATTGTTGTATAAACCTAAATTATTAATATTATTGTACAATTGTCCTTTGTTGAAATCGATTATAGTGATATACTATTTAGAATATTATTTCATATTTCATTTATTGCCAATTGTTTAGTCTGTGAATATTTTAGGCCAAGAATATGCGGAATGCTTTCAAACGGTAAAGGAAAATCATGAGGAAACCTCGTACGGTTAAGAAGTAATTTTGATCCTTATGTGAAGTCTGCTAATCCGCTTTTGGCTTGACTTACGCCCATATTACTCTCACCGTGTAGCCCAGTCATTTTACGGTTTGAGCCGGGACTAATTACTAATTGGTATTTTTTTCGGTACAGTATTTAAGAGCCAATTTGAGCTTAGAAATGTACCAAAATTAAAAAAAATTCTCGTCAGCAACAGTTCCAAATTTAAAATTTTGGTATTATCTCGTTATAAAAAAACCTGATGGTAATTTTTTTTGCACATATTTAAGGCTTTATCATTATACATACTTCAAACATGGTATAAATATTTTTGTCTACTTAGAAGGTTTTGAAAAATACATTCGTATTTTCTTATAAAAACCTCATTTTTTTAAATTTCAATGCCTATTTTATTGCTAAAAATTATTTATGTTGTAAAATCTTATACAAATGAGTACATGGTATTAATATTATTAATTTAAAAGCCTTTTGGGACTCACAATTTTGATTTCTATGTTGCGTTGCCATTTTTTTTAAATTTGTTTCAGATAGTATTTTTGTCACTAAATAGTACCGTTGCAGACTAAAATTCCAATTAATAATTACTTTCCACCTCTCCTAACAAAAGTCCGTAAAATGACTGGGCTAGTGAGGGTAGGCATGTGGCTCATCCGACGTATGAAAAAAGCTGGTGATGATGATGAAAATAGTCACTAGGCGACTTGATATACCGCGTACCAGAGGCCCAAGCACTGGTCCTATTATTATTATGTCCTTTTTCTGTCCCTTGCCTTGCCTTACACTACTTTGTATTTCAGTAGGCCTACGATGAGTTAAATACAGTAGTTTCGAAACGCACATTTTGTATGTCGAAATAATTACGAAATTCAATTAAAAAATAGTATTAAATCTACTGTAGTAGAGTACAATGTCAACTTATGATAGGTTTAGGTAAGTACTGAAACAGACTAAAGTATTGAGTTACTATGTTCGAACTCAATGACTGAAACAAGTCAGCATCATCAGAGTTTTAACTGCGCCGCTGCGTGGGCGCACTTTGAAGACCGTAACACATAGTTTATGATCCATTTTACCGTTCAGTGGTGCCCTTATCAGAATATTAAAGATGAGAACCCAAAATGAAAAAGTGCTACTCCAACTTATTAAAGCCTAAACGCTATTTCTATAGAATACTTTTATAGGTTCTAAACATTCCACTTTTAAGAATATCAAAATAAATGTAGACCTGGCCCTTTTTTTAAATTCATCTTTGTATATTAACCTACGTATAAAAAAATCTTATAAAAGTATTGTCACAGGTCCGGCACTTCAAACAACGTTTTAGATTTGACATGATGACGTTCGCACATGCGCAGTTTGCGCAAATTGTGCATGACATATGAGTAGGGTTGACTTACCCTTACCACGCATCGTATGAACGTCATTTCGTTTCTTTTTATAGTTTATTCTGTTATAAAAAATAGTATTTAAGCTAAAGAATTACTGAAAATTTTAATTTAGCGTAATTTTCCAACGTTTATTTTTACTGAGAGAATAGAAATAAAATATATTTTATGTATTCAAATCCAACGGGTGCGCGCGCCTGACTGCATTCCCTTGCTCGGCCCCCCTCAAGTTACCACAGAGAGTGTGAGGGGGGGTGAGGTATCTGAAGTCAGAGGGGGGCGGGGAGTGGCCGTTCTGTATGTAGAACTATATACTATTACCTATTCTGTGGTATTGTATAAGAATTGCTTTCAGCAGCAGGTAGTTTTTTTAATTTAGGTTCTCTCTTAAATATCGGTGGATGAGGGCGCTACTGAACTGTAAATTGACTCTTAAACCACAGATTATTTAATATTAATAGTTACTACGTCAGTGTAACAAAAGCCTTTAATCGCAATAAAACAACAATAACCCCAATTTATAAGATAATTAAATATCAAGATCGAGTGACTATACAAGCATTGATAAAGGATCACGATCACCCCACAGCGTGTCAGTCACGCGCGTGAAGCGTGATGTGATCACTATCTATATAAACATGATATACTTAAACGTTTAGGTAGACTTCGTCTTGTAACACAGATTAGATGCGAAAGTTTTGGGAACATTAATTTTGTTATTTGAATACTAATAAAACCGGTCAAGTGCGAGTCGGTCTACTCGCGCACCGAGGGCTCCGTACCACACCACCACAGAACACAATACATTATTAACTTAGAAAAAAATATTTTTTTGTCCGGGACCTTTACCGCGAGACCGACTCACACTTGGCCGGTTTTTAGTATTTGTTGTTATTCTGTAGAGTTTGATCTATAATCATACTAAGTTTGACGCTTGTATGTATTACCGTTTTTACCATAGAGCGTGAAGAAAAAACGTTAATAAAAAATAATTTCTTGTTGAGAAATTAAGTTTTAACTTTTTGACATTTTTATTATTTGTTAATAAATCCGCCGTAATAACGCATAATCTGAGAAAATTTCAACTGTCTAGCTATTACGGTTCAAAAGTTACAGCCCTAAATAGATAGGACAGACGGACGGACGGACGGACAGCCGGACAGACGGACGGACGGACAGACGGACGGACGGACAATGTAGGCTTAGTAATAGGGTCCCGTTTTCACCCTTTGGGTACGGAACCCTAAAAACTAAAAATGTATAAAAGAAAACAAAATAGGATGTGGACGTTTGGGAGAAAGTATGTTATATCCCTGTAGGATCCTATTGCAATGAAAACGCATGTTTACTGAAGGTACGAAGACGTCGAATCATGAAAAAATTGCACGCTCCCCTGGGTCGAATCTATGTAAATACAAACATGATGCACAAAATGAAACTCACCCTAGATCCCAGCTGCCGAGCATGCGGAGAGGATGAAAAGACCATGGAGCATATTATTTGTGTCTGTGATGTCTTGTCGGCAAAACGCATGTGCCTCCTACGGAGATGGATACCCAAAATCGGGAGATCTTAGATTTCTTCCCCTCAATGGTATTGCCTCCTTCATTGACCAATGTGTATTTGAAGGGTGAAGAAAGCAAAAAGTATAGGGGTTTGTTAGCCCCAAAAGATCCCACTGGGTCGAAGTGTTGCTGGCTTGCCATCCCCCACAACAAGATAAGATAAATGCAAACAATTGAGAACCCTTCCGGTTGAAAATTCAGAGTCAGAGTTTGTTTACACATTTATAATTTTAGGGTTCCGTACCCAAAGGGTGAAAACGGGACCCTATTACCAAGCCTACGTTGTCCGTCCGTCCGTCCGTCCGTCCGTCCGTCTGTCCGTCCGTCCGTCCGTCCGTCTGTCCTACCTATTTAGGGCTGTAACTTTTGAACCGTAATAGCTAGATAGTTGAAATTTTCTCAGATTATGCGTTATTGCGTTTGTTTACAAATAATAAAAATAGCAGAAAGTTAAAAATTAATTAAGGGGGGTTTTCAACAAGAAACTAGTTTTTATCAATGTTTTTTCTTCACGCTCTATAGTAAAAACGGTAATACATACAAGCGTCATACTTAGTGTGATTATCTATAATCACACTAAGTATCAACTCTACAGAATAACAAAAAAAATACTAAAAACCGGCCAAGTGTGAGTCGGTCTCGCGCTAAAGGTCCCGGACAAAAAAAGTTTTTTTTCTATGTTAATAATGTTGTGTTATGTGGTGGTGTGGTACGGAACCCTCGGTGTGCGAGTAGCCCGACTCGCACTTGACCGGTTTTATTTTAGAAAGGCTATGGATTAACCTCAGGTCTGCATTTTACGTAATTTGACGCAGTTCATTGGCCTCTTTTAAAAATATCTGTTGTTTTGTGCAGACGCTAAAACCTAACGTCTTGGCTGGATATTATTTTCAGCAGTCTAGGACACATGCGCTAGTTTATTAAAACTCATAATCATAAAACTGAACTCGCTCATGTCGTTGACATGCGCTAAGTCTGTGTGCGTTCTTATTATCATCTTCATAGTTATAATTATAAGGATCAACATGACTTCTGGTTAAGAAGCATGCTCAGCATGGAGAGCTCGTGTAAACAGTCAAATCTATGATTTTGAAGCGAGTAGGCGATCACAACTAGATGCCAAACGTGATGAATTGAAAACCTGACCATCAGCGGCCTCCGTGCCTCCGTGGTCTAATGGTTAAGAGCTTTGGCTCTCGACACGGAGGTCGTGGATTCGATTCCCACGGGGGACACCTAGTGATATGTCACTTTGTGCGTTTTTCCCCAGTTGGTTAGGACATTGCAGGCTGAATCACCTGATTGTCTGAAAAGAAAAATGATTCCGTGCTTCGGATGGCACGTTAAGCCGTTGGTCCCGGCTACTATCTCTGGTGGTAGTAGTCGTTACATAAAAACCACGTCAGAGGCCGTAAGGCGGTCTGAAAAAACTCTGACACTAGGGCTCTGCCCACAAGATAAGAAGAAGCGGCTATACAATGTTACTTTGAAAACCTCGTCATCACGTGCCGGCTATTCATTTATTATTTACGAGCTTTTACCCGCGACTTCGTCCGCATAAATTATATACCAGATTTTAAGTCAGATGATAAGCTATCAAACAAAAAAAGTTTCATCAAAATCGGTTTAGTGGTTTTTGCGTGATACTCGAACAAACAAACACCCAAACAAACAAACGAACAAACAAACAAACAAACAAACAAACAAACAAACAGACAGACAAAAAATCCAAAAATTGGTGATTTGGAATCAGGGACATCTAAAAATCATACCGTAATCTTTTTTTTGTAAATATCTTCAATGTACAGACACACTTCTGTTACAGTTTTATAATAGTTTAGATTTATTGACTTTTTGGAGACCTTACAACTAAATAACAGTTTGATTTCTAAAAAAACAAATGTCGGGCAGCGCAGGACCGGTTATTATGGCGATCCTTGGGGAAGGCATGTATGTCCAGCAGTGGACGTCCATCGGCTGAGATGATGATAAAAGACAAATTTATGGTCAGATGCTGACGCTGATGTTTCTGGTCTACGTGCGAGGATCTTCTCTAAACAGTTTGGCTATGTTAGCCACATGAGAGCTCATCAACGCCTACAACGGAGTTGAATCATACGATACGGTTATAAGAGTGAGAGGGACGGGGTGGGCCGTATTCCACAACGTGAGCCCTGTTACTGGCTGTTACATTTACAAAATACAATACAAATCGTTTATTGCAACCATGGGTCGCTTTAGTCACAGTGTAGAGTAGTATATGCGTACAGTACGGACACTCCTAGTCCCTAGTGGACAAAACTAAGCAGTTTCGTAGTCCTCTCTAACTTACACTCACTCAGTATCGCTCGTGGTAACCTCCTTGTCAGTTCGAGCCCGTTTGTATGAAGTGTTTGCTTCAGGGTTAGAGTTTGGTTTGTTTTTTTTTTCTTTTTGCAAAAATAACATTTATTGCGAAAATTGGTACATAGGAAACAATCCACAACACGTTTCGTCATGCATGCCACACTAAAAATCTAAATTTTCTGCCAGAAGTAGCGTCGTCCGACCCACAAATACGGGAACATTCTGCAACAAGCATCGTCAATACAATAAATAAATCCGCACATGCGTCGATCAAATAAACCGCCCCGCACCATATCCCGCCCAAAGGTACCCATGATGCTGGCTGCATTGCCTCTCTGGATAGCCAGTGATATCCTTTGGACGAGATACGACCCAGACCGGCAGTCCAGACCTTTCTGACGTAGCCGTCGGCCAATCTCGTAAATAAATTTCTTTGCCTCTGTCCCCCACGTACCCGCCGTCTCCACCGCTACCGGAACAAACCGATACGCGGACTCCAGATCGGTTTGGTTTGTTGTAGACTTGCTGTCAGATTATTGTGTAGAACTATATGCTATTACCTATTATGTGGTATTGTCAAACCGTCCCACAACTCACCTACTAGGTCTCTCTTCTATTACATAATGTATGAGTTACTGCCTACACACGTAGTCTATAAAACACACTTTGTTATTTAATTGTTTACCTCGATGCTTACTTTACATTTCAGTATCGGTACTTCATTATTTCAAGTACCTACGTGTTCTATCTGTTGTTAGAGGAAACTATAGTAAATATTTTGTACCGTTCCTCTTCTTAAACTGACAGAAATTAGAAAGTTTTGTCATAGAAATGGGTACATAAGTATATTTAAGGTGACACACAATATAAAATAAAGTTCAGTCAGTGAACGTTCAGTAGTATTTTGAAAGCCACTGCCGCCCGCGCACACTCACGTCCCGCCCCTATCAATCAAACAAATTCACTCTGGTGAGGTTGCTGCCAAAATGCCTTACCGCTTCAACTCCGCCTTAAATTCCGGGGAACGAAAGAAGATAATTTCTCCAGCTATGGGAAAAAGGCCTCTAAAAAATTTTAGGGTATAGTTAGCATATAGTTATGGAACTCACGTCGATTTGTTTCTCATAATCTCTAGATTGTAGTTGTAATATTAGCTATACCTCATCTAAACGGAGTGTTGCGTTATCGCAGTTGGCGCACATCTTGTCTTGGTAAAATATGTTGGTATTTTTATTTTCGTATTAACATCTAAGACTTTCCTATACACGCATTGCTTTACATGTGCCGTTTTAATAGGAAAAAGGAATTTTAGCAAAAAAAAGTCAAAACGGTGCATTTTATATATTTAGTTCTTATTTCCGTTTGCGTTTTTACCTTATCTTTTTTCCGATTACTATAGTAAATTAAATTATGTTTTTAGAGTATAATAGGGTAAACCATCCTTTCATTGGCACCCCTCCAATTTAATAATAATAAATAACGCTCACAGGCACATACATTGTAATGATCCCAAGTAAGCCTCAGGCTTTTTGTTATGGGAATCATACAACAACGACACAAACATTTAACATCCATGACCGAACCGGGATTCGAACCCAGGACCCTGTGTTGGCAGTCCGGCGTGGTAACCATTCGTCAAATTATTGGCACTTTAGAGTTTATGTCGAAAAAACAAGGAAAATATAGACTATTCAAGTTCACAAAAAATGTTTAAATTATATTTTTTGTGCAATACTGAACTTGAATAGTCTATATTTTCCTTGTTTTTTCGACATAAACTCTAAAGTGCCAATAATTGGAGGGGTGCCAATAAAAGGATGGTTTACCCTACCATCAATAAACGTAACCGTTTGTGGGCCTACAGTAAATTGACTCCTTTCTTAAATCTATGTAGTAATCTATATGTATATATCTGCGTCGTAATCTGTGTAACGTTATACTTTCTACCATTGCATTGCAGCCGTGGCAGCTATTTTATTAGCACCTTATATGTATATTGCACATGCAATATCTTGCTAAAGACATTTAGGATGATACGATTATTATCTTACTCCACCGCTGTTTGATGTTTAATCAACAACTTGTGTTTTTGATAACTAACAGATAACACGTGCCCTCTAATCTTACGTCAGACATGCAATAACTATCCAGATAAATGATAAGATTAAATCAATAATATTAATATTACTGTTTATGTTGTTAATGTTAATCCGTAAATAAAGTTGTTAGAGTTGAAAGATAACCGTTGATTAACTAGGAAAATATAAGTTAAACTAGATGCTTTTACTAACATTTTTGTAGTATAATATTTGACAACTATTCATTTTAGTAAGCCTTGCTAGATTTGTTGGTATGGGTAAATCGAATTTTGGTAGATTTACCTAATATCGATTTTCTTAAACTATGGACACTATGGACTAATGGATATAAAAATAAAACATACGGTGTAATGATTTATTGATTGATATGACGAAAATGATTGAACGAGCAACAAATACAACAGAGGCGCCAGATCTAGTTGGCAAGTGATGCTAGTTCTTACATGAGTCACGGTTCATAGCCCTTTTTAATTTATTAGACGTTATTTTAATATCACGATACGAAAAAAATTTATAATAATTTAATAATAAATAACTTTAGGAAAGTTAGGTATATTTAGAAATTGCTTTTTTCCCGGAATCTTTTCATCATTGTGGGGGCAAGAACCACTTAATTTAAAGGGAGACATCGAATCATTTTCCTTTAAAGAACTTGTTTTCTTTTAATTAATGTTCTTCTTTCATCTCAAAGCAATTAAAATTGTCCATCCATCCATATAACTGAGCGAGAAAAAAGAACTTGAATATACAACATTACCTATGTTGAAGTTGAAACCATGATAATTAGATTCTGCTCTCGATTCTATACAAACTACTTTCTAGTTTTGCGTTAATTCATTAACACGTTGTATAATTATTTCAAAAATTTCTGAAGTAAATTGTTACAACGCAAACTGCTTATACGGGGTGAAATTGATATCATTGGCATCCTTTTAAACTAAGAGTCTACCCATCAAACTGAACAACTTTTACTATGGGAGCAAACCGATCGGAGCAAAAAATAATCAGCTTTTGCATACATTTGAGTCGAGTAGGCAGCGGCGGCGGATGCAGTTTAGTATGGAACAGCTGATTTTTTTTGCTCCGATAGGAAAAGTTCAGTTTGATGGGTAGTTTAAAAGGATGCCAATGATATCAATTTCACCCTGTAGATATTTTGTATTTTATTTGTTTTGGTATCTCTTTCATAACAACCCTCTTGTACTAGACTATTTTAGTATTTGATGATAATTATGAATCAATGTCCTACGATTTCTTTAGCTAACATCTATGTAGCTATAATTGTAGGATGTACGTAGTATTTCAATAACATTACTCTCCTTCTGGGGCAGTCGAGGCGGGTCAAGACGAAATTCGGACGGATTCGGATTTTTATCTATACCTAGTTGTATATCGATCGATATACAACTAGGTATAGATATAGTTACAACCATCAAGCTATCTAATCTGGGTCAGAGGTCGACGGATAAATTAGTAATTACTAGGGATGCAACGATTACGAAGCGGTGCATCGTTTTGCATCTGTAATCGTAATAATCACGATTAATAACGATGCAATGCACCGTAGTAAGAATCGTACGATTATTAAATCGAAGTAAAAACGTCAATCGGATTGCACTTGTTGCCGAATAGACGACCTGAATACTAGATTCTAGAGCCGAAAAACAACTTTTAAAAAATCGGATCTCTCGCTGCCATTTTAGCTCATTCTGAGCTAAATCTTACTTTTTTTTTTGTCAGGTTTGACTCTCATTTCATTATTTTTTAAATTCTACCTATAATAGGTCTATGATTTGGTTTTCGGTTTGAAGTATACATACATTCTCGTTCCCGCGATATGTCATCCACATTTTAAAATATTAATTTCCCACGTAAATCGGACGAGATATCACTTAATTAACGAGATTATACAAAATCATATTCCACATAGTGATTTTCAAATAAAATTGGCCAAATCTCCAAAAATCATAATCCTGATAAAGTGAACCTTTGACTTCGATCTCAAATCAGTAGAAAAAGTTACAAAATCTTGGAATTTTTTAGTTTTTTTTTAATGATTTAACATTCATTTGAATGCAAAGAAACACTATGAGAACTCATTCTGAGGATAATCTCAACTAAATTTGTTCAAATAATCGTAATGCATCGGTTATCGTAATAAATAACGATTAATATCGTAATCGTAATCGTAATGGCCGAATCGTTGCATCCCTAGTAATTACAATCCCAAGCTCCCTGTCTACCTCTAATTGTATCAACTGTGCCACAGTTGGTACGAATTACTCTCCACTCCATTTTACAATAATATTTGTTACGAGCTTTTACCCGCGACTTCGTCCGCTTAAATTATATACCAGATTTTAAGTCAGATGATAAGCTATCAAACAAAAAAAGTTTCATCTAAATCGGTTCAGTAGTTTTTGCGTGATACTCGAACAAACAAACACCCAAACAAACAAACAAACAAACGAACAAACATACAAACAAACAAACAAACAAACAGACAGACAAAAAATTCAAAAAATTGTGATTTGGAATCAGGGACAGGTAAAAACCATGTCGTAATTTTTTTTTGTAAATATCTTCAATGTACAGACACATTTCTGTTACAGTTTTATAATAGTTTAGATAAATGTTATAATTCATTTATCTACATCGTGTTGAACGTAATGCAAAAAAAAAAGTCTCATACGTTTGGGCCGAGAAAGTTTGCTGATTTGTATTGGCTATGTGCGAAGTGGGTGTTGGGAACTGTCAAGTCGATCGCAGCGCACGCTGTGGCAGAAATTTGGACTACTGACGGTGAAGCTGTGTCAGATTTGCTTGAATCTATGCAAATCCGCACACTCCAAAACTGTCAAGACTACTAACTTAAAATTTGGCATGGAAGTTTCTATTGGCATCTAGATGCTCACTTAAAAAAGGCTTGTCGCATTTTAAACCCCCAAAGGTGTTAAAACTGAGGTAAAAGTTTGTATGGGAATTCCGATACAAATTAGATTTTGTGCGGGGCTTCGTCCGCATCCGCTCCCGTCATCGTACCGGAATAAAATATAAGCTAGCTTTTAACACTAATAATAAGCTTTTAAATATAAAAAGTTTTATCAAAATCGGTCCAGTAGTTTTGGCAGAATCCTCGAACAAACACAGTCCTTTACAGTACTATAATAGTGTAGATAATTCACGGCTGGCCGACATAGTTCATGCGCTACGCCGCGCTAGTGTGGCGCTAGTGTCGTGCACATAGCCAATAGACCAGCAGATTTTTTTTTTCTGGATTTAGTAAAATTAAATGAAGAGAAAGTTGTTCAGTTTGTTGGTCTGTTTGTGACACACACTTGACCGGTTTTTATTATTTGTTGTTTTACCAATAATCACAACCATGTATGTATTTCTGTTTTTACGATATAGCAATAACAAAAAACGTTAATAAATAAAACACGTATCTCGTATCCCTTAATTTTATATAGGCTGTGATGATGAACGCATATTTTTTGAAATCTCTAACCGTCTAGCTACTCAAAAGACAGCCCCTGATAAGTAGGACAGATAGACGGACGGACAGCGTCGTCGTAGGTCGTCGTAGGCTTACGAATAGGGTCCCGTTGGCAACCCTTGGGTACGGAACCCTTGAAACCGGACCCTGGATAGGCACGCGCTGTATAAGAGATCGAAAACAAGTTAAATTATTGAACACTTGAATCAATAATGTCTACGATGTTTACCTACGTAATAAAATTGTACTTAATGTTACAACGTGACTTGTGTGAACTTTTAACTTAGTTAACCTAGTTGGTTATTTATAGTTTGTTAACTATCGAGAGTAATAAAATAATTATACTTTCGTAAATTTATTGTTACTCCATGCTACGAAGTATTATTTTAGACTATGTGTTTCACCCCTGTTACCTTAAGGGTGAAGCCAAACGAACGTAATTTTTAGGGTTCCGTACCCAAAGGGTGAAAACGGGACCCTATTACTAAGCCTACGTTGTCCGTCCGTCCGTCCGTCTGTCCTACCTATTTAGGGCTGTAACTTTTGAACCGTAATAGCTAGATAGTTGAAATCCAGATTATGCGTTATTGCGGCGGATTTGTGAACAAATAATAAAAATGGCAGAAAGTTAAAAATTAAGGGGGGTTTTCAACAAGAAACTATAGATTAAGAGGGGACCGTTGGCAACCCTACCTCATCGAGTAACAAGATGCGACCTACCTAGGGTGTAGCACATGAGAAAGGTACGTCTTAAAGTACAGGGTTGCCTGGGCGTAACCTGGAGCGTTTTGTACAGTGAGCAAAAAAGTGGGTATTTTTTTTGGTGTCAATTACCTCATCGGGTAACAAGTTGGTATATAGTACATTCGATAGAGCTCATCAAGAAGTGCCAAAATATATAGGGTTGCCTCGCGTAGTCCTGGGACTTTCTCGAGTCGGCCTGATTTTAGAGTGGCAAAAAATTCAAAAAATTACCTCATCCAGTAACAAAATGACACTTATGCCATTTGATAGCTCTAGTCATCCTATTAATTATTAATAAAGGTTGCCGGCCCTATACCTGGAACTTTTCTTAGTCGGCCGAGTTTTATGTTCGAATGTAAATACTGATTGATGCTACAACGTCGTGGAAATGAGTCCAATGGATGGTTTAGAGATTGGTGGCATGTAGTGATCGATTGTAGGTATTAATTTGGAGGGACACAACCTTGAAAATTTTGTACAGTTAGCAAAAAAAGAATTTAACTTTGCGTTTTCTGAGAGTTCTATTACCTCAACCGCCGTTGAACCAATAAAGACTTATGTTCCTTATCAGTAAGAGAATCGAATGAGATGAAAAAAAAAGTTTTGTGAAAATTGCGGTTTTTGTCGATGACTGTACATTTTTTCAAAATCGGTGAATGCAGAAGTAAAACTCTTCAAAAGATAGGGTTAGTCTCCTAAGAACGTTTTCTTGTAGCTATAATGCTTCTGGTAGCTACCTTTTGTGTCCCATCTTAACTTTCCACCCTGTATATTAAATTTAATAATTATGTTATCAAAAACCGGTTCGAAAACAGACAAAAAACGTTAAGAGGTGGTCCGCAAGATATTTGAAGAATAGGTATGTAAGAGATCTATTACTGTCGCGCTATTTCTGAGCAACCGAGCTACCAGTGCGAAAGTGACAACTGCTGCGCGGACCGATTTTTACCTACATAAAATGCACAAAATCACGGTTTCGTATTCCCGTTTCCTCCTCCACAACTAAACCGAGTTTAATAATTCTTTCAAGAAACAAACAAGCTAAGCTTATAAAAGAAGATTGGCAGATTTGGACCCAGCCATTTTTTACGAAAACTAAAAGCCATTCAGGCCAGGACGGCGGTCATAATTATTATAAACAGAAAAAAATAAGGCATTTTTTAAAAAAACTTCCACATCTCCAGAAGTCCGGATTCAAACGTAGAATTTACTAGTAAAATAGACTAATCGTCCAAAAAGCAGTAGCAAAACGCAACCACGTCAGCTATTTTCATCTAATATTATCACTGAGGTAATTTCGGTCGTTACAGAACGTATTTTGCTTGGTTGATCTGATAGTGTGTGTGATGTCGTTTTCTTCCATTATCATAATATAGTACGGTTATCGTGAACTTTCATTAAAATATACACAATGAATGTGTAGAAGATTGAGTGGACTATTTTTTTTTTTTTTTTTTTTATGTTCGATAGGTAAACATTTGACCCCAATCTCACCTGATGTTCAGTGATGATGAGGCCGAAGATGTAGCATGCTTACCTAGAAAGATGCCTATTCACTCTTGCCTTGAAGAGGCCCAGGTTGTATTGCTCAGGGAACAGGTCCGCAGGCAGTACTATCTAATAAGAAAGATTATGAGTTTTATATAAAGTTTATAAGGAGAAATACCTTTCCCCCAACTTCTACAGATTACAACTAATTAACATTTTTGTTAGTTTTGTTTCACTCTACACGTATTACTAAGTTTCATTCATGTATGGGACCTCTATGTCAGGGTCTCAAATTATATGGCCTTCCGCCAAACTTCTTTACTTTATAAGGTCTAAGTTCTTATAAAAGAGCATTCATTATGTCAATGTACCTTATAAGAAGATTAGGCTAATATTACCTACCATTATTCTTATAATTTGGGTGGGTAAACGTTAATAAATCCGATTTATATGGCTATAATAAGAGTTGTGTTGTCAAAATGTTGTCTTCTTAAAGAGGCTAGTAACATTGCTTTTTAGATTATGACGATCAATATTACGACATATTTGTCCACTGTCGACTTCGATCAACAATATATTGTTGATCGAAGACTGTCGATATAAGAAAGACTTTTGCTATGTCAGGAGTGCGATTTTTGAATCTCATTCGCTGAGTTAAGCAGTTGAAAATTTAAAATGACTGTGGAGATATGTATCTTTCTATTGCTGATTTGACTTTCAAAAATCATACTTCAGGAGTGCGATTTTTGAAAGTCAAATAAGCAGAAGAAAGATGCGTAGCTCCATAGTAATTTTGACATTTTCAACTGCTAAACTCAGCGAATGAGATTCAAAAATCGCACTCCTGTATGTTTTTTTTTATCATGTTCATCAAAGGGTTATGGGTAATATTGGCGTCATTTTTTTAAGCGGCCGGGTACCAAATGTTACGGTTATTTTAGGGCTAATATCACCTTACATTATTATGCAAACTAAATAGTTCTGTGGTGTAACGTTTCGGAAATATTTAATTTTAAAGTTTCAAAATTACTCTACGAAGCTCATTAAAAGTTACTCATTTTGGTTTTTTTACCACTTTAATTTTAGTCTGTTTGAATTAATTTGAGTTTAAATGCTAATACGGCCAGGTGCCAAATGTAGTGGGTATTTTAAGGCTAATATTACCTTACATTATTATGCATTAAAAATTGTCCTACGGTGTAACGTTTAGGAGATATTTAATTAAGTTTAAAAGAAAAGACTCTACGAAGCTCGTTAAAAGTTACTCATTTTGTTTTTTTTACCACTTTATTTGTTTTTATAGCCCATAATTATTAGTTTTTAATTATTTGTGACATAATCACGTATATTTCATGTTAACGCGCCGCAATCGTCTGCTCCTTGCTAGTTTCCGCTCGTCTGTTTGAATTAATATGAGTTTTAACGGTGCCAAATGTTGGGGATATTTTAAGACTAATATCACCTTACATTATTATGCAAAAAAATGTCCGACGGTGTAACGTTTTGGAGATATTTAATTAACTTTAAAAAAAGAACTCTACAAAGTAGTGGCGATGACTGGGATTTTTTTCCCATTTGTCTCCAGCAGCGATGGAGGCCATGGCGACAACTGGGTATACACGCCGCAAACGAGTATTCCCAGTCATCACCACTGCTTTGTCACTGCACTGGCGACAACTGGGAATATAAAACCAAAACTATAAAAACAAATAAAGTGGTAAAAAAACCAAAATGAGTAACTTTTAATTGGCTTTGTAAAGTTATTATTATTTTTTATTTAAAATTATACCGTTTGATTTCTTTTACCGTTCCGAAACTTTCAGGGGTGGTTCAGACCATGAAACTGAATATCACGAAATCAAAAACCGGTGGACTTTGAAACACTCTGTTTTATTTTCACTTTTACTGTCTAATTATTATTATTATTTTACGAAACTATTTTAATTTGAAATATATCACAATCACTTCAAGAATACTACAAATCGTCTGTCTCATACATTTAAGTCTACTAAGCATTGCAGTTTAGTATGGAACAGCAGATTTTTTTTTCGCGATTTCAGGTTTGGTCCCATAATAAAAATTGTTCAGTTTGATGGTCTGAACCACGCCTGAAAGTTTCGGAACGGTAAAAAAAATCTTCCTGTATATCTCCGAAACGTTACACCGCAGGACTATTTATTTTACATAATGATGTACGGTGATTTTAGCCCTAAAATACCCGTAACATTTGGTACCTGACTGCTTAAAAAAAAAGACGCCAATATTATCCACCCCCCTCGTATCCTTTTGATGAACATGATAAAAAAAGGAAAACAAACGGAAAAAGTCTTTCTGATATTATTTTTGAATTTTTTTTAAAAATCGGTTTAGTTTTGGAGGAAGAAACGGGAATACGAAACCGTGATTTTGTCCATTTTTATGTAGTTAAAATCGGTCCGCGCAGCAGTTGTCACTTTCGCACTGGAAGCTCAGTTGCTCAGGAACAGCGCGACATTAAATAGATCTCTTAAATACCTATTCTTCAAATTTTTAGTGGACCAGCTTTCCTCTTAACGTTTTGAACGTTTTTTGTCTGTTTTCGAACCGGTTTTTGATAACCAAATTATTACTTTTATACAGGGTGGAAAGTTAAGATGGGACACAAAGGGCAGCTACCAGAAGCTTTATAGCTACAAGAAACCATTCTTTGAAGACTAACCCTAACTTTTGGAGTGTTTTACTTCTACATTCACCGATTTTGAAAAAATGTACAGTCATTGACAAAAACCGCAATTTTCACAAAACTTTTTTTTTTCATCCCATTCGATTCTGTTACTAATAAGGAACATAAGTCTTTATGGGTTCAACTGCGGTTGAGGTAATAGAACTCTCAGAAAACGCAAAGTTAAATTCTTTTTTTGCTAACTGTACAAAATTTTCAAGGTTGTGTCCCTCCAAATTAATACCTACAATCGATCACTACATGCCACCAATCTCTAAACCATCCATTGGACTCATTTCCACGACTTTGTAGCATCAATCAGTATTTACATTCGAACATAAAACTCGGCCGACTAAGAAAAGTTCCAGGTATAGGGCCGGCAACCTTTATTAATAATTAATAGGATGACTAGAGCTATCAAATGGCATAAGTGTCATTTTGTTACTAGATGAGGTAATTTTTTGAATTTTTTGCCACTCTAAAATCAGGCCGACTCGAGAAAGTCCCAGGACTACGCGAGGCAACCCTATATATTTTGGCACTTCTTGATGAGCTCTATCGAATGTACTATATACCAACTTGTTACCCGATGAGGTAATTGACACCAAAAAAAATACCCACTTTTTTGCTCACTGTACAAAACGCTCCAGGTTACGCCCAGGCAACCCTGTACTTTAAGACGTACCTTTCTCATGTGCTACACCCTAGGTAGGTCGCATCTTGTTACTCGATGAGGTAGGGTTGCCAACGGTCCCCTCTTAATCTACTAGTTTTTATCAACGTTTTTTCTTCACGCTCTATAGTAAAAACGGTAATACATACAAGCGTCAAACTTAGTGTGATTATAGAGCAAACTCTACAGAATAACAACAAATACTAAAAACCGGCCAAGTGTGAGTCGGTCTCGCGCTAAAGGTCCCGGACAAAAAAGTTTTTTTTCTAAGTTAATAATATTGTGTTCTGTGGTGGTGTGGTACGGAACCCTCGGTGCGCGAGTAGCCCGACTCGCACTTGACCGGTTTTTTTAATTATTTGAGTTTGAGTCACGTATTTTGAGTCCGTTCATATAAAAACCGGGAATGCATTATCTATAACCTCAGCCTTTATATCAGCGGGGCATTTTACCTAGCATTTTGAACTTTACCCACAGCGAGATAAGATAAAATTCCAATTGACGGGGTAGAATGACAGTTCAACCGCCCCGCGCTTCTATTACCCGTTCTGCCTGTCACCTCAACTACCTTATCTCACAGCAGATAAAGTTTGCCGCCCACTGCTCTTTCAGTGGGAATTGAAACTGAACCTCTAGCATCTCTAGTCTGAAACTGAAGGCGTAGTGTAGGTGTAATTTTATGCGCATTTCTGCCATTTCATAAAAACACGAATTAACACGACGTGTCTAATCCATCTTCTAAGATTGTTGTTTGTGATTATGATTTAATAGCTTCTTGGCATTACATTATGTACTTTATCATAATGATTTACTGGGACTAAATTAGCTTATGCACTGAAACAGGTGATGAAAAATATAGATAAATGAGTATGACGTGCACAGCGAACTCTTATAACCTTGAATGTGACATGAAAACTTTACTTCGCTATTTTTAGGACACGATCCTAATAAACTGATATGTTTCAAAATTCAAATTTTCAAATTTCAAAAACTTTATTTCTTGAATACACATACATAGGAAAGACCCACAAAACCGTTTCCACGGTTTGTCTGTGGGATTAAGAGTCTCAAATTCTCAATACAATATTTTATAATTTTTTTATAAATTTTATAACATAAAACAAAACTTAGGGTGACTTAGGTACATAATACTAAATATCTATTTATTGAATGGAGTTGAGCAGATGAATTTTAAATAATCTACCGAACCTACGCTTATTTTCCTCAGTTCTTAAAGAGGGTGGCATTTCATTATACAATGATGGTAACTTACGTTTTAGTAACCTTCCTCCAAAGTAATTGTTGACTCTTTCGGTTTGATATTTACCTTGTACTTGTGCTCTGGTGCCAATGCTATGATCAATATACGATCTATGCTCATGGTTGCTGTGGTTGTTATATGCTAGTAAATATTTATGCTTAAGGCCCACAGGAAGTACTTTGCATATTTTGAATAACATCCGGTAATTTTCTTTACATTTATTTTTAGTCTTTTTATCAACAATAAGTTTTAAAAATCTAATTTGGATTGATTCTGTTGTATTATTGAGTCGAAGACGTTGAGGATGTAGAGATAATTGTATAAATTAGTGACACAAGTTGCTGATACAAGTGTTTATATTGAAGTAACCAAGGAACATATGTACTCGAAGTAACGTAACTAACCACATAATCAACTTTAAAATAGGAATAAGAATATGTCAATATGATTATGCATACAGAAGAAAATAACTTATAAAGAGTCTACACAACAAGAGATTAGTATAGACAGTATCTACAACAGCCGCCCTTAATCGATGTTGTGGTTAACAAGGACACAAAAAAAAAACACATACAAAAACCTTATTAACAGCCTTTTGTACAGATAACAAGTTGGTTTCTAAATCCGGAACAAAAGCAACTTCACCAATACTGTTGACAACATTCTCTGGTGTATCAATGGAGATATAGCCACAATTGACGCATCCTCCATCACCCTGTCAATATCTGCAAGACCCTGCGCGGTTGACACAACAGCGCTGTTGCACAATTACATGTTATCAAAGTCTGACATGTTCAATCTGTACAATCTTCGCTCTAAGGTTAGTCTTCGTCCCATACCTTTATCCTCGAAAGCTCTCTGCAAAGATTTCCACGCTTCGGCTGCAGTTTTTCGCACATCTGACGTGAGTAATAGCTGCACCGTCTACTGTTAAGCATATTTTGGTCACGCTTTGCATCGTTACGTACCTGGGTCGAGGCGGGGGTGGTATCATCTTTAGGATAACCACTTACTATTTCCCATAAGTCCTCGCAAAAAGGTAATTACGCATCTTAAACTTCCAAGTAGGATATCGAGGCGGGGGTGGTATCATCTTTAGGATAACCACTTACTATTTCCCATAAGTCCTCAGGCAAAAGGATGGTATTGACGAAGAGGAACTCGACTTACAAACACTTGACTCTTCTCCAGATTCATGTGACATTTTAAAGAAAAATTTTGTTTCTATCGATCACATGAACAATTCACTAAAAATATTTCACAATTTAAACTTTACATGAACTATTTTCTGTTCGTGCTGATAACGTGTTGTATTATTGAGTCGAAGACGTTGAGGATGTAGAGATAATTGTATAAATTAGTGACACAAGTTGCTGATACAAGTGTTTATATTGAAGTAACCAAGTATTTTGTCAATGTGTGTTTTGAATGTGAGGCCATAGCAATCAAGAGCATACCCAATTATTGATTCAACTAATGATACATATAAGCATTTTAATAAATCTTTTGGTACTTTGTATTGTAGCTGATAAAATTTACTTAACAATGTTCTTAATTTATTAATTAAATAATCAATATGTTTTGTCCAACCAAAATTTTCATCTATTTGCATTCCTAGATATGTTACTACTGGTGTCCTTTCAATTAGCTTACATTTACAGTTTATATTATTGTTGTGAAAACATTCAAAAGTATGGGTGATTAGATGTCAGGGTGAGTCCGGCATACAAGAATAAGGGGAGTGTATTATTAGTAATTTAGTTTTATCATTATTGAGTACAATGCCATTGTCGTGTGCCCACTTAACAACTCTATCAACATCCTCCTGCACGAGACCACTAACTTCGTCCATGTCACGCCCGGCTCGCAGAGCACATAGGTCGTCAGCAAACATATGTTGAACAGTTGTTTATTACTCTGCATAGGCTGTTAACATGCATTAGGTAGCAGACTGGTCCACATCCTGAGCCCTGTGATACCCCACAGCATACAGAAGTGGGTGGGTCACTACAGGTGTTATCTATTTTGACACGGAATGAACGTGCGGTGAGATAGTGTAAATTAATTTGGAGTCCTAGAACCCTCACATCTCATGTTGTCTTCTTTAAATTACTATAAATAGGTGAATTACGGAAGTGACCTTTTCAGTTCTTTTGACGTTGTTTTGTAGCGAACCGCAAACGCATTGCTAGAAAAGCACCTCATGGTAATAAAGAGATTTCGCGATTTATTTTTCTTATTCTAGCTCTCATCATCATCATGGCAGCCAATGGAAGTCCACTGCTGGGCATAGGCCTCCCCAAGGATCGCCATAACGACCGGTCCTGCGCTGCTCAATGCTTCTTAATGTTCCCGATACCTTTCTAGTCTGTGTCTGTGTTTGATGGATGGCTCATCGAAGTAAATTAGAAGACAACCCTAATCGGCGAGAGGTTCAGCGTCCGACGCGACAGCATTGTAAATATCCCGATGTGGTCGCCGGTTTGGCGTCTCGCCAAAAAGTGGCATTCTGCTTAGCGTCGCCACATGGTAAGCATAGATCACGCCATGTGCTGCCGGTGTGACACGCTGTCCGATTGTCTGATCAAGATGGAGATCTGACCAAATTACAGAAATTTCTGCCGTCAGAGCCAGGCTAAAATTGTAAAGGTCGAAGTAAAGTTGTCCGCCTTTTTTATTACAGTCTTTAATGTCTGACTAAAGCGTCACGAAAACCACTGAGTGAGGAAAGAAGCCTTGGATAATTCTAAAGATGTATTGATATATTTCCTTAGATGTTTGATGTTTCGACGCTTTTTTCCAGGTTATAATTATATTTAGCCCCCTTTCTGATGTCTAGCTTAGCTCCCTTTTCTCATAGCGCAATGGTTTACATACGAAAACCTTGTTCATTATAGTTATATGAATGCTATACCAGTAATCTGTGGCTCTATACCAAAATTTGTTTGAGAGTTATCAGTGTACAAATAAACAGAAGTCCCATTATAAATGACAATTATCTAAATATCCTGCTAGCGATTGCCTATCTGCGTCTACTCTCTCTATCATGTATAATAATCGGATGTTGATTGTTGACACAGCATTATGTGCATTTGATAAATCTAAGCTTAGTAAAGGCGTTTTAGTAAACATTTCTCTTGTCGACAATAATTCCGAGTAGTGCATGTTTATTGCTTTTCTTGAAACTCTCTCGTATTGACTATTGAACACATTAATGGAAAGTGGCGTGAAAACTCAGAAAACTAATAGCATCCATTTTGTTTATGTGAGATTCAAAATGGCGGATAATGGAATCGAAAGAAGTAATTTTTGTTTTTTTCAGCTTAGGGTGTTTGTATAAAGACGATAAATAAGAGTTAGGGCCTGTTTCTACATTTCCTGATAATTTTATTTTATTATTCTTAGGAAGATTTACAGCTTTGATTACATACTAAACACAACTTTAAATAACTGTAAGCTAATTACAAATCTCCACCTATAAAACAAATAAGTTTCGGATAGCCTATCTATTAGAAATATGGTCATTAAATGATAGGATTCTGGTCTGTTTATCTGTTATAGACTGTCTGATGCTTAATTTAGGAAGTGGTGGAGCCCTTTGCAAAATAAATATTTTGGATCTCCAAATCAGGACGTATGGAGGAATTCGAACTAGGTCTAACAGGGAAGCGGTCTTTAAATCTATTTATCGTGCTGATAAAGAAAATTTTTCTATGTTTTAATTGTATGTAACATACGACAATAACACGTGATTTTCGAGTACCATTGTAAAGACCGGCCTTTTAATTAGATTTACTATACTTAGACTCTTTATTATATACCTTTGTCTGTGACCTGTTAAATGTTTCTTATGCAGTGTTTATGTGGGCGAAAGATTAGCCACCTCTCACCACTTGACACGTCATTCCATCCTGACACTTAAATTGCGAATTGGTAGTTGTAGCTATGTTTCTGATCACCCCGAAAGGGATTACTGACGTGAGTTTCTGTCTGTGTGTGTGTGTGTATGTCTGTGACCTGTCCTTGTCCTAGTGTATCATTGTAACCCCCCTTCGTAACCAAGCTCCCCTTTTATATTTTTCGTTCTCTTGACCGTTTATCCTCACGCCTCAACTAGGTCAAGGCTGCGAAGATAAGTTAAGGGATATTTCAAGAGCAAATTCTTGAATTAAGATCATGTTAGATTGAAAGGGTAAAATTAGTATGAGTAGGTACTTTGCCTGTCTGCCATTGGTTCTGTGTTTGATTCTGGGTCCATTCAAATTAGATCATAAACCTTAAAAACTTGTGTCCTAGTGTATAGCTAGCGTACACATGAAACGGATCTGGCTGGAATTGATGCCAATAAGTAGTTCCTAAATAGTGCCTAATTGTAATTAGTGCCTAGGTCAAATAAATAGTGCCTCTGTACTTTACGAGATATCGTTTTTTTTACCTGGTACGCTGGCTTGACGTCAAGGTAGCGTAGCTGTGGCTAAAACGGCTTGCATTGCAGCATCGAATTTACACTCAAAAAATAGTGCTCAAATAGTGCCCAAGCACCCAAAATCTCATAAGGCTAGGTCTTCAGGGAGCGGAGATATAAATAAGTCTTAAATAAACCACGGAGTTGGCGTTGCGCTGGCGTACACACGAATTCACAAAATATATCTTACAGAAGGAGACGTTTCTTTTTATAAAAAACTACATCAAATAAATAGTTCCTGAAATAGTGCCTCTGCCAGTACTAATATTTTATGTAAAGTCGTAGTGAAACAATATAAAAAATCGATGCAAAGCAATAATCTACAAAATAATAAACAATATCTTGGGGCTATGGTATAAATCAAAAGCCAAAACCAAAAAATATGGATAGTAATCTGTATCCATATATTTCGATAAATATATGGATACAGATTACTACCATTAGCCTGAAATGTTTTTTGAAAGTCTATATACTTTTCTGGGCCCTGTTTAGTTTCATAGTAGTGACAATTGACAATGCCAATTCAGATTACATTGCTGGTTACTGATGACGCTAAACTTGTAGTGCATGTGTCCTAACATTTTCAGCAATGTACTCTGAATTATCATTGTCAATTGTCACGTTTATTAAACAGGGCCCAGAAGATATGGTCATCTCTTGATTCAGTATACTATGTAGGTATAGCCGTATCTTGAATCAGTATAATTAAATACATATCTGGAGTTTCACTATCTACAAGAAACGTCGAATCACGCAAATATAAGCTGATATGATACACAACTGGAATTTTCTTGTTGCAAAGAAGGTATTACCGGATTCGGGGTTATACTTGAACGAAAATAACGTTTTATCAGTCTATTGATGTCATTCAATACAAAAAACGTCGAATCACGCAAATTTAAGCTGATATGATACACAACTGGAATTTTCTTGTTTCAAAGAAGGTATTACCGGATTCGGGGTTACACTTGAACGAAAATAACGTAAAGTTATCAGTCTATTGACGTCATTCAATGCTCTATCTATTGTACTTTTCCTTTATTTTGACTAAAGATTATTCAGTGGAAGCCCCTCTTGTTTAAAATTTTTGATTACATTGTTTTAATTATAATTTATAACATTGCATCAGTGGATTTCGTTTGGTTGATTATGGTATGATGTTATTTAAGGTGGTTGTTTTAAAATAAAAAATGGAAAGTTTTTAGTATCGGACTGGACAGAAACAATGAAAAAGCTATATTTGAATTGAAACTCCACAACATGTTTATAAATATTATTCAATCTAACATGTTAATATCTAATAATATTAACTAGCAAAATCCATTCCGAATTCTGAATTGTCAATTGTAATTTTTGAAGTGAAAACTTCTTTAGCGGCGTTGTGCACTTTTTGGGATGGGTAAAAATGTTAAACTCGCGTCAGGACCGTGATGTCACGTGACGTAAGACGTAAGATCTCTTAGTTTTCACTTCTGCCGGCACTCCCGGAGTGCAACCCGTTGTTTTTTTAACGCGATCTAAACTAATGTGTGTTTATGGTTCGTCAGAGTTTCGCTAAAATGTACAGTTCAAAGTGACATTGACTCAAAGATTTCCATAAAAAGCTTAAATTAATTCTAGCATTGAAACGAAATATTGTAAGTTAACGGACATTTGATAAACCAGAGACACCGAGATTAGTTTCTAGATCATGTTGTGTAAAAAATGTTGCTGTTGAAACTTTCGTTTATACTTATACTGCGCCTTGGCAGAGTATCCTCTTAAGGAGAAGAATGCAAGCTATTCCGAGATAGTCTTGCGGTCTTCACAAGGAATCTAAATGCCGACGCGACGTTATTGGATTCTTAACTTGTTAGTCACACCCTTATTGGACAGTAGGCCTGTCCCCTGCAGTAGCATGTACATAGCTGTTGATAATGAGACAGTAATATAGATAACATTCCACGGTAAATAGACAATGCTCACAGGCAAACCCTGATCTGAAGTGCGATTTTTTAAAATCATACGAGCGACTTGGCAGTAGAAAGATGCATAATCTCCATAGTAATTTTGACATTTTCTACTGCCAAGTCGCTCGTATGATTTTCAAAAATCGCACTTCTGATCTGAACAAAATAACATCTATGAACGAAATTGAAAGAACTTTTATAGTAAGTAACTTCTAGTCAGATTTTGATGCTATTCAACCTACCGCAAAATTCAGATAATTTACTCCGTGGAATTCTGTGAAAAATCATTCGAAGTTGAAAAACTAATAATTTTGCGGTTTTCGAATACCTAATAACAACAAACTCCTATCGACATGCACTAGCTACTATTGTAGCCACACAGATTCGCTAAAACAAGACCCAAGTTTGAGGATTACTCTCATATACTTTCAGCTAGCAAGAAAGTTCTGCGACTCTGGATGATGTGAAAGAGATTGACGCATTAATCGGATATAACGTTTCTAAGAGCCTGACCAATTTCATCGCTACGTTGATCGAACTGTCACGATTAGTATAGTACCCGGCAAACAAACTTGAAAAATGGGCAAGGGTATGCGCAGTAGCGCTTTCGCCTGCAAATTTTATTCTGCGCAAGATAGGAAATGCCATTATAGGAAATAGAAAAATGTTCACACAGCCGGTCTGTATCGCCGATCTATTTTCTATCCTTGTTTCTATCTTTAGTGGCAGCGTTTAAAGTGTGTAAAAAGATCCGAACCTAAGAGCCTGTAGATGTATGGAACGTATTAAATTTCACTTAAGTGAGTTGAGTGCCAGAGTATCCAATGTCGTCTTTCGTCTTAATGCAGGGTTATGTCTCTCATTAATATTGTTCAGAGATTCCATAAATTAAATACAAAGTAGAAAGTACAGTGGAAATCCCTCCTGTAGGTGGACCCTAACTAACGCCCAAACATTGTGTGCCTTAATTATGAAGAATGAATGTCCTTTAAATTAGGAAGATTAGAACCCTGAGTATCGCTAAACGTTTGCTTTGGAGATTGTATTTGATTCTATTTAATTCCAAAATGGCATCTTTCCATGCGAGCAAAATTGTGAAGAAACAGACCTAAATTGCGATAACATTCTTACTTCGTATCTTCGGCTAAACCTGTTTTTAATATCCACAAAATGCGTGGTTCCGGTAGTCCGATTTTAATTCTTAGTAGTTCCATGGAACTGCGGTAAAGAAATTTTATCAAAAACAGTGGAAAGATTATATTTTTTATCAGCGTTTGCCGAACAGATGACGTGTTAACGACGGAGACGGTCTATTGGTCAATATCACAAAGTTTCAGCATGTGACGTCACGGATGCGCGCGCATCCTCCGTGATCGTATGACCTTTACGTACGGTTCACAATATAAGTACAGGCTTATTTTATTGTATCTCTTTATTTTACACAAGTAGAATACAATGGTTACCAATAATAGAGAATGAATTAATTAGTTTAGCCGCTTATTAGTTTAGTGCGACTGCGTTATTTAATTTTTTTTATAAGAAAAGTAGTCAAATACGCTGGATATTTTGAAGTGCACCAGTATGTGTTCTAAACACTGTATCCTCTCTCTAGTCTTTACAATTTTGAATTTGATGAAACGGTTTACCGATACTGTAGGTCTATAATGCTGGAGTGTCTAGATTGGTACTAACGAGATTTTGCAATCTAGTTTCAATGTTAATGAAGATTAGCGTAAAAACAGTGTTTTGAATGTTTTGTAATCAGACACAGAATAATTGCTATTGGTAGTAAGCTAGTAAGTCAATGGAAGGAGTGGATCCTATTTTACTTGTGCTAAAATTAATAGCATTATTATGGGTATTTTTTTTTATATTTTTCACCCCTTGCGTGACAACAGTGGGTCTTTCTTACAAATCTTTCCTTGCTGACGTTACGACTGGTTCGTTTAAATATCAGATCTATGACTGGGAAATAAGGTTGTGTGTTATTGAAAGTTGTTTAAGTTTCAGCAGCTGCTTTTGAATGTTTTTGTGAAAGTTTGAAACTCTCCTCTCGTAATGGATTCCAGAGGATTGATTTATAGATGGTGTAATGCGTAGGGGGTGACATTTAGAAAATTTGATTACTATACTGTACTGTAATTACAGTAGATTAACTGTAATTTTATTCTTTACTGTATACTGAAATGATAAAATACAATGTAGGGATACTACTGTACAATAGGAGTACTACTGTAAATTCTATTCTATTCTATACTGTACGTACTGTATTCGTAGACTGTTTTTTTTTCTTGACAATATTTATCAAATACAATGCAAAAATGAAACTTTTAGAACTTTCACTTTTGGAATCTGGAAGCACTGATTGTGGGCAATGGATACATTAACTGACCTGCATATTTATGGCGAACGACGGCAGACGAATAAAAAAAACGTTTATTTTAAAGAAAAATACTAAAAAACCCTTCTCTCCCACAGAGACACTCACCAGATCGACCTGCCGGACTTCGGTCACTACGCCACCGGCATCTTCTTCCTGGACAAGCTCCACCACCAGGACATCGAGAAGAAGTTCCACGGCCTCGCGGAGAGCATCGGCCTCAAGGTGATCTGCTGGAGGACTGTGCCCACAAACAACGCTACCATCGGTGAGCAAACATTTCAGGTTCATTCATTTCACTTTTGAATAAGTTGGGAAAATCTGTTTCAAATATGTACCAGTGTTTCCAGTAAGTTATAAATAACTTAACAGTTGGTATTTTAGTTAAGAGTGTATAAGCTTTTAGTAGGCAGACGTGGTCCACTTCGACACTTTTCACTTTTCATCCGGTGATTTTGTGGTCTGTTGGTAAATAGGATAACGCCAAGAGTTCAAGTTGAAACAGTTGTCTGTTATGATATGGTTTTAAAATGTTTTATTGAGGCGGTAAACCCAGGAACTTTAAATTTTAATTGTATTCATTATTTTTTAGGGTTCCCAAGTAGAAACCCTTATAGTTTCGTTAATTCTGTCTGTCTTTCTAAATGACCGCCTCAATTAGACTCTCATTTTCATTTATAATGAAACAAAATTCGGTATGAAGTCAGATAATAATAACCCAAAACATAAATGTGATGGAGAGGCAAACTTTTAATTTTTATTTATTCAATTAATATTTGAAGTGTCACGTTTTCACCTTGAGAAAATTTCAATGAACTGAAAAAATATTTGTTTTGTAACTGTCATGTCATCATATTATTTAATCAATTTAAATAATTGTATTGAACCATATCAGTAGTGTTTCTACCAGTTCATTAGTATTCACATGCATGATATAATTTACATGGATATTCATAAACATCAATCATGTTTTTGAATATGTGATGATTTCATCAGCTTTTGGAAAACAAAATTTGAAATGGGAATTCTAAAACGCATTTTTATTAACTATAAAAACTAAAAAGTTAAAAAATAATATTGCAGCCGATGACTTTCCCGTTCGCATCATAAGAACATTAATTTGTTTTATTGAAGTCGCTGTCAAGCCGGTACGATTCGCGACAGGGCTTGCATTTTTTGGCTTGGCTTGACACCGACTTCTATAAAACAAATTAATGTTCTTATGATGCGAACGGGAAAGTCATCGGCTGCAATATTATTTTTTAACTTTTTAGTTTTTTGAAGGCGGTTTTATTTTTTTTGTTAAAATTTTGTTTATTTCACAATTTTCAGTGGCAAATTCATTAGTTCGATTTAATAGTAGTGCTTTAAATTAACAAACGCACTAGTCGGCACTACGATTTTCGAAGGTTCCCCTCGATATCTCTGGGATCCATCATCAGATCCTGGTTTCCTTATCATGGGACCTCACTTGGGATATCTCCTTTCCAACAAAAAAAGAATCATCGAAATCGGTTCATAAACGACGAAGTTATCCGCGAACACACATAAAAAAAAAAAAATATATATATACGGTCGAATTGAGAAACCTCCTCTTTTTTTGAAGTCGGTTAAAAATGGATTTTCATCAGTGATTTTTACTGGAAAATAGAAATATTTCATTTCGATGGACATTATTGTTAAATAATATGTGTGTCACCTTACAACATAAAGCTCTTCTCAATCCTTTGGTTTTAATTCTGTTACGTTGGTTGGTATATAATAAAATTAACACAACTGTGACCAGTTACATTATTAACTTTGCTATAACTTGAAAAGGGCTTTATATTTTCTCAATTTGTAATTTGAAGTGAAAACTTCTTTTGCGGCGTTGTGCACTTTTTGGAAAGGGTAAAACATTTTAAACTCGCGTCAGGTCAGGACCGTGACGTTACCCTGATCCTGATCGAAAATTGGTCAGATCCCCCTCTCTTTCTACTCATCATCATCTTCCTGCCCTTATCCCATTACTTGGGGTCGGCGCAATATGTGGTCTTCCTCCATTCATCTCTTTTAGCCGTCATCTCAGCGCACACTCCCTTCTTACACATGTCATCCCTCACACAATCCATCCATCTCTTCTTTGGTCGTCCTCTCTTCATGCAGCCATCCACATTCATATCTAATACTCATCTTGTAATATGACACTCCTCTCTTCTCATCACATGCCCATACCATGACAATCGGTTACCGCGCAGTTTTTCATTCACAGGTGCTACTTTCAAACTTCCTCTAATATACTCATTCCTTATCTTATCCATTCTAGTAACACCACACATCCATCTCAACATTCGCATCTCTGCTGCATGCAGTCGCTTTTCATCCGTCACTTTAACGGCCCAACATTTCTACTGCGCGGCGAAAATGTATGCCTGTTCCTGCTGTTTCGTTTAAGCGGCATAAATTGTCATGTTTGTGTACAATTGCGCAATAAATGAATATTGTATTTTACCACATAAATGATAGTACTTTTATACTGATAATTAGAGCAATTCGTGCGAAATTATTCCCTAACCATTCCAAAATATCAAAAATGCACAACGTTAATGTTCAAGTATTCACTTCTACCGGCACTCCCGGAGTGCAACCCGTTGTTTTTTTATTAAAACTGAAATATTTCAATAAGATAACATTTCGTACATGCCAATGTCTTGCTTTCTACGTGTTGTTGCGATTTTGTTTGCAACTGTCATTACAGGTCATTCGTAGTAAAGTGGGTTTTGGTACGGCGATGGCCGATGCGGTCATACCATGTCTGACCATCTGGTTTGTTCAATTTTATAGGCAGTGCAAAACTTATTGGCTCATTTGAAGTTTAAGCTCTTAGAGATCTTTGAAGTAAATAGAACTTTAATATATCCTGTATAAGGATGTAAATAGATGTTTTTACATCACATGATATGAGGTCAAATGCTTGTATAGCTGGTAATAAAGCTTCATTGTTTCTTGTTCAATTGCTATATTGAAGCTGCAGTGACCGGCCAATGTCCTAATCAGTTGTCAATAAACTAAACACGATTGTAAGCTTTTAGCAAATTAATATCAATAAGTTTTGGTAAAAAAAAGACTAACACAAACTTCAGATGTGCCAAAAAGATTTGATCGCATTATTATCTCATAAAGGTACCGTGTGCGGCAAACTCAATCTATTCTCGCTTTGAAAATGGTTGTAGAATGTAGAATCACAAAAGAGTGATTTTGAAGCACCTGATACCACTGTAAGAATAAAGATACCTACTTGAAACAATTAAAATGGAATGTTGGCGCAAATAATTTGCATGAGAGTAATTCATTACACATTTGTTATTAGCTAAGTTATTCATGCATAATAGTTTACCTTTGATATTTTTACTTCACAATTTTCCTGTTACCTATATTATAAATCTCATGCTAATTATCTAGCAGTAAAGACAACGCTTAGATGGTTTAAAAAACAATATAACTTTGCATCAATCATGCTTTTGATTGTCATAAATGTTGCCATCGTTAGCAATTGTTTTAAAATTCGTCATTGTTTTCTTGTTGCTCATTTATGACATTTTCCATTTTAAAATACATTGTTCATGATATACCATCAAAGTGTTCTAAAATTTTGTTTACCGTCGTGTCTTCAATTTACAGTTAATTAAAAAATAAGCTTTTTTGTATACCAGTCAACTGGGCTTCTTACTATGTTGGTAAAGTCTAGGATTATTAGTAATCAATACTTATCATCATTTGCTTCGTTTAGGCCTACTAAATCGAAATACCTAATTTCTAAAGCAAACTTTTCCATCATAATATAAGCTCAGTTGAAAAAATACTACAACATTAACTTTGATAGCTCAATTAGCATAAAATAGCACTTAAAGCCTTAGCAATAAGAGACCTCCCCTTGGCAAAGATAGTAATGGCCGATTTTGGGTGGCTTTCAGGTCAGGTGGCTCGTAACTCCGAGCCGTATATGCGTCAAGTGTTTGTTACCGGGGATATCAGCGACGAAAAACATCTTGCCCGTCAGGTAAGAGTGACAACCAAGCGGGAGATAATAAACACTACAACTACAGGTTAAAACACAAAGGTTAAAAAGAGTATGAACTTGCAATTCGAATAACGATCGTTGCGATTTCAAACTCTGCACACAATTAAGAAGAAGTTCTTTTAGAAGATTTTTTTCAGATCGCGCTGGATCCTGTGGTTGGAGGGTCGTCGAATGCGTAAAGAATTTTTTCTGATTATTGTTTACCTTGTGGCCAGTATGTGGATATGTGCGTGTTTGCAGGTGTTCGTGCTGAGGAAGCGGGCGTCCCACGAGCTGGTGGTGCCTGGAGCCAGGTTCTACATATGCAGTCTTTCGTTGAAGACTGTCGTCTACAAAGGCCTGTTGACTTCTAATCAGCTATGGGTAGGTTTATTACTTTTTATTTTCTATACTATACCAAAATACATTAGCAAATAAATAATATTTATGTTACATTACAATATATTGTGCAAAAAATGACTTTTTATAAGTCACAAGCTTTTTGATTCGAAACTATTTTCTGTAATTTCATAATTCATCTAATTTAGAAGGGTATTCAAGGGAAAAACTTTGACTTAATATTATAATTTACACGTTCGGAAAGCCATACGAATAAATTCCAGAATGTGTATTACGATTTTATACGTATTAGTATAACGCAAGGCGCAAGGTTGTATGCGCCATGACCTATTGGCCCAAGAGCAAGTCCTCGGGCACATTGCTGCTCCTTTAGTCGCCCCTAAGACCACCAGCGAATTTAGTTTGGGTAGTCCTATTCTTTGATATATCACATTTTACTCTTGGTAAATTATTCTGTTGCTATATTTTGTAGCAAGGTAGCATTATAAGGAATCTTACTTTGACCGTGAATTCCAGGAGTACTTCAAAGACCTGAGCAACCCCGCGTTCACGACGTACCTGGCGCTGGTGCACACCAGGTTCTCCACCAACACGTTCCCCAGCTGGGAAAGAGCACACCCTTTGAGGTAACCTATATTGTTTTCATGTCAATGTTGTTTCTACAGGATCCATCTTGATACCAGCATCAGCCTATATACGTCCCACTGCAGGGCACTGGCCTATCCTCAGGGAGGGTGGATGGACGTTAGTCCACCACTCGTGCCGTGCGTATGTGCAATCTAACAGTACGCAATTGTTAGATTGCACATACGCATCGAAATTTCTTCTTCAGCGTATGCAGATTTCCTCACGATGTTTTCCTTCACAGTTTGAGGCTGATCAGACCATCAATACAAACACTAAGAGACCATCATCGAAATAGGGAAAAAATATCCGCTGTTCTATACAAAACTGCAAAGCTACTAATGTATGGGAAAACAGATTTTTTACTCGCGATTTCGATGTTTGCCCTATAGAGAAAGTTGTTCAGTTTAAAATAGTCTGATCATCCCCTTAAAAAATCTTCAGCATATTAAGATATAATTTACAGGCCAGGCATTTGGGCTTAAAGATGTTCCCTGCTTAGCAGTTGATTTGCTTGTGGTTATTGTAAATGTAATTGTTGCAGAGTTCTTGCCCACAATGGAGAAATAAATACGTTACGAGGTAACGTGAACCTGATGAAGGCCCGCGAGGGCGTCATGAAGAGCGACTTGTTCGAGGATTCCGGTAAGATCAATTAATTGAGTATTACCTAAATACACACAGATACATAACCTCACGATATAATCCCGTTCGGGGTATAAAACTTTGCCACAACCACAACAAACTATCTTTTTTATCATTCTATTGCAGCAAGCCCTTTGTATCTGGATTAACAGACCCATCTTTACCATATTTAAGATTTATCGATGGAATTACGTGTTAGGTCAGGTGGTAATAGTGGCCTTGTGCCCACGAAATCGAAAGAAACCTTATCCCTTTAGTCGCCTCATACGACTCCCACCTGAAGAATTGGGGTTGTCAATTATAAGCCTAAACCAGACGGGACACAGCTATGGCAAAAGTAAAGGGCTTGAAACTTGGCGGTCGAGAGAGGTCTATCTGGCTGGAAGGGCATGAGCCCTCGTCATGCACTTCCGGCCCGATAGTTATCTCTTCACTATACTACAAGGGGGTAAACGTATATGATAATAATTGACATGTCATAGATTGGCCCCGATTCGGACTGTGCCACGAATTAACTTAACTAAATTTATTCCTGTCACTTTCTAAAATAAGATTAAGAAAAGAGACAGAAAACCAACAGCGACGTGACGTTACACGCCCAAAAACGCTTTAAATAAGATGGCGTACATTATGATGGCATCTTATTTTGACGTCACTTTGACAGCACTAAAGTCAGCTGTTGCTTGTCTGTCTCTTTTCTTAATCTTATTTTAGAGTCGCGTGGCTAGAGGGCTTTCGAGTGGACGTCTGTCGTTGGCTCGCGATTTAAGTGGCCACGCGGCTCCGCCATTTTATGGTGGTTTCGAGTGTGTGTTTTTGTATAAAAACAGGGCTTTGAGATCGCCATATCCAATTACCGTACAACGTCAAGCACTAATTGCTCTTTTTAAACTAGATACTGGCAAAATCCACCAAGGAAACGCCATTAAACAAAAATAGAATAATCTTATTTTAGAAAGTGACAGTAATAAATTTAGTTAAGTTAAGTCGTGGCACAGTCCGAATCGGGGCCACTGTCCTCCATTTTGACGCCGTAACATCACGCACGTCTTAGAAGATTCCTCACTATGTTTTATGCATTTTTCCCCTCACCATGCTGCCATTGGCATGCTAAGGATTGATTGAACCTCATCTGCCAGCACCGCATCCCATTTTTTCGTCGCTACATCCTTGTCTGTCACTCAGGAACGTCATTTGCTAGGGCGAGAAAGATAGCGGGAATGCGATCGCACCGGCAGTGCTGCGACCATTCTCGCTATAGCCAATGACGTTCCTGAGGGACAGAAAAGGATAGAGCGTGAAAAAATGCGATGCGGTGCTGTCAGATGAGGCTCAACCCTAACGCTAATAGTAACACTCTTTTCTCCCACAGATCTAAAGAAACTCTACCCGGTAGTGGAGCCGAATCTCTCCGACTCCGGGTCGGCGGACTGTGTCCTCGAGTTCCTCACGCACTGCGGCCAGCGGACCCTGCCCGAGGCCGTCATGACGATGGTGCCGGAGGCGTGGCACAACGACGTCACCATGCCGCAGGAGAAGAGGGACTATTACCAGTGGGCCTCCTGCGCCATGGAGCCCTGGGACGGACCAGCTTTGATTTCATTCACTGACGGACGCTACATTGGTTAGTTTTGTCTTCTCGCTGATACCCGCTTCGTCTGCGCTGTATTTGCAAAATCAAACTTACACTTATTTAAATTTCACACTCGCCAGCGGCGCATATAGGTAAAATGATGGTGTTGCCATCAAACACGGCTCTGTTACATAAAAGCTTATTCTGTAGGATACCTCACATCTACAATAAAATCCCTAAGATCATACGTGACACAGATGAGCTTAGTTTATTTAAAAGCAAACTGAATGACTTATTAATTACGAAATGTTTTATCTAATATCTATATGAAATGTTACTATAGTCTTGACAAATTCCTTGCTGACGAATCCATCTATTGTACCAAATTGTGAACTTATTTATTTTGCCATTGTAAATTCACCAAATTGTATCATTGTAATATTTGTTTGTTAATAGGTACTTAGTTAATTTAGTTCTTGTTAAATTTTTTCTTGCTTGCATTTTTTTTTTTCATTTATAATATTGTACGCCCATGTGGCAGGACATAGCCGAACTGTTTTGTTTTTCTATGTACAACATCTAATAATTTACCTATGATCCACAATAAATACATTTTCTCAAACATGCTTGGAAATGTGAGCATTATTTTGACAACCTTCTTCGAGATAAATCGAAATTGCTGTACTGGCCAAATACATGCGCGCAGCGGCCGGCAATGTTGTATGAAAATCCATATCTGTCGTGTTTTGCGGCCAAATAAATTACATAGTAAACTCATATCTGTCGTGTAATTTAAAAATGGAACGGTCTTTTTCTCCGAAACATGGCGACCAAGGAGGTACTCATCAAAGGTTTTATTTAAATTTCGAACTGGCTTGCAAATAGAAAGCTGTTTATTGAAAAAAAAAAACAAATTGTTGTTCGTTGTTCGTCATTGATTTTGAAAAGAGTTTTAATTTCCGCGAATTATTTGAGAAAATTTACTGTTTTCATTTCCGCGCATTGTTTGAGAAAAGTACTATACAAGCCTTGGCCACAACTAGGCATTGATGGACTTACGTATGTGTGCCTCGGCTTCGCCTCGGCCCACATTTACACGTTCGTCCATCAATGCCTCTGTTGCTGGCCGCTGCAGTAATGTACTATTTCATTTCATTTTCATTTTCTGGGTGGAATATTTATATCTATGACCACCTTCAGGATGCAAGCTATCTCCCTGTAAAATAGTTATCAAGATGGTGTGGCGATGAAAAATAATTCTACTGCTATTCCTCATACTCGGTTCCATACAATAACGGGCGCATTACAGATGCCATTAGGTACACTGCACTAAGGGTTGAACCTAACTGTCACTCTGAAAACATATTTGCCAGAAAGAGTAATATTGTTTGCCGGCGATTGCACTCCGCAGTTGCATAATCCGATTCCGGTTCAACCTGTAGGGTTGCTAATAAATTTTTATTCGGTCAAAGCCTTGTTCAAGATGTTTACCATGTCGGCTATTATACCCCTTATGGAAAATGTTACATTACGATTGTCATCTTCGTGTTTCCAGGTGCGATACTGGACAGGAACGGCCTACGACCGTCCCGCTTCTACGTGACGAGCGAAAATATACTTGTCATGGCTTCTGAAGTCGGCGTCTACGATGTCGACCCCGAGAAGGTTATACACAAGGTTCGTACCAGGGTCTTTCTTTACTCTACTCGGGTCTAACATTTTCGTTGAAATGTCAACTCAATTCCCATCAAGTTCGAAATCGGTTAGACGGAACGCGACCGGACGCCGCAGCACCGCCGCGCGCGATCGCGTTCCGTCTATCTTATTTGCTCTAGCAAATGACGTTCCTGAGTGACAGAAAAGGATAAAGCGACAGAAAAAGGCGATGCCGTGCTGCCCGATGAGGTTCGGCCCTAAGAATGAACATCGGAAGATCGAGCTTATTTCGTCCTTATCCAATTTAAATAGAGTTGTAAATAGCGTGCGCAAGTACAATTCTATTTAAATTAGATTAGGACGAAATGTAATAATCAGTGGGAAAAGTCTGGCGCAGTATTCCGCCTATATACTGATAATCATAATCATAAATTCTTTATTGTGATACACAGGTTGAATAGGTTGTTACATTATATTATGTTCGCTGTGACTATCTATACTACCTATACTGTCCTACCATCATCAGCCTATATACGTCCCACTGCAGGGCACAGGCCTGCTCACAAGGAGGGTGTATGGTCGTTAGTCCACCACGCGTGCACAATGCGGATTGGTAGACTTCACATACGCAATTACGCATCAGAATTTGTTCGTCAGCGTATGTAGGTTTCCTCAAGATGTTTTCCTTCACCGTTTGAAAGCAGTCACAACGCTTACTGGTGTCTAATTAAATTGTATACGTTAAACATTACGTTACGTTTTCAGAGCCGTCTGAAGCCGGGTCGTATGTTGCTGGTGGACACGGAGGAGAAGAAGATCATCCAGGACGTGGAGCTGAAGATGACGATAGCTCGCAGCCGCCCGCACTCGCAGTGGCTCAAGGAACAGGTGATTATGTTGTTACGAATACATTAGTCTATTCAATAGATGCGACTTATTAATAGTCCGTCGATTTTGTGTTTAGATCTTTGATTGCTACTGGCCTCGATTCGGACTGTGACACGACTTAACTTAACTAAATTTATTCCTGTCACTTTCTTAAATAAGATTAAGAAAAGAGACAGAAAACCAACAGCTGACTTTAGTGCTGTCAAAGTGACGTTAAACGCCCAAAAACGCTTTAAATAAGATGGCGTACATTATGATGGCATCTTATTTTGCGCATTTAACGTCACTTTGACAGCACTAAAGTCAGCTGTTGGTTTTCTGTCTCTTTTCTTAATCTTATTTAAGAAAGTGACAGGAATAAATTTAGTTAAGTTAAGTCGTGGCACAGTCCGAATCGAGGCCAATAAAACTATGTAAATTCGGACAAGAATTTGCTAACATTTTAAAGGAGATGCATCGAATTTTTATTTGTGATCGAAGAAGGAAAATATCGTATTATTTATTATTATCTTGTTATTGCGGACCTACGACGTAGGTCGTCAGCAGTGAAAGTGAACACAATAATAACGCATATAATTTGAAGCATATCGTTTTCCTCACAATGTATCCGTCACTGACACTAATAAAAAAATAAGTGTTTCGTTTTGCCCATTTTGGTACGGAACACTAAAAACAAAAGGAGGATATTTTTTTACTATATTTGTGTAAAGTTTGTTAATTGTTAATATTATAAAGGTATAATAATAATGTGGAGATCGTGGGTTCGATTCCCACGGGGGACACCTAGTGATATGTCACTTTGTGCGTTTTTCCCCAGCTGGTTAAGACATTGCAGGCTGAATCACCTGATTGTCTGAAAAGAAAAATGATTCCGTGCTTCGGATGGCACGTAAAGCCGTCGGTCCCGGCTACTATCTCTGGTCGTTAATAAAAAGCAGCAGTCGTTAATAAAAAGCACGTCAGAGGCCGTAAGGCGGTCTGAAAAAACTCTGACACCAGGGCTCTGCCCACACGATAAGAAGATAATAATAATGGGTATGGTAAAAATATTTTCTGTTTTCTATGCCGCCTTGGTGCGCTGGGATATAAAATATGAAATCTTATCAGATGGTGAGTTAAGGTTTCAGAGAAGCATGGCGATTTGTTGGATTGGTTTTACTAAATTGCTGTTTGGAAAAAATATTGGTTTTACAAATTGCTATGGTTGTGGAGAAAATTAAAGCTGACGAAAACTAGTTTTTGGCTTACATAGAAGATTTTTAGTGCAGTTTTATTGATATGCACCAATTCTTTAAAATAGTTACAATTGGTTTCACACGCGGCGATTTTGTTGTTTGTTTCTGTCGTCGTATGAAACGCGCTAAGGGATTGGTGCATTCACGTACTATCAGTAGTTACTTATAAGTAAATTTTTTAGCTTTCTCGTGTTGAATTTGTGTCTATTACGGAATATAAAAAAGAAATTTAGGGTGACCGCATTCCTGGTAATCTAAGTCAAAGACCACTAGTCGCGCTTTTGCCAATCGTTCGCCAGCAATATTATGGCTGTATTATGGAAATGTTTGACCCTTTATGCCCCTTCATGCATTTTATATTCCGTGATGGCGTGATGACCATGTCTTTAACTGCAATAGTCTATAGACTAATCTTAGTAGTCCCGTGACACGACTATTTGATTTCTGAATCAATTTAATGATTGAAAAATTAAGTCTTGGGCGGGACCAGCAATCTTCAAAACCGGGAATTGCCACTTAGCCACGGCACCGGTGCCACTACGTCAGAGAACGAAATTCTTCAACCTAATCCGTTTTCATCTTCTATTTGATTTTCCTTCCCGATAGTCATGTTCACAAGACTCGCTGGAGCGATATTTTTAATTTCACACATCCTAAATCATATACGAATAAAGCACAAATTCCATGGAGTTTATGCCACTTTGGGATACGAATTAAAATGCGTGAAATTAAATAAAAAATCCCTAGTCTCGTCACGAGAAAACTTTATACCTGGGGCTACTGACTATTATACTATTAGACCGTTAAATGTATTTCTGCCTTTTAGAGAATAAAACTAAAATTATCACCATGAGTTTAACACGATAATTAACACCGAACAGGACGATAACGTTGTTTTTCCTGCGCAACAAACTACGCTTTTGTATTCAGCATATCAACCGTCAAAACGTTTCTTTTCATAGAACTATAGGCCGTATAATTGTTTTCAGATTACAATGGAGGATATCCACAAATCGGTGGCCGTTGGCAACGGGGACGTTGCAGTCAACGGGTCAGGTTTAAATAGCAACCCCATCTCGGGGCTTGCAGACAAAAGGCTAGCTTTGTTCGGTTACACCATCGAACAAATCAACATGCTGCTCCTACCCATGATTCAGAACAAGTTAGTATGATTAAAAATGTTCGGATTTTAAAATATGTAATCCCAATCGAAGTTGTACAATTTAGACTAGATCAGTGGGCCTAGACAAAGTGTCTTTCGATTAGCGTTAACGACAGTAGAAACGATAAAAAATGTATGGGACTGTAGAAAAGAACGAAAACGAATAGAAAAAGGCAACAACATGCAGTTTTTGACAGTTGCTGTCGACTGTGAGCGTTTCGTTTTGAACGCCTCCTGGCGATCGACCAGACCTTGTAGATAACGCTAGAAAATGGCGGGCGCAGGAATTTGACTGCAATCTCAATTTTCTATTTGTTTGAAAATCGAACACAATTTATCATATAAAAAAGAAAAAAGAGTGAATGATTGAGTGAACGGAACGCTAACCATAGGGCAGATTCAGCTTTAAGCGATTGTCAATAATTTGTGACATTGTCTAGCATTTTGTCGTTTTTCTATCGTCGATAACGCCGCGGTGTTTTCGTTTGTAGAATAAGAAGCGTGTGCACTTCGTCTGGGGGCACTGTTATATCGTAGATAACTAGATATTGAATCTATCTATACTGCTGTCAAGGCTCTGGGATAGTTGCGGTACTAGGGTGCCTAGCATGCTTTGGAGTTTAGACCTTTAATCTGAACAATTTTCACTATGGAGCCAGCATCAAAATCGTAAGCAGTTTCATGCATTTGATTGAGTCGAGTAGCCGTTGACGTTTTCTATGGAAAAACAATTCTTTTCACAATTTTGATGTTGGCTCCATAGTGAAAGTTGTTCAGTTTGATTGCAGACCATCCAGCCTTGAGTAGTAAGCGTTGTATATGTAATGTATTTAACTTTATACCCTGTATATGCTTCATGATCTGAACGTCGTCTTTAAATTCAAACAATTTTGCAGAAAAGAAGCCCTCGGCAGTATGGGTAACGACGCCCCGCTGGCTTGCCTCTCGCGGTTCCAGCCTCTGCCCTACGAATACTTCAAACAGCTGTTCGCTCAGGTCACCAACCCACCTATTGACCCTTTCAGGTACCTACGTTACATTATTAACAGTTGACAATAATAAAACATAAATCAAAAACGAATGCTAAAACTGGCATTTTGTTCGATTACAAGTTCCCGAAACCAGAAAATTGTTTCTCCAGAATAAAAAACTGATTCATTTTCTTTTATCTTAAAATAGCGCGATGCGATGGACCACCAATATCTTAAAATGTATTTCCTAATCTTCAAATTGTGGCCGTAGTATGGTTTCGTGATAATGCGCTACCGCGCCTTAGCTGTCTTTCTATTTGCACGCGAACAAACGTACGCGATATAGCCTTATCGCGCAAATCATACTACGGCCGCTGATGTGGCAAACCGTCATGATAACATTTTGAAATAACAAATCTTTTGCTTTTCATGCATATTGAAATACCGCGTCACTTTTCTAATTCAAAAGTTTTTCACGAGTTTAGTAAGATACGAATAAAATTTTCAATTATCCATAGAAATAGAAATCGTTTGTTGCATTTATTCTTTGTGCAGATATAGATTTTGGTTTTGTAAAATCAAAAGAAGCTACCTCGTAACATGTATTTTTTTAAAGGCTAAGCTTCATAATTCATATACATCGATGTCTCATTATTTATAACTGTTCTGTTCCGTTTCAGAGAGAAGATAGTAATGTCCCTACTCAGCCCCATCGGCCCAGCCGCCAACATCCTCAACCCGAGCGCCGAGTTCGTTCACCGCATATTCCTGCCGCAGCCCATACTGTCGCTCCCGGATCTGGATGCGTTGAAACGTACTAAACATCGTGGCTGGAAGGTACCTACGGCTTTTATTATTATTTTTAGGGTTCCGCACTTCTAAAAGGAAAAACTGAACCCATATAGGATATCCTTTAGGCCTTTTCATCTGTAACAGATGATTTAAGCAGCGTCTTGGCGGCACTTACGCTCGTGGCTATAGAGCCCTATACGGGAGCGACAGGCACGGCCGCACGTACGGCAAGTAAAATTTAGGCTCACTGCGTTTGCGTTTGCTGGGTTTGCAACGCGCTGGTGTCTCCTTTCTCCATATAGGATAACTTTGTACATAATTCTTTTGAAAAAGCGAAGCGAAAGCAAGCTGGTTGAAAGTATTTTCAGTAATTATCTGTTTATCAAAATCAGAACTAGGTGTCGTCATACTCTGAATTCTGAGCCTGATACCACATCCACTACTCTTTTAGTCTATACAGGATTACAAGGTCTTAAATGCCGACGGTTTTTTAGATGATCGGACCATTAAACTGAACAACTTTCTCTATGGGTCTAACATCGAAATCTCGGGTCGAGTACAACTCAAATGTATCGAGCGCACGAGCTCCTACCTAATCCCGCGGCTGGTTAATTCCCTACCTACCGACTTGCGCGACTCCATAACCAATAAAAATATCAAACATAAACTAAAAAATTACTTTCTGTCACGGTTATGATTAAGTATGTGTCATTATTTATTAATACAAATAAACAATAGCGATTTTAGTCGTATGGGAGGACAGCCGGAATCGTGTTGTTTTTAACTATAATGTACCTACTTGTCTAGTTCGTAAGTAAAATTGTACTAACGGCAACCGCAGAATGACTACACTCATCACATTCAAACCCTCGTAGTTTAAGTGGTGTTTATATCTATGTACTGCATTAAATTTGTATTTTTGGTAATAAAAAAAAAAAAAAAAAAATTTAAGTTATGGTTTTTAAGTATGATCATCTTTTAAAATGATCGTTATAAAACCTTCAGCATATTAAGAAGGACCCTTTTATAACAAATAGTTATCTTTTCCAGACGAAAGTAATAGACACGACGTTCGCCCACACGGACGGTCCGCTCGGCCTGGAGCCGGCGCTGACGCGCGTGGCCACGGAGGCCTACGACGCGGCGCAGGCCGGCTACCAGCTCATAGTGCTGTCCGACCGCGCCGCCGGCCCCCACCGCGTGCCCGTCAGCTCTATACTAGCGCTCGGTAAGCAAATGCCAAACTCAGTGCAGGCTAAAGAGACGACAGAAGAATAGTTAGCTTCATGGTACAATAATATACTGCGCCTGGTATTCTCTTCCGATCACGTGACTGACACAAGCCTACGTCATCATACCCTTTTACCATGTTTAGCGACCATTTTTTTGTGACGTAGGCTTGTGTCACTCTGGGAATAGAAGACCTTGTTTTTTTAGAATATGGTTAGCTTCTAATATATATTAGAACAATACATTTCAATAACATGAAGTCGACTCGACAGAAGAATAGCCTCCGAACGTCCTCACTGCTTGGCCATAGGCCAATCCTCTTTGGCGGACTTAATTTCTCTGGCTATGTTTTCCTTCAGAGAAGAGACAATGGTTTCACAAATCATTCATAAATTCCTAAACATTTGTTGGTGCTAGACTGATTCGAGCTTTGAACCGCCGCGCCACGCCGTCCTTTACATAAAACTCTGTTTTTAAATAATAATCACAGGTCTACACGCAATGGTTTATTCTATTGCATGGTTGGTTCCATGGTCTACACTCTACAGCATTGTCGTTAGTCGGCCACGCTGGCCCAGTGCGGATTGTTTTTTTTAATATAAGTCGTATATTTCAGGCGCTGTCCACCACCACATGATCGAGACTCGTCAGCGCATGAAGGTCGGCATCATCGTCGAAACCGCTGAGGCGAGGGAGGTCCATCACATGTGCGTGTTGCTTGGTAAGCTGCTATTTTATTTATTGACCTGGATTTTTAAACAGAAATAGTCTTGGTTTCAAGATAAAACCTAGCCTTGTCCTTTCTTACACTAGTCTTTTCCTTTGCGAATACCAAATGTGTGGAACAGCTTTTTTATCGAAATTTCCATGTTGGCTTCTTCGTTCACTATGATAGTGAAAGTTGTTTATTTTGATGATGTGTAGCCCCCTGTTAAGTGCGTAACGCATTTAAGTTTCAACAAACAAGTAGGAATTTTAATTCCAATTTAATTTTGTCCACCTTAGTTAATATAGCAATCTTATTATTAGCAGGGTTGGTTCCGATTTCTTTTTGGTTTTACAAATAGCCCCACAATATCTTATAAATGGCTTGACTGAAGGAAGGCAACTATATTTTAATATTTATACTCACCAATACAAAAAGATCAACAAAACTTAAACAAATATGAATTTTTGCAGGTTACGGTGCGGATGCTATCTGCCCGTACCTCGCCTTCGAGCTAGCGTTCGCTCTCCGCAACGACAACATTATAGAGCCAACTCTCACGGACGACGACATCTACAAGGCCTACCAGAAGGCCATCGAGACCGGCCTGGCCAAGGTCATGGCCAAGATGGGCATCAGTATGCTGCAGTCCTACAAGAGCGCTCAGATCTTTGAAGCCGTGGGTCTGAATGAAGAAGTCATTGACAAGTGCTTCAAGGGAACTCAGTCGAGAATCAGTACGTTTTTTTTTTTCATTTGTACATACTATATTTCCTATATCCCAGAAAATGGCCGTCGGCGTCCAGGTCGCCCTTGAAAGAGTTAGCGAAACTATCTGGATATTTTCGAAGACAAGTAGACAAGAGTTTACTCAGAACAGAAAGGCCTTTTCCCAGCAGTTTACAACAAAAAATGGATGTGTATTTTGAGTCCGGTTTTGCCGTAATGATTTTAATCCTGTTTGCCTGTAGTTAATTATGCATCTTAGCATAATATCACTGTGTAATACTTAAACTTGTATCAGATTAATAGATGTAGGCAGGCCTACAAAATAAAATAAATAATTTATTGATTATTCTGCAGGCGGTGCAAACTTCGAGGTTCTCTCAAAGGAAATATTCGACAGGCACGGTCTTGCGTATGGAGATTTAAGAGATGCACTTATTTTGAGGTGAGCATTGAACTATCATACAGAAATGCTTAAAAAAGCTGGCAACTTTGTATTCGGAATTGTTCTTCTTCTATTCGTGTCAGTTGTTCTATGATGGTGTTTCTGATTGTGTGTAATAAATTGAACTATCCGGCTAGAAATGCTAATAACAAAAACTAGGACCTCTGTGCGCCCATTCTAGGTTGAATTAGAATTATTATATCACGGACCTACACGGAATAAAAGTTAAAAAACACATAGATTTTTTTTTATTGATTTAGATTCAAATTAAATCTCTTTTCCTAATAATGTTCACATGTTTTGTACTTCCTTATTTGATGCTCCTGGTAAGTTGTAAACAAAAAATAACATAGTTTCTGTTAACACAAGATGTTAATTCGTATACAGGAACCCAGGCAGCTACCACTGGCGCGCGGGCGGTGAGAAACACATCAACGACCCCATGTCCATCGCGAACCTTCAGGAGGCTGCCCTGAACAAGGGTAGTTCCGCTTACGATAGGTTCAAGTAAGTATTATAAAACTTTTTCATGCCTCCGAAGTTATTTGTGGGATAAACTGATAAATACAGACTTGTTTGAACAAATCAATGCAAATCCGCTTTTTTACCTATCTGAACAAATATTTGAAAAAAAAAAGAAATTCTGCTTTTTAGTTGAAAATACATAGATTATGCTTATCTCCTTCAGGAGGGTTCAAGCTATCTCTATATGAACTTTCAAAATGGATTCAGTGGTTTTGCCCTGAAAATGTAATAGACAGAGATATACAGTGTGTAACAAAACACCCTAGTAATACTTAAGGGGGTGCTTCAGACCATCAAACTGAACAACTTTCATTATGGAGCCAACAATTTATAAGTTATCTATTTTGTTCTGATCTCGATTAAGTATAATCATTAGTAAATTACCTATGTATTTTTAGCATGTAAGTATTTTGGAAATTGCTCTGTAAATTTACATGTAATGTTTTATAATAAATATAAATAAATAATAAATATAAACATCGAGAAAAAATATAAAAAATCTGCTGCCCTATACATTTTAGTCGAGTCAGTACTGCAGTTTTGAACACTTTCTCACATTTATAATTAAGTATTTCAGCCATATCCATTTCACTATTGAATGCAAATTAAACTTCTACCAATTTTACACGTTGTCATCATCAGAGAGAGCGCACTGGAGTCAGTGCGGGCGTGCACCCTGCGCGGTCAGCTGGAGCTGGTGAGGCTCGACGAGCCCATACCCATCGCCGAGGTGGAGCCCGCCGCTGAGATCGTCAAGAGATTCGCTACTGGTACATACATTACCTATCATATCATCACAACGGAGAGAGTGCTCTAGAATCCCTACAGCAGTTCCTGAGATAAGCCTATACAGACTGGAAGAAAGGAATGAAAGTGAATGTGAATAAAACTAAAGTGATGGTAATGAAATTGTGTAATAAGAGATCGATGTAAATTGAAAGAAGATGTTGTGAAAAGAATAGAGAATTGGTTTCGTTGGTTTGGTCATGTGGAGAGGATGAGTGACAGCAGATGTACGAAAGAGATATATGTTGCTAATGTGAGTGGAAGTGTCGGCAGAGGGTGCCCTCGTAGGACGTATGCTGATCAAATCACTTGCGTCCTACAAAAAGGGGAGGTGCGGAGTACTCGAAACCGACGGGCATGTATGAAGAGATGTATGGATGTGCATGAGGCAAAAGAGGTATGTAAGGATCGTAGTAAGTGGCGCGCCCTGGTCTCTGCCTACCCCACTGGGAAAGAGGCGTGACGTTATAGATAAAGATAGATAGACAACAGAAAAACGCGGCGAATCCTATAATCATCATCTGGCCCAAACAGTAAAAATTCATTATCCCAAATTACTTCGAGTTTTTGAGTCTTCAACCTGCGCCTGGCCTGCGGACCTCATGTATAGTGTCACCTTACTTGTAGCAACGCCAATTTTATTGATAACATTTGTACGCAGGTGCGATGTCGTTCGGCTCTATATCCCTGGAGGCTCACACGACGCTAGCTATCGCAATGAACAGGATCGGCGGCAAGTCCAACACCGGGGAGGGAGGAGAAAATGCTGACCGATATCTTAATCAGGTAAGTGATACCACGCCCGCGACCGCGAAATGCGATTAGTTTTCAATGAATCTATAAATCAAATCGACGCACATCCACTCACTGCTGGGCATATGCCTCCTTTTTATTATTGCAACCCTTGTCGCGGCTTGCAGATTTGACCGATAACTCATAATGTCGTCAGACCACCCAGTTGGTGGTCTGCGTACTGATTGCCATTGCCATGCCATGGCCACATAGTGAGAGGATATCTGGGTCGACCTACTGGCCGACTACTGGCGAGAGGTCGCGCAGGATAGGGACAAGTGGCGCACACAGCACAATATCTACTAGATATCTATTAGATATTTTGTGTACACTTAGATATTTTGTAGATATCCATTAGACATTTGTGCAGTTGGTAAAGAGCCACTTAGGGTGTCGCCGAGCTTGCTATTTAATGAAATAGTGAATGTATTTGTCAGGACCCAGAATTCAACAAGCGTTCTGCAATCAAGCAAGTAGCGTCGGGTCGGTTCGGTGTGACCGCCTCGTACCTGGCGCACGCGGACGACTTGCAGATCAAGATGGCGCAGGGGGCCAAGCCGGGAGAGGGAGGCGAATTACCTGGTAAGTGTCGTTATTCTAGGGCCGGATTCAAGGCAGATTCTAAACCATTAAAATTTCTCACACGACTCGACGCCTTGACCTCTGCTGGTGTCCGCACTCTGAGTTCGGGTTTGAGCGCTTCCGGCAAGTTGTTTCTGGGCGTCAGAAAGGGATAGCTAAGCTATGGGAAAATTCCGTGCGTACATGTTAGGTGCAACATTCAATAGAAATTGTAATTTTTTCATGCATTTAAATATTACGAAATATCAAGACATCGCTCGGCTATTGCTTTGTAAATAATGGTGCTAGATTGTGAAGCGAAGGCCTCCTGTTTTAAAACGCCATAGACACGATACTACTAATCTCCATTCAGGAATTCGAGCGACAAAATGTAAACAACGGTGCACAGTATGTTTTTGGGCCTGAAAAACGGTCAGGGTCCTTTTATTCGTGTAATCGTTAGTATTCATCATTTTGAAACCAAGAGTAGAACTCCCGTGCGTCAATTTTACTTAGATATTGAGATATAAAATAATTAAAAATTTTTCTATGGTTTCCTAAAAAACCATAGAAATCGTTAAAACTCTAGAAATATTTAGTTTTTATTCTATCTGTTTATGCATTTATTTAGTACCTTAAATTAGGTTTATTATCATGAAAACAGTGTTAATTTATAGTTTATCGTGTTACATCGAATATAACCAATTTTAGGTTTTTATTTTTTATTGAATTATTTGAACGATTTGGGATTCAATTTCTTTACTAAGTTGCAGTTCTAGCATCAAGGAACACCTCCTTCAAATACCATATATAAATCTCACAGGATCCAGAAGTTACAGCATTCTAAAGTTTCGGTGTTAGGGCTGACACCTAACAAAATTCTAAAAATGATTACTTTTTTGTTGGAAAAATATGACATTATGTGCTACTAAACAAGCAATTATAGGCAGGTACTTATGTATGTATGTACGTATACCATGGTATTCTTAAAAACGCCTAAATGATTTCTAAATATAAAAATCTTGCACTAGAGGTTTCTGGCGTATAAAAAACAGCCGCAACTTTAAAAAAATCGTTCTTTATGTTATTATTCATCTGTTTTATTTAGCTTCAATCCGTATGTCTGTTTATTTATTATATTATGTTTATTCCAAATCTCGCAACAGCTTTTTCAACTACTTTTACCTAATCGATTCTTATGAAGCTTTGCACGCGAACTAAGCCCCATCGACACTTACCTTTCAAATTCCACTACGCAACTTTAGCAGGAATGATGAATTTTGATAGGTACTAAAAATAAAAATAATAAATACAGAATTAAAAAATTACTGGTTTTTTTACATGTGTACCTAACACTTAAAACCTAAGTACCGATATTTACAATGTTCTATACGATATAAATACATACATACATAAACTCACTACCGTAATACCTTTCGGGGTGGTCAGAAACATTGCTACAACTACCAACTACAACGATATAAATCTTGCGTTTAATTAGTTTCGGAAGTAGGTACCTACTTTCTTGGGTATCTGTCTCATACGTTTTTATTAAGACCGGCTGAACCAGATCCCTAGAAAATTCTTTTCCACCTTAATAGCATGGTTGCAAGCATTCTTAAATAAATTGTAGTATAAAGTACTTGAAATTTGTTATAGTACTTGAAATTTGATGCTAAGGTTTCTGTTTGATGCCCCAAATACTAATTCTAAATCAGCAGGTTACTAAATCTTATTGTTTAGGTAAGTAGTACGCGGGCAGCATCATGATTTAAAGAACGAAGGTTAACATTTACATTATGTCATAAAACCATGAGGACTATACACGTAATGCCAAGTTTCATTTGAATCGGTTAAGGGCACTGCCGCGCCCCCAGATTACCTCAGCTCATACTGTACTTTTTCATTCGTTGATCTCAAATTTATGACGTCATATAGTAAAAAGCTTGATATTTCCCTGTCCGCAGCATAATGTCTTTTAGATCATTAATTTAAGATAGCGAACGTCTGTGGTGATAAAGAATAAAAACAGACCTAAAATAACCGGAATTAAATTTTTTTTAAAGTGACAACCCTAAAACCAAAATTATCAGAAAGAACTTTAGAAGTTAATAACTCCCATATCCTGCGAGATTTAGATCTGATTTTTTTATTAAGACATCAATAGTGTGGCCCTTAATCTTAAAGAGTCAAAATTGAATCCCAAAAACTGACTGTATAGAAATAAAAAATAAAAAACGAGAAACATTAAAATTAATAATTTCGTCATTTACATAAATGTTTGAGAACTTTTGTAATGTGTATAAAATACATCGTTTATTGTTTTATTATACTGAATTGAGAAAAAAGAAAAAAAACGGATTATTTTGAAGTTATAGTGATATTTTGAAAACTCCAGAAAAAAATTAAAAAAATCATATCTCAATATTTAAGCAGAATTGACGCACGGGAGTTCTACTCTTCATTTCAAAATGATTAACACTAACGATTACATGAATAAAACGACCCTGACCGTTTTTCAGGGCCAAAAACATATTGTGCGGTGATACCAGTGTAGAAAATACCATCTCGAGACGGAAGAAAACTTATCTCCGGAATGAATAATAGTAAATTATCTATTCTATTCGCAAAGGATTACGACAAATGATATGTTAATTTTGTATAGAAAATAAATTTAAAAAACGCAAGTTATAATTTATTTTGGATTAAAAGAAAGCGTGACTGTAAATATTTTATTTCGTGGTCTGGCAACAATCAGATATTTTAGACCTTTGGTTCGTTTTAACAAAGTGCTTAATGAAAAACATTTTGTATTGTAAACAATAACGTAAACGCGTCTATTATTGTTTAATACCTTCGTCTGAGTCCGTACGCTATGCGCGGATGCTACGCATAGCACAAAAAGCCCACACAGACAGAGTAACGGGCTACATAACATAATTTAAAAATTTCATTCAAATTGTCACGATTGTTTTTATTATTTATAGACAGACAATACATTTTTAATGTCAACGCAATTTATTATATGCCGTGCCGACATAATTTTATTCTCAAAAAATGCACCAAAGGTTTCTGACCACGTAATGTCACTTTGACAGTGACGTTTCTTTGTTTACATTTCGTCGCTCTAATTCCTGAACGGAGTATAGTCTTTTAAATGTTCAGAATTTCACTACCACTATTTTCAGGACAAAGCTAAAGGCAGAGTCTGAATTTAAAATAATTGAAAACTTGTGACGGGTTACGCCTTTAAAACCTCATGTCTTCCTGCCTACGATAAAATCGATTTAGACTATTGATCCTGTATATTTTAAGCCTATAAACTAACAAATAGCCAATCCGTGCAGGTTACAAAGTAACAGTGGACATCGCAAAGACGCGTTGCTCAGTCCCCGGAGTAGGCCTCATCTCTCCGCCGCCGCATCACGACATCTACTCCATCGAGGACCTGGCGGAGCTCATCTACGACCTGAAGTGCGCCAACCCCAGGGCCAGGATATCCGTCAAGTTGGTGTCGGAAGTCGGCGTGGGGGTTGTTGCTTCCGGTGTTGCTAAGGTAGGTTCCGTTTTAAAATTATATTTTTATTTTTTAGTTAAAAGAAGTGTAGAGAGAAAGAAAATAGGTCTTTTATTTGATTAAATTAAGACGTTTTCTAACATTTGTATGACTAAACTCATTTTGAATGAGCGAGATTGGAAACCCAGACCTCTGTAACATTATAGATAAGACAAGGCAGCGCGAACTAGTCGCAGGATAACATAATCGCGCATCATCTAACTAGGCCCTTTGGCCATTCTTTACACTGTTCACCTATCAAGTTTGTCGTCTTGTAAATGTAAAGATTTCAAACTTCATAAAGAAAACCTTGGCATACCGTGACGTTACTCGATCAGTTGAAAAACAATCTGTCCTTTCCTTTCGTCCGTTCTTTCATCTTTAACATAGAAAATATTGTTGTTGAGACAATTATCTTGAAATGCTTTTTGATCCAAAGAAAAACTAGGCTCACCGAATGCAACTTTTTAAAAATTGCTTAATAAAGAAATGTTGTAGGGTAAAGCGGAGCACATAGTGATCTCAGGGCACGACGGCGGCACCGGCGCCAGCTCGTGGACCGGCATCAAGAGTGCCGGCCTGCCGTGGGAGCTCGGAGTCGCCGAGACTCACCAGGTGCTCGTGCTCAACGACCTGCGCTCCAGGTAACATGTAGTACAGCGCAGCACATAGTGATCTAGCTCGAGCACCTGCCGTGGGAGCTCGGAGTCGCCGAGACTCACCAGGTGCTCGTGCTCAACGACCTGCGCTCCAGGTAACATGCAGTACAGCGCAGCACATAGTGATCTAGCTCGAGCACCTGCCGTGGGAGCTCGGAGTCGCCGAGACTCACCAGGTGCTCGTGCTCAACGACCTGCGCTCCAGGTAACATGTAGTACAGCGCAGCACATAGTGATCTAGCTCGAGCACCTGCCGTGGGAGCTCGGAGTCGCCGAGACTCACCAGGTGCTCGTGCTCAACGACCTGCGCTCCAGGTAACATGTAGTACAGCGCAGCACATAGTGATCTAGCTCGAGCACCTGCCGTGGGAGCTCGGAGTCGCCGAGACTCACCAGGTGCTCGTGCTCAACGACCTGCGCTCCAGGTAACATGTAGTACAGCGCAGCACATAGTGATCTAGCTCGAGCACCTGCCGTGGGAGCTCGGAGTCGCCGAGACTCACCAGGTGCTCGTGCTCAACGACCTGCGCTCCAGGTAACATGTAGTACAGCGCAGCACATAGTGATCTAGCTCGAGCACCTGCCGTGGGAGCTCGGAGTCGCCGAGACTCACCAGGTGCTCGTGCTCAACGACCTGCGCTCCAGGTAACATGCAGTACAGCGCAGCACATAGTGATCTAGCTCGAGCACCTGCCGTGGGAGCTCGGAGTCGCCGAGACTCACCAGGTGCTCGTGCTCAACGACCTGCGCTCCAGGTAACATGTAGTACAGCGCAGCACATAGTGATCTAGCTCGAGCACCTGCCGTGGGAGCTCGGAGTCGCCGAGACTCACCAGGTGCTCGTGCTCAACGACCTGCGCTCCAGGTAACATGTAGTACAGCGCAGCACATAGTGATCTAGCTCGAGCACCTGCCGTGGGAGCTCGGAGTCGCCGAGACTCACCAGGTGCTCGTGCTCAACGACCTGCGCTCCAGGTAACATGTAGTACAGCGCAGCACATAGTGATCTAGCTCGAGCACCTGCCGTGGGAGCTCGGAGTCGCCGAGACTCACCAGGTGCTCGTGCTCAACGACCTGCGCTCCAGGTAACATGTAGTACAGCGCAGCACATAGTGATCTAGCTCGAGCACCTGCCGTGGGAGCTCGGAGTCGCCGAGACTCACCAGGTGCTCGTGCTCAACGACCTGCGCTCCAGGTAACATGTAGTACAGCGCAGCACATAGTGATCTAGCTCGAGCACCTGCCGTGGGAGCTCGGAGTCGCCGAGACTCACCAGGTGCTCGTGCTCAACGACCTGCGCTCCAGGTAACATGTAGTACAGCGCAGCACATAGTGATCTAGCTCGAGCACCTGCCGTGGGAGCTCGGAGTCGCCGAGACTCACCAGGTGCTCGTGCTCAACGACCTGCGCTCCAGGTAACATGCAGTACAGCGCAGTAGAAGAGAAGAGGGTGGCTTAACGCATCGAGAGAAACAGGCGCACGACGCATCGACCGTACATGCGGGAGATCTTACGAAAATTCAGTCGCACCCTCCATACATTTCATTCATTTTGTATCCGTACGTGCGCGTTTCTGTGCAGGCGTCTTTTACGCTCGTTTGTACGAAGCTGTCCTTCTGGAATCTATTTTGTGGTTTGTTATTCTCAACGCTGATATCGACTTAGCGGTAATTTTTTTTTAATTTTCTCCTTATTGTGGCTCTACAACATAAAATAAGATTCCTCACATATTAGACCTCATTAATTTGACGTGTCTTCAATTTTCATTCGCGCATACAGGAGCAAACATTTTACAATGAAAACTATTGATAGTAACAGTGGAAAGTAGTTGTTTAATGTTTACTAGTTAAGTGTGAAATAAATCGCCTTGCGGTCTAATGACAAGCCAGTGACTGCCGATCCCGTCCGTTTTGCGTCAAGCGCCAAATCAGTCGACCGTTAGAAGAAAGTCGTTTTTACCGCGCAACCGTAGACAAACCTGAATGTTTCGCGCGCTAAATAGTGTTTCATCTGATATTTGAATATTGCAGAGTCGTGGTTCAAGCCGACGGACAGATTAGAACCGGTTTCGACGTGATGGTAGCCGCATTACTCGGTGCTGACGAGTTTGGATTCAGTACTGCTCCACTTATTGCTCTAGGTAAGATACTGGTTAATATTCAAGTCTTATATAACAATATAATGCGTAACTGCACTCCAAAACTCAAATAGCTGATGTAGGGGACAATTCGGAAAAACTAAAAGGGCACTGAGCTGGGCGTGTCTGAATAATGCACACCGAACGGTGGGCAATGGGAGCCACACGGCGGAAGTCTAGGTCGAGGCAGACACCGGAAAAGGAAGCGATATGATTTAGATGCCTTCTGCAATGAGTGGTGGGATGTCGCACCAAGCAGAGAGATGCGGAAGAGTTTAGTGGAGACCTTTGCCCAGCATTGGGACGAACGGTAAGCGTATTTTATGGATTTAAAATATATTAATCTCAATTTAAGTAACCTGCTTCACTTGCCAGGTTGCACCATGATGAGGAAGTGTCACCTCAACACGTGCCCAGTCGGTATCGCCACACAGGATCCTGTGCTGAGAGCGAAGTTCGCCGGCAAGCCCGAACACGTCATCAACTATCTATTCATGCTCGCCGAAGAGGTAATTTTTATCATTTAATGTTTTGACGTTTACACTAATTTAGATTTGAGAACCTAAGATGTCTTATTTTATTTGAGGCCATAATTATATCCACGCAGAAACACAGTTTTACTTTTATGTCAATAAAGCAAACAAGTTTTTTTTTTCTCAATAATATGGCAACACTATGTGACCACCACTCTCTTTTACGATGACTAAATAGTAAATTATACCAAATCAAAGTTCACCATCTATACCACAACCAACTACCACAAATTATTGTAATTTTCTATCATCATAATTTTAGCGGATGGAAGGATTTTTGACGTGGATGTTCTGAAGTTTCAGAATATCTCTGACTACCCCCTCGGGGAATATAGTCGTGAGCATATGCTTATGCTTATAATTTTAGCAGAAATACATACATCTTTTGCTAAGCACTTCCTTTTATTTGACTAATCTCTTCTACACTTTCAGGTCCGGCAACACATGGCCGAAGTAGGAGTCCGTAGGTTCCAAGACCTGATTGGTCGCACGGACCTGCTCAAAGTGAGGGAGAACAACGACAACCCCAAGGCGAGGCTGCTGAACCTGAGTCTGATACTGAAGAACGCGCTGCACATGAGGCCCGGCGTCAATATCATCGGGGGATCCAAGTCACAGGTAAACTATACGATCCCGTAGGCTCCAAGAAGGACCTGGTCAAAGTGGCCCGGCGTCAATATCATTGGGGGATCCAAGTCATAGGTAAAATATACGATCCCGTAGGCTCCAAGAAGGTCCTGCTCAAAGTGGCCCGGCGTCAAAATCATCGGGGGATCCAAGTCATAGGTAAAATATACGATCCCGTAGGCTCCAAGAAGGACCTGCTCAAAGTGGCCCGGCGTCAATATCATCGGGGGATCCAAGTCATAGGTAAAATATACGATCCCGTAGGCTCCAAGAAGGACCTGCTCAAAGTGACCCGGCGTCAATATCATCGGGGGATCCAAGTCATAGGTAAAATATTCGATCCCGTAGGCTCCAAGAAGGACCTGCTCAAAGTGGCCCGGCGTCAATATCACCGGGGGATCCAAGTCATAGGTAAAATATACGATCCCGTAGGCTCCAAGAAGGACCTGCTCAAAGTGGCCCGGCGTCAATATCATCGGGGGATCCAAGTCATAGGTAAAATATACGATCCCGTAGGCTCCAAGAAGGACCTGCTCAAAGTGGCCCGGCGTCAATATCATCGGGGGATCCAAGTCATGGGTAAAATATAAAATCCCGTAGGCTCCAAGAAGGACCTGCTCAAAGTGGCCCGGCGTCAATATCATCGGGGGATCCAAGTCATAGGTAAAATATACGATCCCGTAGGCTCCAAGAAGGACCTGCTCAAAGTGGCCCGGCGTCAATATCATCGGGGGATCCAAGTCATAGGTAAAACATACGATCCCGTAGGCTCGACTCGACTCGCTCGGCTCGATAACAACGACAACCTCAAGCCGAAGCTGTTGAACCTCGTTATAGCAAAGTCGCTCCTTATCTCTCTTTCACTTGGCACGTAATGGAGCGAGATGAGGCGCGAGATAACGATGTCGCACGGCCTATAACACTTGAAAAAAGATGTCTTCATTTCTATGAAGACAATAAATTAACGATGACAAAAGAACTTTAACTTTGACACATTTTAATAAGAAAACATTTTTTAATCTATTTTATATTACCGACTTTCATTCAAATAAGGGTTGAGCCTCACCTGGCAGCACCTCATCGCATTTTTTCACGCTCTATCCTTTTCTGTCGCTCAGGAACGTCATTGGCTAGAGCGAGAAAGGTCGCAGCACTGCCGGTGCTGCCGCATGCGATCGCGTTCCCGCTATCTTTCTCGCCCTAGCAAATGACGTTCATGAGTGACAGGAAAGGACGGAGCGACGGAAAAATGCGATGCGGTGCTGGCAGATGAGTTTCAACCCTAATATTGTATTATGCCACAAGCGCCTAAGCCTGAGTCAATATGTTAATGATTAATCATGTTCGTGCAGGACTTCCAGCTGGAGAAGAGGCTGGACAACCAGCTGATCGAGCAGTGCGCGGGCATACTCGACGCCACTCAGAAACACGTCGACATCGCCATGAAGATCACCAACGAGGACAGGACGTTCACTTCCACCCTCTCTTACCACATCGCCATGTAAGTTTAAAGACCTACATTCTCGTCAAATCAAATCAAACGGACAGATCGCGTCACGAACAGCGAAAAACGCAAAAGACCGATGTGGGTGAAAAAAATGCCAAGTTGAAATGTGATAGGGCCGGCCACGTCTGTCGATTACACCCGAAATGATGGGCCAGAAAGTCTTAACATCTTGGATCCCGGAGAATGGACGTCGCCATCAGGGTCGACCCCGGAAGAGATGGAGAGACGACCTGGATGCCTTCGTCGAGGGGTGGATATAGCTGGCTCAGGGCAGGAATTCATGAAGGATAAAGGGGGCGGCCTTTGCCCAGCAGTGGGATGAAATAGGCTAAGGAAAAAAAATCTCCACAAGAACAAACGAGAAAGGCACCAGAGTGTGGATGTGCTTTATTGTTCTCGCGGTGTTGTAAGCCGTAGTAATTTTCCTTGCAAGTTCTTGCCGAGAATTCTTTCAGAGAAGTTTTCGCGAGAGTGTAATGTCTGCTTAATAATATTCATATTAAACTAGGAAAAATTATTCCATTGATTCCACTGGCTTTTCGGTGAAGGCACAGAACAAAGACGGACATACATCGAGGTTATTCCATAAGACGTGATCCATTTTGTCCAGTTTAAGTAGTATTATACAATCTATACCTATAAAAGGTTTAATTGATAAGACAAATACGGAACTATTCTAATACATAGTTGATTTGTTTTGTAGGAAATACGGTGAACAAGGCCTGCCGGACGACACAACCATCAACATAACTCTCAAAGGATCAGCCGGACAGAGCTTCTGCGCTTTCCTGTCCAAGGGCATCACTGTCACACTCGAGGGTGATTCCAACGATTACGTTGGTAAGTCTGAAGGGAACTATGCATATCTTGACTATTATAAAACTGTAAATTTGAAAAAAGAATTTAGTTTGTTTGTTTGTTTCTTCGAGTATCACGCAAAAGCTACTGAACCGATTTTGATGAAACTTTTTTTGTTTGGTAGCGTAACATCTGACTTAAAATCTGGTATATAATTTATACGGACGAAGTCTCGGGTAAAAGGTCGTAATTATTAAAGTAACAAAAAATAAGCTTTTTAGCATTAGTCAAAATGGTAAATTTAGTATTGGACTCTTAAATCACAAACTTTTCGGTGACAAAAGTGACCGCGGCCTCACTATTGCTACGGTTCAAAATGCGCAAATATGCGCTATCGATAGAGATAGCACGCACACAATCGGTTCATAATGCGCGAATGTGCGGATACGTTTGCTGTCTGACGTCATCAGTGACGTCATTAACTTGCGCTTACGCCGCACACAAAAAATAGGTAGTGCAGCATATGCACGTCAAATTGACAGCTGTTTCAAATTGTACAAATTGTTTAGCAGTGTATTCGTACTTACTAATTAGGACCGACTGGTAAAGCGTGTGCATAGCGTTTGCACTATTGGCATAATTTGAACCGTAGCATATGTAAGTTACCACACATCCGTAGAATGTCATCGTATAGAGGTGTCCATCGACTGCTTAGCAACTTACACTAAAACGTTATATCGCGGTCACTCTTTCCTCTTCCAATCTTCAAAACGAAACTTAAAAACATGCACTTGCATATCATAGCCGAGGATTTAAAGATATCTCGTCTTGCGTACAGGTAAAGGGCTGTCGGGCGGCAAAGTGATCATCTACCCGCCCAAAACGGCGCCGTATGAGTCGCACCTCAACGTTATTGTTGGCAACGTGTGCTTGTACGGGGCTACGTCTGGAAGGGCCTACTTCAGGTAAGTACTTTATTTAAATTTTCTATTGAATGTATCTACTTAAAATCGCAGCATAAGATATTGCCATACCAGCATTGGCAAGTGTAAACGCATTCTTCTTCTTCTTGTAGTACCATCTCCTATCGGAGGTTGGCTATCGGTAGGGCTATTCGTACCCTGGAGACTGCAGCCCTAAATAGTGAGGTCGAGTTCATATCGAACCATTCACACTGGTTCTTAGGCCAGGAAGTCCTTCTACCAGGCATTCGTCTTCCCAAAATTTTCCCGAAAGAAGTTGATATTTTTCACTTCTCATAATGTGACCGAGGTACTGAAGTTTCCGAGTTTTTATGGTTTTCAGGATTTCTACCCTCTTGTTCATTCTCTTCAGGACCACCTCGTTGCTGATTCTGTCTGTCCATGATATCTTCAACATCCTCCTGTATACCCACATCTCAAAAGCCTCAACGCATTCTACTATCCCCAATTAAGTTTGTTGGCAAATATAGTGATTCGACAACTCGTGTCTCAAAGTTCATACTGAACAACAGCAGGAGCAAGGCTCGTCATCGTCGTGCCATCGTCGGAGCCCTCACCGGGCACTACGCCACAGGCACGATGTTGCACAAAATGAAGCTCACCCTAGATCCCAGCTGCCGAGCATGCGGAGAGGATAAAGATACCATGGAACATATCCTTTGTGACTATGATGTCTTGGCGGCTAAGCGCATGAGCCTCCTCGGGGATGGATACCCAAAACCCGGAGATCTTAGGTTTCTTCCCCTCAATGGTATTGCCTCCTTCATTGACCATGTATTTGAAGGGTGAAGAAAGCAAAAAGTATTGGGGCTAACACAAAAGATCCCACTGGGTCGAAGTGTTTCTGGCTTGCCAGCCCCCACAACAAGATAACATGATAACAAATATAGTTATTCCATATCATAGTATAGTAATACTTCATTATAGTCATACTTTTAATGAGCGAGGCCTATCTCCAACTGTATACTTGTTGTCTGATATGGATGATCAAACTATCGATGTGATCGACAGGGGTATAGCGTCGGAGCGTTTCTGCGTGCGTAACTCCGGATGCACGGCGGTGGTCGAGGGCGTGGGTGACCACGGGTGCGAGTACATGACGGCCGGTACTGTGCTCATCCTCGGACTGACGGGCAGGAACTTCGCTGCCGGTATGAGCGGTAAGTTGCAAATACATACACATTATACACTTGATAATTATCCATTCAAGTCAGAAACATTGCTACATCTACCAACTTTTATAGCAATGCCCACTTTAGCATACTGAAGTTTCAGGATGGAATGACCTAGAATAATGATAGCATAATGGTGGCTAGCATTTCACCCACAAAAACACAGCACAGCATAGGAAACCTTCTCTTTGCCTCTTAGGGTCGAGACAGCCCATACAAAAAGTTTAGTATGGGACGCCGTCCGCATCCTCCGCCGTCGACGCGGCGAACTGCACCGAACGCGTTCCCATACTAATCGTGTTTTTTTGTATGGGCCCGCGTCGTTCGCCGTCGGTCAGTGTGTCTCAACTCAACCCTTACTATCTCCGCTGGAAGATATTGGGTCCATCTTAAGCCGGAACCAATGCCGGTACCATTCGTGACCCCGCCACATTTGAGACCCGCCCATACATAGATGGACGCATATATCCGGTCCGGAAAACAACCAACGTAGGTATCTCATACAAAACTAAGCGACTCGCTCCCTGATAGTCAAGATCTTCTTCCTTCTATTTTGGAACCTCTGCATCTTTATTTAGGATTAATCTCATTACGTTTATTTAATATTGTCTCATCTTAAGTGTAAATATTCTTATGGGAATTAAATTTCTAAAACCTTAAAACCTACGTTGATACGCAGGTGGTATCGCGTACGTGTACGACATCGACGGCTCGTTCAAGGGCAAGTGTAACCACGAGACGGTCGAACTGCTGCCGCTCGAACAGAAGGAAGACCTGGATCACGTCAAACTACTCCTGGAGGAGTTCTACGAATATACCGGGTTCGTTTTACTATTTAGATGCAATATTGCAATCATACTTTCGACAAATCGACAAGAATGAAACCACTTTATTTCCAAAGATCGTAAACAATTTTGAACACAATTAGATAAACTCACGACCGCAACCCCTCTCAGGGTGGTGGTCAGTCACATTGCTACAATAATAATTGCCAACTGCATTGCAGACAGTTCTACCATATTGTAGGTTTCAAGATGAAATGACGTGTATATTGGTCATAGTTGGCTGTCGTCAACAAATTCACTGCATATGAAACTTTTTTCCCGTAGTCACTGGACTGTCATAGGAAGAAATGGGGTGGTAATTCAATGCCGGAACCACATGGCTTAACACTTTCGCTACTAAAGCTCAAAACAATGACACTCGCGCAGTGCTAACACTGTGGAGTGCTATACAATTCTCAACGTTTGAGTCGTGCGCACTGCGGCCCATTTGTCGCTGACCTACCACGTAGGTCGTCAGCAGTTAAAGTGTTAAACACAAACAACATTAGAAAAAAATACACAAAAGCTCATCAGCACAAAATGAAAAAGCAGTAGTATGCGTTTATTTTGACATCTTCAAAGAAATACAGTGTTCTTGAATGTTGTGTTATGCTGTTTCAATAGATCTAACTAATGTCACCTAAACTTAACAGGTCGCTAATAGCCCAAGAGTTCCTCAAGACGTGGCCTGAACCAGCTAAGATGTTCATCAAGGTGTTCCCCTACGAGTACCAGCGGGCTCTCAAACAGATGGCCCTGGCCCAACCGACCCCCACTAAAGTAGAAACTAACGGAAAAGAGAACGGCATACAGGACATCGAAGAAACCGTCCGCGATCTGGAGCTTGATAAAAAGAATTTGGAAAAGATTCTTGATAAGACTCGGTAAGTTGATAAGAGTAATTAAAACAAGAAGAATGTTTTACCTGTAAGAAATCAGAAATCAGAAATCAGAAATCAGAAATCATTTATTGTCACAAACTGGTATACATGTAGGTCTTATCATAACAATTTAGTCCACAGTTTTACCTATGTCAGGCATACAATATTATTTATAGGTAGTTGAATCCAACAAACACAATTTACAAAACAAATTTTAAGTAGGTAGGCATTACAATTCAACCCCCATGATAGGCATATTCATAATAAGTCAATATTAATCCAAGTAATGTCAATAAGTATAATAAGTAATGTCAATAAATTAATTTTTTTACGCAAACCACATTAGAACATAAAACATTAGAATAATATACCAAATCCATTATTTATTTAATAAAAATTATAAGTCGGCGCGTTAACATATGATGTAGTTTTTAAATAAAATTCATCCAAATTATAAAATACATTTTTGATTAGCCATGATTTTAGTACATTTTTAAACCTATTATAATCAGTCAAACATTTGATGTCAATTGGGAGTGTATTATATATTCGAATTGCAGTCACATGAGTACTTTTATCATAAATCATACACTTTATTGAGGGAAGTACAAGACGATCCTTATGTCTAACATTTCTGCTATGAATGTCGGACACTTTTTTAAACATATTACCGTTTCGACGCACAAAAAGACACACCTCTAAAATATACAAACTAGTAAGGGTTAGAAAACCCTTTTCCACAAATACTGTTCTTAGAGTTTCGTCGTTCGGTTTACTAAATAATATTCTAAGACATCGTTTCTGGACAGTGAAAGTTTTTTTAGCTTCTACAGAGTTTCCCCAAAAAAGAATTCCATACAGTAGCAATGGATAAACACTTCCATAGTACGCATTTGTTGCTACATCAACTGAAGCAACATCCACTAGCACAGAAAGTGCATAACAACAGGAGCTAAGTTTGTTGTTTAATTTCTCAACGTGTTTTTTCCAATTTAGATGTTTGTCAATGGTAACGCCAAGAAATCCAATATCATTTACCTCCTCGATATTAGTGTTATTGCATTGTATTTGTAAGTCTAAGTCTAATTGCTTGTAATTTCTATATTGCATTAATTTTGTTTTGTTCAAATTAACTTTTAGATTTATAGTAGCTAGCCATGCATACAATGTTGTCACTGTGTTCTCTATTTCCATTTTAAATTGTTTCAAACTTTTTCCTTCATTAATAAATAACAATGTTGCATCATCTGCAAACATTACGCATAAGTGATGGGTTAACTGGGGCATCTCGTTTACGTATAGCAAAAAGAGAAGAGGGCCAAGTACACTTCCCTGTGGGACACCTATCAGGTTGGTTTTGTACTACGCATAAGTGATGGGTTAACTGGGGCATCTCGTTTACGTATAGCAAAAAGAGAAGAGGGCCAAGTACACTTCCCTGTGGGACACCTATCAGGTTGGTTTTGTACGATGATTTTACTTCGTCTACGGTTTTGGTTTCACTACTGTATTTGGAAAGTACTAGGGCTTGTTTCCTATTTTCTAAATAAGAGCACAAAAGATCATTTGCCACACCTCTTATGCCAATATTATCTAGTTGTTCCAGTAACACTGAGTGTACAACGCAGTCAAACGCCTTTGACATATCCATGAACAGTGCCACACAGTCTTTTTTAGAATTTATCCCTTCCCAGAGACTTGATAAAAATGAATAAATTGCCAAAGATGTAGAACTATCTTTACGAAATCCAAATTGGTTTTTACTAAGAATATTACGCTTATTAAGGAAATCAACATAAGCATTGACATCAAAACTTTATATTAATTCCTGCAGGTCTAGAGTGCTGTGTGCTTTTCTCTCTGGATTTTTAATATAATGTCTCAAAGAAGAGACCAATCAACCATATTTTTGGCGTTGCCATCTGAATTGTTTACCGATCTTCAGCACCGCGTTCATCTCAAAATACATTTGCATCTTATTATTTATCATAGTTAGCACCGGAGGTTAATCCCCTACAATAATAAAAACCTGTATTTGCTATATGTTAAATAGTAACACTATAGGAATTTCTGAATAGAATTAAACCCTGAAAGCATTCACATTCAAAATTTTGAAACCACATATGTAATTTTTCATTTGTAACCTCATACAGGGGGTAAGTTTTATACAGTCGCATGATTTTGAAGTGTGATTGTACTCATGATACTGAACAACTTTCCCCAATAGGAAATTATCAACGAGAAAGGACTTTCCATACTAAATGAAATCAGTTGATAGAAGATTTATATGAAAAGTCGATTTTTTTTCCTTATTTCTCTCGTTTTTGGGCCAAGTTATTCAGTATCATGAATGAGTAGGTATTGCAACTATCTACATTAACTCTTTCGCGGACACTGACCGGCTATAACAGTGATAACAATATACGAATCCGCGAATGTGTTAACACCCTGTGTACAAAACACCATCTAAACTATTATAAAACTGACACAGAAAGTGTGTCTGTACATTGAAGATATTTACAAAAAAAAGATTACGATATGGTTTTTAGATGTCCCTGATTCCAAATCACCAATTTTTGGATTTATTGTCTGTCTGTTTGTTTGTTTGTTTGTTCGAGCATCACGCAAAAACTACTGAACCGATTTTGATGAAATTTTTTTTGTTTGATAGCTTATGATCTGACTTTAAATCTGGTATATAATTTATGCGGACGAAGTAAATGCTCGTCTACTCTAAAAACTTAACCAATGTGGCGGGGTTGAGGGGTGAGTGCTGTAGCGCTTTAGCCCATGAATGTTCTTCTACGCAGTCAAGGTTTTTGCCAAGTGGCCGTTCTACCAGCCATTATCTAATCTAAACTATTATAAAACTGTAACAGAAGTGTGTCTGTACATTGAATATATTTACAAAAAAAAAGATTACGATATGGTTTTTAGATGTCCCTGATTCCAAATCACCAATTTTTGGATTTTTGTCTGTCTGTTTGTTTGTGTGTTTGTTTGTTTGAACGAGTATCACGTAAAAACTATTGAACCGATTTTGATGAAACTTTTTTTGTTTGATAGCTTATGATCTGACTTAAAATCTGGTATATAATTTGTGCGGACGAAGTCGCGGGTTGACACTAGTACTAAATACAATCTTCCCACACAGGGGCTTCATAAAGTACCCTCGGGAAACATCCATGTACCGTCCCGCGGAGAAGCGGCTCCGCGACTGGGACGAGATCTACAACTTCAACCACGTGCGGCGCGGGCTGCGCGTGCAGGCGGCGCGCTGCATGGAGTGCGGCGTGCCCTTCTGCCAGTCCGCGCACGGCTGCCCGCTCGGCAACATCATCCCCAAGTGGAACGACCTCATCTTCAAAGGAGACTGGAAGCAGGCTCTCGCGCAACTGCTGCAGACCAATAATTTCCCAGGTTGGTTTAGACAACCGCCGCTCTCCCTTAAATAATACCTTAAAATGTATAGAAGTTTTGACTGAAGTCAAATGTGTAATAAATTATGGGGTTTTATAAAAACGACTCAGATAGTATCATTTATTTTTATTTAACGAGTTATTTAATCATTTATCTCTACTATTATAAAACTGTAAATTAAAAAAAATATATTTTTTTTTGCTTTGTGTGTTTGAACGAGCATCACGCGAAAACTACTGAATCGATTTTGATGAAACGTTTTTTGTTTGATAGCTGATGCTCGTGTATTTCTTAAAACTTTAAATCAAATTTGTGAATGTGTCGTTGGTGTACCTAATAAACTATTAAACTATAGCTTATGATCTGATTTCAAATTTATTTATCTATATAATTTGTGCGGACGAAGTCGCGGGTTAACGCTAGTTATTAATAAATTTATAAAAAAGCAGCAACCCCAAAATGGCTGTCAATGTTTTTTTATATAAAAATGATAAAAACTAATAAATCATTGTACAGTCAACTGTACAAAGGTTATTGTATTTACATTGCTGGCGTTAGCAATTTAGAGTTAACGTTATTAGCACATTATCATTATTAAATCAGTTCAATAAACGCACTCAACAGCAGCGGTAGTTTCCTTCTAACATTACTCCGCACACACGATCTATCATCAACTTAGCATCATCTTAGCATATAACTGTAGAACCTCTACAATCATTATACAATAAACTAATGCCTAAAGTTAGTTTCTAGTGTTCCATAGTCCATAAGAAAAATAGAACTACGGTTATACATTTTTTGGTATTATGTGCCGGATGTCCTTTATTCGTTCAATGTAGTTAATTAAACAATATTCTCGTCGAGAACAGACGAGAAAGGCCGAGAACGAAACTGTACGTTTCCTTGGCAGTTCTCACCGAGACAAATTCATATCGTCGCAGGAAAGGCAAAATTGCTAACCTCCATAGACAAAATTCCGAGAAAATAAATTTTAAAGTTTTTATTTTCGAAAAAAAAATCATATCTTTTGAATGAAGACTTTTCCTGTAGAATTGAACACAGATTATTAATACTTATATTTTTGTCTATTTTTAACATATCTAACTTAGTTTCAAGCTGCTCTATTTCACGAGTTAGTGTCCCGTTAGCATATTTGACCTGACTTTCAAGAAAGGCTAAATTGCTTATACGCTTTAATACCCTTTATGCCGGGTCTAGCAAATTTTCTGATAGGTTAGTAGTTTATTTTAAACAAGTCATTTCAAAAGTGCTGATCATCTTCATTTGTCAAATGCAAGGTAAGCCTAAAGTGCTTAATAGCTTTGTTTTATTAAACAATCAGCGATCAAAATTACTTCAACGCAAACTTTTTTTTGACATTGTCGAACTAAATTACTTAAATGTTTGCATGACCTTAAAATGTATAGTGCAGAAATACTGAAAGACTAGATGAACGCAAAATATTTTTGCAGTAAAACGTCTTATAGGATAATATTTACTGCTTAAAAATCCGCATTAAACTGCTAACAGTTTAAATTTTATAAAAATAAATTCTAACAAAATGCTTAACGATCAGAAATAAATTAGAATCTCACAATGATAAATATGTAACTTATGAAAATACTTCCCATATTAAACAATTATATTACTTATAACATATTACCACTATCTAGCGCTAGCCAACCCTAATACGTTTACTTCACGTGTACATGTGTGCGTGTTTTTCGCTATTTGAGCGAGGGTTGTAGGGGAGTGAAATTTCTGTATCGTTAGATACTATATTTATTATTCTGTGTCTATGACATCCTCGAAGGTGTGATCTACCCATGGATTTGAACAACTTTCCCTAAAAAACATAGGTAGAAATATGAATAAAATAACAGTCTTTGATAATATTTTAATTGACCAAGGATTAGGTAATACCTAGTTATCCTATAGTTTTTTAGTACGACATTATAAAATAATAGAAATAATAAAATATTCTAATCAAAACTATTCAGGCTAACTAATCGACTTACTCATGAAATCAAACATTTTTGATAATAACTTATTATCTTTTAATATTATTATCTTTTAATATTTAAAGGGGGTTGAAAAACACCCACAAGCTTTTTGTTCTATAAATTATACCGACTGACTTAACTTAAAGAATAGACATAAATCAGTTGACCTTCCTTTTAACGTCAATGAGTAAGAATAGAATATCCTGCACCTTATACAACCTAAAGGTAAGTAAGATAATGTAAGTAATATTATGCGTCATAATTTCGAGATATTTCTAGTACCTATATTTTTACATTTAATAGGAACTTTCTTTAGCTAATAGCACAACTGCATAGTAAGATTTATTATTAAACTTAGGTATATTCTGTAAATATTATCTAACAGTCTTAATCAATGCCATAAGTTTTGTCTCTGCATTTTTATTATAACATAATATTTGTATGTCACTTGCTTACTTAAGCATTAATACCTTAGAAAGGCTTTAGTCACATCTTCTGTGTGCTTATTTCTCTCATTTTTGTATTTTTACAATGTTTTATAACTTTATCTTCAGTTTCCGTTTTAAATAGTGTATTTTTTTAGGGAATATGCATGAAGAAATTATTAATACCTCTATGTTTAATTATTTTACTTACTTTTTGTTTGCTTTTTATCTAATTTATGTATGTGATTTTCTTGCAATTATTAGTAGCTTATGTTTCAGTATCTATTTCATCTTCTGTATCTGTTTCGTTTAAGGTATCTTCAATATTATTAGTGTAAGTTAGTTTTTGGTACTCTGAATGATATGCTGTGGGTATGACTTTTGTTGTGCATAGTTTGATAAGATCTGTATATTTTTTCTTTGACACCGATTGCATAGTCTTGTAGCAGGGTTTTATTTGAGAAGAATCTTTTTTATTTATTATTTCGATTGCTTCTGTTGTAGCATCTGGGTGCATTGAATATTTTATGAAAGCTTTGTTGCTTGAAGATTTCTTGAAAGTCACTGTGCGCAATTTGCTAATTTTTCCAGCTAATTTTCCTTTGAAATAAGTCTCTGATATTGAGTCCCATTTAAAAAAATCACTATGAGTCAATATTTCTACCTCATAGGGCTTAACGTTTTTTCTTGCCATAGTAAAAACCGTGGGCCATTGGGAAGGCGCCCAAATTGTCACACCTTGAATACTTTTTTCTATCACGGAATGGATGGAGTCTACCGGCATATAAGTGTGGCCGGGTAGTAAATAATTTATTTGTATAGAAATGAGATTGTTGCATCCTATCAGGGTTTCATTTATGCACGCAAGGATCATCTTATTTTTGTTTTGGCCGGGACAGCTGTCGCAATATAGTAATAAGTGCTTAACTGTTTCCCGTTCGTCTACTTTTTTTATGTATTTTTGTAAAATGGAAGCAATTTCGTTAGCTCCCCTTTTTCCATCGGTTTCATTCCAGGTGTAGCAAAATCCGTTTCTTGTGCCCGACTCATAAAACGTCAAATTATAAACAGCCAATTTCCGGCTATAATATAGCATCATATTGTCCCCGTGTGGGGTATTTAGTACTTTTTGCAGGTCAAAACTCGTACATAAAATAGCATCGTCCTTTTTGTAAATCTCTTGATGAGCCTCAAAACGATCGTACGTTTCTTTTTTATCCTTTAGGTGCCTCTCTTTCTCATCTGGATTACAGTCTTCATTATTTTCAAATTGCGTGCATTTCAAGCACTTGTCTTTTTTTGGCTGATGGAAGCCAATATTGAATTCAGACAGGAATACTTTTTTAAAGATTTTTTCTCCGACATAGCCAAGGCCTCCTTTCTCTTGAGCATCTTTATAAAGTCTATATAAGTTAGTTACATTTTTGAACTCCTGAGGAAGATACGTCTTTGTATTATTTTTGCGGCAGTAATGCGATGGCAGCGCAGGCAATTCTTGTATATATTTGTGTAAATTTTCAGTAACTTCTCTTGGAGTTTTGTTACTTGGTACGTGTTTTCCCCTACCATCCTCTTTGGCACAGCCATAGACGGCAGAACTAACGATATTGTACAAAGTTCTTTGTCGAATATCTAACGTTTTTGTCAAAAACTTTAGACATACCTGTCTTTGTCCTTCACCCTCATTAACAAAGTATTGAAGAGAGAATTTACGTCTGCTTAGTTCTTTAGGTATTTTTTTTCGTTTAGTAGGATCTTTTTTAGAATGTGCAACCAGCCAGTCTTTTCGTCTTATGTTATCCAAAGACCAATAGTGCCCGAACAAGTTTAAACGCCTCTCTTCAGTAATTTCATAGCACTTATAAGGGCAGTTATCTGGATTACAGGGATTTGGTACCACAGATTTTGCTGGCATAATTTTTCCTTTGTTAGTTTTATATTCTATACCGGAATTCTTTTTTTCTGTATTTTCCTTTCTTACATTCTTTTTTTTTATTTTTCTGGAGGTAAAAGTCTCGCTAGGCTCTTTTTCTGTATTATTGTCGCCCTTGTTTAATAGTTTATCAGTTTTGGCTATTTTTTTCTTAGATTTGCGTTTCTTTTTTCCAGATTTGGATTCTAATTCATCGGATTCTGAAGCACCTTCCCAAGAACTTGAGCTCCAGACAAAGTCTTCGTTGTCAGATAAAAAATCGACATATTTTTGTCGCTTTTGCTGTCGCAATTGCTTAGATCTCACATATTCATCATAATTAAGCTGTTTCAGATTTTGTTTTCCATCTTTATTTTGTTTGTCAGTTTTTTTTGCTTTATCTAATTCCTGTACAAGATTTAGTTCTTCAGTATTATTTTGTATTTCCTTACTCACGTCATTGTTTTTTATATTATTACCAGTTTCTATATCATCTGATTGTTCTACTGGGATTGGTTCATTCATAGTAACGTCTTCCAATTCATCAATAGTTTTGTTCTCACTAATATTTTCCCAGTTTAAATCGGGTTTTGCATTGTTTTCTTCTTTATTGATAGATATCATAAGCATTTGTTCTTTTTTCATGTCGCCATCTTTATTATCTACGTGTTCAATTTTTGTTTTTTTTTTGTCATTTTCTGGATGAGTTTCACTGAGTTCAAATTTTCTTTGTTTTGAATCATTATCAACGTTGTTTTCCATTACGATATCTGTTCCATTCATTATTTCTTCTTTAAAGTTTTGATCCGGATTTTTATTTTCAGGTAGTGAATCAGTCTCATCAATTTCTTGCACATTATGTTTACTTGATTTTTGTTTTATTGTTTTTGTTTCAGGTTCTATTTCATCTTTATGTAGCAATGGATCAATTTCAGCAATTTTTTGCATAATATTATCATCTGCATATTGTTTTCTTCCAGATAGAATTTCTTCTGTTTGCGGCTGTAGTGAATTAGTCTTACCAATTTCTGTCGTATTATATTTACTTGGTTTTGGTTTTATTATTTTTGTTTCAGGTATTATTTCATCTGTTTGCAGCGGTGGTGGATCAATTTCAGCAATATTCAGCATAATGTCTTTAAAATTTTCTGTTCCAGATAGAATTTCTTCTGTTTGCGGCTGTAGTAAATTAGTCTCATCGCTTTCTGCCGAATTTTTTTTACTTGGTTTCTGTTTTATTATTTTTGTTTCAGGTTTTTTTTTGGTCTCGTCAATTTCTGGCGTATTATTTTTACTTGGTTTTTGTTTTATTATTGTCGTTTCAGGTTTTATTTTATCTGTTTGCAGTGATGGTGGATCAATTTCAGAATTTTTCGGCATAATATTATTATCTTTATTAAAGTCATCTTTTGCATTTTTGGTTTCAGATATTATTTCTTTTGTTTGAAGTTTTGGTGGATTTTCAGCAATTAACGGCAAATTATCTTCAGGTTTATTCAACTTTGGCTCATTTTTAACTTTCTTAATTTTTTTGATATTGTTCTCGTCTACATCAAGAAAATTCGTTGAAACATTGACTGTTGTATTTTTTAAATCACCATCAACTTCAAAGGAAGGAATGTTGTTATCTGGTAAATAATATATTTCTTTTTTTAAGGCCAAGCCATCCAATACTTTTTCGGGGGTATCAAAAATTGTTTGTTTAATATTTTCAATATCTATGTCTGTCTCGTCAAGGGTATCTAAAACGGATTCTTGTCTAATTTGTTTACATGCCTCCTCTATTTCGTGCTGCCTTTGAATTTCTTTAAATATTTTTAACTCTTTATCAATGTACGTTTTTTGTAATTTTGTACGTGGACATTTAAATTTAATAGTTTCGCCTTCATTTGTTAGGTCAACTATAATATTCTTCTTTGGCGTTTCTAATCCTGCATAGATTTGTTTTTCTTCATATCCAACAGTTAAAATTTGAAATGGAGATTCGGAAGAACATTGAGCTGATATTTTGTCTATCTCGGATGAAACTACTGTTTCTGGCGGTTTGGGTTTATATTTGCGTTTAGTATTTTCCTTTCCGTCTTGATCATTTTCTTCTATATCATGCGTCCTTTTAATCGTTTGCTTTTTAGGCGTTTGAAAAGACAATTTTCTCGCAACTTCTGAAAAGATGTTACCGCAGCAGGAATAAAACACGTCTTCGTTCGCGGACTCTTCCGAGCAAACTGCCGGAACCCCCCGCGGCGCGGCCCGCGCGCGCGCTCTTTTGATCGATTTGTAGTATCGAATTGATGCTCACCGTGTGCATTTAGAAGAAATAAGTTCATTTTAATGTGCTGAAACGCCATTTGTTTTAAATTATATGGCAAATAAAATTTCTTTTGTTACTAATTTTCAAATAAAATAAAATGTTAATATACCTAAATGCCACAGTTCTCTGTAAAACATGCAAATAAAGTTTCTTATATGCTTACAAGTTATAAAATAAATAACAACATCTCTGCTTACATGCTAAAACGTAATAAAGTATACAAAAGCTATATTGCATAAACAACAAAACTAATCTCATAGAAGGATATCAAAATTGCTTTAACGTCAACAACTCAGGAAATAGAGAAAAGCAAAATTGCTAACAGGACAAAACTCCAATAATATAAAGAGAGCAATTTTGCTTATACGCTATTTAGATAACAAAATGTATATTGCAAAAATGCTTAATTGCTTACAGCTCTATAAATTTAGGGAAGGCAATATTGCTTATCTGCTTGTTACTCTATGTATTCAATGAAAGCATAATAGCGTACAGCAAAAAATATATTTTTTTATAAAAAGCAACTATTCTTACTTTCCTTGCAGAACAAAATAAAAGTAAATCAATTTTTCTTACAAAACAATATAAATTTATTTAAAATTGATGACATTGCATATCTATAATGTTTATAAAATAACAGACGTAGAATTTACTTTTTTAAATCATTGAAAAAAGTGGTAGGTAAGCATCCGTAAAAAACGAAATTCTCGTTTTTTCCAGTCACCGAAATCGGCCAATTTAGCTCTGATCGCTTTGAAACCTACATAGATCGACGGAGAAAAATTCGCTGATTCCGAATATGTATATAACTCATTTTTGACCAAAATGTATGCTGTTAGCAATTTTGCCTTTCCTGCGACGATATTGTCACCCACCATCGACTGTGACTATCGCTGGTCTATCGCGATCATCTCTTTTATAGTTTCGCATCAATCCTTATTGCTTCCAGAATTCTCAGCAGTTTTTTGATATGCCAGTCCTGCTGAGCTTGTATGCCACGCACGACAAAACGAGAAAATCGTCATGCCCGCTCGTTTTCGCATACGCAAAGTAACAAAGACACGCACGTCAAGATTTTTACGTTTTCTCGGGGGTGGCATTCTAAGCTCCCTGGAGAGTTTTTGATTCGAGTACTTTTTCACACAGTCTCCTCGTACCCCACTCCCACCACAAGTCAGATGGTCTATTCATAAGATCTATTACCCAACAGAGTTCACGGGCCGAGTTTGCCCGGCTCCTTGCGAGGGCGCCTGCGTGCTCGGCATCTCCGAGCCTCCCGTCACCATCAAGAACATTGAGTGCGCCATCATCGACAACGCCTTCGAGAGCGGCTGGATACAACCCGAGGTAGATTTGTGATCGACTATAAAACAGAAACAAATTCTAGTAGGATGATGATGATGATGATGCTACTCCTAGCCGATTCGGCTACGGCGACTGCCTCTGATCCCTTCGTTGTTGGCGCTCGTGCGCCCTAATGTAGCTTATACAGGGTGTAACAAAACACCCTAGTAATACTTATGGGGCTGCTTCAGAACATCAAACTGAACAACTTTCACTAAGGAGCCAACATCGAAATCGCGAAAAAAAATCTGCTCTTTCATACAAAACTGCAGTACCGTCTCGACTCAAAGAGCGGATTTTTTTTTTCGCGATTTCGACGTTGGCTCCATAGTGAAAGCTGTTCAGTTTGATGGTCTGAAGCATAAGTATTACTAGTGTGTTTTGTTACACCCTGTATAGCCGATTTTTTTTTCAAGAATGTACGTGTGCAATGAGGGCACGTCAGGTCTATTTGGTGTCCTCTAGTAGGTACGAAGTATGGTACAAACAGAATGAGCCTACCGCTAAAATCGATTTTAATTCTTATCTATTTTGGTCATTTTTATAGAGAGTAACTCCTCGCATTTAGAAATATTCTGTTGTTTGTTTCGTAGGTGCCAGAAGTACGTAACGGCAAGACTGTTGCAATTGTCGGCTCGGGACCGGCTGGTTTGGCTTGCGCTCATCAATTAAACAAGGTAAGAATATTATTGTTTTCTACATTTTAATCCAATAAAAATGGCGGCGGCTGTCACACTGGACACGTCTTTATAAGCTGATGGTTATGATATGACCATCAAACTAACAACTTTCTTTCATGATTTTGATGCTATTCCCGTGAAGGAAGTTATTACTTATTAAGTTTAATGGCCTAAACATCCCCTTAAAAACCGTCAGGATAAATTGAGAAAGACCGTCCAAGAGAAAGACACTATACACACAAGATACACACTTATATTAGGAACGAGCTTTTACCCGCGACTTCGTCCACATAAATTATATACCAGATTTTAAGTCAGATGATAAAAAGCAAAGCAAAGCAATGGACTTTACCCTACCAGGTCAACGTGGCGTAGGCAGGCCAAAACTCCGATGGTCTGATGTGGTAAAGAAGGAAATTAGACGCCGCTACCCAGCGGGACAGCAGCTAGGAAGATGATGATTTTAAGTCAGATGATAATCTATCAAACAAAAAAAGTTTCATCAAAATCGGTTCAGTAGTTTTTGCGTGATACTCGAACAAACAAACACCCAAACAAACAAACGAACAAACAAACAGACGGACAAAAAATCCAAAAATTGGTGATTTGGAATCAGGGACAGGTAAAAACCATGTCGTAATTTTATTTTGTAACAATGTACAGACACATTTCTGTTACAGTTTTATAATAGTTTAGATATCGATCTTTGACACCCAGACAGGGAGTTTAGTCGTGAGCTAATTATAACAAAAAAAAACTGTCGTTTCTTGCAGGCCGGCTACACAGTAACAATATTCGAGCGCAACGACCGGGCGGGCGGGCTGCTCCAGTACGGTATCCCGACCATGAAGCTCAGCAAGGAGGTGGTCCAGCGCCGGGTGAAGCTGATGACGGCCGAGGGCATCTCCTTCAAGTGCAACATCGACGTCGGCAAGGACATCTCCGCCGGAGAGCTGGCCAACGAGTGAGTACATGACATTTGTGACTAGAAGCGTAACACACTACTGGCACTCTATAAAACGAACTGACTTTTCTTGAATACCACAGCGATATACACAAGAAGGCGTCGGCAATCACACCATCCCGTTCCCACGCGCGTTGCTCGTTTATATTTGATTCTTGCTCTGCTCTGTCATCGTGCGAGGTGTGGTGAAAAAAGAGTGCATCGGCAAAAACGCCATTCCGCTCGCACGTGCGCTGCGCTGTTCGTATGTGCTAAGTTGCGGTATCTTCTGCAGAATGTAGTTAGTATATACTTGTATATTATTATATTCTGTGGTAAGAGTAAATAAGCGTCAGGCTACGATTAAAAAAGTATAGAAATATTAGAAATGTAAATCAAGTTCAAAAAGTGGCACCAAAAAACTATACCGTATTCTAAATTACCTTGCCGCCAAAAAACATACAAAATGTAATTTTTCATTTAGTGCCAAAAATTATGTTGCTTTTGTTTAGTTATTCTTAGTCGTAGACGTCAGGACTCAGGATTAGGGTATTTTGGATATACCCTAATCTTGATATACCTTTATCTTGTGTCCGTATAGCTAGCGTACACATGACAGGGATCTGGCTGGAATAGATGCCAATAAATAGTTCCTAAATAGTGCCTAATTAGTACCTAGGTCAAATAAATAGTGCCTCTGTACTTTACGAGATATAGATTTTTTTTACCTGGTACGCTGGCTTGACCTCAAGGTAGCGTACACATTTTCTGTGGCTAAAACGGCTTACATTACTGCAAAGATTTTACACTCAAAAAATATTGCTCAAATAGTGCCCTAGGGTATCCAAAATCTCATGAAGCTAGGTCTTCAGGGACCGTAGATATAAGCAAGTCTTTTGAAGAAACTACGGCTTGCGTGGCGCTAGTGTGCACACGAATTCACACGATCTATTATAGTTTTTACAGAAGGAGGCGTTTTTTCAAATAAAAACTACATCAAATAAATAGTTCCTGAAATAGTGTTTCTGCCAGTTCTAATGTTTTATGTAAATTCGTAATGAAACAATATAAAAAATCGATTCAAAGTTCTACATACTAAACTATAGTAAAATCTCATACCGAGAGATGGCGGACGGATGAACTTTACATCGATTTTTTATATTGTTTCACTACGACTTTACATAAAATATTAGTACTGGCAGAGGCACTATTTCAGGAACTATTTATTTGATGTAGTTTTTATAAAAAGAAACGTCTCCTTCTGTAAGAAATATTTTGTGAATTCGTGTGTACGCCAGCGCAACGCCAGCTTGCGTTGCCGTGGTTTATTTAAAAGACTTATTTATACCTCCGCTCCCTGAAGACCTAGCCTCATGAGATTTTGAATGCCTAGGGCACTATTTGAGCACTATTTTTTGAGTGTAAATTCGATGCTGCAATGCAAGCCGTTTTAGCCACAGAAAATGTGTACGCTACCTTGACGTCAAGCTAGCGTACCAGGTAAAAAAAATCTATATCTCATAAAGTACAGAGGCACTATTTATTTGACATAGGTACTAATTAGGCACTATTTAGGAATTATTTATTGGCACTAGTCCCAGCCAAATTCCTTTCATGTGTACGCTAGCTATACGGACACTTTATCTTGGATCAAAAATATAAATAAACATTATTGCCAATGTCCCGTTCCTCTAAGTAAAATCACCACCAATAATTTCGTGGCACAGATACAACGCGCTAGTGCTGTGCATGGGTGCGACGTGGCCGCGGGACCTGCCGCTCAAGGGTCGCCAGCTCAACGGCATCCACTTCGCCATGGAGTTCCTCGAGAGCTGGCAGAAGAAGCAGATGGGGCCCACGCAGCACCACCAGATCAAGGACAACCCCGAGCTCAATGCTAAGGACAAAAATGTTCTCGTCATCGGCGGCGGTGACACTGGGTAAGATGAAATTAGGCCCCAGATTTTTAGGCTAGGAAGTGTATTTTAAAGAAAGAGATAAAGTGTGTTGGAATAAATTAATTACCTTTAAATTACAGATAGATGGGGTTGATAAATAATCAATGATTTATTTATTACATTTAATTAATAAATCATTGATTATTTATCAATCCCATTTATCTGTAATTAAAAGTAACTAGAGTTTACCTGCGACTTCGTCCGCACAAATTACTATACAATTACAACTTTTCAATCCAAACTACGGATATACCTGACCAATTTGACCCTTTTTTTTAAACCAATTGGATGAAGGCATCCGCAGGAGCGGTCGTTGAGCCGATCCTTGGGGGGTCTATGTCCAGCAGTGGATGTTTTTCAGCAGATGAAGTAACATTATTTATTGACACTAATTCGTTGCCATGTAAAAGGCTTCCATGGCGACAGCGCGACATCGCAAGGTCACACCTTTTCTCTTTTCGCGTAACAGCGAGATAAATGACGCGGGATCATCATGCTAAACCGTCTGTTTAGACTTAATATTTGTTTAATGTTATATATTTGTTCGGCAGCTGTGATTGCATAGGGACGTCTCTGCGACAAGGCGCGAAGACAATCACCACGTTCGAGATTCTTCCAGAGCCTAAACCTGTCAGAGGACAGGACAACCCCTGGCCGCAGTGGCCTAGAGTGTTCAGGTAACTTATTTCAATTCTTTAGTATTCCACTAGTAGTCTACTAAGTAAGGTACACAATCTCGCAGCACAGCAAAGACATTGAATAGGCCATATTACCGCATTAATACGTTAGATGACATACGAACAGGTCCGATTGAGTATGTCCACCTGTATGGGTAGGATGACAACCCGCGATAGCCGTGAAACGGCTTTATAACGTCTTTTATCTCTTCCGTTTGCGCGCGAACGAACGAGATAAAAGACGTGATAAAGCCTTATCACGGCTATCGCGGGTTGTCATGCTACCCGTGCTGTTCGTACGTACGTCCTGCTCCTATCCACATTTTCGTCATAAACACAAAAGTGAGCGCCTTGTTCTAACCTGATATAGGACGATCATTAACGTACACAAATGTCTTTTCGTTTCTGCTTTGGGTCGAAATATTAAGTATATTTTTTATTTCAGAGTCGACTATGGACACGAGGAAGTAAAGGTCAAGTTCGGACATGACCCTAGAAAGTTCTCCACGCTCACCAAAGAATTCTTGGATGATGGTAAGGATTTTATTGCCTTTTACATGGTCACACATACTCAAAGATTTTGTCATAATAGTCTTAACTTCTCCCTCCCTTTAAACATTTTAACTTTTTTTTCATTATACAATAAAGAAAATAGAAATAGAGTTTTGTATCTTGCTCTAATGAACACTGCCTTTTTTTTAAGTGCCTTTCCGCACAGGGAATCTGAATGAAACCGCCAATCTAAACGCCTCTGTGTAACGGCTTGTAAGTGAGACTGCTAGTTTTCTTGATTTCAGTCTACCTCATACATCTAAACTATTATAAAACTGTAACAGAAATTTGTCTGTACATTGAAGATATTTACAAAAAAAAATTACGACATGGTTTTTTCCTGTCCCTGATTCCAAATCACAAATTTTTGGATTTATTGTCTGTCTGTTTGTTTGTTTGTTTGTTTATTTGTTTGTTTGGGTGTTTGTTTGTTCGAGTATCACGCAAAAACTACAGAACCGATTTTGATGAGACTTTTTTTATTTGATAGCTTATCATCTGACTTAAAATCTGGTATATAATTTATGCGGACGAAGTCGCGGGTAAAAGCTCGTAGATTATAAAAACGTGTCATGTTTCCCATTAGGTGAAGGCAACGTATGCGGCGTGTCAGCGGTGGAAGTAGAGTGGACCCGCGCTGCCGGCGGCCGTTGGGACATGAAGGAGATCCCCGGCACCGAGAAGATCTACAAGGCAGAGCTGGTGCTGCTCGCCATGGGCTTCCTGGGCCCGGAGCGATACGTGGCTAATCAACTCGGTGAGTTCCAACCCTTTTAGAGCGCTTACAGACGAGCGACACTTTGCGATTGCCGTGTGTCGCTGAGGGTCGCGCTCGCAGAGTTTACGGTCGCCGAGAGTCGCGCGACCCTCTGCGACCGCAAAGTGTCGCTCGTCTGTAAGAGCGCCTACTATGGATGGCAGATCCTATAGATCTTAACTTTTATGGATCTGGGTGGACATACTTCTCTTGCTTTCCTAGAATCTAGTTTCATGTTTCTAATGGCGGATAATTTATAAGTTATACACCGTCTTAACAAAGTACTTATGCAAATAAAAGAATTAATTTCAATCAATCAATCAATCAAATATAATTTATTTTACACCAAAACATAAATAGTAAAATACAGAGAAAAAATACAAGAGGTACAAAATAAGGCGGTCTCATCGCTAAGAAGCGATCTCTTCCAGACAACCTTAGGGTAGAGGAAACGGTGTACGTAGAAAGGTAGGTTTCATTACCGGACTGCTAAACAATGTAATATAATTATGTATATTTTGTATCAGAAAACAATTTTGTATCAGAAAACAAAACAAAACAACACATTGCAACGTTGTTTGTTTGTTGTTTTGTGTGTTGTTTGTTTGTTTTGTAGTTTTAGAATATCTGTGACTACCCCCTCGGGGAATATAGTCGTGAGCATATGCTTATGCTATTTTGTATCGTTCACAGACCTGCCCCTGGACGCCCGCAGCAATTTCGAGACGAATAAGACCAACATCTACAAGACACCTGCTAACAACGTGTTCGCTGCTGGAGGTAATTATTGTTTGTTTTTTAATCATTTTCGGATTAGGCCATTACTACCAAGCCATTTTTTTCTGTACATATCGCCAGATGACGCTACAGCTCATTTCCAATCTACATCAAACTTTCAAAATGTTGTTGAAAAAAGATAATCAAAAACATGAAAACATATTAGTTGTGACGTATTGGTACAATAAATGGGCGGTAGTGGGCGCACGGACGCGTAGTGGGCGACACTCGCTTGTGACACTCGCTAGCTGTCATGTCAGTCGAACGGAGCGGACGTGCGAGCACTACTGTCACTAGAACTATATCTGTTTGTTATTTGACTGTCCTGTATACTTACCCCTTACGTGACGAAATAAGCCGACGTCATATTAGTCTTTTTTTTGTTTACGAATATTTTGAAACGAAAATTTGATAGTCATATCGGACATGATAGTAGGCTTGATCGCTTTCCTTAAAAAAAAAAATGTCGTCGTCCAGCAGGTTAGAGTGTATCCCACACTGTACTTAGAGTTGAACCTCATCTGGCAGCACGGCATCGCTTTTTTCTGTCGCTCCATCCTTTTCTGTCACTCAGGAACGTCATTTGCTAGAGCAAATAAGGTAGACGGAAAGCGACAACACGCCGCAGCAAAGCCGAGCGCGATCGCGTTCCGTCTATCTTATTTGCTTTTGTAAATGACGTTCCTGAGTGACAGAAAAGGATGGGGCGACAGAAAAAGGCGATGCGATGCTGCCAGATGAGGTTCAACCCTTACTTAAATTTGCACAATATCACATGTAACTTTACAACCCTTTAACAGATTGCCGCCGCGGTCAATCCCTGGTGGTATGGGCTATCTCAGAGGGCAGACAGGCGGCGAGAGCTGTCGACACCTTCCTACAGGGCCAGTCCGCGCTCCCGGGGCCCGGCGGTGTCATCTACGACCACTGAGCCAGCGGGGACAGCGGGGTACGTGCCAGAACAGATCCGTCGCCTAACGGCTTAGATGTAGACTGTAGACACCTGGCAAAGGTTCAATAGGAGTTAAGAGTTAATGTTGTTATCGATGCACAGAATGAACTGTGATGTGAAATGAAATCGCGTATTGTTTTATAGCCCGCTACCGAAACTACTAGTACTTTAGTGCGACCGATAGCACGCAATTTGAAGTACATTGCTGTGTAAGAGTGTTTCAAGTTTATATCAAACAATTGGTCAATATACAGCTTGGCAAAAAAGAGTTTGCCGTGGTGACAGGAACTAATTATTTAGTACAGAATTTTAGGATGGTCTTGCCAGGATATTAAAGTTCTTGCAGAAAAATGGAGCCCTTATATTTCAAATTCTTTTTTGCCAACCTGTACCTGTTTGTCAATTTCACGTGATCGGTTGCTTAATCTAAAGCAAGCATTACACATTTTTTATCCCCTCTTATTGAGATTTTCTCTCAATGCCCACTTCAAATTATATCGATCTATACCCACCCATATATGAATGAACGCGTATATGCAAACCGGGCAAAGTAATAAAGTCCGCAAAACGCGTATATGCGTCACGGAGCACGAATGTGCTACCCAGCCCCTCTAGAATGATTTCTCTACTTGCGCGCAACACTGCTTTTTTCCATACCATATGTCGCGGCATGGGCGGCTTTCGCCCAAGGATAGCGTGTAATTTCTCTGTAGCTTTTGCTCTGCGAAAAACTCTGGAAGACCTTTTCGATGAAGCGAAGGCGCGTCGCGTGCGTGCAGAGGAACCATACTAGGAGGGTTGGTGTGTTTCAGAAGTAGAATAAAAAGACATTTTTATTGATTAAAATTAATTAGCAGGGAACATTATTATTAGACCTTTAAAATAAATAAACGTAGTCAATACAGCGTTCGTTAATTAACGCGTAGAATGAAAGCTGCGACGTGAAACGCGTGTTGATTCACCCAACGCGGTGTAATTAGTTTCAAGTGGAATATGTGATGAAGACGATGCCAATGTTAAAGTTCTCAAAATCACATCTGATAATATATTGTTACTTATTTGAATGTCTGAAAAGTAAATCAGTTAATACAAAGTTCAAGAAGTAGTAGTACTGTTATGAATCTAAATATGACAAGAGACGGCACTATTTTTCTCTTTTGATGTTGTGGTAGATAGGATAAAAGAAACGAGACAATAAGTAAATGGTATGCCCGCAGCACACTTGACGTTTTGTAGAGCAGGAGAATTAGGGAAAAGTCGTTTTGAATCGAATCGTCAACATGGAACTTTAAGATATAAACTCTTAAAGTTCATAATAATGCATTTTTTTAAACGCTTTATAGAAGATGGATCAATCAACCTTTGCCAGGTTTAAGAGTGTTATTAGAATTATAGTAGTAATTATTATAGTAGTAATTATATTGTTGATGCTTTATTTATTTTCGCAACAAATCACATTTTTAATATCACGTAAGACTTAGCAATAAGTCGAAATTAGTATATGTGATCAATTGATCATAGAAACTGTGAATGTAATATCCAAAGATATTTAATTTATGTATTATATAATGCAACACAGAATTTTGGCGTTTATAACTTGTTAGTAGTAATTATAATTAAGTAGTAACAAACAACCTTATGCAATCATTAGTTGAATAATTTTATTTAATAAATTTCCCAACAAGTCTACCTAAACTCAGATTCATAATTCAGCGACCAATTTTGACGCAACGTATGAATGACTGACATCACTGACTTAAATAATAATGAATGAATCTATTCAAAAGTTACGTCAATAATGATCGTCGAAGTATGAATGTTAGTTTACGTTTTTTAGTGCTATTTACTCAAATTTTAATAAAATTACGCCTTTTCCCAATTGGGTAAGCACAGATGTATGTAGGCATGGATGTACGTTTAAAATGAGAGAAAATATCGGATTTTTAACTAAGCCGAATGTTTTTGGATAGCTATTATTTTTATTATCATCTTTTAATTTGTAATAAATATTTAACTGTTTTATAAATAATGTATTTTTTGATCACATTCCGTTTGTACTTTTATCTGTTTGTATTTGAATGAGATTTTCTTCGATGCCTAAACATAATAGCCTGAACATATTAAAATTTAAAATACTACGATATTTTGTAATAAGTGATTAATTACCGAATTTCATGAATTGAAATTTATTTGTATCAAATCTTATTTCTACAACTTGAAACATAATTAAATCTATAAGTTTCCGATTGCTGTAATTTCATTGATGAATTGAGTAAATATCAATTTAATGAAATAAATCTGCGTATACACAGACGACTTTCCAGAGTCTTACGATGACGACAGACTCCGCGCAACAATTTTGAGAACATAGATCGAATTTTGTGTGTATAAATCCGCGCGTCAAGGTATCATGTCATGAGTGAGAGTGACATCGCATTACGTCACAGGAAACTTTTGTCGCGCAACATTTATCCCGTGAACGCGCGGCATTGAGTTCTTAAGTTCTTATAATTTATACAACACGACGAGATTTTTAAAATGTGCTCAGGCTCTAAACCAAATCAAACGTGGTACCTACTTTAGTGATCTCCCAAGTGTCATATAAAATTGTATTTTGGATGCATTGTAAGTAAAATTTAATTGTTGTTAATGTTATTACACTTTATTTTAGATAAGATAACGTATTAGTCAGTATTTTATTACCGATGTTAAGTTAAATGATTAAAATAAATAATCAATTATCGAAAATTTTTCGTTATTTCTAAACTACGAATAAATACTACATTCGTAGTTTCTAAATCCATTACATGATTATTGCATTTTCATTTAATTTCTGTACAGTTCTCGGTATTGTACAGAATCTTATTTGTAGAATTATATTTGCTTACGTATTTATATTAAATTAATAAACAAATCGCACTTCATAATTTCTCACTGAGAAAAAGTCCATTAGTGTTTATTTACAACTATACTGGAAATCATAATTAAACGACCAATTTTGACTTACCTTATGAATGGATTACCTACTTGCGGCTCCTGTCTAAATTACATTTTTCTAGATCTAATTATTGTTTTTTGAAACACATATTTCTTGTGCTTAAAATGTTAACAAAATTAAGTATTTTATGCTGTTGTATAACTTCTCAGAATCGCGACATGGCGAGTTATTTTCTTTGTAATATAGAGACATTAACCCCAGAGTGTCACATTTGATACTCACATGTGACGAGTCCACATATAAGACGTTTAAGGATTTAGGTTTGCAGGACCTTATTTTCTAAAGAACTGCTATGAAAAAATAGTGAGCATAAGGACCCAATATAAATCTTGACCTTATCATTGTTTATAAAAGTGTTGATGTTTATAAATAATCACCAAAATGTAACCTTTTATTTGTGAGAATAAATAGTATATAAAACATGTTATTTTGAATTGTAAGCCTGTGATTTAAAGTTTATTTTACAGTTGTTTATAGTGTATATTAATACAACTTAATATTTTTATCATGATATGCGAGTTCCTATGTATGAATTAGTTTGTCTCTTCAGCTGCTTATGATATTTGCAAAAACAAAGTTCAACAAAAAGGGAATCGTAACTTAAGGTTGCTGTGGTTCAACTTTTAAAAGTAAATAAAGCAAATTGGTTATCAATGAAATTCAACTTGAATTTAATTGATATACCGATAAAAAGTCTAAGCTTTCTTGCACCAAAAAGGCCTTAAGTATTTACAACCCGGGCGAATCAACTTGGCACCTGGCTCGCACGCGGCTCGGAATTCGACACCCCTCCTGCTACCCCCCGCGGGACCCCGCCGCGTCGTCACTGTACGAGGCCAGTAGCATAGCGTATCAGTTACCATTGCACGTGTCCCTGCACTTTAGCATTTTCGAGTTATTCTTTCAGAGTTTTTTATTCGGAGCCACGTGCGAGCCAGGTGTCAAGTTAATTCGCCCGAGTTGTAGTAAACGCACTGTCTCTCTCACTACTCATACTAAAGACAGCGACAGCATCATATTGATAAACATGTTTAAGCTTAAATTCTTGTTGGTGCAAGCCTTCATGTGTAAACAAAAATCTATGAATTGCTCAAAAATCTCATATTACGGCACGAAATGTTTTTTTTTTCCCATTGAATTCTGAAGGGGTAATGCTTATAATTAACTTTTCTAGGGTCTTAGAAATGAAATTGTCTATAAGTACTAAAACATTTTATTTTTGTTATTTCTCATAACGATTTTCTCAGAGACAGCCGAGACATCAAACGACAATTAAGTGCGATCCAAAAGCATTCCATCTCAGTCTCATTTTGCCAAAAATAGAGGGAGAGAGATGCTAAAATTTCCTTTCTCTGTATCCTGTGAGAAAACTGAGATGGATGTTGCAAGATCACTGTTAATCGTTTCGCGTTAAGTGAACGGGTCCAGTTATTGTTTTAAACCGATAGGAAAGTTCATGGTTTAAATAGAACTTCCAATGTAAATTTTATGATTTTTTGTTTAGGACTTAAATATTTCCTATTGGAAAAGACTAGTAGCACAGTATAAGAAAGAGTACCTATTACTAGATACAGTATGGACACTCCCTTCCTCCCACCAACTTTTTGCCTCACCCCCTCTATCGCCCTCTGGTTGCCTCGCACTGGTTACTCGTTACCTAAGAAGAAGACAAGGTTCAATTTCTTAGGTTTCGCATGTGCTGACGTCATCTTGTCAAATAATTTTTTTTGTATGCCGTGTCCGGGCTGTGTCCAATAGTAAATGGTGACCATCACTTGAGTCACTTGTCACTAATTTAATTCAAGATCCTATATTATTTTAAGCTTGTGGTATGTGCTATTTATAAATGTATGATTGAGTTAAGTTAACCGATATATTGTAAGAGATAAGAGAAAAGTATTTTCAAACTACTTCTTAGAGCTTATTCTGATGTTTTAATAAAATTGATTGAATGAATGAAGTCATCAATCTATTTCTTATTTTTTTCGGATGTAGAAAACACGGCCAAGTAATTTTTTTATAGACTTATCTAAAGTCAATTAACATAGATAAAATAAAAACATCACAACTTTTCTGTCTATCAAATTGCAACTTTAAGCTACAAAGAAATAAAGTAGAAAATATAAAAATCTATTCTCGCTTTGTATAGAAAAAAAATGTTGACAAAATATTAGATGTTAGTAAAATTACTGTTGAAATTATGATCGTTTTGAAATTATTGACAATAATTATATGTCTATTCATAGCTAAAACCTGTATCAAATATTATAGTAACTGGAGAAATAAATATTTCAGCACAAAACGTTTTATTATTGCCTATATCTCAATTTTTCCAGACAAAATATTTACAACTTTATACAAGCGACAAAATGCAATTTAATTCACAGATTGTTGAAGAGAATTTTACAGAATATATATAATACGTATAATATATATATGCGTTAAGCTGCAACTTCGTCCGCACAAATTATATACCAGATTTTAAGTCAGATCATAGTCATAGTCATATAACCATATGCTATCAAACAAAAAATTTTTCATCAAAATCGGTTCTGTAGTTTTTGCGTGATGCTCGATCAAACAAACAGACAGACAAAAATTCTAAAAAAGGTTGATTTGGAGTCAGAGACACCTAAAAACTATATCGTAATTTTTTTTGGAAATATCTTCAATGTACAGACACACTTTTCTCACTATAATAGTTTAGATAGATTCTGTAAAATTCTCTTGAAATCGTTAGTACGACGATCAGCAACGAAAGTTAATGAACACTTCCGATTCTGAACCTGATATTGACAGAAATAAAGATGAAAATTATTTGCCGGCTGTACAGTCGCCATCAGATATATCGTAGCATACAAGGTGTCCAAATATTTCTGAGCAGTGCTAATCTAAACTATTATAAAACTGTAACAGAAGTGTGTCTGTACATTGAAGATATTTACAAAAAAAAGATTACGATATGGTTTTTAGATGTCCCTACTGCAAGCTTGATATAGCTACTGCAAGACTCGTATACTTCAGCTACTTCCACAGTATCATGTCTTATGGTATTTTGCTGTGGGGCCGTGCTACAGACGTCGAGGCTATCTTTATCCTTCAAAAGCGGGCAATTCGAGCCATTTATAATCTACGTTGTCGAGACTCACTACGAGATCTTTTTAAAGATATCAGTATTTTGACTTTCTACAGTCAATATATTTACGAAAATATTTTATATGTTCGAAAAAATTTGTCTCTCTTTCCCAAAAACAGTGACGTTCATAATTACAATACAAGAAATAAAAATAAATTAGTATTCCCACATTTTCGACTCAGTAAAGTCAACACATCTTTCATGGGGCACTGTATACGCTTTTATAATAAGATACCAGAGGATATTCTAAACTTACCAGACAAAAAGTTTAAGTCTCATGTTAAACAAGTCCTCTGTAAAAAAGGTTACTATAAACTCGATGATTATTTGAATGACCAAAATGTCTGGTCTTGACAATTTTACACTATGTAATGCAATATTGTATTTTAATTGTACTTTGTACATTTTGTTTTGTTTAAAAGATGTGTGTTGTAGAGTTTCTGGCCGCATCTTCTCTCAACGGAACACCTTCCGACGCGGTGGTAGAGTCAAAAAATGACGTCAAAAAGCTATCTATATGATATTATTTTGAATAAAAAATTTTGAATTTTGAATTTTGAATTTTTCCCTGATTCCAAATCACCAATTTTTTTATTTTTTGTCTGTCTGTTTGTTTGTTTGTTTGTTCGTTTGTTTGTTTGTTCGAGTATCACGCAAAAACCACTGAACCAATTTTGATGAAACTTTTTCTGTTTGATAGCTTATCATCTGACTTAAAATCTGGTATATAATTTATGCGGACGAAGTCGCGGGTAAAAGCTCGTTTTCATTAAAATCTTTACAGTAAATGTTACCAATTATATCTAAACGTGTATTTTGTCATAAATATGTGAACAGCGAATTTTCAATAATTTCTTTACAATGTTATTTAAAATTAAAATGTAAAACAACGGAGTAAGTTTTTTTCCGAAACTGTTCAGATATTTATGAGCATTGACTGCGTTGATATATTTTTGATGTTCTAGGCGTTCCTATATTTTTGATTGGTTATGGGTAGAGAAATTATTGAAAATTAGAACTGCTTAGAAATATTTGACCACCTTGTTTGCTACGATATATCTGCTGGTGACTGTACACACGTGGCGGCGACACATCAAGCTATATAAAACCAGCATAAGCTGGCCACGCGTAGGTTAAATAACGTACAAAGTCCCTCGGCCAGCTTATTTTTGTTTTTATAGCTTGATATGTCGCCATTGTTTGTGTTAATTTGAACAAAAATAAATAAAGTCACTAAAGAATTTTTAATTTACCTATAAATTATAATTGAAATCTGTTTTTCAAATATACTTATATTAATTTAATAAAACATTTCGATCAGCTTCCTTTAATTATTCATTGAACATGTTAGCAAGAAATTATATCAAAATTCTAAAATTTACTGACATGGAAAACTGAAGATCACTTGTGTTAACGTGTGATAAACACATAATTAATTAGACGCGTCGTTAGAATAAATTACAATTGACAATTTACCTGCTTCGTTCTCATATTTTATAACAGTCCTAAAGGTGGCTTCGTAGAGAAAGCTCTTATTTCAGCACGTAGGTAAGTTCTTAAAAAATCGAGATTTTTGAGTTCAGTAACCCAGCCCTCTCACCCTTTTTCGCAAGAAGTCTGTGTACGTGACGTTATAGGCTGATTATGATGATTTAAATTAAATATTTGTTTGAATTGGACTGTCCTATTTATAACGCCGTCCTATTATTTTTGGATAACGCACTTCCCCGGTTTGGAAGGGTGCGGGTTCAAGTCCCGCCCGAGACTGAATTTTTCAATCTTTAATTTGATTCGAAATAGCACAACATGGCTGTAACATGTTCAAAATCAATAATATTTGAAATTGTCCTATTTATTCCCTAAGTACCTACCTACTCCATCGAGAAGGTTTCGTTGGATAGATCTTATATCTAAAATGAAAAAAAAAAACACTCATAAACTTGAGACTAACAAAATAGGACGTAGGTACACACGACGACACATCAAGTTATACAAAATAAGTTTTAATGTGCTGGAGTAAAAAAATCTGTATTTTATTTAAAAATTAATTTTTTGGTCGGATTCATATCTAAAACCTCACGGTTGTTAATAGTGGGTCCTATGTGACCCATCTCTAAAGCCTTTTTTCGTGGTGGTGCTCCTCAGAAAAATGAACATGAAAGAGTTTATCATCAACTTGTATGAAGTAATCGACGCCAAATGTTTGGAGCAATTCGGTTTCCGCATTCAAGATGTAACTTTCACTAAGATAGTGAACCATCTGCACGCGCCGAAGGACTCTTCAAGTTTGGCTGTCACTAGGATCTTATTTGGTAAGTTATATAACTCTTGTTTTGTACGCAAATAGGTTTCCCACGTGGGCCTACTAGTAGGTCAAAATAGTAAGTCCACGAGAAAACGGTGCTGATCCACTGGTAGATTCACTATCAGGCCTACCGTCAAAAAAAAGGTGGCCTAGGTAGGGCAATACATTTTCATAAAATGTAATTTTAAATTTATCAGATGTACAATGGGTAAAAATGTCTGCCAATAGTCCACCAGGTGAACTGAATTGAACGGTCGGTGGACCACGGGAAAGCAGTACATTATTCAAATTTCTCCCAGACCATCTATCCTCTTAAAAATCTTCTTTGTGGTGCTTCGTGCGATTTTTGAAGTCGAACGCCGAACATGGTCTTAATATACCAAGGAATACCGTCGTCGTTGTCTTTAGTCACGCCTGCCTTCAGGTCCATTTTATTTTGGACTAGCTGTTGCCCGCGACTTCGTCTGCGTTACCCGGATAAAAAGTACCCCATGTGTCAATCCAGGCCATGGTCTATCTGTATGCTAAATTTCATCAAAATCCGTTCAGCAGTTTTTGCGTGAAAGCGGAACAAACATCCATCCATCCATCCATCCATCCATACTTACAAACTTTCGCGTTTATAATATTAGTAGGGTTACTTGCTGCACTGTATACACTGTGCACCTTATAAACCAGCATGTTGAATGTCGGCAGGTCTAGCTATGCTGCTCGACATTCCGGACGAAAGAGGAGGTGCCTCGCTCGACAAGCGCTGGGACCCCAACACGTGTCAGTTCCCTCTGTTACCCTTCTTAAGACCTTTGCCTGTGCCCTACATGGCGACCATCTACGGTGCTATGTGGATTGGTAACGATTTTTTTTTATTTGAATTATTATCACTATATCAAAACAAACAATGGGGTTTAAGGGACGTTCAAGTTCATAGTTGCTGTGAACAGTTTCCGAGTTTTATACACAGTAAGGCCAAGATCAAGATTCAGAGGGGTATGTAAAAATCCATACATTTTAGCCTTGAGTTGAGTCTAAAGAAGTAGACTCTACTAACAAGCACCCGAAACAGACGAGCGTGTATGCAACGACTTATAATTTATGACTGTGGAAGAGGCAAGATGTGTATCAGGATCGTAGCCGATAGCGATCAAAATTGCCTCTGCCTACCCCGATGGGACACTGGCGCTAGAATGTGTTTGTATTATAATGAAATCACAAAAAAAACTGACCGCTATTTATTATGTCGGGGTCAAGCTCGTATCCAGACTTTGGTTTCAGGGGGAAATTCATTTTCGGGAGGGGATTTTCTTTGAAAAACGATGACAAAATTATAGCCGTAATTACCCTTCCATACAAATGTTCTGATTTCGGGGGGGGCGAAAAGGGGGGATAAATCCCACCTATCCCCCCCACTGGATACGTGCTTGGTCGGGCTCATTGTCCAATAGACACAAACACGCAACACACTAACGAATTATCAATTTTGTTCATTCCTACTTTTAACCTCTATTGTACAGGAGCTCTAGGCCTAACTCTCGGCTACAAGTTCCGCGTCAGTTCCACCGTGTTCACAACGTGTTACTGGTACCTGCTGCTGATAGAGAAGAGCTACTGGAACAACCACAGCTATCTGTTCGGTTTGTTCGCGCTGCTGTTCACGGTCAGCCAAGCTAACTGTTATTGGTGAGTTATATTATTATTAATCCCTCGGCTACAAGTTCCGCGTCAGTTCCACCGTGTTGACATCGTGTTACTGGTACCTGTTGCTCATAGAGAAGAGCTACTGGAACAACCACAGCTATCTGTTCGGTTTGTTCGCGCTGCTGTTCACGTTCAGCCAGGCTAATTGTTATTGGTGAGTTATATTATTATTTAAACACTCGGCTACAAGTTCCGCGACAGTTCCACCGTGTTCACAACGTGTTACTGGTACCTGTTGCTCATAGAGAAGAGCTACTGGAACAACCACAGCTATCTGTTCGGTTTGTTCGCACTGCTGTTCACGGTCAGCCAAGCTAACTGTTATTGGTGAGTTATATTATTATTAATCCCTCGGCTACAAGTTCCGCGTCAGTTCCACCGTGTTGACATCGTGTTACTGGTACCTGTTGCTCATAGAGAAGAGCTACTGGAACAACCACAGCTATCTGTTCGGTTTGTTCGCGCTGCTGTTCACGTTCAGCCAGGCTAATTGTTATTGGTGAGTTATATTATTATTTAAACACTCGGCTACAAGTTCCGCGACAGTTCCACCGTGTTCACAACGTGTTACTGGTACCTGTTGCTCATAGAGAAGAGCTACTGGAACAACCACAGCTATCTGTTCGGTTTGTTCGCGCTGCTGTTCACGGTCAGCCAAGCTAACTGTTATTGGTGAGTTATATTATTATTAATCCCTCGGCTACAAGTTCCGCGTCAGTTCCACCGTGTTGACATCGTGTTACTGGTACCTGTTGCTCATAGAGAAGAGCTACTGGAACAACCACAGCTATCTGTTCAGTTTGTTCGCGCTGCTGTTCACGTTCAGCCAGGCTAATTGTTATTGGTGAGTTATATTATTATTTAAACACTCGGCTACAAGTTCCGCGACAGTTCCACCGTGTTCACAACGTGTTACTGGTACCTGCTGCTGATAGAGAAGAGCTACTGGGACACCAATAGCTATCTATTCGGTTTTTGAAGTAGTGTTGTGACATTCAATCGATTTTTACAGGGTGTAACAAAACACCCTAATAATACTTAAAGGGGTCCTTCAGACCATCAAACTGAACAACTTTCACTATGGAGCCAACTTCGAAATCGCGAAATAAAAATCAGCTGTTTCATACAAAACTGTAATACCGGCTCGACTCAAATGGATGGGACAGCAGATTTTTTTTATTTTTTCTCGATGTTGGCTCCATAGTGAAAGTTGTTCGGTTTGATGGTCTGAAGCACCTCCTTAAGTATTACTAGGGTGGTATGTTACAGCCTGTATAAGGAGGGCAATGGGTTTGCTAGGGCGGGCAGAGCCCAGCCACGCCCTACAGGTATACTATAGATACAGGGTGTCCGGTGGCAGAATTAGGATTTAAAATATAAATAACAAAAAAACTACGTGAAATATACATTTATATTTTTAATCATTATAAAGAAGACAAATGCGGGTTTTATTTCTTAAAAATTATGTCGTCTAAATGTTGACCGTCACGTCGGATACATTCATGGAATCTGGCTTCAGTATTTCTTGCCACTCGCTGGAGAAGTGCCCACTTTCACTTAAATGGCAGTGTAAACAAGCAGAATTGTCGTTATTGGTCTCCTAAAGGACAAAACCCCCACTTAAAACACCAAAAGCCACTTCACAGTCCCAAAGTGACGGTTTGGTGTGCATTATCAAGCAGGGGAATAATTGGACCCTATTTTTTTGAAAATGGTCAAGGGCACGCAATTTCTGTGACTGGTGTCGGCGAATGCTCAATGATTTTTTTTTTCCAACATTGAGAGACCATCCTTCCTACACTTCACGGACATGGTTTCAGCAAGATGGCGCCACCCCGCACACTGCTAGGGAGACCATGGCGCTACTGCGTGATTTCTTCCCCAACCAACTGATAAGTCGTTTCGGTGACATCCCCTGGCCACCCAGGTCACCGGATCTTACACCCATGGACTTTTTTCTGTGGGGATATCTCAAAAATAAAGTCTACGAAACAAACCCGGCGACTATCTCATCATTAAAAGAAAATATCGTTCGCGAAGTTCATGGCATCTCGGCGGCACTTCTCCAGCGAGTGGCAAGAAATACTGAAGCCAGATTCCATGAATGTATCCGACGTGACGGTCAACATTTAGACGACATAATTTTTAAGAAATAAAACCCGCATTTGTCTTCTTTATAATGATTAAAAATATAAATGTATATTTCACGTAGTTTTTTTGTTATTTATATTTTAAATCCTAATTCTGCCACCGGACACCCTGTACATAAATGAACAAGGACTGAACAAAAATCGATAAAAAAGCCTTTTTACGATGGCTGTGGAACCCTGACATGGGCTTTTCTAATTAAAATGTACAGGCTGTAACAAAACAATACCCTAGTGATATTAAAGGGGTTAGTTTAGATTAGACCATCAAACTGAATAAGTTTCGCTATGGAGCCAACAACGACATAAAATAAAAAAAATATTATGTTTCATACAAAACTGCACTACTTACTCGACACAGGTATAAGGGACAACGGTATTTTTTTCGACGTTTTCTCCATTACATACCTAGTGAAAGTGGTTCAGCTTGATGGTATAAACCACCCTTTTAAATATTACTGGAATATTTCGTTACACTTTGTATCATCATCATCTTATTTAAGAGCTAGTCTCTTGTCGGTGGAGTATTCCCCAATCCTGTCTATTGAGTTCTTAATACGACACGACATCAACTTTTTCCTTCACTTGGGCTAGATAACTCTGTCTAGGTCTTCCTCTGCCTCTCTTCCCCTATATCTTCCCCTCCAGTATGGTTTTAAAGAAATTGTCGTTTCCTATCAAGTCTCCGATCATTTTCCCCTCCGGTTTTCTATAGTTTTTAGAATGTTTCTTTTTTCTTTAACCATTCTTAACACCTCTTCATTTGTTATTCGTCCTGTCCAACTTATCGCCTCCATTCTCCTCCAACACCAAATCGCAAAAGCTTCCAGCCTAACACTTTGTAGATATAGTACCTAAGTATGTACAAAGGCAATTCACATTAATATCTTCTATAAAGTTCCCAAATTTACTTTTTGTTTTTGTATGATGGTCAAGCTTCGCATTCGCAGTTGGTTGAGTTTCTTTATAAAACACGATTAGATAATCGCTTATACAGGAAACAAGATTATTTCTCTTTTTACGGTGGTCGCAAGCGACACGTTGTAAATTTCACTCCCGAAACTAGTTACGATCTTACGATACCCAGTTACGTATACGTACTACATAACCTACGTATACACGTAATGTTTAAACATTACACAAACAGGGTGTAAACTTAAACTACTTTTACGAAGAGACCAACATTGAAATCGCGATAAAAATATCAGCTATTCAACCAAAATGTATATATGGAACTGCAGATTTTATTTTCGCTATTTTAAAGTTGGTCCCATACTTAAGCTTTCAGTTTCATGATTTGAAGCACTCCGTAAGTATGTAAGGCATTTAACTAGCAGAATTTTGGGGTGGTTGGGGATCTACCTCCTAGTGGTCCACCCTGGGCAACGCCGCCACAGACTACAACAAGTTCGTGGTGTCGGCTGAACGATCCCCCACAGCGGTGGTAGGCTCCGCAAGGAGCCGCCTGGCTCGCGACCACCCTCCTGCTGGAGTCCGGCGCCAAGCAGCTTGCTGCGTTCCGTCGGTGTGCAGGAGTCCCAGCGCCATTGGGGAATGGGAAAGAGTCAGTTGCGCTACTCAGAACCGGTCTTGACCTCTGAGCAACACTGTACCGGGAAACTCATTTTGGAGGGTAGCGGGATCCGAAGCACGGTGACAGTCGTTGGCCGACCGCAGTTAGTAGGGGGCCCAAGTAGTGCGCTAGCCACGTGTGAAAGGCTGCCCCACACAACTTGCGAAAAATCCCGCAATGCTCCACCGTGCCAGTTGGCGACTGGAAGGGAGGACCCGGTGGCCATTGCGGGGGGGTTCGGGCGTCCCCGCAGTCTCCAAATGAGTTTCCCACCAGTCAGTCGAGCTCATGAGGTCTTCTAGGGTACCTGAGTGGCATCTCGACTTTTTTTCCACCTCTCCACCACTCGACAAACTATGAAAAACAAAGTCACAAAAAAGAAAATGGTTAGACAACGGCTGCACTTCCTCCCACTCAAAGTGCACCTCAGTAACATACGAGGTCTGCACTCAAATCTCGATCCGGTCCACCACCACCTCGAGACCGAGAAGCCACACCTATTCTTTTTAACGGAGACGCAGATAGCAACCCCGTCTGATACGGCGTACCTCAACTACCCAGGATACTCGTTGGAACATAAGTTCAAGAGGCGAGCTGGGGTCTGTGTGTATGTTCGCGACGACATTTGCGGTCGGCGTCTCCGTTGCTTTGAGGTTTCCGGGTTCTCCGTATTATGGCTTTTTGTAGACACCGGAATGGAGAAATCTCTCTACGTCGGTGTCTATCGATCGCACGACGGTGACCAGGAGACAACCAGGCTCATGGAGTATCTCACTGAGACGGCAGAGACAGCCCAACGAAGGTATCCAACGGCGGAGCTTGTTTTTCTGGGGGACTTCAATGCCCACCATAGCGAGTGGCTGTTCCCGTTCCAGTTAACTGACCATGCTGGGAGAGAGGCGCGCAAGTTTGCATTATCGCTAGATCTCACCCAGCTGGTGAATCAAGCAACGCGGGTACCGGATGTTGATGGTCATACGCCCAATTGTTTGGACCTTCTGCTGACTTCAGATCCGGACAGGCACTCAGTATCGGTCTCTGCCCCGCTGGGAACGTCCGATCACTGTCTGGTGAAATCCGTGTCGATCTGCTCTCCTCCCGATGACAGCCCTAAGGGCACGAGGCGAGTCTGGCGATACGGGTCGGCAGATTGGGATGAGATGCGGCATTTCTTTGCGTCTTACCCGTGGCGGCAAGTGTGTTTTTCTTCGAGTGACCCTGCTAGTTCGGCTGATGCGGTTGCGGACGTGATACGACAGGGAATGGAATATTATATTCCTTTCTCCGACATCTCACTCGGTCACAAAGCCCAACCTTGGTACAATGCGGATTGTGCTCGCGCTGAGGCTAAAAAAGAAGCCGCCTACCAAGCATGGGCCCAGGCTCGCGACCGCAAAGTTAGAGCTCGTAGGGTTCGCGCGAAGAAGAGGGCATTTAATTCTGCCGCCAAGTCCTGCAAACGGGTGATCCGGAGGGCTCGATTCGACCATGTCAGCCGCATTGGAGCCAAACTGGCATCCTACCCTTCTGGTAGTAAACAGTTCTGGTCCCTTTCAAAATCGGTCGAATCCAACTTCTGCCGTCCCACTTTGCCTCCCATGCAGAAGCCTGATGGGTCGCTGGCTCACTCCGCAACTGAGAAAGCTAATTTATTTGCTTCTCTGTTTGCGAGCAATTCACGTCTGGACGCTGGTGCCAAACAGCCGCCAACCATCCCTCGTTGTGATTCTTCGATGCCGGAGGTCACAATACATACAAAAGAGGTCCGCAGAGCATTGCGTAGTCTGGATGTGAATAAGGCCAGTGGTCCTGATGGTATACCTGCAAGAGTGTTGAGATATTGTGCGCCTGAGTTGTCTCCTGTTCTAACACGCCTGTATCGCCTCTCTCTCAGAACAAGAACGGTGCCTAAATCCTGGAAGCTTGCGAATGTGCAACCGGTACCCAAGAAGGGCAGTCGTGCCGACCCCTGCAACAACCGCCCTATCGCCATTACTTCCATTCTCTGTAAAGTCATGGAAAGAGTACTTAACAGTAAGTTGCTGTCATACCTAGAAGACAATGATCTACTCAGTGATCGCCAATATGGCTTCCGCCGGGGGCGATCGACTGAGGATCTTCTTGTGTATGTGACGCACTGCTGGGGCGAGGCCATCGAGAAGCACGGTGAAGCACTGGCTGTATCACTTGACATCTCGAAGGCCTTTGACAGGGTATGGCACGCTAGTTTGCTGAGCAAGCTTCCCGCTTATGGCATCCCCGCTGATCTTTGCAGCTGGATATCTGATTTCTTGAGAGAACGGTCGATTAGAGTTGTCATTGACAGCTGCTCTTCTGACCTTATGGCAATTGATGCTGGAGTTCCTCAAGGGTCTGTTCTCTCCGCGACACTTTTCCTGCTGCACATCAATGACCTCCTTGTGTCAGGTATTGTTGGGTATGCAGATGACAGTACTGTCATGGAGAGATATGTATCTGGCGCAGGGGCCAGCGGGGATAAAATACGCTCGCAGAGGGAGGCCATGGTTGAGCGGACAAACTTGACTTTAAGTGTTGTCTCCCAGTGGGGTGACAATAATTTAGTCAACTTCAACGCCACCAAAACACAGGCTTGTCTGTTCACCGCAAAAAGGAGTCCGTTTAATCTGACTCCTACTTTCCGGGGTACATCTGTCCCTGTTTCCGACAGTCTTGGGCTTCTGGGTATAAGCTTGACCACAAAACTCAACTTCGGCGCTGACATCGAGTCTAAGGCTCAAACTGCGGCCAAAAAGCTGGGCATCTTAAACAAGGTGAAGCGGTACTTCACTCCTGGACAGCTCTTAGTATTGTATAAAGCTCAGGTCCGATCATGTATGGAGTACTGCTGCCACCTGTGGGATGGCTCAGCCAAGTATCAACTTGCCGCACTCGACTCGGTTGAACGCAGAGCCAGGAGGCTCATTGGCGATAGTAAGCTGGTGGAGGCCAAGCTTCATAGCCTAGCCCACCGCCGCCGCCTGCTTGTCGGTCTTCTACAGATTGTACTTCGGTGAGTGTGCCCTAGAGCTGCATGAGCTCATCCCACCTTCCCCTTTCTACTATCGGACTTCCAGACGCACCGCGGGATATCACCCCTTCTTGGTTGACATCCCACATATCCGCACCAAGCGCCTTTCTGAATCTTTTATAATGCGCACAGCCAAGGAGTGGAATGCCTTACCTGCGTCAGTATTTCCGAGTACTTACAACCCGAATTCCTTTAAAGTACGAGTGAATAGGCATCTTCTGGGTAAGCTCGCTACATCTACGACCCCATCTTCGTCCTGAGGACTGGATTGAGGTCAAGAGCAAACCCATAGTTAATAAAAAAAAAAAAAAAAAAAAAAAAAAATTTCTTTAATTTGGAAAGTCCTAGAAAAGAGTAGAGTATGCGATTCCAATCAATTCCTTAGGTTACGCTTGCACCTTGCATAAGTAGTTACAGGCATTCGATAAATTTTTCACTTGATATCCATACTTGCTTGATCACTAAAAGCTGCAGCTGACAGCACCTAATATAGTTCAATTCTTATTTTGCTCATCAACTGCAAGATTCAAAAGAAATCATATTTTATTAAACAAGTCAAATATGTTGTAGGTCTCTAGACGCCTACCTAAACCCAGCCAACTTGAAGAGCACGGTGCCATACTGGAACTACTTCGTGCTTAAATACCAGTTTTTCATTCTGTACTTCATGGCTGGGGTCAAGAAAGGCACCGCCGAGTGGTTAACTGGGTACTCGGTGCAGAATCTCAGCAGCCATTGGGTTTTTGAACCTTTCAGGTAAGAAAAGTTACTTTTTTATAGAACGAAATTAAGAAAGTTAAGAACGAAATAGTCTTTCATGTCCTGATTAATACTGGAGCGATTGAATATAATTTGATATCTTACATATTTAATACCTCTTTACCATTAGCAATTGGGTGTTCTATTCCATCTTACTATACAACTTTCACTATGGAGCCTTTCACGAAATCTAAAAAAAATTGAAAAGGCTCTACCCAAATGAATAGAATAAGCAGCAGTTTTTTATTTTATTTCAATATTAAAAGTATTTCATTTTTTGATGGCCTAACGTAACGACCCCTTAAATATATAAGATATCATATCGGTGGAGAACCTATAAGCCTATCTTGTCTCTGCCTTGAGTTCCTTGTACGATACGACATTAATCTTTACCAGGACTAATGTGACGAACAATCCCAAAATACATCTTCAACAGGATTTCATTAGACGCAAGACGGATATCAGAAACGTGACGAGGGCGCGGAGCACCCAAAGCGCACCTTTTGGCGACTTCGCCACGCTTTTGTCTGTCTTGCATGTTAGACCAACCCACATTCAATGTAATAAAATAAAATAACTGATCTAATGCGACCCCCAGGCTATTCCTCACAGTGGAACAGACGGACTACCTGATAGTCCACTGGTTTGTCTTCGCGTTCGACCTAACCGTCTCCATGTGGATGATGTGGGCGCCCACCAGGCATGGTGCTATGTTCTTCTGTGCCATGTTCAACCTTATGAACAGCAGACTTTTTACCATTGGTGCGTATTTTTGAGCTCTGTTTTAATAAGGTTCATTATTACCATAATAATTATTATACAGTCTCTGAAAATTATTCGGGTAAATACAGATTTTGTCGCGTTTTTTCCCCGCGTTGATAACAGTTTTTTTAACTCTCCCGAAATATCGAGAACTTAAATAAAAGGTTAAAATGTTTAATTTTATGCTTAAGCTTTAGTTAGCCAATCTGGTTTTATGATTTGATTTTGAAACGTTTTTCAGGTATGTTTCCATGGGTTTGCTTAGCAACAATGCCACTGTTCTACCCATTCGATTGGCCGAAAACATTAATTTGTTATGTCAAAGAACATTACACTATCATAAGAAAGCAAATGACGTCTTTGAAACAGAAAATAACGTGTTTTTATCTAGCCAATAATTGCACTAAAATTAACAACAGCGAAACATGTGATAATGATAAAAAAGACAAAATATTTCGAGACTACAAAATAGATCATCATAATAAAATATTGCGCATAAGAGAAGATCATATTTTGCATGATTACGAAAATGAATTAAACGAAGAAAATGATTATGATGATATGACAATAGAGACTATAGAAGAAGATTGTGATAAAAATAAAGAACTTTTATATGAAGAAAAAGAATCTGATGAAGGGAAACCTTGCAATGGAATCGATAAAAATATTAAAGATGCGAAGCCAAGAGAAAAATTTACAACCTGCGTTATTTTGTTTTATGTATTGACTCAAGCTTTTTTGCCGTTTTCACATTTCATTACTGAGGTAAGATGATTTTACACTTAATATTCTTCTATCGAGTCAATACTTATACTTAATATTAAAATAAGAAACTAAAGTGCGGCGGGTTTACCATATAGGCATATCTGCTGAAGAACTGACAACCGATGGGGAGTCAAAGTTCTAGAATGGAGTCCACCAACTGGCTGACGTAGTGTGGGTAGTCTTGCGGCCCGCTGGACCGACGACCTAACAAAGGTAGCAGGGAGCGACTGCATGAGGAAGGCCGAAGATAGGATAGGAGGAGGAGTTTTGTGGCGCGCCTTGGGAGAGGCCTATGTTCAGCAGTGGACGATGATAGGCTGATGATGATGATGATGATATATTTAAAAATACGTCATTAAGAACAATCTGTTCCTGACATGGTTCGGGATACAGTCCTAGATGACAATGTGTATTAGTTAAATCAAGCCAGAAACACTGAAAAGAACTAGTTTAGTTTTCTGCCAATGTTCATTCAAAGCCTACTAACGACTCCTTCCAGGGCTACAACAACTGGACCAACGGCCTCTACGGCTATTCCTGGGACATGATGGTCCACACGTGGGACACCCACACTGTCATCGTCAAAGTCATAGACAATATCAACAACAAAGAGTTCTATATGGACCCATCGATGTACACTCCCAACGATAGGTGGACGAGACATGGTGACATGGTCTATCAATACGCACATTGCTTGAAGGATAAGTTGATGAGGGAACGTGAGAATGGATTAAAGGTAATTTGTTATGCGATGCTAGGCGAAATGATGGCAGGTGGAGTAAATCCTTAACAGAGCGAGAGCGGTGGCCGAGACTAGGCAAAAGAGGAGTGGTTCGTCCGACAGCCAGGTGTCTGATGACATTTGGTAATGCGCCGGTAACTAGAAAGACCTGGATGCGATTGTCGCAGGACCGAGAAGGATGGAACAAAGCGGAGGAGGCCTATGTCCTGCTGTGGGTGGATATGGATTGATGATGATGATGATGCAGGTGCAGGCTTAGTCTAATGGTGGCCGAGTTCAGATACGAAAAGACTGTTCGGTAGCTGGGATGGACGCAAAAAGCGCGCGAGGCCGAAATGCTATTAGCACGGGGAAGAAGAAGGCGTATACTCTGCAGTGGATGAATGACTGATGATAATGATAATATATACTTAAGAATAGAGACACCTGATCTCATCGTATAATGGTTACCAAGCTACTACTTGTACTATTATTTGTCAATTTGAATTCCGAGAGGCTTCGAATCCCGGTTCAGTTATTACATACAGGGTGTAAAGTTAACTTACTCTATAGGTACTCGATAGGTACTCGACCCAAATGTATCGAGTATGAATGCATTTTTGTATAGAACAGGTGATATTTTATTGCGATCAGATCTGAAGCACCCCAACAATCTGTATAACTCTAACCTACCCTTATTAAAACTTGGTCACGGATGTCAGCAAGAAGCCATCACATTATTTTAATGGTGACGGTATGAACCTAGCTTCGGTTAGATTAGAGTATCTACGATAAACATAACGAAGTCTTATTTTTACAGATTTCACAAAACATCTCAATTTACGTAGACGTATGGTGTTCCATGAACGGCAGATTCACTCAAAGGCTTTTTGATCCCAAAGCTGACCTACTAAAGGCATCATGGTCACCATTCGAAAGGGTATCGTATTTGATGCCGTTGATTGACGAAGCTTTGGTTTGGAGAAACACTTTGCAAGAGCTAAGGAAAGAAGTTTTTACCTGGAGCAAATTTGGTGATGTTATTTTTCTCGCAGACTTTCCGGGTTAGTTGTTTGAATAAGTTAAATATTTTTTTTTGTAAATTAATGGCCTTTTGCTGTAAATAAGCACTGCTGCTCGCTGTAGTCCGATAAATTAGACTGAGGAAATGAGAAATGTTTACGGCGGCATCTCTTGAATGTTTTGTCTTTCAATCGGCAAGCAAAAACATCTTCCGTTACCCACGATGCAGAACGACTTTTCTGAGTGGCTTCCAGAATACTGAGGTTTGCGCAGGCTTGCGCGTGGCTTAGTTGTTCCATATGTGGACAACGCTCCGCTCCGTGTTCCGTCTTGCGTTTAAGTACCTAGCTGTGCAGTTTTAACTACGCAAGCAAGAACGAATGTGTAGATGGACCATAACATTAATATGTTTCTGCATCGCAAGAATTTTAAAATTGTGTGAGGCCCTTATCATTAAAGCAATTGATAGATATTAGAAGAGTTCAAGGCTTAGGCACCTAATTTATACAGGGTCCTTCTTAATATGCTGACACTTTTTTAAGGCGATGACCAGACCGTCAAACTGAACAACTTCCTCTATGGGACCAACATCGAAATCGCGAAAAAAAAAACAGTTGTCCCATACGTTTGGCTCCGAGTAGGTTTGCAGTTTTGTATGGAAGTGATGATTTTTTTTTCGCGATTTCTATGTTGGTCCCATAGAGGAAGTTGTTCAGTTTGACAGTCTGATCATCCCCTTAAAAAAGTGTCAGCATATTAAGAAGGACCCTATATACAGGGTGTACAATAAAATGGGACAGCTACTTAAAGGGGTGCTTCAGACCATCAAACTGAACAACTTTCTCTATGGGACCAATATCGAAATCGCGAAAAAAAAATCCGCTCTCCCATACAAAACTGCAAACATAACTCGACTGAAATGTATTGGACAGCAGATTTTTTTTTCGCGATTTCGATATTGGTCCCATAGAGAAAGTTGTTCAGTTTGATGGTCTGAAGCACCTCTTTAAGTAGCTGTCCCATTTTATTGTAGACCCTGTATAATATACGTATACATAAATAATCTCACGACCGTAGGATTTCGGGATACCAAAAACATTGCTACAACTCGGTAGTACCAACATTCTGTTTAAGAATGTTTTTTTGTATGCTAACATTCAGGATGGAACGGGGTGTTAAGTGGTGAGAGGTAGCCTTTCACCTACATAAACACTGCATAAATTGATAAGAAACCTTTCCTTAGTCGCCTCGTACACCCTCGTTATGAATTGGGATGGTCCATTCGAAGCCGGAACCACACGACTTAAGGTAATCCATAATCCATATGTTTACTTATTTTATTACAGGATACGACCAGGAGAAATACATACCGATCGAACTAACAAACGTGACTCTAAGCATCCTAGAGGGCGTTGTTGTCTACGAAACCGAAGCTACTAAACATCACCCCGGCCAGTCCTACCGTCTTACCAGTGGAAACCGCATCAAACCTGGTTCAGGACTTTTTCACAAAGTTCTAAATATTGGAGATAAACCTGCGTATTATATGTACACTTTTGTTAACAGTACTTTGACTATGGATGATGGAGTCAAGCCGAAATTACCTATTGGGAAGGAATTGTTCATTAGGTTTAATAAGATGCTAAAATTTACTGAGCTGGTGTATCGGAATCTGTTTAAAATTTGTTTTTGGTGTCAGTAAAGTTTAGGCAGTAGTTTTAGCATCCATTTAAAATTACGTTTATACAAGGTCCAACTTAATATGCTGACGGTTTTTAAGAGGATGATCAGACCATCAAACTGAACAACTTTCGAACGAGAAGGATTGCAGTTTTGTCACAGATTAGTTAGGTACTATATACTTTTACCTAATAGTAATATTTACGTTTTGTATGGAACAACAGAAAAAAAAATTCCCGATTCCAAACTCTTAGAAAAAGTTGTTCGGTTTGATGGTCTGACTTGTCATCCCCTTAAAAAACCATCAGCATATTAGTTTCAGTTTCAGTTATTTTTATTGCATTGCTACATTATAATGTACATAGGAATGAAGTAATCGTACAGGATGTTAAACTTTTTTACAATGAAGCACCCCGTCAGGGCATAATAATACAAACACGATCTTAATTAATTATGTGTTACATTCAAATCATTCAATTCATTCAATTAACAACACAATATTATCAAACAATCATAAATAAACAATTATTACAAAATTAATGTCCAGTTTAAATAAACATAAAAAAAACTAAATTAAACAACACTACAAAAAAAAATACATTTATCAAAACATTCAAACAAAACATTAAGAAGGGCCCTAGCCATATCTTCATATTAGTATTAGCATATTTGCCGAGATTTTCATAGGTTTTATTTTATTAAAATTCTAGTCTTCATGTAATCATCATCATCATCATCAGCCTATCATCGTCCACTGCTGCCTCTCCCAAGGCGCGCCACAAAACTTAACTTAATGTAAGTGTAGTGGGTTTTGGGGTAGTTCTAATTTCTTTCATTCTTTAAGTATTTTGGGGTGCTGAATCCGAATCTGCGGTTTGCTAACAAAATTTCGTGACGCAACATTGACAAAAACGCAATAAAAGTGAAGTTTAAGTAAATAGCCTGTTTACAGAAATTAAACCTGACAAAATTTTCTACGAAACTAGTTGTATGAACTTTTGTCATAGGACTTGACCTTTGAGAGCTACAGGGCCGCGAGAAAGTAACAGCATTTTAAAAATTATGTTTCTATGGCGACCCTCATGAAAGTTGAAAATAAAAAGAAAATGATTTCATATTCTTAATTAGCGACCCCGATATTAAACTGTAGTCTTTGCTCTCAAATACAAATTTTCAGTCGATTCGGTGAACCTTTAAAAGCTGCTTTGGCGTTTGAAATTTCCATGGCAGCCATCTTGGATTTCGCTATTTTGGATTTTTTTTACAGCCATCCAAATCTGACCAGGTGCCAGGGTCCTCTATGACATTTATTTGAGGTCCATAACCCTATCTATCGTAGTTTCCACGGGCTGTTGACATCATCCGCTAGCAGTCGATCTTCCGAGGAAGTCTAAGATGAATTTGAAGCTGAGGGATTTTCCGAAAGCCACTCAGAGGAATGCCTTTGCCTTACCTATAATCTCTTTGGAAAGCCATTAAGAAAGTAGTTCCTAATGGCTCGTTAGATGGCGTTGACAAGACAGGGGTGAGCTACCTTGTAGATAATAAAATTAATAAAATACAGTTAAAATAGTAAGAATTTGTGTAAAGTAAGCAGCAAAATATGAACATATATTCCGTCAACGGATGCGTCGGACTCAGTGACATTCATTTTTGTTTACCTAAAAATTTTCGTCTTCGAACCCCTCTCTCGTCAACGCCATCTATCGCCGGTTTGTTGAACTACGTTTGCCTAGCGGTGAGAAAACCAAAGACTACAGAAAACTCTTCAATCTACGATTTGATGGATTTCTGAACGTTTCAGGTCTTTTATGGCATCATTCTTGATTTATTTCAGGAATTGTGTCTTGTCCAAAGATAAATCCATGGTACAATTCCAAGAAGCTTGAAACTTGAAGCTTGTTGGATAAATCCATTTTTATCTAAGGATAAATCATACTTATATTACCTACTCTTTGGATAAATCATAAATTAATTTCTTTTAGCCCATCAGCCTGAATGAAATTATTAAATGTGGTATTAATTAAATTGTTTAATGTAGCTTAAAATATAAAATAAATTGACTTGAAACCAAAAGATCGAATTTTTTTGTCAGGCTACCATAAAACACCCAGTCACAGGGGTAAGTGCGGGGTGCGGGGAACACCTGTCACGCTCGAGTTGCCAGAATAAAAATATGTCACAAAAGTTAAGCGATTTTTATTAATTTGACCCTTGATTGTACTTACTTTCGATGGAACTACGCTACGCCTGAAAAGATGTTTATTTTACCAGCAAAATATACGTACGTCGGTCGTACGCGCACACACATACTCATCATACGTACGCTCACGCTCATTTATGACAATAGCAGAGTCCCAGGAGAGCAATCGCGCTAAATAAATCTCAACCATGATTGAACCGCGTGTGAACCACGAACCGCAGCTGTGAGTCACATAGAGTTAAGGGCGATGTGGAATTCAACACAGTTGAATAGTTATTCGATTGCAATGTGCGATTAGAACTGAAATTGGATTAGGATTGAATTTGGATGTTTTAAATTAGCGCGATCACCCTCCAGTGCTGGTAGCATGCCAACCCGGGATAGCCGTGATACGGCTTTATCACGTCTTTTATCTCGTTCGTTCGCGCGCAAAAGAACGAGATAAAAGACGTGATAAAGCCGTATCACGGCTATCGCGGGTTGGCATGCTACCAGTGCAGGTGTAGTGTACACAGTTAACCGTATACATACATCATCACACAAAATCCCACCTGAACACCTACAAAAATATATTAAGGTTACCTTTTACCGTTCATGACGCCCTCAGCATAATATTTATGACTTCTCTATCAAGGAAAAACCCTATATTAAAGAAGTACTACTCCAATATACATTACAAATTCCTTAAAGCTATTCATACAATACTTTTATACTTAAACAATTTTATACTAATACCAGCTGACCGCGCTGGACTCAATCGACAGGCGTGCCAGGAAGCTCATAGGTGATCCAACCTCGGTGGCGAAGCTACAAAGTCTTGAGCATCGTCGCAAGGTAGCCTGTCTGTCTGTTTTTTATAGGATACATTTCGGAGAGTGTGCGACTGAATTACACGATCTGATACCACCATCTCCCTTTCATCTGCGGGGGACGAGACGCAGACTGGGTTTCCACCCTTATGTCGTTGACCTACCAGCAATTCGCACGAAGAAGTTTGCTTCTTCTTTTATAATGCGCACGGCTAAGGAGTGGAATGCCCTGCCTGCGGACCTGTTCCCTGAGCAATACAACCTGGGCCTCTTCAAGGCGAGAGTGAATAGGCATCTTTCTAGGTAAGCATGCTACATCTTCGGCCTCATCATCACTCAACATCAGGTGAGATTGGGGTCAAATGCTTACCTATCACACATAAAAAAAAAAAAAAAAAACTTGGTACATAGTTTTTTATTGGTACAAACATGAAATAATTACCACTTTTACATTTATTCGATATTCTTAATGCTGCACCGAGTCTATTGTGCTGCCCCCAATAGTATTTTTTTCATTTCTTAGCAATTAAACAATATTAAAGTAGGTATTCAACAGAAATGGTTAAGGCTTTTTTAGAAATCCGACCGCTGAGCTTTACCACTTTTAGTTTTTATTACACTACTATTATGGTGATGTGATCAAGAAAAACTACTAGCACCATCTTAATAGATTGCTGCACTGGTAGCATGCACACCCGTGATAGCCGTGATACGGCTTTATCACGTCTTTTATCTCGTTCGTTCACGCGCAAAAGAACGAGATAAAAGACGTGATAAAGCCGTATCACGGCTATCACGGGTGTGCATGCTACCAGTGCTGCTGCTGCTGTTATAGGTTGACCCTAGCTAGTACGCCAACCCGCGATAGCCGTGATACGGCTATATCACGTCTTTTATCTCGTTTGTTCGCGCGCAAACGAGCGAGATAAAAGACGTGATATAGCCGTATCACGTCTATCGTGGGTTAGCGTAGGCTAGGCATAATCTCATGAAAAAAAAAAGGAAAAAAATATAGATTTTCATATGGGCAATGTCAAACTGTCATCAAGTAAGCCCTTTAAAAACTGCAACTTTTTGCGGCAATAAAAACGCGCATTTGTTAATGGGTGTATATTTAAGAGCATTTGGTTTGGACGCCCAATTCATCTGGCCGAACAATTTCATCTTGTTTATAAGAAAAGGCATATAAGGAATTGTATTACGAACGTTTTTCTTCGTGGCTGTATGGCATTTCAGAAGTGCTGCAAAAACGGCAAAAAGTCACAGTGTTTGTAAGGCCCTAATCCAATTACCCCAGTGCTGCTTACTCTAAAATTTTATTTCCTTATTTTTCATGAGATTCAGCGTGTCTAACACGATTTCTCTACACGCGCGCGACGCGCCTTCGCTGCATACAAAATAACCTGTTCCCGCGGTTTTCGGAGAGCGAAAGCCGCGCTTGCCGCGACTTGTAGTATGGAAAATAGCCGAGTCGCGCGCAAGTAGAGAAATCATGCATTTATTTTTGTGTCTGCACTGGTAGCATGCCAACCCGCGATAGCCGTGATACGGCTTTATCACGTCTTTTATCTCGTTCGTTCGCGCGCAGAAGAACGAGATAAAAGACGTGATAAAGCCGTATCACGGCTATCGCGGGTTGGCATGCTACCAGTGCTGGTCGACCTATAATGATAATTTATTTTTGTGTCAGGGAAATGAAAATGGCAAAATGGCAACTCAGCAGCTGTGACCTGTCATGTCAACTCCTGTCACAATGTCAGATCGAAGCGAAAATGAAGGCGAGACTCGGCGCGGTGTAGTGTAGCGTGATACGAGTTCATTCATCTTTTCCTGCTGCCGCTGTGACGAGTCAAATAAGTTCGGGCCCGCGGACGACTCGTCACCGCGATAAATGGTCAACGCGAAGTCACTTCGCGCCCATTGCAGGAACCAGTCGCTCGAAGGTGGTACGCCTCGCGCCTCGCCGCCCAGTCGGAATATTGACATTTCCATCTGTGATATAACGTTACGGACCTCTCGTAAATTTTTAGGTTAAATCTAGAACCGGTGTAGTGCAACGACTCAATAAACTATCTGTGCTAGTGATACATTGACCATGGAGTCGTCCATGACTTACAATCTGGACATAACGCCCAACTATTCATACATTTTCGAGTTTGAAAATGAGTTTATTCATCATGATTATAGGAAGTGGATGACTGAGAACTGGACTGTGGCGTTCTACTATGTTGGGGTGTATATGGCTTTTATTTTCTTCGGCCAGGCTTATATGCAGAATCGACCTAGGTAAGTTTTTTGGTTATATTTGTACCAATTTCCTCATGGTATTGCGACGATGTTTAGACCGAATTCCTGTTATTGAGTTGATTATTCAGACTTAATGAATGTATGGAACTTTCACTTGAAGGTAATAATTCTTATAAGTTGCTAAGAAATTTACATATAAGAGAAATGGATATGATACCTACCTACACTCAGGTGCATCAAATTACTGTAAATGTGAAAGTAGTTTTGTTCCATGCTTATATTTTAAAACGAATTTGTAATTGAGTAAAACTTACCAAAAAAATAACAAAAACAATACTATTTTAATATTTTAACGTTAGAGAAAGTTTGTTGAAATCTAGGTTGTATGAGTCAATATATTTTTTGACATTTTTTAGTTTTTAATTAACATACAATGCCTAGATAGGTTAGTACCTACAGTTTCATCAGAAGATTACAATTCTAAATTATTCTTTATTACAAAAACAATTAGAAACTGGAGACATAAATTAAAAGTTTTCAAAAGTATTAATTTGTTTAAAATTATAGAAACTTAAACCTTCTTCGTTTCAATTAAAAATAAAATGGAATTTCACAGTTTAAACCACATGTTTTCCTCACTTATTTCTGTATAAAATTCCTTAAACACATATTGTATTTATATTTCCTATATTTATACATATAAAGAACCATGAGGAAACCATGAGAATGATGCTCGATTGCATTGTCCACTATCGATTAAGTGGTGATAGGCTCATTTAGTGTCACAGTAGTTTGGGTACTGTGACATAATGATATTTTGAATATGACAACTTCCTCACAATGTTCCTCACTATCTCCTAAAATGTCTCCAACTTTGTTGTGTGCTAATGTACTTTAAGAAACATGCAACATATTACAATGTATCTTATCTTATCTTATGTATGCTGATGATTTCTTAGAAAATTTTCCAGTTTATTGTTCTCCATTCATGCACTTACAATGCAGAGGTCAGCAAAAATATAAACCTACATAACATATTCAAGAGAATTCAAATAATAAGTGTGATATAAATTATACGAGCACCTCAACATGGAGTTTTCAACATGGAGTTTGCATTTGCAAGGGGCATTAATTTAGGTGCGAGGTTCAAGGAGGGTCACAATCTGTCCAAAAAATAAGATGCGTACGAAGCATCCTTTTACTGAATAAAGTACTTATTTAAAATTAAAATCAAGTGTAAAAAAAATTTAAATTAAATCAGGGCAGCTCAAGGTATTAACTGAATTTTTTTGGCTATTTTGGGGGTCGCCACATTAAAAAGGTTGACACATTGACCTAGAGCACTTACCCTTGACTCCACCTATGTCAGGCTACGTCACAGAATAAACTTTATTATATATAAATAACTATATTTAAGTGGGTGCTTCAGACCATCAAACTGAACAACTTTCACTATGGGACCAACTTTGAAATCGCAAACAAAAAATCTTCTGTTCCATACATTTCGTGATTTGGGTCTAGTAACCATGTTGACGTTTTCTATGGAACAGCTGATTCTTTTTTCGTGATTTCTATTTTGGTCTTATAGTGCAGGGGTGGCCAAGACGTCGACCACCTCAAGTTTTATGGTAGACCGCGAAGAGTTCAGTAAATGAAAATAAGTTTTTTTTAATTAAATCACAATTTATCTAATAAGAGCTTTCAGTACTGAGATTATTGGAAACTGTTGCAAGTTTTCATACCTACGAAAAGTAGCTTTATATTTGACAGTGTTTTTTGGATACACCTACGTTTTTGAAGCAGCGTTTTCTACAATGAATGCGATAAAAATGAAACATCGATCTTAGTTTACAGATGAGCATTTAAATATGCCAAACTACTACCAGTCCAATATTAAGATGTTTATTGAATAAATGATACCCAAAACACTGTTTTTAAAAGTAGACCGCCAAGTATATACAACATGTTAATGAATTAACGCAAAACTAGAAAGTAGTTTGTTTAGAATCGAGAGCTGAATCCAATTATCATGGTTTCAACATAGGTAATTTTTTTCTAAATAGTAAATAATTTTTTTGTAAAATTTAAAATTCACTGAACCCGATGTCCACCCACTACACGGGGACACTCACCCTACTTACTACCAAAACAAGATTATTAAAATGTATCTATGAGTACGTTAGCGCTTTCGTTCATTGCTGAAATGATAACAAATAATTTTTGCCCCAAAACTTAAAATGTGAATAACTTTAAATTTTAAGTATCAAAATAATGAAATTATTGTTTCAATCTAATTATCTACACTAATATTATAAAGAGGAAAGATTTGTACCTATTTTTGTATGTTTGTAATGAATAGGCTCAAAAAGTACTGGGCCGATTTGAAAAATTCTTTCACCATTAGAAAGCTGCATTCACCCTGAGTAATATAGGCTATATTTATTGCTAGAAAAGATTAGACGTCCACCCGTGCGAAGCCGGGACGGGCCGCTAGTTAGGTTATAAATCAGTTGGGGTGTATGAGGTTTTGCGCTAATTCATTAACACGTTGTAGTTTCAATGTAGACCGCTTACTTAAAAAGTTTGGCCACCCCGCTATAGTGAAAATTGTTCATTTTGATGGTCTGAAGCACCTCCTTAATTACTGTAACATAATTTAGTTTTACACTATATTATGGGATCTTAAAAGAGCCTAGCATAACATGTGAAATGCCAAAAAGGTAGTTGATGGCTAAGCAAACTAACCATTCTGTAAAGAAGTATAGTGGGAAGTTATGAATGTATTTATGCAAAGATTTTTTTTGGTCTTTGCTGTTGTATTTATGTAAATAGGAAACAAAATAATACAGCAACTGTCACCACAGTGATTTTAGATGTCATATTCAAAGTAGTGAATCAATTATTTTTAATTGATTGTGTCTTGACTTAATTTTGACGAATTTTGAAACATTCATTTCATTGTTTCCCATTTTTCATTGCATATAATATTTTCACGGCTATATTCCTCAAGGGGTTAGCAGAGAAATTTCACTAAAATTATAAATTATAATCGTAAGCTTGTATTCATAGAAATATTTTGGATATATTTTAAATTGTAGGTACATTTTATTTCTAATATTTTTTTGTTCTCATTAGCCTTAATCATTTCACTGCTGGGCAAAGGTCTCCCCCTTACTCTTTCACTCGTTCCTGTTTTGGGCAACCTTCGTTGCCATATTAAATTCATGAAAAATACTATTTAAATACTTTTCATTACAAACATAATTAATTTTTACAAATACCTATTTCGTAATATTTAGATTTTTACTTTTAACTAACCACATAACTAAAATACTCATTAACCCATTCACGGACAATGAAAGAGACACAATAGAACTTTTATTGTTATTTCTGCTATAGCCGGTCACTGTCCGCGAATGTGTTAACAGACCAACTGCTCTCAAAAGGTGAAGGAAAACGGTGATGATGATGATGATGATGATATGCGAAGTATACAAATCTGCATTCTGCATTGGCGTGGTGAACTAACGTCCATACACGAGGCATGACCTGTGCCCGTGCAGCGAAACATTATAATCCGGGAGTATCCAACTTTGTAAAAATTATTTAAACACTTTATTTGTTTAAAATAATGCCAATGAATTAATATTTATTTAAAATTACACCTATCACCTATGCAATAAAAATATATTTTTAATTAAAATAAAAAATATGCCACAAAACCGCGCCATTATGGTCAAGTGACCACGTATGACGACACCGTGCAAGACAAAACCAATTTACTATGTGCAGAGTTGATTTTGCTCGAATTATGTAAAATTTATGTGATTTGTGCTTAGATGTTGTGCCGTGCCTGCTTGCGGGAACACTACTTTCAAAACTCCCACAAAACTGTTCATTCATGTCCCACCCGGCTAAAACAGAACTCGTCTTTCGACTGCTGATTTGACTTAGTAGACTTAGACATAGTAATTTTGACATTTACAATTGCTGAACTCAGCAAATGCGATTCAAAAAATGACTTTCAAAATTCTCACTCCTGGAGTATGATTTTTGAAAGTCAAATCAGCAGTAGAAAGATGCGTATCTCCATAGTAATTTTGAAATTTTCAACTGCTGAACTTCAGCAAATGAGATTAAAAAATCGCACTCCAGGTCGAGGGAATGTAAGAGGGAGGTTACACGCTCAGTATTTCATCAGTCTGGTCTGGTCAATCAGTTAGGTCTGGTCAATCGTTGAATGACGCCAGAATGATCAGTATTTCATCATTCACAAGTAGATTCACAATGGAATGACGTAAATGATTATATTTAATTTTCATCAGTCTGGACCATCATTCCGTCAGTCCGTGGGTTACACGATCATTCTCCCATCATTCTGACCAGACTGATGGACCAGAATGACGAAACACTGAACTTGTAACCCCCTCTTAAGAGATGTATCACTGAAATCAATTTTTTTCTAATTTGTATTGTTTTACACTTTTTATCAATAAATCTATGTAATTAAATAATTAACTTTTATTTTTAATCACACTGTCAACTCGCGGATTATATAGACAGATGATGATGATGGATGACATAACTAAAACATATGTTATCAAATTGAATTAGGTATTGATAATTTAATTATCTAATAATTACATAAAAGACGAACTTTATCTTTGACCGAGGTTTTAATCTCCATGTAAGGTCAGGGCTATAAACGGTTAGTGATTGATAATAATAAGTAGATAATAAAAACATTACTCTCATTCTGGCGTCATTTTGGCACAGTCGGTAAATTATTTTTAATATTTTTTGCATAGTTATTAACTTATGACTTATGAACTTATGATTATGAGGCCTGTGCCCAAACTTTTGGTCTTGTTTGATGTGGGCTGATTTTGTTGATTGATTGCATCATTGGATAGATAAATAAAATATAAATATCTGAAATACAGGGTGTAACAAAACATCCTAATAATATTTAAAGGGGTGGTTTATACCAGCAAACTGAACAACTTTCACTTTGGGGCAAACATAGGGAAAATAAAAAATAAAAGTCATCTGTTTCATACAAAACTGCAGCTACTTAATCGACTTAAATGTATGGTACAGCTGTTTTTTTCCGACACTTTCTCCATAGTGAATATTGTTCACTTTGACTTTTTTTGAATTACTAGGGTGTTTTGTTACACCCTGTAATTATGTTTACTTGATAGTGATAGGTATTTAAACAAAGAAAAAATTTAATAAAAATGTGTCAACCCTTGGTTAGGCCTTTAAAATTGTTAAAAAGTCTACCGCGTCTAGGGGGCGGCCGCGGGGGGGAGTTGAACCCGGGAGCAAGAGCCAGGGTTGGGGGAGGGCACTTATGAATGGACCTCCGCATCTGATCTGCAATATTATGTAATAGTTTCGTCTGGTCTGGCACACTGCCTAGTTTGACTTATGGACATTTTGCGGACGTCATTTTCTTTGCATGTGGCGGCGTTACGATTACTAGGCAACAACGTGCGTACCACGTTGGAAATGTATGATTGGGTAGAAGAAAGTTACGGAGGCTATTTTGATTTAAGGTGCCCTGCGGCCGTAGTATGGGAGCGTGATATAGCGTTATCGCGCCTTCGCTCTCTTTCTATTTGCCCGCGAACGAACGAGATAAGAGGCGTGATATAGCCTTTTCAGTGATAAGTTATCACGCGCATCATGATGCCTCAGAAGACCTAGCATGATGCTTGAAACAACGTTATCATGCGGCTTTTTTCTCGCCCTGTTATGCGCCAGAGATATAATATCCAGGCTTTCTGTGTGTTTGCGCACATCCGAGCGAGATAAAAGACTCGCAGTGTGACTCGCCTGTGGCCTTTGAAAGGCATTATATTTGGAAGCTAGAACTTTGATATAACAGGTTTACCTCAATACCTACCTGTGATCATCTTTAGCACTTTGACATGCTATCGTCTTGAAGACTGACATTACGTCGAATCCATTAGGACAGCAGATTTTTTTTTTCGCGAATTTGATTTTTGTCCCATAGACAAAGTTGTTCAGTTTGATGGTCTGATCATCCTCTTAAAAAAGTGTCAGCATATTAAGATGGACCCTGTATAACTGTATATTGTTGTGCCGTTGTTGTGTGGATTCCATAATAAAAAGTCTAGTAGTCCTAGTAGTAGTCTACGTTTGGGATCATTTCAATGTACCTATAAGCGATGGTATAAGCCTGTGAGCATTCATCATCAACATTAAACTCTTACAAAAAACAAACTCTACAATTTTTATTCAAAATAATATCACAAGATATACGAGTACATAGTTTTTTTTTTGACTATCTGACGTAATTTTTTGACTCTTCCGCCGTTTCGGAAGGTATTCCGTTGTACAACACATATTTTAAACAAAAAACCACGTATCTCCACTTGTGATAATGTATGTAATTACTTTCGCTGTATTGCTCACTCTTGCCCTCGTCACGGCCACTGCCATGAAACGGGTTTAAGATTTAACATTGAGTCCACCGCCTTACATGGACATTAATTTCTGGAAAGTTGTCTCCGAATTGGGCAAAGGTAAAAAGGTTTTATTTCCCATGTTTTTATTTACTACAGTAGGCCTCGCATGCCACCCCCAAGAAAACGATAAAAATCGAGATGTGCCTCCATCTTTATTATTTTACGTATGCCAGAAAGAGCGCGCATGGCGTTTTACTCGTTTGAACGCTTTGTCGTGGGTGGCATGCAAGCCGTGCTGGAAGAGGCTTATACCCAGTGCATACGACAAGAGACAAACCGAGAAAAACGTCTCGTGTGCGCTCATTTTGGCTTGCGTAATGTAACAAAAACATCGAATAGACAAACAGGCGTCGATTGATAATAATTCGAATTAAATTTTCTAATTTTAAGTTCTAACTATGTCTGCCATAGTTAGAACTTAAAATTACATAATCCGAATTATTATCAATCGAAGCCTGTTTTTACAATATTATGGACTAGTTTCAGTAAGGGTTGCTATACACATAAGCGGGTCGGCATTAATCGGCACTAGGGCTATCAATCTCGGTATACCGAGATCCCGCACGATCAGTCCCGCTCAATGCGCGGGATTAGGTGCGGAATTTGCGGGATTGAAAATTGTTACGTTCACATCCTTTCGCGAGCGCTGTCGCTCGTAAAACATAAACTGACAGATACTAAGATGATGATGATGAGGTTTAATGCGTTATCTTCCACCCCAAGTTCTTCAATTGCGACCGACAAAGCCAATGATTATGAAGTTGGCATAAAATGCCTTGAAGGCTATAATGCCTACAAGCGTCGAGGCTAAACGGGTTCTCCGCAGCCACCTATCTTTGTAACAAAATAAGGCTGCCTGAGCTGTGTAGCTGTGATTTTTTTAACCAATCAGGAGCGCGGGCGAGGCGCGGCCGATCTCGCCCGAGCTCCTGATTGGTTAAAAAAACACAGCTACACAGCTCGCACAGCTTCAATGGACAGGCACCCTTAGAGGTAGTTTGGGTGGGTGATGATACGCTAGGAATGTTGTTTCTTGCGGAAACACTTCCAAAATGAAAACAAATCACAGTAAATTATTTTTTCTTAAAATGTTGTACCTTCTTCTATTAAATATTCTAAACTAAAGCAAGCTATATTTTATTTACTTATAACTTTTATTAAGGTGGTTGCAGAGGGGTCAATTTTATACAAAACTTTGACGCACAATACGCGTAAACTGTATTAATATAAGTAATTTTGTATACATGGAAAAATAGGCTAGAAAATCTAGATGTCGCGTATCAAATAACATTTGCAATTTATAATATAATTACGAAGATATAAAGCTTTATAATTTTTCATACAAATTGTTCAAAGCTCATCTTCGTAATTATATTATAAATTGCAAATGTTATTTGATACGCTACATCGAGATTTTCTAAACTATTTTTCCATATATAAAATATTACTTTTATTAATTCCGTCTACGCGTGTTGTGCGTCAAACGTTTGTATGGACTGAAACCACCTTAACTACTTTTATCACAAAATGCGAGATCCCGTTATACCGAGATCCCGCACCATGTCAAATTTTTGATCTCGCTTATACCGAGATCCCGCAAGGGCATGCGGGATTGGAAGCTCTAATCTGCACAGCCTGGCGGTAAAATCGAATATATGTAGATGAATTTTCGGGAAAAAATCCGATCGTCTTTGCCGCACGAATACCGGGCAAAGCCGGATGGAACAGTCGGCAAAACCGGGCGGTAAAATCAAATGTATGCAGATGAATGTCCGAATGACGCGTCTACTCGAACGAACTACCCGATCGGCACAAGCCGAATAAAGCCTAACAAGTGCAGTGATTGCTTCGGGTCGGCTTTGTTGATCGACAAATACTGCCGAACCGACAGTGCTGACCCGCTTATATGTGTATAGCAACCCTTATACAACGTGTTAAGAGGCTATGTAAAAAAATTGGATTCTTCAAAGCTCCATATATCATGAAGTACTAACAGTAGGAGTATGATTTGCGGATATGTATAAATTGAACATATAATTGAAGTTTTGATTAGAGCCAAAACACGATTAAGACAAATTTTCTCGATAGAAAAACAAGCCAAAGTAGCGTCCGTTTTTGTCTATAAACGCTTGTAACTGCTAAACTGTGAATAATAGAAACATGAGACTTGATTCAAAAAAAAGAGATTACTATTATCTAAGTTTTGATTAGAGCAGAATTGAACTTACACAATCACAATTAAATAAAGTTTGTTTTTTCGCTTGATTCGTTCCAGGCGCGCGCGCCGCCCCATCTCTTTCTCTCGCATCTGGCAGTAATATAAGCTATCACACGCCCGTTTCGCTTAAATTATTTTTCGACATAGGCCCTTAATGAATTAGCGCAAAACCTCATACACCCCAACTTATTTATAACAAAATAATTAGATTGAAACAATAATTTCATTATCAAAAATGATTTGTTATCATTTCGACACTGAAAGAAAGCGCTAACGTGCTCATGGATACATTTTAATAATCTTGGTTTGGTAGTAAGTAGTAAGTAAGTGGGGTGAGTGTGCTCGTGCGGTGGGTTGACATCGGGTTCAGAAAATTTTAAATTTTGCAAACAAATTATTTAATATTGTGAAAAAAATTACCTATGTTGAAACCATGATAATTGGATTCTGCTCTCGATTCTAAACAAACTACTTTCTAGTTTTGCGTTAATTCATTAACACGTTGTATTAGGAAAAATCGTAATAAGATTATCAATGAGCTGAGCGAGGGTGTTGAGGGTATAATATTAATGAAACTAAACCATAACATTGTAAGAACTGGAGTCTTGATAATGATAATATAGGTAATAAATAATAATAAAATAATCCGGACGATGTTCATGCTACTAGGAAGGTTATAATTATAATTTCACAGCTTTGCAAATAATCCTGGGAAAAGTTTTTACACAGTTACTCTTTAACAAATAATGTCTGAGTACTTATAAAAACAATAAAACGCATCTGCCGAATTAAAAAAATGGCGTAACTATTTTTATTTTATGCCAAGGTGTTTTTTTTCCTTATAACGGGTTTGTGTGTAAAAAACCGTCAGGTAAGTAAGAAGGACCTTATAATTATGATTTAAGGCAAGCAAGGTAAAAAAAAAAGATTGAATAAATTCTAAAATCAGATATACACTGAACAGATTAAAATCTGGTGTTAATTTTTATGAACAGTCAAACAACCTTAGTTCAATTCGACAAACATTACGGTCGTTGAAGGTGACCCTTTGAACGTCCGTCCGCTCTCCGTGACAAAAACTTTTTAATTAAATTATTTTCGTTAAACTGGAACGGTTGATAAAACTGGGGCATGCCCAAATTTATCTCTACATTAAAACTATAAATTATACAGAAACTTACTACGGTATTTCAGTTTGGGGCAGTCAGAACCTTAGTTACAACATCAGTGTCTGATGCATTTTACATTTAATGTAGTTACAGGACTTAATAACACTTTTAGTTAGGTTTCATAGTACTAATAGCACTTTTATTTATGTTTTATGGCACTAAGTTTTAGGATGGCAATCGTGTCACTTTATAGTTCATAGCACTTTTAAGTTTTTAGTGTGACATTTGTGTCACTTTGGTGATTTGGTGTCATAATTTGCATCACCTACCAACAACATTTTAAATTGAAACAAATTATTATACATACTATAAAGTTTTATGACTTCAGAATTTTATAAATTAACTGCGATTATAATGATAATTGTTAAGTAATGCTAACCTGTATACATATTTTATTATCCTATGCTAGCATCTCATCTCACTCTCACTAATATTATAAATGCGAAAGTTTGTGACGATGTTTGTATGTTTGTGTTTCAATCACGCATAAACGGCTGAACGGATTTGGATGAAATTTGGCACACAGATAGAATGTGTTCTGGATTAACATATAGGATGCTTTTTATCCCAGTAGTGGGATCCTGTGGGAAAAGTGGGGATAATTTACAATGATTTACCACGCTGACTTGTGCTGACAGATGTATTTGGGTAGATTGTAGTGGTAAATAGTAGTCTCTTTTTTCATCAGTCTTCATAGAAGCCGTGTAGCGCATTCGGTAAATGGTTAGATTTTCAAACATGAGGTGATGGTTCGATTCATGGTCGAAATGAAGTTTTGATTCAGCTCAAGTTTATGACTATTATCCTATTCTTATCCTATTATGGGGGCTGGCAAGCCAGCAACACATCAACCCAATGGTATCTTTTGTGTTGACTCCTACTTAATATTTATTTTCTTCACCATTGAAAAACGTGGAAAATGAGAGAGGCAATAGCGTTCAGGGGAAGAAACCTGTAATCTCCCAGTTTTGACTAACCATCTCTCAGGACACATACGTTTAGCCACCAAGACAGCGCAGTCACACAGTATAAATGTTCCATGGTTTCCTCTTCCTCTCCGCACGCCCGGCAACTGGGATCTAGAGTGAGCTTTATCGTGCCTGTGACGCGTATTACCCGGTGAGGGCTCCGACGATAGCACGAGCTTTGCTCCTGCTGTTGTTCAGTATGAACTGTGGGATTCATGGTGTTACTGATGAATTTCCTGCAATATTGCAGACCCGAGAAGCCAGAGCATTCTAGCCTGTGTATTTTATAAGTCCATTCCTTAATGGCCATTTTAATGTTACATGCCAGGATTCCTAGACTTGGTTCTGACCATGACCTTCGTAACCCTTAGACGAGACATGGGACAAAATCACATGTCCACGCAGACAAAGTCGCGGGCAACAGCTAGTACCTAATAAAGGCAGAGTAAAACTTCATCATTTTTTTGCCCTTTTCCCATTATTTGGGATCGGTATGTTATGATATGTTATTCTCATAACATATCATAACATACCGACATACATATTGTTTCGATATGTTATTCTCTTCCATTCCTGTCTCTTTGCCGTTATATCAACAGTCACTCCTTTCATACAATCCATACATATTTCCTTTGGCCTTCCTCTCGCACCATAGCTAAACACGTGCACTCATTCTTCCTTACCTTCCTGAATCTGATCGTACCAAAATTTATAGATTTTTGAAATCATTTAAATCGTTTTATTGTGCATAGTATAAATAGAACTAGGCATAGATTTCTTATGTAATAGTGTAACGTATCCAGCTGTTTCCGTGCGACACTGAGACCGCACAATCCGCTTAGCGCCTTCCACAACGGATTACAAAGGTTATAAATGTTACATTATATTTATACAGGAATAACTTAGGCTATAAATAGCCTATAACAGAACATAAACAATCCCATGATCTTATGGTCGTAAATTGGGGTGAACAGAAATATTGATACAACGAGGCCGCGAGTTACCAAACCAACTGACGGCCCGATAGCACAGTCGGTAGTGAACCTGTTTGCTGTGCCAAGGGTCGCGGGTTCGAATCCTAGTACATATACAGGGTGAAATTGATATCATTAGCATCAACAAAAAATGCTGCTGTTGCATACATTTAAGTCGTGAACTCGCGCGCCGACATTGCAGTTTAGTATGGAACAGCTGATTTTTTATTTGCTCCGATCGGTTTGCTCCCATAGTAAAAGTTGTTCAGTTTGATGGGTAGACTCTTAGTTTAAAAGGATGCCAATGATATCAATTTCACCCTGTATAGTATGATGAACATGAATATTTGTACCCGAGTCATGGATGTTTGTATCTATATATTTATTCTATAGTGTTGTCTAGTCATCATAATACAAGTCCAGGCTAGATTCTGGCACTTAAACTGTGACTAGATAATTTGTGTGACAATGTCCAAGATTAAAAAGAAAATGTATAAATATTACAATTATCTCAGAAATATTCGCCATTTCGATTTTTTTCCTAGTGCGATTTATTTTCATTTTAGGTTACATATTTTATTTGAGAAATTTTTGGTGATAAGCTTATATTGTCACCTGCAAGATAAAAAGACTGAAACGCCATTTGTTATTATGATATCAGTAATTGGGGTTATAACGAGACCTTTCTCAATGTAAAGATACGAGTAAGAACTAAATAAACTGAGAATTGCTAGTATAAAATAAAGTAGATTTCTCGAATATGACTTCAGAAAAAAAGCCTAACCTAACCTAATTGTTTTTGTTTGTTACTTAAAATAATTAAATTTATAACTATTTATTATAAAATTAAACGACATTGATTTATGTTCATCGATGAACATAAGATGAATAAAGTATTACATATATTATGTTATTTACAACCAAAGACAAATATGCAGAAAAAGTTACACAGGAAAAAATGATAACATGTTTTATTTATTTATCCCTGAAAAGCGATTTATTTCACTACCTAAGGTGACAGAAAATAAAGAAAAATAAAACAGGTCAGAGATGTAATAACATTTTATTAAAACAACAACAATTACTTTGTGACTAAGTGTAAAAGGATTTTCAACAATATTTAATATAAGGTGGATTAGGCTTTTTTTATGACATCCTCAACAGTTATCAACATTATGTATGGTAGTGGTGCGAGCGATGATAAGCATCGATAAGACGACAGGTGATAATAAAATACACGTGCATGGTTATGTTCAAAGATTTGCTATATTTATTAGACGAATTTATTATTCTGGGCTTGGGTTTGGTAATTATGAATTACTTCCCTTACATTGCATCTATTTTATTAACCGACTTCAAAAAAGGAGGAGGTTTCTCAATTCGACCGTATATATATATATATTTTTTTTAATGTTTGTTCGCAGATAACTTCGTCGTTTATGAACCGATTTTGATGATTATTTTTTTGTTAGAAAGAAGATATCCCAAGTGTGGTACCATGATAAGGAAACCAGGATCTGATGATGGATCCCAGAGAAATCGAGGGGAACCTTCGAAAATCGTAGTGCCGACTAGTGCGTTTGTTAATTTAAAGCACTACTATTAAATCGAACTAATGAATTCACCACTGAAAATTGTAAAATAAACAAAATTTTAACAAAAAATTAAAACCGCCTTCAAAAAAACTAAAAAGTAAAAAAATAATATTGCAGCCGATGACTTTTTCGTTCGCATCATAAGAACATTAATTTGTTTTATAGAAGTCGGTGTCAAGCCAAGCCAAAAAATGCAAGCCCTGTCGCGAATCGTACCGGCTTGACAGCGACTTCAATAAAACAAATTAATGTTCTTATGATGCGAACGAAAAAGACATCGGCTGCAATATTATTTTTTTACTTTTTTGTTTTTTTGAAGGCGGTTTTAATTTTTTTCGTGCGTTAGGTCACGATCATGATCATTTAGCAAGTAAAATAATTGCCAAGTTTTAGAGTATGTCCAACGGTCTCTGAGATAAATGCGTGTGACAGACGAACGGACAGACACCGAGGTGATTCCATAAGTGTGATTAGCCATTTTTGTTTGTTGGTACGGAACACTAAAAAGAGAACTCAACAATCTGAATAAGTACAGAGTTTGTTCTAAGTAGGAATACAAATTGTTGACTTCTCTCTTACCTCTAGTCAGTTAATTGCAATTGCTCCTTTGCTGCATCTACGACCTAGTTTCTGTATCTAACCCCTTAAGTTGCAGCAACTGCTCCCTTACTTACTGCAACATCCCCCTTAGTTGCTGTACATCCCCCTTAGTTACTGCAACTGCCCCCTTAGCCACCTTGTAATACATTGAATATTTTAGTTATTTAGAATAACTATGTTTATGCTTTTCAAGTATGCGAGCACCGGAACGGTAGCGTTATAATTAGAACGACTGTACAAACAATACAATGTTTTTAGATTGACATCTAAGTTCTAAGATTTAGTTCAAGTGTCGAGTTCAGACCAAACTGTCATTATGTCAATTAAACAACTTCTTGTTGTGGTTTTTTCCTCTACGCATCTAGATTGAGGTCGTCTTAGGTATTATATTTATCAGGCAATTTATATTTCTACTCTGTAATATAAGAATATTTTCCGTTTTTATTAACTTAGGTACTAGATATTGCTTGCGACTTCGTCCGCAGCGCACTGGCTCCCGTCATCGTATCGAGATAAAATATATATAATTACCAGAATTATAAGCTTTTAAACAAAGAAAGTTCCATCAAAAGTCTAGTAGTTTCTGCGTGATGCTCGAACAAACAAACAGACAGACAAAAATTCTGTGATCAGGAGTCAAGGTCCAGGGACACCGAAACACCATATCGTAACCCGTTTTTGTAAATATCTTGTGTACAGACACACTTCTGTTACAGTTTTATAATAGTGTAGATTAATAAATTGATGTTTGTTAGTTGTTTAACGAGTGTTTTAATCAGTGATTCCAGTGAATAAACGTTTATTTGCGGTTGGTAAATAACTACGTCTATTTAGGTATATCGAGAACGTAACCATAAAGTTATTTTCCCTGTTAAAATTACAATACGCTCTCGCAACTTCCGATAAAAAAATAATATGATTGAATCGTTACATGAATTATTCAAATGCTATTTTGGTCCATAAACTGTGCAAAAAATCTAGTTTCTATCACTTATACAGGGTGTACAATAAAATGGGACAGCTACTTAAAGGGGTGCTTCAGACCATCAAACTGAACAACTTTCTCTATGGGACCAATATCGAAATCGCGAAAAAAAAATCTGCTGTCCCATACATTTCAGTCGAGTTAAGTTTGCAGTTTTGTATGGGAGAGCGGATTTTTTTTTCGCGATTTCGATATTGGTCCCATAGAGAAAGTTGTTCAGTTTGATGGTCTGAAGCACCCCTTTGAGTAGCTGTCCCATTTTATTGTACACCCTGTATTGTAATGCAATAAAACATGACTGATTTTCATTTTCATTGATCTTTGCTCTATGCTGTTTATTCTCAATGTCAATGCTGATTCACACTCAAAAGACGTAGCAGGCCTTACACTTCGCCACAATTTATTTTCAAATCGTCCTCGGTACTTCAATTAGTCACATCATCAGACAGGGTAAATTTTTCAGGAGGAATATATAAAACGTTGTATCCGCATTATGACCAACTTCACAGATTTTGTCGGCAGCAGCGCTAATAAACATGCGACAATTAGCCACGAGCTTGTAAACCACATTTCGGATACTTTGTTTTTTTTCCTATTGCTTCACACTGCTGGGAAAAGGCTCTTCCTCTTCGTTTCTGTTTTGGAAAACCTCTGGTCATTTGTCGTCAAATTGTGATTAAAAATCTCCTGCTAACCACGATCAACAGCGCGACCATCACTATACTAGACAATGAAGTCCAGAGAGTCCGGGATATTAGTATTTGTACCCACAATGATTTTAATCAAAGATGATAGGATAGGAAGACTATGAACGCACCATTAAACGCCACAGTCTATTAAACGTAGGTGTAATGGGATAGGAAGTGCATCAAATGACAGATCATTAGCAGATATAAGCTGTGATGTCATCAAGTGGTCTTTTATAACTAACAGAGCCGGTCTAATGACCAGCGTCACAGATATTCGAGATATGACGCAAATTACAAGCTTACGTATTGCTCCACATTTTTGTGAGAATCTTCTAAATACAATTTAATATACCTACAGATATAGAGAGTTGTTAATGGGTCTGATATATTTAAAAAAGACATGTGAAGGAACTGTGGCTGTACATTAAAAGATATTCCAGAAAAAAATACTTGGGTAATGGTAATTGGACTCGGGACTAGTTTGGACATCAGAATCCAGAATTTTTATTTTTGTCTGTCTGTCTACTTATTTATTCAAACATGTTCACTTTACGCGGATTTCATTGTTCGGAAATCTGTGGTCCAAAATAAAAACTGCTACACTTTTTATCCCGTCAATTCATTACCAACCAAGCATTAAATTGGGAAGGTTCAATCGATTTCATTCGGGCGAAGCGGAAGGCAAAAGCTTAATAATTTTTGTTTTTTATATTATATTTTATATTCAAAGATTTAAACCTAGATTACCTAAACTAAATCGATTTTCGGCTATCCGTACGTCATCGCCAGAAATCCCGTTACCATTGGGTGTCGAATTCCATTTAATTAAAAACCTACCTTAACATACAATACTACACTTTGTAAGCATTAGTCAGACACATATAGTTCATGGAAACAAAACATGATTATGTATGATACAAGTATTAAGTATTAGATTACAAGCGATTCGAATATTTTTATTAGGTATCTATGAGGGGGTCATACCTATTTTTTTCGAACTGATTCATAACAGTGTAGATACGTTCTTTCTGCAGGGCATCTAACCGTTGAAAACACGATTCTATTAAATTTTCTCGATAGAAAAGAGGAGCAAAGTGAGCTCGATTTCAGATTTATAACCAGTTTAACAAGAATCATCCTACACCATTTCTTCTGAATATACCATCATTTGAAAGGTAAATAATTATAGCATGGCTTCTACCCGATGGATTTTTCCCCAAACACCCACGAGAAAAGATATTGATGAAAAATACGTTTTTTCGCGATCTTACTTTCAATTGAAGCGGGATGGCTAATTGCAAAAGTTTGCTTGTTAGAAAGAGAGGCTTGCTCTACTAATACCCAGCCTTAAATTAGGTTATTATGATCAGCTTCATTGTTTCCGTCAGACGTTTTAATGTAATAGGAAGATTAAGGCGAAACTCAATACGATTTCAATAAAAGAAATACAAATTGTGCAAATTCATAAAAGATAATATTAACCGTGTGAAAAAAGACGTTTCGTTTCATATTTCGCAATCGTATAAAAGAGCTTAATATCGAACGATTTTACCAATTTCATTTATCTCTTGCCTTTTAAGTCTAGTCTATTTAATCTCAAAATCTCACGGTTAAATTCTTTTTAACGCTTTCATCCACTTTACCCTGACGACCTCGAAGTTTTTACTTAAAGTTAAAATTTTTGCGTAATTCTAAACCCAGTTAATGATAGAAGCTTTACTAAATTGTTCATTTAAATCTATTTATAGACTAGACTGATCTGCAGACAGCAGATAAAATATTAAATACATTATTAATAATTTGAAGATAAGCTTCAATCACAAGTTTTATCAACAATTTGATTGAATGTAATTAGAATGAAGTGTTATAATTACCATAATAGAAGATATCTTGTGATAAAAAAATAGTCGTTTAACGACTAACACGTTCTCGATACAAGGCCAAATCAATGTCTGTTAAATAATTGGTACATAGGTATTATCCTCACGCACGACTAAATACATATACAGCTTGTTAATGAATTAGCGCAAAACCTCATACACCCCAACTGATTTATAACAAAATAATAAGATTGAAACAATAATTTCATTATTTTGATAGTTAAAATTTAAAGTTATTCGCATTTTAAGTTTTGAGGCAAAAGTGATTTGTTATCATTTCAACAATTAATGAAAGCGCTAACGTACTCATGGATACATTTTAATAACCTTGTTTTGGTAGTAAGTAGGGTGAGTGTACCCGTGCGGTGGGTTGACAGCGGGTTCAGTAAATTTTAAATTTTACAAACATATTATTTAAAATTTTGAAAAAAAAATCCTATGTTAAAACCACGATAATTTGATTCTGCTCTCGATTCTAAAAAAAAACTACTTTCTAGTTTTGCGTTAATTCATTAACACGTTGTTTAGTATCTTTCGGCGTGGTCACAAGCTTAGATGGGTGCTCTTCGAAACCTCCCAAGCGGCCTTCTAGCACATTCGTGACTCATATTCATATCATAACAACAAAACAACACAAACAACAAATACAACAAAATAACAAACAAATAAAAACAATCAACACTCGACAAACAACACACAACAATGTACAGTCAGCAGCAATAAGTTGTATACACTTTAGTACTAACGACTTAGAACAAAAGTGTATACAACTGTGTGTGTGTTTTTTCATACAATAAATGTTAAGCTTAATATGCTGTCAGCTTTTTAAAGATATGATCAGACCAACAAACTGAACAATTTTCACTACCAACATCGAAATAGCGAATAAACGTGCTGCTCCATACAAAACTTTAATCCTACCTACTCGACCCAAATGTATGGAACAGCAGATTTTTTTCGCGATATCGATGTTTGTCCCATAGAGGAAGTTGTCTAGCTTGATAGTCTGATAACAAGGTCCCTATAAATGCGAGTTTGGTATAGCTTAGCATCGCCCTGACTGCGTAATATGCGTCCATTCATTAATTGAGAGTGGGCACTAAGTGAGAATCTCAAACGGGAGTGCGATACTCTGGTAGCTTGTTTAAGTCTCTACTGTATAAAGTCTAGTAAAATCTAGTCAAGTCCTGAGACAAGGCACCGGTCCAAGGAAGCGAGGAAGACCCCCCACGGCTAAGAGGCTCCACATGGTAAACGCAGGGCCAGGCCATATTTTGCTGGTTTTAGAAGCTTATGCCATCGTTATTTGAAAGACATACATATTAATGAAAAATATAGCAAGGATCGTCAACATCTCGGCTTTATTTCTTATTTTTTCTATAAAATACATATGAAACCTGTGTTCATAGGAAAGCCTAAATATTGGAAAAATTCTTATGTGCATCTACTTTATAATTTGAAATCACTTTTACTTTCGACACACACCATTGTGTAGAGTCTATATTGTTAAAATTATCTAATTAATATTGTGTAGACAATATTAATTAGATAATTTTAAAATTTGGTGCGAATTCTTATGATTTTCGAATTTGATTTCCTTGGATTCGAAGATGAAATAACCACGGTGACATAATGAAGGACAAGCCAGTTAAAAATAGGTATACCAACTAAAATGATGTAGTTCAGTAGAGGTGAGGCGGCTCTGAACGGGTCAAGGTCGTTCGGTCAGGGAAACTTCTTACGACCTGAAGAAAACCCAAGTAGACGTCTCGACAACCCAGAACAGACTCGCAACTAACGAAAAATGACTAGGAGAGACGATCCCAACTCAAATGGGATAAGGCTAGGCTAGGCTTTGACTGACTCAATTTTATCAAAACCTAGTTTGCTTAAAAGGTATTCTCCAACTCTAACGAAACCTTTCAAGCAAGAATGAAATTTATGTTGATCGAAGTTGTGAAATAGATTGTTTTTCAATTCCCTCCAAGCCTGGCGGTCGCGTCGGCCGAGGCACTGAGAGTGACCACTAATGTGCCATTTACCCTTTTTATTACCGCTTTTTGCAAAGTCAGTGTTTGGAAAAAAACGTTATGAGCAATTTGTAATTTTGTTCGCTTGTACGCAAACATTAATTTTTTTGGGAAATATTTTTAGATAATTTAGTTTATTTCATGCAAAGTTATTAAACACGGCGACACATCAAGCTAAGCTGTAAAACCAATATAAGGTGGCCGCGCGACGTTAGACATTACTTTACGTACGCGGGGCCAGCTTATTTTGGTTTTGAGTAGCTTGATACACATCAAGATTCCCTAGCTACACAGCTCAAATCTTTAGCCAAATTGTTTCTACGATCTTCACAAAATTTTAATTAATTGTACATAGAAAGTCTGTATTCATTTATGCAACATTTCCCTGCCCTCCAATACTTTACCATATTAAATGAGCCATCAGGGATTTGTACCTATCTATTATTCTGTCGAAAATTAAAAACTTGTTTTTACTAAAGACTCATGCAGACAACAGCGCTGAATTCTTTTTCGTATTTTCGTCGTACGACACCCAACCACGGTAGGAAATAGGGTGGTCCACCTTAAACCGGAACCACACAGTGACATGACGTCAGAAATTTAATTCGAATGTTATTTGACAAAAAACTTCCAATCAAGCATATTGGAAAAACCAAGTTAAATTACATTACTTGTGATACGCTGGGTACCAAACAGTTTTTTCCAACGTAAAATCAAAACCAAACGTTTGATGGACGCGTACCGAAAAATGTTTGTAATTTTATTTACCACTGATCGTCTCGCGGCTTCAAAGTTCAAATTAAATGTTAGGTACTCTGAATTAATAGTTTGGGTAATGCTAATGAAATGTGGAAATTATGAATTATGGTATATTTAGGTACAATATCTCTGACTTCCCCCTCGGGGAATATAGTCGCATATGCATGCATAGATTAGACTTATTATCTACAGTTTTATGTACAGTCACGAGCAATGAAATTTATACGTTGACAAAGGACAACCGCCGCTCTCCCTTGAAAAAATACCTTAAAATGTATAGAAGTTTTGACTGAAGTTTTTACTCAAATGTGTAATAAATTATGGGGTTATATAAAAACGACTCAGATAGTATCATTTATTTTTATTTAACGAGTTATTTAATTATTTATTATTTATAAATTATAAAAAAGCAGCAACCCCGAAATGGCTGTCAATGTTGTTTAGTAGGAGGTGTTGCAAGCACAATGTTTTTTTTTATATAAAAATGATAAAAACTAATAAATCATTATAAAATAAACTAATGCCTTCAGTTAGTTTCTAGTAGGGATGCAACGATTCGGCCATTACGATTACGATTACGATTACGATATTAATCGTTATTTATTACGATAACCGATGCATTACGATTATTTAAACAAATTTAGTTGAGATTATCCTCAGAATGAGTTCACATAGTGTTTCCTAACATTCCAATGAAAGTAAAATCATAAAAAAAATTATTTTTAAATTCCAAGATTTTGTAACTTTTTCTACTAATTTGAGATCGAAGTCAAATGTACACTTGGTCAGGATTCTGATTTTTTTATGCATAGAGGCTAATTTGCTTTGAAAAGCACAATATTTAAGTTTCATAATTTAAAAAAAAATATATTTCCGACTTTCGTCCATATAAGTTAGAGGTAGGATGGGGTTTGGCACCCCATGTGGAGCCAGTCATCAGACGTAGTAAGTTGTTTCTTGCTGCCACTTTCTGCTTAGTGTTGATACAATGTTGCTTGTAGCTGAGCGATCTGTCGATGGTCACACCAAGGTACTTTGGCATGAAAGTGTGGTCCAAGCGGTTTCCTTCCCAGGACTGTGCCCTGTGTCTTGCTCCCTCCAGGACCTAATAGAGGCTTCCCCTCGAGGAATAGAGGTGGCCAAGTATTGGAAGGACAAAGTGTGATCACCTTCACACGAGAAAGAAGAGGTAGGACATAGTTAAAATGAATAGAATTACATTAACAATATTATAAATTATCCAATACAATTATATTAACTTAAAAACATCAAATATAAATATTCAGAATAAAATTATATAAAAACAATGTCAATTATTACTACTATATAAATATAGTACCTGTTCACCAGTTTGACCCAGTGAGCCAGAATGGGACAGTCAAATTTATCAACAACAGCCTTCAGAATGGTGTTGGTGATAATACTTTTTAAATTTAATTTCATTTATATGGGACAGGATTCTGTATAATCTCGTTAATAAAGTGATATCTCGTCCGATTTACGTGGGAGATTAATCTTTTGAAATGTGGATGAGATATCGAGAGAACGAGAATGTATTGTAATAATTCAAACCGAAAATCATATCAAAGACCACAGTAGAATTAAAATAAAAAAAAATAAGAGTCAAATCTGACCAAAAAGAAGTCAGATTTTGCTCAAAATGAGCTAAATATGGCAGCGAAAGACCCGATTTTTTTAAAGTTGTTTTTCGGCTCTGGAGCCTAGTATTCAGGTCTAGTATTTGTCAACAAGTGCAATTGATTGACGTTTTTAATTAATTTTAATAATCGTACGATTCTTACTACGGTGCATTGCATCGTTATTAATCGTGATTATTACGATTACAGATGCAAAACAATGCACCGCTTCGTAATCGTTGCATCCCTAGTTTCTAGTGTTCCATAGTCCATAGTAAAAATAGAAGGACGGTTATACATTTTTTGGTATTATGTGCCGGATGTCCTTTCCAAATGTATCTTCACAAACGATATTCCAAAAGTATGTGTCTGTTGAATCGAGGAGTTCAAAATTATGTATCCACCAAAGTGATAATATACATTCTTGTCAGAATAAGGTTAACGATACAATTTTAGAAATAAGGATAGGTACACTTTCTTCGACGTAAATATAATATCCATTAGAGTTTCATTGCTAGTGACTGTACACACGGCGACAGATCAACCTACCCATAGTTGAACTCTATGTTCATGGACATAAGGTCGAACTATGGGTAGGTTGATCTGTCGCCGTGCGTACATACCACAGACCTGTGGTACATACAAGCTTTTGCCCGCGGCTTCAGCCGCACTGGTTCCTGTCATAGTAGCAAACCGAATTATAAAACTTTTAAACACAAAATGTTTCATTGAAATCAGTCCAGTAGTTTTAGAAACAAACAGACAGAAAAAAATCCAATAATATGTGATGTGCCACACACGACATGGTCTGTGATCTTTGACACTTGCATGATATCATAACCTTATTTTCTTTTTAGTAAATAGACTCACTGTCCAGACACACTTCTGTTACAATTCTATAATAGTGTAGATCGATTTTGTCCTCGCCTGTGCCGTCGGTAGCGATAAATGGATGAGTTATCTACATTACATCATAGCTTTTCACGTGTTTGAACAAATATATTCTAGAATGACGACCTTCACTAAATATTTAGCGGTAGTAATAAACACAGTAAAATGTTAACAGTTTCCTGCGACCGCTGAATGCAGTGGGTGTATGCTGTAACTTGCACAAATTGCTCTATTGTTCCACTCTTCAATTGGTATTCTTTGAAAAATGTTACATACTACCTATTATCTTTTAGTTAAGAGTTCTATATATGTATACATAATTTAATTCAAAGCGTGATGACCACATAGGATTTTAGACTTTACTCCATCTGCAACCTTTAACGTTTATTAAATTTTTTAGTACTACTTACATTTATGATTACATCTTATGAAACTACATTACAATTATTATTATCTCTTACGTTTGTGGAAGAATGAAGTGGAAGGTTCCTCCGAGAGAAAATTAGGTAAGGTCAAAATTGATGGGGGGCAGGGTGAGTCCGTATGTAGGCTAGGTATTAGTACCTACTTTTTCGTATACTGTGGTAAATGTTCAAAGCGTGCGTATACCTCATAAACAAATATTTTCATAGTCATAATCACAACTCGCATTGCATAAATGATTCATTCAATAATACTTGCCTCGTGGCAATCAAGACGACGACCTTCTAGATCTAGTTGCACGAGAATCTTCCTCCCTTGAGGTCAAGGTAACAGCGAAAACTGCATCGAAATCTGCATGAGTGGAGCTTCGGGCGGAAGTTAGCAACAGTTCATTATAATTATGACCTTTTAAATAAGCTTCGAATCCAATTCGGCCGGCGAAAAGTAAAACCTGGCCCTGTACACGGACTTTCGATTATATGTTTATCGCGACCGTTTCGGTCCATACTTAATCGTAATAGAGTTGACATTGGAACAAAAACCTTAACGCAATTGCGAAGTTCGAATGTCCGGGTAGACCCGCTGTCCAAATGGGGTTTCATCAAAGGATCAGATCTTAGGTGTGAATGCGGTGTTGGTCCTCAGATTATGGACTCTGCCGGTGCGGTGTGCTATCCGAATCCGTGAGGCAAAACACTGGACTAGAAAAATATAAAATGGCATGCCATTGACTCGATATATGAGGATGACCTTCTTAGACTAAATTTTATCTGAAGAAACTTTAGTATTATTGATTCTTCACCATCAGCTTATCATTGTCCATTGCTGAACATAGGCCTCTCCCAAGTCGCTCCCCAATACTATATCCTCATCCAGTCGTTGCCTTCCCAGGTCATCGGTCCAGCCAGCCAGAGGTCCAGTGACACTAGGTCTGTCAGTTCACGGTCTATTCCAGATGTCGGATTATTCTTTTCGGTCATGGGTCCACCCCACCATACATTCCCACCGCTGTATAACTCCTTATTTCGTGCCAGCATGAGCTAATATTGCATGCTCCTACTTTCGTGCCAGCATGAGCTATACAGGGTGAAATTGATATCATTAGCATGCTTTTAAACTAAGAGCTTATCAAACTGAACAGCTTTTACTATGGGAGCAAACCGATCGGAGCAAAAATAGAATCAGCTGTTGCATACATTCCAGTCCACTTCCACTTCCAGTTTAGTATGGAATAGCTGAATTTATTTTTGCTCTGATCGTTTTGCTCCCATAGTAGAAGTTGTTCAGTTTGATGGGACGGGTACACTGTTAGTTTAAAAGGATGCTAATGATATCAATTTCACCCTGTATATTGCATGCTCCTTCTTTCTTGCCAGCATGAGCTATATATTGCGTCCAAGATAGCTTCGTGATTTTGACAGGGGGTTTCAGAGATTTTATTTTACTTTTTGAAAATGTTTGAGCCGTCAAAACTTTATAATACAGTAAAAGTATATAAGAAGACAACGATTTTTTTGGGTCTTCGCTGAAAAAAAATCTTTGCAAGAATAATTAACATTTATTATAAAATTAAGTTTTTACGGCTCAAACATTTTCAGAAATTGAAATAATCGCTCTTAAACGATCTGTCAAAATCATAATTTTTGGTGCAAGCCAGCCTAAATGTCAACACTAACCTTTAAGGCTCTCCCTCCCTGATGCAAGGCTCTCTTTCTTACAAGCAAACTTTTGAAATTAGCCATCCCGCTTCAATTGCGTGGCTCCGGTCAGAATTTTCCGTTTTCTTTGAAAACCTGTATGATTTTTTATGAATTTTCAAAAAATAAGAAAACCACATCATTCTATATTGTATTGTGAAGAATATTGTAAATTTTCATATTCTTCTGATCAACAATGTAAGAGTAAAACGGTTACAACTGGAAAAAAAGGGGTGACTTTGGATTCGTTTTTCTTCAGTTTTATTAATTAAAATAGATTTCGAGAAAAACCACATCATTTCTCATATCCTGTAGATTGTTCAGGTTTGTTTTCTGCTTAAAAAGTGCCCTAGTTAATGTATAAAATGGTTACAATGTTACTCAAAACCGGGCGGACGCCCCTTGAATGAAAATACCTTTCATAGCAGTGTTTGGCTATAAATAAACCATCCATATGGTTCACGGTTAACAAGCTTGCGTTTTATTACGCAACTTTTAGCGCGGTCGGTTAAGCACCGCCTGATGTCATGTTACAGTAACAGGCGTAATCGAACGGAATTGATTTTAGAGTCTTGACTTTCTGTTCCTATTAGTAACTAGTATCGATATCTGTTACATGGTTGATACTTGATTTATGTACGTATAAGGTAACGGGCTTATCAACTGGTAATGTGCCACTGCTTAGTTTAATAGATTTTCTTTTAAATTTGAACGAATATTGATTGATACATAAAGTATACTCGACGATCGATCCATATATTTTGCGACGAAAGAATTACAATTTAAAAAATATCCGATGATTTCATTTATACAGCCAACTTATTTGTGTTGCACGACTGTTGAAAACCTATGTGACTTTGATCAACTATTTGGTATTTGTGTTTCAAGTCGATGGCATGCCAGCCCAGTATAGCAAGACGGATAGCTATTACATACAAATTTACTACTAGCTGTAATCTTTGACTACTTAAATAGGGACTAGTTACGCGTGTCATTCTACTTACAAACATTTCTGCCACTTTTTGCGGGGGGACGAGGTAACATGAAATCCGCAACTTTGGATTTATTCCCCACTATAGCGGCCCGCCCCGGCTTCGCACGCGTGCAATGCTGATATAAACCTTCCTCTCGAATCACTCTATCTATTAAAAAAAACACATCAAAATCCGATGCGTAGTTTTAAAGATCTAAGCATACATAGGGACAAACAGACAGCGGGAAGCGACGTTTTATACTATGTAGTGATAACTTTAGATTCGAATTTTAAATGTTAAAAATCATAAAAAGTAGTCTCGTGGGAACCCCAAACGTTCTAAGTTTGAAATTATTGTTTATAGGCTGTCTCGTTTAGTGATAGGGTATAAAATTGAGTGTTAATGCACCTGATCAATTGCTCTTATACCGTGGCAGAGGGGAAATGCTACCGCAAGGCCAGTCCTTATAATAAATAGTCAAAGGCTGTAATACAACAACATAAATATCATATAAAATATAATACACATACGCATCTCTATTCATCGCGAGAATCGTGTGCAAGTGGATTCCTCGTTACCAATGTAATGCGAGCAGAAAAAATGTACTTCAGTAACCTAGACATTCAGTGTCAGATGTTTCCGATGATGACGTCAACTCAACATTGCATTTAGCAATAGGACTTATTTTGTAAATAAGACATAGATAATATTGACGACCCGGTTGTTGTAATGTTTGCCACGCCGCACTGCCAAACCAGGGTCCTGGGTTCGAATTCCGGTTCGGTCAGGGATGTTATATGTTTGTGCCGTTGTTGTATGATTCCCATAACAAAAAGCCTAAGGCTTACCTTGGGATCATTACAATGTATGTGCCTGTGAGCGTTATTTATTTTATTTATTTTATTTCTTACATTGTTTTTTCTTAATTTTTTTTTAGTTAAAAACATGTCATGTTGTGCTATTTCAAATCAAATCAAAGATTAAAAAATCTCAGACGGGATTTGAATCCGCAACCTGCCAAACCGGGGCTAAAAATGTACACTGTTACTAGACATTCAAAATCTTTGAAATATTCGTTAAGACAATACTCAATTACTCATCCTTCTCTTGCCCATTTTCCATTATTTGGGGTGCGCCGTCATCCTCTTCGATTCATCTCTCTAAGCCGTCATTTTAGCACTCACTCCTTTCTTAGACTTATCATCCTTCATACAATCCATCCATCTTTTCTTCGGCTTTCCTCTCCTACCACGATAAGACATACGAGTAAGTTTATTAATTTATTTTAAAATCGATGACTTTTTTATTACTTATTTAGTTATCGATCGATCGCGATGAAAAGATTTCCCAATCACCTTGAAGTGGTAGCTGATTGTCCAGGATGCGAACGTATCGGGAGTTCAGTACATCATTAGGGGATTATCTCTTCGTGCACCTCAATTATTGACGTGCTATATCTGTGATATAGCGTCACGTGATATGACGTGAAATAAAGCGGATATGATTAGCCCTATGGCTAAGCATTTTTTTTTTATAATTTTTTTTTTATGTTCGATATGTAAACATTTGACCCCAATCTCACCTGATGTTGAGTGATGATGAGGCCGAAGATGTAGCATGCTTACCTAGAAAGATGCCTATTCACTCTTGCCTTGAAGAGGCCCAGGTTGTATTGCTCAGGGAACAGGTCCGCAGGCAGTGCGTTCCACTCCTTAGCCGTGCGCATTATAAAAGAAGAAGCAAACTTCTTCGTGCGAATTGCTGGTAGGAATTAAATTAGAATTTAATTTCATCGCAATCGGTTCATTTAATTTACGCGTGCGAACTAGTGGTGTAGGTATCATAAAAATAAAACTGTTTAACAACATTTCCTTTTAAAACTTTTCCAAACGCACAATGCACGTTGGGTCTCTGGGAATGCAACGCCAACCATTGCCAAGGTCAACAATTATTTTCTTTTATAATTAGAAAACGTTCTAGCAAAATGTTTTTCTAAACATTTCTGATCGTGAATAATAGAAAAATAAAGCAAGTAATCTTGTTATCTAAATAAAAGGACCAGTTTACCTGTAATAGTAGTAAATCATAGTAATTTCCGCTATTGTATCCCAGACAAGAGTGAATAATATGACCACTTACAAACTTACCATCGCATCGTCATTGTTAAATGGGTACTTAAAGTAGTTTAAAACAATTTTATAAAAAAAAAACACTTTGAATTCATAACAATAGAACCGCGAATGGTTTCATATTATCGCTTCTAGGTAAAATCAAACAGAAAAAAGTTGAATTCCTTTATTTTCTTTCGAGATATATCGCCATGATTTTCGTATGGCGGTGTCCCGTTTGCAATGAACGGAAGCCAGATATTTATGTTTTTCTACTCCTCCTTTATGCTACTCCAATATACTTTGATTAAATTCATTGCGAGTTCCAAGACAGATTGTCATCCCCCATGCTCGCTGGATTTCATTGCCTAGCCTAGTCACTAGACAATGAAGTAGAACAATACATACTAGAGTCTAGTACTACCTTACCTACACATCATGGCATGGTACAATAATATACTGCGCCTGGTATTCTCTTCCGATCACGTGACTAACCACGTGACTGACACAAGCCTACGTCATCATACCCTTTTACCATGTTTAGCGACCATTTTTTTGTGACGTAGGCTTGTGTCACTCTGGGAATAGAAGACCTTGTTTTTTTAGACTATGCCTACACATAGACTCAAGTCATATTTAAAAAAAACAAGGTCTTCTATTCCCAGAGTGACACAAGCCTACGTCACAAAAAAATGGCCGCTAAACATGGTAAAAGAGTATGATGACGTAGTCTTGTGTCAGTCACGTGATCGGAAGAGAATACCAGGCGCAGTATATTATTGTACCATGACTCTATCTTGTGAATGGTCGCCGCTGTTCATCCTGGTTAATAGGAGTTGCAGTCTACGCCTTAGATCAGAGTTTCCCATTAGCCGGGTCGCGACCCGGTTCCGGGCCATCAAAATAAAATACCGGCTCGCAACATTCCCGCCTTGTTTTAAAAATAATCAACACTAGTTTACCATAAACATAAATATAGAAACCGACTTGAAATGGAACCAGACCTTAGAATAAAACTTTCGTCATATTCCGTGATCTTGGATTTTTTGTTAAAAAATAAGCCATACTTCGCATTAAAATTTAGTGACTAAATAGGCGATACCAAAATATGTAGTATTAATAACACATTTTTACTATTAATAAATGTGTATTATTTTACCTAATGGAACCAGCTTTGGTTTAAAAATATTAAGTGGGTCACGAAGGGGCAGTGTGAAAATTACCGGGCCATGGCAGAATAATGTTTGGGAAACACTGGTCTACGCCCCTGCAACTATGCTGCCTGTATCTTGGGCTCTTGAAGTCTGCATGACCTAATTAAGATCTAAAACAATGAGTAATGGTAATGAAAATTAAATCGATTGAATTTTATATTATGTAGATTCTTTTTATAAATATTTTATAGATTGTAATTAAATCAATTACAAATTAGGTGATTAGTGTTTTGATTTAATTACAATAGTTAATCAGGGGCAAGGTACGTTAGAATAACAATAAGATAATGGTTTAAGATAATGTAATTAATTACTCGGTAATTTAATTATTTGATCTTGAGATTGATCTACATAATTTTATAAGATTTTCAGTATTCTATGTAATTAGTGTGTTTTTTTATATAAATACCAACATTAAAAAAGGAAATTATAATTATTTAATTTAGTTTTACAGTATTCAGTGTAATTAGTATGTTTTTTATAATACCAACATTAAAAAAGGAAAATTATAATTCTCTAACAAATTGCATCGTTTAAAAAACTTGCTGAAGTGTTTACCTTTTTCTTAGAAAATTTATGTTAGCTTAGTACAGTCAGCCTCAAAAATATGTATTAGTTTTATTCCATGTCTAAGTACCACATCTTTTGATGCTGACTGTACCTATACTTCGACAAAATCATCTTCTATGTTGAAAAGACGCAATAGTTTTTATAAATAATGAGATTAATCAGCGAATAAGAATAGGTACCGAATGTTGACGTTCTAAAGGAATGATGTTGTATAAAACATCAATAGAATTTTTATTCAGAATTTTAATATTACATTATCTTTCTTACGTTATTTTTTTGTATCTCTACCGCAGCTTCCCACGACGACGGTGTCATGGTCACTTGATTATTGGTATTTGACGTCATAGAATTAATACTAAAAAACCAGAGATGCGACCATAACAACTTACCATTCGATTATTATTACATCATTCAGTTAATGTTGTTACACCATTTCAGTCAGCTGATCGAACGTTAAATGGTTTGCATGAAAAGTTCAGAGGTCGCATTATTTTACGTTACGATGACGTCAACTGGCCACCAAAATAAATAATGACACATTTTGTATGGTTTTTCTGAGGGATTGAGGGCAGCACTGGAGGCTCGTTACCCTCCGAAATTAAAAGTTAGGAAACTATAAATGGAATCACCCTTTATAACTGAACCCTCTTGCCTGCAGATTCGAGTTGCGGCGCACACTGATGGTGTGGAACACAGCACTGGCCATGTTCAGCATCATGGGCGCCTGCAGGACGTTGCCAGAGTTCATACATGTGCTGAGGAACCACGGGCTCTACCACTCCATCTGCGTGCCCAGGTACCTACAACTACATAGATAAGATAGATAACCCGTGTAATATGACATAAGTGAACAACAGAAAGGGTACAACACAAACAAGATCATTCACAGTATGCGACCTGTAATGATCCAATGAAAAGAATGCTGCAGCGTTAACTGCAGCGCTAATATTCTGCCAGAACCTGACAGACACTCGAGATACGTTCATACGCAAATATTCAACAATATGACAGATAATACATTAACAGTCGACTTGTCATCGTTGCGTTGTAAAGTTTTTCGCCAAGTCTGTCTACTAGAGAGAGATGTTTTAGGCAGCAAGAATGATCCACCAATGCTTCCATTTTCTTATGACGTGATCGAGCGTGCACGCTATTGGTGGATTATTTCCTCTCACGCCTTCGCCACCCATCTCGCTGCCACGCGCATCTCAGTTGGACGGCCAGCCTAATTCTAAACGGCTTGCTGATTGTCTAGTGCATATTATGAACTTATTGCACCAAAGTAGGCCAAAGTGCCCAAAGTGCGCCTGACATAATCTGGGTTTCAATACGTCACTCGGGGATGCTCTCTTCGTGTACTTCTTTTATTGTTATGGATGGATTGGATTTGCTGATGCCAAAACATTAAGGTAGGTAGGGACAATATTGATCACCATTGGCAACGATCCTGATACAATCTTTGTGTCTTCGATATGAATAAATCTCTTCATAAATGCTTAGTTAGTTGCTTACCGGTCTTGGTTACATTTTGGCCTCTAGTATGCCTCCCATTCGGTCAGTCTAAAGTGACCCCTTCAATTATCTTGTAAAGTTCTCTATTAGATTCAATTAGGAATTTGAGGCTCAGATTTAGGGTAACGAGTGCTTTTGGCGGCTTGTCCGCATCGAGACCTTACCTAATATAACGTCAAATCGCTGTGTCCTCGGCTCTAGACTCCTAGTTAGAGCACTAAGACCTAAATAATTCAATTGAATACATATACTAAGTTATGAAATAATTCTCGGGCTATTTGATAAAAACGCGGATCCTAATGAAAATATTCTGCAAAAAGGTCGACGTAGTAACGTGGTATTTAGGTAAAAATTTACTGATATAAAAAATTACTGAATCATGTTGTTAGTAAATAAACCTATTATAAAGCGACCTTGTACAATTGATTCTTCATTGAGGTGAGGCCAACGTTTGCAACCGTCATCGTAATCAGATCGCCAACTATTTTTAGTAACATTTATTGAATTGATTATGAAAGTTTGTTTACCTTTCACATGCATTGTGATTGCACTGCGTTGTTTCTATAATTATTTATGAATGAGTCATCGTCGATTTGAATTTAAACCACAGCGCAGTGCATAATGTCGGTACTTAGTGAAACATCTCGGCTTTATTTGCTATAGATCATATTTCTTATTTTTCAATAAAATATATGAAACCTGTGTTCAAAGGAAAGCATAAATATTGGAAAAATCTGTATTATGTGCATCTACTTTTAAAGTTGAAGTTACATTTACTTGAGATTGAGACACACACCTTTGTGTAGACAATTTTTTTTTTAAGACCAATATTTAATGAGTTAATTAGATAATTGTTAAATTTGGGGCAAATTCAACATTTCAAGATTTTAGAATGTAATTTCCTTGGATTAGAAGGCTCCACTGTGACATAATGAAGGACAAGCTAGTCAAAAATAGGTATACCTACTAAAATGACGTAGTTTCGTAGAGGTGAGGGGGCTCTGAAAGAGTCAAGGTCGTTCGGTCAGGGAAACCCCTTAAGATTCGACCCCTCACCTCCTATGTCCCGCCCGAATGACCTGTATTGCCGAATTTAGCAACTGAAAAGATACTTAAATTGAAACTTTAAAAATAACACATAATCGATTGTGCAAGATTGAATCGCTCGAAACTACTTTCTCTTAAACATTCTCTTGGCGTTATATAAAAAAAAGTACCTGGGTTTCTATCTAGATTTAACTGTAGTCTGATGACCTAGTTCCTTAAGAGCTTGCATCCTCTTTGTTTAGGATGTAGGTTCGGATCTAGATCACGGTGAAAAAATTACAGTAAATGTCGTCGGAAGGTCACTGTCTCTAGACAATCACTAGATCAGTGAAAGATAACATCGTGTCAAGACTTTCATACGTGTGTGCTAAATTGTGAATTGTGTTGTATGAATGACATGCATATTATATTTAGGCCAACATTTTAGTGCTATTGTTATAAGGACACCGATGAATTTTATATTGACAATTGAAGGGTAATTAATAAAAGCTGTACCAATCTTTTTTTTTTAAACGACTCTCACTTTTTTAAATAACATAATTATCTCACTTATTATTTATTAATCATTATTATAACAGGGGTTTATAAATGCGTTGCATATTTTCAGAGGTGCTTCAGACCATCAAACTGAACAACTTTCACAATAGAGCCATCATCCAAATAACCAAAACAATTTTTGATATTCAACCCAAATGTATGGAACAGAGAGTATTTTTTCCCGCGGTTTGGATGTTGGCTCTATATTGAAAGATGTTGTCTTTGATGGGGTGTGAGGCACCACCCACCTTTGGGGGGGTTATGTAACTCTTTTAATTTTACACTTATTTTTTAGGGTTCCGTACCCAAAGGGTGTAAACGGGACCCGATTACTAAGCCTACGTTGTCCGTCCGTCCGTCCATCCGTCCGTCCATCCGTCCGTCCATCCGTCCGTCCGTCCGTCTGTCCGTCTGTCCGTCTGTCCGTCTGTCCGTCCGTCTGTCCTACCTATTAGGGCTGTAACTTTTGTACCGTTTTTAATTACCCTTTAAATTGTATGTTGCCTAACTAGTTACACATGGTATAACACATATCAACTCCATTATCATTGGGTAGCTACTATGTACATGTACGTCTAACCATTAATAGAAAATACATAATAATGTAATAAAACCTAGTTTTCATAAACAAGTGCACATTATCGTCCACGCAATGCTATGTAAACACAATGAAATGTCAAAGATAAACATAACATTATAATGTACTACATGCACTTAATGCACTTTACAATAAATTTTACTTTTTACACGTTCTGTAGAGAAAAAGTTTGGTATTGGAACTACAATCGACAACAATGAAAACGGGTCACCACGTGTCACCAACAACATAAACCAAAACTAAGAATGATAGCTTATTCAAATAAAAAGTATTTTATAGAAAATTTTATACTACTACTTAAATTAATAAAATTTCTGGTTGCTATAAAGTAATGCCAATAAAACAGGCTAAAACCTAAAAACATGATTTTTTGAAAATTTATTTTTTTGTATTCAACATTTATTATTAATGTGGTAATTTTATCACTCACATGCACTTAAAATATGGGGAAATGTTATATCTATGACAAAAAATTGTTATTTTAATTGTCGGTCTGCGATAGAATTGACGCATTTGTATTTATGTAAGTATTTGAATTGAGTCAAACAAATGAAAACTAAAAATGTTATCAATTAATTTTAAAAGTATTAAATAATCTATGAAATACTTTTTATTTGAATAAGCTGTCATTCTTAGTTTCCGAGATATTAAGGTATGTTGGTGACCCGTTTTCATTGTTGTCGAGTGTAGAAACGACCAACGAAGATGGAAGTTAAGCAATGTTTGGTCCGGATAATATTTGGATGGGTGACCGTTTAGTGATTATTTCATCACGAGCGTCTCTGTTCTTCGGAAGGCATGTAAACTGTTCGTCCTGGATAGTTCCATTAGATATCCGTGTAACTATTTGGTAAGCCAGGTCAGAGGCCCATTAAGGCGGCTTGAAAATTCTCTGACGGCATGTTTACTACTAACTTGCCTCCACCAAACCGCGCAGGGCCCGAGTGGTGCATGGCCCACCCCTATTATTGAGAGGCATTTGTTAGTGGTATACTGACCTTCCGTCCCTTGATCTTGTTGCAACTAGGGATAACTTCCGTGCGTTCAGATGTTTTTGCCATCCTTATTACTGGAAGCAAAATAGGTCATAGTTTCAGTACAATGTTAGGTCCCCATTGTTATGTTTTTATTTTTGGTGCTTTTGCGGTAGAGTCTATAACACTGCCATAAATTATCTCTGGAATTGGCTCTCTAATAGCCATGCTTTTTCTTATTGCTGTCTCCCGTTTGCAATGGAGGGAAGTCAGATATTTCTTTTTCCTACTCCTCCTATCTTCTTTGATTAATTCATTGCGGGTTCCAAGACAGATTAGAGTCATCCCCGGGCTCGCTGGACTTCATTGTCTAGTGTTGTGAATGGTCGCCGCTGTTGATCCTGGCTTACAGGAGTTACAGCGGTGGGAATGTGTGGTGGGCCTATGCCCGATAAAGTAAATTTCTGGTCAAGTGTCCCGCCCATCTCGACTTTAACCTTGTGATTCGCGTAGCTATAAGTTCTTCGACGAATTTCTGCATAAGGTACGCGGTTCACAAGCGATACCAGCATGGTACTATCGCGGACTTTTCCGCCTGACCACCACTAGGCTCATTTTTGCTTGCATACTAAAAAATAAAAGCGCTGTCTAGCCCCGCCTTATTGATGATTAGACCAATGAATGAATAGTTTCCAAACAATAAATTATGCGCGAAATTAATTTTTTTAAGTGATTATGATCAGACTGATCAGACAGAAAAGTCCGCGATAGTACCTAACTGCGTACATTTTCTCGCAGTTACAAACGGCTTGCAATTGAACAGCCCTTTCAAAGTATCGAATAACGAAGAGCTAGCAACGTCACAACGCCCCATAATATTATGCATAACACACGATCACCGGAATACAGATAATTTACCGATCTACATTCACATACGTAACAGAGTTTAATTATCATTCTAATATCGAAACCATCACGTTCCGAAACCATCATCACATGCATGATAACGTTATATCACGTAGATATTCAAATAGCGTGTAGGTATGTACGTGGCTATCTAACATATTCTATTGATGTGTTTGAGCGAAAGTTGACGGTTTTGCGTCGTCATAGGTAACAGTAGGTACAGTATTTCCGCATTCGTAGTTACTTTAGATGTAGAATATTACAGATAGATTACTTTAGACACACTATACATCTTCTCTACAACGGAACACTTTCCGACGCGGTGGTAGAGTCACAAAATGAAGTCAGAAAGCTATCCATGTGGTATTAATAATGTGGTATGGTGTGGTATGTGGTGTGGTATTTAATGTGACTAGATAATTTGTGTGACATTGTCCAAGATATTTATTTATTTATATTTTATTTTATTATTTTGAGTATTTTTGAGTTTTTTGAGATGTCGATATCAATTAAAGATATTAATTATAAATCACGTAAAGACAAATGATTACTTACGGAATTTTAAACTATTATACGCGTGGCGTACTTTAATTATTTTTAATTGGACGATTGGACACATACAATATTAACTAAAAATCGGTTGTACTATTCAAATTGCAGTACAGTCAAGTTAAAAACATAATTGGAATAGATTGTGTTTAGACTTAAATAGGTCATCTCGGCAATTGGACCTAGTCACGGTGTCGAGTCAACTAAATTAATAAAGGACCAGAACAAAACACCGTTAACTTTTCTTTTCCTAAAATCTAAGATCAAAATGTCTTATTACGATTTCGCCCGACTAAAGTTTCCTCCTTCACTTTTAATTAGCACTGACAAAGAATTATCTTTAAACACAGAAAAAATACCTTAGAAGTATTTTTTTAGGGTTCCGTACCCAAAGGGTGAAAACGGGACCCTATTACTAAGCCTACGTTGTCCGTCCGTCCGTCCGTCCGTCTGTCCTACCTATTTAGGGCTGTAACTTTTGAACCGTAATAGCTAGATAGTTGAAATTTTGCGTTATGCGTTATTACGGCGGATTTGTTAACAAATAATAAAAATGGCAGAAAGTTAAAAATTAAGGGGGGTTTTCAACAAGAAACTAGTTTTTATCAACGTTTTTTCTTCTTCTCTATAGTAAAAACGGTAATACATACAAGCGTCAAACTTAGTGTCATTATAGAGCAAACTCTACAGAATAACAACAAATACTAAAAACCGGCCAAGTGTGAGTCGGTCTCGCGCTAAAGGTCCCGGACAAAAAAAGTTTTTTTTTCTATGTTAATAATGTTGTGTTCTGTGGTGGTGTGGTACGGAACCCTCGGTGCGCGAGTAGCCCGACTCGCACTTGACCGGTTTTATTAACAGGTAAATATCAGAAATTAGCTAAGTAACGTTTATCTTTACCTTGCATGCGATGAATAAGATAGTAGGTAGGTAGGTACTTGTTGTTATTGTATTCTTTTGCTGCTATTGTATCCAATAATTATTAAATTTATTATCTATTGTCTTGCATAATATCCTTTTCTAATTATTCAGTACTTACTCTATACAAATTATATGCACACGTCATGTCGATTTAATATTCGAAGTTGATATTTTACACTATAATAATGTGACCGAGATGTTTAGTTTCAGAGTTTTTATCCTTTTCAGGATTGCTACTATATTATATTTTCTGTCTATCCCAAATTAATTATGGTCGTGAAATTATATATGTATGTAGTATAATCAATTAGGGATGGTCAGAGAACTTGCTACAGCGAGGAATTTCACGACCATAATCAATCAAAGGGTTTTTATTTACTTGAAATTTAACACATTTTTATCTTTTTGAAATGCTTGTCTGCATTGTTTCATTTAAGTAATTTCCGCATTTTTTATAATATTAGTTAATTATTATGGGTAGTTCTATAACTTTAATAATCATATTTTGAAAATCCATAACTATTTAGTGCCCTTGCAGGGTTCGTGTTGATCATATAACCAGCCTATAAGAGGGAGGTTACACGTTCAGTATTTCGTCATTCTGGTCCATCAGTCTGGTCATGTTTATTTGATTTGAAGGGAAACTGATATATTGAAGCACCATGTTAGTCGGGTTAATCTCGAGTCAGTTTCCCTTCAAATCAAATATACATGACCAGACTGATGGACCAGACTGATGAAATACTGACCGTGTTACCTCCCTCTAAGACAGGGTTTCCCAACCTTTTTTGCGTCACGCCTCCCCTGGTATAGTAAGGAATATTTTGCACGCCCCCCACTATTAAAATAACGACAAGCGCAGCTGGAAAGGTGCTATCTGAGACCTGCTGAGCCTGAACATGTCAGTAACAACAAACGAATGGGTAAATTAGTAACTGAATGAATGGGTTAATTATTAAAATGAATTAATGAGTGGAATTTACGTGGTTAACTGGAGTTTTCTGTCCAAAATGTAAACGCATTGTGCCCCCCCTACGATATCACTACGCCCCCCTAGGGGGGCGCGCCCCACTGGTTGAGAAGTCCTGCTCTAAGACCTTTTGTAACAATATGAGTGCAATAAATATGTATATTGAGTACCTATACAATTTTGACTATAAAACTGAAACACTTTCATAATGGAATCAACACCGAAATCTCTATCAAGACACTGTTCTGCGATTTTTTTTAATCATCATATACATGCAGCGTAGGTGTTATAAAATTGTAGCAAAAATGGCCGGAAAATGGTAGATATGAAATGATTTTGCCAATAAGTAAACAGTATGTAAATTATGTCGAAATCGGTATAAAAAACAGGTGTCCCATACATTTCGGTCCAGTAGGTTTGCTGTTTTGGAACAGCTGAATCTTTTTGTCATTTCGATATTAAGAGAAAGTTGTTTAGTATCATGATGATCGGATGATCACCCTAAAAACTGTCAACATATTATGAAAAAATTAGGTGGTATTATTATATATTGACAAAAAAAAATTCAGATCCGAGAGCATCTAGAGTTGCAAAAGAATATTTTTACTTTTAAGAATTTCTTTGTAAAATTAAAATATTAACCATCTCACAAGTTTCTTTTAGAAAAAAGTCTTACATCGCTATTCCGTACAATTATTTTCTCTTTGACGTTAAGAATGTTGAAACGAAACAATATAAAGAACAAAAACATTTTGATATTAGTTCTTTTGATAGGTAATTAAAAATTCTTTATGGTATCTAACTTAGACAAACACAAGAACAGTATATTCCCATAATACACAAAAAAATACAAAAATACAAAATTCTTTATTTCAAAATAAAGAATTTTGTATTTTTTTTGTAATGACTTGAATGAATTGAATGAATGATTTTGTGATTTTTTATAATGACATCCGCCTTTGAATATAGTATCAAAAAATTCGGTGAAACATTACCTTCTTTTAGGTAATAATAGTGCTACTTTATACAATAATACAGTCAAAGGCAAATTAATAATTTAAAATGTTATCCAAACTGTGAATTTGATACGTGGTCAAAGTTAAGGGTATATTTTCGTTTGTGACGTCATCACTTGCTGTCAATTTGCCATAAAAAATGTGGATAATGTGTTGTAAGTTTTCCGCGACCTTTTGTTTGAGCTCCACCATCGATAAGAAAAGTGTTAAGTATGTTTGATATTTTGTTGAATGAAGAATACTAGAACGATTTAAGAATAGTACCTAATAATTTTTTTACACAATCTGTAATTCATTACATAAATAAAAACATTTTAAAGTAGGAAATTTCGGTAAATTTATAGTGTAGCCTACATGCATACCACTTTTTTCAAATTAAATACGATCATCACAGTGGGCAAAGAAAATTACCTAAGAGATAATGATACAAAAAATATGCCTTCACATGTAGAGTAACGTAATATGACTACATAACTAATTCAAATTTATTTCATACGGTTTTCTTTTTCAACTCTTTCATAGTTTCGAAATTCTGCGTGTTATTTTTTACTAACCGACTTCAAAAAAGGAGGCGATTCTATGGTCAGAGCGATGATAGCCCATTCGGAAGAGACCAGGACCTATTCCTCAATCAAGGGGCCGCGGTTCGATTCCTGGCCTGTACCACTAAGTTCTTTGGAATTTATGTACAGTTGTATTTATCATTTACCTGCATTCCCGAGAATGAAAAGAAAATACCATAAGTTTGGAGGTATGCGTAAAATATGGGTGAGCTTGGGGCGAACACAAAGGACCAGCGCTGGTCTCAGTGTTACAACGACCCTTGCTAGCAATAGCCCAACCACAAATAATCAATCAATAATGGTCGGCTGTGTTCAAATTTTTTTTTCAGTTTTCCGATATTTTCCTCAATTCGTCAAGTGTCAAGTTTTTTGGAGGGCTGAATCGAAAACCATTTCGAAATACCTAACTAATTAATTGTCTGAATAACAATATTTTCTATGTTAGAGAGTTTAAAATGAAAGGATTACGGATATTTTTTTAATAAAGTAAGGTCGTTTTTCGTTCAAGCGAGAAGTTAAGGGACGTCACACAACAACCAGGAGTGCGATTTTTGAACATCACACATTCAAACGAGTAGTAGAAAGATGCATAATCTCCATAGTAATTTTGACATTTTCTACTGGTCGTTTAAACGTGTGATGTTCAAAAATCGCACTCCAGGGCCATGAGTGCGATTTTTGAAAGTCAAATCAGCAGTAGAAAGATGCGTATCTCCATACATTTTAAATTTTTGCAATTCGGTATGTAAAGTTTTTTTATGGTATTTTTTTACAGTTAAGTCTCGTAGATTCGGCTATTTTGAACAACCAATTTCATTATTTTCGATATCCAATCTATAGTTAATTTTCTATAATTTATGCAAATTTTTTCTAGTGATGACGTCATATCAGAGGCTGAATAATTTTAAAACTCTGTGCTTTACCTAAAATAATAAAAAAAAAAGTTACTCCATTAACATAGACATTTGAAACCAGGGACTCAATTTTATCGTTCGGACGGAACGTTTTTGGTTTTGGTTTAGCTGATGATACAAAATGGCACAGCTTAGTGGCGCCATCCAGATGACGCTATAGACTGGTAGATTATGCTATCATTTTCAGCGTCTAACGGCGTTTTGTGAAACTTTTTGGCACCGGATTTTTTTAGACTAATTCGACCCCGCTGAATACGATTCTGCCCGGTGCCACCTCGTCCCCCGCTTCCTTAACCCCCCACCCCCCGAAATGTGTCCCGACCCGCGGTTTTTTTAGTTTTATGCAAGAACTATTAGAGAAAAATGAAAACCGTCAATGACAAAAATAATCTCCATTAAATTTTCTACAATATTTGTAAAACAATTTTTTTGATAGGAATAATAAGTTAGGAAATATGTGTGTCCGAACTGCGTGTAAATTTTTGGTTTTGAGAATTTTTGCATTTGCTTTCAATTTATCGAAAAACGGCCGAAGCTGTGATAGAATGGCCTAGAAGCGAATTAATCTCGATACATTTACCTACAAAACGAGACCTTATTTACTGTCGTACGAGTATTTGTTTACGATTTATAGCTCAGTGCAGACATACTCTACCGCGAGTTTCTGCTGTACTGAGTACTGTGCTACACTCTATGCTCGATGCATCAGAAAGTTATGCATTTGTAATAACTATTTTATTTATATTAACATTTTGTTGGTGACATTAAAGAGACGGAGGGTGTATGGGCGTTAGTCCACCACGCATGCCCAATGGGGATTGGTGGCCTTCATAATAAGCATCGGAATTTCTTCTTCAGCGTATGCAGGTTTCCTCGCGATGTTTCCCTTCACCGTTTGAGAGCAGTCGGTATTACGTACACGAAATGAAAGACTAATATAAAAGACTAATATTTTGATACATTGGATTGATATCTTTGCACAACCGCTATATTTATGCTGTTGAGTTGCAACAGCAACAGCTCGCAAAATCATAATCTTTATTTGCATTTTCTTCTTCTTTAAATTCTGTAAGCATCTCTACGGTTAGAAGGCTGCGAGAGACGAAAATTGCGGCCCACAGAGCTGCAACAAGCCTCAAATTAACTGCACAACACCGCAGAGACCGGTAGCAGCCTGCGACCAAATCAACTAAGTAAGGTTCTTCTCGGATAATAAGAGGTTGTGCCTTTTCTGCAACGACAGCTTCGAAAGAGTATACAGGAGTCAGGGAGACCATTTTTCTAAAGCCTGTATACAGAAGAAAATGAACTACGGAGGTGGATCGTTCATGTTCTGGGGCGGCTACTCAATCGAAGGCAAAACCGAACTCGCATGCGTTTCCAGGACAGGTCAAGGGTCGTTGGTTGCTCCTCGGTACATTGCAGAGATCCTGGACCCTGGATGTACATGTGGTCTCATATGTAGGTTTTGTTGGGTATGGGTTCACATTAATGCAATACAACGCTCGTTCCCACAAAGCATCGTGTGTCTACAATATAGATTGGGACCCTTTTATGCAGTGGCTGGGGCGTGAAGTCTAGACCTGAATTTGATTGGACACCATTGGGACGAGCTGAACCAACGAGTTCGGGCCCATGGTCCTACCCATATGCCACCCTTCAAGACCTCCAGGATGCCGTCTTTGCTGAATGGTACGACATGCCTCAACAACTCGTAATTAAATTTGTTAGGTCTAAGCATGACGGCAAGGAAGCAGTTATCAGGGCAAGGTAAGGGGCTAGGTGTTAGCACATTTTAAGAAGAATTTTTTACGATTTAATTGTGTAAATAAACGTGCATATAAACATTTAAAAAAAAGTTTTAATTCCCCTTTTAGTATTAATTTTGTTCTTAAACCGTGGTTAAAAAGCTCGCGGCGGCATCTGTACTGCAGCCACTGCAGGCTATACATCCTTAACTAATACTTGTATAACAATAAGCTAGGTGTTGTTTTGTAGGTAAATGTATCAAGATTAATTCACTTCTTGACTATTTTAACACAGCTTCGGCCATTTTTCGATAAATGAAGGAAAACATCGCGGGGAAACCCGCATACATTGAAGAAGAAATTCCGATGCTTATTGTGAAGTTCACCAATCCGCATTGGGCATGCGTGGTGGACTAACGCCCATACACCCTCTGTCTGTCTGTAATATCACCAACAAAATTTTAATATAAACAAAATAGTTATTATTGCATATCTTTCTGATGCATCGAGCATAGTAGTGTAGCACAGTACTCGATACTCGCGGTGGAGTCTGTCTGCACTGAGCTATAAATCGTAAACGAATACTCGTACGAATATAAATAAGGTCCCGTTTTGTAGGTAAATGTATCAAGATTAATTCGCTTCTTGGTCATTATATCACAGCTTCGGCCGTTTTTGGATAAATTGAAAACAAAACCAAAAATTTGCAAAACCAAAAATTTACACGCAGTTCGGACACACATATTTCCTAACTTATTATTCCTATCAAAAAATTGTTGTACAAATATTGTAGAGAATTTAATGGAGATTATTTTTGTCATTGACGGTTTTCTTTTATCTTTAATAGTTTTTGTATAAAACTAAAAAAAACGCAGTTAGGGACACATTTTGGGGGGTGGGGGGGTTAAGGAAGCGGGTGACGGGGTGGCACCGGGCAGAATCGTGTTCAGCGGGGTCTAATTAGTCTAAAAAAATCCGGTGCCCAAAAGTTTCTCAAAACGCCGTTAGACGTTAAAAATCCAATACAACTTGAAAAAAATCTACCAGTCTACTATGGATCCCCGGAAAATTGCTGGAAAAACGCTCATTATGAATGCAAGGCAATCGAGGATAAAAATTTAAAAATAAGTAAATCATTTTTTTCTATACAAATATTCTGTAACGAGCTTTTACCCGCGACTTCGTCCGCATAAATTATATACCAGATTTTAAGTCAGATGATAAGCTATCAAACAAAAAAAGTTTCATCAAAATCGGTTCAGTAGTTTTTGCGTGATACTCGAACAAACAAACACCCAAACAAACAAACAAACAAACGAACAAACAAACAAACAAACAAACAGACAGACAAAAAATCCAAAAATTGGTGATTTGGAATCAGGGACATCTAAAAATCATATCGTAATCTTTTTTTTGTAAATATCTTCAATGTACAGACACACTTCTGTTACAGTTTTATAATAGTTTAGATATGAAATTGGTTGTAAATTTTTGGTTGCATTGATCTGCCGTTATTTAATTTCAGAAGTAAATAAAAGCTATGACTTACTTATTTTATTACCAATGATATTGTAAGCTCACTGCTTATTAGTATCCAAAATTTTATATTATGTAGGTAGGTATTTAATCTTCTTACTTCGATTTTATTTGAATCTGTGCGCGACTGTATTGGTAACTGTATATTGAAAAGCCAACCAAAGAGAATGGTAATAGATTTCTATATGCTACTGACATAATCGAAGTCATTTCAATTTGATTAAACAATATGTCGAAAATTATCCAAAATCAAGTACAAAAATTTGAAATAAAACATCATTTTAGCTTTAGGAAAACACAAATAATGAATTATTCCGTTAAATTTCCTTTGTGTTTTAGTCATCAACCGATAGATCGAGGATAAAATTGTCGCAAATAATTTTCAAAAAATGTAACGCGGACGTGCGCTGATTACGGCAGTTCGCCGTACAATGGAAAAAATCAGAAACAAGGTTAGTTATGCAGTTGTCAGAGGATGTCAAGAGATTGCATTTGTTCGCCATTTTGTATGGTAAACAGATTTTTTGATTTTTACAATTTTATTTTAAGAAAACTGTACGATTCCGACTCATATTTCAAAAAATCGATTCATTGTTTTTTTAACATTTATATAAACTATATTTCTACGTAAGCTGTATTTTCAACCGTGTAACGTAACCCTTCTAAAAATGTTCCTAAAGTAACCCCATTTTTAGCTATATTTCGACAAACAGTGTCCAAATTTTACGCGATTACTAAAATAAATTATATGAAACGTACTAAAAACCGATTCATTACATTTTTAAGTAAAGGCAGGACTTTCATATTAAATATAATACACTGGATATGCAATAGGAGATCACTGAAAACAATGTTCCTAAAGAAATGCGTTTTAGAGAATATACCCTTAAGAGAATTTTATTCCTAAAGCGCTAATGCGCGCTGCATACAAACGAAGTTTTGTCTTAGTTTCAATGTTAACCAATTATATAAATGACTTTTTTCAGAAACAATCTGTAACTTTAATTATTCTTGTCGGCAAGATATAAATGTTTACTTACAAAAAGTATGTACAGTCGCCATCAGATATATGTCCAAATATTTCTGAGCAGTGCTAATTTTCATTAAATTCTTTACAGTAAATGTTACCAATTATATCTAAACGTGTATTTTGTCATAAATATCTGAACAGTGAATTTTCAATAATTTCTTTACAATGTTATTTAAAATTAAAATGTAAAAAAACGGAGTAAGGGTCAGCGCACACCTAGCGTAAAACTGTTCGAGCATGCGCGAGCAGATTTCATTGATTCAATTGATAATGAACTCTATTCCCATTGAAATAAAGTCGAAAATAGCTTGCAAGTGATTAAATCCCTTCAGCGTCTGTTCGAGTATGCTCGCGTATGCTCCTCGCGGCGACGCGAGCAGTCGCGAGCATGCTCGCGCATGCTCGCGCATGCTCGAGCATGTTCGAGCATACGCCCGTGTCGATGCTTGCGATCCGTCGTAAGTGTTGCCACCTCTGCCGGTTTCGGACTAAATCTAGCATATTTTTTAACTACTTTAGCCCGAAAAGGGCAATTTAGTACAGAAAATATACAACGTGTTAATGAATTAACGCAAAACTAGAAAGTAGTTTGTTTAGAATCGAGAGCAGAATCGAATTATCAATGTTTCAACATAGGTAATTTTTTCAAAATATTAAATAATTTTTTTGCAAAATTTTTAATTTACTGATCCCGATGTCAATCCACCGCACGGGCACACTCACCCTACTTACTACCAAGACAAGATTATAAAAATGTAACCATGAGTACGTTAGCGCTTTCATTCATTGCTGAAATGATAACAAATCATTTTTGCCTCAAAACTTAAAATGCGAATAACTTTAAATTTTAACTATCAAAATAATGAAATTATTGTTTCAATTAAATTATTTTGTTATAAATCAGTTGGGGTGTATGAGGTTTTGCGCTAATTCATTAACACGTTGTATAATAATCTAACTCTTTTTGAAAATACAATGAAAATCTCAAAGGTCGAAGCAGATTTAGTAGGTTTTCAAATTGTTCATATTCCATTTTATAGTAGTCATAAAATAACTGTCCCTTGAACTTTAAACCGTAGCACAGGGTGTGGTATTCCCCAAATGTACATCTTTCTTGCCAGGTTGCTTCAGCCCATATTCTTCTTTCAATTTTGTGTCGTCCTCTTTTCATTTTATTGATGTGCTCTTCTTGCTCCTCTTCCTCTGCTAGTAACCCAATAATTACCAAATCCCAGTCCACAATACTTTAAAATTACTCTTCGCACGTCTTTACTTTAAAATATTGTAAACACAACTGCAAAATTCACTGTCAACTGTAGCAACACGGGAGCATCCGCGAGACTGTTCGAACACGCGCGAGCATGCTCGCGCATGCTCGAGCATCCGCCGCTGCCGCCGGCGGATTTCGCCTCTGCCGCCGGCGGATTTTGCCGCTAGGTGTGCGCGACTGCAAAGAACATGCTCGAGCATGCGCGAGCAGATTTACGCTGGGTGTGCGCTGACCCTAAGGTTTTTTCCGAAACTGTTCAGATGTTTATGACCACCTCGACTGCGTAGATTGCGTAGTATTTGATGTTCTAGGCGTTCCTATATTTTTGATTGGTAATAAGTAATAGTAATATTTGACCACCTTGTTTGCTACGAAATATCTGCTGGTGACTGTACAAAGACGGAAATCATACTTAAATGTTGTCATCACATGTGTCATTTATTTCTAGTGTTAATTGTACTGTCGTATAACATTTGCATCCGTAAATCATGTTTATTACTACAGTACACAAAATAATAAACCTTTGTTTAGGCAAAACAAATGTTTATTGCGGTTCTCGTGGTACGTTTTCATTGTTTTACTCAAATAACGACAGAGGGGTAAAACTGTTTTTATTCGCAAGCCGTGTGAACCAGCTTTGAATGGACTACTCCATTTTTCCCGGAGGACTAAAAAATAAGGTTTCTTGTAGATAATATAGTGTTTTGCACGCTCGTTACCGTATAGTGGCTTCGGGGCGTTGGAAATGATCAATTGATCACCTAACAGTTAAATAAAAAAATAAAAAAATATTTTACTGTCACAGTTAAAGAATACAAAGTTCCGATTATATGGCTATTTTTAAGTGCTACATTAAAAAAAATGGGATCTCTGGTCTCCAAGCCAGATTACCTAAAAGAAGGTAATTTTTCTTTTGGGGGTCAGTGTTCCGTCTTACATTTCGTTTAGTTGTGGCAATTTAGGGACTTTAGGCAATAATAAATATTAATAGTTTCGATCAGTCCGATTTGTTCGGTCCAATCAGTCATTACATTAGATAATTTTTGGCGGTATGTAGTCACTAGCGCCTCCTAGTTTCGAAACGATAGCATGGTAGTTGGTTCCAGATAGATTTGTTTGGTGGTGCCAAACTATTTGTCAAGCAAGGTTAGAGGCCTATGAAAAGTCTTACAACAAATTGACCACTAACTATACAGGGTGAAATTGATAGAATAGAATAGAATAGAATAGAATTATTTATTTCATATTATCAAATTCATAATTACATGTTACATAAAAATAAAAATGTCAAAGGATAATATGATCGTCAAGAATAAAAAATAAAAAAAATAAAATAGAACAATAAAATGTCAACATCACTAATATAGAGAGTAACAATGTCAAATAAATAATGTAATACATAAGAAAATACAATTCAATTTAAATAAAATAAAATAAAATAAAATATCATTGGCATTTAGTATGGAACAGCTGATTTTTTAGTTGCTCCGATCGGTTTGCTCCCATAGTAAAAGTTGTTCAGTTTGATGGGTAGACTCTTAGTTGAAAAGGATGCCAATGATATCAATTTCACCCTGTATAATCCGCAGGACCGCGTGTCGGAGTATGGCTCATTTCCTCTCATCCTTATTCGTAACTCGTAAGAGAAGACCTTTGCCCTGCAGGACCATTTATACAGGCTTTGTGTTTTTTTAAAAAAAAGGCTAGCTACCTATCACCATCGTAACAGTCTGAAACCTAATGTGACCTAACTCTGCTAGAAGTGATTTTTTTCTTATAATTGCATCCTTAAAAGTTAGTTGGTCGTTGTCATTATCATCGTATGGCATTTTTGTCGTCCTGCTTGGATCCGAGGGGGGTGAATATTTCAGTCAACCCAAGGAATACGAACGTATGTTTATGCAGGTATTCAAGAAGTAACACCCTGTGAGTAGATTTTGTCTCATTAATTATCTAAACAATAATAAAACGCAATCGCAGTTTGAGTCTTATTCAGCGTGTTAATTATCATAGTCAATATTTTGAATGAACTTTTAGTCGTATGTTAATTTGTCATTTGTATCTGCCTACCTGTTTACGTATTAAATAAAGTAAACATCGGAAAAGTACCCTTCGTTTTTACGCTGTTTGCCTAGTGTTTGCCGAATTGGCGGATAAATATTATCTTTTTGCTTACGTCATTCTTAAAAAAGGCTGCCGAGCATTATCTTAAATTGATGCCAAAATAAAATAAAATTGAATCGGTTTCGTAACTGTGTAAAAACCTTTTTTGGTTTTTTGTTCATTTTTTTAACCTTTGCATGCTTTGATTTGACGTCATCTCCATATGTTATTGTATCTTGAGTATTCTTGAGGTGAATGTCTGGGTTTCTCCATCAGACATAATGTGTAGTATGTCGCAGGATTATTTTCAAAGCCGTAAAATAATAATATTCCTAGTAACATTATAATCGTCCGGATTATTGTCAATCGACTCTAGTTACAATATTTCCGACTAGTTTCGTAATATTATAATTTTACGAGGCACAGTCAGTAAAATCATAACAATATTAGTAAGATTATCAATAGTACCTAATTAAAAGTCTTCGTAAAATTCAAGCTATTCAGCTATTGATTCTGTTCTGTACAAATTTCTATACCGTTCATTTGTTAAAACGTTGCATAAGAGATTGTTGAAAAGCTCTCTGGCTCTTCGCTCTACAAAGCTTTCATCTTAACAAATCTGAACAACGGTCACCTTCAAATCCGTTCAAAAAGCCTTAATGCCTTAGGTATAAGATCACATATAACCTCACCCTTTCCAACTTTCAAATAAATTGCTAAGCACGACCGAGACAGCAGCTATAGACTTGAAAGTTTTCTGGCATGAGTCCATAGCTCTATATTAGCTCTATAGTAAGATCGATCGGTTCCATTGAGGCGCTTCATTCATGGGTGGCAACCCCCCTACCCCTTCTAGGTCCCAAGCTTTGGCTCTGCTACATGACCTGATTTCCAGACCGGTCGACGCCATTTTAGACCCTATGACAGTATGCTGGATACTTGGTTTAGGATAGATTTACACAGACAAACACACAAACTCACGACCGTAATTCCCGTAAGATAGATTTGAGTTTGACTGAGATTTATTTAATCCTTGCGTTAGGAAAGGTAAATGCCCAAGTGACTAAGATTATACTTACTTACTGACCTTGTACCGGTATCAAATACCTATAAATTTTTTCACAATGTGAGGTAGGTTCTTTAATTTTAAGTACCTACTGTTTTTACATACATACATACATACATAAGCTCACGCCATTGTCCCAAGGGGGTAGGCAGACACCACGGATCGCCACACGCTACGACTCTGACACACTTCTCTAGCCTCATTGACATTCATACATCTTTTCATGCACTTCCGTAGATTGAGGGTGCTACGCACTTGTCCATTTCGGAAAAGATTATTGATTTGATCGTGGTATGTTTTCCTCGGACGGCCTCTCCCAACACTTCCGCTCACCTTTGCTTGATAAATTACGTACGTCTTCTTTCATTAATTCTCTCTACGTGACCGAACCATCTAAGCATACCCCTCTCAATTATTGTTTAGACTTTATATCCATTTTTGTATGGGGAGGGTATTTTTTTCGGATAGAAGGATGAGCCTCGGCACAATTGTTCCTTAGGTGGTCTAGTGTGAAAAACGCCCGGAGGACTCCCTCTATCACCCCGCCATGGGGGTGGAGGGGGGTTGAACTTTTCAGATAACGCACTCACTGTGATTCGTCATAACTGCCAATTTCTAGCTACTAGGGCATGTTTGGTATCGTTTTTGACTAAATCAAAGTAGCTTAGTTGATTTCTGAAATAAAAAAAATGTATTCCCATACAAAAAAATTGAAAAACAGTGAAAAATAAAAAATAAGTAAAAATATTTTTTTTTTGTTAATTACCATAAACTTAAAACCGGTAGCAATATCGGACTTTAAAAAATATATTTGGAAAGCTGCTTTTATACAGATTCCAAAAATATAAGGTGTGTTGAGAAAAAAAGCAAAAAAAAATGAAAAAAAAAAATTTACGCAACTAGGCAGGAACAAAAAAATTAAATGAAATGCAGGAGTGGACGTAGAAGTGTCCGATTTTGTATACAATTAGTAGTTACTATAAGCATTAAGGGAAAACTAAAATATTTTACAATATTATACCAGTTTTCTTGATACATAAACTGCACAAATAACTTGGTAATCCTGTGTATTTATACAGGATTACAAAGTTACACTTGCAGTGTACCTGTATATTGTCATGTCTTGTAGACTGACATATCAACGCACAGCCCAAACCACTGGTTCTAGAGATTTGGAACTTAGGTTCTTTATATAGGACGGTTTACAAAATGAAAGGAAACATCAGATGACATCATCAACATCATAATATTTACAATAAAACAAATTAAAATATTATTTTTCTCCCTGTATACATTTGCCTTCGCAATGACACAACTCGTGCACTTTAGTTGCCGTTGCAAACACCGGCACCTGTTGGTGCCGCACCCCTTTTTGCATCTACACCTAATCATTTCGATGCAGGCTTCAGCAGCAACAGGCAAGTCTGTCCATGAAGGTTGCCAACTATCGCCGACTTTTGTCCATCCCCAGTAGATGGATCAGGAAGATCTTGAATCGGCGACATTCCTCAATTTCAATTCCTTCCTTTATTCCACGCATTCACGGGGTGATAGTTTCTAGTTTTAATGGGAAAGGGAAAAAAGTGCAATGGAGACATGGAACGTTTTCCCTACTGCCACAGATGGTTTTTTGGCAGCCTATGAAGGCAGGAACAACGACTCATTTGCCATCCTTGAAAAGTTTGTTATAATTTTATATGACAGGTAGGTAACTTCATAAAACTAGGTACCTAATAAGTAACAAAGCAACATTTTAACGGTACATATTTTTTCCTTATTAGATCCAGTTCCTGTACTACAGTAAACGAAGCGAGAAAACATTTATTTACCAAAAAAGACCGCCAACTAGAGAATATACCACCCACAAAAGCGGCAGTTTTTCAAGCTGTCCATGTATGGGGTCAAATGTCGCCGATTCAAGATCTTCCTGATCCATCTAACTGGGGATGGACAAAAGTCGGCATAGTTGGCAACCTACATGGACAGACTTGCCTGTTGCTGCTGAAGCCTGCATCGAAATGATGAGGTGTAGATGCAAAAAGGGGTGCGGCACCAACAGGTGCCGGTGTTTGCAACGGCAACTAAAGTGCACAGACTTGTGTCATTGCGAAGGCAAATGTATACAGGAAGAAGAAAAATAATATTTTAATCTGTTTTATTGTAAATATATGATGTTGATGATGTCATCCTGATGTTTCCTTTCATTTTGTAAACCGTCCTATATAAAGAACCTTAGTTCCAAATCTCTAGAACCAGTGGTTTGGGCTGTGCGTTGATATGTCACAATATACAGGTACTCTGCAAGTGTAACTTTGTAATCCTGTATAAATACACAGGATTACCAAGTTATTTGTGCAGTTTATGTATCAAGAAAACTGGTATAATATTGTAAAATATTTTAGTTTTCCCTTAATGCTTATAGTAACTACTAATTGTATACAAAATTGGACACTTCTACGTCCACTCCTGCATTTCATTTAATTTTTTTGTTCCTGCCTAGTTGCGTTAATTTTTTTTTTTTCATTTTTTTTTTGCTTTTTTTTCTCAACACACCTTATATTTTTGGAATCTGTATAAAAGCAGCTTTCCAAATATATTTTTTAAAGTCCGATATTGCTATTGGTTTTAAGTTTATGGTAATTAACAAAAAAAAATATTTTTACAATTTATTTTTTTCACTGTTTTTCATTTTTTTTGTATGAGAATACATTTTTTTTGTTTCAGAAATCAACTAAGCTACTTTGATTTAGTCAAAAACGATACCAAACATGCCCTAGTAGCTAGAAATTGGCAGTTATGACGAATCACAGCGAGTGCGGTATCTGAAAAGTTCAACCCCCCCTCCACCCCCATGGCGGGGTGATAGAGGGAGTCCTCCGGGCGTTTTTCACACTAGACCACCTAAGGAACAATTGTGCCGAGGCTCATCCTTCTATCCGAAAAATATGGGTGTTGTCCTATAATGACCCAGCTTATACAATATCATCCTTCAAGTTACACCAATCCGTTATCACTGTTCTTGATTCGATCAACCAAAGTAATACCACACATACTTTTTAAAATATAATTTATGATAATTCTCGGCATTTCGCGGTAATGATGAGGTCACGAATTCTTGCTTCTCTCTGCCAGCCCGAAAAAAATAAAGTAGTTAGTAGCTAAAAAATAAAATAACCATTGATTTTGTTCGACAATCACTTGCGGCCCCGACACATTAATTGACCTAAAATATCTTAAAGAGAGTTAAAAAGTAAAATATTGCTTACATAAAAAATAATAGGTGACCGAATTATTATTCACTTTTTAAATATGTTTGTTTTTGGCGTTGAGGGTTTTTTAAATTTGTAATTTAATGTTATTTCGTATTTTTTTTTTGAGTTACTTGAAAACTGCTGAACTGATTTTCATGAAACAAAAACTAAGAACACTCTCTCCTAAATTAGCTTTCTATTTAAAAAAAAACGCTTCGAAATCGGTCCACCCGTTTGGGAGCTACGATGCCACAGACAGACAAACAAACAGACCGACGACCGACATATCACATAGGCGTCAACCTTACCCCTTACTCCCTTACCCCTCTTTTTGCGTCGGAGGTTAAAAATGCAAATCGGCTTAATAACATGTATTGTGTTGGCCAAAAACTGCATGTTCTTTACTCATGTGTCATCTCTCATCAATCATCGAATACGTCCCACTGCAGGGCACAGGTCTACCCTCAGGGAGGGTGTAGGTATGGGCGTCAGTCTACACGCGTGCACATCACAATGCGGATTGGTAGACAGCACATACACATCAGAATTGTCTTCAGCGTAAGCAGGTTTCCTCACGATGCTTTCCTTCACCGTTTGAGAGCAGTCGGTATTACGTACATAAGTTAGTAAACTCATTGGTGCATGGGCACATGGCATGTCGTCCTTGCGGATTCGAACCCGGACCTGAAGGTTGGATTTCCATATTTCTTCGCAACGCGCCACCGACGCTCATGTTTATAATTATAATAATTATATGTAAAAAATTAAGATTTAATAAAAATATTTCTTACATCGCGTGTGAATGAAGACAATTAATTTTACCCAATCTGCAGTCGTGGAAAAATTGGATGAAACGTCGACCTTGTAGCTTATTACCAGTAGATAAATGTTTACTTGCCATTTTTTATACGTTTAATTTACTAGTTCAAACAGCATAATTATTAGGTATATGGATGACCGTAGCAACTTCATGGCATCGCCTCTTTCGAAATGAAACGTGTATGAGCTTTTCATTTCTCGAATGATGGAACATGATTTACTGGCATGAAGATTGGGATTGAAATGGTGCCAATTTTCAATGAAGCAAATGAAAATGAAATGAAATTAGCATGCGTCAGCGTCAGTTTTGTTGGCTTACGTTACGCAGTATGCTAAACCGATAGGCATATCTAAAACAATACACCTATATGGAATCGAATCACTGAATCATATAACCGCGTGGCTTATGTAAAAGAAGACTACAATTTCATTCTTTTTTTTTTTTTTTTTTTATTAACTATGGGTTTGCTCTTGACCTCAATCCAGTCCTCAGGACGAAGATGGGGTCGTAGATGTAGCGAGCTTACCCAGAAGATGCCTATTCACTCGTACTTTAAAGGAATCCGGGTTGTAAGTACTCGGAAATACTGACGCAGGTAAGGCATTCCACTCCTTGGCTGTGCGCATTATAAAAGATTCAGAAAGGCGCTTGGTGCGGATATGTGGGATGTCAACCAAGAAGGGGTGATATCCCGCGGTGCGTCTGGAAGTCCGATAGTAGAAAGGGGAAGGTGGGATGAGCTCATGTAGCTCTTGGGCACACTCACCGAAGTACAATCTGTAGAAGACCGACAAGCAGGCGGCGGGCTAGGCTATGAAGCTTGGCTTCCACCAGCTTACTATCGCCAATGAGCCTCCTGGCTCTGCGTTCAACCGAGTCGAGTGTGGCAAGTTGATACTTGGCTGAGCCATCCCACAGGTGGCAGCAGTACTCCATACATGATCGGACCTGAGCTTTATACAATACTAAGAGCTGTCCAGGAGTGAAGTACCGCTTCACCTTGTTTAAGATGCCCAGCTTTTTGGCCGCAGTTTGAGCTCTCAGGTCGTACGAGGCGACTCCGACCCTTTTGGGTTTCTTGTACTGTAGTAATTTTAACCATCTATAACCACATCTGCATAGGTAGCATGCCACCGTGATACAGCGCTATCACACCTTCGCTCTCTTTCTATTTGCGCGCGAACGAACGAGATAAAAGACGTGATACAGCCGTATCACGTGTGGCATGCTACGGCTTCTGATGGGGGCACAAGAGGGCCATGACCAGCCAAACGATCATTCTATATTGCAACTCTTTAAATATCATGCTTTAAGTGAACCTTGCAACTGCACCGCAGTAGAAAGAAAGAGTAGGTACAAATCTACATAATACATTACTCGTATACGGACACTCCCTGCCCCCCCCCCCCCTCCCCCCCACCAATGACCCCTCTCGGTGGTACGGGAGGTAGACGATAGTAAGCTGTGGTGTATTCGTCACTCACTCGCATTCACTCAGCATACATGTCAGTCAGATTCTTCATGTCTGTGCGTCAGTGCTATCCCGTTTCTGTCAAGTGTCCAGGATGTGAACTACACGCTAAGATAGTCGATGGTTGCAGTTTCTGACCACCTCGAAAAGAATTACGGTGTTTTATGTAAGCAATGTAATCATAAATGCTTTTTATTTCAGTTTGCCATGCAAAGGTAGGGCGAGTCGCTATGTTCATCATATCACGAAAAACCAACCGAAATAATTGCCTGCTGTAACAGAATTTATGAAAATAAATTATCCTGAATAATAAATAAATATTATATACTAGCTGTTGCCCGCGACTTCGTATTATATACAATAGCGCTAACGAACGCTAACAGGGCAATACATGCACAAAATAAAAGTAGCACAGAGAGCCATGAGGCGTACCATGCTAGGCATATCGTTGAAGTGGAGATGGGCAGGACACTAGGCTGGACGGAAAGACGGCCTGTGGACCAAGGCAATATCAGACTGGTGGCCAAGAGAGGGACGGAGGTCAGTAGGTAGACCACGAGCACGTTGGTCTGATGACATTGTGAGAGTGACGGGTTCGCATTGAATCAGATTAGCACAGGACCGTGAAGAATGGCGCAATAAAAGGGAGGCCTATGCCCAGCTGTGGGTTGATATGGGCTGATTTGATTGATTGCTTGATTATACAATAGCATCAGTAGCTTTGCTAACAAGGCTAGGCTAGTCTATACTTATACGTGTAGTGTAGTCTTAGTATACATATTTTCATTGTTTTTATTTTTCGTAAATTGTAAGCATATTGTTTCAGAATTAACTCTGAACTCATCATAAGTGTAAAACTTGCCGTGTCGTGACCGGCTACGAATAGCACCAACCGAGTGCAGTAAGAGTCGACTGAATTCCTTCAGGCGTCTTACACTCTGACGTCGAACGTGTGGCTGCCGGTTATAGCCCCGGCGTATGATACCTGTGATCCTATCTGTCTCCCATTCCATCGGACATAGGAGGGTAAGGACGAGAGAGTGCGTCTATGTGTAGCGCCTCATCATCATCTGCCTGGTAAACCCTGCTGCTGGGTATAGGCCTCTTCATTTCCACGCCAACCAGACCGGCCCTACGCTTGTCTCATCCACTGTTGGCCAGCTACTCTACAGATGTCATTCGACCATCAGGCTGCGTAACATGACAGAGGTGAGAGCGACACAGGTCACTTCTTAAGTAAGTATCGGTATTTGAGTGAGATACTATGGAGATAACGGCCAATTTGACGTTTAGAAGTGACCTGTGTCGCTCTCACCTCTGTCATGTTACGCTGGCTGGATGCTTGCTGGTCTGCCCACTGACCGTCCCCCCTCCCATTTCAAAATATCCTGCGTACCTGACTGCGTTTCTATAAAGATTACCAGTCGCCGTAGTAGAAATCGACTAAGGAATCTAAAAAACGGTGTAACTTTATTTGTAATTTATCTCCTGTATGGTTCTACAGTCATTTCACAAAAATTTTAAGCAGGTTCGCTTTCTCTTTTACTAATTGTCTTTCCCTTTGCGCCATGTATGAGTTTTGGTATGCAAATAAGAGTTACATAATACGATCTTTTCGTCCAACCAAATGATAATAGATTTTCACAAAATATTCTTTCATGCTAACTAATCAATTTTTGACTAATTCGCGATTGGTTTACTTAATAATACCGCCACACAGCTCTTTTATTCAGTGAGGTTATGGTGTGTCCATCCATACGGAATTCTGCATCAGACTTGTGATTTTGTATAGCATTTTTCCAAGTATTCAATTTATTTTACTCTGTGATTGAAAATGACGTTAGCAACAAAATAACAAATATTTATTTATCAATTACGAAACATTTGTTATATTCTTATCCGGTTGCAATACCGGTTACTTCTAATTACTGTCAACATTTTATTTGCGTGTGTAGGTACTCTATCATCAATACATTACCTACATTGTGGGAAATTCTCTATTATCATTCTGACGTAATAGTTTATTGTATGTCATTAACATTACATTACCTAGAATCGCATGTTTGTTAAAGACCTGTGATGTGTCATGTGATACCTACGCTACGCCTACATTTTTAGATAAAAATGTGGTGATAGATTTTTTGAAGTGAAAACTTCTTTAGCGGCGTTGTGCACTTTTTGGGATGGGTAAGAAATGTTAAACTCGCGTCAGGACCTTGACGTCACGTGACAATTCGTAAGATGTAAGATCTCTTAGTTTTCACTTCTGCCGGCACTCCCGGAGTGCAATCCGTTGTTTTTTTATTTCTGGAAATAGACGATCAGGGAAATTGACATTCGGGAAAATGGTAATTCGGGGAAAAGGACGTAACCGATTGAAGCCGTCGACTCGATAGCACATCATTGAATTGTGACCGTCTCGTGGTATAGATTTAAAAATGCCTTTCTTGTTGGATGCCTACATGCCTAGGTCTTAAACTAATGTTAACTCTTAAGTTTCTAGGTCTAACCGCTAATTATCTAAATAGTTTGTCCCGACTGGTTAGGCAAGAGGTTGACGTAGTTAGTCATGATTTATGAATCATGATGATTCATGATAAGTTTGATATCGAGATATCAATAAACTACGACTTTTATTACCGAATCAAATATGAAAGAGTTTACTTATCTCGTACATAGTATTATCACTGCACACATTTTCCGGAAACATTGTTCCATGGGACTTCGTTCATAAAACTATTATGTTGTTTTATTTACTACACAAAGGTAGGCAATAAAATTTGTAGTGTTTGATTTGTTTGAATCCTTTTTTATTTACTGTCGGTATAAACTAATGGCCGATGATGATTTTGTTACTGTAACTCATATCATTGCCATTTTTGAACATAGTACCTATTTTTTTATATAATCTTCTTATATTTAAATTTCCTCGTGTCCACACCCACTTGTGTGTGTTTGTTTACGCAAATCAGGTTACGGCCACGGCACCACATTAGCTTTAATTTCGTTAAAGCACATATTTATAAAGTAATTCAAAGATCGACGTTTGTAAACATTAATGTGCGTAAATCCTTCAATTGCTTATGCTCTTGTGGAAGTCTTTAAACTGTTCTGAATCTTAATTTTCTGGTAAATCTGATGATGTTAAGTTCTATGGAAACGTATATGGTTGGATTTGAGTTTGCATGCCGCAAATCACACAGTGCCAAATACGCAAAATGTCAGACACGCACAATGCCAGAAACGCATAATGTTATGGGCAATCAGGCGTAAGTAAATTTAATTGTCGCCGTGGCATCACCCTCGTAAGTTGAAGATATGGAAGAGATTCAATGATTTCTTTAGTCGAACAGGATACATTTTTGTAAATTAAATGCCTTTTTTCTTCAACTATTTTTATGAATCGAAATGAATCTTGGACCCAATGCATCTTTTGCAGGGCCGTAGCTAGAACTGGATTGAAGGTAGGGCATAGGCGGTTTAAGGTAGGGCATTGCCCCACGATGCCCCCCCCCCCCCCCCCCTAGCTACGGCCCTGATCTTTTGCTTTTGGGCGAAATAAGACTGGGACAATTCGGTACCGGGAGCTCTTGGATAACTGATAAGGGGTCTTATTCTGAATCCAATAAAAAAACATACTCTTTCATCTTTTATTTTAACGATGTGCTATGTTGCTTCTACATTATTATTATTACTAGCGATCCGCCCCGGCTTCGCACGGGTGCAATGCTGCTATAAACCTTCCTCTTGAAACACTCTATCTAGGTATTAAAAAAAACGCATCGAAATCCATTGCGTAGTTTTAAAGATATAAGCATGGACAGACAGACAGCGGGAAGTGACTTTGTTTTTTATACTATGTCTCTACATATACAAGAAGGTCCAAAGCAAATAATTGTATAAATATGAGCAAGTGCTGCATCAATATGTAATTTGTTATTAATGTTAATGGTCACTTCAAGGGGTTTCCGTAAGTAGGTACAACTATATTAGAAGTACAACAGTAGGGTGCGATTACCTGGATCAATATTTAAGCTTATCTTTATCTATGCTCATATATGATATTCGCGCAGTGCTAACCCTGTGGAATGCTATATAATACAATTCTGACTCTACGTTTGAGTCGTGCGCACTGCGGCCCATTTGTCGCTGACCTACCACGTAGGTCGTCAGTAGTTAAAGTGTTAAGAGTGTCGGTGGTGCGTTGTGGAGAGGTATGGACGGAGACCTGATGGACACCCAATCATAAGTGCGATTTTTGAAAATCATACGAGCGACTTGGCAGTAGAAAATGTCAAAATTACTATGGAGATGCATCTTTCTACTGCCAAGTCGCTCGGAGTATGATTTTCAAAAATCGCACTTCAGGATACCAATGAGTTTTACTAACTTATGCAGGTACCTGCATCCGCTGAAGAAGAAATTCCGAAATCAGATCGTGAATTTAAAAAGATATCTTCACTAAAAAAATCTGCGTCATTATTTTTGCCAATTGCGTTGGTTTTTGGTATTACATCCATGATTCGCATCGACATTTTCAGTATTATAACAGAAAGCTTACAGTTTCTTGAAATCTTCGTAGCCAATCATTACGAACCTTAGCGCTTACCAAATAAAGATCAAGTTATAACGGCTAGGTAGACGTAAGGTTGGTTTTATAGATACACTCTAATAAAAGGGGCTTTTTAGTATTCTATCCCAGTAACGCGTATAACTTTACCCACAGATTCACTTAGGTTTGACATCAATGTCACATTCAAACCTAGACATTTCGTTCAGTTCAGACGAAGGCAAAATCAGATATATTTTCGTTTATCGATAACTAAAAATAAGATTTTATAATAATGGCAAAGTATAAAAAGAGTATGGTACTTACTACACAGGGTGTTAACTTAAATCACGCCATAAAATAGAACAACTTACAGTATGGGACCAACATTGAAATCGCGAGAAAAAAAATCTGCTGTTGCTGATATATGTTTGTCAAGATTGACTTGCTTGAAAAGCAATGAAATATTATAATTTATGCGTTTCGGCATGCGTGTGAAATCTGTTATTATTGTTTAAGTCATATTTTTTAATGTAATGTAAATTAGGGTTTGGGTAAAGTCACACAATTTCCATATACATAATAATAAATAAATGTAATTGTTTTCGAATGCCCATTGTCCATCTGTCGTAGTATAAATTAAAGAAATTAAAATGTAATGCCACAGACTTTTGTTCTAATATATAAAGAGAATAGATTTCAGAATTACTCAACATTTTCATTGTAGGTATTTGTGTGACTTTGAATTTGGTTTTGTTAAATAAACATTATATTTATCATAATTTATTTTATTTTGGAACAAGTTACACTTTTGTTTTGTAAATTTTTATGTTATAAAATTTGAATACAATGAAAACTTCAAAGCTAATTGCAAATTAAATTAAAATAAAAGTTGTTTAGTTTGATGGTCTGAAGCACCCCCTAGACCAAACTTCGTTAACAGGATGTACAATTAAATGCGTTACATATCAAAGGGTGTGCTTCAGACCATCAAACTTTCAATATGGAGCCAAAATCGAAATTTTGAAAAAGAAAATACCTGTTCCATAGAAAACGTCAATGGCCAACCTGTATTCGTGATTTCAATGTTGGTTCCATAGTGAAAGTTTATCAGTTTCATGGTCTGAAGCACCCTCTAAAGCAGGGTTTCCCAACCTTTTTTGCGTCACGCCTCCCCTGGTATAGTAAGGAATATTTTGCACGCCCCCCCACTATTAAAATAACGACAAGCGCAGCTGGAAAGGTGCTATCTGAGATCTGCTGAGCCTGAACATGTCAGTAACAACAAACGAATGGGTAAATTAGTAACTGAATGAATGAGTTAATTATTAAAATGAATTAATGAGTGGAATTTACGTGGTTAACTGGAGTTTTCTGTCCAAAATGTAAACGCATTGTGCCCCCCCTACGATATCACTACGCCCCCCTAGGGGGGAGCGCCCCACTGGTTGGGAAGTCCTGCTCTAAAGTATGTAACTCATTTAAGTTTACATCGTATCATCATCATCTTCCTGCCCTCATCCCATTACTTATACAGGGTGAAATTGATATCATTGGCATCCTTTTAAACTAAGAGTCTACCCATCAACCTGAACAACTTTTACATTGGGAGCAAACCGATCGGAGCAAAAAAAAAAACAGCTGTTGCATACATTTGAGTCGAGTAGGCATTGCAGTTTAGTATAGGACAGCTGATTTTTTAGTTGCTCCGATCGGTTTGCTCCCATAGCAAAAGTTGTTCAGTTTGATGGGTAGACTCTTAGTTTAAAAGGATGCCAATGATATCAATTTCACCCTGTATATGGCGCAATAAAAGTGTACATCGATCGTTATAATTACACAAAACTAACGATAAACGAATAAAGAGGTACAAAAGATAATGAGTAGGTAATGTGATGACGATGACATTCTAATGTAATAGAGAGAGACTGGAAGAAGGCCGACTATTGATTCGTCTACTGTTTGCAGACAAGACACAATGTGCGTTGTGCGTGTGCGGTCACGGTCAATGTCAAACGGCTGGCAGCTTCACATTTGATTTCATACCCATCTATGATTGCCCATCTATGATCGTGGATTTCAGCCCTGCCCTCTTGGGCAACCGCAACCGGTGTCCCATACATTTCGTATGTCGAGCAGGTCTGCAGTTTTGTATGAAACAACTGATCTTTTACCACCCCTTTAAATATTAATAGGGTGTTTTGTTACAACCTGGAGTGCGATTTTTGAAAGTCACACACACGTTCAAATCAGCAGTAGAAAATGTCAAAATTACTATTTTGATTTTGATGATGATTCAAAAATAACACTTCTATATACAGGCATTTAGGGTAAACAGTTGCATTAGTTAGTACCCATGATGCTGAACAACTTTCCCTGCGAAACCTATAGGAAATTCGCAAAAATTTTTTTGAACTTCCCTTACTAAATGCAATCAGCTGACCGAACGTTTGTATGAAAAGTAGAAAAAAATTGCTAATTTCCTGTAGATTTCCCAGGGAAAGTTGTTCAGTATCATAGGTACAATGATTGTACTATAATCATTAATCACCCCTTAAAGAAATGCAACTGAACTGTTTATCCTAAGATGCAACTGAACTGTTTAACCGAGAGATGTATTGATAATATTGATATCCCCTAGTACTGCTAATCGGCTACCTCGAAACCCATTGGTCTGAATAACTATTCTGTAATCGGCTTATTACATCACACTGTTTACCTTCTAAAGAACATCGCAAGACAAACTTGTCTTTTCGGGTTACTTGAATTAACGACGCGTTACCACAGCTACCACAGTTACCACGCCGCCGCCGCACTGCCAAACCAGGGACCTGGGTTCGAATCACGGTTCGGTGATGGATCTTATAATATGTATGTTGTATGGTTGGCATTATAAGAAACCTAGTAGCTTATTTCATTACAGTCAATGTATGAGCCTGTGTGTGTCATGAATTCATGATCATGACATGAACGTATAACTTATGTACGTAACGACCACTGCTCTCAAACGGTGTAGGAAAACATCGTGATCGTGAGGTAATCTGCTTACGCTCAAGAAGAATTTTGGATGCGTATGTGAAGTCTACCAATCCGCATTGGGCACGTGTGGCTGACCTACCTGCTCAAACCCATACACCCTCCTTGTAGGCCTGTACAGTGGGACGTATATAGGGTCCTTCTTAATAACCCAGTAAAATTATGCTGAAATATACCAATCAGGAGAAGTAATTTCCGGAGTTTTGAAACTTTTTTTAAACGTTCCTTTGGTACGTAATATTGAAGAAAAAAAATAGTCCTGGTGACGGGGGGGTGAGCTCGAGGAAGGGGGGGGGGCCCTAAAGGTGACTTTTTTCAGTTTTTCGCTTATTTCTCGAAATCTGCAAGACGTATCGAAATGTTATGTATGGACAAATTAAACCTGACAAAATTTCCTACAAAACAAGTGTTATGCATTTTTGCCATAGGACTTAACCTTTGAGGGCTACGGGGCCGAGAAAGTAACAGCATTTCAAAAATTATGAAATTTGTATGGCGACCCTCATGAAAGTTGAAGATAAAAACAAAATGATTTCATATTCTTAATCAGCAACACCGAAAACCCCGAGATACAAATTTTCTGTCTGTTCGGAGAACCCTTAAAAGCTGCATTGGCGTTTGAAATTTCCGTGGCAGCCATCTTGGATATCGCAATTTTTGATTTTTTTCACCGGCAACCAAATCTGACCAGGGTCCTCTATAACAATTGTTCAAGGTCCATAACCCTATCTGTCATAGTTTCCGCAGGCCGTTGACCTCATCCGTCAGGAGTCGACCTTCTAAGGAAGTCGAAATATTATTTTTATCGCCAGGGCATCCTTATGATGATCCCTAAAATCATTTTACTATACGTTGAATAGGGGAAACCCGGTGAACAATTATACGGGTATTTATCTAATATCTATGTGGGGGGGGGGGGGGGGGGGTCAACCAGATACCTTCAATTTATCTCCGGGTTCCCCTTACGGTACAAGGATGACATTTGGGGATCATCATATGGATGCCTGGGTGATACAGGGAAAACTTTGACTTCCTCGGAAGGTCGACTCCTGATGGATGAGGTCAACGGCCCGCGGAAACTATGACAGATAGGGTTATGGACCTTGAACAATTGTCATAGAGGACCCTGGTCAGATTTCGTAGGCGGTGAAAAAAATCCAAAATTGCGATATCCAAGATGGCTACCATGGAAATTTCAAACGCCAATGCAGCTTTTATGGGTTCCCCGAACCGACTGAAAATTTGTATGTGGGAGTTTTCGGGGCTGCTGATTAAGAATATGAAATCATTTTGTATTTATCTTCAACTTTCATGAGGGTCGCCATATAAATTTCATAATTTTTGAAATGCTGTTACTTTCTCGGCCCCGTAACCCTCAAAGGTTAAGTCCTATGACAAAAATGCATACTAATTGTTTCGTAGAAAATTTTGTAAGGTTTAATTTGTTCATACAAAGTATTTCGATACGACTTTCAGATTTCGAGAAATAAGCGAAAAACTGAAAAAAGTCACCTTTAGAGCCCCCCCCAGCCTCGAGCTCACCCCCCCCCCCCCTCACCAGGACTTTTTTTTTTCTTCAATATTACGTACCAAAGGAACGTTTAAAAAAAGTTCCAAAACTCCGGAAATTATTTCTTCTGATTTATCTAATTTTACTGGGTTATAATATGCTGACACTTTTTTAAGCGGATGATCAGACCGTCACACTGAACAACTTTCTCTATGGGACCAACATCGAACTTCCGAAATAAAAATCAGCTGTCCCATACATTTGGCTCGAGTCGGTTTGCAGTTTTGTATGGGACAGCAAATTTTTTTTTCGCGATTTCAATGTTGGTCCCATAGGGAAAATTGATCAGTTTGATGGTCTGATCATCTCCTTAAAATAGTGTCAGCATATTAAGAAGGACCCTATATAGCCTGATGATTTTATTTTATTACGAGCTTTTACCCGCGACTTCGTCCGCATAAATTATATGGTACCAGATTTTAAGTCAGATCATAAGCTATCAAACAAAAAAAGTTTCATCAAAATCGGTTCAGTAGTTTTTGAGTGATACTCGAACAAACAAACACCCAAACAAACAAACAAACAAACGAACAAACAAACAAACAAACAAACAGACAGACAAAAAATCCAAAAATTAGTGATTTGGAATCAGGGACATCTAAAAATCATATCGTAATCTTTTTTTTGTAAATATCTTCAATGTACAGACACACTTCTGTTACAGTTTTATAATAGTTTAGATTTTATTTTATTTTATTTATTTTAGGAAAACTTACGGACTAATTACAGGACAGTAGGGTATCAACATTTTTTTAAAACAACATTGCCAACTAAAAGATGATGAAGATGTGCATGTGAGCATTATTTATCGTCTCGATCACAAGACCTACATCTTCTCATTGTATCAGAAATGCGATTAAGCCATGCTTTCAACAATTAATCGGCAAACCGTCACGGTGCCGATGCCGATGCCGTATTCCGTAGGTTTTCCATCGTTACGTAATGGCCCACTTTCTAACCGAGTCGTCCCTAGTCGCAGTCGGCCACCGGACCACTTGTGACGTAACACGTAACGTCTTATGTTATGTTTATTTATACTCTTATGACATTGCTATGTGCACTCTTCATACATGAAAGTCAGATTTAGTGGTAATAGGAATTTTTACGAAATTGTTTCTACTAAAGATTTTTAGGTTAAATGGTTGAGGTGGGTTTAGGACCCAGTGTTCTTCCATTGACACACATCACTATACACGGTGTAAACTTAACACTGAAATTGATATCACTAGCATCCTTTTAAACTAAGAGTCTACCCATCAAACTGAACAACTTTTACTATGGGAGCAAACCAATCGGAGCAATAAAAAAATCTGCTCTTCCATACATAATTATGAGTCGAGTAGGCATTGCAGTTTAGTATGGAACAGCTGATTTTTTAGTTGCTCCGATCGGTTTGCTCCCATAGTAAAAGTTGTACAGTTTAATGGGTAGACTCAATTCAACATAGACATATTATTCATTCATAGACTCTTAGTTTAAAAGGATGCTAATGATATCAATTTCACCCTGTATAAAGGAGTCACTTTTCAAAATAAAAAAAACGTTGATAAGATTACGTTTGACATATAATATTATTCTAGAATTCTTGATTGTAGACTACATCTTTGCTCAGCTAACATGCATGTTGTAATATGTTCTCGAACGCGCATTATTTACCATAACAATATTTGCATAAATTAAAACCATGCTATGTTGCTCTAAATTGTGCGCTTTTCACGGACTGTATATTAGAAATGAAATATTAATTTGTTACTTATTTAAAAAATACTTTTTAGAAGTCTAGTATTGTGTCGCTAATTCTCTTTCAAATCAATATAAACTGTAGCAGTAGTCAATTTAATTGAATTTAATTTCAACCTACGATTATAGGGGAAAGGGATCGAAGATCTAGGGATGTTCATAATATGATTCAATAATTTAATTACTCAATTTTATATCGATTATTTGTCGACGTTAACGTTCATATCCGGGTGGAATGTTTCCTGCTTCGTATTTTTCTTACACATACAGAACCAGTACAAAACCCAATCGATTAATGTTTATTAATAATGGATTAGCAACCCTAATCGATACTCTGGTATAATTTGAGAAATGGAGATTCAATTTCGAGTCAAAATGTTCTTGAAGAAGTAATCAATCATGTGCCGTGAACCGAATCGGCACAATACTTTATTATTAAAAAATCCGAATAATTTGGGATATCTGTCTGTTACGTGACATCGAAGTTACTAAACCGATTTCAATATAAGTTGGTCATAGCCTGGAGAGAGAAAGTACATGACTAGGTTTAATTTGAAAACCAATTCATATATCCCTATATCTGTATAAAAGCTAGCATGATGTTTGACAAAGTAATCTGTTTGGCTCATAAGGACAACTTTCCAAAATGACCGCTACACACCTAATATGTATTTGGAAAATAAATAAAATAAATAAATAACGCTCACAGGCACATACATTGTAATGATCCCAAGTAAGCACTATAGGCTATTTTTAATATGCAAACCATACAACAACGGCACGAACATGTCACATCCATGACCGAACCGGGATGCGAACCCAGGACCCTGGTTTGGCAGTCCGGCGTGGTAACCATTATACCAACCGGGTCGTCGAAAAATCGAATGAGCTACAAAAGTTAAAATTTGTAATTTTGAGAAGTTGCCCGCGCTTTTATATCTCGCTCATCATAATTATGCGCGCAAAGATATAAAGGCGCGACAGTTGCTATGTCGCACTGCCATGTAGACCATCTATAATTATAACATTCTTATTACGTAATATAAATAATAATGATAGCAATATGTACTGACCTAAACGCAATTTTATCGCACTAACTGCAGATTAAACTTGATAACGATCTAACTGCTCTACAATGTAGTTATTTATGCGAAGCTACGGGCAGTTAATAAAGTGTGAACGTGCTCCCAGTTCGTAGACCCGTACATCATACTAATTGATGATAAATTTATACCATTATAGGTGCGCTAACTTAGTATCTACAATATCTCTTCATTATCAAAGGAAGTTCGGGAGTAGTTGTCCCGTTAACACTTTCGCTGCTTAGCTCAAAACAATGATACTCGCGCAGTGCTAACATTGTGGAATGCGATACAATCCTGACTCACCGGGCGAGTCGTGCGCACTGTAGCTTATTTGTTGCTGACCTACGAGTAATTTACTAAATATTCACTAAACATTCAATATCACAGAGTATTTTCCATATTAACTTGTTTGTTTTTCTCCATTTGCTATCGGAATCTGTTTTGGCACAGACAATGTTTTTGGTCTACGTCTGCTTTTTTCAGGTCTATAAGGTCATGCTCCATTTATCCGTCTCAGTTTACATAGCATGAGGGCTATGTTTTATTGTTTGCCATAAAACCTAGCTGATTTAACATACTTTTAACAAAATCGTGGTTTAGCACGCGCCCCTCTCTGTGATTTACTAAAATTATCGATTAGAAATATTTTGACTCGCGTTTACCATATTTGATCAGAGGCCGTGTTGTTCAGCATTGAATAAGCTATTATATTATAGCTAACAAAATTGTAACCCGTGGTGGCTTCTTTAGTCTGTACGAGGCTACTTAAGTTTCTTTCGATTCGGTTTTGTTGACGGAATACCAATCTATCACCACTTTCATTCCATATAGGTTTAAATAGGGTAAGAAGTGAACCTTAGAGTAAGCTAAGTAGATCTTAGCATAGCAGTACTTGAAGCAAAAGTACTGCTATATGACTAAGGGCTACTTTTTATAACAAATTCGGAACAACAAAATAAAAGCCCTGAAACGTTTTAAATAGATTTGAGCACTATTTAGACGAACTTGTTAATTTTGCTTTGCCCAATAGTATGTAAAAAAATATCAGTGACAACTATTTTATTTTAGTAGACTTTACTAGAAAGTTTGTTGTTATAAATCTAGTTCTGGTAGATTTAACAAAAATCTACTTACAATAACAACAAAACGCGTAGAAAGTCCAGGCCTAAGGTCCATACATTTTTGAAAATCACATTTAACATCTTTATAAAAATAATTTAATCATACGCTAGCGTAATGAAATGAATGAATAGTCAATAAATTAAATAATTAAAGTTGATTAATCACAGTTTTTTAGTAGGTAGCAATTCTTTTGTTTTCCGATGGGAATAAATAAATTAAGGCTTCATATAATATGGTTGTTGTGAATAACGTAGGAAAACAAGACACTGATAAAAACCAACAAAGTGCTTTATTCATAGTAAAACACTGATTCAAGGCGAATTTTTAATGATTCTGCAATTGTGGTTTAAATTTTTTAAAATCCGACTGACGTTTGCGGTCAGAATTTCGAGTGAGAGAGATAATGCATACCTCAAAGTAGGTAACTAAAAATAATCTCAAATCACAAAATACATACATATACATAAGGACCGTAATCCCTTTCGGGGTGGACAGAAACACACAAATAATTGATAAAAAATTATCATTGAAGAATCATCCTGTCAATTCTACTTAATTAAATATTTCAAAGTTTTGCTTAATATTTTTAAACGATTTTATTCAAGAAATAAAAAAAAAAACGTTCTTACCTTAGACAAACCTTAGATTACCACTTTGATAATTTACATGGTACATACTTGACAACTAGTCAAATCAGCTACTCTTCATCGGACGTCAAAACATGCGTTTTAGACCATCAAACTGAACAACTTTCACCTATGGAGACAAGGTCGAAAAAAAGAGATATCGGCTATCCCATACATTTGAGTCGAGTAGGTACTGCAGATTTTATATGTATGAAACAGCAGATTTTTTTTTGAGGTTATTTTACTAATAGTAATTGTTAGGAAAATGTAAGAATAACTAATGTTTTATAATAATGAATTAAATAACATGACTAATTACAAATATTATTCGAAACGACATGAAAAAGGGCATTCTCACACTATTACTGTTAATCAACCAGTTTGGTTACGTCTATACGTTGATACCTTAATTTTGGAAATGTTCCGTTTAGATTACATAAACTGGATATTATTGTTGGCATTAGCATTTGCGTCAATTTAGTGTATTTAGTACATAATTATAATGCATTCAATAATTACCTTTTGTGGTTTGGTTTTGTTGATGTAAATACATCGTTTAAAATCAATTTTCGGGTATCTTTATTCAATTAAGGAAGTATCCATAAATCACGTGACTCATATTTGGTTGAATTTTGTACGTAATACCGACTGCTCTCAAATGGTGAAGGAAAACATCACATCGTAAGGAAACCTACATACGCTGAAAAAGAAATTCAGATGCGTTTGTGAAATCTACCAATCCGCATTGGGCACGCGTGGTGAACTCACACCCATACACCCTGAGCCTCTGGGCTTATGGGAGCTAGTACACTGCAGGGCACAGGCCCATCCTCAGGGAGGGTGTATGGGCGTCAGTCCACCACGCGTGCACAATGTGGATTGCACATACGCATCAGAATTCTCTTCATCGTAAGCAGGTTTCCTCACGATGTTTTCGTTGTTTTCGTCTAGGGCTACAACAACATTAGCTGTGTGCGGTACATGACTTTTTCGTAAATAAAATGCATTGAAGTGACGCCCGTCTAATCACAAAGAGTTTTTATCTTTCGTCCTGAGATTATATATTCTCTTTATTTCGAAAACATAAATTCTAACGTGTCAGTTGTGGTGTCAGGCTAGGCTACAGGTAAACGCCGAGGTTAATAGAGGGTAATAGAGGGTAATAGAGGGTAATAGAGGGGGTGAGGTAAAAAGTTGGTGGGAGGCAGGGAGAGTCCATAGTGTATGTAGTACTAGATACTCTTAGGCTGCCTGTCCATTGAAGCTGTGCGAGTTGTGTAGCTGTGTTTTTTTAACCAATCAGGAGCTCGGGCGAGGCGCGGCCGATCTCGCCCGAGCTCCTGATTGGTTAAAAAAACACAGCTACACAGCTCGCACAGCTTCAATGGACAGGCAGCCTAAGAGTATCTAGTACTACAGTACTACATACACTATAGACACTCCCTGCCTCCCACCAACTTTTTACCTCACCCCCTCTATTACCCTCTGGTTACCTCGGCGTTTACCTGTAGCCTGGCCTTCAATGGACAGGCACCCTTATACTGTGCCTATTATATCTACCGTATAAGGGTAGGGTATCCCATCCCAGACATAACTGCGACGTCGCATCGCATCGCAAATATCTGTCAGCGCTCAATGACTTATTACGATGATATACCTATGTATGATTATTGCACGCAGCGCATCGCAGATATTTGCGATGCGATGCGACGTCGGAGTTATGCGTGGGCACCGTTATAGGCTGATAATGATATGATCCTAAAAGACTTATTTAACTTTTTCCAGCTTCATCGAGCAAGACAAAGTGTCCGGGTTCTGGACATGGATGTTCGTGCTGTCGAAGCTGCCCGAGCTCGGGGACACAGTGTTCATAGTGCTGCGCAAGAAGCCGCTGATCTTCCTCCACTGGTACCACCACATCACAGTGCTCCTGTACACCTGGTACTCGTTCACCGAGTACACGTCCTCCGCGCGCTGGTTCGTCGTCATGAACTATTGTGTGCACAGGTTAGTCTTTAACCTTCTGTTACCCCTTTTTGAGTGTAAAGCTTACAGCGAATGATTCTGATCTGTGTCTAACTAACGCCGACATTGGTGGGCCAATTTCGATGTGGTATTTTTTTGAATGCTAGTTTTTGCGAGATGGTTCTTATGTGGAAATATGGCTATTTTCAATGTGATCAGTTTTATTTTCTATCGAAGCCTTCCAATGCTCGGCAGTCTCATCTTGCATCGAGGATTCTTGGCAAGGTGTAACTTAAATTAAAGATCGTATTTTTTTCTATCAGACCGGAGTTGAATCCGAACCGTGCCAATTCGGGGCTGTGCTTTCATCCAATTAACCTACCGGTACTATTCCGATAGGTCGCATAATCTTCAACACAACACACAACATAAAAAGTTAAAACAGCACCATTAATATTTGGAGCTGCATCTTGTAGTTGAAAGCCAGGCACGTATCCAGGAGTGGCGCGGGGGGGGGGGGGGGAAACCCCCGCCCCCCCCGAAACAAAAGTCTGGATACGTGCTTGTTGAAAGCATCCGAGGCCCTACAAATGTCCCATGTCAGCCTGGCGCGTATAATTTCGAATACTGCTACCCGTTCTTCCCACACACAACAGACTTTTACGATAAGCAGTGGGATATTATATAACTGCGCGTGGGCATAGTTTTATAAGACACCTAATTAATTACATAATAATTAGCTTAATTATCTGCGAGTTTTGCTTTGATGATAACTGTAACCGTGTTGTAATTTACTTATTATTTTTCGTGATGATATAATTATGTACATAACCTTTTGAACCTAGCGGCAGTGATTTGCAAGGCCGCCAAGGTATTCATTTTGTTGACATAACATGTCAGCAAAATATTTAAACTACCTCCTTTATTTGTACCTCCTCATCTCAAAATAGCTCTTAGCACACAAATAATAAAGTTGTTTATGTCACGCAGCTAGTCCTCTTGTGGGAAGTAATAAGCAGCAATCATTGGCACATTAAGTTCGACCCTGCACTTGACTCTGGGGCCTTTAAAACGGCCTGACAATTAGTCATTTGAATGCCATTTGCATATGCGGCCGGCTAGCTGTAAATGTTCTACCAATTATGGTGAAATTCAAAATGTGTTACAAGAGGCAATAATATATTGTGTGTACCAAAGCGATACCTGCTCTTAAACGGTGAAGGAAAACATCGTGAAACCTGCATACACTAAAGAAGAAATTTTGGTGCATATGTGAAGTCTACCAATCCGCATTTAAAATCCAATTGGGCACGCGTGGTATACTAACGCATATACTCCTCGACGACGGTCCCTGCAGTCGGATGCTACCTATATGTATATACAGGGTGAAATTGATATCATTGGCATCCTTTTAAACTAAGAGTCTACCCATCCAACTGAACAAGTTTTACTATGGGAGCAAACCGATCGGAGCAACTAAAAAATCGGCTGTCCCATACTAAACTGCAATGCCTACTCGACTCAAATGTATGCAACAGCTGATTTTTTTTGCTCCGATCGGTTTGCTCCCTTAGTAAAAGTAGTTCAGTTTGATGGGTAGACTCTTAGTTTAAAAGGATGCCAATGATATCAATTTCACCCTGTATAATGCTGATGATGATAAAGCAAAATAAGATGAATCTGGAATCTGGATGCCTTCCTGAAGATTTTGTCCATAAAGACCAACAAACCACAAACATTGGAGAGGGAGAGAGACGGGGGGAGATCTGTTCACACACAGTGAGACATTGGCAAGAAAAAATAAAATTTGAAAATAATTCAGAATAAAATTGGGTATTTTTTAATCACCTTTGCTTTATTTTGCTTAGCAAACTAAGGTCATCGCATGTTTTCGATTCCGCCACGGTTAAGTGCAATGCCCCTTGCATGCGATAAACTTGAATCAAGTTCATAACCATTCTCTAAAAGTCCGATATGTTTCTTTATAATATCTATGTCGTCATTCCTTTTTAATATACCGCAGAAAAATTTTAAGATGCGCCTATGGAAATTGTGTAAAGCAGATGTTCCTGAAAAGAGCTTAAACTTACTAACTTAGGATTTTCGTTTCCTTAAAGCTATAATTACCCCAAACATTAATTTGCCCCAAATTTTCAATTGCTTATTTCAATTTGCCTTGCCGGCTTATTTTAGTTTGCATTACTTTTCACTCGTAAGTAGCCATGATAAGCAGGAGTGCGATTTTTGAATCTCATTCGCTGAGTTCAGCAGTTGAAAATGTAAAAATTAATATGGAGATATGCATCTTTCTACTGCTGATTTGACTTTCAAAAATCATACTTCAGGAGTGCGATTTTTGAAAGTCAAATCATGAGTAGAAAGATGCGTATCTTCACAGTAATTTTGACATTTTCAACTACTGAACTCAGCGAATGAGTTTCAAAAATGGCACTCCAGACACTCCAGATCCATTGTTCGAGTACGTAATGCAAGAACGTCACCTATCTTCTGCTATTTTAATTTAATCAAAGGCCCACTCAAATAATAAGTGCTACTACTAGCTGGTTGTCCTCCGACGGCCTTATCGAATTTTGAATAGAAGGTTTCGGACTACTCCTATCACCCGTTATTAAAAGCCAGTGAAAAATTTTCGGCCCTCCTATCTCTTCTAAAAAGTAATACGAGTTATCTCAACTATTTCATTGACGTCTCGACCTTAGTGCTCTTGCCAATTTTAAGATCAAAGTCTAGGTTGCTTTATTTTCGTAACTAGCATAAAATGTAATGATCACTTGATCCCAAATCTGCCCTTATTTCATATACAGATAGGATTTATTTTATTTTGAAGGTGAACAAACACTTCTAAGTTCGCATAAAGTTACCATCCAAAATAGTTCTGAAACGATGAAAAAATTTTCACTGAAACAAGACGAAACTAATACGGTACCATATTACCATTTTTGGTACCTACGTTAGTTCTATTTAAAAAAATCTCAAAAATTGTTTATTCTGGGTGTAAACTTTAATGCGTTACGTCAAGCCATCAAATTGAACAACTTTTTTTCTCGCGATTTCAATGATGGTCTCGTAGTGAAAGTTGTTCAGTTTGATGGTCTGATGCAGGCCGTCGTCTTTATGATGACACCCTGTACAGGCTGATGATGATGATTCGAGTAAGCAAGTTTGTATTTGTTTGTTTCTCTACAGATTCTGTATTATGTCTTGTACCGACATACTAAAAAAAAAGATAGTAAAATAAATTACATGCAAGAAAAATTTGTCTCTAGTAAAGTCGTTTCAGAGCCAGTATTTATACACGTACGTAATATTACATCGTTATCTTTTAAATGTTACCTATTATGGTTACTATAGTCAGTCAGTACGTACTCTCATCTGAGCCAAAAAGATAAGGTTAGACACAAAAGCCCTTACATTAAAGTGAAGGGCTCACTAACTTTGATAACATCGGCCTTTGTCTGAACTTTGCCAATCTAGCCTAAAGTTCTTGCCGACGACGCTATGCTCCAGCATAGCATATTACGTCCAGTAATATATTAACATTTTAACCTACGATATTGCCCACTATACAGGGTGTAATATAAAATGGGGCAGTTACTTAAAGGGTTGCTTCAGACCAACAAACTGAACAACTTTCTCTATGGCGAAAAAAAATCGGCTCTCCCATACAAAACTGCAAACATAACTCGACTGAAATGTATGGGACATCCGATTTTTTTTTCGCGATTTCAATATTGGTCCCATAGAGAAAGTTGTTCAGTTTGATGGTCTGAAGCACCCCTTTAAGTGACTGTCCCATTTTATATTACACCCTGTATTGTACACCGACACATTGATGCAAATAATAGAGAAGACATTTTATTTTATTTTTATAGGAACAGTAACAAAAGACAATATAAAACATCATCATCATCATCAGCCTATAAACGTCCCACCGCAGGGCACAGGCCTTCCCTCAGGGAGGGTGTATGGGCATTAGTTCACCGCGCGTGCCCAATGCGGTTTGGTAGACTTCAGAAACTTACATACATAAAAAATGTTATATAAATATTACTTACGAGCTTTTACCCGCGACTTCGTCCGCATAAATTATATACCAGATTTTAAGTCAGATGATAAGCTATCAAACAAAAAAAGTTTCATCAAAATCGGTTCAGTAGTTTTTGCGTGATACTCGAACAAACAAACACCCAAACAAACAAACAAACAAACATACAAACAAACAAACAAACAAACAGACAGACAAAAAATCAAAAAATTGGTGATTTGGAATCAGGGACAGGTAAAAACCATGTTGTAATTTTTTTTTGTAAATATCTTCAATGTACAGACGCACTTCTGTTACAGTTTTATAATAGTTTAGATATCTACAATAGAATAGGGCTAAAATTTCCTCACAATAACAACTGCGCACAAAAAATCTATCAATCAGCAATCTTAAAATCTAAATATTATGGGAATTGAGAAAATAGACATGTATATTAGTGTAGATAGTGTGAGCTTATCTTTTAAGATATTTCGTTCAGTAGATCCGCAGAGACAGTTTTTAAATAACGTGTTCATACATTATTATAACAGACGATGTTCTTATGACACATACTGTTTAGTGACTAATTATGTCCAAATTGAATGGGTATTAAATAAAATTCATTACGTATAAAGACAGACATACAGTTAACAAACCAGTATGTTGAACTTTTATTTAAAATTTAAATAATATAATGTATGTATCAAAAATTTCCAAACAACTAATAATTACTTAAAATTTATTACTTTATCAGAACTCGGCGACGCTGAAATTAATACCTAGAGTAATTTTAATTAAATACTGATATCAGAATTCTGGTAATTCCGCGTACATTGTTTTTGTTTCATGCCTAATTTATGGCATATTAAAACGAATATGTTAATAAACTTTGTAGGTACAAAACATTAAATCGAGTCTATAGCACCCTCCTAAACAGTTAAATTTTATGTTCTCTAATTATTACTTAAAAGGAACCCGGCCAGCACTGAGGTGATAAAAGTAAATCGGATCATTTATCACGAAATTTCCCAAAAAAGCAGCTTTTTTACTTTAGTTTTTAATTGCTTGATAAGAAAGGATTTTTTAAAAATACCACATCAATTTTTAACCGACTTAAAAAAAGGAGGTTTTTAAAACTGTGGTTCAATTCAATTAGTAATAAGTAGAAAATACATAGCGAAATACGGGGATATTAAGGCTATTCTACCGTTGGCGCGCTCCATACAAACGTAGTATGGTGATATTTTCAATACTATCCAATTAAAGTCAATGAAATTTTTCAAAAACAATCTAGTAACTAATTTCTATGTCGGTATGAAGTCAGATTTTCGATAAAATTTTTAGTTTTAAAGTTACAGTGCCACAAATATTTCCATACAAATCTTAAATTAATCCTAGCATTGAAACTGTATATTTTAACGAAAATCTGACTTCATACCGACATAGAGATTAGTTACTTGATTGTTTTTGAAAAATTTCATTGACTTTAATTAGATTGTATTGAAAATATCACCATACTACGTTTGTATGGAGCGCGCCAACGGTAGAATAGCCTTAAGCTAGTAGAATAGACCAGGATTGCGATTTTTGAATCTCATTCGGTGAGTTCAGCATTTGATAATGTCAAAATTACTGTGGAGATACTCATCTTTCTACTGCTGATTTCACTTTCAAAAATCATACTTCAGGAGTGCGATTTTTTAATTCGAGTAGAAGAACTACCGTTCGGTAAGAAGTACCGTACCAGGACCTAGGTTTTACAAATAAACTCAAAACCTGGAAACTGTTTGTACAAAATCTATAATATTTGTTATTGTAACTCTTCGAGATTAATAACATTTTTCATACGTGCTCGTGAATGGCCTTATTGTATGATAATTTTCTTACAAATTTAAAAAAGTATATTCTCAATTGTGTCGATTTTGGAAAAATTTATTTTTAGGTACCGCTCACAAAGCATTCTATTATTTAATGTTCTGTGGTTAATAAGTAATAACACGACCTTGGTACCTACCGAAGTATTTTACCCTCCACACTTTTAACAAACTCAGCACAATTCATTCACTAAACTGCTGACAACATAACGAGCTTGCTGAAGTGTGTATTGTAAAGAACTTGATTATTTTCTTTTGTATGATCTTTTTGTTTTTTTTTTTCTTCGTTATTGTTCAACTTCTTGAGTAGTAGACGAGAGTTCGTCTTATCGGACCACTTTTTGGTAAAATTATAAAAATAAATTTAAAAGTTTAGCTAGAAGATAGCAGCCCAGGCACAATATTTTATTTTCTTTTAAAGGTTGTGTGAACTTCACTGGATTTAGATGACTAGGTCTACAGGGTAAAATTAGCGTCCATAAGACTACCCAGAGAGAAGCCGTGGTGGTCCATTGACGAGTAACCTTGCCTGCCGTGCAGGAGGCGATGGTTCGATCCCCGTCCAGGCCGACTCGTACCAATGAGTTTTTCGGAATTTATGTACGATTTGTAACACCACTGGCTTTTCGGTGAAGGAAAACATCGTGAGGAAACCTGTATGCTTCAGTTTCGAGGCATGTATCGTACCTACTGTCCATTATAAGTGGCGACGGGCTCACTCCCCGTCACACTGGACAGAGTTTCGGTACTACTAGTGAAACGTGGATGTTCTGATGTTTCAGAATATCTCTGACTAGCCCCTCGGGGAATATAGTCGTGAGCATATGCTATGCTATAAGACTACCCATGAAACTGAAAAACTTTTACTATGGAAGCGAACCTGAAACCGCAAAAAAGAATCACCTATTCCATACTAAACTGCAATGCCTACTCGATTCAAACAAATGTATGAAATATTGGTTTCTTTCCTTTGTCCTTTTAAAAAAAGCCACCTTCATTCAGCAAAGCTGTGTTTGCTCACGTAGTAACAGTTGTTCAGTTTGATGGGTAGAGTCTCCATATTATTAAACTCTTTTGCTACAGTGTACTCCGTTACAATACATACAGGGTGTTAGGGTAAACAGTTGCATTACTTTAAGGGGTGATTGGACCCATAATACTGAACAACTTTCCCATAGAAAACTTTAGGATATTCGCAAAAAATAATACAAAACTTTGATCAGCCGATTGCATTTATCGAAATCCAAAAAATTTTTTGCGAATTTCCTATGGGTTTCGTAGGGAAAATTGTTAAGTGTCATGGGTACAATCACCCCTTAAAGTAATGCAACTGTTTACCATAACACCCTGTATAACTCTAACTTTGTTTGCGCATTTCAAAGCTAGATGGACCCTAATATTCAGATTGATTGATTCAATTTACTCGTGCGATTCGGTACTGACCGATCGCTCTATTTCGCAGACCGGTTTAGACTTATTCCATTATTGAATAACAATTTGTCGGAAATAGCTTGTTTATTATGTAAATGAAACCTTGCCTTGGCCTGGCTAGACCTTATTGAATGATTTAATACCAGTGAAGAGGTATACAGGGTGTTAGGGTAAACAGTTGCATTACTTTAATGGGTGATTGTACCCATGATACTGAAAAACTTTCCCTTAGAAACCTATAGGAAATTCGCAAATTTTTTTAGACTTTCATACAAACGTCCGACAAGCTGATTGCATTTAGTATGGGAAGTCCAAATTTTTTTAGAAAATTCTTATAGGTTTCTTAGCGAAAGTTGTTTATTATCATAGTTATAATCACCCCTTAAAGTAATGCAACTGTTTACCCTAACACCCTATAGAAGTTGCAGATTGGTTGTATAAGGGTTGAACCTTATCTGGCAGTACCGCATCGCCTTTTTCTGTCGCTCCATCCTTCTCTATCACTCAGGAACGTCATTTGCTATAAGACGGACGGAACGCGACCGCACGCCGCAGCACCGCCGCGCGCGATCGCGTTCCGTCTGTCTTATTTGCTCTAGCAAATGACGTTCCTGAGTGACAGAGAAAGATGGAGCCACAGAAAAAGGCGATGCGGTACTGCCAGATGAGGTTCAACCCTTCATACGGTCACATATTGTTCTCGCAAAAAGTGTAGGCCTCTAAATATCCAATTCACAATAGGCAATTTGCTAATTGTTGTTGTTTGTTGCCAAATAATTTTTTGTTGTGCTGTGCTTGGGGTAACAGATCTCTGCGATAAGCGTCACTCCTTGGGGTCTGCTTTGGCTAGTATTCCGATGGGTCTCTTGTACACATAGGATGTCGCAGCATGTACTAAGGCATAGTTCAGAGACGATCACTGACTTATCGAAATCAGGCTCAAAGCTGGTTGTCATTATAACAGGTTTTCTCACGATGTTTTCCTTCACCTAAAAGCGGTGGTTTATGGCGTACTAATCTAGATGTCTGTAAAGTGTGTTCCAGCGAAGCTAATAGTAAATAATTGCGCCAACTCCTATACTACATAGTAATGTTAAATTATTATATTCTTATCACTATACGTTGAAGAATAAATACATTATATCTCCCGTTATATTTTCATAGCAAGTTTACACATCCTTGCAGTGGCCTTTTGAATAACAGTTTATTTTTAAATGTCGTAATTATTTTTCCTTTTGTTTCAATTTCCATTATTACGGAGTAGTTATGTCGTCCATCAAACTATTCAGATTATAACATTGAGCATCGTCATCGTCGGGAGAGGTCGTCCGAGGAGAATATAATATCGTCGGCTTATTGCAAGAAGTCATTAAAGTCAAAAAGTCACTAAGTACAGCTGACCATACTACTGAGTTCACCGCAACACGAGTACTATTATAAGCAAAGATCATTATCTGGATAGTTCTTCAAATTTCACCTTTATCGGCTTATATCGCAAGTCATTAACGTCAAAAGTCACCAAATACAGTTGACCATACTCCAGAGTTCTCCGCGACGAGTACTATTATAAGCAAAGATCTGGATAATACTTCAAATTACGCCTTTTTTACCTATGTATAAATAAACAACAGAAAAATAATATTGCCAAAATTAATTATTTGATTTCTCGGGCTTTACAAAATAGTAGTTAATGACTTCTTGCGATAAGCCGACGATATCCATGATTAAATTAATTATTTTTTCCGAAAAAAACAAGACAGTGCGCAGCACCCTCAACCGACTGAAGTACATGAAAATATTTTTATTTATATGGATGAAGCAAGCTTGAAGCAAGGGAAGTGTCTAACACCCGTATTCTTAGTTGTTTTCTTGACATTTCCTCACTCGAGTGGAGGACGTTTTTGACATCATTTGTATGACAAAAATGTCACAAACGTCCTCGACTCGAGTGAGGAAGCCTCAAAGATACAACTATGAATACAGGTGTGTGTGTTTGTTTGTTCATTGGGTTGCTGCCTATGCCCAGCAGTGGGTCGATGTGGGATGATTTCATTGATTGATTGATTCTCCGGATTTTGCAGCTGAAAGATTAATGAACAGGTGGTCTGCCTTCTGACCTTTTTCCTGTTAATAATTTATCACTTGTTTAACATATGTCTCCAAAAAGAGTTATTTGGCGATAATGGTAGGCTCCTCATCGGCAATCTCGCAAAGGCCAAGGATTTTAAAAATGGTTAACCTTGAATTATTTTAAAACTCAAGTGATTCATGTTTCTTCACCAAAATTCTTGAGGAATATTTCGCGTGTTTTATTACTTCAACTCAAAGTTGCTTCGTTGCCTTCTATTCCCTTATAATATTTTGTAAAAATTCTTTCATCGTGAATATCTTTTTAGATAATTAAGCGTTATCCCGCGACTTCGTCCGCACAAATTATATACCTGATTTTAAGTCAGATCATAAGCTATCAAACAAAAAAAGTTTCATAAAAATCGGTTCAGTAGTTTTTGCGTGATGCTCGAACAAACACACAAAGCAAAAAAAAATTAATTTACAGTTTTATAATAGTTTAGATGTAAGCTGCGGGAAAAATGTTACTAAAGATTTTATAGTGTGGGCAGGATTAATAATAATTAATTATAATTTTGTAATGAGTAATTATAATTGATTTTAATGAGTAGAAAAACTTGTTTGCAAAGATATTTATCCTTTCGTGATGATGAAGATAGACGCTAAATGCATTGTTAACTTTTCTATGATATACCTAAGTATTTTCTTAACTCTATTCTGATTTGGTGACAATTAAATTCCCGTCAACACAGGTTTTTTTAATGCTGGTTTTACTATGGTTATGTATTATTGGTAGCAATTAATATTGAAACGTAAATTATGAAGTTGTAACCATGTTTTACTGACCAATAATTCGATTATGATTGTGCTTCTAATTTTATACCTCATTCAATTTCACAAAACCTAGTGTATAATTTAAACTCGTTTATCGTAGGTTGTAATGGAAACTTTTATGTTTATTGTATAGCATATTGGGAATTTTGTTCTTTTCAAATGCTACGTTTTAAAAAAGTCTTACGGCTTTCTCTTTTGCAAATTGTCTTATGCCTTATTATTTGAATGTGGTGTCGTAAGAATTGGGGTCAAAGGAGTCATTATTTTTTATGAATTTTAGCGAGTTTATTAAAACTCGCTAAAATTCATAAACTAATTATAGTGTGCGATTTGTGACGCCTTAGTAGATGCTAATAAGTAAAGTACCGCGGGGCAAGTTAACGTCATCGGGGTAAATTCGTATACTTACCTTTCAATACCTAGGAAACTTTAATATTAAAAGTAGTAGTCCACAATCTGACAAACCATAGGCATAGAGATATTGACTTTAATTGGTTAATATCTAAAATATAACTAAAATTAGGTAACTGTTATAATTTCAAATATTTGTGATTATAAACATGTTACAGCCATGTTGTGCTATTTCAAATCAAATTAAAGATAGAAAAATTATGTCTCAGGCGTTACTAGAACCCGCAACTGTTATATCCTCTTAATATGTAAGTAATTATAATGGGTGTAGGTTGTTCAGTTTGATAGTCTGACCTGAAGCACCCCCTTTAGTCTTTAACGCATTTAATTTTACACCCTGTATACATAATAATTATGTTATTTTCCGAGATATGGATTGATATTACGGACTTACTCCATACCACCTACTTTTATGTTTTGTTTTTGCCAGAATTTTATGCGAGACAAGATAAACTTAATTGATTGAAAGCAAACCAGTTTGTCGTAGACTTTTACAGATAACCAGTATTTTTTTACCAAAATTTGTATAGAATAAAAACAAGTCCAGTATGTGCCGTTATTTTTATATTACGAGGTCCTATTACGTCATATGTTTGTATCATAACATAACATACATGTTTGAGCTTATATCACCACGGAGATATAACACCAAAACGCAATGCGTAGACAGCGCGCAACGACAGCAAATGGAATGCGTTTATAGTAAGAACTAGTTCACTGATCATAAAAAAGGGGATTTTCCATAATCGCAACGCTTGGCTGTTGAGTTAGCGATCGTAGTTAGTTAGAAACAAGGCTACCGAAGAATATCATACATGTAGATTGGAAACCGAGTCACACAAGTAGAGTAATAATACTAAAGGGGCTACCTTCCACATGTAGCCTTTATACCCGTCATATAATCTGAAATGCCAATTCTAACGATTATTTCTCTTTCTTTTCCAGTGTAATGTACTCGTACTTCGCCCTGGTGAGTATGGGTAAATATCCGCCGAAGATCCTCGCGATGACCATCACATTCCTCCAACTCACCCAGATGATAGTCGGCTGCGCCATCAACATCTGGGCGCACAACTACATGACTAACGCCGCCCACTCGTGCCATATCAGTCAAATCAACATCAAACTATCTATGGCCATGTATTTCTCATACTTCGTTCTCTTCGCAAGATTCTTCTACAAAGCCTACCTCGCACCCAAAGGTATCAAGAAAGCCAAAACAGAACCTCTACCAGATATTCAAGAAATAGACAAGAAGGTGAATTACAATGGATATCCAAGACAAAGGAACGGCATTGTGGCCCACTAGTCGACGTCAGCTTGTGATATGTTTTAGGTATATTGTACAGATTATGGCTGTTAAGTTATTGGGGGCTTGCCAAGAAGATTCTACGCAGATTTGTTGGTGTTCCTTCTTGACTTTTTGTTTTAGAGCAATGCAAAAATAACATGGTAATAATATAAACTAGCGTAATTTACGAAAAGTAATGCACTGTAATACTAAATGATTGCATTCAGTATTTATTTTAATCGCTTTCCTATTTCCTTAACACATTCAATGTCACTGACGGTTATGCCTATCTACAATACTTTACCTAAGTACAAAAAATTATCATGCATGACACAGGGTAATTTATAGATTTTACCCGTGTCCATTTATATCCTATCTGTGGCAAGTTTTACCGTAGTCTATACGTATACAGTTCTATTGTTTAAACGGGATGGGGTAAAAAATCAGAACTTTTCCGAGGTAAAAAGGTCTCAATGAATGTGTTAAAGACTTGCGTATATCTTATTGGCAAGCACCCCTAGTAAAATGGACTCTAAGAGCGCATGTCACGCATACATTCCATGCTGGAAAATGTTTTACATTTCAAAGCTTGAAGGCTTGATTGTGCTTCGTTAGTGGCATCGTTCTGTAATGATTCTGTTGCTTTTATATGGGTTTATGTGGATTCTACGATTTAGGAGGGTATATCGTTGAGCCTTCTTAATTTTTTGCTGGGGAATTGATAGGAAAAACACATGAATAGGGTTGGATACGCTGGTTGGATATGAATAGGAAATATACGTCTTGCCGATCACGGGTCGATACTGTTTGCTATAGGTATTGAAATGAATGAACGACGATAAATAATTGTGAGGTACTATTGCCTAGACTTATCGACAGTCGATTTTGAACCAATGTTGATTAATGATTGGTAAGACCACAGAGTACTATAATTACTACCCGTAAGACTAAACATAGTACAGTATAGATACTCTTTCTTAAGGCTGGGCCACACAGAGTGCGGCTGCAGGCCGGCTGTGGAACGGCAGTAGTTGTAAACTATGGAATTATAATAATGCGAGGTGTCACATTGCGGCTACCGTTCCGCAGCTGTTCCGCAGCCGCGCCGGACTGCATTTAGTGTGACACTTCGCGCATATAATTCCATAGTTTACAACTACTGCCGGCCTGCAGCCGTTCCGCAGCCGGCCTGCAGCTGCACTCTGTGTGGCCCAGCCTTTATACTGTAGTACAGAAAAAGTCATTGATTATTGCAAAGAAATTTGAAACGTTTCAAATGAGAAATAAAGTGCAGCATTTATTAAATTGGTAAAGGCTAAAGAACTTAAAATGAATATAAGTAATAATCATTTTCAAAATTAAATGGAAGTTATTATAGTCTTTGTGGTCATAGGCATAAGGGATGCCTGTTAATAGAACATCAGACTGTGATGTTGATGCATATCGGTAAAATGAATTGCAATCTTCTAAACTTCTTCAAGAAATGAAGAGAAGTAAGGGTTCCAGTAATGAAAAGACACTCAGAAAAAGTTACAGTTTGAAAACTTAAACTCTAAGTTATATGTAGAGTAGGTTAGTTTAGTCTTTAGTAGAAAATTAGGACAACCTAAATGGAGGATACAAGTCATCAATCTTTTTAGTTTTTATGAAATATTAATTAATTTGTGGTTTGTTCAAGATTATGTTCTTTTTCGCCAAATCAGATTTTCTGGGTTTAAACACTCTGACAGGAGTTAACCATGAATTAACTACTTACCAATTTGCACCTGCAGCGGAATTCTTCAGGTTATAAAACTAAAATAACGATGATCCCATGATGATCTTGACTTCATTTAGGTACAAATATTGCCAAATGGCTTTATTAGTTATGTTAGTTTTTGCCAATTCCAAAACTGTAAAGATATTTGGCGCGAATGTCTTGTAATTAGCTAGTGTTGTTCTAAAAGCTTATTTTAACCTCCTAAATTGCACATAGTTAACACAACCTATGTAAAAGCAAAAGTAACCTTGTTGTTATTTATCGTATTTATTACTTAAAGAATATGAGTGATTTTTGAAGTAATTTATTTTAAAAAGGTAGTTTTTACCTGTACAGTTCGTAGATATGTATCTAGGGATATTATTGCGTTACTTGCTGATTATCGATCGACAAAATCAATGTTTATAAGTTATAACTGTTCCAGTGACCTATTAATATTTTAACTTAAATATTTAGAATCAGAATCGCGAAGAACTGTTTAAAATATAAACTGATCTGTCATCGGCAAGTTACTCAATAGCACCCCTGGTTTTGCTTGATCGTTTGACACGATCTTAGACTTAGTTACTTTGAACTGCTTGTAAGACAGGCGCACAAAGTGTGACACGTGTAATTCCTGATACTGCAATAAGCAATACTTATCGGGTGCCATATAAATCTGCATAAAAAGTATTTCCGTCCCTGTACCATGTTCTCCTACGACCGAAAACGAGTATTGTTTTAACTTACGCGTCAGGTCGCTATGCGATCTTTTCGAAGTATCATGGTACAAGGACGAAAGTGACAATCGAAATCTGGGTCAACAACTTTTTATACTGATTTATGGCACTTATATACTGTGAAATTGACAGTTGAAACTTACCTCATAAGAATGGGATAATTGGGGCTGATGGACTTACTTAAAATTTCTCTGTATCTAGTTATCTACTTAGGACATTCATTTTAGACTAAAATTATGTAAGTTTTAAATAATCCCCCGGTTAGGGAGACACGAGAGTTCAAATTAAAGATAACTTGAGATGATGTCGAATGTGAAAGTTGACCAAGTTTCGGTCGCGAGGAGTGTGAGCTTACGTCTACAACCGACCGATGTATAGTTTTGTAACGGTCGTATTGCTCTACTATAGTTAGTCACAAATCAATTTAGTGCTATCTAGGATTAGGGTTGCCATTACATGTCAATAGTTGGCGCCACTGAGAGCTTGATATCTCTAAAGCCTCTGTAAACTTGTTGAATCAAGAACATTTTTATCTATACCCCTCGTGTCGGTGGCGTCACTAAGTAGCTGCTGGTGGCCCTTGATGGACCGCACCTGCAAAGTCCAAAAACGTCAAAATATAATAATTGATACTATATTTTAACGTGTCAAAGTTTGTGATTTTAGAAATATTGTTCGATTAATCCTTTAATATTAAATTAGTTTTCAGGGCCTTTTTATAATCAATGCAATTCTGAGAGTCTGCCACATAATAGTGAATAGTGAATATGCGAAGGTTGTCGAATAATCCTGGTTGAATGATTTCTCTTAACAAATTTAGAATAGAATTGCCCTGTTTCTGTCCGCTAACTGACAATCACTTAGAATTAGGAAGCTTACTGGTAAAATGATATTTATTATTTTGTTATTTCATATCAATATTTGATACGATAATATTTCTACTTATTCTAGAGGCATTTTGAGAAGCAGCCGCTTTGCAATCGCCTGGCAATATGCGTTTCTGAGAACTTTGTCATTGTCGCGCTATACCAACGATGTTTGATCCTATTTTAGATATTAACTAATCAAACTAAATAGCATTTTGTAATCACATTACTGACATCTGTACCTCTGGTTTGTCAGTTACCCTAAATTGTAGTTTTAAAATTACACGGGCTTAAAAACTCGTAGGTCATTATCGTTTTTGAATATGTTTTGAAATGACACGGACATTTGGAAAATAAGTATTGCATTTCTTATTAAAAAGTTTAGCTTATATTTCTTATACCTTATATTGCTATTAAAAGTTTATGTTATATCTTTTATATTCTACCACATTATTTAAATAAATGTGAAAATAAAAGAACCGAATGTGCCCGCGCCCCCAGGCGATAAAGTTCTCTTAAATGCGATAGATCCCGATAAGGAATGACAGGACAATAATCAATAATCACAATTGTTGTAAAGTTGCCAAAATATATTATTTTCTTCAAGTTATCAATCACCAAACTGAGCTCTTTTCATAAACTCTTTTTATTTCTTTTCGTATCTCTTCCATTAATTCTGTAGTTTCATCAAAATTAGCACAGTTGTTATAAAAATAAGACAAACGTCATAATATTTTCTGATTCATTACAAAAATCATCAATCCGCACTGTATCCATTTATTCGTGAGAGGCCTTTGCAGTCGGATCCTACTCGGCTTATATATAGCCTTTAAAAGATAAATAACATTTTATTAGTAACGCTAAAGAGTGAAGTGTCTAGCTTAGTAGCCCGGGTCAATTTCGTCTAAGTAACATTTGTAGAAAAGTCACAAGATAACGTAGGTTGTTCAAATTTAGGCTGTTAAAGTTATTATTGTCCAGTCCATCGCTTTTAAATAAAAGGTGAACTTAGAATTAGGACGCTAGGAGAAAGATATTGTCCAAAATAAGGATTCTTCAATTTTGTTGTAGATGTCCCTAGTTAATGTCATTTATTGAAATGTTTTTCACATAGTACAATTTGATAATGTATTAAAATAAAACAATCGAAATAGCTGAAGAAGAATTGGTTTCCTGCATTTAATTTTTTATAACTGTGATAAATCGTTATACTGTTTGTACAGTAAGCTTACTAATGTGGTAAAAATCGTGATTTTAGTACAAAGTTTTGACATTTCTAGAGACCTCTACATAAAAACTGAAAGGTTCTTATTAAAACTTAATTTCTTTTTCTTGTGTATACGGTATTGTATCGTTTCGATATCGTTTGATTTGTAACTATTTTATCATCAGAATTCATTTTCACGAGGTTTGGAAATTTCATTACTTAGGTAAAAATGTTTTCATCAAGATGGGAATTCACTGGGGGCTATGTTATCGTAGGTCTATATAAATTTTACCAATGTTTTTTTACAATTATTTTTGTGTAATTTTTTTACACCAGCTGTTTAGTTTTTTGTACGTTTAAGAACCAGTCGAAATTATTATTTTTTGCAATCATGATTTTGTAGTTTTTTAAATACATACCTACCTTTTTAACACTTAAATCAAAAATGTCTCCGACATATTTTATTTCGAATTTTAGAAGTCTGGTAATGTACAAGTATTTTAAAGTATATTTTAAAAGAGTTAAGATTATTATTGTACCCATGTTTTGTAATTTATTGTAAAAAGCACGATATTGAAGATGCCTTTTATAAGTTTCCCAAAGAGGAAAAGCATTGGCTAAACGAAAACAGTACATCAATACATTGCTAGCATTTATTTAATGTGTTTTTTTTTTGCATTTAAATGAAACTGTTGTTCTGCCTAGAGCGAGTTAGCGGTTACAGTTCCATATTCATAAAAAAATATTTGTAAAAATATATTTTTGTGAACGAAGTTTTGTGGTTACAGTAAATCCAGAATATTATTATAGTGTCAGATATTCATTGTAATCTACAAGAAAGTGGAATTATTCTTGCAATCATTACCTAATTTGTATTTTCTGGGCAAATAAAGCGATAATGCGTATATTAGTTAACTTGTTTCATTAATTTTAACGTCAGTTGGGGCAAGTTCGTCTACGGGGTAATTTAAAGGTATTAAATGTCTGAAAAAAATTTAAGTGGCTATTAAAAAGACAACCTGAATATCATGGAAATGGTTGTTTCTGTAGTTTCGATAATAATAGGTACCTACTAAGTAGGTAACTACCAAGAACATTGTATATATTCTATAAGGTAGGTAACTACTTATACGTACTTGCCCCAATTGACCTTTACCTATATGAGTTAATGAGTTTATAATAGGTCGATTGGCCGATTATTATAATGTTTAATCATGGGTTTCGCCAATCATTGATCCAAGATAAAACTAAAAGTTACCTACAGCGAGAGATTCGTTATGCTCATGACTCATGAATCTAGATCCATTTACAAGAGAAATTATTCAGGCGAAATTCAGGTTTTGGGGGAAAAAAATTAAAAAATCAGGAAGCTGAAAATAGGTATTGTCTGGGAAAAACGCTAGTTATTCCATTCTCTTTGGGGCGGAAAATCTAAGAGGAAGGATCTCTTTATTCTAAAGATCTAAAGCAAAAGAGGTCCTTGATCTTAAGGGGAAATTACAATACCTACCTATTTCCAGCTTCTGAGGGAAATGCAATGTATACATACCTACCAATTGTCAGGAAGTCTCATAGGTTGAGGTTACCTGCAGGAAGCTGGAAAATTTATTGGCTGTTGCCTGTCACAGAAAGCCATATAAACCAGGAAGCTGGAAATAGGTATAGGGTCAATCATGGATAAAATACCTATCAAGGAATAAATGTGACAAAAGTAGGTATAACTATAGAGGAAAACTCCAATACCTAGAAAAGACTGCTGTTAGAGCCAAATTTAGCTATATATAGGTACATTTTGCATAAACTTTCGGAGTAAATACAGCAAGTATCAAAATAGTTTAGGTCGTAGTATAGTGTTGCCGTGGAAAGCGACAGTGGCGCCCTCATTTAATTTCTACTCTTTCTGGTCGATTCTCTATGGGGCTACACCTACAAGCTATGCCTACAAGCTCGGACTCGGTTCGAACCCGGTACGGTGTAGAGTGTAGGTTGACTGGTTGAATAAGCGAAAAATTCTTGGTCTATGAGGTGAGTCATCCTCGATCCTCGCTTTCGTAAATGATTTATGGAGGTGCTACTTGGGAATGTTCCTCCATTGAAAAGGGAAGTACTTCCGCCAGGCTAGTTGTGATGCCTGGGGACCGGCCGTGGTCCAACAGTTCTTAGTTGGACCTTGTATATATATCGAATCTCTGTGATTATTTCTCTTGCGCGATTTATGTCTTGCATTCGATTGTGAACCTTATTTGTAGTAGGTTACGAGTTACGTATTTACGATGAACGTTGTCTTTGTATGGAGCATATTTCCGCGAGCGACGGTATCGCCATCTGTTGGCATCTTTGCTATAACTTGTGGGTGCTGACCATCTGTAGTAGTTCACTAGTTCCCCACAGGACTCCCCCCTCAGACCGGAGGTCGTTGAGTAGTTCGAAGTGTGCAGTCTGTATCCATGTAGGTGCAGGGCTCCAGTCAAGTGAGTCTGACGAGCGATGTGCTGCGGTGTGTGCATCTGTCAGGGAGACCAGTCCTGATGTGATGCGGGCGAGTGACAGGCGTGGAGAAGGCGAGCAGAACTGCCACGTGGAGGTGAGCTCAGACACGTGGGCTGCGGGAGATCCTTCTATGCAGACGCTGACTGTCGTTGAGGAAGCTGCAGGCCCAGGAAGCGGTGTGAAGACAGCTGCGATGGACCTGGTGCGGCTTCGGGTTGATGGTGTGACTGCTGCTTGTTTGACCTGGTCGAGGGGTGTGAAGAGTTGGTTGAAGCTGGTTGCTGCTCTGTGCTGCTGGTGCTGCTCTGCGTGTTCAAATCACGTCGGGGTCACCAGTATGGAGGTGCTACTTGGGAATGTTCCTCCATTGAAAAGGGAAGTACTTCCGCCAGGCTAGTTGTGATGCCTGGGGACCGGCCGTGGTCCAACAGTTCTTAGTTGGGCCTTGTATATATATCGAATCTCTGTGATTATTTCTCTTGCGCGATTTATGTCTTGCATTCGATTGTGAACCTTATTTGTAGTAGGTTACGAGTTACGTATTTACGATGAACGTTGTCTTTGTATGGAGCATATTTCCGCGAGCGACGGTATCGCCATCTGTTGGCATCTTTGCTATAACTTGTGGGTGCTGACCATCTGTAGTAGTTCACTAGTTCCCCACAGGACTCCCCCCTCAGACCGGAGGTCGTTGAGTAGTTCGAAGTGTGCAGTCTGTATCCATGTAGGTGCAGGGCTCCAGTCAAGTGAGTCTGACGAGCGATGTGCTGCGGTGTGTGCATCTGTCAGGGAGACCAGTCCTGATGTGATGCGGGCGAGTGACAGGCGTGGAGAAGGCGAGCAGAACTGCCACGTGGAGGTGAGCTCAGACACGTGGGCTGCGGGAGATCCTTCTATGCAGACGCTGACTGTCGTTGAGGAAGCTGCAGGCCCAGGAAGCGGTGTGAAGACAGCTGCGATGGACCTGGTGCGGCTTCGGGTTGATGGTGTGACTGCTGCTTGTTTGACCTGGTCGAGGGGTGTGAAGAGTTGGTTGAAGCTGGTTGCTGCTCTGTGCTGCTGGTGCTGCTCTGCGTGTTCAAATCACGTCGGGGTCACCAGTATGGAGGTGCTACTTGGGAATGTTCCTCCATTGAAAAGGGAAGTACTTCCGCCAGGCTAGTTGTGATGCCTGGGGACCGGCCGTGGTCCAACAGTTCTTAGTTGGGCCTTGTATATATATCGAATCTCTGTGATTATTTCTCTTGCGCGATTTATGTCTTGCATTCGATTGTGAACCTTATTTGTAGTAGGTTACGAGTTACGTATTTACGATGAACGTTGTCTTTGTATGGAGCATATTTCCGCGAGCGACGGTATCGCCATCTGTTGGCATCTTTGCTATAACTTGTGGGTGCTGACCAAAGAGTAATATAAGTATATTAGAAAAGAGAACCCACTCGTGGCAACATTATGCATCCACCTTATGTCAAATTGAAGGCTAGCTAGCGCCATCTGTGTTTCTCTGAAAATAATTCTACCGTGATTCTACCTATACTATACATACCTACTTATATATATACTTATATACTCATACCGTTGTTTGAATGCTAGTTTTCGTCCAATCCCGCACCGATTGAGTGAAATTCCAGTATCCTTACTATTCCTGTAATCTGTACATTGGTAAGAGAACAACTGAAACTCCAGAACATCACTAAATCGGCACAAAATTGAACAAAAACTACAAACAACACGCACATTACAAGGTAGGTCGCCATTTTGTAAATTTGTCAATTTGACATTGACATAGACAATATAATCTTTTTTTTTCATAGTAAAAGATATATTTAACAGATGGCAGCACATTCTATGCAAACTAAATCGGAAAAACCACCAAAAGGCAAATGTCCTCCGCCTGGTGCTGACCATCTGTAGTAGTTCACTAGTTCCCCACAGATTTTTATAAAGTTCGGATCGTGAACACAAACATAGGTATTACAGTCTGTGATCGTGAAGCACAAAGAAAAAAAAATATCGATTGCCCGATTCATATTGTATTCGAAACAAGAAGCAGCCATCAATTTCTGAACGATAAAACCAGCTGACACTGACACAACTGACACTGACATTGACATTTCATTCAATACACGATTTCCTTGCAATTTCACGTTTGTGTTTAGTGTTATTGTAATTAAAAATGGATATAATCGACAACGACATCAGGCAGTGGGACGCGAACGACGTGAAAGAACAATTCGGGGACAGCCTGATGCTCCTGCCATCCAACGACAACATCACTGAGCTGCAGACCATTCTGAGAGACAAGTAAGTGAGGTTACTTTACGTTATCATTCTACACTTTCTGGCATTATTTTGCTTTGTTTATGTAGTCTTTATTTATTTATGATGTTTGTTATTTTGTATGATGTTTAATGTTTATCTTTTAGAGGTACTTACACTTGCTTGCAGAAAAAAAATGTATTATTAGATTCTAGAAAAGTTTCTGGACATCTAGAAAGGTTAAGGCAAAGTATAACTGAATTGAATTGAAAGGTTATAATTAATAGATGCTAATTGCATAGAGTGAGGGAGGTAAAATCTATGTTGTTTGTCCCTTTCTGCATATGTGGTATTTTTCATAAAGGTATTAATTATACTACGGAATAGAGGAACAGAGAGCTGAGAGAGCGAGATCTACCTAGCGGCATCACTGTATAATAGAAAGAGATACGTGACGCGAGGCTATAGAATCGTTTTTGGGGATTTAGAGTCCTGGTAAAAACTCGGTTTCTGTGAATAATTGTGAACCTAAAGTGAAATCATAGATAATTTTGTGAAATATACTAACACTATTTCATTAAATTATCCACGATTTCACGTTAGGTTGAGAATTATACACAAACATAGAATTTTTACCCTGGCAATAGTCCTAAAAACGTCCAAACACGGTTTCATTTGACAACTCATGTCAGTTCCTCTACTACTGTAAGGTATATACTTTTATGGTATTTTTATTTGACTTAGCAGCTTGCGTAACATGACAGAGGTGAGAGTGACACAGGTCACTTCTAAACGTCAAATTTGAGTGAGATACTATGAGGCGCTGTCCTATTGCCATTGCTCGCGCGATGATGCGTTCGTCCGACCGTCGCCACGACTTAACTAAATTTATTCCTGTCACTTTCTAAAATAAGATTAAGAAAAGAGACAGAAAACCAACAGCTGACTTTAATGCTGTCAAAGTAACGTTACACGCCCAAAAACGCTTTAAATAAGATGGCGTACATTATGATGGCATCTTATATTGGTCGTTTAACGTCACTTTGACAGCACTAAAGTCAGCTGTTGGTTTTCTGTCCCTTTTCTTAATCTTATTTTAGAAAGTGACAGGAATAAATTTAGTTAAGTCGTGTCACAGTCCGAATCGGTACCACTGTGCGTTTAAACATACTTATATCTGCGGAATATCCTATAGAAGGTCTTTCTATCATGAGATGCGATCGAATTTTTATTCAGATATAAGTATGTTTAAACGCACAGTAGCACAATGATTTTCGTCGGACAAATGCATGATCGCGCGAGCGATGGCAATAGGACAGCGCCTGAAGATAACTGCCAATTTGACGTTTAGAAGTGACCTGTGTTGCCACTGGCGGACTAAGGGGGGGGGGGGCGGAGGGGCGGTCCGCCCCGGGCCCCCAGTCCTGGGGGCCTCTGAATCTCGAGAAGAGATTCCGTTTTTAATCAAATCCAAAATAATGACGTTTGTATAGTAAGTAAAGACAGTTTGGAGTTGGAGGCCCGGGCCTCAGGATGCCAGAACAGGTTCTGGGACTGCAGTTTGAATTGAGTCATTGAAAGTCAAAGAAAGAAATAGAGTCAAAAATATTGCGAATTTGCGAGCTCGCTTCGCTCACTCAATCTTTTTCAAATTGTTATGCAGTTAGCATAATTATGAGTTCGCTTCGCTCGCTCAGGAGGCCCGGGCCTCCGGTACTGGGACTGCAGTTTGAAGTTGGAGGGCCTCGTACGTTAGTCATTGAAAGTCAAAGAAGGAAATAGAGTCCAAAATATTGCGAATTTGCGAGCTCGCTCACTCGCTCAATCTTTTTCAAGTTGTTATGCAGTTAGAATAATTATGAGCTCGCTTCTTGAAAAGTCAATGTGGTTGGAATCAGAATGTATTTCGAAAATTTGAGCTTGCTTCGCTCGCTTGACTTTTTTGAGCTTTCTGTACTTTGAGACAGAGTTCTTGCTACAGCCCAGTCATAATTATAGAACTCTATTCGTTCGCTCCGGTTTTATTTTATACATGAATATAATACTCTATTTCAAGATGAGCTCTACAATAGAGTTATTATAAGCATAAGCTCATTTCAGCTATTTGTTTACATCAGTCACCTCGATTTCGGCATGAGCTGAAAAAATCGAGTTATAATGAAGAAAAATCTCGAGCTCGCTTCGCTTGCTCCAGAATTCAGTGAAAACTCAAGCTCGCTTCGCTCGCTCTAGGTTTTGAATGGTATGTCTTTTTCTTTTCATAGTATAGTTAAATCTTGAGCTTACTTTATTTGTTCCAGATTTTAGGTCGTAAAAAAACTCTAGCTCGCTAAGCTCACTCCAGGATTTAAATCTTATTCCACTGATCTCATTGCAGTAAAATCTCGAACTCACTTAGCTTCGCCCGCTTCAGAATTCAGTAAAATTTCGAGCTTGCTTCGCTCGCTCTAGGTTTTCTGTCCGATATATTTTCATATTGCTTTAAAATCTCGACTTTACTTTGCTCGCTCTAGATTTTACATTGTACGAATCTCGGGCTCGCTTCGCTCGCTCCATATTGTAGGACCTGGATATCCCTAGGACAAAATACATGCTACCTACAAGTTTTTGCCACGGCTCGAAAGAATTGTAGATATCAATTTCTGGAAAGACCGGGGGGCCTCATTTAGTTTTGCCGCCCCGGGCCTCCGACTGGCTTAGTCCGCCACTGTGTGTTGCTCTCACCTCTGTCATGTTACGCAGGCTGAAATTGCTTACAATACTTGCAACTTTGACAAAGGCATGATTTTCAGCATATCTTGATGATATTTAATGTACGCTGGGCACTCAAATTCGAAAGCATTTTTTAATTATTTACTTACACATCTAATAACAACAAATAAAATGGAGTTGCATAGTAGGTCTGCTATTGGGTAGTCACATCGCTCTTCGATTGTTATCGCTCTTCGATTGTTGGTTGCCCCCTCCCGGGCCTATAAAGCTGCAGTGGTGGCTCAAGATAGTGTTCTTTTCGAAAAACAATCATTGAAGTCACCAAAATACATACAAAACCATCTCATAACCAAGATAGCAGCTATTTTATTAAAAATAGAATGGAATAGAACAATTAAAATGCATCCACATTTAAAATTTCCAGAAACACATCACGAAGTGACTTCAAATTCTACGCAGACCGTCTGATCCGTCTCGTCATAGAAGAGAGTTTGAACAAGCTTCCGTTCACAGACTGCGAGGTGGTGACTCCGACCGGAGCACTGTACAAGGGTCTGAAGTATGGGGCGGGAAACTGTGGGGTGTCTATTGTTCGCTCCGGGGAGGCTATGGAACAGGTTAGTTTGTCATATTAAATTAAATTAATTTAAATATTTTTATTTATCAGATGACTCAGATCCATAATAGTGTTAGTAACAATAATCTTACAAACTATGTTAGTTATTTAAAAAAGAAAATAATAATTACACAAAATTCCCTATTCAACAAAGATATGAGCAGTCACAAGGTGGCATGCAAATGCACCCAGTGTTGCAGCATTGGGGAGTCCCATCTGTGTCCCAACGCGCGCAGGATGGTGTTGGGGCTGCTGCGCATGACATATGACATGTGCATATGACATTTTATTTTCAATAAGGAACTAGTAAACTTTTTTGCATTTCATTAACATTGGGTACCTACTTGTAGTTTAGTAGTAAGATGTAAATCAACATAGACAAACTTATTAACTGTTTGCTTTAAAATAGGTACTGTGATATTGAGTTGACCACTAAAATGCTGCGGTTTGCTCTATCTTACCCTTTGACTAATTATATAGGAACTAGGTACGCATGTCATTCTACTAACAAACATTTCTGCCACTTTTTGCGGGGGGCGAGGTAACATGAAATCCGCAACTTTGGATTTTATTCCCCATAACTTTAGATTCTAATTTTGAATGTTAAAAATCATGAAAAGTAGTCTCGTGTGAACCCCAAACGTTCTAAGTTCAAAATTATTGTTTCGCAATTATAGGCTGTCTCGTTTAGTGATAAGATATAAAATTGAGTGTAAATGCACATGTTCAATTTGTCTTATACAGTGGCAGAGGGGAAATGCTACCGCAAGGCCAGTCCTTAATAAGTAGTCAAAGATATAATTTTTTTGGCTTCCGATCCTGAATTGAACTTTTAACCTCCAGGGTCTCCGAGATTGTTGCCGCTCCATCCGCATAGGTAAGATCCTGGTGGAGAGCGACACGGATACCCACGAGGCGCACGTCGTCTACGCCAAGTTCCCGGAGGACATCGCGCACAGGCAGGTCCTGCTGATGTACCCGATCATGTCAACTGGCAACACTGTCAAACAGGTGAGGCTTTGTTCCACGTCTTATGAAACTATTACCTGGAGTTGTAGGTCTGCTTAGTATAAGAGATAAGTGTACTTTTTGCAAACATCAGCAGCAAGTTCAGTGTTTATGGGGTGTAGAGCATCTCTGTGATGAGGATGGACCAGGTCTGCCTGCATAACTCCAGTCGGTTTAGGAGTTACTGATGATTAAAGGTCTGTAAAATATTAACGATCAGCTGCAAGGCTGATCGTATGTTATTGTTGTAGTATGCACTGTAGCTATGTGAACAGTACACAAACTGTTAAGTTCTGTCAGTCGGTTTAGGAGATACAGCCAGTCAAAGTTCCGACCTTTGAACGGCTGTATCTCCTAAACCGACTGATGAACCATGCCAGTTTTTGTACTTTTCACATAGTTACAGTGCATACCAACAACAATATCATACGACGCCTTGCAGCTGATCGTAAATTTTTTTCAGACCTCAAATCAAAAAAATCATCAGTAACTCCTAAACCGACTGGAGTTTTGCAGGCAGTCATGGTCCATCCCCATCACAGAGATGCTCTACACTCCATGAACGCTGAATCAGCCTTGCTGCTGATGGTTGCAAAAAGTACACTTATCTCTCTGAATATATTGGGTAGTCGCGTCACTCGTCGAATGTTGGTTGCCCCCTCCCGGGCCTACACCGAAGCTCCAGTGGTGGCTCAAGATAGTGTTTTCGAAATTACGAAGGACACTGAAATTACATAAACTACCGTACAACGTCAAGCACTCTTGCCACATAAACTAGATATTGGCAAAATCATCATAACCAAGATGGCAACAATAAAAAATATATATTTTTAATGTAAACATTATAATATAACTCAGCTGAAATGTATGGGACAGCAGATTTATTCTTTCGCGAATTAGATATTGGTCCTATAGAGAAAATTGTTCAGTTTGATGGTCTGATCATCCCCCTAAAATAGTTTCAGCAAATTTTTTGAATTTAGAAATTGCTTCTGCACATGCGCAATTTGTGCAAACTGTCCATGACATTGCGTGTAGGGTTGAAACTGGGTTGAAAGCTGCGTTTTGCGTTTAACGTCATCTACATTTCAATACTTTTTATTTTTCTTTCTATTATTAAAAATAGTAATTGAGCTAAAAGATTACTAAATAAAAATGTGAATTTAGCGTTATTTTTCAACGTTTTTTATGCACTGAAAAGACACAATTTTATGTAGTCAAATCCAACGGGTGCGCCCCTCAGGTTACCACATAAAGTGTGAGGGGAGGTGGGGTATCTGAAGTCAGAGGGGGAGTGGCCGTTCTGTATGTAGAATTATATACTATTACCTATTATGTGCCTCTAGTCGTGAGCGTTTGTATGCTTATGTTTGATGGGAGCATGATGGGAGTATATTTTCAGTGTTTAATTTTGTACTCATCATCATCATATCGTATGGCATCTACAATAGATTGAATCAGTCTTCATACACACTATGGAAATTAAGTAATGCGTAAACAAAAAATACCTCTTGAAAGCCTATCACGGTTATGTTGTATTTATACTTTAGATATGGTTTGATATTTTGGGGAAACTCAGTGGATATTCAATGTGCATTCATATAGAGAAAAATATCTGCTGTTCCATACAAAACAACAACCCTTTCTCAGCCCAAATGTATAGAACAGCAGATTTTTTTTCTCGGTATTTCAATATTGGTCCCTTAATGAAGTCGTTGTTCAGTTTGATGGTCTAAAGCACCCCCCTAAGCCCAAATATGTAACGCTTTTAACACTTTCGCAGTGCTAACACTGTGGAATGCTATACAATTCTGGCTCAAGGTTTGAGTCGTGCGCACTGCGGCCCATATGTCGCTGACCTACGACGTAGGTCGTCAGCAGTTAAAGTGTTAAGTTTGCACCCTGTATATTTTCCAGGCAGTGAATGTCCTAACCCAGCACGGTGTCAAAGAAGAGCGCATCATTCTCTCGAACCTGTTCTGCACACCCGCAGGGGTGCAAGCCGTAGTCGACTACGTACCAAAGATGAAGATATTGACCTCTGAACTCCATCCCGTGGCTCCTAACCACTTCGGTATGAAGTATTTCGGGACAGACTGATATGAAGATATTTATGACGGTTAAGTAATTATTTTATATTTTTGTTGTTTAAGATTTTAGGGCGTAGGTATAGGCGATAGCGCACCGCCTTAGTGTAGCGACACACCTGCGGAACGTACGGCGCCGTACGTTCGGTTTAATACGCTTGCAATGCGTTTCCTATACCGGCGACACACCAGGGCCTCAATCGCGCAATTTTATACGGTTTTGGTTTGGTTTTGGTTTTGGTTTAGTTTTGGTTTAGATTTGGTTTAGCTGAAGTAAAAAGGCTATCGCGATATTTTTTTCTGAACGGTTAAATCGCACAATACAGAAAATTCGATCGAACGGACATCAAATGTTACGCCAACGTATCTTCCGAAATAAAGCTAAATCATTACCGTTAATATAATTTGCGCGATACGAATTGTGGATAACGTAACGTTTTTGGTTGTGGTTTTGTTTTGGTAGTATCGGTCAAACTTAGGGCGATTGAGGCCCTGGAGTGCAATTCACTAAGCTTAAGCACCAAGCGCCTTTCTGAATCTTTTATAATTAATGCGCACAGCCAAGGAATGGAATGCCCTGCCTGCGTCAGTATTTTCGAGCACTGACAACCCGAATTCCTTTAAAGTACGAGTGAATATGCATCTTCTGGGTAAGCTCGCTACATCTACGACCCCATCTTCGTCCTGAGGACTGGATTGAGGTCAAGAGCTAACCCATAGTTAATTAAAAAAAAAACATCGCTGTCAAAAACATCGAAGGGCTCACAAATGTAATGCCGGCTCTTCATTCTCGCCGAGAACGGGCGAGACAGGCCGAGAACGAGAGTGTGGATGCCCTTCATTGTTCTCGTGGCGTCGTAAGCCATATCAATTTTCATTGAAGATTTCACTGCAAAATTTTGAGTTTACTGGAATACGATCTAAAACCGAGAACGCTCGGCGAGAATTCTCGGCGAGAGTGTAGTGCGGGGTTAACATCCTTTTTGCATCCTTCAGATCGTCGAAGATTTTATAATATGAGTTTGACACATGACACAACAATAGCGAATACCGAATTGTAAGCAAGCCGATGTACCAACGACGAATTTAAGATTGAGACGATTTTAGCTCTTAGTGAATGGCATTGCAGTACCTTTGCGCCATTTTTTCTAGTAGACGCGCAGACGCGTCCTCAATCAAACGATCGGCGCCGTACGTTCCGCAGGTGTGTCGCTACACTTAACGTCGCAACTGAATCACCCTGTGTTTTAAACACAGACATTAACTGACCTTTATGGCTGCGGTTCCGCCAAGATTCTGTCAGCTACACTTCGGCGAATGTGCCCAGGAGTTACATGACCTGATTCCACCATCCCCCTTCCATCATCGTACGACAAGACGTAGTGCGAGACTGCATCCATACGTTGTCGATATTCCAACAATCCGCACAAATAGGTTCGCATCCTCTTTTATAATGAGAACCGGTAAGGTTTGGAACTCTCTCCCTGCGTCTGTTTTCCCAAGCAAATACAATCAGGATATTTTTAAAAGAAGAGTAAATTAAATAGGCTTTTTCTGGGCGAGCGCGCTACATCCTCAGCTTCATCTACACTTTCCATCCGGTGAGCTGAAGCCAAGCGCAAACCCATTACGAAAAAAAAAAGACTTGATTTCAGAAATTGATGTCAGAAATATCGCAGCGATAACATATCGGGAGTTATATGTAGCGGGGATATACAGGGTGAAATTGATATAATTAGTGTCCTTTTAAACTAAGAGTCTACATGGAGTCTACTCATCAAACTGAACAACTTTTACTATGGGAGCAAAAAAAATCTGCTGTTGTATACATTTGTGTCGGGTGGGCATTGCAGTTTAGTATGGAACAGCTGATTTATTTGTTGCTCCGATCAGTTTGCTCCCATAGTGGAAGTTGTTCAGTTTGATGGGTAGACTCTTAGTTTAAATGGACGATATCGTCGATGCCTACGTTCAAAAATTGCTTATCTGATACGGCCCTAAAGGCTTGAGTCATTTTAGCTAATTAACCTAGTAATAGTCCCAAGCAAACATTGGGGTAGACAGAGACAATAGATCATTACCTGCTACGATCCCGACACACCTCTTTCTTTTGGGTTGTAAATAAGTATAAATGTCTTAAATTTTATGTGAAATTTCTAGTCTACAGACTTAAAAGCTTGTTTGAAACTAAAATGTTCTAAAATTACAATAATATTTTTAATGTAAATAAGATATTCGTATCAGTTTGAATATTAAATTAAGTGTTAAATACTTAATTATGATATTTATGATTGTAACGCGTTTAAAGGATGACTCACGTCACGCTAGACCGTGTCGGGTCCGAGCCGAGCGCCGGCCGTAGCGCGGCCAACCAATATTGCATATATTTTGTATGGACACACAAGTGTGAGTAAAAACATAAACGCATTTATAGTACTCTGTGCTCGTACGTATCATCATACGTACGAGCACAGAGTATTTATAGGACTATTTATCCGATTTTAAGAACAATTCTATATTTTGGGTACTGAATTACATTAAAAGTAATGTCACAATCATTTTCAAGCAACAAGTGAGTAATTTTGGAGTCCAATCTCTTGACAACTTTAGTATTAATCTAGTAAGTGTAGAATAATGATTTATGTACTTATTTCTATGCTATTTATTGTATAACTTTAACTACCTATGTGATAATAATATCATTGTAAGCTTTTATAAATTCTTTTGATCCTCAAAATGTTATTATGCTAAGATAATGAAATGAAACAGTCTATAAATAAAATGATATTTATAAAGGCAGCTATAATTTTTTTTTAAGTTAAGCCATCCTCTAATACGCGGGTCTATTTTATTAGAATATATTGTGTCCACAATCCATTATAAAGTGGTGACGGGCTCGCTCGCTACGTGTCATGTTGAAGAGAATGTGGTGTTTGCTGAGAGCTAGTTGGGTCAATTCCCACCAAAAGAGGCGTTTAGCGCAGCGGCTGCAGGAGCATTTTCGGAGAAAATGTTAACTAGCATTTTGAATCTTATTTCTAGTAAGTTAAGGTTCAAATTGACTTGAAGAAAAGACGGGCAGCGCGGCGCAGCGCGGCGCAGCGCGGCGCCGGTCGGCCGCTCCTCCCGTCGCCCGCGCTCTACGATACAGTGTTGTCATAGTTACAGATTTCTCTGTACCTATTTAATTACAGATTATGAACTTTTGATACAGATGGCAGACTTTTCAAAAAATTTCGAGACTTCTGATACCGAATTCGGTACATAAAACTGATTATTTTTATCTATACAAATATTATAAAGAGGACAGATTTGATTTTTTGTTTATTTGTTCGGTTTTATTAAATAGGCTCCGAAACTACTGGACTGATCTAAATAATTCTTCCACCATTAGAATGCTACATAGGCTAAAAAAAAACGGCCAAGTGTGTGTCGGGAAGATTCTATATAAATAAATGGTCATTTAACCTCTATTCACATTACGACGTGCGGGCGCGGGCGGGCACGGAGAGTGCAATGTAAAATAATACCTATTTCAGTACCGATAGAGTTGACAGAGAGAAGGCCCAGGGGCGGAGGCCGGAGCTTTCTCTGTGAACTCTATCGGTATTGAAATAGGCTTAGAAAAAGTATATGTCTAGAATGAGTCTCATGCTTTTACCTTCTACCGTATAAAATAAAAGGGGCCAACTTTCTTAGGTTCGTGCGTGAGACGTCATACAAATTATGTCTGTGTGCGTGTATAGGGTTTAGAGGCCAGTACTGGTTGCAATTTTTTTCAACTCTTTCGTAGCTTCGACTGTCTATCTTGACATATAACTTATCCAAGGAAATAGGTATTCTTTTACATTGTTTTCTCCGCGCCCGCTGTTGTAATGTGAATAGAGCTTTAGGGCCAACGGATGCTAACAGATTTTTAAGGGAATGATCAGACCATTTGTCTTAAAAAAACCTTAAGGAAAATATTAAGGACTCTATTTTGAAGATAAGTTTGCGATTTCTCCCCCTCGAAGAATATACCTAAATAAATAAATAAATAAATAACGCTCACAGGCACATACATTGTAATGATCCCAAGCAAGCACTATAGGCTGTTTATTATGGAAACCATACAACAACGGCACAAACATATAAAAATCCATGACCGAACCGGGATTCGAACCCAGAACCCTGGTTTGGCAGTCCGGCGTGGTAACCATTACACCAACCGGGTCGTCTGTATATATGGTAGCGAGCTTGTTACCCGCGACTTCGTATGCAGAACATGTTCATTTCTATGTTCTTCCTCAGAGTTCAAGCTATCTGTATAATGATTTTATTAATTTTTATTTTAAATACTTAATTAATAGAAAGGGGTTAAACAATAACAAGAAAGAACAACCACTAAAACTTCTTTTTAATCATTTATTTCATTTTCATAGTTTATACAATCTATAGATAGATACAAAGATGTAATTAGATCAGATCACACAGCTAAGCAGTTTTAAAAGTGTACACATTAATTTATAAATTAAATATTTATATTCAACATTCGAATAATTTAACCCTTAACAAGTAACCCTTATAAAGTGATCCCCAATCTATCGTGGTCGTTTCGCTCCAGCGATGTCTAAACACAGATGTTAATTCTTAAAAACTAAGCTAAAAATTACTTTTAATAATGTAAAAATATCAATAACATTCAATTACATATTGTAACGAGTGATGCTTATTCGAGAACAAAAATATTTTATTAATTAATTTTTTTATTAGTAAAAACTAGATGACTTCGTGTCCCTTATGTGTAAGTGTTAGGTAGGTACCTACCGATGGCATATATATGGCAACACTACCTCCGAGCTTTGATCCAAGCAGACATTAAAAAAAAGAATCTCAACGTATTATGTGACATGGTCGCCATCGGTATACCCTTTTATAATAAGTGCGTACTCCCATATAAATAAATACTTAAATATTAACATACATTACTCTGTCAATAGATTTCTTAATAACTATGTTACTATTTTAGACAATGACAAGCACGTAGGAAATACGATCCGTTTGGAAGTATTAATTAAATTTTAAAACGTCTGGTAGGCAGCACCATATTGTAGTTGACATTCAGAGGGTAGATTATGAATAAAACTTGAGTTCTTTCTAGTCAAAAATGTTTTTATAGTGGTTAGTTTATTACTAAGTTTAAATCATAAGTTTGCCAAAGAATGTCATCTTTAGATTATGTTGTAAAATTATATGTATAATCAAATACAAGTATATTACAACATAAATTACCCTTGAAATTGACTTAGATATGTTACTAAGGCATCGTGTGAATCGCACTAGGTAAATTGACATAATATCTAAGGACTAATACAACAGCCAAAGCAAAATTATATGGCAATTAGCGTATACATAAATAAATACAGGATAATAGTTTTAATAAATAATATTTTGTGGATGAAATCACTAGGTATAGAGCGGTAAATCTCTAGCTAAAATAGTCAAAATATATAAACACCTTAAAAACAAAATTTCAATAGAAAAAAAAGCAATTTAAATACTTTACATGTTTTGTGCATCCACTTTCTTTTTTTGTGATTTTTTTTTCAATTATTATTTTTGTATAAAAATATCGTTAACAACGCTTCTAAGTAACAAGTTAACTAAAGGTTGCCCTTACGAAAATTGATTTTGTCAGCAAGATCGAATAGCTCATCCTTGGGTGTTTCCTGCGTTTTGGATGTGCACCAATCTCTGGCGTTAGCGACTATCGGAAGGATCCTATCGCTGTATAAGCACAAACATTTTATATCAGTCACTTTCGTATTTAAACATTGATTAAAATACAATCGTGCTGTTATACCATACTGCTTATTTCCATCAAAAACAATTGAAAATTAATAAAAAAAGAACAATTGTTATCGATAAGGAAAAAAGTAGAATGCAGTAAGACCACTTAGTTCAAAATCAATCAACGATAGAAATGGAACTAAGTAATCAAGTGCTTGAAGCCGAGAGAAGCGTTAATGCAGGCAGCTGTTGTGGAGTATTTACATGAGCTTTTGCTTGGCGCACTCGGGGCAGATGATGTCCTGGCCGTCGGTGATGAAGCCCTTGCCAACCAGGGAGGTCTTGCACTGGGCGCAGATGAAGCAGTCGTTGTGCCAGTGGCGGTCCTCGAACGAGATGAAGCGGGTGCCGCCGATGCCTGCAAATTAGAGGTTTGAAATATTGTTACATTTTCAAAAGCCTTAGGACAATATAAACTTAGGACCTAAAGTGATCTAGTAGTTACTAAGTGTGTGAGCTGGGTTGAACAGCAGACTGGGTTTTTTCTTAAGAGATCTCCCCTTCTAAACAGCAGACTGGGTTTTTCTTAATCATTGAAATTGTTTTATTTCGTCTCATAGAAGAGGAAGGGGAGATTTTTCTTCGAATTAAATCTTCTTATCGTGTGGGCAGAGCCCTGCACTGGTAGCATGCACACCCGCGATAGCCGTGATACGGCTTTACCACGTCTTTTATCTCGTTCGTTCGCGCTCAAAAGAACGAGATAAAAGACGTGATAAAGCCGTATCACGGCTATCGCGGGTGTGCATGCTACCAGTGCTGGTTTCAGAGTTTCGAATTAAATGAAAACTGGGGTGTCGATTTCTACTAACAGTTTTTTTTTTTTCGTCACCTTATTCAATTCAGAAGCAAACCTTGCTTGCATACAGACGGTAAAAATTAAGAGACAAGTTTCAATGTAGTCTTGCAAGCCTTGGTCACTGCACTGTCACTTCATACTAATGGAAAAAAACTGACAAGAGATGTTGCAATACTGATTGATTGTGAGTGAGAGAAGATCCCATCATTGCCTACTGTTTTCTGCCACCCGTTTGCCAAGAGGGGACAGGAATAAATTGGTGGGGGGAGTGTCTGTCCGTACTAGTCCGTATGTAGTACCATAGGTACTCATTCTTATATTGTGGCTTGGTGCTGTCGTGTTTTAGTTATCTTTGTAGCCGAGCGAGATAGAAGAATTAACAATGCTTTCCGCTACACGCTGCCGAGTCTCTCAAAACACCGTCTCAAAGCAAAATATGTGGCAGCTCAATCCCCACTTACCAGTAATGGGCTTGGTGCAAGAAGTGCACCTCTTAGCGAAGAGTTCTCCGAAGCAGTCGGCGCAGTAGGGCTTCTCGTCGCGCGAGGTGAACCGCTGGCCGGCCAGCGACGTGTTGCAGTTGGTGCAGGTGAAGCACTCGCGGTGCCACGGCTCGTTCTTGTACGTCACACCGCCTTGTGTGATGATCTGCGGGGTTTACGGGTTAGAGATCAGACTGGTATAGTGTGACTGTAAAAATACAGTCTGAGTAAGTTTCTATGATCCAGAGTGTGATCCCTTCAGTCTACACAGTCAATCTGCAGTTTCTTGAGACGTGAACGTCGAACAAACCAACCCCTTTTAACAATGTTATTAATACATTTGGGATTCCATTTCAATCAAGTGTCTGATCACGACCGATGGCCAGGCATCCTATAGTGGTCTTCTTCTTATCGTGTGGGCAGAGCCCTGGTGTCAGAGTTTTTTCAGACCGCCTTACGGCCTCTGACGTGGTTTTTATGTAACGACTACTACCACCAGAGATAGTAGCCGGGACCAACGGCTTAACGTGCCATCCGAAGCACGGAATCATTTTTCTTTTCGGACAATCAGGTGATTCAGCCTGCAATGTCCTAACCAACTGGGGAAAAATGCACAAAGTGAGATATTACTAGGTGTCCCCCGTGGGAATCGAACCCACGACCTCGGTGTCGAGAGCCAATGCTCTTAACCATTAGACCACGGAGGCAGTCTATAGTGGTGACCAGACTTTTCTATTCGATAGAGAAGATCTTCGATTCTTCGTAGTGGCAATATTTGATTTAATATGATCACAGACAACCGATTGCTGTGCGAAACTGAAAGCGACAAAGATGGTAGGGTTTTCGAGGATTATTTAACATTAATTGAATCTTTCTGCCCTTGAACGAATGATTTAGTAATTTTTCTTTGACATTTATATTTTTTTTTTTTTTTTTTTTATGTTCGATAGGTAAACATTTGACCCCAATCTCACCTGATGTTGAGTGATGATGAGGCCGAAGATGTAGCATGCTTACCTAGAAAGATGCCTATTCACTCTTGCCTTGAAGATGCATGCTTGATATATGCAGTAGTAGTGCGTAAGCTCGGCGACCGCTGGTGCCCGGCTATGTGGCGTCTTGGATAATTATCGACGATCAACTCACCTTGTTGCACTTAACGCAGCGGGTAGCGAACTTGTCCTCGTAGCATCCCGCGCAGTAGATCTCCTGCTCCCTCGGGATGAAGCTCTTGGTGCCGATCGGGTTCTTGCAGACCACGCAACAGAAGCACTTCTCGTGCCACTGCCTGGTCTTGTACTCCATCTTCTTGGTGCCTGTTGAAGAAAAGAAGATGAGATTAACCACGGTATGGTCCTCTCCCTCTGGCTTCTTGAGAAGCCTGTGCCCTGCAGTGGGATCCTACAGGCTAAAACTTCCTTCTTTACGATTAAGGTGAAGTTATTGTGTATCTTTGCGATTATCGTTTTTTTTATAAGATTTATAAAGTAAGTATTTCAGACAGTTCCGTTCACTCGCCTGTATTAATTACATTTCTAACTTGATATTTATACAATGCTTGTATTGTATCTACCTATACTTAAAGCTACATCCGACCACATCTAGTACCTACCTACCCTATGAAAATTCACACTTATTAGGATACCGCATTTAAGTAATCGAATACGCGTTTAATTATTCCTAATTATGTGCGTTATTGTCTATGACCTATGTAAAATTGCATTGCAAAAGCATACCTACCTAGTTGATAAAAGTTAGAGGGATCAATGACTCTTATTAGTATACCTACCTGCTATAGGATATAAAGTAGACGTTATTTTACTTTTTATAGCGAAACTTACGATTTCAATTCGAATAAAATGATATCTTTGTGCATTTTATTAGCGTGTAGGTACGATAAAACTAGCATTCGAACGATCGCTTCTGCATCTACTATATTGTTTCTACTTATATAGAACTATGAACTCATAATCTAGGTGCAATGACTTGGTGAAAATAAGCTATGCATTTGTTTATAAGTTATATTCCAGTGGAATCGGCTGCACTTTGGTGCGATTGTCGTACCACTAGGTATACATCCCTACCTTCTATTAGATTTTGCAATATGTAGCGATTTTTACAGTTCTTTCATAGTAGGTACCTTTTCCAAGGCGATTATCAAAAAGCGAAATCACTCGCACAGTCTAAGCCCTCTTTGAAATTATACAAAATTCTGAGAAGCTGTTCTTTGGCTTAGATTAAACCAGAGATTAGATCCATAAAAATTAAAAAATGATTTTCTGGTAAAAAAAATCATTCGAGAGGTTTTTTTTAAATAAAATCTACCTAAGTAATCAAATCAAGGAATGACCTTTTCAACAAACATTTTCATATCGGTACCTACTTTGGTATACCTACTACTCATTTAGGTATTTTGTTTTGTTGTAAAGTTTCTGGCCGCATCTTCTCTACAACGACGGTCAACTTCCGTCCGACACGCGGTGGTAGAGTCAAAAATGACGTCAATGGTAATATTATTTTTAGAGTTTCAGTTTTTTTTTAGGTCCTCTTGTTTCTGTTCTTGTTTTGTTCTGATATCTGATAGCGAGATATTTTCTACTAGGTACCAATTTATTGGTTTTTATAGAAAACGACTCGTTCAATCAACATCGGTAATCTAAGGGATTACCCTTACTAAGAAGAAGAAGAAGATTACTTCATAACCATTCCAAACATAATATGAAACCACTTTGTAAGAACAAACTACGCCATAAAGCGGAATTCGCGACAAGCGGAAGGCAAACTTGGAGAACTTAGAATTCGTCATACTAAACGATAAGCAACCTATTCGAACAACGCAACGTTGATATTTACGACATCATAAATTGCATTGGTAGCGTGCCACCGATACATCAAAATGTATTTTTGTGTCCTTGAGCTTATGTTCGGTTTTGATTGCATGCGCCATTGGATCCAGATATTTGAATGATGCACGCGAATCGATGCAATGTTTCAAGGTTTGGATGGATTTGTCTGCAAGGTGCAGTTTTGACGAGCGAAAGTTTGGCAAAGGTAGGTACGATTCGGTCTTATTAATTTTGGTAATTGGAATTTTAAACTCGATAAAGGTTTTTATGGTTGAAGCCAAGGTAGGTACAGAAAATATTATGCTGTTATAATTATAAGATGTAGCAAAAAATAAGCTGAAAAACCAAAAAAATGTGCCTCCTTATTCGGTACCTATTAGTATTTTGTTCAAGTGTAGGCTTTGTTAACATGTTATGTCATTGCCAGATGTAATATTATATAGGGTGTGTTACGAACGTGAATGTGGACTGTATTATGATGAAATGAGAAGAATATGATGATGTTTAGCTGGGTTTATTGAACAATTAAAAGGCAAATTATAACTCGTACACTCGCTCTGACTAAGTCACAAACATAGAGTGAAAAAACAAAAGCATTTAAAAACATTTCAAAAATATAAAAAGAAAAAGTAAAATAAATAATATAAAACCAAAGAGTTTGCCACAGGGTGCTATACAAAGGTGGGGTCATATCATCCTTCAGACTATCAAATATCAAAATCGAGAAAAACTATTTGCTACTCTATCCTACCATATATACCTATTGCATTACCTACCTACTGTAGTGCAGTCTTGACTCAAACTTATGGACTACTGTTTTTTTCGTAATTTCAATGTTTGCTCCATACTTAAAGTTGTTAAGTCCTTTTAATATAACCAATTTTTCTGTAACACTACAACAAGTGATCAGGAGTGCGATTTTAGAAACTCATTCGTTGAACTCCGCAGTTGTAAATATCAAAATTACTATGGAGATATTATGCATCTTTCTACTGCTGATTTGACTTTCAACAAATCGCACTCCTGAAGAATGATTTTTGAAAGTCAAATCAACAGTAGAAAGATGCATATCTCCATAGTAATATTGACATTTTCTACTGCTGAGTTTAAAGTTGGTATGAGTTTCAAAAATCGCAGACATTGAATAGGTATCTGCCACGGGAAAGACCACCCCCGCATCGTTAAATGCTTTTTAGAAGTAGCCCAGTCATTTTACGGTTTGAGCCGGGACTAATTACTAATTGCATTTTTTTTTCGCTGTAATATTGAAGAGCCAATTTGAGCTTAAGAATGTACCAAAATTAAAAAAAATATACGTCAGCAACAGTTCCAATTTTAAAATATAGATATTATCTCGTTCTAAAAAACCCTATGTTAAATTTTTTTTGCACATGTTTAAGGCTTTACCATCATACATACTTCAAACATGGTGTAAATATTTTTGTCTACTTAGAAAGTTTTGAAAAATACATTCGTATTTTCTAATAAATACCTCATTTTTAAAATTTTAATGCCTATTTTATTGATCAAAAATAATGTATATTGTTAAATCTAATTCAAATGAGTGCATTGGTATTAATATTATTAATTTAAAAGCCTTCTGGGACACACAATTTTGATTTCTATGTTGCGTAGCAAATTTTTTTTTAATATGGTTTAGGATAGTATTTTTGTCACTAAATGGTGCCGGTAACAGTTCAAAAGTCCAATTAATAATTACCCCCTACCGCGCCTAACAAAACTCCGTAAAATGACTGGCCTAAAGCGCATTTACAATGTTTTATAATTAAATGTAAAATTTTAGAGAAGGTACAGTTGCATGAACATATCTTGAATACCTACATAGTGGCTCTATCTTCGTTACTTCACACTTTTAGCTTTTACACGTCTATAAAGTTGTAAGCAATTAGTAAAATCTTCAAACTTCGTACTAAAATTGATAATGATTCTAAAACCGCCATCTTTAACGAACAAGAAAACTTTGCTTGTATCTATTATCTCGATCATTATGACGATGTCGTCGCAAACTTTAATGGAAAAAGTAACTTTTTCGTTTAGATGTTAGATAAAATGTTGCTTGAAACATGGCGTGACAAACTACGGATATGAGTATTGGGTTTCGTGACTGCTGTCCACTATTGTTTTCTTCAATATACGTGTGTTTTGAGGTCCCTGAACTTAGTTGTAAAACAACTTAACTACTAATAAGCTCATTATTTTTAACAAGATAAAATGTTATTGTAAAACTAAAAAGTAATATATGTATGATTGCGAGTAAAAAGGATATTTTCAAACGATATGGATCTTAACAAAAAACTGTCTGCCTGCATTAGCTCATCATCATCATTTTATTTAAGAGCTACGCTCTTGTCGTTGGAATATTCACCACGTCTGTCTTTTTTCCGCTAGGCGCCTTTATGATACGACACGACATCAACCTTTTCATATACACTTGTGCTACATAATTTTATATATCTGACGTATTTATTCAATCAAAAATGCTTGTTTATTTTGGAGTTGTTGATGTTCATAACTTACATCATAGAAAACGCTGATTCATAATCTACTTGTAATGTGGAAAACTGCCACTGTTTCCAAAAACATGCAATTTCAAAAATTATGTCTTAGGGTCAGCGCACACCTAGCGTAAAACTGTTCGAGCATGCGCGAGCAGATTTCATTGATTCAATTGATAATGAACTCTGTTTCCATTGAAATAAAGTCGAAAATAGCTGGCAAGTGATTAAATCCCTTCAGCGTCTGTTCGAGTATGCTCGCGTATGCTCCTCGCGGCGACGCGAGCAGTCGCGAGCATGCTCGCGCATGCTCGCGCATGCTCGAGCATGTTCGAGCATACGCCCGTGTCGATGCTTGCGATCCGTCGTAAGTGTTGCCACCTCTGCCGGTTTCGGACTAAATCTAGCATATTTTTTAACTACTTTAGCCCGAAAAGGGCAATTTAGTACAGAAAATATATTGTTAGCACTACCCTACTATGCCACCCTCGCTTGCCTATAAAAGCGGCGCATGGCTCGGTTTGACATTCATTTGTCGGACAGCGCTCGAGGTGACAACATCGTGTTCTACGCGGCCCGTTGGTTCGAATGTCTTTTCATTAAACTTTCTTTTTGTGATAACGTGTGATTGAGAGTGATTAGTGTTTTGTTTCAAGTGTTAATTAAGTAATTTCAGTAAATTCGTTTTGTTTGAGTTAACAAATTATTTTTATAAATAAACGATTGTTTGGGTTTCTGTAAATTATCTTTTTTTTAATAAATTTCACTTCTGATCGCCAAAATCAGAAGTGGGATAATAAAATCTAAGCCCGCAGCATCCTAAAATTAACGTTTTGCCATTCTTGGAAAGAAACAAAACACTAATTCAACCCACGTGTAAATCGTTGCTGTCACGTGTTTTCGAACGTGTTGATAATGCCTAATAGACAGAGAAATTCACGCAGCAGGGCGCGTAGACACGATAACGCGGATAGGTCGCGTAGTAGATTGCGCAGTGAGTCACGACACCGAGGTCGTACGCCTGTTGTTTCTCGACCTGAGGGTCTTGGACTGCGTAGGTCAAGAAGTAGATCATTGCGACGATCCCGTGAGTCGCGTTATAGAATGCGTACCCCAGTACTGCCTCGTCAAGAAGGTTCTTCGTCACGTAGGTCCCGTAGTAGATCGCGACGACGTGACTATAGTCACAGATCTCGTGATCAGTCGCATGATTCATTGGTTATGGTTTCACCTCGTAAAGAAAATATTTCATTGACCCACGTTATGAATTCCATTTTGACACGATTAACTGCACTCGAAAGCAATAAAACCCTTGCTGTGCTAAGTGAAAATGTACGCGTACACAGTGACGAGTCTGTGCAAGCAACCGACACGTCTCGTAATCACGTCGACACCGTAGTATCAAACCCTACTCCTAAAACGACAAGGTCTGCTATAAATCGTAATAACGAGCTAATGAATAGTGGTGACCAGGAATTGTCAAGTGGACGTATTTTGGAAAATACGATAGACAACACGCCAACCGATCCTGGCACCCCGCCGCAACATAATCGCGAGATTGAAACGACGGAGTCGGCGCGTTTACTGGCTGACGCTATTAAATCATTAAATCCGCTACGAAGCCAACATTACTTTGTGTCTAATTTTGACCCTGCCATACACAATATCGACGTATGGTGCGAAGAGGTAGACCGTGCTAAGCTAGCAAATAATTGGCTGGATGCCGAGTGTCTTTCACGTGTTTCTAACTGCCTTCGGGGTGATGCTCGTACCTGGCTAAACGAATGGGTCACAAACGATAGGACTTGGTCAAATTTTGTTCGCGAATTCAAACCACTCTGTCCGCGTAAACTTGACTATGCCAATATTTTATATGAGACCATGACCACAACCTCCGATAAATACAACACTTACGCGGAGTATGCACGAAGGACATTGTTGCGTTTACGTATAGTAAAGGGGCTGAGTACTGAGTTGATGGTTTCAATCGTCATCAGAGGTATAACTGATCCACAAATTCGAGCCGCAGCGGCAAATGCGAATTTGAGTAGTGAAGACCTAGTGTCCTTCTTGTCTATCTATAGCAAACCTTCGCGAACCAAATCGCAACCCAGTGCTTACCCCCATAAAAATCGTGCACCGTTGCCTCATCAACGCAATAAAAATAAATGTTTTGTCTGTAGTCAAAGCGGTCATAAAAGTTTTGACTGCCCTAAAAAGCCTAAACCTGACCAAGGCAAGCCTAAGTCGGGTCCTGATGTAGATGCAGATCTGAGTAAGGCTCTGGTAAGGGTTACATGCCAGTTTTGTAAGAAGCCTGGTCACACCGAAGATACTTGTTTTGCAAAAGAGAAATCTCAGCTTCGCAACAAGCGTAATGTAAATCTTTGCACTGAACCTTCTGTTCATAAGCCTAAAAGTAGCGATATTGTCACCGCCGTTATTCAAGGAATTCCTATCGACGTGCTGATCGATAGTGGAGCTTTGAATATTTCATTGATTTCATCCGATATTTTGAAACACTTTTCTTATGACAAAAAGCCCATGCGATGCACGTTGAAGAGAATAAGTGACGGCGCAATAGAAGCCGATTCCTATGTCACGCTCACTATCGAGTTTGACGGAATTTCGATCGAGGCTGACTTGGTTGTAGTTCCGGGACCTTGTATGAGTTTTCCGGTCATAATAGGCACTGATATCCTTAACCGTGATGGTGTCACTTATGTTCGAACAAAGGATAAACAATATTTGACGCATTCTAGTGAAAAGGTTTCGCTTGTGAACACCGTCATGGCTGACGATCATCAGTCTGCAATAAATACATCCCTTATAGGCTCAGAGCGTGCATCTCTCTTGGAGGTTATCGAGCAGTTCAGGGGTTATTTGATTTCTGGTACTGCTTCCACCACGGTGACTACTGGAAAGATGCACATAAACGTAACCGACAATACTCCAGTCGCATATAGGCCCTACAAACTCTCACATCAAGAGAAACTCAAAGTCAGAGAGATAATACGCGACCTCTCGGATAAGGGCATAATTAGGGAGTCCAATTCTGAATATGCGAGTCCTATCATACTGGTTAAGAAAAAAGATGGTGGCGAACGTATGTGTGTCGACTTTCGCGCTCTTAACCGGTTGACTGTCAGGGATCGGTATCCCCTACCGTTGATAGACGACCATATTGACCGGTTGGGCAATTTTAAATATTTCTCAAGCCTTGATATGGCTACGGGGTTTCATCAGATCCCAGTCGATGAAGCCTCTATCCATAAGACAGCCTTTGTAACACCTGAAGGCCATTACGAATACCTTCGAATGCCCTATGGTCTCACTAACTCTCCTATAGTCTATCAGCGCATCATTAACGACACACTGCGGAGTCACATTGAAGCTGGTAATGGTATATGTTGACGACGTTCTGATTATGAGTAATTCGGTTCAGGAGGGCATATCAATGTTGCGAAAGGTTTTAAAAACATTGACAGATGCAGGATTTTCTATTAACTTGCGCAAATGTTCCTTTCTTGCCACCGAAGTGGAGTATTTGGGACGTGTGGTGAGTCAGGGTCAGGTGAGGCCGAGCCCTCGCAAAGTCGAGGCCTTAGTTAATGCCCCGGTCCCAAGCAACGTCAAACAAGTTAGGCAGTTCTTAGGATTGGCCGGATATTTCAGGCGATATATACAAAATTACGCAACAAGAACTTGCTGCATATCCCGCCTAACAAAAAAGGATATTAAGTTTAGTTGGGGACCGGAGCAGGAACAAGTCAGGCAGGAGCTTATCGCTCACCTCACTACTGAACCCATTCTCTCGGTTTTCGATCCCATGCTCCCTACGGAGCTACATACAGACGCGAGTAGCATTGGTTATGGTGCTGTGTTGATGCAAACTCGAGCTGATGGAAATAAGTATGTGGTCGGCTATTTTAGTAAAACCACCAAGGGCGCGGAAAGCAGGTACCATTCATACGAATTGGAAACGTTGGCTGTCGTGAGAGCGTTGCAGCATTTCCGCCACTATCTGGTAGGTCTCAAGTTCAAATTAGTCACTGACTGCAATGCTCTCAAGTCGACAGAAAAGAAAAAGGATCTGCTTCCACGCGTAGCTCGGTGGTGGATCTATCTTCAGGATTTTTTATTCGATATTGAGTATCGCAAGGGTGCAATGATGTCACACGCCGATTATTTGAGCCGAAACCCACCCGCTCGAGTGCATCAAATCACTAGACCACGCAACTGGGCTCAAATAGCTCAGTCTGCGGATGACGAAACGCAAGGTTTATTGCAAAAATTGCGTGATGGGGAACTGGATACCCGTCGGTATGTACACCAAAACGACACGTTATACTATCGGTATGAGCCGAGGGGTGAGGAACCAAGATTGCTGTGCTATATTCCGAAAGGCCACCGACTTAGCCTACTGAGAACTTTGGATTTAATCCTTAAGCATTTTTGGTTCCCCGGCCTTCGTCAGTTTGTGGTCAAGTACATAGGCCATTGCCTTGTGTGCATTACAAAGAAAAGAGTACCCAGGGCTCCCCATCAGCCTATAACTTCATGGGAGAAAGCTTGTACGCCTTTCCACACTTTACATCTGGACGCGTTAGGTCCTTTACCGGAATCAAATGGTTACAAATTTGTGCTCCTTATGGTAGATTCCTTTTCTAAATTTTGCTTGCTTTACCCAATATATAGACAAGATGCAAATGAACTCAAACGCACATTCACCAACGCGATTTCCTTATTTGGCGTTCCTAGCTTGCTTATAACTGATCGCGGTAGAATGTTTGAGTCCACGGAATTTACTCGATTTATTAATGAGCTGGGATGTGATATTCATCTTATTACGCCTGAAATGCATCATGCGAACGGGCAAGCTGAAAGGTATATCAGAACTGTACTCAATATGATCCGAATTGAGTCAAACCATAAGGGTACATCTTGGTCAGAACAATTGTGGAGGTTACAGCTTGTTTTGAATATGACAAAGCAAAGAACAACTCAGCACTCTGCTCTTAACCTTCTTGTGGGAGTCGATGCTGTCACTCCTATCCTACGAACATTGATTCGTGACGTTGCAGTCGAAAGCTCACAACATAACCGTGAAGCGTGGCGGGAGTTGTGCAGGGCCAGAGCCAACGACCTACTAAAGAAGAATCAGACGCAACAGGATGCCACTGTCAACCGACAGCGACGTCCACCTCGCAAGTTTAATGTTGATGACCTGGTCTTTGTCATAAAATACTCCCAGTCCACAGGTAAATTGGACCCAGGGATGCGAGGGCCATACCGAGTTATTAAAGCTCTGCCGAGTGATCGATATGAGTTAAAACTCATGAGTGGGTCTTATGGAAAGACAACTCAAGCGGCAGCCGAGTATATGGTTCCTTGGCGCGGAGAGTGGTGTCCGGATACGTGTGCTGCTTTCTTTGAGTGTAAGTTAAGGCCACGTTTGTTTGAGATGCGGTGTTGTGATTTGTATTGTCATGTTCCCACAGCTTCCTTTACAATAAACTGTTACTTACTGACTTAACTTTACGACACAGTCCACTCCTTGATCTTTTCACGATACTTCATTTAACTCACATGACAAGCCGAATCATTGCACGGCTCTTAGCATGGATATGACAAAGGGATCCAGAAAGGCGCGATTCAGGCCTCCGTCTATTCTGTAAATGTCATACTGGGGAGAAGCGATTCAGGGATGCTTCCTTGGAGGTAAAGACAAGCGATTCAGGGATGCCTCTGTCTCACCTAATTCTAGGCTATTTGACTAAATAGTCTGGAATCGAGATGTGCGATTCAGGGATGCCTCCATCTCCCATAGACAAGCGATTCAGGGATGCTTCTGTCTATGTAACTGTTGATAACTAAACAGGCAGTTGGGACGCCTTCTGCCTGGTCTTTTCACAGATGTCACGCAGTATCAAGAGTCCACTGCCAAGCAGGTCAACCAAGAAAAGAAAAATGGGCCCATTCAATTTTGCATTTACTTTATTTTTGAGATCTCTTAAATTTAATTAGTTGTTTTTACTTTAGTGGTTTGACATTTTGAAAAATGTGAGTGTGTTTTCAGACGATGATACTGATGATACAGAGGCTGGACTACCCTCTGAAGCACGAGTGAACGACGCTGATGACGCAGAAGCTGGACCGTCCTCTGCACCGGTTGTCGAGAGACCAAGAGACATGCCCGAATTGGATTAACGACCACGAAATATCGTCGAGGACGACTCTGGTCAGGAGAGGCCGTGTTAGCACTACCCTACTATGCCACCCTCGCTTGCCTATAAAAGCGGCGCATGGCTCGGTTTGACATTCATTTGTCGGACAGCGCTCGAGGTGACAACATCGTGTTCTACGCGGCCCGTTGGTTCGAATGTCTTTTCATTAAACTTTCTTTTTGTGATAACGTGTGATTGAGAGTGATTAGTGTTTTGTTTCAAGTGTTAATTAAGTAATTTCAGTAAATTCGTTTTGTTTGAGTTAACAAATTATTTTTATAAATAAACGATTGTTTGGGTTTCTGTAAATTATCTTTTTTTTAATAAATTTCACTTCTGATCGCCAAAAATATAATAATCTAACTCTTTTTGAAAATACAATGAAAATCTCAAAGGTCGAAGCAGATTTAGTAGGTTTTCAAATTGTTCATATTCCATTTTATAGTAGTAATAAAATAACTGTCCCTTGAACTTTAAACCGTAGCACAGGGTGTGGTATTCCCCAAATGTACATCTTTCTTGCCAGGTTGCTTCAGCCCATATTCTTCTTTCAATTTTGTGTCGTCCTCTTTTCATTTTATTGATGTGCTCTTCTTGCTCCTCTTCCTCTGCTAGTAACCCAATAATTACCAAATCCCAGTCCACCATACTTTAAAATTACTCTTCGCACGTCTTTACTTTAAAATATTGTAAACACAACTGCAAAATTCACTGTCAACTGTAGCAACACGGGAGCATCCGCGAGACTGTTCGAACACGCGCGAGCATGTTCGCGCATGCTCGAGCATCCGCCGCTGCCGCCGGCGGATTTCGCCTCTGCCGCCGGCGGATTTTGCCGCTAGGTGTGCGCGACTGCAAAGAACATGCTCGAGCATGCGCGAGCAGATTTACGCTGGGTGTGCGCTGACCCTTAGGTATCAATCAGAGTTTGAATATTATTTCCCATCGACTTCGGGTCAGCGCACACCCAGCGTAAATCTGCTCGCGCATGCTCGAGCATGTTCTTTGCAGTCGCGCACACCTAGCGGCAAAATCCGCCGGCGGCAGAGGCGAAATCCGCCGGCGGCAGCGGCGGATGCTCGAGCATGCGCGAGCATGCTCGCGCGTGTTCGAACAGTCTCGCGGATGCTCCCGTGTTGCTACAGTTGACAGTGAATTTTGCAGTTGTGTTTACAATATTTTAAAGTAAAGACGTGCGAAGAGTAATTTTAAAGTATGGTGGACTGGGATTTGGTAATTATTGGGTTACTAGCAGAGGAAGAGGAGCAAGAAGAGCACATCAATAAAATGAAAAGAGGACGACACAAAATTGAAAGAAGAATATGGGCTGAAGCAACCTGGCAAGAAAGATGTACATTTGGGGAATACCACACCCTGTGCTACGGTTTAAAGTTCAAGGGACAGTTATTTTATGACTACTATAAAATGGAATATGAACAATTTGAAAACCTACTAAATCTGCTTCGACCTTTGAGATTTTCATTGTATTTTCAAAAAGAGTTAGATTATTATATATTTTCTGTACTAAATTGCCCTTTTCGGGCTAAAGTAGTTAAAAAATATGCTAGATTTAGTCCGAAACCGGCAGAGGTGGCAACACTTACGACGGATCGCAAGCATCGACACGGGCGTATGCTCGAACATGCTCGAGCATGCGCGAGCATGCGCGAGCATGCTCGCGACTGCTCGCGTCGCCGCGAGGAGCATACGCGAGCATACTCGAACAGACGCTGAAGGGATTTAATCACTTGCCAGCTATTTTCGACTTTATTTCAATGGAAATAGAGTTCATTATCAATTGAATCAATGAAATCTGCTCGCGCATGCTCGAACAGTTTTACGCTAGGTGTGCGCTGACCCTTCTTCTACAGTTTCAAAATTCGAAAACAGCCTTTCGAATTCCACATGTTACACAGCTGAACGGTTTTTCAGCGATATTTCTGAATTGTTGGAATTTTTATTATATTTTTAGGAACGCCATGATTTAAAAATTGATTCTTTCTTTTTTTTAAATTTTTTGAACTCTTCGCGGGCTACCATAAAACACGGCGCGGTCGACCGGTCGACCGGTCTGCCTGCCCTAGATGTAGGTATTTCGGAGAATCCTAACATCAGATATTGTTATTTACTTCTTAACTAACAAAACTATTGTTACGTAACTTTTGCCCGCAACATCTTACACGGGAAATAAAAATTATTTTTGTAATTTTTTCAAGTACTTTTCTAATTTGCGTTAGATACTTATTCTTATGCTTTTCATGATTTAAGATAAGCATATCTTGCATACTTCTTCTACACTGCTTAAATCATCTGCAACAGATGCTATGGCCTATGATGAGGCCTATGATGACGATGATGAAGATATCATGGGTGAACCTTAGATCATCAAACTTATTAACTCTTCGCGTTTTCAAGTTTTTCAGTTTACTGGTCTGTCATTAAAATTTGAGCCTTTTTAGAATAATAACTAATATAAAATATAATAATTCTAATCATTGTAAAGGTCTTCACAACAGTAAAGTTAATACCGTTCTACTTTTACCCATTGTTATCTATAGATTGGTAGAGAAAGGATCCTTTGACTTTTTATAATTACCTCCCACAGTGGTCGACATAATAACATAGTTTCAATAAAGCAGCTATCATAACTAGGTACAGTTATTTGATTTGCAAATGTGACAGTTACTTATGCTTTGTTTGCATAATTATGGAATCTTAGTATGGAAATAATACAGGGTGTACAATAAAATGGGACAGCTACTTAAAGGGGTGCTTCAGACCATCAAACTGAACAACTTTCTCTATGGGACCAATATCGAAATCGCGAAAAAAAAATCTGCTGTCCCATACATTTCAGTCGAGTTATTTTTGCAGTTTCGTATGGGAGAGCGGATTTTTTTTTCGCGATTTCGATATTGGTCCCATAGAGAAAGTTGTTCAGTTTGATGGTCTGAAGCACCCCTTTAAGTAACTGTCCCATTTTATTGTACACCCTTTATAAGAAGGTTTACAAAATTTAATAATGATTTATGCGTAAGTACATAAATCAGTAGGTAGACAGATAAGTACGTATAGATAAATAGAAAAGTGATATACCTATGGGTAAGTACCTACTTTTAAATAAGCTAACGTTTAGTTCTGAAATCAAAACGAATTCTCTGCCAGCGAAACAAAGTATGGGGTAGGTAAAACAATTCAAATGCTAAAGTTTTTCATGAAAAAAACATCACAAGCATTTCGCAAAAATGTTGCACGAATTTTTTTGTACAACCGCAGACAGTTTTGTCCCCACCCCATTTTGTCTGTGCTAAAGTGTCCTCAGCCACCTCCGGGGACCCGGTGACTAACTTCGCTAAGTGGACCCAATATTAGCATACCACGTGGGAGTTACTAACGGTGCGTGTACTGTATAATTAAAAATTGACGTGACATACTTGTTCTAAAATAAATGCATGTTGGGTTGATTAAAATTGCTTGTTACTTATGTTAGTTTAGTTTTTTAGTGACAGGAGTGCGATTTTTGAACATCACACGTTCAAACGAGTAGTAGAAAGATGCATAATCTACATAGTAATTTTGACATTTTCTACTACTCGTTTGAACGTGTGATGTTCAAAAATCGCACTCCAGGTCTCAAATTCAAATTTTGTCCATTGCCATGCTGGAGTGCGATTTTTGAAACTCATACGTTGAACTCAGCAGTTGAAAATGTATGGAGATACGCATCTTTCTGGTACTTGCTTCGGCAGTACATATACTAAAATTGGAACGATACAGAGAAGATTAGCGTCAGCCAGAGGTCTTCAACAGCATTAACAAGCTGGTGGGCTTCCTGGAGGAGCTGGGATGGCAGGAGTAGTCATTCCCACCTAACGCAAAATAGGCGCCTAAGTCGTCGAGTTGCGGAAAATGAGCCCGCTCAACCAATACCAATACCAATACCAATACGCATCTTTCTGCTCTTTCTACATTAAAACATCATACTCAGTTTGTTTTTGAAATTCAAATAAGCAGTAGAAAGATACACGTCTCAATAGTAATTTTGACATTTTCAACTGCTGAGCTCAGCGAATGAGTTTCAAAAATCGCACTCCTGATCCCTATTACCTACTTCATAAAGAAAATTTGTTAACATTTTCAATAGTTTCATAGTTAAGATAAGGTACAGTCGCCATCAGATATATCGTAGCATACAAGGTGTCCAAATATTTGTGAGCAGTGCTTATTTTCATTAAATTATTTACAGTGAATGTTACCAATTATATCTAAACGTGTATTTTGTCATAAATATGTGAACAGCGAATTTTCAATAATTTCTTTACAATGCTATTTAAAATTAGCATGTAAAACAACGGAGTAAGGTTTTTATCCGAAACTGTTCAGATGTTTTGGCCATAAACATCTGAACAGTTTCGGATAAAAACCTTCCGCCATGACTGCGTCGATATATTTGATGTTCTCGGCGTTCCTATATTTTTGATTGACTACGAGCAAAGAAATTATTGAAAATTAGAACTGCTTAGAAATATTTGACCACCTTGTTTGCTACGATATATCTGCTGGTGACTGTACCTTTTTAATTTCAAAACTATCAACAGAAAAGTAGGATAGGTAAAATTTGATTTTATTGCCAAATTGGCAAAATGTAAATGATGTTCTTTCATTCGGTGCTATTCCATAGTTTTATCTGGTTTTATCTATGCAATCTTAGTAAAAAATTGAACAGATAAAATCACCGTACCTACCATAAGAAAGCATGTCATTGAACTAAACTGTTTGAAATAGTTCGTGGGTAAAATGCATCACGCATCAGAAGTTTTAAAAATAATTTAAACTGAATAATATGGCTGATGATATGACTTTCGTGATTGCAGATGATTTGTTACGTAAGTATGCCCCTACGACATTTAACGATATTTTTATGAATGAATACGTTACCATAATCTTTGCCACGAATGTTTAGACGGTATCGTAGGTAGGTATATCTATATTATGAGCAAAATTACCATGTTTTTAAATCAATTTTGCCATTTAAGGTTTTGTATTACCATAATACATCTATTAGTCATATTGTAGAGCTATAAATTGTTTAAAATATGAACCAAGATGAGTCAGGATTGTTGTTTGGAAGTTATTATTAAGTAGGTATTAGATACCTATCTATCCTATTGGTAAAGATTATACAAGTCTATTAAGTAATTGTTTTTTTTTAATAGGTCTTAGGGAATACGTAATCCCTATACTATATATTTTGTGTTCACTAGGTTGAACTGAATGAAACTGAAATATATTTCCCTTTTTACCAGACTGCCCCAAAAGGAGGGTACCAAATGTTTTGTTTTCAAAAGATATTGATTATTATTTGTGGTTGGGCTATTGCAAGCAAGGGTCGTTGTAACACGGAGACCAGCGCTGGTCCTTTTGTGTTCGCCCCAAGCTCACCCATATTTACGCATACCTCCGAACTTATGGTATTTTCTTTTCATTCTCGGGAATGCAGGTTTCCTCACGATGTTTTCCTTCACCGCCGAGCTAGTAAATGACAAATACAACCGTACATAAATTCCGAAGAACTTAGTGGTACAGGCCAGGAATCGAACCGCGGCCTCAGAGTAAGATATTGATACTTATGGATTGTATCTTCCATGATCCGTTGTTTTGTTGGATCTAGATGCCTAAGCCTTTACATGTCAATGTCAGGGTAAGGATAAATCTAAGAGCCGTACATACACAAGCGATTTTTGAGCGTAGGCGTTGACTATACGGTGCCTTCGAGATATCGCTGCGCTCTTGTGTGATATGGCTTCTAGTCCTAATATAAATTTTTCAAATCTCAACGAATCTTGTTTTTTTAAAGTACCAAGGTATATCAGTAGAAAAATTCAAAATAGCTTGCATGAAAAGAATTATCGAGAGAGCCGATATTTACCGTCCGAAGGCCGCTTACAGCCGGTGATGTCAGATAGCTAAGTGTGGGCAGGTAAAATGCAAACACTAGAGATCTGCATGTAGGTACGTAGCTATTGGAAACATAGTTCACACCCACTAGTCAATACAGTACTTACTTATGTAGGGCCTACCTCGAGTATAGGAACTCTATAAGTAAATAATTCAATACAAAAATGGGCTTCAAACTACTGTAGTATTGTCGTAGTCGTAAGACGTTCCCTGCCAGACATAGGCCTCGGTCAAGGATGGCCAAAACGACCGGTCCTATGCTGCCCTCATTTAACGTGTTCCTGCCGCGTTCACCAGGTCGTAAGTCCACCTTTAGGAGACCCATAACCACACAGTTCCCTATTAGTTACTTACTAGAGTGTAAACAAGTGGTACCTAAGTCAGAAATGAGAGTGGTACATTGATATAACTTCTTACCAGCTTTTTAAGTGTAACTGGGTTACGTAGCGTACCTTGTATTCTGCCTTTTATTTTTCATTTGGTTCTTTAGTTCAGATATGTAAAGAAAGATGAAGATAAGAAACAGAAAAATCAATATTTGCATTTATAATATTAGTAGGTATGGATGATTCTACACATAAGGCTCGGTAAAGACTAACGAGCCCACCGTCCCTACAAAATGTATGTAAAAAGCGTGTGTACGGTGTGGCTGTGGCTGGTGGCTGGTTTGCACCGATTCTTAGAAGTGAGTAACAATATTCAGCAGCAAAAAAAGTAGATCCTTCGCTGTTTGCCGACTAGGTATAGCGTTGTAGGTATGTCGAATACACGATTTAGAAAAAACACGTAATCCTCTACAAATATTTTAAGCAATGATGTAATAACAAGGTTAAGGCTGACCACTATAGTCAATTCATCAGCTCCATTTTACATGTCAAGCAAAAACCATTCGATTTTGAACTCTAAACTCATGTGTTTATGGTAATTTATCACGGTTGTCAACGAAAATTGACTTAGCGAAGACACGAATGGAATAAGATAATTTGTTTAGCTATGTTGGGGCGACACATTGGTCCATTATATCTAATGAAAATGCTTTTCGAACTAATCTTTGTAGGTACTTTTGTATTAAGTTTATAAAAAAACATAGGTAGGTAAGTACAACAACTAACAACAACTAGTTTCTTTTACAAGTATTTTTAATAAATGTCAGTAAAGGTAAGTATGTAAACATTTTATATGAGCGTAAATTGCATCTTGACTTGTTTTTTGCTTGATAGGTTAATGTAGGACCTACATAATGGAAAATGGAAAATTTTTACCTTAATTTTCCCAGTCGGATAATTCAATTTCCTGATTACATCTTCTACATTTCCAATTTTATTACTTGTTTTTATACCAACCTCCAATAGGTAGGTACCTAGGTATAATTTTTGTTTTATAATCAGAAAAACTCAATCACGCGATTCTTCTATTTCGATTCCGAACGTGCACCGGCCATTTTGTTTTTTCGCTAATTGCATGCCGGCAAAATGTTGATAATACTTAAACCTCGTGATTTGATTTTTCATGTGGAGGCCGACGTGTCAAGCATTTGCATCGCATTGTTCTCTTTATCAATATTTTCATAATTTTCATGCATTTCTTGAAATACGTAGTACACCGTATATTAGTCATCTATGGAAATAAAGTCAAATAAATCCGTTTCTTAAAATAAGCATGCTAAACGAGGCGGAAAAGACGATAGAAAAACTTCAAAAGAAAATTGAATTTTAACACTTTTCCTTATTTCCGTTTTAAGGGGGCATTTTTATCAAGATATCTTTATTTTGTAATTTGTTAGGAAAAGGAAAGGTCAATTTCCTTTCCTAACAAATTACAAAATGTATTCCATTTTATTACGGATTAAAACGGTTTTTGACGGTAGGTAAAAACCTACGGTATAGGTATAGATACTACTAGATTAGTGAAACGTGGATGTTCTGAGTTTTCAGAATATCTCTATCAACTTGGGCAATACAGTCGTGAGCATATGCTTGTGGCTATGCTAACTGCTTTAAAAACTAAAATCATAGATTTAAAACGCATCTTAAATTACAAAGAACAAATCAGGAACAGCCACAAGATTCTGATTCATCACATATTCTCAATTAGTCTTATTAATCTGACCTGTCAAATAGCAAGTAAAATGAATTGATTGATGATCCAATTTCCTGTCTTTAATAGGCGATGACCAGCCCGTGGAGGTCAAAGGATATCTCACAAGGGTTCCGAAGGCCAAGGGTAACCGCTTGCCATATGGTTTCCATAACCATATACAGTAGAACTTTATCAAAAGCTTTTACATTTCATTTTGGTTCTTACCACGACGGGATACGATAGTGAATCGTTTATAAATTAAATTGCAAAAAAATTCCTTCAACTTTTGCCTTTATGATTTTAAGGTTGTGTGAAAGTTGATGTGATATTCGAATTGAAGCAATAAAACGATTTGGAAATTGCTTGTTTCGTTGAATTGTTAAATAATAAATAACGTTACAATGTTAGATAAACTTTGCCGAAATAAAAACATTGTATCGGGTTCTTACCGTGTCTGTTATAATATAATATTGTATAATTTTATGTTTTACTAGCTGTTGCCCGCGACATCGTCTGCGTTACCCGGATAAAAAGTAACCTATGTGTTAATCCAGGCCATGCTCTATCTGTATGCCAAATTTCATCAAAATCCGTTCAGCAGTTTTTGCGTGAAAACGGAACAAACATCCATCCATCCATACTTACAAACGTTCACGTTTTCCGCGTGGAATTTGGAAAACCCCAAGTATCCTATGTTACTTCTAATAGGTATTAACCTCCAAAAATATGTGTACAAAGTTTCATGATTAGTAGGATTTGTTGTCATCCTATATATCACGATATATATCAATTGATTTTTATCTTGATATATATCAATTGATTTTTTCCTGCCTTCTGAACAAAATTTTTTTGGAGATTAATGTCTCCCCTTGCACCACGTAGCGAAAGACTACAATTCAGAATAATTTAGATTGTTTCCCAAAATGGCAACCTCATTTAAAGTTGGGGAGATCCCCTTTAACTTACCAGTACGGCTAGCTTTTTATTGAAATTCAAACCTTAAATTCATATCATATAAGGTTTATTTTACGAGGTAAAAAAAATGGGGATTCCAAAGTCTGAGCACCAGCATGCCAGCTGGCCTGCTGGTGCTCAGACTTTTTTATGATTACAAATTATTATTAAAATTAGTTGATTTATCTCACAAACAAATGAAGATTATTATAATAATAGGTACTTTTTAAGTGTTCTTTAAAATATTCTTTCTCAAATGAACAATAATTGTTTTGTATGTGGTAATTTGACACTTATATATTATTTTACAAATTCCTTTCACATTTTTAAGTGTTTAATACCCTTATAGAATGAAATTCGCTTCTTTTTCTTAGCCTGGATATATATCCGATATATATCGGATATATATCAAAAAATCGGATTTTTGATATTTATTATAAAAATCGGATTTTTTCGAATCCTGGTTTTAATACACTGCTATGACAAAGCGGGAACAACTTTTAATACCCAACTGTAATAGGTATTATAATAGTGAGACCATGTCATTCTCAAAGACTGTATGACTGTTCTCGGTTTGAACGTAAAAAAAAACTTTTTTTTTAATCATAATACATAGTAACATTTTGTCGTCAAGAAATGTTATTCCAGACGTAGGTAATTTTTTCTAGGTCTAAATTATGCCAAATCGGTGTTCTAATGTAATTTTAATGGTTACTTTGTCGGTACTAGCGAAATACTAATGTAAGGATGTATTAGAGTAGTCGTGCGCTATTAACCTACAAAATAGTAAAGAATCGAATTAGATCAAGGAGGTAGTTAAGAAATGTCTAGGTCGCTAAATATTAGGTACAGTTTTCTACCGTATCGTATCATTCGTACATACGGCCCTAGCATCGAAGTAATTAAAAAAAACGTGTGTAGTACAACATAATAAATATAACATTTTTAAATTAAGTGTGCGTGTGTGTTTTTGCTAGCATTGGGAATTTGGGACTCCATTTTGGCATTGAATTGTATAACACGGTACTTGGCAATGTGTAAGAAAACCACACATTTTATTTATTAGAGGACTTTCCTAAATGTTGTAAGCAAGAACTAAAAGATCTACTTTCTGTTCCACACAACTAACTGAATAATTAAGATAAGCTTGTCAAGTTATTTCAAACTTGAGTAGGTTTTCGTGTTACTCCAAACCACCCTATACTCTACTCACCTATACATTCGTACAAAAAGCTCTGTATCCTAAATAAACACATTAAATCGGCAAAAGCTCGTCAATCGAACTGTATTTGACGACAAGTCGCGCCTATATCCGATTCACATAAACCTAGCAATATAAACTAAGGGGTGGTCAACATATTAGATGTATTTCCGAACTGGCAACATCGTAAAAGAAAATTAAATATAATAAACACGGGAAAATCTTCAACAGAAAAAAGAAATCTTTTCTATATCGCTGCAAAGTTTTTTCTGTTTCGTGATTTTTTGTTAAGGAACTAATTTAGACAGAATAGCAATTTTTTTTAAAGTGAATATACTCATAGGTTGATTTGATCGACCGCTTAGGTATTAGAAAAGCATATAGTCGGGATATTTTAACTGGAAAAGTGTTGTACAAAAGTTCCTATTTTTTAGCATCTTCCTCTTGAATCTATGACTGGCATTGAATTTGACTTGACTTCCTATCAAGGTGAAGAGAATTAGCTTCAGTGGCTTGACCATTGCTCAGGGCGCGTTGGCCCTGTGGGAAATGTTTAGCTAAAATATACAGTGACTCTACCTTAAGAAATTAATAATAAATAATGACTCGAGTAAATGTAGTGTACCCCTGGCATAATAACTCAATGAAAGCTTAGTAACAAGATCAAGGTTTATAGAGTAATGCGGGCTGACAATATATTTTTATAGCTAGACGAAGGAAAGTACCTATTCCTAGATAACCTATTAGGGAAATGCCAGGTAAATGTCGAGTGCATAAGGCTAAAGATTGCCACCCCATTTCTTCCCATGGGCATCGTACGAGGCGAATAAGAGGAAAGGTGTTTGTGGGCGAAAGGCTAAATAGCCACCTATCGATATGTGCTAATGGTAAGTCGTGCTACATTAGCAAAGTTTCCGACCATCCTATGGTCGGTCGAGAGTTATGTTATGTGTTAAATGTAAACCTATGTTGTGGATAGACACTTAACACGTAGAGGTAAATTAATAAAGAACAATCTTTGAGTTTGATCAAGAATATATCGAAACTTTCAGGAAGAAATAGTATAAAGCGCCGATTTGTATATTTAAAAAGATCATATTTAATTTTGAGGATGCACCAGGAGAGGTGGGCGAAAAAAAATGGTTTTACTTGTGTAAAAAAAGCAGCAATGTATCGATTGAATTCGAACAATTCGGTTTCGCTTACCTACTCTTCCTGAAAAGGAAGTTTTTAAACGATAAAAAAATTGAGTTAAATTTCAATTATTTTTGTGTTTTGTAGGTAAGGTTACTGCGTATTATGCCAATTATTAGGTATTGCACCTAAGTGTGACAAAACAGAAAATACTTTTTTTTTTTTTTTTTTTTTTTTGAAATGACGTTTACAGCTCTGCTCAGGGAGCAATTACTGCTTTTTACTGCGGACTATTGGAGGGACCACGAAGGGTCTACCGAGCCAAAATGAATGAACTTAAGCAACCGACCTAGGGGCACCCGGAGGGGTACGGACCTCGGCATAGGACGTTGCTGGGGCTACGCGGCGGATTGGGTAGCGGGGATCGGTGAGAGATACCTACTGAAATATACTGCAAGGTTCAACAATATATTTTTAATTTGATACCATGCAAATACGCGTTCCCATATCGAATTGTAAGAGTTAAAAAATTCTATCACCCACTAACTTTTGTAATTTTTTAAATATCTGATCGGATCTAGGGCCACCTACGTTAAGTTAACTTGTCATTAAAATTATTGATGTTTGCTAATCTTGATTTCGTTTGTCGATAACCTTGATTTCACTTGATGTCATTACAGTTATAAAGCTACTTTCTCTATTCTTTGGATTAATTTAACCAAAATTAAACTATTTAAGAATCATAATTTGGTTTTTGGTTTAATAAAATTTCTTTTTGGGGATTATATTGGAAGCGACTAAAGGATAGTGGTTGTTTAGAAGAATAATTGCAATTTCAAAAATCTTAACATGACAGACTTGAGTCATGTAGAGTCAAGTAGAACGAATTTCTCTTTCCTGAAATTCGCTTTAAAATTTGTGGTAGGTAAGGTAATTTCAATTCAAAATGGCGCTATTTATTTAAGTGAAAATTTCAGCTGTTTACTTGTATTGCTTTGCACTTTTAATTTAGTTTTGTAAATGTCTGTACGCTTGATTTAATCTCTTAATTGAAAAGAACAAATTATTTTGTTTCAAATGTGTTTCTAAATTCGCGAAATAAACAGTTTTTGATAAAATTTATACAAAAAGTAAATGCTGTTAAGAAAAGTACTTAATAATTGAACAAGTGGCTCTACCATGTCACAGTTTTGTTTCAAATCGATTGACGTAATTTTTGATGAGTCACTTTTGTCAATTAGCATACATTTTAAACTGTTACCTACATTATAAACAAAACTTTAATATTCTTATATAATAATCAATTAATAAACTATATTGTAATAAGATTGTAATAGGTAAAATTTTAAGTTAAAAAAAAAACGTCCGGCAAAGGCACAAAAAACTAAGTTCTTCCGTCATTACCTTCGATCAACAATATAGAGTCATTACCGAAATTAAATAAAAAAAACAACAGGCAAAGGCACAGTTGCAAGACGCCAAGAGCCGCCGCCAGTTCCACAATCGGAAATTACGGAATTATACAAAACGTCGACATTTCCGAGTTATTTAACTGACGTTCAATGTTGCGTTGTTGTTAATGGAGCAATATTTGAGAAATAACTTTATGTTCCGAATAATCGTTATGCTTGAAACAACGGTTCGTGTTTTTAACACAACGAGTACAATGTTTATCAAGAATTGTGTTTTTTATTTATCTGTCATATTATTTCAAGCAAAGGTTTTCCTGTCACCCAATTTGCGTTTGCAATTTTAAGCTCACGATCACGACTTTATTCTCCCTGGTCTTATATTTTGTTCTTTATATTATACTTAGCATTTATTCCAAATATGGTAACGTACTTATTCAATATTATTTATAGCATCACGATGGCAAATCAATCTCGATGAATAATGCCATCAACTCGACAGAAGATTGTTGACAAAGCACGCTACATGGCAAGATCACCTATAAATACTTATTTAGGTAGGTAGGTACGCAAGCAATAAAGTTTAGTTTAGACTTAAGCTATAAAATGGGTACTAAACCCGGTCATCTATAAAAAGATATTTAAATCTTTACGATTAGTTACCTTCCTTCATTAATTTTATTGCTTTTACTACAAAGTATTAGATCGGTTTGAAGATTCCTGAAGATTCACTTCACTTTGAGCTATTTTTAATATTGTTACTGTAGTAACGTTTACGAAGTATGCTTTTATGTATTCAAAAATTAGGTGAAGGTAAAACAAGGTAGGTAACTTTTAATATTTTCACAACAGTAAGTAAATAATGTTTCGTTTTTGACGAAACGCCTACAGTTACGGTTCAATTTGTTTTGACAACAGTTTTTTTTTAGAAATGCAAACATAATTTTGTACTTATTCGAAGTTCGCACCTAGTTCAGAAATATTTGTTTTTTCTGTTAGCATCACACCTCGATTCGGACCAGTGATAATTCAATAAGGTTTTGTTTTAAATTTCTTAGTTATCGAATTAAAATACGTCCCTAATTTAACAACAACAAAGACCAACAAGTACAGCAGTGAATATTAAGCCAAATATTCTAAAATTAGTACGCAGAAAACCTACACTGTTTGAATTACTGATGAACTTATTAAAAAACTGGCCTCTTAAAGAATGAAGCTTAATTGAATGAAAAGATACGCGAAGTTCATTCAATTACCTACGTTCGAATGAATTAATGGTGTCGGTTAGAATTAAGAACTTTGTGCAAATGTAAATTAATGGGTACACTGACTGAGAAAAGAGTCCGACACCTGAATGGTACAATTAATTGGCGAACTTTACCGTTTTTGACCTTTTGGTATGTTTAGACATATCCAAACAAAACGCAGATTAACTGCATAAAAGAGGTATTAAATTCAAACAATCGTTAAATGGGTCTAATGTGCCAAACAATACCGGACCCTTGGACATGGTCTGGGGCGACTTATCCTTTTATAAAATTCTTTTTGACACTGCATTTTACTGAAGAGATTGTTGACGAAACATCAAAAAATATGAACTAAAGTTTTTAAACGGGTGCTTACCGCGTTTTTAAAATATATTACATTCCCGTATTGAATAATAACCACGTAACTCTCAAAAACAGTTTATACTAGTTAGTATCAACAAACAAAAATCTTGTCGAGATCTAATTGTTTGAGAGTATGTAGGTTACGACGATTTCTTTAATCAATTAATAATATAAAATATGGACCGATATTAGAGTTCATTAAATAATGTTAAACAACAATAATTGGTCGTAGTTAATGTTTCCTATTAATTGGTACCTAGTCAAACAAGATTGGTTTCTGCGTGTCTCTAGAGAAAGTAAAATAAAAACTTGTTTTACTTTTATTGATGACTGTACGCAGTTTAATTTCGCATCGATAAGAAGTCTAGATTAAAAATGGCACTTAATCTTTATCAACTGCTATAGAATACAATGGCAACACGGTTTATAAAACAAATGGTTTAAAAAAACACCTGCAATTGTCTTCCTCGGGTCCCCCAGCAGGCACTCATCTCTCGAAGCACAACAAAACTTCTTGTTTTCCCTTTCAGCAGTTGCATTCGGGAGAAACATTGACAGTATGGCCACATCTTCATTATTTTCCCTCGCTCTCCTTATTCTATCCTGTCCCACTGTTTTTGTGGTTAAATGGAGGCGGGATTTGAAATCGTCACTCAACACGTCCGCTGACATGGTCGTATAACTTTAATTACTGTTGCCTTTAAAATAAAAAAATAAAAAAAGCGCGGCAATATCTGACGTTTGTTTTTTTAAGCGCGTCGCGAGGTGTAGGCTTCTCGGCATACGGTGCGGTACTGAATGGCCCGAATGCCTTGCCTTGTGGACGTGGGGGGACAGAGTGTAGGCTGTTGAATACAAGATTGATATAATTGATTGGATACGAAGAAATGAACTCCTATGGGGTCTGGGGATATCTCGTTAGGGCATTGAGGGAATTAATGATCGATTCATTAATTGTTGGAACTTGATGAACGAATGGTTTAGGAGTAGGGAAGTAGGTTTTCCCTTTCCATTTGTTTACGAACCAAACAAGTTTTAAGGTGGCGTTCTAAATCCTGCATAAAAAACCTAATCCCTTAGTCGCCTTGTATTACGAGGAAGAAAGTCTAAAGTCGGTTCTAAGTTGGAACTCTAATTTGCAAAATTTTTTGCGTGTGGCTCAATTTTTTTACTAGTACCTACATAAATTATTTGTGTTAAAAAACACTCCATGACATGAATAACCCTCCTTCTGGGGCAGTCGGGTAAAAAGGATCAGGTACACATATTTTACTACCTATAGGTAGATATGATTTATTTTCATCAATCAAATTACCTTCCGAATAAAAAGTTAATTTAGTTGCAGTGTGTATGTGTCTGTTCTGTACCCACAACTATCGTACAGGTTTTGTTTAGATTTCCAGTCACAACAAAGGTCTAGAACACGTATTAACCTTTACCGATAACGTTATCACAATACCTAAACGTTCTAACGAACCAAAGACACGTTTTCCAGTTGTATTTACAATAAATATGTGTTTTTGAAATTAGCATGCTTATTATTTCTTGTGTGTGCTTTTGCACTTAATGGTGTAGGCTCTTATCTACTTGGTCTATCTATGCTATTTAAGTATCCGCATAGAAGTTGATCCCACTCTATAGGTACTAGTAGAGAGGAAAAACTGCAAACAAACGTTCTCGAAGGGACCGGTGCGGTGTTCAGCTATAGGTTCACTAGCACACAGAAAAAATAACTGCTGTAGGTGTAGATTCGTAGTATACTAACTTGGTACTGCTGTTCTTTGTAACGCCTCGGCACTGTTGTTTTCTCTGGTAATAGTATAGCTACTAAAAAATCTGATTCTAATTAAGAAATTTCCATGAAAAAAATCTGTAACAATTTCCTAGTAATCCCTTCAAAGGTTCCTCTGTGCCAACGGATTCTTTAGAATCCTCCATATGTTACCTATTTAAAGTTCTCAGTAAAATATCTGATCTTAGCTAAATTAATGGCTAGGATGGTCTTGGGATCAAATATAATGTTACTGTCATTTTATTGCAGTAAGTCATTTCTAGGACATTTCTAACATTCAGACTACCTACGTCATTTAAATGGCCTAAGTGTTTAGGTAATGGTGATTTAAAACTAGATACAAAATTAGAAAATGACGTACAAAGTCGTCATCGAATTGATAGTTTGATAGTTAACATAGATGTATTTATTTATTATATTTACTTAAGTACACTTAGTACCTGCATACAAACTTATAAGTATCCATACCCAGATGTAAGCAAATAACTGGTACAGAATCAAAAACTAAGCAACATTAGATAATAAGTTAATCTTTTTAAATTCAAAAAAATGCGGTTGACTTTTCAAACAAAATTACAAATTGGCCAAAAGCAAAATTGTCGCATATTAATCTGTACTTTCCATGATTCATCTACTTTTTAATCGAAACATTAAATGACTTACCAATATTAGGATTTAGGAACATTAAAAACGAAGTTTAAGATTGATAGGTAGAATAGTTAGAATGACTTTTTGAGTTTTGTTTGCCAATCTTCATTTCATTGTGTTTTATATTTTTTTATACAACGTGTTAATGAATTAGCGCAAAACCTCATACACCCCAACTGATTTATGACAAAATAATTACATTGAAACAATAATTTCATTATTTTGATAGTTCAAATTTAAAGTTATTTGCATTTTAAGTTTTGAGGCTAAAATGATTTTTTATCATTTCAGCACAGAAAGATAGCGCTAACGTACTCATGGATACATTTTTATAATCTTGTTTTGGTAGTAAGTAGGGTGAGTGTGCCCGTGCAGTGGGTTGACATCGGGTTCAGAAAATTTAAAATTTTTATAAAAAAATATTTAATATTTTAAAAAAAATTACCTATGTTGAAACCATGATAATTCGATTCTGCTCTTGATTCTAAACAAACTACTTTCTAGTTTTGCGTTAATTCATTAACACGTTGTATAAGTAAGTAGTTAATTAAGTAAGTGCATATCATAATACAGTTCTGCCTACCTTTATTTAATTACGATATAATAATGTTTTATGTTTATGTTTTTTATGTATAAGTAAGTAATAGAATGACTTTTTGAGTTTTGTTTGCCAATCTCCATTTCATTCTGTGTTTTATATTTTTTTATATATAAGTAAGTAGTTAATTAAGTAAGTGCATGTCATAATACAGTTCTGCATACCTTTATTTAATTACGATGTAATAATGTTTTATGTTTATGTTTTTTTATGTATAAGTAAGTATGATTAAAATATCTTGATGATTAGATAGATACCGAGTTACCGACTTAATTTACTTGTCTCAAAAATAAACGCTTTATAGGTAGTTACCTAAATATTTGATTTGTGAACAAATTGCTTCTAAACATATCCTGGAAGAGAAGCCTGATACCTAGCAAATACCTACATATAGTTACTTACCTTCCTAGTACAATACATTTAATGATCGTAAATTACATTAATACAATCCAAAATTTAAATTCAAAAGTCAAATCACGTCCTCATATTTATCGTTCCCCATACATCATTATATTATAATGGACTGATCAAATCTCGCGGATGACAATATTGAATAATTTAACGTGGCTTACCGACACCACTGACAATGCTAAACAACTTTAATATTGTCGATCAAAATCTCTACCAATTTTAATTATCAACCTTAAGCATTTACACTTTGGAGTGATCGGGCGTTTTATGGATGGTAATGATAATCGTAATTATTAATGATGGTCACCCACAGCACACATCTTTGTTTTTGTATGGTAATACTTTTAATAACTTGACTCTTATTCATATGTACGAATTTTGAGATGAACAAAATTATGGTGAAGAACATGGTAATGAATGATACAGACTTTTTATTTGGGTTGATCTTGGCTTGATGAATTTTAAATTGTACCTATGTTCCATTTTACCGCTGATAAAGCTTCTTTGAGACGAAGAAAGAAAAATAACTAATAATTAAAAAATTGAAAACGCTTTATGTCGTAGAGAACCATGAAAGCAACCAATAAATGAATATGAACCTACTGAGCCTGAGAAGTACCTACCTACTGAAAGACAAATAAAATAAAAGTTAGGACAGACGGACTGACAAACACACAGATGGACGGACGGACGACGGTACGTTTGAGTCGAGTAGGTATTGCAGTTTAGTATGGAACAGCTGTTTTTTTCGCTCCGACAGGTTTGCTCCCATAGTAAAAGTTGTTCAGTTTGATGGGTAGAGTAGTGGTTTAAAGGTTCATTATACTTTTCCTTACACCCTGTATATTTAGATTTCAACCATCTCTTTTAATTGTAACATCACCAAATCTTATCATAACAAAGCCTCGAAATTGATTCATTAAAATACCAGCCAAAAAAACATTTCTTATTTACTACAACAAAAATAATTAAGGAAAACGTGAATTTAATTACGACTGCGTAATGAAAGTGTGTCAAGATCGTAACAGCTGGAATATGTCGCTTCTGTCCACCCCAGTGATAGTGAGGTGTATCATTTGCATTTAATTGCAATTTCAAAAAGGTACACAAATTGTTGTTTAGATCCATATTCGATAAAAAATTTGTAAATGTGTTTTTTGAAGCGATATTCAGAATGATAATGTTCCTACATATCGAACAGTATGCTGCAGGCCATCAAACTGAACTGAACATCTTTTACTAAAATCGCTAAAAATAGAATCTGCTGTTTCATACATTTTGGTCGAGTATTTCATACATTTTTGTAGATACATATTGACATTTTCTATGAAACAGATGCTTTTCGCGATTTTGATATTGGCTCCATAGTGAAAGTTGTTCGATTTGATGGTCTGAACTGAAGCCCCCTGTCTGTATACATATGTGACGCCTGAAAAAAGTGTTAGCATATTAAAAAGGACCCTGTATATGCCTTATTCACTACCTACCTACATAATAAGTTAACACAACTAATTAGAGACAAAACATGTCGTGGAATAAACCAGGTGTTTGTCTATCAATCTGTCTGTCTTATAATCACGACTTCTTTTATGTGTTTATGTGAGTCATTCTATCAAAATATTCTATCGAACAGAATAGTGAAGTTCTGAATAAAAACAAAAAATAGTACACAGCCAGAGCCACATAGGTAATTGATGTTCTATTATCGAAATGAAGAAGAAACACGAACATAAAACCAAAAAAATCATAATGTCTGACGCTTTTTTAAGGGGATCATCCATCAGACCGTCAAACTGAACAACTTTTTCTATGGTACCATCATCGAAATCGCGAAAAAAAATCAGGTGTTCCATACAAAACTGCAAATACTCGAACCAAATATATGGGATGGGACAGCAGATTTTTTTCGCGATTTAGATATTGGTCCCATAGAGAAAGTTGTTTAGTTTGATGGTCTGGTCATCCCCTTAAAAGCTGACAGAGCTTAAGAAGGACACTGTATGAATACCTACATACAATTCTTAAATTGTACAGAGTCAACAAAATAAAGAAGAAGAAGTAGTCCGGCCGTTCACTAAAGTTACTACGAGATATAAAACTAACATAGAACGAATAAGGGCATATGGCCGTGGTAAGGTCATCTAGTATGACAACAATAGATATCCGGCAGTTTATTGATGTCTTTTATACGACCAGTTATGTCTACAATGTTATAGTCACTTGATTACAAGACATATTTGATTGGAGTTTACACTATTTATGGAATATATGTCCTACTGAATACCCCTAGCACTGAAAGACATGGTGTCAGAGACAACCGCACAAAATAACGGAGTAGAGTAGACCATTGACATACAATATAATGGACGCCGCGCGCCGGTTCTAGTAGAAAATTCTCGAAAAAAGTGTCCGGGACTAACCTACACAAATCTATTAAACTACGTGTATATGTAGTAATATAAACATTGAAATGCAGAAATTCTTTTTCATTTTGCTTGCGTAGTTTTTACCCCATCGTGGTACGGGCGCGCATCGCGGACGCGCTCTTTCCCGTAGCCGGCCGGTCAAAAGAAGACGCTCGCGTTTAATTGGTTCTCTTTATATGTTTTGGTGCTCTTTTGATTCGGACACTCTTGAGCGCGGACCCTACGTCCAGTAGTTGGTAAGTCAATGCTGTAGGTAGACAGTTAATTGTACTTTCGAGAAAAAAGGCGCTTGAAGTCACACAATCGAGTTACATGATGATGATTGATGAAATTTTTTCGTTACATTTAGTTATCGATGATATAAATATCAGATTTTTAGTTTATTTGTACGTTCATTTGTTTTATACCAAGCAATGAACACTGAATACCTACTCGTAAGTAGGTAAGTGCTATGTGGTGATCATCCTACACTTGATGATTCAAGTAGTATAATGTCACCTCAATAAGTACCTACATACATAAATTATTTGTCTATAGTATTTGTAAGGTCATTAATGTATTATACTTAATCATGGTTGTGTAGGTAGCTGTACCATTTAACATACTTAAGAATTTTTTCAGTAATTTATTTTAGATTTTCATATTTGCGGTATAAATAGTAAATCATCAATCATCATTCTCTTTCCCATTATTTGAGGTCGGCGCAATATATCATCCTCTTCCATAATCGTACCAATTTTATTATCACTTCAGTTGTGGCAAGGCTCACCTTCTAATATAAAAATGAATACTGTCTATGGAAGGACAGCGGACAGCGTCTGCTATCACAGACAGTTGTTGGGGTTCCGTAGTCAAACAAGGAACCCTTATACTTTAGTCCATTCTGTCTGTCTATCTATCTGTCTATATGCCCCGTTTCAATTACTCGCTCATTTTTGCACCTGTTGAATCGAAATTTGACATGGATCAGGCCCTGTACCCGGACTTTCGATTTTCGATATAACGCGTCCGTTTCGGTCGGAGCCTCATTGTAATAGAGTTGACATTGGAACAAAAATGTTCACGCAATTGCGAAGTTCGAATGACCGGGTAGAGGCCCTGAATCAGGATCAGAAGTATTTATTTGCTGAAACATGGTTTAAAATTGAAGACCAGTACCTAACCCAAAAACAGAAATGCTGTAGTTCTAAGGAACCCTATCATAGGCGAGTCCGACTCGCTTTTGACCTATTATTTTTTAAATCTGCAGTCAAGGATCGACCATTAATATTTTTTGTCCATAACGGTTTATAATCGCACCCAAATACTATATATAATGTTCTTGATCGCACCTCAATCATAGATTATATTACTTTTTGGTGTTAAAATTAAAGTAATCACACCTTAAGGCTATTCTACCGTTGGCGCGCTCCATACAAACGTAGTATGGTGATATTTTCAATACTATCCAATTAAAGTCAATGAAATTTTTCAAAAACAATCAAGTAACTAATCTCTATGTCGGTATGAAGTCAGATTTTCGTTAAAATATACAGTTTCAATGCTAGGATTAATTTAAGATTTGTATGGAAATATTTGTGGCACTGTAACTTTAAAACTAAAAATTTTATCGAAAATCTGACTTCATACCGACATGGAAATTAGTTACTAGATTGTTTTTGAAAAATTTCATTGACATTAATTGGATAGTATTGAAAATATCACCATACTACGTTTGTATGGAGCGCGCCAACGGTAGAATACTCTTAAATCTGTTATCTTTATCTATGAATCACGTTTTGGGAAACTTCCGCGATGTTTTTTTTAAGTGTCATCATCGTATTTGTTTTGGAAATAGCGTGGGAGGCGGAATAATCATCTGGGCCTATTTAGTTGTATCAAAGTTACTATTTTAAACGTGAAAAAAAACCATGGTTTTCCGATTTTTTTGTTACTGGATTTTTAGATAAGTATTTGGATGTTTGTGACTTAATCACGAAAAAATGGTTGAAGCGAATTTGATCTTACGCCGATAAATACGCGGATAGGACAACAGCAAGAGTAAATACAATAAAGTATAAAGTGTTATAAATAGTTATAATAAATAATAATTTCGATGATTTTCGGAAATATAATAAAAACCAGTAAATAATAAATTATAAAATGATTAATAACGTGTCAGTCGTTTGATGTAAATGAATTAAAATATTTTTATAGTAATTTTAAGCTCTGACAAGCAGTTTGAGGTCAATATGTTGTTTTATTAAAATTGTACACTCCTGTTAAATGTCCGTATTTATTACCCAATCGATACGATTTTATTGACAAACTTTATCTTATAATTATAAATGCAATAAAGTTTAAATGTTAAGTAAGATATTTATTTAATATAAATTAATTATTTATTTGACATTGTTAATTTGTTACCCTCTAAATTAGTTGACATTTTTATTGTTCTATTTTTTACTTTTATTATTGACGATCAAATTATCCTTTGACATTTTTATTTTTTATGTAATGCACTTACATGTAATTATGAATTTGATAATATGAAATAAATAATTCTATTCTATTTAAATATTAAAAAAGTTATTTAAAAACTAAAATAATAATTTGGTACAATTTGAACCTTAGACCTTTGAACGGCTGTAACTCCTAAACCGACTGGAGTTATGCAGACAGACCTGCACTGGTAGCATGCACACCCGCGATAGCCGTGATACGGCTTTATCACGTCTTTTATCTCGTTCGTTCGCGCGCAAAAGAACGAGATAAAAGACGTGATAAAGCCGTATCACGGCTATCGCGGGTTGGCATTCTACCAGTGCTGGTCCATCCCCATCATAGAGATGCTTTACACCCTATGAATACTGAATCAGCCTTGCAGCTGATGGTTACCAAAATTCCACGGTCGCTGATGAAATCGGAACCGATTGGCGTGTGAATTTCACTGAAATAGGTGGACCTACTGAACTACTGTTCAAACATGAAAAAGTTTACAAACAAACAGAAATCCAAACTATCGGATCCATAATATTATTGTAAGGATACAATACAATACGAGATAGATAACTATCTATCAATGTACAATTCAATCCATTTGTCTCTAATTCATTTTCAATTCAATTACTTGAACCTAGAAACCATATAAGTGTTTGTTGCATATAACAAAGACCTGCTATTGAAGCTATTTACGCACGTATTCTGTACATCATAAGGATTATATGAAGAGACTTCTTGAGTGGTATGCGTGTTGTGATTAAATTACTCGTTCACATTCGGCGACTAATTGGTAGTTCGTGTTCAAATTACGATATTTTGCTTTAGGTTTATTATTTTCTGAATGATTGAGTTTGTACTGTTTTGGTTGTGTTATGTCATCTTAGGTGGGTTTAATTTCAATATTTAGGTTTTCATTCAAACTTACGATCATGTAGGCATCGGAGTGATCAGGATGTTTGTTTAACCTAGCTACTTTGCGACAACTTTGAAAATTTAGTTTTTTTTTCGAGTTTATAAATTTAATGTACCGAAATATTATTCTCTTCGTCCTGTTATTGTGTTGATGTTTTAAATTTTTTGTTGATTTGGGTTTTTATTTCACATTATGTTAGGTCTGGTCATAGAGGAATGATATGATAACATTTTGTCTATGGTCTTTTAATGAGACAATACAAAAGCGAAAATCGTTAGCATAAGGTAGTGTTTCAAATATTCTTTATTTTATTTATTTTCATCTCATAGCTTATGTCCAAAAGTGGATAGTACTACAGGCTGATGTGATGGGGACTCCGCAAAGAAATTAAATAAACCGACGGAAAAAACGACAACTAAATTAAAAACAATGAGAGTTCAGAAAGACAAATTGAACATTACCAATTGACCTGCATTTTGTCAAGTAAATTAACTCTTTAATATTCGAATCATGACATTTAAAATTACATTAAAATCCATACAGCATATTTGTTACGATTCCAATAAAAAACAAGTGCATTACCATACTGAAGAATTTAAAAGTCAAAAGTTGTGCCCATTGCGCGAGGTCGTGGCAATGACAATGGTAGCTTTTTTACTCGGAGGCTGTCACCTTAAGCTCCCATATGCAGTATTGCCTGACTTTATATGGTTTCGACTTTGTAGCGAACTATTATGGCAATACGCAAGATACGAATATTTTATTGAAGAAAATCGGCCGTGAATCTGTTGGTTGGTGAGATAATTTTTGATGTTAATTTAAAAAAAAACAACTGGCCGTCACGGGACGTCTAGCAGATGTGAAACTTCTCCCGGTTTAAATTTCGAACATCCGCTGCTTCCGGTCCCGATTTAAATGTCGACCTTCCGTCATACAAAATTTTTTAAAGAGCCCTCTTATAATGCCGGCTCTTCATTCTCGCCGAGAACGGGCGAGACAGGCCGAGAACGAGAGTGTGGATGCCCTTCATTGTTCTCGTGGCGTCGTAAGCCATAGTAATCTTCCTTGAAAGTTCTCGCCGAGAGTTCTCGGCGAGAGTTTAGTTGCGGGGTTAAGAAGTTTCTTTTAAAAAAAAGTTTGTTCTAGAGAGGCGAGGTGAGGTCTCGGTTTATCCTGTTCAACATTTTGAGTTAGGTATTATGGGAGATCTAGCCCTAGTACGAAATGTTGAGAACTAAACTAATAATTTATCTCACAGTCTGTTTAATGACAGCGTAACCATGCTAGCAACGCACTATCTTGCAAATCGGGTCCCGATATGTCTTTGCTATCTTCTGCGGTAACATCTGTACCGATTTGAGACATAAATAAAATGTTATAGTTTAAAAAACTAAAAAACACGCTTATTAATGCACTAAAAAGTACAAAATAATCTGATTTACTTAAAATATAATAAGTTACGATAATTATGCATCCTACCATTGTACACTTGTTAACGCAAACTTCTCACTTTTTAATGTTCAATGACCAAGTAAAAAGCGTGGGGCGCATTGGGGGAGCGTTGGTGGTAGTGGTAGGTAACGTTTCTTCGAGAAATTTATTTCGATAAAGCGCCCCACGCTTATTTACTTGGTCATTGAACATTAAAAAGTGAGAAGTTTGCGTTAACAAGTGTACAATGGTAGGATGCATAATTATCGTAACTTATTATATTTTAAGTAAATCAGATTATTTTGTACTTTTTAGTGCATCAATAAGCGTGTTTTTTAGTTTTTTAAACTATAATATTTTATTTTTTACTTTTTAGTCTTAAACCATCAGGAGATCCAAGTCATCACGTCACCAAATGTAATGCATTTAGTTAAAACTCGAGTGGTTTACTAGTAGCCGTTGAAAATTTCAACTATCCACCTCCTGGCTCCACCGTCTGGTCTTATTCACCGTTGTATTAGGTTCGTGAAAACAAATCAAATACACCAAACTCGAAGGGTTTACTAGTAATCGTTGAAGAGTTCCACAATACACCTCCTGGCTTGGTCGTGAGATCCACGATGCGATGTATAATGTTGAGACTCGTCCAAACATACCAAACGAGCCCAAACTAGAAGGGTTTACTAGTAACCGTTGAAGATGTAGCAGCCCGCCAACAGATAGCGCTAACAGTCTCCCTAGCAAAAATACGACATAAAACAAATAACGATGGCACATTGGAAACCCGTAAAGCTGCTACATAATCTGGTGGTTCACAATCGCATGCAAGACACAAATCACGCAAGAAGAATTATCAGAGTCTCAGTATATAGGTTCTGGTCCCAGGCATCACACCTAGCCTGGCGGAAGTACTTCCCTTTTCAATGGAGGAACATTCCACCTCAGTTCCTCTATAAAGAGTTCCACTATCCACCTCATGGCTCCATCTTCAGATCCTCATCACCATGTTGTGTAATATATTGGGTTCGACAAAACATACCAAACAAGCTCGAACCAGAGTGGTTTACTAAATAGCCGTTAATGAGTTCCATAATCCACCTTATGTCTCCATCATAAGATTCACGATACCATGTATAATGTACTGGAATTATCAAAGCAAACTAAACGAGTCCAAACTCGAAGGGTTTACTAGCAATCGTTGAAGAGTTCCACTATCCACCCCCTGGCACCAACATAATATCCATGACACAATGTATATTATGTTGGACTCGTCAAAACAAACCAAACGAGCTCAAACTCGAGCGATGTAGGTACTGAGTTCCACTATCTATCTCATGACTCCATCATCAGATCAGCTCGATAGTACCAAATTATTGTATTGTCATGCGAACTACATGCACCTGTAAAGTTTCAAATCTATACATCAATTAGAAGTAGGTTAAAATTGACTTCCTAGATTTTCTTACATACTTACTTAGTTACATACAGGTGAAGCTAATATAAGCGTGTTAAAAAAGAAGACATTCCGATTGGAGAAGATTTATTTCATAGGTATTTTGGTGGGCCGATCCCGGCGGCACTGCAATGCCGGGCCGACCCGTGACGGGAGTGGAGCGAGCCCCGAACATCCCGTCTAGTCACAAAAATCAGTTTAATATACTGGTCCCTCAGTGAGGGAACTTTCAGATATTAAGCTGAAAAGAACAGATACTACACTTTGATCTTAGCCAAAAGGCCGAGAAGCGATACCGGTTAGCGAAAACACGGAACGAGTCATTGAAACGGGGCTAATCTTAACAGCGCGATGTAGGAACTTTAACTCTGCCGAATAGCGCCATCTGTTGGCGAGTGGCTGAACTTTGTCTTGTTACACAAAAATAATGTGAAGGGTGCTCCGGGGCTTTTGAAGTGAAACAATCGCTAATATTACATTATTCAAGACCCTGCCGATATGGACTGTCTCCCTGGCTGGCCACCTGCCCATTTTTGCTACCGTTTCTGTGGATATGAAGCATTGAATGTAGACTTCGTTTTATTTAGATAGGTAGGTATTATTTGTTGTAAATTTTTGTACCGTATTAAGTATTTGATATACTTAGTTCATTTTATCATTGAACACCTTTTTATTAAATACTAATTTCAAATTTGTAGATGAACAACTGATCATTTGTCGTGAAAATTCACCATCTGGTAAATACCATCTAAGTACTTGTACATCTAATCGTGAAACTGAAATATGCAGGATCCCACTGCAGTTAGCGGCATAAACATCACCTTTTAAAATTGTAATCTTCTATCATTTATCCATCCTTTTCTGTCATACGTCATTTGCTAGGGCGAGAAAGATAGCGGGAATGTGACCGCACGCAGCAGCACCGGCAGTGCTGCGACCGTTCTCGCTCTAGGCAATGACGTACCTAAGCGACAGAAAAGGACAGAGCGTGAAAAAATGCGATGCGGTGCTGCCAGATGAGGCTCAACCCTTATCATTCACAGAACACCTATCCATTCAAAAACCAACTCTACAACTAAAGTAATAAAACACTTACCAGCACGGAAGACCTCGCCGCATCCATCGCAGCGGCTCGCAAACTGGGCATCGTAGCAGTTACCGCAGTAGATCTTGTCGAGCTTGGACCCGAACTGCTTGTCGACGAGCGACACGCGGCACTTGGCGCAGAGGAAGCAGGCTTCGTGCCAGTGCTTGTCCTTGTACGACAGATCCTGAGGACAAAAATTGGGTTCAGTATGGAACGTCAACATCAAACTACTAGTCCGTTTCCGTCTGAGTGACGTACTTCCGATAAGTCTGACGCACCTAGGATATCAGTAAAATAATGCTGATGAAATGCTAGTTACACAAATCAAAGTCAATGCTATCGACTCTACAGAAGAAGACTAAAGTTGGCGAGCACCAAAACGTGTTTGGGCTTAACGGATTTAGTGATCTCTGTCTCGCACACTGCTCATGATAATGACAGTGACAGCATCATATTTAAACATGTTTAAACCTCAATACTTTTTAGTGCAAGCTAGTCCATTGCTAAACATACTAGGTTCTCTCAACCTGACATGCCACTGCGCTCGATCTTTTCCCTATTTCTCTAGCCACATTTGACATCGATAGTAAACACACGAAACCGTAAAAAAAAAGCTGAAGCTAACAACATAAAGTGTTTTGTAAATATAATTTAACAAGTCAGTGAACAGTACCGGAGATCCAAAGTTGATACTAGAACATACCCCAAATCGGATTAATCCTGAGCGAAAGTATTATAGCTTCAAAAAATTCCGATAATGTTGCGATAATGAGTATAAATTAGGTATAAACTAGTGCCTCTCGGCACTAACTGTCATTTTTGGTGTAAGTGTGATGTGGTTTTCAGCATCTACAGCGTCTTATCTTATTCATGCCAGCCAATGGGAAAATCCTATGAATACCCCTTCGATCAAATATAGGGAATCGCAGGAATATCCTGAATTACGGATAAAGGGGAAAACCTACGATTACCCCGAAATATGCCGCACCGATCTACGAATGCAAATACAAATATAAAATCATGTGCCCGTACATAACTAATTACTGCGCCTAAACAGAATCACGTCTTATACAAAAAGTTGTCCGTAATCGATGTTAAATCCACTGAGTCTTAAGCGTAGGTTTATAGCTTTGTCGATAAACTTACAATGGAAATCCCAGAGCAAAAACAATTTTCCGAAGAAGGCAGTCGTAAAAAGAACAATGTAGGCGGTAATTATAACCTCTATCTTGATTAAATGATGCAAAAATTCAATTAAATGGTATCTTCTTCTTGCATATTTGGATGACCGGGTTCATTAGGACGTTCAAATAATTTATCATTCGATTTTACACCCATAGTATATGATTCACTCAATTTCATCATTCCCGATGTAAGTATATAAACTTTTGAAGTGCTTACATCAATTTGGATTTCTACTTTATTGCATTTGATATAATCTGAATCGACCGTACATGATTCACTAAATTTTACGATTGAAGATTGACGGTTCGGATATTTAAATACAAACTTAACACAAATATCATTTGAAGTTCACTGACCGAGTTCCAACCAATATGAAATAATTTTCTGGCAGAGTAAATTTCAGGTGTTTTTTTTTAGGTCAGGCGAAAACAACACGGCGTTAACAGAAATTCGAATAAATCTTGGTTGACTAATTATGTTTAGCTCCAAAATAAATCTCCCCTCATTCCAGGTCTATTCCCGGCGTCAGTATGAGAAATGCTTATGAACTTACATTTTAGAGGTAAAATGTCGTAATCAAATAAAAGTTTATTTTAGCCGATTACGAAATGCTTAGTCTTGAATAACGTAGCATAAATCTTAAAAGAATCGGCCGACAGATCCACCCATGCCATCTCAAGGTTGTTAAACGAAAACATCAAATAATACTGTATCCGACCCAAAAATAGTTTTGCTTCTAGCATGAGGCGATTTGTTTTCTAAAGCTCGCCAATTTGTTCAAGTCCAGACTAGAAAGTAAACAATTTCAAAATAACGCTAGCATTACATGTATTGCAAGAATTTTTGATTTGTGTAAACACGCAGTTAAAGTATTCTTAAACATATATTACTGTAATAACAATCTTATTCTCGTTAGAATTGTATGAACCAATATTTTTAGTGACATTGAAGCCAATGAGCTAATCTGTGAGATTATCTGAGAGTTGAGTGTAGACAGCTAGGGGAACAATAGTTAAAAGCGATTATTTGCAGCTGTTTTGTTGGACAGGAAAAGTCATTCGTTAGTTAGAGATAAATGTATAGTTTGGCGTGACCACGTAGCCACGTTGTGTTGGCAGCGATCGTTCTGGGGCCGTGTGCAGAGGTGCGCCTCAAGAATCTGGGCCGACTGGAATGACATAACTAAATTTGATCAGTGTAACAAAGCTGCGGATGCTTCGGATGCTAATGCTATTCTGGATGACACTGATGTAGGATTTTGGGTTAACGATCGATGCTCTTAAAATGTTAATCTATATTCGTTGAACAGCATTAATAGAGAAGACATTGTTTTGCATTTTGGCATCAAACATCTAATTACTGGTGGAGATTTGCGAAGACAGTTTGTAATGAGGAAATTTACTACTCTGCCAACGACGTAATAGAAATCGACGTGGAAGTGATCGATTCACTACTTTTCTGTATCTCAAAGATAGACTTCAAAAAACGGTTCAGAAGAAATACAAGGAGCCAACACGAAACTGTCACAAAAAGCAAAAACGAAAATCAACTAAGTACGTTACAAGAAGACGACTGACTTAGCTGCATTCAAAAATGCGCATTCTGAGTGTTTGAATAAACATCCTCACCTTAGAGTCAATGCCGATGGTCTTGCTGCACTCCTCGCACCCGTTGGCGAAGACACTCTCGTAGCACTTGATGCAGTAAGGGTGCTCATCCCTCAGGACATATCGCTGGCCAGTCAGCGATTCGTCGCACTGCCAGCAGCAGAAGTGTCCGCTATGCCAGTCCTTGTTCATGGCCTTGGTGTATTCGCCGCTGAAAATAAGCTGTGGACAAATTGTGCTGTTGTAGGTTTATGAGGATATGAGACATCATGCAATTTATGGTAATTTTGGTTGGGTTGGTCAAAGGTTTATGGTTTTTGAGGATTATCCATCTGGAGAGGTGCTTTGATAATGCAGAATTGTTAGACTTTCATAACATAAATAATTATAATGTGAGTGTGAATATTTTAGCTAAATTCTGGATTTTTAAATTGTGGCTTTTATGAATTATGGTCACATCTTTCAGTTTTAGGTTCAAAGGTAAATAATATAACTATATAATTTTGCATTCATATTGTTAACACTCTAATTTTTATTTCTAATGATTGTCATGAGGTTAGTCACCATTCCCATTCGTCACAAGTTACAACTTATTTCAATGGCACAACACGCATGATATCCTATAAATACCTTAAATTAGGTCGGGTATGTGAGGGTGGCCAAAAAACAACGCCTAAAAGATATAAACATATTGCAGATGCAGAAGCTAAACGTCATGTCACTGGAGGTCGAACACGATCGGTAATCGACACTTGGCTGACAGCTGACACAGACACACCGGCGACACGCACTCGCGAGGGTCAAGGGGGTTTGGCCACCGCTACACATACCCATCGTCGGCGTTGGTAGTTGTGTTTGTCTGCTCGACTTCGGTGACGGTGACCTCGCCATCCTTGGACTCCCTACGCTTGGAGGTCTTCTTGACCTTCCTGGTCTTTCGCTCCGTGGTGGTGAACTGGACTTGTACGTCTACGTCAGCCATTTCAGAAATCGGTGCTGACGGTTTTCAAGTATTGGATACAAATACGATATCACCGGACGCGGTCGCGACCCGAATTCGAATGGCGAGCACCGGTGGCTGAATCGGAGGAATTATTCCAGAATGTTTAGCGACGCACGATCGTGTCGGAGGGGGGAGTTTGGGATTTAAATTTGGAAGAGTGACGGAGAGCGCAGGTGCGCAGGCGGCGTTTCCGAGCGAACCGACCCGAGAATCGCGCGTTTCCTCACATATCCCATCCGTGATCCAGTGTTAGGGCTGCCAATGTCCGGCTTTTCCCGTAGCACATCCGCCCTGACATGCGAGCCTGACTTCACACTAAATAAATCTGACAATATTGCTCTAACAATAATTGCTACACATTTGGCATCACAGAAATATCAGAGCTTCTACAAAGCCAAAATTAGACAAGTCTTATTTTAACAAGATGCCCTTGGATCAGTTTTTGGCATTATTGGCAACCCTAGGCAATCCCTGTAGTAAAGCCACTTGAGGCGTTCAGACGCCGCCCTGGCGTGGCGCTAACACTTGTTAAATAGGACACACGATTTCAGACGTTATGTTACAGCAATTGTAAATGTAATCGTTGTCTTATCGCTTGGCAAGGATTCAAACAGTCAGTTATTATTGGTGAACAATGATTTACGTCAGATGATAAGAATACTACACCAGCTATACAACGTGGTAATGAATTAACGCAAAACTAGAAAGTAGCTTGTAGAGTCGAGAGCAGAATCGAATTATCATGGTTTCAACATAGGTAATTTTTTTAAAATATTAAATAGTTTGTTTGCAAAATTTTAAATTTTCTGAACCCGATGTCAACCCACCGCATGAACACACTCACCCTATTTACTACCAAAACAAGATTATAGAAATGTATGAGTACTTTATCGCTTTCATTCATTGCTGAAATGATACCAAATCATTTTAACCTCAAAACTTAAAATGCGAATAACTTTATATTTTTACTATAAAAATAATGAAATTGTTGTTTCAATCTAATTATTTAGTTATAAATCAGTTGGGGTGTATGAGGTTTTGCGCTAATTCATTAACACGTTATATTATGATTCTGACCCAGTAGGAAGTCTTTCCCATATTAATATGGTAAACACCAACCTTCTTTTACTATAGTTACTTTTGCACCGACCTGGTTGCTAGGAAATTGCGACAGGCATGAGGTGGCAACCCTATGTAGTAGTAGGTAGTAGTATGTTTTAGGTTTCTTAGACCGAGTTTCAGAGACTATACTCCTCTTCTTTTCTAGAGAGAGATTCTTTTGAGCCTGAGCTTACTTAAAGTAGGGTCGGTTTTGACATACTGTTCGAACGAAGACCTAAAAAACGTCTTTGAATTCAACCTTAAATTATGAACTTTCCACTGGATTAATCATTGCCTCAATAATATATTATGGTAAACTTGTTATGGGATCTTGGAACATAGGTAGGCTAATGTTTTTTTTTCATTGTTTTGTTTGTTGAGGTGCCTGCTTGTGGATACCTACATAGGTATATTTGTTTTTTTCCAAACTAGAATCAGGATGTGCAAATAGTAAACGCTTCCCGAACAATACACAGATTTCAGCAATGATACTTACATCAAAGAATGTTTATTTAAAATTGTTTGAACCAAAACGTTTACTGTTGCCCAAACGTAAAAGAGTTTTAAAGAATGAATGAAGTGATTGATAGTATTTATAACTGTTTGCTTTTAAGTTTAACCTTTAGAATGAATGAAATTAATGGTACCAAGTTATGAACGTGTTGAGCTTTTAACAAAAGCATGTTTTGTTTGAGCACAATATATTTTAAAGATTTCTGACAAAAGTGCTATATCCAACCCCTTGAAAAACAGGACTACAGTACAGAATCTCAAATTATAGGTAGGTACGATGTGCGAACAAATTAACGAAAAATCTCGAGAAACGATTTTGGATAGAAATATTCATATAAAAAAATCCGTATTTTCGTACAAATCTGTTGCATCAATTTTAGATTTTGTGTGAAAAGGCGAACAAATGTTAAAACACTAAAAATTACACGTAAGATGTTGTTCAGTAAGTTGTAGGTATTTCAGTATAAAAATTACTACAACAAAAGTATTTTACCTTAATCCTTCAAAAAATACTTTTTAAGGTCGATAACAGAATAAAATAAGCAAATTAGCTTAGGCGTATTCTGAGGTTCAGAATATTTATTATTTAAATTCGTATTTTGAAGCTTTTACTCCGACAATAAATTACAGGAAAAATTATAACAAAAAATTAATACCGCCTTCAAAAAAACTAAAAAGTTAAAAAATAATATTGAAACCGATGACTTTTTCGTTCGCATATCGTTATCGAAGTCGCTGTCAAGCCGCAGCCGGTACGATTCGCGACAGGGGCTTGCATTAGTTTTTTGGCTTAGATTGACACCGACTTCTATAAAACAAATTAATGTTCTTATGATGCGAACGAAAAAGTCATCGGACTTTTTCGTTCGCATCATAAGAACGCATCATAACATTAATGGTTTTTTTTTGCAGCCGATGCTGCAATATAAGTTTTTATTTTTTTTTGTTTTTTTGAAGGCGGTTTTAATTTTTTATTAAAATTTTGTTTATTTGACAATTTTCAGTGGTGAATTCATTAGTTCGACTCAGATATCAGTTATACACGCAAACGGTACATCGATATGAAGTGAATGTTTTAATCGCCGATGATTTGCTTTCAAATTTTGAGAAGATCTATTGTGTAGTTCCGAAGCGCTTCATCAGATCTTCACCAAATTATTAAAAATGGAACCATCTCGAGGGTAAATCCTTCATAACTAAAAAAGAATCACCCAAATCGGTCAAGAAAGAAGGAATGCCGAAGTTATTAAGATTTTCGAAAGTTCCCATCGATTTCTCTGGGATGCCACCATCAGATCCTGGTTTCCTTATCATGGTACCACCCTTGGGATATCTCCTTTTCAACGAAAAGTCATCGGCTGCAATATTATGTTTTAACTATTTGAAGGCGGTTTTAATTTTGTTTATTTCACAATTTTCAGTGGTGAATTCATTATAATAGTACTCTGTGGTTCGATTTAATATTAGTGCTTTAAATTAACAAACGGCATGCTAGTCGGCACTACGATTTTCGATAGTTCCCCTCGATTTCTCTGGGATGCCATCATCAGATCCTGGTTTCCTTATCATGGTACCACTGGTATATCCTTTCCAACAAAAAAAAATCATCAAAATAGGTTCATAAACGACGAAGTTATCCGCGAACACACATAAAAAAATAAATATATAGGTATACGGTCGAATTGAGAAACCTCCTCCTTTTTTGAAGTCGGTTAATAACAAAACATTTAAAAAAATTGTTTCTCTTCTTCCGCATGGACAATATTTTATTGTATCCTCTTTGTGTCAACATTTTTCTCTAGGGAATAAAAATACTATCGAGATTCATGAACTACTAGATACCTACTAGGTAAACAGCCTTCGTCCAGCTAGACACAAGTCGTTCTACCAGACCTCGTACAAGGTCTTGGTCAGCATTCATGGTTTGGTTTATTTTTATATTTCCGTAACATTACAGTTTACATTACGCGAGGGGAAACACCTGTTTTATATAACATTAGGTAATTGCTTCTTTCTCCTTTATTTCGAATGCATTGGTTTGGCAAATTAAGTACTTAGTTATGGGTAACCTTGATAGATGGTAGTGTTTTTAAGTCGGACCTTTTTTGTTGGTCTAGTACTCACGGTATCTCACGAAGAGCACCGATTCTGAATTGCATCTGAATTAATTTGACGAAACAAGGACTTGTCAAATACTACAATTTGACGAAAGAAGAATTTGACGAATGTCGTGGCTACCAATAGAGCACTTGAGCTATTTCACGAAAAGCACCGATTTTTAATAACACCTGAATTAGAGCACCGAAGCTATTCCGCGTAGAGTAATTTATTTATAGTATTGTATGCAATGTAGAGCACCTGGATTTGCCGCTCTTTGTGAAACAGTACCACCACCCTCCTGGTGGCATTAGGTCTACACTCTTTCACCAACATCAGTGAAACCCTTTACGCTGCAGTGGTATTTATCGACACACAATAAAAATATAAATATGCCGGTTTCTACTCTCTAGAAACCTAGCACCATGCGGAAACTGACATACGCTTCACAGGTAATTGCGTAAATATTCTCAAACGCATATTGACTTTTCAGTCTGCTTGGGGTGCAAGGAAGGAGCTTCCCCGAGTGACGAAACCTGAGTTCGTCTGGCGCATCCTCAACAAGAACATCATCATCACGAGTCATCATCGATACGAACATTGCTGACTGGCTAATCTTATACTACCTACAGCATGAGTGATTGTTATGCGATATAGCTCTGGCTGAAACGAAAGAAGAGGAAGTCTGCTAATCCGTGGGTACCAATGCGGGACCAAGGACCATACCACCTCACCCAGACCATAGGCCGTATGTGAGGAAGTATGTAGGCTGATGATGTATGATGACCTCATTTTTTGACCAAACGTTAATGCCTGATGTGTTTTTTTGGAATGCTAAATAACCTTTCGTCAATAGAAAATCTTTCCGTCGAGTTGGTTTCATAACAAACTAGGTAGATTTTGAACGGGTGTGTCAGAATTCCAAAAAAACATACGCGTTCTCAAGAGTATGGGTACGCCTACGATGCGAACGAATAGCTTTGACGATGAGTTATAAATTTGATCATACGATTTTACACGTGTCCTAAATTAGTACTTTACATTATTATCATCTTTTTCAGTCTAAATACGTACTACTGATGGGCACAGAATTATCGCCAAGGGAGGGAAGGAAGTCAGTAGAATTACCACCAGCACGTGGCTCTGACGTCATTGCGAGGGTCACGGGTGAGAAATGGATCAGATTAGCACAGGACCGTGAGGAATGGCTTCATGTGGGCTGGTTTGATTGAAGGGCACAAGCCGTGTGTTTTATTGATTGTTTGTGAAATCTTTCTGAAAAGTATCGACCTACATTTCAAGTATACAATGCACGATATTTTCAGTGGATGATTAGACAATAAAATTAAACAACTTTCTCTCTGGGACTAACATCGAAATCGGCAAAAAACCTCTTCTGTTCCATAAAAACTTCACTTTCTTCGATTGTTATTTTGCAATAAATTTTCAGATTTTAGGAAAACACTTTTTTCTTTAGGTACCTATTGACTTTGGCATAGCATCATTTTCAGTTGTTCTATATTTAAACGCCTGACGAACGTTACACCCAGCCCGTTCAAAAATAGAATAGAAAGGGGACGGTTATTCCGTTTTCAAAACCTACTCAAATTTTGTTTGCGGAACAAAAAACACTTGAGACTGCACGTCTAGTATTTCTAGACTAGAAAATAAATGGAGCAGCTAAGTAGGTCATCCTGCGATTGAGTAGAAAAGAAATGTATAATAGATTGAGGCTATAGAGCAAAATTTTAATTTCACTGATGACTTTGAAATCTCGCACATTTCATTTTGTAAAGTCACTTTAATATTACGCATTTTTTAACGCTTCGCAAAATTCTGTCAACTGACAACATACTGACAGTGAAAAAATTTGTATCGATAAATTCCGCGGCAACGAAAAAATATGACAATGTACTAATGTTATACTTTTCTACCAATTTTTTTGTCATATCATTAGTCTATAGTATTTCAGAATTCCCTTTATGGTAAAGGGTCTGTGACACTACCTACACGAACTGTTCGATCATACGAGGTAGTTAATTATAACGTGTGATATAAGTAAATAAAAAATTCGCACGACACTAAAAAATCATGTGCGCATTTAGCCAACTAGACAAACAACATAAAATTATTTCAGTAATTTCATCAAAGGATACACGAAAGACTTGAACAATAAAATATTTTTTGTCATAAAACAGAAGCAAAGTAAAATAATGAATAGGAATCTTGTCTGTAAATAATTCCGAGTGCGGTTAGCGGTCACCTTATTGTTTCTACGGTCACCGCAAGTAACTAAATATCTTTTAGTATCTATATCTAGTTATGCTATGGCACAGATATTAGACTATGGTATTAAGTACGATCTACATCTTCAAATCCTGAATGGTCAAGACCATTTAGGGTTTGGAGTAGCATATTCAAGAATCAAGACCATTCAAGAATGGTCTTGACTCTGTGAAATGTTACTTCATGTAATTCAATGTTATTTTGTCCGTCTTTGTCAGAGCTTCGGTACTACTAGTGAAATGTGGATATTCTGAAGTTTCAGAATATCTCTGACTACCCCCTCGGGGAATATAGTCGTGAGCATATGCTTATGCTTTCTCTGAAGTGCTATTTTTAAATTCGAAATCATGAGCGTGAATACACAAACTTCATACTTTTCTACTGCTGATTTCATTTTCATCGTATGACCTCACAGTAATTAGTAATTACTACAGGTATGACTTTCAAAAATCGCACTCCTGTATTTGTACAGTGATGGTACAGTGTTTTGTTTATAAAATACAATTATGATGTTGTGTTGTAGAGTTTCTGGCCGCATCTCCTCTATAGTCATAATCATAAGTCATCAGTCATCTCATCACAACTCGTATTATAAAGTTGTAATAAATGACGGCAAAAAGATTTTGTAAGAATACCTAATAAATTAACCATTTAAAAATTCCTTTTTTGGTTTACTATTATCTCTGTCTTCATATTTAGGTATTTATTTATTTAATACTCGTATCTATCCGAATTAAGCAACATTAGATACTTTATTTCGTTTAGGTACCTATTCGGTGACATTCACAGTAAAATTATTTTTGCAACAATGTATCTTAAATCTGTTAAATCCGTTAAATCGGATGGGAAGGTGTGGGCAGTGCTGTAGGTGTAGGTAGCGGACGGACAGAGCTTGCTGAAGCGTATTTTATTATATATAGCGGGAAAATCTATGTACCTTTGTACCTGCCTACCTACATAATTCCATTTCCAATTGATTTAGCAACAGTTGTCAAAATCAATTCAAAGAAACGATAATGTTTGTTAGTTTGGTAGACGCGGGTGTTAGAGGGAGGTTACACGGTCAGTATTTCATCAGTCTGGTCCATAAGTCTGGTCATGTATATTTTATTTGAAGGGAAACTGACTCGAGACTGACCCGACTAACATGGTGCTTCAGTATATCAGTTTCTCTTCAAATCAAATAAACATGACCAGACTGATGGACCAGAATGACGAAATACTGAACGTGTAACCTCCCTCTTAGGTACACGCTCAGTCTCGCATCGTCTGATTCATCAGTCAGGTCACGTCAGTTATTAAAATATTTAAAAATCCTTCAGTCTGGGGGGCTTCTGTCCATCGGGTTTCAGTGGGTTTGACGATTAGTCTGACGTTAGTTTAACAGACTCACGTCAGTCTGGTCCATCAGTCTGGTTAAACCGACGCCAGAATGATCGTCTAACCCACTGACTGATGGACTGAACCCCCAGACAGAAGGGTGTTTAAACATTTTAATAATTGTCAGTCTAGTCAGACTGATGGACCCTATTCAACAAACGTTACAATTGTAATTTACAATTACAATTCAGGGTACATTGCTGGTTAATATTGACGTTAAACATGTAGTAGGTAATGTGTCACTAACATTATCAGCAATGTACCCTGAATTGTAATTGTAAATTACAATTGTAACGTTTGTTGAATAGGGCCCAGACTGACGCGAGACTGAGCGTGTAACACCCGTCTTTCACCCGACATATAAGGTGTGCACTGTGCAATACCTAAGGCGATTGTACTGATTATACTGAACAAATTTCTCCAAGGAACAAAAGGGAAATTAGCAAAAAATATCTGTTCGATCAGCTGATTGAATTTAGTGCGGCGCAAGTCAACATTTTTGTTTTATAATTTCCTCTCGGTTTTTTGTGGAAAATTGTTTAGTACCATGAGAACAATCACTCTTTAAAGTAATGTATGAATGTGTCTACACTTACACTCAGTAATTTAGGTTAATTTTGTTCAAGTCATAATCGTAATCCCTAACGGCCTTATTAAAAGGTCAACCTTAAGCCAAAACTAACTTCTTGCCAGAATTTGATAGCAGTATAAAAATGTAACGGCATTGAATCTCAAAATACATATAAATCGGAGTAAATGTAACTTTTATAAACGTATTAATCAATAGAGGGTGTTCTGAGGTTTCAGAATATCTCTGACTAGGTACCCCCTCGGGGAATATAGTCGTGAGCATATGCTATGCTATCAAGTGTATATAAATTTCGATTCGAGTCATGTGTATCCCGCTTACAATAGTCCAACCCTGATTTCTTCACGAGTACGGGTACAAGGTGAAGGGATAAGTAATAGACGGAGATCCGACCGTAAAATTATGCACCTATTCCTTAGGCGAACGAAATGCAATTCTAGTGTATGTTTATACAGGGGTTAATTGAACGCCGCCAAGTTGCCTACAAAAATCTTGCCGCAAGTGCCTTTTCCATTATAATTTTTGGTATAACTTTTTCCACGTGTTTGTTAGGGAAGTGAATGAGGTGCCATCGGAAGGAGACTGGTCTAAAGTACTTTAAAAACTAGGGTTGCCACCTTTCAATCTGCCGCAACTATAGGGTTGCCAGGTCCAAATATGTCATTTTTGAATCTGGCAACCCTAGTCTTGCAGCAGATTGAGAGGTGGCAACCCTAGTTTTTAAAGTACTTTAGACCAGTCTCCTTCCGATGGCACCTCATTCACTTCCCTAACAAACACGTGGAAAAAGTTATACCAAAAATTATAATGGAAAAGGCACTTGCGGCAAGATTTTTTTAGGCAACTTGGCGGCGTTCAATTAACCCCTGTATAAACATACACTAGAATTACATTTCGTTCGCCTAAGGAATAGGTGCATAATTTTACGGTCGGATCTCGGACTATAAAGTGTTTTTGTGGTTGAAAGCCTAGCCAGTTAGCCACCTAATAACACTTGATACTTACGTCAATCTATCCAAAGATTCCCTAAAATATAACATTGCTACAACTGCAAGCTAAAAATAAATATACCTATGTGTTAGGGTAAGCAGTTGCATTACATTAAGAGGTAACTGTACCCATTCTACTGAACAACTTTCCCTAAGAAAAGATATTTTTTATATTTCGTATTTCCTTTAGGTTTCTTCGGGAAAGTTGATCAGTATCATGGGTACAATGTAATGTAGTAGGTACTTCTTATAGTAATGCAACTATTGACCCTAAGGCGCTGTCCTATTGCCATCGCTCGCGCGATCATGCGTTCGTCCGAAGAAAATCATTGTGCCACTGTGCGTTTAAACATACTTATATCTGCGGAATATCCTATAGAAGGTCGTGCTATCATGAGATGCGATCGAATTGTTCTATTTTTATTCAGATATAAGTATGTTTAAACGCACAGAGGCACAATGATTTTCGTCGGACGAACGCATGATCGCGCGAGCCATGGCAATAGGACAACGCCGACACCCAGTAGTACATCCAAGATAGCTTTGTGATTTTGACAGGTGGTTTTAGAGATTTAATTTTACGATCTGAAAATTTTTGAGCTGTCTTGCCTTGCTTTGACTTTATAATAGACTAAAAGCAAATATATAAGTACCTACTTATGAAAAGTCGAAATGTTTTTTGCGAATTTCCTATAGGTTTCTTCGGGAAAGTTTCAGTATCATGGGCACAATCACCCCTTAAACTTAAAGTAATGCAACTGTTTACCCTAACATCCTGTATAAAAATATGTAGAGAGACAGTTTGGTACTTTTTATGGCAAAATTCTGCCAGTTAATTTTTCTCAATATATTAATTTCCTTTTTCAAAATACGAGTACTCCATCTTTCATTACGGTCTATAACTTTTGCGTTTTCAATGGACAGTAATGTAGAAAACGTTAAATAATATGAATGAAGCAATGATCACAGTAGTCTGTAACTACATGTCCTTTAAGCCCTTTCATCTTCTTCCCTCTGTATGGAAAAGGTACCTAACCACCGCACCGCTTCATTCAACTCAATGAGACTCGTATATTTCAGTGCCTTCATTAGAACCTTTTGAAGCAAGGCAATTTTTTTGAAAAGGAATTTCGTTTGTTGAATCCGTTTATAGTGACATTGAAGAGAAACTGTAATCAGGTCACCAAGCGACCGCATAAAACAAATTCAATGTTTGTGTGACTGGTGTTTACTACAGATTAAAAAAATTATTCGATACTTCTATGACATATAAGTATAACATTTATAAGGAAAATTTATTACATACATACATACATAAGCTCACGCCATTGTCCCAAGGGGGTAGGCAGAGACCACGGATCGCCACACGCTACGATTCTGACACACCTCTCTAGCCTCATTGACATTCATAAGTACATCTTTTCATGCACTTGCAGGAAAATTGATTAATCTTAAAAATAAATGTCAATACCCAGACTGAAAATTTAGGCAAAAAATACTTCAAATATACTTAGTTAATATTAGAGCGGTATGCCAAATTACCAGCCAAAGATTTTTTTTGGTCTATCGACCAAAAAAAATCTTTGTTACCAGCGTTATGTATGGAAACTAAATTGACTATAATAGGTAAGTACCTATTATTATGTCATAAGAATCGAAGTCATTATAAACGGAGTCAATATAACCGAATGCTCTCGGTAGAGAGTAGTACCTATATTCCTTGACCGAATGCTACTGTATCTTTTTTGGCACTGATGGTAGGTTTGGAGATCAAACAATTATATCAGTCATCTCTGGTGTCATTCTTTTGTTTGACATTTAGTGCTTTGTTTACTTTCGTTTTTCCAATGACTCGTAGGTCATCCTACGAAAAAAAAAAAAAAATCCTAAAATGCATCTCAATTAATCAAATGTCTATTTTGCAAGACATAAATTAGGTGCACTATAAGAATATGGCGTTTGCGTCTTACAGTGCAGTTGACATTGGCCTCGATTCGGACTGTGCCACGACTTAACTTAACTGAATTTATTCCTGTCACATTCTAAAATAAGATTAAGAAAAGAGACAGAAAACCAACAGCTGACTTTAGTGCTGTCAAAGTGACGTTACACGCCCAAAAACGCTTTAAATAAGATGGCGTACATTATGATGGCATCTTATTTTGGGCGTGTAACGTCACTTTGACAGCACTAAAGTCAGCTGTTGGTTTTCTGTCTCTTTTCTTAATATTATTTTAGAAAGTGACAGGAATAAATTCAGTTAAGTTAAGTCGTGGCACAGTCCGAATCGGTACCATTGTAGGTAGTTTGGCACAGGTTTTATTTTAATAATCTTATCAACTTTTTTGTAGTAGGTTGTGAAATATTTTTAGTTATTACAAAAAGGCCTAAATTCAGACTTTTATGTTGAACAATTCTTTCGGTGACATAATATTCAGCATCTATAATAAATAATTAAGAAAATATAAATAAAGTGTAATTTAGATACAGGGCCCTACCGAAGTATGTTGACGGTTTTTGAGACCATGAAACTGTACTTACAAACTTCTCTATCGGAGCAACATTGAAATCGCTAAAACAAAATCTGCAATCTCTATACATTTGGTTCGAATAGGATTGCTGTGTTGTGTGGGAAAGTATTTTTTTTTTTCTAGTTTCGATGTTCGTCCCAAAGACAAAGTAGTTCAGTTTGATGGTCTGATTTTCTCCTTACAAAACTATCGGCTTATTAATAAAGACATCTATTTTTTTCGGCTTTATAAAAATCATCTGAATTTGGACCATCTACATCTACCTAGTATTCATAGGACAGAAGAAAGAGTCCCTATTCCAAAGAAGTCCTGTTTAAACACCAGCCAACACAACTTTCCCTTTTAAGTTCCCTTCCCCCATCCCCTTCAGACCCCCGGCTCATCTCTAAATGTCATATTATTTATATCTCTAGTACCTTTATGTCAAAAGGTCGCAAATGAACTCGCGTCATCTTTATTAAGACACAAGTAGGTCGAGGCGAGACGTACACCATACGCGTTTATTTTTGGACATTATTGTGCAACTGTTTTGATTTTCTAGAGACAGATATTCACTTGTAAAGCCAATTTATAGTGTTGTTTCTGTGTTATGTAGGTACAGAGTGGTTTTAAAGTAATGTGTTGTGATAATTTTGCCTTAATCTTAATGTTGTGTAAACAAAATTCAACGGCCCTTAAGATAATCCTTTCGGGACTTAAAAGAAACAGGACATACACGAAACATCAAGAAATAATTAGATATTCAATAGTCACTATACAAAATAAAATTAACAGTTTGTTTCGTGGAATTTTGGGTTTCAAAATAATTTCTAAAGAAGCCAAACAAATTAGAGCCTAACCAACCAATTATTCCTGTCATAAAGGAAGGTTCACAGTTAAATGTGGATAATAATAACTGTCTGGTAAAGAAAACAAACCAAAAAGGGGGAATCATTGTGTTTAATTTGAAATTCAGTCATGCTCATATTCGAAGCTCTCATTCTGCGTACGTGCTATATTAATGTCCAAGCGTCTAATCTCCGGCGTTACCCCAGAAATCGTCTACTTCCTCTTCTTCCGTTACCTCTGTCTCTTTGGCTTCTTCGAAGGAGTCGAGTTTCGTGTCCTTAACTAGGGGCTTTAATTCTGTGACGTCACCGGCGTTCACAACGTCCGTGCTCGTTTCATTTCTCCGTTCCTTAGAATTTTCCCGCGATCGACTTCTGGAATAAGAACGCGCCGCTAGATTAGGGGCACTCGCGATACCGGTGTTTTCATTACTCATCCGTTCGAACTCAGCTTCCTCGAGTGACGTGAACAACTTAAGTTCTTCTTCACGCGACGCCCGCGACTCTCTAGACGAGGTCGACGACGAAGAGTGACGCTTTTTGAAACTCCTGCGCCTGCCACTCGGGTCGCTTCGTTGCAACGGTCGGAACTTTATTCCGTCAAGTGATCTTAAACAAATTTACAACATATGAGTCGGTTATTTTACAGGTGAAGCAAAACCATGATTTGAAGTAGCTTTCTACTCGTGCATATATGATTGTGCCGTCACTCATGATGGGGGTGGCTATGTCACTACTGGGTAAGGGCGCTATACATGATGCGTAGCCAATATCAATGAATAATAACCTTAAGAATTCTTCGCTGTAAACATTAACTCCTCTCTTGTCCTCGTCGAATGATTGGAATTGTATTTCGGGCAGTGTTGGTTGGAGTTGGATAGGGCTTTTAGGGCGGTAATGCCAAGTCAGTTTCTCTGAGGCTTCACGATCTTCATCACGATCTTCATGCTCGAAAGAATTTGCCGAAAAAGGAGGATCTGAAACGTTTTCAGAAGTAGGTGACCTGTTTCTGTATCCGATACTGAACGATTCTGATGTGTTCGATATGATTGTTTTCGTTTTTGACGGCGTGTACCTTTCATTCCTGTAGTCACCGTTAGACTGTGAGCTATCTTCGACAGATTCTTGACCGAAGCTGGAGATTTTCGTGGAGAAGAGTATCGCTGTCGAGTTGGGTTGTCCGTCGTAATATTTTATGGAGGCCGATTTTAGTTTTCCATTGTTATCCTCGGTCAAGCATAAGTATCCTTGTCCGCAATCCTTCGTCCAGTCGGCGGAGGCATGTGGGTTGGATTGGCTGCTCGACTTCTTTAGGAGTCTCGTGTAGTACTCGACGAGGTCTTGGAAATCTGGGTCGGTGTCCGGTAGCATTCCACTGAGTATGTGCTTGATGCATTCTAAGGCCTCCTGTACCCCGGCGTACGATATCACGACGGAGAGAAAAAGTCCCATTTTGCACACACGTTTAAACTCGCGTTTGTTTACTCGAAAGGGCTGGAAGGGTTAGCGAGACGAGGGTTGGTAGGGGAGGATGCAGTGTACGCTGGGACAAGAATTGAACAACTGAAAATTAAAGCGTAATAGTTGCCAAAGTTTTGTATCCAATTTAGATTTGAGCTTGGCTTGGGCCAGACATCATTACGTTTAATCTTGATCGCCAAGGTCGCGGCCTAGACAATGAACAAGATGTGTGTGCTGATTGATTTCTGTTTAACTAATAAATATGACTGTTTGGAATGATGTATGGATGAAGAGATGTATGGATGTGCATGAGGCAAAAGAGGTATGTAAAGATCGTAGTAAGTGGCGCGCCCTGGTCTCTGCCTACCCCACTGGGAAAGAGGCGTGACGTTAAAGATAGATAGATGACTGTTTAGCATATAGGTAGAGGTGAAATATTGCAGTTTACGGTTGTTTGCTTTATTAGCGTGGGTATGATTGCCTGTCAGTCAAACCTTGTGCTGGCTGGAGAGATATATTGAGGTAAATGAGATATATTACGTTATGGTCTTAGTTCTAAACTCTACAGTTAAGTAAATATGGTCGATACTTGCTTAACACATGTCAATACAAAAAATTATTATCAAAGACACAGTTTAGACAAGCTATAACTATTAATGAATTCTTGTATCGTTGCGTAGTTCAATTTTAATATTAAAATATTATTAATTACTTTCTAGTTCTTAAAATAATTACTTAGCAACAACAGAACTGCCTATGTGTCTACATAGACAAGTCTTGCTAATTTGTATTGTGAACTTCTCAACACGATGTTTAGATAACTTCTTTACACATATTGAATCAAAACTAACAAACCTTAGTTTCACATACATAAATAATTATGTTCACCCCACTATCCCACGGGGATAGGCAGAGACTACGGCAAAATTGTGACCAACTTTTTTCGTCTCATCTACAATAACTCTATACTACTACTACCAGGCCTATCTCACTCCTCAGCTCAGGTACGTTTGACAGCCGGACACCTCCGAGGTGTGCATCGTCGCTCTTTGACATAAGGCGCATTTTATTTTTCGTTCCTGAAGTGCGCGTTCGAAATTCGAAAAATCGGGTTGAGTGAACTATCTGTTACGGTAGTAACTATTAAATAATCTGTGCTACTACTACTAATAACTAAATAATAATTTTTACTGTATTTTAATATTTTACTTTTTTTCGTTTTGGTGTAAAATAAAGTATAAGTAGTTGATTTGATTTGAATTATTATTGTGTGTAATTTAAACTAATTTCTTTTTTTTCATTTTCTTTTTCTCTTCATAATTTTTTTTTTACCATCTGTTTTACAGAAAAATATAAATATTTGCTAGTGAAAAAAGAGACACCTATGTACGTTTCTTTTTCGATTTAAGTTTTGATCCATATTTCCGTTTCATTTAATTTTAGATTATCTGAAAAAGTTTCTGAAAAGGATTCATGGCTGTATATATTTTTTTTATTTGTTAAATATTTTCAAAGTCAATAGGAAAGACAGGTAGGCAAAGGGATTCATCTTATTCATCCTAACTTTGAATTTTTCAGTATTTTTAAAATAACTCGAGAAAAAATGTATAGAAAAATTAGCACATTAATCTTCAAAAAATGCTTTTCGATTTTCTTCGATTCTGATGACAAACAGATTTCAAAGAATGTATACTACCCACTGGAACTTGACATTGAATCTCCGCTGAACGCTGAAAATAACTTTTTTTATACGACCGTTTGAGTCATCGACCTCTTGGATTCCGGGAATATAAAACAAAGTTGCACACGTACCGTGAAGCTTCGGTCTTTCTAACAACATTAGGTACTATAGATGAAAAACAGTCGCCATTTTCTTTTTGTCAAAATGCCAAAACACAATTTTGTAGAGATCTGTGTGCAAAAATGTAAATTATATTGTTCTTCTTAGCACGTGCTCCTATATGTCAGAATAATGAGACAACACGAATTTAATAAGATGTGACTACCGTACCGAACGAACTACAGATAATATTCCGTGCTACAGGGACAGGGTGTAACAAAAAATTTTAACAAAAAATTAAAACCGCCTTCAAAAAAACTAAAAAGTTAAAAAATAATATTGCAGCCGATAACTTTTTCGTTCGCATCATAAGAACATTAATTTGTTTTATCGAAGTCGCTGTCAAGCCGATTCGCGACAGGGCTTGCATTAGTTTTTTGGCTTGGCTTGACACCGACTTCGATAAAACAAATTAATGTTCTTATGATGCGAACGAAAAAGTTATCGGCTGCAATATTATTTTTTAAATTTTTAGTTTTTTTGAAGGCGGTTTTAATTTTTTGTTAAAATTTTGTTTATTTCACAATTTTCAATGGTGAATTCATTAGTTCGATTTAACAGTAGTGCTTCAAATTAACAAACGCATTAGTCAGCACTACGATTTTCGAAGGTTCCCCTCGATTTCTCTGGGATCCATCATCAGATCCTGGTTTCCTTATCATGGGACCACCCTTGGGATATCTCCTTTCCAACAAAAAAAGAATTATCAAAATCGGTACATAAACGACGAAGTTATCCGCGAACACACATTAAAAAAAAATATATATATATACGGTCGAACTGAGAACCTACTCCTTTTTTTGAAGTCGGTTAAAAACATACTTAGTAATACCTACTTAAAGAGGTGCTTCAGATCATCAAACTGAAAAAAGTTCACTATGGAGCCAATATCCAGAAAAAATTTAAGCTCTAGCTTAGAGCAGCTATCCATCGCATACAAAAATTGCAGTACCGCACCGGCTCGACTCAAATGTATGGGCACGGAATATACAGGGTCCTTCTTAATATGCTGACACTTTTTTATGGGGACCACACCATCAAACTGAACAACTTTCTCTATGGGACAAACATCGAAATCGCGAAAAAAAAATCTGCTGTCCCATACATTTGGCTCAAGTAGGTTTGCAGTTTTGTATGGAACTGCTGATATTTTTTTTGCGATTTCGATGTTGGTCCCATGGAGAAAGTTGTTCAGTTTGACGGTCTGATCATCCCATTAAAAATTGTCAGCATATTAAGAAGGACCCTATATATGTAGGAATAGGGTCCTTCTAAATTATGATGATCAGACCATCAAACTGAACAATTTTCTCTATGGACCCAACGTTGAAATCGCGAAAAAAAATACAGCTAGCTGTTACATATAATATGTTATACAAATCAGTAATCATATTCGACCCAAATGTTTGGGACAGATGATATTTTTTTCGCCATTTCGATTTTGGTCACATGGAGAAAGTTGTTCAGTTTGATGGTCTGATCATCCTCTTAAAAAACCGTCAGCATATGAAGTTGGACCCTGTATAAAGATTAATAATATTATAAGTATAATATTTCGATTTTGTAAAGGTGCCGTTTAAAACGTAGCGTAGTGATTACAATGTATGCTTCAACCTAACGTAAAATAAAGTCGACCATTACTGCAAGACTTTTTGGCAAACTAGAATATAATGCACACTACACAAACTAGTGCACACGGCTTTTAAACAATTCAATCGTAAAAATACTCATCATTCCTAGAGGATTATCGAAGTGAATAGATACTGTTGCATAGACACGCTTGTGATCTAATTACGGGTGTTGTGATGTCACGATGACGAGAGGAGAGGTCCGTGTGAAGCGCCCGCCCGTAGGGTTGCCACACTGTGGTGTGAATATTCTAAACTTTAGAATGTATAAAAGGAATATCAATTCCTTTAACTGGCCTTTAGACGGGCAACTGATCGCTTCTTTCTGTCAAGGCCAAATAGCAAGCGCGCGCTCCCTATTGCATGGCTGAGACCGGATTTGCGATCTTGCGATCGGCCTTTAGACGGGAAATTTTTCTGCCGGGCGATTCTGCCTTAGCAGGAAGCATACAATCAATTGCCCGTCTAAAGGGTGCTTTAGAATCTAAAGGAACAACCATTTTGGAAATAAAATGACGTAGGCTTGATATAATGCCAAGATTGACAGTCGAAGCTACGAACGCGTCGACAAATATATCACCCAGTATAGGCTGATAAACCCTGTCGCTATACATGCACACAGAGATATTTACAGAGATATTGTATGACGCCTTACGCACACCAACCTAAGAAAGTTGGCCCATTTTGTTTTAGTATGTTAGATAGAAGCTTGAGGCTCTATCTTGACATATAATTAATCAAAGGATGTACTTAGGTACTTTTACAATGAGACGGGTTAGTAAAAAGAAAATTGTGGTTTTCAGCTAAGATAATAGGTACCTAATAATCTTAGCTGAAAACCAAAAAATTTCCTGTGTTGGATATCGTTCTATAGGCGAAAGCCTGTCACCATCGCCACTTAACAATGTTTATTATGATTATAGGTAGTTCATTATTAACAAAAAGGTTTGAAATATTTGCAGTTAAAATTTCCAAAAGTTTCAGAAAAGATCGTGAATTATCAGAATTAGGGCCATAGCGGAGAACTGTTCGAGCATTTCATAATTTCATTGAGCACTGGGATATGCTCGAACAGTTATCCGCTATATGTGCGCTGCCCCTTAGGCACTCAATATAATTCCTTTTGGCATCATCGTCATCATCTTTGATGTCCGTTTGATGTGTGGCTGCCGTTTAGAATCTATCCGATTGACGCGATTTGTTTATACCTGTATCAGATTAGGAAAGTGTAAGAACGATAGAGTGCATCTGTGTTTAGTAGCACACTTATGCGCTTAAATATATCCTGTATACCTGATTGTGATCATTATCGAGCAGTCGCTGTAGTGGAAATCTATTAGCACCAAATCATTATCAAAATTTTCAAAACATTTCTGGAACGTGGTAACCCTAAACTCGATACTTTAAATACGTTTTCGTCTCGCGTAGGCGGACTTTTAGGATTCTTCCAATTAACCAAGTGTTCGTATACGGGATATTTTTGTATTCTGATTTATTGCATTTGCATTCCGACCTAAGTATATTCTCAATTAACATTCTTTACTTTCGTTTCAGAATTAGAGCACTCACTTTAGCTGAAAAAGGGTTTCAATCTTTAAATTGATACGTTAGTTTTTTTTAAATTGAGAAAAAAACAAATTCTGTGCTTTTTCTGTGTTCGTAATACGGGATATTTTTGTATTCTGATTTACTACGTTTGCATTCCGACCTATATAAGTAGGTATATTCTCAATTAACATTCTTTACTTTCGTTTCAGAATTAGAACACTCACTTTAGCTGAAAAAGGGTTTCAATCTTAAAATTGATATAGGTCGACTAGAATCTCATGAAAAATTAGGAAATCGAATTTTTAGCGTAAGCAACAATAATGGAGTAATTGGATTAGGGCCCTTCAAACACTGCGATTTTTTGCCGTTTTTGCAGCATTTCTGAAACGCCATACAGCCATGAAGAAAAACGTTCGTAAAATTCCGCTATAAAATTATAAGCCTTTTCTTAAAAACAAGATGAAAATGTTCGGCAAGATGATTTGGGCGTTCAAATGCTCTTAAACATACAACCATTAACAAACGCGCGTTTTTATCGCCGCAAAAAGTTGCAGTTTGTAAAGGGCCTTCTTGATGACAGTTTGACATTGCCATGTGAAAATCTATATTTTTTTACTTTTTTTCATTTCATGAAATTTTGGTCGACCTATACTAGTTTTTTTAAATTGCGAAAAAAACGAATTAAGTATGTGCTTTTTCTTACTAGAAACCGTTAAACCGTAGCATGTGTATACGCGTGATACGGCTATATCAAGCCTATTATCTCGTTCGTTCGCGCGCAAATCGAAAGACAGCAAATTTGCGTGGGCGGGCGAAGCGATAGCGCTGTATCACGCTGCCATACTATGGCCGCATTGGGCTTAGAATTAGAACAAACCATCTTCCCGTGGGTATTTTATACGAAGCGATTAAGGAATAAGCATTGACATATCTTATCCCTTAGTCGTGGTTGGTGGTAGATTAAAAAAACATTTAATAAGTGGGCTTCAATGCCTTCAAGTTCTTATACCTATTGAATACATTTTTTTATCTTGACTATCTAATCTAGGGTTATTTTCCAGGGGTCCCGGCCCCTGAAAAGCGATGTCCATAAATTTATTTGTGTTAATGATTCCTAGTGTGTGTATTATTTAATTTACTTGTGTTTAATTATTTAAGTGCCCACCATGGAATTTTAGGCAGGTAACCCAAAATTCAGACGATTTTTGATATAATCTCGCGCGACCGTTTCGGTCCGAGCCTCATTGTAATAGAGTTGACATTTTGGAACGAAAACGTTCACGCAATTGCCAAGTTCGAATGTCCGGGAAGAGGCCCTGGGGTCAGGTCAGACACCCGCTCTAGTCATTGATTAAGTGAATTAGTAAAAAGGGCGTATATAAATTGTTTTGCGTACCTCTATTACGTCCCAGATACGCCCTTTCTACAAAACACGGACGATCAAGCTACCTATACATAGGTAATTTTGTCGATATCTATTTCTTATGCAAAAGCAGGTATGATGGTGTCTTTTGTTTACTTTTACTAAAGGTGATGACGACGTGATGACGTTCACTGACGTTTCACATTCATAATGCAAGCGCCAAAAATCGATCAATTCTTCAAAATCAAAATTGAACCTTACATCGACCGTATAAGCGTAAATATCGCAAACCATGTCAAAGGCAAGGTCGTGAGTGAAAGTTAGGCCGAGTTGGGAGCTGCCGGGAGCGCGTCGTAAGCGCAACCCGACACCGCATGACGTCACGTGCGGGCCGTGCGCACCGCGGAGTGCTGTGCGCGGTAATGAACCATTTACATATCTGATTAAGGGTTTGTTTTTGTACATATAAAGGAGTGGAAGGAACAATTAAGACAGTTCTACGGAGACCTCCAAGAACGTTATTTTATTTTAAAACTTTTTTCTAGGCACTCTGTTACAGACACAGAGATATAGGTGCATAATTGAGAAAACATGTACCTGCTACTAAGGGCGAGCTAGCCCCAACCTCAGCTAAGGGCATGCGGGCGGTCTGGTGTAGAGTGGAAATTAAAAGTAAAACTCTGGCATTGAATAGACCAAAATAAGGCTCGAGTGGATTTAAACTCTACATAAGAAATAGTACTGGATCGAGGACAAAGAACCAACAGGAAACAGAAAAACCAACCACATTACGGGCGTTTCATATTCCTACCGTACTTTCTCTTAGATCCTACATATTCTTTGCAAATAAAATTTGGTTTGGTTTATTTCTCCTTAGGTGCCTTATGGACGGAAGACAAAGAACCAGTAGGAAACAGAAAAACCAACCACTATACGGGCGTTAAATATTCCTACCGTACTTTCTGTAAGATTATATTCTTTACAAATAAAGATTTGGTTTGATTTTGTTCTTCTTAGGTGCCTTATGGACGGTTGCTTGACTGGTCTCCTGGAAGATTCCTTCAAATGCATCTCCTTCGGACCACGAAGTTCTTCCAATCCATTGGGTAACTTATTCATCATCATGGAGGCTAAGGGCTAGAAGGGTGTATTAGACGTGCCAAATACGGATTGGTAGACTTCACATACGCATCAGAATTTATTCTTCAGCCAATGCAGGTTCCCTCACGATGTTTTCCTTCACCGGTTGGGAGCAGACTGTATTACGTAGGTGCATACCTACGTGTAACTTTTGATTACTTTTGAGAGTCTAAGTAGTTTAGGGCGTATATAAACGTCAAAAGTATGGTCATTATTTTTCTATCTTTTACCGAAATTTTATCTAAATGGACTTTTGTAACTTTGCGGATTTTTTTTTTAAATATATTTCTGAGTTTAAGGAAGCCATAAAAAATATTTAAAAATTCTTCTAGATTTTTTCATTTACGAAATGATAAATGTGCATATAAGGTACGTTATGCATTACATACAAACTATGGGAATATACCAAATATGGGACGACATGCAATTGCCAGTTGCCATGTACCATGTGTTGCCATAACTCAAAACTTAAAAATAATTTAACTTTTTGTCAAAAAACTTTGGTGTGCAAATATGGGACGCAATGCGATAAGGGGTTAAAATCTTTGCCACAGGCAACATATATTTCGTGTGTCCATTTCTTTAGGTTTACTCATTTAAACGATGTTTCCAATCAACAAAACATAAACTTCAATGTACCAAGGCTTTCAACCGAGTATCGAACCCGGAACAAAACTATACACTACCAGTACCAGGCACATTGCCAAGTCACTGGGGACAGTCATGCTGTCTACAAACTATTGTGTATGTTTATTAAAATTGAATGAAATAAACGTTCTGAGTTGAAACATTTACGAGCAAAATAGTAGCTTATCTATGTTTACTTGGCCGAGAAGTTATTTACGCGAGCGAGGCCGCGTGCTGGCTGTAGTATTGTAGAATAAGAAAATTGTAACGAAAGAATTCGTGTAGGTAGGTAATAAGCGGTGAATCGGACAACGTCACTATCTGTTTTTGTTTAGTCTTTGTTCGAATTCTAAAAATGCGATTCAATCATTTTAAATTTGGAACAGCTGACTTTCTTTTTGGTCTGTTGTTTTTCTTTTATAATTAGTTTTTAATTCACTTTTTAATTTTAACTCTTCTTTAATAGTTTTACGTTCTTTTGGTATGATATCGTTCAGTTTTTTCATCGCATAGTAATGTTGGCGCTCACACAACAGATCCGATCGTGTTATTAACTATTATATGCCTCTACGTTAATTCTTATTAGATCGTAATTTATACTAATTTACACTTTTATTTTTACTATATCTTTATTTCGATGAAATGTGTGCGCTTGTGCGTACGATTATGTTAAGTTTATATCTTCTTAGTTAAAAAATACCTACATTGAAGCCTGCTAAAAAATATTACAGAAAATGAAAAGAACTGTAAAAACGATTTGTTGGCATGGCAATGGCACTAATGAGTATTAATATTTAGATGTACAGATTGTGCATGTAAACCCTAATTGCGGCAACATGGGTAAGCAAATAACTTTGGGTAAATCATGGATTACAAACTTAACATGGAGTTAATTTGCTAACCTAGGTTGTACAAGTATGGGACTAATAGGATAATATTAAGGAAATTTTGAGTCTGACGACTAACTTAGTCGCAAAAACTGCCGCAACTGCAGCAGCCCTTAGGCATTCGAGTCGAGTAGATTTACAGTTTTGTATGGAACAGCAGATTTTTTCTGATTACGGCGTTGGTTGGTCCCATGATGAAAGTTCTTCAGTTTGATGGTTAGTAATTTCAGCTAGGTAATTTTTATAGACTTACTTATTTTACTTATTGCTTATACAGGGTGTAACAAAACACCCTAGTTATACTTACTCAGGGGGTGCTTCAGACCATCAAACTGAACAACTTTCACAATGGGGCCAACATCGAGAAAAAAACAAAAAACTGCTGTCCCATACAAAACTGCAGTACCGACTCGACTAAAATGTATGAAAGTTGTTCAGTTTGATGGTCTGAAGCACCCCCTTAAGTATTACTAGGGTGTTTTGTTACACCCTGTATGTCTAGATGGTCTAGTTTAAGTCTATATGTTTTTTTAGATAAATATTTAGTTAAGTAATTATGTTCTAAATGAGTGTGTTATTATGAAACAAAAGCACTCACAAACAAACCGATTTCCTACATAAAAAAACCCAAACATTCAACAAATAGGTGTGAAGGTTTACATGGCAAAAAAAGGCTAATTACCAATTAGTTGACGTGCAGGAGTGGGTGGAGCGGAGAGGAGACAGAACATAAATCGCGTTTAGATGCTGTTTGCGCCAAGTTTTGTTGAAGCTTGAACGATTGACAGAATCATCAAACTGTAACTCACATTCAATACAGGGTGTTAGGGTTAACAGTTGCATTACTTTAAGAGGTAATTGTACCCATGATACTGAACAACTTTCCCTAAGAAACCTATAGAAAATTCTTTAAACAAATTTATGACTTCCCATACTAAATGCAATCAGCTGACCGAACTTTTGTATGAAAAATCGAAAAAAAAAATTGCGAATTCCGTATAGGTTTCTTTGGGAAAGTTGTTCAGTATCATGTGTACAATCACCCCTTAAAGTAATGCAACGGTTTATCGTTGCATTACTTTAAGGTGGTTTCAGTCCATACAAACGTTTGACGCACAATACGCGTAGACGGAATTAATAAAAGTAATATTTTATATATGGAAAAATAGTTTAGAAAATCTAGATGTCGCGTATCAAATAACATTTAAAATTTATAATACAGAGTGTAAAATAAAATGGGACAGCTACTTAAAGGGGTGCTTCAGACCATCAAACTGAACAACTTTCTCTATGGGACCAATATCGAAATCGCGAAAAAAAAATCCGCTCTCCCATACAAAACTGCAAACATAACTCGACTGAAATGTATGGGACAGCAGATTTTTTTTTCGCGATTTCGATATTGGTCCCATAGAGAAAGTTGTTCAGTTTGATGGTCTGAAGCACCCCTTTAAGTAGCTGTCCCATTTTATTATACATCCTGTATAATTAGGTACGAAGATATAAAGCAAACAATTTTTCCATATAGTTACTTGTTTTAACACCGGCTACGCGTATTGTGCGTCAAAGTTTTGTATAAAATTGACCCCTCTGCAACCGCCTTAAGGCTATTCTACCGTTGGCGCGCTCCATACAAACGTAGTATGATATTTTCAATACTATCCAATTAAAGTCGATGAAATTTTTCAAAAACAATCTAGTAACTAATTTCTATGTCGGTATGAAGTCAGATTTTCGATAAAATTTATAGTTTTAAAGTTACAGTGCCACAAATATTTCCATACAAATCTTAAATTAATCCTAGCATTGAAACTGTTTTTGATTGAAATTTTTGATCTGAGTGTAATTAATGGTAATAGGTACCATCGGAAGTGTAATACCTGCTTACCTAATAATAATGCGTGTAATATAGGTCGCGTTTTAGGGTGGTCGCGTATAGAGTACCTACTTTCCGGCTTGCCACGAGGCTCCACCATTTTGTATTAGCTCAAATATGTTTTTGTACAGAAAAAAATCATTGAGTTTACGATAATCCCAAAAAATTCTCGCGAAATTTTGGTAGAAGTGCAGTGACATTGACAGACATAGCAAAACGCCATTAATTTGTTAATAAAAAAAGTGTATAGTAGGTATTAGTAATCTATCTACCTATCTAATTTAGGTAAGTAGATACAACACCGGCTTATACAACGTGTTAATGAATTAGCGCAAAACCTCATACACCCCACCTGATTTATAATAAAATAATTAGATTGAAACAATAATTTCATTATTTTGATACCTAGTTAAAATTTAAATTTATTCGCATTTTAAGTTTTGAGGCTGAATTATTTGTTATGATTTCAGCACGAAAAGAAAGTGCTAACATACTCATGGATACATTTTTATAATCTTGTTTTGGTAGTAAGTAGGGTGAGTGTGCCCGTGAGATGGGTTGACATCAGGTTCAGAAAATTTTAAATTTTGCCTACAAATAATTTAATATTTTGAAAAAAATTACCTATGTTGCAACCATGATAATTCGATTCTGCTCTCGATTCTAAATAAACTACTTTCTAGTTTTGCGTTAATTCATTAACACGTTGTATTTATGTTAAAGAGTTCCTCCAAAGGTTCCTATAATTTCTATGATCGGTGATGGCATAAGAATAAATAATTTATTCGATGGTTATGGTTGGTTATTGGTATGGTATGGGAAAAAACGCCGTTAGTGATAAGACCACCATTTGTATCCTTTGCATTATTCCTATTTAAAGGTTTGCTTTTAAGAATGAATGGTTTTATTCAAACTTCAGTTTTCATTCATTATTTCGCGGAGAAAAAGCAAAATTTACACTCAAAGCTACAGCTACCTACTTATTAGCCATTAGTCATAAATTGCTTGTTTGTATTACATGTTGGTATAGATAACTTCCACATGAAAACACGCAAGCTGTGAATAATTGAAACCAGCCACTTCCTACTTCTACAGTAAAAAGCTTTTAGTGGCGCCATCTAGTATCGAGTAGATGAACTACCGTAAAAGCTCATGAAATGCGGTTTAGTCCGATAACGCTTTTAGACTTCCGACCGACAATTTAGTGTAGTCCTGAAAATATGAAAGCTGTTTTTATTCGTTTTAGTTTTGGATCAATTGGATCCATGTTATAGGTCTAATGTTTTATCATTGATTATTCCTTGCCATTAAAAAAAGGCATGCCAATTTAATTCTTTCTTCCAGTTATTCAACTGGAAATTTTTTCTATCCTTTTGATTTATGATTCGTAGATAGTACCTACACAACATTACCTACGTATATTTTATTTATCCCGTAGGTAGGTAAGTAGGTAGGTACATAGCATAATTAATTATACTCGCAAACCTTGTAAAAAGTTTGTTAATAAAAAACATTCATGATTAGAGTAAAGGTAAAAAAACATGGGTAAAATACAGAATAGGGTAAAAATTTTGTTGTAGGTAACAAAAACAACATTCATTTTACACAACTCACTCACAAAAACGTTTTTTCCTCTGCGATTATTTCCGAACGCACACAAATTCACAAGAGCGGGAAAGCCTTTCGCGCGGAAATTTAAAAGTCGAAGATGAACGCACTCCGCGGCCGACACTTCCGAAATAACTTTTTAATTATTAATTTTTTAATAAACTGGAGGTAAGGGGCTGGAAGAGATACGTCCTCGGTTGAAGTCGAAACAGGATTGAGTCCACATTGGCTACCGCTATCCGAAGTGTTCCTTGTCGTGTGTGCGTCAATTATATTTATTACATCGAACTAGCGAACTATAAACAAGCCCCAGACGACAGAGACTTCAAAGAGATCGATCACTATTTAAGAGATCGATGAACGCATACCTTGACTGGGAACGAGACATTTCTATTAAGAAACGGAGGCATCGTAAAAAATTCTTAAATTTTTAGTAAAAGTCTCTATAAGTTACAAACATACACAACAATACACGTAACATTACTGTGGGTGCTTATTTAAAAAATTAAAAATTTTTTTTTCTCTATGGAGAAATATTTAAAAACATAAATTATTATGGGACGAATCTATCAATGCCGGGACTAGTAACGCAAACCGCAATGAAATGAGGTAATAAAATACCAGAAATACTGATGAGTAACTTATTGACGACTAGTAAACCCCAATATCTAAGTATAATAGCTATAATTGACAAGTTTAAGCATTAAAATTAGCCAGGTGACCACATTTCATACGCCAACGCAAACAACATAATTTGAAACCGTTAATGAATCATAAACTCTTTGGTATCTCACCTTTTTAGGCACCTTTTTTTTAATAAAAAGTTTTTAAAACTAGGTTCTTTTCGATCGCACTTCGATTTGATTCGGCGGAATTAGATTTTCAATAAGGCGAGCAAATATCTTGATGTGCCTATTACAACTAAACCGGCGAAGTGGGCAGGGTAGGGTGAGGTGTGAATCAACATTCAACCTTACACTGTTGCTAGTTTTACAGGTTATTTTCGTTCTGTAACCACATACCATACCGCACATATTTTCATATTGACTACTAATTTGGGTTAGGGTTAGCTACGTCTAAATTAATTTGGTAAATAAGATAATGTTGGTACTGGTTCTGAATAAACCCCAGACCGTCATGATGTTCTGTCCCTCGCCCTCTGCATCCTGTTGAGGTTGGGACCCGCGTGTCTAAAATTTTATATAACCTTATTGTCTACGTTTTGTCTAAATAGGGAAATAAAATAATGTCTACACCGTGGTGGTATGTAGATCTATATACTATTACATATTCTGTGGTGGTGGTGTAGATGACATTTTTTAAGAACAGTTTCAGTGATAGGAATACTTAGATATTTACCTAATTTAGTTTAATTGAGTCCGTAATATATTTTACCTAACCATCTGTTGTAACGGGTAATAACCGGTTTGTAAAGACTGCCGAAACGTTTCAGGATATTGGAGTTGCCAACGTTGAATAATATTTTACTTAGTTCTAAAATATTTAAGTTGGCAACTCTGATTAAAATACCTATGTGCAAGCCTACAAGCCATGGAAGAACAAAGTTCAACCTGGTCACCTTATCTGTGCATATGGCGTCATGTCATACCTTATACTTATATCAACGCGTTGATTCGGTGTGAAACCATCTGTACCAAATTATAGAGACGCGTATCGGCAACGATGATTCTAACCGTACTGACGCGATTATTAAGTCTGTACGCTAAGGGGGAAGCGAGAGTGGCATCGCATTCCAGCGAAGTGCAGAGTTAATGTGTTTTTTATCTCTGTATTGTACTTTATGTTTTGGTGTAAAATAAAGTATATTGATTGATTGATTGATTGAATATGACCGGATTGCACACTGTTTTTAATTGATTTCTAAGCGTGCGCACCAGCGGGCAAAGACTAGTAAACTATAAAAGTTTATGTAAGGCCACTGTAGTGAATCAAGCAAGGAATTAACGATGCAAGCGAGTTTACAACTGTGTAATAATTTTACGAAGTGCTCTCGTTACGTTATGTCCCGTAACACATGAATGAATGCGAGCAGTTGCAATACATAAATTTTGTTGTCGGCTGTTAGACCCGCCATCTTAGTTTTGCTGGTGTCGAAATTTTGAACTAAATAAAGACAAATTAATACAAAGATAACTGGTAGCAATGATTCTGATGAAGAGCCCAATACCGATTGTGGTCGTGAGTTTTTGTATCTTTGATATTTCGCTTCCGTACCTCAACAACATAACATGGTATTGTAGTAGGTATTACATACGTAAAAATAAGGTGAAGGTAATGTTAGATACCAAGGTAATTACAGACTTATTTAATCTAACATGTTTCATAAGTTCGTGCACCTAAGTATACATAATATGGGTTTTTATGACCTGAAATAAATTCAATTTGCATTTAATTCCATTATGACTTTGATCCTATTTTCAGTATTTAACCAAATTAAGTCAATGAAAATTGGAAACACTATTTAGAAACTAATACCTAATGTCTGTGTCTGTGGTTTGTCAGATTTCCGTTATGGAGGGCGCTAAAAGGAAGGTCATCATCATCATCATCATCTCAGCCGATGGACGTCCACTGCTGGACATAGGCCTCCCCCAAGGATCGCCATAACGACCGGTACTGCGCTGCCCTCATCCAACGTTTTCCCGCCGCCTTCACCAGGTCGTCGGTCCACCGTGTGAGGGGCCTACCCACGCTGCGCTTTCCGGTACGCGGTCGCCACTCGAGAACTTTTCGGCCCCACCGGCCATCGGTTCTGCGAGCAACCCGCCCACTGCCACTTAAGTTTAGCAACTCTTTGGGCTATGTCAGTTACCCTGGTTCTTCTGCGGATCTCTTCATTTCTGATTCGATCTCGCACGGAAACTCCGAGCATAGCCCTCTCCATTGCCCTTTGGTAAAAGGTAGGTATTTCGCCTTAATTTATAATGTTGCTTAACCTTGCTAGTAAGCTTTAAACTTAGTAGTATTTACATAGCAGCAAAGTCTCTGAGCACTCCGATTCGGGAATACGGTCGTTAGATTAAATTTGATGAAACACTAGCGCCACCGACAGCAAAGAAAAAGTGGTTGGACAAAAACTGCACTGCACTGTGGCACAGTTTCACCGCTTATTATAATATAACACGGTTAAATTTAGTTTGTCGGTGATAGAGGAGTAACTAATAATTCTTAGTATTGATTTATTTTAGAACCCGCTTAGTAGGCCACGGGGAAATTGATTGACATGCGTGTCAATTTTACGTTACGATACAGCTGTTTTGTTAGTTTTTATACAGATTTGTAAATTTTGCTATTGAAACAAGATGCTTTTAGCTTTATTACTAAGTTAAAGATTTAAAAAATATTATTTTGTATGTTAGTCATTAAAACATTTAAATTTCATGTTTGGGCGGCTTTAAAAAGAGTAGAGATAGGCGTACTAACCTAGCCCTTTAGTAAGAGTAGAGTATTTCAATGTAAACTCAGACGAAGGAGTTTTTAACGCACCTTTTAAAATTAGTACTGGTTTGTATTTGTCGCTAAAAAGCCAATCGCCAGTTGCTAAAAAGAAGAAAAAGAGTGTTTACTTTTAAATTTTATCAAAAGGCTTTCTCTTAATTTTTTCCGAGTGAAATGGCCAGAGCTTAGCAGATTTAATTTAAATAAAATTATCTAAGCAAAGAGATTGCATTACTTACATAATTTATTAAAAACCATTTCATAGGTTTCACCTAGCAAATTTTTGATGATCTACATTCCGACTTATATTAGACCTAAGATAATTATCACTATTAGACGCAGGTACTGTTAAATGTCAAGCTGTCAGAATCTCTCTCCGAGTGTACGAGAATAGCGCGCGTTGTACCATTCGTCTCATTTTGTTTGGAATACTACAATTTGTTTCTAAATCGAGCGAGTTGGGAACCATTCAATCACTGGAGAGCATATTTTTGCAATTCCATTTTGGTTTACAGGGATTGCATTGACTAGAAGAAAAACGTTTTTACGTACAACGCATTGGGGCAGGAGTCAGGAGTAAGATTTTAGACACATCGAAGACTAATGAATAATTAATTCGCAGTTTTTATTTCGCATTTTTATTTTAAAAACATTGTTTTTCTTGGCACCCACCACCGGAGCGCCACCGCGTCCGGTAGCGGCGCTTATCATGTCAAAACAAGACAAGTGTCAATTTCAATGGGAACTGCCAAAAATGACAAGCGAATATTTCAAAATATAACTACCGTAGACGATATTTTTTTTCGCTTACGCTGGGTAACTACGTATTGTATAAGCCTGTCTCGTTTCCGGGATTATTATTTTAACATAAAGATAGGAAGTACTAAATTTTAATACCCGTTCTAGTTATTATTCTCTTTCGTTACGGATCGAACCGATTCCCTACTCTGAACTAAAGAGAATGTAACTCACTACGTTATAAGAGTCGGGACTTCCATACTAAAAACTGGTCGTGACCGATTATCCGGAATGTATGAAACGTGCAACCGTCCAAAGGAATTTAATGGCGTCGGTGCACGTTTCATATAACATTTTTTTGTTACAGAGTTGCGCGAGCCTGCTCTGAACCATTAGCATTTAATTTTACACCCTGTATACCTATGTTAAGGGCGAGGGAGTTATCTGTGTTTAGCGCAAATACTTAAATGTCCTGAGTACCCTGACTTCTTTAGTAAACAATGTAGTCAAAATCGGCCGTGAGATATTATAATTATATTTAACAGTAATCGTCCATTGCAAGAATAATTTTGTTTGTCTACATCACGTCAATTATCAATCTATTTGCTGTCAATTAGAGTAATATTAGTACAGGTTATAAATGTAGCAGCTGTAATAATAAACATAATAAAAATTAATTTGGTGTTAATTTGGTTTTGTTCCAAGGTGACTATGAAATATCGAAGTCGCCAAAATCATTGTAAATAATTAATAATTAAATCGAGACTGATTTCGGACGTAAGCGAAACTTGGATTACTTACAGAAGAAAAATCTAGTTTCATGAAGAAATCAAGAAACCTTTCAAGATACATACGCTGAAGAAATTCCGATCTGATGTGAAGGTAGGCTACCTATGTGAAGTCTACAAATAGGTACTGTATACAACGTGTTGATAAATTGGCGCAAAACCTCATACACCCCAACTGATTTATAACAAAATAATTCGATTGAATAGTTAAAATTTTAAGTTATTCGCAATTTAAGTTTTGAGGCAAAATTATTTGTTATCTTGTATCTGTTATTTGTTATCTAAAATGTAATTTTGTACTCTATGCCATAGCAATTCCTTGTTATAACTTGTTTAGTTTAAGTACCTACAGAATTGTTTTCTTGTGTGGAAGAAGAATAAATAAAGTTTATTATTATTATCTTTTCAGCACTAAAAGAAAGCGCTAACGTACTCATGGATACATTTTTATAACCTTGTTTTGTTAGTAAGTAGGGTGAGTGTGCCCGTGCGGTGGGTTGATATCGGGTTCAGAAATTTGTATTTAAAAAAAAATTACCTATGTTGAAACGATTCTGCTGTCGATTCTAAACAAACTACTTTCTAGTTTTGCGTTAATTCATTAACACGTTGTATAGGCTGCTGATGATAATGATAATAATAGTTTTGGTGATGATGATTGTTTTATGTTATTAGTGATGTTCTCTACCTAAAGATAGCCAAGTCGCCGGTGTTAGAAAAAGTAGATTGTGGCGTGGTGCTGATTTCGCCTGAATATCTTTCAGTGTCTTAACATTAGAATGCAACTCATGCAAGAAAATTTTGGGTAGGTTCCTAGTGGCTAAACTATAGAAACTTTGTTTTTTTTAAATCACTTACCTCATCGCACGCATGGCACCTTGGCTTCAAACGTTCCGCATAATGCCTCACGCAGTACAGCCTACCGTCCAGCGCGCAGTATGAGAGCTCGACGAGCAGCTCGTCGCATTCAGAACATGTGAAACATGATGGGTGGTAATTCACCTGGTAAAGGAAGAGAATTATATTAGCTGAATTAATTACAGCGCCATCTTGTGTCGAGTAGCCGAACTAAAATAACATTTAACGAGCGCTAAATGACATGGACTGGCAGCGTAGTTTTAATGAAAAATTATAGATGGCGCTGATTAAATAATATTATTTTTAATGTATTTGTTACCTCTTCACCTATCCGAGGAGCTTGCACGACAATGCTGCCACTCCGAATAGGCTTATTGCATCCCATACATTCTGTGGAAGCACCGTGATGTTGGCATGCAACTCCTGAAAAGAACGAAATTTATATAGTAACTTATCTAGTTCGTCTACTCAGCAATAGATGGCGCTGGAACTTCACTCACCAATATCAAGTGCTATTTCATTGCGGGCCGCAACGAAGTCTTCATATTGTTTGCGATGTTCTTCATCTATATGCCGACAGTGGGCCAAGGAGAGGTCTTGTTTAGGTAATTGACTAGCTAAAGCCCTGGTTCTCCACGCTCGCCATGCTGCCGCGCCAGTGGCGCCACCTACGCCGGTCGGCGCTCGCTCTGCGAGAGCGGACCAGTAGAGCTCAGTCTGAAAAAGGAAATGACGAATTGATTGATAAGAAGTACTTACTCAGCTGTCTAGCTAGTCATGTTATTTATAAACCAACTTCCATGAATTGATTGTTGGTCACGGGCATCGATTATCGATTCAAGGTGTATGTTTAGTAAATTAATGAAGTAAAACTTTTGATGGGAGGGCTTTGAAATTCGGATCCGCAACCTTTTTGTGTGACGGAAGTCGAAGTTTCACTTCTGCTGGGCGTCCCGTGATGGCCAACTTTTTTTCCAATATCAATAGAATCACTGCTTCTATGTATCATTGCAGTACAGGGGTGCGATTTTTGAATGTCACCGGTTAGCTAGAACGGTTTTTAAATTACAAAAGCCTTCTCATGCCTACCTATGAGTTCAACACGAGTGGGTAGGGGCACTCGTATAAAACTCATGGGTATGAGAATTTAATCACCGGTAAGATTAAACAATGCGAACTTTGGGAAATCTGTGAATATCGGCCATTTCACTCAGCCGGTGACTTTCAAAAATCGAATCGAAGAGATAGATTATCATTTATAATATGAAAAAAATTCAAGAAAGCCCGCAAATCAGGCCTGCGGGCCTTCGCACTTTCATACTTATCAATCATCGTCATCATCAGTGTTGATCCACCCACTGCATTAGCCTCCTCCCCATTCTGCCATTCTTCCCGGTCCCGTGACAATCGCACCCAAGTTTTTCCAACCATTTTCACGGCACGACCCAATCCTCTTTTGCGATCTCGGGCACCACTCGGTCAAGGCTTTGCTCGTCTGCTCGTTTCTCACATTGACAATATTAAATTTTAAAACTTAGATAAAATATTGAATTTGAAAACTCACATTTCATAATAATTATACCTACCCACCTACCTACCACCAATATTATAAAATAAAATGATTGATGAAACAATAAGGTAATAATTATTTTCAAGTCCAGAGCCTCTACCCGCACATTCGAACTTCGCAATTGCGTGAACATTTTCGTTCCAATGTCAACTCTATTCCAATGAAGTGCGGACCGAAACAGTGGCGATGTAGCGAACATGGAAAGTGCGGGTACAGGGCCAGATTCCAATCTCCACAAAACTAAACAACGTAAAATACCGTCTAAGCTAGAAAACTAAACGTGGCTTTGGTTTTGTGAAGATAAATGAACTTAACTTACCTATTTCATCAACATCATCTCAGCCGATGGACGTCCACTGCTGGACATAGGCCTCTCCTCCAAGGATCGCCATAACGACCGGCCCTGCGCTGCCCTCGTCCACTTACTTATTTACTTACTTACTATTATTATCGAATCTACATCTAAAGAATCCGAATTAAGTTTTGTCCAAATTAATAATGTAGAATATTAAGAGTAACATACGAATCTATACGTAAGTAGGTATCTTATCTTATCTTATCTTGTTGTGGGGGCTGGCAAGCCAGCAACACTTCGATCCAGTGGGATCTTTTGTGTTAGCCCCAATACTTTTTACTTTCTTCACCCTTCAAATACATGGTCAATGAAGAAGGCAATACCATTGAGGGGAAGAAGCCTAAGATCTCCCGGTTTTGGATATCCATCACCGAGGAGGCACATGCGTTTTGCCGCCAAGACATCACAGTCACAGAGAATGTGCTCCATGGTCTCCTCATCATCTCCGCACGCTCGGCAGCTGGGATCCAGGGTGAGTTTCATCTTGTGCATCATCGTGCCTGTGGCGTAGTGCCCAGTGAGGGCTCCGACGATGGCACGAGCCTTGCTCCTGCTGTTGTTCAGTATGAACTTTGAGACACGAGTTGTCGCATTGCTGATAAATTTCTTGGAGTGCTGTAGACCAAGAAATTTATCAGCAATGCGACAACTCGTGTCTCAAAGGTAACTAAACAAAGCCCTATCAAAGATCACACAGTTTTTGGCTCCACCTTCGTCAAGTTAATGGTGTAGCCTCTAATCATAGTTGACTCAGACGTCAGTCCCTCACCTGCTTGGCAGTGAGCCCGGGCGGGCTGTCGTAGCCGTGGTGGTTGGGCCTGGTGTCCCGCAGGCCGAGCCTGTCCCGCACTGAGCCCAGCTCCTCGTGGTACACCGAGTGCGTCAGCCGGTCACACCCGCATGACTTGCACGTCTTCCTGCGAAGAAGGAAAAGTTTTGTTAGAGTACTTGTGGGTAATGCTAGAGACGCTTTTACGCTGTCTTTTCACCCAGAGCTTTGCGAGGTAGCGAGCCTGTGAGCAAAATTGACTGTCCTAATGCTATCTAGAAGAAATGCTGAATATAGCTTCTTAGCGATATGACAGCGTTATTTTGTACCTCATGTATCTTTTCTCTGCTACTGCTTATGTTTTGAGTGTATAGCTCGCTCGCTTGTTCGCGTAATAAGGAAATTGAAGCTGTTCTATCGGTGGATTTTTTCCTCGCTCACAGCTTCGCTGCCCCGCACAGTCAGGTTGCAAAGTCAGCCTTAGACTTGTAAGTACATTGATTCCCAATGATTCGTTTACAAATTGATATTGCTGTGTTTTAGTGTTATATAAGAAAGTAGTTGTCTGATATTACAATTAATGAAGTCAGTCTCCTTCTGTTGATTAGGTTCGATGGCGTGTCATTGGGTGTGACTTGCAAATCTTGCCATCGTTGAGGTGAAAATATTTGTCGATCAGCATTTAGAGTCTCACTGATTGTTCATGGTGAGACGTATCGGAGGTTCTTGGATCTACGGTCCCCAACACACATGACAGTTAAAATAAAAGCAAAATAAACTCATCCGCATACACCTACAAAATATGAAGGTGTCCGAATTATTTCGTACTTTTTAAAAGATAAATTCGCAATTTAATTTTTAATTTTCATTAAGCAGCTGTTTTTTATTTAGTTATTCATATCGAAAGTAATGAGAATCATGCATCTGTGACCCATTTCCAATACCTACAACAAGTTTCTTATGTACCCGTTAATACTTCACAACGTGTAGGTACAAATAAAAACAAAGTGCCATCTGTCTCATTACCGTCTGGTTTATCGAGGAACTGTAAAGTTCATAAACCTTATACAGGTGTTTGCAAGCAGCACCTGTTTATCCAACACACCTTGAATATCCTACAATTTAATTTAAGGACTTTTTCACTGCGTATATAAACATAATACTATGATATTACCCCGACAAGTTCACCTATGTTTGTTATCCTTCGTTCTTTACAGGTACCGTGAAGGAAATCATTTCCACGTACCAGAGAGATAGTACACAACCTCCTAGATTCTGGAATAACACATCCTACCTACCTACTTTAAATTACAGGAGTAGGTACCTGTGTCCACGTGGATGAAGTCGCAGACAAACTAGTGTATCATAAATTATGAACGAAACCCAAAAGCCTTTAGCATAACAAAAATAATAAATGTCGCTTAAGATATTTCTCTCATAAATAAAATGTAAATCACTAAAGAAAGGCACTAAATAATAAATGCAAGAGTTCTCCATAAACATGGCCGTTCATATTCCATTAACATGCATAAGCAGTTCTAAAAATACTCGTAAGAGTTGAATACAAGAATACGACGTCGTGACGAGAAGCTTATAGCTTATCCCTCTAAAGACAAAGAACCTATAGGTAGGTACTAGAGACAACAAGTTTTTTTTTTTTTTGAAATTTCGAATACGGCGTGTTTATTACTTACTATGATGGGTCTACCGACTACCGAGTCATTGAATGAACTTGAAGCAACCGACCTAGGGGCACCCAGAATGGGTACGGAACTCAATACTCAATATATTTATTGCATTCCATAATGTTAACTTATAAACTATGAGATCATTATGGACCCTGTAGGGCACATCTCGGCATAGGACGTTGCTGGGGCTGGGACTCCGCGGCGGATTGGGTAGCGGGGATAGGTGAGAATAGGGTTGCCAACCCTACTATATAATATAGTATCCTACTATATTAGGGGCCCTGCTACTATAATTCTGAGAAAAATATACAACGTGTTAATGAATTAACGCAAAACCTCATACACCCCAACTGATTTATAATTAAATAATTACATTGAAAAAATCATTTATTAATTCAATCAATTTAATTAAAAGTTATTTGCATTTTAATGTTTCGTATCCTTTACAATCCATTCCAATGTGTATGGCAAAGTATGAATGAAGCGCAAATCGTTTCCCGCTCGCTCACTGTCCACCCGCCCGCTCGCACCCCGCGCCGGCGCCGCACCGCCATCTTGCACGGTCTAAACTTCTAAGGGGCGGTTTACATGGGTCGATTCTCATTATGCCGGCCAGCGGCTGTGACGCTAGGCGCAAAACCGCTCAATTACGTCACTTTCACAGTTGATAAATATCATATGCGACTATTTCATTTTGTTTAAAAATTATGAGCAGAACAGATTTTCCATGTGTTGGTGTTGGTATCGCAATAATTCGTAAATAAATTATTCAAGTAGGTAGGTAAACCACAAAAACGCTTTCATGCGGCGAGTCAAGCGATTGGTCGTTTTCGCGGTCGATTTTAGTCAACAGGTGCATGCGGGTGGGTCATTGCCGCACGACAAAAGTTGAAACTAATCTTCCCGGGACTTGCGATTTGAATCACTCGTGGCCTTAAATTGCCACTTCATATGCCTTATCTACATGGTCAATTTTAATGGTAAGGATAGAAATCGCATAAAAAATCGACCCGTGTAAACCCCGCATTACACTGCGCGGGCGCGGCGAACCGAATACGCCGTATCGGTGGTATTGTAGTACTATCAGTTTAAAATAACAATGTGCATGACCTTGAAGGGCCGTTGGATAACTTCACTCGGTTGACAAAGGAATGTAGACTATGCAAAGGAAACAATCATTTGAATGACTCGAGTGAAGTTCGTGTGATTGAGTGACGTCACATTTGCGAGCGAGGTCATGCACATTGTTATTTTAAACTGATAGTAGTTTCTGTAGTGCGATTTTTGAATCTCATTCGCTGAGTTCAGCAGTTGAAAATGTCAAAATTACTGTGGAGATACGCATCTTTCTACGGCTGATTTGACTTTCAAAAATCGCACTCCTGAAGTATGCTTTTTGAAGTCAAATCAGCAGTAGAAAGATGCATATCTCCACAGTAATTTTGACATTTTCAACTGCTGAACTCAGCGAATGAGATTCAAAAATCGGACTCCTGATCGCTCTCTGCCGAAATTTGTCACGATCGTGCAATCAGCTGTTATCGTGTGTAGGCAGTGCTTTAAATAAATAGGAATAGGGCTCAATTTACCTAGTAGTAGTAGAAGTACTCCAAGATGCTGTTTTCTAATTCCGGGTCGTGGAGGCAGCAGTGGGAGGCCTAAAAGTCCCGTGGCCGCGCAGTCATTGGGTCGCAGCTAGCATTGTTCTATTAGACACTGATACACTACACCAAACTGGTTACCTACGTTATCTCCACACAAATAACAAGGATTTGCACCATTTCAGTATACCTACTGCACATTCGAGTAATGAAATGAAAGGTCATCGCGGAAGCGTAAGATAATTAAGCTACGTAATCTAATCACTCGCACCGTACGCGCACGACTGGAGTGGAGAAATGTTTTGTTTGTGCGTTCCACGACCCTCTCCCCCGCGGCGCGGGGCGGCGCGGCGCGGCACAAAGGCCGCCTGCCGCCGCGCCGCTCGCTTTCGCCGGTGTTTCATCTCGTTTCTTCCTATTTCATTTGAGCAGGATATTTGCGCTATTCATGAAAGCGCGCGGCCGTGCGCGTGCGTATGGCGTTTTGTTTTGGTAGTAGTGTGAGTAATAGTGAGTATGCCTGTGCGGTGCCGGTGGATTGACCACAGAATTAAGTAAATTATTATTGGTACAATCAAATTATTTAATATTTTGGAAAAAAATTACCTATGTTGAAACCTTGATTAATCGACTCTACTCTCGATTCCAAACAACCTATTTTCTAGTTTTGCGTTAATTCATTAACACGTTGTATAGTACGCAAAACTACTATATTTTGATGAGGAAATAATTTATACAGAATTTAAATATATTGGTACTTAGGTCCAATAAAAATGGCCAATAACTTAACATTATTTCCAAAAATTTCTCGCTCTTCATCACATTTGTTCCATTTGATCTAGACTGGACCATGTAGATACTTCCTAAATAATTTTCTATTAAGTCTACTGCTGAAAATTGACAACAAGTTTTCCTAAAGTCAGAGGTTTATATAATTTTAAAAAGTTATATCATTTCTGCGACTCTAGCGACTTCTGCCTTTACAGGATGCATTTTTTTCTAAAAAGAATACGAAATGGAGACATGATTGTTCCTTAAGATTATTAGATTATCTTTTAAAAATTTTAAATTAATAAATTCGAAAAATACTATATATTTTCTTATTTTTTATTATCTACTATATTTTTTCGGGCATTAAGGCTCAAAATACTATATTTGGTCTGAAAAAAGTTGGCAACCCTAGCCAGGAGTGCGGTTTTTGAAACTCATTCTTTGAACTCAGCAGTTAAAAATGTCAATATTGCTATGTAGACGTGCATCTTTCTACTGCTGATTTGACATAAAAAATCATACTCCAAGAGAGCGATTTTTGAAAGTCAAATCAGCAATAGAAAGATGCGTATCTCCATACATTTTCAACTGCTGAGTTCAACGTATGAAATTCAAAAATCGCACTCATTCGCCGAGTTCAGCAGTTGAAAATGTCAAAATTACTATGGAGATATGCATCTTTCTACTGCAGATTTGACTTTCAAAAATCATACTTCAGGAGTGCGATTTTTGAAAGTCAAATCAGCCATAGAAATTTGCGCATCTCCATAGTAATTTTGACATTTTCAACTGCTGAACTCAGCGAATGAAGAGTGACTCAGAAGAGTGTCAAGTGAGGGAGCAGCTCTCACTGCTTACCACGGCTATGTTGCATCAGTTTTAAGATATGGACTTATACTATGGGGTAATTCGACAGATGTTAATAAAGCTTTCGTAACACAAAAAAAGTGTGTTAGAGCCATTTGTGGAATAGGCCCGCTAGAATCATGCAGACCATTCTTTAAGGACCTTAATTTACTGACTTTAACTAGCATGTACATTCATGAAATAGGTATATTTGTAAAAAACCAACCCCACTTATTTCGAAAACCTATTGAAAACCCGAGGCTTAGACCTAGGGACCTGTCACGACTACAGATGCCACCTTGTAATAGTGCATTTTACGGTAAAAACTGTTACGTAATGACTATAGAAGTTTTTAACAACATACCGACTAGCTTAAGGGAGTTACCTGTAAAATATTTCAAGTCTAAATTGCGCAAGTGGTTGGTCGACAAATGTTTTTATGACCTTAACGAATTTTTTGCCAATGATCTACAATTGTGACATTTTAAACCTAACATTAAATTAAATTAAATTTTTGACATCATTTTTAAATTTTATTGTTTTAGTTGAGATTGATATTGTATAATTTTATTTTACTTTGAATTACCTATTTAATACTTATTGTAATAACAAAATAATTATGTACTTACTTACCTAAATTGTTCTTAAGCTATCTTGTTTGTAATGCTACATATTAATATAATCTCTGGCAATACATTATATAGACTAAATATTTAGTCATGTATTCCTAATTTGCATGCCATGCTTATGGCGAAACATGCTGTACTAAATTAAAACTGTCCACCTGTACTATATGTTACCGTGTTTCCGCAAATAAATGATTTCAATTTCAATTTCAATGAGATTCAAAAATCGCACTCCAGGTCTAAAAACCGAATAGCCGGATAGACCAGCCAGTTTGGCCGGACATTTGGGTAAAAAGGCCGGACACCCTTAATTATTGAGGATTTTTCACCTTAATGACATACGACAACAAAATGTTTAGGTATTTAGGTAACCATGCTTTTTTGTCCATTTACCATAAAATCTTCTTAAATTCTAATGAAACTAATGAAAATGAAAACAAAATTAAACAAAAGTATACTTCTTCACTGATTAATTAATAAACTTTGAAGTAATTGAAACAAAAATAATCAATATTTTGGTGGCCAGATACCTCTAAACTCTTTCGCGGACACTGACCGGCTATAGCAGTGATAATAATAAAAGTTCTATTGTATCTCGTTCAGTGTCCGCGAATGTGTTAAAAGCTCAGTTTCCTTAGACTGGTCAAATGTAAAAAGCCTAACAAAAGCTGGACAGGCCGGACACCGTCTAATTTGACCGGACACACATCCAAAAAGCCTAACTATCTCCGGCTTTATCCGGACGCCTGGCAACGCTAGGTGAGAAGCAGCCTGGTGCCTGACGCCTGTTGCGTCTGCAGACGCTAGAAGAAGTGGGCAGAGGTCGCGGCTGTACTCGCCGGGGCGGGGACGTCGATTACAATTACGGTGAAGCTGGTGTTATCGGTCAAATAGTTTCAACTAATATTGTTAGTAAGGTCTCTAACAAGGTAAGTAAGGTAGGTAATTTTAGTCAGACCCCAGCGGATCGTCTATGCCCGATAACAATCGTTTATGTTTTGGGTCTGGTATACAAGGGCATGACGGGTAGTGATAAAATTAAAATAATTTTATTTATTTATGGTATGATACGATAAAAAATTGAACAACCTGGAAATATATGCATTTACATTTTCTCAGTATGTTTTCCTTCACTGAACATCCAGTGGTGGTAAAGTGGATTCTCACATAAAAGGCAAGGCCTCCCTCCGTTCTCTCCATGCGTCCCGGATACCAATAAATTTTTTGACATGTCTAAAATGTTAACCCTCACTTCAGAAAGTGGAAAAATATTGAATTTGTTCGAAATTTATTACAAAGTCTGAATAATTCTTATTTTTACATGCAAATAAATGTACACTAATATCATAAAGAGGTAAAATTGGTTTGTTTGAAAGTAGGGGATTTATTCTCTAGAACAACTTACTTTCTTGATAATAGAAATTCGAGACATTGAATATTATTCAATATGTCATTTCACAACTGCTTCTCTTTTAAAAATTAATAAAATGTCAGGAAATAACATTTTCAGGTACCTACCTAATCCTACCAACAGGTCCGTTAGTCTTCATAACACTATCGTTCTTTAAATCACAACTATACAATTTCAATCAGCCCCGCCTGACGTCTTCCTTTGTGTCTCGGGTCATTTCATCACTTGATGCTTTACCTCCTGTCATTTGATTTGACCTCCTTTCTGATATAAACACGTATGAGAATTAGGTATAGATTTTTTACAAAGAACAATAAAAATTAAAGTGCCTGGAGTGCGATTTTTGAAACGAATTCTTTGAACTCAGCAGTTGAAAAGGTCAATATTACTATGGAATGCATCTTTCTACTGCTGATTTGACTTTCAAAAATCGCACTCCTGAAGTATGATTTTTGAAAGTTAAATCAGCAGTAGAAAGATGCATATCTCAACTGCTGAACTCAGCGAATGAGATTCAAAAATCGCACTCCTGGAATGTCAGCATAGGAGAGATTAAACAATAAATCTACACAGTAAATCTACATTCAAAGTTTTTATGGTGGTTCGAAATGTTTATTCCATATATTTTTTGAACCACCATAAACTTTTGATACGTCTAATCTAAAGCATCCGTTAAAGTATGTAACGCACTGAACCACTATAAAAATTTTGAATCACTATTGATTAAAAAAAATTATACTGGTTCAACTAAGGGTTTATCATTGTTATGGCGGTTCAGAATATTTATGGTGGTTCAATATTTTTATAGCAGTTTTTGTAATAGTGGTTCAAAATTGTGAAGATTGTCAACAGTTTTACAGCTACAAACTCCGCATTTGGCCTGCGTTGTGGACTGATGCCCACCTAACAAGCAAATTGCTCTTGGGAAATGCAGCTTTTAATGCTATAAGTTATATATTCCGTGCTATAAGTCTTATAAAAGTCACAGGAAAGTCTACCAATCCAGATCCTGAATGTTGTGCCCAAAAAGGGTAAATTTACATTGTACATTACATTCTAAGATTATTTGAAAATGCGTTAAATATTACGAAAAACGCGTTGATGGCTTATTCAAAACCACATTTTGCTAGTTGGGCATTCACCCTCATTGAGGGTAGGCCTGTGCCCTGCTGTGGAACATTTACAGGGTTTAAACCACTTTAGCGGGTGCTTTAGACCATCACCGACAAGACTGTGATGATGGGTATAGAATTTAAAAACATGTTGATTAAGAGGGCTATCACAGTCCAGTGGCGCCCTCATCACATTAAAAAAGATTTCTCAATAAAGAAAGCCTAAATTAAAAAAGTGATCAACATCAAATTACAAAAGCCTTCAAGCTATTTTCATAGAATACTTTTATAGGTTTTTTAAAGGTCTAAACATACAAATTTTGAAAAAAAAAAGAAAAAAACGGCCTCTTTTGTTTTTATTCGAGAACGTTTAGAACCTACGAGCTTTTACCCGCGACTTCGTCCGCATAAATTATATACCAGATTTTGAGTCAGATAATAGCTATAAAAAAAAAAGTTTCATCAAAATCGGTTCAGTAGTTTTTGCGTGATACTCGAACAAACAAACACCCAAACAAACAAACAAACATACAAACAAACAAACAGACAGACAAAAAATCCATGTCGTAATTTTATCTTTAATGTACAGACACACTTCTGTTACAGTTTTATAATAGTTTAGATAAAAGTATTGTATAACAATGGCTTGAAGTCTTTTGTAGTTTTGATGTTGATCACTTTTTTAATTTAGGCTTTCTTTATTGAGAAATCTTTTTTAATGTGATGAGGGCGCCACTGGACTGTGATAGCCCTCTTAATATTATGGATAATCTTTTAGGAGCGCCCTTCTAACCTAAAATGCACCTGCTCTAAACTATAACTGATGAGGAGCAAATTCCTAGTGGAACCGTTCCAAATAATTCAGTGAATGAGAATTCTATGAATGTGCAATTATGAAAGAGAAATGATTTACCACCTACTTGCATCTTTCTTTAACTTGTTATTCATACAAACGTCAGTTGAATAATATGCCAGTTAATGTACGTTTTCAATTTAGAGGGGAATAAATCACTATTATATAATTGCTAAACATGAGCCTTGCAACAGCTTGTTGTTGCTGTCGCTTAAAACATCATCATCATCAGCCTATCATCGTCCATTGCTGAACATAGGGCTCTCCCAAGGTGCGCCACAAAACACTGTCCTCGGCCTTCCTCATCCAGTCGCTCCCCGCTACTTTTTTTAGGTCGTCTGTCTAGCGGGTCGCAGGGCGTCCTACACTACGCCTACCAGTCTCCACTCTAGAACTTTGACACCCCATCGGTTGTCAGTTCTTCGGCAGATATGACCAGCCAGCTTGCTAATTTTCTGAGCTATGTCAACCACTTCAGTTCTCTGACGTATCACTTCATACACGCTTAAAACATTTAGGTAAGTACGTAAATCTAAGATGAACGGATGTGAGGAAGACATTGGCAAAGCATCTCAGCAAACCTGCCAAGTTTATACACTGTGTGTTCATACCATAGCTAGGATCGTTAGAAGGTTGGGAACAACAACATTGGTTCTCTTCACAGATTAAGTTTCTTATGCAGTGCTTTTGAGGGCGAAACGCTGCCCCCTTAGAGTATAATACATGTGCATCTTGCCCCGTACCATATTTGACATTGACATGTCAATGGATGGAATGACTTCCATCCTAAAATCTATACAATATACAGGGTACTTCTAACTAAACTAAGTCACCCACGACGACTTTTTGCAACGATGCAGTCGCGCGATTTGTGATCGCTCTACTACAACGCTACTGTATCGCTCCAAACGCGAGACCGTAGTGATGCAGTCGCGCGTCAGGATCGCTACTGTACAGGGTGTAACAAAACACCCTAGTAATACTTAAGGGGGTGCTTCAGACCATCAATCTGAACGAGTTTCACTATGGAGGTAACGTCGAGAAAAAATAAAAAAAATCTGTTGGCCCATACATTTGAGTCGAGACGGTACTGCAGTTTTGTATGAAAGAGCGATATTTTTTTTTCTCAATTTCGATGTTGGCTCCATAGTGAAAGTTGTTCAGTTTGATGGTCTGAACCACCCCCTTAAGTATTACAAGGGTGTTTTGTTACACCCTGTATAAACGCGCGACTGTATCAGACGACATCGCATTGGCGGAAAGGGAAGAGTTAGAAGAGCAATGCAATTCGCCAAGTGCAATCATTCTCACAACAACGTTTGTTCCGATGTGTTCATCGGCATCGGCAAGCTGACAATTCGGTATTCGCTATGGTTATATCATGTGCCAAACTCATAAAAACTCCGACGATCTGTAGGATGCAAGAAGGATGTTACATTTCTGAGCTCGTCGATGTGACGCTTAGTGAATTGCACTCCAGAGACGGGCTGTAGCGATGCTGCATCGCGACTGTATACTGTATAGCAATGCTTCGTCGCGTCTGTAGCGCGACTGCATCGCGATAGTAGCGATGCAGAACCGTGTATGGGTAGTTTGGATAGGTACGCGGTCAGCGACGGCATCGCGACTGCACCGCGGCAGTATCGCGACTGCATCGCTGCAAAAAGTCGTCGTGGGCGATGACCTCAATGCACAATATTTTAAGGGGATGATCAGACCCTCAAACCGACTGATTGAGAATGAGGTCCACAACTTTTTGTTGCCTTTTCCAATATCAATACGAAGTGACATGTTACAACTCCAGTGTAAGGACGAAACCGCAAAACACTGACTAATCCAGAAAACCAATTCAAACGACGACGCCCAAACAAAACACATAAATCTATTCTTAAATTACAATCTTCATTTATCGCTTAGGGTTGCCAGGACATCGTTTGGCTTTTTGTCCGTTCATCCGGGCAAATTGGACGGTGGACGTCCGGATAATGAGACATTTTACGACTAGCCGAGACGCTGCTGCGAACTCGGCAGTTTCGCAAATAAGTATATTCGTAGTCTTGTCTGCTGGGGATTAACATTGGTATAGAACGTCATTAGGGATAGGGATAACCAATAATTTGACAGCTAGTTGGTAAGGTCCGCCACACACACCTGGAATGCGATCGGGAATTATTATTCCGAATCAGAATTGTGATTTTGGGATTTGATACCTCCGTAATTTCGAACGCAATTGTGGAGGGGGGAAATCCATACGAAATCATAATCGTGTGGCGGACCTAACTTGCCTCCGTCAGTTCTGTATAATATGCAAACATGGCAGTCTGCATACAAAAATCGAAAAATGTCCTTTTAAACCAAGTTTAAACCTACTTCAAGGCTTTGTTTTTAATAAGTGATTTTTGTATGATAATTAAAAGGTGTGGCCGTCTAAGGTGTTAGCTTTTAAGAAGGTATTGGTATATTTTGGTCTTTAGTGCAATATCTCTCACAGCTACAATATCTATGCATGCATGCAATATTTATGCTCACGACTATATTCCCCGAGGGGGTAGTCAGAGATATTCTGAAACCTCAGAACATCCTCGATTCACTAGTACCTACCGAAACTCTATCCAGTGTGACGGGGATATCTATGCAAATCCAATATAATGTCCTGATTTGTTACCCATGTCACAAAGCTGACTTTCTGTAGCCCATTTATAAGTTTACTCTTCCTTTACAGACGTGCACTCTCATAAAATTTGTCGCATTAAGAATTTTTTTCATGGCAACCCTAATTGCAAGACGTTATGTTAGTCGCCAGTAACGTTCGAGAAATAAATCTCGCGTATTTATTTATTTTATTTAGCTTCGGAAAATGCGCAGGGCGGTCATAGATTAATTATTGCCGCGCATTGAGTTTGGATGTGATCCAGAATTAGCAGTTTTATGATTAGTCTTACAGGAGATTAAAACTGCAACTAATCAATCAAGCAATACCGATGCTAGCCCTAATACACACTATAAAAACACGATAGTGATAATTACTTGTCATATTCTTGGAAAGACTGTCTTAAAATTGAAATAAAAATTACAAAACCGACTAAAGTTACTCAAGAAATTATATCGATAATCACAAAACCGGAAAGACAATGCGATAATAATAAATCTTAAGTAGTCCATGCTGTTTTTCGGAAAAAATCATTGATGTGTAGGTTTAAAGTTCATAAAATTCTATTAGCACGTACTGATTGTAACTACTGTCCGAATAATGTCTTGAGCTCCTGATACATAAAACCACAGATAAAACTAATTAATGGCTGTTTTATTTATCATATTTATTTAATCATTTGAATGTTTATCACTCGTATAAATGTTGGCGAAATTACGGTTTATTAATGATAGATACGACTTTTCTTTTAAATTATTATTTTGTAAAAAAACTTTATGACGATTTGTTTACCTACGGGTAAGTTTATGTAATATGGTATATTGTAATATTAAAGACATGCTAGTAGCATTCATTAAACCTATCTACTGTTTTCTGAGATCAATGACTATACGCCGGCCGCCGTCGCTGACTATTTGCTTTGCTTATAATAAAAGTATTAAAATACCTGGCCCAAAGCACTAGCAGGCTCTTAGGTTTAAGTTTTAATATATTAAATTATTAAATATTTCTTCAAAAAGTAAAGCTTACAATTACATAAGAAACAATACCTACAATTACAAAGTAAACAAACGGAAGACGAACTTTTAAAACAAAATCAATCAGCCTTGAGTAAATCTAAACGCGACCTTATTGCCAGTAATAAATCATCCCAAAATATACTTTATGACAATGACATAAGCTTTACGACACGTCGACAGAAGCATGAAGCACTGAAACTAAATAGCTGACCCAGAACAAATAGATCTGACGCCCGTAGAAGTTTTAATTACAATTTTAGTAACGGGTTGTTTTATGGAAAACTGAATCTTTAGAAGCTAATAGTTAAAATTACAATACAGTCAATGACACGACTCTGACTGACAGTCTTTATACTTTAAGTTTATACTTTGACACTGGCGCAATATACTTATCAAGCAGTATAGCGTGTCAAGCAAGACAAATCTAGTTGTATACTAACGTAGTCTAAGACTTACTAACCCAATTGATCCTATACACTAACGTAGACTAAGTTACAATTTTTAGTAGCCCCAATGGATCAATGTGGTGATGTGGTCTAGAAATAAATAATATTTGAACTGAAATTGAATTTTAAATTGAAAAGCGAAAAAGCGAGAAAATCGTCATGCGCAAAGTAACAAATACACAGTCACATTTCGATTTTTCTCGTATTGTCGAGGCTCGCATGTCAGACCTGTACTCAACTAATGATAATTTTAATTAGTAGGTTCGAATTAGTAGGTTTGGTACTTACATGCACACAAAATGAACAAACCAAACACAGAACCAGAAACCAGTCAGTGATTTAGATTTTGGCTTACACACAGTACGCAGCAACCCTTAAGCCTGGATGACACGGTCCTGAAGCTGGCGGATAGTGAAGAGCAGTTACTGTTCGAGTCATACAAACTCCGTAAAAGCAACAAGGAGTCAAGAACAGTCTACTTGCCCGCGACTGGAAGCAGCAGCTTCCATGCAGCGGAGACGCGTGCCCCAATTTGGTTGGGCCACATGCATGACATGCACCTCGTGAAATTATCTCAACTCCACAGTGGAGCTGGCCTTCATTGGCCCACAGTGGGCCAATGGAAGCCACCTGAAAATGCTACTAGGGTGGCGCGCGATAGAGACACCGTGCTAGAGGGGCAGTTGTAAGGGCGAATAGCTGTTGAGTTCATAATTTGTAATCTAATGTAGGCTTTAGTATCGGTACTGCTTGATAAAGTTAACGACACGTATGAATAGTACTACCTACATTCTAACAAGACATACTTAAGCCAGGCAGGATTAAGAGAAATACGCTGTAAACAAAGTATTAGAAGCCGTTGACCCCGGCGCCGGCGCATTGTCATCGCGCATACCAATTAACCATGCCATGGGAAATGTCCTAACTTGTCATATCTTTTGTTGTTGGAAGAGTTAACTAAGTAATGAGTTAGTGATGCCATGCATGGTAATAATTGACAAAAAGTACAAGAAGACGTGGTTCTGTATGTCACTCAGCGTTGATTGCGTAGGTACCTAGTTTTTTTTTAGTGGCCGGTACCCCTAATGCAAAAAAAAGACTGGTGTTATACGAGTGGTCTACCTACATCACATGTAATATCCTTAGTTTCTTCCAAAATCCTTATAAAACAATGGTTTATTGCACTTTCATCTGTTTCATCACCTAATGATGATCATTGGCGTTTAATTATCACCTACCAGTAGCATGGCCGTGTGATATAGCGTTGTCACGCCTTGGCTCTCTTTCTATTTGCATGAGAACGAACGAGATAAAAGGTGTGATATAGCCCTATCGCGCGCATTATGCTACGGTCGGCGGTTGCTGGTAACTTATTCACCCAGGTGACTATGAAAAGATTTGATAAAGTAATACAAGCCAACCTTCTAAAATAAGTAGGATTAGTAAACTTCTAAATTTAGCGCTCCGTCGTGGCCACGATGCCATGCCGATGTCATGGTGAAGGTGAAGGTCGGGAGGTGCGCCTCACTTTCACTTATTGGACACGAGGATGCTACAATATGTGATAGGGTGAAAGAAATTGGATACGTATCGAAATTCTACGATAAGATCCTCTAAGATATGAGCTATACTTATTTTATTCCTCAAACCCTGCTGATGTTCCCTGTATCAGCATCCCGCCGAAAACGAAAAAGATGGAGAAGATCTTTGTTATTTTGCGCATGCCAAAATGAAAGAGATTTGTAAAAAGTTACACATTTTTCTCATAGCAAACCTTAATTGAGTCGCTGTTTACAGCGTCCCAGGTTTTACAAACTTAACTGGATTAATTTCTTGATTTTCCTTTATAACCGTCTCTCGTTTGCAGGAGAAGTCGAATATTTGTATTTTCTACTCCAACTTCTCTTTGATTAGACCTAATCCCACGGGATCGCTGGACTTCATTGTCTAATAATGTTAGGAAATAGGTGCCATTTAATAGGACTTAATTAATGCACTTCTAGGCTACAACTTTTATAAAAGGCTCTGTCTTGCACACTGCTCATACTGGTGACAGCATCATATTTTTTTGGAGCAAGCCCCCATAATATATGAACTTCCACTCCCAAAAAACAACTCTACATAATAAAACGACCGTTGAAACAGGAAATAACCATACACTTTACCTTTAGCTCAATCCCATAAAACAACCAAAAGATTTTTATAAACCTTTGACCCTTTTAGTTTTATTTGCTATTAGATACACTCGATCCATTCATAGTCCAGGAATAGATCGTACACGTCTGCACTGACTGTATAGTAATTTACAAGAGATAGACGTATTTTTTGTTATCATTAGCCGCTAGGCTGATTCAGTATTCATATGGTGTAGAGCATCTCTATGATGGGGATGGACCAGGTCTGCCTGCAGAACTCCAGTTGGTTTAGGAATTACAGCCGTTCAAAGGTCTGGTATGGTTCCTAAAAATGAATATGCAGGTCAATGCAGGTATTGTAATATACACTGTAGCTATGCGAACAGTACAAAAAACTGTCATGGTCTGTCACCTGTCACTCGGTTTAGGAGATAGAGCCGTTCAAAGTTCAAACGTCGTACCTTTTGAATAATGAATCCTACAAAAAGTGCGTCTATCTCTTGAAACAGTAGGCGTTACTACGATTTTTCTTTTCCCGACGATCTGAATCACTGCATCCTGACTATGATTGTTTGTTTGTATGAAAGTAATACCATCGGATTAAACGTTTGTTTTAAAAATTCGTGTTGCAATTTCTTTAATACTTTTGTGATAGCTAGGTACACATGGTTTTTCTTATTATACTGACGCTTTTGTAATGGGAGGATCAAACCGAACAACCTTTTCTCTATGGTCTGTGGGATCAAGATCGAAATCGGGAAACAAAATCTGCTGTCCCATTTGGGTCGAGTAGGTTTGCAGTTTTGTATGGAACAGTTGTTTTGTTGGTCCCATAGAGAAAGTTATTTACTATGATGGTCTGATCATCCCCTTAAAAAGCCGTCCGAGCATATTAAGTTGGACCCTGCATACAGTGACTGAATACAAAATTGGATTTGCTAAAATTCTTATTGTAGGTATTGTATTCTTATCATCATCATCATTGAGAACTATGAAAACCTCATCTGATAGCTTAGATTACGACTGCTTAATTGCTTTCCCCAATGTTGGTCCCATAGCTTAGTAAAAGTTGTTTATCAGATTCTTCTTCATAACCATCACTGATAATTTAGATAATAATCCAAACATTACCCATTACAGTTCTGAACACACCCACATAAAATACTTACAAAAACTCATTATTCGTATTTGTTTCGCTATGGACCAAAACTTTGCTCCAACGTATATTCAAGTGGTGATAGGTGACGGGAGACCAGGTCCACCAGGTTCCAAGGAAGACTATAGCCTACACTTCAGTTCACTCCACAAAAACACTCTAAAGTAGGTACCCTAATCCCAGTAGCTTCCTATAATCCAATGCGAGAAATTGGATTCAAATTCAGGATAGTTAAGAAAATGGTCTAAATTGTTATCTACATAGGTCACTGCGAGACATTAAAACCTGCCATGGTAAAGATAAGGGTACGCCATAAACCTTGAAGTCATAAAGAAAGCAGTCGTAAAGTGGTCATAAAGCTACCGCGTAAATAGCTATTAATTAGCTACTCTTACATTCTCACGCCAATGTCCCATTGAAATAGGCCCAGAACCAATTTATCGCCCCCTTCTACGATCCTTATGCATTCTCTTTCATCTTCAAAATAGCTGTATTAGTATTGTCTAGTATGCTTGCCGGTTTCAGGTACAGTCATGATGGTTCATAGCTGCAGGGATAGCATGCCACGTACGACAAAGCGACAAAATGAGAAAACGATCATTAACCCTCATTTTGGCAAGCGTCAAAGTAACAAAGAGACCAAATATCGATTTTTCTCATCTTGTTGGGGGTGGCATGGTAGGACCAAATTTCGTAAGAAAGATACGAAAAAGTGTCAAAGCTAAAGTTTACGGCTAGAGCTTAATATAATTTTTTTTTGAGCTGAAAACAAAACAGGGTTGTTTACGGAGCACGCTGCTTATTACTGCGGGCAATGGAGGGACCACAGCTGTGATGTAGAAACGCCCTTAAATGCTAACCGAACTAGTGAAAGAAGTTAGGCAATCGGCCTAATAGCACCCAGAAAGAGTACAGACCTTGGCAAAGAGCATTGCTGGGGTTAGCGGGGATAGGTGAGAGACAGACGCATTACCTACATCATTGAAGTCGGTAAACCTCTAAGGTAAAATAGAAATCAGGGAAATGTCGTTCTAAACAAGGTTTATATTGAGGTATTTGAGGTTCAAACAAATATGATAGGTTCCTGTACGTTTGCCAAACAATTTGGCGACATTCCAAACATGTGCCGATGTCATCATGTTATCCCCCTTGAAGAATAGTTTGGTTGTTTTACCGGAATATGATAAAAGCACAATCTTCGATCGCTACAGGTGATTGATTTGGAATAAACCTGATGGTATCGGTAGGAGAAACATTCCCCTAAAAATAGTAAAGAATTCAGTTTATTTACCGAGTTTTTAGTATTAGACTATTCCAGACTGAAGGGGTTTTATCGCCCGTACACTTTCAATATTTTGACATATTGAATGGAAAAGGATGGTTCGTATGAAGTCTGCAGTCAACACGTTTCGTTGGTAAAATAAACATTGGGCTCTTGAAGCGCGGTAATGGAATTGATCTTGAGGCAGATGTAAAAATCTAGTGGGATTTTTAATGTGTATTTTCTTTTTGGCCATAAATCCCGCTCTAGATTAGATTTAAGAAGCATTTATGCTGTTTTTTGTTTTTCTTAAATAAATTTCCCCCTCTCTTTTTAAATCCGCAGACCCCATCTTGAAATAATAGGTACCCAATTTCGTAGTCACTTATTATTAATCCGTGCCAATGTTGCTCTCACAATTTTTGCGAATCTAAAGACTCCTCATACTTTAAAATTAATCAAGCCGTTTAGGCTGTAGGGCGTGATAAAGAAATAGACATACCTACATACAATACATACGCTCAAAAATCATAACCTTCCTTCTGGCGTAGTCGGGTAAAATGAGCAAAATTCTTAGAATTTACCGAGCATGTTGATTGTGATTTGGTGGACCATAAATATGCGCATTTTCACTACATAAGTTTGTGGCGCATTTTACATTTTATCGTAGAAAAATTCTTCGTCTATGCATTTTATGCTCATTATTTTTTATAAAAGTCAACCAAGAACAAATCAACATAAAACTTGTTTTATTTTATTTCTAAATTACAATGTAACCTTGTAATAATATTATTTTATTAAAATCTATCATAGTATGTGCTGAAGCATTAAGGAAATGTATTTATAAAATGCATTATCACAACTAAGTTTCCTAAACATAATTATAAATAATGGCACAATGTCCGTCTGGCATTAGTTTAGCAATATGTTACACTTGTGGTCACTAACCGTATTATTGCATTACCCGTAGATTTGATACGTTTACCTGGGTACTGAACTGACTGACACAGAATACACTGGTATATAAGGTATAACAAAATTAGCTGAAACTATTTTAGCGGGATGATCGATCAGACAATCACACTGAACAACTTTCTGTATGGGACCAATATCGAAATCGTGAAAAAAAATCTGCTGTTCCATACGAAACTCCAAACATAACTCAACTGAAATGACATACAGCAGATTTTTTTTTGCGCGAATTCGATATTTTGGTCCCATAGAGAAAGTGGGTCAGTTTCATGGTCTGATCATCTCCTTCAAATAGTTTCAGCTAATTTTGTTAGACCTTATTATAAGGCGGTGTCCTATTGCCATCGCACGCGCGATGGTGCGATGCGATGTGATCGTACTGATGGGTAATTCTCCGAAATTTTTCAAATTTTCAAATTTTTCTATGGAAAAATTTCAACGATTTGTAAAATTTCGGAGAATTACCCATCAGTACGATCACATCGCATCGCACCATCGCGCGTGCGATGGCAATAGGACACCTAAGATTTTTTATACATATATAAAATACTAGCTGTTGCCCGCGACTCCGTCGGCATAGAACTTAAAAAAGTATCCTATGTGTTAATCCAGAACATATTCTATCTGTGTGTCAAATTTCATCCAAATCCATTAAGTCGTTTTTACGTGAAAGAGTAACAAACATCCATCCATCCATCCATCCATACATACAAACTTTCGCGTTTATAATATTAGTAGGATAGGATTAAGTAGGATCTAAATCTAGGCATGTGAGCTGGGTAAAAAAGATTAGGATAAAGTTTATTTTCGATTTTCACTAATCCCTTTGATCTTGATAGACATATCCGGAACGTTATTAAATAACGTCAAATTGTCAGTTTTGGCGGCAAACTGTAAAGTTTCAGCGTCCATTGAAGTCCAGACAACCTTCGCTTGTCAATCGTTTCTCCTATCCTTGCCAAAAACGCATGAAACTTATACAACGTGATAATGAATTAACGCAGAACTAGAAAGTAGTTTGTTTAGAATCGAGAGCAGACTCGAATTATCATGTTTTCAACATAGGTGTTTTTCCAAAATATTAAATAATTTGTTAGAATTTTTTTTTTTTTTTAACCCGATTTTAACCCATCGCACGGGCACACTCACCCTACTTACGACCAAAACAAGATTATAAAAATGTATCAATGAGTACGTTAGCGCTTTCTTTCAGTGCTGAAATGATACCAAATCATTTTTGACTCACAACTTAAAATGCGAATAACTTTAAATTTTAACTATCAAAATAATTAAGTTATTGTTTCAATCTAATTATTTTGTTATAAATCAGTTGGGGTGTATGAGGTTTTGCGTTAATTCATTAACACGTTGTATAACTGTTTATCAAAATATTGACTGGCGTGCATTATATTGAATGCAAGTCAATCAAAATTATGTATTCTAAGTAGTTAGTAATATTACATAATGTTTCTGACTTCATTGTTTATGAATTCACCATCGAATCCATCGATTCCGAAGGTATTATGGATGAAAAGATGCGGCTAGAAAATCTAAGCAGAAACTCTACATACCTGATATAAAATCTATGCTTTCTCACAAATTACAATAAACTGTCTAGTACTTACTAATTCCCCGAATAGAAGGTGTAGCCAGAGATATACCTTATTTAGAATATCTACATTCCACTGGTAGTACTCAACCTGTTTGAATGGACAGTGGACTCAATTCAAAGCCTCGAAATTAAAGCAAGTACGTTTCTTCACGCTGTATGTCTTATACTATCTACATACACCTTAGACTACTTATATCGGGACGCGTAACCACGTGTCATTCTACTAACAAACTTTCTGCCACTTTTTGCGGGGGGCGAGGTAACATGTTATCCGCAACTTTGGATTTTATTCCCTATGACTTTAGATTCTAATTTTGAATGTTCAGAATCATGAAAAGTAGTCTCGTGTAAACCCCAAACGTTCTAAGTTCTTTCGTAATAATAGGCTGTCTAGTTTAGTGATAAGTTATAAAATTGAATGTTGAATGTACATGTTCATTGCTCTTATACCGTGGCAGAGGGGAAATGCTACCGCAAGGCCGGTCCGGATATAAGTAGTCTAAGACATACACACATTATATTACAGTCTGAGATATAATACTATCTTATAGGTACTTAATAATGAAAAAAAACGATAATTCACAATTTGTTTATTCCTCCGACCGTGTACTAACCATAACCAAATTACTACAGGGTGTAATTGAAATGAGTCAAAATTTTTTTAGGGGTGGTTAAGGCCATACAATTGAACAACTTTTACTACGGGATCAAACCTGACATTTCCAAAAAATACTGCTGGTACCCTACCCATTGCAGTTTATTATGGAACAGTATTTTTTTATTGCAATTTCATGTCCGTCATGTGATGGTCCGAAACACCCTTAATTTGTCGGCTCATTGTAATTACACCCTGTAGAATTAACAATAAATTCTATAACTTGTCGTTATAGAATTTATTGATTGACAACGTAAACAACGATGACATACCGTTGCCGTTGTTGGAAAATAGAGAATGTTTATAAACTTGTGTCGTACATTTACTAAACAATTTCTTTGTTGGAGTAGTCATGTAAACTCTTGTGCCTATGTAGCACGGTGTGATTCATGAATTCATTGATTGTTCTATTCTCTGTATTGTATGTCTGCACAAGCACAAACACAACATGTTTTACTAAAATAATATATTTATATTTTAGTCAATCAAACTGAGTAATGTTTCATCTATCAAATGTCTTATTCGAATCGAAGGAATCTATCCAATAAACGATCAGGAAACCTACTATCCGACTTATAATATCCTACCATAATTTTATAAGTGACGAGCTTTAACCCGCGACTTCGTCCGCATAAATTATATACCAGATTTTAAGTCAGATGATAAGCTATCAAACAAAAAAAGTTTCATCAAAATCGGTTCAGTAGTTTTTGCGTGATACTCGAACAAACAAACACCCAAACAAACAAACAAACAAACAAACAAACAAACAAACAAACAGACAGACAAAAAATCCAAAAATTTGTGATTTGGAATCAGGGACAGGTAAAAACCATGTCGTAATTTTTTTTTTGTAGATATCTTCAATGTACAGACACACTTCTGTTACAGTTTTATAATAGTTTAGATGGTACGGCTGGTAATTTATTTAGCGCTATCGGATGTTACTTCCAATTCCAAGTCCTACTTAGTGGCGCAATGTGATCAGTCTACAAAATCTAGGTAATAATGACGTTTCTCTAATGGAACAGAAAATCTCGGCGAACTAATAATTGTTGAATATCATATTCCTTCGACCTCCAGCCAAGCTAATGGAGCCCCAGTGCCAAGCCCAGATACATTTGCTTTGCCTCATTTGCAGAACAAACAATATTCGTAACGATAGGGCGCGTTATTGCCTTGACATTCAAAACTATTTTATTACATTTATTGAAACTTGAAAGGCTAATGTCGTGTGATTCCGATGAAGAATAAAATTTCCGGCTTAGAATAGACAGCCCCGTTTCTTCCAGTGGGTATCGTACGAGGCGACTAAGTGATAAGGTTTATTATGAGTCTTTTTGTGGGTGGTTAGCCACCAAAGTCATTTTCATATCAGGGTGTATACCCTGAACACTCCAGTGGTTAAACAAAAGCTGGACGTAATGGGTCTTTCCTGTCTTGTGTCAGCGTCCAGACACATTCAAGTCTTTCCAGCTGCATAATATGTAATACATATGTATAATCAGTCGACCTGGCTGCTGGACGACCCATTCCTCTCTTGCTTGGTCTCGGCCATTTGCTTTGTATTACATCTACGCCTATGGAAAAAAAGTTATGGTCCTTTCTAACCTAAGGTTCTCACATACGGCAACGGCACAGCTCAAAGAATTATAACATGCAAACATCATATCGATAACCCGATGGCTAGGAGCTATTCTCATGTGTCTAAGCCTAGAAGACAATACACAGTTCAATCTGTTTTAACCTCAGCGCCGATGTGTTTAATAATAGTTTTTATTACGGCAGGTTTTCCTCAAGTTTATCGGAATGGGCTATGATGGCAACACTAAATGTTTTTGTGGGCATTTAAACTGGAATTGCGGGTCGTTACGGGGTTAATGGCTTGGCTAATGAGCAGTGAACGTTGATTTCTGGGGTTTATTGATAGTTTCTTTTCTTACATCTGCAGCTATACTTCTTCTTACACAGAAAAAAATGCGAGCCAACTAAGAAGTATTTTCTCTTAATTATTAAATCGCTTTAGCTTAATTAGCACAAAAATAATTAAAATGACGTTATTATTGTTTACTAAAAACAAAAGATGGTAGTTGTAACAACAAGGCGAATTCGTTTAACAAAGTTCTCTTAGTCAGAGAAGTCATGTTGTTGACAGGCTCATATGGATTCATGATGTATGATTATCATAAACAAGATCTTGGTTGAAGTAAACAATTTTTTTTTTTCCAGTGTATGGTGTGGGCTGGGCAGCAAGCCTTAGTGTCAGAGTTTATTCAGACCGCCTTACGGCTTCTGACGTGGTTTTTATGTAACGACTACTACCACCAGATATAGTAGCCGGGACCAAGGGCTTAAAGTTTCATCCGGAGCACGGAATCATCTTTCTTTTCAGACATTCAAGTGATTCAGCTTGCAATGTCCTAACCAACTGGGTAAGAAGGAAAAAAGTGACATATCGGAATCGAACCCACGACCTTCGTGTCATGAGCCCAATGCTACCATTAGACCACGGGGGCAGTTATACAGGACGACCATAGAGCCAAGAATACAAACTACCGCCGCGTTGCTACGATGACTGAAACAACTGAACAATATTTTACCACTTACCTAATAACCATGTCCAGCACATCTTCGTTCTCAAACACCTTACAATACAGATGTAAGATCTTCAAGCAGGTGTACTGCAGGCCCGTCCAGGATATCTCGGCAGACTTGAGGGCCTGGTCCCAGGGGCAGCCCTCGTGGCGCGATAGGCAAAGCATGCCGTCGCGAGGCGTCTCCGTTGGAGGCATTTAAAGTTTTATTCTTTGGTGCGGAGTTGAACTTCTGATTATCATTTAGTCTTTGGTCTTTTATGTTTGGTAAGGTTTAACTTGGTAACTTTTGTTGGTTTTGTTTTGTTGGTTATATTCTCACTGTCACTTTTGCTAGATTTTTGTTATGATGTTAATTGTGGTTGTTCATGAAGGAAGATAAGGTAAAAAGACGTTTTTAAATCGCGTGGTTCTCTACATTTTTATTCTAAAGCTAAAGAAGTTTTCATCATATTTTTGACGATAAATCAACTTGGTGTAAAAAATCTGAAAATATTTAAAAATGTAGCTCTTAGTGAATACTATCAATAACAATTATAACGGATGCTGTAGCGCAATCGCAGGTTCAGAAAAAAAATGATTCTGCACTTTCTGACTTTTTGCACACAATTTGTTAACTATTTGGTTAGCACCGACTATTAGGTACAATGGGAACACGGTAGTGCGGAACCCTGTCACGGTCTTGGCAAGTTTTTCTCATAATTCCAATTCAAACAAAGCCCAAGGTCGAAAGAAATGCACTTTATCATACAAAAATGTCACGTCTTACCAACAAAACGTCCCGTGTTTACAATCACGTCTCCGCCTGTTGCGAGCTAATCTTAACACAAATATTAACATAACAAACGGAATCATGTAACAAGTCCAATAAAGCAATAAGGAAAGTGTTTGTCGGACGACCTCTTTGATACAGTACTGTTTAGTCAAGAAGTACAACGTCTAAGAGAGCTGCAGAGCTCTGAGAGAGACACTGATTGACCGCTCATATTATTGTAGAGTACGATCGCGATCGGCACACAGCAGTTGTATTGGACGCCTAGTTCTGTTTTAACGAATTCCACTTCTCATTTATTTCTTGCGTCCTACCCCCCGGTACATCTGTCATTCCTGGGCAATAGGAAACATGCTCTGGCGATTTATGTTGCATCTGCGTCACTTTCAGTGCGAAAAATACGCCTAGCGTATAATTTTTCATAGAAAAAAGCGCAGTTTTCAAACTTTGCAATGAAAGTGTTAAAATATTCTTAGATAATCGTCTTGGAAGAACAACACAGCGACTAAAAATAACAGGATGCATCAGCCGATGAAAAGGAAAGATCCAATGCCACAGTGACAGATTCGTAAGGCCCTTACGAATCTGTCATTGGATCTTATCTTCTAGCTTTTGCCCGCGACTTGATGTTGTGTCATGTCTCGTCTAACAGAATCAAGTCTGGGAATCCCGGCTTGTACCTAAAATTAGAATGGCCATTAAAGAATGGGCTGGCAAAAGACACAGGCTAGAGTGATCTTGCCTCTCGGGTCTGCAACACTGCAGGAAATTAATCAATGAGCCCTACATTCGGACCTTAGTATGAAGAAGTTCTACTGATTAAGTCGAAATATACTGCGTCTTTGGCATAGGAAGTTCCAATTTAAACAATTCACTGGTGTCCATTGTCTCCGTGTCTAAATAAGCTTTGTTCTACGCTTATCGCTGTTTGAGTCGTTTTTATACCATGAGAATTTACATAGACGAGACGAGACGTTGCCTTGTATTGTATGAATTGGGTTATTAAATATTTCTTGGTCACTAGTAATAAAACTCAAAAGTCTGGGAGGATAATTAGTTATTGTCATCCAGTTTTATTTTATTTTGTAATTTTTAGGGTTCCGTACCCAAAGGGTGAAAACGGGTCCGTCCGTCTGTCCGACCGTCCGTCTGTCCTACCTGTTTAGGGTTTGCAACTTTTGAACCGTAATAGCTAGACAGTTGAAATTTTCTCAGATTATGCGTTATTACGGCGGATTTGTTAAAAAATAAAAAGGTCAAAAAGTTAAAAATTAAGGGGGGTTCTCAACAAGAAACTAGTTTTTATCAACGTTTTTTCTTCACGCTCTATCGTAAAAACGGTAATACATAAAAGCGTCAAACTTAGTGTGATTATAGAGCAAACTCTACAGAATAACAACAAATACTAAAAACCGGCCAAGTGTGAGTCGGTCTTGCGCTAAAGATCCCGTACAAAAAAAGTTTTTTTTGTAAGTTAATATTGCTGTGTTCTGTGGTAGTGTGGTACGGAACCCTCTCGGTGCGCGAGTAGCCCGACTCGCACTTGACCGGTTTTTAATAGACACTGCTAGTAGTTAGGTTCAAGAGGTTAGAATTGTATGTTACAGTTCTAACTAACCTCTCGAGTTTTTTATTTTATTCTGCACATTTTTGAGTAAGAAAAGAACCATTGTGTTGAAAAACTTGTGAGACATTGTGCACACTTTTTTTCAATACATGGTCCTTACGCAAAAATGTGCAACGCCTAGTATGAGCTTTAGAATTTAAGATTACCTATGAGCTCTATAGCATGACTAGCTAGAATTAAGAAATATACACTGTGATAGAAGGGAAGGTCATCGAAAGTAAAATAAGAATAAAAAATATAGGTAAGTAGTAAAAAGAAAATGAGCAATAAAAAATTCTTCTCTCTTTTTTCTCCGTCTCCTAAACCGTATTTCGTAAATTACTGCTCTTTTTCTGTTCAGCAAAACTAAATAAAATTGAAAAAAAAAATCTTGTTTTTGTCCTGTTTACATTGTAAAGTTCACTGTATCTTATATTTTATCATCATGATATAAATATTAAAATGAATGGATAGGCCCAAAGCGCTTTAAGTTGAAGCACGCAAAACTAGGGTACTTCAATACAAATTAGGGTACTTGGTCTATCATCTCTGTACATTTTCGAAGTAAAACTGTCAATTGTTTTGCCTCATTTTTCTGGTTTGAAATGTTCGCGTAAGGCCTGTCCATTCTTGTTTACTAATGTCATTAGTAATTCGACTGACCATAAAGTGGTAACCTACACCAAAAATAACAAATTTTATATCAAATCGCAGTGCAATAATTTATTTACCGTTGACGTCTCAGTGCTCATTACGAACTATTAAACACAAAGTTGCATTTATCTGGCAACACCATAAAAATAAACTGCCCACCCATAAACGAAGGGACGCCAATTAAATACACTTTTATTGCAAATTCATCAACTAGCTTTTACTATTTTTGGCGACATATTGAAGGCCGGTATTTACAGGCTGATAGAGACTGTTTTAGGGCTCTTACAGCCCAGCGACAGTACTCTGCGACAGCTCGCGACAGGGTCGCGCGACCGTCGCCAGACCGTCAAACTGAACAACTTCCTATATGGGACCAACATCGAAATCGCGAAAAAAAAATCATCACTTCCATACAAAACTGCAAACCTACTCGGAGCCAAACGTATGGGACAACTGTTTTTTTTTTCGCGATTTCGATGTTGATTCCATAGAGAAAGTTGTTCAGTTTCATAGTCTGGTCATCGCCTTAAAAAAGTGTCTGCATATTAAGAAGGACCCTGTATATAGGATGTTACAAACTATTGGATATGGAGGTCTTTCAGACTATACAACACTACGTCACGGTCTTCAACTGTCGCGCGACGGTCGCGCGACCCTGTCGCGAGCTGTCGCAGAGTACTGTCGCTGGTCTGTAAGAGCCCTTAGCTGTCCGTCTGTCTGATTGGGAAACACGATTTAAAATATTTATAGGGACTACAAAGTAAAGTCGAATGGAATACCATTCGAAATAGCAAAAGATGTAAACATGCAACGAGAAGATTATTTCGTAGAACATTTTCTTGGTTTTCGATTATAATTATTTATTTAACTTGTATTTAGTTAACATAAATACGTAATGCGAATTCATGTTTTTGTTTCGTTTTAAACTGATTCGGATTTGGCTGTGTACTTTACTTCTTTCAGTAATTTTTTATCATTAATTTAATTATTAATTTGACATGATGATAATAATCATATCAGCAGGCTTGATACGTTCCACTGCTGGGCATAGATAGGCATCATCTAACAAATTTTTGCATTCGTTCCTCCTACTGATCAGTAGGAGGAACGAATGCAAAAATTTGTATTTATGTTAACTTAACTAAATACAAGTTAAATAAATAATTATAAAAATAACTGAAATAAGTTAATAAATTGCAAGAAAAGAAATAACTTTTGTTGTTTCGTTGCCAGCTCTTGTGGCTCGCGTTATACATACAAACATACATATACTCACGCCACTATCCCACAGGGGTATTCAAAAAATTCAAAATTCAAAATTTTTTATTCAAAATAATATCATATAGATAGCTTTTTGACGTCATTTTTTGACTCTACCACCGCGTCGGAAGGTGTTCCGTTGAGAGAAGATGCGGCCAGAAACTCTACAACACACATCTTTTAAACAAAACAAAATGTACAAAGTACAATTAAAATACAATATTGCATTACATAGTGTAAAATTGTCAAGACCAGACATTTTGGTCATTCAAATAACCATTACGTAGGTATTTATACACAGCCAAAGCCGAATCAGTTTAAAACACAACCTAACCATGAATCCGCATTACGTACTATGTGAATTACCTACGCTACGCCATTCTTAATTTAGATGATAAGTTGATAACAAGGATTACGTCAGATTTAAGTGTCTCTAAAAACACACTGGTTTATGTAAATACTTACTTTTATCTTATTTGTTTTTTTTTATTACATTGCTAGATATAGATAGAGTAGAATATTCGGTAGCAAGGTAGGACAAGCATACAGACAGTGCGAGAATGAGCAGTCCTTCAAGGAGAGCTAAAATATGTGCATATAGTATAATGTGAAATCGGTGAAAATTGTTTTGGGCTTGTTTTACGGCTTCTTAATTCTAGATATGAGCCAAGATTAACAAAAGAATCGTTTGAGCTCATAATTGCCCCGATTCGGATTGTGCCACGACTTAACTTAACTAAATTTATTCCTGTCACTTTCTAAAATAAGATTAAGAAAAGAGACAGAAAACCAACAGCTGACTTTAGTGCTGTCAAAGTAACGTTACACGCCCAAAATAAGATGCCATCGTAATGTACGCCATCTTATTTAAGGCGTTTTTGGGCGTGTAAAGTCACTTTGACAGCACTTAAGTCAGCTGTTGGTTTTCTGTCTCTTTTCTTAATCTTATTTTAGAAAGTGACAGGAATAAATTTAGTTAAGTTAAGTCGTGGCACAGTCCGAATCGGGGCCCATGCCAACTTCCCGAAATACCAACTTCCCATAACTTCCCGAACTGAAAACCTCGCATAATTACCACTTCATCTCAAAACTGGCCAAGAGTGTTTCTGACACGCCCATGATAGGGTTTTAATATTTTGATTTGTGTATTGTGTCCACTACAGTCTAGTGAAAAGTGGTAGATACCGTCAAAATTTGACATTACACATACAACAACATCCCTTTCTGGGTGGTCAGAAACGTGACATAAGCATAACACAAAAATTAATGAATAATTATGTATTTATGCAAAAGACAAAATGGACACAGCATTTTATCTGTAATAGGATATCCACAAACAGGGAAAATGTATGCTTATTTGGTATGTTGTATAGTTTAGTTTTAAAATAAGTTAGTTCATGTGCATAAATAAACGACTATTTATGCAGTAACTTCGTTATTCGTGTTTCTATCCTCCCCGAAAAGGAATACGGACGTCAGTTTATGTAGTATGACTATAAACAAAAATGTTGATGCAATAAATATATTTTTATCATTAATGCTGTCACCTGAATGTCCAGACATTGATGATCTAACGTAGCCTAAAATCAGGCTATTGTTACATTAAACATTCATTACTAAATAAGCGTTACATTCAATTAAAAATGCATAGTGACATAATTTACCTATCTCATTATAATAAAATAATAGATTACGTTGCCGTGTGGTGTCCGGCTAATGGAACCAATCCAGACGAGTGTAGACTGTACTCTTAATAGGCCAGTCCATTTACGACGTTATGGAGGGGTAGGAAGTAATTATGTATGGGACTTTTAAACCGTAATCGGCACAATTTAGTGACGAAAATCCAGATAGATTTTTTATTTTACAAAATCTTGCTCCTAGCATAGACTCATGGTTACAATATGGTTCCATTTTCTTTGCCGAAAGACACGTAATTCACTAAGCAATAATACTAATACTATAAAATAATTTTAATAAGACTTAACAATAAAAACATTTACTCCGTATTTTAAGTGTGTCTAGCCTCAGAAATGTGCATAAAAGTTTATGCAATAAGCAGTAATACTATCCAATTAAAGTCAACAACAATCTAGAAACTAATCTCTGTCCGTATAAAGTCAGATTTTCGTTAAAATATACCTACAGTTTTAATGCTACGATTAATTTAAGATTTGTATGGAAATATTTAAGGCAATGTAACTTTAAAACTACAAATTTTAACGAAAATCTGACTTCATACAGACACAGAGATTAGTTTCTAGAGTGTTTCTGAAAATTTTAATTGGGACTACGTTTAGCGTTTGTATGGAGCGCGCTCCGTATTATTGTACCCTGTGTACCTGACTGCACTTGTAATCAAGCAGTTGCTGTAGTGTAGTCTGAAGAAAAAGAGCATATAATTATCACTGTTATCATAATTAAATTATACACAGTCACAATGTCAAACGGTACAGTCGACAAATTAACACTTTTAGTGCAGACATAAATAATTTATAAAATAATTGTTATAGTTCTCAAAGATATAATTTAACTTTTTGGTGTAGTCAGAGCGTGCAGTTGTAATATACAGGGTGAAATTGATATCATTAGCATCCTTTTAAACTAAGAGTCTACCCATCAAACTGAACAACTTTTACTACCCGGCTGGTGTAATGATTACCACGCCGGACTGCCAAACCAGGGTCCTGGGTTCGAATCCCGGTTCGGTCATGGATGTTTATATGTTTGTGCCGATGTTGTATGGTTTCCATAATAAACAGCCTATAAATAGTGCTTTCTTGGGATCATTACAATGTATGTGCCTGTGAGCGTTATTTATTATTATTATTTATTTACTATGGGAGCAAACCGATCGGAACAAAAAAAAAACAGCTGTTCCATACTAAACTGCACTGCCTCGTCTACTCAAATGTATGCAACAGCAGATTTTTTTGTTGCTCCGGTTTGTGTGGTCCCATAGTAAAAGTTGCTCAGTTTGATGAATAGACTCTTAGTTTAAAAGGATGCTAATGATATCAATTTCACCATGTAGATAGGTTGTTAGCTTTTAAGTTTTAACAAATCAGGGTTTCAGACTAGACTATTTTTAACTTTTATATTTTTATTATTTTTTAATTTCACATTGTTAATTTTATAGACAACTAGATGGTGCCCGCGACTTCGTCTGCGCAGGATTTGAACAATTCACACAATATCTTTATAAATTGTAGCCATGTGTTGTTCTGATGTATAAGCTATATTATTGTAAAGTTTCATTAAAATCCATTCAGTAGTTTTTACGTGAAAGAGTAACAAACATCCATACTTACAAACTTTCGCGTTTATAATATTAGTAGGATAGGATTTGACAGTCATAATATTATGAATGGACATTTTATGTAAAATATTTATGTAAGAATGTGACATGTTATAATGTGAAATAAATAAATAAGTAAAACATCTAAATTATTGAAATTGATTGACTATCGACTAGGTACTGTGGCAACACTAATTCAGTTAGATACCAGGAACTTTTAATCAAGAATTTTAGGAGTGTGCAAGGTCGTACATTACAGTCAAAGACATGAATATACCGCATGCGTTGCATTTTAAACCATCAGACACAGACAATACCGTTTAAAATATTATTTCTCTGCGGTCACTTCATCCGCAGCCAGCCACCATAAAATGGCTGGATATTGGAAAGCCTTTGATGTGCTCTCCGCTCACAAAAAACCGAAATATATTTGACGCAATGCCAATAAATGTGTCAATGCACTACGCCAGTTAAAAAGTTTATAGGTAGACATTTTAAAAATATCATAGTTTTATAAGAAAACTATGCGACTAAAAAAACATTACTCTCCTTCTGACGCACGCAGTCGAGTGATAGGACGTCTTCCAATCCTAATAATATACGGAAATTATTTTCTACTAGCCCTTTCTATAATGCCCGTGATCTTTAATTTTTTTTTGCGAATTTTTTTATTGTATTGACACGCTAAACCAGTTTATTTCATGTACCTAACCAATGACATTCTATTCTATACAGGATCCTTCTTCATATGCTGACACTTTTTTAAGGGGGTCATGGGACCAACATCGAAATCATGAAAAAAAATCAACTGTCCCATACATTATTTTGGCTCGAGTAGATTTGCAGTTTTGTATGGAAGAGCAGATTTTTTTTCGCGATTTCGATGTTGGTGCCATATAGAAAGGTTTTCAGTTTGAAGGTCTGATAATCCCCTTAAAACAGTGTCAGCATATGAAGAAGGACCCTATAATGTTACTAATAATGTGAAGTAGAGTTTCTGGCCGCATCATCTCTACAACGAAACACCTTCCGACGTGGTAGAGTCAAAAATGACGTCAGAAAGCTATATCCATGTGATATTATTTTGAATAAAACATTTTAATTTTTACCCGACTGCGCCAGAAGGAGGGTTATGTTTTTCGAGCGTATATATGTATGTATGTTTGTATGTCTATTTCTTTGGCACGGCCTACAACCTAAACGGCTTGATGGATTTTGACGTATGAGGTGTCGTTAGATTTGTAAAAATCGTGAGAGCGACATAGGCTACCTACATTATTTTAATAGGGCGGTTGCGAATTTAAAAAAAAAGGGGGACTAAAAAAATTTTTTTTTGTTAAAAATTACAATATGGGTATCAAATGAAAGCTTGTAAACAGACGATTCCAAAAATATACCTATATATTATAGTAATTTTATCCTACTATTTCGACACGAGACTAAAAAGTATGAAATAAATTAAATTATTAAGAAAAACAAAAAACCCGACTGCATAAAAAAACTATTATACTAATACTAACTGAAAAGAGAAAAACAAGCTCTTATATTCTATTCACTAATCAGCTAAGTATAACAACTTGGTTCGAGCAAATATCATTTGATTGGTATTAGGTAGGTATTGCAGGCGGGGACAAACCAAGGAAGGTACCTAAGGTATGTTTTATAATTCTTCTTTGTCCCCGTTTGCGATACCTACCTAATACCATTCAAATTATATTTGCTCGAACAAAGTTGTTATACTTCGCTGATTAGTGAATAGAATATAAGAACTTGTTTTTCTCTTTTCAGTTAGTATAATAGTTTTTTTGTATTATGTAGTTATGCACCTACCATAGCAAGGTACCTATTATAGATTTTATGGTCCGGAATTGAGACGCCGCGCCGTCGTTAACGTTTCCGTAGACTTAATGAATGAAGGGAGACTTATGAAAGAAATATTATCGATCGATATGAACGGAAGAGTTTCAAGAGGACATAATGATTATGATACGAGATATATCTATGGCTCCATCGTAGTGTCGACGTAAATTAACGTTGTTTGGTAATCAATATTTGATTACCTCGAGGATTGTTTTGTGCACAAAATCACACACCACCACGAAATGGTAGAGCTTCGTAATAAGCCCGAAAAATGGTAGTGCTTTGTAGCAAGCCCACAAAATGGACAATCCAGCATGGTAGCTGTTAACCAGCAGACCAACCAACCGTAGTAAATAGTAGGTCAGTGAAGAGACTAAGAGGCTAATAATGTAAGGTTTCTAACAATATTGCAAATAGGTCGTGCACTGACATAGATTTGTTACTTGCGAAGACACTTAAGACAGACAGAGCAGACATAATGGAAGAGTTTTCCGGTAGAGTAATTTATTAACATTTGACCAGGATTTTAACCTCCTCAGGACCTCTTAAACTTCTATAAAGCCAGCAATTTCACCTCTCTTCCCTCCCTTGTGATAGGAAGATAGGGAGGCAGTTTACACAATAAACGCTCACGTCACGTCATATGGTGCTAAGAAACAACTACACAAAATGTGATACTTAAAAATCTAAACTTTAAAAAGAAATGTAAACGATAAATCGTGTAAGTAAAGTATATTTTGTTTAGGTATTGCCAAAAGGTTATTTAACTCCAATTTACGAAGCACCTACCTAATCCACGCTTGCTTTGAAAATATTAAAACATTTTTTCGGTAGAGCGAGTGCATTTAAAATTCATGTAGGTTGTCATGTAACTTGAGACCTTATGACCTCTGGATTGTTTGTCAAAGCTGAATGGGTCTGAGCCAAGGCTAAGTGACTGCAAGTGAATGTTTTGTTACCTACTTAGAAGTACACTCAACAGCAAAAACCTTACGGTGTCATTTAATTTTGACTTAGTGGAATGATAATCTGATAGTCTTTCAATTAGGTACTTTCAGGAAACTTTATGAAAAAATAAGATATAGGTAATTTAGTGGAAAAACTTTGTTGAAAGTTAAGTTCGTTGTTACCATCGTTTTTTTTTTAAATGTATAATGCTGTCATTGCTAAATTAGAGTAAAAACGGTGTCAGAGGACGCCTCTTAGGATTAAGATAGGATTACTCAGGTGGGTAAGTTTACCTACTATAATTGTTTTTTTAGCTTCTGCTAAAAGGAGAGAAAGACAGTGTTATCGAAAAAGGATGATGTCGTGTCGCATAATGAAGTCAAACCATGTCAGAGGCCGTAAGGCGGTCTGAAAAAACTCTGACACCAGGGCTCTGCCCACACGATAAGAAGAAGGAAGTCAAGACATTAGCGGATCTCCCCGCATCTCGGAGAGAGTATTTTTGCTCTTCGATATCTGAGTGCAAGCCGTTTTTATTATCCTCTAGTTGTAACATCGTGTGCACAAAGCAAAACATAATTAAACCTATTTACTTCGCCCTCCATGGTGCCGAACTTATCATACAACTTTTTTTAATTTGTTAAAAACTCAGACTCGGAACCTTCTTGGTGTACTTTTTTTTAATTTGCTTTGCGCAAAGATTTTCGAGTGCAAAGATTTTTCACCTTGTGCTCTTTTGAAGCTCAGGATTCTAATTTTGGAATCCTTCGCCTTGCTCGCTCATCAAAATTGAGCTCGCGGTTAAAAAGCAACTTTGCACTCTTGTATAGCAAATAACTATTTTATTCGAGTGTGATGCGAACTGATAAAACTTAGCACGACACGATCGATCGCGATTTTTATAAAAATTATATCTGTTCCTATTTTATAGACTAGATAGAAGATAACAGTAAAATGTCACATTATTTACTACCGACCGACCTACGTACTCATAGAGATACAATTTATGAGATACATCAATCATTTAAAAAATTCTAAATTTTTTTTCGTCTAAAGTAATTGAGATGACCTACATTTCATTTCGTATTTACGTAGGACAGACGTAAATATATCCGCATTTTTAAAAGTCTGTGCGTTATATCTTGGCACCTTCATTTACACGAATAAATGAACATTTTGAAAGGTAGAGTATAATAAAGGTAATAGAGATACTCGTAAACATGAACATGGTAGATCTCCATCCAAATGAATGCAGAGAAGGGCTAATATTTAAACTTTAAATAAGTGCTTACTCAAAATTATAAGATCACTATATGACCATTGATTAGTCCAACCCTAGTTTTCACATTTTCGCATTTCATTGTCTAGAAACTAGACAGCAGTCAGTTAGTTAGCAGGTAAATTAGCTAGGTGCTGATTAGTTAATAGATTCGATGTCGTAAGGCTGCCTGTCCATTGAAACTCCTGTAAATATTAACCAATCAGGAGCTCGGCCGATCTCGGTCGGATCTCTGATTGGTTAATATTTACACAGCTACACAGCTCGCACAGCCAGCTCGCGTCAATGGACAGGCAGCCTAATGGCGATGAGGACATTTCTGACTTAGGTGTAGATTTGCTGAATTGGATGGATAGTAGGTATCTGGATTTGATAATGATAATTTGATAATTAGACAAAAGTTCTCAAGGTTACTGCTCTCCGGCAAGTGCCAAGATATCCAACTTGGACTTTAAATCAGTTTTACATTTCTTTCTTAGCTTTAATATTTTGTGTATATTAAAGTCACATAAACCGATTTTCTTTATAAAATAAGATCAAACAGCTGGTTAACATAAACATTCGTAGGATATCTTCAATCTAGATTACTTCTCATCCACACGTTTCGAATTCTGTTTTTATTATTTGGAAAACATCCTGAGGAAACCTAAATACTTCAATTTTGAGGTGTGTATGCCGTGTTCACTGTCACGACAAAGAATGGCAGAACCTTTACTTATTCTTATGATGTTTGAGCGTATGCGATGTCGGAACTGCACCGCAACGACATCGTAACAGTACCGCCGCGACATCGCAACAATTTTTAAACACAGGCGTTGACTGAGCGTTATCACCGCGACACTGACACAGTGATATCAGAAATATCGCGGCGATGTCACGGCGATATCGTTCCGTTATCGCCTACATACGCTACAAAATAATGCCTGTGTGATACGGACCTTATACTGGCATTGGCTATACTGATAATAAAATGTGCATAATAGTCTAAATATTTAGACTATAATAATATAACTTGATATGGGGCCAGGGAGCTAGTGGAAGCAAATGGAAGAACTACACGAGTAATGCATATTACTGGCAGTAAATATACAAATAAAATATTTTTTTACGAACGGGAGAGGCCGGCCTTGACTCATAATAATCGTAACAAACCGGAATACAACCGTCATATTATTTCATTACGACTAATGTATAGGGAAAAGCTTTTAAAAGTTCCTGTCTGTCACCTTAAATACCAGTATATTTTAGGACAGCAAGGTCAGTAACAGATTAGCTAACATTATTTTAATTAATAAAATAACACATTTTCAAGAAATCCGAATTTAAAAAGTTACCTAAAACTACTGTGTATTGAATACCTAGGTACTGTCTACAGATAAAAAAAGTGTTTTTTTTTTTTTTTTATACAATTTATCCTTTCGGAAATGCAATGGGAACTAGCCCTTACAGCATGGTCATAAGTTACATTTTTCTTTGTACTTAAAACTAACTTAACTAATCTTACACCTAAATATTGAAATGTGTGGGTGATACACACATTCCAAGTTCAAGATAAGTTTTACGCGAGGATCAATCCGAATCAAACGGGAGCGCCTTCTTTATTTCTCACTTTTACTATATTGTTCTTCATTGATGACACATTATTAAACTAATTTCACCACATTAACACAATAATAGCCACGAAAAACGAATCCAGAAAATTAAGAAACAAAGCCCGTCCTTATCCTCATGATTCCCGTGCAAAACCATCCTGATGACGATGGGATGATGGGATGATAGGATGACGATGAAATTGTGGATGATTTTGTAAGCTCGCGCGATGCCGCCAAAACCACCATACGAGTAAACTTGCACCAAAACTTTTGTTCTTTCTTCGTATGTATTTGAGATTCCTGTTATGTTGGTCGATCTACGCAACCGTTTGGTACACAATCCGCACGAAATTATGTCACAAATATCACTAAAAACCAACTTTTCACAAATATCAAATACAGACACAAACGAACAAAATAATGGCGGCAAGCAAAACTCAGTGATTTTTATGTCGCTGACTTTACTTATGTCCAACCCTGCAACAAAATATTATTTTAAATTTTGAGTAGTTATCGTTATTTGTTTACCTATGTTTGGCAGGCTCAATCTATAAAATTTGATGCAATATTGTTTAAAACCTTTACTAAACCTTTACCGTTTGTGCAGTCTCCTCACTATATTCACAATCTAAATATTTTTCGTAGACGCTTCATAATTTGTAAACATTATCGCGTCTGATCCGTGCGCCTGCGTTCATCATCCGTCACATCGTAAATTTATTACAATCACCCTAAAATTTTCCTTATTCACCTAAAAAATACTCTGTAGCAGATTATAAAACTCGATTACACACGTGAATGAAAAGTTAGACTCTAGGTCTAGACTAGAGCTGTCATTCGCGTATGTAATCGAGTTTTATAACATACTGCCTGCGACCAATTGATCGAAGGATACTGCTTTTAATCTTCTTCATATAGTGTGGGCAGCAAGCCCTTGTGTCAGAGTTTTTTCAGACCGCCTCACGGCCTCTGACGTGGTTTTTATGTAACGACTACTACCACCAGGGCCTCAATTGCGCTTTTTCATACGGTTTTATCGTTCGAACGGAACGTTTTTGGTTTTGGTTTAGATTTGGTTTAGCTGATGTAAAAGCGCTATTTTTTTTGTTAACGGTTAAATCGTTGACGTTACCAAAGCAAAACCAAACTCGAAACGTTTAAGCCGTAAACGTTTCAAGTTTGGTTACCACCATACACCTACCACGAACCTACCACGCACCTACCACGCCAGAAAATTCGATCGAACGGACATCTAACGTTACGCCAACGTATCTTCCGAAAAAAAGCTAAATCGTTACCGTTAATATAATTAGCGCGATACGAATTGTGCATAACGTAACGTTTTTGGTTGTGGTTTTGTTTTGGTAGTATCGTTCAAAATTAGCGCGATTGACCCCCTGATATAGTAGCCGGGACCAATGGCCATAACGTGCCACCTGAAACACGAAATCATCCTTCTTGTGATTCAGCCTCCAATGTCTTAACCAACTGGGGAAAAACGCACCAAGTGACATATCACTAGGGTGTCCCCCCGTGGGAATCGAACTCTTTTCTTAGTCGCTCCAAGCGTACCTATCACAGCGCGATTAAAATGAAAGCATGTGTATGAAGTTTTGTTTCTGTGCGGTATTTACTCTCGTTACGTAGTTAGTCGTATTATGAAAATTACATATTCAAATGTGATCTAATTGAATCGCTGACCTACCTTACTGCACTAACGAGTGTAAAAGAGTTATAAGTTATTTATAGCGTTATTAGTTCAACAAATGAATTGGTTCTCAGAGCAATTTACACGGATACCAATTAAGTGAAGTGGAGTGGAGAAATCAACATTGGAATGTTTGCATTTTACATTAATACTGACGTTTCTGTTTTACTATAGCTTCTGTATTTACTTTGCAAAACGTGAGGTGTTATTTTTCGGCGATGTAAATAAATCCATAGATATCTGGATGCTCAGAAAAAAAACAGATTGACAAAGATAAATGATAATACAGGATGCGCCCTGCCGGTATTCGTGGGATAGAGAGTGGGATCATTGAGAAAGTTGGTCAGTTTGATGGTCTGATCATCCTCTTAAAAAACCGGCAGCTAATTATGTTGGATCCTGTATACTAATTAAACTATGGATACCTATTAAATTTTTTTAATTCAATACTTAGTTAGAATTTTGTAATCTACAAAACCCTTTAAGGGTCTATGTCGAAAAATAATTTAAGCGAAATGGGCGACGTGTGATAGCTTATATTACTGCCAGATGCGCGCTGCGCGCCTGGAACGAATCAAGCGAAAAAACAAACTTTATTTAATTGTGATTGTACTATTTATGTAAGTTCAATTCTGCTCTAATCAAAACTTATATAATAGCAATCTCTTTTTTTTTAAATCAAGTCTCATGTTTCTATTATTCACCGTTTAGCAGTTACAAGCGTTTATAGATAGACAAAAACGGAGGCTACTTTGGCTTGTTTTTCTATCGAGAAAATTTGTCTTAATCGTGTTTTGGCTCTAATCAAAACTTCAATTATATGTTCAATTTACACATATCCGCAAATCATACTCCTACTGTTAGTACTTCATGATATATGGAGCTTTGAAGAATCCTTTTTTTTTTACATAGCCCCTTAACAACTAATAAAAAAAGGGAACATAAAATACCTTTTTATTTTTTTAAATCACGTGTCATTTATGAATTCCTAATTTCATGAAAACGTGTACACCTACTGAGCAAGTGACTGAGTGTGCATTCCGTGAAAATTCATACCAAAACAAATGCTGAGTCAGACAGACTACGTGAGGTGACAGATAAACAAATAATGAACTCTATTTCTTACAAATAAGGACGAAGTTGTAAACCATTTTGATAACGGTACGCCTGTGAGGCTGTGACTCAGTTTGGTACAGCGAATTCAAAGAGATTTACTGCACAGTTGTGGAATTTGATACACGTTACGTCGTATATTATACAGGGTGTTAGGGTAAACAGTTGTATCACTTTAAGGGGTGATTGTACCCATGAAAACTTTTTCTTAAAAAACTGTAGGAAATTTGCAAAAAAAATTGACTTTTCGTACCAACAAAAAGGTAAAAAGGAATTACGTATTTCGTATTGTTAATGATGAGTACTGCTATTGGAAATAAGACTCACCCGAGTGCGACTGCGGTGCTCCGGAACAGACTGTCGTCGAGCACATTGTAAACGAGTGCCCCGGCAGAAGATTCGACGGTGGAATCCGGGAGTTGAACAAACTAACCCCGAGAGCCAAACTATGGCTCAAAACCATCGATATAAATTTGTAAAACCCGCAGGAATGAAACATGCCATACGAATAATAATATATATAATAGTACTGCTATGGCCTAATTGTAAAAAAACACAAGTTTACTAAATAAAGCAAGGAAAATAATATGAACAAATTATCTGCTATAATATGACTGCCAATACAATGGTATTGTAATTTGTACCATTCTTTTTCTCAGTAATTGTCTGTTCGTATGATAATTAACTATAATTAAGTCTTTAATGACGCGTGTTTAGCGGGCATTTAGTAAAATTACAATGTAAAACAATCTCTCGTTTAAAAACGTAAAACTGAAAATGTCAATAAGTACTTTATAATAGGCTCGGAATTTATTTTATGTTCACGACTATCATATTCTTTGAGGTCAGGGATATTCTAGGACTATACAGGGTGTACAATAAAATGGGACAGCTACTCAAAGGGGTGCTTCAGACCATCAAACTGAACAACTTTCTCTATGGGACCAATATCGAAATCGCGAAAAAAAAATCCGCTCTCCCATACAAAACTGCAAACATAACTCGACTGAAATGTATGGGACAGCTGATTTTTTTTGCGATTTCGATATTGGTCCCATAGAGAAAGTTGTTCAGTTTGATGGTCTGAAGCACCCCTTTAAGTAGCTGTCCCATTTTATTGTACACCCTGTATAATACGGAATATCCACACATTTCAGTAGGAGCGCCCAACTCGAAATTGAAGAATGTATTAGGATATACATACAGGGTGTATAATTAAATGGGACACTTACTTAAAGGGTGCTTCAGTTCAGACCAACAAACTGATCAACTTTTACTATAAGACCAAAACGGAAATCGCGAAAAAACAATCCGCTGTCCCATACAAAACGGCAAACATAACTCGACTGAAATGTATGGGACAGCAGATTTCTTTTCGCGATTTCGATGTTGTTCCCATAGTGAAAGTTGCTCAGTTAGATGGTCTGAAGCACCCCTTTAAGTAAGTGACCCATATGATTTTACACCCTGTATACAGGGTGAAATTGATATCATTAGCATCCTTTTAAACTAAGAGTCTACCCAACAAACTGAACAACTATTACTATGGGATAGGAGCAAACTAATCGGAGCAAAAGAGCAAAAAAAAAATCTGCTTTTGTATTCATTTGTGTCGCGTAGGCATTGCAGTTTAGTATGGAACAACTGATTTTTTTGTTGCTCCGATCGGTTTGCTCCCATGGTAAAAGTTGTTCAGTTTGATGGTTAGACTCTTAGTTTTAAAAGGATGCTAATGATATCAATTTCATCCTGTACATATAGGGTCCTTCTTAATATGCTGACACTTTTTAAGGGGATGATCAGACCGTCAAACTAAAAAACTTTCTCTATGGTACCAACATCGAAATCGTGAAAAAAAAAATCTGCTTGTCCATACAAAACTGCAAACCTAGTCGAGATGTATGGGACAGCTGTTTTTTTTTTTCGCGATTTCAATGTTGGTCCCATAGAGAAAGTCGTTCAGTTTGGTGGTCTGATCATCCCCTTAAAAAAGTGTCAGCATATTAAGAAGGACCCTGTATAAGTTATTCCACGACTTTTTTCTTTCAAATGTTAAGTTTACAATAATAGGCAGGATCTGTGGCAGGCGCTACCCTTTTATTTGGCGTTATGATAAGGTTACGACTTACGATTACGACAATTTGATCGACGGTTTGTTGATACAAAAAAGCCGATTAGCATGGGAAGCCGCCGTCCTTCGCCACAGCTCCGGCGTCAACGTCGTCGATGCGAAAGGATGCATACGGCGGCGCCGGCGGCGTCCCATGTAGGTACTAATCGTGTTTTTTATATGAACAAACCGTCGATCGCCGTCAATCAATGTGTCGTAACTCGTTACCCTTACGAGTCAGTTTGCAACATTGATGATGAATGGATAATGCTTTCTCTGAGGTGTTTTTTTAAGACCTTGACGACCTGGTTGGTATAATGGTTACCACGCCGGACTGCCAAACTAGGGTCCTGGGTTCGAATCCCGGTTCGGTCATGTATGCTATATGTTTGTGCCGTTGTTGTATGATTCCCATAACAAAAAGCCTGAGGCTTACTTGGGATCATTACAATGTATGTGCCTGTGAGCGTTATTTATTTATTTAATTACACATGTTCTAACCATTGATTTATTGTGGATTCCACTGCATTTCATTACGCTGTCCTATTCAATGTGGCGATATCACCACACCTCACTTAGTAAATCGCTACCTATGGCTATCTCTTTCACTCGCCCGCGCTGGCCGCGCTCCTCTACTCATGTAGCGCATGGCGTTTGTCTGTCGCGTCATCTCTAGTACTAGTACCTACATATTAACTCAATGGTTCTATTCGATGATTGATTACATATGCAGGGTGTTACAAAAGTAAACAAAAATTTTAAACTTTTAGGCGGGTTGTTAAGACCATCAAACTGAACAACTTTCACTATGGGACCAACATCGAAATCGCGAAAAAAAAACTGTCTCATACATTTTAGCTCGAGTAGATTTGTAGTGATTTCGATATTGGTCCCATAGTGAAAGTTGTTCAGTTTGATGATCTGAACCAACCCCTTAAATGTTTATTTGTATTTTTGTAACACTTGTAGTACCTATAAGAAAATTGCATTATATAATTAAAACGCTATTGTTTGTACTGTTTGTCATTATCATTAGTTATTGATTTTGTTTGATTCATAGACATTTATAAAAATAATTTAAAACTTTTTGAATGAACTTTTGATCGAATTTGCATTCGATTGCGATCATGAAAGGCAATTTGTCTCAATTACAATTCAATTGTATCTAAATGCATTCTAATTAACTAGTTAATGAATATCCAAGTTAAACGAACTCATTTCATTAGGTAGGTCTGCCTACCTAATTTATTAATTGATGTCAGAATCTTTTCCTATTATTACATACATGGAAAACTAATAAATCTTTTCTAAAACAGGTGTTAAGAGGGCTATTACAAGCGCAGTGGCGCCCTCGTCACAATAATAAAGATTTCTCAATAAGGAAAGCCTAAATTAAAAAATTGCTCAACAGATAAACTACAAAAGCCTTCAAGCCATTGTTATACAATACTTTTATAGGTTCTTAACATTCCACTTTTAGATAATTTCGAATAAAAATTAAAACCGCCTTCAAAAAAACTAAAAAGTTAAAAAATAATATTGCAGCCGATGACTTTTTCGTTCGCATCATAAGAACATTAAATTGTTTCATCCAAGTCGCTGTCAAGCCGGTACGATTCGGAACAGGGCTTGCATTAGTTTTTTGGCTTGGCTTGACACCGACTTCGATAAAACAATTTAATGTTCTTATGATGCGAACGAAAAAGTCATCGGCTGCAATATTATTTTTTAACTTTTTAGTTTTTTTGAAGGCGGTTTTGATTTTTTGTTAAAATTTTGTTTATTTCACAATTTTCAGTGGTGAATTCATTAGTTCGACTAAGATATTAGTTATACACGCAAATGGTACATCGATATGAAGCGTATTTTTCAATCGCCGATGATTTGCCGTCAATTTTTGAGGAGTTCTATTGTGTAGCTCCGGGATGCATCATCAGATCCTAGTTTCCTTATCATGGTACCACCGTCTGGATATCTCCTTTCCAACAAAAAAAGAATCATCAAAATCGGTTCATAAACGACGAAGTTATCCGCGAACACACATAAAAAAAAAAAATATATACATACGGTCGAATTGAGTAACCTCCTTCTTTTTTGAAGTCGGTTAAAAACAAAAGAGACCGTCTTTTTTCTTTTTTCAAAATTTTTATGTTTGGAGTTTGGACCTTTAAAAACCTATAAATGAAAATAGCTTGAAGGCTTTTGTAGTTTATCTGTTGAGCACTTTTTTAATTTAGGCTTTCCTTATTGAGAAATCTTTATTATTGTGACGAGGGCGCCACTGCGCTTGTAATAGCCCTCTTAAAAACAGTTGCGTTACTTTAAGGGGTGATTGTACCAATGATACTGAACAAATTCCCCTAAGAAACATAAATACGCAAAAAAAAATGTGGACTTTCTATTTCCTTTTCTGGAGTGCGATTTTTGAATCTCATTTGCTGAGTTCAGCAGTTGAAAATATCAAAACTACTACGGAGATATGCATCTTTCTACTGCTGATTTGACTTTCAAAAATTGCTCTCCTGAAGTTTGATTTTTGAAAGTCAAATCAGCAGTAGAAAAATGCATATTTCTACAGTAATTTTGACATTTTCAACTGCTGAACTCAGCGAATGAGATTCAAAAATCACACTCCTGTACTAAATGCAATCAGCTGATCGAACGATTGTTTGATAAGTTGATTTTTTTTGCTAATTTCTCATAGGTTTCAGGAGTGCTATTTTTGAAACTCATTCGCTAAGTTCAGCAGTTGAAAATGTCATAATTACTACGGAGATGTGCATCTTTCTACTGCTGATTTGACTTTCAAAAATCATGCATCAGGAGTGCGATTTTTGAAAGTCAAATCAGAAGTAGAAAGATGCATATCTCCATAGTACTTTTGACATTTACAACTGCTGAGTTCAACAAATGAGTTTCAAAAATCGCACTCCAGGAATGTTGTTCAGTGTCATTGGTGCACTAAACCTTTAAAGTAATATAACTTTTACCCTACAACCCTGTTCCTACTATAGCTAAGTTAAAATAACCTACCTGTATAAAATACAGGGTGTAAAGAAAACCACTTAAGTACCTACTCTTGACTTTAGTCTACCCATCCAACTGAACAACTTTTACTATGGGAGCAAACTTGATAGTGCAAAAACCAGCTATTCCATACTAAACTGCAATGCCTACTCGACTCAACGTATGGAACAGATGATTGTTTTTTAACCGAGTTCAAAAAAGGAGGAGGTTACTCAATTCGACCGTAGGTATATATTTTTTTTTTGTTCTGACAAGTTTGCTCCCATTGTAAAAGTTGTTCAGTTTGATGGTTAGAGTAAAGTATGTGGTTTAAAGGTTAGTGATACTTTTCCATATACCCTGTATAGGGTACTGTGAAAGACCAATTGAATTACCAATTAAAATACAAAATGAACCAATTTAAAGTTTGGTTTTACATAAAGTTATCACTTTGCCAGTAAAAAAAGAAAAATAGCTTCCTTTTAATTTTCATCTAATGACGACTCATCATGAAATATGAATTTAAAAAATTAATATTATTCATACCTAAACTTTTAAAATTAAAAAGTACCTAATTTGGGTGTTTTATAAATACAGCGAAACCTAAACTAACATCGTGTAAATCAAATATTTAAATACCTACTTACAAGATAAAGTTAAGTAATTTGTAAAAAAAAAAAATAGTTTAGCAAACCAATTTGTTTGTAAACTCACAGTATCGACGCCCGCTTATCGGTCAATTTGCCGTCACTTCCTTCATGAACACCACTGACTAAAAATAACAAAAAAAAAATCACGAACACAAATAACAAACACTGTAAAGAACCTTTTTCAGATTCACTTTTCAATACATTCAATTTATTTGAATTCCGAATGTTTTTACTTTTTTTTGCTTGACAGAAGCGATCGCGTTCAGAAATTCGCGGAGCGCGCTACGTTCCTGCGCTGGTGCGTTCCGAATGACAAATGCGCGTCGACGGATTGCCCGAGACGCGAGCGCTTTGTTTACCTCCGCGGATTCGCTCGTTCACCACTTCAAGTTCAAGGGATTAGCCGAAGGAACGTGTGGAACGTCCAGCGTAGCGTGACCTCATCGTCGTGCCTCGTTTGGTTTACTTTTAAAAGAAATCTAGAGTGGATTTAGTATCTTACTTTGTTGGCGATTTGGCGACTTACTTTTTCTGTGCGTGAGTCGTCACTATATGTAATGGACCGAGTACGATGATGTCATTCTTGTGATAATACATTGATAATACAAAGTAAACTGAAGTGTTATCTAGCTATTTTAAGTAGCTGTTTAGAATTTTTGTTTTTTTGTCTATTTCTTTGGGTAGGTACAGTCATCGTAAAGTAAAAGTCGTAAAAGGATGTGAAAGGTCATTCACTCTTTTAGAACTAAGTTGATAACAGCAAGCAGTTCCTTAGCTAATGAATGTACAAAGAATAGCCTGTATACCTACACTCAAACTGAACAACTTTCTCTATGTGATCAACATCAAAGCAAATATACACTACCTAAGCCAACATCGAAATCGCGAAAAAAACGCTGCTGTCACGTACATTGGGCTCGAGTAGTTTTGCAGTTTTGTATGGAACATTTGAATTTTTTCGAACAACTTTCTCTATGATGGGTGGGACCAACATCGAAATCGCGAAAGAAATATCTGCTGTCCCATACATTTGGCTCGAGTAGGTTTGCAGTTTTGTATGGAACTGATGGAACAGTTAAATTTTTTTCGCCATTTCGATTAGTTACCTATCCAAAAACGTTATGTAACAGTTGGTTTTAATTTTTTCTCGATTTAGATGTTGACTCCGTAGTCAAACTTCTTCAGTTTGATGATCTGAAGCACCCCCCTAATTTTTTTTCTTTTTTTAGTTAAAGTAGTTAATGAATTTTTTTATGACTCTACCCATTATTACGTTATCGGTTATCACATAAGCTGTAAATTCGTAGCATTTATTGGGCCTTGATAATATCCTTACTAGAGGACTAGGTGACTATTAAAAGTAGAACGCTTAACATGGATGAGCGAACACGGTCGATAATAATTATTCAGGTGTCTGTCTGTCACATTATCTACATAATTTGCCGGCTATGACCTTCCCTCCGTACTTCCACTGTCGTAAATTCGTAGGTAATTCCCTATTTTTTGTACGAGACGTATAACATGTCATGGACGTATAAATTATAGATAAGATTCAATCCACAATTTCTGGATATAAATCTCTTCCTGTTTATAAAATGACTGGAGAACAATTACAACATCGTTCTACATTATTATTTAAAAATAGTTTATCAACGAGCTACCAATTATTATCAACTAGGATGTTTTTAATGCTGTCCAAGGTTACGAGATATCTGGCCGAAGACATTGGTACTCTATACAGTTCTAGTTTGAATACCAAAGTAATGCAGACCATAATGTATAGGATACCTACCTGTTTATCATATTATAATACAGAGTCGGTGCAAGGAACAAATCACCGATCCTCGCGCTACCCAATCCGCCGCGTAGCCCCAGCAATGTCCTATGCCGATTGACGAGGTCCGTACCCACTCTGGGTGCCCCTAGGTCGGTTGCTTCAAGTTCATTCACTGGCTCGGTAGACCCTTCGTGGTCCCTCCAATAGTCCGCAGCAATAAGCAGTACCTAAGTTACGAAAAAAAACAAGGAGCAGAAAAACCCGCTACCTCTTTCAGTATGCCTCAAACCGGTAGCCTCACGGTGTGAGCATCAGAGATGTTGCCGATTCCTTCTGAGATAAGTCGCCTTTTATGACACTTCATCATCATGAGCCTATCATCGTCCACTACTGAACGTAGGCCTCACCCAAGGCGCGCCACAAGACTCCGTCCTCGGCCTACCTCATCCAGTCGCTCCCCGCTCCCTTTTTTAGGTCATCTGTAACGCGGGCAGCAGGGCTCCACACTATGCCTGCCAGTTCGTGATCTTGACTCTAGAACTCCGACACCCCATCGGTTTTCAGCTCTTCGGCAGATATGAGCAGCCCATTGCCACTTCAGCTTAGGTACTAATTTTCTAAGCTATGTTAACCACTTTAGTTCTCTGACGTATCACTTCATTTCTGATGTGATCTCTCAGAGAAACACCGAGCTCGCCGCTCTCTCCATAGCTCGCTGAGCGACCTTGAATTGATCAACTAGTCCTATCGTCAGGGTCCACGTTTCCACACCATAGGCAGGTCACTGGTAGGACGCACTGATTGATCACCTTCGTTTTGAGGCATTGTGGAAGGGCCGAGGAGAATATATGACGTAGTTTCCCGAAATTACACTTTTATGACACTCGGGTTGGTGCCATTCGATGCCACAGAATCAGCACGCAGCATTGGATGTATCAGATGAGGAACATATCTCTAATGACCTGGTCCATTCTGTGATTCGATATAGGTTGATCCTCAGGCATTCAATCCAGTCTGGCATAAGTAAGATCTTCTCTGCGAAAAATCTTCTAAGATATTTTTTTTTCTTTTTGGTCCACTGTTCGAGTCATAGAACATTATACCTAAGAGGGGAGAGTAGTTGTGGTTGGTGGGTTGGTTGGAATTGGAATCTGGCAGATTCTAGTCTGGCCCCATATAAAATATTGCATGATAGTCATTCATCAAATTTTTAAAAATTCAGTCTATCTCCAAACTAATGTTACTTATATAATGTTTCATAAAGTACCATTGGACATCCTATAGGATTTTCAATAGTCTGCAGCTGTATCTATCTGTCATCGAATTATTTTAAACCTGAATACTAATGATGACCAAATTAATAAGATATCATAGTCTAACCTTCTTGTAACAATAAAAGAATAAATTATGCTTTGAAACTATATAGGTACACATTATAAACATTCAATTATGCAGTAGCAGAACACCGTCATTGGAGCAACTCGTAAATAAAAATAATATCACATCCATGATCGAACTGGGATTCGAACCCAGGACCCTGGTTTGGCAATCCGGCGTGGTAACCATTACACCAACCGGGTCGTCAAATCTAAATATGTCTGCCATTGGCAGTGGCAGTGGTGCTAAATATTCAATTAATCTTAGCATTGAAACTGTATATTTTATCGGAAATCTGACAAACATCTGGCACAGAGATTAGAATCTAGACAGTGTTTAAAAAAATATTTACTTTAATTGGTTGGTATTGAAAATAGGATCTAACTTCGTTTGTAAGCCGAGCGCTCGAGGCCTACAAGGACTATCCTTTTAAACTTGTAACATATTTATCCATACATACATAGTTTATTGTTCCTTTTAGTGAATGGCACTTTACGGATCTACACATTATATATATTTTTCTATATTATTATGTTAAGTTAGCCCGTCAGTTTCCTATTCACATTCCATTAATTGACTAGAAATACAGGCGGTAGCAGTAAAATTAGGCCATGCGTGACTATCTTATCTGGACATTATCACGATATTAATGTTTAACGGTAAAATAAATAACGTTATCTTTCCTTCTAATTCTAATAGATGTAAAAGGTGGTGATCGAATTATGCGAAGCGTATACCGGCAAAGTTCGATAGTTTACAGTAATGTTGAAATCTTTAGAGCTTCACTATTCGTCTGTGTCTTTTAGACTACCTATGTTTGTACTGTAGTAGATATGTATAATAAAACTAGCTTTTGCCCGCGAATTCGTCCGGATTTCGGAAAAGTTCAACCCCACAAAGGGTGCACCTTTGTGGGGTTTGATTTTCGTAAAATCATGCTATGTAGAATTATGTAGGTACTTACCTCTTTCTAATTTCAGGCTGTGGGTTGTCTATCAGTCAGTCACGGAACTGTTTAAAAGGAAGATAGGTAATCTAGAATTAATTGGCCGCTAACTTCACACAGGTTGTGATCATCCTGAAGTGCGATTTTTGAACATCATACGAGCGAATTGGCAGTAGAAAGATGCATAATCTCCATAGTAATTTTGACATTTTCTACTGCCAAGTCGCTCGTATGATGTTCAAAAATCGCACTCCTGATAACCTGAATGTCCTTTAAAAAGCGAACGATTTTAACGTTTCAAGGTGCGATGGTGCGAAAAAGAATTTGAAAAAAAAAATCTATTTCGTGCTGGCCATAGCCATTTCCATTATTAAAATCTTTAAACCCCTTTCTGAAATAAATGATCTCAATGAACAACGGAATGATCAGTCAGCGCCATCTATGAATGGTTGACATAGCTATCATCAATTGATTGGAAGAATCATTTCTGGCACTGTTAACACACTTAAAAGCTTCCGCTACTCGACAACAGATGGCAGTGGCTTGGGTTCAAAGAATAATTTAGAAAGGCATTATTATTAATTTATTATACTTAAGGGGATGGTTTAGAACATCAATCTGAACAACTTTCACTATGGAGCCAACATCGAGAAAAAATAAAATAAATCTGCTATCCCATACATTATAGTCGAGTCGGTACTGCAGTTTTGTAACAGCAGATTTTTTTTATTTTTTCTCGTAGTTGGGGCTATACTGAAAGCTGTTCAGTTTGATGGTCTGAAGCACCCCCTTAAATATTACTAGGGTACTTTGTTACATCCTGTATAGGTACTAGCTTTTGCCCGCGACTCCGTCTGCGTGGACATATATAATAATATGTAGCCTATGTGTTATTCCGCGCTATGAACTATCTATAAGCCAAGTTTCATCGAAATCGGTCCAGCCGTTTTAGCGTGAAAGAGTATCAAACATCCATCCATCCATACAAACTTTCTCGTTTATAATATTAGTAAGATGCAATGCACATATTAACGACTATATTCCACGAGGAGGTAGTTAGAGATGAGAGGAAGATAATTTAAAATAACAGTAAGTAGATGCTTAATAAATAAACTGAATAACTTCACTATGGAGCCATGTTTTTTTTATTAGCCTATTTTATCCCACTGTTGGACAAAGGCCTCTCCCCTGGTCTAACTAAACCATCCCTTTAAATATTACTAGGGTATTTTGTTACGCCATGATAATAGGTAACTATCAATGATCCATAGGAGACGGCAGGACATATGAGAGGCGACCGATGGTTGCTTCACAAACAAGAGTGGCTCTTAAAAACTGTTGAGTTTAAAGGAGTTGATGATGAATTCGGGAAATGCGACCGAACCCGTGCAAAGAAGAAAGAAAGCCGAGTAAATTAAAGACATTAATTTGTTTGTCACCAAATTAAAGGAGCGGAGTGAATTCTGAGAAATACTTATCACTGAAATCTTCTTGTCATTACGTACTCTTTGTGTTGTATATTGCATTGTTTGTCAATTATGCGACTCATCAAAGGAAATATTAGTGCATTACGGATGTCTATTTAGTACCTATCGGTTATGAAAGATAGTGTTGTAATATATTATTGTTATTATTTTGTTGTCTTTAAAATGTCTCAGCTTGCGCTGGTATTTTTGTTATGCCATTTACGGGACAAAGCCAAGTAAATGACATTAGGAAATACTTCTATATTGTTAGATCCGTAGCATCTTCTTCTACTTGTAAAAACTTTCTTACGATTCGACATGTATTCAGTATGGCAGCTTTTTGGAGTTGTATATAAGTGCTAGGTTTCAAATCAATGAGCTTTAAACTGTGGTGGGGGTGTTTTGGTATTACGCCGGTGGTTGATAGAACTATGGGGACAATGTAGACTTTCTCCTGATTCAAGATTCTTATTATTTTTATTATTTATTATTTAAGTCTAAACCGTACTCTGAGTCGTGTTATAAACATATAATATTAGTAATCCTCTGTTTTGGACCATCGTACTCCAGGCATTCCTTTGTACGGGTCCGCAAGTAAACCGTATGTGTAAACTAATTTTAGTTAATAAATTATTTTGTATTTGTATTATTAAAGAATTAAAAAATTCGATTGAGAGCAGCACCGAAGAAGAACTGAGTGAAGATCGGTAATACTTAATGAATGCCGAACAGAAACTAGAATAGTTTCTTGAGTATAAAAAATAATTTAGTTGAAAATTAAAAAAGTGCAAACCTTTTTTCTATACTAATTTAATTCACCTGGTTTTACAAAAACTTAAATATTTCTACGGGACCTTTAGGTTTAGTTAAGACGCTCAAAGATATTAGGTGCATATTGTGCATGTTTCTGACTACCCCGAAAGGGATTATGGTCGTGAGTTTATGTATGCAATCAAATCATCTTCTTATTTAAGAGCTACGCTCTTGTCGTGGAGAATTCATCAATCTTGTCTCTTCTGCTTGTGCCTTGGGCAAGTTCGATAGTTACTGGTATTTTCAGTACTAAACTCTGTAAAATTAATTCAGTATAACTTTTGTATAAAATTAAGATTCAGTGTAATCCAAGTATAATTTTAAGAGTTAAGTGTATTGTGAGCTGGTTCTTTTTCCGAAAATACCAAGAAAAGGCTTATAAGTTATAAGTCAAGATTCGAAGCCTAAACACACCATATTTTTAGTCTTATTTCTATTTTCAGTACTTGCAGTAGCAGTACAACACAATCCGCTAGTACATTACTGAATTAATTTGGAAACGGTCACACTGACCTTGAGTTTTATTTCTATATATTATACGACACCTTATTTCTTTCACCTTCGTTAAATTACTCTATCTAGGTCTTCCCCTGTCTCTTATACCATCTATTTTCCATTCCAATAATATAGGTTATGTCCAGAATACATTGTTTGACTTTGAGTCTAAGCATAGGGCTGATCTCGAAGTCAAGCGCGATGAACTTTTTAAGCTAGACCTTCCGCAGCCATCCAGTACAACTACCTTAATGGAAAATTGACTTGTAGCCTGTGCGAATGCACTTTTAAAGCCAAGAGAGAGCACATCGACGAAGCTCTCAAAGTCAACATCATCAATATAGGTTTAAATAAATTATCGTGTTATGTCAAGTGTGAATTAATTTTTTTTCCACTCCGGAATTCCATTGTATTCGAAATCTATGTAATTGGTATTACTCTTTATATCCTGCGATTATCCTTATAATAAAAAGTCTAACTAATGTCGGGTCACTTCACACCCACGATTTTCCTCAACATTCTTCTAGGAAGGACATAAAATTCAATTAATAGAACTGTTAACGGCAATCAATCTTGAACAGAGGAAATCTTTATGGCTGGTTGGTTAAAATACACTACCTGAACTATGTTATGAATCAAAAATAACTGGAAAGATCCCTTTGTTTTCCAATAAAGGACCTCTGCTACGAGTTTATTGACCAGGGTCTTACAGGAAAATCTATAATGGATCGATTTAGGTCACGTTTTTGAAGGTTCTATGAATTCGATTCATCTATCAGCGATAGCGGTGTTGATGGGGAAAACACAATAGCACTTTTAATGGTCTAAAGTGGAAGAAACACTGAAATTCACAATATTGATGCAGTATTAAATTAACGATTATTTTAGTCAAATTGTGTCTTTTTAACCGACTTCAAAAACTTGTTTAGTCTAGTCTAGAAACTAGAAAAAGTTATGTTCCAGATACAGGTGTGGTGTCCAACTGTCTATCCAATCCAACATAATTATGATCCTAAATTGTTTTAGACTTTTTATTGGTTCTTTTGTTAAAGTATAGTAGATGAATATTTTTTCAGACAAATAATTAGTTGCAAACAAATTGCCGAAGTACGACGACTCTTATTTTTGTGAATTTATAAAAAGTTTGTATATGTTGATAATAAATAATTATTAATAATTATGTTAACACAATAAACTATTTGATAATAGTAGGTACCTAACTACCTGCACAGCACAGGAACCAAATCAATCCAATGAGGTTACGTACGGGGACTAAATTAGCAGCTATACCTACTGGCTGGGTCGTCTTCAGTGCCGACCTACTTTAAACATGTTGTATTACAACAGTTAGTGGAACTGTTAATTAACATTTATCATATAAAACAAGATAATAAAGCCCACATTAAACTTAATTACGTTTCTTGGAGACAGCAACGAATAGAATCAAAAGAAAATGGAATGATAAAAATGAGCAGGAACAGAATGTTCTAAGATTTGTTTGAAACGATGTAGCCCGAGACAAATATTTAGTTCCGGTCAAAGTTCAAAATTAATCTAGGTATACAGACTTGTATCCTGAGGGTAAGATAGATAATAATATCAAAAACATAATAGATAACTACAGGGTGAAATTCAAGTAGTTGGCATCCACACACATTAAATTTAAAAATTTTTACCACCGGAGCTAACCTGAAATCGCAAAAATATCAGCTGTCCCATTTGGGTATGCAATGCCTACTGGCAGTTTTGTATGTAACAGCCTAACAGCTTCTTATTGTAAAACGATTTCAGGTTTACTTCAATAATAAATGTTGTTCAGTTTTATATGCAGTCTTAGCGCTCTCAAGTAAGAGCCCTTAGCTTAATTAAATGGACCACGACTTCAATTTCACTCTGTATCAAACATTCTTTGTACAAAATATTCGTGTATTTCATACCCGTTTCATACGAAAGAATTCGACTCAAAAAGGAATATAGACTTAATTGAGATTTAACAGATTTCTTCAAATTCAGGTTCACTAACTTCAACTAACTACCGCACAAATTAAAAACGCTGTGGACCGTTTTCGTCCTTTCAAGAAAAAAACGTTTGAAGTTACACAACTGAGCTAGTCTAGCGGTACTGCGTTTTTATTCTTATCAGATTTGCCACTTCCACGAATTCTAAGCAAATATGGAGGTTTTTGATCCTTATAGAAATCTCATGGGATGGCAATAAAAATTTTCACATACAGCGTTTCATTTGTGCCGCATAGGCCATCGTCGCCTGATGGCAATGTGGTTTTTCTGTGAATCATTTAAATCTTTTATACCGTGATTTAAGTGTTCATTCTTCGAAAAGGCGAACATAGAATCAGTATCGTCGTACAATAAAGTCAGTCATAAAATAGCGGTCGTCATTATTTCGACCCTTAAATTGTTCGATGAACTGTTTTACGAGTGCCAATAAATTCACATGACACACAGGGGGTACCCCTCTGCCATCCCCAAGGTACCTACGTCTCACTTTACACCCAATTAGGGTAATACGCTTATAAATTACACCATCTGAGACTGGCCCATAGCTTTTACTGGCTTAAATGATAAAATTTTTATAAGATCTCGACGAAATTGAACTATGAGATCAACATAAACGATCCACAGACAAAATGGAGGCACATCCATTTTTGTCCATGGGTGTCTTCGTATAAGGTGACTAAGGGATAAGGTATCTTTGCAGTTTCTGTGGCCGAAATGCTAGCCCTCTATCACTACTTGTCACGTCATTCCAGCTTGAAACCTTAAATATGGTAAAAGTGATCATTGCTGCAACGTTGTGCCCAAATGTGTGACAACCCCAGTAGCGATTATGGTCGTAAATTTATGTACTTACGGTGTTTTAGAGGATGCTCAGACCATCAAACTGAACCACTTTCTCTATGGGGAAAAAAAAATTACCTGTCCCACATTTGGGTCGAGTCAGTTTGCTGTTTTCTATGGAACAGCAATTTTTTTTCGCGATTTCGCTGCAAAAGTTATTCAGTTTTGATTTGATGGTCATATCAAAGCCTTAAAAAACCGTCAGCTTGCGTATGTGGTACCAATATTACTATGCTTGTTCATTTATGTAGCCTTCTAACCATATTTTGTGTAACTTTTTAGAGCGTAACATATTTCTACATTGGTAGATGTAGGTTGCATACAAGAAACGGCGCAAAATATAGAATTTAATTGATGTCAATTGGTCTAACGAAACATAGGTCGTTTTGAAATAGGAATTTATAATAGGACAGATTGCAAAATATTTCTGTTATGTCATTAATAGGTACAAATATCTGAACAAAATTGCGTAATTTGTATACTTACCAAATTGCGTAACAAATTAATTCATATGACAAACCATTGACAAAACATTTTTTCAAGTGTGAATTTGTGTGTTCACGAATATGAAACAATTATTAGGTGCAAGAATAGCGATAAACTTTAATTGGGTACCTATATCGGAATTTATCAAAAAAAGATAAGTAAGTATGACGTATATGGAATAGAAATAAAAAACGTGACACAATCACGAGATAATGATGAACGTTTATTGGAATTACTTACATAGAGTATACCTATTATGTAACTAAATATATTTGGCACCTAAATCTATTTCTGTTTGTATTGAGTCGTAATAATCTATATAAACATCTTATTTAAATCACATTACATTATTATATGGATTTTTGAGATAAATTTGAAGATATAGAAGTGCGAATTTTTGCGACTTTCGCGTTGGATTTTGAGATGATCAATAATTTGCAATCTCTGACAGAATTACGAGACTACTTTCGATATCGCTACGATATAAGATATACAGGGTCCTTCTTAATATGCTGACACTTTTTGAACAGAATGATCAGACCATCAAACTGAACAACATTATCTATGGGACCAACATCGAAATCGCGAAAAAAAAATCAGCTGTCCCATACATTTGGCTCAAATAGGTTTGCAGTTTTGTATGGACGAGCAGATTTTTTTTTCGCGATTTCGATGTTGGTGCCATAGAGAAAGTTGTTCAGTTTGACGGTCTGATCATCTCCTTAAAAAGTGTCAGCATATTAAGAAGGACTCTATATATTTTTTGTATTATGAAAGTTTGTACAGTCTAATATAGCGGCTGGAGGAGACATTTGCCCAACAATGGGATGACACAGGCTAACAAAAGTGGAAGTGTACAATTTAATATCATATAATTAAGTATTATAATGATTTTAATTAACTATATTTTAACGTTCCGATGACTATCCAAAAGAACTCTTACTTATACTCGATATACCTATAATAACACAATACAATACAAGAATATGTAGATTGCAAACACCTACTGAACATCTGAATTTGATCTAGCTACATTCCTATATATCTTTCTAAACCGTACATATACCCCATATACCTACACCTAGAACGATACACCCATATTTATTATAGCTATCATATATCACATAGACGGCATTGATTAGTCTCAAATTGCAGTATTTTTTTGCGGTTTACCATAAATCAGGTTTTGTTTGTAAACTGGTCTTCAAAACAAACTTAACCTTATAACTAGCGAGAGCTTTATGTCCATGTAATAGGATTCATAATTCTAGTTGACAAATGTCCATTGATATTGGTATCAGAACATCCGGGAACAGCGATACGTCATGCCATTACAATAACAAAATAGATAACAAGTCATGTTTTTGTTCAATAATATCTTTAAAGTTTCTTTGTCGAAAGGTCAAATGATGTTAAATCACTGTTTTCTAGTACATTTAGATAATATCACTGTCCATTACATTTTCGCTGTAAACATCTTGTAAATACGTTTCAAATTTCACAGTTCCTCTCTTCGTCACTTGCACCTTTTGGCAGCTACACAGGCACTTCATAACACTATTACACAGATCACCTAGTTTCTTGTTGAGCTCTGGCACAACTCTGACAATTGATATGTGATCGCATGTTGTTGTTATTATTCTTTCTTCTTACAGCGTAATTCCTTTGCCTTGACGGGAATTTTTGTATCTTTCTCTCTGTAACTGGTTCTTCCTCATTGCCAGAGATGCAACGGTACACTTCCGCCCACTCTAATTGCTTCAATGATAAACACATGATTGGAACGGGTCACGAGTCGTACACGTCCGCTCGACTCGATTGCACAGTTGACAGTGGCAATGTTTTCGCTTTTGTTATGCGCGTGCGACCTCACGCCTTTTGTGTTCGCACAGCAAGGCTCAAAGTTTATTCAAGACGATTTTTAAACACGATTGTTTAAAAGGATGATTGTGAAGTGAATGAAAGTTAAGTGGTATTCTCGTGGTATAATCGTCTTGGAGATAACGAATGATTTTTTTTTTTTTTTTTTTTTTTTTTTTTATTAACTATGGGTTTGCTCTTGACCTCAATCCAGTCCTCAGGACGAAGATGGGGTCGTAGATGTAGCGAGCTTACCCAGAAGATGCCTATTCACTCGTACTTTAAAGGAATCCGGGTTGTAAGTACTCGGAAATACTGACGCAGGTAAGGCATTCCACTCCTTGGCTGTGCGCATTATAAAAGATTCAGAAAGGCGCTTGGTGCGGATATGTGGGATGTCAACCAAGAAGGGGTGATATCCCGCGGTGCGTCTGGAAGTCCGATAGTAGAAAGGGGAAGGTGGGATGAGCTCATGTAGCTCTTGGGCACACTCACCGAAGTACAATCTGTAGAAGACCGACAAGCAGGCGGCGGTGGGCTAGGCTATGAAGCTTGGCCTCCACCAGCTTACTATCGCCAATGAGCCTCCTGGCTCTGCGTTCAACCGAGTCGAGTGTGGCAAGTTGATACTTGGCTGAGCCATCCCACAGGTGGCAGCAGTACTCCATACATGATCGGACCTGAGCTTTATACAATACTAAGAGCTGTCCAGGAGTGAAGTACCGCTTCACCTTGTTTAAGATGCCCAGCTTTTTGGCCGCAGTTTGAGCCTTAGACTCGATGTCAGCGCCGAAGTTGAGTTTCGTGGTCAAGCTTATACCCAGAAGCCCAAGACTGTCGGAAACAGGGACAGATGTACCCCGGAAAGTAGGAGTCAGATTAAACGGACTCCTTTTTGCGGTGAACAGACAAGCCTGTGTTTTGGTGGCGTTGAAGTTGACTAAATTATTGTCACCCCACTGGGAGACAAGACTTAAAGTCAAGTTTGTTCGCTCAACCATGGCCTCCCTCTGCGAGCGTATTGTATTGAATATTTGTTAAGATTGAAGTTTATAGTATTGTCAGTGGTTTGTAACTGCTTTGTATGCGTCTAGACGTAACAATTAACATAAGTTTCTAGGTCTAGGACGATTGGACGGCTAAGGTTAATAGATATATTGCTTATTTACTTTCTATAAAGTATAAAGACAATCTTCAGTATTGACAGATTTCCTTATACCTACGTTTTTATTACCTTTTGACAAATGCTTGAAGTGAACATTGCTTGTTGGTGGTTTATGTGTATGTAATGTATATTAACTTACCTCCATGCATGTGGAATGAATCCAGGACAAAGCTCCGGGCAGTTGTCGCAGGGTCTACCTTCTGACACTTCTTTTATTCGAACTCCCTGCGAACAAAAGAAAACCAACATGAATAAATTGTTTCCATTATTATTTTATTATTTAATACATACATATATATACAGGGTGGCCGGGGAGTTGACGTTCAAACGTAAAATTTAGGTCCGGTATGTCGTGGGGTATCCGAATCACCCCCATGTATGTTCCGCGATTTTTTATAGTTTTCGAGTTATGATGATTTTTCCGATTTTTTGAGGAAACTCGACATGACCGGCTTGAACAACTTCTAAAAAAAACTGATGAGACCTGGTAAGGTCGGTCGCTGCGCCGTAGAGTGTGGAAGATTCCTCACGGGCCCTCAGGCTCTACGGCAATATGCGATGAGGTGGAACACGGTGGGGTTTTAGCCGGTAAGAGTCCGCCATAACCCGTCGCCGTTTCGGTTTCCAGCATTCTTTAATCATTATTTAGCCTTAGGCGTTGTAATTATGGCAAAAATAAAAAAAAATATTTTAAGAGTTTTCCGCCTTGTTGTCTTTGAAGATCAATTCTAGCCAAATTAGCCCTCTTAAGTAGTACTTTTTATTTATGATTATGAAAGCTGAGAGTTGGGCGCATTTTTGGGATTGGCTAAAAAATCATAAGGTCACCTGTTTAGAATTTTAATTTAAAGTTGAAAATTTAGTCATAATTCACGGATCGCAAATTTTTAACTTTAGATCAATATTTTCATAACTTTTATCAAAGTTACGATGCTGATGACGTTATGAATAAAGGCACAATTCATGAAGATTAAGTTGCAAAAAAAGAATCTCTAAAAAGTCTTACACTTTTTTTTTTAGAAGTTGTTCAAGCCGGTCATGTCGAGTTTCCTCAAAAAATCGGAAAAATTATCATAACTCGAAAACTATAAAAAATCGCGGAACATACATGGGGGTGATTCGGATACCCCACGACATACCGGACCTAAATTTTTCGTTTGAACGTCAACTCCCCGGCCACCCTGTATAGAATTATATGCGATCACAAAATTTAAACGAAATAGAAAGAATAAATAAATAAATAAATAAATATCTTGGACAATGTCACACAAATTATCTAGTCACATTTAAAGTACCAGAATCTAGCCTGGACTTGTATTATGATGACTAGACAACGATATAGAATACATATATAAATACAAACATCCATGACTCGGGTACAAATATTCATATTCATCATACAAATATTTGTCCCTTACGGGATTCGAACCCGCGACCCTCGGCACAGCAGGCAGGTTCACTACCGACTGTGCTACCGGGCCGTCAAAGAAATTTATCAACATTTGAATTTGTAAGAACTTTTAACAGACCTCTACGTTCATGTCATCTAAAATATCACGAATAGTAAAATCATTGAAATGCTCAAGCATGTTTCGAACATTATCTCTTTGCAAATCATTGTCAATATTAGCAATATCAGATATTCTGACATCTTCATTAGAACACTCGCTATAACTATCAGAAGATTCGCTCTCTCTTTTATTCGCGAAGATTTTGAATATTCCCGTTTTCTCGCACCAAGATTCGTCTCTAACATTCACTCTTCTTCCTTTCTTATGTATTTTAAACGGCACTTGTTTTAATCTTGGTTGTATTGGATATGATACTTTTATGTTCGTAGTTTTGTAATTTTTGTTGTAATCGTCTTCACTGATACCACAGTGATAGACAAGATAATCTTTTCTTATTTGTTCTTTGCCAACAGGATCACGCCAGTATATCTCTTTATTTCTAACACCTAAATAGTAGTCCAAATCTCTTTCTCCAAGGTCATCATCATCATCAATGGTAACACAATCATTATCAGGTTTTAAATCATCGGCTGATTCATATTCTTCCATAACTTTAGCTAGTAAACGATATTTTCTATTGTTAGGCATTTTCTTTAGTAAATTTGCTGTGTTTGACGTCAAAAATTTTGTTGTCTTTCTGTAGACTGAAGCGACAGATTCTCTTCTCTTTCTCATATTGTTCATCTTCTGCCTTCTTAAGTTTCGGAGAAAAAATCTCTTTATAACAATCAGGATCTTTATTATCGACCAGTTCATTTCAAAGAGCTTTCATTTTTGTTCCAAAACTTTCAAATTTGAGTCTAAATTGAATCGGACGAAGGTAGTTTTCTGTTGTACAGACAAAGGGATACTAGTTCTCTTTTTACTGGTACGACTCATTCGGGCCGATGACGTGATGGTCAACTACTATGGAGGTTTACCTGAACCAGTTTGATAAGACCTATGATTGTTACGCATTTACCAAAGCAGAGTTCAATGGGTGAAGGTCTTAGTTAAGTGGCGATGAAGGTGGGTGGTTATGGGCAGTTCTAAGGGTGTGGACTCTTTACGGTCATGCAAACAGCTAAATGTGTTCATAGCAAATGGCTCGACAAATCACGACACCCTTGTGTCGAATTGCCAGTAAATTGTACCCCTCTTAGGTCTATTGAGCGTGCGCGGGGTCACTAACTTGGTTTAAGTCTAAAAATAGACGAAGCGTCTTAATTTAACGTGCCTAATACATAGTACCTACATAAGCTTCCATTTATTTGTCTTCATTGAATATCAGTGTTGCCGTTTCGTCTTTGTTTTGCCAAATGACGAATCCAAATACAACAAAAAGGTAAACAAACAGAAACTGTAGAGACAGACACAATTAATACTTTTTTTAAATTGAAGAGGAATTGTGCGATTTGCGCCTTGTAGCGTCATCTAGTTGTCTATCGAAGAAATAAGATTTTTGCGTCTTCTCACATTTACTGACACCGCCATCTATTGTGAAGTAGCGGAACTATTGCAATATGTTCGCTTCGATAAAGTTCGCTAGTTTACACACTTCTTTTCTTCGAGAGTATTTTTTTCACAATCACATTCTTCGGGGTTTGCTCCTCTTGAAGCTCTGAAACACGGTACCTAGTAATTATAGTACCTACTCTGTGTCTGAAACTTATTCGTCTTACAACTGGAAATCACAATTTCACACAAATTCTCAAATGTTTGAATGGTGGATCTCATGTGACACGGTGGTCTCTGAGATAGGTATTATAAATGTTTTTAGCTTAGTATATGCTTAGCTTAGTGGGACATATTGCCGGCCGATGCGTCTGTGGAGTGTGGGTGTGGTCAGGTGCAAACCACTCGACACCTATCGCAGTGTAGCCTGTGCCCTGTGTCTTGCTCCCTCCAGGACCTAATAGAGGCTTCCCCTCGAGGAATAGAGGTGGCCAAGTATTGGAAGGACAAAGTGTGATCACCTTCACACGAGAAAGAAGAAGAAGCTTAGTATGTAAACAAGTAAATCTTGTTTGAACCGTTCTTTGATAAAAAATCTAATAAAAATGGTAAAAATATTTGCAAAAATATTAATTAGGGCGTTTAGATTACCTACTTAATGGAATGCAAAAAAAAAAAAACATAAGGCTTCAGTTTGGATTAATAATCAATAATATTTGTAGTTCGCATATGTTTTCATACAAAGTTAATTTTAAGAGTACAATTTTGTTTTCAGGTCTTCCGCACAAGTGGAAACAACCGCTATAAATCGTTAACGGTTTATAACATTTTTATAACCTTAATAAAAATACAAAGTATCACAATTTTATTGATATCACTAAATTAAATCTGACGTGTGATCAAAAAGACAAACGATGCAAACTTTTTATCACAAACAGGAAAAATATATTAAACGAGCTCTCATACCATGTTAAGGATTGATTGATGAATTAATGTTGAATGGTGGGTGAGTGATGACCGAATTCATTAAGGCATTGAGTAAGAGGTGCCGATTTGCCGATTTACCTACGTTTGTTGCCTGTGGCACAGTATAAGAAAGAGTATCTATTACTAGATATAGATACAGTACGGACACTCCCTTCCTCCCACCAACTTTTTACCTCACGCCCTCTATCGCCCTCTGGTTACCGCGCACTGGTGGCACTACGAAGAAGACTTAAGGTTCAATTTTGTTGGTTTTGTATGTGCTGACGTCATCTTGTCAATTTCAAATTTTACTAGGTATGCAGTGTCCGAGCTGTGCCCGACATGTGCCCGTGGTCACACCCCGGACACTTCCTACAAGAAATAGAAATTGACAAGATGACGTTAGCAGTACTACCCGTTTGTGTGGAGTTGGCCGTCGATGACCGTTACAAAATTTCGTCAAAGGCACATTAACTGGTCCCGTCGACAAAAAATAATATAACAAGCAAATAAAAATTTAAAATTAAAAGCGATATTAGTGATCGGGATGGACGTGCGGTACGTGGTTGCGTTGCTAAAGGTTATAAAATTGCGTTTCATAGTGTCTCTTATGGGTGCGGTACGGTGAAGCGGGAAGGGAGGGAGCGGCCAACTCGAAGCAAATGACTAGTAGTCAGCACATACGAAACGGAGTCTAGGCTACTGTGGTCAACGACTACAACAACTTTAGCTGCGTGCGGTACATGCATTTTTCGTAAATAAAACGCATTGATACCTGTCTATTTTAAACATAAATTCTAGCGTATGGTAACCACCGAAGTAACCAGAGGGGGTGATGTAAAAAGTTGGGGAAGAACCATGTGCAATTTTTTCTACCCGTGCCGTTGTTAAAATCAGACCGTCACAAAAAAATTACTTATTCTAACTCTACTCCATTTCAATATTAAAATTGTGGCTGTATTTCCATCTCAGTGTCGCTGATTTTGCCAATCTCTAATGTAAAAATAGAAAATGTGCTTGACGTTGATCGATAAATATTTGTGGGTACCAAGAAAACCAAGAGCCACAACAAAATCCTCATGGCGTGGCTCACACGTGACCGCCAAGTTATAAACCTGCAACGCGACTCCAAAAAATGTATTTAATTCTATTGCTCTTGTAAAAAATAATTATAAAACGAAATGTAAAATATTAAGGTTAGTTCGGTTATTTTTGCTCTATCGTAAAAACAGCTGCTTCAAATTTTGTGTAATTATACTGATTATGGAGTGTGGTTATAGGAGCATACTCTAAAGTAAAACAACATATTATAAAAGCCGGCCAAGTGTGTGTCGGGCTTGTACTAAGGATGTTTTTTTAAACATACCTAATTATGGTGGTACGGAACCCTCGATAAGCTAGTTCGACTCGCACTTGGCTGGTTTATTTAACTTGTTCACCCCGGGCCAAAGATCCCGGCCTTTGACTCAAAGGAATTACAGTTTAATTTGTAGAACCAACCTACGAACCAACCAATATGTATTGATACGAGCTATATTAAAATGAATAATGTTCTGTAATTCTGTAACAAAGGCTAATTAACTAATAAGGTAAACATTACATCGAATCAATCAAATATATTTTTAATTATTTTGTCTTAGTATAACAACAACAAAGTATATCCTACTAATATTATAAACGCGAAAGTTTGTAAGTACCTATGGATGGATGGATGGATGTTTGTTCCGCTTTCACGCAAAAACTGCTGAACGGATTTTGATGAAATTTGGCATACAGATAGACCATGGCCTGGATTAACAAATAGGGTACTTTTTATCCGGTTAACGCAGATGAAGTCGCGGGCAACAAAGTATATAAAGTATATTATTATTATTACAGTACGATTCTAGTATTACTATTTAAAATTTATGTGTGTGGTTCTACGAATAATAATCGTAGGTGTGGTTCCTTCTAAGGACCACCCCATTTCTTTCCGTGGGTTATAGGACTTATAGGTGACTCAGGGATAATATTTCTTGTGCAATGTTATGTGGGCGAAAGGTTGTATAATTTTTATTTTGTAACTAGCTATTGCCTGCGACTCCGTCTGCGTGGACATATACTAATATGTAGCGTATGTGTTATTCTGGGACAAGAACCAGTCTATATGCCAAGTTTAATCGAAATCGGTGCAGCCATTTTAGCGTGAAAGAATAACAAACATCCATACATCCATATACAGGGTGAAATTGATATCATTAGCATCCTTTTAAACTAAGAATCTACCCATCAAACTGAACAACTTTTACTATGGGAGCAAACCGATCGGAGCAAAAAATAATCAGCTGTTCCATACTATACTGCAATGCCTACTCAACTCAAATGTATGCAACAGCTGATTTTATTTTTGCTCCGATCGGTTTGCTCCCATAAGTCCCATAGTAAAAGTTGTTCAATTTGATGCTAATGATATCAATTTCACACTGTATAAGTAGGATGTTAACAAGTAAGTAGTATCTTTGATTTTGTATGGAGCACGCTTCGTGGAATATTAGCTACCTATTGGCTGTGTGCACGACACTAGCGCCATCTAGCGCAATACGGCCCCGTGGATTATTTGTGCATAAAATGTTAGGATGAAGTTTGTTATTTTAATTTAAAATAAAGTAAAAACTAAATAAATGAGCAATATTGACGATATTAAAAATGTTATAATACCTAACTAGCTGGGATTCCCATTCTTTGTTACAAAATTCTCATACAAACTTTCACCACCGTTTTCACACCTTTGGGGGTTGAATTGCGAAAAATCTTTTTTTGTGAACACCTAGATGGCAATAAAAACATCCCTACAAAATATTAAGTATTAGTATTTGCTGTTTTGGATATTTGAGTATTGAATGATTTGCATAGATTCAAGCAAATCTGATACAGCTTCGCCGTCAGTAGTTCAAATTTCTGCCACAGCGTGCGCTGCGATCGACTTGACAGTTCCCAACACCCACTTAGCACATAGCCAATATACTTATTTATACGTTCAAGTGTGCTAGGCTAGTACTAGAAGTCTGCCTAAATGTTAGGAAACGTAACGTAACTTTGTCCCAGCTTTATTTTATTACGCTACCTAGCGTACCTACTGCTGTAGAGCAGTATACAGCCATAATATAAGAATGAGTATTTATTACGTTGTTACATGGTGTAAGAAGGCTCTCTCGAAAACTCTAAGGGGTGAAAGTACCCATCAATATGAACAACTATTGAACCAACTACCTATTGGGAAAAGTTTGCTATTTCATACTAAAATTAAATACCTATCGCGCAAAATGTAGGGAACACCCGTTTTTTTTAGTTTACATAATTAGTCCCATAGTAGAACTTATTAATATTGATGGGTACTATAAGGTACTTCTTAATAATGCTGACGGTTTTTTAAGGGGACGGTCAGACAATCAAAATGATCAACTTGCTCTACGGAACCATCAACGAAATCGACAAAAAACTGCTGTTCCATACTAAACTGCAAACCTACTCGACCTGAATGTATGGGACAACTGATTGTTTATTCGCGATTTCGATGTTGGTTCCACACAGAAAGTTGTTCAGTTTGATGATCTGATCATCTGCTTAAAAATTTTTTAGCAATTAATTACCCTGTTGTAGCTAATACCATCTAATACGGACATTTTCTACCTCTTTGTGTCAACCAATTTTTTTCCAGACAGATTTAAAAGTATAAAGAAAGAATAAAAGTAGGGCGGTTACAAATAATTGGCTATACTGTGAATACTGTGATTGATGTCTAACGTTATTATAGAATACAAATCATTAAGCCATAAAAAGGCGGATTATAATGATTGTCAACAAAAACTTTGTAACAAAAAATAATCTTGGTACCTATTTATAAATCATCTGCCACAGAGTATAGACTATGTCAATTGATACGCCTAAACATCGCCGTCAGCATCTGATCACTCCTCGAAATATCCTATTACGCCACGTTATGACCATGAAATCCAAATATGGGGCATAGAGACGCGGTTATGGTTTAAGTGTAAAGCGATTGTCGCTTAGGGTGTAAAATAATAGAAACCGGTCAGGCGCGTGGCAGGACCAACCAATACCTACCTGGTATTTGGTTCCGTACCTAGTGATCGCAAATTATTACCCGCCCCATCGGACTGCCTGCCGACCTTCGTCATGTTTTAAATGACGTAATAAAGGAGATCCTTGCGTTTAGGACGTGACGTAAAAAAAAGCCTTGAACTATCAGAAAATAGGAAAGATCAAAACAAGGGAACCCAATATCAAAACTCCGTTTTCAAAATAGATTTTTATTTCGATTCTAAGAAAAAACTAAAGAAAACTATATGAATAGATATAATACAGTGTACTATTACTATCTATTCATATGAGAAAACATTTTTCAAAGGTAAACATAACATAACATAAATATTCTTTATTTGCACACCAAAAAAATACAGCAACAATGATATAAAAATGTTAACAAAAAAATTAAAACCGCCTTCAAAAAACTAAAAAGTTAAAAAATAATATTGCAGCCGATGACTTTTTCGTTCACATCATAAGAACATTAATTTGTTTTATAGAAGTCGGTGTCAAGCCAAGCCAAAATGCAAGCCCTGTTGCGAATCGTACCGGCTTGACAGCGACTTCAATAAAACTTTTTGGTTTTTTGAAGGCGGTTTTAATTTTTTTGTTAAAATTTTGTTTATTTCACAATTTTCAGTGGTAAATTCATTAGTTCGATTTAATAATAGTGCTTTAAATTAACAAACGCACTAGTCGGCACTACAATTTTCCAAGGTTCCCCTCGATATCTCTGGGATCCATCATCAGATCCTGGTTTCCTTATCATGGGACCTCTCTTGGGATATCTCCTTTCCAACAAAAAAAGAATCATCGAAATCGGTTCATAAACGACGAAGTTATCCGCGAACACACATAAAAAAAAATATATATATATATACGGTCGAATTGAGAAACCTCCTCCTTTTTTTGAAGTCGGTTAAAAACAGAAACACTTAAAAACACTTTTCTCACAACACTAGATCCATGTTTGCATGAATGACTACTTTATTGTATGATAGTTAATATAACATTGAGGAGAGCTTTATGCCTAGCAATGGGATTTAAATCCCATTCCTAGGGAAAAATTGTCTCCACCAAGCTTTTCCACACCTTTCTATCAATGCTTGGTGGTGAGTGACCAATGGCTGTCGAAAACATCGACTAGCTCACAAATCTAACATCCTTCTTGCATCCTTCAGATCGTCGAAGTTTAAGGTTGTGACGATGTTTGCGCTTAGAGAATTGCATTGCTGCTCCTTTGGGTAAAGATCGTTGTCTAACTACGAGTATGTAGGTATTATTAGACTGAAACTGGCAAATATACATTTTAATCATAGAGAAAATATTTTAATAGACTTTTCCTCAATCTAAACTATTATAAAACTGTAACAGAAGTGTGTCTGTGCATTGAAGATATTTACAAAAAAAAGATTACGACATGATTTTTAGATGTCCCTGATTCCAAATCACTAATTTTTGGATTTTTTGTCTGTCTGTTTGTTTGTTTGTTTGTTGGTTCGTTTGTTTGTTTGTTTTTTGTTTGTTTGTTTGTTTGGGTGTTTGTTTGTTCGAGTATCACGCAAAAACTACTGAACCGATTTTGATGAAACTTTTTTTGTTTGATAGCTTATCATCTGACTTAAAATCTGGTATATAATTTATGCGGACGAAGTCGCGGGTAAAAGCTCGTTATTATATAAAACTATCGGATCGGCATATGCGACTCGTGCCGAGCGCGGGGAGAAGGTGACAGCTGTCAGTATTGACAGCTTCCGGGTGTAGGCAAAGGGGTGACCCATAGAGCACGCAGGGGGGGGGGGGTCTGCAAACAAGCAAATAAAAATTTAAAATTAAAAGCGATATTAGTGATCGGGATGGACGTGCGGTACGTGGTTGCGTTGCTAAAGGTTATAAAATTGCGTTTCATAGTGTCTCTTATGGGTGCGGTACGGTGAAGCGGGAAGGGAGGGAGCGGCCAACTCGAAGCAAATGACTAGTAGTCAGCACATACGAAACGGAGTCTAGGCTACTGTGGTCAACGACTACAACAACTTTAGCTGCGTGCGGTACATGCATTTTTCGTAAATAAAACGCATTGATACCTGTCTATTTTAAACATAAATTCTAGCGTATGGTAACCACCGAAGTAACCAGAGGGGGTGATGTAAAAAGTTGGGGAAGAACCATGTGCAATTTTTTCTACCCGTGCCGTTGTTAAAATCAGACCGTCACAAAAAAATTACTTATTCTAACTCTACTCCATTTCAATATTAAAATTGTGGCTGTATTTCCATCTCAGTGTCGCTGATTTTGCCAATCTCTAATGTAAAAATAGAAAATGTGCTTGACGTTGATCGATAAATATTTGTGGGTACCAAGAAAACCAAGAGCCACAACAAAATCCTCATGGCGTGGCTCACACGTGACCGCCAAGTTATAAACCTGCAACGCGACTCCAAAAAATGTATTTAATTCTATTGCTCTTGTAAAAAATAATTATAAAACGAAATGTAAAATATTAAGGTTAGTTCGGTTATTTTTGCTCTATCGTAAAAACAGCTGCTTCAAATTTTGTGTAATTATACTGATTATGGAGTGTGGTTATAGGAGCATACTCTAAAGTAAAACAACATATTATAAAAGCCGGCCAAGTGTGTGTCGGGCTTGTACTAAGGATGTTTTTTTAAACATACCTAATTATGGTGGTACGGAACCCTCGATAAGCTAGTTCGACTCGCACTTGGCTGGTTTTTTTAACTTGTTCACCCCGGGCCAAAGATCCCGGCCTTTGACTCAAAGGAATTACAGTTTAATTTGTAGAACCAACCTACGAACCAACCAATATGTATTGATACGAGCTATATTAAAATGAATAATGTTCTGTAATTCTGTAACAAAGGCTAATTAACTAATAAGGTAAACATTACATCGAATCAATCAAATATATTTTTAATTATTTTGTCTTAGTATAACAACAACAAAGTATATCCTACTAATATTATAAACGCGAAAGTTTGTAAGTACCTATGGATGGATGGATGGATGTTTGTTCCGCTTTCACGCAAAAACTGCTGAACGGATTTTGATGAAATTTGGCATACAGATAGACCATGGCCTGGATTAACAAATAGGGTACTTTTTATCCGGTTAACGCAGATGAAGTCGCGGGCAACAAAGTATATAAAGTATATTATTATTATTACAGTACGATTCTAGTATTACTATTTAAAATTTATGTGTGTGGTTCTACGAATAATAATCGTAGGTGTGGTTCCTTCTAAGGACCACCCCATTTCTTTCCGTGGGTTATAGGACTTATAGGTGACTCAGGGATAATATTTCTTGTGCAATGTTATGTGGGCGAAAGGTTGTATAATTTTTATTTTGTAACTAGCTATTGCCTGCGACTCCGTCTGCGTGGACATATACTAATATGTAGCGTATGTGTTATTCTGGGACAAGAACCAGTCTATATGCCAAGTTTAATCGAAATCGGTGCAGCCATTTTAGCGTGAAAGAATAACAAACATCCATACATCCATATACAGGGTGAAATTGATATCATTAGCATCCTTTTAAACTAAGAATCTACCCATCAAACTGAACAACTTTTACTATGGGAGCAAACCGATCGGAGCAAAAAATAATCAGCTGTTCCATACTATACTGCAATGACTACTCAACTCAAATGTATGCAACAGCTGATTTTATTTTTGCTCCGATCGGTTTGCTCCCATAAGTCCCATAGTAAAAGTTGTTCAATTTGATGCTAATGATATCAATTTCACACTGTATAAGTAGGATGTTAACAAGTAAGTAGTATCTTTGATTTTGTATGGAGCACGCTTCGTGGAATATTAGCTACCTATTGGCTGTGTGCACGACACTAGCGCCATCTAGCGCAATACGGCCCCGTGGATTATTTGTGCATAAAATGTTAGGATGAAGTTTGTTATTTTAATTTAAAATAAAGTAAAAACTAAATAAATGAGCAATATTGACGATATTAAAAATGTTATAATACCTAACTAGCTGGGATTCCCATTCTTTGTTACAAAATTCTCATACAAACTTTCACCACCGTTTTCACACCTTTGGGGGTTGAATTGCGAAAAATCTTTTTTTGTGAACACCTAGATGGCAATAAAAACATCCCTACAAAATATTAAGTATTAGTATTTGCTGTTTTGGATATTTGAGTATTGAATGATTTGCATAGATTCAAGCAAATCTGATACAGCTTCGCCGTCAGTAGTTCAAATTTCTGCCACAGCGTGCGCTGCGATCGACTTGACAGTTCCCAACACCCACTTAGCACATAGCCAATATACTTATTTATACGTTCAAGTGTGCTAGGCTAGTACTAGAAGTCTGCCTAAATGTTAGGAAACGTAACGTAACTTTGTCCCAGCTTTATTTTATTACGCTACCTAGCGTACCTACTGCTGTAGAGCAGTATACAGCCATAATATAAGAATGAGTATTTATTACGTTGTTACATGGTGTAAGAAGGCTCTCTCGAAAACTCTAAGGGGTGAAAGTACCCATCAATATGAACAACTATTGAACCAACTACCTATTGGGAAAAGTTTGCTATTTCATACTAAAATTAAATACCTATCGCGCAAAATGTAGGGAACACCCGTTTTTTTTAGTTTACATAATTAGTCCCATAGTAGAACTTATTAATATTGATGGGTACTATAAGGTACTTCTTAATAATGCTGACGGTTTTTTAAGGGGACGGTCAGACAATCAAAATGATCAACTTGCTCTACGGAACCATCAACGAAATCGACAAAAAACTGCTGTTCCATACTAAACTGCAAACCTACTCGACCTGAATGTATGGGACAACTGATTGTTTATTCGCGATTTCGATGTTGGTTCCACACAGAAAGTTGTTCAGTTTGATGATCTGATCATCTGCTTAAAAATTTTTTAGCAATTAATTACCCTGTTGTAGCTAATACCATCTAATACGGACATTTTCTACCTCTTTGTGTCAACCAATTTTTTTCCAGACAGATTTAAAAGTATAAAGAAAGAATAAAAGTAGGGCGGTTACAAATAATTGGCTATACTGTGAATACTGTGATTGATGTCTAACGTTATTATAGAATACAAATCATTAAGCCATAAAAAGGCGGATTATAATGATTGTCAACAAAAACTTTGTAACAAAAAATAATCTTGGTACCTATTTATAAATCATCTGCCACAGAGTATAGACTATGTCAATTGATACGCCTAAACATCGCCGTCAGCATCTGATCACTCCTCGAAATATCCTATTACGCCACGTTATGACCATGAAATCCAAATATGGGGCATAGAGACGCGGTTATGGTTTAAGTGTAAAGCGATTGTCGCTTAGGGTGTAAAATAATAGAAACCGGTCAGGCGCGTGGCAGGACCAACCAATACCTACCTGGTATTTGGTTCCGTACCTAGTGATCGCAAATTATTACCCGCCCCATCGGACTGCCTGCCGACCTTCGTCATGTTTTAAATGACGTAATAAAGGAGATCCTTGCGTTTAGGACGTGACGTAAAAAAAAGCCTTGAACTATCAGAAAATAGGAAAGATCAAAACAAGGGAACCCAATATCAAAACTCCGTTTTCAAAATAGATTTTTATTTCGATTCTAAGAAAAAACTAAAGAAAACTATATGAATAGATATAATACAGTGTACTATTACTATCTATTCATATGAGAAAACATTTTTCAAAGGTAAACATAACATAACATAAATATTCTTTATTTGCACACCAAAAAAATACAGCAACAATGATATAAAAATGTTAACAAAAAAATTAAAACCGCCTTCAAAAAACTAAAAAGTTAAAAAATAATATTGCAGCCGATGACTTTTTCGTTCACATCATAAGAACATTAATTTGTTTTATAGAAGTCGGTGTCAAGCCAAGCCAAAATGCAAGCCCTGTTGCGAATCGTACCGGCTTGACAGCGACTTCAATAAAACAAAGAAGGCGGTTTTAATTTTTTTGTTAAAATTTTGTTTATTTCACAATTTTCAGTGGTAAATTCATTAGTTCGATTTAATAATAGTGCTTTAAATTAACAAACGCACTAGTCGGCACTACAATTTTCCAAGGTTCCCCTCGATATCTCTGGGATCCATCATCAGATCCTGGTTTCCTTATCATGGGACCTCTCTTGGGATATCTCCTTTCCAACAAAAAAAGAATCATCGAAATCGGTTCATAAACGACGAAGTTATCCGCGAACACACATAAAAAAAAATATATATATATATACGGTCGAATTGAGAAACCTCCTCCTTTTTTTGAAGTCGGTTAAAAACAGAAACACTTAAAAACACTTTTCTCACAACACTAGATCCATGTTTGCATGAATGACTACTTTATTGTATGATAGTTAATATAACATTGAGGAGAGCTTTATGCCTAGCAATGGGATTTAAATCCCATTCCTAGGGAAAAATTGTCTCCACCAAGCTTTTCCACACCTTTCTATCAATGCTTGGTGGTGAGTGACCAATGGCTGTCGAAAACATCGACTAGCTCACAAATCTAACATCCTTCTTGCATCCTTCAGATCGTCGAAGTTTAAGGTTGTGACGATGTTTGCGCTTAGAGAATTGCATTGCTGCTCCTTTGGGTAAAGATCGTTGTCTAACTACGAGTATGTAGGTATTATTAGACTGAAACTGGCAAATATACATTTTAATCATAGAGAAAATATTTTAATAGACTTTTCCTTAATCTAAACTATTATAAAACTGTAACAGAAGTGTGTCTGTGCATTGAAGATATTTACAAAAAAAAGATTACGACATGATTTTTAGATGTCCCTGATTCCAAATCACTAATTTTTGGATTTTTTGTCTGTCTGTTTGTTTGTTTGTTTGTTGGTTCGTTTGTTTGTTTGTTTTTTGTTTGTTTGTTTGTTTGGGTGTTTGTTTGTTCGAGTATCACGCAAAAACTACTGAACCGATTTTGATGAAACTTTTTTTGTTTGATAGCTTATCATCTGACTTAAAATCTGGTATATAATTTATGCGGACGAAGTCGCGGGTAAAAGCTCGTTATTATATAAAACTATCGGATCGGCATATGCGACTCGTGCCGAGCGCGGGGAGAAGGTGACAGCTGTCAGTATTGACAGCTTCCGGGTGTAGGCAAAGGGGTGACCCATAGAGCACGCAGGGGGGGGGGGGTCTGCCAAAAACCACATTTCCGCTAACAGTATGCATAAGACAAACATGTCCGGTTCCACAAACTTCTATATCCTCAAAATCTTTTTCAATCTTTTTCTTTCTCCGCTAAAGCTTTTCGCTCACACCAACCGGCCCATACATTACCGAGTTACACACGCATTGATACGTGTAATTTTTGTGTTTACTGTTTACACAAACATCTTGAATAGAGGAAACATATGTTTTAAACTCACCGGTCTTCAGTTTACGTACAAATGATCGTAGTGAGATAGTTTACTCAATGATGAGTCATTTTATACTGAGATAATGCTTGTTTATTATTATAGCGGTAGTGAAATTGTGCGTAATGTTATCTAACGTACGGCAGTATGTTTAGATTAGTTCGTATGCATAAACTATCGATCAAATATAAGGTCTTTGTGATGCAGAGCCGACTGCCAACCTCCTGTAATGGAGAGGAACCCGAAGAAGTTGAGGAGATATCTCAAAGCCAAAGTGAAAATATGCTTACGTGTTATATAACATACGGCAGTATGTTTAGATAAGTTAGTATACATAAACTATCGTTCAAATACTGGTATATAGGGACTTTCTGATGCAGAGCTGACTGCCAACCTTCAGTAATAGAGACGAACGAAGTTACGAACGAAGAATGCGTTGTGTGTGTTAATTGGTTGTTACTCTAGAGAAAATGCGTCCAGAAACTCTACTACTATCAGTTTAAAATAATGTGCATGACCTCGCTCGCAAATATGACGTCACTCAATCACACGAACTTCACTAGAGTCGTTCAAATTATTATTTCCTTTGCCTAGAGCAGGACTTCCCAACCAGTGGGGCGCGCCCCCCTAGAGGGGCGTAGTGATATTGTAGGGGGGGCACAATGCGTTTACATTTTGGACAGAAAACTCCAGTTAACCACGTAAATTCCACTCATTAATTCATTTTAATAATTAACTCATTCATTCAGTTACTAATTTACCCATTTGTTTGTTGTTACTGACATGTTCAGGCTCAGCAGGTCTCAGATAGCACCTTTCCAGCTGCGCTTGTCGTTATTTTAATAGTGGGGGGGCGTGCAAAATATTCCTTACTATACCAGGGGAGGCGTGACGCAAAAAAGGTTGGGAAACCCTGGCCTAGAGTCTACATTCCTTTATCAACCGAGTGAAGCTATCGAACAGCCCTTCAAGGTCATGCACAATGTTATTTTAAACTAATAGTATTTACTTTTGGATTATTGATCGTTCAAACTTATACAATATTTAATATCAACTCACTACCACATTCCTTTTCGGGATGACCAGAAACTTTGCTGCAACTATATGTAACTATTTTTCAGTGCCTAAAACTGCCTCCGTGGTCTAGTGGTTAAGAGCATTGGCTCTCGATAAGGAGGTCGTGCGTTCTCTGTTGGTAGTAGTCGTTACATAAAAAGTAAAAACCACGTCAGAGGCCGTAAGGCGGTCTGAAAAAACTCTGACACTAGGGCTCTGCCCACACGATAAGAAAGAATTGCCTAATAGCGCTAGCATACCACTAACACAAGACAGCGACAAAATGAGTAAAACTTCTCGTAAAAAACCAAGACTACGGACGGAATTACCTAAGTCTACGTGTATCAAGTAGAGATGAATTTAGAAATTATACTTTGGTCACTTCCCCAAAAACTGACTTCGCCATCTAAAATCGTATCATGGTTATGAATAAACCAGCAAATGTGCGGCACTTTATAATATAAGTGTTATGGCACAAAATGCCACTTATTCTCAAGGCAAGCTATCGTTTCATTTCAATTCTATTAATATTCCTTTCATAGTGCGTCCCAACTATTTCCTCTTGTTATGCAGTTATGCAACTGGAGGTTAAAAATTTATGTTGTAGCGAATAACAAAAATATCGTTGCAATTTTTTATCGATTCGATGGAAATGTTTTACGTAATTTGTTGTGATTAATAAAATTTCTTCGTTTCTTATTTGATCGAAAAGCCAAAGGGAATTTGTATTTTTACTCAATGTTTGGAGGAAATAAAGCCATACACAAATAATACTTAATTGCAAAATCAAAAGAAGGTGTTCATCATCCAGGCGCGCAGATACAGGATGTCGTTTACAATTACCAGTTATTTAGAGTAAAACACATTTGATCGATCGGTGAAGGTACTAAGCTTATGCAGATATGACGAGTTCTTTCTTATCGTGTGAGCAGAGCCCTGGTGTCAGTTTTTAGAAAAAACATTTTTCAGACCGCCTTACGGCGTCTCACGTGGTTTTTATGTAACGACTACCATCACCAGAGCAGAGATAGTAGCCGAGACCAACGACTTAACGTGCCATCCGAAGCAGGGAATAACTTTTCTTTTCAGACAATCAGGTATTTTTTTTAAATTAACTATGGGTTTGCTCTTGACCTCAATCCAGCCCTCAGGACGAAGATGGGGTCGTAGATGTAGCGAGCTTACCCAGAAGATGCCTATTCACTCGTACTTTAAAGGAATTCGGGTTGTAAGTACTCGGAAATACTGACGCAGGTAAGGCATTCCACTCCTTGGCTGTGCGCATTATAAAAGACTAGCTGTTGCCCGCGACTTCGTCTGCGTGGACATGTGATTTTGTCTCATGTCTCGTCTGAGGGTCATGAAGGTCATGGTCAGAACCAAGTCTAGAAACCCAGGCATGTAACATTAAAATGGCTATTAAGGAATGGGCTGATAAAATACACATGCTAGAATGCTCTGGCTTCTTGGGTCTGCAACATTGCAGGAAATTCATCAGCAATATAACACCACGAATCCCACAGTTCATACTGAACAACAGCAGGAGCAAAGCTCGTGTACTACGCCTCACAGGCATGATAAAGCTCACCCTAGATCCCAGTTGCCGAGCGTGCGGAGAGGATTTTATTTGTAATTTATTATCTGCAAGGTCGCTCATCTTTGTTTCATCAACGCCATCTATCGAGCCATTAGGAACTACTACGGTTTTTGGGAAATCGCTCATTCTTCTTCCTTCTTCAATCCTTTGTCAATCTCAAAATACCCCCTTTGAATTTTTTTTTTCCGTCAGTTTCATTAACGATATTATTTTCCCAAAGACCAAATTTTTCCCCACAATCGCGGAAAAAACCCGCATTCTGGCAGCCCCGGGCAGCCACAGGCAGGGCCAGTGTTGCCAAATTCAATTTTTAGAAATCCGTAGGTCAAGGTCGAAAAATCCGTAGAAATCCGTAGATTACCTCTTGAAAAATCCGTAGATCTACAGACTTTTTTTAAATGCTTTACCTGACTCTTTTAGAATGAATTGATTCAAAAAAATCGCTCTAAATTTAAGAGGAAAATATAAACTTTGACATGTTTAAGCGCTGACAACATGAAAATCAATAAAATTTACCTACTTTCTTTTCTGTTCTAATTTAACTTTCTGTTTCATTATCACCGTCTGTGTCAGTACTTTTGTCATACATGTTACAGTTAAATATTTCTGTCGTGTATGGACTGAAAGTAGAAGGAAGGAGATAGATGGAAAATAGTAGGGACGAGCCATATTTTAGGAAATACAGTCCAATACATGAAAAAAGTGAACTTGAATTGATTTATGCAGCAAATTGACCTGAATTTATTCAGAAGATTTCTAAAAATCCGAAGATCCCTAGGCCAGGCCAAAAATCCGTAGATCTATGGATAAATCCGTAGGTCTGGCAGCACTGGGTAGGGCTGCCATGTGCGAATGAATGAAGTGAGCTAGAAACTAAACTGACAGAGAATGGATGGATAAATGGATAGAGATAGAGATAGTGTCATTATCATTTATATTTTACTAGCTGTTGCCCGCGACTTCGTCTGCGTGGACATGTGATTTTGTCTCATGTCTCGTCTGAGGGTCATGAAGGTCATGGTCAGAACCAAGTCTAGAAACCCAGGCATGTAACATTAAAATGGCTATTAAGGAATGGGCTGATAAAATACACATGCTAGAATGCTCTGGCTTCTTGGGTCTGCAACATTGCAGGAAATTCATCAGCAATATAACACCACGAATCCCACAGTTCATACTGAACAACAGCAGGAGCAAAGCTCGTGTACTACGCCTCACAGGCATGATAAAGCTCACCCTAGATCCCAGTTGCCGAGCGTGCGGAGAGGAGGAGGAAACCATGGAACATTTATACTGTGTGACTGCGATGTCTTGGTGGCTAAACGTATGTGTCCTGAGACTGAGAGATGGTTATTCAAAACTGGGAGATTACAGGTTTCTTCCCCTGAACACTATTGCCTCTCTCATTTTCCACGTTTTTCAATGGTGAAGAAAATAAATATTAAGTAGGAGTCAACACAAAAGATAGATACCATTGGGTTGATGTGTTGCTGGCTTGCCAGCCCCCATAATAGGATAAGAATAGGATAATAGTCATGAACTTGAGCTGAATCAAAATCAGAAAGTACCTTCATTAAGTAAGTATGTAGGTATAAAAAAAGTCATTCACAGATCCATCACTTGAATCAAATTTTTCTACTGTTCGTCGGTTATTAGTGTTTTATTTATGTCGAACAGCATAATAAATAATAATCATCTTACGACCCACTGCAGATCACAGACCTCCACTCACAAATAAACGTTAGAGGATAGAGGATAAGCGGAAAGCGCAGCGTGGGTAGGCCTCACATGGTGGACCGACGACCTGGTGAAGGCGGTGGGAAAACGTTGGATGAGGGCAGCGCAGGACCGGTCGTTATGGCGATCCTTGGGGGAGGCCTATGTCAGCAGTGGACGTCCATCGGCTGAGATGATGATGATGATAGAGGATACTCTACCACGCGGGCTAGTACACAATGGTGGAGGCAAGAGCTAGAACGATAATATTCTAGCAAGCAAATGGTCAACTTGTTAAAAGAATTATTTTCAAGCCACATTTGTAAATCTCTAACCTTACTTAGCTATTATGAAAGTACTTAGGCACATTACCAAACTGTGGTGTTATTATAAGGACTTTTTAGATAAGTAGGTCTATCTTTGTGGTAGATTGATGTACTATAGTTAAGCTACACAAATCCTCAAGAAATCATAATAGAACCGAAAATCAAACAAAACGAACATTTGGCAAAATTTTCTGCAACAAAATTATTATACCGTAGAATTCGCTCAGATTGGGCTCAAACTACCATTATACTTACATACAAAGATGTATTCAATCAATTTGTAAGCACCTGCTAGAGTTAAAAATACGCCTAACGATATCTATGAAGATGAAAACGATACCTACTACAATAACTTTAGAAAAGGTTAAAAGAAAGAAAAATATTTGACGACCCGTTTGGTGTATGGTTACCACGCCGGACTGCCAAACCAGGCCGAATCCCGGAATCCCGGTTCGGTCATGGATGTAATATGTTTGTGCCGTTGTTGTATGGTTTCTATAATAAAAAGCCTATACTTACTGCTTGCTTCGGATCATTACAATGTATGTGACTGTGAGCGTTATTTATTTAATTATTTTTCAATTCACCCGGTAAGTTACTTTACAATCAAATTTGTAAGACCTAATTTCTGAGACGCCTTGAGCGTGAGTTACGAGTAAGTGCAAGTATGGTCGAAATGTATGAACTTTGAGATCAGGGATTTAATCAACTAAATTAAGCTCCTGCTAGCTAGGTTTTGGAATAAATAATTTTATTGTTGCACACTTGCTTTTAAAAAACGCCTCACGCCATCTATTAAGATGAAAACGTACTACAATAACTTTAAAAAAGGTTAAAAGAAAGAGTATTTTTTTATATTTGACGACCCGTTTTGTGCAATAGTTACCACGCCGGACTGCCAAACCAGGGTCCTGGGCTCGAATCCCGGTTCGGTCATGGACATTATTATGTTTGTGCCGTTGTTGTAATGTTTCCATAATAAAAAGCCGTGCTTGCTTGGGATCACTACAACGTATGTATTAAAATAAGAAAAAAGCCAAAGAAAATAACGACCCGTTTTGTGCAATAGTTACCACGCCGGACTGCCAAACCAGGGTCCTGGGCTCGAATCCCGGTTCGGTCATGGACATTATTATGTTTGTGCCGTTGTTGTAATGTTTCCATAATAAAAAGCCGTGCTTGCTTGGGATCACTACAACGTATGTATTAAAATAAGAAAAAAGCCAAAGAAAACGTACTGTCCTAAAATTGGATCTGATCTAATCTCAGGATATGCTTCTGTCAAATCCGTTGAAAAATGGATAAAAGTTTTAAAAAAAAAATCTCACCCAAGAATCGAACCTCCAACCTCTTGCGCGAAAATCTGACCATTTCTCAACTACGCTACACAGCTCTTGAGAGAGGTGTTGAAAAAAGCAACCACTATTTACTACTGGAATCTACCCAAATACATCTGTCAGCGTCAAGTCGGCGCTAGTGAGCATGATAAAATATTGGAAATTATCCCACAGACTCCCACAGTAACCCATTGCTGGGATAAAACGTATCCTATGTGTTAATCCAGAACACATTCTATCTGCATGCCAAATTTCATCTAAATCCGTTCAGCCGTTTAGGCGTGATTGAGCCACAAACACACAAACATCCAAACATCCAAACATCCAAACATCGTCACAAACTTTCGCATTTATAATATTAGTGAGATTAGTGAGATTAGTGAGATGAGATGAGATGAGATTCAGAAAGGCGCTTGGTGCGAATATGTGGGATGTCAACCAAGAAGGGGTGATATCCCGCGGTGCGTCTGGAAGTCCGATAGTAGAAAGGGGAAGGTGGGATGAGCTCATGCAGCTCTTGGGCACACCCACCGAAGTACAATCTGTAGAAGACCGACAAGCAGACGGCGGCTCTGCGGCGGTGGGCTAGGCTATGAAGCTTGGTCTCCACCAGCTTACTATCGCCAATGAGCCTCCTGGCTGCTCTGCGTTCAACCGAGTCGAATGCGGCAAGTTGTTACTTGGCTGAGCCATCCCACAGGTGGCAGCAGTACTCCATACATGATCGTGATGATGAGGTGATTCAGCCTGCAATGTCCTAAGCACTGGGGAAATACGCACAAAGTGACATATCACTAGGTGTCCCCGTTGGAATCGAACCCACGACTTTCATGTCGAGAGCCTAATGCTCTTAACCATTAAACCACGGAAATAGTAAAAAAAAAACATAAAAAATATGAGTTGAAAAAAAAACTATTCTTGTAAACGGGTAGTGATGTCCTTATGAAAATTTGACTTTTATTAGACGTCCTCATGACGATTTCTCATTTTAACTTTTGCGCTGGAAAGCTTAAGCTGGAAAACAGGTAAGTAGATACTCAAGCTCTGACGATGTACTCCTTCGAAAGAGGACTAAAGGTGGGCGTTGTTGTGCACACGTAGGTAGGTATCAGCTTTTTGCTATAAATAGTTGCTTTACTAAGATAGTCAAAGTAGCAATATGTTATTATTGTACGATTTCCTGTAAAATATAATGTAAGGCTTTTTACTGAGAGCTGTGCGAGGTACCGTGGCAGCAAGGATGTGTGCGAGGAAAAATATCCACCAATAGCTCGCTGGCTCGATCGCGTCATAAGGAAATTGATGGTTTTCAATTGGTGGATTTTTTTCTCACTCACTGTCTCGCTATCTCGCGCTCTGGAGTGCGATTTTTGAAACTCATTCGTTGAACTCAGCAGTTGAAAATGTCAAAATTACTATTGAGATATGCATCTTTCTGCTGCTGATTTGACTTCCAAAAATCATACTTTAAGGAGAGCTATTTTGGAAAGTCAAATCAGCAGTAGAAAGTTGCATATCTCCATAGTAATTTTGACATTTTGAACGGCTAAGTTCAACAAATGAGTTTCAAAAATAGCACTCCTGGAGAGCAATCGCGCTAAATACAACGAACCGAACCACAACTTTTAACACATTCGGTATTGCGCTATTAATTTGACAGCCTAGCCGTTAGAGCCGTTTTGACAGATCGCTCAGACGTTAAAGTCACATAGTAAATACGTCAAGTTTAGCGAAATACGGAATTCAGCACAGTTGAATGGTAATTGGATTGCAATGTGATTAGAACTGAAATTGGATTAGGATTGAACTTGGATGTTTTAAATTAGCATAATCGTCCTGGTGCTGTGTCCTGGTGGAATATAATAAGAATCCTTTATTTACCTTGTATAATTCCCATTTGTGAAAAGATGTTCGGAGGTCACGTTTCAATGACCATGAAATTCCTATAAATCTGAACAAATTAGATCAACAGCAGGTATGAACGAGGAGACCGGGCGGTGAAAAATGAGCCGCACCTCTCATTGTAATTAACTAAATGATTTTCGTCACGCTAAGCTCCGGGACCTGGGCGTGACAGTTTACAGTAACCTTGTTCAGTTCACAGTGAAAAAAAGGATAACCTTTTTAATTTAATTCAGAAATAACAAAGTTTCGTTTGTAGGCCTAGCATGCCACCCCCGAGAAAATGACAAAAATCGAGACGTGCCTCCATCTTCATTATTTTACGTAGGTATGCCAAAAAGAGCGAGCATGACGGTTTTCTCGTTTAAACGCTTTGTCGTGGGTGGCATGCTAGCCGTGCTGGTTGTTAAGACGACGACAGGGCAAAAATCGTCTTTTCGAACGAGACAGTTACGGTGAGATTTTGCTGATAATTTGGTACCTATAGGAAATCTACATGGATTTCTACACATGTTTTTAGAGAGTATCTAAACTATTATAAAACTGTAACAGAAGTGTGTCTGTTTGAAGATATTTACAAAAAAAAGATTACGATATGGTTTTTACCTGTCCCTGATTCCAAATCACCAATTTTTCGATTTTTTGTCTGTCTGTTTGTTTGTTTGTTTGTTTGTTTGTTTGTTTGTTTGTTTGTTTGTTTGTTTGTTTGTTCGTTTGTTTGTTTGGGTGTTTGTTTGTTCGAGTATCACGCAAAAACTACTGAACCGATTTTGATGAAACTTTTTTTGTTTGATAGCTTATTATCTGACTTAAAATCTGGTATATAATTTATGCGGACGAAGTCGCGGGTAAAAGCTCGTATTATGATAAAATCTGATCTTTTGTCTAGTAGAGATCTTCTACGGTAATATGACCCGTGCTCCGTGCTTCCAAAATGTTTACAAGAGAGGACGTTTTACAAAAACAAATACACGGATTTGTTGCTCTTATAGCGGTGCCACTAATTTGCTTTTATCATTATTAGACCGCGAGCCATGTTATATCGTAGTAAATAATTATCTACTGTACGAATTATACTTATTAAGTACCTTGTTGAAGATGTTTACACAATACATTAAGCATCTTCAACTACCCACTTCAAATATCGTAAAACATTGTTTAAGACTCTTCTAATTCTAAGGGTATTCTAATATAGAGGTCCCATTTATTACTCACTTTATTTGGCGATAAAACATAAAAATGAATAAGGTAAATATGGAGCAGCACCTCAAGCACGATTCCTAGCTCTTTGGCGACATGTGAGGCTCAAAGCCCAAATTGGCAATTGGAACCAACATAATAGTGCCAATTAGCTTTACAATCAAATTATGGAAATTCGGGAATCAGACAGCAAGTTATTTTGTAGGTGTTCACATTTTGCAAATTAGTATCGAACGTTTAAGAACGGAATTAATTTTAGGCCATAATAATGGGCATTATAAGAGGGCTATCGGAGTCCAGTGGCGCCCTCGCCACAATAATAAAGATTTCTCAATAAAGAAAGTCTAAATTAAAAAAGTGCTCAACAGATAAACTACAAAAGCCTTCAAGCTATTTTCATAGAATACTTTTAAAGGTTTCATACAAATTTTGGAAAAGGATATAAAACGGCCGCTTTTGTTTTTATTCAAAATTATCTAAAAGTGGAATGTTTCGAACCTATAAAAGTATTGTATAACAATGGCTTGAAGGCTTTTGTAGTTTATCTGTTGAGCAATTTTTTAATTTAGGCTTTCTTTGTTGAGAAATCTTTTTTATTGTGACGAGCGCGCCACTTGAGCTTGTAATAGCCCTCTTAAGCAGACTTTACTATAAAATATCAGACTTTACTAGAAAAGTTGTAATTTTTGAAGTGAAATCTTCTTTAGCGGCGTTGTGCCTCAGATAAATTAACAGGAATTTATCCTGTTAATTTATCTGAGCGTTGTGCAAATTTTAGGATGGGTAAAAAATTTTAAACTCGCGTCAGGACCGTGACGTCACCCTAATCGAAAATTCGTAAGACAAAATTGGTAAGACGATGACGTTAAGATTTTTGAATGGGTAAAAAATTGTAAACTCGCGTCAAGACCGTGACGTGGCGTGACATTCGTAAGACGTAAGATCCTTTAATATTTTTTAGCCTGTTTTGTGACCCACTGCTGGGCAAATGCCTCCCCTTTTCTCCTCCAATCATCCCTATGCAATGAAATCTGCATTGCGGATTAGAGGAGAAGATATAAAAATAAAAACTACATAATAACCAAGCACGTATCCAGACTTCGGGGATATTCATTTTCGGTGATTCAAAAACGATGCAAAAATTATAGCTGTAATCAATGTTCCATACAAATATTCGGGGGGATAAATCCCACCTGGAGACGTGCTTGCATATAACAGCAAAATATTCTAGAAAACTCTGCTTAAATAAATTACTACTAGAAATTTTTCTCCGTCTAATCTAAACTATTATAAAACTGTAACAGAAATGTAAAGTACATTGAAGATATTTACAAAAAAAAAAATTACGACATGGTTTTTACCTGTCCCTGATTCCAAATCACCAATTTTTGGATTTTTTGTCTCTCTGTTTGTTTGTTTGTTTGTTTGTATGTTTGTTTGTTTGTTTGTTTGTTTGTTTGTTTGTTTGTTTGGGTGTTTGTTTGTTCGAGTATCACGCAAAAACGACTGAACCGATTTTGATGAAACTTTTTTTGTTTGATAGCTTATCATCTGACTTAAAATCTTGTATATAATTTATGCGGACGAAGTCGCGGGTAAAAGCACGTGTATGATAAAATAAATCAATTAATGAATCAATAAAATGATCTGATTTTGTTCGTTTTCCAAAACAGTGGGTTGCATCGAAGTACTCGAAGAACTCTAGTCATCAAGAAACCTGCCAATAAGGTGTTAATCGAATCGAATAATCAGAAAACGTTCTTTTGAAATGAAGGTGGAGTGAATTTCAATGCTTGTAAAAAGAGCAAAAGAAATATTAATTTATATGCAGGCTTATATTATAAACTAGCGGCCCGTCCCGGCTTCGCACGGGTGGACGTCTAATCTTTTCTAGCAATAAATATAGCCTATGTTACTCAGGGTGAATGCAGCTTTCTAATGGTGAAAGAATTTTTTAAATCGGCCCAGTACTTTTTGAGCCTATTCATTACAAACATACAAACATACAAAAATAGGTACAAATCTTTCCTCTTTATAATATTAGTGTAGATGTGAATGTAAGTTTGTTTGTTAGGCTTTCACGTGAAAACCACTTAACCGATCATCATGAAACTTTGTACACATATTCTTGGAGGTATTAGAAGTAACATACTCGTAGGATACTCGGGGCTTTTCAAATTCCACGCGGACGAAGTTGCCGGCAAAAGCTAGTAACTTATAAGCTTATAACACGGAAATTAGGAGCTTTAGGAGTTTACCTGGTTTGGAGTGGACATGATTTAGGAGTTTACACAGTTTAAGAATTTACCTGATTTGAGAGTTTACCTGATTTAAGAGTTTACCTGATTAAGGAGTTTACCTGATTTAGGAGTTTGCGTGACTTTGGAGTTTACCTGAGGTGGTCTGAAACGTTGCTACATCAATCGATAAACCTTCGTGGAATTGTAGCAAAGTTCATTATTTCTTTAGAATATCACCCACAAATAAGCTAATAAAAAGAGTATGCCGTAGTCACCTCGTACTACAACCAAGGGAAGAAATGGAGCGGTCCTTTCTACCCAGTTTAAAATACACAGTATTTTGTAAAATAAAACAATATTGAAACAAAAGTTTATAAAGTTTTAACAAAGTAACACAATATTTTGCTGTAATTAGAGCTCAAAGGCGAGGCCTTTAAGTCCAAAGTTATTAATTTAGTCCTTGATCAGTAAACGTTGTCCATGAGGGAAGGTATAGTATAAGATCCCATCGATATACAAGGTGTAACAATGTGGTCTTGTTATACTTATTAAAAAGGGGTGGTTTAATTTAGACCGTCAAACTGAACATCTATATGACAGTAGCGAAGCTTAAATGGCAAAAAAAATCAGCTGTTCCATACAAAACTCTAATACTTTCAGCACTATCTATTTCTCTATTGTGCCTGCAGACTACGTCCAGGAATACTCTAAAGAGTCTTAGATACTCCATTGTTCGAGAGAGAGTGTGTTTGTGTGAAATGATTAGTTAATATCTACCTACTAGATTTTGGGGAAACGATTATTATAATGATTATCAAACACTATTTACAACTAACCAATGTGTGACAATGTCAAAAAAAAATATATTTTTCTCAAACATGCTTGGAAATGTGAGCATTATTTTGACAACCTTCTTCGAGATAAATCGAAATTGCTGTACTGGCCAACTACATGCGCGCAGCGGCCGGCAATGTTTGTATGAAAATCCATATCTGTCGTGTTTTGCGGCCAAATAAATTACATAGTAAACTCATATCTGTCGTGTCATTTAAAAATGGAACGATCTTTTTCTCCTAAACATGGCGACCAAGGAGATAACTCATCAAAGGTTTTATTTGAATTGCGAACTGGCTTGCAAATAGAAAGCTGTTTATTGAAAAAAAAAAACAAATTGTTGTTCGTTGTTCGTCATTGATTTTGAAAAGAGTTTTAATTTCCGCGAATTATTTGAGAAAATTTACTGTTTTCATTTCCGCGCATTATTTGAGAAAAGTACTATACAAGCCTTGGCCACAACTAGGCATTGATGGACTTACGTATGTGTGCCTCGGCTTCGCCTCGGCTCACATTTACACGTTCGTCCATCAATGCCTCTGTTGCTGGCCGCTGCAGTAATGTACTATATATACTGAGCTCAAACATGGTCTTTAAAAGAATTACCTACATAATTCGAAACTCAAGGTAAACCTTGAGTTTCGAATTGCTATGCTCTATCGCCCTCTGGTAAACCAGAGGGCGATAGAGCATAGCATAATTATGTATGTCGATTACATCCGGAAAGATTGGGCAAAAGTTTAAAAAGCTTGGACCCCGGAAAATGGACGCGTCGCCGTCTCAGGGTCGACCCCGGAAGAGATGGAAAGACGACCTGGATACCTTCATTGTCCATGTCCAGGTTGACAAGGGTGGATGGAGCTGGCTCAAGACAGGAATGCATGGAGGATAAAAGGTGAGGATATGCCTTTTGAAAAAAAAACTACTAAGTAGTTAATCTGTGACACTATAACGTTTGATTATGTTGTACACATAAGATAAGATTTAAAATTATGTTAGAATAGAATAGAACAAACACACAAATCGCGTTCAGGTTGCCAAAATCTAGTCACATTTTCCTTTATTATGTATTCATAATACAACAAAACGACGCTTAAAATTATAATCTATAAAAAGAACTAAATAAATCTTGCAGTGGGATTTTAAACTATTATAAACTTGTAAGAACTTTTTTCTGAGGTGTAGTATTGATTTCAAAGAGAATCATGATAAAGTTCATGCACTTTAGTAAGTTTCATCCACTTGCAACATAGCAGGTCCGATTATTAGAAGTTCAAGCACGAGTTTCTTAGAATTTTCTCAGATATGCCGCTTCTTACAGGCTCCTCGAAACCAGGTAGGTAACTAGGTACCTACGTTTTTCGCGCCTAAAGGGAGAAAACCGAACCCTACACATCCTACGTATCATAAGCCTACACTGTCCGTCAGTCCGGCCGTCCGTCCGTCTCTCTGTCTGTCATATCCTACCTATTTAGGGCTGTAACTTTTGAACCGTTTTATAGCTAGACCGTTGAGAAATTTTCTCTTCATTCTTATCGTGTGGGCAGTCGCCCTAAGTTTGAACGATACTACCAAAACAAAACCACAACCAAAAACGTTACGTTATGCACAATTAGTATCGCGCAAATTATATTAACGGTAACGATTTAGCTTTATTTCGGAAGATACGTTGGCGTAACGTTTGATGTCCGTTCGATCGAATTTTCTGTATTGTGCGATTTAACCGTTCAGAAAAAAATATCGCGATTATCGCGATAGCTTTTTTACTTCAGCTAAACCAAATCTAAACCAAAACTAAACCAAAACCAAAACCAAACCAAAACCGTATAAAATTGCGCAATTGAGGCCCTGGTATCAGAGTTTTTGCAAATAATAAAGATGTAAAATTAAAGGGGGTCCTTATACAAGAAACTTGTTTTTATCAACGTTTTTTCTTCTGGCTATCGTAAACACGATAATACAATAAACAATATACAAGCGTAAAATGATAACTAATTATAATTACTTATAGAACAAACTCTACAGTATAACAACAAATAATAAAAACCGGCCAAGTGTGAATCGGTAGAAAGATGCACATCTCCATAGTAATGTTGACATTTTTAACTGCTGAGTTCAACGTGTGAGTTTCAAAAATCGCACTCCTGAAGTATAAAAACTTGGTATTCAAACCTAAAAGTAGTTAAAAATTGCTTTTAAAAATTACAAATCCGGAAAACACTAAGTACCTATACATTTCCTTATTTTTTCCTCGTGAAACTATATTTTTTGGGCATTGGACTATGTTTTGCTTCACAGTTTGAGAGCAGTCGGAATACCTACTCGCGGAGGGGTCAAATTTATACAAAACCTTGACGCACAATACGCTACGCGTAGACGGTATTAGTATAAGTAACTTTGTATAATATATGGAAAAATAGTTTAGAAAATCTAGATGTCGCGTATCAAATAATAAATTAAATTTGCAATTTATAATAATACAAATGTTTCAAAGCTTTATATCTTTGTAATTAGGTATATTATAAATTGCAAACGAATTATTTTATTTACAGAAAAGGGGTAAGTAACAATAATATAACACACTAAAGTAATACTATCTTAATAAAATATACAATTATAATTTAATTACATAAAAAAGATATAAAGCTTTGAAACATTTGTATTATTATAAATTGCAAATGTTATTCGATATGCGACATCTAGATTTTCTAAACCATTTTTCAATATATAAAATATTACTTTCATTAATTCCGTCTACGCCTAGGACGATTTAACCACTGGACCCGAAATGATGCCCGCTCTCGCCTGTACCCCGCTGTCGCGAACCAAACTTTTTAGCTCAGTCGGCGTTTTTTCCCTATCAGTTTGACTTACAAGCTCGGTGAGAAAACATCAAGGAAAAATGACTAAATTCACCATTATTCGATGTAAAAGCTATAGTGAGCAAACAAGTAATGTTTCTTTTCACGAATAAGTACAATTTTACACCATTTTAGTAACAATTTTTCACGAAAATAATTATTGTTGAAAATTATAAACAGTGCAATCCGACCAATTTGAGTACGTAATGTTGTTGATACAAAGAAACTAAAAAGATTACAACATTAATCAGGCCGAATTATCGCTCATTCATAACGTCATTATTTTTTTAAACTTGACATTGAAGTCTATGGATGGGATAAACATAGTCGAACATAGTCGATAATATAGTATCGATATAATCAAATAAGGGAATGAATCATTAACTCTCTGTATTGATAATCAGTGTGAAAATGTCTAAAATATTATACATATTAGGAAGATCAGATAAAATTTTCTTCGTTCAAATAGATCCTGGCCTAGGACTTTCGATGTTTGATTTATCGTGATCTTTTTTGTTGGAACTTCATTGGAATTTGCATTGGAACAAAAACGTTCACGAAATATCGATAATATTGAATGTCTGCGTAGGCCATAAGATTATTTTCGTCATTCAATACAGGATGGAAAAAGTGGAAAAGTTGGTTTTCTTTATATAGGTAAGTAGTGAAAGTTGTTCAGTTTGATGCTCTGATCTGAAGCTCCTCCTAAAATATGGAAGTTTAGTCACAGTATAAGAAAGAGTATCTTAGTACTACATACCTACAGTATGGACACTCCCTGCCTCCCACCAACTTTTTGCCTCACCCCCTCTGGTTACTTCGTGGTTACCTAGCCTATAGTTAGACACCATAATTGAAATGCTAGAATTTATGTTTTCGAAACAAAGAGAATATAATCACAAAAACAAAAACAAAATAAAAACAATATAAAAACGGTATTAAAGAGAATATAATCTCAGGACGAAGGATAAAAACTTTTTTTTTAATAGACTGGTGTCAAATTGTCAATGCGTTTTATTTACGAAAAAGTCAATAATAAATGAAAAAATTTCCTTTTACTGTCTATACAAGGTGTTACAAAAATACAAATAAACATTTAAGAGGGTAGCTTAGACCATGAAACTGAACAACTTTCAATATGGGACCAATATCTAAATTGCGAAAAAAAAATCGGATGTTCCATACAAAACTACAAATCTACTCGAGCTAAATGTATGGGATGGCAGTTTTTTTCGCGATTTCGATGTTGGTCCCATATTGAAAGTTGTTCAGTTTGATGGTTTTAACAACCCCATTAAAAGTTATTTTTACTTCTGTAACACCCTGTATAGGTAGGTATTATTTTTATTTTTTTTATTCACCTATTTTTTCCCACTGCTGGGCAAAGGTCTCCCCCAAACCCTTAAGGAGATTAAATAGTTTTATTTATAACCAAAGTAAGCATATTAAACATAATGATCCTCATACATTAAATTACGATTAAATTTTTTATCGATAAAAATAAAATCGTTCACAAGCAAGTTATCGACTATGTCTATCACTAGAGTCGTGTTCACGTGATCAATTTGTAAAAAAATTATGAATGACTTCCCCCCTCAACCCGCAAATTTCGGTTGAATGTCATTTCATACATTATCAAGACCATCTCGCGTCCAGTGGTTAAATCGTCCTAGGTCTACGCCTATTGTGCGTCAAACGTTTGTATGGACTGAAACCGCCTTCACTATCGCGAGTCGTAAGTCGTATGTCGCCATTTTACCGACACCTAATGTTTTATGGAATAGCATAGCATAAGTAATAATGTGTAGTTCGAGAACTGTGGTCAGTGCCAATGGCGAGATCAAGGCTAAATGTAGCGCTAGCGGCGGCTTTTCTCGCATAAAATGTCATGTGGTCACCTAATTTTTAGGGTTCCGTACCCAAAGGGTGAAAACGGGACCCTATTACTAAGCCTACGTTGTCCGTCCGTCCGTCCGTCCGTCCGTCCGTCTGTCCGTCCGTCCGTCCGTCTGTCCTACCTATTTAGGGCTGTAACTTTTGAACCGTTATAGCTAGATAGTTGAAAATTTCTCAGATTATGAGGTATTGCGGCGGATTTGTTAACAAATAATAAAAATGGCAGAAAGTTAAAAATTAAGGGGGGTTTTCAAAAAGAAACTAGTTTTTATCAACGTTTTTTCTTCACACTCTATAGTAAAAACGGTAATACATACAAGCGTTAAACTTAGTGTGATTATAGAACAAACTCTACAGAATAACAACAAATACTAAAAACCGGCCAAGTGTGAGTCGGTCTCGCGCTAAAGATCCCGGACAAAAAAAGTTTTTTTTCTAATTTAATAATGTTGTGTTCTGTGGTTGTGTGGTACGGAACCCTCGGTGCGCGAGTAGCCCGACTCGCACTTGACCGCTTTTATTTATATACGTCCATTATGCTTTTCGCCGCCACTGCAGTATGACTGCGGTTCACTGCGGTATTTACCTTCTCCTCCTATCTTGTTGCGGTTTCCCAGATGGATTAGAGTAAATCTACGGGGTAGCTGAAATGTTTAAAATTACATGGAGTAGGTACTTAGCTTTGTCCCTATCTATTCTATAACGACACTGGTCACTTTTAAACGTCAAATTGGCGGTTATCTACCTCCATAGTTTCTCACAGTCTCACTCAAAGACATTTAGAAGTGACCTGTATCGCTGTCACCTCTGTCATGTTACGCTTAGATCAAAGTAAAATTTGATCTAATATGTTATACGCAGGGTTTATACAGGGTGTAACAAAACTCCCTACTGATACTTAAGGGTCCATTGTCTATAGGGTTGCCAACCCTACTATATTATATAGTATCCTACTATATTAGGGGCCCTACTACTATAATTCTGAGAAAAATATATAGTAGGCAAAACTACTATATTTTGATGGGCAATTAATTTATAGAGAATTTAAATATATTGGTACTTACTTAGGTCCAATAAAAATTACCAATAACTTAACATTATTTAAAAAAAATTCTTTCTCTTCATCACATTTGTTCCATTAACAATTTTATACTATAATATACTACTGAAAAGTGACAACAAGTTTCCTAAAGTCAGATTTATCTATTTTTTTAGAAATTATATTATTTCTATGTCGAATCCAGCGACTTCTGCTTTTACAGGATGCATGATGAAAAACGAAATAGAGAAATGATTGTTCCTTAAAAATAAGAACGTGGTATTTAAACCAAAAAGTAGCAAAAAATATCTTTAAAAAAAAATTATATTAATAAATTCGAAAAATACTATAGTTTTTTCTTATTTTTTCCCGATCTACTATATTTTTTCGGGCACTTAGGCTCAAAATACTATATTTGGTCTAAAAAAAGTTGGCAACCCTAATTGTCTAGTCTAGTGTTTTACGTGGTAGGGTAGCCACTGTTGATCCACAAGTTACTTGCTAACAACTTACAGGACCGGCTTACAGTTACAGGTGTGCTCCTAAAACTTTGTGACGATTTTTTGATAATTATGTTTGTGACTAAATGACACACAAAGGGCTGAACGAATTTGGATGAAATGCGCGATGACGATAACATAGTCGAACATAGTCCAGTGCCCAAAAAATATAATAGAACGGGGAAAAGTAAGTTGAACTGGATGAACACATAAAGTCAACGCAAAGAAGTAGCAAGGCAAGTAGGTATATAAAAGTTATTAATATAGTATAATTATAATAATATAGTAGGTATCAATTAAATACAATCTTTGCAAGTAAAATAATAAAGAGAATTCTCACAGCAAAATATTACTCATTCAACTCACAATTGCATTATTCACCTGGATTTTATTAACTTTTTTTTTCAAAGATTAAAGTTGAGTCTTGCATTAGCAAGTAAATTCGACACGTTTGTGTCGGGTACGTGTACGTGACGTGAATACGATGTTGTGTTTATCTAATGTTTGCTAGCGATCTACGTTTGGAGACGTAACATCGGGATAAGCAGTAGGATAGCTTACATTCTAGTCCAATCCATGCAGGTGTGGCCGCATCGGGAACGAATAGAGAGCTCTGGGCTGGGGTATGTTTCCCGTGTTTTTTGCTTTTGACGGTTCCAGGAGTGCGATTTTTGAATCTCATTCGCTGAGTTCAGCGGTTGAAAATGTCAAAATTACTATGGAGATATGAATCTTTCTACTTATTTTGACTTTCAAAAATCATACTTCAGGAGTGCGATTTTTGAAAGTCCAATTAGCGGAAGAAAGATGTGTATCTCCAAAGTAATTTTGATATTTTCAACTGCTGAACTCTGCGAATGAGATTCAAATATCGCACTCCAGGTTCATAATCATAATTATATCGAATTTTTAACATTTCATTAAATCCGTTTTTCTTGACTTTATTTTTTAATTAATGTAGCTGACAGACTTTATTAAACTAAAATTAAGATTATTAACACGTTATAAAATTTGTAACAATACAATTTAAAGAGTTCGTTTAGACCATTACTGAAAAACTTGTTAAATTCATATGAAATGTTGTTAAGCAACTTTTAATATGAAGACAACGTTGAAAAAAATATATGAAAATGCAGGTACATACCTCTTGGTCAAGGAGTCGTATTAAGTAGGTATTGCAGTTTTGTTTGAAATACCATTTTTTTTGCGATTTTTCTCGATATTGGCTCCATAGTGAAACTTGTTCAGTTTGAAGGTTTGATTTGATAAATATTACTCTGGTGTTTTGTTACACAATATACAAAAGGAATCTTTAAGACAAAATAAAATAAATATGTTTTTAAATTCAATTTTATATGGACCACTAGCTTTAAGGGACAACTAGCTTTAAGTATTATGAGAATACAATTATTTAAACGTAGATTTCCAGTAATAATGCCAGGGTTTGTTTGACTCATCACATTTTGGCGCTAAAAGCCTTTCCTGTGACATGCCACTGCCTGACCATTGCACTGACGATCGGGGAAGGCGATCCTTCACAGGGTGACACATGATACCGACAGTGTCTGTAGATATTATGTGCTATTTATAGCCTTCAGAGGCGCTTAGTTATCTCCACACGACTGGTGTGGTGGCCCATTAATGGATGGGTCACACTAACACGAGGAAAGAAGTCTGTAATGTACCTATTCTTCACAATCTTAAATATGTCAATAGAAGCTCATCTTCTGTCGTGTCAGGATGAATTATATCGTATGACAATTAGTCATACTGTGCTTGTCATGTAAAGAATCTGCTTGAGGTAAGGTATAGTTTCAAATATACGTAGGTACTAACTTTTCAAAACCAATACATTAATTTGAAAAAAGCATAAAAAGATAAATACAGGATGGAAGTGACAGCCTAGCAAATACTGAAACAGTGAACTCGACCCATCAAACTGAAGAACTTTCACTACGAGCCTACCTCAGGAAACGCGAAAAAAATCAGCTGTCCCATACAAAGCTGCTGTATCTACCCGACTAAAATGTATGGGACAGCAGATTTTTTTTCGAGTTTCCTGAAGAAGGCTCCATAGAGAAAGTTGTTCAGTTTGATGGTCTGAGTTCACCGCTTCAGTATTTGCTAGGCTGTCACTTACACCCTGTATTTATTGAAATTGAAATGACATTTAAAAATTACTCACATAATCCACTTCAGCAACATGCGTCGTCAACCAACTTAGTAGAAACAAAATCTGCTTCAGCAACATGCGTCGTCAAAATTTCTTACAAAATACCCCTTCAGCAACATGCGTTGCAAATTGTTTACAACTCCCTTGAGCAAAATGCTTCGTCAACTAACAAAATCTGCTTCAGTACCATGCGTCGGTCGTCAAAATTGCTTACAAATATCCCTTCAGCACTATCCGTTGTCAAATTTCCTACAAAACTTCCGTCAGCAACATGCGTCGTCAAAACGCACCATGCATGCCCCTGCTGTTTTTTTTAACTTTTTATATTTTTATTTATCTTAACACTTTATTGTACTCATATACCTTCAGATAAATACAGCATAATAGACAAGTACAAAGGGCGAGCTTATCACAAATATTTGTTTTTAGCGTCTATAAATTTTTTTGTGAAAATGTAGAGAAGATGTAGCCAGAACAACCACGATCCTCTCCATTCTTAAACATAAGTTACATAAACAATAGTTAGGTATAGAAAGTAGTACCTGTATTGAGAATTATACAGATAGGCATCGCATGCATAGCATACCTATAGGTTAGTAAAATAATCAACATCATGTCCGTTATTTTACTGAAGCTTAAGCATTTATTTACCAGCTCTAACCAGGTAATATGCAGATAAAATATTAGATGAACCTATGTTTGAATTATGCATCCCCACGGATGTTCGGTTATCGGACGAAGCTATTAAATAATTGTTGAACTAAACCTAACATATCGCTTGCTTTTTGTTTATTTAGGCTGACAGGCTCATTCGATATACCTCTAAAACCCTGGTGTATCACATATGATTACCACCCATTGTGACATTATGAAAATATCCTAACAATATGTACGAGATTCATAGTTTTCTTGTATCTCTACAATGAACGCTAAATCTCGTAAATGTACGAGGTATCTCCTACTTTCTAACATAACCGTTTGAACATAAGAATTATCTAAAATAGGTACCTACCATTATCTCATAAAGTGTAGGTGTAAAACGAGCATGCATTGTAACAATTAACATAAACACAACTATCTCGTGAGTCAACAAACAGTAAGTATCACCTTTCTCGCAATCGAATCGCAAATGACGCCATTACGGTAAGAAGCTGTTTAGAATACATTTGTACTATTGTATCTCTTAGTTCTGTATTCTTTGTTGTTCACTGTGAATCGATGCAGCCTTCGTCGATAATCTGCATACATTTATACAGGGTGCTGTGGTGTCTGGACTTCGAATAGCACCATGGTGTCGTAAGAGGCGACTAATTCCTCCAGGCGTCATGCACATCTTTGACGCCCAAATCGACTATGAGAACTAAAAAAGACCTTTTTCGGGTTGACAATTTACGACATTGCTCAGGAAGCTGTTACTGCTTTATTACTGCGGATTATCGGGATCCCACCAGTGACGGCGAAGCGCCCTGGTAGGTCAACCGAACCAGTGAATGAACTTAAGCAACCTGCCCAAGGGTATCCTTAAGGGGTACGGACCTCGGCAAGGGCGTTGCAGGGACTACGCGGCGGATTAGCCAGCGATGTGCCGGTAGCGTCTGTAGATGCCAGAATAAAATGGAGTGGGCAGAGACCGCGACTGTCCCCCGCAGTGACGACGGGGACCTCAATTATTACGACGACGCAACATGGTGACGATTGTGTTACCGGTCGTGTTGAGACCGAACTAGGGGCACCCAGAATGGGTACGGACCTCGGCATAGGATGTCGCTGGGGCTATGCGGTGGATTGGGTAGCGGGGATCTGTGAGAAGCTGCTAGGATTTGCCTGTAGCATCTGTAGGCACCAGAAGAAAAGGTGTGGGTAAAGGTAACGGCTGTCCCCGCCGGCGGAAACATCGATTACGGTGACGACGCATTGTTATCGTGTATCGGTCGCGTTTTGCGAGTCGTGTTTGTTGGGCCGAAAATTTATCCATTACAAAATGTGAAAGTGATTCTGTTTATTCGTATTTCACGCAAGTTCAGCCAATCGAGCCATCGAGATCTCTTTGAGTTTGATATTGTTTCAATTTCAATTAATGTTAACCACAAATTGCAAATTCCAGACTAGTACTATAATCGGCTATTATTCTAAGCCCATGCAGGCTTCGCGTCGCCGATAAACGACCTCAGAGTGACGCCGTGACCAAACAAGGCATACGGAAAGTCATTGTTGAACTGCATTCCTTCATAGTTCACACTAGTGTTTCTAGTATTGCCGCTCAGTAGAACGGAAAAGTTGCTATCGACTATCGATAGTCAAGAACTTTTAATGGCATCGATAGTAATGTTACTCATCATAATATCGATAATAGTATCGATTCTATCGATATGAGTGGTCAATATTTATTTATTTGTTCGACCGAGATTTTAACAAATTATATTATGATTGGTGGTCTACGTTGATATTATGTATTTTTGCTATTCCAACTTCGACACCTGCAATTTTAGTAGTTCAAGGAAATGTGCGGTTATCTACCGATATCAGTGACGCTATCGATAGCAAAGTCACTGTTCGTGTCGCATATACAGGGTCCTTCTTAATATGCTGACAAATTTTTAAGGAGATAATCAGACCATGAAACTGAACAACTTTCTCTATGGGACCAACATCGAAATCGCGAAAAAGATATTATGAGCTGTCCCATACATTTAGGCTCTAGGTTTGCAGTTTTGTATGGACGAGCAAATTTCTTTTTCGCGATTTCGATGTTGGTGCCATATAGAAAGTTGTTCAGTTTGATGGTCTGATCATCCCCTATAAAAATTATAGGTATTTCTTAATCATGCTGACAGTTTTTTAAGATGATGATCAGACCATCAAACTGAACAATTTTTGGGACCAACATCGAAATAGTGAAAAAAAAACCAGCTGCTCCATACAACATTGTAAACCTACTCGACCCTAGTGGATGGGAGGGCTGATTTATATTTCCTGATTTTGACATTGGTCCCACAAATAAAGTTTTTCAGTTTGATGGTCTGATCATCCTCTTAAAAACCGTTAGCATAATAATGATTAATGACCCATTGTTATCGTAGTAGATCTCTAAAACTATCGACAGTAAAACTATCGACAGTTCGGCAACTCTATAAGTTAGTACAGTTAACGTTTAAGTAATGTTTCTCTCTATAAGGACTGGTGAGATATTGACACGGTTTGGTAATGAATACGCTTGCTTACATACAGGTCGTTATGGCGATCCTTGGGGGAGGCCTATGTCCAGCAGTGGACGAACATCGGCTGAGATGATGATGATAATGATGGAACAGTAGACTTTTCTGGCTACGATCGGTTTGCTCCCTCCCATAGTAAAAGTTGTTCAGTTTGATGGTTAGACTCATAGTTTAAAAGGATGCCAATGATTTCAATTTTACCCTGCATATTAAACACAAATAAAAAAAATACACGCGACGTGTCGATAACCTCCTCCTATGACTTATGTCGCGTCTGTCTCGAACGAGTTTTAGAACACTAATCGTCTTGCAGCTAAACAAACAAATTATCTGACCCACATTGATAACCCAGTTCAATACATTTCGCATACGTTTTCAATTTATATTACTGTTGATTATAATTGCGTAATTAGATAGGTGTTGATAAAATACAGCCGTTTTAACAATATAAACGTTAAACTGAACACTGTTTAGAATCTTTTGTTATTTAACTTTGTAGATTTTTGAAATTCCCAAATACTTAAAGCACAAAACGGTCAACTTTGAAATAGGAAGGTACGTTCGATTTTTTAATATACAAAAAGTTGAGAAAAAGGGTTACGAATGCGTATGCTCATGACTACAGGGTAGTAGGGTAAACAGTTGCATTACTTTAAGGGGTGATTGTAACCATTATACTGAACAACTAAGAAACTTATAGGTAGGAAATTCTAAAAAAACACACTTTCCATACTAAATGCAATCAGTTGATTTAATTTAATTTATTTCAAGGTTTGCTAACGATACATTCACAATTTTACATATTTTGAAACACACAGTGGTTTTAAAGTAGTTATATGAATATAAGATAAGACATCACTTACAAGCAAACATAACATTCGCTATAAAATAACAAACATAAGACAAAGAAATGAAAAACAAAAATAAAAAACATACAATGTCATTCAAAAAACTATTGCAATACCTACTTGCAAGTGCAACTGATTGAACGTTGTGTGAAAAGTGTTTTTTTTTGCAAATTTCCTATAGGTTTCTTGGGGAAAGTTGATCAGTATCATGAGTATAATCACCCCTTAAAGTAATGCAACTGTTGACTCTAACACCCTGTATATTCAAAATTCAAAATTTTTTTATTCAAAATAATATCATATAGATAGCTTTTTGACGTAATTTTTTGACTCTACTCCTTTCGTCGGAAGGTGTTCCGTTGAGAGAAAATGCGGCCAGAAACTCTACAACACACATCTTTTAAACAAAACAAAATGTACAAAGTACAATTAAAATACAATATTGCATTACATAGTGTAAAATTGTCAAGACCAGACATTTTGGTCATTCAAATAATCATCGAATTTATAGTAATACGAGCTTTTACCTGCGACTTCGTCCGCATAAATTATATACCAGATTTTAAGTCAGATGATAAGATAAGCTATCAAACAAAAAAAGTTTCATCAAAATCGGTTCAGTAGTTTTTGCGTGATACTCGAACAAACAAACACAAAAACAAACAAACGAACAAACAAACAAACAAACAGACAGACAAAAAATCGAAAAATTGGTGATTTGGAATCAGGGACATCTAAAAACCATATCGTAATTTTTTTTTGTAAATATCTTCAATGTACAGACAAATTTCTGTTACAGTTTTATAATAGTTTAGATTCCCTGGGTAGTCAGAGATATCTACATTAGATTAGTATAATTAAGAAATGTGTATCAGAGCTATACAGATTTCTTTTTTTTAACTTTTTTAGCTTATTTGAGTCAAATGATAGCCATTGACGTTTTCTAAGAAAAACAACGCAAATGTTTTCTCGTTGAATTTCGCAGTGAAAGATTTTTGGTTTGATGGTCTGAAGTAGGTACCTATCCCATAAAATATGTAAACAATCATACAATGGCTATGGAACCCTGTCATGGGCGTTTCCGACAGCACGCTCTTAGCCGGCCTTTGTCTAAATATTTTCAATTTTACAGACACGCCAACAATTTTATTACATTTTGCCCTTCGGTAAACGAAATGTCGTAAGACCCATGTAACGTTAATAAGGACTGTGCTAAGCGAAACATTGAGTGTTCTTTAAAATTGAGCACTCGAAGTGTGAATCCCTTACAAGTATAGGGATAGGTGGAAGAAGGTAGCAGGCGGTCGTACAACCTACGATGAAGTCTGGTTCGAATTTCAGACCGTAAAGCGAGCCAAAAGACACAGGCTCCTGTACCAACAGTCACACATCAAAGTGCCGCAAATGCGGCAGGCACTGCCGCTCCAGAATTGGCTTATACAGCCAGGAAGGTCGGTGTCCCAAACAGAATTAAGCTGCTTGAAATTGGAACATCAACTTAAATGAAAGGCCCATAGATTGCGATAACATATCACGGGAACATTGGCTTAGATTTAGGATTTAACCACACACGTCCGGGGCATGCGTGTCATTGACAGCGGGCAAGTGCGGACGCGGTCAAACAAAATGTTAGCAACTTTTTTTTCCTGACTGGACGTGGCACTGACACGGATGTGCGGTTAGAACCTTAGGGTGTTGGTAGACTGGATGGGATAGGATTATCGATGTATTTTCTCGGTTATTTTCTGCTTTTTCCAGCCGACCACGAACAATTCGATACTCCCTTGGAATACCATCAGGTAGCTCACTTTCTAGCTGAGTCGAATCAACATAAATATTTTAAAGATATTACCTAGAGCTACAATTAGAATCTGGAATAATTAGTCAATAATGCACTTGGACTAAACCTGTACCACATCCTAGGATGTTTAGGTTTATACCTATAACTTCCTAGGATGTTTAGGTATACATACATGTATATAACTTTTTTTTAAATTTTCTTTAATGTTTAGCAATATTTTTCTATATTTGTAAAATAAGCGTTGTATTAAATAAATTATTTATTGGGTAATTATTAATTACTTTAGGGTATGTTAGTTTTAGGTTCTCAATATTTTTATTTATTTTTAATGTACTTACCCAATATTTTTCTATATTTGTAAAATAAGCGTTGTATTAAATAAATTATTTATTGGGTAATTATTAATTATTTTAGGGTAAGTTAGTTTTAGGTTCTCAATATTTTTATTTATTTTTAATGTACTTACCCAATATTTTTCTATATTTGTAAAAAAAGCGTTGTATTAAATAAATTATTTATTGGGTAATTATTAATTATTTTAGGGTAAGATAGTTTTAGGATCTCAATATTTTTATTTATTTTTAATGTACTTACCCAATATTTTTCTATATTTATAAAATAAGCGTTGTATTAAATAAATTATTCATTGGGTAATTATTAATTATTTTAGGGTAAGTTAGTTTTAGGTTCTCAATATTTTTATTTATTTTTAATGTACTTACCCACTTTTATTTGTTTTACCAATAAATAAATTACAATTATTTATTTGCTCAAAATTTATCTCGTAGTTCGAATAGTATCGAATTTTTGCTGCCCGAAACCTAAAGTCAAAATCGAAATATGTTATTCAAGGATGTAGAGTAGGTACTCTATCTGTGAGTATTATTAAATTTCATTGAATAAGTTAGTTTTACTGGGACGAGCCGCTATGTAAGAGGACACAGCAAGATCTGCTGAATTCCTCCACATCCTCTGCGGAACGCGCGCTTTCGTGCCGTTTTCGAGAGGGATGAGGGGCTAAATGATATACCGTCGTCCAATATCGGCACACTCTTGGACGGCTGCACTTTATCACTTGCAATCAGCCTCCGTTTGTGTGTTAGAACCAACCAGCCTCACACATGCGGGGGTTGTGGTGCAGACGTCGACGAGCTTGGCCACCATGGTCTATTTTGCCGCAAAAGCGCCGGTCGCGACCCTCGGCATTCGGCCCTAAATGACGTCATTCGTTTCTTCATCCGGCTCTTGTTTCAGTGAACGTTCCGGTACGATCGGAGCCAAACGGAATTGTTCGCACTAACGCTGACGACAGGAGACCCGACGGGGTGACACTCATTCCCTGGCAACAGGGCAGGTGCCTGGTGTGGGACGCGACCTGCGTAGACACACTAGCCCCATCTCATATCCGAGCTGCATGCGCGCGTGCGGGTGCCGCGGCCATAAGGGCTGAGATTGTCAAGGTGCGGAAGTATGAAGAAATCTGAGGATGCTTCATGTTTACACCGATTGGCTTCGAAACGTTGGGTCCTTGGGGGCCAGAAGCAAAAAAAATAATTAAAGCGTTGTCGATGCGTCTCCGCGAGACCACCGGTGACCGTAGAGCTGGCAGCTTCCTTGGTCAACGACTCAGCGTGACCATTCAAAGGGGGAACGCTGCCAGCATGCTTGGCACCATGTCTCGCGGGGATGCACCCGACGACCTTTTTTATCTCTAAGATCTCATTTTAATACCTTTTTGTTGTTTTCAATTTTTATGTTGTAATTAGATCATTTATATGTATAAATTACACAGACATAATAACTTGAATAAGTTGTATATGCCTTACCCAACCGGAAATTGGCGTGAATACAAATGATAGTACAAGAAAGTATTCATAACGATCATTCCTACAGACTGCTTCTTATATCCTTTTTCTAAATTGACCTGATGATATTAACCCGTTGCAACCAAACCTTGAACACACCATAAATCATCGTAACTATTTACAATAGATATAAAATGACGCGCTGGCACTAAGATTTGATCCTAGCATGTCGCCGCGCCGGATGCATTTTATGAAGACTCGGCTTATAATAACCGAAGGTCTAATAAATTAAACGTTTGTTTACGAGACTGCGGCCAAAGGCTGAAGATATCAAACATACTTCAAAAAATTTACGATATTCAACTGTCACGATAATTTTGAAAATAGAAAACAAAAATGACTCGAACCAAAATTTTCGCTTTAAAGCTATTTCGCTAACGGATCCCTAAATCGAAAAATGATTTCCTAAACGCATAATATTTTTAAAAGACCTATCCAACGATACCCCACAATATGGGATAGACGAGAAAAAAAAATTCATCCCCACTTCGCGTGTAGGCGGGTAAGTACCCTAAAAAATTTGTTTTTCAAGATTTTATTTTACCACTTTGTCGGCGTGATTAATATGTATACCCATCTAAATTATAGCTTTCCAGTACTTAGCGTCTCTTAGCTAAGCCGCGGACAGATAGACGAACGGACGGACAGAAGACGGACGGACATAGCGAAACTATAAGACACAGGTTACACGGTCAGTATTTCATCAGTCTGGTCCATCAGTCTGGTCATGTATATTTGATTTGAAGGGAAACTGACTCGAGATTGACCCGACTAACATGGTGCTTCAGTATATCAGTTTCCCTTCAAATCAAATAAACATGACCAGACTGATGGACCAGAATGACGAAATACTGAACGTGTAACCGGGCTCTAAGGGTTCCTGCTTTTTGACTTCGGAACCCTAAAAACTAATCCGCAATGACCCAATAAATTGAAAATCAGCAATGACTACAAAAATGTGACATACTTGTTTTTTTCTAAATATTGTTTAATTGTTCAAAAATTTAAAAAAATACGTTTGGGGTAGCACAACAGGCTCGGTGCCCCCTTAAATCGAAATTTGGTAGTTGTAGCAATGTTTTTGACCACCCCGAAAGGGATTACGGTCGTGAGTGTATGTATGTTGTTTACTCCTTTACTTAGACATTTTATATAGGGACTCGCCTTGCGGTAGCATTTCCCCTCTGACACGGTATAAGAACAATTGATTCTCAATTTTATACCTTATCACTAAACGAGACAGCCTATAATCACACTATAAGAAAGAGTATCCATTACTAGATTATAATAGCGAAACAATAATTTTGTACTTAGAACGTTTGGGGTTCACACGAGACTACTTTTCATGATTTTTTTAATTCTTTTTTTTGGAGCCTTTAACCCTGAGGTTATCTCAGCCCATGATTTTTAACATTCAAAATTAGAATCTAAACTTATGGGGAATAAAATCCAAAATTGTGGATTTTAAGTTACCTCGCCCCCGCAAAAAGTGGCAGAAATGTTTCATGACACGCGTAACTCGTCCCTGTATAAATTGTCTAAGCTCCTTTACGAACAAGTACCTACTAATAATAAGTATATGATTCTAGAAGCTTTGATGCACTCAAAGAAAACAAACTACAGATGAGATAGCTTTCTTAACAAACTACGGTACCTACAATATTATAACAATTTCTCATTAAATCATGATTTAATATGCAAGCTGTGAAACGGAGGGCGTTGTTATTCGCCTGCACAAAGACTAATTTGCAAACAAGTGTAGTTAGTAATGAATTGAGTAGTAGGTATACAAACTGATTCATTTATGGTTTTGATGTCATAAACTCATGAGCGGACGCGTTTTTGTTGTAGATCGGGATCCGGTGACGAGGTCGTATACCAATCGAGCTCATCCATAATTCAGTTTTCATGCAATAGTTTACTATTAGAAGATGCGAAAAAACTTGGTCGGCCGACCCCTATCCTGGTGGGTTTTGTGTAGGAGGGTGACTAGTAACCTCTCTGAGACGAGACTAATTACCCATCGAGCTCATGAACCAAATTATGCTTATCCGATTGGACTTTATTAGTGTTACGAAGTACACTCGGTCGTCCGCCGGATATCCTGGCAGGTAGTGCTGGCCAACCAAAAATGGTGGTCAAATTTTGGAGTACTTCTCACCCATCGAGCTCATGGATGAAATGTATGCCAAATCAAAGGTTAGACCTTTACCTTCAATATTTCATCGGTCGTCCTGGCCGAAACCTGGTGGATTCTGGTGGCCAACTAGATTTATCTGTCAAAGTAAGATCATGCGTTTTCACGTTTATATGAATAAATACTTTATTTACCTGATATCTGCAGTTCTTTTAGCATGAACGTGAACGGTTGTATGGTTTAAAAGTATTTTTTAAAAAAAACTTGAAAAAAAAAATTACTGTGTCGATAAATGAGACATCAAATAAAAATTATTTTTTTGGATATAACTTCGTCATTTCTAAACTGATTTGGCTGATTGTTTTATTTTACAAAAATATATATTCAAGAGTTCTTGCCACTAAAATTTGGTGAAGATCTGATGAAGCGTTTCGAAGATGTTCAATGTTTTAAGTGGGTCAGATTTTACTACAAAAAATATCCAACCAAATTTATTCTTTAACGAGAATAGTAAATGAGTTCTATTAATGATTCTTTCTAAAATGAAATTTGCTCTCTTAAGAGATGTCTAAATAATAAAATAAACTAGTAATGACCGCGGCGTTGCTTTCAAAAACGAAGTTGAAAAAAAATGTTTCGTCAAGTAAAAGCTACCTATGTTTATGTGGATGATCTAATTTAGTACGTACCTATATTAGTTCTAAAATAATTAGCTAAAACTATTTAAAGGGATGATTGGATCATCAAACTGAACAACTTTTATTATGGGTTCAAAATCGAAATCGCTAAAAAAAACTGCTGTCTCATACATTCCGATTCCAGTCGAGTAAGTTTGCAGTTTTGTATGGGACAGCAGATTTTTTTCGCGTTTTCGATGTTAGTCCCATAAAGAAAGTTGTTCAGTTTGATGATCCAATCATCCCTTTAAACAGTTTTAGCTAATTATTTTAGAACTAATATAGGCACGTACTAAATTAGATCATCCACATAAATATAGGTAGCTTTTACTTGACGAAACATTTTTTTTCAACTTCATTTTTGAAAGCACCGCCGCGGTCATTACTAGTTTATTTTATTATTTAGTTATCTCTTAAGAGAGCAAATTTCATTTTAGAAAGAATCATTAATAGAACTCATTTACTATTCTCGTTAAAGAATAAATTTGGTTGGATATTTTTTGTAGTAAAATCTGACCCACTTAAAACATTGAACATCTTCGAAACGCTTCATCAGTTCTTCACCAAATTTTAGTGGCATGAACTCTTGAATATATATTTTTGTAAAATAAAACAATCAGCCAAATCAGTTTAGAAATGACGAAGTTATATCCAAAAAAATAATTTTTATTTGATGTCTCATTTATCGACACAGTAATTTTTTTTTTCAAGTTTTTTTAAAAAAATACTTTTAAACCATACAACCGTTCACGTTCATGCTAAAAGAACTGCATATATCAGGTAAATAAAGTATTTATTCATATAAACGTGAAAACGCATGATCTTACTTTGACAGATAAATCTGGTTGGCCACCAGAACCCACCAGGTTTCGGCCAGGACGACCGATGAAATATTGAAGGTAAAGGTCTAACCTTTGATTTGGCATACATTTCATCCATGAGCTCGATGGGTGAGAAGTACTCCAAAATTTGACCACCATTTTTGGTTGGCCAGCACTACCTGCCAGGATATCCGGCGGACGACCGAGTGTACTTCGTAACACTAATAAAGTCCAATCGGATAAGCATAATTTGGTTCATGAGCTCGATGGGTAATTAGTCTCGTCTCAGAGAGGTTACTAGTCACCCTCCTACACAAAACCCACCAGGATAGGGGTCGGCCGACCAAGTTTTTTCGCATCTTCTAATAGTAAACTATTGCATGAAAACTGAATTATGGATGAGCTCGATTGGTATACGACCTCGTCACCGGATCCCGATCTTGGTTTGATGGGGGGGAAAATACAACTTATATGATGAAAAAAAAACACTGCCAGGAGCCACACACAATAAAATTAGGTACCCATGTCAAGTTTTTTTTTAGGCCTGAATCGAAAACCATAGCGAGATAATTGTCACAATAACAATATTTTCTGTTAGAGATTCATTCCTATTCAGTTTCTGTTTCCGGAATGGAGTTTAAATTAGATGTGAAATTAGAAGACACATTTTATTTTTATTTTTGCAAAGATTTTCTCCATGGAGTTTGAAACATTTTCTCGAGTTTGCTATTTTAAAAATATGTATATTTGATTACCTATATTGATAAACTCTACTAATGACCAGGAATGTTTTTTTTTTAAATGTTGTCTAGTATACTTAACAATAAAAATAAAAGTAACTTGACGTAGGTTTCTCGTTACCCTCTACCTTCTTATAACTTAACCCCAAACCTTTCGTCAGACTAAAAACGGCGCGAAGTAAAGCTTTGCCAGAATTGTAGGTATGATGAGTCCGACGTGCTTCTACTGTGACCTCATCTGTATAAAAACAATAGTACCTACATTATTTAATTAATTATATTTGTTTTCTTTGTTAGCACTAGCACCACACACGTTAACACTTAATTTGTTATTTTCATTTTCTTTATGGTACCTACTTATTTAGGTACCTATTTACTTACCTTGAGATAAAAATGCTTATATCAGATTTTGTGCAAAAAGACTAAATGAAACGTATGCCATATCGATAGGATTTGATGGTTAAAATAACTAGGCCAGTCATTTTACGGAGTTTTGTTAGGCGGGGTATGGAGTAATTATTAATTAGACTTTTAAACTGTAACTGGCACCATTTAGTGACAAAAGTACTATCCTAAACCATATTAAAAAATTTTTGCTACGCAACATAGAAATCAATATTGTGTGTCCCAGAAGGCTTTTAAATTCATAATATTAATAACAATGCACTCACTTCAATTAGATTTAACAATATACATTATTTTTGATCAATAAAATAGGCATAAAATTTAAAAAACGAGGTATTCATTAGAAAATACGAATGTATTTTTCAGAATTTTTTTTAGTTTGTTTAGAAAATACATTCGTATTTTCTAAACAAACTACAACGGTTCTACTTAGGTAGGCAAAAATATTTACACCATGTTTGAAGTATGTATGACGGTAAAGCCTTAAATATGTGCAAAAAAAAAATTATCATCAGGTTTTTTAGAACGAGATAATATCTAGGTATATTTTAAAATTGGAACTGTTGCTGTCGTAATTATTATTTTTTATTTTGTTACATTCCTAAGCTCAAATTGGCTCTTCAATATTATAGCGAAAAAAAATGCAATTAGTAAGCCCGGCTCAAACCGTAAAATGACTGGGCTAAACTATTTCGGATTATTCTGCCTACTCCTGTACAGGATAGTCCAGAGCAGACGAATAGGATACTTTTTTTATTAGATTGCTGACTTGATTTACAGAAAATTGTTCATCAAGATAGAGATGAACAAAAAAATCTTTTCGTGTAATAGGGTGGGAACCGATATTCTTCCAGGTGGTCCTGGTAGGTCCCCAAGCCGAGAATCTACAAATTAAAGCGGTCAAGTGCGAGTCGGGCTACTCGCGCACCGAGGGTTTCCGTACCACACAACCACAGAACACAACATTATTAACTTAGAAAAAAAAACTTTTTTTGTCCGGGACCTTCAGCGCAAGACCGACTCACACTTGACCGGTTTTTAGTATTTGTTGTTATTCTGTAGAGCTTGCTCTATAATCACACTAAATTTGACGCTATAGAGCGATAGAGCGTGAAGAAAAAACGTTGATAAAAACTAGTTTCTTGTTGAGAACCCCCCTTAATTTTTAACTTTTTGACATTTTTATTATTTGTTAACAAATTCGCCGTAATAACGCATAATCTGAGATGAAATTTCAACTATCTAGCTATTGCGGTTCAAAAGTTACAGCCCTAAATAGGTAGAACAGACGGACGGACGGACGGACGGACAGACGGACGGACGGACGGACGGACGGACGGATGGACGGACGGACAACGTAGGCTTAGTAATAGGGTCCCGTTTTCACCCTTTGGGTACGGAACCCTAAAAAATTATACACTCTATAATTATATTATGTAAAGAAAGGACACCTGCCTAGCGTTTCTGATTCCATACCTACTCTGTAAGATCATTGCACATTCGCGTAATTCGCGTTACAAAGTCGCGGATTTCTCTGGGTACCTATATTTGGTGCCATAGATAGTAATGCCTATGATGAAATCGATCTGGAGTGCGATTTTTGAATCTCAGCAGTTGAAAATGTCAAAATTACTATGGAGACGTGCATCATTCTACTGCTGATTTGACATTAAAAAATCAATCATATCATCTCCAGGAGTGCGATTTTTGAAAGTCAAATCAGCAGTAGAAAGATGCGTATCTCCATACATTTTCAACTGCTGAGTTCAACGTATGAGATTAAAAAATCGCACTCCTGCTGGCATACAAATTTCAATTTTGAGCATATTTTGGAATTTTAGGTCAAAGACTTGCATTTACTTGAGAGTTTTGTTTTCAATATTCGGTAAGCACATCCGTGATGGTACTGATGATGGTATTAACAAGAATAAATTATAACTTATTTGGATGGACATACGTTTTCGTTACACACTTTTACACGTGCAAAAATGCGTGTGGGTGTAACACATTATGTCCAAGGCCAATTTGTGTGTCAATATTGATTCGAGTTCACCATATTTGTGTTGTTTGCTGACGTTTATGGGCTTTTTGGACATTCATATTATTTGTGAAGGTCGCTATAAGATGGCTTTCTTTTAAAAAGTAATTGTAAACTTTTGTTAACGCGTGTATGAAATTATGATGAAATCGATCAGTTATACTAAATCGTAAAGAAACGGTTTTCAGTTTGCTCATTCTAAGTCCTAGTTCAGACTACTCTAGACCCATTTTAGGTTTCCTTTCAATCAATCATGTATACTTTATACTAATATACTTTTCCTTTGTTCCTAGGAGTGCTATTTTTTAATATCATACATTCTAATCTGCACTCGAATATGACGTAAAATGCATAAATTATCATTTTTGAATTCTACATCAATATTTGAAGTAATCACTCGAAAGTTCGACATTTGTCAACAGATTTTCCTTTTTTAGGGTTCCGTACCCAAAGGGTGAAAACGGGACCCTATTACTAAGCCTACGTTGTCCGTCCGTCCGTCCTTCCGTCCATCCGTCCGTCCGTCCGTCCGTCTGTCCGTCCGTCCGTCCGTCCGTCTGTTCTACCTATTTAGGGCTGTAACTTTTGAACCGTAATAGCTAGATAGTTGAAATTTTCTCAGATTATGCGTTATTTGTTAACAAATAATAAAAATTTGTTAACAAGATTTGTTAACAAATAATAAAAATGGCAGAAAGTTAAAAATTAAGGGGGGTTTTCAACAAGAAACTAGATTTTTTCAACGTTTTTTCTTCACGCTCTATAGTAAAAACGGTAATACATACAAGCGTCAAACTTAGTGTGATTATAGAGCATACTCTACAGAATAACAACAAATACTAAAAACCGACCAAGTGTGAGTCTGTCTCGCGCTAAAGGTCCCGGACAAAAAAAGTTTTTTTTCTAAGTTAATAATGTTGTGTTCTGTGGTGGTGTGGTATGGAACCCTCGGTGCGCGAGTAGCCCGACTCGCACTTGACCGGTTTTATTTCTACGTTCCGTAGGTACTCGATTATTTTGACGGTAAACTCTGATTTTATCTTTCACTATGAAACCATTAGCGAAGCGAGACGTTTTATGTCACATTCGGACTTTTCGGACCAGATTTCGGACGATCTCAAAAATACAGAAAAACGCAGCCAGTTACCACTCGAAATAAAAATCTCATCTTCATGGACCGATTTCAAAGTCACCGCCATTAAAAGAACGCACTCCAGGAGTGCGATTTTTGAATCTCATACATTAAACTCAGCAGTTGAAAGTATATGGAGATATGCATCTTTCTACTGCTGATTTGACTTTCAAAAATCATACTTCAGGAGTTGTCAAATCAGCAGTAGAAAGATGCGTATCTCCATAGTAATTTTGACATTTCAACTGCTGAACTCAGCGAATGAGATTCAAAAATTGGTCTGTCTGTTACCCTTTGTTAGATTGCAAATACTGAATACCGACGTTAAAATCTAAGTATTGTATTCAATACTTTGACCCCTACCAAATATGAAACAGATGTCGGCTCAACAGACACGACTCGCAATCGTAAACTCACACAACACGACACGACAACAATGCGTCGGCAGTTCGGCACCATAATCGACGTCCCCGCTGGGGACCGTGCGACTTCTGCCTCTCCTTTTTCTTCTGCAGTCAAATACAGGGTCCATCTTAATATGCTGACACTTTTTTAAGGGGATGATTAGAAAATCAAACTGAACATCTTTCTCTATGGGGCCAACATCGAAATCGCAAAAAAAAAAATCTGCTTGCCCATACATTTGGCTCGAGTAGGTCTGCAGTTTTTTATGTGTCTAAACATTCTTACCTATAAAACTCTTATGTAGTACTTACATACATCGCGGACTTTTCCACATGATCACTTAAAAAAAAATCGCATAATTTATTGTTTGGAAACTATTCATTCATTGTTCTATTCATCAATAGGGCGGGGCTAGGCAGCGCTTTAATTTTTTAGTGTGCAAGCAAAAATTAGCCTAGTGGTGGTCAGGCGGAAAAGTCCGCGATAGTACCTACCTACGAGCGAGTCCACTATGGACTATGGTGGACTAGTACTTGGTATTAAATTTTTTTTATTCAGGTACCGATTATTTCTCGATCACGTCGTCGTCGAGAATCGTTAGTAGCAGACAGTTTGTTACATAAAAGGTACAATGTAATGAGGCAGGTGTCGGATAGCCGTCTACCGTCAGGCTATTGACAACTATTGTAAATGCTCCCTGTATTCAGTTCAAAGGATTATACCTACTGGGTTCTATACAAAGCCTTAATTGATAGCACTAGATTGGAGACACTATTATTTATTTGCGGGTTTGGGGCCTTGACAGGCATGCACCTGTGCCACTTAGACCGTCGCTGGTCCTTTGTGAATGTGAACGCCCTTTTTACAGTTCTGTATATTATACCCTTGCTCCTAGGGTTCAGGCGTCTAGATTAGGAGCTAGGGTTTTCAATGTTCTGTTCTTATTGAGATTTAATAAAGCAACGTTTTTTTTTAAAATAAATTTTATATAGGTACTAACATCTTACATCATCATAATCAGCCTTTGTTTTGCCATTCTAGATTCTTTTTTCGCGAGCTTTCGAACTTTCGATGCTGATTGGTGAACGCCAAGTTAGTTGGGTAGGGCAGCATGTTCAGTATAAGGTTCAACAAAATTTGCTGAAACTATTTAAAGGGGGTGCCATGAAACTGAACTACTTTCGCTATGGGGCCAACATCAAACTCGCCAAAAAGAAACCAGCTGTCCCATACATTTTGATCGAGTAGGATTGCAGTTTTGTATGAAGCAGTTAATTTCTTCTTTTTGTTCAGTTTTTGTCTATTATAGGAATACTTATACTACTCTATTATTGCAATACATTCGAGGTCACAAATACCACAAAATGTAAATAGAAACATGTAAACAAGCAAATATCAAAGGTTATGATGATTCAACGTTTATTAGAAGTATTATTGAGAGAATACCTTACTGCATTATTATGAGGAAAATTAAAACAAAACTGCTGATTGAAAGCATGACGTAAGCTTCAGTGAGTTCAGTTACAAAGGATTACAATACACAGTATAAACTTGATTGCGTTACATACTTTAGGAGGTGCTTCAGACCTAAGCTTCAGACCATAAAACGGACCAACATTGAAACGGGAAAAAAAGCCAGCTGTTCCATACATTTGGGTTGAGTCGCCATTGAAGTTTTCTATGGAAAAGCTAATTGTCTTTTTCCGATTTCTTAGATATTAGATTCAGAATTTATAGATTACAAAGAGAAATAAGAGCTATGGTTAGAATATACCTATTACTGAAATATGGTGCAGTCTTCAATATGAATAATTATTGTAGTGTGCACGGGTAAAAAAGATTACGACTTACGACGACGATTAAACCACGAATATGGCGCTCTCATATACTATACATATATCGAAGAAAACGTTAAATTCTTATTTCAAGAAATCATTTTTACCCGTGTGCATAGTAATGGTTAGACAGTTGTTCGAAAACCAGAATTTGACGTCATAATCTTCACCGCTAAGTTCTTCTCCGATTATCTTCGCCATCAACTGGGTATTTCTATCATCTATAACAAAGTTTGGCGCATCTCATACAATATAAATAAACCCCTATTTTTTATTACCTCCCATAAAAAATCGATTGACTGATCCGCACTTTTGTATGCAAGGTCCAAAATTTTTCTCATTTTTCGACCCTTGTTCCTTAGGGAAAATTTTTTAGTTTCATTATCTGAATACAGCCTTGAAAATTTTCAAGTAATTAAAGTATAGTGGTGTATAATACTACCCCGGTCCGCTCTATTTAAAAAACTATGAGATCCGATACTCTAGTACCTAAGTTTAAAGTTCTAAATAGTTCCTCCAATGACTTGATACTTTGAGTATTCTTTTCTTTTCCGTGCGCGACTCACTCTCACCCAAACGTCACGTTCCTTCAACTTCGTTCACACTTTAAATAGTTTTATAAACTACAAAATACGAGAGACATTTAGTTTTTATCTTTATTTTTAACCGACCGACTTAAAAAAAGGAGGAGGTTTTATTTAGTTTGTTAAACCGATTTTCGTTAATATAAAATTGAGTCGAGACGGTACTGCAGTTTTGTATGAAAGAGCTGATTTTTTTCTCGATTTCTTTGTTGGCTCCATAGTGAAAGTTGTTCAGTTTGACGGTCTGCAGCACCCCCTTAAGTATTACTAGGGTGTTTTGTTAAATTATTTCTTTTGTCTTTTCGAAAATAAGTACGGGAGCAAGGGGTTTTAATTTTATGTATCTTTCAGAAATAAATGTTTTGAATTGAATTGAATTATATCGTTATGTCAAAGTTATCTAATAGGTACGACAATTTGAACAGATTAGGAGCAGATATCCAATTAACTTATGACATATTTCAGCTAATGATCTAATATTTGTATGTTACGAATTTCGCGTTGCTGCGTTCAATGTGAAAATACGCTTTAAGCACAAAAAAACTTCTTAGTCGTATTGATGTCAAACTAGGGCCGCACACACACACACTAGTGTTGCCGAACTATCGGTTGTTTTTTTTTTTCATCCAAAAACAGCCACACTATCTATAGGTCTATCGATACTATCAATAGCTCGTATCGTGACACTACACTAGTGATGACGGAGTGCAATACTATGGATACTATGGTTAGTATTGCTGCTCCTGAATTATAAACTAATCGATACTATCGAAGTTTTGAAGCACAGTACTTAGTATCGATAATATTGTTTTTCTCGAACATCGATAGTTTATAATTTATGAGCAGCAATACTATCGATAGTATTGCACTCAAACTCAAAATCATTTATTCAATATAGCAGTCTGAAGCCCACTTATTAAACGTCAAAGCTACCACCGCGTCGGAACGTGTTGTCGCTGCTGTAGAGAAGATGCGGCCAGAAACTCTGCAATATAACACGACTTAACTATTACAATCATAAATTCTTAAGCTAAGATATAGTATGATACATTTTCAAATACCTATTATTGATTTTAAATATGTTACAGCCATGTTGTGCTATTTCGAATCGAATTAAAGATTGAAAAATTAAGTCTCTGGCACGGACACTATTCCGCACCCTTCCAAACCGGGGAATTGCGTTATCCAATTTCGCCACCGAGCCCACTAGCCAAAGAACGAAATTTTCAATCTGTTGCGTCGTTGGCGAAATTGGATAACGCAATTCCCCGGTTTGGAAGAGTGCGGGTTCAAGTCCCGCCCGAGATTTAATTTTTCAATCGTTAATTTGAGTATAATACGTACATAGTCTATTTAATTAAATAATTGATACTATACAGTAAACTATTTAAGGAAGCGCACTCCGTACACGAGCTATCGATAGTATTGATACTATCGATATATACAGGGTGTATAATAAAATGGGACAGCTACTTAAAGGGGTGCTTCAAACCATCAAACTGAACAACTTTCTCTATGGGACCAATATCGAAATCGCGAAAAAAAAATCTGCTGTCCCATACATTTCAGTCGAGTTATGTTTGCAGTTTTGTATGGGAGAGCCGATTTTTTTTTCGCGATTTCGATATTGGTCCCATAGAGAAAGTTGTTCAGTTTGATGGCCTGAAGCACCCCTTTGAGTAGCTGTCCCATTTTATTTTACACCCTGTATATACCTATCTATCGATAGTCTTGTATTGATAGTCTGCTATCGATAGAAATTCGATATACTATCACTAGCAAGCATTGGCGTGTCCTCTGCTAACGCTCCTGCTTTAATGTTTGAAGAGCAGACATTCACCATTCTAAACATAACAAGAAGTGACGAACGACGTTTTCCACGCAACACTTAACCAACATACATAAACATACGACCGTAATTCCTTTACGGGGTGCTCAGAAGCTTTGCTGCAACCTCCAATTATCTTGTTATGCGTGCAATTTTATCATGAACTATGGTCACATCTGCCAAAGAACTGACTTCGGAAATCCGAGTTCTAGAATGGAGACCATTATCTAGCAGGAGAAGAGTGGGACCATTTTTGAACATCACACGATCAAATCGGCAATAGAAAGACTCATAATCTCCATAGTCATTTTGACATTTTCTACTGCTGATTACAACGTGTGATGTTCAAAAATCGCACTCCTGGACCAACGACCTGAGACAATTAGGTAGCGGAGAGGGATTGGGTGGCCCAGGACTTAGTTTTGTGGCGGGCCTCGGGGAAGGTTGGGGAAGGAAGATTTTACAGTGGACGACAACAACCCGATGATGAAATTGCTACAACAGTACATTTTAGAAGATAGTTCTAATTGATTAATAACATGTCTACAGCCTTGTTGTGTTGTGGTTGTGTGTTTTGGGTAGCTTAATTGGACGAAAACAAAGCCCCGTGCACGCGACGTGGACTGACGCCCATACACCCTCCCTGCAGTGGGACTTATTCTTCTTATCGTGTGGGCAGAGCCCTGGTGTCAGAGTTTTTTCAGACCGTCAAACTGAACAACTTCCTCTATGGGACCAACATCGAAATCGCGAAAAAAAATTATCACTTCCATACAAAACTGCAAACCTACTCGGAGCCAAACGTATGGGACAACTGTTTTTTTTTTCGCGATTTCGATTTTTATTCCATAGAGAAAGTTGTTCAGTTTCATAGTCTGGTCATCGCCTTAAAAAAGTGTCAGCATATTAAGAAGGACCCTGTATCTATATACAAACATCCATGACTCGGGTACAAATATTCATATTCATCATACAAATATTTGTCCCTTACGGGATTCGAACCCGCGACCCTCGGCACAGCAGGCAGGTTCACTACCGACTGTGCTACCGGGCCGTCAAATAAAAGAGCAAACAGTGTAAATATCAGTGCATTATAATGATTCAGCAAGGCTGTATGCGGTATTGCCACAACCGCAACCTTCGAATCCTGCTGCTAAATAATGTCGTTGCATTCAATTACCTACACTTTATAAAAAAAGTCAAATATATTCGAGATAAGTTTTACTATCAGTTTAAAATAACAATGTGCATGACCTTGAAGGGCCGTTGGATAACTTCACTCGGTTGACTCTATGCAAAGGAAACAATCATTTCAATGACTCGAGTGAAGTTCGTGTGATTGAGTGACGTCACATTTGCGAGCGAGGTCATGCACATTGTTATTTTAAACTGATAGTACGTTAATTCATACATACCTTTGCAGTATACAGGATGTACAATTTTATTAAACGCGTTAAATTATCAAAGAGTAACCACAGAGTACTATAAGAGTAACCAATTGATTGGGATTTTTTTTTTGGATTGATCGGGTGATTGGTGGTCTTCAGGCCATCAATCAGAACAACTTTCAAGGAGAGAATATCGAAATCAGCTGCTGTATAAAACGGCATTGGCTAATCGATCCGAATGTATGGAACAGCAATTTTTTCGTGATTTCGCTATTGGCTCCATAATGAAAGTTGTTCAGTTTGATGGTCTGCTTAATATGTAATGCATTTAATTTTACACCCTGTATCCTGGATTTTGTACACGCGAGGTAGAGGCCGCCCACCAGAAAGATGGGTCAATGACATTAGGAAGCACGCGGGTCCCAACTGGATGCAGAGGGCGAGGGACAGAACGTCATGGAGAAATATGGAGGAGGCCTATGTCCGAAGACGGACTGAACAAGGGCTGTGATGGATGGATGGATGGATGGATCCTGGATTTTGTAGAGGGTCACTCTACATCCCAAGCTTTAATACTAAACATAATATGTGCTTGGTTTCTAACTTGGGAAATGGGGTTGCTTTCCTGTGGGCAAAGAACACTAACAAAGTTTATCAAAGTGCATAAAACATTAGTAAGGAAAGCTCCTGAGACAGGGATGGGGAAATAGATTAAAAAACTAAGATCTGTAAAAAAAAAATGTGTGTGTGTGTTATGTGTGTGTCAAATAATTACAACACATTAGGGAGAGGCCAAATATGAGTAATTTTATTACGGGTACCTAACACGAATATAATTCTAAACCAAAAACGCAATCGCGAAAAAAAAACAGCTGGAGTGGGTTTGCAGTTTTGTCGATTTTGTATGGATTTACCCCTTCAGAATTCCGTTCGGGATTACGGAGGCATCAAACCCATACAAAATCACAATTCCGGATGTATGTGGCGGGCCTTAACTGACTGCTTTTCTAATAAAGCGAAATCTAAATTGGTTTTGAGGATTCATTCATTCATGTATGTTGTAATTTTACAGATGGCAACCCTAAATCGTAGTGCAGTCATGAATAGAGTCAGATTCAGATTACATGGCATGCAAATATAACGGTCCGATTCACAATGCAATTTGCGGGCAACTCATAGGCACCCATTAGTTTACTTATATGATCTATCACTTCTGCGCACAATTACCGACAGTTGGGGTGACTAGGTACTTATTTGTGCGGGAGTATACAGGGTCCTTCCCACACAGCACAGAAAATCTACTAGATATGTATTAGACATCTTGTAGACATTTGTGCTGTTGGGGTTCTTAACATTCTGATAGGTTTTTTAAGATGATAAGACCATCAAACTGAATAGAGACAAACAACGAAATCAAGAAAAAAACCGGCCATGTACGAGCCGATTTTTTTCATATTTCATACGGATATTTTTTTTAAATAGAGATGGGGACAGCAATTTCTCGGATTTAATTGAAAATTTTGATAATTACAAAGTTATAATTATAAATTTGAAAAATATATTTTTAGACTCGTATTTTCATAAGGTTTCAATTGATACCCCATATACCTCCAACTCATAGGGTACAAAAAAGTTTTTTTTTTAATTTTCTTTTCTGAGTTAGAAAGGGTTTTTTGTGTGAAAGCAAAAAAGTGACCCCAAAGTGACCCCCAAAAATTTTGCTTTTTTTTACTTCATTTATGATATTGCTATATCTGTGCCGAGTTTCAGCTTCCTGTCTTACGGTCTCTGAGAAAAATGCCTGTGACAGACGAACAGACGGACGGACAGACACCGAGCTGATTCCATAAGTGTTCCGTTTTGCCAATTTTAAACATAACATATAAATATTATTTATTTGCACACCAAAAACCAACTGTTCCAAAACTGCAAACGTACGTACGAACGTACCGAATATAATGGGACTGTAGATTTTTTCGCGACTTTAATGTTGATCCCACAGAGAAAGAAATTCAGTTTGATGGTCTGATCATCCCCTTAAAAGCCGTCAGCATATTAAGATGCGTCTGTACACACACATAGGGACCTTCTTAATTTGCTGACGGTACTACCTACGGTAATATTTTTAACAGGGTGATTAAGACCGTCAAACTGAACAACTTTCACTATGGAGTCAACTTTGGAATCGCGACAAAATCCACTGTTACCATACTAATACCGTGATAATGATTTTCGACATGCAAGCTAAGCATGCAAGTCGACCGGTCTCATAAATAATATGAAACCTTTGTTATATAATTAACCAATTTGTAATATCCAGAACGGATGGAAGGACATAGTCGAATGAAATGGACCCGGAATTTGTTCCCAGATGTCAATATTAGTCCTGTTTGATTGAGTGGCCAGTGGGGACACCCCACTGGGGTGTTAGGTTAGCTACGACTATATGTAGGTCATGTTTTTTGTCTCTTTACACACGATTTTAAAGGCACGTGTAACACGAATTTTTAGGGTTCCTTAACAAAAGGTTGCCACGGGACTCTATACTCTATTCATAAGCCTATAATCTTAGATCAAAGTAAAATTTATGGATAGGCCCAAAGCGCTTTAAGTTGAAGCACGCAACAACTAGCGCACTTCAATACAAACTAGGGCAGTTGGTCTGTCATCTCGGTACATATTCGAAGTAAAAGTGAAGTGTCAATTGTTTTGCCTCATTTTTCTGGTTTGAAATGTTCGCGTAATTCAACAATCCATTAATTTTACTTTGATCTACGCTATCCTTCCATTCGTGTGTTTTTCCTACCTATAAAGAGCTGTATCTTTTGATTGAAATTTTCACAGAATATGCTTTATTATGGTGGATTTGCTAACGATACGAACCCATACATGAAACTAGTGTTCTTCAACGTATTTTTTGTTTTTGCTTTATCGTAAAAAAAAAAACGGTTATACATGCAAACGTCAAACAAATAATGGAAACCGGTCAAGTGTGAGTCGGGCGGGCGTGCGCATAGGATCCCGCGGAGATATCGTATTTTTTTGTAATATTGTATTGTGGTAACTTAGTTAATGGTCTATGAGGGTTGGTACGGAACACTTCGTGCGCGAGTCTGACTCACACTTGGCCGGACGATTTATTAATTTAAAAGATTTTGTAATGTTTGACATCTGTCCAACTAAGGCATTAAAAAGTTGGAAAGTTTTAATGTGAAACCGTGTCTAGACGTGAAAGCTTCCTAGAACTTAGAAACTCCATGAATTGATCGTAATCTCGGATCCATAAACTTTGGTCACAAATTATATTTGCCAGTGTTTCTACTCGGATATAATTCAATAGGTAGCAGCAGCAGTCAAGATTGCTGCTAAATCAATTAAAGCCAGATTGCAGACTTGTATGGCGATTGATTTTGTAATGTGTGCGATTGAACTTGAAAACTGACTGTGAACTCGAAATCATCATCGTCTCAGCCGATAGATGTCCACTGCTAGACATAGGCCTCCTTCAAGGATCGCCACAACGACCGGTCCTGCGCTGCCCTCATCCAACGGGTTCCCGCCGCCTTCACCTGGTCATCGGTCCACCTTATGGGGCCTACCCACACTGCGCTTTCCAGAGGGGTCGCCACTCGAGAACTTTACGGCCCCGGTTCGGCCGGTGAACATAATTAGAATATGAAGCTATAAGTAATGGTGTGCTTCCGACCGATTTCTTCCTTCAGTTCTGTTAGAGTTTGTAAAGTTTTATGTGGCTAACTTGACCAATCTTTTCGTTAAGATCGTTGTACAGTTCATGGGCCCGAGAGCACACCATTTTTGACGAACCGGTTGGTGTAATGGTTACCACGCCGGACTGCCAAACCAGGGTCCTGGGTTCGAATCCCGGTTCGGTCATGGATGTTTATATGTTTGTGCCGTTGTTGTATGGTTTCCATAATAAACAGCCTATAAATAGTGCTTTCTTGGGATCATTACAATGTATGTGCCTGTGAGCGTTATTATCACAAAAATAACAATTTGATGGTGGCATCACCCATGTGAAATCAGCATCTAGCCACCGTGTGCCCCGGGGGCCTAGCCACGCTGCGCTTTCCGGTAAGGTACGCGCCACTCTAGAACTTTTCGGCCCCATCATCGGTTCTGCGAGGGCATCCACCGGCCGTTATGACTATCCCAGGGGGAGCCTATGTCCAGCAGTAGACGTCCATCGGCTGAGATGATGACGATGATGTATTGAATAAGCGCAAAACCTCATACACCCCAACTGATTTAAAACAAAATAATTAGATTGAAACAATAATTTCATTACTTTGATAGTTTAAATTTCAAGTTATTCGCATTTTAAGAGGGCTATCGCAGTCCAGTGGCGCCCTCATCACATTAAAAAAGATTTCTCAATAAAGAAAGCCTAAATTAAAAAAGTAATTAACACGAACACTACAAAAGCCTTCAAGCTATTTTCATAGAATTCTTTTATAGGTTTTTTAAAGGTCTAAACCACTGTGACTTCTCTGTGGTCTAAACATACAAATTGGGAAAAAAGAAAAAAAACAGCCGCTTTTGTTTTTATTCGCAATTGTCTAAAAGTGGAACGTTTAGAACCTATAAAAGTATGGCTTGAAGGCTTTAGTAGTGTTCGTCTTAATTACTTTTTTAATTTAGGCTTTCTTTATTGAGAAATCTTTTTTAATGTGATGAGGGCGCCACTGGACTGCGATAGCCCTCGTAAATTTTAAGGCAAAAATGATTTCTTATCATTTCAGCAGTAAATGAAAGAGCTAACGTACTCATGGATACATTTTCATAATCTTGTTATGGTAGTAGTAGGGTGAGTGTGCCCGTGTGGTGGGTTGACATCGGGTTCAGAAAATTTTAAATTTTGCAAACATTTAAATTACCTACTTATTATTTTGAAAAAAAAAATCCTATGTTGAAACCATGATAATTCGATTCTGCTCTCGATTTCATACAAACTACTTTCTAGTTTTGCGTTAATTCATTAACACGTTGTATATCGTTGTCTAGTCATCATAATACAAGTCCAAGCTGGATTCTGGTACTTTAAATGTGAATAGATAATTTGTGTGACAATGTCCAAGATATTTATATTTATTTATATTTTGTATATTTTTATTACCTTAATCTATCGCATACCTGTATCTTCATCAATGTTCGCTCTATTGCGCGCATGCGTCGCATCATCGCAGGTCGCGTGAACGCCTCGAGGTCCCAAATGTCGTTTTCATAAAATAAAGCCGGAAAACATTTTTATGATATTGAAAATTTTACGGTTCACGTTTGGAGACTCGTTTTGTAAATTGCTAGTTGATCGAGTTTGCTAATTGTGGTTATTCTTCTTCCCGTAGGGATAGTTTACCTATACAACGTGTTAATGAATTAACGCAAAACTAGAAAGTAGTTTGTTTAGAATCGAGAGCAGAGTCGAATTATCATGTTTTCAACATAGGTAATTTTTTTTCAAAATATAAAATAATTTGTTTGCAAAATTTAAAATATTCTGAGCCTGATGTCAACCCACCGCACGGGCACACTCACCCTACTTACTACCAAAACAAGATTATAAAAATGTACCCATGGGTACGTTAGCGCTTTCTTTCAGTGTTGAAATGATAACAAATCATTTTTGCCTCAAAACTTAAAATGCGAATAACTTTAAATTTTAACTATCAAAATAATTAAATTATAAAAAATAAAAAATTATTATTTATTATTAAATTATTGTTTCAATCTAATTATTTTGTTATAAATCAGTTGGGGTGTATGAGGTTTTGCGTTAATTCATTAACACGTTGTATACAGGGTGTACAATAAAATGGGACAGCTACTTAAAGGGGTGCTTCAGACCATCAAACTGAACAACTTTCTCTGTGGGACCAATATCGAAATCGCGAAAAAAAAATCAGCTGTCCCATACATTTCAGTCGAGTTATGTTTGCAGTTTTGTATGGGAGAGCGGATTTTTTTTTCGCGATTTCGATATTGGTCCCATAGAGAAAGTTGTTCAGTTTGATGGTCTGAAGCACCCCTTTGAGTAGCTGTCCCATTTTATTGTACACCCTGTATGTATCCTACAAAACGGTACATAATGATCCACTCCACCTTAACGCTACGAAAATACTTTTGTCATTTAAAATTTATGTGAAATACGATTGTTTTTATTATTCAAAATAAAATAAAAATTATAATATTCACCTATCAATAACAATAACAATATTATACTAATTTATAATAAATATTTTTGATTTCCTTGGACCACAAATTTTTTAAATTAACCTGGTAGCTCCTGAACCCGAAGGAAACAGCGGTAGATATGTGCCGGTACTCCCTGGGCCTTTGTATGTGACTTCTCCTTGTGGAATTGCACTAGATCATGATCATGTGCACGGTGGGTTCAAGTCCCATGAGAGATACAATTTCAGATGCGTCTCATCTGAAAATTAAAACCCTCAACTTATAGATTGCACATTTTAATGTCAAACATCATTCGAAGTCGACAAATCATCGAATTTTATGTTTTCGCAAATAAAAACAAAACGAACTTCTGTGAACAGTACAGGGTGTAAAAAAACACCCTAGTAATACTTAAGGGGGTGCTGCAGACCATCAAACTGAACAACTTTCACTATGGAGCTAACATCATCAAAGCTGTATACCGTCTCGACTCAAATATATGGGACGGCAGATTTTTTTTATTTTTTCTCGACGTTGCCTCCAAAGTGAAAGTTGTTCAGATTGAGGGTCTGAAGCACCACCTTAAGTATTACTAGGGTGTTTTGTTACACCCTGTATACCCAGTGATAACTATCGAATAATCTGTGTTATACCTAAAGCTTAGACCTAAAGCCAGAACCTTTTCTATTTTCAGTACCCCTAAAGCCAATTCAATGCATGAAGTTTTCAATATTGTAGAGAGATACGAACGAACCATCTCAACAACTATGAAGAAAATGGAATAAAGTGACATTAAATTTTCAAATTCAATTTTGTTTTACTGTTCAACCCCCACGTTTATTTTAGGGTCTTCGCACTTCGCAGTCGTAAGATCGTGGGCGAATGGAAGCACTAATGTAATAGGATAGGTACAAGGTTTGTACATACTTGTTTGGACGTTTGTATACAAGGTACGGTCCACCGATTTGAAATGGATTAGGCGCATCATACATAACATCGCACACACACATGTGCCACGTGTGTCACATTCGCAAATTAACAAATTATTTTTTTACTATTTATTATTTCAGTAGGTAAAATGTCGCATCTAAAGTCACATTCGCAAAATGTTTTACTGGCTTTGTGTGCAATTGTGTGTGTGTGATTCAGTGACTGGGGTGCTTGTGAGTGTTTGCTGTGTAGGTACGCTGGATTAATAGATACTCTTTCTTATACTGTGACGCTGGCCAACGCCAGCGTAGAACATTTTGCCATCAAACTATTTGCATTTATGTTTCAAAGAACCAATTTTGTTCCCAAATGTTGGCGTAAAAAAAACTGGTTTCGTTCGAGTTTCAGGTTTCTTTGGAAAAGTTGTTCAGTATTATCAGTATAACTGCCTCCTTGGTCTAATGGTTAAGAGGATTGGCTCTCGATACAGAGGTTGTGGGTTCGATTCCCACGGGGGACACCTAGTGATATGTCACTTTGTGCGTTTTTCCCCAGTTGGTTAGGACATTGCAGGCTGAATCACCTGATTGTCCGAAAAGAAAAATGATTCCGTGCTTCGGATGGCACGTTGGTCCCGGCTACTATCTCTGGTGGTAGTAGTCGTTACATAAAAACCACTTCAGAGGCCGTAAGGCGGTCTGAAAAAACTCTGACACCAGGGCTCTGCCCACATGATAAGAAGAAAGAAGATCAGTATCATGGGTACAACCCTAACACCATGGATTTTACCGCATTTCATTTTATTTTCTGTATAAATTTAATGAAGTGCGTTAGACTGTTAAATCTTCTACCGGGTCGTATATCAAAGGCTCAGTACCAAAATTAAATTAATATAATAATTGTGTCAATCCATGACGTTTCAATCGTTGATTTAAAACCTTCACCTGACATGTGATTAATTAACTCAGCTTCCATATTAATTAATTGTGATTAACATGTGACTTGTTTAATATTAACGAGCTTTTAACTGATGTTGTTCATCTAGGATTACAAAGGTAAATCATTAAAATAATTAATTTTCAGTTAAGAGGCCGTTATGGCAGTGTAGGTTAGGGTAGGTTATAGGTACTAGGTACTGTGAATTTTAATAAAAGTCAAAAAGCTGTTATTGGCTTTCTGATTTATACTCATGTAACTACTGTATTATATTGCTGTTGGTTTTCCAATAAAATAAAAATAAAATAAATAAAAAATAAGCTATCTATGTGATATTACTTTGAATAAAAAAAAATTAAATTTTGAATTTTTTGTCACGATTTCGTATTTGGCTCCAAAAGGTGAAAGTTGTACAGTTTGGTGGTGAAAGATTCCGCACTGACTAAAAATGTATCCTGTATGCTGATGATGATGATGATAGTAGCCTGTATCCTATTGCGTATTCCGTGTGGTTCCGGTTTAGAATCGACCACCCCAATTAACCCGTAGCCCGTAGTGTAAGGCTGCACCGAGCCTATTGTGCTGCCCCCAATTGTATTTTTTTTATTTCTTAACGATTAAACAATATTTCCAAAAAACAAGAATGTCACATTATATTCGTTGCTGATTTTCAATTTATCGGGTCACTATGGATTTGTTTTTATAACGTTTCTAGTTATTATCTTTAAAACCGCCACGTTAAAGTGGCCACTTTTGGCGGTTTTAACGATAATATCTACGAGAATAAAACACAATAATCCGTAATGTTTCGATAAATTGAAAGCAAATCAGGACTACAATGTGACATTCTTGTTTTTTGGAAATGTTGTTTAATTGTTTAGAAATAAAAAAAAATACGATTAAGGGCAGCACAACAGGCTCGGTATCGGTAGGCTCTGAAACAGAAAGTTGGTAATGTTTCTGACCACCCCGAAACGTGACGTGAGTTTATGTATGTATGTATTACGTATTTTGTATAGAATGCAATATACCTAGGTCAATTGTAAATGGTCAATGGGTCCTCTCATCCCACGTTTATTGATCATTTCCACTAACATTTCCCAGAAAAGCGAATGAATCATCACTGAATCACGTATCAAATCGTGATGACTCGATTTATCTTGAATCCAATTTGGTGGAATATGCAGATCCTAGGTTGTTTGGTAAAAAATGCTTATTCTAGCGCATTATCCATGGAGGAAACAGGGGAATACGTTTGTATGAAAAAAAAGGTGCCTGCCTATTCTTCTAATGAAAATATGTAGTCTGATAGAAAGTGCAAGCCTCATGGCATATGAATAGATAATAATAGTACACTATGTAGAAGCGAAACTATGGTTAAACCAATATGAGATTGGATCTTGACATTTTGTTGGTGAATCTTGACATCGTTTCTATAGGGTGAAATTGATATGATTAGCATCCTTTTAAACTAAGTCTCTACGTCCATCAAACTGAACAACTTTTACTATGGGAGCAAACTGAACGGAGAAAAAAAAATCTGCTGTTCTATACTAAACTGTAATGCCTACTCGACTCAAATGTATGCAATAGCTGATTTTGTTTTTGCTCCGATCAGATTGCTCCCATACTAAAAGTTGTTCAGTTTGATGGGTAGATTCTTAGTTTAAAAGGATGCTAATGATATCAATTTCACCCTGTAGTGTACTATTATTATGTATTCATATGCCCATGGTCTATTTATCGCTTTTCCTCATTATTTATATCCTTGGAACTTACTGTCCCAGTTAACAAGCTCCAACTCAAACTACTCAAACTCAACTAGTTGGTTCTGTTTCTCATCACATCAGTCATCCACCCACTAGCCCACTATCCATCATATTACCTCTACCGGGTCCATCATTTTGTTTCTCTCGTTGCAAACCAATTATTACGCAGACGAAGACCGAGTGCCAATGCAAGTGGTAAGCATAAAGCGAATTTATTCCCCTAGGGAGATATTTTATATATAGTTTTTCGATAAATAAATACAATTAAATCGATTTAAATCCGATACGTTAAATAATAAACATAGAATTAAATAAAAAATTTAACTTAGCATCTTTAGCAAATTTTGAATCATTCATCACTAGCCTGTCATCGTTCTTCTTTAAAATATCTACATTTCATAATAGCAGTGCTCCGTGAAAAAATGCTCGTCCAGGTCAAAGAGATTATACCTAAAGGCATAGACGGAGCCATACCATTCCAAGAATGTCAACTTTTTTTGACGTCTGTGTTTGAGTGTGTGGTGTCAAGTAGTATGGAAAAAAGAGACCAATTAGACCAAAGTGATATTTGCCCTAATGTTTACGGTCACTTTTCACACACACTAGCAAGAAAAAAATGGACAGCCGCATAAACAAATATCTATAGTTCCGTCTCCTTCTACTATTAAAGGTACGTCATAACTCATAAGACAAAAGAGACTAACTACAATCGTAAATTGATGCGGTCTCTATATGCTTTAGAATAAAGATATCCTTCGTCTGAGTCTGAGGTCCATGTAGTGCCCAAACTATGGCTGGCCATTAAGTATAGGAAGCATCAAGACGTTTCGAAGAATTTAGAAAAAGTATTTTTTTTTTAGTTATATAAAAAATTAACAATTTTAATAGGTATTTCAATATAAAAATAAACATGAACATTCAAGATAATTTTATGTCGAAAAACAACGTATAGGTAATTTGAAAAAAATCTAAACCAGAACGGTTTCGCATGTTGAATTTCAGTATACAGAACTGTACAAGCCCCTTCGGAATTTTGATTTTCGATATTCTGTCCGAACTTCATTGGAATAGAGTTGACATTGGAACGAAAATCTAATTTCTAGGTAGACCCTCAGTAGGTAACATAGCTTCCCAAATCGTACATTGGATCCTAACAACTTATTGGTACGAGTCTGAATGGACATGAATATTAGGTACCAAAGAGATTATACCTAAAGGCATAGAGGGAGCCATACCATTCCAAGAATGTCAACTTTTTTAGACGTTTGTGTTTCAGTGTGTGGTGTTAAGTAGTATGGAAAAAAGAGACCAATTAGACCAAAGTGACGTTTGCCCTAATGTTTACGGTCACTTTTCAAACACACTAGCACGAAAAAAAGTGGACAGCCGCACAAACAAATATCTATAGTCCCGTCTTCTTCTACTATTAAAGGTACAGTCATAAGACAAAAAAGACTAACTACAATCGTAAATTGTTGCGGTCTCTATGCTTTGGAATAAAGAGATCCTTCCTCTGAGATAGGTACGCATTTTTCCGAAACGCCACGAACGTAGAGACGTTAGAGTTGGTATCAAGGGTATCCCTGAAGTCACAGATTACCCCCAATAGATACCGCATAATGAACATTTTGTTCACGCCCGAAGTCACCATTTTTGGCGGTAGGTGCGGGTAGCGGGGCACGAAACGGTGCAACGTGATTGGCCATTTCAAGGTCGCACTACTTCTAGCTCGCTCACTCGCGTTGCTTATATCAGTGAAAAACCATAGATTGTATGCGGTATCTATTGGGGGTAATCTGTGCCTGAAGTCCATGGTGATCCACCGAAATTACACTTCTTTTCATAAGATGGTGTTCCACCGAAATTACACTTCTTTTCATAAGATGGTGTTCCACCGAAATTACACTTCTTTTCATAATTCTCGTCTTGTTCTTCCAGACTAAATTTGTCTTGCGCTGTTTAATCAGTAATGCCTGAACCAAGACTTTGATGCTGAAGTAGAATCGCTTCATACGGAATAATTTATCACACTTCCTATGTGAAACTACGGGTCTGCAGTCAATGGAGATTCATAATTCATATCCGCCAAGGAAATGGGAACTCGTGGCTCAGTACTGTGCAGTTCTAGTGGTTCTTTCTGCAATTTCTAAAACAATATTCCTTTCGGGGTGGTCAGAAACTTAGCTATAAACATTTGAAGCTGTGCAATTAAATAAAGTAATCTGAGTATCTGAGATTGTGTTAGGTTAAGTTTTATCCGTGCAGGTTAAGTTAAAAAAGCCGTGGTGGTCCAGTGGCGTGGCGAGTAACCTTGCATGCCGTGCAGGAGGCGATGGTTCGATTCCCGCTCCAGACCGACTCGTCCCAATGAGTTTTTCGGAATTTATGTTCAATTTGTAACACGCGCGCACACTGCACACGCACACACACACACACACACACACACACACACACACACACACACACTCACTCACTCACTTTGTGCACACTGGCTTTTCGGTGAAGGAAAAAATCGTGAGGAAAACTGCGTACTTCAATTTGGAGACATGTATTGTACCTACTGTCCATTATAAGTGGCGACGGGCTTACACTCCGTCACACTGGAAAGAGTTTCAGTACTAATAGTGAAACGTGGAAGTTCTGAGGTTTCAGAATTTCTCCGACTACCCCCTCGTGGAATATAGTCGTGAGCATATGCTAAGTTTTATTTTAATACTGCATGATTTTCCAAACACTTTCACTTAATTTTCCGGTGTGATTATGACCATCAAATTGAAAATTTTTTGCAATGGGAGCAAACCCGAAATCGCAAAAATCTGCAGTGCGCTAAACTACAATACTCGACTCAAATGATGAAACAGCAGATTTTTTGCGATATTAGACTTTCTCCTATAAGTAGTAAAAGTTGTTCAGTTTGATGATGATGGTTTAAAAGTGTTAAAAGTATCACCTATAAAGTCAGTACAGTGACGTCCTTTATAATGTTCGAGCTTTTACCCGCGACTTCGTCCGCATAAATTATATACCAGATTTTAAGTCAGATGATAAGCTATCAAACAAAAAAAGTTTCATCAAAATCGGTTCAGTAGTTTTTGCGTGATACTCGAACAAACAAACACCCAAACAAACAAACAAACAAACGAACAAACAAACAAACAGACAGACAAAAAATCCAAAAATTGGTGATTTGGAATCAGGGACATCTAAAAACCATATCGTAATTTTTTTTTGTACCTAAATATCTTCAATGTACAGACAAATTTATGTTACAGTTTTATAATAGTTTAGATACCTACCTACACGTAGGTAGAGTTAATTTTGGATGTAAAATGTTTAACTAACATATAAATGAATGTGATTGTACCTATCTCAGCAAAATGTGTTCAACCGAACAAGAATGTGAACATAACAGAATCTGGGACAACAGGATTGCGTTCCACATGGCAATTACAATTACACAAGATAATGTGCGAAGTACATTACAGTTCGTTTAATAAACGAGTTTCGTGGGGTGTCTTCAAGTTAACCCCTCAAGCGTGACTCCCCAACGTTGCCAAGGTCAAGGACGAGGTCGGCAGGTGGTCCGGAATCCGGCATCGCGGGGTTAATGGCACGTATGAATAATAACATTCTAATTCAAGTGGCGAAAGAAATCCGGTGGGCATTCTTTTGTTTTTTTATTTGCTGCATAATTTATGATTATGTTATAAGGTTGGTTTGTTGTATTTCTGCTTAGTTATTATTTTTTGACTAAAACCGTGTTAATTAATTCACAGTCATTTTATTTTAGTATTTTTTAATTGATGATTTATCTAGATAGTGTAGATAATAGCTTTTAAACTGGACGACTACAGGAAAATTATTAGTTGAATACTTACTTGCGCACTTCGAAAAAAATAAAATAAAAGAAGACTTCGAAATAAAATGAAAGAAGTACTTACCAACTAAAAAACATTTTTTGTAAGTCGGTTTCTTCAAGAAGTACCTACTCAAGTTTTAAGTAAACTGCATGGTTGATTTTCCGCGCTGACTAAAATATTATACTGTACTTATACCAAATTAATTATGGAGATGCGAGACAATTTTTATCTCGCATCAAACCTAAAAGGTAGCGGGGAGCGACTGGATGAGGAAGCGGCGTAACTTGGGAGATCATCAGCAAATATAGGCCAAGTTCAGCAGTGGATGATGATAGGCTGATGACGATGAAGATGAGACCATTTTTGGAACTTGTTTTATTATCTGTGTATACGTGTATAATGTCTAAGCCTCAATCAAAAGTTAGGAATATTTAAAGTTTTTATTTGATTCACTGGTCTGCGCGTACGATGTTACGGGTGCCGCTAGTTTACACTAATAAATTCTGTTAGTTTTATTATAGTGTATGACATCTATGTCATCAATATTTCTAGAATATTGTTCGATAAATAAATATTAGGTATTAAAAGCGGATTTCATAATAAATCTTTCCAGATTAAACACTTAATAAATTTATTGTCATCGAGATTAACATACCTACTTTATATGCAGATAAACAGAACTGTACTTTTTGTGTTCATTTTCCATCAGAAAAGGTCAAATTGATATTCTAATTCGACGAAACATTTAATAAATTGGCTAGTGTCAGATTAATAAAATAAACACATTTTATAGCTGCGGTGAAATTTACATTAATTAAAAAGTTGTACATACAGAGGTCAACATAATCGTGAGCAATCGTTTTATATTTTTAACCTGTTATAGACAGTTTTATATGAACAGATGGTTGTGATCAGCTGTGGGGTTTTGACTATACAAGGTCTATGGCCATAAGACGTAACGATAAACAATAAATTATTATTAAACAAATGACATAATCGTGTTGGAACTTGGAAGACATTTATAGTTTACCTAACTGTCGTATTAAATAAAACTACCAATCAAATAATAATGAAGTAGACGAAACAAATGTCATCATACCTATTTATTAAATTGAAAACATCAAAAGATAAGTAAACGCAAAAGAAAACGAACTAGTGACTGGTAAAAGTAAGTAAATACCTCGAAGTAAAATAAAAGTAAATTCAAAAGCCATAACAAATAAAGTCAAGATCAAAGATAATTTATAGATACACATTTATGTAGATCACAGTCTAGGCTATCTAGATTATAAATTGGAGCAGTCGATACCGACAATGAAGAACGAAGCGACTTGTTGTTCAATAGCCTTTAAACTAAAGGTACTAAGAACCATTTCTGGGTAAACAGTCGATTGTGACCAGGTATATCGAACACAAACAATCAACTAGAACACTTTAGTAAACTGAACGCAATTTTAAACAATCAATGGTGAGAATTTGATGACCGAAAAGAGCCGGTCTTGATAATACTACATTTTCTATATATCTATCTTGTTTACACACGTTTATTTGATGTGCTGTCCATCTCTTTTCTTCCTAAAGTGGTCAAGTTTCTTCTTGGAAAGTATCTGAAATACTTTGACGGTGAGAGTATCGGATAAAACTTACCGTTTCAGAGAATGCACTCTTAGGTCTTCTTGCTGGAGTCCCATTCATCTTTGGCACTCCTTTTCACAAAATTTATAAAAAAAAAACAACAAAAACAACCGACCAATCCGGTCGCACAAAACTTTTTCACGGACACTTGTTGAGTCAACTGTCAAACTTCAAAACGGAGACTTAGAAGAGCAGCGTTCTCTGATCAAAACTGGAGCAATATTGCCTACACTTAATTCAATCGATGACTTCATGCAGTTATTATTTATTTGATAAGTTATCGAAGTGTGTGGAAAGTTGCCGGCGTTCGGAGCGAGGAGTCTGCCCGGCGGTAGAATTGTGACTGGCTGTCGTAGGACCAGACCGCTCTCTCGGGAGGTACGCGGTGCGGTCCGCCCGCACGCCAAACCTGCATTTTTTACACAACGCCGGACAATAGGTTAACTTTTTAGAGGTTATGTTTAGAATGCACGCTCCAAAAGAGCGATGATCGCTGATTTGTCACGGATTCCTTAACGTAATTTTTAAAGTAATTTACGTTTTGTCTCTTTATTACTCTGAACTCTATGGCTAGAGAATTACCACACAATGTTTACATATTACCTACGGCTGAAGCGCACATGATTCACTTAAGAGTTGTTTACATTCTATATTTAGTTGGTCGCTTGGTTGATCTTGTGCCTGTATCTGTGTGTAATGACGTCATCGGATGGACGACGACATTTTTATCTTCCAGATAAGCAATAGCAATTATTGCGAATCTCAAGTGTGTGGGCTTTGTACTTTATAGTGATTATGCTCTATACGTTAATTGATAAGATTATATATTGATAAACGTTCTCTTAATAAATAAGCAGATAATGTAATTGTAATTTATGTAGAGTTAGTTACCTATTGCGTTGTCTTCGAAGGTGGAATCTCCATAGTAACTATTAATTACTTTCCTATCAACCAGTTTCGCCTCATCTTGTATAATTAATGATTAGTTAATTATTTATATGTTTAGTTAACTTAAAAGTAAATTATTAAAATTGCTTAGGTACCTACTTGAAATGTTTAAAAAATAATAAGTTTAGTATCTGCAAAATGCTTCGTCGATTAAAAAAAAAGGATTCTGATTTCAGTTTTATTACACTTATCATTATCTTCATCATCATCGCTATATTCACTGTTATACAGGGTCCTTCTTAATATGCTGACACTTTTTTAAGGCGATGACCAGACTATGAAACTGAACAACTTTCTCTATGGAATCAACATCGAAATCGCGAAAAAAAACAGTTGTCCCATACGTTTGGCTCCGAGTAGGTTTGCAGTTTTGTATGGAAGTGATAATTTTTTTTCGCGATTTCGATGTTGGTCCCATCGAGGAAGTCGTTCAGTTTGACGATCTGATCATCCCCTTAAAAAAGTGTCAGAATATTAAGAAGGACCCTATATATACAACAACGTGTTAATGAATTAACGCAAAACTAGAAAGTAATTTGTTCAGAATCGAGAGCCCAATCAAATTATCATGGTTTCAACATAGGTAATTTTTACAAAATATTAAATATAATTAAATTGTTTGAAAAAAATAAGGTTTTTTTCACCCGATGTCAACCCACCGCATGGGCCACGGGCACACTCACCCTACTTCAAAACAAGATAATTTAAATGTATCCATGAGTATATTAGCGCTTTCATTCATTTCTGAAATGATAACAAATCATTTTTGCCTCAAAACTTAAAATGCAAATAACTTTAAATTTTAAGTAGGTATCAAAATAATGAAATTATTGTTCCAATCCTTAGACAATTTAAATAGGAACTCGCCTTGCGGTAGCATTTTCCCTCTGCCACGGTATAAGAACAATTGATCTTATGCAATTAGGTACACCCAATTTTATACCTTATCACTAAATGAGACAGCCTAAATAAATAATAAAATAAAAAATAAAAATAAAAAAGCCTTTTAATTTCTTGCTTTAAACAAAAAACATACATAACACAGAAAAATTAATTTCATTTCATTCTCTTACATACCTAAATAACTTAAAATACTGATATTTGTTAATCCTATGTGTCATGCAATATAAACAAATCAAAATACCTAAGAGATTGTGACATTGTTAAATTATTCTTAATAAAAAAATTCTATCATTACACTTTACATTATTATTTATTACTTATTATTATTATTACACTTCCCTAAAAAACAATACAATTTCACTATTATATTTAGATGAAAAATAAGTTTTGCAACTTTTATGCTGTGACAATAAATATCTTTTGTTTCATTTCATTTCAACACAATGCACCCATGTCAAGTTTGTAAGTAATTTCAATTTTACAAAAAAAAAAAAAAAAAAAAAAAAAGAGACAGCCTATAATAGCGAAACAATAATTTTGAACTTAGAAAGTTTGGGGTTCACACGAGACTACTTTTCATGATTTTTAACATTCAAAATTAGAATCTAAACTTACATATGGGGAATAAAATAAAAAGTTGTGGATTTCATGTTACCTCGCCCCCCACAAAAAGTGGCAGAAATGATTGTTTCTTAGTAGAATGACATGCGTAACTCGTCCCTATAATAATTGTAAGTTTCAATCTAATTATTTTGTTATAAATCAGTTGGGGTGTATGAGGTTTTGCGTTAATTCATTAACACGTTGTATATTATCATATAATTTTTAGAATGTGTTTAGATTCCACAATATATACAATAAGAGTAGGTACATACAACCACAATTTCTTACAAAATTAGATTAAATTCCTCAGAAGAAAACGCATTAATTCTAATATTAACTTTTCCACCGTATTTAGACTTTTCTCCCCTTGCATTACTCGCTAATGAAATTAGCAAGACATCTGAAACATCCTGTCATGGAAAACTCTTCTTTATAAGTATCTTATTTCTTTTAGACTCAATATTCCTGAAATCGATAAAAAAAAATCTTGTCTAATTTGGCCATCGACATTATTTACTGATCCAGCCAAAAACAGAATTGCCACAAATTATTGACAAACGCTTATTAAAGAAAAAAAGCTGAATCAGCCCCTGTACCCGCACTTTCGATGTTCGCTATATCGCCACTGATTCGGTCCGCGCTTCATTGTAATAGAGTTGAATTTGAAATGAAAATGTTCACGCAATTGCGAAGTTCGAATGTGCGGGTAGACCCTCTGTACTATGGTTAGCGTTTAGTTCACTCAATCATTCAATCTTTTTTTCTTTTTATGGGCTTAATCATGTTCGATTTTCAAAAAAAATAAAAATTTGAGATTTCTTTCAAATTTCGACGTCCGCCATTTTCTAGCGTTATCTACAAGGTCAGGAGTGCGATTTTTGAATCTCATTCGCTGAGTTCAGCAGTTGAAAATGTCAAAATTACTGTGGAGATACGCATCTTCCTACTGCTCATTTGACTTTCAAAAATCATACTTCAGGAGTGCGATTTTTGAAAGTCAAATCAGCAGTACAAAGATGCATATCTCCACAGTAATTTTGACATTTTCAACTGCTGAACTCAGCGAATGAGATTCAAAAATCGCACTCCTGGAGTGCCAGAACCGCTACCCATTGACGATGGAGAATTGCCACTGGGAAAACGTTGGTTCAATAACCAGTCAATTGAAGGCTTGATAAAGCTGCGTATTTGCAATGGTGTCATGGAGCACCTGGTTTTGTACCCTTGTGTACCCTTCAACGGCCAAGTCACACAACATTAACTATAATAATAAAGAAATCGCAATTTTGTCTAGATTTCATTACTTTTTAAAGAAAAAGAAGCGGCTCCATCGAGACTTGGCTAGTTTTTTACAGAATGTTTTTGGTGGGATTTCACTTCTTTTTGTAGAAACGTGGGCATATTGATTTATTTTATTAGATGTTGGGCTCTTGTGTTTTCTAATCAGGGTCACCACTGGTGACTCACCAGGTACTCCAGATCTTCGATTATCCTAGTTTTTTTAGTTTTCCCTTTATGTGGCCATTAAATCCTAACTCTGTACCAAATTTCAGCTCTCTGAGTTTATGGGAAGTACTAGTTCTATTCTGATGATCATGAGTGAGTGAGCGTCATAAAAGCGAAACTTTGCTTTCGCTTAACTTCGGAACTAAATGACCTACAGACTTGAAATTTTGGGTTTTAAGTACATGATTATAGCTTACTGGATGACGAAAATTTCTGCGTTGTGGTCTTATCCAGAGGTTCTCAAATAGGGGCCTGAAAATGCGGCGAAATGGTTCCAGTAAATAGGATGGTACGGCAGTGTTTGCTTCGCGCTCGACTTTGGCGGAGGCACTACCGTGCCCCCCGATAATATGATATGTATTACTTAGGCCGAGAATAAAGACTCTGTACGTAAATAAATATTGAATTCATACAAAAATAGAAACAAACAACGCCTGCAGTACCTACCTATACTACAGCATCAACTCTTGGTAGGCCTACAGAGCAAAACAGTTAAGACGGAAATTCGTCTTTTTGTCCAGCTCCCTGCCCGCCACCTAAATTAGCAAGGCATTTGAAACATGCCACGATGCAGGACTAAGGTGAATGTCTCGAGAATGATGCCGGCTGCGCGGGCGACCGTTCACAAACCAGTTCGCGTTATTCTAATCACTGTACACATTCGACATTGCATCTTAGTACTGGTAAGTTATATTAGAACTTAGATTTTCAGGGTTAATTAACCATATATTGGGGTGCTAGTGCTAGTCTGGAGGGAACTGCAGCAGGTAGGGCACTACACTCTGGTCATTTGTCAGTACTTCTCCACATGGGACCTCAGTTCTCACTGGCTTACGGTGAATAATTTATGAAGTGAAAACTTCTTTAGCGACGTTGTGCACTTTTTGGGATGGGTAAAAAATGTTGAACTCGCGTGAGGACCGTGATGTCACGTGACCTGATCGAAAATTCGTAAGACGTAAGATTTTGGTATGGGTAAAAAATTTTAAACTCGCGTCAGGACCGTGACGTCACGTGACAATTCGTAAGACGTAAGATCTCTTAGTTTTCACTTCTGCCGGCACTCCCGGAGTGCAACTCGTTCTTTTTTTAACCCACGTATCCCCCTGATTAGCGGAACAATTATTACAAATTCTTTTCATATTTAGGTATATCTACTCGTTATGTAAACTAAACGCCTAAGTTCACGGGGATTAATATAATGTTACGGTCGGCTGCAGCAGTGACATGTATTGATATTTAGTGAGAATCGAATTTAATGCCTGTATATACAAAAATCACGATTAGTATGGGACGCCGTTCGCCACCTGTCGATGCGAAAGGGTGCATACGGCGTACTATATTATGCGTGTTTTTTGACAAGCCGTCTAACGCCCTTGATCAATATGTCATAACCCTTATATCTGCAGTCTGTACCATGAAGTACTTACTTAACCAGTTTCTAAGGGCATAGGAGAAGCTGTAAAACAACGTGGAATCGCTGCCATTTCTAACGGACCCTTTCTTGGATCCTATGTAGGTACCTAAGTACCTACAGTTAACATATTCGCTAGCAGGGCTGCCAGATTGTACCTACTAGGTATATAATTGGATACAAAAACTGTATAATTGGGTGGACCTTTGTATCCTCTAATTATGAAAGTATCCTGGACTCTTATGTATAATTGGATACAATACAATAATAAAACTAATTTTATAAACTGAAGAGATCTGTTTGAATTATAAAATTGCAGACTAGTAACATAAAACGCGCTGTTACAATTTCCGTTATTTACTAAATCTGATTCTCTGACTTGCAAGAGTGTAGAAAGATATCAGCTCTATCGGTTGAACCCAGGAAACTCGAAAGAAGGACGTTGTGCTAGTGGGTGTTGAACCTATACATATTTTATAGAAAGTTTGTAAAAAGTACTTTAGGCCTACCATGAGTTTTCCCTGTACGTTACTGCTGTAGTTGCGGCGCCAATTTTGTATGACAGAATTAGTTCTCAAAGTAATCACTAGGAGCGCTGTACGAAATTCATTACAAAAACTGTAGTTTACTACAGTAGTTTTACTGTAGTATACTACAGTGTAAACTCATGGTAGGCCTACCGGTTATGAAAAATAAAATCCAATGAGAGTTCAAATTATGAGATAAACATTAAAAAAATATATATATTGTTTTATTCTATTATTGTTATTTTACCCCAGTTTGTATCCTGCAAGCCAATTTTGTATAATTTCAGTGACATGGCTGAATATGAATAATTATAAAAAATCTACTGGCAGCCCTGTTCGCTTGTTATTTGTTGTTGTGTATGTTAATACAGGGCCTTCTTAATATACTGATGGGTTTTTTATGGGGATGATCAGGTTATCGATCTAAACAGCTTTCCTTATGCAATAATGCCAATGACGCAAGTATCCCATGACATGGAATGTAGGTATATCCGCATAATTTTTGGCATTTTAGAATAGTGCCTTTGACGAAGTATATTGCGGATGCGTTGATAATCTTTTACTGTTTTGACCTCTACGTTGCTGATACGGACATTTTGTAAAAGTGTAGTTTTTTAAATTTTTTTTTTTTTGAATAAACAATTAATTGATTATTAGGTACCTACCTATCTACAGATTGTAATTTTTTTAAACTTATTTTATTGTTAAGATATCTCACGACACAGATTACAAAAACAAAATAAAAATGTAAAATATTACAAAGTGGTAGATAATATTACAAAAACAGAGCCAATTTCAGACAGGATATCACAATAATACAAGCAAACCTAGGTACCTACCTAAACAAAGAGAAATATCTTTTATACCTAGTAATATATTATTATATGTGACAACTATTTATAATTATTTGCAGACTTTACTAGAATATTTTTGTTATAAGTCGATTTCAGTTAAATCTACCAGAATTCGATTTATAACGTTTCTAGTTTTCTGTAATAAAAATAGTTGTCACTTTTCACATACGGGGCGATATTTTATTCACCTTTCTTTACGGGGGTGGTACAGACAGACCAGAGAGAAATGACACGGGATGGTTAGACCATCAAACTGAACAACTTTTAGGTACCTACTATGGGAGCAAACCTAAAATCGAAAAGAAAAATCAGTTGTTCCAAATCCATACCAAACTGCAGTGCCTACTAGACTCAAGCTTTTTTTTGCTATTTCAGGTTTGCATCCGTATTAAAAGTTGTTCAGTTTGATGCTCTGAACAATCCCTGAAAATTTGGAAAGTGATAAAAAAATCGCCTCGTTATCGACTAGATATTTCTATCCATCTCCATACAGATAGTTTTAACGAAATTGTAACAGGCTATACAGGGTCCTTCTTAATATGCTGACACTTTTTTAAGGCGATGACCAGACTATGAAACTGAACAACTTTCTCTATGGAATCAACATCGAAATCGCGAAAAAAATAACAGTTTCCGATACGTTTGGCTCCGAGTAGGTTTGCAGTTTTGTATGGAAGTGATGATTTTTTTTTCGCGATTTCGATGTTGGTCCCATAGAGGAAGTTGTTCAGTTTGACGGTCTGATCATCCCCTTAAAAAAGTGTCAGCATATTAAGAAGGACCCTATATATGTATTTTTGTTATAAAGGTACCAATAAAATAATATAAAAATTCCAGGCAATGCCTGTTGGGTCGCAGACATACCTACAACTAGTCTTATAATCGGAATCTATTATAATTTGACCTTATATACGAGTATATTATGATATTTAAGGATCAAGCAGTTACTATGGGAACTATACAATAGGATAAAGGGGTCGGCTATTAGTAGAAAATGTCCTTACAGGTCAAAGGGTGGATCGATGAATTCGCAGTAAGGGGTGTTTCATACTTGATATCGTTAAAGCGCATTTCATGGTGTTATGTCAGTGTTATTTACATGTTAGATGCCTTGTCCTTTGAAAAGGCAGGCGGTGGGCTAAGAACGGGGGGGGGGGGGGGAACATGATAATATAGACCGTCAAACTGAACAACTTTAGTCCATACAAACATATTCTCCTGTTTTCTCCCTCCTCCCTGGATAATCAGTAATGACACAGAGCAAACCCATTGTTACTACATAATCGGTCTATACCGTCGCTGCCATATTCCTATGTTTTTTCGATACAATGATTAATTTACTAGGAGGCTTCGAAAATGTCTAAAAACTGCTCAATTTTACCGTTGTGTTGTGTCCAGAAATCCAGTTTAGCTTATTTCACGATTGAATATAAACAAAAAAAAAGGAAAACATACAGACAGCCAAAGTCTGTCTTAAATTTGGTTTAGTTTTGGAGGAGGAAACAGGGAAATACGAAATCGTGATTTCGTTATTATATAAAATCTGACCGCGCTGCAGTTGTCACTTTTGCACCGGTAGCTCGGGAATAGCGCGACACCAATAGCACGAAATTCGATTAAATACCTATTCTTTAAATTTCTTGCAGACTCCAGGTCCATATGTGACACAAATGGCCGTATCTTTTGATTGTGTTGATTTACTAGCTTTACACCTCCAAGAAACCGTGTTTACCGTTTATTTTATATTAATTTCTACTTGAGTAGAGATATCAAGTACTACTTGATATCTCTACACGTCACAGACGGGAAGACAGGCTGACAGATGGACGGACAGACGGACTGACGGACAACAAAGTGATCCTCCAAGGGTCCCGTTTCTTCCCTTTGAACATTAAAAACAGCAGTAATTTTTTTGTTTTAATAGGACTGCTGTTTTCCCTTAAACCTAACTGCTTAAAATGAACTTTGCTTAACATAATTAAGCAAATTAGCTCAAGGCACAAAGCTAATGTAGTACGGAATGCTTTGTTGTTAGTTGTTACCTATACACCTCTGCGGGGATATTATTGTACGACTAATTACCTCAGATGGAACCTAGTAAGGAATATACTAATATATACAGGGTGTACAATAAAATGGGACAGCTGCTCAAAGGGGTGCTTCAGACTATCAAACTGAACAACTTTCTCTATGGGACCAATATCAAAATCGCGAAAAAAAAATCCGCTCTACCATACGAAACTGCAAACATAACTCGACTGAAATGTATGGGACAGCAGATTTTTTTTTCGCGATTTCGATATTGGTCCCATAGAGAAAGTTGTTCAGTTTGATGGTCTGAAGCACCCCTTTAAGTAGCTGTCCCATTTTAATGTACACCCTGTATATACAACGTGTTAATGAATTAACGCAAAACTAGAAAGTAGTTTGTTTAGAATCGATAGCAGAATCGAATTATCATGGTTTCAACATAGGTAATTTTTTTCAAAATTTTAATTTTTTTTTTTCATAAAATTTTTAATTTACTAAACCCGATGTCAACCCACCCCACGGGCACACTCACCCTACTTACTACCAAAACAAGATTATAAAAATGTATCCATGAGTACGTTAGCGCTTTCTTTCAGTGCTGAAATGATAACAAATCATTTTTGCCTCCGAACTTAAAATGCGAATAACTTTAAATTTTAAGTATCAAAATAATGAAATTATTGTTTCAATCTAATTCTTTTGTTATAAATAAGTTGGGGTGTATGAGGTTTTGCGCTAATTTATTAACACGTTGTATAGGTATAGGACACTACGGTCTGAATACCTTCCAAACAAAGAATGAACTAACTGCCTCCGTGGTCTAGTGGTTAAGAGCATTGGCTCTCGATACGGAGGTCGTGGGTTCGATTCCCACGGGGGACACCTAGTGATATGTCACTTTGTGCGTTTTGCCCCAGTTGGTTAGGACATTGCAGGCTGAATCACCTGATTGTCCGAAAAGAAAAATGATTCCGTGCTTCGGATGGCACGTTAAGCCGTTGGTCCCGCCTACTATCTCTGGTTGTAGTAGTCGTTACATAAAAACCACGTCAGAGGCCGTAAGGCGGTCTGAAAAAACTCTGACACCAGGGCTCTGCCCACACGATAAGAAGAAGTAAGAAGAATGTGCGAAGAGGGGGAGGAAACCACGGAATGAACCATATCCCGTGATTCCCGTGTGACTGTGATGTCTGTAAACGCTGTGCCTTGTTGGGATATCCGAAACTGGGAGATTACAGGTTTCTTCCCCTGAACGGTATTACCTCCCATCGTTTATCAGATTTTTGAAGGATGATGAAAATAAATGTGTAACACAAAAGATCCCATTGGATCGAAGTGTAGCTGGCTTTTGCCAGCCTCTACAATAAGATAAAAAAATAAACAAAAAATGTATGAGAATGTTAATAGTAAACCACTATATCTTTCGAGGTTGACAGAAACTCTGCTATAACTAAATGTCATACTAATTTATGCTCTGTAAGGGCTGTTTCAGACAAGCTTTGCCCAAAACTTCTTCATCTTCTTGGGCCTGTATAACCATAATCACGTTTATCATCATCATCATCATCAGCCTATGCAAGTCACAGGGGTTTCCGCCCTGCAGGGGCACAGGCCTGCGACGCGCGAAACAACGCGAGACAAGGGCTCGCGTCAGAATCTGCAACGTGACTCATTATCTCTACCTTGTTCTAATCGATTAGTCGTATAACTATTTAGAGTTACCCAAATGCCTTCCGATCGGTTTACAAGAATTTTATAATGTAATGTGACAAATGGACAACTATTTTATTTTAGTAGACTTTTCTACAAAAGTTTGTCTTGTACTACTTCACTGTCCTTTCCCAACATTTTTATTTTCACTATCATATAGTATGATTGTCCTCGCTACAGGAACACAGGCTTGCCCTCGTGGCGAGTGTACCGAATGCGAAATTTTATAGATATCATAAATTTTGAACAAGCCTGGCCCAAGTACACTCCCCTGCAGAACCCATAATAAATTAGCATACGACATGGGACAAAATAGTGAACCTATTCAAAAGAGTTGAGTCACTCAGTTGGAACATGTCATTTTATACGAGGGATCGCCTGACAACGGACTAATTTGCTCAATAAGGGATCTGTGTCAAGTTCGGGACGAGAATTATAGTTGCGTTTCAATTTCGTCTGACATTTTATGGTTATGAAGTAAGCTAGCATTGCGCGAGGGTAAATAAAGGATATACTGTAGATAATACCAACCACTAGAAGATGACGTAACTAACACATTGTATATTATACAGGGTGGTCGATTTATAGAGCTTCAAATTTTTTTTGCGGCTTTTTTGAGAGTTACGCTTACTAATTAACCTAAAATTAATCATTTTAATAACCAACCATTAACGGGAACTCCAAAACAGTTTAAAACGCGGTAAGAACCCGTTAAAATGATTAACTTTAGTTTAAAGCGTTCATACAAAAAACAGCATGTTCTAGAATTGACAATAGTTATCTCCTGTGCAAGAAACAAATACAAACAAAGATATTAAGTGGACAGAGCAGCTGACATTGGCATGCAAATTAGCCGCATGCATGCATTTCGACCACAACTTGCGTGTCTGCGCATGCTTGTAATGTTATGCTAAAACTTGATATGAGGACGTGATAGTCGCTTCAATTAGTCGGATTGCTGAAAATTTGTACTGTTGAATTTGATTCTATTTTGTGTCGTTGTGGATTCCAAATTGCAAAACAAACATCCATACTAAGTGAAATGCAAAATGACTGTTTGTTTGTTACGTTTTCAAAACAGCTAAATGGTATAGAGATAGCTTGAATCCTCAAGAAGGAAATGGGCATAAAAATTCCGTGGAGACGAACGACGACGATATACAAAATTATTCCCCAAACCTGATTTCAAGATCAGCAACGGTATATGCATCAAATGCAGAATTTCAAACAGAATGCAGTAGGGAAAAGATATTAGGAACATTATAACCTGCCACGAAGCGGCACAACACACACTTTTGGTTCAAACTATATGATATCCCAAAAGGCTCCATGCAACGAGCGATGCGCCTATATAGGGTCCTTCTTAATATGCTGACACTTTTTTAAGGGGATGATCAGACCACCAAACTGAACAACTTTCTCTATGGGACCAACATTGAAATCGCAAAAAAATTTTCTATTGTTCCATATAAAACTGCAAACTGACTCGAGCCAAATGTATGCGACAGCAAATTTTTATTTCGCGATTTCGATGTTGGTCTCATAGAGAAAGTTGTTCAGTTTGATGGTCTGATCATCCCCTTAAAAAAGTGTCAGCATATTAAGAAGGACCCTGTATAGGTATATATCCCTCGCTTGTTGTTTGCCTTCAGTAGTGCGATTGTTGAATCTCATACGTTGAACTCAGCAGTTGTAAATGTATGGAGATATGCATCTTTCTACTGCTGATTTGACTTTCAAAAATCATACTTCAGGAGTGCGATTTTTGAAAGTCAAATCAGCAGTAGAAAGATGCGTATCTCCACAGTAATTTTGACATTTTCAACTGCTGAACTCAGCGAATGAGATTCAAAAATCGCACTCCTGGTGCCTATATTGTGTTTTTCGATAAGTTTATAAATATCACGCTGACGTTGACGATAAAGCACCCCAACGCTGTATTTATTAAACAATACAGTTGCCTATTTACAGAAAACGTTATTAGAACAAAACGGCTTAAAGTTGTCAGTCGCGGAGTGAAACAAGTTCCAATGGTGAAAGTACTTGATAGTAATGTGGGTACTTTCCAACAGTTCTACCAGACATTCATTGTTGCAAATAAGTATAACAATGTATAGGTATAGTGACTCAACTTGATAATCTATACTTTTATAGAAACAACAGAGAAATTGCTAATGTTTTCCAAAAGCTTATTTTGGAAACCGATACCGATTAAAGAGACATTGGCAAAATATTTTAATCATTTTTGACGACCCGGTTGGTGTAATGGTTACCACGCCGGAATGCTAAACCTGGGTCCTGGGTTCGAATCCCGGTTCGGTCATGGATGTTATATGTTCGTGCCGTTGTTGTATGGTTTCCATATTAAAAAAGCCTATAGTGCTTAACTTGGGATCATTACCATGTATGTGCTGTGAGCGTTATTTAATATTAAAAACTGCGGGGCACAGGCCTACCCTCGGGTGCATGGGCGGTAGTTAGTCCACCACGCGTGCCAAATGCGGATTGGTAGAGTTCACATACGCATCAGAATTTCTTCTTCAGCGTAGTAAAATTATATAGTAGGGTCCATTTATTGTTAAGAAGGAAACGCAATTCAAATTCTCATTTAACATTATGGCTCCATCGTATTGCTGATATTCTGCAAACGTCTTCTAAAGAAAAAGCTCTTTTGCTTTGCCACAGTTGTTCAGTAATCATATGATATTATCGTACAAAATTGTTCCTCCACTGTACCGTATGCTAATCAAAGGGATAGGCGGAGAAACGCCCACCCCCGGGTCAGGGTTTTGTGATACGATATCCCACAAGGAGAAGTCAATGACAAACGCCAAAAAAAAATATTTTTCAAAAGTAAAAGTAAATTACTTTATTCATAAGTATAGCTAAAATATAGATTTCCCACACCCACACAAAAACAAATTGTACCTAAATAACCTATCCTATACCTGTATTTACCTATTATTATTTATCAATTGTTTTCACGAGAATTCCAAAAATAATACGTTTAATGAAGTCTCAGTTGCCTTTGATTATTTCTTTGGAAATTTTTGGTACTATCAAATATCTGGCGATCTGCCCACACCCGCGTTGTACCTGCCTACACGTGACTTTTTACCTTAGGTAAGCTCACTTGCGTCAATCTGGGTTAGTTAGTTAGTTAACTCCGGGTGAAATAACTCTCTCAGTTGTTTTTCTTTACAAAAAAACATGGGTTACTAACTTAACCTGGAGTTTATTGCTAGCTCAGGTTTATGATTCGAAGACCATGGTTTTAAGTAAGCGGTGATTACATTTGTAGTTATCTCTTGGAGTTTTGCTGGTTAGTTAAATTTTGGACCTCTACTTACAGGCCGCCCGCCGCGGTGAAGCTAGGTGTGACGCCTATTTTGGTGGCTTGAAAACTCTCCAATCAGAAAATTTACCACTAACTTGCTTCCACCAAACACAATTGGGCCCGCGTGGTGGAATGTGGAGTATAGCAATAATCATCTCTGAATCTTTTCGGTTTCTTTAATCTCCTTATGTACTTCAGAAATATAAACCTGCCTTTGTACCTGTCTACAAAAATATTTTCCCTGCCGAGAGCGGAAACGGAAACGCATGAAGTAAATATGCACAGATGGCGCTGCGAAATGAGAAAACCGAACCGCAGTAAACACCGGCCGCCGAAGCAGTGGCTCTCAAACTGTTTGTTTTTCAACAGTGTTAACACACAGATTAAGTAATTACATTGACAAATACAGCGCTGCTCAGGGAGCAGAAGAACCTGCTAATTTTTGCGGACTGTGAAAGGTCAACCGATTGAGTAGCGGGATCACATGCATTCGGAAAGATGGGCCACTTCTGGATCCTCCAGCCTCCTCGTTTTGTACTTGATCCAGATATCCAGATAATGTGAATTTATACAGGGTGAAATTGTTATCATTAGCATCCTTTTAAGCTAAGAGTCTACCCATCAAACTGAACAACTTTTACTATGGGAGCAAACCGATCGGAACAACAAAAAAAAATCAGCTGTTGCATACATTTGAGACGAGTAGGCATTGCAGTTTAGTATGGAACAGCTGATTTTTTAGTTTCTCCGATCGGTTTGCTCCCATAGTAAAAGTTGTTAAGTTTGATGGGTAGACTCTTAGTTTAAAAGGATGCTAATGATATCAATTTCACCCTGTATACGTAAGGTATTTCTCTATTTTTAAACTTTTTTTCAATAACTTACTGTTTTTGGGTGGATTTGATTGATTGATGTAGGGCCTGTTTCACCACTTCTGGATAAGACATTGTTAGCTTATTTGACAGTTCGTTTGACTTTTACCCATACCAAAAAAGTACACAACGCCGCTAAAGATGTTTTCACTTCAAAAAAACGGCCAAGTATGGGAAGGTGTAGGGTAGGTGTAGGGAAGGACGAATGGCAGGACAACGTCTGCCGGGTCAGCTAGTTTCGTATGAAAGATATAAAATTATCTGCCATATAGGCTAACAAGAACGTATCCAGAAGTGGTGAAAAAGGCCCTTAGTCTTCAAAGAAAAATGAAACTTCAGATGATGCTTAGTATCATGAGATCTGTTGTAGGTACAACATACGTTAGAGTGTCTCGGTGTAATTAGAGCGATGTATACTCGGCCAATAAAGCATGTTATTTAGAACCCGTTATGTTGACCGCTAGGTGCTCTGCTCGCTCGGTCTCTCGCTAGTTGGGCGACCGAGCGTGAATAAGATTGTTTTAGTGTTACGTATGAAGGTTTATCACCGGACTGTGTACGTCTGACAGATGTTGTTTCTAAATAAAACTCTGATTTTTCTCTTTTCCGAGTGAAGTAGGTAGACAGGTTCCTATGTAACTTGTTTTTGCCATTAAACCAAAATGTCACCTTTTTAAGAATATTTTGATGCCAGTAAGGAGCTCTAGGGTTAGGGATAGCATGCCAAACACTACAAAACGAAATATAGGTCGACCAGAATCTCATGAAAAGAAAAAAAGTAAAAAAAATATTGATTTTTACATGGCAGTGTCAAAATCTCATCTGTCCAGTCATAGTAGGCCCTATAGAGACTGAGCCTTTTTGCACCGATAAAAACGTACGTTTGTCCATCGCGTGACTTAATCGCTTCACTAGCAATTAATAGGCGTTTGTATCGATTCAAACGCATGATTGTAGCGATGCACACACATGTTTGTATTGATGCACACGCGCGTGTACATTGTGGCAATGGCTGTCTGACAAATAACTGATCAAATAACACGAAAGTTTTGCATCGTGGCTTTACCGCGTTTGCATCTATGCTTTATCGCGTTTGCATCGCGACTCAGTCGATGCTTTTTGCAACACTTCTGCGCTGCAAAAAATCGCTGTGTGTAAAGGGCCCTAATCTAATTGTAATTACCCCAGTGTTGCTTATTCAAAAAAATTATTTCCCTTTTTTCCACCAGATTCTGGTCCACCTATAATCATTATGCACGATTATTTTGGACAAATTAGGAGTAACTAGGATAGTGGTACATATCTTGATCTTTCTCTTTGTGTGGCATGTTAAACCCACACTGAAATACTTACACGCCGCCTTGTAAGCTTAGCGTAAGCTTTTAAAAATAAAAGCTTTTTTGTGTAACTTCTTCGGCGGCAGTTAGTGGTTTGCGATTAAATATTTCGAAATGTTACTCCAATCAAAGTTATTTCAAATTAAACTCGAACCTCTCGTAATTATACCTACACACATTTTCCATGGTAAGGAACCCTCTCGTTGCTCAGTTCCGACTCTGACTAGTCTGACTTAGTTAATGGACGATGATGACGAGTGGGTTTTTTGATTGCATTTAAGGATTGCTATAACATTGGCGAAGTTTTACTCGAGAATTTATCTTACTGAATAGATTTTTTTTTCAAACACTTTAACCTAGAACGAAGACTTTAACTCATGCACGACCATATTATTATAGTCCCTTTCAGGGTTGTCAAAAACCCCTATAACTATCAACTTCCTACCAACTTTTTATCAGTTCGAATTGAACTGATTTGGGTGCAGTTAATAGAAAGTGAATTTTAAGGTGAAACGTCACACATAGAGCTCTAGACTTAGCACGTCACTACTTAACTGGTTCAGACTAGGGATTGCAGAACCGGAACTGTTTCAAAGAACTGGGATTTTCGGTACTTTCGGGAAATACTAGTTTTCTTTGTATTTCAGTTTGTAGTGGAGTCGAATTAATTGGAAGAAAATGTTATTCGATTGTTTAAGAAATATAAGTACGTAATTTAAATATTCTTCATGATATCATATAAACGACAAGTCAAAATTTTTTCTGATCAAATCGATATCATGTAAGTAAAAGGGTCTCATAGATAATGCCTTGTTAAATTGTTTTATTGAGTCTTTGTTACGTACTTGATGACATCGTTTGAATTCACTCACTTCGTCCGTCATACTCATAATCACTTTCTCATACTGTGGTTTCGGCCTGTTTACAAGGATTTCTGTTTGGGAGTGGGTGTTACGAAAAGTCACTAAGCTAAGCACTCTAATCTGTTTTAGCCAGAATTTATGCTTTTATGGAATTGATAGTGATTCCAGAGCGCATCCAAAATTTCAAAGACAAGCAACTTTGTATTTCGCGCGTTCTAGTTAGAAAAAGGCTAAAACGACAACAGAATGAAAAAAAATTAATTAGTATTTTAGGACCTTGACGGGCCTTGCCTTAAGCCTTTTCGATTGCATGTAATCAGACGCATCGTTAACGGAGTGGGTGACTGAATTTATTCTGACTACACTACACCACTAGTTTTTAAGTACTCATACAATTTTTAAACTAGTATAGGTCCTACTTGTATATGTTTAATGGTCAGGAGTGCGATTTTTGAATCTCATTCGCTGAGTTCTGCAGATGAAAATGTCAAAATTACTGTGGAGATACGCATCTTTCTATGCTGATTTGACTTTCAAAAATCGCACTCCTGAAGTATGATTTTTGAAAGTCAAATCAGCAGTAGAAAGATGCATATCTCCCACAGTAATTTTGACATTTTCAACTGCTGAACTAAGCGAATGAGATTCAAAAATCGCACTCCAGGAGTGCGATTTTTGAAACTCATTCGGTGAGTTCAGCCCTTGTAAATATCAAAATAACTACGGAGATACGCATCTTTCTATTTCTGATATGACTTTAAAAAATCGCACTCCTGAAGTTTGAAAGTCAATTAATCAGTAGTATTTACTATGGATTACTAGATTGATTACTGGATTGATTATGGATTACTGGATTACTAGATTACTATGGAGATACGCAATTAATGCGAATGAGATTCAAAAATCGCACTCCTGATCATCCCCTTAAAATATTGTGCATTCATTTAAAACCCTGTCAACCCTGTATGACGAAAAGTTAAGTACGCAAGGAAACAATAGAGACCTACACGCTTACCTAAGCAACCCCTATTGTCTCCTTTCACATAAACTTTCACTAGAGGTTCCTTCTTGCTCTCTCCAAACTTTTAATGGAAAAAGGACACGTGGCAATAAACGTGTACAGCCGCAAAAATAGACTTGGTATGGCGAGGACAAAGGTCACAACTATTTTTGTTTCATAACTCTAAATACCCATACACACAAAAAACAATTGTTTCTGCAGAGTTCGTAAATATTATAATAAAATGAATGGAGAAAAAATATAAATTAAAATGAACGTTAAACTTATTGATTTTCTTGTTATGGCACAGATTATTACTTTACTACGTTACGGCCTCCAATTGTAGTTACGGCATGTTACAGTAAAAATTATAAAAAAGACATTACAGAGACATCTAGCGGGGAATAGCGGAACTATTATAGCGGTTACGTTGGTGAACGATAACTTAATACAAGTTCTACCACTCGATAACAGCTGGCGAGGTGCAAAAATAACTTAAAAAAAGTGCGAATTTTGAATCTCATACGATCTCAATGAGCGTTTCTTTTTTAATTTTAGTTCCTAAAAAACTCGACAGAAGACTTGCTTATTGCTCCATTGCAACTCCATTGAGACGTAGGCCGCGTAGGCGAGATCCTGTCAAAATCATGTCAAGACTGTGCCTGACTTTTTTTTAAAGGCCAAGGCATCGAGCCCGTACAAACATGTCAGACGTAAACAGTTTCGTATTTTCGATTAAAATGATTCGTAAATAATGAAATATTCAATCAAAAGATGCGTTGGCATCTTTTTGATCATCTTCTACCTCTTTATTATTTTAAAGAAACACTTTTTGATATTTTGACCTTTATTCGCACAGACCGTAACGCCATCTACTAGAAAACCAAAAGAAAAACGCTCATTGAACTCAGCAGTTGAAAATGTCAAAATTACTATGGAGATATTTGGGAGAGATATGCATCTTTCTACTGCTGATTTGACTTTCAAAAATCATACGTCAGTAGAAGTGCGATTTTTGAAAGTCAAATCAGCAGTAGAAAGATGCGTATCTCCACTTCATAGTAATTTTGACATTTTCAACTGCTGAACAACAGCGAATGAGATTCAAAAAACGCACTCCAGAAATGGTTTGTGTTTCTACCATAAGGTTGATACCAGCAGTAACAGTTAATATCATTGGTTGATACGTACAAAAGACAGCTAAACTATTTAGTTATAAAATATACTCTTTCTTATACAGTGGTGGCCAGACCTCTAGGAGAGTGATTTTTGAAAGTCACACTTAGTAATTATAGTACTTTGTGGTCAGAAGTGCGATTTTTGAAACTCATTCGTTGAACTCAGCAGTTGAAAATGTATGGAGATACGCAACTTTCTACTGCTGATTTGACTTTCAAACATCATACTTCAGGAGTGCAATTTTTGAAAGTCAAATCAGCAGTAGAAAGATGCGTATCTCCATAACTGCTGAGTTCAACGTATGAGATTCAAAAATCGCACTATTCGTCACCACGTTCAAATCAGCAGTAGAAAATGTCAAAATTACTATGAAGATTGTGCCATTTTCTACTGCTGTTGTAAACGTGTGAATTCGCACTCAGTTTAACTACTGCTTGCCGGGCAAACACATTTTTATTTAGGTACGTTAGGCTAAAAGAAAAATATTTTCTTCGCAATCTAGGTTGTACCCTGTACCTACTCTTATAATATTCGGTGATCTAGGCACCTAAATCCATTTGGTATACCGGTGTATTATATGTATAATTTATTCACATTACCTATAGCCTATATTTTCTTTGCAATCGAATTGAAAAATGTAGAGTGTTTGTAAGTAGGTAGGGTACACTTCAAACCTGAAAATCTCATGTTGTACTTTGCTTGAGTACAGAATCGTTAGTATTACAATATGTACTATCGGTTTAAAATAACAATGTGCATGACCTTGAAGGGCCGTTCGATAACTGCACTCGGTTGTAAAGGAATATAGACTCTATGTAAAGGAAATAATCATTTGAATGACTCGAGTGAAGTTCGTGCGATTGAGTGACGTCACATTTGCAGGCGAGGTCATGCACATTGTTATTTTAAACTGATAGTATTTTCACACTTTTTTTTTAATTATGGCCTTTGGCAGCGTCAGCCAATGTCAGTGTATTGGATAAAACACGAAATTATCGAGTTGTGATCTTTAGGCAGGTACTTATCTAGGTACCTATATCTAAACTATTATAAAACTGTAACAGAAGTGTGTCTGTACCAAAGACTTCTATTAAAACTGAGGTAGACGGGGCATACGCACCAAATCTTGAAACGTTCCAACGGAGCTAATTAGCATCGTTGCGCTCAGTGTTCATCAGCGCCCTGTACGCGACGGTCTTAAGCGGAGCTAAGGAGAATTGATATTTTAATTGAAATTAAATGAATACAGGCTGCATTATCATCGCTAAACTTGTTTAAAAGTGTCAATTTTCGACAACAATATTAGTTGTACCGTAAGTATACAGAATTAATGCCTATTTATTTAGTTTTTAATAATTTAGAGCAATATTGTTTCCATTACTATGTTTCCAAATTGTGTAAGCATCATGCTTCCATCTCTCCCCACGCATAAAACAACCATCGCAATTTGGCTGCCTTATACTCACAGCGGGTGGGGAATCCCCGAATCTCGCAACGGGTCGCATCCAAACGTTTGTACGGTCAGCTAGCAAATTTTTAAAACAAAATATTTTTTTTTTCTTTTTCCAGATAATAAATTAATGAAAAGTCAGCAAGACGGTAAAATGCCGTCTTGTGTTATAAGATTTTGTAAAAATTATACGTCTAAATCAAAAAAATTATCCGGAATAACTTTTCACAGCTATGTATTATATTCATAAATGTTGATGAATTGTACAATTTAAATTACGTACATAAATTATTTTTCTTTTGATAAGTCAATAATTTTTGCATAAATACATACGCAATTATGTATGTAGCTTGTTGGTTATTTATAGTTATTTTGTGTGTTTATAGGTTTCCCCAAGATAAGCTGCGGGAGCAAAAATGGGTCGAAATTGTTAAACTCTGATCTGAAATGGACTGGACACCCAACATTTATAGTCGAATTTGCTCAGATCATTTTGCGAAAGAAATGTTTTATACGACAAAAAATGGTTTACGCAAATTAAAAGGTGATTGTACCCAAGATACTGAACAACTTTCCCTAAGAAACCTAAAGGAAATTCGTAAAAAAATTTCGGATATCGAAGTTTTGTATGAAAAGCCGATTTTTTTTTGCGAATTTCCTATTGTTTCTTTGAGAAAGTTGTTCAGTATCATGGGTACAATCCCCCTTAAAGTAATGCAACTGTTTACCCTAACACCCTGTATAAATTATGATTTCAAATAAAAAAACTGTGTGCATAAATATTATTTCAAACAAAATTGCTGTGTTAATATGTGTGTATATAAAATAGGATTTCAAATAAATAATTGTGTATATAAATATTATTCCAAACAAAAAATAACCATGCAACTAAGTGTGTATATAAAAATAATTTCAAATAATAACTGTAAAACTAAACTGGATTTTTATTTGAAACCTAAATATTGAAAAATTTACTAATCTTTTTTGCACTCAGTACCTGCGAGTGTTTTTGTATAGGCACTCGGCTTACGTCGTGAAATTTCGTTTGTGTTCGGTTGTAGCCCAACGCTATAGACCATCTTTGTCACTCTTGTTGAAAATAAATATTGATATCTCACGCTCGTCTACGTAGATACTTTTTCTTTGTGTGAGTAATATTGTCAATGTGTAGTTTTAAGATTGCTTTTCAAATGCCATATGGTAGAGTACAGCACGTCTACCTCAGTTTTAATAGAAGTCTTTGGTCTGTACATTAAAGATATTAACAAAAAAAAGATTACGATATGATTTTTAGATGTCCCTGATTCCAAATCACAATTTTTTGGATTTTTTGTCTGTCTGTTTGTTTGTTTGTTTGTTCGTTTGTTTGTTTGTTTGTTTGTTTGTTTGTTTGGGTGTTTGTTTGTTCGAGTATCACGCAAAAACTACTGAACCGATTTTGATGAAACTTTTTTTGTTTGATAGCTTATCATCTGACTTAAAATCTGGTGTATAATTTATGCGGGCGAAGTCGCGGATAAAAGCTCGTGCTATATAAAGTATGACTTCTTAGCAAAATATAAATATTAGATCGTACCTAAATAACTTAGAGTTAATGAAGTGAGGTCCACCACAAAGGTCGAAGTGAGCAGGTGTTGAGAAAATATTCAGATAACTTCAGCTCAACAAAGTTTTTACGACCAGGGCATTAGGGACTTAAAACTTCACAATACCTATTCCAAAATGAACAATTGCGGGAAAGTTAGCTAAAAGAATGCCCTCATTCGTCTCTTTAGGGTTCCGTAGTCAAACAGGGAACCCTTATGACCCTTATAACCCTGTGAGGCAGAAAACTCCAGTACAGACTGCTGATCTACTTACTCTGTAAATGCATGTGTTTTGGAAAATAAATGTTTATGTTTATGTTATGTGTATGTTTATCCTTTTGTCCATCTGTATGCCCCGCCTCAATTACCCCCTCTACTCTATTCAATTTTTAAAATTATGGCGTCCATCTTGGTAGGTATTTATGATTTTGCCAGTGTCTAGTTTATGTAGCAAAAGTGTTTGACGTTGTACGGTTGTGTTTTGGTGACTTCAAGCGTTGTTTTTAAAAAATAACACTATCTTGAGCCACCACTGGTGCTTCGTTGTAGGCCGGGGAGGGGGCAACCAACGACTACCCAATAGCAGATCTACAACGCGACTCGAAATGCTCCCTCATTACTGAATCGAAATTTGGCAGGAAGATAGATAATAATAACCCGAAACGAAAACAGAAATATGGTACCTAATCAAGAAGAAACTTTTTTATACAACGACGAAAACGGGGTTGGAAAAAAGTTTATGTTCCTAATGTATCGGTGTCGTCTGGCAGCTCTTGTAAAATGCGTAAAACTGCCTCGTGGTCTAATGGTTAAGAGCATTGGCTCTCGATACGGAGGTCGTGGGTTCGATTCCCACGGGGGACACCTAGTGATATGTCACTTTGTGCGTTTTTCCCCAGTTGGTTAGGACATTGCAGGCTGAATCACCTGATTGTCCGAAAAGAAAAATGATTCCGTGCTTCGGATGGCACGTTAAGCCGTTGGTCCCGGCTACTATCTCTGGTGGTAGTAATCGTTACATAAAAACCACGTCAGAGGCCGTAAGGCGGTCTGAAAAAACTCTTACACCAGGGTTCTGCCCACACGATAAGAAGAAGATTCCAGATCTTTTTTTTATAAAGAGCAAAGGCATAATATAGAGAAAGTTGGTTCAAGAAATCAATAAAATTAAACACTGCAAAAATTTTATTTCATTTCATTACCTAATTAGAATTCTTTTCCATTTATAAACGGTTCATTTCATCACTTCATTTCATACAATAATTCATTTCCTTTTATTTCATTCAAAAGAACTGATATCAGTGGTTGCCAACCGTACGAGTTAAATCGTATTCATACGACTTTTTTGACCCTGGTAAGATGTACGATCTTTTGAAATCTTAGAATCTTCATAATATCCAATCATTTTCCATTAAATTCCTATGATTTTTACATCATTTTTGTCTCAGACACTCTTTAGAAAAACGCAACGCACTATTCCTAGCGACATGACACCTATAAATCAATCACAATCAGCAACAAAAATTAAATTGTAGTGTTTTTTTTTGTGGAAATTATGCTTACGTTTAGGAAAGTATTATTTTAGTATTGTATTGTTCTTGGTTTTTTGGTTTCTGTTTTTCCGTTCGTAGTTGTTCTTTGTTGGAATTAGTTGGTTAAGGTACCTATATTATCAAATAATACCTACCAATAATAGAACCAAACTGAATTTTATAAAGGTATTCATGTGCTTATCCTGAATAAATATTTTGTAGATACATCGTTTATCAGTACTTTTTGTAAAAATTTTGTTGTGTACGATTTTTTTACAAGAATTCCCGGTAAAATACGATCTTTCCAGGCCTATGGTACGATCCCCGTCAAAAAAATGTTGTCAGCACTGACTGATATATCAAGAGAGGCCAACATGAGGCCAATAAAGCTATACATACAGGGTCCTTCTTAATATGCTGACACTTTTTCAAGGGGATGATCAGACCGTCATACTGAACAACTGTCTCTATGGCACCAACATCGAAATCGCGAAAAAGAATCTGCTAGTCCATACAAAACTGCAAACCTATACTGAAGCCAAATGTATGGGACAGCAGATTTTTTTTTCGCGATTTAAATGTTGGTCCAATGGAGACTCTGATCATCCCCTTAAAAAGTGTCAGCATATTAAGAAGGATCCTGTATGTATACTTAATTTACATTGTTTCCTAACTTGCTGATCGATCGATTTTGGATAGATAACTACCTACCTAAAAGTTTTGAATATGCCTAGGCTATTTGGAAGTGCTGTTGTAATTTCCCCGATCGTCATTACCTGAAATTGCAACTGAAGATTAAGAACTATTCTAGAGCTAGAGCACTATAATTTAGCTGGCCATTGACCCATTAATTTCATAAAGGGAAATTGGTTTAACGTTATTACCTTCTTGTGATTACCAATTACCATTACACCAGTAATCCTATATCTAACTAACTGTTCTAATTCTAACATCAAGATTGACTGCAAAAGAGCTTCCGCAGGTTGTCGAATGTCGATAGTGATGTACAGGGCCTCTACCCGCACATTCGAACTTCGCAATTGCGTGAATATTTTCGTTCCAATGTCAACTCTATTACAATGAAGTGCGGACCGAAACAGTGGCGATATATCTAACATCGAAAGTCCGGGTACAAGGCCAGTATTGTACCGTAGTGTAAAGAACTAATAGTGGTGAAGCTCAGCGGTCGCGGGGCAGGCCAATCGTGCGGGGGCTGGGAGGAGTGCGTCCCGGCCCACGCTGCCTGCGGCGCGTACCCTAACAGCGAATTGAGTTAGGGTACGCCCGTACCCCGCCGTCCCCCGCACGCCGCGCGGGCATAGACCCGCCGCACTGTGCCGCATTGTACTTTGTACTAGGTTCATTAAAGTACAGGGTTTGGACCGTTCAAATTAGTAATATGGTTATTCGATAGTTAAATTAAAAACAGGAGTAGGTACATACAGTATGTTAGGGTACACAGTTGTACTTTAATGGGTGATTGTGCTCATAATACTGAACAAAAACTTGACACGATATTCCATCCTAAATTGCTAAATGTGAACATTGCCACAACGCCCACAACACAACTACATTCTTCAACAAAATGTTGGTAGTTGGTGCAATATTTCTGACCATCCCGAAAGGGATTACGGTCGTGAATTTGTACAGGGTGAAATTGATATCATTAGCATCCTTTTAAACAAAGAGTCTGCCTATCAAACTGAAAAAGTTTCACTATGGGAGCAAATCGATCGGAGCAAAAAAAAGTCTGCTGTTCCATACTAAACTGCAATGCCTTCTCGACTCAAATGTATGCAACAGCTGATAATTTTTTTTGATCCGATCGGTTTGCTCTCATAGTAAAAGTTGTTCAGTTTGATGGGTAGACTCTTAGTTTAAAAGGATGCTAATGATATCAATTTCACCCTGTATATGTTTAGGGTTTTTTTCCGGGCTCCCGGGACCGGGAATTCCCGGGAATACGGGCTTTTCCTTACCCGACAAATATTTGTCTGAATTCTCGGGATCCCGAGTATTTTGTGAATTTAACGATTTTCAGTGTAAAGACCTTAAAAACACGCAATTAATTTGGATTTCATCATTATAAAGCCCTATCACAATCAAGCTTACCGTACCAAAGCAAATAGTAGGTTCAAAGTTGTGGCGACATGAGAAAGATTTGAACCAGGTTTTTTATTATTTGAATTGCCTGTTCTATCTGTCTGATCTGACTCCCAGGCAAAGGCCTAGTATTAAATAAGAAATGGACTTGAAAAAATTACACTTCGATTTAAAACAATTATTCCTTGTTTGTCAGTTTTCAAAAATGTTCAAGTGCTTTATTAATTAAATTCTAAAGATGTAAATGTCAAGTTTAAAATTAAAAATATTTAAGTTGGAAAGTAATCCAGTTTTAGATCCTTACGATCGTTACGAGGTTATTATTAAAATTTAACATTTGAACAGTTCCTTATCTCACCACATTTTTGGTATATTTGGGTAACCGATTTTTCGGCAGTGTTACACCTGGCATGATTATGATCACGGGATGAATTTAGAACTGCTGAGGCAGTTGTAACTGTTACACTGCCAATATATCGCTCATTCAAATATGCAAAAAAAACGCGGTAAGAACTCTAAAAAAGGTTTAATTGTAGGTTCTTAAAGTAGAAACTTTTTTATTCACCTGGGCAGTTTAGATATTGCTAGTCAAATGTGGATGTCCGAAATATACATCAATGTATTTATTAAAAAAACATTATTTTACTGTACATTGAAGATATTTAGGTACAAAAAAAAAAGATTACGAAATGATTTTTAAGTGTCCCTGATTCCAAATCACAAATTTTTGAATTTTTCGTCTGTCTGTCTGTTTGTTTGTTTGTTTGTTTGTGTGTTTGTTTGTTTGTTTGTGTTTGTTTGTTTGTTCGAGCATCACGCGAAAACTACTGAACCGATTTTGATTAAACTTTTTTTTGTTTGATAGCTTATGATCTAACTTAAAATCTGGTATATAATTTATGCGGATGAAGTCGCGGGTAAATGCTCGTAAATTATATAGGTACACAGAAAATTCTGTAGAGTCCTTAGACATTAGTGATTAACCTAGAACAGTTTTTAAAAAACCCGTCAAATACCCTTTTCTAATCTTGACACGTGTTGTTCTGACTTACAATATTACAAGGCCAAGCAATTTTTTCTACAACTATACGGGTTATCACTACTGATAACCCGGTAGTAGCCGTCCGTACTATATTCGAAGTCCCGCGTATTTGAGGGTTTTTTGAGAAAAACTAGCCTCCTATCACATTTTGATACGCCCTTCCCTCCTTAATGTTTTTCCATATCTTGACTATTATAAAACTGTAAATTTGAAAAAAGAATTTAGTTTGTTTGTTTGTTTGGGTGTTTGTTTGTTCGAGTATCACGCAAAAACTACTGAACCGATTTTGATGAAACTTTTTTTGTTTGGTAGCGTAACATCTGACTTAAAATCTGGAATATAATTTATGCGGACGAAGTCGCGGGTAAAAGCTCGTAAATATTAAATGTACAGACACGCATTTACAATCTGAATTTTATGCTTACACCACTATTTCTTAATTATTAGAATGATTTTAAAGGTGTACCTAAACTACACACGGCGACAGGTCAACCTACCCATAGTTGAACTCTACGTCCATGAACTATGGGTAGATTGATGTGTCGCCGTGTGTAACCATGTGTAAACCTACCTATTCAGATAATGAAATTAAAAACTTTCCTTAAGGAACATGGGTCAAAAAACGAGAAAATTGGTTGGACCTTCCAAATAAAAGTGCAGATCAGTCGATCGATTTTCAATGGGAGGTCCAAAAAATTGTTTGTTTAGTTTCATTATCTGAACACAACCTGAAAATTGTTTTAGTAGGTAATTATAAAATAGAGGCCTATAATTCAGTGACGACCCGCACTTCGTATAGTAGGTAGGTCCTATACAGGGTTAATTTTTATTCAGTGCACAAACTTTGCGAGCGTGATGGTTATCGAAATTAAGAATACCCGTGTTTTTTTGTTTAACCCGGTTTAGAACAAAAATAAAAAAATAACTGCATCTGAACTTATTCATTAAAAATGTTTGGTTTGTACTGACCATACACCTGTCACTCGCTTCCTCGATCGGCGCGGTTGTTATCAACAGTACGATCAGCACAGCAATTTTTATTCAAGTTTACGGGATGGCAAAAATAAGAAATAAAATTTGCAAAAAAAAAAAAATTTTTTTTTCGGAGTCTATTTAACGATAAAGAAAGTTTGTGCACTGAATAAAAAGTAACCCTGTATACAACGTGTTAATAAATTAGCGCAAAACCTCATACACCCCAACTGATTTATAACAAAATAATTAGATTGCAACAATAATTTAATTATTTTTATAATTAAAATTTAAAGTTATTCGCATTTTAAGTTTTGAGTCAAAAATGATTTGTTATCATTTCAGCACTGAAAGAAAGCGCTAACGTACTCATGGATACATTTTTATTATCTTGTTTTGGTAGTAAGTAGGGTGAGTGTGCCCGTGCGGTGGGTTGTCATCGGGTTCAGTAAATTTTAAATTTTGCAAAAAAATTATTTAATATTTTGAAAAAAATTACCTATGTTGAAACCATGATAATTCGATTCTGCTCTCGATTCTAAACAAACTACTTTCTAGTTTTGCGTTAATTCATTAACACGTTGTATAGGCGCTGACCACCGCAACACATGAAGAACAGGTAACTGCTACATTGGTTGAGCCGATTGCGATGAAATAAACTCTGAATGTTAGCCTTTTGTGAAACCCCATTTTGACTGGTTCAGAAGTTTGCACAAACAAACAGACAAACATAACATGTCATATAATTATAATTACTAGACATTCATATTAATGTTCCTTTATAGATACTGATTATTAATGCCAAGAAACATTACAATGCATTTAGTATTGCAAATATTTGCCATGTTTTCATTCGACTGTTACATCTCACACCCCCTTTTCAATTGACGTCATACTTTTGAATCTACCAGCGTGTTTGTTAAGTAATACTGAGTCACAATTATTTAATCATGTAATTTTTTTGAATTTCCGGTAGCTCCATGTTAATCACCGGTGGTTTTCACCAAGTTCCCAATACTTCATTATTAGTAGTATTTTTTGGTATTCCCACAGCCTATTTATTTCTTATCACATAATTCTTACATGGAATACAGCCGGTTAATTTTAATTAGACGGGATAAAAGAGAATATACTTAGTACCTATTTATTGATTTACGTAATATAGCTAGAGTTGTAAATGCTACGTAGCCTACCACTGTCTACGGTAGTCTACGGTAGACTGTCGATTTATACCGTAGATTATGTAGATTTCAAATAAAAAAATCTTTGATTTATTTTTAAACAATTTTTTGATTTTTGTTCATGTAATATGAGAAAGTACTAATCAATACAAATTTATTAACATTATGTAAATATTTTAAAATATCAACAAAAGACGATTTTAATCTTTAAAGATTTTAAATTGTCATTAGCCTATAAATTGCCCCTCTTTTCGGACATGAAGGTTTCCTCACAATGTTTTCGTTCACCAAAAAGTCAACGATAATTCTTTAAAACCGTCCGTACCGACATGAAATATCTACACTAATATTATAAAGAGGAATGATTTGTACCTATTTTTGTATGTTTGTATGTTTGTAATGAATAGGCTCAAAAAGTACTGGGCCGATTTAAAAAAATCTTTCACCATTAGAAAGCTGCATTCACCCTGAGTAACATAGGCTATATTTATTGCTAGAAAAGATTAGACGTCCACCCGTGCGAAGCCGGGACGGGCCGCTAGTAAATTATAAAAACCACATTTCAGTAGTATGTACTATCGCGGACTTTTCCGCCTGACCACCACTAGGCTCATTTTTGCTTGCATACTAAAACATAAAAGCGATGTCTTACCCCGCCCTATTGATGAACAGACCAATTAATAATAGTTTCCAAACAATAAATTTTGGGCGAAATTATGCGATTTTTTTCTTAAGTGCTCAGGCGGAAAAGTCCCCGATAGTACGTGCCCTGGGGATCGAACCCATACCCCTAGGAGCTAGGCTATCGTGGCTTAGTGCATAATATCACATTTTAAACATTTTATAAATAGCCGTGGTGGTCCAGTGGCGAGTAACCTTGCCTGCCGTGCAGGAGGCGATGGTTCGATCCCCGTCCAGGCCGACTCGTACCAATGACTTTTTCGGAATTTATGTACGATTTGTAACACCATTGGCTTTTCGGTGAAGGAAAACATCGTGAGGAAACCTGCATGCTTCAATTTCGAGGCATGTATCGTACCTACTGTCCATTACAAGTGGCGACGGGCTCACTCCCCATCACACTGGAAAGAGTTTCGGTACTACTAGTGAAACGTGGATGTTCTGAAGTTTCAGAATATCTCTGACTACCCCCTCGGGGAATATAGTCGTGAGCATATGCTATGCTATGCTATGCTATAAATAGTATATGTCAATGTCCTTTTTTCGCGTTATAGATTGATTTTTACTTTCTCTAAAATTATTGCCAAAGCTCTCTTAGCTTATTTATCACAAATAATAAATGGCAGCCGCCTTAAATATTGTGAACTGGCCAAAATTTCAACGACTGAATAATCTACAATTGCTACCGTAGGTTATGTAGCCTACCGGTAGTCTACCTCACGATTTGGTAGACTACGGTAGATTTACAACTCTAAATATAGCCAAACTAAAGTCTCAATCGACCGCAGATTAATTATAGTTAAAAACCGTTAAAAACTTCGGTTTTTCTCATAGGTTTTTCTAAATACTGTCTTACTAGGTAGGTAACTCTACTTTCTACTGATATTATAAATGTTTGAGTTTGGATCTTTGGCTGTTTATGCCTCAATTATGCATAAACGGCTGAAATCATTTGGATGAAACTTCTTATAAAGAAAGCCAAAAAAACCAACTGCGTAACAAATAATTAATTACAAAACAGAATAGAATAGTCATATATTTTGCGAATATCGGTACACATGACATTATACATACAAACCGATAATCAGCTATTCTATACTAAACTGCTATGCTTACCTCGACTCCAGCTGTTTTTATTTTTTGCTCCGATCATCGGTTTGCTCCCATAATAGGGTTACCAGATCCAAAGATGAGATTTCCTGACAAAATAAACGATTTTATAGTAAATTTCCTGACATTCTGTTTCAACATTGTATTCTGGAGGGCGATAGCCCTAATTTAAAACATCTAAGTTCAATCCTAATCCAATTTCAGTTCTAAAGTAATCACATTGCAATCCAGTTACTATTCAACTGTGCTGAATTCCGCATCACGCTAATCTCTATGTGACTGACATCCTCTAACGTCTGAGCGATCTGTCAAAACGGCTCTAACGGCTGTCAAATGAATAGCGCAATACCGAATGTGTTAATAGTTGTGGTTCGCACGCGGTCCAATCATGGTTCAGTTGAGATTTATTTAGCGCGATTGCTCTCTTGGTATGCGGTAAGAATGACTTTTTACAAAAATGTTATGAGTACCCTGTTAAACAAAACGGGAAATAATTATAAAGAAACTGGTGGAATTGAACATTTGCAATCCAAGAACAAAATAAGAACGTAGAGTTAGTGGACTATAATAGGGAAATGAGACGGGCCGAAGTTCCTGTTAAGGCTCTCCTCTTGACAACATTCATTTTAAAGATCAGGAGTGCGATTTTTGAATCTCATACGTTGAATTCAGCAGTTGAAAATGTATGGAGATACGCATCTTTCTACTGCTGATTTGACTTTCAAAAATCGCACTCATGAAGTATGATTTTTGAAAGTCAAATCAGCAGTAGAAAGATGCATATCTCATCAACATCACAGTAATTTTGACATTTTCAACTGCTGAACACAGCGAATGAGATTCAAAAATCGCACTCCACATTTTAATATGTAATAAAATTTTCCTACGTGAATTTCATAAATTCCTGACTTATTAATATTTTCTCTGTTTCCCTGACAGAGGGCAAAAATTCCGGACAGGTCAGGAAAATTCCTATCTTCTGGTAGTTTAAAAGGATGCCAATGATATCAATTTCACACTTTATTAAGTACCTTATAATTATAACATAAGCTAGGTATAACATTCAAGTTACATTTGCTCAAACAAAATTCGATAAACAGTAGCTACCTACTTTTGGAGCTTGTTTTTCTATTTTCAGTTAATTATTTTTTTACGCAGTAGGGTTTTTTATTTTCTTAATAATTTGGTAGTCTCAAAGGCAAAGGAATAAATGTTAGAGCAGAAGACTGACAGAAGATTGTGTTTTCTTTGCTTACAAGTATTTCATAAAAACAATACGAATTTGTGTAGCCCAAGGTTAAAAAGGAATAACATAATCTCGTAAACTATCTTTTGTTTTTTATTTTTCCCTGAACAGTTAAAAACTTGCAGATCTCCTGTTTTCGGCTTGACTTTGAGTTTTGGGACACACTGTATAATTATATATTATACAGTGGAATAATATATTTGGAATCGGCTATTTATTATTTACTAGCTTCATTTGCTAGGCATATTTTTAATCTGTTATAATAACAAAAAACATACTCCCCCCCTCGCTTTTTTGATTCGCAGGCGCCATATTAAAATAAATACACCCTTTGTCCTTGGATTAAAAACTCTGCTGACCTATGTCAACGAAGCTGATGACGTGATGACACCTCACAAAATCCATCAAGCCGTTTAGTCTACAGAGTGTGTCAAAGAAATGATAGGTACCTACATAATATACTTACATGAAAAACATTAACTCCTTTTAGCGCAGTTGGGTAAAAATAACCAAAATAACACTGGCTCAAGGATGTGTTTTCTGCAGGTACTCAATTAACTGAATAATTAATTTAAAATTTAGAAATTTAGATAGGGATATGATGTTAATATAATATAAATAAAATAAAATATAAATTTACTTTGTGTCAAACTATTCTATATTATTGTATAAAATCTTAAGATGCAAAATATCATTGTAATTTTAGTATGGATATGGAAGAGCGGAGCCTCCCCACGCAAGCATTATCATGCTCAAAAGGAGACTCCAATCACTAATTATTGTTAAATGTTAATTTCTGTGAACGAAATAAAAAATTTATTATTATTATTATTATTATTAATTAGGAAAATAATAATAATTATCTCTGTATTTGACAAGATTACTATCGTATTGTCTACATCGTAACGAAACCGAAATTGTAATATCCACCTACTTATATCTCTAGTGCATTCTCAACTTGCACGGCCTACATTAAATTCTTTGTCTTAAGACCTAGTTTCAGGCCTTTCAGCGAACTGTTGCAAAAATTCACGCATATTTTTTTCCCAGCGTATCGAAATAAACAATATAACGCACAAGTTTGCGTTCGTGACATATTTTACATTTACGTTCTCAGTCTTGGACAAACGTTCGCGGCGTGAACACGCGCGGTGCGCCCGGTAATGCTCGCTACGGAAAACTTGAATTAAAACATTCGAAATTTAAATCGAAATTTGTTCTAAATAACTTTTAAAGAATTGTTGTTGAAGTTGACAGTGTTGCCATAGTGTTCGACATTGTAATAGCAGTGGTGATCGCCACGTGATTGCAAGGTAAATAAGCCGGTGAAGCGAATTTCTTATCGGTAGGATGTAGCTGTTACTTTATGGTATTGTTAAGGTGTTTAGTAACTTGACCTTTAAAATGTTTATTGAAAAGAAAAACGTGTGAAAAATTTTGTTTTTAGAATAAACTTAAAAGTAATAAATAGCTCTATACAGGGTCGTCCTTAATATGCTGTCACTTTTTTAACGGGATGATCAGACCGTCAAACTGAACAACTTTCTCTACGGTACCAACATTGAAATCGCGTAAAAAAAATCAGCTCTTCCATACAAAACTGCAAACCTACTCGAGCCAAATGTATGGGACAGCAGATTTTTTTTTTCGCTATTTCGATGTTGGCCCCGAAGAGAAAGTTGTTCAGTTCGATGGTCTGATCATACCCTTAAAAGAGTGTCAGCATATTAAGAAGGACCCTGTATGCAGATACCAGGTTCTTTCTTAATTTATGCTGACGGTTTTGTAAGGGTATGATCAGACCATCAAACTGAACAACTTTTCTATATGTGACCAACATCGAAAAATAATATCAGCTGTTCGATATAAAACTGCACACCTGCTAGCTCTAGGTACCAAAATGTATGTATGTAATTTTTTTTTCGCTTTTTCGTTGGGTTGGTCCTATACAGAAAGTTGTTCAGCTTGATGGTCTAATCACCTTAAAAAACCGTCAGCATTATTAAGAAATATCCTGTAGGGATTAGCTATTTTTTCTGGATAAGGATGAGGATGTATATTTTTTCCTGCATATGTTTTGGTGATGGTTTGATTGATCGATATTCGATTGATATATTAAAATTCACCAAACATGCACAGATATACACACGCATATTATCCCCCTATTGCATTCAATTTTGACAAAATTGGCATGGCCTAGCAAATTCTTATCATGATATTGTTATATTCTTGACTTATACAATAATAATAAAGTTCGGTATGCATTATTCAGTTTTACAAACCAAATCCGCAATGACCCGATCAATTGAAAATGAGCAATGAATACAATGTGACATTCTTGTTTTTTTGAAATATTGTTTAATTGTTAAAAAATAAAAAAGATACGATTGGGGGGCGAAAGATTCAGTGTAGTCCACTGAACCCAAACTGAACCGAACGCAATATAAAACAGCAAAATATTTTTCGATAAAGTTTCTCAAATTCCAATGTTGTTTTCGCAAGTGGTACAGCTGAAAATATAATTATTGGATATGGATAACATTATTTATTAGCTAACGTTTCGCCACCTGTTGGCCAAGTTTCAGCAGTCACCTGGTAATAAAACAAATATTTTTCAAAATTTACAATTACACGAGAAAAAAATCGCCGAAATGCGAGTTGGACTCATTCCTTTTGGGTTCCGTACAAACTTAATTATGAAGGACTAGTGGAAAAAATTCTCTCGTACATCGGTCTACATCACAGTCTATGCTCCTACTGAAATGTCTTGACAGACAGACTGATAGACTGACAGATAGGCAGAGCTAGCTCTAGGTACCAAAATGTATGTATGTAATTTTTTTTTCGCTTTTTCGTTGGGTTGGTCCTATACAGAAAGTTGTTCAGCTTGATGGTCTAATCACCTTAAAAAACCGTCAGCATTATTAAGAAATATCCTGTAGGGATTAGCTATTTTTTCTGGATAAGGATGAGGATGTATATTTTTTCCTGCATATGTTTTGGTGATGGTTTGATTGATCGATATTCGATTGATATATTAAAATGCACCAAACATGCACAGATATACACACGCATATTATCCCCCTATTGCATTCAATTTTGACAAAATTGGCATGGCCTAGCAAATTCTTATCATGATATTATTATATTCTTGACTTATACAATAATAATAAAGTTCGGTATGCATTATTCAGTTTTACACATTTAACGATAATAACTACAAACACAAAACCAAATCCGCAATGACCCATGAAATGAAAATGAATATAATTATTGGATATGGATAACATTATTTATTAGCTAACGTTTCGCCACCTGTTGGCCAAGTTTCAGCAGTCACCTGGTAATAAAACAAATATATTTCAAAATTTACAATTACACGAGAAAAAAATCGTCGAAATGCGAGTTGGACTCATTCCTTTTGGGTTCCGTACAAACTTAATTATGAAGGACTAGTGGAAAAAATTCTCCCGTACATCGGTCTACATCACAGTCGATGCTCCTACTGAAATGTCTTGACAGACAGACTGATAGACTGACAGATAGACAGAGGGACAACAAATTGATCCTATAAGGATTCTGGGTTTTTCCTTTTGAGGTACGGAACCCTAAAAAGAAAAACAATTTATCGAAGTGTAACACATACAAATATTGTAAAAAACAATTATATTCACGACTGTTATCTTTAGATTAGAAAATTTGCTACCATTTACCCTTTTTCGTTGGACCGACCGTACTTTCACATCTGGACCAAAATGGATGAGGTCTTTATGCACGCCATTTTCAGATCATCATCATCAGCCTGTTATCTTTCTCTGTAGAACATAGGTCTTTTCTAAGGCGCGCCACCAAACTATATCGGCCTTCCTCATCCAGTTCCCAAATTAGAAACACAAATTATTGTGTTCTTACAACATCGGTTAATTAACTTTTCAAAAATAAGATATAGGTAGGTACCTATTATGCAACCAAGATTTGTTTTTTTACATTCCGCCATTTCGATCGAAGTTATATCGACACTTTTTTATTTTAAAATTCCGCGACCAGTTTCTGAGAATTAAGACTCTGCTAATACGATTTAGTTCTTTGAACTTATATTTGTTATTTTAGTGCTAACGTATTATGTTACTTTTACGTTTTTAATTAAATGTCGTAAAATAGTTTATTTCGTGAATATAATAAAATTATTATGTCCAATTTACTAATGTTTTCTACACTACGAAAAAAACTACTCATGGTTTGAGAATTTGACGGTTTTTAAGGGGCGTCCGCGGTTATGAGTAACTTTGTAACCATTTTATACATTAACTATGGCACTTTTTAAGCAGAAAACGAAACTGAACAATCTACAGGATATGAAAAGTGATATGGTTTTTCTCAAAATCTATTTTAATTAATAAAACTGAAGAAAAACGAATCAAAAGTCACCCCTTTTTTTCCAGTTGTAACCGTAACCGAACCCAGCCAAGAATATGAAAATTTATAATATTCTTCACAATACAATATAGAATGATGTGGTTTTCTTATTTTTTGAAAATTCATAAAAAATCTTACATGTTTTCACAGAAAACGGAAAATTCTGACCGAAGCCATTGTGTTTTATTTGTGTGACATTGTCCAAGATATTTTAAGATATTTAATTTATTTATTTTAAGCCACGCAATTGAAGCGGGATGGCTAATTGCAAAAGTTTGCTTGTAAGAAAGAGAGCCTTGCACTAGGGAGGGAGAGTCTTAAGGAGATGATGAAACCATCAAACTAAACATCTTTGTCTATGGGACCAACGTCGAAACCGCGAAAAAATATATGCTATTCCATACAAAACTACATTATTTTCTTTTAAACTGTAAATTACATTATAGTTTTTTTCTATAACTTTTTATAATTTTTTTATTTCGACGAGAAGAGAAGTTCATACATCAATATTACCTAAGTATCCATAAATAAACATTATTAATAACTGACGAACACTACAGAAAATACTATCGTTGATATATTTTGTAGGGAATTCAGCTAAGTAATCATTTTCTTCTAACAAAATGTCTAGAATCAAGTTTTTTCACCTTGAACTTAGATTTAAAAAAAAAAACTAAATGTTGAAGCTATTTACATAGATTTAGCCAATTAATGAGCTAGAAATAAATATATTATTACCACATTTTATACTCAACGTATTTTTAAATTTATCTTCCTACCAAAACGATTTTTTTTTAATTTATGTAAAAATAAAAAATAATGTTCCAAACATAACTATCAAAGATTTACCGTAGATTTTAATATCTCTATGTTTTTTTAAGTTTATAATTGACGTAAGTGTTTATATTTTTATAGTGAAAAAATGACACTAAGTACATAACAGAGAACAGGTTATATTCAACCATAAATTATAAACCATTTTATACAACTACTAAAACATAAAATTCATAAAAAAAAAAAATTTGAGTAATAATGGATTTTTTTTGGTAGAAAGTACATGTTGTTTTCATTTCAACCATCATTAATTTATACTTACACCATTTTATACAATATTACTAAAACATGTAATTCATTGATAATCATAACATAATAAAGATATTGATAAACATTCCGATGCCTATCTAAACACTCGGTGGAATCTAGCAAGTCTCAACAATAAAATTAGTTCACCGATCAATGGATTGCATTCAATTGTATAATAATTCCGTGTCAATGACAATATAATTTATTGCATTAATAACACGAGTAATGACTACAATTGGGTTTGAATTGGCGTGAAGTGATGCATCAGTAACGGTGCATTTACACTGTACATGCATAGTACATATTTACTAGCGATGGCGAATAACATCTGTGGCTGTGTAGATAACTCGAGATATACAAAATTAAATGGTTCATTCATTATTCGATTAAATTCATCATAATCAGCCTATATACGATCCACTGCAAGGTATAGATCTACCCTCAGGGAGGACGAGGAGGATATCAAAAATCATTGAAATACTTATTTTTTTACTAGGCATCATATTCAATGCTGCCAATGTAAATTTCTTGTTTCCCCGCTTAAGTAGGCTCAATTCCCCGAATTTCCCCGATTTCCACTCATGCATTCCCCGAAAATTCCCCGACACTAATATTCAAGAAATAAAGCAATTTTTTCAAGCAAAATGTAGTTTAATCTACACTAATATTATAAAGAGGAAAGATTTGTACCTATTTTTGTATGTTTGTATGTTTGTAATGAATAGGCTCAAAAAGTACTGGGCCGATTTAAAAAATTCTTTCACCATTAGAAAGCTGCATTCACCCTGAGTAACATAGGCTATATTTATTGCTAGAAAAGATTAGACGTCCACCCGTGCGAAGCCGGGACGGGCCGCTAGTGTTTCATAAAATTAGCTTATAAACTTCTTTGTATTCTAATTTTTATCAAAAAATCTACTTAAATATTTAGACTACAATATGTTTTACTAATTATCTATCTATCTATCTATAACGTCACGCCTCTTTTCCAGTGGGGTAGGCAGAGACCAGGGCGTGCCACTTACTACGATCTTTACATACCTCTTTTGCCTCATGCACATCCATACATCTCTTCATACATGCCCGTCGGTTTCGAGTACTCCGCACCTCCCCTTTTTGTAGGACGCAACTGATTTGATCAGCATACGTCCTACGAGGGCGCCCTCTGCCGACTTTTCCACTCACATTAGCAACATATATCTCTTTCGTACATCTGCTGTCACTCATCCTCTCCACATGACCAAACCAACGAAGCATACCTTTCTCTATTCTTGTCACAACATCTTCTTTCAATTTACATCGATCCCTTATTAAGTTATTACACAATTTCTCACTCTATCTCTTATCGTGACACCACACATACTTCGCAAGGAACGCATTTCAACAGCATTAATTTTACTTGCATGCTTCTTCTGCCATACCCAGCACTCACTGCCATACATAAGTGTAGGCACTAACACACCACTGTGTATAGCAAGTCGTGCCTTTTTGGACACTACTTGGCTAGACACAATAGTATGCAGAGCACCGTTTACTTTGTTTCCCGCTGTTACTCGCCTATGCATATCACCCTCACATTTCCCATCTCTAGTAAACATGCATCCTAAATATACAAACTCATTCACTTGTTGCACTTTTACTTGTTACTACTTACTTGGTACTAATTACTTGTTTATATTTCTCCCACACGTTCGATTTAAGGAGATTCGGTTCGAATTTTAACAATTCCTCTTGTTTAGACATCCTTTGTTCGAAATTTATTACAAACAGTCGATTCCCCGATTTGAATCATTCCCCGCGCTCTCCCCGCACGCACCCCTCATTCCCCGAAAATCGGGGATATTCCCCAGAATGGGCAGCACTGATCATAATAATTAAGATGCAGATAAAGCACAATCTGTATGAAGCGCCACATCGTAAACAATGTTTAATAAACAATAATAAAATGACATCAGGAGCCCGATTGCGCTAATTTAAAACATCGAAGTTCTATTCTTATCCAATTTCAGTTCTAATCACATTGCAATCCAATTAATATTGAACTGTGCTGAATTCCGCATCGCGCTAAACTCTATGTCACTGACAGCCTTTAACGTCTGAGCGATCTGTCCAAACGGCTCTAACGGCTGTCATGAGCTGAGTCATTTTACGGACTTTTGTTAGGAGAGGTGGGAAATAATTATTAATTTGACTTTTAAACTGCAACCGGTACTATTTAGTGACAAAAAGACTATCTGAAAAGAAATTTAAAAAAAATCGCTACGCAACATAGAAATCAAAATTGTGGGTCCCAGAAGGCTTTTAAATTAATAATATTAATACCATGCACTCATTTGAATAAGATTTTACAATGTAAATTATTTTTTAGCAATAAAATGGGCATTGAAATAAAAAAAAAGAGGTTTTTATTAGAAAATACGAATGTATTTTTCAAAACCTTCTAAGTAGACAAAAATATTTACACCATGTTTGAAGTATGTATAAATGATAATGCCTTAAATATGTGCAAAAAAATTACCATCAGGTTTTTTCATAACGAGATAAATAATGCCAAAATTTTAAATTTGGAACTGTTGCTGACGAGATTCTTTTTTAATTTTGGTACATTTCTAAGCTCAAATTGGCTATTAAAGACTGTAACGAAAAAAAATACCAATTAGTAATTAGTCCCGGCTCAAACCGTAAAATGACTGGGCTATGAGCGCAATACCAATTGTGTCAAAAGTTTTGGTTCGTACGTAATCCAATCACGGTTCAATCACCGAATATTTACCGCGATTGCAGCCCAGTTCCTAGTCAGATTCATTCACAATACACCTGTATACTTAGTTACATGCATTGCAAATTAACAATAATATTTTTATTACAGCAGCCATATCAATGAAGTTGATTAGACTTATCATTACGGGTTTTATAATATCAGCATAAACTGACCTCTTAGTTTAATTTTGAGATAATGTCACTATTGCTCTCAGCTGCTAAATACGAATTATTCCACCGCTTTACAGAATGATTATCACTATGGCCGTACCTTATAGGTACAACAAGAGAAAGTGTTCAGTGCGATTGTTTGCACTGTGATGCACCGCGCATGCGTACACCGTGCAACCGTTAATTAAGTTGATGGCCTTTTTTTGTGAAGAGATCATTGATCTGCTAAGTGCAGTAGGTACCTAGTTATATCCAGTGCTTCTATAATTTGTGCTAAATGAAACATCTCTTTAAAAACATAGTTTAAAATGTCGTTTTTGTCGCAAAAATCTTTGCCATTTAATCATCATCATCACAGCTTATACAGGATCCTTCTTAATATGCTGACGCTTTTTTAAGGGGATGATCAGACCATCAAACTTAACAACTTTCTCTATGGGACAAACATCGAAATCGCACATAATAAATTTGTTGTCCCATACATTTTGCTCGAGTAGGTTTGCAGTTTTGTATGGGCGAACTGTTTTTTTCACGATTTCGGTGTTGGTCCCATAGAGAAAGTTGTTCAGTTTGATGGTTTGATCATCCCCTTAAAAAAGTGTCAGTATATTAGGACGCTATATTATGTCCCACTGCAGGGCACAGGCCATTTAATGACTCCACTCAAATGTTTGGAACAGGTAAATTTTGTTGCGTATATTCCTGTAAAGCTTTAGAGTGAAACCTAAAGTACCTATGTAAAAAATGCCTAGGTACTGGAAATGCCTGCAATATCTAGATTGACAGTAGTTGGAAGTTTAGATATAAAATACAGTGTGTAAACTAACTAAAGGCAAACCTTTTAAGGGGATGATCAGACCATCAAACTGAACAACTTTCTTTATGGGACCGACATCGAAATAGTGAACAAAAAATCAGCTGTTCCATACATTTGGGTTGAGCTAAAGGCAAACCCTATGAGGGGATGATCAGACCATCAAACTGAACAACTTTCTCTATGGGACCGACATCGAAATCACAAAAAAAAATCAGCGGTTTGTATGGGACAACAGTTTTTTTTTTTTGCGATTTCGATGTCGGTCCCATAGAGAAAGTTGTTCAGTTTGATGGTCTGATCATCCCCTTAAAATGTTTGCCTTTAGTTAGTTTACATACTGTATTTCATAATTTTCAACGTAACATAGAGTAGGGCTGGCCTGCATCAACTGTGGAGGACCCTATACTATACAGGGTACATTTAGCTCGAGTAGGTTTGTATGGAACAGCTGATTTCTTTTTTCGCCATTTCGATGTTGGCGCCATAGAGAAAGTTGTTCAGTTTGACGGTCTGATCATCCTCTTAACAAAGTGTCGGCATATTCAGAACGACTCTATAGTTATACAGGGTGTACAATAAAATGGGACAGCTACTTAAAGGGGTGCTTCAGACCATCAAACTGAACAACTTTCTCTATGGGACCAATATCGAAATCGCAAAAAAAAAATCCGCTCTCCCATACAAAACTGCAAACAGAACTCGACTGAAATGTATGGGACAGCAGATTTTTTTTTTTCGCGATTTCGATATTGGTCCCATAGAGAAAGTTGTTCAGTTTGATGGTCTGAAGCACCCCTTTAAGTAGCTGTCCCATTTTATTGTACACCCTGTATATAACCAAATTGATTTCAATTTTCCAGAACTTCTATTCACAGTGCCATAAATCGTTCAATTTTGTCGACAATTCTTATAAGACTCCGACATCCGGAGTCCGGACACGAGAGTCACTGTTGTCGCGAGTGTGAAATTGATTTATAGTGTTTTATTGTTGTAGCCATGAAGTACAATTATTTATGGTTCCTTTCAGTTTGTGTCGAGAGTTCGTGTGCGACCAATATTTACAAATGTTTTGCCAAAACATATTATAAATCATTGGTACATTCTGAAGCTCAAATTGGCTCTTCAATATTATAGCGAAAAAAAAATGCAATTAGTAATTAGTCCCGGCTCAAACCGTAAAATGACTGGGCTATCGCGAGAGTTTCGCTTCTATAGCGTAACTATTATTACCTATTCATTATGTACCTACATCGGAAGTGTTGTCAAAAGTGGTAAGTAAACCAATTATTTGGCCGACCGTATACCATAAGGTATTATGCAGGCAATCTTCATTTTAGGCATTTCTTGTCAAAGTACATTGTAGGCATATTTAGTTTTTAGGCATCGTGCATTTTAGGTACTTCGAGTTTCAGGTATCTCGCGTTTTAGGTGGTTACGCAGCAGTGGCATCATGCATTTTAGGTACTTCGCTCATAAGGGAATCAGTCAACGCGTTACAATTTGTACTGTTTAACTTAACACCCTGTATAACCTGGAGTGCGATTTTTGAATCTCATACGTTGAACTCAGCAGTTGAAAATGTATGGAGATACGCATCTTTCTACTGCTGATTTAACTTTCAAAAATAATACTCCAGGAATGCGATTTTTGAAAGTTAAATCAGCATTAGAAAGATGCGTATCTCCACAGTAATTTTGACATTTACACCAGCTGAGTTCAGCGAATGAGATTCAAAAATCGCACTCCTGTATAGTGTATAACGCTCATAGCATTATACAGGGTGTTAAGGTTGACAGTTGCATTACTTTAATTGGTGATTGTACCTACTCATGATCCTGATTACTGAACAAGTTTCCGAAAGGAACTGCAAAAATAAATTTTGACTTTTTATACAATCGTTCGATCAGCTGATTGTATTTACTAGGGTATCGGTATGAAAAGTAAAAAAATATGTTTTTATGAATTTCCTATAATGTTTCTTATGGCAAGTTATTCAGTATCACAACTAAAATCACCCCTTAAAGTAACTGTTTACCCTAACACTCTGTATAGTAGGTACTCTCACTAATCACTACATAACAGCTAAAAAAAAAAGAAAAAAAAAACCCGACTATAATTCCTTTCGAGGTAGTCAAGTACTTTGCTACAACTACACGCTTTCAATGGAACTAACCTAGCATTCTTCCTAACAAATAATCTTGTTCAATTCAGTAAAAATCTGTTACCAAAATTATAAATCAAAAATATTTTAATCAAAAATTACAAATACCTACTGTATATCAGTTCAATTAAAATTGTGACTTAGAAAAAAATTACTTATTATAAAACTATTTAGGTAGTTATCTTTAGAAACAGGATTATCGCGATAAGTAATATCATAACGTGTCGTGACGTAAGCACAGATAACGCATCTAATATTAGGTTACATACAAGTTTCAGTCGGTAGCTGTGTGTGGTGGTACAGGTGGATTTATATACAGGGTGTAAGTAAAAGCCTAGCAAATACTGAAACGGTGAACTCAGACCATCAAACTGAACAACTTTCACTGTGAAGCTTATCTTAGGAAACGCGAAAAAAATAATCTGCTGTCCAATACAAAACTGGACTAAAATCTATGGGAGAGCCTATGTTTCTGGTATCTGCATTTTTTTGGTAGAACTATAAAAAAAACAGATGTCAGAAACACAGGACTTCGGAAAGATATATAAATTTTTTTTAATTTACGTAAATTAAAAAATTTTCGAAGACCTGGGTTTGTATTGTAGCATCTGCTTTTTTTTTTGCTAGAACTTATACAACTTTCATTAGCATTCTGGCACTGGAAAAAAATGCGACCATGTAATAGAGATTCACCAGAAAAAAAAAATAGAAAAATTTTTTTTACGTGCATACAAGAGCGTAATTATTTGTGTTTTTTTATGGATGAATTGATGCTTCTAATGGATATCTATCATACCATAAAACATTAAACAAAAAAAACATAGTTAGAAAGCAGATATTATCTTTTTATGGTTTTATGGACTTTTAGGAAGTCATGGATAAGTAGAAATTAGTTCATCACCATCTCAGCCGATGGACGTCCACTGTTCAACATAGGCCTCCACTAAGGATTGCCACAACGACCGGTACTGCAACCGGTCAAAGTTTCTATTGCAACTCTTTTGTCTTTATCTATCATAGTTTAAGAGGGCTATCACAGTCCAGTGGCGCCCTCATCACATTAAAAAAGATTTCTCAATAAAGAAAGCTTAAATTAAAAAAGTGCTCAACACGAAAATTGCCTTCAAGCCATTGTTATACAATACTTTTATAGATTCTAAATATTCCACTTTTAGACCATTTCAAATAAAAACATAAGTGCACGTTTTTTTTTCTTTTTTCAAAATTTGGTTTAGACCTTTAAAAAACCTATAAAAGTATTCTTTGAAAATAGCTTGAAGGCTTTTGTAGTTTAGATGTTGAGCACTTTTTTAATTTACGCTTTCTTTATTGAGAAATCTTTTTTAATGTGATGAGGGCGCCACTGGACTGTGATAGCCCTCTTAAACTATGATAGATAAAGACAAAAGAGTTTCAATAGAAACTTTAACCGGTTGCAGGACCGGTCGTTGTGGCAATCCTTAGTGGAGGCCTATGTCGAGCAGTGGACGTCCATCGGCTGAGATGGTGTTGAACTAATTTCTACTTATGCATAACTTCCTAAAGAAAGTTAGTAAGAAGTTAGTTTTTACTAAAGTATTTACGCCCTATGTTATTTACTGGGGGGCTGTTATAATTTACGAGATTCGTGACAAACGGACGCACATCTGTCATTATTGCAGCAGGGGTCATGGGGTGCGGTGCGGGGTGTCGGATACTTAGTGGAACGTGTCGATCTGTTTGTTTACTAATGGTTTTATATTACGAAGGGTGTGGAAACTAGATAAATGCACGATTTGGCACAAAAAAAAAGCATAGTGTAATATGATATGAATTGTTAGGTGAGCAAAATGTGACGTAAAGGAACACTAGAAAAAAAGGCCAACAGAAAAAAAACTATTTTGAATTTAGAGATATTCGTCAAGGCTTTTCAGATTTTATGTTGATTTATTTAATATCTTTTAGGTATGTAGAGATCTACCTAAACTGTAATAATTAGCCCATTAAAAACATTTCATGTATAAAAGTAGACAAGACTCTAAAAAAATCTCATCTCATTTTAAGCCGAGTAAGTGTTCATCTCGGCCATCTCATGTGATAAATGCTGTAAATTATGGAAGGCAATAAAATATTGAGTATTGAGTATTTTGTCAAATAAAGTATTAAGGCACTTGGCCGAATCCTCATCGCATTGTAGAACCGATTATTTAATTATAAAAAAAAATCTTATGATTAAGCATAGCATATGCTCACGAGTCACGACTGTATTCCCCGAGGGGGTAGTCAAAGATATTCTGAAACCTCAGAACATCCACGTTTAAAAAATTATGATTATGTGTAAATAAATAGTTTATCTATCTATCTTACCTATATCGATCTGTTTATGATCATGTGTAAATAATTTATTTATCTATCTATCTTATATCGAGCTTTTTCATGATGACCAACGTAATCGCCTCTTGGCTTATTTTACATGTTTATTTAAATAACGTAAAATACTAACACAAAAAATTTTATTAAACCAAACAGAAAATGAGTAATTAAAAGAGAATTGTTGTTTTAGATTTAGCTAAAAATGTATTTAGGGTATTTTAAGCATTTATTTTTTTTGCTTATTATAATGACGTTCTTCCTGAATACGTTTGATTCGATATTTCGTAGATTCTATAATTCGAACCCACAGGCCATGAGTCACTAAAATACTTAAAACTTGATTGAATAAAAACCTCGTTCGGATCGGCAGTCTTTAAAAGCTGTCTTTCAATAAAGCAAAATATCATTTTACATGCAAATTAGGGTCAAATAAATTGGATGTGAAATGTTTCGCAATACCTACTCAGATGTGCTAAAAAATTTTAAGGTTGTGAACCAATTTTATTGCCATTTAGTACAATGTGATACATTGATAGTTAAAGTACGAATTTCGAAACAAAAAATGGGTCAGAAACGGTAGGTACTAGATTAGAACGGGTACGGTACTAGGTTGTAGATATAGAAGGGTTGTATGAAAACTGGCTAGTTCCGCTTTACATTTTTTATTTAGTGTTCTCTGTAATTTTTTCGGTAACTTTTTTCAAAGTACATTGTAGGCAAAGAAGTTTGGCGGAAGGCCATATAATGTGAGACCCAGATATATAGGTCCCATACATGAATGAAACTTAGTAATACGTGTAGAGTGAAACAAAACTAACAAAAAAGGAAATTGGTTGTAATCTGTAGAAGTCGGGGGAAAGCACGACAGGTATTTCTCCTTATGATACCTTTTGTATCAAGTGTGTGAAACTCATAATCTTTCTTATTAGATAGCCCACTCAATCTTCTACGCATTCATTGTGTTTGTTTTAATTAAAATTCACGATAACCGTACAATATTATGATAAAGGAATCAAACGAAATCACACGCACTATCAGTTCAATAAAGCCAAATAAGTTCCGTAACGTCCAAAAACTACCTCAGTGATAATATTAGATGAAAATAGCTGTTATGGTTGCGTTTTGCTACTGCTTTTTGGATGATTTGTCTATTTTACTAGGAATTTATACTTTTGAACCCGGACTTCTAGAGATGAGGAAGTTTTTTTTAAAAAATGCCAATTTTTTTTCTGTTTATAATAATTATGACCGTCGTCCTGAAGGGCTTTATTTTTCGTAAAAATGGCTGGGTCCAAATTCGCCAAAGTTCTTTAGTTTTTAGGCATCGTGCGTTTTAGGTACTTCGAGTTTCAGGTATCTCGCGTTTTAGGTAGTTATGCAGCAGTGGCATCGTGCATTTTAGGTACTTCGCTTAAAAGGGGACTATTCGTACACTGGAGACTGTAGTCCTAAATAGTGAGGTGGTATCCATCGAACAACATCCATGAATTTAAACACTTTTAATTAATACATAGTACCAACCAACTAGAATCTAAACTATTATAAAACTGTAACAGAAGTGTGTCTGTACATTGAAGATATTTACAAAAAAAAAATTACGACATGGTTTTTACCTGTCCCTGATTCCAAATCACCAATTTTTTGATTTTTTGTCTGTCTGTTTGTTTGTTTGTTTATTTGTTTGTTTGTTCGAGTATCACGCAAAAACTACTGAACCGATTTTGATGAAACTTTTTTTGTTTGATAGCTTATCATCTGACTTAAAATCTGGTATATAATTAATGCGGACGAAGTCGCGGGTAAAAGCTCGTAGTTTATAAAATATCGGAATAACAAGCTGAACTTTACAATAAAGCATCCTTGACCGATCATTACTGAAAGTTATTAATATTAAGGTCCGATCGTAAAACTTTGTTTGAAGTTAATAAAGTACAATCATCCTTCATTGGCTAATATTATTTAATGTTTATTTATATACCCATTTGATCTTCGGACAATATTTCATATTGATAGTTTACGTACAGTCGATTCTTCATGAAATTTAATTAAGATTGAATTTTACGAGGTTGTAGCAAACTATTAAATAATCTGTGGTTGTGGTGATACATCGACGCAGTGACAAAGAAAATATAAAGCTAGTTTTATCTCATCATCAGCCTATCATCGTCAACTGCTGAACATAGGCCTTTCCCAAGGCGCGCCACAAAACTCTGTCCTCAGCCTTTCTCATCCAGTCGCTCTCCGCTACCTTTTTTAGGTCGTCTCTCCAGCGGGCAGCAGAGCGTCCCACACTACGCCTACCAGTTCGCGGTCTCCACTCCAACTCCAACTCTGACACCCCACCGACCGGTTGTCAGTTCTTCGGCAGATATGACCAGCCCATTACCACTTCAGTCTGCTAATTTTCTGAGCCATGTCAACCACTTTAGTTCTCTGACGTATCACTTCATTTCTAATGTGATCTCTCAGAGAAACACCGAGCATAGCTCTCGCTGAGCGACCTTGAAAGGATGAACTAGTCCTATCGTCACGTCAGGGTCCATGTTTCCGCACCATAGGTCATCCAACTAGGATGGGCTGCTTTCGGGAAACTCCGTCACATATTTTCCTCGGCTATATCACAATGCCTCAAGACGAGGGTGTTCAATCAGTGCGTCCTGCCAGTAATGACCTACTATGGTGCGGAAACATGGAGTTTTATCTACATGGAGAAAAATATCTAGTAATATGACAGACAACTATAAATCTCTCCAGACTGTATTTTATTTAAATAAATAAATATCTTAGACATTGGTGGTTTAGAGTCAGCCAGTCAGGGACACCTAAACACCAAATCGTAACCTTATTGTTCTAAATATCTTCGATACAGACAAACTTCTGTTACAGTTTTATAATATAACGAGCTTTTACCCGCGACTTCGTCCGTATAAATTATATACCAGATTTTAAGTCAGATGATAAGTTATCAAACAAAAAAGTTTTTTCAAAATCGGTTTAGTAGTTTTTGCGTGATACTCGAACAAATAAACACCTAAACAAACAAGCAGACAGACAAAAAATCCAAAAATTGGTGATTTGGAATCAGGGACACCTAAAAGCCATATCGTAATCTTTTTTTTGTAAATATCTTCAATGTACAGACAAACTTCAGTACAGTTTTATAATAGTTTAAAAAATAGTGTAGAATATTTTTTCGACTAGACAATAACAGTGCGGCTGCTTAAAGTTTCAAACCACATTTTATATCCTTACCAACAAAACATAAAGTGGTCGCAAAAAACCAAAGTTTGGTACCAAAAATAGCTAAAATAACGACTTTGAACCACTCTAATACCTTGAAATACCATCGTACGGTCACGACTTCATCCCATTGTTTCCTTTGGCGATAAAACATCAAAGGAATAAAGAGTTACCCGAGACAGCTGGGTTCCCTGAGGGCCTTTGAGATTGCTTCCTTGAAAGTATTTTATAAAACGTCTGGATTTAATTGTTTGACACACAATCTCGTACATACTGTCTTTGAAAAAGGCGAATTAGATGTTCTAAAATTCTCAATAATTTAATTTGAGGAAATATTATCGTCATCAGCCTTATATATAGGATTTTTTTAAATAATGCTGACGGTTTTTTGAAGGGGGTGACCGACCATCAAACTGAACAACTTTCTCTATTGGACCAACATCGAAATTGCGAACCTTTTGCTTCGGTTTTGAAAGGTTATGGCAAAAGCGGAACAATCGGCTTCGGCTTCGTCTTCGGCCAAAAACTGATCGTCGGTCGGTTAAGTTGCTGTCAGAGTATTTCTCTCTTTCTTTTTTTCTGTCCCTACCTTGTTATATGCCAGTACACTGTATTTACTTTTATAAGTAAATACAATAACTTACTAGTAGATACCATATTAATACAATACTATTATTTAAAATAAAGAATATAAATATCTTGATAACTTCTATTCAAGTCCTCCTCTCTTTTAAAATTGCTGTGCCCTCCTAACAGGGTTCACAATGTTGTACTTTTATAAGATTACACCACCTATTGTATATACCATTGTGAAACGCAATAAAGCATTGAGCATTGAGCACTTTACAAATCTAAAATGTATTATACTAAATTCGCTCTATTACGTAGTGCTAGAAGCAATTCACAAGTTCAAAACCGAATCGTAACGGTATACAGTGCACTTATGTTTACCCAGGGTATCAAGGGTATACATCGCTTCCGCGAGTCATGGATATTCAACGTGAAACTTGCGCTTGCGACTCTGACAATAATACTTACGAGAAACGGGATAGTGTTGTGTAGAGTTAACGAACTGACTGAAGCAAGCTTTGATTTGGGAAGAAAGCTTAGGTACTTCCCTAATAGAAAATACTCTACTTACCTTACCAATTTTTTTTTCGATTCCGTGCCCAAAGGGAGCCAACGGAACTCTATTTATAAGCCTACGGCGCGCGCTGCCTGTTTATTATAATATTATTATTATATATTAGGACTGTACGTTTTGGACTACAGGGTCCAACTTAATATTCTTCTCAGACCATGAAACTGAACAAGTTTCGAGAAAAAAAATCAGCTGTTACTAAACTGCAAACCTACTCGACCCAAATGTGTCGAACACTCGAACAAACCCAATGACAGCAGATTTTTTTTGCGATTTCGATGTTGGTCCCATAGAGAAAGTTTTTCAGTTTCATGGTCTGACTCTCTCTCTCTTCCTGGCTTTTAATCCCATATTGTGGTGGGGTCAGCCTTCCGCGTCTGTTCTCTCCACATTGCCGTATTTCTGACGACGTCTTCGAAGACATTATACTCGGTCATATCACAATGAACTGTGTTCATCCATCTAGTCTTCGGACGCCTGATTTCATGGTCTGACTAACACCTTAAAAAACGGTATGTCATATACGTATGGTATTTTGGTATTTTCATGTTTAAATTTAAAGCTTTAAACAAAGACGGACTATCTAAAATCTGTACTTGCCAGTGGAGATTTTAACAGGAAGCGGAAATGCTTAGTTGATTATAATCCTGTTTGTACTAACATGGTACATGCTTGATACTCGAGAAGGGACGAAAAAACAGCAAACAGTACGTCGACTGCAGCTTTAGGTTAGTGAAGTAAAGTAATGGTATTTAGTGACAAATTGTAACGTGTTGGCTTGTATATGCAAACTGGACATGTATGAAGAAATCAGAAAATACAGACGTTTAAAAGAAAATAGACGTACTTTTGTTGAAGTTACACTTCTTTTAGCGAGTTAGGAGACAGATCACAGTAGTGTGTTTTCAGCATGTGACAGAAGTCGCGCGCGCCAATGTTATACACCCCTTAGAGTTTTTTTATTCACGACTAAAAAGTATAAGTTCGTAAATGTGTTCATGAGCTTAGATCAAAGTTAAATTAATGGATAGGCATTACGCGAACATTTCAAACCAGAAAAATGAGTCAAAACAATTGACAGTTTTACTTCAAATATGTACCGAGATGACAGACCAAGTGTGCTAGTTTGTATGGACCAAGTGTGCTAGTTGCGTGCTTCAACTTAAAGCGCTTTGGGCCTATCCATTAATTTTACTTTGATCTAAGTCCATATGTAGGTAGACACACTTTTTTTGCGAGGTTTCCTTGATTGAAAACTGTGCTGGTGTAGTGCAGCAAGATCATAAAATTAGATGGACAGAAAACACCAAATATTTCCTTCCAAGTCAATCGCGTATGAAATTAGGCGGTAAAAATTTCCGCATAAAAGCTGTACCTACTAACCGTAATACATACTTCATTCATACAGGTTATATTTTGGGAGAGATCTGATCTAAATATGTTACTGGAACGACTTTGATCTTTGATACTGACACATACTGAGTTATTCTTATAATAATGTACAGTGTGCTACAAAAATATTCGTGGCGAAAAAGATTGAATTATATCAACCATAGATTGAATATGTACAAGCGTAGAGCTAGCGTATTGACTGATTGACGATAACTATAACCTATCTAATTCTCTTGAGAAGAAAAACAAGCGATAATAATGTAAATAGTTCCAACTGTTCCAATTACTTTTGTTGCCGAGCGTACGTGTGACATTTTTACCATTGGTTGCTATAATCGCTAATTCATTTATTCCGATGATAGAATCCGATGTACCAAACGAACGGGAGTGCGATTTTTGAAAGTCATACGTGAAAATGTATGGAGATACGCATCTTTCTACTGCTGATCTAACTTTCAAAAATCATACCCCAGGAGTGTGATTTTTGAATGTCAAATCAGCAGTAGAAAGATGCATATCTCCATAGTAATTTAACATTTTCTACTACTGAGTTCAATGTATGACATTCAAAAATAATAGTTACGCTATATTCTTGACAGCAACTTTACTTCTTTATTATGTACAAGAACTAGATAATAATAAAATCCACAAAAAATATTTGCATTTTTAAGGAGAATTACGAGTTATGTAAAACTTGACGACTCTAGAGTTTTCCGCAGTTTATAGACTTTAACGTTATACCATAAATACCATAATATATAAACTTGAACTATAAATTATGTGATAATAACATACTGGGTACAGCTAGTATTTTAGTAGGCTACCTGACATTTACTGGAACACGTTAATATTCATTTAGCCATAAAAATAAGAAACATTTTACATAATAAGATTAGTTTTGGAATAGCTAAATACCATTTGTAATTAATAAACCCATTGACCAATAGTGATTGAAAAAAGCGTAAAATATATAGGGTGTAACATAAAATAGGACAGCTACTTAAAGGGGTGCTTTAGACCGTCAAACTGAACAACTTTCTCTATGGGACCAATACCGAATACGCGAAAAAAAAATCTGCTGTCCCATACATTTCAGTCGAGTTATGCTTGCGACTTTTGTATGGGACAGCAGATTTTTTTTTTCACGATTTCAGTTTTGGTCCCATAGTAAAAGTTGTTCAGTTTGATGGTCTGAAGCACCCCTTTAAGTAACTGTCCTATTTTATTATGCACCCTGTAATTGAAACTACCTAAATAAATCTTAGTCAAATTGAGCATAGTATTATGCTCACGATTAACATACCTATTCCCGAAGAAGGTTTTTGGAATATTTACATTTTACTAACAGACTTAACCAGCAGTGTGACAGGTAGTGAGTCCATCGCGTCACCACTTCAAATGGACACTGGCTAGACACGCACACGCCTCAAAATTGAAGCAGGGTTTACTCACAGTCTCCCAGATTGAACTAATTTAGGCCCTTGTCACCTTTAATGGCCAGTGGACAAAGCTATAAATATGCCGGTTTTCTCAAATAACTTCCAGTTCGAAACTGAAGCACAGTTTCCTCACTATGTTTTCCGGATTGAATCACTACAACGTGTTAATGAATTAGCGCAAAACCTCATATACCCCAACTGATTTATAACAAAATACAACAACAACAACAACAAGATGAAACAATAATTTCATTATTTTGATAGTTAAAATTTAAAGTTATTCGCATTTTAAGTTTTGAGGCGAAAATGATTTGTTATCATTTCAGCACTGAAAGAAAGCGCTAACGTACTCATGGATACATTTTTATAATCTTGTTTTGGTAATAAGTAGGGTGAGTGTGCCCATGCGGTTGGTTGACATCGGGTCCAGAAAATTTTAAATTTTGCAAAAAAAATATTTAATATTTTGAAAATAATTACCTATGTTGAAACCATGATAATTCGATTCTGCTCTCGATTCTAAACAAACTACTTTCTAGTTTTGCGTTAATTCATTAACACGTTGTATATAGGGTTTTAATATACTGACGGTTTTAAGAGGATGATCAGACCATGGAACCCAACAACTTTCACAATAAAATGGGACCAACACATTAAAATAGAGAAAAAAAAGAGGTTCCTTCCAAAACAGCAAACCTACTCGAGCCAAATTGTATGGGACGGCTGATTTCTTTTTCGCGATTTCGATTTTGGTTCCATAGAGAAAGTGATTCAGTCGTCAGCATAATAATATCAGGAAGAACCCTGTATAATCCAAATAGGGTTGGCAAAACAAAAGCAGAAACTATGTAGCTAGTTAATTACGATGTAGAGTCACAGGTGGTCCGATTCGAATGTTGCAGAATGTCATTGTTCACGTACACATAATTCGCACACACGAAAATGGCTGCGTTTTATTACACACGCGCAATGAAGGATGCACCCCCAAGGTTGCATGAGATCACTGCGAAAATAATTCGTGAAAGTCGCGTGTCGTTCAAGTACGAGAGACTAGCGATTATTTAGTTGTATTGTAGAGAACGAACGTCAATATAACTAACTGACTGAATTGTGTTGTTCTATTCTAAAGAAAAATCTTACTGCGGTTTGGGGTTTTTATGGGGGAAATGTTTAAAATTGACAACACTAAATTCGTATTTCTGTACATCACAAAATTAATTTTAGAAACACCAAACAAAATTAAGAGTCTCACATTATTGTAAGTTAATGTATCAGCTTTTATCTTTTATTGCAGTTATTTTTTTAATTTTATTGAATTAATAAAAATGTTATCTCTCCTTGTTTCAGGTAAGATAAAGAAATATCCTTTATAAATCAAAACTCAAAGAAACATACAAACAAGCACATCGGAGATAAGTCGTTAATCGATAATGCTAATCACGCGTATCCGACTAATCAGATGGACTGATTGATCGCCTAGCCAGCTGGTTAGTAAAAGCAGGGTCGCTTCTGCTCACAACTTGACCCCTAACATCCAAGTCACGTAAGTACGATCGGTGTCAACTGGCAGATTTATGACAGCACTCGATGCTCTCGTTTTATAGGGGACGTTTATGTCTCTTGGCAATGTGGGTTTATGTCGTGACAATTATTGCTTTTTGTCCTCGTATCGTGGATTTAATTCAGTTTTGTATGGAGTTTACTCGTGCTCGATGATTAGGTAGTTTTCAGTCGTCAATTAAGATTCTATGTCGCGGTATTTACTCTTTTGTGATAGAAGCTTTAAAATTTTGATCTTACGCCTTTTATGATGTCAGGTACATTACCATAAAGGATCTTTTAAAAAATTATAAAATAATGAATCATAATTAAATCAGTGGGTAATATTTGTACAAAATGTATTATTTGCGGGCGTCTAAGCGAGGGGACAGTTTGTTATTTTCCGAGATATTATGGGTATTTAAGTTTTTGTGAGGACAGGTGAATGGAATTGCAAACTTTTGTCATTTTTACTTTTTTTTAATACATGTAACTTTATTGTTTTTTTTTATTTCTTTTGATCAAGCAACTACTCTAGTTTATCTGCCCACTGGTACCCAATGCTTTGGACGACCACATTTCACGAATCAATCCAAACATTTAAGTAGTACACCTACTTATTTTCAAGTTCACAACATCACAACCATCTTGCTCTATCTGTAAATTCCGAATTCTTAACGCTCGTCACAAAAACCCACAGAACAGAGGAACTATTAGACACGGCATATTGTGACAGGCATCGAAAATATGGCTTCAATGTTTGTCTTTCGAATTCAACGTCATTATCGCTTCGTTCTCTTGAGCTGTCAGTAATGGAGCGCAGGAGTTTAAACATACTGAGGATGAGGCTAGTATTGTAGCAGCAGATATATTTAGCGTAGATTACCAGTACATCATTATTATCGACAAATATAATTTTTTTAGCTTAAAATCAAGAGGGTTATCTACATATAATATTACAAATGTACTAAGCTTTTTAGGATTCTGTACCCAAAGGTACATAGACAATTTAATTATAAACAAACACTTAAACAGTTTTAGCCTCTGAATATGCACTAATAATAGATATGCACGACATCATGCGTTAATTGTCTTTACAATTTTTAAATATTTTTCTTTAATGCATTTTTAAATATTTTTAGTTACTATTTTTACAATATTTAAATATTTCTAGTAATAATTTTATGATTTTACAAAATAAAAGAACAAGAACTAGACATTACTAACTAATTCTCACTCCGTCCATCCGTCCTAACTCCAAAGGGCTGTATCTTATAGTTATGAACCATAATGGGTAGAGAGTTAAAATTTTCCCATAATATGTTGTTATTATGGATTTGCTAATAAATTACAAAAAAAAATATTTAAGAAAATAAGGGTCTTTACTAGAATAGTGTTTTTTATGCTCTATCGTAAAAACGGCAAACGTCAAACTTGGTGTGATTAATGATTATACAGCATACTATTAGGTAAGTTTTTTTTGTTGAAAAGGGTTCAGGTGAATTACTTTCTTTTTTCACATTCACAGTTAGTAACTTTTACGACCTCTTTTGTCAGTAAATGAAAATATTTCAACCAGCATTTAAAAATCTGAATAATGTTATCTAATAATCACGAAAACATCATTAGATTGATATAGAGCATTATGTACCTACTTACCACATACAATAGAGATAGGATGTACTATGACTTCCCATATATGATACTATTTTTAACATACATATTTATTTATTTTATTTATTTATTTCCTTTTTGGAGAACTTACAGCTAAATAACAGTTTGGTTTCTACAAAGACAGATTGATAGTCAGATGCTGACAACAAGAATATTTGCCATAGACATGTCTACAGTTTCCTATAGTAATAGCAGTAAAAACGCCGGTAATGAATATTGAAACATTCTATTGTCGTTAGTCAAAGTAAAACCGTAACATTATTATTTAACTTCTTTAAATGACAAAAACGTTCGACGCATCTGTGTCAACATTATCATCTATGCATATTTCTGGTCTATGGCAAACAATGAGTATGCCCATATGTCAACATGTAGGAATATTGGGAATTACAGGGTTAGGTTCAATCTTCCAATGAACCAGTTATTTAAATGTTTATAAAACAAATGAACCGAAATTCATTTCATAGTTCTTAATTTGAAAACATTTCAAAATATTACACTGCCTTTTCATACGTTCCGGTTACCGGTAACCAGCGCAGCGCCGGCTAACCGGCAGCGAATTGTATGGGCAATAATTATGGCCATATTCTATGGCATATGGCCATTTATTGTGGTATGTTTCATTTATTTATTCCATTAAAACAATATACATTGTGTAGGAAATTTGCAATTAAATAGTAACTTATTTTAACTAAACAACTAAAATCTATTTCATTATTGCAGCTAGTTACAAAGTGGGAATTATAAATTATTATATTTATTTATTGTTATAATAATTATAAATATTGTGGTATAGTATAGGCACAGGGCTTACCTACCTACCTTTATTTTACTATTATGTGCCATAAGACAAAATGAAAACAATAAAATACATAGAGCGTAGGTATCAGCACTAAAATCTAATGTCAACAAACAAGGTTTTACAAAATGAAGACGATCGGGATAATCAAACATTGTCTTCGGAACCCACGTTTACCCGAACATGGGTAAACAATACCTACCTACGTATAACCTTTATAAGGTATCCGTTTAAAACGGCACTACTCAAATAAACACCTTTTTACACCTTCCAAGGAGATTAGTATTTGGAGGCTGAGAAATTATAATTAGGACGGTTTCATGCAGTATGCAGACAAGATAACCTCCTTTTTTTTAAGTCGGTTAAAAAGACAAGACTAGGAATAGATTAGAGAGTATTTTGTAGAGTTTGTGGACACATTTTCTCTACAATTACTCTTTTTGACGTGGTGGTAGAGTTACTAATAATTAATTCAGTTTGTCTTTTTCACTATGGAGCCAGCATAAAAAAGAAATGAAAAGGTCTGCTGTAGTACATTTGAGTCGAGTAGGTACTACAATTTTGTATGAAACAGCCTTTTAAATTTTTTCTCCATGTTGGCTAGTTTGAACTAGCATGTTTTGTTACACCCTGTGTACCTGTGTAAAGTGACGGTAACAAATAGCAGTCAACATTGTAAATACTAAAACCTTGTTAACCTTTAAACTTGACTGTCAATTCAATTAATCCCCGGCCTATAATATTTATTAACATAATCCCGTTAAATGAATTAACAAACATTGTGTCATTATTTCACAATTTTGTGTCAGTTAACTGACTCACTTGTCAATTTTGACATGTGACCGGTGCCAAGATGGTATTTTTGGCATTATGTCACTTTTATTATGAGACACGTCATCGCGTTATTCAAATATAGACTGGGTGAGATTTGCATAAATTTTTCATCTTGGGCGGATCGGCTGCGTGAATATTTTTATAATCGTAAATTCTTTTGTTTCTTTTTATTATGAGATGTTTTTTTAGAACATTTACATTGAGAGGCATCAGTGAGGAGATTGTGTCACATTTCTAGAGAGATTCGAGAGATTTTAACTAAAATCTATTTTATTCAATACATGTATTTAAAAATTTTTTTGTCCGTGTTCACAAAGCAAACCGTTAAATTACCTTGACCGTACATCGCAAACAAGAATTTATTAACCTAAAAAAAGACATAAATCTATCATGAGCACAATAATTATCTCATATAACTTTCTTTTAAAAATTTGTCATCACATTAGTCATCAGTCTTGTCATCCGTCACCAGCTAAATAACTAACGCGTGACGTGACGAGTGACAGCAGCACGCGCACAGAATGGGGGGAATATAAATTACCTTCTTGTAAAAATAAAAATGCAAAGCCGTCCAGCTTAGGGTTAATGAGGTAAAACAAACAATGAATCTCTGATGCATTTTATTGCATAATTTACATCCGTTGAGATGTTTCGAAATGTTGACTTTGGTGTTCATTAATGAACTCATTTGATCGTTCGAATACAAAAACGAAAGTATAGCATGGCGAAGCATACGACTCACGACTATATTCTGAGGGTTAGTCAGATATACAAGGTGTTACAAAAATACAAATAAACATTTAAGGGGGTGGTTAAGACCATCAAACTAACAGCTTTCACTATGGGACTAATATCGAAATCGCGAAAAAAATAATCTGATGTTCCATCATCATCATCATATCAGCCGATAGACGTCCACTGCTGGACATAGGCCTCCCCCAAAATTTGACATAATCGCCATGATGCGATACTAAACTACAGATCTACTCGAGCTGTATGGGACAAAAGATTTTTTTTTCCGATTTCGATGTTGGTCCCGTAGTGAAAGTTGTTCAGTTTGGTGGTCTCAACAACCCCTATAAAAGTTTGAAATGTTTATTTTTACTTTTGTAGCACCCTGTATTCTACATACGTACATAAACTCACGATCGTAATCCCCCGTAGTCGTTCTCAGGGTGGCCACAAACATCGCTACAACCCCAAACTTTTTGTATGTAGTTTTAGCAATATTAGTCTGCCCAGTCCAGTGTCACGCCGTCGTTATGGAAATTTTGGCAAAATCTTTTCATCACAGAAGTAGGATGTACACACCATCTTTGTTTTTTATAGGCATATATACATTATATATAGAAATAAGTATTATATTTTTTTCTAACAACTTATTCAGGCCTTGACAGGTTACTTTGGTATGTTCTCATTGTTTTGGTTCACCTTGGCATAAAATAAAAGTCTCCACCTTCATCATACCTACCAACTATCTATAGAATTTATTAAAAAACAATCTGAAATAGCTCATTCGACGTATCATCAAGCAAAATATATATTTATAGCAACATATAATTGAGGCTAAACTTTGAATCAGTATAATTAAATTAGATTTATTAACGGTAACTTTAACCGTCGTCGCAGAAAGATTGCCTGCACCTACATGTCACCGTGACCCACAAAACGCTGACGTCATACAAGCTGGACTTGTATAAATGTGCTACATACGGTCTAGACAATCGACGAGTAAGCTTAAGTTTAAGGTCACTTGCTAGTTTGGTAGGCAGTCTTATTTATTTTAAGTGTGAGAGCTTGGCGAAATCTCCTTTTCTTAACGAAGATGAGAACCTTAACTCGACCTTTGATCGAGCAGTCAAAGCCATGGCAATCCCACATCATGTAAAATCTAGAAAAAAAAAAGTTCGTAACAGAAAACGCCATACAGCGAATTGGCCTTTTTAAGAATAGGCCATTATTCCTTGCGAAATGGTCCTTATTTTAGCTGTTATGGTCATTTAATTATTTGTTGTCTAAAACAAGTGATGGGAGGAAATCCTCAGAAACTGAGTCATTGATATAATATTTATGTAGCCCGACGGTTCAGAAAGTTGAAGTGCCTGTGGGTGGCACATCGACGTTAGAGCTGATATATCCGTTGATAATTCTTGTTATCTTCATAAGAATGCGCCTTGTGTTTGGTCTCAGTATCACCAGATAGTACCTAAGCGATGACGAAGCTGATCCAGAAGATGCTTGAACAAGCATCCCATCATCTCCTCTCTAAAATAGCCTTAAGGCAAAAAAGGAGAGCTTAGAGGTTCTCGAGTGGCAATGTCAATTCCCTAGATGCTCTGAACTCTAAGACATTGTAAGAGGTTCGGTGAGCCGATATGGTTGCAATTTGTACAAAAAGAACATCATTGACAGAGGTTGATTTTCAGGCCTTTTTTGTTGAGGAAAATGCTCACTTAATGTTTCACCACTGAGTATTAAACGCAATACAAAATGATTTAAGTAATCCCAGTAACCAGTATCTAAACTGCAAATTATGTTTTATCTAAATTCTATCTGATAATTGCATTACAAAAGACCGTTTAATTCACAAGGGCGGATCCAGGATTTCATCTTGGGGGGGGCCCTCGGCCGACTCAGGCCACGTATTAAGATAAAATTTTTTTTTGTTAGAGACACAGACCCGAGACGTCTTGTACGAGTACGAATTGTGAGACATACATAGAAAACTAAAACAATCAGCCCCGGATCTACGATTTTTCCGAGGCGGGGCAAAAACATGAGATTGGCGCCGGGCCTCCTCTACAAGAGTGTAGCGATAATTTTTTCTTAGAGAGGCCAGGTCCATGTTGAATGGTTGCAATAAAACGTTTAACATAGAGCGAGCGAAGCGAGCTCGAGATTTTACTGCAATATGATTAGGTCGAGTCAGAAATTCGCAATATGATCGAATTCTGCGATAGGTAATTTCAATACAACAAAAAAACCAAGAGCGAGCGAAGTGAGCTCAATATTTCACTGAAATATAATGAGATGACTGCAATAAGATTTAAAGGCAAGAGCGAGCGAAGCGAGCTCGAGATTTCACTGCAATATAATGAGACGACTGCAATGCGTACGATTGCTGTTAAACCGAGAGCGAGCGAAGCAAGCTCAGATTTCGTCACTGCAATATAATGAGATGACTGCAATGAGATCTAAAACCAAGAGCGAGCGAAGCGAGCTCGAGATTTTACTGCAATATGATTAGGTCGAGTCAGAAATTCGCAATATGATCGAATTCTGCGATAGGTAATTTCAATACAACAAAAAAACCAAGAGCGAGCGAAGCGAGCTCGATATTTCACTGAAATATAATGAGATGACTGCAATAAGATCTAAAAGCAAGAGCGAGCGAAGCGAGCTCGAGATTTCACTGCAATATAATGAGACGACTGCAATACGATCTTAAACCGAGAGCGAGCGAAGCAAGCCCAGATTTCGTCACTGCAATGTAATGAGATGACTGCAATGAGATCTAAAACCAAGAGCGAGCGAAGCGAGCTCGAGATTTTACTGCAATATGATTAGGTCGAGTCAGAAATTCGCAATATGATCGAATTCTACGATAGGTAATTTCAATACAACAAAAAAACTATGAGCGAGCGAAGCGAGCTCGATATTTCACTGAAATATAATATGATGACTGCAATGAGATCTAAAAGCAAGAGCGAGCGAAGCGAGCTCGAGATTTCACTGCAATATAATGGGATGACTGCAATACGATCTTAAACCAAGAGCGAGCGAAACAAGCTCGAGATTTCGTCACTGCAATATAATGAGATGTCTGAAATCAGGAGCGAGCGAAGCGAGCACGAGATTTTTTTGCAAAATTCTCAAGTCGATGCAATATTTTTTTTCCATCTTGATTTTGGCGCCCCCTAAACCTGCCGCCCGGGGCGTGTTCCCCGGTTTGCTGTTAAATCTTTAGGATTATATTATGTGTATAATCCTAAAGATTTCTGACCACAGCCTTGTTTTAATTATTGTACCTACAGAGGTACAATAATTAAAACAGAAACATGAAGCGAGCGAAGCGAGCTCTATTTTTCTCCGCTCTACGAATTGGTTATGGACATAGCTCAATTAATCTATGCCCTAGTCAAGTGCCGTCATTACTCAGCCTCGAAATTCAATGCAATCCGCAGAGGTCCGTGGGGGGGGCCATGGCCCCCTGGGCCCCCCCCCTGGATCCGCCCTTGTTAATTCACAATCGGGACCGACAAGTTATACGTGAGTGCGTGCGCTGAATTACTTTATTGGTCGTCTGTTACACCGTACTATAAAGGTTTTACGTATCTACCTACATACAGACACACATATCTCTATCTAGAGTCTGTATCTACGAGTATCTTCGATCTACTTAAATATATCTTTAAGCTTTTTCTATTTATACATAATTATTTGGCGTATTGAAACTTGGTTTATCCATTGAAAATATTTGAGGTCTGAGCTAAGGGTCTGAGTAAGTATATAAATTAAAAGCTCAAAAAGACATTTAAAAAATAACTAAATAATTATTTTTAATACTGTTTGTACTCAGATATGCCGTGACACTGTCTTCATTTGCAGGTTTGCAGGCAGACATATTTGTTTTATACCTTTTTCACTCATTTTAAGGTCGATTAAAGTATGAGGACCGTTACAATATGACAATTTATTGCTTTTGATTCGATAGTCATCTACAGATTCTACATCTCAGATAAAGTTTTCTAAATTGACTAAACCAGATTTGTCTCTAGACGTTTAATTTTATCATACCGAGCAGTTGCTACTGTTGTTAAACTACTGATTATACCATAAATAACTCATTTAATTCAAATGCTATTATTAACGTGAAAAATGTATGTAAACAAAAACTAATTAGTAGGTGTGCTCAGCCATAACTCAGCAGTATTAGTCACGTTAATTATTAAACGTTTATAGCTAGAGACAATGATATGGTATTTACATGCTTTGAAGATCACCGAAGTAAATTATAAAGTGGTGATTTGGCACTAGATTGCAAAGTTATTGATGCTTAGTATAATGATGGCTTTGGCCTTTTCAAGTAACATGGCAAATGTTCTGGCTGTTGATAAATAAGGTTCTATAACTAATAAGCTAATAACATTCCATCCATCCATCCATCACAGCCCTTGATCAGTCCGTCTTCGGACATAGGCCTCCTCCTTATTTCTCCATGACGTGAAGAACACTGAACTGGAGGCCCAGAGAAACCAACCGCCGCCCACCAGAAAGATGGGTCAATGATATTAGGAGACACGCGGACTGGATGCAGAGGGCGAGGGACAGATCACAGAACGTCATGGAGAAATAACATTACAGCGCACATACGAGTATTAATAGACAAAATCGGTTCTTCTTTTCTTCTTCATGTCTATCTTCTTCTTTGTTCCTTCTTCTGTCGAGTTTATGGCATTTTATTTTACCTCCTATCAGAATCAGGAGGGTAAGGATGAGAGAGTGCAGCTGTTGTTAGAGCACACACTTACGCACTTAAAATATCCTGTAGGTACCGGTTTTTTTTACCCGATGGCGTCAGAAGGAGGATATAATATTTTTCCTAAAGCAGTCCCTGTGTAGTCCTGTAGTCGAAATCGGCCATAATTATTCATTCACAACAGAGACACACGCCACAGCATAAATTATTATCAAACATGAAGCAATATAAAAAAATCGACACCAGTTCGGTGTAAAAATGAATTCTTCACAACTCCGCACGTGCACAGCTGCGACAAAAAAGATACCCTTTTTTGTGTAATGTTGGGTTTCTAAACACCTATTGAAGTCTATTCGCGTAACTCAGATGCTCTGTCTCTATTCCATTCTACGGAGGTAACAAAAGCCTTTTTGTGCTATTACCTACGTGACTAACTAAATCCATTAAGAACTATTTTCAAAACATACGTATGTTTTATGTGGTGTTTATAGATTTTAAGGTCATTTGTTTTCAAGTTGAAGTTTATTTCTATCATTGTGGTATACCCACCAGTGGGTGAATTCAGGCTGTGGATGATGATGATTATGGTATCGAATGAGTCATCAATTATATTGATCGGGTGTATGTACTATGCATCTTCTCTACAACGAAACACCTTCCGCGATTGGTAGAGTCAAAAAAATACATTATTTTGAATAAAAATTTGGATTTTTTTTAGTTTATGGAAATTGTTATTTCCATTTACGGATATGAGAAGCTCTTTTTTTATTTTAAGGATTGCTATCACAAAAAAAAAGGCTTTAAACATATTTAGTGACCCACTGTCTCTTACTTTTCTCGTACTGATGACAGTGATAGCATCATAATTATTATATCATGCAATGCACACATTGACGCATCACTACATAGTATAAAACAAAGTCGCTTCTACCTGTCTGTCTGTCTGTCTCTATGTATGCTTAGATCTTTAAAACTACGCAACTGATTTTGAAGCTGTTTTTATTAATAGATAGATTGATTCAAGAGGAAGGTTTATATGTATATAATTTACGAGCTTTTGCCCGCGACTTCGTCCGCATAAATTATATACCAGATTTTAAGTCAGATGATAAGCTATCAAACAAAAAAAGTTTCATCAAAATCGGTTCAGTAGTTTTTGCGTGATACTCGAACAAACAAACACCCAAACAAACAAACAAACAAACAGACAGACAAAAAATCAAAAAATTTGTGATTTGGAATCCGGGACATCTAAAAACCATATCGTAATTTTTTTTTTGTAAATATCTTCAATGTACAGACAAATTTCTGTTACAGTTTTATAATAGTTTAGATATGCATAGTATCAGCATTGCACCCGTGCGAAGCCGGGGCGGGTCGCTAGTCCGACATAATATGATACTTATTAGGCTGTGCCGTATTTAGAACAACACCAACCTAGATCTTAGACGGGTATCCTAATATGCGACTCATCCCCCTAAGGGATCGTCAATAATATCTCCAATGCCCACACTGTGTGACGGCCTTAGAAAATATTTCTCTTCACCTCACAAGCTCGGAAAGATTCTGTTTATCATCCGAAACGCCTAGGGAGTATTATATTCCTTGATCCGAAATCTGAGTGCAAAAGTGCATTTTATCCGCTAGCGTGGAAAGAGTTTTTAAAATTAGAATCTTTCTATCAATAAAGAAAAACAGCCTAAACAAGTTTTTTTTTTCATGCTATTTTCGTGCTGGCCAGTGCGATTATTCTAAAAATGAGGTTGGTGCATTGACATTTTCCTCGCTATAGTGAGGTGAAAAGTTGTGTGTTTCGCTCGGCAGCAAAGTTTTTCTGCGTCTCGTACTTTTGAAACCTTCGCTCCGCTAAGGATTCTATACTTGAAACACTCACTTCGCTCGTGGTTCAATCCTAGAATACTTCGCTTCCTCAGTACCTTTACCATGAGTTTACAGTGAGTGAACTCGCTTGCGAGGGCAAATCACATTTCTATGGCAAATTGAACAGCGCCTCCTATCTGTCACTGAAAGAACTAAAATCGGTAGCATGAGTCAACACGTAAAAAACGTATCGAAATCTTATCGCTAGCGAATGGCTAGCGATTAACGTTTTGCGGCAGTTACTATAGAAATTCGGTACCATGAGTTATGAATTTGACATACGTTCTCGAGAAATACCGTCACGATAGTGGTGAAGTCATTCACTAGCATATTCAAGCGTGAATGCGTAGTGAAAGGATTTCTATTTACAATTTGTTTATTCATTTAGAGTATTCTTCGTTAAAATAATGTCGGTCTTCCATGTGGTCCGTCAGTGGGCATGCTAAGGTCGCCATTTCTATTAAAAAAACAACAACTCTAAGGAAAGATCACTCGTAACTGCATTCCTCCACTACTCCACCTAACCGCTTGAAACGAAATATTTCTCAAAAAAAACTGGCTTACAATCGTTCAAAGTCAAAGAGCACCTCTCAATTTGACAAATTGTTTAAAGTACAAGTTAGTCATAATATTTACAACGAAATAAATTTTTGTTGTAGCAGTGCTCACATTTACTTACTAAACCGTCACTTCCACTTCTACTTCATACTTACATTTATTTACTTTATAACACTGTATGCAGGGTCCTTCTTAATATGCTGACACTTTTTTAAGGTGATGATCAGACCATCAAACTGAACAACTTTCGCTGACACCAAAATCGAAATAGCAAAAAAAAAAGCTGTCCCATACATTTTGCTCGAGTAGGTTTGCAGTTTTGTATGGATGAATTGTCATTTTATTTTATTTGCGTTAAATGCGTTGAAACTCTTTAAAACCGATATCAATTTACGGATTAAAATTTAACCTAGTAACAAACACAACACAGCACAAAGCACGTCTTACATTGACAAAATATAACTTTGAATCTAATAGGTAACCAATATAAATTAAAAAATCACTATGCGACGAACTCTATGAAGGTGCTCTATGACGCTTTTAATTGACAGGGTTATTTCAAAGTTTTAAGTGCTTCTACGATATTAGGCTAGGATGCAAAAAAAATTGGGACTAGCTATCTTACTCTGTCTTTTGAGTATATTTAGAAAGAGGCAGCTTCATTAGTTGTGAAGTTAGACACCACTACGTGTATACCAACTTGACGACTCGGAAACTCGCTAGACAAAACATAAACAATCGAGCTAACACTAGCGAGTATAGAAAATGTTTATGTGACTCATGGTGCCAGTTTAATCGAATACCATGCGAAGCTCGTTTGTACGCTATCGACTTTGGTAATGTAATGTTATTTTTCGATAGCAACTCATGGTAGATGTACAGGTTTCAATACAAGTACTCGCGCCAAAAAGCAACTTTGCAGCCTTGCATAACAAATAACTATTATCTTTGCTACCGGTTTAGATTACTGCATCCGACACTTTCTCGGATCGTAGCGTTGTTCCGTTCCATCAGATTCCGAAGGGTAAGGATCATGTAGGAGAAAGGACGGGACGGGAGCTTGCATCTGTTTTTAGCGTGCACGTAAATTATCCTGCGTACCTGAGTATCTTTTTAACTGGGTAAGCAAAGCAGTCACTAGGTATATTAGTCATCAGTACTGTATTTTGTCTTTTCATACCATTTCAAAGTCGTTTTGTGGTAAAAATTTACATAAATAAAGATAAATACCTTATTTATGTTAATCTTTACCACAAAATGGTGAATTTTGTGTGATTTCCCCGTTTGTGGAAATTCCAATTAGGAGTAATTTACTTATTGAAAAAAAAAACAATTTTATGGTACAAATAACGCATACGTTCAAATTATTTGAGGAAGACGTCGCAGTATCAACAAAATGTATCAAACAGTAGCATTTACTATTTTACTAATAGTAGGTATATAAGATATACTTGGCAGGCTTTGTAGCAACTGGAGAAATTCTGAAAGGACAGATTCGCAACAAGTGTTTGTTGATAAATAGGTAGCCCAAATATTTTTTTTGGTCCGACCAAAATATCTTTGAGGTAGCCCTAGGTAGCCTTGTACACATGGCGATTGGCGACACATCATAACATAAGCTAAAAAAAACTAAGATAAGCTGGCCGCGCGACTTTATACTTTATTCAACTTACGCGAGGCTAGCTTATGTTGGTTTTGTAAAGCTGTAATCTCGCATTTGTGGATGCCGCTGAGCGGGAGGGAAACTTTCATTTATGACAAAATAGGCATAGTGAGTGTGGTTTTACCTCGGTGATCGATTTGTTAAAAGTCAGTCCTTTTTAGGGTTCCGTACCCAAAGGGTGAAAACGGGACCCTATTAATAAGTCTACGTTGTCGGTCCGTCTGTCCTACCTATTTAGGGCTGTAACTTTTGAACCGTAATAGATAGTTGAAATTTTCTCAGAATATGCGTTATTACGGCGGATTTGTTAACAAATAATAAAAATGTCAAAAAAGTAAAAATTAAGGGGGGTTCTCAACAAGAAACTAGTTTTTACCAACGTTTTTTCTTCACACTCTATCGTAAAAACGGTGATACATACAAGCGTCAAACTTAGTGTAATAATAGAGCAAACTCTACAGAATAACAACAAATACTAAAAACCGTGCAGTATCGGTTGCCCAATTTTGGCAAGGTACTATTTATCGACTTTGTTGTGTTGAAGTCGACACGATAAGCAAGCAAGCAATACTAAAAACCGGCCAAGTGTGAGTCGGTCATGCGCTAAAGGTCCCGGATAAAAAAAGTTTTATTTTCTAAGTTAATAATGTTGTGTTCTGTGGTGGTGTGGTACGGAACCCTCGGTGTGCGAGTAGCCCGACTCGCACTTGACCGGTTTTATTTAACATTTTAAAACCACAACGTTTTAATACGGTCGAAAATGACATACATTTTTAACCGACTGCGCCAAAAGGAGGGTTATTCTTGCTGCAATCTGTTGCTCAGATTTTGCTAAAAAACTTTTCAGGTGGAGCTCGTTTAGGTGTTGTTGCTTTTTGCTGTCTATAAGTAGTTTAACGATTCCTCCAGTAAACTATTACATAATATTGTGGAATCTATTAAGAAAAACAATTTATTTGCTTCACGTTCTTTATTACCATAAAACCACCATCAGGCTCTGACTCCATCGAGTAAGGTATATAGTAATAAACCAGTATTACTCACCCAAAGTACCGCAACTTTAATACACAGGATGTATCGGAAACTCTGACTATTGGGGCGGCTCGAAAATACAGACAGCAAGATGATAAGGATAACTAACATTATGACTCTATCAATATGCAGAGGAGTGCTTATTGTTCAATCTAATCCGTGTCCGAAAATGTGAATAAAAGTAAGAAGCTTATAATATAAAGCTTATTCATTATTCGTATACGACCTTTATAAGATAGCCCTCTTGGCTCCTGGCCCTGTACCCGCACTTTCGATGTTCGCTATATCGCCACTGTTTCAGACCGCACTTCATTGGAATAGAGTTGACATTGGAATGAAAATGTTCACGTAATTGCGAAGTTCGAATGTGCGGGTAGAGGCCCTGTTGAACTTAGTTTTTGAAGTGAAAACTTCTTTAGCGGCGTTGTGCACTTTTTGGGATGGGTAAAAAATGTTAAACTCGTGTCAGGACCGTGACGTCACGTAACCTGATCGAAAATTCGTAAGCATAGATATAGTAAGACCGTGACGTCACGTGACGTAAGACGTAAGATCTCTTAGTTTTCACTTCTGTTGGCACTCCCGGAGTGCAACACGTTGTTTTTTTTAGAGCGCTGTAATTAAATATTTCCTCCTACTCGTAGGCTCATTCATTTTCAAGTGATTAATTTTTTTAACACCATGAATACCGATTTTTTTTCGGTGTTGGTCTATCTATAGACAAGAACTGAAATCGTGAGTGCAATTGCTCCATAGCTGCAATTGCCCCGGGAGACTCTACATTTAGTATATTGAGTTTTTGACACACCCTGTACGCAAACATCTAGCTTAGGTATTTATTTAGTGACTAAACTTAATACAAACAGAATATAAAGTAGGCATGACATACTTGTTCCTACGAAAATGGTAAGAAAATGTCGTCACTAGCTTACATCGATCACTTAGCGTAAATTACGCGGGAAATAGCTATGTAGAGTGGACAAATTCTTGATGATGTATTCATCGTGTTGATAAAACAATGGATCTTTCCTTATTTGGTGAGACAACTATCTCATCATGACAATATCACAGAATAAGCGTAAGTTCCCACATATCCGCACCAAGCGCCATTCCGATTCTTTTATAATGCGCACAGCCAAGGAGTGGACTGCCCTGCCTGCGTCAGTGTTTCCGAGCGCTTACAACCCGAATTCCTTTAAAGTACGAGTGAATAGGCTTCTTCTGGGTAAACTCGCTACATCTTCGACCCCATCTTCGTCCTGACGACTGGATTGAGGCCAAGAGCAAAACCATACTTAATAAAAAAAAATAAATTTAACAATGTGGTGCTTCAATTTCGAGGCATGTATTGTACCTACTGTCTGTCCACAAAGACTTCTATTATATATTTATAATCTTTTAAGTCTTTGACTGCCCATTACAAGTGACGACGGGCTCACTCCCCGTCACACTGGACAGAGTTTCGATACTACTAGTGAAACGTGGATGTTCTGAGGTTTCAGAATATCTCTGACTAACCCCTCGGGGAATATAGTCGTGAGCATATGCTAGGCTATGCTAAGCATAAATGACAGGTACAGAAGGTCTGCAGAATGGCTAGGCGCATGCACACAGATGCGCACATTCTGCGATCTCGGATCAAGTCGGTCGAACGCCAGTAGTAGGTACTGTGGAGATGGCATATTTTAGATGGTGTATCACGGGGTTTAACACTGGCCACTATGCTAGATTGAATTTGGAACGCATAGCCGTTAAATAGTAAAAGAAGCAAAGCGATAGGTTTTAAGAAAAGAATAAAGAAGAAAGAAATAGAAGAAAGAATAGAATCCCGGGTATAAACGAGAGACAGACGTATTGATTTATAATAATTTTATCTAAAAGAAAATATACTCGTCTACAAGTTATCACGTGTGTTTCTTCTTCAAATACCTCTCGCAGCCAAGCAAAGTGCAGTGTGCACGTTACCACAGTACTGTATATCTTATTCATTTTGTGTTTGTGCGTGCCCGTATAAGAAAGAGTATGGCTACAACTACATAACAATACTTTAATCAGAATCCCTATTAAATAAAGCCCAGCGTAATTTTAACACAAGAAATTCCATAGCTGTGTCGGACAAACAGACGGACATTGAATCACTCCTGAAGTGCTAGTATTGAATCTCACACTTTCAAAAACATAGAATGATGCATATTCAATAATGATCGCACTCCTAGCTCCAAAAGTGCGTAAGAGACTTTAATATCAGTTCCTTGTAAAAAAATATGAAACCCTAAAATAACGCATTAATAAGGCACAAAAACAAATATCAGAACATTGGCTTTTTGCTCAAACTAATAATAATAATAATAAGCCCGCAGGGCAGCTTGTGGCGAGCTGTTGGTGATTGGCGACACCACGGACCCGATTCTCCAGAGGGCCCGCATTGATTTGGCCCTCACCTCCTGTCTTGCCTTAACCGGCCGGCCAGGAGTGGAGTCGCAAGAGCGGAACCTATGCTCCAGGTTGGAAGTGTAAAATGTCATAACGCCGGGACCTGCTGACTGGTGCGCTTAGCACCGGGAACCGGCGCCCGCAGACTCACCTCTCTACAACCTTAGCCGCTCACTAGATGTTGCCGCCTTGTCGCTCCTTGCGAGCGGCTATTTTGGGGGGCCCATGAAATGAGTTGGCAAGTCACCGTCTGCCATTTTTGACAAACTTAGAGACATTTGTTACGGCAGGCGTCCCGAGTCTCCCCGCAATAACCCAGATTTCCCGGCCCACCAAGTTCACCCCCATAACCCGAGTAGTTTTATTTTGTCCTTCCTACAATAGTCTCTGCACCGAACGTGATATGTCTTCTGGTGCATTTTCATAATGCATTCAGAGATAGACCACGGTTGGTGCATCCCATTGCATTTAGATAAAAGTGTCTCTAAGGGGCCTCTACGTGTTGGACCTGTGTCCCCACGCAAGCCTTCCAAAGGTCCGGGCTTCGGCCCGAGAAATACCAACAAGAGATACATAATAATAATAATAATAACCCCGCGGGGGCAGCTTGTGGCGAGCTGACGGTGAATGGCGACACCGCGGACCCCTATCCAGGGGGACCATACAGACATGCGCTCACACACACACACACACCCACACACACACACACACCGCCACACCCACACACACAGTAACACACCCCCCTACCTCTGGCTTGCCTTAATTGGCCGTCCAGAGTGGAATCGCAAGAGCAGAACCTATGCTCCAGGTTGGAAGTGTATTGCACGTAATGGCGTAATAACGGGGAAACCCGCTCACGGGGGTAAACCCCGCGATGGTGAAACCGGAGCCGCACCTCTCGACAACCTTCAGCCGCTCAATGAGATGTTGCCCCATTGTCGCACTTTGTGCGTGCGGCCGTTTTATGGGGCCCACTCGACGAGTCGGCGAGTCACCGCCTGCCCTATTTACAATTTTGAGACTAGTTGTCATGGCAGGCGTCCGTTAGTCTCCTCCCATAGCCCAGTATCCATCCATCCAACTTTCACCTCCATAGCCCAAGACCTTATTTTTCCATCGCGGCCATAGCGCCGTACTCCAATAGTCTTTACACAAATGGCGGGGACCATCCCCGTGGGTATCATGTTGTACGCTCGGAGATTGTATCCGCCATTTGTGTATCCCTTACATTTAGATTAACTTGTCTTTTGAACGGGCCTCTACATGTTGGCTTCGGCCCCATGCACGCCTTCCAAAGGTCCGGGACTTAATTGCCCGTGATTACGGAACGTAAGACATACAATAATAATAATAATAATTTATTTCACTCAATACATGTTACATGATATATTTTGAGAACTACCCTTAGAGCAATTCGAGAATGCTCGTATTGGGAATGCCTCGCTACTTCCTTAATTGTAACTCTTAGATTGAGACATGCCAAAAATTCTCAAACTGCTCCCGTAAATATACAGTACAGCCTAGCAAATACTGAAACGGTGAACTCAGAGCATCAAACTGAACAACTTTCACTATGGAGCTTACCTCAGGATACGCGAAAAAAATCTGCTGTCCCATACATTTTAGTCGGGTAGGTACAGCAGTTTTGTATGGGACAGCTGATTTTTTTCGCGTTTCCTGAGGTAGGCTCCATAGTGAAGGTTGTTCAGTTTGATGGTCTGAGTTCACCATTTCGGTATTTTCTAGGCTGTCACTTACACCCTGTATATACATATAGAATATATAAATAACAATCGAATTTTATATGTTTACCGATAATATCGGTATTGAAAAAAATATAATATTGTTAAGTTGTGTTGTTGTTATTTATGTTATTTATTCAACTATCGCTCTCATCTCCATCCGAAATTCCAAATGAGAATAAGATGGCGCCAACAAATTGGTATTCCTCTCCCTTCCTGATATTGTATACTGGATATACAAAAAAGCCTTTGTCAAAAAGCGGATTTACTTAATATTCCGCAAACATCCGAAAAAACAGACCGTTGATAGAATATTATGTGTCTCGACTTGACAGTAATGGGGTTAGATGCACGTAGTCACTTAAGTCAAGATTCCGCGTAATAGTTGGTATTGTATGTTCTGAGAATTCCTATACTTTGGTAAATTCATTCGTTTATAAAGGAAGTAATAAACCTATGGTCAAGTTGGTTAATCGATTTGACGAATAGTAATGGAAATAGATGAACGGGCACGTAGTTAGCTAAGTCAAGATTTCGCGAAATAATTCGTTGTCTTTTTTGAGTGTTCATTACTTTGGGAAATTTGTTTAAAAAGGAAGAAGAGATATACATTTATCAAGTTGGGTATATTCATTATAGGGGCAAATCCGTCTACCATTTATCTCGGAAACTATTGAATATTGAAAGTAGTAATTTGCTTTTGGAATATCCATTACCAAAATGACATGAAAATTCGACAGCAATAAGACAACACAGACTTTAAAATGTTCTCTCGATACTCAGATTATGTTTTGATAATAAATTTAAATACGGAATAGTAGACGCACTTGCCACTATGAAGGACTTACACTTAGGTACCCCAACTTGATCATACATACTAGAATAAAAGAAACTCAAGTCCCTATCCTCTTTTGGCACAGTTTAAGCACAGTAAAGAGACGTAGGTATAATAAGAAAGAGTACGCCTATCTATTACCAACGTATACTGAATACTATAATAAGGAAATCATTATAACCATAGCAAAGAAATCGCAGACAAAAATCTGCTGTTTCAAAAAAAAAATCGAACCTATTCGACCCAAAGTTTGACAGAAATTTTTATTTTTTTTATTTTGTTGATTAATAGAGAATTTTTTTAGCACTCTCTTAAAAATCGTCAGCATATAAGGAAATACTGTATTGTATACTATATACTGTACTGTATATAAACACAGTTAAATCGAAGGTTAAACAAAATTGCTGACAAAATTGTTTACGAAGTGTTGGCTACACTTCGTAAACAATTTTGTCAGCAATTTTGTTTAACCTTCGCGTTTATTTACTTTTCACATTCTAGGTCTTTGGTAGTCACAGATAAGAGATATTAAGAGAATAGATAGGTGACGATGTGAATCACATAACTCGGTGTGAATCATACATAAACATAACATAACAAATATTGTGTCATAAACATTTGTACAATATTGAAGGCTGATATAAAGCTGTATCAAATGCGAGTATAAAGGGTGCTATAATAATATGGGCCACTCAATTTGTAATTCTATATTATTTCGTTATTATTTAAAGTTCTTTTACATTTTCACAATGTTCCGAATTCTCTTGTTTTCTTCTCTTCCTAGCCATGCAGTATGCATTTGACAACTAGATATTTTAGCCAGTTTTAGCAAATTATACTAAAAAACTATTTGCTAGTAGATTTAACTGAAATCTGACAATAAAAACAAATTTTCTAGTAAAGGATATTAATACAATGTCGATGTCGATTTTTTTCTGTTTATCTCTGACTACCCCCTCGGGGAATATAGTCGTGCTTATGCTTGTGCTGGATATTAATATAAATATATTTTTCACCTCACAAGCTCGGAAAGATTCTGTTTATCATTCGAAATTCGAGGGAGTATTATATTCCTTGAATTTGAGTGCAAAAGTGCATTTTATCCGCTAGCACGTAGTGATTATATTCTCTTTGCCGCTAGCGTGGAAAGAGTTTTTAAAATTCGAATCTTTCTATTCAATGAAGAAAAACAGCCTACACAACTTTTTTTTTCATGCTGCTTATGTGCTGGCCAGTGCGATTATTCTAAAAATGAGGTTGGCGTATTGAAATTTTCCTCGCTGTAGTGAGGTGAAAAGTTGTGTGTTTCGCTCGGCAGCAAAGTTATTCTGCGTCTCGTACTTTTGAAACCTTCGCTCCGCTCAGGATTCTATATTTGAACGCTTCGCTCGTGGTTCAATCCTAGAATCCTTCGCTTGCTCAGATTTCAATACAAGTACTTACGCCAAAAAGCAACTTTGCAGCATTGCATAACAAATAACTATAGTTGGCACATATAGGTACTACTAGATATTTTTCTCCTTGCTGTTTCCCATTGCCATGCCAGAGAAAATTCCGGTTTGCGTCAGTGGAACTCAAAACCAACCTGTTCATTAGAATCACAATCCTATTTCAATCGTACACCGACACGGCAACTGAAAATACTCAATACAATATTAATAAACCATCAATAGTATTTCCTGCAGTATATGATGTGTTTTATAAATAATTACTTGACCTATATCTGGTGTGTGGGTGCATTATTTCACCGGATGATGCAATCCGTGCGCAGGAGTGCATTCTGTGCTTCCTAGTCTTCAATCGAATGTGCGTCTTGATTTGTTCAATTGGATGCGAGTTTAAAATTTTAAATCATAAGCGTTACTAATAAAAAAATAACGAAGTGCCATTATGGCACGGTAAGAAATAATCGCATCGGTGGTTTAAAATATTATTTAAGGTACAAAATCCTTCGATTAATATTATCACGCCTCCCGAAGTGGAGATCTGTACAGGGCCAGCAGAGCCTATCTACGGACACAATAGAAAGATTCTTTGGGCGGTCCTGGCCCTGTACCCGCACTTTCGATGTTCGCTATATCGCCACTGTTTCGGTCAGCACTTCATTGGAATAGAGTTGACATTGGAACGAAAATTTTCACGTAATTGCGAAGTTCGAATCCCGGAGTAGACCCCCAGACGTATACGTCTTGCATTCACTAGATTGTCATAATTTCTCAAGGAAGTAGCCTTACCATAATTTATTTTACTGAGAGTACCCTCGAGGTTTATTATTGGCTATGCACGAAGTGGGTGTTGGGAACTGTCAAGTCGATCGCAGCGCACGCTGTGACAGAAATTTGTACTTTTCCCGGCGAAGTTGTGTCAGATTTGCTTGAATCTATGCAAATCCGCACACTCATTCAATTCTCAAATATCTAAACCAGCAAATACTAATACTTAAAATTTGGCAGGGATGTTTTTATTGCTATCTAGGTGTTCACAAAAAAAAAGATTTTTCGCAATTCAACCCCCAAAGGTGTGAAAACGGTGAAAGTTTGTATGAGAATTTCGTAACAAAGAATGGTAATTTCAGCCAATTAGGTATTATAATATTTTTAATATCGACAATTTTGCTCATTTATTTAGTTTTTACTTTATTTTAATATAAAATAACAAACTTTATCCTAACATTTTATGTACAAATAATTCACGGGGCCGTGTTGCGCTAGATGGCGCTAGTGTCGTGCACATAGCCAATACCTTAGCATAACTAACCCAATTTTAAACATAACACGTAAACTAATGAATCACTCTAATCTAAAATAAAGACATAATGATGCCACATGCCTGTCACTCGAGTGAATGAGTCAATGGCAGTTCATTCATTCAAACTGAATGGTGCATGATGATCTGAACGATTAAGTCATTCAATTTATCTTCGTAATGATTGATGAACATTTTGTGTATTTCACAAATTATTTACCAGATTCAATTATGCGCCGAGTTTTGAGAACAATAATTCGTTTATTGTTTCGTGAACCTTATAAATTATTTTTCTCAAACATGCTTGGAAATGTGAGCATTATTTTGACAACCTTCTTCGAGATAAATCGAAATTGCTGTACTGGCCAAATACATGCGCGTAGCGGCCGGCAATGTTTGTATGACAATCCATATCTGTCGTGTTTAGCGGCCAAATAAATTACATAGTAAACTCATATCTGTCGTGTAATTTAAAAATGGAACGATCTTTTTCTCCGAAATATGGCGACCAAGGAGGTAACTCATCAAAGGCTTTATTTAAATTTCGAACTGGCTTGCAAATAGAAAGCTGTTTATAGAAAAAAAAAAAAAATTGTTGTTCGTTGTTCGTCATTGATTTTGAAAAGAGTTTTAAGTTCTGCGAATTATTTGAGAAAATTTACTTTTTTCATTTCCGCGCATTATTTGAGAAAAGTACTATACAAGCCTTGGCCACAACTAGGCATTGATGGACTTACGTATGTGTGCCTCGGCTTCGCCTCGGCCCACATTTACACGTTCGTCCATCAATGCCTCTGTTGCTGGCCACTGCAGTAATGTACTAATAATACTAATATAGATGCTAATAGTATACCTATGTTTTTACTGTTCCAAACTATAGGAACTACTGACTAGTGAATGTTATCTTATCTATTATCAGATTTTTTTATATTGTCACTAAGTCACGACAACATAAATTACATACAATGTAACAAAACACCATAGTAATACTTAAAGGGGTGCTTCTGACCATCAAACTACACAACTTTCACTATGGAGCCAACATTGCCAAAAATTAAAATAAAATCAGCTGTCCCATACAATTACAAAAGTGCAGTACCGACTCGACTAAAATGGGACTGCTGATTTTTTTTTTATTTTTTCTCGATGTTGGCTCCATAGTGAAAGTTGTTCAGTTTGATGAAGGTCTGAAGCACCCCCTTAAGTATTACTAGGGTGTTTTGTTACACCCTGTATAAGAATTTCAACGTGCGTGGGTGGGAATACTGTAGGAAAGTTTTGGTTTTCTTTGCCGATTTCGTTCCCTGGTTTAAAATATTCGTTTTTTTTTGTATTACTTACTTACAAAAATTAAACTTTTTGTACAAATTGCTAGCTTTGTCAGTTTTCGAGATTGTACTATGAAAATCCTATTTTTGTTTGAATTTCTAATAGTTTCCTGCCAAAAGCGATGCAATCATTATAAAAAATGCTTGCTGATTAATTTAATGAACTCGTGAGTTGTGTTGTAGAGCGATAGTTTTACCTACGCATGTTTAGTTTTCAGCGGCAAATTTTTGTTATTTCTAAAAGATCGGCCTTGCGTTTGCAAATTATTGCAGTAAACTCCGGAGAGAACCACTAAATTTTGTCTACAACTGCGTTTGTTTACGTCAAGAATTCGTACAGTTATTTTGAGTTGCGTTGCGTTAATGGATTCACTTCATTTTCACGACCGCTTCTTTGAAACGTGCAGTGAAATAAAGGTTACAACATATTTTAAATAATCTAGTTTACTGGTAATGCAAATATGCTTGAAATGGCTTGAATTGCTAAATGCAAAGGAGCAATAATTACGATGATTATAAATAGATACCTATAGGTATGATCCTATTTCTACGTTTAAATGAATTAACGCAAAACTAGAAAGTAGTTTGTATAGAATCGAGAGCAGAATCGAATTATCATGATTTCAACATAGGTAATTTTTTCAAAACATTTTTTTTTTTCGTAAAATTTAAAATTTACTGAAACCGATGTCAAACCTCCGCATGGGCAAACTCACCCTACTTACTACCAAAACAAGATTATTAAAATGTATCCATGAGTACGTTAGCCCTTTCATTCATTGCTGAAATGATAACAAATCATTTTTGCCTCAAAACTTAAAATGCGAATAACTTTAAATTTTTAGTATCAAAATAGTTAATGAAATTATTGTTTCGATCTTATTATTTTGTTATAAATCAGTTGGGGTGTATGGGTTGTATAGGTAATCTTTCTTATTTACATACTTACGTACCGACATTATTTACCAGTGTGAAAAATCTACATTTCGTAACTCCGTACCAATTTAAAATAAAAACATATTTCTCATCGAAAGCTTTAATCTGTAAATTACGAAAGTCACACGTATTCTGTATGAAGAAGTGTGAATATAATTTAAATACGGCGTCCAAGGAATTGTTTCAAGGATTGCATTACGAAACGTGAGCGATCGAACGATAAAAATTCGGTCACTTTCTCTGTAAGGGTGTGAACTTATCAGTTTCCATTAAAGTTCTCGAGAGCATAATATGCAGATAGGTATATTTCATCATTATTTCTGCCGAAATACATTCATTGCTAGACATAGGCACAGCCCGGACACTGCATACAAAAAATTGAATTTGACAAGATGACGTCAGCACATGCGAAACCAAAGAAATCGTAACCAGTACGAGTAACCAGTGCGAAGTAACCAGAGGGCGATAGAGGGGGTGAGGTAAAAAGTTGGTGGGAGGAAGGGAGTGTCCGTACTGTGTCTAGTAATAGATACTCTTTCTTATACTGTGACATAAGGGCACCCCCATTTTTTCCACAACTACTATCAATTTTTGCAGCTGGGTATATCCATAGGCCAATCCAAGCAAGCACCTTGTAATCTATCAATGAATAGCCCCTACATTGTTGGGGTTTGTCAACAGAGCATCTTTCAAACCTACAAAATATTTACGTATACAAGTCATGTGCATATTAATTTTAATTTCATTTCTCATTATGTATACAGCTTTAAAGACTGTCACTTGAGTTCGATTTCTGAAATAATTAAGCGCCTTGCCCTTTATGAAGTCGACGCGTTGCCGGCAATAAATTAATTTGATTGATAATGCGCACTTATCTCCGACCGGTCTTGAGTTCAGTGTACAGTTAAGCTGAATAAAGTGTACTTACTTGCAACAAGTAGGTACTTGAGTATGCATCTTCAGGTTGCTCTGCGAAGGAAATGACTGAGATATTTTATTGGAATACGATTTGAATAACATAGTGATATTGACAGAACATTTTAATAAATGATGTATACTTTTCCTAATAAGGTTGTCTTAGAAAATTTACTGCAAAGTTAAAAATACACGATGTCGTTTTTTGTAGCCTCTAATATTTTGTATTATCATTCATACACTTATACAGGGTCCTTCTTAATATCCTGACACTTTTTTTAAGGGGATGCTCAGACCACCAAACTGTAAACCTATGTCTATGGGACCTAAATCAAAATCTAGAAAAGAAAAATACAGCTGTCCCATACGGCATAGGCTTAAGTAGGTGTGTGTGTACTTTTGTATGGAACAGCAGATTTTTTTTTTCAAGATTTCGATACCGGTGCTTAGAGAAAGTTGTTCAGTTTGACAGGCGAAGGTCGGTCTGGTATGGGGTATGCCATTTTATGTAGTTCCTTTGAAATAGGATTAAAAAGACAAATTACATCCTTAATAGATGGTTTAAAGTAATAGCAACGTATCGACCATCAGAGAAAATTACATAGTAACTTTGCGAAGCACATAGACCAAACGAAATAATTGGATCACGTAATATATTTATACACGCTCAATGCTCATTATATGCCTAATTGGGATAGCAGACCCTCAGGTGCATCCGAAGCTACAAAATTGGCATAGACTAGCAACTTGTCATCAATAGTTCAGCCGAGCCGTAGTGAACCTACCTGCTGAGCCTTAGCTCAAGACTCGACCCTTAATTAGCTCGGTTCGAATTTAGCTCTATTATTTTCTTAAAGAAACAAGACATTTTGTTAACCCTTAGAGAATTTCCTTATTTAATCCCACAAGATAACGGTATGTTGGCCCGGGGCTCGAACGCGGAAGGGGCGGGCGTCGCCTGCGCATCATTCAGATTGCACCGCACCGCCGCCCGCAGCCACGCCACATAGCCGCTTTTACGTCTAAACTCTAGAAACATGTCTCAGATAATGGTTTATACGTGTCGTGGTAATAATGCTCGTTATTCATTAAATTTAGCCCTTTATTTATGTATTCTCTTTTTGTGAGTTTGGAAAGGTTACGTTACGTTTAAGTCTCACTTACCTACACGTCTTTTCCATTCATGTATTGGGACCTTGCAATAGCAAAGTTTCTGACCACCCCTACCGCGAATACGATCGTGTGTTTATGTAGATATTTACTATAAATAGTATTAGATAATTGAAATAAGTTTTCCTCCACTGCGGCTACACACCGACATACCTTTGGAGTCCTTTTAGCTTATATCCCACGTTGATGGGTACGAAAGAAGCTCTTTTGTCTTTTATGTCTTTCCCATTTGAAACTTAACAATTTACAAAAGAAAAACAATTGTCAGACTCACATCATTAAATCTCAATTTCCTTTGACTACGGCCGCGACCGTGGCCGTAGCCTTTACGTAATGATCGTAATGTTACGAACGTAAACCACGCGTGTCCAATGGATTCCTTCCATCCGTACACATCGTCCTTAGAAATAGTTAGGTTAGACTTGGTCTTTACTCTCTACGTCATTTTCGCATTAGATACGTGAGAGAGGGCAATGAACTTCAGTACTTGAGCAATGACAAGCGCCACTCCGAAGTTTAATTATTTACTTACCTATTAAATTATGAGGTAAGTAAAGTATGTACTTTTAAAGAAATCTAAACTGGTCTAAATGTCCAAACTCTAATTTAAAACAAAAATAAAAGTGGAGATTAAAAATGCACGGTTTAGTCTTAAAAACATAACAGACAGACAGATACTTTCACATTTATTGATATTATGGAGAGTGAAATAAGACATTGAAAATGTTCTATGAAAAAATCTTACCTTATGTATGTATAGGTTAAATGTTTACCTCTCACTTATTAACAAAAATGTATCGAATAATAATTTTAATGACGATGCGATGCGATGTCAGTAACAGTTTAGTTTTTCTGGAAAATCTCTCTATCTCTAGTTTAAAAAAAAAGGACATCTGCCAAGATAGACCAACTAATTAAACAATCCAACTAACGTAAGAATGCACTAATCACTTATAGACTAAGATCCCACTGCAAGTTTTCTAAAGTTTTTGTTTAGGCAATAATACCATTATACATACACCAGTGGAAATGTCTTATTATATTATCACTCAATTGCAGAAACGCTCATTAGAGTTAATCCTCCATTAAATCTCTTGCTAGCTTTTATTATGTCAACAAGACGAAAAATGAGAGCGAGAGTTTTAATGGAGGATTAACTGAGCGTTTCTACAACTGAGTGTAAGGATCCTAAACACACAGGGCTGCGCCTGCCACTCAGAAGCCTGTCACTATCCTTTTATTATAGCCGACTGCAAATATTTTATTCCTGTTTTACTATTTTATTATGTAAGTAAAAGTAAAACCTTTAAAAAAGGAGATTTCAATTACATGAATTAATTATCAAAATAAGTCCAATAGTTTTCGAATAAATCTTCCCCATTGGTACGATCGAAAATATTGCGACAACCTTACGTTGCGACCATCATCATGCAAGCATTCTTTTCTATACAATTAAAAAAATACATCAATTTTGTATACAATTTATTGCCGAAACAAAATATGAAGGTATAGAAAATTAACAAAAAGTAAATTTTTGCATCCGCCTGCTAGAGGGTTGCGATGCGACAGGCTTTAGGTTGGCATTCAAATCTTCTTTCCACTGGAATATATTGTCTAAACAGATACTGTAGAAAACTTGCAGTGGGATCTTGGAATATTACAAGCTGTTACGTTTGCGTGACCGATCTAATGTAAAAGCAACTACACTTCACATCATTCCACTCCAAAGTAAACTTTATCACAAAGTAGTAAGGTACCCTTATTATTTAGTAGTAGAAACAACATAGGGGATCGACAATTAGTATAACGGCTACTTGTTAAGTCTTCCCCATTCCTTGTTAGTGATCAAAGCGGTTTGAAATAGGCTTGTTGATCGACGCATCTACTCGTGCCACCTGTGTTTAGTTGTCAATTATGTGGTTATCTTCATTTTACTAGCCATCAACCTTCAGTCAGTCCCCTAGCTAGGATGGCCAGTTATCGCGCAACGAAACATGAGCGATGAAATCTTTTCAGTTCAACAAATTCGGGTTTTTAGAGGGAAATCGATATTCTTTCAGCAAGAGGGAAGGACAATCATAGGTATTTTATGTTTAGTGGACAGTGAAGGTAAACATCGTGAGGAAACCTACATACGCTGAAGAAGAAATTCTGATGAGTGCTATGTGAAGACTACTAATCTGATAGGCACGCGGCGTGGTGGACTAACGCAGACACTAATCTTGAGGTTAGGTTTGTACCCTGAAGTGGGTTGTTTATAGGCTGATGATGATGAGTGGGCGGGGCAGTTACACTAATCAAGTTCAAGCTTCAGAACCGTTCAGATTTTGTCATTTCGCAAATTCCTGCTAAATTCTATCATTTTCGACAACGAATGCCGTAGAGTTATTATCCGAAATATTCCGTAATTTTGATTCTTCGTGTAATATCAGCTGTAAATTTATAATTAACTATTAATTCGTTACTTTCATGATTTATCATTAAAATGTTTATTTAGCGTGCGTTGAAGGAATGCAATGTTGATTGTTATATCAAGTTAGCTAATATATGTATTAATGATTTCTCTTTTTTTTTTCAGGTAAATAAATGTCTTATCTGAATTACGCGATGCAGAACAATTTTAACAAGGTAAAAATAGCGTTAGTTTAATGTAATAAAATACCTATGCATGCAGCACTGTAAGATGTAAATGATAAACTGTGAAACACGACCCGCCATAGCAGCTGACATTGAAATCCATTGCGAAGTCGTACGGGAATCATTTTGCTCAGTCTTAGATCCAAAGATTTCTAGTTATAAAAGTAGTATTTGCTTCGATCATAATCCAAAGAAACTGAGGCCCAGATTCAGATACTTTTGAGTGTGAATTCAGTCTATACAGGGTGTAAGCGACAGCCTAGCAAATACTGAACGGTGAACTCAGACCATCAAACTGAACAACTTTCACTATGGAGCCCACCTCAGGAAACGCGAAAAAAAATCTGCTGTCCCATACAAAACTGCTGTACCTACCCGACTAAAATGTATTAGACCGCTGGTTTTTTTTTGCGTTTCCTGAGGTAGACTCCATAGTGAAAGTCGTTCAGTTTGATGGTCTGAGTTCACCGTTTTAGTATTTTTTAGGCTGTCACTGTATAAGTAGGGTCGAAAGTATAGGTATGGATTTTGACATACGGGAATTCGAAAACGTATCTGAATCTGAATCTAGGCCTGATCGTCACAAAGTATGGATTTCCGTTTTTTTCCTTAAAACTCCACGCTCCCGCACCGGAAAGCGCATGGGTAAGGCCCCCACGATGTGGACCGACCACCTGGTGAAGGCGGTAAGAACCCGTTGGATGAGGGTAGCGCAACAACGGTCGTTGTAGCGACCCAGGGGGAGGCACATGTCTAGCAGAGGACGTCCATCGGCTGAGATGATAATGATGATCCTAAAAACTGACAAAACACATATAACTTCTTGTCGGACGGACCGTAATTTCTCGAATGCAATGCAAGCGTTCTAATTGAATCAATTCCTTTCGAGTAATGTTTATTGGATAAAAATTTACCAAAAGTACCGCTAATTATGATACTTCTATACAGCTTAGCTAGAGCATAATGGTCTAGCCGCCAACGTCCCACATAATAAAGAGCCTATACCAGGCCTTATCACTGCAAGTGGGTCAGTCGGTTCACCTGCCGTGTTTTGGTCACGAGTGGCGCGCAGACGTGACTCCACCGCGCTAACTATCTGCTAATAGTCTCCTTAAGTATGCTTAGCTTAGATGATGCAAAATGCACTGTTTTAAGTCTACAGTTAAGTATGATACTGTACTGTAAATAAAATAGTTAGTAAGGTGGTTTCAGTCCATACAAAAGTTTGACGCACAATACGCGTAGACGGAATTAATAAAAGTTATATTTTATACGAGCTTTTACCCGCGACTTCCGCATTATACCAGATTTTAAGTCAGATGATAAGCTATCAAACAAAAAAAGTTTCATCAAAATCGGTTCAGTAGTTTTTGCGTGATACTCGAACAAACAAACAAACGAACAAACAAACAAACGAACAAACAAACAAACAAACAGACTGACAAAAATCAAAAAATTTGTTACTTGGAATCAGGGACATCTAAAAATCATATCGTAATCTTTTTTTTTGTAAATATCTTCAATGTACAGACACACTTCTGTTACAGTTTTATAATAGTTTAAACATGGAAAAATAGTTTAAAAAATCTAGATGTCGCGTCACAAATAACATTTGCAATTTTTGACATTTTTCATACAACATTTTAAAAGCTTTATATCTTCGTAATTATATTATAAATTGCAAATGTTATTTCTGACGCGACATCTAGATTTTCTAAACTATTTTTCCATATATAAAATATTACTTTTATTAATTCCGTCTACGCGTATTGTGAGTCGAAGTTTTGTATAAAATTGACCCCTCTTACAACAAGTACGATACCAAATAAATTCAATGAATTTTTTTAAACCTGATGATAGCATGTGGTTCGTCAGATTTTAGTTAAAATATACAGTTCTATAAAACTAGGATTAATTTAAGATTCTTTGAGCCACTGTTACTTTGAAATTGTACATTTTGACGATAATATGACAAACCACAGGCACAGAGATAAGTTTCTAGATCAAGATAGTGTTTAAAAAATATAATGAAAATTCGTTTGTATGGAGCGTGCTCGAGGGCATATCCTCTGTATAAAAGGTTTGAGATTATAGTTAGATATATATTCGAGCATCACGTGAAAATTAATGAACCAATCTATTTTGAAGCGGTTTTCACTGGTCAAACTTGTAAACTGCTGTTCAGTGCCTACCTATTTAAGCATGATCCTTCCCAAGAGATCTGAGTAATTAGTCAAGGTGTTGAAAATACTAGAAATACAAATGAGCGTGCGCCTCTGCAATTACGCATATAGTAAATATTGAGTTAGGCCTAACCAAATACAGTACAATTTACATTTGTAAACAATGCCGACTGCGTACTGCTATGGTAACTGAGTTATTATACTTATTACTAGCAAAAATGGGAAAATAAGAAAACGCATGTTATCATTACCTTATCATGTTATCATTTTGGCATACTTTGGCACATGTCATTCTGATAAATGATAATCGGTTGATGTGTACTCATTTAATCTTTTTCTGGTCAACAATCTAAATTCAATTTAAAACTCATAGTGATAGAGTTAAAGTTCCTCTGAATATTTAGGTATAGTTCTTTATCGCCTGCTGAATCTAGAATGCGGAAAGGAAAGTAAGGTACCTACCTAATGGGATTATCGCACTTTACTGGGAAACTGTCAAAGGACAAGATAAATAATGATTAATATCGCGTATAATATTTTGATTTAAACCTTACTAAACGACATTTTAGGACCGCGGACCCAGTTGTATTGTTATTATCAGCCTTAAAGTGTACAAGGTATTAAGTGGACTACATAATTAGTTACAGTTAAATACCTCCTCGATTTTTAGGGTTCCGTAGTCAACAAGGAACCCTTTTCAGTTTCAGTTTCGCCATGTCCGTCTGTCTGTCCGTCTGTCTGTCTGCGGGTTAACTCAGAGACGCTAAATACTAAAAAAAAAAATTTGGCATGGGTAATTGAGTATACATATTAATCACGCCGATAAAGTGATAAAATAAAATCTAGAAAAAAATATTTTTTTAGGGGACCTCTGTACACGTGAAGTGGGGATGTTTTTTTTGTTGCTTATCTCATGGTACGGGGTGCCATTGCGACCTATTGTCGCTTAAAAATAATGTGGGTGTGGGAAAGCCATTTTTTGATTAAGGGATAAAGTGAAAAATTTTGTCAGAGTCAAGTGTCCAACGCCCATACATACACCCTCCCTGAGGGTAGGCCTGCTGTGCCATGCAGTAGGACGTATGTATAGGCTGGCTGGTGGGACGATGATCAGAGTCTTGCTGATTGTCCAGTGCTCTCAAGTGTGTCACCAAATGACATGGTGCTCAGCAGGCTAGTGGCACATCGGGGTAGCCAAGCCGGTTTGTAATACAAAAAAATATATAGTTTTATGCTGTCAGCAATACATGCAAGGGGTATATTATATTAAGTAACTAAAACACGTAAAGATTGTTTTAATTGCCAATGATTTGCTGTCATCCGTTGAGGATTTCCTCTGGCCATCTCCCTATAATGGGAGTCTTTTTAACAAAACAGATATCATCCAAATAGGTAGAGATGGGTGTATTAAGTCAGTAAAAAATATTAAGTATAACTCAGGAACTGACAAAAACTGCAGTTCCGTGCTATTTTTGAATCGTGAGATCCAATATCATGTTCGAATGTGTAATTTTGAAATTTTCTATCGCTGATTTGAACGTCGGTCTTTCAAAAATCGCACTCCTGTAGTATCTTTGTTATGAAAATACGTTATTTACTTACTGGAACCACAACAGTTAAATACGCATAATCTTACTTCCCTGATTAAGAAAGAATCACGGAATAAAGAGACCTGCGATACAATGTTAAAATAGATTCGTATTTTATCAGTAGGTACAGCAGACAATGTAGGTCTGATAACGGCTTATCACCAAGTACTACTAGATCCCTGATAAGGCGATAACACTTTGTTGATAGGGCAACTAAATCTTGTCCACGTGAAATACATATTGCATAATTTTTCTGTACCCTTTGATTCACATAGAAAATTAGGATGCTATAATAATATACAGGGTGTAAAATTAAATGCGTTACATTCTTAAGCTCAGCTTAGCATTCTTCGCTATACGGACACGTTTAATGGACTAAAGGACCCTTTAGTCCATCAAACGTGTCCGTATAGCTAGCGTACACATGAAAGGGATCTGGCCGGAATTGATGCCAATAAACAACTATTTATTGGCATCAATTCCAGCCAGACGGGCCTCATGAGATTTTGGATGCCCTAGGGCACTATTTGAGCACTATTTTTTGAGTGTAAAATCGTTGCTGTAATGTAAGCCATTTTAGCCACAGAAAATGTGTACGCTACCTTGACGTCAAGCCATCGTACCAGGTAAAAAAAATCTATATCTCGTAAAGTACAGAGGCACTATTTATTTGACCTAGGTACTAATTAGGCACTATTTAGAAATTATTTATTGGCATCAATTCCAGCCAGATCCCTTTCATGTGTACGCTAGCTATACGGACACCATCAAACTGAACTTTCACTATGGAGCCAACATCACAAAAACGAGGAAAAATTTCAAAAAAACAGAAGCAGAAGGACAGATAAATGAACTAAAATAAAATCAAATCATATAAATATCCAGTATAAACAAAATGAATAAACAAAACGCCTGTACATAAAATTACAAATCTAAGACCATTGTTACCGTGTTTCATGCGAATAAACATATTTCTATTTCTATTTCAAAAAGTCAAATGAAATGAAAGTGACACTTCATCCGCGTGGGTGATTTAGTCCAAAAGAATATGCAAATGATAAATATGCAAATGTTTAAATACCAATATGGTTTGATTGCCTATAGTAATATATTATGAAAGGTGAACCCGAATGTTGCCAGAGTCATTAGACGCCTACTCTGTGTGACTGTGTGCCATTTGGAACAAGAAATTGTGATTTAAATATTGTTTTTTGATAACCTTTGGTCTTGATGATAGTTAAATATTGCTGGGTCTGACTTAACTAGCAAAAGCTAAGTAGTAAAATTAATTGTAATTAAAGTGTCAACTGGTTTTTTTCTATATTTCGTGTTTGGATATTTTATTTTATTTTTTTACTGTAAAGTGCTTCTGTTTAATTGCTGTAACCAATAGGTATTTAATGGGTAAGTAACTAGTTGTTTCGTTATTTACTTATTTGATTTACTGAAATATTCGCAATAACTCGTAAACTGTCTAGTACTAAGGTTAAATAATAAAAATAGGAATTATTTATTTATCGTAAATTGATCGTAATGAAGCGAATCGTATTTCTCGTTGCGTATTGATAGATTTATAAAGATCACAGTATTCAAACAAAATGCCAAGGTTTATTTTATTTTATACAAACTATACATTATCAATGTACGATTAAATCTTTAGGAATACATTTACAAAGGCAATTAATAGTTGAAAAAAAGTTTTATAAACCTGTAAAGTAAAAAAAAATATTTTGTCGTCTCATCTTATAAAGCGGCATAACACCAATAGTATGTACCTACTTACCTGTGTATGTTGGTCCAAAAATAAAATTGCTGTGAGAGCACTAGTTTTCTATTGTAACGTACATTGTATTGAATGTGATGATTTTTAATGGACCGTACTCTATCGTACTAATGTATTATTTTCTAGCATTTCGCATACAAATACAGTTCATTTCTCGGATACCTACAAAAAAATTATCCACCAAACCTTGAAAATCTTTAATTCGCGAGTACATTAGTTTTAATTATGTAATTTAATTCAATTATGCACAGTATTCTTTATCTTTAAAAAATATAAATAAGATAAGCACTACCATCGCGGTATTGTATAAAGCAAATAATGTTATTAAAATGCAATTTGTTTTTATCTAATTGCACTTGATAAGATAACAAAATTCTTATTTTTTGTCGCCTAATTTCTGTTACGATGACAACGAAGGTGTACCTATTTATATTTTTTGGATTTGGTTTATAGGAAAAGTTTTGATCCCACTTTTCAATTTCAATTTGTATTATATATTCTAGATTTTAAGATTTTTCTTAATTAGAATAGTTTCAAAATCTCATGAGTCATGACTCAGTGTTCAGTGTCAATCATTATTGTTTCTCTCCTACAACGTAATAATTACGTAAGTATTATAAGAAATTTATGATGTCTTTATCCGTCTTTATTAAACTATTTTAAATTGTATTAGTACCTAATTCATTAGTTTATTTGTCAGACGCTAGTCACGTTCATACTTAAGTCCTACGAATAAGAATGTATAGAAATGTAAATCAAGCTCAAAAAGTGACCCCAAAAAAAGTACACAGTGTTCGAAATTTGTTCCTTAAAAACTACACCTTGCCGCCAAAACTCATACAAAATGTCATTTTTCAAAGGGTGCCAAAAATTATGTTGCTTTTGTTTAGAGTTATTCTTCCATAAGTCGAGTAAACCCTACGAATGAGTAAACCATTTACATCGATAAAATAAAGTTAGTAACAAGACATTTTTAGCAAAAATGCTCTTTTTTTTATTATGATAACAATATTTATGTATTAGTTAAACAAAATTAATGCAAATAATTTAAAATCCACCTACACTACATAATTTTCTTCTACCAGTTTTAACCAATGAATGAACGCGATAGAATCAGCGGAGGTGAAAGGCAATTAAACGTAATTTAAACCGGGTTTAAACCCAAGCTCGGAACTACGGGACGTTGCCGTTGGGTGCAGCAAACAACATACGAATTTTCTTTCTCTATAATACAGTAAGTGACAGCCTAGTAAATACTGAAACGGTGAGCTGAGACCATCAAACTGAACAACTTTCACTATAAAACCTACCTCGGAAAACACGAAAAAAATTCAGCTGTCCCATACATTTTAGTCGGGTAAGTTGTTCAGTTTGATGGTCTCTGAGTTCACCGTTTCAGTCTTTGCTAGGCTGTCACTTACACCCAGCATACGTTAGGTCAATATTTTTTTTGTAACGTATATAATTGTTTTTAGTGGTTATTGTTACCCTATTATGTACCTATATTAAGTCATAATTTTGTGTAATTTCTCTATGGGTTCAAGTTATAACCTACTGAACAACTGTTACTATGGGAGCAAAACTAAAATCGCAATAAAATGGCTGTTTCATACATTTAAGTTGAGTAGGCTGTAGGCATTGCAGATTAGTATGGAATAGCAGTTTTTTTTTTTCAGTAAAAGTGGTTCAGTTTAATCACGTGATTTTATTCGTATATTCGTAGATTCTTTATTGTATCATTGGATCTATAACTAAGTTTGCTATCCCATTTGAAGCTAGTTCGCTAGCATTCGTTTAAACGGCATCCTGTACAATTTCAAGCTCCGATAACGTAAAGCCGGTGCCTATGTTTCCACAACAAAGCCCCGTTGTACTATCAGTCTGCTCCATCGTGCCCTATATTCACGTAGACCTTTCACCGGCAACTTACAGTATTTGCAGAGATAAATTATCTCACACGATGTAGGTATAATATGTATATGATATCTGTACAGATCTCGAGTCTTGAATACACAGAGTACTTAAAGAAATACTTAAATTTTTAAGTACGTTTCCAAAAGATTCGTCCAAAAAATTACAATAAATTTCTACAAACAAGGAGTGAGTTACTTCGTGCCCTTAAAATCACTGGCAAAAAAACCAACTCCTTGATTACGTTTTGTTCAAAAAACATATTATTTTCTAAGTTAGTTTCAGTCTTTATTTAATTTTTTTTTTAAATTTATTTTTTAATTTATTTCCTTTTTGGAGAACTTACAGCTAAATAACAGTTCGGTTTTTACAAAGACAGATTGATAGTCATATGCTGATAACAAGTTCCCACATATATTCTGAAAACTAATTCTGGAGAAAATCAAATAAATGTGTTTGAAAAATGCGAGTTTTCTGAAAATTGCGCGCATAACATATTGTCAGGAAACTACGCATGTACACAATACAATTTTCACTTATGCAACAAACTTAAGCTGTCCCATTTGTCAAAAGTTTCAATGATACAATGAGTAAGATGATGGATTATCAGCATGACAGTTGGCTGATTACTTGCAATATTATTAAAATCAGCAATTAAATTTAAAGTGAAATGAAAATTATGTGCTCTACAGATACCAGTGAATGAACAAAACGAAACATTGATAATCATGTGCCTTGTTTAAACTCTGATTGATGAATGAATGATATTCTTCGTGATTTACTTTACTGAAATAGTGCATTTATTTCGAGTATACTTAGGTACTCTACCTATATTATCGGTTTAGCGGTGGTATCGGTATTGGAATGGTCAGTGTTGTCAAGATACCTAGGCATTTTAAAATGACATTGAATAGGTAGCTGAAAGTGTACCTTATCTATTCTAATCTGAATTTGTAAAAAACAATGTTGATTTGGCCGATATCTGCTTACTAATTGCTTAAAAGTCATGTTTGTTTGTTTTAATCCAGTTGTTATTGGTATTAATAGGTGAATCTTTTATAATTAATATAAATCTATTAGGTATCCAGAATATAATTATTATACAACGTGTTACTGAATTAACGCAAAACAAGAAAGCAGTTTGTTTAGAATCGAGAGCAGAATCGAATTGTCATGGTTTCAACATAGGTAATTTTTTTCATAATATTAAATGTTTTTTTTTGTAAAATTTAAAATTTACTGAACCCGATGTCAATACACCGCAAGGGCATACCCACCCTACTTACTACCAAAACAAGATTATTAAAATGTATCTATGAGTCCGTTAGCGCTTTCATTTATTGCTGAAATGATATAAAATCATTTTTGCCTCTAAACTTAAAATGCGAGTAACTTAAAATTTTAACTATCAAAATAATGAAATTATTGTTTCAAACTAATTATTTTGTTATAAATCAGTTGGGGTGTATGACGTTTTGCGCTAATTCATTAACACGTTGTATAATATGTGCCTTTCATAAAAATCCGTGCATCTGTTTATGCGTGATTGAATCACAAACATCCAAATCTTCAAACTTTGACATTGCATTATTCATTATTAATTTATTACTTTTCACAAGCACAGGGAATAGAAATGAAAAATCACTCCTCACGAATTACGCGGAATTCAACCACATATCCTAGCAATGGTAAAATGTATTCGAAGCTAGCAACACTAAATCAGCGGCTAGCGATATCATGAATGGCTGTAACATTACGCAAACAATAGCGTGGGTCGTACCGGCCGGTGCCGATGCCGGTGGAACACAACGTGGATCACTTTACCTAACTAACCGTTTGTTTGTAAGTGTTAAGTAGTTAACGTGGGCTTGTATAACACGATAAGCCTGCGTTTATAGCCGTGGGCTAGTCGATAGAGCAATACGTTTAACTTATTGCCAGATCGTCATGATATGGCCGGGGTAGTTGGGAAACTAACTTTGTAACAGATACAACTGGAAAGAACAGCGTGGGAAATTAATCTTATTGGCCTACTGGGCAATTAGAAATCTTTACAGTGTCAACTCCAGTCGCATGGTTATCATCAGGCAATCAAAACTTTATCTACTGCCGCTGCAATTATTGTTTTGATTTCAAATCTCGCTTATTTTTTAACCATGTCAAAGATTGAAGTAGATTGCCGACCGATAGTTGCTGGATTTCCAGGGTGCTATGTAGAAAAGACTGCTCTTAAATGGTAAAGGAAAACATTGTGAGGAAATCTGCACACGCTGAAGAAAAAATCAGATGCGTATATGAGATTCTACCAATGCGGATTGATTTCAAATCTTGCGAATTTTGAGCCATGACAAAGATTGTAGTTGATTTTCCACCGACAGTTGCTGGATTTCCAAGGTATTATGTGCAAAAGACTACTCTTAAACGGTAAAGGAAACAAGGAAAACATTGTGAGAAAAGCTGCATACGCTGAGGAAAAAAATCAGATGCGTATGCGCAGTCTACCAATGGACACTCGTGGAGGACTAACGCCCATACACCCTCCTTAGGGGGAAGGCTCGGCAGTGGGACGGTTTGTAAGGTGATAATGACGATGCTGATTTCAAGATTTATTTGGGCTTATGGGTGAATGACTTTTTGGAAAGTCCTATCATTACATTTCAATGGCGGATGGCCTGTTGGTAGCCTGTTGGCGGATCGCAGCGGAAATTCGACCATTGTCAAACTTCATTCTCCCTCTGTATTACCCGTGATAAACAAATGAATAATTTTGATTGATTGATTGATGGGAATTCATGAACAGTTATTCAGACAAAATCTCAAGAACTCTGTTGAGTTTTTCAAATAACTTTTTTTAATCTAAACGAAATGAAAGACAATCGTGTGATCAGTTCATTGTTTTGAAAAATTCAGATCTGGGTCTATCACACTTATCTTCGAAAACAGGCTGTGCTTTATAGTGTCAGTTGCAGAAACGCTCATTAAAGTTTTTTTTTTTATTTATAATTAAATGGACTCTTTTTTTTTTTTTTTTTTTTTTGTAATGACATTTACAGCTCTGCTCAGGGAGCAACTACTGCTTTTTACTGCGGACTATTGGAGGGACCACGAAGGGTCTACCGGGCCAAATGAATGAACCTAAGCAACCGACCTAGGGGCACCCAGAGGGGTACGGACCTCGGCATAGGACGTTGCTGGGGCTACGCGGCGGATTGGGTAGCGGGGATCGGTGAGAATGTAGCGGGGATCGGTGAGATTAAATGGACTCTTGCTTGTGCGTTAGCACTGTATTTCCGCCCCAGTGTCAAGTATCAAGTATTTTATGAGTGTCAAGTATTTTATGGGAGAATCTATCCCAATCTCAGGGATTGTTTTTGGACAAGAACAAGAAGAGACTGAGGATTGCGGAGCCTCGTGGCAGGCAAAAACGCGACGCGCGAAACCACGCGAGACGTGTGCTCGGGCCAGTCCTTGCAACGTGACTCCGCTCATTAAAGTTAATCCTCCATTAAATCTCTTGCTGTCACATTTTGTCTTGTTGACGTAGTAAAAGCTAGCAAAAGATTTAATGGAGGATTAACTCTAATGATCGTTTCTGCAACTGAATAATAAAGTCGCAAATAAGGCTTGCGATGATGATAATTCAATACGATTTTATTACATATGCATAACTTGATGCTACTTAGTATGTGCATGTGGTATTTAACTGTAATTGGTTGTGCAATTAGACATTAAGCCCTTTAGTTTATGATCTATCATGTGTATTATTGTAACAACTGTTGGTAAATCAATAAATTAAATAAAATAAAATAAATTCCAATTTGCCAAACCATAAGAAACAAACATCCGCCATCTGCAGTTATTGGGGCTTAGGCATTTTTTATTTTATTTCGTAACCGTGTGAAATATACATAATATTATTTATGTGTATGTATACGTGAAGTATCAACAAGTGTCAAGAAAAGCCGTTACGAATAGAAAATGTTTACGTAAGCCATAGCATACCACTTTTACTTTTTCTCATTGCTTACATTTTCTTCAGTCACAATGGCATTTCTTCGCATTTTAGAACTTTGAAATAAATGTTTATGAATGCAAATAGCTGTTTCGTGTGACGTTAGAATAAAACTACGATGATTCAATGAACGTAGAAATATACGATTAAATATAGAGTCTTGAGTTTTTTTGCATATTGGCAACACTGGCAACGTCTTGAATGTGACAAAATTAGTGAAATAGATAAAGAGTAGTAATTTCTTGATACCCGACAAACTGAGATCATAAACTTCTAACGTAAAATAGGGGTGTATCCGTTACGGATCAACTGGTTCAATAAAATTGATATCATTCAGTTCAAATGATATCTAAACGAAAATAGCAAAAGATCTTTATTTGTCAATGTAGGCAGGATTTTTTTTAACCGTTAAAAATTGCATGGTTCATTCCTTTTTTAGGACCTACGCCGTATACATCGTCATCGTCATCATCATTATCTTATTTAAAAGCATTAAATAATTATGTGTAAAACAGAGAACGCGAACAAAATCTGTGTACCACGATCAGCAGTGCACCGGCCCTAACAGCACAAATGTCTACAAGATGTCTAATAGATATCTACAAAATATCTAATAGATATCTAGTAGATATTCTGTGCTGTGTGTGGGGGGGGCGTCACGGTGCAACACGCGCCCGGCACATGCTAAGTAAGGTCGAGCCAATTAGCTTAAACACAACAACGACGGAGTCGACAACAACCGCTACATCTTTTAACTTAAATATAGAAATTCTAGACTTCCAGACTACTATAATTATGCAATAACAACACGTACTACGAAATAATGTAATACTCAACAGCACTTCAAACGATTACGTCATTCATGAGTTAAACCAAAAGAAACAACTGACTGCATCGAGATATTCAAATTTAGAACCCAGCAACAAGAAATGTTTGCAGGCTGGCAACCTTAACCTTGAAACTGGTTTTAAAACGCATTGAGTGAGTCATTCGCGATTCCATTTTTGAATTGTGGTTCATGCTAAATAAAGAAAATAGTTTTACGCCTTGCGCTGGGCCACACGAGAAAATACTCTCGCTTTCTTTTTTTTAAAGTAAAGACAGCACACCGTCACTCACGTTTGACAGCTGCAATAAATACCTACGGTTCCATGAGTATAGGTTCAATTTCTTTGATTCCATGTATCGCACGCGAACAGGCTGTCACGCATTTACGTAAGGCGTATTTTATTTAATTCGTCGTTCCTGAAGCGAAGATTTGCAATTCAAAGAAACGCACGAAAAACAACGTGGGAGTAGTGCGGTACCTGTTACAGTAGTACGTAACTATTAAATAATCTGTGACAAAGACTTGTTGAATGCGATTTGTCACGCTTAGAGCACGCAAGCCAATTTTAGCTTACCTACTGTTATTATTTAAACTCCGACACACCAATTCAAAGCTTCTGTATTTAGGGCCCAAATGTAGTGAAAACAAACCTTCCTTTCTTGAAGTCGGTTACATGGAGATAGTAAAAGATATAACAAAAAATTAAAACCGACTTCAAAACTAAAAAAGTACAAAATAATATTCAGTCAATGACTTTTACGTTCGCATCGAATATTAATTTGTTTTGTTGGAGTCGGTGCCAAGCCTGTACGATTCGCAACTGGGCTTGCACAAATTTTTTGGCTTGGCTTGACACCGACTCCAACAAAACAAATTAATATTCGATGCGAACGTAAAAGTCATTGACTGAATATTATTTTGTACTTTTTTAGTTTTGAAGTCGGTTTTAATTTTTTGTTAAAATTTTTTTATTTTAAAATTTTCAGTGGTGTGGTGAAATCCTAGGGTAAAATACTTTAGTTCGACTGTAGCGTAGGTATCTACCATCTATTATGCTGATGCTTACCATCCACTTACCATCATCATTTTAATCATCGATACTTACTATCACAACTCGTTTATAGCGTTTTATATCACTGGTGGAGAAAGTTTTCCTACAACTTTATTTTATTATTATCGTGATATTCTATTCTTAATTGATTTCGATAAAATTTATGTGGGACCACCTCTGTAGTATGATCTACCAAACTGAAAAAGAATCATCACAACATTAATTCATAATTGACGAGTTATCATGTCACAAACATACAAAAAAAAAAAAAAAAAACATACGGGTCGAATTGTGAACCTCCTCCTTTTGTTGAAGTCGGTTAAAAAGGAAAAAAGGAAAGATTTCATTAGTACTTAAGGCTGGGTATTAGTAGAACAAGCCTCTCTTTCTAACAAGCAAACTTTCGCAATTAGCCATCCCGCTTCAATTGAAAGCAAGATCGCAAAAAAACGCATTTTTCATCAATATCTTTTCTCTTGGGTGTTTGGGGAAAAATCCATCGGTTAGAAGCCCTGCTATAATTATTTACCTTTCAAATGATGGTATATTTAGAAGAAATGGTGTAGGGTGATTCTTGTAAAACTGGTTATAAATCTGAAATCGAGCTTACTTTGCTCCTCTTTTCTATCGAGAAAATTTAATAGAATCGTGTTTTCAACGGTTAGATGCCCTGCAGAAAGAACGTATCTACACTGTTATGTGAACTATATATATTAAATGTAATAATTTGGTTCTCAAAAATCGGTTCGAAAACAGACAAAATAGGTATGACCCCCTCTTAATTATTTTGATGTTTGGTTCCCCGTAGGAAATAGACCACCGCATCATTCCCCGTGGGTGTTTTACGAGGCAACTAAGAATTGTGGTTTCTATTGAAGTGTTTTTTGATTGAAAGTTGGCCTTTCGCGTCACCACAGATTACAAAAGAGTTATTACGGTGTCGGTCTATAATGAAACCCAATTTTGCGATAACTGCACTGCTGAATAGTGAAAGTTGTTCATTTTGCACCCTGTTCCATAATGCATTTAATTTTACACCCTTTAGACCTTGTAGATCCAATTTAATATCTCTGTCTATTTCTTTTAAGAGGATGATCAGATCAGACCATCAAACTTAACAACTTTCCCTATGGGACCAACATCGAAATTGCGAAAAAAATATCAGCTGTCTTCATTTGGGTAGAGTATAGGATTGCATTTGTATGAAACAGCAGATTTTTTTTCGCGATTTCGGCCTTAGTCCTGTCTTTAATTTATCTATGGTCCTATACAGAAAGCTGTTCAGTTTGATGGTCTGATCATCCCGCTTAAAAACCGGACCCTAATAAGAAGGACCCATTTTGTATCTAGGAAATGTCTAACTGCAGTTTCATGCATAAAAATAGCCATAATAAACAAACAGGGAAGCCGTAAGCGTTTAATTTGATATGGCAGGGTAATGCATTTCATTAGGATCCTTTACGTCTCCATTTACTTCAAAGAATTCCATCGAAACTAAAATGAACCGTATGCATTACAAAATAGGTACCTTTCTATTTGCATTCTTGGATCACTTTTCACATGTTCTAAAAAAAAATTTTTGGTACCTATTCTATTTTTACCGCGATTTCGTATAGAGTCCCAGAGATATAATAAATTAACCAGTCTGTCTAAGTTTTTAAACGCAAAAACTTTCATTAGAATGGGTTCAGTACCTTTTGCGTGATGCTTGAACCACAGAGTGCTATAATTACTAACTTGAACAAACAAACAAATCAGTGATTTCGTGAAGTCAGGGGCACCTAAACCACAATATAAGAAAGAGCATCTAGTAATACATACCTAAACACCATATCGTAAACTTATTTTTTTATATTTTCAATGTACACTAAAGTGTACACACGGCGACAGATCAACCTACCCATAGTTGACCTCTATGTTCATGGACATAAGGTCGAACTATGGGTAGGTTGATCTGTCGCCGTGTGTACATACACTTCAGTGTGTGTGTATAGATAGTCCTGTGAAGCTTTATTCAGAATTATCCATCCTATCCTACTATATACAACGTGTTAATGAATTAACGCAAAACTAGAAAGTAGTTTGTTTAGAATCGAGAGCAGAATCGAATTATCAATGAGGTAATTTTTTTCAACATTTTAAATAATTTATTTGCAAAATTTAAAAATTTCTGAACCCGATTTCAACCCACCGCACAGGCACACTCACCCTACTTACTGCCAAAACAAGATTATAAAAATGTATCTATGAGTACATTAGCGCTTTCTTTCAGTGCTGAAAAGATAACTAATCATTTTTGCCTCAAAACTTAAACTATCAAAATAATGAAATTATTGTTTCAATCTAGTTATTTTGTTATAAATCAGTTGGGGTGTATGAGGTTTTGCGCTAATTTATTGACACGTTCTAATTATGTATTATATATTATCCTTCCTACTAATATTATAAACGCGAAAGTTTGTAAGTATGGATGGATGGATGGATGTTTGTTCCGCTTTCACGCAAAAACTGCTGAACGGATTTTTATGAAATTTGGCATACAGATAGACCATGGCCTGGATTAACACATAAGGTACTTTTCATCCGGGTGACGCAGACGAAGTCGCGGGCAACAGCTAGTATTTCATATAAATAGAAATTTTTTTACTCTGCCCTCTGTCCAAGTGTTATTTTCTTGGAATTGTTATGATGTCATCCTTGTGCACAGCCCTAAAGAAAAGAAAATAAAATTATAAAATAAATTAAAGAAACCGCATTCCTTACCAAAATAAATCGGAAACAAAACTTAACAATATGCTGATTTCAATCTCCAAAGCTCATACCTTAACAGTTGTTTAATGTACCAACTGTATGGGGTCCTTTATTAAAATCTCTGTTTTCGCGAAAGCCATAACTGAGGCCATACATCATTCAAGTCAAGTCAAGTGCGAGTCAGAGACGTAGTTCGGGTTCGGTGTTCTCACGACAATTTCATAGAAATTCGTTCTGTGCGAATCATGGAATTTAATGGATCCTTTCTAGCAATAAATATAGCCTATGTTACTCAGGGTGAATTTAGCTTTCCAATGGTGAAAGAATTTTTGAAATCGGCACGGTAGTTTTTGAGTTTATTTATTACAAACATACACACACAAAAATACAAATCTTTCCTCTTTATAATATTAGTATCTATTGATTCCTAGTAAAATACTTTTATTCAAAATAATATCACATGATAGCTTTTTGACCTAATTTTTTTGACTCTATCACCGCGTCGTCGGTAAGTTTTCCGGTATAGTGTAGAGAACATGCGGACAGAAACTCTACTGTATGTAACACTATAGGTAGGACTCAATTACTCGACTAAGTCGTACAGAAACTAATTTCGAAATTAGTTTTGTATTTTGCGGACGGAGCCATGAAACTTATTCGGAGTTCCAAGATGATTAAAGAGCTTCCATTACTTTCTGATAAGGGACCCTAAATATTATATGGCCGTAGCCCACCCATGACGACCTTGAAAACTGGCTTGTGAATTTTGAGCTTCGTCCGCTCTGTGGAACAAAAGTTTGGCAAAAATAAATTTAAAATGTGATAACATGCGTTTAGATTACTTCATGGGGTGTAGAATCTTAACGTAGCGTAGGTGTAACATCGTACTAATTTATGTTTGATGACGACGACGATGTTTAGATATATTGATGTTTTGATGTTTGTGACTCAATCACGCAAAAGGTTTAACGGATTAGGATGTGGCCTTAGACTAATTATATCGGGACGCGTAACCACGTGCCATTCTACTAACAAACTTTCTGCCACTTTTTGCGGGGGGCGAGGTAACATGTTATCCGCAACTTTGGATTTTATTCCCTATGACTTTAGATTCTAATTTTGAATGTTCAAAATCATGAAAAGTAGTCTCGTGTAAACCCCAAACGTTCTAAGTTCGAAATTATTGTTTCGCAATAATAGGCTGTCTAGTTTAGTGATAAGTTATAAAATTGAATGTTGAATGTGCACGATCATTGCTCTTATACCGTGGCAGAGGGGAAATGCTACCGCAAGGCCGGTCCGGATATAATTAGTCTAAGGATGTGGCACACAGATAGAATATGTTCTGGATTAACACATAGGAAAATTTTTTGGGTTTCGTTCCCAAAAGGTGGCAACAAACGGGACCCTGAGTAAGCTTACGCCCCGACCGTCCACCCGTTCTAACTCTACACTCATACATTTGAGTCGAGATGGAACAGCAAATTTTTTTTGCAAATTCATGTTTGTTCCCGTGATAAAAGATGTTCAGTTTCACGGTCTAAAGTTTAGATAGACCATCAAACATAATTTAGACTCTAAACCACCTCTAAATATTTGTTGAATCATTTCAATAACACCCTGTAGATTCATACATTTTGTCATAATTAATTAATATTCTCGTCGGTTTCGGGTGTTTTTGATCTGACATTCTCTAATGATTATTAACGACTACTATTTTAATCATGTTACTATGAGTGATAATGATAAGAACTTACCTAATTAAAAACTAGAAACGAAGGTTAGGAACAACGCTCCGAATAGGTCCTACACAACAATTGATACATAATAAAATAATTGGGAAAAAAACAACTACCACGTTTAGATAAGCGTACATAAAATGTACCTAATTATCAGAATTAATTAATGTAGAAAGTGTGTCTGCACAAACAGTTCCTCTTACAACTAAAGCAATGCTGCCAGCTATCAAAGCTGAAGACTGATGATGGCAGAATCGTATCGTCCAAGCCTGCGAACATAAACGGCGAGTAGTACTCCTTCGGTTTGCTAATGATAAAGTCATTATGGCGGAGACCATGGAGGAGCTCAGTATAATGCTCGATGATCTTAGCAGAGCCTCCGAACGAGTTGGTCTGAAGATGAACATGGACAAGACGAAGATCATGTCAAATGTCTATGTAGTACCCACTCCTGTAATGATCGGAAACTCTGCGAAGTTGTTGATGATTATGTTTACCTGGCACAAACTATCCAGTTGTGTAGGTCCAACTTCGAGACAGAGATCAACCGTCGAATCCAACTTTATTGGGCAGCAGCGCAGCGTTCGGGAAGCTACTTAGTATCTTCACGTCCCATATACCGCATGTGTCTTAAAACGAAAGTCTTCGATCAGTGTGTGTTGCCATTGATGACATAATTATGGAACAGAGATGGTCGCTCACTCAAGGCCTCATAAAAAGGCTGAAAGTCACCCAAAGAGCAATGGAGAGGAATATGCTTGTAGTTTCCCTACTGCATCGAATTAGAAATGAATAGACCCGCAGAAAAACCAGAGTAGCTGTCATAGCCCAAAGGATTGCTAAAGTGGCAGTGAGCGGGGCACATTGCAAGCAGAACCGATGGCCGATCGATGGTCCCCAAGAGTTCTCGAGTGGCGACCGCGTACCAGAAAGCGCAGCGTGGGTAGGCCACTACAAGGTGAACCGAAGACCTGGTGATGGCGGCGAGAACCCTTGCCGCCCTATGTCAAGCAGTGGACGGCAAAACCACCTCGATGCAAACCATAGACAAACAACCGGTCAATGTGACAGGTTTTTCGAAGCTTTTAATATTGCCATCTAGTGATTTTTCTTTTTACTAGTCTTGGCAAACGCCTCATTTTGCAATGTTAAAAACTAGAACCACGTTTTGGTACCTACCATGAAAAAACCAGGTCACCGAACATTAAATTAGGATTATTCGAGCCTCGCAGGCTTTTAACCCGTCTAATTAATTTTACCGCCTACAGATCTCTCTCGCAATTCTCCCGCTAACTTCAAAGGCAAATATTGTGAAGCGCCATTGTTTGATGCTAATTTACGATCGCAACTGTATCTATTTGAGATTAGTGACTTTATTTTGAGCTGCATTCTGCTTTCAAGGTTAGCAAATGAATCATTATTATTATTCTAATAAAAAATAGAAACCGGTCAAGTACGAGTCGGCCTACTCGCGCAACGAGGGTTCCGTACCACACCACCGCACAACATAATTAATTAGAAAAAAAAATTTTTTCTCCGACACCTTTAGCATGAGAACGACAAACATTTTTATGATTATTTGTTGTTATACTGTAGAGTTTGCTCTATAATCAGAATCACATCAAGTTTGACGCTTGTATGTATTACCGTATTTACGATAGAGACATTTTTATTATTTCTAATAACGCACATTCTGTGAAAATGTTAACTATTCAGTCCTAAATAGGTAGGACAGACGGACGGACGGACGGACGGACAACGTAGGCTTAGTAATTGGGTCCCGTTTTCATCCTTTGGGTATGGTACCCTAAAAACTAGATCAGATGTTGTTTGACCGTATAACTGGCTAATAAATTCTCTGACAGCAAGTTTAACTTACCTCCACCAATTCAGACTGGGCCCGCGTAATCGAAAATAGGATCCTACAGGCTACCTACTTCTTACTTTTTGTTGTTTAAGCAAGTATGTACAGTACACCAGGTTTATAAGTCGTACCTTTAGTCTTACCGATGAACCTGCGCCAGTTGACAAATTTTAATAGCGCGACAAATTATATTGACCAATCAGGATGTGCCGCCTTTAATCCTTTGCCGCTATTGGCCAATTGTTTCGCGCCCTTTTCACTTCTATTCAACTTTGCACCCTACATGACGAAGATTGACGAGCGAAATTATTTTCCTGCATGGGTAGCATGACAACCCGCGATAGCCGTGATACGGCTTTATCACGTCTTTTATAAGATAAATAAGATAAGATACATATTCTTTATTTGCACACCAAAATACACAAAAACACAACAATAAACATGAAAAAGCAGGGTACAAAAGGCGGCCTTATCACTAAAAGTGATAAGTGAAGTCTTTTATCTCGTTCGTTCGCGCGCAAACGAAAGAGATTGAAGACGTGATAAAGCCGTATCACGGCTATCGCGGGTTGTCATGCTACCCATGCTGGTCGTACTACAGGTATGTCAGTATGTCTCTTTCACATCTTTATTCGTGAGAGGAGGTCTGTACCCTGCAGTGGGACGTATACCTATAGCCACAGATTACTTAATTGTTACTACCTATAGCACTACATACAGTACGTAGACTTTCTGACCCCCACCCTACCACCACCAATTTTAACCGTGTAGCGAGATACCCAGAAAAAAAAATTCACTCGGACTTTGAAGGAATTCGGGTTGTAAGCGAGGCACTCCCTCGCGGAAGACAGTAGGAAATAGTCTGGTCCTCTCGCACACTCAGTATCACCCCTACTTGGTTGACATCCCACACATTCCCACTAAGCGCATTTCAACATCTTTTATAATGCGCACAGCCAAGGAGTGGAATTCCCTGCCTGCGTCAGTATTTCCGAACGCTTACAACCCGAATTCCTTCAAAGTCCGAGTGAATTTTTTTTTTTCTGGGTAAGCTCGCTACATCGACCCCATGTTTGTCCTGAGGACTGGATTGAGGTAAAGAGCAAACCCATCTACAATAAAAAAAAACGTGTTTATCTTTTCTTGTCAATGCTAGCCCAAAGTGAATACACTAATAGTGAGGGCGCTCTCGGGTCGCGACAGGCCTATCGTGCGGGGGTGCGGGTGGCGGGGGTTACGGTCCCAGTACCGATTCACCTGCGCGCTGTACCCCAACGGCCGGTACCTCACCCCTCCGCACACCGCGTGAGCCCCCCCGCACTCCGCGCAAGCATAGACCCAACGCGGCCACTAAGCGCACCCACTTTAGTGTATCTAGCCCGTTTGCATGAAGTGGCCAGAGTGTGCCAATAAACTAATGATGATGATGATATTATATTCTAATATACAGGGTGAAATTGATATCATTAGCATCCTTTTAAACTAAGAGTCTACCCATCAAACTGAAAATTTTTTACCATGGGAGCAAACCGATCGGAGCAAAAAAAAAACCAGCTGTCCCATACTAAACTGCAGTGCCTACTCGACTCAAATGTATGCAGCAGATTTTTTTTGCTTCGATTTTTTTGCTCCCATATTGAAAGTTGTTCAGTTTGATGGGTAGACTCTTAGTTTAAAAGGATGCCAATGATATTAGTTTCACCCTGTTTACATTCTATGTAACTTTTATAGCACAAATACCAATGTGTGCACTCATTCTTCCCCTACTGAGTAAACGACGGTACAGTTATGTCATCTTGTAAACCAGACGAATTAGATAAAACGGTTTAGGGCCAGACTCGGTCGATTGAAGACCAGACAAACGTGCGCCAATTCCAAGCATTTTAGTGACCAATAAAAGCTTTTATTGCTTCTAACTGCATCAATAAAATCGGCAATGATCGGCAGAGTTTTAATTCGGTCACATTTGGAAACGAACGAATACATCAATAATACATTATTATTTACAAATACTTTTGTAGGGGAAAGGTGCATCTTCCATAGGCTGTGGTACTTACCTCAAACTGTTACTTAGTTACAAAAAAATAGGCATTTACGGAAGCAATGACCTCTTCGTTACATGAAAATCTCTGTCCGCCGAGCCAAAAGTTGAGTTTAGGAAACAGGAAAAAGTCACTGGGAGCTAGATCTCGTGAATACGGTAGATGGTCAATAATTTCGAACCGTAATTCATGATTTTTTGTCTTTGCTTTTGCGGATTTGTGAGACGATCATTATCTTGCTGATGGAACAGCATTTTCTTTTTCTGCAAATGCGGCCGTTTTTCCGCAAATTCTGCCTCCAGCCTATCAAGTAGGTAGCGATGCATAATAAGCTGCAGTTATTGTCTTTCCTTTTTCAAGGTAGTCAATGAATATAATTCCGCGACTAAGTATCCCAAAACACGGCCGATGAAACCTTCTTTGCCTTCTTTGGAGCAGGCTCATTCTACGCAGTCCGCTGTTAGGACTGTGCTTTTGTCTCAAACGATGCAAAAATCCGACTTGTTTCGCTTGAATCGCCCCAAAAAAGTTTTGGAAATGTTCATTCGAACTCGCTTTTGATCCTTTCGCATATCCAATTTTGCAATCGATATATGTGTGTCAATGTATGTGTATGTGTATGTTTGTGTTTATGTGTGTCAATATGTGTCAATATGATTGTCGTACCAAAGATATTTTATAAGAAAGTTCTTTTTACGCTCATGTAAACCCTTTAAAGACATAGCTGCAATAAAGTCTGTTTATTTCGCTTACGTTAGGAGTCTTTTAGAATATGCAAGTCCGATCTGGTCACCTCAATACCTACGATATTTATAAGAATCGCTTAGAACGAATACAAAAGAAATTCATCAAACACCTTTCATATAACGCACGCCAGCCTCGAACCTACCTCGAACCGATTACATAGAGAACTGTCGCAAATTCGGTCTTCTGACACTAGAGGAGAGGCGCGAAGTATTAGACTTAAGTCTTCTGCACGACATAGTCCGAAGCCGCGTGGACTGCCCCGAGCTTAGAACGAATACAAAAGAAATGCATCAAACACCTTTCATATAACGCACGCCAGCCTCGAACCTACCTCGAACCGATTACATAGAGAACTGTCGCAAATTCGGTCTTCTGACACTAGAGGAGAGGCGCGAAGTATTAGACTTAAGTCTTCTGCACGACATAGTCCGAAGCCGCGTGGACTGCCCCGAGCTGGTGGCGGGCGTGTCGTACTGCGCGCCGGTGCGCCGCACCCGCCACACGCCGCTGCTGCACACGCCGCTTCGAACACTAAGTACGCCGCTAACTCGGTCCTCGCTCGACGAACTCTTCAGTAACATTGACTTATTTACGCATTCGAAATTAGCACTAAAAAAACAAGTAACGAAATTAATTTGGGAACGACAATAACACTACGACATAACTATCTATAATTAGACTAATGCTACTTTAGTTACGCACTTGCATACTTTATAATATACTACGTAATACATAATAGGTAAAAGGAAAAAGCTTGGAAAGAGCATAATTTTATTGTTAAGATAAAATAGTTATTTTTCTTTTTCTTGGTTCCTTTTGTAATGTTTGGCATCACTTCGCCACAAACAACTTTGTATAAAAAAAGGGAAACCTATCATTATTACCAGTTATTTTAAGAATTTATTGTAACTATTTGTAATACGCTGTTGGTTTTCTCAATAAATAAACAAATAAACAAATTTCATAGTGAGGCCAGAAACTTTTCAGACGATCCTCGTATACTACCGCGCTGTCACTCACAACTTGTTCTCTTCTCTTTTCTCCACTTTGCTCTGTCCAGAACATCGTATATGGAGAGCTCGCATCTATCCTTCTTCTTTTTTCATGACTTCCACCTGAGTCCATAAGTTATATGATCATATACAGGGTGGTCCAAATAGTGACGTCAACAAATTTTTTTTAGATTCCTCACACCTGGGGGTATCCAAAAATACCCCATGTATGTTCCGCGATTTTTTGTAGTTTAGAAGTTATGAATTTTTAAAGGTATTTTTGAGAATTTTCTACCAGAGCGGCTTAAAACTGTCATAACTTTTTTCATAGCATGAATTTTTTAAATTTTATTTTTGTAACATGATTGTCTGAAAACACTCTTTTACACGTAAAATAATCAGCAACACAACATCCACACAAGCTACCGAAAAAAGGGTCCAAACTGAAAACTTTAGGTTTGAGTTGCACGGAGCAAAATTTTCAAAGTTCTCTTAAAAATATAAAATGGAAGTTCCATAGGTTAAAACTAATTTTAAAAACTTCGGTGATTATTCAACTTACCATGCAAGAAATAATAAGTGGTTCTTAATAGGCCATTTTACGCTGGAATCGGCATCCAAAGTTAATTAGGTAGAAAATCCGCTAAGAAAAAATGTTGTTCCAAAAAATAGTTTTAGTAATATTTTTTATTCTTATGGCTAACATTAGTCGAATATTGTCAAAAACATTTAAATAAACTGAAATTCTACGATCAGTGACGCATTTTTGTTAGTGACTAAATCATGGTATTTTTGTGTTATCTTAAAATGTTTCACTGGTCGTTGAATTTTAGTTTATTTAAATGTTTTTGAAAATATTCGACTAATGTTAGCCATAAGAATAAAAAATATTGCTAAAACTATTTTTTGGAACAACATTTTTTCTTAGCGGATTTTCTACCTAATTAACTTTGGATGCCGATTCCAGCGTAAAATGGCCTATTCAGAACCACTTATTATTTCTTGCATGGTAAGTTGAATAATCACCGAAGTTTTTAAAATTAGTTTTAACCTATGGAACTTCCATTTTGTATTTTTAAGAGAACTTTGAAAATTTTGCTCCGTGCAACTCAAACCTAAAGTTTTCAGTTTGGACCCTTTTTTCGGTAGCTTGTGTGGATGTTGTGTTGCTGATTATTTTACGTGTAAAAGAGTGTTTTCAGACAATCATGTTACAAAAATAAAATTTAAAAAATTCATGCTATGAAAAAAGTTATGACAGTTTTAAGCCGCTCTGGTAGAAAATTCTCAAAAATACCTTTAAAAATTCATAACTTCTAAACTACAAAAAATCGCGGAACATACATGGGGTATTTTTGGATACCCCCAGGTGTGAGGAATCTAAAAAAAAATTGTTGACGTCACTATTTGGACCACCCTGTATATTTACCCTCGTTTATTTACCCTCAGCGCTTCAGCAGTCTCTCGCGGCATTCTTCACACTTTATCCTAATATAACGGTATAGTTGTAATGCAAATACTGTCATTAATAAACAATCCTTATCATTGACCGATCATCGAACGCTTTTGTATGTGGTAAAAAATTAACGTTAATCGAGCGTTACGTCACCGGGCCGGAATCGCGACCTTTTCGGTTCAATGATTTATGCATATTATTATGTGGAATGACATAATTCACGAGCCGTCTGGCATTGGTTGCATTTATGATTTTGCGGTTATGTTTAATGTTATGCATCCTTTGCGTTCAATCAATAACTTCATGATTAATATAACCGACAATTTCGATTTCGATGTTGGTGCCATAGACACAGAGAAAGTTGTTCAGTTTGACGGTCTGATCATCCCCTTATAAAAGTGTCAGCATTATTAAGATGGACCCTGTATACAGATCTGACGATGCATCTAACATAATACAGGGTGTAAAATTTAATGTGGTATCATCATCATCATCAGCCTATAACCGTCCCACTGCAAGGCACAGGCCTACCCTCAGGGAGGGTGTATGGGCATTAGTCCACCACGCGTGCCCAATGCGGATTGGTAGACTTCACATACACATCAGAATTTCTTCTTCAGTGTATGCAGGTTTCCTCACGATGTTTTCCTTCACCGTTTGAGAGCAGTCGGTATTACGTACATAAGTTAGAAAAACTCATTGGTACATGGCATGTTTTCCGTGCGGATTCGAACCCGGACCTCCATAATTGGGTGTCCATATCTCTCCGCAACGCGCCACCGATGCTCAATGTGGTATACCATCAAATTAAACAACTTTTACTTTGGGACCAATAGGGAAATCGCAACAAAATTAGCTCATCATAATCATTTGACAGCAATGATTATTCGAGTCGTAACTCGATCGCCAATCACATATCTAGTACATAAGATCGTCCACATACGAGTACATACGGAATTCCAAATCATGATTTCTATGGATTTTCCCCCTCCATAATTCCATCCGGAATTGCGGAGGTATCAAATCCTTTACAAAATCACAATCCTGATTCGGAATTCCGTATGTGAGTGGCAAGTCTAAGTTAAGCGCGATACGGAATTCAGCTCAGCTGAATAGAAGTAACTGAAATTGGATAAGGATTGAACTTCGAAATTTTAAAATAGCGCGATCGGCCCCTATCAGTCTAAGAATTGTTCCGAATAAAGTTGTTTTATCTATTTATAAATATGATTCAAATGTCAAAGAAGCCAGTTTCCAATTCCAATATATAAAACATCTACAATACAATACCCCTGACCTTTCCCAACATCGTAATGTAAGAGTAAGACTTTCACAGATTACTATCTGTGTGGATTTATTTCGTTTACTTTCAGAGGAATGACATTTAATACGAAAGTGTGCTTCAGATATGATATACAGGGTGTAAACTTTAATGCGTTACATAAAATACAAATATACAAAATACAAAAATATTTATTTCAATGAGCACTTTACATAGGTAGGTACAATTTAGTTCATATAAAAACAAAGAATAGGTATTGCACATTGACATGACAGTATTTAACAAAAAAAGATTTACAATTATCCCCTAAATAAAATAAAGGTAAGTAAAAGAATGGTGAAGTAGAAGTAAGTTAGCACTATAGGTTATACTTAAATTAATTGTGGCTTTATAATTTGATATGGGTATTTAACAAATAATGGCTTATATTAGTGTGTGTGTGTGTGTGTGTGTGTGTGTGTGTGTGTGTGTGTTGGTGTGTGTGTGTGTGTATGTGTTTGTGTTGTTTTAGGGTTTACTGCAACACTCTTATGAACTCCTCTGTATCTTTGTACGACCATGAAGTCAGAGCTGTTCTGATTTTTAATTTTGCTTCTCGAACGCTGGACTCTTTAAAGCAACACATTTTTACAAGTTTGTTGTATATGAATGGGCCAAGAAAGTATTCAAATCGCTGTGCGAAGGTTGTTTGAGTACGCGCCGAGGCTGTTTTAAAGACCCGTTTCTCCAGCATTTTCGGGTAGTCGGGTGAGTTGAGTACAGTCCTGTGCATTCTCAGAGCCAGCCATAACATTATGAACTGAAGAACTTTTACTATGGGCCCAACTTTGAGATTGCGAAAAAAGTATTATCTGTTTCATACTTTTCGGTTGAGTAGCTAACTGAAATTTTCTATGGAACAGCAGATTTTTTTTTAGCGATTTGGATTTCGGCTCCAAGAGAAAGTTGTCAGTTTGATAGTCACACTCATTTAATTTTACCTACAACCTGTGTAATGTAATTCAATAAATATCCTAATTTTACTAGCAGTGCCGAAGCTTTTTCAAGGCAGGTAGTGAGCCCGTGCCCACTATTCACTCTCCAAGTTCACAAACACTCGTATTTTCTCAATGACCTAGGCCTACTGGAGAGAATCTAGAAATAAAAAGCGAATCAACAGAAAGCTTCGCTAATGCCCGCCAAGGCTGAATCTCGTGATATAGACCAACTATTTCCGTATTAATTTAATGATAACAAGTGTTTTAGTGTAATACCACCACGCTTTAAGATAAAACTAGGACTTTATTGATTAAATACAACTTGCATCGAAAAAAGGCATTTAGACCCTTGAGTATTTGTGAATAAGCAGCAACGGATTTCAAGACCAAAATAGGTTTTCAAGAAATCAGCTAGCAAAAGCACATGCCTAACTGTTAATAAGTATGTAGCAAAAGCAACAACCTTTTAAGATTAAGGCAAATAACCTACGGATAGAGGTAATGGAAATAATCAGATCAAAAATCAAGTATATTAAGCATGCAGAGTAAAGACCACGTGCTGTGCTAACGAAACAATTTTTGTCCCTGCTTCAAGCAGCTATCAAACAGAATTATTATTATTATCAGCCATTGTCCCACTGTTGGGCAGAAGTGTCCGAGAAATTGTTTATAAAATTGTCACCCTTCTATTATTGCCGTATTTACAGTAGCAATCTCATTAACTGGGCGAGTTTACCACTAATGACTAATAGACTCATTTGCATTGTGGGTGGTCCCAAAAAAGTAACGATTTATGGCTTTGATATTAAGAGCTGTATTTGGGTTTTTGTTATTTATTTGACGATAAACACAACATTGCTGAAGTATTTTAGATACGATTTTTGTATCATTGGTTAAATCAAGGTCCTTAATCGTTTGATTACTCCTATTTTAATCGAAATGGTTCTTCTTGTTTCTTCAGCGTAATGAGTTAAGAAAACCTCTGTATGAATAAAATAAATTTATAGAAAATCATTGATATAATCTCCCTACGTGAAATGGGCTTGCTGCGTTTGGACTCTTGTTATTGCGTTACTGGATAAAGAAGTTTGGCGGACGGCCATGTATTTTGAGACACAGACTTAGAGGTCCCATAAATGAATAAAACTTAGTACCTAATACAAGTATGTGTAGAGTGAATCAAAATTAACAAAAAAGTAAATTGATTGTAACCTGAAGAAGTTGGGGGAAAGGTATTTCTCCTTATGATACCTTTTGTATGAAGTGTGTGAAACTCATAATCTTTCTTATAAGATAGTCCACTCAATCTTCTACGCATTCATTGTGTTTATTTTAATGAAAATTCACGATAACCGTACATTACTATGATAATGGAAGAAAACGAAATCACACACTATCAGTTCAACCAAGCCAAATACGTTCCGTAACGACCAAAAAGTATCTCAGTGATAACTGATAATGTAATAGGTATCAGATGAAAATAGCTGTCGTGGCTTTTTGGATTATTTGTTTATTTTACTAGTAATTTTTACTTTTAAATCCGGAATTCTGGAGATGTGGAAGTTTTTTAAAAAAAATGCCTTGATTCCTTCTGTTTATAATAATTATGGCTGCCATCCTGAATGGCTTTTAGTTTTCGTAAAAAATGGCTGGGTGCACATTTTCTTTAGTTGGTTGGTAGTTGTAGCAAATGTTTGTGGCAACCCCGAAAGAGAGTACGGTCTTCAATTTGCACAGTATACATTACTGGAGCCTGGTCGTCAACTCCACGAACCCTTCTAAACCCTTTCAAGGGAGGGCTTAGTTTCTATCAAAATAAATTGGCAATATCTTTTTTTGGTCCGTACCTTTGATTCGTAATTTGACGACCATTGACGTAACTTAGATGAATGGATCCATTCATAATTACTTCAAAGTCATTCATAATATAAGCGACGTCAAAATTGGTTGCCGAATTATGAATCCGAGTGTAGTAGATCATTGAAAACAGGAGACAGTATTCGGAAATAAGAGATAAAAGCATAGAAAATTAAAAAACCTGCTATCAAACTACAGAATTGTATCTAGGTACATTCCTAACGTTCCTAACTAGGTTGCCGGTAATACTGTGTAAATAGGAGAAGTAATAAAATGAAGTAAATTAAATTATATTATTTGTAGAGTAATTTTTCGATAGCAAGATTTCACTGTTTTGACCTATCGATAAGGACACCATTCGATGTAGCGCTCGATGTAGTATTCGATGAAGAGTTCCCACACAGCACAGAATATCTACTAGACATCTATTAGATATTTTGTAGATATCTATTAGACATCTTGTAGACATTTGTGCTGTTGGGGTTTTGTGTTGACTGTCGAAGTAACTAAGCGATATCTGTCTTTCAGTGAACCAGCGGCCGTAGTATGGCAGCGGCTATCGCGAGATAAGAGGCGTGAACCGTGATATATAGGTAGCCTTATCGCGCGCATCATACAATGGCCGCAGTATTACTTACGATTTATAAACACATAACCACCCACATTACTAGATAACTTTATGACAAAGATTACAAGCGAAACCGCGGCCCACGGCTAGTGAAGAAACATTGCAAAACCTCGTAAAAGCTGTCATCGTGAGACACATGTTTTATGCGCCAAATAAACTAACAGAATGAACAATAAAAATATTATAAATTTAAAACAAATCAAAAGTGTTACGATACGAGCGGTTCTATAAACAATGCTGTTTGATTTCGAAAGAGTTGAGAAATTGTTTGATTTGTCATCAATCCAGTTAGTATTGATTTCAAATACTGTTGCCGCTTTCTTCCCAAAACGATAAAATTATAGTTTCAAAACATCGGCTTTAATAAAACCAATGAAATAAACTAACCTTATCAAATAATCTAACGTAACCTGGCCCAACAGCAGTTCCCTTAGAAAAACTGAGTCCATCAAAGTGAACGACTTGCACATAAAGAAAAAAATATATACGGTCGAATTGAGAAACCTCCTCCTTTTTTGAAGTCGGTTAAAAAAGACATGATTTTATTTAAAATATCTGCAATCCTATCATTTCAAAATCTCTAACATATAAAATATTGTTACCTACTAAGACAATTATCTCGAAATGGTTTTCGATACAGCCCTCAAAAAAAAACTTGACATACCGTTTTTTTTTCTTTATTTCGATGTTGGCTACAAGAAAGTTGTTCAGTTTGAGGGTCTGAAGCACCCCCTGAATTACGTAACGCAATTCAGTTTTCACAAGTACTTGTAGTGTTTTGTTTTTCCTATAGAACACAAAAAAAAATCGAGCCTTTTCGGGAAGAACATCGTAAGCGCCCAAAATTTCAAAATGTGATTTTTACGTAATCTCTAGAACAGATGTTAAAAAATTTGCAGCTGTTAGTTAAAAACTATTCCTCTAACTAAATAATAGAATATATCACACAACATTTTTTAAAAATATCAAGTAAATACCATTCACGATGTATAAGATATAAATAGAAAAAACCTCGTCCTGTAAAAAAAATTAACTGTCGCTTACGATGTTCTTCCCAAAAAGGCTCGAAATACAGTGTAGGTAGCAAAGCATTATCTATGAGGGTATATTTTGGTACCTACTCCTCCAATATCCGGCCTCTTAGATATTTTTCTCAACACTATTTCTGTTAAACGCTTGCAATTATTTTTAAAACATGTTTTGACATTTGCGTACTATTAAATATGTTTTATAGCTGCATTTTAGTGCGCACACCCACTCTTCACCAAACCACATTTATTTTTCTCATAACCCATTTCTATTAGATCTTATCACGTAGAGTTAAAATTCTAATTCCTATGGTCTTTAATATGTTTACCGTAAATGCTGTTGTGAATAAATACAATAGAGAAATATCTAGTCTGATCGATTGCCTTGGCCTAACAGCTGCATTCTTTGTACAAGTTAATGATTGTATGTGTCCCTCTTTCCACTGTCATGTCTTACTAGAAAAGATAAGATTTATTTATGTATTGATAGACCCCAAGTTTATGACAATGTGGAAAACAAGACTTTTCACAGAAGCAATTTAGCCCAGTCATTTTAGGGTTTGAGCCGGGATCTCGTTCTAAAAACCTGGTGATAATTTGTTTTTGCACATTTTTAAGGCTTTATATATATCGTAACAAAACTCCGTAAAATGACTGAGCTAATTTATAAGAGTTAAGGTTACACGATAGCTCCTAGAAAAGCTTTTAAATGCAATGTGTGAAATAAATGCTTGTATCAGATACAAGATTTTACACTGATAGGTTCAAAGTTCAAGAAGTTATTCAGTTTTTTCTCTTTCCTGTAAAGTTTTTCGGTAATATGGAAAATATTATACATACATACATACGCTACGCTGTTTTCGCAAACGCTTGTTACGCGCAAATTGAACTATCCCCGACGAAATCTTTTTTATCGAATGTTCGAAACTGAACCAAGACTTTGTCCTTAACCATCCCGTCCTCCTGTTACATATCCTGTTATTTTTATTACACGATTTTGTTCGTTTTCTGTGAACAATGTATTTTCATACATACTCTCATCTTATTCTCGTCAACAATACAAAAGAAACGATAAAATTATGAACATTGTCTGTAAATGTATTTTATTTTCCCAATCGATCGTCAGCTGTCAGCCAAGACGAAGTGGGGTTAAACTTTGACCCATAATGACAAGCCGGTTTCGTCTCGTTAATTCCGCCCAAATGACTGACAAATGGACATGTTTGTGCATAATTTTATAGCTTCGACCAAAATTACATGTAATCGTAAATTTCAAGGCAAGTTATTGTAAACGACGGCAGGTGGGTTTGTACAGAAATTTCTTTTTTAATGATCAATTACTTATTAACTTTTTAACATTTAATCACCGATGATGTTAAAGATTGCGACTTATTATGACAAATAATGCAATTATCTAACTTTATATTGGGTTTATTTAAACCAAACCCTGCAAACCGTTTACAGAGACCTATATTGATAGTCAGCATACTCTCATAATTATCGTGTAACGTTTTTCATTCCTTTATAATTTGTCATTGTATTTTTTGTACTGCATTGTGTGTTAAATAAATATATTTTTTTTATATTTTTCAATTTCAGATAATCGAAAAGTACCTAAGGAGTACCTAAGTAATATTATGAATTTATGATGTATGTACCTATACTGAATCTAAAGAAACGACTTACATAGTAGACTTTTGATATTGAATTAACTATTGTGTTCATTTGTCCGAAGTATAATAAATAGGAATAGAAACTTATCTAAGTAGGGTAGGTACTAAAATCAGAAACAAGTAGTCAGCCAACGCAAAAAAAATCAAATATTACACAAATAATCGTAAAATATCTGCAAAAATATCAGAAAGTGACATAAAAGTCATCGTAAAATAGAATTACACATATTACGTAATTGTAAACTTAAACGTAAACTTTCCAAATGAGTTCTCTCAAGAGTAAAGAATGAAATATGAAAATAAAGTTGAGTTTTTATTACGGAACTTAACAATTATTTCTTTGACATTTCGCACTTTAAGTAGGTTAGAGTTTAATAGTGTTCAATTAATATTGTAAAGGGAGACAGGACTCCAAACTAGGCTTCCCTTGCTTTGGAAGACCTGGTCTCTCCTCCAATATCGATATTGTACAGGGGAAAATTGAACAATACACAGGGTGGAATCTTAAATGCGTTACATACTTTGGGGTGCTTCAGACCTTCAACCTGAACAACTTTTAACTTTTACCATGGACTTTTTTTTTGCCATTTCTATGTTGATTTCTTAGTAAAAGTTCTCCCTAAATTATGTAAACGCATTTTAGTTTTTAAGTATAATAATAATATAATAATATATAATAATATATAATCCTGTATTTATGTACAATATTATTTATGAAAAAACAAAAGCGAAAAAATAGAACAACGAATTTCTCTATGAGAACAACACACGAGAAACTAATCATAAAACTAGTAGTACAGACACTACAGAGCGTATCGCTACAAGACATGGTACCCAAAAGGCTAGCAGTAGCAGCATTGTTATGTATATGGCGAGACGAATTCTTTGGGCCAGGAAGATGCCAGCTCTGTGGTCACCAAAGAAGAGGAGAAGCTCCGAGAGGTCTGTTACGAACGCTTTGGCTTCTGGGTCCCAAGGATCCAGTGTCTGTCTCGTGCAGTATTATAAACTATCCAAACAAAATTTACAAAATGGAGACATTTAAAAGAATGGCTTGTCTCAAAAGAAGACAATTACCATAACGACGGTGTAGGTAGACCAACGTATACATTGTATTTATGCGCCTTACGAGTAAGTATACAAGACTGTCCCTTATTTGTTTAGTTAACGATGTGACATGCCCATGAGAACGGCCTCATTACCGAGTTTACTCACATTTCCTCTAGCAATAGCAGTCTCTCGACTTGTTAATTTCTAATTTGCGATTACTTTGTTTGTTCTTGTCTGTTTTTTATACAGCGACTTAATATTCTGACGGTTTTCAAGAGGATGATGGTAAGACCATGAAACTAACAAAAATCCCTACGAGGCTAACACCGAAATTGCGAAAAAGAAACATTAACTCTCCCATACATTTTGGTTACAGTTACGATGTTTTCCTTCACCGTTTGAGAGCAGTCGGTTTTACGTACATAAATTAGAAAAACTCATTGGCACATGGCATGTTGTCCGTGCGGATTCGAACCCGGACCCCCCATAATTTCAACGGAACACCATCGATCTGACAACAACATTTTTAAGATTGTAGCGCCCATCCATTCATCCAGTGTCACCGAACAGTTAGTTTTTTTAATGAAAACGTCGCATTAGCAATTAATTAATTAATTAATTTGCATTTTAAATAAAAATCCTGGCATAATCACATCCAAAATAACTGCAAGAGTTCATTCATTAAAACCTACGTCACTTATAATACCGAACGAATTTAACAGTTCATTCACTGACTCACTGTACCGCGTCATTGCATCGGAATCAAAACAAAAATTCTAATTTCAGAGCTGTAGGAATTAAAGCAGGTGTAAGCTGACACCTTCGACAAATCGAGTCGTTGACGAATAATGCTGCATTTCGATGACGCAACGTTGACGAACCTTCGTACGAGCTGAATTTTACGACTGACAGAATTAACCGCTGTAACGTGATTCGTAAATGCGTTCATGTCCGCAGCCCTTGAAGGCCGCCTGATATCCGGATGGATTTCCAGGGCTGTCACTGTTCAGTTACTGGATCACAGAACTTCGATGTTTCGTCTCTAGAAAACTCAACGGTCCTGATTCAAAAATATAATCGGTTAGGCTGTATCAAGGATGCAACCGCAGTGGAGTACCTGAAAAGTCTCGAGTAATAGCTTCTATTCTATCCTCTAAATAATGGTAATAAAATAATGTCGGTAGCTGCTATACTTCCGAAGGAATAAGCGATCTTATCATTTGGTATTTTTTAGCAAAAAATTAAAGACGGTTCACGTCAAATAAATGTTCTTCATTGTCAGCCTATTTTGTCTCTAAATGAAAGACGGTTCACGTCAAATAAATGTTCTTCATTGTCAGCCTATTTTGTCTCTACAGGCTAGGCGGGTCGCTACCGGTGTTGCACATTCGATTTCCACATGGCCTGCTACTTTCGTGATGTTGGATTTCTCTTTTCTCCTTATTTTCAAGCCACTTCTTACCCCATGTTCCGTCCTCCTTTCAGTATAATGTGAGTTTTCCACTTGCACCAGCCTGATAATTTTATCTAGTTACCAATGCTAAATATTATAATTCCAGGAATGTTGGCAGCCCTACTAATTATTGTTTTAGCGTGAATTTTAAGTCAAAAATAACATATTTCAGAATTAATTGTGTAATAATGTTATGATTTATGACCGTGAAGCTATAAAATTCGTCGTTTTCTAAAATTAAACCGCATAATTTTATTAAAGTTTGAAGTGATAAGTTTAGGTATTCGATCGTCAACACAAAGCCTTGCCGTTTTCGTGCATAAAAATAAATACAGCTAATTAATATTATGTTAAACGAGTCTAATTAATATTATGTTAAAACAATAAAACATATTATGTTAAAACACGTAGAGTACCTATTGTAGAGAAATTGAAAGTGAAAAATAGGCAATGAAATAAAACACTTAGGTTGATTTTATTCATTTATTCACAGGCAAAAGATACTTTAAATAGTGTTTAATTTCGTTTTGATATTTAAAACAGTTTAAAAAGGCGTCATCGGCGAAGGGCGGCGGCATGCTTTTCATATAGGATTCTGCTCATAGCCGGTACTGCAGTTAGCAGTTTATTTCACTTGCCCAGACAACCATTTTTTTTTTTTTTTTTAGCATTATTAGCTCCACGTGGTATATTTCTTCACTATAATATCATTGGTTCACTGCTAATCAGTTTCCGTACAATACAAGGTGTTACTTAACTGCTTTCGTCGATTTTTTTTTATGGCTAGCCATTTTGCAAATTAGGTATTTGTCGAAGCCGTTGAAACGTTGTATATGTGAAGGACATTTTTCTTTAACGACCAAGAAATTCCACTTTGATGAAGTCGTGTTCTCGAGATTTATAGTCTGTAGTTACAAGAAAATATTTTCAATTCATTACCTTGGCTGGCCGAGCGGAGGATGCGTCCCGTTAGCACTGGCTGGTTAATGAGAAAAGTAAATGAGATGGCAACCAAAGAGTTTGCATTCGCAAATTGATTTTCGAAATTTAAATCGTTTTGTTATTACGACTTTTTTTATCTTCTCTAAGTGGAGTTCTTGTTGTGTTCTTCAGGTGTTCTTATTCTCTGCCAGTGGAGAAAGGAGTTGTTTCAATCAGGGAGAAAAGACGAGATTAAAATATAACGCACATCACGTTAAAAATAATCAACACAAGACGGTAAAAAATAATCTTAGTAAGCAGAGTTTGTCAAAATGATGTTTGACTGATTTTCTACTTAGGGCTCTTACAGACGAGCGACACTTTGCTATCGCGGTGGGTCGCAGAGCGTCGCGCTCATACGATTTCACGGTCGCGCGACCCTCCGCGACACCCGGCGACCGCAAAGTGTCGCTCGTCTGTGAGAGCGCTCACCTTAGCCTGAAACTGTGACAAATAATTAATCTACCAAATACACCTACGGAGGAAAGAAAAGTTTGGTATATAGAAAAACGGCAGTATACTGAAAAATGCATATCTCAGTTTAAGTCAGAGATTAGTAAAATTGACTGGAATAGTATTATTACTGTACAGAACAACATAAACGAAAACTACAATTTATTTTTAAATACAGTTAGTCAGAAATTGGATTGTTGCATCCCTAAGATTAAATTAAAGCTAAAAAATAACACAAGAAAAACGTGGCTTACCACTGGCTTGAGAACATCCTGTAAACACAAACGTTTATTAAAAATTTTTATTTCGCAAACCGATAATTCTTTTTTAAATTCACACTACAAACATTACGAAAGATTGCTTAAAAAACTAGTTTTCAAATCAAAGAAGCTTAACTACATACGTACAGTTCAAAATTCTGATAATATAACAAAAGCAATGTGGCATGTTGTAAAAGAGCGAACAAATAAGCTACCGAAGAAACTACGGAAAAATATCAACCTCAAAGTAAGAAAAAGACTTATAGATGACCCTAGTGCTGTGGCAGACTTATTTAATAACTTTTTTGTATCTGTGGGTGGTGAGACGTGTGGAGACGATGGTGATGTAGCACACTCGCCACCGGCTGGCCGGCCAGTAATTACACCAAATGACAACTCTTTCTTTGTGTACCCTGTCGATGCAACCGAAGTCTTTAGAATATTCCGCGGGTTAAAGAGTAAACGAAGTTTTGGTTTTGATGAACTCCCCCCTGTACTGATAAAAAAGTGTGCAGATGAATTGGTCCCTCCACTGACCTTTCTAATAAACCAATCCTTTCTAGAAGGTGTCGTCCCTGATCAGCTGAAAGTGTCTATAACAAAACCTATTTATAAAAAAGGCGACAAAACAGATACAAATAATTATCGTCCTATAGCCCTCTTACCTACCTTCGCAAAAATATTCGAAACCGCTATGTCAAGACGTCTATATTCTTTTTGCGAAAAATTTAATATATTAGATGAAAGCCAAAATGGTTTCCGGAAAAATCGCTCTACGACATTGGCAGTCTATAAATATATACAGGAAATATTACGTATAATAAATAATAAGAAATATGCAGTGGGTGTCCTCCTGGATATGAGTAAGGCATACGATCGGGTCTCATACAGCGTTCTCTTACAAAAACTCTACGGTATAGGAGTAAGAGGATTAGCCCATGATTGGTTCAAATCCTACCTGAAAAACCGCGTACAGTACGTTGAAATTGAACATTACGATCGTGTGACTGGCTCAATATCTAAAGTAAGGTCATCAAAAGCGAAAGTGGAAAGGTCTATTCCTCAAGGAAGCGTGATAGGATGCTTATTATTCTTAATCTATATAAATGACCTGCCAAAAGCCTTAGACACAACTAGTATACTATTCGCAGATGACCTATCAGTGGTTTTTCCGTGCCCTAACGATTTAGACCTAATTACCAATTTAAATAATACTCTTACCAAAATAACATCTTGGCTAAATGACCATAACCTTGTCCTTAATTTCGCAAAAACAAAATTGATGCAATTCAGACCATATCAAAAAAAACCATTAGACATAAACTTTACTTTTCAAACTATCCCCCTCGAATGTGTTGATACGTTTACACTACTGGGAATAAACATTGATACACACATAACTTGGAAATCCCACATACATAGTCTATCAAGCAAATTGTCACGATTCACATATGCATTAATAACGCTAAAAAAATCTACAGATCTTAAAACAGCCACGATGGCTTACTATGCATATGCCCAGGCCTGGCTGAGTTACGGTATTTTGCTTTGGGGAAATAGCACGGACGCACCACATGTTTTTATTTTACAAAAAAAATGCATTAGGATCCTCGCAAATATAGATAATATGACAAGCTGTAGGCCGTATTTTATAAAACTAAACATTTTAACCCTAATTTCCTTATATATATTAGAAATATGCAAATTCGTAAATAAAAATATCTCCTTGTTCTCGCAAGCTAAAGACCATTACACACGACCTCTTAACCTACGATATAAAAATAAACTTGCGCTGCCAACTTGCAACTTGGAAATGTTTCGATCGGGACCATACGTAATGGCAGTAAAAATTTATAACAAGTTGCCCCTTAAGTTGGCTAACGATGTCAAAAAATTAAAGGCTTACTTATTGGAAAACTGTTTTTATACCTTGCAGGAATTTTTCGATTATAAATGCTAGTGAGAGTACCTATTCCAAATTTATAATTAAATATGTACTGGACTGTAATCGAATTTTGAATAAATTAATTAAAAACTGACATTATCCCCTAAAATCTATGTGAAATTGTATTACATTCATTTAATATTATTTATAATCTTATTGTTACTTGATAGTCCGACATAATACCTATAATCTAATTTAATGTGCTATTGCCAAATTGACATTATAATTATTGTACCTAATGCTTTATTAATTGTTATCCATTCTAAAATTCTTCTTTTGTGTCAGCATAATAATTGTTATACGTATTTACACCTATTGTTTACCTAGTGCGTTTGTATTTTGATTTTGTTGAACACCGAATAGAAATTGTAATTCTAGATTTAAGTTTTGCTGTGCCCTAGCAGGGTCCATGTGTGCTGTAATCACTATGTAACACCTTTTAAAACCATGGTTGCAATAAATGATTTGTATTTGTATTTGTATTTGTATAATTAGGTGAAATATTGATTAAATTGTATTTTATGTTCTATGATAAGCCGTACTCCAGTAATGGCCAACTCCATACCTACATTTTTGAGAAACCACATTTAATTGGCTTTCTGCTATCTATCCAAGCTTATAATTATGTCAACGGCTGTTGTTGATCTTTCGAAGAAAAAAAAAGAAAATGCAAAATCTTCAAACTATAAAGTCCACAAACATGAAAGGCACATTATGGTTCTTTCTTAGGTACTCGCTATGAAAAGATATTTTCGAAATTCAGTAAAGATAAATAGGGGTGGGAATTTATGCTGTTGCCGGTGACGCCTTAAATATTTAGGATGGCGTTTAATACATTTCTCCTTAAAATCCTCCTCTCTCTCTCTCTCTCTCTCTCTCTCTCTCTCTCCTTCTCTCTCTCTCTCTCTCTCTCTCTCTCTCTTTCTCTCTTTCTCTCTTTCTCTCTTTCTCTCTTTCTCACTTTCTTTCTTTCTTTCTTTCTTTCTTTCTTTCTTTCTTTCTTTCTTTCTGTCTTTCTTTCTTTCTTTCTTTCTTTCTTTCTTTCTTTCTTTCTTTCTTTCTTTCTTTCTTTCTTTCTTTCTATAACCGTACATTTTCTTGAAATAAAATGGTAATGGTTTGGTGATAATAGTAGCGAGAAAGGACTCTACAAGTTTCGTGCGTGCTTGTCCAAGTTCACTTAAAATAGACACATTTTACCTTACATAAGTTTTAACGAAAGCTATAGTCAACAGTTAAAAAGAACGAATACCTCAGCTGCTAAACAACGAGCAATAGTGCAGTTGCACTTCAAACTGCATCGGGTTCAAATAACTATAAGTTCTGAGAACACTTGAAACTCTTGCGCGCCACTCGAGACATCTAGGTACTTGAAGTGTACAGTCAACATCAAAAGTCAGTGATCATGTAGAAAATCTGTTAATTTTTCCTTACTGTGCGTTCCTTTTACAGCACAATTTGATAAAATTGAATCAAAACATAAGGATAAACTTTATTATAACATTTATAACGCTTAAATCATCTAATAACCCATTTTACAAGCTTTGTAGAAATCTTTCAAGTAACTTTTGAACCGGTTCAGAATGTCAACTTAAAAAAAATACACGGAGATATTTTTAAACTTTCAAGAAAGTAGTAGGTCATTTTGGTAGATCTTGCTAGAATTATTTGTAAATATTATTTAATTTGACTCATATATCTAATTTCTTCTTAGAATTATAATCACAACACATCCATGTTATTATTGTGAAGAATATTTTTCTCTGTTTTTTTTTTTCTATTTTGTCAAATTGTCAAATGATCTGATTTCCCAATATCAGGCAACTAGGGGTTTTACATAACTTCGTTCAATTACTTATATTGCTATTTCCATACTACGTTTAAGTGCGCATGTTTGGCTTAACTTTATCTAGATAAGATAAAACGTATATTTACAATGTTGTGGTAAGTGCAAAATGATACCGCAACTTTACTAAGTATAAATGCTATGTAACCGTACTATATCGGTGTGGTCCGAGAGTTTGCTACAAGTCCCAATCATCATATTCCGACAAGCAGTTGTATCATGACGATCCACGCTACAATTAGCAGGGGGGCAGCGGATGGCAGCCGCCCCCTGGATCTGTCTCCCCCTCTCTGGAGCACCTTGCCTCCCGTAGACTTAACTGGCTCGTGTATACCTACAGGAAATTCCTGATTTGTAACACCCTTCCCCTTAGGCCAAAAGGGCTATAAATTGGCATGGCACTAACTTGCCTTCACCAAACCGTACAGGACCGGATGGTAGAGTACTACAACCATTTCATTGCAAAATTTATGGCATAAATATTGATTTCAAATTCAAATGCACGTATTCACAATGGGATGTGACATGCTTAGTGAAAACCCCATCAATTTCCTTTTGTATCATTTCAGAAAGTACTTACATACAAGATGCTATCGGCAAACTTTCATTTCTAACTCCAGAGCAAAATCGATTTCCCTTAGATCTTTAGACGAGATTTATCGATATGTATTCGCAGACACGTTTGAATGGTGCGAATAAATAGGTGGTACAACACTATTTAGTACTCGATGTCGATAATAAATCATCGATAACCATTATGTTCTGTTAGTAAGAAATACCCAGACATAAAGTCATATGGCAATAATGTAAAGATTAAAATAGCTTGATTTGTGAGACTTCGATGGATCAGACAGTATCATTTCTCTTGATTACTATTCGCGTGACTGTACGTCATCTATCGTATATTTCTATTTTATGAATATTTATGTCTGTAATAAAATTAGGTAGTCAAAGGAAAACATAATAGAGATGTTTTAGCTTAATGTGATTATCATGAAGGCAATGGATGGAAATTTAATGTATTACCTTCCTGTTTCATATTAATGGAATGACAGGCGGGGCAGACCTGCCGTATAACCCCTGAAGTTTACTAAATAGCCTTGTTTTCCCCATAAAATTAATATGCTTTTCCTATAGCATTTCCCTTTTGCAATGAAAGGTTAGATATTTGTTTTCCTTACTCCACCTAACTTCTTTGATTTTTTGCGGGTTCCAAGAGTAGAGACATACCATACCCCACACGAGTAAGGAGTACTGGCCGGTTAGCGGGGCACGCTTAAGTAAAGATTACACGATGAAGCAGGGAAGACCTTCAACGAGCGTGTTTGAATGCCCATGAACAGTGGCATTCTTTACCATTACAATTAGAACTCAAAACGACGACCCTACAATACAAACGATTATCATCAGGATTAGCCTAGCCATAGTAGAATACCCATACAACCTGTATGGGCCTTAACCACCTGTCCACCATGCCCAATGGGGATTGGTAGACTTCACATAGGAACACATCAGAATTTCTTCTTGCGCGTATGCAAGTTTCCTGAGTATGTTTTCCTTTACCGTTTTGAGAGCAGTCGGTATTACGAAGACAAGTTAGAAAAACCCATAGACCCTACACGTGGAAAAAACCCCCCGTCCCTCAATATTGAAGAAATCTCATAACCTTCGCTTTCTCGTTCGAAAGTAAACCTAAACAATAAGCTAACCGCACAATATATGCCGAGTGTACTGTGTTTAGTGCGTAGACCTGAGATCCCATGCCACTCAGACTCGTCCTCGTGTAACTTGAGGAACAAACCACAGGTGCAGCCGCGCGTATTACTAGTATATTTAGATGGTTCTAAAATAGTATGCGGTTTTGTGTGCATCGTCTCTATGATACGCTTCGCTAGTTTCTGAATTTTGAACTTTGGAGGATCCGATATCATACAAGCAACAAAAGATCAATGCTATTTTTATTTGTAAGATTACAATACTACTTAGGATTATTTTTAAAGTGGCTGGCCAGTGAAGCGATTATTATTATTGGAAGTTATTTCACCACCCCAGCCCATCCCGTGGGTGACGTAAAAGGTGACTAAAGGGATTAACCGGAGGATGGGCAGCAGCGATCTCCGAGGATATTAACACCCAACTGCGATCATCGCTAACCCGCCTGCCAAGCGTGGCGATTATGGGAAAACCTCCCTTTTGCGGGAGGCCTTATTAAATGCTTGATCATTGGAAGTTGGGGGCCTTGAAAGATTTGACATCCATGTGAATGTGACGGTAGATATTTTTTGGCAGTCATATCAGAATCATTTAAATCGGTCCAGTAGGTAGTTAATGTTAATCCTTATTTATATGAGTTAAAGTTGTGTGGAACGCGGGATGGGACCATACCTACCAGTAAAATATAGAGTACAATTTCACCTGACATTAATGTAACTTCGTGTGAAATAACATAACCTTATGGATACTCTGTGCTTCAAATAAGTTACCGTACCATAAGCCATCAATTCGTTTATAAAACAGGTATTTCCATGGTTCCATTAATAACTCGTGGTACAGTCAAGTACATTTATTTTTGATGAGGAAAATCAAAATTGTTTTCCACATTTAAGTGTCAACATTTTGGATATGTAGAGTACTTCCACATCAAACGTCAGTTCATCCTGAAAAGTGAGCTTTGTTCTATACAGGGTGTAAAGAAAAGTATCATTAACCTTTAAACCACACACTCTACCCATCAAACTGAACAACTTTTACTATGGGAGTAAAACGGTCAGCGCAAAAAAAAATCAGCTGTTCCGTACTAAATTGAAATGCCTACTTGACTCAAACATAATTGGAACAGCTGATTTATTTTTTGAGCTGGCAGGTTTGCTCCCATAGTAAAAATTGTTCAGGTTGATGGGCAGAGTATGTGGTTTAAAAATAAAGATAGTTAAAATTTTACATAAACCCTGTTTTTCATGACTGTATTTATACTCTATGCATACCGCCGTGAATTTTTGCATAAACATTAAACATTCACAAAAACATTAAATATGTTTCTTGTAAAAACCGCAATTTTTTTTCACATGGATAAGAGATTTAACTTTGGCATATTTCATATTTTATTTTGTTCCCGCTTGTACTTAGTCGGCAAACTCAAACCCTGTAATTTGAAAGTTGATAGACATAACAATAATTTAGTCTATCTAAACACGTATTTAGGTTAGGTTAGAAAGTCTGAAAGTCTAGCCGTGAGGTGAAACCTAGATTTGAGACACAAAACTGTCATTAATGCGGGTTTTATGGGACTTCGTTCTTTGTTCTGTTCAGTTTACGATGTCATTAATCTGAATGGAAATCATTTTGGGTTATGATTATGTTATGTTATGACTGCATATTTACAGTAGGTATATATGCATAATTTATAAATATGTTGGACATTTTGACACAAATTACCAAGTCACATATTTTAAAGTACCAGAATATAGCCTAGACTTGTATTATGATGACTAGACAACGATATAAAATACTTACAAAAATATAGATACAAACATCCATGACTCGGGTTCAAATATTCATATTCATCATACAAATGGGATTCGAAACCGCGACCCTCGGCACAGCAGGCAGATTCACTAGCGACTGAGCTGCGGGCCGTCAAATAAAATGTCCTTCGGGATGGTCAGAATCTTTGCTACAACTTTGCTTAGATAGAATTCGATCTATCGATTCGAGATATCGATAGGTAGGCACTGAAACACACATTGACTTATACTGGTACATTAATATCGTTGCAAACACAACGTGAAATCACGTGAAAGGGCTTTTGTGACATATTATATTTTAAAGCGTGCAGGTATAGCAGATTTTACTATAAAATGCATATTCTGGGGTTTTACAGATAGAGCGACGTAGGTAGGTATCGGCGAAACTATACTATGTGAACAGTGAAGTAGGTATATCATTTTAAATATCGTGTTTTTTTTTTGTTTTTTTTATCCCTAATTTAATTTGATTCTCAATTTAAAAGCATAGGTATGTATCGCTGTGCAAACAGTTCTAATGATATTTTTTTATTGTTTCAGATTTAACAGCTGGCCGCGTACAATACAAATATTATCAAATTAAAATAAAAGCAAGCGCCCTTTACAAATCAAAGTGTATTTCTAAAGTTTAAAAAAAAAATCACACAGTAAATACAAAATGTCTTTATTAAATAGATAGTGACGGTGGTTGTGAACAAGTGCGTAACATAATTTAATTTATTTAGTGATATCAGTTTTTAGTGACGATTTAAAATAATAAACAAAATGGAAGCTTTAGAAAGGCGAGGGAATATGGTGGCGATTGCAGCTATCCTGTTCATCGTATTTTGGTCTCAATGTAAGTATTAATTAAGTTCTCAATTTAACACGTAGGTAGATACTTACTACTTATTGAGCCCAAGCTCAAATGAAAGAAACATTTTAGGATAAATGTTAAAATTCGGAATAAATAATTTGTTTGCCTTGTCATACAAATTGGTTGTGCAGTTTCGATTGTATATGAAAAGTCGAAGAACAAAACGTACAAACTGGGCAATATTAAAATGAGGAAGACGCGTGAATAGAGCTGGCAAAAGGCAGCGATGCATGGAGGACACAGAGGAGTGCTTTGCCTACCAGTGGGATGAAAAATCTCAACATTATTAGTTTACCTACAGATTCTACACGTATTGTAATTATACACCTGAGGGTTATCAGAAAAGAGCCACTTTCAAACATCTCTAACCCAGGTAGAGCGAAGTCTATCCAACCCCCAATCTAGATCAATGAAAAGCTTATGCCCTGCAGTGGGATCTTTAACGCTAAAATAAACTTTTTCGCAGGTAAAGGCGTAGAAGGACACAAAAACGGAACGAAGATGTCTTACGTGTGTCCACCACAGTTCATCAGACTAGGTCATAGTTGCTACTTCTTCAGCGAGACAAAGGCGACGTGGCAGAATGCACTGTTTGCCTGCAAGGTAAGAATTATTTTTGTTTTCTTTAAATTCAACCTATATTCTAAACTCCGACCTAAACTTACCAATCTTTAATGATTCAATTTGGGTTTCCTACCATTCATTCGCTCCGTCCTAGAAACTTTTATTCATCCGTTAACTAAAAGTGGTTAAACAAGTGCCAAATATTACGAGAGAATAGCGTACTTTTGGTAACCATCAGCTGCAAGGCTGATTCAGGGTTCATAGGGTGTAGAGCATCTCTGTGATGGGGATGTACCAGGTCTGCCTGCATAACTCCAGTCGGTTTAGGAGTTACTGATGTTTCATTAATAGTACATTACTGCAGCGGCCAGCAACAGAGGCATTGGTGGTCGAACGTGTAAATGTGGGCCGAGGCGAAGCCGAGGCACACATACGTAAGTCCATCAATGCCTAGTTGTGGCCAAGGCTTGTATAGTGCTTTTCTCAAATAATGCGCGGAAATTAAAACAGTAAATTTTCTCAAATAATTCACGAAAATTAAAACTCTTTTTATCAAAATCAATAACGAACAACAGTAAGTTTTTTTTTTTCAATAAACAGCTTTCTATTTGCAAGCCAGTTCGAAATTTAAATAAAACCTTTGATGAGTTACCTCCTTGGTCGCCATGTTTCGGAGTAAAAGTTCGTTCCATTTTTAAATTACACGACAGATATGGACAGATATGAGTTTAGTATGTAATTTATTTGGCCGCTAAACACGACAGATATGGATTTTCATACAACATTGCCGGCCGCTGCGCGCATGTATTTGGCTAGTACAGCAATTTCGATTTATCTCGAAGAAGGTTGTCAAAATAATGCTCACATTTCCAAGCATGTTTGAGAAAAGGTTAGTAAAAAATTAAAGGCGACTGTTGATAATTATTATTGTAGTATGCACTGTAGCTACGTGAACAGTACAGAAAGTGTTCCGCCCTAGTGTTCTTTTAATCTACGAAATATATTTCCAATCATGCAATGAAGTCATAAAATTTTATAAAACTATTTTTAACTTAGCTAATAAAAATTTACACACTATAAAAAAAGGCTACAAAGAATGTTACTGGTCTAGAAATCTCAATAAATTAACATTATTATCTTTTACCACTTCAAAACAAGTTAAGTAGCCAAGTCGTCGACCTTGACACTCAAAAACTTCTTAAAACAATCAGCGTAATAAATAAATATTTGGAGCTAATGATCATAATAGAAGAGCAAGGAGATAACAATCATAATTAATTTAATACCATCAGTTTGATTCAAATTTATTGCCATCATTCAAGTGGATCGGCCTTAACATTACGATCTCGCCAAATGATCTGACGCACCTATTAAGCTTATAGGTCTCTGGAAGGCCTAATCGGCGACATTATTTAATATGTTGTAACTTAATACTTGGATTTGTAAATTTTTGTAAGTAAAACACTCAGACCGTATGAATAGTAGTGCTGCTCAACGAGCATCGACTGCTTATCACTAAGGACAATTGACTTACACTTTGGCACAGGTCCGGCACTTCAAACAACGTTTAAGATTTGACAAGATGTCGTTCGGACATGCGCACTTTGCGAAAATTATGCATGACATATGTGTAGGGTTGACTTAACACGCATCGTATGAACTACATTATACATTTCGTTACTTTTTATAGTTCATTCTGTTATTAAAAATAGTTTTTAAGCTAAAGTATCACAGAAAATGTGAATTTAGCGTTATTTTCCAACGTTTATTTTTACTGTGAGGAGGAAATAAAATATATTTTATGTAGTCAAATCCTACGGGTGCGCGCGCCTGACTGCATTCCCTTGCTCGGCTTCCCTCAAGTTACCACAGAGAGTGTGAGGGGATGTGAGGTAACTGAAGTCAGAGGGGGGCGGGGAGTGGCCGTTCTGTATGTAGAACTATATACTATTACCTATTCTGTGACTTTGGACGAAGAAGTTTCAGTCGGAGACGACTGAAAAGGATTGATCTTCCACGGATTGTTGGAATAGAATCCATCAACCCATAGATCAACCCTCTTTGATCGCACTCCATCTATTCTTAGTTGCACCTTGTATTTATGCAAACTCTTTTGCAAACATCTTTAGTCAGTTTTTGGCAAGAAGCTTACAAGGTTTTGTCTGTTTTAGGACTTATCTGATTTACTGACTCGTGACTACATGTTCACCCTGCCTCTCGGTGTATCGGCGTTTTTGCATAGACAGTTTTCTCATAACGTTGGTACAGAATCTCAAAATCATTTCATTCGTCTATGGAAAGTTGGACCATCTACATTAGGGTATTCCGGAGGTAGACTTCAGCTTAGAGCGATAATAATTAAGCGATAAGAGATAAGAGGCCCTTTGATGGATCTTCAGCTTATCAGCACGTGTGCAAATGACCCGTGTATTTTCATGACCTTATCCAGTACCGCTCAAGCTCACGCAGCAGGCAGCAAGTCAAGCAGAACAAAAGTACCTGTTAGTACTTTTACTACTTGTTCCAACATTAGACCAAATGACTTCAATTGACCTGTTGACATATTTAGCTCGGTTTATACAATAAACGCCGACTGTGTAGGGCCGAGTGTTAGAATAACAGAAGCAACATAATACAGGAATACGTAATGAGATGTGATGCAAATCTATCTCGTTTCACGGTTCTAGGAACTGGTACAAGTTAGGAGTAGCAGACGAATTTTAATGAGCTTGTGTTTGGTTTAGATTTGTTAATCGTGTAGGTATACAGTGGGTGGAATGAGCTTTTTGTTTCATTTTTATTTCTTGCACGGAAACATTTTATGTATTTAAGTATAGCTACCACCTTAATTAATGTTCCACACTTACAAGATTCGCACTTACCAACAAATGCACAAACATCAACAAATAATTTATTTAATAATTACACACAATTATAAATAAACAAAATAATTATCTAAACTAGATCTTAACTAATATATACAAGAAGAACTTATAACTTTAAAAAGGTTAAAAAGGAAAGAATAAGAAAGAAAGAAAAAGGAAACTATAATTAAGTACGAAATGACGAAGTAATAACTTGAATTCGCTTAAAAGCACTGAAGAGGGAATTCGGCTCTGGTGGTATAAAATATGGAATAAAATCATTCATAACTAATAGGCAGCCTGAAGAAGAAATTCTGTTGAGTATGTCAATCCTCTTTAGGCACCTAAACGATTTAAGCCCAACGCCCGCGCCCGTCCTTTACCACGAAGATAGGCATGTGCCCTAGCAGGTGACAATAAAGGGTGATGATAATCACCATGTTACAATATTATAGTCAGCTTCAAAGATATCTTTTGTCTTGCACTAGGGAAATTCATTCAAGAGGAAGCACTACTTCAATAGCTACGGATCATTCTCACTTATAACAAAATTTATAATACGCTTGTCCAATATAGATTGCTGAACGTCCATCCGTACGTCCATTACCATTGAACTTTTTAAAATAGATACAGATAAATAGTTACATCGGGTTGTTCAAACTATGGCCCGCATACAGATTACTAGTAAGAAATATGCGGCCTGCATGCAATACGAAAGACTTACTCGCCATTCTTCGAGATATACTCGTGAAAATACTGGACTGGTTTCAGGGTATTCTAAAATCGTGTTTGACATTTTTGAACCATCCTCCTCATTTATTCGTGAGACCTTTGAAGTAGCATAGTATCCAACATGCTATCAATCTGCTATCGATTTTAATCTACTGTAGTTCATTTTTCTTTGCAGCCTCTTTCTCTCGGAATCAAGATTTTACAATAGGCACAGAATATTATAACTATAGGTTCGATTTTGTATCTCTTTTGTCTGTGAATGGGATATAAAAATTATATACAGACCATTAGCGAGCTGAAGTGGGAATGAACTGAATATAACCGCCGAAGAATTGAAGACCCATGAGGAGTCCGAGTCCTATTTTGCATAAATTAAGATACTTGATGTCCTAGATTAGATACTCATACTGGAGCTATTGAAGTATAGTCTAATCCAGTTTTGTTAGACTCAAACTTCAATCCTTCCATTGCAGCCCTGAATTTATCTTTACAAACTACGGCCCTAACGTATCCTGCCCTGAAGACCACCGTAGAAGAGCGTGGGATACAAATACAACAATCCTCATTGCTAGAATGTTTACATTATCTAACTGTTATTTTATTTTAGAGATGATACACATCTGTGGAAGGCGATGAATTAATCTTTAGAAACACGTGTTATTCTTCGTAACTAGACGTTCATCAAATATTTTAATAAGGTCAGGGATATGGGACGGGAATATTTAGCCTAATTTTATTGTAATACAATTAAGGAGATATTTAATATAGCAGATTAGCAGACTTGGCGCCACTGCCTATTTTATGTGAAGAATCTGTTATGTAGTTTTTTAATGCAAGCCTTTAGATAAAGTCTAGACAGAGCCTCACGCTTCTACGGTAACAAAAGTGGACAACTTTCTTAGGTTGGTACGTGTGTGAGGTGTCATACAACTTATCTCTGTGTTCGTATATACCGACACGGTTTATCACCCCAGAGTGGCCCAGAGTTCGGTCATAGGTTCGGTGATATTTTTTTCGACGCGTTCGTAGCTTCGACTGTCTATCTTGACATATAACTTATCATTATCAAAGCCTTTAGTGGTCCATTTATTTTTATGATAATCGAATTTGAAAAAGGAAGAGCTATCGAAAATTCACTCTGCAACGTGCATGCTCAAAATCAACGATGATTGTTCAGAATGATTTCGATAATGGACACCATTTAATATTTTAACCTCCTGTTTTTAATAAAAAATATAAAAATTGATTGAAAATGTTAGTTTTTGCATCGTTTCCTCCTCACCCATTACATAAACATTTATAAACTTCTTAAAAATGTGCCTTGAAATTGAAATTATTAATTTGTTTCTTTAGTTTTCCCTACGGCAACAGAAACAGGTGCGTAACTTCGATCAGGAGCTCGCCCCAGTTTTTGCAACAATAAACTAACGAAGCTTGTCTTACTTCTCCATCAAAGATACATGTGGAATGTGGAAGTGAAATTCTTTCTTGTTATTCTTAAATGTTTTTTCTAATCATACCTACACACGTACATTTGTTCTAGTTTCTTTTTTGAAGTGTGCCCTTGGTTAGGGCTATCAAACGTCATATTTTGTAGCGTGGTCGACTTCTTTTAATGATCTAATAGCACAAGATATAGCGCCAAATAAACTTACCGTTATCAACACAGCCCTCGTCCAGTATAACTTAAAACCTGAACAAAAGGGATTCATTTCTTTGATGGGTACCAAGACCAACTGGATGCAGCACTGGTAGCATGCACACCCGCGATAGCCGTGATACGGCTTTATCACGTCTTTTATCTCGTTCTTTTGCGCGCGAAAGAACGAGATAAAAGCCGTGATAAAACCGTATCACGGCTATCGCGGGTGTGCATGCTACCAGTGCAGGTCGCCTCTGTACAACCGGTTTTCATGTTTAACATAGCAAATTGATCTATCCATATCAATATTGGGAATCTATTTTTAAAATCTATCGATATGTGCAACGAATCGAAAATCATTCTCCACGTGAACCATTATCATCACACCGCTAACCACTAGTTTTCTCCAACTAGGGATGTTATAAAGCTATTCGTATCCATAACCGAAATATGAATTATGCGGGTAAAAGAAAATTTTAACCAAATTAGTCTACTGCTGGCTACTATGGCTTAGGACTTAGTGATGGTTATTCTCACAAAAAAATTATTATGGAAATAGGTCGGCATGGACTTACGTGTTTTAAGTTTTAGTTTAGTAGGTATTTCCAGACACTAAACTTTACTCCGCATGTTCATCATCTTTCTTTCTGACCCCAGTACCTACGTCTACTAATCAATACCATGGCGTTGATCTTAAAGAGGATTTATTAAATCGTATCCGAAATACTTGATATCCGATACGGTAACTGAATACCTAAATATACTATTTATAAAACTCACAGTCCCCTAGTTCTAATTACCCGACGTAAAACATAAGATCTGGTTTAACGCGGTTTAACCGACACAGCAGGAAGGGCAGTAAAGTTTTATCGATATTCCAGTTCATTTGGCGTCTGAACGTGCCAAGACTCGCGACGTTTTATAATTCCAGGTACAGATGCTTATTAAATGTGTATAGGACTCGATTTACTGTAAAATCGGTCGCGTAATTTTGGTTATTTATCACTGAGAAACAGATGAGAAACTTCCATAGGATCTTCCACCTCAAAACTTTCAACAGTCTACCCACAAAACCATAAATATAAGAAAACTCTGGAACTAAAAGCATTTTCTCAACAGTAAGAAAACACTCGTGTTTACTGGACGTGATTCCTGTTGTGCTGAGCCTGAGCTTTTAAAACTAAAAGTGAAGTTCCACTAGGATTATTTACTGCTCCTCACCACAATTCCTTGTCATTAACAATAAGTTATCTTCATATTGTTGAATACGTCAAATAAAAGCAATTGGCGGTTTTTATGGTGATTGTTAGTTAAATTTACGCATTCCAAACTTTTCAGTTAAATCGACTTCTTAATGCTTAGAAGCATAAAGCAACTCAAATTAGTAGACTAGCCAAATTATTCTACGCTCAATAAACACGCAATTTATCGCTATTCACAAGAGATTAAGAACATTAATTAAAAAGACCTGTGACTACGATAATATTACCTATCACAGTATAATAAGAAAGAACAACTACTCTAGGGCAAGCGCCGCCATTCCAAATATTTTATGTTGACCTATTTGCCTATCATCATCAGCCTATATGCGTCCCACTGCGCAGGGCACTGGACACCCTCAACGAAGGTGTATGGGCAGGTGATTGGTTGACTACTTATACACATAAGCATCTGAAGTTCTCCGTCAGCGTATGTAGGTTTCCTCACGATGTTTTCCTGAACCGTTTGAGAGCAGTCGGTATTAGGTAACATAAGTTAGAAAAACTCATTGTTACATTGGCATAGGATTTGATACCTCCGCAATTCCGAATGCAATTATGGAGGAGGAAAATCCATACGAAACCATAATCCTGATTCTGAATTCTGGATCGGAATCCCGTATGTATGTGGCGGACCTAAGTATCCATACCTCTCCGCAACGTGCCACACCGACGTGACGCTCTCATTGATCAGAGAAATGCTCATTTCCTTATGATTTTTTCATGGTACAATAATATACTTAACTGCGCCTGGTATTCTCTTCCGATCACGTGACTGACCACGTGACTGACACAAGCCTACGTCATCATACGTAAATTAATATTTCTATGCTTTTACCATGTTTAGCGGCCATTTTTTTATGACGTAGGCTTGTGTCACTCTGGGAATAGAAGACCTTGTTTTTTTAGACTATGGATTTTTTAAAACTGTTATGTAGTCCTTGACAGTACAATGCCAAATGACCATATGACATAGCCGACCAAACAGACTGTGTCTCCTAAATCTGATAAAACGGGAAACCGCTATGATCAGAGAAGAGGTCGGATTTACTGACTCTAAAACAGATTCTTTTCAAAAAAGCTTAACGAGGCACGATATAGAACAATATACAAATCGATTCGGACTGTACAGCATTGAATGGAGTCCATGAAACTGGGACATTCGTCTAAACAAACTGCAGACGAGTCTAGTTTATGATGTTAATGTTTGTGATTCAGACTTATGCATAAAATATGTATGACTGCAATTATTATCGTTTTTGTCGCTCTATTTTTTTGTTACATTTAAATTTTTTCAGCGGTTACGTATTGGTACACATTAGTTTTAGGTCCGTCATACACATACGGAATTCCGAATCAGGATTGTGATTTTGTATAGGATTTGATACCGAACGGAATTGTGGAGGGGGAAAATCCATACGAAATCGTAATCCTGAATCGGAATTCCGTAACGTATATGTGGCGGACCTTACTCACATAACCTAAGTATTTTTGGATTGAATTTCGTACAACGCGGTCTTAGTACAGTTTCCGAGAGTGATGCAGAATAGTCAGGGCCTGTAATCGCACTTTCTATGTTCGATATATCGCCACTGTTTCGGCCCGCGCTTCATTGTAATAGAGTTGACATTGGAACGAAAAATGTGCGGAAAGGCCCAGGGCGTCCGAGCGCGCTACATACAAACGGAGTTCCGTCCTATTTTCAATATTACCCATTAAAAATAATTTACATTTTTTAAACACGATTTAGAAACCAAATATCTGTGTCGGTATCTTGTCAGATTTAGACTGTCTCATTCTATCTAGAGACTGTTTTTTAAAAAAAAATTACGCTTGAGGTTGTGCTTGTGATAGATGCAAAAGAAATCTTCTCAATAGACCGATATACGAATTTCAAACTCTTAAAAGTGATACTTTAAAATTAGATCAAACCCAAAAATAAAAGCAAGTAGGTAATGCAAAATCTATGTTCCAATTCTATTCGACATCTCTTCCTTCCTACACACAGAGTGGCGTCACTTAGCAACTGTATTTATTTATTTCCACGGCCATTTCATACGGCCTTCGCGAATCTAATTGAACTAAACATTACATTTAACTTCTCAATAAAGAATTACTTTGTGGTGCAAGTCACAGACATTTACAGTAAGAAAACCACGAACATATTCACAAAAATAACGTTAAAATATCAAACGCTGAAGGTATTATAATTTCTAAATGTGGTTACCTACATAAGTATTTATAATATCTGACTTTAACCTTGTGCTAATAATTACTTATAAAATACATCGTCATCCTCCTGCCATCACCCCATTATTTGATGTCGGCGCAAAATTGTTCACCTTCCTTATACCTTTTAGTGGTAGTTGTGTGTCATCTTTTCCAGATTCCATCATATTTTTCATAACACATGTAGCGATTACTTTAAATAATTTAATAATTTTAGCAGCGCTATGTGTCCACAAGTGGCACCATTCGATACGGTAAGACTTCGCTACAAAACTCATAGGTTCTTAAAGCTATCGATTCGTCATCAATGTCGTAATGGTGAGCAAAGGCCTCCGTTCTTTTATATTCAGAATAATTTATTGCATTATGTGGTTACATGAAATCTTAAGAATACTGTTTAAGCACACACATAAACCCTGAAAGGGCACAGCTTTCTATTTCTCTATGTCTGAAATAACGGCGACGGCGACGGCAATTCCAAAGTTCACAGTTTATTAATTTATGATCCCATTTCTCATTCGCAATCCCATGCCTGCCATCATGCCTGTCCCATTCATAATTTGACAATTCTTATTACACGCTTGCTTTTGTCCACTACTTTGTCTGGGTAGAAAAGGTATTTTCCGTTTTGATTTTTGACCCCTGCATTTTTCTATACAACCAAATTAACTGATCCTTATTTGGCATGATCGAAGACCATCAAACTAAACAACTTTTTTTATGGGACAGTAAATATAAAAATTGCGATAAAAAAATCTGATGTTCCATAAAAAACTGCAAGCCTACTCGACCCGAATGTCAATTCCCAAGCCCCATTGGTCCCTTGAGAAAATTGTACCGTTTTTATAAAATGTCCGAACATGATTTCTGTTTAAATGTTTACGACGTATTTTTGAAAATTACTAGGCCTTTTAATGCCATCTTTTTCGGAACATAAAAACACTTTCTTTCTAACCTTTTGCATCCCCCCTGTTGGCAAAGTTCTCCTCTAAACTCTTCCATTTATCTTTCCAAAAATTCTGCTGCTCTCAAAATCATTTAAATAGTTAGTCCTTTCTATATCGAAAAAAAGCATTTTACAGACAGACACAACATTTCATTGTATTTTCAGTAAGTATTGGTGTCCAAATTCGGTATATCACTTGCGCCCGAGCCTATAAATGTGTCACATTCTTTAACAGATTGAGATCAATTCTAAGGAGTGTTGACATCATCTACATCAAGGAGCTTGCACAACAACTATTAGTACTACAATTGCTTTTCCGATTCGATGATATCATCTTTATTGAATAAGTAATCTGCTTGAATGATTTGCATGCTAATATGGATAAATGCTGGAGTAAAGAGGTGAGGTAAAACTGTTTTACTACAGAGCTACAGACGTTTTGCATTTATAACATGCACAATACAGTTTTGAAATGCCACAATTCTGAGACGAATACCACCTACTGAAATGCAAGATGCGCCAAAAAACCTGGAGGGAATGGTCAAAATCACACCACAAAGCTACTCTTGGCAGCCTATTCGTTTTACGATTTCTGTGTTGGTTGACTTAATAAATCTTTATTTACACACAAAAACAAAATAAAAATAACTACATAAAAATAAATAAAAGAAGTAAGAACTTAAAACTAACTTAACCTAAAATAATTATGGTGCAGGTTAAGTCCTCACGCACGGTATAAAAATATTATTTTTAGATACAGTATTTCCTGACGGATAAAATCTGAAGTTCTTATAATCATTAATCACAGTTCGTAGCCTGACTCCAGTTGACAGATTTCCACTTGCTCCAAATAAAGATCGCTATTCTCCATTAGGTCATATTTCTAAAGAAGTGCCCATGTACTTAACGTCCATAAGCAATTCCTAAGAAACAGTAGATTTAAATGGAAATGGGTCAGTCGAGACTCTAATGACACAATTTGTTACGTCGGGTACATTCTAAATGAATGTCCTACACATAAAATGCAAATAGTTCTATGAAACGCCAATGCCAAACTTACTGGACTCATACTTGGAATACAAAACACTTAAATCGCTTTCAAATTGCGGAAGCTGACACAAAATTTACTGAAAGACATTTTGTAAATGCAGCAGCCTTCTAGTGTAAATCCTAGCTTATTTTTTTATTGTTGCTAAGGATATTTACATAAATACATATATCTTGGACAATGTCACACAAATCATCTAGTCTTATTTATTGCATTATTGTATTTAGTGCAGACTATAGATGTATGTTTGAGAAAAGGAAATTAAAAATCTCATTCTAGAAATTCTACCAAATAGCGTATCAACATCGCATCAAAATTATACATTGACAAAACTTATAATAGGAATGAAAATAATTATTGCTTGTATATTATCTAAACGAATAAAAAAGACGCACATCGACATGATTAGTTTTTCAGGATAAAAAAAGATATAATAGATACTAACTATGAAGTAGCAATATGTGGCCAACCATTTGTCTATACTGCAGGACACTATATAGGTATATTCAAAAATATAACATGAAGAAAGAAGAAAGACAACAACAATAATTGACGGGTGTAAAAGCAAAAGCAGCTATATTTCCAGACACAATGGAAAATCCATTGTGTCTGGAAATATAGCTGCTTTTGCTTTTCTGCTACACAATTATTAAGACCACAATTAGTAATATCATTATCACCTTCTATAAAGTTAGCAAAGAGATATAGTTACACTACGTATAAGGTCGATTACGGTAATGTATGCACAGATGTTAACGAAACAAACATAACCCACTTTAATCGACATTGGACTTATCGAGTGAATATGTCGAATTGAAGAGGTAACAACCGTGGAAATCATTATTGACATTGCACTGTTAAGGTCATTATTATGTTTAAATTGCTTTAGTCACAGTATTATTAGTTAATAGGAAATTAACATGCTAGAAATATTCTTTGTTGTTATTTGTTTATCTATCTACAGGGTGTACAATAAAATGGGACAGCTACTCAGAGGGGTGCTTCAGACAATCAAACTGAACAACTTTCTCTATGGGACCAATATCGAAATCGCGAAAAAAAAATCCGCTCTCCCATACAAAACTGCAAACATAACTCGACTGAAATGTATGGGACAGCTGATTTTTTTTTTCGCGATTTCGATATTGGTCCCAAGAGAAAGTTGTTCAGTTTGATGGTCTAAAGCACCCCTTTAAGTAGCTGTCCCATTTTATTGTACACCCTGTATAATATAATTTACGTATGTTTTCACACCTAAACTACCGTCTAATTCCAGTCGTCATACATAATATAAATGCCTATTTATGAAGCACCGATCAAAATGAATAATATGTGTACAAGGTTTTTTCTATTTGTTACTTTACTAGTTTATTGTATCGTCTCTTGTGTGTTTTGCAATTTTTTTTAAGTTTTAGTTATTAAGTTGTTGATCTCTAGGTCTGTTTGTTATAGTGTTTGTTTATAAGTTCATTTGTGACTGTTTGTAATCCCAAATATTAATTCACTTTATTTGTTTTTATACTACATATTTTTTATACAAGTAAAACGCTAGAAAACGTTTTTTTACAGGGTGTAAAGAAAAGTATCATTAACCTTTAAATTCACATACTCTACCTACCCATCAAACTGAACAACTTTTACTACAGGGGCAAACCTGTCAGAACAAAAAAAACTGCTGTCTCATACATTTGAGTCTAGTAGGCGCTACAATTTAGTATGGAACAGCAGATTTTTTTTTAGATGACATTTTTTGCTCGATAGTAAAAGTGGTTCAGTTTGTTGGGTAGAGTATGTCATTGTGGTTTAAAGGTTAATGATACTTTTATTTACTCCAATTAAGTTTTATAATTATGACATGTGAGATTTCAATATGAATGAAAAATAAATATTACTTTCTTGTTTCATACATTTACATTTAAAATATTTTTTTGTCATTCAACCAAATCTCGCGTTGGTATGTGGGCTGACAATTCCACCCTTATTCATGAGATCTCGATAGTGCCTACTTTATGAACCCAAAGTTAAGTCGTCGAGTCTTGATGAATCATGCATCAATGGATTTTTTCCTGTCTATGGATTATTTTACCTTTTATCAAAGTTTTTTGCGTGTATTGTAGTGTCGTTCAACATCAACATTTGCATATCAACAACTAGCTCTAAAAAACCTACGTTCATCGACCTCTTAATTGGTATTTATACAACCACATTCTGTTCTGTTATATCATCGAAACCTGTAACCTCATAATTACCTCAATCATAACACTCCTTATTTTTTACCTCGCTTACTCTTTTATAAAGGATGTATCCGTCATCTCTTTCTGTTGGCTGATGGGTTTTGTTTTCGATATCGATTCATCGATGGAGCACCATTGGTGGCCAATAAAATTAATTGGTTATTATTTTCGTCCAATTATTGGAGTCAAGTACCCGCGACCGAAGCTGAACGAGATTCTTGGATCTGAATGTGCTTTTTGATACTATAAAGTTACCGTTTTGTCTGAAATTTGTAATTTCTGCTGCTATATCAATTTAGTACTTTTAGCTTTAATTGAAAAGTATTTTTGGGAATCAGTAATGGCTGTTTTTATTGGAAATTGATTTTGATCGTTACATAGGTTTCAGTAACGCCACTTGACTAATATTGTAAAAGTTATTGTGATGACCGATGTTGTTTTGATGTTTTTCATATTTATATGTTTGTGACCCTACATTTCTTTGTGTTTGAGACTCTATCACGCAAATACGGCTGAACGGATTTGGATGAAATTTCGTACAGGTAGGTATATATACTTAATAATATTCTGGATGCAGACTAAGTCGAGCAACAGCTGGTAAATAATAAAATGGTGAGCCACGTGCACATCATATTTAATATTGAACCCCATAACATTTTAGAATTACCTCTATTTGGTATCCAATAAAGAAATAAAACTCGTTTACAGTATAATTGTTTACATTGGCCGATCCATTTTCGGCATCCTGACAGTTCGAATCAGACCAAATTTAAACTTAACGAATGGTCGAATTAAAGCTAATAAAATCATTATGCAGACTGTTTATCATTCTGCCAGACGGAATAGAAATGGCCATGATTGTCACTCACAATCGAAACGTGTCTTAAGTTTGAGACGTACAAGTGAATTGTTTGCAAATTGTGAGACCACACAGGCATTCTTTGTACTTGTTATAGTTGTTCGTCTATTTTAGAGTTACATTCGATCAATTTATAGTACTCTGTGATTTGATGCTAGGAAGTACCTAGTGTTGATGCTGGATAGTCGATTGTCGATAAAACTATTATGGCAATTATTTATCCGTAGTGGGCTCATTGTACAGTACCTGCTTTAGTGAAATGTTATTTTGAATATGGCATATGCCTCATCGGGGAATATAGTCGTAAGCATAATTATTATGCTTATGCTTATCGATAATATGTTTATCTCTATCTTGAGGAATATATGTATAAGGTCTACCAAAATTCGCTGAAACTATTTTAAGGAGATGATCAGACCATCAAACTAAACAACTTTCTCTATGGGACCAATATCGAAATCGCGAAAAAAAAAATCTGCTGTCCCATATATTACAGCCGAGTTGTGTTTGCAGTTTTGTATGGGACAGCCGATTTTTTTTTTTTGCGATTTCGATATTGGTCCCATACAGAAAGTTGTTCAGTTTGATGGTCTTATCTCTGATCATCCCCTTAAAATAGATTCAGCTAATTTTATTAGACCTTATATATTTTTTATTTATTATAATTCTTTTCTTTTCAATGTTGTGTGCCGTGTGTTTACTTTATTAACTGAAGGTACTCTCTAAACAAAAAAAAAACCTGTCCGATTGGTTGATTTTAAGTGCACTACATTTTAAATTAATCTAAATAAAAATATTTGTTTACTGGCGGGTCGTGGTAGGTCCCTAAATCAGCAATCTAAACAAAAATGTATACCTATCCATCTGCTCTGAACCAGTTCACTGAACAGCCTGTATAGGTATGATGATAAGTACCTGAGACTACATTCAATACCTACTAGAAAGCTCACCATTTCTTCACTCACTCTCAAGTCTAAACCCCACACTAAACCAATCTGTCCCGATGTATCTCCAGCTGCATCTCGATCACGTGTCGCTACTCGTTTCTTCCTTTATTTGTAACACTAACAATAGCATCTGATACTATTTTCTCTATTTACCGAGATCGCCCAGTGAGTCAGTTAGCTAAAATTGTTGCAGTCCGTTAAGCTGATAGATGTAGGATAGATGGGAAATACAGATATAAGTGCTTCGAGCACAAAATTGAACTTGGTATCAACGCTTCAAAAATGACAGATTTAAATTAAAGTGCCTTCAATCTGATAGCCCAGTCATTTTACGGTTTGAGCCGGGACTAATTAATAATTGCGATTTTTTTTTTGGGTATAGTATTTTAAGAGCTAATTTGAGACTAGAAATGTACCAAAATTAAAAAAAAATTAGGTACTTCAGCAACAGCCCCAAATTTGTTTTATTTAAAAGATGTGTGTTGTAGAGTTTCTGGCCGCATCTTCTCTCAACGGAACACCTTCCGACGCGGTGGTAGAGTCAAAAAATGACGTCAAAAAGCTATCTATATGATATTATTTTGAATAAAAAATTTTGAATTTTGAATTTTTTTGAATTTGAAATTTTGCATGTTTCTCGTTCTAAAAAACCAGATGATACATTTTTTTTTTGCTAATTTTTAAGGCTTTACCATTACCTATACATACTTCAAACAATGATGTTAATATTTTTGTCTACTTAGAAGGCTTTGAAAAATACATTAGTATTTTCAAATGAATACCTACCTCATTTTTAGAGTTTCAGTGCCTATTTTATTGCTCAAAAATAATGTATATTTTTAAATCTAATTAAAATGAGCGCATTGGTAGGTAATAAAATATTATTAAGTTAAAAGCCTTGGAAGATACAATTTTGATTTCTATCTCGCTCGCGTAACGATTTTTTTATATTAATGTTTTCAGATAGTCTTTTTGTCACGAAATGTAACACTCTTACAATAAATGTGATATGAAAGCATAGAGGAATTTTCTAAAAAAATATATTATGTTCTCAGGAAACGGTCCAATTTATGAGACAAATGTAATTCAATAATAGACCACACGCCTTTCTCTAAAAAACGAGAGTTATAGACAGATTGACGACTTGTATGTGTGGTCCAAGTGATGCAAGTCACCGCTACTTATCAACTTACACAGGCACAGGTGTCACTTACTTATAGCATTAGCAAGTAACCTACGAATAAGAATTAACAGTCAGTATTCTTTACTATATCTACTAGGCTAGCCACCTCGCTGGAAGTGTTAAGTGTTAAGAATAATTAAAGAAAACATAAACATTCTAGAAACAATAGACAGTCGCAGAGGTAAAATAATCAGACACATGACAAATGACTTGATATGACACGACAATTGCTTTAAAACTAAATCGGAAGGGAAAATAGAGATAAACAGGAAATGGAAGACCTAGACAGATTTATTTAGCACGGGTGAAAAAATGGTTGATGTCGTGTCGTATCAGGAAGTCCAGGTACTTGTGGAATAGACTGTATTGACGAATACTCAAACGACAAGAGCATAGCTCTTAAAAAAGATTAACACTAGCACACATTATAAACCAAATCCCAAGAATTCAATCGAAACCAAAGGCGCAGCGCCAAAACGTTTAATAAATTACATTGGCATTTCTACGCGACGTGCGACGCGGACTTTCCTTCACCCGTTTAAAACGCTGTCACTCCTGCCGTGTACCTCGGGAGTTCCTAGAACTTCGTAGTACGATGCCAGCATATCACTGGATGACCAATGGCTTTGGCACGCCTTGCTTGAGATGTCTGAATTGCTCTAGGTGATTTAATAGAGGATTTTCGATCGTTGCTATTGCGTTATTTTTACACTATCAACATTCCTTTCGTTAATTGCACTGTTTTAATACTGGGGAGTGTGTCATCACGGTCTACCTATACAGGATGTTAATTGCGTTAGGTACATATCAAAGCTTCAATGCAATTCTCTAAGCGCAAACATCGTCACAACCTAAAATTCGTCGATGAAACATCGGCGAGCGGTCAATTCGGTATTCGCTGTGGTTATGTCATGTGTCAAACGTATATAAAAACTCCGACGATCTGAAGGATGCAAGAAGGATGTTACATTTGTGCGCTCGTCGATGTTTTTGACAGCGAAACAGCTTAGAGAATTGCATTCCTGATACTTTAGACCGCCAAACTATGAACAATTTTTACAATGGACCCGGTATAGAAATCGCGACAACAAAATAGATGTTCCATAAACAGTTCGAGTAGCCCTTGATCCTGTCTATGGGACAACAAAAATTTTTTTTGCCTTTTCTATTTCAGCTCCATTGTGAAAATAATTCAGCTTGATGGTCGGAAAGTGAGTTTTATATAAAAATCAAATATCCTTTATTTAAATCTGCACAGAACTATATACTATTACCTATTCTGTGTCTGCACCGCGTATAGCATGAGGCATGAAAATGCTGACGCATTGGTCGTATCTCTAGGCTAACTGGTCGCGCCATACAAACTCAGATTCAACTCATCACATAGTATAGGTTCTTTCTTTGAATTCTTGATAAAATTGCATGGTATATTCTGTCCAACATAGGATGGTGATTTTGACAGATCGTTTTAGAGTGATCATTTTACATTTTCAATGTTTGAGCCGTAAACCCTTTAATTTTATGTTAAACGAGCTTTTACCTACTTCGTCCGCATAAATTATATACCAGATTTTAAGTCAGATGATAAGCTATCAAACAAAAAAAGTTTCATCAAAATCGGTTCAGTAGTTTTTGCGTGATACTCGAACAAACAAACACCCAAACAAACAAACAAACGAACAAACAAACAAGCAAACAAACAAACAGACAGACAAAAAATCCAAAAATTTGTGATTTGGAATCAGGGACATCTAAAAATCTTATCGTAATCTTTTTTTGCAAATATCTTCAATGTACAGACACACTTCTGTTACAGTTTTATATAGATGTTAATAATTATTCTTGTATATTTTTAGTGTATTATAAAGCTTTGACGGCTCAAACAGCTTGAAACTATAAAAACCGCCTGTCAAAATCACCAAGCTATCTTGGACGCACTATATAAGTAGTGATTTTATTGCATATGCATATACGTTCATAATCATGAATCGTGAACCCTTGGGGTAGAAAAATGCAATAATCAATGGTGACCTGCAACTGTCCTTACTCTCTGAAACATCTCTCTTACATCTTACATTGGACTTCAATGTAGTATATCTAGCTATTTTCTATTTAGCTGTCTTAAATCTATTCGGGCAATCTATTTTGAAGAATACAACATAACTACCTGCTTATAAATAAGTACGGATGAATCATAATAACCGCAAGTAATTAAATACTTAATTTCATAACGTAAGTCATAAATCTTTAGTATAATTCCTGGTACAGAAGGCCCCATTAGTAGAATATTATTATCGTTATTTGTTCTTTCTAAATATAACAATTTAATTATTGCTTTCATTCCCCTGGTCTCGGAAGTTCATTCACCTGGTTCATTTAGTCTTAAAGAAGACTTATAATGAATTAAATGAATTTGTATTTTACTCTATTATCTCATAAAAGCTTTTATGCTATTATGGTAGGTAACCCTTCTTGTCTTGTAGTCTCCCTACAGAAGGCTGGCTATTTATCAGGTATTATTGTCTTTATCTAAGCCTAAACATGGATCGGTTTCAAATTTTATATGACCTCATCTAATTAAAGATTGAAAAATTAAGTCTCTGGCGGGACAACAGCACAACAAAACACAACACAACACAATAGCACAACATGGCTGTAACATGTTTAAAAATCTATAATATTTGAGACCTCATCTATTTTCGAGACAGGTTTTTTTGCATTAGCCGTGTTTTCTGCTTCCTTGGGATTTTTCCTTGCATTACCTATGAATTATACAGGGTGAAATTGATATCACTGGCATCCTTTTAAACTAAGAGTCTACTCATTAAACGAAACAACTTTTACTATGGCAGCAATTCAATCGGAGCAAAAAAAAATCTGCTGTTGCATACATTTGAGTCAAGTAGGCATTGCAGTTTAGTATGGGACAGCTGATTTTTTAATTGCTCCGATCGGTTTGCTCCCATAGTAAAAGTTGTTCAGTTTGATGGGTAGACTCTTAGTTTAAAAGGATGCCAATGATATCAATTTCACCCTGTATATGTTTTTATCGAGTTTAACATTACCAAAGTGTGGTGAATTATAGTTTTAAGAATACCTACTCATACTTTAATCTTCGAAAGGCTGATCTAATTTACGGATAGTTATAATTTATAAATTACCAGTTTACTTTTACAACTTATTGAAATAATTAAAACTCTAACATTAAAAAAAATTTTAAATTATAATATAACACATTTCAACGAGAATCTAACTAACAAAGACTGTGTAAGTGATCCATCTTAATAAAATTAATATGTAATTAAGTTAATAAAATGCAGCGGTAAATTAATTAAAGCCTAAATGGACACATGTCACTTAATTATCATGTTACTTTTATCTTCCATCCGTTGAGGAGTTGTTCGTTTTATTTTTAAATATTTTCGTGTTCATTTCGTTTCGTTCAGCGTGCTTGGATTGCACAGGAAAACATTTTCAGATCATTGATTAAATGAATTTTGCTATCTTTTCTCTTTCTAACTCTATGCTGGAAACTGAAACTGCAACATTAAATGTCAAATTCTGACATTGTGAATATGCTTTTTTCTTAATGGCCAGTTATTTTAAGTTTACCTCGGAGTTAACAGGTTGTCGAATGACGTTTTAACGAAAAACGACAATAGTTTATTTAAAAAAAATATCTGTAATACTTTCATTTTAAAATCTCTAACAGAAAATTTGTTTTACAATACTTACTTACTTACTTATATGTATAGTTAGCAGCCGAAACAATACAGAATCAAGAACCCTTTCATACTGAAACAATTTTTACGATATAGACCAACTAATAATAATAATAATAATAAAATAATAATAAAATTCAGATGGCGCCGCGCCGATACCATGGCGCCTGAATAATTGTCAAAACTTCACCATTATTATCTATAAGTGATTCGAAGGACACATTCCAATCGGTTTACATTGACAGTAACACGTGGTAACACCTTCAAAATCCGCTTATAATAAAGAGTTTCGACACAATGGCTTAGCGCACGGTTGACAAATCACTCCACCACTATGACAAACAGTCCAATACATCGATTTCCTAACAATGTTTATACCTTCTTTAAAATTGTTCAATCTTCCAATATGCATTTTATACGTTCTTATTTGTTTAACAATAGAGCCCAAAATTGAAAACTATTTGAAAGAATTAACGTGGTTTTAAAGTAATTGATGGTGATGTTAAAGGAAGAAGTAATTCGTTAGGAGTGGCCTAAGTTATAGACGCGACGTATGGAAATTAACTTTGGCTATGACATCGACATGTGTGGCGTAAAGAGCACGTACAAAGCTAGCAAAATTATATGTATTAAACGCAAAACTAATGTTTAATTTAATTTAATTTATTTAATAGGTACACCAACAGCTTAAAGTATTTCGCATTACAAACACAATGTTCTGTTAATAACTCTTAATATTTTTAACACATTTTCTAAAAACGCGAGGTCAGTCCTTTTGCCATATGTAAATTAATTCTTGCTGAGAATAAATCTATAAATATTGAAAATAAGAGGTAGCTTTTTGTTTTTTTCTAATCTAGGAAACTTTTATCCATTATGATCAAAACTAATCAATGTAAGAGCTTGCAAATAATATTATGTATCATCCATTAAGTTAATTAAATTTCTCCTCGATTTAGTTATATAAAATCTAAAAGAAATTGAAGTGGTGGTCTGTTCTTATCCGAAATTACATGACGATATACTGTTACGATAGTATAATAAAGCTTGTCGTTCCTCCTAACAGTACAGGCTACAGCAAGGCATTTCTTTGGATTTCATATAAAACTTCTCTCACATATTCATAACTTTTCGTGAGGAACCAAAACGTGTTAAATACCTCCATCAGCTCATAACTTGAACCACAAATAACTCTAGTTACATAACCGGCGCGTTTGACCGTGATCTTGATCCAGTTAGTGTTCGATTACACTGTCAATGCCAATTGCATGTTTTGAATACTTATGTTTTTAGTAATGAGTTTATTGACGTTAGCTTCGCGCTATCAAAGTCGTAGAAGTATAGAACCTCGCGCCTTACGTATTACGTACAGGAGGTGGTGGATTCGATCCCAGCCTGGATCAGTAGGGCTTTTGTGTAAGTTTCGGATTATAAATCTATACAAGATCAATAATGTACTTATGGCTGACCAGGAATTTTTAAAGTAATATAGCGTTTATCCGCGATGATGTCCATTGTCTCAAATTGTTTAAGAGGGCTATCGGCGCCCTCATCACATTAATAAAGATTTCTCAATAAAGAAAGCCTAAATTAAAAAAGTGCTCAATTGACAAACTACAAAAGCCATCAAGCCATTGTTATACAATACTTTTATAGGTTCTAAACATTCCACTTTTAGACAGTTTCGAATAAAAACAAAAGCGGCCGTTTTTTTTTCTTTTTTCAAAATGTGTATGTTTCGACCTTTTAAAAACCTATAAAAGTATTATAAGAAAATAGCTTGAAGGCTTTTGTAGTTTGTCAATTGAGCACTTTTTTGAATTTAGGCTTTCTTTATTGAGAAATCTTTATTAATGTGATGAGGGCGCCGATAGCCCTCTTAACTGTTTTAAATTTTAAAGAATCGCCAAGAACTGTTAAAAAACATAATGCGGAATTGATCTAATCCGGTAGTTACACAACACAATAACCCGTTGAGTTTGTGATTATGAGTTTTTGGAATTTGTATATACCTTGTTACCAATCTATAAAAAGATTTGTCAAACGTACGAGACACCCACTGTTCGCTAGGAAAACCCAATGCTTAAATTTCGAGGCATGCATTGTGTTCCTATCTAGGTTAAGCTTATTGACATTTCTAAATATCATTATAATCAGCAGATAGGTATTATCTTTCTTGTTCTTGATATCTCTCTCGTTATTCCTCTGTAGAGTCTTGGGCCGAAATCACACTTCCATACCATTCTAGCCATGGATGGCCAGTACAGTGAACTCGGACCAGAGACCCTAGCAGTTACTGAAGCGCATGTTGTGCCTTTTGACTCGCTCATAAGTTCTTAAAGAGAAAGAGAAGTAAGATAAGGCTATGTCGCACGTTTGGCAATAGGTAAAACACATTTTCCCCACGCAGGAGTTGAACTGGACTCGATTACCTCATACATACCAAACACCTCCATACCGTTTCCCCATTTTACGCGGATTATATCATTAGTACTAAACTGGTACAGTAATACAAAGTTTATAACTTTCACCGATGTGTACCTGCGCAGTTGACAAAATTTAATAGCGCGCGCAATTATATTGACCAATCAGGATGTGCCACCTTTAATACCTTGCTGCTATTGGGTAATTGTTTACGCGCCCTTTCCGCTGCCATCCGACTTTGCACCCTTTGATTCCTAAAATGACTTGGACGGGGACTCTGGTCTGCTCTGTGCAAACGAAGACTGACTAGCGGAATTATTTTCCTGGTCGTACTGTAGTTGGGCTGGAGGCTTGTTGAGAGCGGTAAGCTCGGGATCGTATCTGGTCCAAAGGATGTCTCTAGCCATTCAACGTGGGAATGCTGCTAGTGTGATGGCCAGCCACAGCCACAGATTTGAGCCAGGTGCGTTTTGTGATGTGGAGTGGAAGGCTTTTAAGTTGAATTTTATTTTTCATGTTGCAGATCTCAGCATGCTGCTGATTACTGGCTGTGGCATTGTACATTTGATTGACGAAACATGTGCTGGATGCTTGTTTTTTGCAAACTTAATAAATTATTTCTAATCAATAAAATTGAATGTTAGTACTAATACTAAACTCAAGTACTAAACTAGTTTAGTGTATTGATTTAAAAGAGGATCTTGTTCATCTAGCATGTCTCTAAAATAAGCATAATGTTATTAATGACCATGATAAGTGGATAGATGTGACATTTCAATTCCAGTTTCTATTTAAAACTAATTGATTCAAACTCCCGCGCAAGTGTTTCGCACGAACTAATCAATTCTACATTATCGAGGCAATGGACTGTCCGCGTCCAGATGGTCTTGTGTGATTCGGTGCCAAGGGCGGATCCAGGATGTCATATTGGGGGGGGGGGCCCTCAGCCGACTCAGGCCACGTATTAAGATATAAAAAAATTAAGTTAGAGACACAGACCCAAGACGTCTTGTATACATATACATACATAGAAAACTAAAACAATCAGCCCCGGATCTACGATTTTTCCGAGGCGGGGCAAAAACATGAGATTGGCGCCGGGCTCGGGCCTCCTCTATAAGAGTGTAGCAATAATTTTTTCTTAGGGAGGCCAGGTCCATGTTGAGTGCTTGCAATAAAACGTGTAACATACAGCGAGCGAAGCGAGCTCGAGATTTTACTGCAATATCGAGGATATATCTTTATCTGGTCGAGTCAGAAATTCGCAATATGATCGAATTCTGCGATAGGTAATTTCAATACAACAAAAAAACCAAGAGCGAGCGAAGCGAGCTCAATATTTCACTAAAATATAATGAGATGACTGCAATAAGATCTAAAAGCAAGAGCGAGCGAAGCGAGCTCGAGATTTCACTGCAATATAATGAGACGACTGCAATACGATCTTAAACCGAGAGCGAGCGAAGCAAGCTCAGATTTCGTCACTGCAATATAATGAGATGACTGCAATGAGATCTCAAACCAAGAGCGAGCGAAGCGAGCGAAGCGAGCTCGAGATTTTACTGCAATATTTTTAGTTCGAGTCAAAAATTCGCAATATGATCGAATCCTGCGATAGGTAATTTCAATACAACAAAAAAACCAAGAGCGAGCGAAGCGAGATCGATATTTCACTGAAATATAATGAGATGATTGCAATAAGATCTACAACCAGGAGCGAGCGAAGCGAGCTCGAGATTTCACTGCAATATAATGAGACGACTGCAATACGATCTTAAACCGAGAGCGAGCGAAGCAAGCTCAGATTTCGTCACTGCAATATAATGAGATGACTGCAATGAGATCTAAAACCAAGAGCGACCGAAGCGAGCTCGAGATTTTACTGCAATATGATTAGGTCGAGTCGGAAATTCGCATTATGATCGAATTCTGCGATAGGTAATTTCAATACAACAAAAAAACCAAGAGCGAGCGAAGCGAGCTCGAGATTTCACTGCAATATAATGGGATGACTGCAATACGATCTTAAACCAAAAGCGAACGAAACAAGCTCAGATTTCGTCACTGCAATTTTATTTATTTATTTTATTGTTTTTGGAAGACCAACAGCACAATGCAACACATTAAACAGTATTATATAAGTAACAGAAGGCCAATTAAAGGTCCTCGCTAATATACATCAAACTAAAAAGAAAGAACGTTCTAGTACAGCACCAAACATGCGTATCGGCAATATAATGAGATGACTGCAATGAGATCTAAAACCAAGAGCGAGCGAAGCGACCTCGAGATTTTACTGCAATATGATTAGGTCGAGTCGGAAATTCGCATTATGATCGAATTCTGTGGTAGGTAATTTCAATACAACAAAAAAACCAAGAGCGAGCGAAGCGAGCTCGATATTTCACTGAAATATAATGAGCTGACTGCAATAAGATCTAAAACCAAGAGCGAGTGAAGCGAGCTCGAGATTTCACTGCAATATTATAATGGGATGACTGCAATACGATCTTAAACCAAGAGCGAGCGAAATATGCTCAAGATTTCGTCACTGCAATATAATAAGATGTCTGAAATCAGGAGCGAGCGAAGCGAGCACGATATTTTTTTGCAAAATTCTCAAGTCGATGTAATATTTTTTTTCCATCTTGATTTTGGCGCCCCCTAAACCTGCCGCTCGGGGCGTTCCCCGGTTTGCTGTTAAATCTCTAGGATTATAATTATTATGTGTATAATCCTAAAGATTTCTGACCACAGCCTTGTTTTAATTATTGTACCTACACAGGTACAATAATTAAAACAGAAACATAGAGCGAGCGAAGCGAGCTCTAATTTTCTCCGCTCTACGAATTGGTTATGGACAGAGCTCAATCAATCTATGTAAAGTGTTGTCATTACTCAGCCTCGAAATTCAATGCAATCCGCAGAGGTCCGTGGGGGGGCCATGGCCCCCTGCCCCCCCCCCCCCCCCCCTGGATCCGCCCTTGTTCGGTGCCCTGGCCTCGCTTTGATTACCTTAACATGTAGCTTGAAAGGATCTACGAAGAATGCAAAGTAAATGCAGATAGCAATCTCAAATTCTCTGTCTACAGGACAACGACAATTATTTACTTAATTTTATTGCGTTTGTAGTCAACGAGATACTAAGACCAAAGTGCCTACAGATATTCGTTTGGATTTGCCATTTCTGGAGCGTTGCGGATTATGTGCTCTGTGAATTAAAATTGTAAGTTGCGATTTTATGCACCGCAAAAGTTTTGGTACTTATGGGCAAAATCCAGAAATATATAAATATATTGGTACCTATACATATATCCCGTTTTTTAGATACATATCTAGTACCTTTTTACTTGAAAAAAAGTAGGTACTTTGTTTATCATAATCTGTGCTAATATCAACCTTGTGAACTTCCTGCCTTTAAAAAATACAAAGTGTAATGTTGTGTAAAATTATTTAAAACGAATCACGTTGTTATGTAAATGGCAGTTTGTATGAAAAATAAATGTCAAATCGACCGTGATCTTGATAAACACTACCGGTCTTATTTTTATTTTATAACATGAAACAAATAACTCATAATGTTAATAAAACAATCACCATACTTTATTACACTGACCACTTACTGATCTATTGGATTCCCCGTTTGTTTAAACATAATTGTTACATCCAAATGTAATAATCTAAGACGATTGTAAGAATGCAAGTTTCCTCTTCAAGTTTCCATTCACTGACTAGGCTATCTTGGTTCAGAAAGGTCACCCAAAACGTGTATGTACCTATTTCCTAAAATATCCGCTTCCCTAAATGCATATTTACCAGAATATTTGCTTTACTTTTCTCAAAAATTTACTTCTGAAAACTCCCTTTACCGGAAACTTCCATTTTTCTACTCTCTGAATCTTAAAAGAAAACGGAGATAACTAAAGAAGGAAACAGAGCTATATACTAATTAAGAAAGGACGAGGTAAATATTACCTAAATTCGAAATATGTAGTTGCTGCAGTAACAATATCCGTAATAATTGATCTTATGAGCATGCCTGCCGCACCTTCTTCGTTCTCTTATCTAAGAACATAATATGCACGTTATTTTATTAGACATCATTATTCAAATTCCATTTTATCTACGTAATATAAATGCTTAGTTAATGATAATACCTTCTGTATATTATAATCATTTTTGCAACTTTTTTGGACGGAACTCAGATAAGTAAGATATCTAAACTATTATAAAACTGTAACAGAAGTGTGTCTGTACATTGAAGATATTAACAAAAAAAAGATTACGATATGGTTTTTAGGTGTCCCTGATTCCAAATCACAAATTTTTGGACTTTTTGTCTGTCTGTTTGTTTGTTTGTTTGTTTGTTTGTTTGTTCGTTTGTTTGTTTGTTTATTTGTTTGTTTGGGTGTTTGTTTGTTCGAGTATCACGCAAAAACTACTGAACTGATTTTGATGAAACTTTTTTTGTTTGATAGCTTATCATCTGACTTAAAATCTGGTATATAATTTATGTGGACGAAGTCGCGGGTAAAAGCTCGTTGTATTATATTTTCATATATTTATTATAACCATTCATTTCAACTAAATTATAAGCATGCAAAATTATAAATGGGTGTTAAGAAATTAATTTACATTATGAAAACAATAGTGAATTAATAGATTTATCTTATTGTAAATTTTAACACACATGCTGTAACAGTTATAGCAAAATTACTCACCCCATCAAAAACTTTTTGTAAAGGTATCTTATTATGACGAGGAGATCCACTTTTATCATATTCCGGAGAAAAAAAGTGAAGGGGCACTTTTGTGCCCCTTCACTTATCCCTTTTATGTTAAGTATATTCAGGGTTTTGATGATAGTGTGTTGCAGTAATAGTATATGGAGTGTACAGGGCCATGATTATCATGTGGTACAGGTGATAAACACCTGTTAAAATAATCGGCGATAGACATGAAAAAGGGAATGCAACCTTAACAAAAGAATCATCAAAATCGGTTCGTAAACGACGAAGTTATCCGCGAACAAACAAAAAGAAAATATATATATATATATACGGTCGAACTGAGAAACCTCCTCCTTTTTTGAAGTCGGTTAAAAAATTAGTAGTATTAATGACAAAAATCGATTCTACAAGTTTTTTGAGTACCTAAGTTTTATGCAAATCGCATGTAGAATATAGGTCGAAAATCAGTTGTCAGATCATGAACGTTGAATCAATTAACATCAATCCGCTCTGACGTGGACATTAAACTGTCATTTGTCATTCTGCTAACTCATTACTCTGGCCTCATTTCTTTGCTCTAAGCCTTAACACACTCATTCACTGGAACGATCCTGCTGTTGACTTCACTTCATTTTTCGGCCGTTTTTTGTCAATCTAATTCAAGATTTTAATAGTAGAAGTTGTATTATTTTTAATATTCAAAACACTATTTGATTTTCTTCAATGGTCTCGATCTGCCAGATTTTAAATTGAAGTTAGGACAGGACAGCTTCAATTTAAATTTCAAATCGGGCAGAGCGAAACTATTTGTTGAAAAAACTACGTTGATTTTAAATTTTCCTGTAGATTGTCAATTTCGTAACAAAATGGTAAATCTGGCAGGCCTTCGAAAAGCACAAAATGATGAGATCATCACTCTATAGAAATGTCATCATTGTCAAACAAACTTCACCGTGTGATGTCATTCACCAAATCCGAGCTTATAATGAGGGTCAAATACTAAAATAAGCTTAACTTTAGCTTATCGTTGCGTTAAATTTACAAATAAAATATATATTCCAAAAACTTCATTATATCAAAATGTTGAATGAGCATTCGTTTAAGAGCAACGCTCTTAAATTCAGCAAATTATGTTATGGGATTTAACACCTAGAGCACCTCTGGTTAAGTAGTACCTAACAAAATGAATAAATTATGTTGTAGTTAATGTGTGATAATCATGATAAAGTCATCGCTTACGTCACTTATTAAACGCAACTCAACCGTGTAATAGGCGACTAGATGAATGGATTCACTAGACACACGTAATGTCAAACAAAACGTGGTTTGTGTTATGAGCTAATAGAATATTCTAGTTTGAAGTTTGCTTTACTATTTACAACTATTCTTCCAGTTGGTTAAGGTCGATTTTCATGAAACTGTATTGAATCAAAACATTCATAAATGCAGACTTCATTCATAGAACATGTTATAAAAAAACATAATGGAAATGAACACGTTACAAGGTCACAAATTGCTACAAATATTATGCTTGTGCTTGTGGCATTGGTTCTATTCCTGCAGATTTTACGTCGCTATTTCAGAAATTAACCAATCTAATCATCATCATCTCAGCCGATGGACGTCCACTAATATACTTCATCATTATCAAGTTAATTACCTCTCTCTCTTTCCTCTCTAAAACTTTATATATCTATATACAGGGTGAAATTGATATCATTAGCATCCTCTTAAACTAAGAATCTACCTATCAAACTGAACAACTTTCACTATGGGAGCAAACCGATCGTAGCAAAAAAATAAAGCTGTTCCATACTAAACTGCAATGCCTAGTAATGCCTACTCGACTCTAATTGTAGGTATGCAACATTTGCTCCGATCGGTTTGCTCCCATAGTGAAAGTTGTTCAGTTTGATGGGTAGACTCTTAGTTTAAAAGGATGCTAATGACATCAATTTCACCCTGTATAACCTCACGACTATACCTCCCTACCCTGTATACATGATATTATCTGTTTCTCCGTTACTAACCACTTTTACATACCATTTCTATTTGAGACCGAAGAGTGTTTTCGCTTGTTTTGCTTCCAGAGTCTTCAGCTCTTCAGGTCTTTTAATCAATTCATTACTGTTTCAATTACTGGTTCCATACAAACGATTTGACGTTATTTTCAGGTTATGTGTTCATTTATTGGCAACACGTACTATTGATACTGATTGTACAGTTTCAGATTCAGTTTAAGATTGTATAATATATTTATTTATTATTTATTTGTATTTATTACCCGCTGTCGCTTCAAAATTAAACCATAACGCAACCTATATTTCCATAGCGTCACCCTGGCGCCTTAGTTGACGCCATCGGCCTCACAAAAATGATGTATACTACTGTGATAATAATGTTAAACAGGTCAAGTCAAATAATTGCTTGAATGATGCTTCTCTATTAACGTATGCTATAAAAGGTGAGACCTCTAGTTCCCAGGGTACTGTACTGAGCAAAAATTTATTAATAGCAATGATATCTTACCTAGAGCGTAGGAGTGGACTAGGTTTAGTGTTTCTTGCATATATAGGTACATAGATATTATCACTATGTTTCGTGACACCTTATTGGCATTAGCAAAAAGTGTGGTAATATTTCATGTGGACTCGTCTATTCTCAAGGCCTGGTGATGCACTAATTATAAAAATAACTAGGCATTGTCACACAGATTATTTCGTGACAATCCCTGTATAATAATCTAGTCGATCAATTAAATCAGCTCATATTCAACGACATGGTCTCCTTTTAAATGCGACATTAAAATTTGTCCTGTCCGGTTGCTCCAATGGAAAATTGCAAATCCGTCGCTCACAATCTCCTCGGATCATGATCGGTCGGTTGGTGTACTGCTAGCTGCCTTCTAATATCCATCCCTTAGCCACCTCTCTGATACTGTCTTAGTCTACCGGCTGTTTACCCTTCTGTCCAAAAGTACCGTCCATCTCTTAGTTTAGACAAGATCTAAAGCTGATATTGACAATCATGGTGACTGAATAACGTTATAAGTGATCTTATTTTTCTTTCTTGCCAACATGAGCTATATTGTAAGAGATGTCAATAGCGTGGACTTGAGGTACTGCCTAATTAGTATTATCAGAGTCTATTGCAGACAACGGACAGTCTGCTAAGGACTTTTTAGTCCTTGAAAATAGACGGCATAGAGTTCTATTATACCTACTAGCGTACACGGCGCAAGCGCAGACTATTGTGCATCAGGGCGATTTAGATGAATCCAGTAACTGGATCCAGTGCTGTTCAAAAAAGAGTATCGAAAAATACTGTCACCGTTCGGTCCCTTTTCTCAACTTGCATGAGGCGTTGCCGCTGCTTAAAAAGAAATTTATATCACATTATTATTAACTTCTTTCAGTTCATTACGATCATTACCGTATTTATTTAATACAAAATTTATCTGAAATAGAATATTGAAAAAAAATTAAAAGCATCGGTGACAATTTTCTTCGACACTTTTATGAACTGCACTGGATCCAAGTTACTGGATTCATCTAAACCGCCCATCAAGTTTATTTCTGCAGACTGCAGACTCGATCAAGGAGGCCTTCGTCTGCAATTAGTTATTTTATTTTAAGTTTAATCTATGTTTGTCTTCGTACCTATGTTGTCTCTGCACTTGAAGCTTCACAAGTCCATGACCATTCCCCAGAAGCTGCTTGGCGAAAAAGTTGTTCTACAGTAGGTAGTTATAGTTATAGCTATCGGCTCTACTTATCTTTAGATATATAGTCCAGAATGGAAGAACGATCTAGGTACCTATACAATATATAAACCTATAAACACGCCTCTTTTTGCAAAATAAAATTCTTTTAACGCTTTCTTGCCTTTCTCGTAAACATACAATATCCATTGGTTTTTATCAAAGGTGCAACTCATAAAAATGATAAAACCTCTCCGTTTCCACATACCCTTTCAGAGACTAAAGCAAATTATCAGCTCAAACCATCAAACGGACAGGCAGTAAATCTCTCTTAGCGACCGGCGCACGATTCGAAGAATGCAATTCCACACATTGCACGGCACGATCGCTATGTTTGTGGTTTTGTACACATTCTTTACTTAAAATAGAATGTCCTTGAAATGGGTCACATTCTTATTAGGTGATGTGGTTTTGCCGTTTGTTTGGGGAGAATGTTTAACAACATCTGAAAATAGAAAGATATTAAATCTGGACTGAAATTTCCATACTGACTGCACTCCACCCTGTTGTACGCAAAATTATAATAATTAATATTCATTATCACAGCCCATAAACATCCCACTGCAAGGCCAGGTTTACTCTCAAGGATGGTGTATGGTTGCTGTTAGTCCACCACGCGTGCCCAATACGGATGAAGAAGCAGAAATGCTGATGCGTATTGTGTAAACAAATATCCAAAACATAATCATATCTACTTATTTAATCAAACTTTTTGAACAAGCCTTCTCCTAAAATAAGAAGTGGGTGAATTAGCGGTGATTTTTACAAAAACTTCATCACAATTATGGTATCTAGCAAGGATTTTGTTATTTGATCTCTATGAATTAGACAATGAATTAGTCGACCTACCAATCTCAATTGTTCTAACTTGTTAGACTAGAGCGATTGGCGATAGTAATAGTTCGAGAGCTTAATAATGTTACTTTAGATGACTACACAAACAAATTATGACTTCTGTAATAATCCAAGACTTCTCATGAACGACCACACTCACCTGGCTTAACTAGGCTCACATAAAACTTAAAAGGGATTTGCTATTCCAAACGGAAATCCATTTAAATAAACATCAAAGCTGCACTAGTATCGTATCGCATAATTTATTCTCTTAGCAATTTCAAAATATAATTAAGTTCTAGTTTAATTATCACCAGGGATTAAAATGTTTATTTCCTGCTATAAAATCCTAAAGTAGACAGTGCAAAATCACACCAGAATACCGTTTAGTGTCATAGTAATATTTATTTTGAATCCATTCATCACAGCCGATCAGTCCGTCTTCGGACATAGGCCTCCTCCATATTTTCTCCATAGGTTCTGTCTCTCACCTTATATATCCAGTTGGAAGCCGTGTGTCACCCTATATCATAAACCCATCTTTCTGGTAGTCGGCTTTTACCCCACGTGGTTTCTCTGGGCCTCTTCTGGTCCAACGTTCAACATTCATACGTACAACATGTCCTGCCAATCTCCACTTCTATATTGGCTACCACGTCCAAGACCTTTGTGAATCAATTAAGTAAGTATAAAAGAATTTGTATACTATAAAAGCTAATAATATCCACTAATTTATTTCAAAACCTAGTAAATACATACAATCAGAACTGTTTCCTATTGGGGTAGGCAGAAACAACTGATCGCCATGCTGCTACGTAAAATCATGACACACCTCTTCAAGAATAGTTCTAGACGAAATATTTTATGAAAAGTTTGAGTCAGTCCATGGATAGTGCTAAAATATTCTCTGATATTGGTTTGGTTATGTAAATTTGGAGACTATGAAAATATTATGTTTGTCATAAAGACAACTGGGAAAATTTTTAACTAAAAGGAATTTAAAGCAATACAATGGCCTCGATTCGGAGTGTACCACGACTAAACTAAACTAAATGTATTCCTGTCATTTTCTAAAATAAGATTAAGAAAAGAGACAGAAAACCAACAGCTGACTTTAGTGCTGTCAAAGTGACGTTAAACGCCCAAAAACGACTTAAATAAGATGGCGTACATTATGATGGCATCTTATTTTGCGCATTTAACGTCACTTTGACAGCACTAAAGTCAGCTGTTGGTTTTCTGTCTCTTTTCTTAATCTTATTTTAGAAAGTGACAGGAATACATTTAGTTTAGTTTAGTCGTGGTACACTCCGAATCGAGGCCATTGTGAAGTAAAATTTTACATAATATCCTGTCATTAAGTTGATGATCTTTACACTTTGGTATGTCAACATTTGAATAATAGAAGGATTTTCTGAAAAACGTTAGCATGATCATAATGCTTGTATGCTCGTTAAAATATACAAATTGTTAATCTTAAAGAATAATCATATGGAATTTGAACGATTTTATTGTTTGTGAAGGAGAAGAGAACACACTACGTGGGCCTGTTGGAATGCATAGGACAGATGTCCATCTTTTGATAGTCAGTCCGATCTTGGATTTGTAAAGAAAAATATCTAATCTAAACTATTATAAAACTGTAACAGAAGTGTGTCTGTACATCGAAGATATTTACAAAAAAAAGATTACAATATGATTTTTAGATGTCTCTGATTCCAAATCACCAATTTTTGGATTTTTTGTCTGTCTGTTTGTTTGTTTGTTTGTTCGTTTGTTTGTTTGGGTGTTTGTTTGTTCGAGTATCACGCAAAAACTACTGAACCGATTTTGATGAAACTTTTTTTGTTTGATAGCTTATGATCTGACTTAAAATCTGGTATATAATTTATGCGGACGAAGTCGCGGGTAAAAGCTCGTATGATGATAAATATATGACTTTACTGTATTAAAGCGTAGTGATCATCGAAATCGCAAAAAAAAAAACATGTGCGTTCGTCGAAATTGGTTCCATAGAGAAAGTTGTTCTGTTTGATGGTCTGATCATCATACCCTTGAAAAACCGTCAGCATTTATATAATTATACCTACTTGCCATGTTAGGCATGACATGAACGAATTGAGTATAAAATAAGCAAATAAAAAGGTTTTATTTTAGTATGAACAGTAGACTCCAGGACCAGCAGATACAGCACAAATAGTGCCGCAAATGTTTAGTAGGTAAGTCTTGTCGCTCCCGAATTGGCTTATTTATAGGTATACAGCAACGAAGTCGAATCCTTACTGATGCTGCTTCAAACATCTAGCTAGAGATGGGAAGTCAATGATCATTACATTTCGGTTCATGCAATTTCTATGAAGATAGAAATCCAAAAGCTTTTTTTTACACTGTAAATAATGATGTTTGCCAGCAACAAAAGCGTTGGTGTAAAACTACGTAATGTGGTGTAACCCAGTTGGCAAGGATGTACGGAGATGTGTCACGTTTATAATCACATAGTTTATGGCTGACGCTGAAGATAATGTAAACAGTGGTATCTCTATGAAATCATTTGCGTTTTTATTCACATCAACTGATGCATTTACTATAGTCAGAGACGATTCTATGGCTACAGAAATATAGGCTTATCGTGGAATTTTGTAAGCGTTCTTTTCGTGTGTATCAACTTGATATTCATTTCTAATCTTATTATTGTCTTTCTAGTAATTTATTTCCTTCATTCATACGCCTACCGCTGAAAATAGCGGGTCTTCCCCTACGAATTCCGCAGGAACGATTTATCAATCAGCACATAATGATAAGATCGTAAGATGTAGACGGTCATTAGATTAGAGCGGGCTGTCGAGCCTTACATCATAGTTGTTTCCTTGAAGCTTCTTCACTCGAGTCAAAAGGTGAGGCCTCAATGAAAAAACTAAGAATAAGTCTTCTTTCATCGCATCGTAGGCTAGGAGCTAAATATGACACTATTTGAATAATAAAACCGGTCAAGTGCGAGTCGGGCTACTCGCGCACCGAGGGTTCCGTACCACACCACCACAGAACACAACAATATTAACTTAGAAAAAAAAACTTATTTGTCCGGGACCTTTAGCGCGAGACCGACACACACTTGGCCGGATTTTAGTATTTGTTGTTATTATGTAGAGTTTGCTCTATAATCACACTAAGTTTGACGCTTGTATGTATTACCGTTTTTACGATAGAGCGTGAAGAAAAAAACATTGATAAAAACTAGTTTCTTGTTGAGAACCCCTCTTAATTTTAAACGATTTGACATTTTTATTATTTGTTGACAAATCCGCCGTAATAACGCACATTCAGTGAAAATTTCAACTATTACGGTTCAAAAGTTACAGTCCTAAATAGGTAGGACAGACGGACGGACGGACGGACGGACAACGTAGGCTTAGTAATAGGGTCCCGTTTTTACCCTTTGGGTACGGAACCCTAAAAATAAACCTGTTCATTACCTGTTCAATAAAATTGTAGACCATCTAAATTCAAAATCTAATTTGAACGTCTTTTTGAAAAATATTATACGAGTCCAACTAAAAGAAAACCTTTATTTTTTAAACTAAAGACACATGAAAGTGTCTGGATAGAGGCCAAGAGTGTGTGAACTTGGCTAGCCTGTATATCTAGCCAGGTCTTTTAGTTTATAGCCACCAGTTGATTGCGGTTTTCTATTGGTGCGTGACGGAATTCGCTTTGAGAAATGCCAATGAATATTGACTTTAGATTTTGTCTGTGATGTTTGATTAGATTTTGAATAAGGAAGTGGGTACTTTGAAGTAGTTGCATGTACACAGGAGCAGCTTTAGCAACCCTCTTGGAATTTGCGTCTTTTTCCTCATTGGTTGCCTTGCACTAATGGCAGTGACAGCATCATATTTAAGGAGATTCTTGCTCTTAGACCTAAATTTATTAGTGTGCGTACAGGACACAAAATGGTATTAGGATGAGAAAGTGCAGATACGGTCGCTAACAAAAAGATAATAGATGACATCTCGACTTTTCCAATATTGTGGATTTATAAAATGAAAATGCAAAAAAAAACGTTTTAAAAATATCACAATCTAATTAACAACATACATATTCATATTTTACGAATTAACTTTTATACAAAAGTAGGTATATTTTTTTAACACTACTATGTCAGTATAAGACTTAAAGCTATTAAGGGGTTTCCCTGACCGAACGACCTTGACTCTCTCAGAGCCACCTCACCACTACTAAACTACGTCATTTTAGTAGGTATACCTATTTTTGACTAGCTTGTCCTTCATTATGTCACAGTGGAGCCTTCTGATCCAAGGAAATCACATTCTAAAATCATAAGATTTTATCTATTCTGGAGCAACGGATTTCAAGTTATATTAACTTGAAATGAATTTAATGAATATTGAATACCTAATACCTACTTTGGCCTAAACATTCAACTTGTTGCTCATAATACCTATGTACCTATCTATTTTTAATATCAGATTTTAACTAATCGTTAATTTGTTACCACCATAACAAAAATCTCACGATTTAACACTTAATCAGTCTTAGAACTTTTATATTTATTTGACATTAACAACTACCCTAATCCAGTATAGTCTTCATAAAATTAATCACCGATTCGCCACGATTTATAAGTCGATTTAAAGTTTACACGTTATCTTAGATAAAGCCATAAAAGGGAAGGTGCAGAACCTTCAAGAACAAATACACCCAGTGCTGAACTAAATTCGCATAGCTGTATTTCAAATTGGTAAGGACTAAGAACATAGGCAGTTTGATGGAATTACGCCCGATTTATACACTTCTACAAGTACAGTAGCGAGTTAACTTGCGAGTATGGCAAGTTAATTAGAAACCGTCGCGTCGTCCAAACGATGGTTTCTGACTTCGACCCTTAGATTAATGGTTGGTATTCGGTGCACTCCGCCCAGCGAGGGCCAATCATTAATCTGAGTTCGCTACTGTACTTTTGGAAGTGTAAATCGGGCTTATGACGTCTACAACCCGCATGCGAGCTATTTTATTTTATGTACCGACATGTCTGATGCCACTCAACAAAGAAAGTCCTCTGGACGCACACATGAGATAAATACCGCATCTTCCTTGTTTAATTTCATCTCAGAACTTTGGAACGAGTGTGGTCGTAAACGTAAACTTCAAGAAAGCTATTCCTGACCGCTAAAGTTTTTCCGAAAGTCTCACGATTCAGGCCATTTTAGTGCTTATTCCGCATGCATTTGGACTTCGTCGAGAGATTTATTTTGTGGAATGAAGTTCAGTAGGCCAACCACTGGGGCCAACTATTGAGGTGGGTCACAACGAGTTTTTAACTGAATGGGGACATGATACGCTTGTCCCTTGTGAAAATGCGGTTTCTTTAAGATAGCATTACTTACCTGATAGGTAATTAACATATTTCGCTTCTTGCCTATGTGCTTTACAATCAAACTTTTTAGGGTTCCGTAGCCAAACAAGGACTTTATAGGTACTGGGGTAATTTTTACGCCTATTTAATTTTGGTATGAAGACAAATAAAAATAACAGTAACCAAAAAAAGTCTACCAATCTTCTTTTACTATTTCCTCTACCCCAAGGTTGTCTGGAAGAAATCGCTTTTTAGCGATAAGACCGCCTGTTTTTGTGCCTTTGTATTTCCTGATTGTTTGCTCTCTGTATACTATGTTTTTTCTTTTTGGTGTGAAATAAAGTATAATTGATTGATTGATTGAAAAAAAGCAAGCAAGCAAGCAAGCAAGCAAGTGCGAGAGTAACTAAAACCATATCTACTTTCTCTTACATGCTAAACAGCTGCATTATTTTAAGGGGTGATTGTACCCATGATACTGAACAACTTTCCGTAAGAAACATACAGGAAATTCGCATAAAGAAATAGACTTTTTATAGGTACAAACATTCGGTCAGCTGATTGCATTTAGTATGGGAAGTTCACTTTTTTTTGCGAATTTCCTATAGGTTTCTTAGGGAATGTTGTTCAGTATCATGGGTACAATCACCCCTTGAAGTACGAGTAATGTAACTGTTTACCCTATATACTACGGTAACACACATGAATGTGACGAATAGTGGAATAGGTGCGGAGAACATTCATTGGGAGCACATCAATAAAATGACACTTAACACAGTTCAGAATTAGTATGGATAGTTTTAGTTCACTGGAACTAATGTTCTAATTCACTCTTGGCAAACTCTTTAGGATTGTTCCGTCCCACTCTCTTCATACACATACATACATAAGCTCACGCCATTGTCCCAAGGGGGTAGACAGAGACCACAGATCGCCACACGCTACGACTCTGACACACTTCTCTAGCCTCATTGACATTCATACATCTTTTCATGCACTTCCGTCGATTGAGGGTGCTACGCACTTGTCCTTTTCGGAAAAGATCATTGATTTGATCGTGGTATGTTTTCCTCGGACGGCCTCTCCCAACACTTCCACTCATCTGTGCTCGATAAATTTCATTCGTAAGTCTTCTTTCATTCATTCTCTCTACGTGACCAAACCATCTAAGCATACCCCTCTCAATCCTTGTTACTATATCATCCTTCAACTTACACCAATCCCTTATCACACTGTTCTTGATTCGATCAACCAAAGTAATACCACACATACTTCGTAAGGAGCGCATTTCAACTGCATTCACTCGACTTTCATTCCTTTTATTCCATACCCAACATTCACTCCCATACATTAGCGTAGGCACCAACACACCGTTGTGAATAGCCAGACGTGCCCTTTTTGATACTTCATATCCTGCGAATATAAAATAAAAAATAGACAGCCAATATACCTCATCATTATTCAAGGTGCACGTAAAGAATGGGGTTAGTATTCTGTGCGTAGGTATCTTACTCTATCATTTAACTAACTGGTAATTTGTAGAAGTAGACATTTAAAGAAGTAGTCATTTTTATTTGTAGTCATTTTTATTTGTGGTCCAAAACCGCCGAAAGGTAATGAACGATGTTAAGTCAACTATAGTTTTCGATATTTCAGCCAACCTCATTCTTTAATGAAATGTAACTGAAAATCTCAACAGTCAAGAACAACATTTAGTACCTGCCTACGCTTGTCCTGCGCTGGCGGATAATTCCAGATTAAAAACAGAATAAATCACAAAAATAGTTTTGAGAAATTAAATATTTACTTTAAAAAATCAATTCTTCCCACAGATTATTCAATACTTCTACCAATGCTATTGAAATATTTAACAATGTCGGCTTTAAAAACTTCATAATAGTTACTACTTTCCCCCTCTTGAAACCTTGAACGTTATTTACGACACCGCAAGTCTGTTAAAAGTAATCTCTTTTCACATTCCATGGTACCAACAACTATATACATTATACACTATATACATGTCACAAATAACCAACAAGCCAACAACCCATGTGGTCGAGCAGGTGCTTCTAATCAGTGGTCATACGAATTCAGTGCAGCCTGTTTAGTTCAAACACCATGTATGAAACATGAGACGTGTCTAGAGTCTAGACGTAGAGACAGAAGGAATGTCGTAGTTAAATAATAGTATTGCTTACTGTTTGATCAGTCAGGATAAAACTGAAGTTTTTTCAATTTTTTATTCCTTTGAATCTCGCAAACTGATTCTGAAATAGGTACAAGCATTTTGAAATTTTGAGTGTTCTTGTGATTGTCGTAAGCTCACGACAATTATCAATGATATTGATAATTCATCATCAATATTACAACTGCGTGGTTTCTCTGGGCCTCCATTCCAGTGTTCTTCTGGTCCAACGCTCAGAAGCCATACGAGCAACGTGACCTGCCCATCTCCACTTCCGGCATTCTATAGTGGCTACCACATCCACGACCTTTGTATTTCGCCGAATCCACTCACTGCGCTTACGGTCTAGCAACGTGATGCCGAGCATTGCTCTCTCCATTGCTCGTTGCGCGACTCGGAGTTTTTCGGCGGACTTTTCCGTCAGTGTAGTAGAGATGATGTCTGATGGATTGGTGAGGTAGAGGCCGCCCACCAGAAAGATGGGTCAATGACATTAGGAAGCACGCGGGTCCCAACTGGATGCAGAGGGCGAGGGACAGAACGTCATGGAGAAATATGGAGGAGGCCTATGTCCGAAGACGGACTGAACAAGGGCTGTGATGGATGGATGGATTACAACTGCAGGGCATATAGGGCGTTTTGCCATCCTTCTCGGACATGCGCTAATCGCGTCCAAGATGAGCTTTCGGGAAATTCCCACATTGATAATTTTTCTTTTAACATACCTAATTTACCTAACCATACTAATAACATTAATGTCTAATACCAGTATTGGTTTTGCATTAATTGACTTTGTATTATTGTTTGTGCATCTACATTTGATTACAAATATCGACATAAATTACTAGATAAGTAATTTCATGTATTAGCAGTTCAATCATCGAGTAATCTTAAGTATTCAGTAATATATTCGCTCCACGCGCTGTTGTGCATGCTAGACACAGTAATTTAGAAGTCTGGAAGATCCTACATCTATGGCCTTGACTCCTAAAATAAATGAATCAAATCTTACGCCTGAAATATTCCAGGCGTTTCAATTGGAAATACCGATGGAGTTTCCTTAGCAACATCTTGACTACGATACATATTATAAATCAGGAAGTGTATATCTTGTTCATTAGGTAAGTCTTCCTTTACGTTTACAGATTTCAATGGAATTCGGCAGAGGGTAGTAGAGTAGTCGGAGAAAGGACATAGATCATGTTCTGCAACCAAAACGGATTCTATATGAGGCCGCACGCAGCGAAACGCAAAAGCCAATTGGATAAATTAGGTATACCCCTAGATTGATATGTTGTGATATATCTGGATTATTTCTCAGAGCGAGTTCTTGATAAACTGTGAAATGCCCTGAAAATACTCAAAATATTAGATCCGTCGCTGTAACCGTTTCCGTGAAATTGTCCAGGCTTGGCACAATCTTGGAAGCAGATTAATTAATTGATCAGTGCGTGCGTATAGGAATACTTTGACTCTAATTTTGAATCGTCACAAATTGACGCTTTTCTTTCTAATGTCTCATTCTGTGCTGATGCTAAACAGTACCTATTTGATGTAAGGAACACAACAATTGTATCTTACCATTCAATAAATTACTTATTGTTCAGTAGCTGTGATCTATTCTGTTCATAAGGAATTCAGGTTTTCCATTTATTCTTGTAAAATTGATAAATAGTTGGTAGGTATACTAGGTACCTATTGGCAAAACCAATGGGTTCGTTAATTTATCTTAACTATTATAAAACTGTAACAGAAGTGTGTCTGTACATTGAAGATATTTACAAAAAAAAATTACGACATGGTTTTTACCTGTCCCTGATTCCAAATCACAAATTTTTGGATTTTTTGCCTGTCTGTTTGTTTGTTTGTTTATTTGTTTGTTTGTGTGTTTGGGTGTTTGTTTGTTCGAGTATCACGCAAAAACTACTGAACCGATTTTGATGAAACTTTTTTTGTTTGATAGCTTATCATCTGACTTAAAATCTGGTATATAATTTATGCGGGCGAAGTCGCGGGTAAAAGCTCGTAAGAACAAAAGTGTATTAAGTAAATTAAATATTTATTCAATAGAAGAGAAGATCCACACTATAACAGCAGCAGCACACAGAGGCTGTTATTAGTTCTACATTCCAATCCAATACTTGTAGCTAAATATTTACTCGCATATTATCATATTACTGAATGAATTACTACACAATGTTACAAGCTTACGTCAGTCCGTGATGTAAGGGAGCCTTGAATGCATAGATAGAACGTAACTAGACTCACTATATTTACAAAACAAAAGTATATTTTATGACAATAATACCTACCTAGGCTTATTTTTGGCATTCGCGCCAACTGCCACACCTATACAATTTCTACCTATCTAAAATCTTTGAATCAGTCGGGAAGAAAAGCTAGACGATAAAGATAGGTACAGACAGTGTAGGTAGGTACTATAATAGGTTTACAATAAGTAACGTACTTCACAACTAAAAAGTAACAAAAATCTAATATTGATGTGTCTGAGAAAGATAAGTGTGGAGATAATGGAGAGGAACCCGAAGAAGAAGACGAATGATAACATTAATGACAAAACATACATTTACTTAGGTACCACAGACTTTGAAATCGGTATCCAAGAGCACGATTTTTTTACATCAACAGAGGCAGTGTCCTTGTGCTAAAATATTTTAACGTGCTGATTTCGTGAAAATATATCTTTGAACCTTGATTGTACCGATTTAAAACTTATGCGCAACTCTACTATATAAAGGCTAGCAAATTCTCATTAAATCGAGTTGGCACAATAGCCCATTACCTGACATCGATTAAATTTATTTACTAAACTATTTAAAAAAATAGTTGAAAACCTTCATATTGTAAAAAACTTTGTAACGTGAACTATTAGAGACCTAGTAAACAATCTCTAGCAATCATATTTTTCTAACTCCACAAGAACAGCTAATCCTAAACATCTTATTTTACCAAAATATTTTAAATATTCTAAGAAACAAAGTATACCTACATTCTCACGACAATTGATTTGTTTTTCTTAGAGCGACAGTTCATGGAGTCAAAATGGACAAAGCGAGTAGAAATTGTAAATATTAGCTCAAGACCGAAGTGGGACAATTGGCAATGAAGCGAACATGATTTTCATAATGTCTTCATTTGCTAGAAACAAAATGAAATATCGGGCCATGTTGACATACTGATTTATATTCTCGGAAGAGATCGCTCATTTAATTACACACATATGATTGGACATATTAGGTATGTTATTTTATTACGTCATAAAACCGTGAGAAATAACATGGAAATAACATTAAATAACAAACAAAACACAATTGGCAAAATATTTTATCTTTCGTTCTTTTTAGGGTCCCATGCCAAAGAAAATCCATGCCCAAAGGGTGCTCTATTATGAATTTTTGTTTGTGGTAAGTACAAAAATATTATCGATAATAATTGAAAGATTCTAATTTATACACAATTGGCTTTGTTGTATGAAAAGTTTTGATCCAAATGACCTAATTACAAATCAAAATGTTGCGTTTCCAAAAGTACCTACCCACTCAGACATTAACAAAATATCTTTTTTACCAAACTCTGCATTAAAACAAAACATCAGTAAAAATACACCAACTTTTTAAGTTTCAAAGGTTTAAAAATCACCACAAACACAATAAACAATCGTAATCCTAGAGCTAGACGTGACATCCTCTTTTAACAAAACATCTCAATACATCCCATTGTTTTAATGTTTTTTTACATAGTTCTTACGTGTATATTACCAGACATATAGGTACAAACAAGGAAGGATCGTAAAATCTACACATTGTTGCAAGCAAAGTTGTAAGTCATACATTTTATGTTCATGGTTTTGTTATTCGAGATGGCATGCGTGTTCCTTTTTTGCCATACAATATACACAATGCCCATACTAAACAGGTACCTACTAATCCTACTACATAGGTAGGTATAGGTACACAAAACCTAAAAACCGTATCTAAAATCATACAGTACAGGTGTGGAAATACCAATATTTAATTCATTGTGGTAATATTTAAGGGGGCACCGAGCCTATTGTGCTGCCTTCAATCGTATTTTTTTATTTATTTATATATACTTAATTAACTATGATAATTAAACAACATTTCCAAAAAAAACAAGAATGTTACATTGTAGTTATTGCTGATTTTCAATTTATCGGGTCACTGCGGAATTGCGTATTTGTTTTTATAAAAACAGTTATGGCCACTTTTGGCGGTTTTAACGATAATAACGAAAAGCATTAATTATTAAACATTATAATCCGTAATGTTCGACAAATTGAAAGCCAATCATGACTGTAATGTGACATTCTTGTTTTTTGATAATATTGTTTAATTGTTTAGAAATTAAAAAAATACGATTGAGGGCAGCACAATCGTCTGGCCAGGAGTGCGATTTTTGAATCTCATTCGTTGAGTTCAGCAGCTTAAAATTTCAAAATTAGTATGGAGATACGCATCTTTACTGCTGATTTGACTATCAAAAATCGCACTCCTGAAGAATGATTTTTGAAAGTCAAATTAACAGTAGAAAGATGCATATATCCATAGTAACTTTGACATTTTCAACTGCTGAACTCAGCGAATGAGATTCAAAAATCGCACAACTGTGGTGCTACTGAGACATCTGGCACCAAATTATCTTTTCATCAATCTTTTTCTAACCCAATTACGGCGAAGTTAAAACAGAAATGGATAATTATTTTTAGCAAGCTGCGGTGTTTCCTGAACTTCTCGATCTAATTTACTAAATTAGATGTCAATCACTAGCAAAATGGATATTTTAAAGATTTGTAGAGATATATCTATATTAACGTACACGGAAACAATATTTTGTTAATAAAACTAACTAACTTAAGAACTGGAAACTATTAAAACTATGATTAGGTACTAGAAAATAGTTTAGGTATATATTTTTTTGTGTACTGTGTTATTCCCAATTTCATGCTAATTGTATCAAGTACAAACATTTAAAGCGTACCTCCCTGAGGGTAGGCCCTGCAGTGGGACGATAGGCTGATGATGAGGTAAAGGTAATAAAAAAACAGGTAGGTTGCCAAAATAGAGGTAGGGCCCTTTTAGCTACTTAATAAGATAATTTCTCCAATAATCTTGATAAAGTTAAAATATTTTACGAATTTTATGAAAAACAACTAAGAATGCGCTTTTTTACCCTCGAAAAGCATACATTTATAATCGTAACTAAAAATAATTGCGTAACTAAAATTAACAATTACAAAATGTTATTAGAAGTTAATTACACTTCGCCCAACACTTTTGTACATGTACTATAGGTACCTATACACCCCCTCAGCGCAATGAAAAAATAATTCGCGTATTAGTATTTCTGCATAGGAAATGCTTCACAGCGCAAAACACCATTAAACAAACAATAACTTACACGACTAAAATAATAGTGCACAAACGTTGACGTTGTTCTGAAAATAACTTTTATTAATATTTACTAAATGTAGGCCACGCCAAGCGAATCAGTCATGTTGATCAAACTTTTTGACATGTCAAGGTGTTTGGCGACATTATGCCGCGAGTAATTTATTTCCTCAGCTGATTTTCGGCGAAATGCTCGTAAAATGTCATAGTTTTATGATACAATTAATGCTGCTCTTAACAATGACCTCATCGCGAGGATTTATCACTCTTGTCTCTCTCACTCAATCAGATATATAACCATTGGTTTCACTACAGGTTGGATGCAAATGTCCCAAATACCTTACACATAATCAAGTGGAGACTACGAAGTAAAAAAAAAAAAATATACCTACTGTCTTATTTTAAGAAACATGCTTTTATGGCACTCTTGCCGATACAAAAGATATTAACATTTTTGTCAATGTATGCGAAAGTCAAGTTTTATAGATTAAAAAACACAGCCATAACTAAATAGCCTCCTTAGGCATCTCATGATTCAAATTCGATTCAAACGATAGTTTACTAAAACAAATGTAGTTAAAAACCACTTAATTATTCAAAGTCAGCGCACACAGAAGCTACCAAGAAATCCGACACGTCTTCGGAATCCCAAAGCTGTCAACTACCCTAAACGACTATAACGTAGACACATATTGTGTACCCAAACATAACGGTCAAAAGGTTAAATATAAAGAAACCTTTTGTTGCATTTTGTGGTCGTATACGACGATGTAGTGCATAACAATGGCCTTATTACAACATGAATTTTGTTTGTTCCCAGGACAGAGACAGCAACTTGTCGGTGCCCGCGCGTTGGGAGGACAGGAATCTCCGCAAGTACCTCAACAAGCCTGACCTTGGTTAGTAGCATAGAGTAAGGAGAACTAAAGAGTGGTATTCTCCATACTAAGCTGCGTACACCGGAATTTAGTTTAGTACATTCTAGTTCACTAGTTGTCGTTATGAGCATCATTTCGCTATTTCTGCATTACTGCGTATAAGTACCTATATAATATATATATATAATTGTACACCCTGTACACACGACGGAGCAATAGGAGGCGAAGCGACATCCGTCCTATTAGATTTAGAGAATCTGATCCACAATTTTCAGTCAATAGGCCTCGAATTAAATTACTCAAAATGCGAACTATTTATCGGCGACACTTTGTCTCCGTCCGAAAAAAATTCCCTCATAAGACAATTTGACAGTTTAGCCCCAGGCATAAAAATTATAAACAAGGAGTCACTTCGACTCTTAGGTGCTCCAATTCTGGAAGAATCTCTACCTGTTTTTGTTTCGGACTTAATTGCAAAATTTCAAGAATCCTCAAATCGTCTAAAAGAAATCAGTCCCCACATGGCGTACTGCATTATAAAATTTTGTTTATTCGTGCCTAAATTCACATATGTGTTGCGTTGTTCTACCCTTTGGAGATACCCCTCGCTTCTGCTTCGTTTCGATAACCTTATCCAAACTACCCTATCAGAAATTCTAAATTGTCCACTTAGTGAGAATGTCCACAGCTGGTGCCAAGCCACCCTTCCAATCCGGTTTGGTGGCATTGGCATCCGAAAAGCATCGGCGGTAGCGCTTCCGGCGTTCCTGTCGTCAATCCATAGTACGCTTGACCTCTTCGGTAGAATCATAAACCCGTCACTTGGTTATATAGAGGTCACGTACTTGACTGAGGCCAGAAACGCCTGGATAAGTGCCGCCGGTCCCAATAATACTGTCCCCATAAGTCTGACGTCACAGAAGCTATGGGACGAGCCGCTCTGCATTCAGACACAAAAAAGTCTTATAGACAACGCCACCAGTACTGCAGATAAAGCCCGCCTCCTAGCCTCAAGCGAGCCCGAGTCAGGATTCTGGCTAAATGCGTTGCCTTCCGCAAACGTGGGCACGCTTCTGGACAGATCCACCTTCACATTGGCAGTCAGTCTGAGACTGGGTGCTAGAACGATTGAGCCACACCGCTGCCGTTGCGGCGGGAACGTCAACGACCTCGGGTGTCCGTATAGTTAGCAGCCTCACCAGCTCATTTGAAGGTTTTGACTAAGCCACGATTTAGTGCCCAATTAGTGCAATTTGGTGCCCAAAGCACAGATTTGGTGCTCATGTAGTTTAAAAGATATTTGGGTACCTTACTGAGGCTGCTAGATAGACGTCAAGCTAGCAGTCGCATTTTGAAATACTGTTTGTATCGATGTGATTTATATGTCACGATTTAGTGCTCATTTAGTGATCCCTATATCCAAAATTTCATGAATATTGATCCGATACAAGCCGAGATATGATAGTACATTGTTGAGGCTGCTAACTAGACGTTTCTTCCAACGATGATTCCAATGAAACGGATGCACATTTGAAACAGATAAATACATAGCGATTTAGTGCTCGATTTGGTGACTCTTATGATATTTATGAAAAGTAGAATTTTCTTTCCTATTTCCCAAAAAAATTACGTAAACTTCTACATACAACGATTTTCGGTACAACCGTGCACAAAAATTATCATTTCTCGGAACTACTGCCATGAGCTAGCGCTTGCGCTCGCGCAAGTAGTTCATAGTTATACCGAGAGATGGCGGGACTGGCGGATTGTTTACGTGAGTTACGGAGATGCGAATACGTGTCTTTTTATTACATAGAATGAAGAACTAATTGCTTGATACAAATTAGTGCATTATAACTTCTTATCGTCGTCTACAGTTCCACATTATATTATTTATCCTATAAATTAACTAACTGCCTCCGTGGTCTAATGGTTAAGAACATTGGGCTCTCGACACGGAGGTCGTGGGTTCGATTCCCACAGGGGACACCTAGTGATATGTCACTTTGGGCGTTTTTCCCCAGTTGATTAGGACATTGCAGGCCGAGTCACCTGATTGTCTGAAAAGAAAAATGATTCCGTGCTTCGAATGGCGCGTTAAGCCGTTCGTCCCTGCTACTATCTCTGGTGGTAGTAGTCATTACACGTCAGGCGGTCTGAAAAAACTTTGACATCAGGGCTCTGCCCACGTGATAAGAAGAAGACTAATGGAATGTTCAGACCCGCACGACCAAAGCGACTGGGAAGCGGGAGCGTCTACCGCGCGGCGGTCGCTGCCTATGTAATCTTAGAGCGCTTACAGACGAGCGACAGTTGTCTGCGACAGCTCGCGACAGGGTCGCGCGACCCTCTGCGACCGTCGCGCGACTGTGACGTAGGTATAGTCTGAAGCACAAGTCTTGTTCTTGAGAGATTTCAGTTTGAAGAAAACGGAGGCTAAAAAATAACATGTTTGATATTTCGGGTTTTTATACGTTTTTCGTAGATTTTGGTTTCTTTAGATAATAGATAATCCAGAATTGATTATCTTCATCATCAAGTCCATAAAATATTACAGACTGGTAAAAATAGGGCAATTATAATATACATTGGTACCGATTCGGACTGTGCCACGACTTAACTAAATTTATTCCTGTCACTTTCTAAAATAAGATTAAGAAAAGAGACAGAAATCCAACAGCTGACTTTAGTGCTGTCAAAGTGACGTTAAACGCCCAAAATAAGATGCCATCATAATGTACGCCATCTTATTTAAAGCGTTTTTGGGCGTGTAACGTCACTTTGACAGCACTAAAGTCAGCTGTTTTCTGTCTCTTTTCTTAATCTTATTTTAGAAAGTGACAGGAATAAATTTAGTTAAGTCGTGGCACAGTCCGAATCGAGGCCATTATACAGGGTGTAACAAAACACCCTAGTAATACTTAAGGGGGTGCTTCAGACCATCAATCTGAACAACTTTCACTATGGAGCCAACGTCGAGAAAAAAAATATATATTGCCGTCCCATACATTTGAATCGAGACGGTACTGCAGTTTTGTATGAAAGAGTGCATTTTTTTATCGCGATTTCGATGTTGGCTCCATAGTGAAAGTTGTTCAGTTTGATGGTCTGAAGCACCCCCTTAAGTATTACTAGGGTGTTTTGTTACACCCTGTATAGTTAATTAGTTATGATATAATACTTAACACAACACTAATAATTATAACACATAATATTATACACATAAATATTTATAAATACGTATACAGGGTGTAACAAAACACCCTAGTAATACTTAAGGGGGTGCTTCAGACCATCAAACTGAACAACTTTCACTATTATGGAGCCAACATCGAAATCGCGAAAAAAAATCAGCTCTTTCATACAAAACTGCAAACCTACTCGGAGCCAAACGTATGGGACAACTGTTTTTTTTTTCGCGATTTCGATGTTGATTCCATAGAGAAAGTTGTTCAGTTTAATAATATAATAATAATTTAATAATAATAATTTTCCGAGTCATGGATGTTTGTATCTATATATGTATTCTATATCGTTGTCTAGTCATCATAATACAAGTCCAGGCTAGATTCTGGTACTTTAAATGTGACTAGATAATTTGTGTGACAATGTCCAAGATATTTATTTATTTATTTAATAGTCTGGTTATCGCCTTAAAAAAGTGTCAGCATATTAAGAAGGACCCTGTATACAACGTGTTAATGATTTAGCGCAAAACCTCATACACCCCAACTGATTTATAACAAAATAATTAGATTGAAACAGTAATTTAATTACTTTGATAGTTAAAATTTAAAGTTATTAGCATTTTAAGTTTTGAGGCAAAAATGATTTGTTATCATTTCGGCACTGAAAGAAAGCGCTAACGTACTCATGGATACATTTTTATGATATTGTTTTGGTAGTAAGTAGGGTGAGTGTGCATGTGCGGTGGGTTGACATCGGGTTCAGAAAATTTTAAATTTTGCAAACAAATTATTTAATATTTTGAAAAAAATTACCTACGTTGAAACCATGATAATTCGACTCTGCTCTCGATTCTAAACAAACTATTTTCTAGTTTTGCGTTAATTCATTAACACGTTGTATAGGATGTTACAAACTACCAAAAAAACTGTTTTGGATATGGAGGTCTATCTCTCAGACTATACAACACTACGTCACGGTCTTCAACTGTCGCGCGACCCTGTCGCGAGCTGTCGCAGACAACTGTCGCTGGTCTGTAAGAGCCCTTACGGCGTACCGCCAAGTCGCCCAAACCAACGCGACCATGACGCGGGAAGGCAGCGTCAGCGGAGCGGGAAGCGTGCGTCCAGTGGTCAGACGTGTACAATGTTAAGCTCACGTAACAAAATAAAATACAAATTTTAAATTTCAGTACATTTTGGTTCTTTATGATAGATTTGGAACGTTTTTGGTAGTTCTTCCTAGATTTTTTGTAGATTTTGGTTGTTTTTGGTTCTTTTTTGTAGATTTTGGAAATTTTTGTTTCTTCTGGTACCTAGTTTTTGGTAATTTCTGGTAGATTTTGGTAGCAAAAACCATAAAACTATGTAACTATGTAACGGCTACTACCACAAGAGATAGTAGCAGGGACCAACGGCTTAATGTGCCATCCGAAGCAAGGGATCATCTTTCTTTTCAGACAATCTGGTATTTAGCCTGTAATGTTCTTACCAACTGGGGAAAAATGCACACAGTGACATATCAGGAGGTGTCCCCCGTGGGAATCGAACCCACGACCTCCGTGTCGAGAGCCCATTGCTCTTAACCATTAGACCACAGAGAGGCAGTTATTGGCAGGGCATTTCAATAAGAAAAGTCCTAAAATCCTCATTGCTTGATAGTAATGAGGATTTTTGCCGACAGATAAGGTAATTTTTTTGCAAACTACGTCCTTATTTTACTTTAAGATTACTATTACCCTCCTTCTAGCGCAGTCGGGTAAAAACTGAATGTTTATAAGAAAAACTAAATGAAACTAGGAGAATAATGAACAGATTTATTATAAGAGAATAAATCACACACAGATTTTTGACTTGCTTGCTTTGCAAGCTTGACACAAATGATTTGGGACTAGTCAATTAATACAGTAATAGTCAAATAGTAGAGAAGAATAATAGACTCCTGGAGTGCGATTTTTGAATCTCATTCGCTGAGTTCAGCAGTTGAAAATGTCAAAATTACTATGGAGATAAGCATCTTTCTACTGCTGATTTGACTTTCAAAAATTGCACTCCTGAAGTATGATTTTTGAAAGTCAAATCAGCAGTAGAAAGATGCATATCTCCACAGTAATTTTGATATTTTCAACTGCTAAACTCCGCGAATGAGATTCAAAAATCGCACTCCTGGACTCAAATTGAGTCACTCAATACATACATAAGAGAATATATATATATATATATAAAAATTTAATGTCATTTAACTTTTTTGCTTGGCAGTACTAACCATAAAATTAAAAACAATTTTAAACCCTATCACAGTTGAATAAAGTCTAAATTTGATCAACGGTTTCGTCAGACCTAAATTACGATTAGTATGTAGAAGTTTACGTAATTTTTTTGGGAAATAGGAAAGAAAGTTCTACTTTTCATAAATATCATAAGAGTCACCAAATCGAGCACTAAATCGCTATGTATTTATCTGTTTCAAATGTGCATCCGTTTCATTGGAATCATCGTTGGAAGAAACGTCTAGTTAGCAGCCTCAACAATGTACTATCATATCTCGGCTTGTATTGGATCAATATTCATGAAATTTTGGATATAGTGATCACTAAATGAGCACTAAATTGTGACATATAAATCACATCGATACAAACAGTATTTCAAAATGCGACTGCTAGCTTGACGTCTATCTAGCAGCCTCAGTAAGGTACCCAAATATCTTTTAAACTACATGAGCACCAAATCTGTGCTTTGGGCACCAAATTGCACTAATTGGGCACTAAATCGTGGTTTAGTCAAAACCTTCGAATGAGCTGGTGAGGCTGCTAACTATACGGACACGACCTCGGCCACCATGGCCTCTCCTGTCGGCACAGTGCCGGCCGTCTCCCACGCCACGCCAGCCTGAATGACATCATCCGCCGGGCGCTTGTCAGCGCCAACGTGCCGGCCATACTTGAGCCAAGGGGCCTTGCACGAGACGATGGCAGGAGGCCCGACGGTATGATTCCTTGGAGGAATGGCAGGCCCCTGGTGTGGGACGCTACGTGTGTCGACACCGTGGCGCCCTCACACCTCGCTGCCACTTGTCTAAGAGCGGGCGCGGCGGCAGCCGCTGCAGAGGGTCTCAAGCGGCGCACATATGCCACCCTGGGTGACGGCTACATTCTTGCGCCATTCGGCGTAGAGACCCTGGGGCCGTGGGGGCCGGACGCGCGACAGCTCTTCAAAGAGCTGTCGTCGCGCTTGATCGAGGTGTCCGGTGACCGAAGGGCTGGTGCGTACCTCGGGCAACGAATATCCATTGCTATCCAACGAGGTATCGCAGCCAGCGTCCTGGGCACCCTCCCGCAGGACGGTGGCCTCGAGCACGTCTTCTGTTTAGTGTAAGTCGAACGGAAGTCGTGCTCGATATAGTGGCTCATTTCTTCTTCACTTTTTTACATTTGTTCTTATTATTATTTTTAATTATATATATTAATATTTTTAATTATACTTATTAATATTTTTAATTATATTAATATATATACTTATTTCATCTTTATATTTAGCCTTAAGTTGTACATAATTAATGTTGTAAATATTCTAACTTATTAAATAAATTATACACCCTGAATATTGAATATTGAACGTTAAATGCAGAGATCTATACATTTCTGGAAGACCTATCTCATAGATTACCTATCTCGCGATTGCACAAATGGTGGGTACGCCATTGTTCAGAATGCATTTGCGAAATGATGGAATATTCGGCATTTGTCATAAATGCCGAACAGATATCTGCGCCAAATCAGTTAGAGACAGCTACATGCCTTTCCAAATACAGATGAAACAGATATTTCGAATAATGCAGCATGCAGTGCATGGCATGCAGCAAACACGTAAATCCTTTGGATGAAGTTATAACGTTTTAGATTATGAGATGAGTGTCAGATCATATTATAAGAAGTATGTTAAGTATTTACGTAGATGACTGCATAGGGAGTAGAAGACGAAAGAAAAGATGGATTAATTGTGTGCTCAAATCACTAATATGACATTCTTTCATCTTCTTGTAGTGCTATCTTCTACAGGAGGTCGGCTATCATTAGGGTTATTGGGATCCCAGACACAGCAGCGCTAAACAGGGCCTACCGAACCAGATCAGATTCTTTCAATTAGGTTTATTACGTTTATGAACACTCCTGAAACTTTGCTTTATATTATGATGTAAATGTTGACATAACTTATTATGTTTTCAGAGAAGGCGAGCCGATGGATCGGCGGTATATACGACCACGCGTCCCGAGCTTGGAAGTGGGGTGGAGAGCTGCGGCAGATGCACTACCAGTCCTTCTCCAAGATGAAGAAGTTGTCACCGGATGAGCTGGAGTGGCACTGCATCGCTATGATGCCCGAGTTACTTTACAGGTAACTATACTTTGTTCCAGATAGTAATATAGTTTTATGGCTATTTAGAATCACAGAAACAGAGATGTGAAACAGTTAAATTAGTCTCATCTGTTCTTACAACAACGGCTTTAGTAATGTCCAACAAGTGCTTTGAATTGTAAATTACACAATACTCTTAAATGTTATTATAATACTTAGAAAAGCATTTCTTTTAAAACGTATGCGAATTGCGCTTACGGATTTCTTCCTGAAAAGTCTTGATGTTTCTAGGTTGCTGTCTTGTGGCTAAATAGTATAAGATGCAGGCAGTATTGTCCCGTCCGCCGCAGGTAGTTACTTTTCAAAAGCCCCGGTTCCAATACGAATCACATTAAACAGTTTACTCTACGCCATTATATAATTATACATACGAATATACAGTTCCATAGACAATATCCCAAACTAATCAAATAGCAAGCTTGAGGAAAACATTGAAAAGAGCTTCAAGGGCGACATAGGGCCAACCAGACGTGCCGAGACATAATAAGGCAGACCCTAAACTTAGCAATTCATTTTCATTCTAAAAATATGGGTATGCCGATCAGCGATAGCGATCGCTATTGAAAAAATTTATGTAAGGCCAAAGAAACCTAAGAAGTATACAGAACATGCTTGCAGTGTTTCTGTATTTAAACAGAGCTGAGGTAGCTCTTGGCTTACCCGACCCTTCGCAATTGTTCCACCTGCACCTGTATCCAGGCATTCCTGTATAGAAACCTCCTCCGCTATTCTTCCCGATCCTGCGCTAACAATCCTTACCAGCGCGATATCACAGCCCACCTGGCTGCTGCGTTATACCTATCTCATAAAATCAATCTGATTCTGTAACAAACAAATCAAATTCGACGCCATAACACTCGGCACTCCGACCCAAAACCATGATTGCTAAACAAAGCCCAATACCACGAAGCCGATATAAAAGTTTTATGATTTGCGGTTTTGACGCTGCAACCGAATTGCATTGGCCCAATGGTCCATTGTATTAAAATACCCTAAAGCTGAGAGCAGATGGCGTTATGTGAAACCATAAATACATTTTCGGATTATATGGCTGTTTATTTGATGACGAAACTATGGTCAAGCATTTAATCTTAATCCGTAGGAATAATATTATATTTTATAGTTCTATTTTGGTTGAATGAACCTATTTAATTTGCTCACGTTTGTAAAAGCTCACAAATCTATGTAATAATACATTATGCTGGTGACCATAAACCTAAAAATAGTTAAAACTGACAGTTTTATTTTGTCATCTACGATTTGATCATGTACTGTTTTAACACATTCGCAGACAGTGAACAAGACACAATAGAAATTGTATTGTTATCACTGCTATAGCCGGTCACTGTCCGCGAATGTGTTAAGATCGTCGTAGGAGGTAGCGATGATGTTCAATTGTCTCTGACTACCCCATGGGAGACAGCATGGAAATATGCATGTATGATACTTTATCATTATATTATACAGGGTCCTTCTTAATATGCTGGAGCTGGACCATCAAATTGAACAACTTCCTCTATGGGAACAACATCGAAATCGTGAAAAAAAATCTGCTGCCCATTTGGGCAGATTATCGAGTAGGTTTGCAGTTTTCGATGTTGGTGCCGCAGAGAAAGTTGTTTAATTTGACGGTCTGATCATCCCCTTTAAAAAGTGTAGGCTCTGTATAGCTACGCCACGGACAGATCTCAAGCCCCGAGAGACATAGAAGTCTAACTTGACATCACTATAATGTTAAACAAGTTGAAATTGCTTCAGACAAAACAAACACTTATTATTACAGATGGGCACCCCGGAGCTGCGTCGAACCCCGCCAATATATCTGCCAAACAAAACTGCGCAAAGTACCAAAATCCAAACTCAAAGACTTCCGACGCCGGTGGCAACGAATGGGCAAAATCAACGAAATCACAGTACCTAGCATCAGCCGTGAAGTTAATGACCCAAGGAACAATGACGTCACCGTAAACCCTGTCCAGAACCCGAAGTCCTTCGATCTTCGACCGAGTCCGCTCCGACTGGGTCCCAAGCTAAGGCCCAGAAACGCGATCCGAACTAATTTGAAGCAGTATAATACGAGGAAGAGGAGTAGACCAACTGCGCAACGCAGGCTGAAGAGACCATTCCCTGGGTAAGTCATAATCTCTAGACACCTGCCTGAGCAGCATAGCACAGTACAGCTTACCACGACTTGACGAAAGTCGACTAACGAAAGTCGAAAGGCGACTAGTTCAAAATCTACTGAATTATGACCTTATTACATGATCTTACTACACACAGATTTCCATTACCAGTCTGACGCCCTAGATTATGTATAATGCTAACGTAACGGTGATCATTGCACAAATAATTAAAGAGTTTGCGCACCGAGAAAGGGAATTCGATAGTGTACCTATCTATTTAAGTAGACTTATGTGAAACTGATAAGAAATATCACCCTTGCTTCTCCCTTGGTTGTATAAGAGATATTTGCATAAACAAGCATGCATTAGAGTATAGTTTTGCCGTAGTTCCACTAGAATTTAGCGACAGAACTTATTTTGTTACGTTTTGAAAGCATTGCCGCTTTAGTTTTCCTCGTAAAATGAAATGGCTCTTTTAGTTAAAATATCAGGAAAATATAATAGACCGTTTAAGCCCAATTTATCGGTACAGTAGGAAAATAATGGCCCAATATCTCTTCATTATGTGCAAAATTTGCAAACTTATACCATAACCAAGATCAAGATATTGCTATGTTTGTTTGTGTACGCCGCGAAATATACACTTTGTTAAAGACTTTAACTGAGATTCTAAACTTTAGACAAAAGACCGACTGAATAAAAAATTATAGTCCTTTTTTGCGCTGTAAAAGAATGCCACCTTCCTTACCATTAACAACCACTTTTAGTAGTCTCTGATGCTACTAAATAATCCAAAAATTGGAACTCAATCGGTCTCCAACACCTTCAGTCAAAGTACTGCAACACTAGTATTCATGTAAACACTAAATGCAATTTGGACCTAACTGAATGCTCAACCCACTTCCAGTTACCAATGGAACAGGCGCGATCCAGAGAGTTCATATCGCTACAACGCGGATATCCTTCGCTCCGGCCGCACCGGGCTGAGCCCGCAGCAGATCAACGGTCATCTCGCCCGCCTGCTGCACCTGCGAAACAAGCAGGTGGCCAGGCGTAAGAGACTGCGTGACAGGTAGGGTGAAGCTTCTTCGGGTTCCTCTCCATTACTGGAGGTTAGCAGTCAGCACTGCATATATACCTATCTATCTCTTGTCAAACGAAACAGCTCTTCGACGCTGGCGATGCCTATCCACTCCTTCAGGTGCACGCGAGCCACGACATTCGTAGCCCACCAACGCTTCTTTTGCCGTCGACTTTGCACATTATTATAGTCTGGACCAGTGTTTGTATAGGGTGACGTTTAACCTTCATTCTCATTCCGGTCCCCAATCAGTATTGGGAGCACCGGCTCCAGTGAGCACAGGTATGGGGTCACCTAGCATGTCTCACAATTTCTTCTTTAGCTTATAAAGGCTTCCTCATTACGATATTATATGGGCCAAATCGCCACAGACTGGGTTCCCCAGAATGGTTGCCGGTGTAGAGGTAGACCGAGAAAAAGATGGAGAGACAACCTGGATGCCTTCTTGGAGAGTTGATCAGTAGTTGCACACAATAGAGAGGATTGGAGAGTAAAAGACCTTTGCCCAGCAGTGGGACACTGAACAGGCTACGTAAAAAATATATAGGCAGCAATTCGTAGGTCACCTGAGTTAGTGGTTGAGTATGTTTTGCATCCTAACACGTTTATTCAAGGGCAAGTCTGTCTGTGCCCTGTGAAACGTATGGCGTAGTGTATATATTTTCTTTGACGTATGGTTGCTAGTGATTATGAATTTGTACGGGAGCATGATATGGTACCTTCTCTATGATAGAATGCGTGCCATTATCTTAGCTTTGTGGATTCAGGCATCAGCCCTTACAAGAGAATTATATTTTGATGTAATCGCTATCACATGATATGATGTGATCGATCATGAACTGGGATCTTTTTTTTAATACTTATAAAAATCATTTTTAAACAGGTTTCCCTTTATCTATTTACAGGAGCGACTGGCTCGTTAACGACAGCCCAAGGCCGGTGTTTACGCAGACGCACGCGAGGACGTACATGGTGGACAACAACATCAGCGCTCTGCACCCCAAGACCATAGTCGAAGAGTTCGACATGATGCCGCCCCCTCCCCCCATAGCACTCGCTAGACCCAACCGCGGCATCCGAGGATACGGATAAATCCAGTTACGCTCGAAATATTCCGGAAACTGTCGGTAAACATCGGAAGATTTTTACGTGTATGATAATAATATGATCCTTTTTCCACTTTGTCATAAAAATTTAGGTAATCTTTTTTACTTAATTTAGTTGCTTACAGACGTCTTTATGAAGTGTGTTTAAGTACGAAAGTATCTTAGTGTTCTTCTTCTCTTTCCCTCTAGAGTGGCCAGAACGTGACGAAAAATGTTTGACGCAAATGTTTATTTTGTACAAACTTTAGTTACCGTATCATTCCCCCTCTCACGATCATTGTTTTTTCGTATTATCGATAACAACTAGTTCCTTAGGATTTCATCTATGTTAGTAACTAACTTCATGAAGTGAATGAGTATTAATAAGATGTACAGATTGGCAAAAAAGTGACGTGGTCGCACAAGGAAGAACAAGTTTTTTATGCATGATTTTGACGTTCTTGCAAAGAAAGTGGCGACTTAATTTTTTCCAAGCTTTGAGAGCACGAGTTGATTGCCACTGCAGGAAGTTTTTTTTTTTTACGACCAACTAAGGAATACATGACTTCGCTAAATCACCACCTAAATTATAGAAATGAGTTAGTTTCAAATAATTTTAAGTACACTTGATTGTATTTGATATTTAATAATAATGTTTGTTTCCATTGCAAATGTTAACTTTTTGTATTTATAAAACTAGTCAGTAAGAATATTTCAACAGTTAATTTTAAGGATACAGAAATTAATTTTAAAATAGTTTTTCATATCTTTATAATTGTTTTCCTAAAAATATTAAAAATATAAAACCAAGAGTATTGTTGTCGCATTATCCTTTTAATTTAACAATTTCTCAACTTAATATTCTATTTATTCATCAAAGAAATTTATTGATTATAGAAAAATAAAGTCGTACTTCGTATTGGCATTTCATTCTTTTTTAATTTTAGATAATATGTTTTTTAATTATTTTATTAATGAAACGTTTCCTGCTGTCACTAAGTTACTTTAGTGACTTTTTAAAAATCTTATCGTTTGAAACGTTTGATTCTGTTACAATTATAAGTTATAGAAATAAGAATTCATAGTGTAATAACTGCCAATATCATAGTCCTCGCATTTATACAACTTTCTCTATTTTTTATAAATCTGAACATGATTTCGTATAAGTATAGTGTAGTTGTATGCAACTCTACAGTAATTTTATTTATGTTTAATTTCACTTAGGCTATTTTATTACATTTTCAATTAATTTTTATATCCTTTCAAAGTTTTCTAAATACCATAGCCTATATATACCTTTTTTATTTCAAATAAGGATACACGCTGTTTTTTTATCACCCGACTGCGCCAGGAGGGTTATTATTATTCGTCTGCCATAGGCAGTCCAGGTAATGTATTTATCTGTCGTAGTATTATTTTATTATACTTTATTAAAAATCATCATGTACCTACCTACCTAACTTACGTGTTAGTTTAGGGGATTTCCTCCTGTATTCCCCAACGAACACCAACAGAATACATACATGATTATGTTTGGTAAAAAAAATATAATAATGACTAAAAATTGTATTGTAATTAGTTATTTTTCAGTTTAGGTTTACATATGCATTGTAGGCAATGGATGCATTAACTGGACTGCATACGACAGAAGAATAAAAAAAACATCTACCTATTGTTTTTTTTTTAGAAGACTTATTTATTTTTTCGATGTCCGTAATAATGACGTTTTAGAACGATTTATATGATGTTACATTCGAATTAATTAGGTACCTGTGTGATCCAGTGGCCAGTAGGTCTAACAACAATTAATAATCACTAATTATTCATTAATTATAAGTATCACACACTTTGACATAAGTAGGTAAGATAATGGCCTAAATTTCTCTTCTTTAATCACTCAATCAAAATTATGACCAGTGAAAATATATCTTAATTCTAAAGCTATTTGGCTTATTTTTAAACTTACTTGTAGCTTTTAACTTGATTATAAAAGGTGTAAAAACTAGTCTACTAGGTAACAAAATGCATAAAATAAAAATAGTATTATTTTCTTACCTCTTTGTAAGATTTAGCACACTTTCCAGTTTTTCATTTGCGAAATGGATGAATATATTATAGTCGCGCTAAATTATCTATGGGAAGAGCAGAGGTAGGGTCCCAGGCAGGTGTACACCAAACTGTATACTGGAATCATTACTTACTTAATTTTTTATTTTTGGCCAGTTAAGACAGCCTTGATAATTCTGGACAAAATCGACACAGACAAGTTGTCATGAATGTAAGTACCATTATAGTGAAAAAGTTGTCAGCTAATCGGTTATGTTAATTTAAAACACTTTGGCCTACATGGCCCAGTCAACATTGACGACTGCGTGAGATGATAAACAGCTGATTCTACCTACGTTTTTCTTGTCCATCAGCTGGAAGAAATATTAATATGACCTGTAAATAATATTAAATAGTTACTGTAATTTAATATAAAATAAGAAGCTTCTGTGAATCCATTTAAATAATATTTAGTAACTACCTAGATTATTAAAATGAAAAGAACTCGTATTTATAGGAACAAAAATATTTTTTATTTTATTTTATAATTATTAATGTTCACCTATCATTGTAAAATTAAGCAAATAAAGAATCATCTGAACGTAACATTATTTATTATTTAAAATGACCTTCCCTACCCTATTGTGACATTCTTTTTTTTTTGTAAATGTTGTTTAATTTTTTAGAAATAACAAAAATACGTTTGAGGGCAGCACAATAGGATCGGTAAGTCGGTACCCTCTTAAAAAAAACTAAAATTATCGTTTTGTTAAATTGTGACCTGAGGCGCCATCTATTGTCGAGTAGCCAAACTAAATACTTAAGGCTATTCTACCGTTGGCGCGCTCCATACAAACGTAGTATGGTGATATTTTCAATACTATCCAATTAAAGTCAATGAAATTTTTCAAAAACAATCAAGTAACTAATCTCTATGTCGGTATGAAGTCAGATTTTCGTTAAAATATACAGTTTCAATGCTAGGATTAATTTAAGATTTGTATGGAAATATTTGTGGCACTGTAACTTTAAAACTATAAATTTTATCGAAAATCTGACTTCATACCGACATGGAAATTAGTTACTAGATTGTTTTTGAAAAATTTCATTGACATTAATTGGATAGTATTGAAAATATCACCATACTACGTTTGTATGGAGCGCGCCAACGGTAGAATACTCTTAAAGGCTGAATCTGTTTATTGTTTTTCTTTATGAACATGAATTTATTAATAGCCGGCTTCAATTTTGCAAAAATCTTGACTGCGCAGAACAAAAGCACAGTAGCGCACACCCCTCACCGCCTCCCCATTATGTTGGTCAAATTGTTTGCCGCGTTGTAGTTGTGCGTAGGTCGAACCTTGGTCGAAGAGCATGCCAGTATTTTCAGCCATCAGCAAAATCATATCCCTTATCCTTAGGTATTCGGATGGTCATTATATTTCTCTAAACGGTTAAAATCAAAACTTGGTCCCACCCAAGTTGATATCATTTTGGTTTTTTTTGCCCACGATATATCAAAATAGGCATAGGGGCGACCAAGAAGCAGGTAGCAGGATGACACCGATTTGTGTTGAAAAACTGGAGAGCAATTTTTAATTCCAGAGGGCTATCACAGTCCAGTGGCGCCCTCATCACATTAAAAAAGATTTCTCAATAAAGAAAGCCTAAATTAAAAAAGTGCTCAACACGAACACTACTAAAAAGCCTTCAAGCCATTGTTATACAATACCAACAATACTTTTATAGGTTCTAAACATTTCACTTTTAGACAATTTCGAATAAAAACAAAAGCGGCCGTTTTTTTTATTTTTTTTTTATTTGTATGTTAATTTGTATGTTATGTTTGTTTGTTTGTATGTTGTATGTTATTTGTTTGTTGTTTCTTTGTTTGTTTGTATGTTGTTGTTTGGGTGCACCTTTAAAAAACCTATAAAAGTATTCTATGAAAATTAAAACCGCCTTCAAAAAAACTAAAAAGTTAAAAAATAATATTGCAGCCTATGACTTTTTCGTTCGCATCATAAGAATATTAATTTGTTTTATCGAAGTCGCTGTCAAGCCGATTCGCGCCAGGGCTTGCATTTTTTGGCTTGGCTTGACACCGACTTCTATAAAACAAATTAATGTTCTTATGATGCGAACGAAAAAGTCATAGGCTGCAATATTATTTTTTAACTTTTTAGTTTTTTTGAAGGCGGTTTTAATTTTTTGTTAAAATTTTGTTTATTTCACAATTTTCAGTGGTGAATTCATTAGTTCGATTTAACAGTAGTGCTTCAAATTAACAAACGCACGAGTCGGCACTACGATTTTCGAAGGTTCCTCTCGATTTCTCTGGGATCCATCATCAGATCCTGGTTTCCTTACCATGGGACCACCCTTGGGATATCTCCTTTCCAACAAAAAAAGAATCATCAAAATCGGTTCATAAACGACGAAGTTATCCGCGAACACACATTAAAAAAAAAAAAAATATACGGTCGAACTGAGAACCTACTCCTTTTTTTGAAGTCGGTTAAAAATAGCTTGAAGGCTTTTGTAGTGTTCGTGTTGAGCACTTTTTTAATTTAGGCTTTCTTTATTGAGAAATCTTTTTAAATGTGATGAGGGCGCCACTGGACTGTGATAGCTCTCTTAACCATTTTTTCGTATAGATGGTACTTACAATTGAAAAAGATGTAAAATTTTGACATTTTCAACTGCTGAACTGCGCGAATGAGATTCAAAAATCGCACTCCTGCCCGACACTCCTCGTACGTGTGAGTCCCCGCGTCGGTGACCTTGAGGCGGCGTGTGTATGCAATAGGGTTGATACTTGCGGAAAACGAATAATGTGTAAGTTTTCACTGGTGCAAGGAAATAATAAAAGATAAGTAGGTACTTAATTTTTATTTACCTAAATTCAATTTAAATTATTCTAGTGCAATTGTGGGCATTGTGGCCTACTTGATAGAGAATTTTTAGTAATTAGGTAGTAAGTAGGTAATTGAAGTTAAATGTAGGTAGGTAACCTACGCGTGCATTTTAAAAAATCAATGTACCTAGGTATTTAAGATACACGACTCATACAAATCTTACTACGTATGCATAGGTACACACGGAGACACATCAAGCTACCCAAAACCAAAATATAAGCTGACCGAGCGTAGGCATAATAAGGTATATCGTCGCGCGGCCAGCTTATTTTGGTTTTGGGTAGCTTGATGTGTCGCCGTGTGTACCTACCTAGCTACCACTACCACCTAATATCGTCAATGGCTAGTAAGGAGCATTATCGATACTCCATCAAAATTAATAGATTTTGAATTCACTTTTAGTAGGTAGGAAGGGAAAGATAGAATAATAATGTAACTTACCTTTCTGGATCATCATTAGGTAATGAACAGAAACTCTTATCACTGTTATCATTCTGATTGTTGCCACAACCGTAAAAACACAACAATAAATTGCACTTTTCATGATTCGTATTATTTGGCGTCGCACGCTTCGTTCGCCGTTCGCAGAGTCAAAGAAAATATTTATTTCAACGGCTGAGTCGTGCCGTCATGCGAGCAAGAGCAGCCATGTCATTCGACCGTCAATGACATGACGTCCCACCCGCTCGCAAACCCGCGCACCCCCCTGCGCTCGCCCGACCCGCACACATAGCCGCGAGCGCTTTTACGAGCACACATGCATGAGTGTCGCTTCTTTTCGCGTAGTGTATATTTTCTTTGCTCCTGGCATATCGAAGTCTAAAAGAAATTCAAACAAAAGAAAGCACTAAAGTCTTGTTAAACAGGATCAACGACCTAATGACCGAACGAATCAGCGATATTTCAGGCGAAGCTCGCAAGATGTGACGATATGGTCACCGTGGCAACCACAAACAAACAATCAACTCCCTCCCGATACTCTATCCAGTTCTCCTGACACAAAAAATAAACCATTATAACCGTTATTTGCATAGATTTATGAGCTACGATGCGTGTCAGGCAAAAATGGGTTTTTGGTGCGGACCCATGGTGCGGACGCACTTTTGACGCTGAAATACAGAAATATCTTTATGGCAAAGTGGATTATGGCTATTTACAACTCTATTTCGTTTTAAAGGTTTTTGCTACTATTCAGGGTGTAAGGAAAAGTATCATTAATCTTTAAACCACATACTCTACCCATCAAAATGAACAACTTTTACTATTGGAGCAAACCTGTCAGAGCATTAAAAAATTCTGCGGTTCCATCATAGATTTATATATTACTAGCGTAAGGATAGGCCCGTCAGAACATTTTACAAAAACCTTCTTCATAGAAACAAAAATTTGCGCCATCTGTCATAACTCGTATACGAACTATATCGTGTCATATATTTTCGAGTGCTCTAAACTGAAATTTTTCCTTACATTTTAGAGCCAACGAACTGGGGACAATAGTCAAGCTCATAGGCCATGTCCTTACGCTAGTAATATATATGTCTTTGGGTTCCATACTAAACTCCAATACCCACTCGACGCAAATGTTTGCAACAGCAGATTTTTTTTTGCTCCGATCGGTTTGCTTCCACAATAAACTTTGTTCAGTTTTATGGGTAGAGTACCTACGTGGTTTAAAGGTTAATGATACTTTTCCGTACACGCTGAATTGTATTGTCCCTATTGTCCCTACCTATACGTGACCCAATAATCTATAGATACCTGCAGCTATACCTATCAAATCTAAAGTAATAAAATAATATAAAAATCATTAAATTCTTAGCCCCTTAAATGTTGGTTATCATTATCAGACATGTCAGTAAGTCAGACATTGGTGAGGACCAATGAAATTTGCAAAATTTGGATCAAGTTACTTTTAACATCATTACGTTATTAATTAAGAAGAACCCTATACAGGGTCTGTGGATATACATCCACAGACAGGGTCCTTCTTAATATATGCTGACGGGTTTTTAAGGGGATGATCAGACCATCAAACTGAAGAACTTTCTCAAGGGACCAAGACCAAAACAGCGAAAAATAATATGCCGTTCCATACAAAATGAAAACCTACTCGACTCAAATAATTATGTGGGACAGCAAATTTTTTTCGCGATTTTTTTTGTGTCGTTTTCATTATGTACATACAAGTTCGGGCTAGATTCAAGTACTTTCAATAGGACTAGATAATTATGTGAGACAATGTCCAAGATACTTATTTATTTATTATTTATTACTTACCTATTAACATTAGTGAAAGAGGTCCCTACCTCTTGTATATCTACTTACATGTCAGGATCACCTTATTTAACAACTTAATTTAGCCACAACGATAGTACCAAGTTATAGGTAACCTTGACAAACCATTACATGGGCTCTAAATTAAAATCAACTACACAACCTATTCACGTTAGTGCACATGTCGGAAGGGTGTTTGTGTTTACATAAACCTAATGTTAAGGTAATAGGTTTCAGTTTAATAGCAGCAATTTAACCTAGATTGCAGCCAGTATTAAGGTCACGCTGTTAATCTTGACTACAAAACGGTAATAAACAGCAATAATTGCGTATCTGACCGATTTAACTACCGAGCTTTACTTGTCATGAGAACATACTTATTTTGTAAACTTTAGCTGTCAATGCAAAATTGTTTTGTAAATTATTACAGTAAGGTCTAGCTAGTAGGTCTAGTAGTGACTAATACCTAACCCACAAATTCTCGCACAAAGAGCGGGCAGCGGCGCGTTCCTGCCTCAAGCCATACAAATTTATTAGGCATTTAGCTGGTATGATTTTTAAACACTAATAGTTTTTCGGTTAACGTCCGAAGACTAGATGGATGAACACAGACAAAGACATGACCGAGTGCATTGTCTTCGAAGACGAAGTCAGAAATAGGGCAAGGTCCCCACCACCATATGGGATTAAAAGCCAGGAAGAGAGAGAAAGGGAGTTTTTCGGTGAAGGAAATATGCAGTGGAAACCAAGCTTTAATTTCAAGGCGTGTATGAGTCCACAAGAAATAAAAGTTCCTACAATACAAAAATAACACCTAGGTACAATAATTCGAAGAGTTCGGGTAAATGTCAAGTTACAAAAATAGTCCTCAGCATGACAAAGAATGCGATAAACAACCAAGATATGCCACGAGACTTGTGCAAACTTAGCTATGTCTCAAAAATAGAATCGCGACGCAAATGTCTTGTTGTAGGTACCTACCTACTTAGTTCCAGATAATACTAAAATTTATGGCAATTTTGAATCATAGAAACGATATTTGGAATCTTTACTCTCAACTGTTCTAAAAACACCATTGTTAATTCTTGTTATTCTTTCTGATAAACCGTTGATGAGAAATATGCCAGAGAGCTCAGTGACTAGTCGGAATTATTTCTTATTTTAGATGGAACGAAGTGTACCTAGAATCTAGCAGACAATACAAGGTCACTGTATGCTTTGAAGCTTTGACATTTCAATAGGAGCCCTGTCATGTATGGTGTATGGTAATGTCGGAGTAGGCTTATAGGTACTTACTGCATGTGACATGTAGGAACTGTATTTATTTATGACTACGTAGCGTTTGAAAACCGCGAGCTGAGTATCAGGGTACGTATTATTCATGTAAGTACCTAGTTTACCAAGTCGTAATTGATAACTTTTAACAATATTGGACCTAGTACGGAGCCCTGAGGTACTCTCGTTATCCTTAGCATTTAAGATATCTCTACCTTTTTAATGCTGGCATCAGTAGTGTCTGCTACCTCTACGAACTGTTTCCATCCATTTAAATTATGATTCTATTAGAAAACATTGTAAGTTACCTACTCAAATTATATACGACATATATCTAGACCAAGATTTTTCGCGCGATCGCCCATTGAGAACACAAGTTTCAAAATCATGGGGTACAATCCTGCTTGTAGAATTGTAGATCCCTTTTTTGTATCACCTCCTATAATGTGGTAGACTCTTCGCTATCTTAATTCTGTTAATAAATTATGCTTCCCCCAAACTATTATACTAAAATATCGTTTGCCCCGAAGATAACCGAGGCTATAACAATATCGTTCGTTCATAGCGCACAGCTTTGAAAAAACACTATAACGTGTCATAGATAGTGATCTCGCGTGATGCCGGCCGGTTTAGGACCTAGCCTAGGTACGATACCGATGCCCTGGATCGATTTATTTTATTTATATGACTGTTATTTACCTATTACTTTATTACTATCACATATAGAGGGAAACGCTGAACATCATTATCTACACGTGGATAAATTGTAAAATGACGTAGCTCTATAATTTAGGTGAATTTATTTTTAGGGTTTCGTACCCAAAGGGTTAAAACGGCACCCTTTTACTAAGCCTACGTTTTCCGTCCGTCCGTCTATCCTACCTATTTAGGGCTGTAACTTTTGAACCGTAATAGCTAGATAATTTATTTTTTTACTGAATGTGCGTTATTAGTTTATTACGGCGGATTTGTTAAGAAATAATAAAAATTTCAAATAGTTAAAAATTAAGGGGGTCCTCATACAAGAAACTAGTTTTTATTAGGTAACGTTTTTCCTTCTCGCTCTATCGTAAAACCGGTAAATACATAAAAGCGTCAAACTTTGTGTGATTATAGAGCAAACTTTACAGTATAAATACAAATAATAAAAACCGGCAAGTGTGAGTCGGTCTCGTGCTAAAGTTCCCGGAGATTTTTTTTTTGTAAGTTAATAAATTTTGTATGATAGAAGTGTGTTACGGAACCCTCGGTGCGCAAGTAGCCCGACTCGCACTTGACAGTTTTTTAACATTTCATTTACATTTCCGTCGATCGCTTTCTTACAATGTTGTAGTAGACATAGCATGCATTTTATATCGACAGACAATTACTATAATATACCTGTAACTAATACAACTTTACAGTGTGAATCAAATATAATACGAAGTAGAAATAAGTATAATTCAAACTATAAATCATGCTTGAAAAACGCAAATTTAGGTAGGTAAGTACGATGAAAAAAAATGTTTTACCTTGGAAATGCTTCATCATTTTCGTTCCACAAATTAACTTTCTTTGTTCCAACTTATAACTAAGTATGAATCCAAGAAGGTAAGTATACCTAAGAAAGAATCACTTATGTAGTTCATTGGCATTTGTGCTTCACGCAACCAAGGGCGGATCCAGGGGGGGGGCCCAGGGGGCCATGGCCCCCCCCACGGACCTCTGCGGATTGCATTGAATTTCGAGGCTGAGTAATGACGGCACTTGACTAGGGCATAGATTGATTGAGCTCTGTCCATAACCTATTCGTAGAGCGGAGAAAATTAGAGCTCGCTTCGCTCGCTCTATGTTTCTGTTTTAATTAGTGTACCTGTGTAGGTACCATAATTAAAACAAGGCTGTGGTCAGAAATCTTTAGGATTATACCTACACATAATTAGTGATGTTGACATTTTATTGTTCTATTTTTTTTTTTTTTTTATTCTTGACGATCATATTATCCTTTGACATTTTTATTTTTTATGTAACGCACTTACATGTAATTATGAATTTGATAATATGAAATAAATAATTCTATTCTATTCTATTCTATTCTAATATAATCCTAAAGATTTAACAGCAAACCGGGGAACACGGCCCCGGGCGGCAGGTTTAAAATATTGCATCGACTTGAGAATTTTGCAAAAAAAATCTCGTGCTCGCTTCGCTCACTCCTGATTTCATATATTGCAGTGACGAAATCTCGAGCTTGTTTCGCTCGCTCTTGGCTTAAGATCGTATTGCAGTCATCCCATTACATTGCAGTGAAATCTCGAGCTCGCTTCGCTCGCTCTTGGTTTTAGATCTTATTGCAGTCATCTCATTATATTTCAGTGAAATATCGAGTTCGCTCCGCTCGCTCTTGGTTTTTTTGTTGTATTGAAATGACCTATCGCAGAATTCGATCATATTGCGAATTTCTGACTCGACCTAATCATATTGCAGTAAAATCTCGAGCTCGCTTCGCTCGCTCTTGGTTTTAGATCTCATTGCAGTCATCTCATTATATTGCAGTGACGAAATCTGAGCTTGCTTCGCTCGCTCTCGGTTTAAGATCGTATTGCAGTCGTCTCATTATATTGCAGTGAAATCTCGAGCTCGCTTCGCTCGCTCTTGGTTTTAGATCTTATTGCAGTCATCTCATTATATTTCAGTGAAATATCGAGCTCGCTTCGCTCGCTCTTGGTTTTTTTGTTGTATTGAAATGACCTATCGCAGAATTCGAACATATTGCGAATTTCTGACTCGACCTAATCATATTGCAGTAAAATCTCGAGCTCGCTTCGCTCGCTCTTGGTTTTAGATCTCATTGCAGTCATCTCATTATATTGCAGTGACGAAATCTGAGCTTGCTTCGCTCGCTCTCGGTTTAAGATCGTATTGCAGTCGTCTCATTATATTGCAGTGAAATCTCGAGCTCGCTTCGCTCGCTCTTGGTTTTAGATCTTATTGCAGTCATCTCATTATATTTCAGTGAAATATCGAGCTCGCTTCGCTCGCTCTTGGTTTTTTTGTTGTATTGAAATTACCTATCGCAGAATTCGATCATATTGCGAATTTCTGACTCGACCTAATCATATTGCAGTAAAATCTCGAGCTCACTTCGCTCGCTCTTGGTTTTAGATCTCATTGCAGTCATCTCATTATATTGCTGTGAAGAAATCTGAGCTTGCTTCGCTCGCTTTCGGTTTAAGATCGTATTGCAGTCGTCTCATTATATTGCAGTGAAATCTCGAGCTCGCTTCGCTCGCTCTTGCTTTAAGATCTTATTGCAGTCATCTCATTATATTTCAGTGAAATATTGATCATATTGCGAATTTCTGACTCGACCTAATCATATTGCAGTAAAATCTCGAGCTCGCTTCGCTCGCTCTATGTTAAACGTTTTATCGCAACCACTCAACCTGGACCTGGCCTTCCTAAGAAAAAATTATTGCTACTCTTGTAGAGGAGGCCCAGGCCCGGCGCCTCAATCTCATTGTTTTTGCCCTGCCTCGGAAAAATCGTAGATCCGGGGCTGATTGTTTTAGTTTTCTATGTATGTATACAAGACGTCTCGGGTCTGTGTCTCTAACTTAATTTTTTTATATCTTAATACGTGGCCTGAGTCGGCCGAGGGCCCCCCCCACTATGAAATCCTGGATCCGCCCTTGCACGCAACATTTAAATTATGCATAGGGGTTGTTCGTTCACGATATCGGCGGCAAGTGGCCAATCCGAGACGTCGCCTCCAATTTATTATAGAAACAAGAAAGTGCCGTTTACCTCGTGGTAATGAACTTAGGTAATTTGAGGTTTATGAACTTCGATTTCGCGTTTACGAAGATTGAATATTTAATGATAATGTAATAGGTACTTATTTCTTTTATTTCTTCATGTTTTAAACCAAAATATGTTTTCTGAAGAGTTAGATACAAACCATATAATTTTTGCCTGCGCCGCGTTTTTGTCATTGCTACTTTTACATACGTTAGTTACTTGGTAGAGCCAATCGTAGATTTTAATTTTAAATTACTAAATAAAGTCGAAATAAACTCAAAAAATCACTAAGTTACCTCTTATTTTACCAATTTTTTATTTATTTTCAGTATGGTGCATTATATGTATTGAACACAGTATTGAACGAAAAATTTAATATAAGCACGACACGATTTATTGAAGTAAATTCCATGCATTTGACGCCAAACTTTTCTATACTATCATTTCGCTTGTAGTACACGTTCTGCTATTGTAAAAGTTTCAGAACAATCGACCTTTTCGTTGTTTCTGGTGCAAAGGTTGACCATAATAATCTACAACGTGGCAATGCTTCTAGCTTTATGGGCACCTTTGCGCCTGGATACCCGCCGCACAAAATTGTTGCGAAAACTTTTCACTTTGATCAAAATAACTTGGTACGTACGAGTATTATCAAAGAAGTCTGCGTTTTCATAGTTGCGGATACAGCTGCTATATAGTTTTATATAAAATCGTAACCTGACGACAACTTTAAAATTTGTACTACGGCGTAGTCCAATTTAAATGCTTCAAAAATTTTGTCAAGGGTACATTTTATAGTAAACTTATCGATTATTGCACACAAATTTTAACCTACTGAACTAGTTACCTCCACAAAACTCCTTAACAGCGTACTTTTATAGTCCGCCAAAATGTCTTCGTAGCGTATGCCTACGCGGCGTAGCAAAACTTTTAATGTATAACATCGATAGGTATGTAAGTTTATTGGATGAGTCTACCTTCTAATTAATGATCAGATATGACTGGCCAGTACTTAAATCATTTACTTTAAGGTGCATCGTCACGGGCAACGTTCCATACAAACTAAAAAAACGAAATCCAAGAAGGTGTACATCATTCTTCTTCTCTTCCTGTTACCCCTACGTGGGATATAGGGCTCGGATGATAGCTCTCCACTGGTTGCGATCTTGGGCAGCACTGTAGATATCCTCCCAGGTCATGTTGAGACTTTTAGCCTCTACATCCACAGAGCGGCGCTAGGTTGTTTTAGGGCGTCCTCTCTTTCGTTTGCCTGGTGGGTGCCATTCTAAGGCTGTCTTGGATGGGTGATCGTCAGGCCTCATTTTACGTCATTGACAATAATAAACTAAGAAACAGTATAAAAATGTAATATGCGTATAGCTTCGACCGATCGAATAATATTTTTTTTAGTCTTGGTTTAGTCTGTCAGTCCAGGCAGATTTTTGAGTCGGACCAATTTTCTTATCATTTTATTATGGAATTAAATTGCTATTCCACAGAAATCGCACAGAAACGCTAGGTAGGGAAGGGAGTTTTCGAATCTGGCGGGCATGTATAAAAAGATATCTGGATGTGAATGAGGCGAAAGAGTAGGTATTTTAAGGATCGTAGTAAGCCCCATTGTCTGCCTATCCCAATGGGAAGAGGCATGTTATATGTATAGATAATTCATAGTCTTAAATGTTCATAGGAATGTACTTACCTACATACATAACAAGTAATTAATATTAACTTTGTAACGCTTAAAATTAATTCTGTTCAATTAGCTTTTACGTAAAACCGACTGCTCTCAAACGGTGAAGGAAAACATCGTGAGGAAACCTGCATACACTGAAGAAGAAATTCTGATGTGTATGTGAAGTCTACCAACCCGCATTGGGCATGCGTGGTGGACTTAATGCCCATACACCCTCCTTGAGGGTAGGCCTGTGCCCTGCAGTGGGACGTTTATAGGCTGATGATGATGATGATGAATTAGCTTTGAGAACGACCCGTAACGATTCACCTTAATGAAAGCAAAATTTTCAATCGATGAAAGAGTCAAGGTGAATACGTAATCAATGAATGAAATACACCAGTTATTTGCAACTGGCACGAAGGACATCTTTATTTATGTCCATTTAAATGAATAGGTATGGTATGCAATATCCTTAGTGGCTTACAAGGTTCCTTGTTGTTATTGATTTGTAGGTAGGTAAATAGAATTATACACTTATTTGTATTTTAAAAGACAGCACATTTTGTTTTGTATCGTTTCCTAGACGAAAGACCCTAAAGCCCAAAGAAGACTCCTTCAAAAATAGAGTTAAATCAATTGAAAATAAAACCGGTCAAGTGCGAGTCGGGCTACTCACGCGCCGAGGGTTCTGTACCACACCACCACAGAACACAACATTATTACTTAGAAAAAAAAACTTTTTTTGTCCGGGACCTTTAGCGCAAGACTGACTCACACTTGGCCGGTTTTTTGTATTTGTTGTTATTCTGTAGAGCTTGCTCTATAATCACACTAAGTTTGACGCTTGTATGTATTACCGTTTTTTCGATAGAGCGTGAAGAAAAAACGTTGATAAAAACTAGTTTCTTGTTGAGAACGGACGGACTGACGGACAGACGGACAGACGGACGGACGGACGGACAACGTAGGCTTAGTAATAGGGTCCCGTTTTCACCCTTTGGGTACGGAACCCTAAAAACCGCTCTTCCTACGAAGTTGGGTCCTAAAGAAATTCAAGTAGTCCTAGGAATACTACAGGTAGATTTATATTCATAGGATTTTTGTGAACGGACCTCTATTTCGAAACACACAATTACATTAATATGATATACGGGCATTTACCCGTCGTCCTTCTACCGCATAAATTATATACCAGATTTTAAGTCAGATCATAAGCTATCAAACAAAAAAGTTTCATCTAAATCGGTTCAGTAGTTTTTGCGTGATGCTCGATCAAACAAACACACAAACAAACAAACAGACAGACAAAAAATCAAAAAATTTGTGATTTGGAATCAGGGACACCTAAAAACCATAATCGTAATCTTTTTTTGTAAATATCTTCAATGGACAGACACACTTCTGTTACAGTTTTATAATAGTTTAGATGATGTACGTATATCAAATCTTAGCTCGGGATGTTATACAAAGTCCCGTGATATTATTAAAATTAATATAAGTAGTATAATCTAAATAGTGTATGTAAAACGTTTCCTTCTCGGACTACGGAACTCTAAAAGCAGGAAGCAAGTTGTCACTTGAAACAAGAATTTGCTGATAGAGTTCTCAATAAGCTGTACAAAGTATCGATGTCAAAACAAACCAATCAATTTCAACCAACTAGTAAAGTGAAAAACAACGCACGGGATAGCTTGCCTGACCACTACTGTCCAGTTTATAAAGGCCTGTGGGAAGTGTACCCATGTCCTTAGTTCACTAACAACTTGTTAACAATGGTTAAAGGGTGGGAGACCTTGTGACATTGGTCAACGTTAATTGCACTATAACATGGGAACATGGAGGTAGAGTGAGCGTTTTTCTTTTCTTTTTTAAATTTAGTTTCTAAAAAACTCGACAGATGACATGCTTATCGCTCCATAGAGACGTAAGCGAGATCCTGTCAAAATCATGTCAAGACTGTGCCTGACTTTTTTTTAAAGGCCAAGGGATCGAGCCCATACTACCCTGTTAGACGTAAACAGTTTCATATTTTCGTTTAAATTGATTCGTAAATAATGAAATATTCAATCAAAAGATGCGTTGGCATCTTTTTGATCATCTTCTCCCTCTTTATTATTTTAAAGAAACACTTTTTAAAATGTTGACATTTATTCGCACAGACCGTAACGCCATCTATCGATCCACTAGAAAACTAAAAGAAAAACGCTCATTAAGTTACTAAATGTATTCCTCATTTATATTACTGTCTTTTTTTTCAATAAGTTTAGTAGGTAAGTTAAGGTAAGTTAAATAGCCTGTACAATCTCATTGTAGAGCAAAGATCTCCTATCAATCAAGTAATCAATATTTATTCAAAGAATAACAATACATATTTTTATGATTCGTGATTTGAAAATAAAAACACCAACAAGAAAAACACCTTACACATCTTAGAACATTCAAGATTAATAAATAAATAAGATTTCACCAACCAAACACCAATGCTGAAAAGGCGGTGTCTAATGTCTACACCTACAGTCCAACGCACTGACCAAGTGGAGAATGTGGTTAGAAATCCTGCTTTCAGATTATTTTTAACTCAACTCATTAGATCTCAGACTTAGATTAACAAGTATGTACACACGGCGACAGGTCAGGTTACCCTGTTTGGACTTTGAACTATTAGAAGTTGAACGCTGCGAATCGTGCGAGAGGGTGCGGTATGTTGTTGTAATTTCGTCTCACAGCACGCTGCGCCCGCGCCGGCAGCCGCGTCGCGTCTATGCAGACTCTCTACCGCACTATTTTGTGTTTTGTACGTAGCATGTACGTAGCATAGTTATGGGTATATAGGGTGCGTAACCTGATGTGTCGCCGTGTGTACTGCCATGTCTTGGCTAGAATAGATCAACAATAATAGAGGTGAACCGGCTACTGAGATTAGAACTAACATAGATAAATGGTGAAAGATTGTGAAAAGCTGGAACCCTTAGAGACAGCACAAGCAGCAGGGAAGACAACACCAACACTGAAAATGAAATAACGTGGACCGCAGGCCTTAACTGGAGGAGAGAGGCTTATTGTGACAGGATATCAATGGAAAACTCTTGAGGAAATCTTTGCCATATGGCATGCTGAATTGAGACATCCTATGATAGCATAAAAAAGCAAAAAATAATTCATAAAAAAGGGGCATTAATTATAATAATTATGCTGCCATCTAAATGTTGCTTCATTTAATTTGCCGCTTCAGTAAACTTTAGCAAAAGATTCCCCGGAACTTACTTTTTGACATTCAAATGAACCAGAACGTAATTTTAAATGTGCTTACTATATTTTATTACTTAGCTCTGTTACTTATTTAAAAGTACTTCTCAAAGAATATTTTTATTCATGTCTACTACCTAGGTCTACTACTTACTTATTCACACCGCTACTTACAGTATAACATATAATTACCAATAACTACCTACATAGATGTAAATAGCTAGTACCCCGGTCTATTCCAGCGTGCCCTAAGTCCGCGTAAGCACTGTTGGCCAAGGGTGGCCAATGGACACCGGCCAGTCGACGCCCCGCGGCCGAGCGGTCAATCCGCCATGGATTCAACATAGAGTTACGTACCAAAGAGTTTTAATAACATCCACCATGACTGACGACATACCAGGTGAAGTGCTCTAAATTCAAATTGTTATTTCTTTTTATTTGCGCGAAAGTTTTTAACTTGTGGTTTGGAAAGTTAAAAATTATAGATGCGATGTTGCAGTGGTTGGAGGTTTTGAAAAATGTAAATGCTTAACTAGCTTTTAACACTGTATGAGTTGAAAGCACGTTTATAAATGACATACCTATTGTAAAAGTTTTCCGATGTAACTACCTATACCTACTATGCCGCTCGCAACAGAAGCTGGCAACAAAATGCAATGCATTTCTTGTTATGGGAATTACACATGCATTTTGTGTGAAATTTTTCTATTGATATTACATAAGGTATAACTAAAAAATGCCTAAATGTAACTTCATCACATTATAAACAACTATAAGTATAACATACCTATTATAATATACTTAGTGCCGGCAAACTTCTGGATAAGTGCTTCGACAGCTTATCTCTGAAAGATCGTTTGACTTATTTTATATGAAAAATATGTCAGACGAGCTGTCAGATAAGCTATTATAAGAACTTATCGAGAAGTGGTGAAACATGCCCTTAATCTATCAAAAACACATTTTTAACAGAACAGAAATAAAGGTAAGTTACCAATAGGGTCATTTCAAATAATGTTAGGTTAGGTAGGATAGGACCCTATAGGTAACTTTGATCTGACCTATGAATTTAAAAAACAAAAGTATTTTAATAATTTGAACAATATTTAAGTAATGGGACATTACAATATGGTGTAAAAAGTAAACACAAAGCAGAATTTCATACTTGAAAGAGTATAGTATCTACAACAGATGCACTTTCTCATCCTTACATTCCTGATTCTGATTAAACGGGAAATTGCTACGATCCGAGAAAATAATTCGATATTTGACGAAGCGGTGTCGTAACGTAAGACTATGGTTTGGACATCAAACTGCAAAAAGACCTATCACAAAAAGAACTTTCTGTTCAAAATTGTTGTTTGTTAGTTTAGGTTAGGTATTGTCAGTCATTCTTGACAATTTTGATGAACAATACCTAAACGCATACGTAGGTTTAAGTAGACAATACCTATGCCACCTACCTGGTTTAAATTCACAACCGTAATCTTTACAGGGTGGCCAAGATACTTCCCTATTATATTAACCCCTTATATCATAAATATTTAGAGTTTCAGGTGGTATAACGTGTCAAGTGGTGACAGAGTAGCTGGGGCTAAAAACACAAACAACCGGTAGGTAGCAAGAAATTAATTAGTACGGTCAGCATCAGGGAAATCTAACCCCCTTACGCTTATAAAGATTAAGGTAAAGGAGTCAGGGTTTCTTTGAAGTTGACTGTACATAAGGATATTAATATAATTTTTCTATCATCGATTGAATTACTTACTTATTTGTAGTTTCGATACCCAGCTAAAGTGATGTGATGACAAATAAAAACGACTCAGGGGAAAAATGTAGTAATGTTTGAACATGTTTAGAGCCATTGGATTAAGGATCGTAGTTCTGTGACATGTTTATATGACTATCGATTTTACAATTTTCTTCAACTTAGGTCAGAAATTCAGGTCATATTTTATAAGGCATTAGCAATAGTGGTCAAGTGATGGAAGGGTTCCTGCATGCGTGATTCTGAAACGCTACATAGGTACAGTCAAGAGCACATCAAGCTTTACACTTGCAGTTCGATTGTAACGCTTATGGCGCACTAAATAAGAACGGTACAAAGTCCAAAGTGTCAAGCTTGACGTGCTCTTGACTGTACATTTCATAATTGAAATGTAACTAACTGTGGGTTTTATTAAAACTAGCATAATTTGCTTAAATTATTTACATAGCCTACATATTTTTTTATTTTTCTATACTGTACTGTCTAGTAGGTATTTCCATGAGTCTTATCCTCTGTTGTGTCTTTATAACAGCGTGTCTTCTGGTGCAAAGATCGCACTGTTGACCTTGATTCTCCATGAAAATCGCTATAAGTAGGTAGTGGTCTTTCGAGCTATTAACTTCTTTTTCTTAAGTCAGTTTAAGATCTCTCATCTCACTCATCTATGAATTGTTTTTTTTTCTTGTGTGTGTTGTTGGCCGATCTGCGTATTTGATCAAATTCGTGTAGACGAACTGCGTACCTATTTGACGAAATGCGTTATGATTATGAACCAAGTGCTACTAGGTCAGTAACTCTGACATCTACACTACCTACACAGAGCCGCAAAGACCCTAGGCCTAATGGCCTAACATAATGCAGTTTTAACCATATTTACCCCACAACGATCCTGTCATGACAGCCAAACTGCGGATATATTTTTCACGCTGCTCTAGCCAATTACCATAAAAATAGTAAAATGCATGTAATGGAATGCTAATGTTGGTATTGCATGCTAGGTGTTACCCGCTGACCTCTCGACGTAGGCTTTGTTTATATCGGTTTTAGGTTTTGCAGCTGAGTTACGCGTGTGTTTATGACATAGAACAAGACATTTTCAAAGGTTACTGCCTCCGTGGTCTAATGGTTAAGAGCATTGGGCTCTCGACACGGAGGTCGTGGGTTCGATTCCCACGGGGGACACCTAGTGATATGTCATTTTGTGCGTTTTTCCCCAGTTGGTTAGGACATTGCAGGCTGCATCACCTGATTGTCTGAAAAGAAAAATGACTCCGTGCTTCGGATGGCACGTTAAGCCGTTATTCCCGGCTACTATCTCTAGTGGTAGTAGTCGTTACATAAAAAACACGTCAGAGGCCGTAAGGCGGTCTGAAAAAACACTGACACCAGGTCTCTGGCCACAAGATAAGGAGAAAGGTTACTTACATCACCTAAAGTAAAACTGTATTTGACGTTTCACCCACTTAGTGCTGCATATTGCGGTGTCGATGATTTTGCGAATGTAGAGTTCAAATGAAGTTGAGTTAAAAAGCACATATGCTTGATAGTTGTACGGTAATGGAGTTTATATTGCTCCTCCACTATGCCTTCTGCTAATCAGAGGGAAACGTTGAGAAACGCCCACCCCCGTGTCAGGTTATTCGCCGTAAGCCAAAATGAGATCCCTCAAGGAGAAGTCACTGAAAAACGCCCAGGGTGCGCCGGCCCATACCCATTTTTTTTAATTCATAACGGGTTTGCGCTTGGCTTCAGCTCACCTGATGGAAAGTGTAGATGAAGCCGAGGATGTAGCGCGCTCGCCTAGATAAAGCCTATTTACTCTTCTTCTAAAAATATCCAGATTGTATTTACTTGGGAAAACAGACGTAGAACCTTACCGGTTCTCATTATAAAATAGGATGCGAACCTATTTGTGCGGATTGTTGGAATATCAACAACGTATGGATGCAGTCTCGCACTGCTCACCACTACTCTGCTCACTGCTGCTCAGTCACCCACTGCTGTTCCCCCTCTGGACTCATCCAGATGGACCAGAAGCAAATACACACGCGGACATTACCTAACTTAGTAACCCCCACCAACTTACAAAAGTCTAAACTCTATTTTTATACAATACTTTTATGGTTTTCACCACTGACTTTACGGTGAAGGAAAACATTTTGGATGGAAGAGGAAAGCTGCATGCTTCAATTTCGACGCAATTTATTTTACCCACTGTCCATTACAAGTAGCGAAGGGCTCACTCCCCGTCACACTGGACTGGACAGAGTTTCGGTAATACTAGTGAAACGTGGATGTTCTGAGTTTTCAGAATATCTCTTACACCTCGGGGAATATAGTCGTGAGCATATGCTATGCTAACTTTTATGGCTTACACCATAGGTTACACTTACCTACACATTAAGTCGTACCTTAGAAATTTATCTGATGATGTAGGTATCTAATAATTCTGACTCACAAACAGTCATCAAAGTTACTAATTCTATAGGCCTAGGCCATATTTTATAAGTGCTAGCAATATCCTAGAATCTGATAAAGTTGTTTGAGTAAAAAGGTCAAAATTAGCATAACAATTACATTATATTCAAACACATTATTCTTGAAATTCATCTACAGTATGTAGGTGTATACCTGCCTTTTATTTGATAAAACTAAGTAGTTATAAGTATAAATAACCACCTTTTCAAATAGGTAGCTGAAACTACTTCGCCAAATGACCAATGAACAATGAAAACTATTAATTTTAGACATGATACCATCTCCTGACATCAGATTAAGGGCTAGCCAACCTTCAGGCACCTTCAGGCAAGGTCAAACGGAAGTTACGTGCGTATCAAATTGTAGCTTTACCAACACTTTTACTGTGAAAAGTTTTTGTATATTAATTTAGGTTGACCACCTCTGACGTAGGGGTGAGAAAGCTTTTTGAAATATATGATGAATATGGTAATTTCTTTGACGCATTGTGTTTTCTCGTGGAAAACAGCTTTTAACGTTCTTACCTGCCTATTAATACTGTTGAGTTCGTCATAAAAGTATAAAAGGAATGATAAATTAGAAACTTTATCGAGTGCATTAATCCTAGTGCCGAATGCTGGATGTCGGACTTCACATAAACATCTGAATTTCTTATTTAGCTTATGCAGGTTTACTACACCGAAGACTTTTTCAAATCGTGCATAAATTCGTAAAAACTCAATGATACCTATGAGCTTGTATCAGGCTGGCATCAAACCACCACCTTCTGCTGTAAATTACCACTACTAGACCATCAAGGCTCGTCTAAAACGATTCAACGTATTTACGCACTGTCTTAAGGGGCCCATTCACAGTAGTCCTACATACAGGACTACGAGGCCACACACTATCCTGCAAGTAGGACTACTCATACATTTTGCCCAAGGTCATCGGACGCTTTGTAGGACTGCAACACCATTCACGATCCGATATTGGTGTAGGACTGCAAGACGGACTACTGTGAATGGGCCCCTTTAATGTAAAGACACACCTGCGGAACGTACAGCGCCGAACGTTCGGTTGAATGCGCGTCTACTAGGAAAAATGGCGCGTAATGGCGCGTACCTACTGGTGTGTCGCTGGTATAAGGAAAAGCGTTGCGCGCGTATTCAACCGAACGTTCGCCGCCGAACGTTCCGCAGGTGTATCGCTACACTAAACCGCTGAAGATAGAAACATGAAATCTACAGAGGATGTAGGGGTGCACTAAGAAAGGATTTTTTGGACATCGAACCCTAAAGCGGTAATTAGCGGCGAAGTCGCGGGTCAAAGGCTCGGTAAAGATAAAAGCCAGATCCCACACATCTTCTTTCGTGTCAGCATGAGCTGAGCTATATCGCACGACACTCACTTTACCTATCTACTGAAACACCAAAAGCTACAGAATCAAAAGCAAGATTCCCGATCGATTAATTAATGCTAATGTTTATGTTACAGATACGGGAGCCGTGTTCACATTCGGCAAGTCGCACTTCGCTGAGAACGAGCCAAGCCACTTCTTCATCAAGAATGACCCGATCGTCGCCATCTCCTGCGGCGATGAGCACAGCGCTGTTATATGCCGTAAGTTGTCTGAAGACAGTCACTAAACCCACCCAGCAGAAGACAAAATCAAAAGGTCTTTAAATTCGACCACTAACTTACACACTTCTGCCTAGGTACCTACTTTAAAGCAAGATAAAAGACAAATTATAAAATAAGAACTTGGATCACGGTACATCATCTCAGGTTTATCCCAAGCATGATACCAACTTTTTTGTTTTCGATGATCACTTGTACCCATAGACATTATTATACTACCTTCCGCCAGACAAGTGACGGTCTTCACTTTTCTAAATAGAGACTTACCTTACTTTTTGTACATTTTGCACAGAGAACGGCAGAGTCTTCGTATTTGGCGGCAATGCGTGGGGTCAACTTGGCCTTGGTCACAAGGACGAGGCGACGAGGCCGAGCTGCGTCAAGTGGCTGAAGCCACACCGCGCCATGTTCGTCGCCTGTGGACGAGCTCACACTGTCTTCGTCACAGGTTTGTTTATATTGAGATAATATGAAAGTAGCAGCCAATGCGCGGGGTCAATTTGGCCTTGGTCACAAGGACGAGGCGACGAGGCCGAGCTGCGTCAAGTGACTGAAGCCACACCGCGCCATGTTCGTCGCCTGTGGACGAGCTCACACTGTCTTCGTCACAGGTTTGTTTGTGTTGAGATGATATGAAAGTGGCAGCAATGCGGAGGATCAATTCGACCTTAGCCACAAAGATAAGACAAGCTATGTCAAGGCTTGAGAATTGCCCAAAAGGGTAGTATGTGGAGGTTAATACGCCCCTCGGGGAGGATCTCTTCGTACAGTACAGTCTCTAAACGAATGAAACCAGAATTAAATTAAAATCACCTTTATCTCCGCAGACACAAACTCCATCTACACAGTGGGCTGCAACGACGAGGGTCAACTGGGCACGGGCGACATGGAACACCACACAGTTCCTCAGTACGTGGAGTTGGAGGGGGAGCCCGGTCCGATCAGACAAGTGTCTGCGGGCAGCAATCACACTGCTATACTTACCGGTAAACAAATTCCCAGCTGTTTGTTGATTGTTATCAAAATACTGAATTTTTGTTTCTAAATAACTATCTGTACAAAATAAGCTTGAGTTCGCGTTGCCTCATGTCATGGTAAAAGGATGATATGATGATGATGATGATGATGTGGCCGAGGATTTAGGATACAAGAAAGGATGAAAACGCATTTTTTGGGTAAACGCGATGCCTTGATGACATGGGCGTTGCATGTGCACACAGAAGCAGAGAGGGCGTCCCACTTTTTTGCGGTGTTGAAAAATGTCAGTATCACTTGGTGTGAACACTTTGCTCTCATCAGTGGGATCCCACGCGATATGCACACAATACACGCTGCCATTATAACTTCAGGGCATAAGCTTTCTCCCCATTTTGCCCATCTTTCCCAATCGTATCGAGACCTCAGTCTCACCGACATGTCATCAACTAACTCGGCTACCAGATGACCCACTCCTCTTTTGCCTAATATTTGGGGTGGTTGGGGATCTACCTCCTAGTGGTCCACCCTGGGCAACGCCGCCACAGACTACAACAAGTTCGTGGTGTCGGCTGAACGATCCCCCACAGCGGTGGTAGGCTCCGCAAGGAGCCGCCTGGCTCGCGACCACCCTCCTGCCGGAGTCCGGCGCCAAGCAGCTTGCTGCGTTCCGTCGGTGTGCAGGAGTCCCAGCGCCATTGGGGAATGGGAAAAAGTCAGTTGCGCTACTCGGAACCGGTCTTGACCTCTGAGCAACACTGTACCGGGAAACTCATTTTGGAGGGTAGCGGGATCCGAAGCACGGTGACAGTCGTTGGCCGACCGCAGTTAGTAGGGGGCCCAAGTAGTGCGCTAGCCACGTGTGAAAGGCTGCCCCACACAACTTGCGAAAAATCCCGCAATGCTCCACCGTGCCAGTTGGCGACTGGAAGGGAGGACCCGGTGGCCATTGCGGGGGGGTTCGGGCGTCCCCGCAGTCTCCAAATGAGTTTCCCACCAGTCAGTCGAGCTCATGAGGTCTTCTAGGGTACCTGAGTGGCATCTCGACTTTTTTTCCACCTCTCCACCACTCGACAAACTATGAAAAACAAAGTCACAAAAAAGAAAATGGTTAGACAACGGCTGCACTTCCTCCCACTCAAAGTGCACCTCAGTAACATACGAGGTCTGCACTCAAATCTCGATCCGGTCCACCACCACCTCGAGACCGAGAAGCCACACCTATTCTTTTTAACGGAGACGCAGATAGCAACCCCGTCTGATACGGCGTACCTCAACTACCCAGGATACTCGTTGGAACATAAGTTCAAGAGGCGAGCTGGGGTCTGTGTGTATGTTCGCGACGACATTTGCTGTCGGCGTCTCCGTTGCTTTGAGGTTTCCGGGTTCTCCGTATTATGGCTTTTTGTAGACACCGGAATGGAGAAATCTCTCTACGTCGGTGTCTATCGATCGCACGACGGTGACCAGGAGACAACCAGGCTCATGGAGTATCTCACTGAGACGGCAGAGACAGCCCAACGAAGGTATCCAACGGCGGAGCTTGTTTTTCTGGGGGACTTCAATGCCCACCATAGCGAGTGGCTGTTCCCGTTCCAGTTAACTGACCATGCTGGGAGAGAGGCGCGCAAGTTTGCATTATCGCTAGATCTCACCCAGCTGGTGAATCAAGCAACGCGGGTACCGGATGTTGATGGTCATACGCCCAATTGTTTGGACCTTCTGCTGACTTCAGATCCAGACAGGCACTCAGTATCGGTCTCTGCCCCGCTGGGAACGTCCGATCACTGTCTGGTGAAATCCGTGTCGATCTGCTCTCCTCCCGATGACAGCCCTAAGGGCACGAGGCGAGTCTGGCGATACGGGTCGGCAGATTGGGATGAGATGCGGCATTTCTTTGCGTCTTACCCGTGGCGGCAAGTGTGTTTTTCTTCGAGTGACCCTGCTAGTTCGGCTGATGCGGTTGCGGACGTGATACGACAGGGAATGGAATATTATATTCCTTTCTCCGACATCTCACTCGGTCACAAAGCCCAACCTTGGTACAATGCGGATTGTGCTCGCGCTGAGGCTAAAAAAGAAGCCGCCTACCAAGCATGGGTCCAAGCTCGCGACCGCAAAGTTAGAGCTCGTAGGGTTCGCGCGAAGAAGAGGGCCTTTAATTCTGCCGCCAAGTCCTGCAAACGGGTGATCCGGAGGGCTCGATTCGACCATGTCAGCCGCATTGGAGCCAAACTGGCATCCTACCCTTCTGGTAGTAAACAGTTCTGGTCCCTTTCAAAATCAGTCGAATCCAACTTCTGCCGTCCCACTTTGCCTCCCATGCAGAAGCCTGATGGGTCGCTGGCTCACTCCGCAACTGAGAAAGCTAATTTATTTGCTTCTCTGTTTGCGAGCAATTCACGTCTGGACGCTGGTGCCAAACAGCCGCCAACCATCCCTCGTTGTGATTCTTCGATGCCGGAGGTCACAATACATACAAAAGAGGTCCGCAGAGCATTGCGTAGTCTGGATGTGAATAAGGCCAGTGGTCCTGATGGTATACCTGCAAGAGTGTTGAGATATTGTGCGCCTGAGTTGTCTCCTGTTCTAACACGCCTGTATCGCCTCTCTCTCAGAACAAGAACGGTGCCTAAATCCTGGAAGCTTGCGAATGTGCAACCGGTACCCAAGAAGGGCAGTCGTGCCGACCCCTGCAACTACCGCCCTATCGCCATTACTTCCATTCTCTGTAAAGTCATGGAAAGAGTACTTAACAGTAAGTTGCTGTCATACCTAGAAGACAATGATCTACTCAGTGATCGCCAATATGGCTTCCGCCGGGGGCGATCGACTGGGGATCTTCTTGTGTATGTGACGCACTGCTGGGGCGAGGCCATCGAGAAGCACGGTGAAGCACTGGCTGTATCACTTGACATCTCGAAGGCCTTTGACAGGGTATGGCACGCTAGTTTGCTGAGCAAGCTTCCCGCTTATGGCATCCCCGCTGATCTTTGCAGCTGGATATCTGATTTCTTGAGAGAACGGTCGATTAGAGTTGTCATTGACAGCTGCTCTTCTGACCTTATGGCAATTGATGCTGGAGTTCCTCAAGGGTCTGTTCTCTCCGCGACACTTTTCCTGCTGCACATCAATGACCTCCTTGTGTCAGGTATTGTTGGGTATGCAGATGACAGTACTGTCATGGAGAGATATGTATCTGGCGCAGGGGCCAGCGGGGATAAAATACGCTCGCAGAGGGAGGCCATGGTTGAGCGGACAAACTTGACTTTAAGTGTTGTCTCCCAGTGGGGTGACAATAATTTAGTCAACTTCAACGCCACCAAAACACAGGCTTGTCTGTTCACCGCAAAAAGGAGTCCGTTTAATCTGACTCCTACTTTCCGGGGTACATCTGTCCCTGTTTCCGACAGTCTTGGGCTTCTGGGTATAAGCTTGACCACAAAACTCAACTTCGGCGCTGACATCGAGTCTAAGGCTCAAACTGCGGCCAAAAAGCTGGGCATCTTAAACAAGGTGAAGCGGTACTTCACTCCTGGACAGCTCTTAGTATTGTATAAAGCTCAGGTCCGATCATGTATGGAGTACTGCTGCCACCTGTGGGATGGCTCAGCCAAGTATCAACTTGCTGCACTCGACTCGGTTGAACGCAGAGCCAGGAGGCTCATTGGCGATAGTAAGCTGGTGGAGGCCAAGCTTCATAGCCTAGCCCACCGCCGCAGAGTGGCCTGCTTGTCGGTCTTCTACAGATTGTACTTCGGTGAGTGTGCCCTAGAGCTGCATGAGCTCATCCCACCTTCCCCTTTCTACTATCGGACTTCCAGACGCACCGCGGGATATCACCCCTTCTTGGTTGACATCCCACATATCCGCACCAAGCGCCTTTCTGAATCTTTTATAATGCGCACAGCCAAGGAGTGGAATGCCTTACCTGCGTCAGTATTTCCGAGTACTTACAACCCGAATTCCTTTAAAGTACGAGTGAATAGGCATCTTCTGGGTAAGCTCGCTACATCTACGACCCCATCTTCGTCCTGAGGACTGGATTGAGGTCAAGAGCAAACCCATAGTTAATAAAAAAAAAAAAAAAATCTCGGCTACACACTGCAAGGCTTTACTCCTTGTGCCATCACTTTTCCTAGCTACGTGTCCTGCCCACCGCCACTTGACTTTAAGCTAACAATTCGGTCTCCGGCGTCGTGAACTTTAGTTCAGCGTTGGATCTCGACATTTGTGACGTGAAGAAGGATATTATCCAGCCAATACATGCTAGTTATTTACATGAGTATAATTTGTCTCCACAGTAAAATTATACTCATATAAATAGCCAGCATATTTGCTAGATAATATCCTATCCATCTAGTCTAAACTATTTCTTATTTCCTCAGACGAAGGTCGCGTTTTCGTATGCGGCTCTAACACGGAAGGACAACTTGGCTTAGGAGAAGACACAAGATCCAGTGTTAAGTTCACTGAACTCAAATTCATGGAGAAAATAGCTTTCGTCGAATGCGGGTATTATCACACCGTATTTATTACAAGTAAGTAGAGTTTTATTTTGAATGAACAAAATGAAGACCTTATTTTTTTCGGTCGTAGGACTACAACTCTATCCCAGCACAGTAACTCGTGTAAACAAGGAACAACAGCGGAGACTAGTCAAAACACTAAACAATGATAAGTCTATAAATACCTACCCATCAAACTGAACAAGTTTTACTATGGGAGCAAACCGATCGGACCAAAAAAAAGTCAGCTATTTATTCCATACTAAACTGCAACGCCTACTCGACTCAAATGTATGCAACAGCTGTTTTTTTTTGTGCTCAGATCGGTTTGCTCCCATGGTAAAAGTTGTTCAGTTTGATGGGTAGACTCTTATTCTAAAAGGATGCTAATGATATCAATTTCACCCAGTATAAGAGCAAATATCGCCATTTTGCCACATTTAAAAACCAAACTAAGAAATATTTTCTGTGTTGCTCTGACTGATACCATAGCGTAAATTTGCTGAAACTCATTTACGTCTGCATATTTATTATTATTACTTAGCGAACCTAACGTCCACCCAATAATCACCCTTTATTCCGTACAGCTCAAGGAGCAGTTTTCGTCACCGGTGATAACGAGAATCAGAAACTGGGTATTTCAAATACAGCCACTACAATCTACGTTCCTGAATGTCTGCCTATACCCATACCAATAAAAAGCGCATGCTGTGGTGCTTCCCACACATTCCTGCTATCCATGGACGAATCCAAGATCTTAGCATTTGGGTCTAATGAGAAAGGTCAACTGGGAATGCCTAAAGATGTTGAGAATGTTTCTGAACCAACTGAAATCGATATGGAGAAGATGTTTGAAGGGTTTCAGTTGAAGTTGGTTGCGTGTGGCGCTATGCATACTGCTTTTGTTACCGGTGAGTCACGTCACGATGTAGCGATAAGGTTTAATTGAGCTTTTATTAAATGAAGCGTCATCGTATAAAAGCTTCGATCAACGATATAGTATAAAAGAGAATATAGAAAATAAATAATAATCGTTATTTTAGTAAAATATTACAAACATTTTTTGACACAAAACGAATCCCTTAAAAATACTACAATGGATACTAAAATGCCTACCCCACTGGGAGAGAGGCGTGACGTTATAGATAGATAGATAGGATACTAAAATGTTGATGCTTATCTATTTGTATGTGAACTAAAACGTTATCAAGTCCGGTAGGTACTTTGATTAAGGTGTACCCACCTTAATGGCCTATGGCTTGGTAAAAAATCAAAATACGTTATTTATTATGTTACTAAAGGAACATAAAGGGTTAAAACACAGAGCAGACATAGTCACAAGCAAAAGCTAGTTATCAGTGGAATGTATTCAAATCGTTAAGACCTTGTCCACTTTTGTTACCATTAACGCTCCACATAAAATCGATTTGACATAATTCGTATGTTTCGAATTTCTGATTGTTTACGTCACGAGAACTACAGTAAATGACTTTCGGCGAGCACTAATGATCAGTAACGGACTCTCATTCGCCATGAGTGGTGGTGGTGGTATCGTAACAAAACTAACAAACTTTAATCATTTCCAGACAACGGCTTACTTTACACGTGTGGCGAGTCGAGGAACAACAAACTGTGTTTGGAGGAAATCGACGACGCCGATAATTCCAACGAGGCAGTGCCCAATCAATACGCTCCTAAGCGGGTCACTGCTATGAATGGATTCATTGTCGACAACGTAGCTTGCGGCGGCTGTCACACTTTACTAACTGCAACCAAAGGATCAAACGCTGACTTCACAAACAACGATTTCAACATAGTCTCCGAAGAAACAAGGCCGATCTCCTTAACCGAACTGCCACCGCTTCAAAAAGTACCAGGGATGAATAAACCCGAGGAGCCACCCACAACAGATGACGTCACGAATTCAAACGTGGAACACCTTAATACAGACAACGTAAATGGGAACACGAACGAAGAGAACGGATCGATAGACTCGTTAGAGGCAAACGTCAGCGGCTCGCATATCGTAAACATAAACGACCTTGAGGCTGAAAACGGAAGCACGCACGACGTCCCCGATATAAATAAAGATGACACGACACCGTCTGCTCCATTTGAAGCCGAAGTTAACAGTGTAATCGATTCTATGCACGATTTAGTAAAAGAAGCTGAAACTAAAATCGACGATACAGTCAAAGATGTTACCGATGCTGTCGATACGAAAGTGGAAGTCGTTGAAGAAATGTTGAAGAAAACTGCAGCCGTTGACCCTGGTTTTCATATCGACAAGAAAGTCCTAGCAATACCAGATAAGATTGCAGAGATAGCTAACTCACCGCCTCCAAAGACCCCTATACTTCAAGAACTTCTCCATGTACCAGATATATCCCAAATCAGTGAAGACATCAGCAAAAACAGTGACGACGGGCAGAAAAGTGAAAATGGACAGTCAGAGAATGAAACTATACCCTGTGGTTCGGATAAATCTAGTCCTCTAGCTGGAAAAACTAAGACCCAAGCAGTAATGCCTATAGTAAGAAGTGAGGATTCTATCGATGGTCACGCCGATCCAGAAAATTGCGAGGACGTAGTGGTGAACAAGTTAGAGGAGAAAGGGCGATTCGCTCGCATGTTCCAGTCATTGAAGGAGAAGGAAACCTCTTGTATGAGTAGAGGAAAGGTTATTGAAGAACATGTTGTTGGTAAGCATTTGTTTTTAATATTTTATAGACATTTGCAGACCCTCTAGCATGATTTCTCTACTTGCGCGCAACTCTGCTTTTTTCCATACTACATGTCGCGGCAAACGTGGCTTTTGCTCTCCGAAAAGCGTGGGAACAAGTTATTTTCTATGCGCGTCGTCGTGAAGGAAAATCATACTAGACGTGCTGGATCTTAGCTCCCGTGAAAAACATAATACCTAAAGGTTTAAACTTTGAATTAAATTTTGTAAGTTACCTATAGACTGTTAGGATCGCACTGCAGAACAACGGCCTCGTCTCACAAATAAGAGGAACGGACAGGGTCATACTCAACCACGCAAGCTTTAATTTTGAGCCGTGGATAAGTAATTTCTAACCTGAATATTCCAAGGTTCTGAACATTATGGCTAGGCGGTGACATGTCTACCATTCCAGCCTCATGTTAGGTATTATCGATTTCAGAAACAGTCCACAAAGGGATAGAAGGTACGGAGGATACAGTGCATAAAATAGAAGAGACGGTGGAAACAGAGATCAGGAACCAAACGAACTCGCGAACGTGCACCATATTATAAGAAGTTAACAGTTTTCGTCTTCAATGTTTAGTCTTATCAATAAAGTTTTTATTATTACTATTATTTTTAGGTTTATTTCCCGGTCCCTTGCATTTTTACGATTTTTTTTATTATAGCACCGTATCATATGCTCACGCCTATATTCCCCGATGGGGTAGTCAGAGATATAGGGGTTGGGGGGAGGGGGTTATTATAGGTAGGTACTATACGCTCAAATCCGTGTCATAAGTTGTTGTAAGTACCTATATTTAACTCCACTATACTTATTTCCTTTCAGATGGTTTCAAACTTTCTTACTAAGCTTTAAGGAGCAATGGAAACACTTAGGCCAAGGATGGGGAAATAGATGTAGAGGGGGGACATATCGAATACCTACCTTATTATATTTAGGTAGACAAATAGGATTTGCATATTACAACAACATAATCAAGTTTAAATACACCTATATTAACTATTTGAGTAATATTTATTATATTTAACAAGGCGAATTTAGGCCAAGGCCAATCAAAATTCACTTCATAATTTAGGTACTTAGGTATGTATTTTCATTTATGGCAGTTTTACAATACTAAAAAACGTACAATGATAAAATTAAACAGTATAAAGGTTCTTAGTCGTATCGTGGATTTGGAAGTAGTATTTTCCAAATTTGGGGCCGAAATGTTCCCTTAATTTTCTTCCGATACTTAAATTAGCCTCCTCATTGGTCGCATCTGATGTCCATATTGCTGGAAACAAAAGGGTTTATATCTTGATAGGAACATGGTCGAACTTGAAGGTGGATCGGACCATCAACCTGAACAACTTTACATACAAAACTTAAACTCTACCCGTTCCTGTTTGGTGAACCTAATTACTCCAACAATAGGACCGGGTGTGTATTTTTCGTCATTTTCTATTTATATTATTTTGTTGGTGTTGGTGTAAAATAGGGAAAAACCGAAGAACTTACCTATTTTACATTTACCCCTTACATTCACGAAGACACCACAGATTAGTTCGGAATTTTCGAAATTCTCACCAATCATAAGGAGAATCTGCGAATGGAAGCAAATCATAGTATTCGGAAGTGAAATGTCGAATATAGGTCCCAAGGACCAACCTAAGTTTCTACTCTAAGTAAAAAAAAACCAACGCAACGCTCCATCTGTCTGTATGTCCTAGCTATTTAGAGCTGTAAGTTAACCGTAATAGCTGATCTAACTAAAAATAGCTGAACAGTTGAAATTTTCACAGAATGTGCGTTAATATGGCGGATTTTTAGACAAATAAATAAAAACGAAAAGTTAAACATTAAGGGGGGTCCTCTTACAAGAAACTAGTTTTTATTAACGTTATTTTTCTTTTCGCTCTATCGACTAAATACAAGCGTCAAACTTGTTGTGATCATAGAGCAAACACTACAGTATAAAAACAAATAATAAAAACCGGCCAAGTGCGAGTCGTTCTCGTGCTAAAGGTCCCGGAGAAAACAAAACCTTTTTTGTAAGTTAATAATATGTTGTGTGGTACGGAGCTCTCGGTGCGCGAGTAGCCCGACTCGCGCTTGACCGTTTTTATTATGGTTTTCATTCGGTAGGTAGTTAACTATAGTCCCCGTCGCATCTCGCAGGCGAGCACAGTATCCAGACTTTTGTTTCGGGGGGGGATAAATCCCACCTATCCCCCCCCCCCTGGATACGTGAAAGGCTATACAGGGAAACTCCGAGTATAGCCCTCTCCATTGCCCTTTGGGTGACTTTCAGCCTTTTTAAGAGGCCTTGAGTGAGCGACCACGTCTCAGTTGGCGGTATTCGGGTCGAGAAGATAGTGCGGTCCTAGGTACTGAAGCATAGAGATCGGTTATGCTACTACTGGCTGGTTTTGGATCCGAATTTGGAACGCGCATCCCTAGGCTCGTTGTTCGATTATTTTAATTCAGAAGACGATCGAGAGCAAAGCGAGTGCAAAAGATAAAAAGTACAATAAAATCCAAATAATCTGGATAATTTCGTTTAATTACTAACCTTTTTTAAATTTTTAACCAAATTGGTTAAAAACTTTCGTCATGAGACACTGCGGTATTTGGGACGAGAAGATAGTTTCCCCAACTCGATAAGTTACAACATTTATTAGCGAGGACCTTTAATTGGCCTTCTGTTACTTATATAATACTGTTTTAATGTGTTGCAGTGTGCTGTTGGTCTTCCAAAAAACCATAAAATAAAAAAAATAAAAAATAAAAACATTAAGTAGGTATTCTTACCACATCTAACCACACCCAGTCGATATCACTGCGCCTCTTCTCAAACACGATGAGCCATCTTCCACCATTCCTGTTGGCCTTGTCTTCCCACATAGGACGAATGCCCTTCTTGAATACCGCGTAATCTTGACCTAGGTTCAATTCTGACGGTCGTTTCATGTGGTGGTATAAACTATAATAGAATTAAGTAAAGTTTTTTTATGAGGCACTTAGTAGGTATTCCTTCTTCTACAAAAAAAAATGTAAGGTTACGGATGAGTGACAGCAGGCATACCGAATACGGCTGCAGTCCCAGTGAGGAAATCCGGGAAGAATATGCTCTCGCTCTCCCCATCTGGGGGTTGTCCGTTTGTTCAAGCATCACGCGAAAAGCGAAAATTTCTGAACCTATTTTGACGCGGTTTTCAGATTGAAAGCCTGTGGTGAGGGTACCTATTTAATTTAATTGGTTTATTCCAATTTAATCGCCTAATCACAAAGGCAACTCATCGGTTTCTTATGATCACCTGACGAGTTGATCACCCAGGTGACTAACTACTTAGGGTCGACTCGACTTCCAATGTTTTTGGTGGTATCCCCAAACAAATCGCCTGTAAATTCCAGGTGATTAAAATTAACAGGCATTGTTGGTGTCGATAAACCTCGTGTATTTTTTTCTTCAACAATAAATACATTTTTTTTTATTAAGGATGGGTTTGCTCTTGACCTCAATCCAGTCCTCAGGACGAAGATGGGGTCGAAGATGTAGCGAGCTTACCCAGAAGAAGCCTATTCACTCGTACTTTAAAGGAATTCGGGTTGTAAGCGCTCGGAAACATTGACGCAGGCAAGGCATTCCACTCCTTGGCTGTGCGCATTATAAAAGAATCGGAATGGCGCTTGGTGCGGATATGTGGGATGTCAACCAGAAAGGGATGATATCCCGCGGTGCGTCTGGAAGTACGATAGTAGAAAGGGGAAGGCGGGATGAGCTCATGTAGCTCTTACATAGAATGAAAGTCACGTAAGTTTTTGCAGACGTTAGGTAATTTTGGGATACCAAATCAAAGAATAGGTACAGTATACCTATATTATAAACCGGAAACACCAAGTCTACATAGCTATTCTCTATCTTACCACCAATAGTCCTCGACTGTGTCAAAGGTGGTCATCTCGACGAGGTTGGACTCCCACTTATTCTTGTTGTTAGTGATGTTGGTATTCATCCAGAAGCTCCAGGCGTACTCCAGCGGGTGTTTGATTCCCTCAGGCTCCGGTACCTCCACTTTACTTGAAGACTTTGGAGTGATTTTAGGCGATATTATGATTTTAGTGGATATGGGATTCTTAAACGCAAAAAAGATACGAATTAAGTTTCTTAGTTATAAATAATATCTGCAGCGTAACTATCGTATAATTATGTAAAAAAAAATATTCAATGAAAAAATAATTTATTGCCTTAGTTTTTCTTACAATCTAAAGTACTCGACTCAAATGTATGCAACAGCATATTTTTTTTTGCTCCGATTGGTTTGCTCCCATAGTAAAAGTTGTTCAGTTTGATGGGTAGACTCTAAGTTTAAAAGGATGCTTATGATATCAATTTCACCCTGTATGTGATCGGCATATACAGGGTGCAAACTTAAATGTGTTACAGGGGCTTAGGATTTTTGCTCAAAAGTATGAAAACTTACCTCAATATTCTTTTTCTTATTTCCAGACATTTTGTTGATTTTTTCTAGAACATCACAATACCTAATTATATTAATTTGACGTGTCTAGTCACTGAAAGCACCAAATGCAAATTGTATCGTATTAGAAAGGTTTAAAAACTTAATTACGTTACTTATCTTATCAGCTTATGACGAAGCAATGAACAATCCCATCCCATCGATCGAGAAGAGGAATCCCGAGGAATCCCCTATTTATCAGTCTAGTGCTGCAAGCACAAATATTATGATAAAATAATGTTGCCAGACTTTGCTGTAACTTAACTACTTACTTTAGTTTAGAGTTTAGAGCAGGGTTGCCAGACGTACGAGGTTCCTCGTACAAATACGAGATTTGGGGTCTCCCAGGGTCTCCCGTACGCGTACGAGGTACGAGGATGATGTCAACCTCATACAAATATGTCCGAGGTTTTGACTTTTAAGGAAATTATGACATGATTATCCATTGCAGGCGAAGATGTGTATGGTTAGTTTGTAGTTTGCCGAGAAATCCACATGAAACCGATCATTATTTCGATTTATTCCTCGTATTAGCTGCTCTTATCCTCTTTTTTTCAGTGTACACAACATTAAAATTTTATTTTTAACCCATTTTTTAAAGGTCAAAAATTAAATTGTGTTTTATGCCAAATTCTTTGTTGTTTCACACTTTAGATGAATGTACGAGGTTTAATAGCCAAAGTACGAGATTTTTCTTGCTTTTCGTACGAGGAAAAATTGTCAACGTCTGGCAACCCTGGTTTAGAGGACATAAATAAATACAGAGTCCTACTGAAACAGTGTGACCACTTTTAGTAGATTTCTACTTTTTTGGTAGATTTAGGGCAAATAAAACGATAATTTAGTAGTAGGAAATTGTTTAGTAGATTTTAGTAGAAATTCGGTATTCGAAAATTTGATCCAAAATGCAAGGATTCAGTCAAAAAAATCAAAGCTGGCAATACAAATAGCTGAGAAAACGATCGCAGGGGGCTTTCTGGAACTTCTAATAAACCTTTGGTGGTGTGCAGCAATATTAATCTTATCAAATAATGTTGTTTTATACAAAATAGGGTTTATAAGACACAGAAAACTGTACCAACTTTAAACTTGCATAGGGACGACCAATCAATATTTATTTAGATTTTTTTGGAAATTGAAGCATCCATGTTACAAAATGATGATAACAGATACAAAGTTATACAAAAATGCGAAAATAACATGAGTAGTGATAAGCGTTTAGATAATAATGTTGATATTTTGTTCAAAAACTTGTTTTATATTACATTTTAACCATCTGAAAGGACATAAATATTAGTTGGTAGAATTTAAGTAGAATTTGAAATAGCACTTGGTAGATTTTAGTAGATTTCAGCAGTAATTTTGGTAGATTCTCTGAAAAAAAAGTGGTCGCGCTGTACTGAAACTTTTTTAAGGGGATGATCAGGAAACTGAACCATTTTCTCTACGGGACCAACATCGAAATGGCGAAAAAAAACAGCTTTCCCATGCATTTGGCTAGAGTAGGTTTGCAGTTTTGTATGGACGAGCTAATTTTTTTTTCGCCATTTCGATGTTGGTGCCATAGAGAACGTTGTTCAGTGTGATGGTCTGATCATCCCATTAAAAAAAGTGTCATGTCAGCATATTAAGAAGGACCCTATGTTAAAGTAAAGGCAAGAGAACATTGTATAATATATTGGTTAGAGGACACATCCAATTTAGGTTATTTATTCATCAGATTTGAGCTGTTATAATTATGTGTGCATTTCAGTTCATCAATCATTAACTCATTAGGTTAAACATAGGTTTGGCCCGGGACGGGACTAATTAAGAATTGTTTTCTTTTTCGGAATTTCATTTAAGAGCCAATTTGAGCCTAGAAATATGCCATACCTAATCGTCTGGCCAGGAGTGCGATTTTCCGTATATTAAACTGTAGTCTTTGAGTGCGATTTTTTAATCTCATTCGTTGAACTCAGCAGTTGTAAATGTCAAAATTAGTATGGAGATACGCATCTTTCTACTGCTGATTTGACTTTCAAAAATCGCACTCCTGAAGTATGATTTTTGAAAGTCAAATCAGCAGTAGAAAGATGCATATCTCCGCAGTAATTTTGACATTTTCAACTGCTGAACTCACCGAATGAGATTCAAAAATCGCACTCCTGATCTTAGAAGCTGTAGTGTATGACACCGGCACTGGAGTGCGATTCTTGAATCTCATTCGCTGAGTTTAGCAGTTGAAAATGTAAAATTACTGTGGAAATATGCATCTTCCTACTGCTGATTTGACTTTCAAAAATCGCACTCCTGAAGTATGATTAGATTGAAACCTTACTCCATGATTGAAAAATTTAATTTAATTATTTTGATAGTGAAAATTTCAAGTTATTCGCATTTTAAGTTTTGAGGCAAAAATGATTTGTTATCATTTCAGCAATGAATGAAAGCGCTACACTCATGGATACATTTTAATAATCGTGTTTTGGTAGTAAGTAGGGTGAGTGTGCCCGTGCGGTGGGTTCACATCGGGTTCAGAAAATTTTAAATTTTACAAACAAATTATTTAATATTTTGAAAAAAATTACCTATGTTAAAATCATGATAATTGGATTTTGCTCTCGATTCTAAACAAATACTTTCTAGTTTTGCGTTAATTCATTAACACGTTGTATTGCGTCCGTCCGTGTCCGTCCCGCAATATGGATAGCTTTAAAACAGTGTTTTGGATGCATATGAAAAAGGGTTTACATTCGAAAACATCGGATCTGTTCTTTGACTACTAAGGATCTGTCGGCCGACCGTTTTTAAATAAAATTTGAATTTAAATTCCAGCCTATCTCTCTATATCGCTATGTTATGGTATGGGCCATAAAAAGTAAATTAAGTTTAAAACCGGGCGACCGACCTAAAGCAATATAAAGAAAAAGACATATTTATTTCAGTACTTTTTTTTATAAAATACCAAAATATTCTTTACTAACAGACACAAATACCAAATTTATGCATATTTCACGAGCAACAGATTAAACTTTTAAAATTATATGCAACTTGTTAATGTAAACCTAAAGCGTGTAGATATGATACCGAACTGTTATAATGTAAACACTTATACATTGATTTACACCAGTTTATCAGTTTCATTCAAAGGACCGTGGGCTTAAGGCAATATATTGAGTAAACACAAACTTACAACTATGTGACCATATCAACAAACATACTCGAGCACAGCTTTAGTATAAAAATCAGACTTAATAATTTATAGCCCGTAGTAAATACGAGAGATGGTATATAAAGCTCTTCCGAGACGAACAATCAAAACTTCAACCTAAAGAATACTACTTCTGTTAAATAAAACTTTTTTATAACTATTTCAAACAACGGTAGCTTGCACAATAACTTGTAAGAATCACACAGACTTATTTGTAGTCCACCGAGATTAAAAATAAAAGTCAGCGACTACAATATTTATTTTAATTATCACAAGTCTGAACAACCCTCATTTCTTATTAGTAGTTATCTCAATCTACCGTTGTGTAGGAACACAGAGCCAAATGACATAGTAACTATCAAATATTGTTCAAAAACTGACGACACAAGTGCAATCAGAATGTTTAGACACGGATCAATTTGATCATACACTCAAAAATGACTCAACTATAAATATAAGTTCTCAATTCATTGACAAAGTATAAAATAGTAAAGAAACTATATGATAAGTCTTTGAGCTCTGTGTTCTATGTTGCAGTATAAGTTAAGATGACTAAACAGTGTATAGATTCTTAGTAGCGGAACTGTGCTTGACCATGGTGTCGCGATGCACTTGGAAGCCGATCTTGCCGTGGATGCCGAGCTGCTCTTTTAGTTTCCTGCCAATTTCAATGCTAGCGTGCTGCTTTGCTGCGTCGGCCGTCCAGATACCTGCAAAAGAGAAGTAAACATGTTAAATAACAATTTCGGACGGTAAAAAGCAGAACGCTTTTAACCCGGTATCCACAAAAGCTGAGCGGAGTGGAGCTGTATCAAATCAACTAATTTTCATGACCCGATCGAGTGAGAGAGCTATTGGGGATTATACACATCTCCGCTCCGCTTTAGTAGATACCGGGCCTTAGTCATCTACATGCTTCAGTGTCGTGTTTCGTTACTTCTGTCTATTGAAAGTGGCGACAGGCTCACTACTCTGGACAGAGTTTGAGCACTGCCAGTGAAATAAAAATATTCTGAATATGCTATATGCAGGATATCTCAGAATATCACCATGGGGATTACGTTTAAGCTTAAGACATATGTTTAAGCACAATGCAAGAAGAAAGAACCCACTTCTTCTTACCTCACCTTTATCTCATCTGAGTGAGATGAAGTGGGTATTAGATATATTGTTACATGAATAATAAATAAATAAATGAAAATAGAAAAGATTATTGCTTCAGATGACCAAGGAGAATTAGTAATAAGCTTATAACATACCAATCTTATCAATCTTTGCTCTAACGTTCACTACTGCACCGCAGATTTCATCTGAATGTTCGAAGTTCTCACCAATGAGGAGAAGAACCTGAAAGTTTAAAAGAAAAATGTTCAAATCAATTTTTTTTTATTGAAACCCTTATAGGTATATAGGAGAGCGATGATAGCCCATACGGAAGAGAGCTAGCGCCTCAATACTGAGGCCGCGGTTCGATTCCTGGCCTGTACCACTAAGTTCTTCGGAATTTATGTACGGTTGTATTTATCATTTACTAGCTCGGCGGTGAAGGAAAACATCGTGAGGAAACCTGCATTCCCGAGAACGAAAAGAAAATACCAAAAGTTCGGAGGTATGCGTAAATATGGGTGAGCTTGGGGCGAACACAAAAGGACCAGCGCTGGTCTCCGTGTTACAACGACCCTTGCTTGCAATAGCCCAACCACAAATAATATAATAATAGGTATATGTTTAAATCAATGTCAGCCTATAAATAATATCACAGGATACAAAATGACTAGAGCTTCTTCACTCAAATAAGAATGGTTGGAACATTGACTTGCCAACTACTGGATGGAGATTTTTTTTCAGATAACGGCAATATAAAAAGGTAAAAACTATAATGGCCTCGATTCGGAGTGTACCACACTAAACTAAACTAAACTAAATGTATTCCTGTCACTTTCTAAAATAAGATTAAGAAAAGAGACAGAAAACCAACAGCTGACTTTAGTGCTGTCAAAGTGACGTTAAATGCGCAAAATAAGATGCCATCATAATGTATGCCATCTTATTTAAGTCGTTTTTGGGCGTTTAACGTCACTTTGACAGCACTAAAGTCAGCTGTTGGTTTTCTGTCTCTTTTCTTAATCTTATTTTAGAAAGTGACAGGAATACATTTAGTTTAGTTTAGTCGTGGTACACTCCGAATCGAGGCCAATGTGAAACTAAAAAAATATTGTAAAGACCCAACCTAAGAGCAAGGATCTCCTTTATTCTAAAGCATAGGCACCGCATCAATTTACGATAGTAGTTAAGTCTCTTTTGTCTTATGACATACCTTAAATAGCAGAAGGAGACGGAACTATAGATCATTGTTTATGCGGTTGTCCACTTTTCACTTGTCACTTTTGTACTAGATTGGTCTAATTGGTCTCTTTTGTCCATACTACTTGACACCACACACTTTAAACACAAACATCAAAAAGTCATTCTAGCCATTAGCATTCTAATGGCTCCCTCTATGCCTTTAGAATAAAGGAGATCCTTGACCCAATCCTATTTTTAACAGACTTAAAAAAAAAGGAGGAGGTTTCTCAATTCGACCGTATATGTATATATATATTTTTTTATGTTTGTTCGCGGATATCTTCGTCGTTTATGAACCGATTTTGCTGATTCTTTTTTTTAGAATAAAGTTCAGATACTGATTGAGAAACTTTTAAAAACTAGAGTTAAAATTAAAAAACCATTCAGCCAATTTTTGTAAGCTTAAATAAAATGCAGAATCTTACCACATCCAGCCAAAATCGATCAAGGTCAGAATTGCGCTGTTTCTTCTCAAGACTCACGAGCCAACGGCCGCCCATTTTGTTAGCATCGTCCTCCCACATGGGGCGGATCCCTTGCTTGAACACCGCATAGTCGTGGCCTTGACGGAGCTCGGAGGGTAGCTTGATGTGGTGGTACAGTCTGCAATGAGGAATGATTTATTATTAGGAAGGAAGATGATAATTTTGTTAATTACTTTGTAAGTTGCAAATATCTACAGCCTGGTCACATTATCTGTGCATCTGGTGTCGTTGACTTATATCAGCTCTCTGGTGTGGTGCGAAACCATGTGCACCAAATATTCGTATCGGAGGCGAAGATGCTGGCTGATGATGCTGATGATGAAGACCATACTGGCGCGAAGGGGGAAGCAAGAGGGAGAGCAAGGTGCAGAGATAATGGTTGCATATGTGTTTCTCTGAGAGATCACATCAGGAATGAGGTGATACATCAAAAAACTAAAGTAGTTGACATAGGCGGTGTCCTATTGCCATCGCACGCGCGATGGTGCGATGCGATCTCATCGCGCGATGAAACCGATCGCGCGATCAAAAAACGTGTGTCCTAATTTGGTGCGATGCGATCGATGCGATCGATCACCCTCCCTTGCTTCGTGTACCTGCACTCAGCGGGACCCCGTGTCCTAGAACGATGCGAGTATGTATGGGATTTAGTTCCGAATTTGTTCTATCGAATTCAATTAGAAATAAAAAAAAATCCGTCAAAATGGAAGAATTAGATCCAGAGCCACCAACGGTCTAGGGCCTAAACGTATTATAATTATAGGAAAGCTGGATTCAGTCTAGCTCGAAAATAGACGCCAAAGTACATCATTTAGCCTCGGTCTTATGACTCAAAGCGGTCACTGATTTTTTTTACAGCGGTAAGACAATCGCGAAAAAATGGGGTCTGGGCCTAAATATATAGGATACGAACTGGACGCATTTTAAGAAAGAGCCCTCTTAGGAGAACACCACAGCAGATTTAGTTATTCTCAAATCGGTCACCGTTCAAAATCAGACTGGGGTTGAAAATAAAAAAAAATAGGTCTTAGGCCTAAACATATAGGAAATGTGAAACCAACTTGGATCGAAAGAACACACTTTACCCATCACGAAAAACCCGGTCTTACATGGCGGATCGGTCACCTTTCCAGAATCAGACCACTTGTATAATATAACAAAAATGACAGATATCTCGACAATGGTAAGTGATAGAAAAAAATTTGTAATGAACAAAATTGTTGGAAATTTAATGGTCTTCACGCTTAAATAAACTTTGTTTACAATCCTATGCATAGGAGACGAGATATTTGTAAAAACTGAATAATTAAAATAGTAACAGACAGATATATCGACAACGGTTGATGATAGGAAAAGTTTTTGAAAAATAAAATTGTAGATAATGTTATGTTCTACAAGTTTACAACTTTGTTCACGATTTGAAGCATACGAAAAGAGATATTTGCAAAACCGAATAAATTAAAATAGTAATAGACCGATATCTAGAAAACGGTTCATGATAGAAAAAGTTTATCTGAAAAACAATTATAGACAATGTTATGTTCTACAAGTTTTGTTCTAACTTTGTTCACGATTTAATGCATACGAAAAGAGATATTTGCAAAAACGAATTAATTAAATAGTAATAGACAGATATCTCGAAATTTTTTGATGATAGGAATAGTTTGTGCAACATACAATTGTAGATAATATTATGTACTACAAGTTTTGTTATAACTTTGTTCACGATTTCATCCATACGAAACGAGATATTTGCAAAAAATAATTAATTAAAATAGTAATAGACAGATATCTCGACAACGGTTCATGATAGAAAAAGTTTCTTACAGATACAATCATAGAAAATATTATGTTCTACATGTTTTGTTTTAACTTTGTTCACGATTTGATGCATACGAAAAGAGATATTTGCAAAAACGAATAAATTAAAATAGTAATAGACAGATATCTAGAAAATTGTTGATGATAGAAAAAGTTTCTTAAAAATACAATTATAGACTATGTTATGTTCTACAAGTTTTGTTCTAACTTTGTTCACGATTTCATGCATACGAAAAGAGATATTTGCAAAAACGAATTAATTAAATAGTAATAGACAGATATCTCGAAAATTGTTGATGATAGGAATAGTTTGTGTAGCATAAAATTGTAGATAATGTTATGTACTACAAGTTTTGTAATAACTTTGTTCACGATTTCATCCATACAAAACGAGATATTTGCAAAAAATAATTAATTAAAATAGTAATAGACAGATATCTCGACAACGGTTCATGATAAAAAAAGTTTCTTTTTGATACAATTATAGACAATGTTATGTTCTACATGTTTTGTTTTAACTTTGTTCACGATTTGATGCATACGAAAAGAGATATTTACAAAAACGAATTAATTAAATAGTAATAGACAGATATCTCGACAACGGTTCATGATAGAAAAAGTTTCTTAAGATACAATTATAGACAATGTTATGTTCTACATGTTTTGTTTTAACTTTGTTCACGATTTGATGCATACGAAAAGAGATATTTGCAAAAACGAATTAATTAAAATAGTAATAGACAGATATCTCGAAAATTGTGGATGATAGGAATAGTTTCTTAAGATACAATTATAGACAATGTTATGTTCTACATGTTTTGTTTTAACTTTGTTCACGATTTGATGCATACGAAAAGAGATATTTGCAAAAAATAATTAATTAAAATAGTAATAGACAGATATCTCGACAACGGTTCATGATAAAAAAAGTTTCTTTTTGATACAATTATAGACAATGTTATGTTCTACATGTTTTGTTTTAACTTTGTTCACGATTTGATGCATACGAAAAGAGATATTTGCAAAAACGAATTAATTAAAATAGTAATAGACAGATATCTCGACATCGGTTCATGATAGAAAAAGTTTCTTAAGATACAATTATAGATAATGTTATGTTCTACATGTTTTGTTTTAACTTTGTTCACGATTTGATGCATACGAAAAGAGATATTTGCAAAAAATAATTAATTAAAATAGTAATAGACAGATATCTCGACAACGGTTCATGATAAAAAAAGTTTCTTTTTGATACAATTATAGACAATGTTATGTTCTACATGTTTTGTTTTAACTTTGTTCACGATTTGATGCATACGAAAAGAGATATTTGCAAAAACGAATTAATTAAAATAGTAATAGACAGATATCTCGAAAATTGTTGATCAAAGGAAAAGTTTGTTAAGCATAAAATTGTAGATAATGTTATGTTCTACAAATTTTGTAATAACTTTATTCACGATTTGAAGCATACGAAAAGAGATATTTGCAAACAATTATTAATTAAAATAGTAATAGACAGATATCTCGAAAACGGTTCTTGATAGAAAAAGTTTGTCTGAAAAACAATTGTAGACAATATTATGTTTTACAAGTTTTGTAATAACTTTGTTCACGATTTGAAGCATACGAAAAGAGAAATTTGCAAAAACGAATAAATTAAAATAGTAATAGACAGATATCTAGAAAATTGTTGATGATAGAAAAAGTTTCTTAAAAATACAATTATAGACAATGTTATGTTCTACAAGTTTTGTTCTAACTTTGTTCACGATTTGATGCATACAAAAAGAGATATTTGCAAAAACGAATTAATTAAAATAGTAATAGACAGATATCTCGAAAATTGTTGATGATAGGAATAGTTTGTGTAGCATACAATTCTAGATAATGTTATGTTCTACAAGTTTTGTCATAATTTTGTTCACGATTTGATGCATACGAAACGAGATATTTGCAAAAAATTATTAATTAAAATAGTAATAGACAGATATCTCGAAAACGGTTCTTGATAGAAAAAGTTAATCAGAAAAACAATTGTAGACAATATTATGTTTTACAAGTTTTGTAATAACTTTGTTCACGATTTGAAGCATACGAAAAGAGAAATTTGCAAAAACGAATAAATTAAAATAGTAATAGACAGATATCTCGAAAATTGTTGATGATAGGAATAGTTTGTGCAGAATACAATTCTAGATAATGTTATGTACTACAAGTTTTGTTTTAACTTTGTTCACGATTTGATGCATACGAAACGACATATTTGCAAAAAATAATTAATTAAAATAGTAATAGACAGATATCTCGAAAACGGTTCATGATAGAAAAAGTTTCTTAAAGATACAATTATAGACAATGTTATGTTCTACAAGTTTTGTTCTAACTTTGTTCACGATTTGATGCATACGAAAAGAGATATTTGCAAAAACGAATTAATTAAATAGTAATAGACAGATATCTCGAAAATTGTTGATGATAGGAAAAGTTTGTGTAGCATACAATTCTAGATAATGTTATGTACTACAAGTTTTGTCATAATTTTGTTCACGATTTGATGCATACGAAACGAGATATTTGCAAAAACGAATTAATTAAAATAGTAATAGACAGATATCTCGACAACGGTTGATGATAGAAAAAGTTTCCTTCAGATACAATTATAGACAATGTTATGTTCTACATGTTTTGTTTTAACTTTGTTCACGATTTGATGCATACGAAAAGAGATATTTGCAAAAACGAATTAATTAAAATAGTAATAGACAGATATCTCGAAAATTGTTGATCATAGGAAAAGTTTATTGAGCATAAAATTGTAGATAATGTTATGTTCTACAAGTTTTGTAATAACTTTATTCACGATTTGAAGCATACGAAAAGAGATATTTGCAAAAACGAATAAATTAAAATAGTAATAGACAGATATCTCGAAAATTGTTGATGATAGGAAAAATTTGCGTAGCATACAATTGTAGATAATGTTATGTACTACAAGTTTTGTTATAACTTTGTTCACGATTTGATGCATACGAAACGAGATATTTGCAAAAAATTATTAATTAAAATAGTAATAGACAGATATCTCGACAACGGTTGATGATAGAAAAAGTTTCTTAAAAATACAATTATAGACAATGTTATGTTCTACATGTATTGTTTTAACTTTGTTCACGATTTGATTCATACGGAAAGAGATATTTGCAAAAACGAATTAATTAAAATAGTAATAGACAGATATCTCGAAAATTGTTGATCATAGGAAAAGTTTGTTAAGCATAAAATTGTAAATAATGTTATGTTCTACAAATTTTGTAATAACTTTATTCACGATTTGAAGCATACGAAAAGAGATATTTGCAAAAACGAATAAATTAAAATAGTAATAGACAGATATCTCGAAAATTGTTGATCATAGGAAAAGTTTGTTAAGCATAAAATTGTAGATAATGTTATGTTCTACAAGTTTTGTTCTAACTTTGTTCACGATTTGATGCATACGAAAAGAGATATTTGCAAAAACGAATTAATTAAAATAGTAATAGACAGATATCTCGAAAATTGTTGATGATAGGAATAGTTTGTGAAGCATACAATTCTAGATAATGTTATGTACTACAAGTTTTGTCATAATTTTGTTCACGATTTGATGCATACGAAACGAGATATTTGCAAAAACGAATTAATTAAAATAGTAATAGACAGATATCTCGACAACGGTTGATGATAGAAAAATATTGTCTAAAAAAACAATTGTAGACAATATTATGTTTTACAAGTTTTGTAATAACTTTGTTCACGATTTGATGCATACGAAAAGAGATATTTGCAAAAACGAATTAATTAAAATAGTAATAGACAGATATCTCGAAAATTGTGGATGATAGGAATAGTTTGTGTAGCATACAATTCTAGATAATGTTATGTACTACAAGTTTTGTCATAATTTTGTTCACGATTTGATGCATACGAAACGAGATATTTGCAAAAACGAATTAATTAAAATAGTAATAGACAGATATCTCGAAAATTGTTGATCATAGGAAAAGTTTGTTCAGCATACAATTGTAGATAATGTTATGTACTACAAGTTTTGTTTTAACTTTGTTCACGATTTGATGCATACGAAACGAGATATTTGCAAAAAATTATTAATTAAAATAGTAATAGACAGATATCTCGAAAATTGTTGATCATAGGAAAAGTTTATTGAGCATAAAATTGTAGATAATGTTATGTTCTACAAGTTTTGTAATAACTTTATTCACGATTTGAAGCATACGAAAAGAGATATTTGCAAAAACGAATAAATTAAAATAGTAATAGACAGATATCTCGAAAATTGTTGATGATAGGAAAAATTTGCGTAGCATACAATTGTAGATAATGTTATGTACTACAAGTTTTGTTATAACTTTGTTCACGATTTGATGCATACGAAACGAGATATTTGCAAAAAATTATTAATTAAAATAGTAATAGACAGATATCTCGACAACGGTTGATGATAGAAAAAGTTTCTTAAGATACAATTATAGACAATGTTATGTTCTACATGTTTTGTTTTAACTTTGTTCACGATTTGATGCATACGAAAAGAGATATTTGCAAAAACGAATTAATTAAAATAGTAATAGACAGATATCTCGAAAATTGTGGATGATAGGAATAGTTTGTGTAGCATACAATTCTAGATAATGTTATGTACTACAAGTTTTGTCATAATTTTGTTCACGATTTGATGCATACGAAACGAGATATTTGCAAAAACGAATTAATTAAAATAGTAATAGACAGATATCTCGAAAATTGTTGATGATAGGAATAGTTTGTGAAGCATATAATTCTAGATAATGTTATGTACTACAAGTTTTGTCATAATTTTGTTCACGATTTGATGCATACGAAAGGAGATATTTGCAAAAAATTATTAATTAAAATAGTAATAGACAGATATCTCGAAAACGGTTCTTGATAGAAAAAGTTTGTCTGAAAAACAATTGTAGACAATATTATGTTTTACAAGTTTTGTAATAACTTTGTTCACGATTTGATGCATACGAAAAGAGATATTTGCAAAAACGAATTAATTAAAATAGTAATAGACAGATATCTCGAAAATTGTGGATGATAGGAATAGTTTGTGTAGCATACAATTCTAGATAATGTTATGTACTACAAGTTTTGTCATAATTTTGTTCACGATTTGATGCATACGAAACGAGATATTTGCAAAAACGAATAAATTAAAATAGTAATAGACAGATATCTCGAAAATTGTTGATGATAGGAATAGTCTGTGTAGAATACAATTCTAGATAATGTTATGTACTACAAGTTTTGTCATAATTTTGTTCACGATTTGATGCATACGAAACGAGATATTTGCAAAAACGAATTAATTAAAATAGTAATAGACAGATATCTCGACAACGGTTGATGATAGGAATAGTTTGTGAAGCATACAATTCTAGATAATGTTATGTACTACAAGTTTTGTCATAATTTTGTTCACGATTTGATGCATACGAAAGGAGATATTTGCAAAAAATTATTAATTAAAATAGTAATAGACAGATATCTCGAAAACGGTTCTTGATAGAAAAAGTTTGTCTGAAAAACAATTGTAGACAATATTATGTTTTACAAGTTTTGTAATAACTTTGTTCACGATTTGATGCATACGAAAAGAGATATTTGCAAAAACGAATTAATTAAAATAGTAATAGACAGATATCTCGAAAATTGTGGATGATAGGAATAGTTTGTGTAGCATACAATTCTAGATAATGTTATGTACTACAAGTTTATTCATAATTTTGTTCACGATTTGATGCATACGAAACGAGATATTTGCAAAAACGAATAAATTAAAATAGTAATAGACAGATATCTCGACAACGGTTGATGATAGAAAAAGTTTCCTTCAGATACAATTATAGACAATGTTATGTTCTACATGTTTTGTTTTAACTTTGTTCACGATTTGATGCATACGAAAAGAGATATTTGCAAAAACGAATTAATTAAAATAGTAATAGACAGATATCTCGAAAATTGTTGATCATAGGAAAAGTTTATTGAGCATAAAATTGTAGATAATGTTATGTTCTACAAGTTTTGTAATAACTTTATTCACGATTTGAAGCATACGAAAAGAGATATTTGCAAAAACGAATAAATTAAAATAGTAATAGACAGATATCTCGAAAATTGTTGATGATAGGAAAAATTTGCGTAGCATACAATTGTAGATAATGTTATGTACTACAAGTTTTGTTATAACTTTGTTCACGATTTGATGCATACGAAACGAGATATTTGCAAAAAATTATTAATTAAAATAGTAATAGACAGATATCTCGACAACGGTTGATGATAGAAAAAGTTTCTTAAAAATACAATTATAGACAATGTTATGTTCTACATGTATTGTTTTAACTTTGTTCACGATTTGATTCATACGGAAAGAGATATTTGCAAAAACGAATTAATTAAAATAGTAATAGACAGATATCTCGAAAATTGTTGATCATAGGAAAAGTTTGTTAAGCATAAAATTGTAGATAATGTTATGTTCTACAAATTTTGTAATAACTTTATTCACGATTTGAAGCATACGAAAAGAGATATTTGCAAAAACGAATAAATTAAAATAGTAATAGACAGATATCTCGAAAATTGTTGATGATAGGAAAAATTTGCGTAGCATACAATTGTAGATAATGTTATGTACTACAAGTTTTGTTATAACTTTGTTCACGATTTGATGCATACGAAACGAGATATTTGCAAAAAATTATTAATTAAAATAGTAATAGACAGATATCTCGACAACGGTTGATGATAGAAAAAGTTTCTTAAAAATACAATTATAGACAATGTTATGTTCTACATGTATTGTTTTAACTTTGTTCACGATTTGATTCATACGGAAAGAGATATTTGCAAAAACGAATTAATTAAAATAGTAATAGACAGATATCTCGAAAATTGTTGATCATAGGAAAAGTTTGTTAAGCATAAAATTGTAAATAATGTTATGTTCTACAAATTTTGTAATAACTTTATTCACGATTTGAAGCATACGAAAAGAGATATTTGCAAAAACGAATAAATTAAAATAGTAATAGACAGATATCTCGAAAATTGTTGATCATAGGAAAAGTTTGTTAAGCATAAAATTGTAGATAATGTTATGTTCTACAAGTTTTGTTCTAACTTTGTTCACGATTTGATGCATACGAAAAGAGATATTTGCAAAAACGAATTAATTAAAATAGTAATAGACAGATATCTCGAAAATTGTTGATGATAGGAATAGTTTGTGAAGCATACAATTCTAGATAATGTTATGTACTACAAGTTTTGTCATAATTTTGTTCACGATTTGATGCATACGAAACGAGATATTTGCAAAAACGAATTAATTAAAATAGTAATAGACAGATATCCCGAAAACGGATAATGATAGAAAAATATTGTCTAAAAAAACAATTGTAGACAATATTATGTTTTACAAGTTTTGTAATAACTTTGTTCACGATTTGATGCATACGAAAAGAGATATTTGCAAAAACGAATTAATTAAAATAGTAATAGACAGATATCTCGAAAATTGTGGATGATAGGAATAGTTTGTGTAGCATACAATTCTAGATAATGTTATGTACTACAAGTTTTGTCATAATTTTGTTCACGATTTGATGCATACGAAACGAGATATTTGCAAAAACGAATTAATTAAAATAGTAATAGACAGATATCTCGAAAATTGTTGATCATAGGAAAAGTTTGTTCAGCATACAATTGTAGATAATGTTATGTACTACAAGTTTTGTTTTAACTTTGTTCACGATTTGATGCATACGAAACGAGATATTTGCAAAAAATTATTAATTAAAATAGTAATAGACAGATATCTCGAAAATTGTTGATCATAGGAAAAGTTTATTGAGCATAAAATTGTAGATAATGTTATGTTCTACAAGTTTTGTAATAACTTTATTCACGATTTGAAGCATACGAAAAGAGATATTTGCAAAAACGAATAAATTAAAATAGTAATAGACAGATATCTCGAAAATTGTTGATGATAGGAAAAATTTGCGTAGCATACAATTGTAGATAATGTTATGTACTACAAGTTTTGTTATAACTTTGTTCACGATTTGATGCATACGAAACGAGATATTTGCAAAAAATTATTAATTAAAATAGTAATAGACAGATATCTCGACAACGGTTGATGATAGAAAAAGTTTCTTAAGATACAATTATAGACAATGTTATGTTCTACATGTTTTGTTTTAACTTTGTTCACGATTTGATGCATACGAAAAGAGATATTTGCAAAAACGAATTAATTAAAATAGTAATAGACAGATATCTCGAAAATTGTGGATGATAGGAATAGTTTGTGTAGCATACAATTCTAGATAATGTTATGTACTACAAGTTTTGTCATAATTTTGTTCACGATTTGATGCATACGAAACGAGATATTTGCAAAAACGAATTAATTAAAATAGTAATAGACAGATATCTCGAAAATTGTTGATGATAGGAATAGTTTGTGAAGCATATAATTCTAGATAATGTTATGTACTACAAGTTTTGTCATAATTTTGTTCACGATTTGATGCATACGAAAGGAGATATTTGCAAAAAATTATTAATTAAAATAGTAATAGACAGATATCTCGAAAACGGTTCTTGATAGAAAAAGTTTGTCTGAAAAACAATTGTAGACAATATTATGTTTTACAAGTTTTGTAATAACTTTGTTCACGATTTGATGCATACGAAAAGAGATATTTGCAAAAACGAATTAATTAAAATAGTAATAGACAGATATCTCGAAAATTGTGGATGATAGGAATAGTTTGTGTAGCATACAATTCTAGATAATGTTATGTACTACAAGTTTTGTCATAATTTTGTTCACGATTTGATGCATACGAAACGAGATATTTGCAAAAACGAATAAATTAAAATAGTAATAGACAGATATCTCGAAAATTGTTGATGATAGGAATAGTCTGTGTAGAATACAATTCTAGATAATGTTATGTACTACAAGTTTTGTCATAATTTTGTTCACGATTTGATGCATACGAAACGAGATATTTGCAAAAACGAATTAATTAAAATAGTAATAGACAGATATCTCGACAACGGTTGATGATAGGAATAGTTTGTGAAGCATACAATTCTAGATAATGTTATGTACTACAAGTTTTGTCATAATTTTGTTCACGATTTGATGCATACGAAAGGAGATATTTGCAAAAAATTATTAATTAAAATAGTAATAGACAGATATCTCGAAAACGGTTCTTGATAGAAAAAGTTTGTCTGAAAAACAATTGTAGACAATATTATGTTTTACAAGTTTTGTAATAACTTTGTTCACGATTTGATGCATACGAAAAGAGATATTTGCAAAAACGAATTAATTAAAATAGTAATAGACAGATATCTCGAAAATTGTGGATGATAGGAATAGTTTGTGTAGCATACAATTCTAGATAATGTTATGTACTACAAGTTTATTCATAATTTTGTTCACGATTTGATGCATACGAAACGAGATATTTGCAAAAACGAATAAATTAAAATAGTAATAGACAGATATCTCGACAACGGTTGATGATAGAAAAAGTTTCCTTCAGATACAATTATAGACAATGTTATGTTCTACATGTTTTGTTTTAACTTTGTTCACGATTTGATGCATACGAAAAGAGATATTTGCAAAAACGAATTAATTAAAATAGTAATAGACAGATATCTCGAAAATTGTTGATCATAGGAAAAGTTTATTGAGCATAAAATTGTAGATAATGTTATGTTCTACAAGTTTTGTAATAACTTTATTCACGATTTGAAGCATACGAAAAGAGATATTTGCAAAAACGAATAAATTAAAATAGTAATAGACAGATATCTCGAAAATTGTTGATGATAGGAAAAATTTGCGTAGCATACAATTGTAGATAATGTTATGTACTACAAGTTTTGTTATAACTTTGTTCACGATTTGATGCATACGAAACGAGATATTTGCAAAAAATTATTAATTAAAATAGTAATAGACAGATATCTCGACAACGGTTGATGATAGAAAAAGTTTCTTAAAAATACAATTATAGACAATGTTATGTTCTACATGTATTGTTTTAACTTTGTTCACGATTTGATTCATACGGAAAGAGATATTTGCAAAAACGAATTAATTAAAATAGTAATAGACAGATATCTCGAAAATTGTTGATCATAGGAAAAGTTTGTTAAGCATAAAATTGTAGATAATGTTATGTTCTACAAATTTTGTAATAACTTTATTCACGATTTGAAGCATACGAAAAGAGATATTTGCAAAAACGAATAAATTAAAATAGTAATAGACAGATATCTCGAAAATTGTTGATCATAGGAAAAGTTTGTTAAGCATAAAATTGTAGATAATGTTATGTTCTACAAGTTTTGTTCTAACTTTGTTCACGATTTGATGCATACGAAAAGAGATATTTGCAAAAACGAATTAATTAAAATAGTAATAGACAGATATCTCGAAAATTGTTGATGATAGGAATAGTTTGTGAAGCATACAATTCTAGATAATGTTATGTACTACAAGTTTTGTCATAATTTTGTTCACGATTTGATGCATACGAAACGAGATATTTGCAAAAACGAATTAATTAAAATAGTAATAGACAGATATCTCGACAACGGTTGATGATAGAAAAATATTGTCTAAAAAAACAATTGTAGACAATATTATGTTTTACAAGTTTTGTAATAACTTTGTTCACGATTTGATGCATACGAAAAGAGATATTTGCAAAAACGAATTAATTAAAATAGTAATAGACAGATATCTCGAAAATTGTGGATGATAGGAATAGTTTGTGTAGCATACAATTCTAGATAATGTTATGTACTACAAGTTTTGTCATAATTTTGTTCACGATTTGATGCATACGAAACGAGATATTTGCAAAAACGAATTAATTAAAATAGTAATAGACAGATATCTCGAAAATTGTTGATCATAGGAAAAGTTTGTTCAGCATACAATTGTAGATAATGTTATGTACTACAAGTTTTGTTTTAACTTTGTTCACGATTTGATGCATACGAAACGAGATATTTGCAAAAAATTATTAATTAAAATAGTAATAGACAGATATCTCGAAAATTGTTGATCATAGGAAAAGTTTATTGAGCATAAAATTGTAGATAATGTTATGTTCTACAAGTTTTGTAATAACTTTATTCACGAGTTGAAGCATACGAAAAGAGATATTTGCAAAAACGAATAAATTAAAATAGTAATAGACAGATATCTCGAAAATTGTTGATGATAGGAAAAATTTGCGTAGCATACAATTGTAGATAATGTTATGTACTACAAGTTTTGTTATAACTTTGTTCACGATTTGATGCATACGAAACGAGATATTTGCAAAAAATTATTAATTAAAATAGTAATAGACAGATATCTCGACAACGGTTGATGATAGAAAAAGTTTCTTAAGATACAATTATAGACAATGTTATGTTCTACATGTTTTGTTTTAACTTTGTTCACGATTTGATGCATACGAAAAGAGATATTTGCAAAAACGAATTAATTAAAATAGTAATAGACAGATATCTCGAAAATTGTGGATGATAGGAATAGTTTGTGTAGCATACAATTCTAGATAATGTTATGTACTACAAGTTTTGTCATAATTTTGTTCACGATTTGATGCATACGAAACGAGATATTTGCAAAAACGAATTAATTAAAATAGTAATAGACAGATATCTCGAAAATTGTTGATGATAGGAATAGTTTGTGAAGCATATAATTCTAGATAATGTTATGTACTACAAGTTTTGTCATAATTTTGTTCACGATTTGATGCATACGAAAGGAGATATTTGCAAAAAATTATTAATTAAAATAGTAATAGACAGATATCTCGAAAACGGTTCTTGATAGAAAAAGTTTGTCTGAAAAACAATTGTAGACAATATTATGTTTTACAAGTTTTGTAATAACTTTGTTCACGATTTGATGCATACGAAAAGAGATATTTGCAAAAACGAATTAATTAAAATAGTAATAGACAGATATCTCGAAAATTGTGGATGATAGGAATAGTTTGTGTAGCATACAATTCTAGATAATGTTATGTACTACAAGTTTTGTCATAATTTTGTTCACGATTTGATGCATACGAAACGAGATATTTGCAAAAACGAATAAATTAAAATAGTAATAGACAGATATCTCGAAAATTGTTGATGATAGGAATAGTCTGTGTAGAATACAATTCTAGATAATGTTATGTACTACAAGTTTTGTCATAATTTTGTTCACGATTTGATGCATACGAAACGAGATATTTGCAAAAACGAATTAATTAAAATAGTAATAGACAGATATCTCGACAACGGTTGATGATAGGAATAGTTTGTGAAGCATACAATTCTAGATAATGTTATGTACTACAAGTTTTGTCATAATTTTGTTCACGATTTGATGCATACAAAAGGAGATATTTGCAAAAAATTATTAATTAAAATAGTAATAGACAGATATCTCGAAAACGGTTCTTGATAGAAAAAGTTTGTCTGAAAAACAATTGTAGACAATATTATGTTTTACAAGTTTTGTAATAACTTTGTTCACGATTTGATGCATACGAAAAGAGATATTTGCAAAAACGAATTAATTAAAATAGTAATAGACAGATATCTCGAAAATTGTGGATGATAGGAATAGTTTGTGTAGCATATAATTCTAGATAATGTTATGTACTACAAGTTTTGTCATAATTTTGTTCACGATTTGATGCATACGAAACGAGATATTTGCAAAAACGAATAAATTAAAATAGTAATAGACAGATATCTCGAAAATTGTTGATGATAGGAATAGTTTGTGTAGAATACAATTCTAGATAATGTTATGTACTACAAGTTTTGTCATAATTTTGTTCACGATTTGATGCATACGAAACGAGATATTTGCAAAAACGAATTAATTAAAATAGTAATAGACAGATATCTCGACAACGGTTGATGATAGAAAAAGTTTCCTTCAGATACAATTATAGATAATGTTATGTTCTACATGTTATGTTTTAACTTTGTTCACGATTTGATGCATACGAAAAGAGATATTTGCAAAAACGAATTAATTAAAATAGTAATAGACAGATATCTCGAAAATTGTTGATCATAGGAAAAGTTTGTGTAGCATACAATTCTAGATAATGTTATGTACTACAAGTTTTGTAATAACTTTATTCACGATTTCAAGCATACGAAAAGAGATATTTGCAAAAACGAATAAATTAAAATAGTAATAGACAGATATCTCGAAAATTGTTGATGATAGAAAAAGTTTCTTAAAAATACAATTATAGACAATGTTATGTTCTACAAGTTTTATGCTAACTTTGTTCACGATTTGATGCATACGAAAAGAGATATTTGCAAAAACGAATTAATTAAATAGTAATAGACAGATATCTCGAAAATTGTTGATGATAGGAAAAGGTTGTGTAGCATAGAATTGTAGATAAAGTTATGTACTACAAGTTTTGTTATGACTTTGTTCACGATTTGATGCATACGAAACGAGATATTTGCAAAAAATTATTTATTAAAATAGTAATAGACAGATATCTCGAAAACGGTTCATGATAGAAAAAGTTTGTCTGAAAAACAATTGTAGACAATATTATGTTTTACAAGTTTTGTTCTAACTTTGTTCACGATTTGATGCATACGAAAAGAGATATTTGCAAAAACGAATTAATTAAATAGTAATAGACAGATATCTCGAAAATTGTTGATGACAGGAAAAGTATGTGTTGCATACAATTGTAGATAATGTTATGTACTACAGGTTTTGTTATAACTTTATTCACGATTTGATGCATACGAAATGAGATATTTGCAAAAACGAATTAATTAAAATAGTAATAGACAGATATCTCGACAACGGTTGATGATAGAAAAAGTTTCTCAAAGATACAATTGTAGACAATGTTATGTTCTAGAAGTTTTGTAATAACTTTATTCACGATTTGATGCATACGAAACGAGATATTTGCAAAAAATTATTAATTAAAATAGTAATAGACAGATATCTCGACAACGGTTGATGATAGAAAAAGTTTGTCCATGATACAATTGTAGACAATGTTATGTTATTACTTGTACAACAGTGCTTGATTATTTTAATAAAACAACTTGAGTTTAATTATTAAGGCCAAAGGTTTTATTTCTCACCTTTATCAAACTTCGATAAAACAAAATATTAATTTTCTTATAGATTTGAACGTAAAAGTCAAACTGAAATATTATTTTTTAACTTTTTTACTTTGAAGTCGGTTTTCATTTTTTGTTGTTGTTGAAACTCGAATTCTAGTCGTAAAGACCAAAAAAAATCTTTGCCTATGCCATTCTCCCATTTTGACAGAACACATTTTATTTCTAATTGGATTCGATAGAACAAATTCTAATCAAATTAAAGATTGAAAAATTAAGTCTCGAGCCGGACTTGAACCCGCACCCTTCCAAACCGGGGAAGTGCGTTATCCAAAGGCTGTAATATGTTTGAAATCAATAATATTTCAAATTAGAACAAATTCTATAGAACAAGTTCTAGGACACGGGGTCCCGCTGAGTGTAGGTACACCCTTGCCTCGTCGCGCTCCTCGATCGCGCGATCGAAATTAGGACAGTCAATACTGATTCCTATGTTTGATCGCACGATCGTACGATCGTGCGTCGAAAATAGAACAATTCGAACGCATCGCATGATCGCGCGATCGAAATTAGGACAGTCAATACTGATTCCTATGTTTGATCGCACGATCGCACGATCATTTTCATCGGACGGACGCATGATCGCGCGTGCGATGGCAATAGAACAGCGCCATAGCTTTGAAAATTAACAAGCAACCAGCCCATTGCCACAAGCCGAAGATGAAGTCACAAATATAAGCTAGGTCTTTCATTTTATGTCTTTTCATTTAATGCAAATTGCAATAGTGTCTGACTAACCCTAAGGAAATACAGTCTTAAGATTTTATAGCCTAGGAATATTAGGTTTTAAAAGTGAAATCCGTCATAACTAGCTGAAAATTTGCATACGTACTCAGAATACGGACCAAAATGACGTGCTAAAATTCCCTGCCCCTCCCCCGCTTGCGTCTTGAGATAATTTTTTTTGTATGGGATTAAAAACAAAATCTGAGACCTTTCGTGTTGGATATCAAATGAAAGGGCTTCATGAGCCGGTTCTAAAAATATAACACACCATTACCTTTCAATCACTGGTTTTTTTAAAAATACAAAAAGTATTTTCAAAACATACCAAGTTTGGGCTCCTCCAGGTAAGAAACGGCTGGGTAAATTTTGCTAAAACATACGCCAATTGACTCATGACATCCTCATATCTAGTCAACAAAAGCAATAGTAGTAGTATATTTTAGAACCGGCTCATGAAGCCCTTTCATTTGATACCCCACAAGACTGGTATCAGAAAAAAAAAATTGATTTCATACAAAAACTTGTATCTCAAGACGCATAATATTCCTAGGCTATTATGTTTTTAGTAATACAGCACGGCCTTGATAATCCGTACCCCAGCTCGTCCGAACGCCTCTATAATCCGAACGACCCCCCTTACCCCTTAAATTAAGGGATAAAGCATTTTCTATGTCACTAAATACTACTCATCAGAGCACTATATTGGAATTCTTTAAAAAAGTGTGATTAATAGCATTGTATCTAACATACATCTAACGTACATACTTCAATAAACACATTATAATGTAAAATATTTTTGTTTTATTTCGAAAAATCCCTTTTAAAATTTTAACATACTATAAACCGAATGCTTCTTGCATCCGAACAGGGTATAAATTTTCGGTGTTCGGATCATCGAGGCCCTGCTGTATTGAAAAAAACGTCTGCAATTTGCATACTGTGCCGCTTGGAAAAAAATAACTTTTACATTCATGGATGATTGAACCTAGAACTGCCAGCACCTGTAGGTGCATAGTACCTGAAGCTTTATAATCAATACTCAGGTTAATTTCTCATGGCAATCATTTAAATGTCATAGATGTTGAATGTTGCAATCTTAAGTTAAATTAATCAACTTTCTAATATTATAAAGGACATCCTTTATAATATTTGAAAGTTGATTAATTTAACTTCAAATATCTTTCTTCCAGTAGATTTGAAAAGTTTCAATCTTTCAATTCTTACGTGGCGTAGATCAAGTTTCATGTAAAAGCATGTTAATGAGATTTCTTATCTGTGTTTGTTTAGCCTTGCAGTATCATTAAATATAAGTGAAATCATCATACATTTACCTTGTATAAGTATAATATAATGACCACTATAAAGCTTTGATCGTAAAATGATATTAAATACCACTCAAACTTTTTGATTTTAGTTGAATGAATTTGATTATACTTGAATGAATTGAAACTGACAAAATGTTACAATCAATAACTAATTTTACTAAAAAATTTAGTAGTCTGGTTTTAAGAAAATTGAGATTATCAATGCTAGTTTGAACTGTGTGGCTGTATGGCTGTATGGTAGTCTTCTAGTCTTACCAGGCTATGCATGATTTGGAGATTCTTACAAAGAAAGCAGTCCCCAATTTTTTTCCAAATTCCTTTATGTCAAGCTGTATCTATCCAGATAAGTGACACCATAGATACTTATCGCAGATGTCAAATGTTAGAGACAGCACTGGTCGTGTGACCTCTAGTGTGTAGGTAGTACATAAAATATTATTAATACTCAGATAACAATGTGGGCGTCCACACATAAAAGTCTATTTGTCGGCATTTGCACCCAGCTTTTTTATTATTCCATTTGTCATGTTACTGATCAAGATGTCATGCCAAATCTAACTTTAACACAAAACCTGACAACTGGACCCCTTTTCGTAGACTCCCACATATAAACAACATTATACCTAAGTAATGTAAATGTACAGTCAAATTCTAAATAAATGTATTTTCATATCTATCTGTTAAACTGTTGATTATTTTGTTTACAAAGTGTAAACATGTTTAACTCTACCATAAAATGTTTAAGTACTAAGTACTCAACTAAAACCATACCACTGATACCAAGATATTTGACACTCACCTCCAGAAATCTTCAACTGTGTCAAATGTGGTCAGTTCAATAAGATTTTCTTCCCAAGTTTTGTTCCTGTCGTTGTCATAGAACCAGAGGCTCCAGGTGTTCTGCAGCGGGTGCTTGATCAGGAACTCGGGCGGCACTTCCACATTGTTGGTTTTGATCTCTGTGGTGGTAGACCCCTTGAAAACACAAGCCATTTTTTTAAAACCTAACCTAGAAAACTTACTAGAAACTTGTCGAATACTTTAATTATTCAATGTTTCGCGTCTCCTACACGATATTAACAATGTTTTTCGTATACGGAAGCTGTTTTTTAAGCAAATATCGGAAGAACATGAAACAAATGCTATAGTGAAAGTTAGTCAAGCCACATCAGCAAAACCAGCCAAAAGTTGAGGAAGTACTTTATAACTAATGCCGATAAAGGGTAGGAACGTTGATTTATAAAACGATCTATCTTATTCTACCCACCTCCACTTCTTCAGCCGTATTTCCAGCCATATTACAAAAACCTCTCGATCCCGATTTTTTACAAAAAGACAGATGGAGGCGGTGTTGCCAGCATCACTGATTATTCTCGGTAGAGAGTACATATGTTCCTTGCTGATTATTTACTACTTTTCACTTTTCAATCTTTTCACGCTAGAAACTTAGATCAAAGCAGGATCAAAGTAAAATGAATGGATTAGATCGGGATCCGGTGACGAGGTCCGTATACCAATCGAGCTCATCCATAATTCAGTTTTCATGCAATAGTTTACTATTAGAAGATGCGAAAAAACTTGGTCGGCCGACCCCTATCCTGGTGGGTTTTGTGTAGGAGGGTGACTAGTAACCTCTCTGAGACGAGACTAATTACCCATCGAGCTCATGAACCAAATTATGCTTATCCGATTGGACTTTATTAGTGTTACGAAGTACACTCGGTCGTCCGCCGGATATCCTGGCAGGTAGTGCTGGCCAACCAAAAATGGTGGTCAAATTTTGGAGTACTTCTCACCCATCGAGCTCATGGATGAAATGTATGCCAAATCAAAGGTTAGACCTTTACCTTCAATATTTCATCGGTCGTCCTGGCCGAAACCTGGTGGGTTCTGGTGGCCAACCAGATTTATTTGTCAAAGTAAGATCATGCGTTTTCACGTTTATATGAATAAATACTTTATTTACCTGATATATTCAGTTCTTTTAGCATGAACGTGAACGGTTGTATGGTTTAAAAGTATTTTTAAAAAAAACTTGAAAAAAAAATTACTGTGTCGATAAATGAGACATCAAATAAAAATTATTTTTTTTTCGATATAACTTCGTCATTTCTAAACTGATTTGGCTGATTGTTTTATTTTACAAAAATATATATTCAAGAGTTCATGCCACTAAAATTTGGTGAAGATCTGATGAAGCGTTTCGAAGATGTTCAATGTTTTAAGTGGGTCAGATTTTACTACAAAAAATATCCAACCAAATTGATTCTTTAACGAGAATAATAATTGAGTTCTATTAATGATTCTTTCTAAAATGAAATTTGCTCTCTTAAGAGATGTCTATATAATAAAATAAACTAGTAATACCGCGGCGTTGCTTTCAAAAATGAAGTTGAAAAAAAATGTTTCGTCAAGTAAAAGCTACCTATGTTTATGTGGATGATCTAATTTAGTACGTACCTATATTAGTTCTAAAATAATTAGCTAAAACTGTTTAAAGGGATGATTGGATCATCAAACTGAACAACTTTTATTATGGGTTCAAAATCGAAATCGCTAAAAAACTGCTGGCTCATACATTCCGATTCCAGTCGAGTAAGTTTGCAGTTTTGTATGGGACAGCAGATTTTTTTCGCGTTTTCGATGTTAGTCCCATAAAGAAAGTTGTTCAGTTTGATAATCCAATCATCCCTTTAAACAGTTTTAGCTAATTATTTTAGAACTAATATAGGTACGTACTAAATTAGATCATCCACATAAACATAGGTAGCTTTACTTGACGAAACATTTTTTTTCAACTTCATTTTTGAAAGCAACGCCGCGGTATTACTAGTTTATTTTATTATATAGACATCTCTTAAGAGAGCAAATTTCAATTTAGAAAGAATCATTAATAGAACTCAATTATTATTCTCGTTAAAGAATCAATTTGGTTGGATATTTTTTGTAGTAAAATCTGACCCACTTAAAACATTGAACATCTTCGAAACGCTTCATCAGATCTTCACCAAATTTTAGTGGCATGAACTCTTGAATATATATTTTTGTAAAATAAAACAATCAGCCAAATCAGTTTAGAAATGACGAAGTTATATCGAAAAAAAAATATTTTTATTTGATGTCTCATTTATCGACACAGTAATTTTTTTTTTCAAGTTTTTTTTATAAATACTTTTAAACCATACAACCGTTCACGTTCATGCTAAAAGAACTGCATATATCAGGTAAATAAAGTATTTATTCATATAAACGTGAAAACGCATGATCTTACTTTGACAGATAAATCTGGTTGGCCACCAGAACCCACCAGGTTTCGGCCAGGACGACCGATGAAATATTGAAGGTAAAGGTCTAACCTTTGATTTGGCATACATTTCATCCATGAGCTCGATGGGTGAGAAGTACTCCAAAATTTGACCACCATTTTTGGTTGGCCAGCACTACCTGCCAGGATATCCGGCGGACGACCGAGTGTACTTCGTAACACTAATAAAGTCCAATCGGATAAGCATAATTTGGTTCATGAGCTCGATGGGTAATTAGTCTCGTCTCAGAGAGGTTACTAGTCACCCTCCTACACAAAACCCACCAGGATAGGGGTCGGCCGACCAAGTTTTTTCGCATCTTCTAATAGTAAACTATTGCATGAAAACTGAATTATGGATGAGCTCGATTGGTATACGGACCTCGTCACCGGATCCCGATCTAGATAGGCCCAAAGCGCTTTAAGTTGATGCACGCAAAACTAGGGCACCTCAATACAAATTAGGGTACTTGGTCTGTCATCTCGGTACAAATTCGAAGTAAAACTGTCAATTGTTTTGCCTCATTTTTCTGGTTTGAAATGTTTGCGTAAGGCCTGTTCTAATATACTTATATTACTCTTTGGGCCTGTCCATTCATTTTACTTTGGTCTAAGGCTAGAAACAAAAAAAAATATCTCAAAATATTACAAGCTTACAAGTCTTGTTTTAATTTATTATGATCATAATAATTATTATTATAAGTACCTACCTCGAAATAATAGATCAGCCTACGATCAGCCTAATAGTTTTCAATAATAGATATCGATTTTGCTAAATCGATAATACTATAGGTACGTGTATCCAAACACCGTAAAATTTTACTATTTTGCTCATGGCAACATTGCCAAATCAAATGTCAAATCTATTTAATTTTCCGATAACGGAAATAGGTTATTCCGCTTTTCCCGTCCAGCTATTTTCCGTAAATATAACAAAAGTACAACAACCCGTTCAAATCGTAAAATGTCGGTCCAAACATTGCTTTTAGATTTCTCCATAGACCCTGCCCGTTTGGGTGACGAGAGCGGGCAAAAGGCGGTATTCGGTCAGCTGGAAAACGTGCTAAAAGAATATATCCCAAATCTTATTATAGCTGCGGAAATTAAAGTGGAAGGTGGATCTTTGAAGGTGCTGACGGGTAAGAAAGGCTCGACGGTGTCAGTTCGGTTGTTCGACCGCGGCCTCGTCACTGTAAACATTGAATATTACAAGGAGGAGACTGAGGAACCACTAATAAACTTCAAGGTGAGCCCGCCCTAATATGATATAGCTATTTATTATATAGCACTATGCAATTATATCTTTGAGTAAATATAGCAGTTAGCTATGAGTACCTATTATCTAGGCACAGTTTGTGACAAAAGTTTCCATTGATGATATTTCTAGGAAGTTGTTTGGTAGTAGGAAATGTCTTAACCCATTTATGATTAAGGTTTGAATTATTACAGCTTGTACCGAAAATTACCCACTGACCTAAAATTCGATCAAAGCTTACATCTTATTGCTTTTCAAGAGCTTTTCTAAATAACAATTAGTTTATTTGAAGCAGAAAAATAAGTCATATCATATCTGATGCTGTGTTGTTTCCAAAAAACATCAAACACCCCATTTCCTGTGGATATTGTGAGGTCACTAAGGAATAAGGTTTCTTTTGTAGTCGTTTTGTGGTCGAAAAGGATTGCCTTTTATTCCCTCTTGACTACCTAATATAAAACTGTAAATGTTTGTTTTTGCGCCTCACTCGAAAACTACTGGACTGATTTTGAAGAAACTTTTAGTGGCTAAAAGCTTATGATAACACTTAAAATCTGTCATCATAATTTCAACATAAAGGCCTACATGCATATTAAAAAGCTGAGAACTATGACATTTACTAATAAATAATTTATTTCTAAAAGATCAGGTGGGGCAAGTGCATCAGTGGGGTAAGTTCGTTACTTGTAATATCAGGGAAACTATTGAATATTCAAAGTAGCAATTTGTTTTTGGAACTACTTTACGGATTTTCCTGATGCTCAAATTGATTATTTTTAACATTCTTAATTGTTTTCCGAGATACTGAAAAGTTGACGGACTTGCCCCGTAGACGCACTTACCCCAATGATACACTTGCCCCAACTCTAGGTTAAATTAAATTAGAAGTAGTGGAAGGTTGAGCGTAACATTTGTTTCTAGTGTTCTAAGGAGCTGGAAAGTTCGGTAAAAGTGTCACTGGCCTGCAATAGACTTAAATTATTTCCAACGATCCAGCGAGGCTATAAAATCGATGTTTACTTAACTAGTACAGGTTAGATAAAACCTGATATTTACCTTTATTACCACAGAAGTTATACCTTTGTTTGGCATTACTTTTTTTTCCTTCTAACAAAACAAAATTTTTACAATTTTGTCTTGAGACTGTTTAGTCCAGGGTTCAAAATTTTTTTATATTTTAAATATAAAATATCTAATTGAGATTCATAAAAATTTAATTCTTATAGACAAATAAATACACAATTTAACAAATGCACACAGAACTTGAAAACCATTTAAATCGGTAACAACTGATTTGAACTTTATTGATAAAATAAGAAAGAACAATTGACAAACACAAAATCTGTAGGTACAAAAAGCTTAATTTATGAATTGCCAATTTTGCATAGTGGCATTAATGTGGCATACATTTTTTTTTATTCTAGCTTTGTTGTTTTCAGGTTTTGTATTCATTTTTACCAAATTCTGCATACAAATAAAATATACTTATCCATTATATTTAATTTATCAATGAACCCTGGATTTTTTTGGCATTTCTTTTTTTTCAAAATTAATAAATACTTAACATATTTTCAAAATTATATTTTACATAAATAATATTTTGTATTTAAGCCGAAATTCCTAGTACTTTATATACCTTATTACCAATATTTTTAAACATGGTCTATAACACTACTATTATTTATAGAGCTTTTCGTAAATAGCTCTTCACATACTTTTTTCCTGAAATTAGACTAAGACTACCAAAAAGTCTTAAATATTTCATAAATAACATTAATATTAATGTGCCATCATGAAAATATACAAATTGCACATAATTATTCATTAACTGTTCATAGATATTGATCTCAATCATGTTTTGGTACAACATAGATTTTTGCACCCAATTACTATTTAAAAACAAAATAATTACATCTGACTTTAGTTCACAGTCTGCAGAAATTCTATTGACAGATTTTAAGATGGATCCTCAATGTAGCTCATGTGACGATCTACCTTAAAATTAAATCATCTTCATATAATTCATTTCTTTCAGTAGGTCATTGTCTTCATAAAATACTCATTCAATATAAAATCAAACCTGCCAATAAAGTTTATAAAACACAGTCTTGCTTCCTCCATTATCACATTTTGTTTATAAGCATGATCGTTTAAAATAATGTCTTCATTTTCCAATGATATTATTAAAATGCTAACTAGAAACTTAATTTGGCGAGTTTTTAACTAAGATATTTTGTAAATGTGTAACGAGGCTCCATTGATCTCGTCACTCGTGTCGCCACACGAGCAGACAGAGAAGCCGCGTGGGGATGGGTGGCTCCTGTTATTATTATTTACAGAACTTTACTAAATTAGTTACTATTTTCATTCTGCCTTAATAGGCCTCTGCAGCTTAATAGAGCAGCTCAGTGTTTAATGGTACGATTATCCCATTAAAAACCGTCAGCATATTGAGAAAGATCCTGTATATGTCTGCTTGAAAGTACTCCGACAGCAAGTGGACCAGCAACTCTCATTCGCCAATCCGTACTGGGCTAACCCCTAACAGTGGGATCCTACTGGCTATAACTATTTTCAAGGCTGTTGTGCTACAGTATCCTAGTTCAAAACTCGCTGCACATGCATCATATTCATTAACAAGGCACTTCTATCGAATCTTCCAGTACCTGTGAAGACGCTCAACCTTTCTTTTATACCCTTGAAAATTACAAATAAACCTAAAGACGATGAATATAAATCCTTGAAACCGCATACAAATGTTCTCATACTTATCATAAACTTATAGAAGAAGTCTCACAGAATCAAAGAAGCTATCAAATAATGATAGTACTCATTAATAATTTCAAAGCAGTTTAAATTGTCTGTGATAAAAATACGGGTTCTATAAGATTTATATTCCAAGCCAAGAAACATAATGCATGCTCTCTTCTCTCCCGCATTTTTTACTAAGTTTGTTTTTTCTTTTTTTTATCAATAATTTTTTCAATAGTCGGCGAGAGTATTGGAAAGTCAGATGAAAAAATACGTGACAGTCATAAAAAGTCAAGCTTATCCTCCGCTAAAACGATGCCTGTTCGGCAGGTACTATCCTACATCAGGTAAGTGGAAGTTAAAAATTGAAAAGATGTTTAGTATAATATCTAAATGTGTCGAGTGATTGTCTCGTTTCACATTCACCGGTTTCAAGAGCTCTATTAAGTTGCTAGCAAAATCTATTTTCTTCCGATGTCTCCATGGGCATCGACAAGCCCGGTTACTAATGGTTTATACATTGGGCATGGGCCCACCAGCTGTAAATCAGCGGCGAACATTCACAACACAATTACTGAATTCTTCTCTCACTGTCGATGTCGTCAGAGCACAGATTACCCCCAATAGATACCGCATACAAGGCCGCCGATGCGCGCCACACATGTATGTTTTTTCACTGATATAAGCAAATAACTGATCACGCCCCTTCAGTACCGACCAAGTATTGGATCCGCGTGCACTCAATTTAAATTAAAAAATTGCCTATCTTTTTACGATTTTCTGAGCACAAACTTTATGAAAAATGTCAGTTTGTGCCATAAAGTGGTGTGGGAAAAACTCTCGGACATCCAGCTACGAGAAAGATGGCATTACTTTCCATCGGTAAAAAACATTTTCATTATTTTTTGTTTTTCGGAGTTCAAGTTATAGTGGGCGGTACAAAAGTTGCTTCTAAAAAATTGCAGCTCACGTTGATGTCTTTTTGAAATGGTCCCTTTCTCTCATTAGTTAATTTTGGTAAATCTATCACTTTCGTACATTGACACGAATTTGTCACGTGCAATGCTAGTGTTGTTCGTCTCTGCATTCGGGCCGGTATCGATGTTTTTATAATATGCCATATTATTACAAAGCATTTTTAGGCGAGGATTTTAAAACGGTGTTACATGTTGGGGACATTGACACGTGCAATAATAGTGTGTTTCTTCTATGCGGTACGACCGCTATCGATAGGTTTATTATATGCTTACAATTTTTTCTCTTATTTTATTTGTATCTTAATCTTATAAATTTTACTAATATTAAAGTATGTTTATCACTCAATCTCGGTAAAGCAATTGAACGGATTCAGATGATACCCGGTACAGTAATATAGTATGAAATACAACATAGGCTACTTTTAAATTGTGGGACATTATCTGAATCTCACGGAAAAACCATTTATCGCATAGGAAAACAAGAATAGGATATTTTTATACCGGGATAAAATAGTGAGGTGTATTATATTGAATAGAATCTACTTGATTGAAACGTACCTAATCAAAAATTATGTCTATAAAATATGTAATAAAATAGCAGAATCGAATTATCATCGTAGGTAATTTTTATCCAAATTTTAAATAATTTTTTCGAAAAAATTTTAGTTTACTAAACCCGATGTCATCCCTCCCCATGGGCACACTCACCCTACTTACTACCAAAACAAGATTATTAAAATGTATCCATAAGTACGTTAGCGCTTTCATTCATTGCTGAAATGATAACAAATCATTTTTGTCTCTGACCTTAAAATGCGAATAACTGTCAGAGTCGTAGCGTGTGGCGATCTGTGGTCTCTGCCTACCCCCTTGGGACAATGGCGTGAGCTTATGTATGTATGTATGTTTAAATTTTAACTATCAAAATAATGAAATTATTGTTTCAATCTAATTCTTTTGTTATAAATCAGTTGGGGTGTATGAGGTTTTGCGTTAATTCATTAACACGTTGTATGTAGGTACTTACTATAATACTATAAAGAGAAAATATTAGATTTTTTGTATGATTGTGACAAATAAACACAAAAACTACTGGACCTATTTCAAAAATTGTTTCGCTACTGGCAAGCTGCATATGTCAGCGAGTAATATAGACTATATTTTATAATTTGAAATTCCCGAGGGAAAAGCGTTTTGGCCGCAGATGGAACCGCGAGGCGGAAGCTAGTTTGTTATTATACAACGTCTTAATAAATTAACGCAAAACTAGAAAGTAGTTTGTTTAGAATCGAGAGCAGAATCGAATCATCATAGTTTCAACATAATTATATTTTTTTTCAAAATATTAAATAATTTGTTTGTAAAATTTTAAATTTACTGAACCCAATCTCAACCCACCGCACAGGCACACTTACCCTACCACCAAAACAAGATTCTTAAAATGTATCCATTAGCACGTTATCGCTTTCATTCATTTCTGAAATGATAACAAATCATTGTTGCCTCAATACTTAATAACTTTAAATTTTAACTATCAAAATAATGAAATTATTGTTTCAATCTAATTATTTTGTTATAAATCAGCTGGGAATAATAAAATATAATCATTTTTTCAATAATCGAATAAGTTAATTGTTGTGTAATAACAATAATTTAATCACCTGTCTTAGGCTGAATAATCATTAACCATGACAACATTTATCGATACTTTTTATTACACTGTCGCATCACTAGTGTATACGCTCGGAGAGTGCTGGGAGTAGTGCGACCTTGAAATGGCCAATCATTTTGCATTTGTTTCGTGCCCCGCTACCCGCACCTACCGCCAAAAATGGTGACTTCGGGCGTGAACAAAATTTTCATCATGCGGTATCTAGTGCGTCAGAGTCAGTCGAAAAACTTCAGAGTTAACAATTTTATCTATTAAATAAATATCTGTAATCTGTGTTTCTTTCATGAGCTCAGTCATTGGATTCAAGGGCGGATCCAGGATTTCATCTTGGGGGGGGCCCTCGGCCGACTCAGGCCACGTATTAAGATAAAATTTTTTTTTGTTAGAGACACAGACCCGAGACGTCTTGTACGAGTACGAATTGTGAGACATACATAGAAAACTAAAACAATCAGCCCCGGATCTACGATTTTTCCGAGGCGGGGCAAAAACATGAGATTGGCGCCGGGCCTCCTCTACAAGAGTGTAGCGATAATTTTTTCTTAGAGAGGCCAGGTCCATGTTGAATGGTTGCAATAAAACGTTTAACATAGAGCGAGCGAAGCGAGCTCGAGATTTTACTGCAATATGATTAGGTCGAGTCAGAAATTCGCAATATGATCGAATTCTGCGATAGGTAATTTCAATACAACAAAAAAACCAAGAGCGAGCGAAGTGAGCTCAATATTTCACTGAAATATAATGAGATGACTGCAATAAGATTTAAAGGCAAGAGCGAGCGAAGCGAGCTCGAGATTTCACTGCAATATAATGAGACGACTGCAATGCGTACGATTGCTGTTAAACCGAGAGCGAGCGAAGCAAGCTCAGATTTCGTCACTGCAATATAATGAGATGACTGCAATGAGATCTAAAACCAAGAGCGAGCGAAGCGAGCTCGAGATTTTACTGCAATATGATTAGGTCGAGTCAGAAATTCGCAATATGATCGAATTCTGCGATAGGTAATTTCAATACAACAAAAAAACCAAGAGCGAGCGAAGCGAGCTCGATATTTCACTGAAATATAATGAGATGACTGCAATAAGATCTAAAAGCAAGAGCGAGCGAAGCGAGCTCGAGATTTCACTGCAATATAATGAGACGACTGCAATACGATCTTAAACCGAGAGCGAGCGAAGCAAGCCCAGATTTCGTCACTGCAATGTAATGAGATGACTGCAATGAGATCTAAAACCAAGAGCGAGCGAAGCGAGCTCGAGATTTTACTGCAATATGATTAGGTCGAGTCAGAAATTCGCAATATGATCGAATTCTACGATAGGTAATTTCAATACAACAAAAAAACTATGAGCGAGCGAAGCGAGCTCGATATTTCACTGAAATATAATATGATGACTGCAATGAGATCTAAAAGCAAGAGCGAGCGAAGCGAGCTCGAGATTTCACTGCAATATAATGGGATGACTGCAATACGATCTTAAACCAAGAGCGAGCGAAACAAGCTCGAGATTTCGTCACTGCAATATAATGAGATGTCTGAAATCAGGAGCGAGCGAAGCGAGCACGAGATTTTTTTGCAAAATTCTCAAGTCGATGCAATATTTTTTTTCCATCTTGATTTTGGCGCCCCCTAAACCTGCCGCCCGGGGCGTGTTCCCCGGTTTGCTGTTAAATCTTTAGGATTATATTATGTGTATAATCCTAAAGATTTCTGACCACAGCCTTGTTTTAATTATTGTACCTACAGAGGTACAATAATTAAAACAGAAACATGAAGCGAGCGAAGCGAGCTCTATTTTTCTCCGCTCTACGAATTGGTTATGGACATAGCTCAATTAATCTATGCCCTAGTCAAGTGCCGTCATTACTCAGCCTCGAAATTCAATGCAATCCGCAGAGGTCCGTGGGGGGGGCCATGGCCCCCTGGGCCCCCCCCCTGGATCCGCCCTTGATTGGATTACTATAAACGGTTCTGTGAAGGGAGACATTTTTCTGATATCATCAGCCTTTGTCCAAAGTTGATGTGGATATGCTAAAAAGTCAGATTCTGTTACTAAATCTTTAGTTGACAAGAACTTTACTGCCCCACTTGTTTCAATATACCTAAAACCCGGTAACATATGTAACAAAAAGTGATTTACATGAAACACAAGTCTCCACCATGTTCCTTAGAACATCCTACTACTGAGTTGTCTATAAATCTTGTGATTTCTTCCTACACAATCTGACATCTTAGCTCCATTAGATTACAAGACCTTAGCTATTGTTTTCAACATTGCACGATAAACCATTGCTTCTTATAGACACCTACTTAGTTTCTTTATTGTACTGTCCCACTGTCTGTGTACCGATTTATTTAAAGACATGCCAGTAATTGAATGAATTGCGATCATTTTCAGATGAAAGACTACTTGAATATGATATCGATGAGGTCTTATTTGACGAACAGTCGCCCTTCCAAAGAGTGCAGATTGTGCACTCTAAGTCACTTGGCAATATGTTGGTGCTAGACGATTTACAGAGTAAGTTGGCTTTTATTTAACTTGTGAGGCGAACAAAGAAACTCAAAGGACTAGAATTTAAATAAACATGAACTATTTTTCATTACAGATATTTCAGAAGCAGATCTTATTTACACTGAAACTTTGATGCGACGAGGCGTAGAAAACTACGAAGGAAAAGAAATCGTCATTTTGGGTAAGTTTAAGCCATGAGATGAGGAATGGAAATGGGGACATTGGAATATAATAAAACATGGATATAATATTGGGCACCTTCTAATAACACTCACATCACAACCTGGCAATAATAGCGACGCGTTTATATTCCAGTAGGACAGTTTTAAGACGTAAACAAGAATCTTTTAAATCTTAAATCTTACATAAATGAACCCACGACCGTAATCTTGCCACCTATCAGGTGGTCAGATACTTACCCCGCTGTAAATACAAACAATAAGATACCTATATTCAATTTGAGAAATGAAGAGCTATTTCTGAATTTCACACATTCTATCGTATCTTATACGAAAATGACATAATAGCTAATTTTATGCATTATTCGTACACGAATTTGAAAGTGTAAGTAAGGATAAGAAATAGCACTTCTGGGCTGGTCTGGAATATGACATTACGAAAATTGGTCGATTGTACACAAATATTACTTAGATAATAAAAACTGAACTGTACACGAAATTACATTAGAATTGAGATGACCGAAGGCAGGCTGGGCCATACAAAAAACACGTTTAGTATTGGACGACGACGACGGCTTGCCATACCAAACGTGCTTTTTGTATGGGCCCGCCGCGCCGTCGGTCAATATGTCCTGACCCTTACGATAACTGAAGTGCTATTTTTGAATCGTGGGATTCAAAATCGTGCTCTAATGATGCGTAATCTCCATATAGTAATTTGGACATTTTCTACTGCTGATTTCAACGTGTGACTTTAAAAAATCGCACTATAGCTACAGGACTTGTCTGCCACTGTGACATTTTGAGGCCTTGAGAATTAGATTATCTTTTTGAAACTATTACTCAAACTGTTCTACTGGAATAGGGTATGCTTTATGATGACATGGAAATTCGATTCCTAGTTTGGCAACAACTTCACGACTAATAATTTCTTTCAAGGTGGCGGCGATGGTGCTCTTTTGTACGAATTATTGAAGGAGAAACCGAAATTCGTGTGGATGTTGGAAATAGACGAGATTGTGATGAACGCTTGCAACAAACACTTGAGCTCTATTTGCGGGGACGTTCTCGAGAGACGAAAGGGTCCAAATTACGAAGTAATTCATTTAAAATTTAGATTCTTTGCTCTTTTGTTTGTGACCTTTCTTCTCTTTCTGTTTGTCTGATTTGTTGTTTTGGTAGACACATATTTCGGTATAGGTTTTCACCCCGTATCATGCTCTTATATTAATTTTTGTACCATATCCATAACATTCACATACCTACATTTATAATATTATAATCCATGGCATGTAAAAAGAACATAACATAGAATGGTACAATAATCGCATGCAACACGTGTTCCACAAAGTTATAAATAGCGATGACACAAAAATTCAAATACCTTTAGAAAAAAAATAGGTACTAGAATCTAAGAAAATGTACTGGAGTGCGATTTTTGAATCTCATTCGCCGAGTTCAGCAGTTGAAAATGTCAAAATTACTGTGAAGATATGCATCTTTCGACTGCTGATTTGACTTTCAAAAATCGCACTCCTGAAGTATGATTTCTGAAAGTCAAATCAACAGTAGAAAGATACATATCTCCATAGTAATTTTGACATTTTCAACTGCTGTACTCGGCGAATGAGATTCAAAAATCGCACTCCAGTTCACTGTTACTAAAAATACTTAGGTAGTGCCGCCGCGCCCTGCTTGCTTGCCTGCTTGCGAAGTTGGCGTTTTTTGTTCTACGAAATAAAAGACAACATTTTGTGTTATTTTCAATAAAATTTTAACCGAACCCAGATTTTCATCCATAAGAACATTTTCACAAAAAAAAAATCAAGGATCCTCCTGATACTCTTCATCCTCAAGCACACATTACACGCATTACATCCAAAAGCCCTATTCATTAATTCCACCCCATAATATATTTACTTAAAACTTCCAGATAATTGTAGAAGACTGCATGTTGACTGTGAACAAATTCATAAAAGACGGCAAGAAGGTTGACTACATATTCGGCGATCTGACGGATATTCCCATCTCGGAATCAGCTTGCGGTGAACTGTGGGAGTTCATGATCACGATCCTACAGTCGGCGTTCAAGATTCTGAAGCCGAATGGAAAGTTTATGACTCATGTAAGTAAAGCACCTCTCTTATTTTACATTCGTAGGTCAGATGGGGCAAGTACGTATACCTTTCAATATTTCACACATTGAAAATACCACTTGCATTGGAACTTTTTGATTCAGCCTTTTGAAGTTAGAAGTTGTAGCGAGTTTTTCTTTTAGTTTAAAAATTAAGCTGAAACTATTTTAAGGGGATGATCAGACCATCAATCTGAACAACTTTCTGTATAATAAATGAATGTCGAAAAAAAATCTAATGTTCCATACTAAACTGCAATCCTACTTGACCCATGTATGCAACATGTATATGGGACAGCAGATTTTTCTTTTCTCGTTTTCGATGGTCCCATAGAAAAAGTTGTTCAGTTTGATGATCATTTCGTGATCATTCCCTTAAAAAAGTTTCAGATACTTTTATTGGATAAGTTGTGAGCGCTCTATTACATGTGAGCTGATTTCAACTCTTAGACCATTTATTAAATATGAACGAGTAACGCCTGTAATTCTACTAACAAACTCTTCTGTCACTTGTTGGATTTTATTCCGTTTTACAGTCTTAATTTTGAATGTCAAAAATCATGACAATCTCAACTCCAAACAAGACCAGTTGCTCCGCAATTATAGGCTGTATCGTTTAGTGATAAGGTACAAAATTGTATGCACATGTATATGATCATTTGAACTTGTACCTTGGCAGAGGGAAATGCTAACGTAAGGCAGGTCCCTAGTTAATAGTTTCAATTTTATTTGTGTCTATTTTAGGCTGAGAAAAATTTGCTAATCTACCTCTTCATTCACAGGGAAATGGTGCCACCTCGCCCAAATCACTGGAGCTCTACGAGCAGGAGCTGATCAAACTGAAGCCCGCAGTCAAATACACCAAGAGCAAAGCCTTCGTGCCCTCCTTCCTCGAGGACTGGATCTTCTACCAAATATCCTTCAAAACCACCGACAATGGGGACGCCTAACAACACCCTGACACCAAAGACACAAGTCGCTTTACAGTATTCACAATTTTAAGTCATAACAATGCCATTTATTTAGATAGTATTATATCCATCGAAGCGCGGAATAAGTCTGTTAATTCTAGTTCAATTACAAAGTGTAATAAATTTTGTAAGCAGATTAATTCATCGGTTCGATGGTTTGTGACGAATCTACGGGTGCATCCTAATATCACACGAGTTACTATAAACCCAAAGTATATAGATATAAAAGCTAATTTAACATGTTTAAGATCTTTAGGTTGTAAGGATAAATATAGTGACTCTACGACTTTCGTATTTGATCTAGTTGAATTAATATTAGTCCTATTATTATTAACTCTCGCTTGTTTCTCTAATTGTTTTATTATTAATAAAAGTATATTGAAACGTATCTTTGAGTTTCTATTCTAAAAGCCACCACTGCACCACTTGCAATGTACCATACATCTAATCTAAACTGATCCGTTTAGTTGGTCGGAGTGGAAAGACAGACTATTATACAATTTATAAAACTGTAACAGAAGTGTATCTATACAATGAAGATATTTACAAAAAAAAGATTACGATATGATTTTTAGATGTCCCTGATTCCAAATAACAAATTTTTGGATTTTTGTCTGTCTGTTTGTTTGTTCGTTTGTTTGTTTGTTTGTTCGAGTATCACGCAAAAGCTACTGAACCGATTTTGATGAAACTTTTTTTGTTTGATAGCTTATCATCTGACTTAAAATCTTGTATATAATTTATGCGGATGAAGTCGCGGGTAAAAGCTCGTACATACGCTTATGTTCCACTCGGGTAGACAGATAGAATACAGGGTCCTTCTTAATATGCTGACACTTTTTTAAGGCGATGACCAGACTATTAAACTGAACAACTTTCTCTATGGAATCAACATCGAAATCGCGAAAAAAAAAACAGTTGTCCCTTGTGGTTGTCCCATACGTTTGGCTCCGAGTAGGTTTGCAGTTTTGTATGGAAGCTTAGATTAAAAACTTTTCGCTTAGATATGGAAGTGATGATTTTTTTTTCGCGATTTCGATGTTGGTCCCATAGAGGAAGTTGTTCAGTTTGACCGTCTGATCATCCCCTTAAAAAAGTGTCAGCCTAGTGTCAGCATATTAAGAAGGACCCTATATATCGTCATATTAAACGTAGTACTTATATTCATAGTCTAAGGTCACATCAACCGATTCTGACAAATGGGTCGCCTCTTCAACATTATAATGTCATTGCTTCAACATCCATTATAGTGTCTCTTTATACATGCTCGTCAGTTCTTCAGTAGGTACGCATCATTGGATCAGCGTACCTGTACAGGATATAAGGAAAAGTATCATTAAACTTTAAACCACATACTCTACCCATCAATCTGAACAACTTTATGGGAGCAAACATGTCAAAACAAAAAAAACAGCTGTTCCATACGTTTAAGTAGAGAAGGCATTGCAGTTTAGTATGGAAAAGCAGTTTTTTTTGTCAGTTTTGCACCCATAGTAACAGTTGTTCAGTTTGATGTGTAGAGTAGGTATGTGGTTTAAAGGTTAATGATACTTCTCCTTACACCCTGTATAGAGGGGTAGTGAGGTGAGGACCCAACCCCATTCCTTCTTCTTGTATCCTTCTTCTGCTTGTATCTAAAAAGGTAACCAAGGAATATGGTTTCCTTAAATAAACAAATACGAATACTCCACCGACAAGAGCGTAGCTCTTAAATAAGATGATGATGATGAAATAAACAAAACGTATAAATGGCTAAAATTGAGTTATTTTTTTTAAAAACAGTTTTGGTATTTTGGCCGCACCGAACTCGAAAAAGGTTGTGAATTTATATTTTCTAATAATTTATTGTACGACTTTAATAAAACAAAAGTTAGTCTTATAATAATAAATGTAATAATAGAAATATTTTACAAAAATAAAAACGTAATTAACAAAATGTATTTGTGATCTTAAAGTTCAGTTAACGTAAGTGTATTCGTTACAAAAGTAAACAGTTTTAGTTTTAGATCATACACTTTAGATCTTGTTTCATCCACGAATTTTCACAGCTTAGTTTACCTATTTTATTTAGAAATTATCTTTAAGGATCCGTTTTTTTTTTCTAAGGATTAACTAACATTTCCATTAACTAACAAAAACTAACATTTCCATACTACAAACGACCATTATTTTACAATTAATAAATCAGATTGTTAAAATTTCAACTTAAAATTAAATTTACGAGGGGCACACTGAAAGTTTCAAGACAATAAAAAGTGTATAGAAGTAGGAGGTTGGGAATACTTTTAATATTTTTAGAAGTGGCCTCCATTCCATTTTATGTATCGTCCCGTTCAATGGAACCTCTGTGAGAAGCAGTGGACCCCCTCTGCTTTACTATGAAATTATTGAAATCGGTTAAATTATGGGGTATTCATCTAGCACAAAGCTTCCCTACGCCTTAATATTCGTGTAGGATCTTTTGCACTTGACTCATATCAATGCTGAAGCTTGCTTGAATCTGCTGGTAGGTCACTCTCTTATCAGCCTCTCTCATGAGCTGCACAGCATTGGCGTTTTGTTCAGTTGTCGCCGTTGAACGACATCTCCCAGGTAGATCATCACTGAGATTACTCCATTCATGCCTTAACTCATTTAACCAGTTGTAAACAAGTGTCAAGGGACAGGGCTTCATCATGAAATACCAATCGAAGTTTATCATTAACTTTTTTATGGACTAGGAACACGACGAAAATCGTAATAAATTGGGGAGAAAACATTTTTCCCTGCTAAATTCGTTTTGTCTCGCGACACGCACTTTTCAAATTGCCGCCAAATCGTTAAAACAAATGACAATCGAATAAAATTTTCGGCTATAGGTTGATAAAGAGTTTCTTATTCGTAATTAAAATAAATTTTTCATTGGCATTGTCACTAACTGGTCCATTCTTGAAACTTTCAGTGTCGCCCTCGTACAGAATCACGATATTGAATGTTAACTAACATTTTCATAAGCACGAAATTCATTATCCAGAGCACCATCCAACAAGTCAAGAGCACTAATGAAATAGAAGAGAGGGTGACATTATCTCCTGGCTATGAAAAAACCGCATTAGTAGGGTCTGTTTTTGCTGGATGACTGACAGCACGAAAATCATTATCTAGATGATAAATTTCGTGTTAGTTCGCTATTTTATGGATAAAAGACCAACAATAATATTATCTGAAATCCAACAATAGATACTTACAATTATATTGGAATTGTAATAGGCGATACAAACATTTTTGACATTGGTATCATTGCAAAATTATAAGTATTTCCAATATTAAAACCACGCAATATAAAGCAAGAGAGACAGGAGCAAGTGAGCGAGAGATCTCCCAACAGTTAGCTCCGCAACGACACCTAATATAATAGTGAATGAAAAGCGCCGATAGTACGCATTTTTCATGCCTATTTTACATTCGGCAGGTCTCATTAGGCAACATCACACAGTGCAATGTAAGCCAAACGTCCGCGCGCTGCCTGTGACACCACATCGTAAAGGCCCTGACATGCAGAGGCTGCAGGGTGTGCGGCGCACACGGGCGCCGGGTCTAAGGGGGCGCCGAGCACCCTCTGATGCGACACCTCCAAAGATGCGTCGCTCGCGGCACCGGCTCGGCGCTCTCAAAGACCCTGCGCCCGTGTTAGAGGGAGGTTACACGGTCAGTATTTCATCAGTCTGGTCATGTATATTTGAAGGGAAACTGACTCGAGATTGACCCGACTAACATGGTGCTTCAGTATATCAGTTTCCCTTCAAATCAAATAAACATGATCAGACTGATGGACCAGAATGACGAAATACTGAACGTGTAACCGGGCTCTTACGGCCGATGCCGGGCGCGCCACCACAAGCTGCGTCTTTACCTACTCTACACAATAACTTTTGTTTCAACGTGAAATCAGCCTTAAAACAGATAATTAAAGATTATATTGGCGTAGTGTCGCATCGCTACCAAAAAAGGCGCGTGCCGACACCAGGGCCTCAATTGCGCTATTTTATACGGTTTTACCGTTCGGACGGAACGTTTTTGGTTTTGGTTTAATTTTGGTTTAGCTGATGTAAAAATGCTATCGCGTTATTTTTTTCTGAACGGTTAAATCGCACAATACAGAAAATTCGATCGAACGGACATCAAACGTTACCGTTACCGTTAATATAATTTGCGCGATACGAATTGTACATAACGTAACATTTTTGGTTGTGGTTTTGTTTTGGTAGTATCGTTCAAAATTAGCGCGATTGACCCCCTGTTTTCTGTCTGTCTATCAACTTTTAATACCTTATTACTGGAACTAAATACGAAAGGTTACTTTTCACGCCAAAAGGTTACTTTTTTATCTATTTCCGGTACTAGAGGGCGCCAGGGTACTGATTGCACACGGGCGGCGTCACAAGGGCTAGAGCCGCCTCTGCTGACATGCACATGCAGCTCGATTCGGACAAGTTGAACTATGCAAAACGTTTCACTATCTTCAGAAAATAAGTAGTTGAATGAAACATAGTTGAAAATAATTAAAAATCTTACAAATTAGTGATGAGCTAAGCTATAGATCTACTTGACTGTTTTAATAATCTACATGTTCCGCTCACTTGCTATTTCCCCTTATTTTTTTATATTCTGTGATTGAAACTAAAAGCTTAACGCCTGTACTAATTATAACATAATTATACAGGGTGTAAGTGACAGCCTAGCAAATACTGAAACGGTGAACTCAGACCATCAAACTAAACAACTTTCACTATGGAGCCTACCTCAGAAAACGCGAAAAAAAATCAGCTGTCCCCACAGATTACCCCCAATAGATACCGCATACAAGGCCGCCGATGCGCGCCACACATGTATGTTTTTTCACTGATATAAGCAAATAACTGATCACGCCCCTTCAGTACCGACCAAGTATTGGATCCGCGTGCACTCAATTTAAATTAAAAAATTGCCTATCTTTTTACGATTTTCTGAGCACAAACTTTCTGAAAAATGACAGTTTGTGCCATAAAGTGGTGTGGGAAAAACTCTCGGACGAGAAAGATGGCATTACTTTCCATCGGTAAGTAACATTTTCATTATTTTTTGTTTTGCGGAGTTCAAGTTATAGTGGGCGGTACAATGGTTGCTTCTAAAAAATTGCAGCTCACGTTGATGTCTTTTTGAAATGGTCCCTTTCTCTCATTAGTTAATTTTGGTAAATCTATCACTTTCGTACATTGACACGAATTTGTCACGTGCAATGCTAGTGTTGTTCGTCTCTGCATTCGGGCCGGTATCGATGTTTTTATAATATGCCATATTATTACAAAGCATTTTTAGGCGAGGATTTTAAAACGGTGTTACATGTTGGGGACATTGACACGTGCAATAATAGTGTGTTTCTTCTATGCGGTACGACCGCTATCGATAGGTTTATTATATTCTTACAATTTTTTCTCTTATTTTATTATTATCTTAATCTTATAAATTTTACTAATATTATAAATAAAAAAGTATGGATGGATGGATGTATGTTTATCACTCAATCTCGGTAAAGCAATTGAACGGATTCAGATGATACCCGGTACGCTAATATAGTATGAAATAGCACATAGGCTACTTTTAAATTGTGGGACATTATCTGATTCTCACGGAAAAACCATTTATCGCATAGGAAAACAAGAATAGGATATTTTTATACCGGGATAAAATAGTGAGGTGTATTATATTGAATACAATCTACTTGATTGAAACGTACCTAATCAAAAATTATGTCTATAAAATAAGTAACAAAATAGCAGAATCGAATTATCATGGTTTCAACATAGGTAATTTTTTTTAAATTTAAAATATTTTTTTCGAAAAATTTTAAATTTACTAAACCCGATGTCAACCCTCCCCATGGGCACACTCACCCTACTTACTACCAAAACAAGATTATTAAAATGTATCCATAAGTACGTTAGCGCTTTCATTCATTGCTGAAATGATAACAAATCATTTTTGCCTCTGATCTTAAAATGCGAATAACTTTAAATCTTAACTATCAAAATAATGAAATTATTGTTTCAATCTAATTCTTTTGTTATAAATCAGTTGGGGTGTATGAGGTTTTGCGTTAATTCATTAACACGTTGTATGTAGGTACTTACTATAATACTATAAAGAGAAAATATTAGATTTTTTGTATGTTTGTGACAAATAAACTCAAAAACTACTGGACCTATTTCAAAAATTGTTTCGCTACGGGCAAGCTGCATATGTCAGCGAGTAATATAGACTATATTTTATAATTTGAAATTCCCGAGGGAAAAGCGTTTTAGCCGCAGATGGAACCGCGAGGCGGAAGCTAGTTTGTTTATTATACGTCTTAATAAATTAACGCAAAACTAGAAAGTAGTTTGTTTAGAATCGAGAGCAGAATCGAATTATCATAGTTTCAACATAGTTATTTTTTTTTTCAAAATATTAAATAATTTGTTTGTAAAATTTTAAATTTACTGAACCCAATCTCAACCCACCGCACAGGCACACCCTACCACCAAAACAAGATTCTTAAAATGTATCCATTAGCACGTTATCGCTTTCATTCATTTCTGAAATGATAACAAATCATTGTTGCCTCAATACTTAATAACTTTAAATTTTAACTATCAAAATAATGAAATTATTGTTTCAATCTAATTATTTGCGCTTATTCATTAACACGTTGTATAATACACTTCTATGATATCGGAACATCAGTGCACGTAGTGCCTTTCTGAATTAAAGTGAAATAATAATCATTTTTTCAATAATCGAATAAGTTAATTGTTGTGTAATAACAATAATTTAATCACCTGTCTTAGGCTTAATAATCATTAATCATGACAACATTTATCGATACTTTTTATTACACTGTCGCATCACTAGTGTACACGCTCGGAGAGTGCTGGGAGTAGTGCGACCTTGAAATGGCCAATCATGTTGCATTTGTTTCGTGCCCCGCTACCCGCACCTACCGCCAAAAATGGTGACTTCGGGCGTGAACAAAATTTTCATCATGCGGTATCTATTGGGGGTAATCTGTGGCTGTCCCATACAAAACTGCTGTACCTACTCGACTATAATGTATGGGATAGCTGATTTTTTTTTCGCGTTTCCTGAGGTAGGCCCATAGTGAAAGTTGTTCAGTTTGATGGTCTGAGTCCACCGTTTCAGTATTTGCTAGGCAGTCACTTACACCCTGAATAAATATGTTTTATTAATTTCGATGCATAACTTTACTGCTAACACATTCGTTGACCCCTTTTATTTGAGATGTTCATTCAGTGCCTACTTTTAATTAGTTTGCTCTGTGCCCATGATATATACGCAATCAGGGCACCATTACAAAGTCCTCAAAATGCGCATTTGCATTGTACACGCTATTATAATAAGATGCCGGAGGATATTATAAACTTGTCTGATAAAAACTAAGTCCCATGTTAAGCAAGCAAAGTCCTCTGTAAAAAGGTTTATTATAAATTCGATGATTATAATGAATGACCAAAATTTCTGGTCTTGACAATGTTACGTTATAATTATAATTCAATGTTGTATTTATTTTGTAGTACTTTGTATATTTTGTTTTGTTTCGAAGACGTGTTGTTGACGTTATTGTATAGTTTCTGGCCGCATCTTCTCTACAACGAAACACCTTGCAACGCGGTGGTAGAGACAAAAGAAAGATGTCAAAAAAGATATCTATGTATTAAATTGGAATTTAGAGGGCACGAATGTGTTATGTCATTATACACACAAATTAATAAAACTATTTTAACTCTGTACACATATCACGATACGAATGTTACTCGGCCTGCCGTAACCTCGCTAGTCTTGTCGTTAGCTCGTCCTGTTCCTGTGACACGACTGTGGAGGCGCCGACGGATGTGCTGGGCACGCCGGTCGGTAGTTCCATGTTCAGTTCCAGGCTGGAAACAATTTACATTTTTAATTAGTTAATTAATTTTAATTGTCGGTTCTGTGTAGTCTGACCGGAACAGATTTGCTGTACCGCGCCTTAGGTAAGTTCTATTTTTATTTATCACCCCGAACATTGACGGCAAAATGACACAGTGGAGTGGGTTTCTCCGCCCTCCGTCTTGCGCCGCACCTACCTAAGACGCAGTACCGGGTTCAGGTCTGACTGACTATAGTACTCTGCTTAAAATAGACTTAACATGCGGTCAAACACATTTATGCAACTCGTAATCGAACGAAATAGAAAAAAAGATACTTAGTAGATTTGTTTCATTACGAATTATATTCATGGCTGTAACATGTTTATAACAAATAATATTTGAAATTAGGGACTGCTGTACTTATATTATCTACAGAGAAATGGCACGCACGCTAAATGAGAAGTGTCGTTTCTCAGTTTTTATTATGTTTCTATAATTTTTTTTAAAGGTAACGAAAAATAAAAGAATTCGTCTTAGTCTTGTCTCAGTCTCTATAAATAGAGAGAGATAAAGTTAATGACAGATAAGAGAATATACAAGAGACTGTCCCAGTATGAAAGAACAATACAATCATAAATGTTACAGAGTCAAATAGTATCTAAAATCTCTACTGATGTACCTAGTTAATAAACATATTTCATTCGTTAGTTTAGAATGATCTACCAAACTCTGTCACATTACAGCACATATAAAGTTTGTGAAGACGCAACAAATATACACTGTCTGAATTATAATACTATTGTACCTACATATGGCGCTCAGGCTTTTGCTAGCTATGGTCACACTCACAAAAATATTATGTAAAATCAACACATACCCAGCTTCATCAGCGACTTGCTGCAATAGATTATCAACGTCCCCTTGAGGCACTGTAGTTGTGGTGGTCTGTGACATCGCATTCTCCATGTACGAAGACTGCACGTCCAAGTCTTCGAACTGGCTCTCAAACTTGTCCATGAGGGTTGATATCTTCTCTAAGTTCATGGATTTCATAGCGGCGTCCATCGCTTTGACTACACCCGCCATTGAGTTTGTGACCTGGAATATATTATTGAGGTGAAGATGAAATATCAATTACTTATTAAAAACACAGCTGTTTGTAGCTGACAGGACTTGAACCCGAAGCTGCTGCATAGTTCCACAGAATTTATAGATGGTTGTATTTATTATCATTAGCTGTGCAAGGAAAAACATTGTGAGGAAACCTGCATACCCGAGAAAAGAAAGAAAATACTATAAGTTTGGAGGTATGTGTAATGGGCGAGCCCGATTATAATAAAGTACTCTTTGGGGCGAGCTTGAGGCGAACACTATAGACCACAAATGGTCGCAGTGTTGTAAGCCTCGGCTTGTAATCCCAATTCATTAAAAAATAAATACTGAAAGGGTCAATTCACACCGAAAGAGCAGCGGCCACAGGAGCATTTTTAGTGCAATATCTTACCTAGATTTTTGATTATAATTATTTTAAGTGATAGATGAGGGACGGACCAGCTCAAAAAGGCGCAGCGCTGTGCCTCGCGGCTGCTTTTTTAGTGGGAATTGACCCTAACAGTATTAAAAATTACCTTTCTAGTTGTAAGTGCAGTTTGTACCCTACTGGAGACAGCGTCAACTCTCGCCGACATGCGCAAGTAGTTAAGAGCCTGGTTCTTCTGTCTGATAGCGTTCTCTGCGTGTATCCTCGCTCCCTCCATATTGCCCTTCTGTATTGCCTTCTTCGCTTTCTCCTTCTCCTGTTTTTCTTCTTTTTCACATTTTTTTGAATTTCTCTCTAACTCTTTTACAGCAAATTTTAAATTAAATAGGTGCTCTGGGACAGTGAGTTAAGAATTTTTATTTGAAATTTGATGAAAGACGTTTTAGAAATAGTGTAAGCTCTTCAAAACCAAAGGGTATTTTGTTTTAATAGTTTTAATTATATGGAAAGAAGACATAAATTAACTAGGCACTTAAGTTTAGTGGTTATCTAGTTATCTACTCAAATAATGTCTGCCTTATAGAAAGTGTTTCGTTATAAGGAGTTTACAGTAACAGTACGACCAGGAAAATTTGTCTGCTTTATCATATCATGCGAACATATCAGATTAAAGTCCCCATCAAAACTTGAATTAACTTGAAGGCCTATTAAATGATAAATAATTTAACTGGATACCAAAATATTTAAAACTGTTTGTGTAAAGTGTGTTATTAGTTGTAGTGTTGTTAGTTAATATAAATTGAGACACTTGTTGGTATAGTGGCCCAAAGTTAACAAAGCAATCAGATTTTAGTGGTATTACATATTGTCTCCGCGCTTCGAAACGCATTTGGGTTACGATGGCACCATTACATTGGCAGCACAAACTAATTAGAACGAACTACGTTGGCAGTTATACCTATTATTAAGCCAGGTCACAGGCCAAAGAGATTATACCTAAAGGCATAGAGTGAGTCATACCATTGCAGGAATGTCCACTTTTTTGAGGTTTTTGTTTGAGTGTGTGGTGTCAATTAGTATAAACAAAAGATGACCAAGTGACATTTGCCCCTATATTTATGGTTACTTTTCACGCACACTAGCATAAAAAAGAAGTGGAGATTTATACAAACATTTATAGTTCCATCTCCTTCTACTATTAAAATAATGTCATAAGATAAAAGAGACTAACTACAATCATAAATTGATGCGATCTCTATGCTTTAGAATAAAGGAGATCATTCCTCTGAGTCACAGGCCTAAAGAAACTCTGACAGCAAGTTGAGAGCTGTCACTTCATACAAATGGGAAAAACTGACAAGAAAAAGTAAGCTGAGTAAAGAGTTAATGAAACAGGAATACACCATTGCCTACTATTTTCTGCCATGCTTCCTACCAGAGGCACAGTATAAGAAAGAGTATCTATTACTACGTACAGTACGGACACTCCCTGCCTCCCACCAACTTTTTACCTCACCCCCTCTATTGCCCTCTGATTACCTCGGCAGTTACCAGTAGCATAAATTGACACCACAATTGACACGCTAGAATTTATGTTTTCGAAACAAAGAGAATATGGCTTCCGCCGGGGGCGATCGACTGGGGATCTTCTTGTGTATGTCACACACTGCTGGGGCGAGGCCATCGAGAAACACAGTGAAGCACTAGCTGTATCACTTGACATCTTGAAGGTCTTTGACAGGGTATGGCACGCTAGTTTGCTGAGCAAGCTTCCTGCTTATGGCATCCCTGCTGATCTTTGCAGCTGGATATCTGATTTCTTGAGAGAACGGTCGATTAGAGTTATCGCAGCCCCAGACTCCGTTTCGCATGTGCTGACATCATCTTGTTAATTTCTGTTTTTGTGAGCAGTGTCCGGGTGTGCCAGAGGATTGAGGTAACAATTAGCGGGGGTTACGGAACTTTCAGATACTCTTTCTTATATTGTGCTACTATGTTGGCACCGCACCTATTCGTAAAACGCAGCCCGAGTCCTATAGTCCTACAGGAGCTATAAGCCTATGATGCAAAAAAAATTTTAAATAAAAAATTATGCTCACAGGCACATACATTGTAATGATCCCAAGTTAAGCACTGTAGGCTTTTTAATATGGTACCCATACAACAACGGCACGAACATATAACATCCATGACTGAACCGGGATTCGAACCCAGGACCCTGGTTTGGCAGTCCGGCGTGGTAACCATTACACCAACCGGGTCGTCAAAATTGTGGTTCAGAAACTAAAATGTAGCTGAGTCAGATTATAACATAGGTGTATGTTATTTATCATCCTTCTTTGTGGGCCAATTTTGGTACATGACCTTGAATTGATACAATTAAAGCTGTAGTTTTGATAGCACAGTGGATTACTGACATCATAGAGTTTAATTAGTTAATAATACTTACCTGAATTCATCATAAACACAAAAGAAAATTGAGAAATTTTTGAAAAGGATACTTTCCATAGCCGATGATGACATTTCGTTCCCCAGTTTGACGGCTTTATGGAACTGTTTTACACAAAAAAGTGATAGGCGCTGGAACCTATCAAAACGCAAGAAAATCAAGAAATTCCTAGGGAGTTCCTAACTCAACTAGATGACTCAGAAGTCAAAACAATTTTCTGAATTTCGTGTTTCGTCACTTTTCTATGCTCGTCGGCCGACACGACAGCTGTCATGTCAAATAATCATTCACTCACTAGTGTGACCATCTAGAAAATAGAAGATCTTGAACACAACAGAAAAATTCCATAAATAATTCCATAAATATGGTGTGTGTGATACTTCCTGGCCGCGCCACAGTCACAAACTTGGATTGCAGATATCTCAAAAAAAATTACTCAAATTGTACTCAATTTGTACTCCCTTAAAAAAATGGTACTCATCGGGTTCACGAGAAAATAAGCAATGTTTGTGGCGCGGCAGGGAAGCATCCTTCCCAGCCGCGCCACGGCGAATACCGCTGATCAAGAAGTTTAATTGAAGCGATTGAATATCTAAACAAATGTACCAAAATTGTACTCTCTAATAACAATAAAAAACTTTCAGAAAAGCATTCGTAGAAAGAGAAATATTCAAAACAAAAAGTAATGGCATGGATGACCTACCTTTAGACATCGAAAAGAAGAAATTGTGCGTACGTTACGCTAGTAACGCACGCACGCATCGCATCGCTACGCATCTGACGCAAAAAGAGGGGGATGATTTTGATGCGATTTTTGTAATCGAATTCTAATTGCTTTATCTTGACTGTTTCATGGAAAAGGCCAAACTGTTTAAGTTTAAGATAATTGGCTTATTTGAGAGCTTAGAACGGACATCACCCAATATCACAAAAAGGAACACCAATCATCAGAGCATGATTGACCAGCTCCATAACCATGTTTCGATATGATATCAGCCACTAAAACACCTAGGAACATTGAGTTTGGGCTCAAATGTTTAGTAGCATTGCGGAGATATACAGGGTGTCCCGTAAATAATGCTCTAAGCTACAAAGTCAAGGGGAAGACAGCTTACCTAATTACCTAAAATTAATTTAAACTGTTTTTAAAAAAAAAATGGGTTACCAAGAAACATTTTGTTCGGGATTTTTCAATTTCGTCTACCGGACTTCAATTTTTTTAACGCTGTCCCTGTAAAAGATAACATTTCCAAGATCAGATTTTTGTAAAATATTGCTGAATAGTTTACCAATGTATCCAGGTAACATTTTTGGTACTAACTTTTAAGAGTGACTTGGAAAAAATCCCGAGTTGAAAAATTTTCTTCTTCCCCTTCCATTGACCAAAAATGAAAATTTTCTCCTGTAAAAAAATGTATGACACTGAACTGAACCATTATTTTAAAAACTTGTACACTTAACCAGCTTTGTAAGTATAAAACTTGCGTCTAGGCTTTGTCGTTACAAAGTTAATCCGATCTATTAATCCGAAACGAGGCGCGAATTTAAAAAAATAAAATTTGCCTAAGAGCCGGAATTGGTAATTTTGTGTTCAGATTTAAGAATTTCACTAATGCCTACCACTCAAATCTGCAGTTTCAGAGGAAATTATGATTAAATTTTATTGATATGGTATTTTAATGTATTAATTTTTTTAACAAACGAGGTCTCATTAAAAAAATAATTATATCAAAAAAATAATTATTAATACACACAAACACGAATTTAATTAACATGTTGGTGGACACAGAACGAGACAATAGAATTTTTATTGTTATCACTACTATAGCCAATTACTGTCCACCAACGTGTTGAATAAAAGTTATAATTAATGCAAAAACCTAATCAATTTAATTGTCTTCCTCTGTGTTTGTGTGTGTGTGTGTTGATCAATGGTTTCTAATTTAATAAATTGTTTTTTTAATAAGACCTCATTTGTTTAAAAAATGAATACATTAAAATACCGTATCAATTTAATAAACATTTCATCTGAAACTTCAGATTGAGCGATAGGTATAATACCTGCGATCAAATATAGGGAGATAAACAAACTCCGCTCGAAAAACGGTTTTAATTAAATTTTTAAATATGAACACTAAATGGTATCTTAATTACCAATTCCGGCTCTTAGGCTTTAATTTTTTTAAATAAGCGCCTCGTTTCGGGTTAATAGCAATAACTTTGTAAAGACAAAGCCTAGACGTAAGTTTTATTCTTATAAAGCTGGTTAAGAGTACATGTTTTTAAAATAATGGTTCAGTTCAGTGTCATATATTTTTTTACAGGAGTATTTATTCATTTTCGGTCAATGGAAAGGGAAGAAGAAAATTTTTCAACTCGGGATTTTTCCCAAGTCATTCTTAAAAGTTAGTACCAAAAATGTTACCTAGATACATTGGTAAACTATTCAGCAATATTTAAAAAAAATCGGGTCTTGGAAATGTTATCTTTTACAGGGACAGCGTTAAAAAACTTGATGTACGGTAGACGAAATAGAAAAATCCCGAACAAAATTGTTTTCTTGGTAACCCAATTTAAATTAATTTTAGGTAATTAGGTAAGCTGTCTTCCTTAACTTTGTAGCTTGGAGCATTATTTACGGGACACCCTGTATATCCCACAATGCTAAACATTTGAGCCCAAATTCAATGTTCCTAGGTGTTTTATTGGCTGAGATCATATCGAAATATGGTAATGGAGCTGGTCAATCATGCTCTGATGATTGGTGTTCCTTTTCGTGATATTGGCTGATGTCCCTTCGAAGCTCTCAAATGAAACAGTCAAGATAAAGAAATTAGTATTCGATTACAAAAATCGCATCAAAATCAACCCACCTGTTCCGCCACTAGGTTCTACAGACAGGCAGACAGACAAACATACACACAGATACATAGTCAGTAGTCACGGGTAAATTGGTCGAACTTATACTTGTAACACCCTCTTTTTGCGTCAGATGTTACAAACTAGCGTAACGTACGCCCAATTTCTTCTTTTCGAAGTCTATAGGTAGGTCGTCCATGCCATTACTTTTTGTTTTGAATATTTCTCTTTCTACGAATGCTTTTCAGAAAGTTTTTTATTGTTATCAGAGAGTACAAGTTTGGTACATTTGTTTAGATATTCGATCGTTTCAATTTAACTTCTTGATCAGCGGTATTCGCCGTGGCGCGGCTGGGAAGGATGCTTCCCAGCCGCACCACAAACATTGCTTATTTTCTCGTGAACCCGATGAGTACAATTTTTTTTAAGGGAGTACAAATTGAGTACAATATGAGTACATTTTTTTGAGATATCTACAATCCGAGTTTGCGGCTGTGGCGCGGCCAGGAAGTATCACACTAAATATGCCACATAATTTATTATTATGTCTATGGTGGTGAGAATCAAAATAATACTTATTAGTTAAAAATATTTTTGCAGGGTATGTACTTAAAACTTTTATACGTCCACGTTCTCTCCATATTCGATTTTGTCTTCATTTCGTTGATTTTGATTCCATCTTTTTAATCATTTCCTTTGTGAAAAGATAAAGAAATTTCGATAAAATTTTCCGTATTTGCATCCATCTCTCGTCAACGCCAACTATCGCGGTATAATGAACTACGTTTTACTTGCTGTCAGAAAACCCGTCATTCGTAAACAATGGCCTCGATTCGGAGTGTACCACGACTTAACTAAACTAAATTTAGTCCAGTCACTTTCTAAAATAAGATTAAGAAAAGAGACAGAAAACCAACAGCTGACTTTAGTGCTGTCAAAGTGACGTTAAACGCCCAAAAACGCTTTAAATAAGATGGCGTACATTATGATGGCATCTTATTTTGCGCATTTAACGTCACTTTGACAGCACTAAAGTCAGCTGTTGGTTTTCTGTCTCTTTTCTTAATCTTATTTTAGAAAGTGACAGGAATAAATTTAGTTAAGTTAAGTCGTGTCACAGTCCGAATAGAGGCCAATAGGTACCTAATCTGTCAAAGTCAAAATTCAATACCTAGGTGTTAAGTTGTAGGTAGGTACCTAGCTAAATCTGCGAAAATTACAGAATCTGCCACAAATGGTCACACTGTCACTCATTCACTTTCACTCCCTCTACGACTCACCCGTAGACAGAGAAAGCTATAGACAAAGTGATAGCTTCCATCGCATTCACACAAGAAAAAGAACAACTTATGCCCACGTCCTGAAAAAAAACGAGACAACACGATTAGATCTTTTGTTTCGCGTCGCGTGCCGGTTTTTTCAAGGTCAGCATTTTAGTGTTCTAAACAAATTTGACAGGTACTTCATTGCTCTTCTGTTTTTCATAATAAAATTAAAGTTTAATACTAATAGTGATTGCGGTTAAGAAGCTATAACCATCGGGAATTGTAAAAGACGAATTCCTATAAAGAATTTACACGAAATAATGGTTCGGTGTAGCGTATTAGGGTGTAAAAGTGACAGTGAAATGAAGCTTCCCAATTTGTCTTTCCACTCGTAAGTACGATACATTTGATCAAGTATTAGCTTTAGTTATGATTATATAATTTAACTGCAATACGTAATAACATGGAAAATTTAACTTTGCGCCTCAAATAAGCATAAAAAGTCGATTATTTACCTTTACATAACCTAAAAATAATTCGGCTTAGTGTTGCCATCTTTTGGTACTAAATTTCCCCAAAACTCACAAGTAATTTTTTAAAATAAAGTTATTGAATACTATTTACGTACTGTTCTTACAGTTTACTCTATTTGTTACAGATTTCCCGTAAACGATGATTTACGAATGCGTCGGATTGAGGCTACGGGGCGACCAAATTGGACTCCAAATAAGTCTTCATGAATTTGTAGTAAACATTGTGCGGCAAACGTTATATTTAAAAAGAGGAAAGTGACTGTTCTACTTCCTAATGCTGTTCCAATGCTGGTAATTATTGTTTTATTTATGTACTCACCTATTCAACTTGTAGTAATTAATAATGGTTTAATGACCGCCCTTTGTATCCTTCTCATTCCTGTTTTAAATTGTATTTGTATTTTCTTAGTTTGCAAATAAAGAATATTTATCTTATCTTATCTTTAAACTAAAGCAACTAAAAGAGTACCTAGTTTTAAAATCCCTTTTAAATGACTACTACCTACTACCATCTACTACTAATTCGTAAACTTTGCTTTTCAGGAAACAGAAATGCTTATTCCTTCCTTCCTTCTACAAGTTCGGTAGTTGAAGAACCTATGGACATAACAGTAATCTAACACAATCTAGTTCAGATGCTGATTTTGTAAGTATACTTATAATTATCTTTAAAAAATACTATTTGCCATATCTTCTATTCTATTCTGCTGTTACCCTAATGTTGTTTTTATTATTTTAGATCAAAGGACCAGATTCCCCAATGACTGCAGATGTAGATAAATTATTGCCTGGAACTAGTTTTAAAATTGGCGAATGGTACATAAACAGTAAGTTCAGATTTAACTCTGAGATCACTATTGCTATACCCATCAGAGTATTTTCCTATTAAAAAGCAGTTCGGTACGCCGGTATGCCTTGTAGGACATGCATATGAATACATATTATATACATCACATGCTAAGAAATATAAAATAAATATTACGTTACTTTTGTACTTTTTGTTTGATTATTTTGTTCTCAACAAAAACCTCTTTTATTTTGTCTAGTCGGACAAAACAACATATTTTTGACAATCCTGGACGAATCACTAAGTTAGTATTAAAATCTCTAGAAGCCTATCTTCGCCTGCTATCTTGAACTCTGAAAAATTATGATGGTTTCAAATGTAGATCAAGGTCTTTATTGATAATTCATAAATTTTATATTGTGCAGTAATTTTTAACAAATTTCACCCGCCACTTTGGCCGCACAAAATATATACCGACCAGATTTTAAATCACATCAAAAGCTATCAAATAAAGGTTCATCAAAATCGGTTCAGTAGTTTTTGCGTGATGCTAGTACAAACAAACAAATATTTTTTTTTTGTAAGTATCTTCAATCCATAGACACAGTTCTGTTAGTGTTTTATAATAGTTAAGATGTTATATATCACTTTCATCACGTTAGCTCAAACTCTTGAATAAACACGTAAAAGAACGCACGTTTTGTGCGATCTTTTGGTGGTGTCCCCCTCCCCCCCCCCCCCCCCCCCTCTCCTTGTCCTCATCCTATTACTCGGGAGTTGGTAAAATATTTTAATAACTCATCTTTGGTAGCTGTATGTCTACGCTTATCAATTAACCATTATCATCCTTTAGTTTATACAGTCATCTCATCTATCTTCTAGTAAGATAATCGTATAAGCGTGTGGTAAGACTGAAAATGAGTATTAAATATCTAAATTGGTGAAGATGTACTTTGAATCCTTAAATCGCTTAAAATCGGGTAATTATGTTAATATGGTAACACTGCTCCTTGATATCGCTCTATCTCATGTGGCCACGGCAACGCTATTATAAAACTGTAACAGAAGTGTGTCTGTACATTGAAGATATTTACAAAAAAAGATTACGATATGATTTTTAGATGTCCCTGATTCCAAATCACCAATTTTTGGATTTTTTGTCTGTCTGTTTTTTTGTTTGTTTGTTTGTTCGTTTGTTTGGGTGTTTGTTTGTTCGAGTATCACGCAAAAACTACTAAACCGATTTTGATGAAACTTTTTTTGTTTGATAGCTCATCTGACTTAAAATCTGGTATATAATTTATGCGGACGAAGTCGCGGGTAAAAGCTCGTTAAATATAAATTCGTTTAAGAACACATTACCTATATGTGACCTATATGCACTGTTCGGATTATGAGAGATGCCACTGGTGCAATTGAATGGATAGCAGCCAATAGTAGGAGACCTGACTCGCGCTCGCTCATATAATCGAAGAATCGCTTCAGAGTGAACGTCAAATATTTGTTTCATTTTTTCGCGTTCACGAAACAGTTTTCAAATTTATGACACTCGACTCGTCTAGTGGCCGGGCCCAAGGGGCTTAACGATAGTTAGATTTGTATGCGTCTATCTTCTTCTTCTAAGATGATTGTGTTTTTATCGGATGTAAAATAATTTCAACTGAGTTTTGTCACTTTGACATTGACAGAACGATGTTATTCAGATTTTTGTTGGGAAAAACACAAAAATAGAATAGAATAGCATATTAATGATAAATACTCTTAGGAATGCTTCCAAAAAAGAAGTAAGTATCATTTACATTTACGTATTTAACCATTATGACCTTGCCTGCCGTGCAGGATGTGATGGTTCGATCCCCGTCCAGGCCGACTCGTGCCAATGAGTTTTTCTGAATTTATGTACGATTTGTAACACCACTGGTTTTCTGTGAAGGAAAACTACTGTGGAGGCTCACTCCCCGTCACACTGGACAGTTCCGGCTAGTGTAAAGAACTACTAATAGTGGTGAAGCTCAGCGGTCGCGGCAGGCCAATCGTGCGGGGCGTGCGGGGGCCGGGAGGAGTGCGTCCCAGCCAACGCTGCCTGCGCGCGTACCGTAACATCGAATTGAGTTAGGGTACGCCCGTCCCCCGCACGCCACACGGGCATAGACCCAACGCGGCCACTAAGCGCACCCACTTTAAGGTATTTATGCTATGGTTCCGGTACTACTAGCATACATACACTATGCATTACCTAAAAATGATCACTAATTTGGCATTAAAACTTGTTTCAGAGTTCGGAGTAAAAAACCCAGTTACAAATGTTTGTGGACTATATGCCTTCACATAGAAATTTGACAAATGGTGAATTTTCCTGTCCGGTGGCTGAGCTGTAAGAATATAGAACACGTGAGGGTGCTGCGAGCTTCACTACGACACCCGGACCTAACCTAACAGTGATCGTCTGGTCCAATGAGCAGCCATCAGGATATAGAACACGTGAGGGCGCTGCGAGCTTCACTACGGCACCCGGACCTAACCTAACAGTGGAGAAGCAGTGATCGTCCGGTCCAATCAGCAACCGTCAGGATATAGAACATGTGAGGGTGCTGCGAGCTTCACTACGGCACCGGGACCTAACCTAACAGTGGAGAAGCAGTGATCGTCCGGTCCAATCAGCAGCCGTCAGGATATGGAACATGTGAGGGTGCTGCGAGCTTCACTACGGCACCCGGACCTAACCTAACAGTGGAGAAGCAGTGATCGTCCGGTCCAATCAGCAACCGTCAGGATATAGAACATGTGAGGGTGCTGCGAGCTTCACTACGGCACCCGGACCTAACCTAACAGTGGAGAAGCAGTGATCGTCCGGTCCAATCAGCAGTCGTCAGGATATAGAACACGTGAAGGTGCTGCGAGCTTCACTACGGCACCCGGACCTAACCTAACAGTGATCGTCTGGTCCGATGGGCACCCGTCAGGATATAGAACATGTGAGGGTGCTGCGAGCTTCACTACGGCACCCGGACCTAACCTAACAGTGGAGAAGCAGTGATCGTCCGGTCCAATCAGCAGTCGTCAGGATATAGAACACGTGAAGGTGCTGCGAGCTTCACTACGGCACCCGGACCTAACCTAACAGTGATCGTCTGGTCCGATGGGCACCCGTCAGGATATAGAACATGTGAGGGTGCTGCGAGCTTCACTACGGCACCTGGACCTAACCTAACAGTGGAGAAACAGTGATCGTCCGGTCCAATCAGCAGCCGTCAGGATATAGAACACATGAGGGTGCTGCGAGCTACACTACAGCACCCAGACCTAACCTAACAGTGATCGTCTGGTCCGATGGGCACCCGTCAGGATATAGAACACGTGAGGGCGCTGCCAGCTTCACTACAGCACCTGGACCTAAGCTAACAGTGGAGAAGCAGTGATCGTCCGGTCCAATCAGCAGCCGTCAGGATATAGAACATGTGAGGGTGCTGCAAGCTTCACTACGGCACCCGGACCTAACCTAACAGTGGAGAAGCACTGATCGTCCGGTCCAATCAGCAGTCGCCAGGATATAGAACACGTGAAGGTGCTGCGAGCTTCACTACGGCACCCAGACCTAACCTAACAGTGATCGTCTGGTCCGATGGGCACCCGTCAGGATATAGAACATGTGAGGGTGCTGCGAGCTTCACTACGGCACCTGGACCTAACCTAACAGTGATCGTCTGGTCCGATGGGCACCCGTCAGGATATAGAACATGTGAGGGTGCTGCGAGCTTCACTACGGCACCTGGACCTAACCTAACAGTGATCGTCTGGTCCGATGGGCACCCGTCAGGATATAGAACATGTGAGGGTGCTGCGAGCTTCACTACGGCACCTGGACCTAACCTAACAGTGATCGTCTGGTCCGATGGGCACCCGTCAGGATATAGAACACGTGAGGGCGCTGCCAGCTTCACTACAGCACCTGGACCTAAGCTAACAGTGGAGAAGCAGTGATCGTCCGGTCCAATCAGCAGCCGTCAGGATATAGAACATGTGAGGGTGCTGCAAGCTTCACTACGGCACCCGGACCTAACCTAACAGTGGAGAAGCACTGATCGTCCGGTCCAATCAGCAGTCGTCAGGATATAGAACACGTGAAGGTGCTGCGAGCTTCACTACGGCACCCAGACCTAACCTAACAGTGATCGTCTGGTCCGATGGGCACCCGTCAAGATATAGAACACGTGAGGGCGCTGCCAGCTTCACTACAGCACCTGGACCTAAGCTAACAGTGGAGAAGCAGTGATCGTCCGGTCCAATCAGCAGCCGTCAGGATATAGAACACGTGAGGGTGCTGCGAGCTTCACTACGGCACCCGGATCTAACCTAACAGTGGAGAAGCAGTGATCGTCCGGTCCAATCAGCAGCCGTCAGGATATAGAACACGTGAGGGTGCTGCGAGCTTCACTACGGCACCCGGACCTAACCTAACAGTGGAGAAGCAGTGATCGTCCGGTCCAATCAGCAGCCGTCAGGATATAGAACATGTGAGGGTGCTGCAAGCTTCACTACGGCACCCGGACCTAACCTAACAGTGGAGAAGCAGTGATCGTCCGGTCCAATCAGCAGCCGTCAGGATATAGAACACGTGAGGGCGCTGCCAGCTTCACTACAGCACCTGGACCTAAGCTAACAGTGGAGAAGCAGTGATCGTCCGGTCCAATCAGCAGCCGTCAGGATATAGAACACGTGAGGGTGCTGCGAGCTTCACTACGGCACCCGGACCTAACCTAACAGTGGAGAAGCAGTGATCGTCCGGTCCAATCAGCAGCCGTCAGGATATAGAACACGTGAGGGTGCTGCGAGCTTCACTACGGCACCCGGACCTAACCTAACAGTGGAGAAGCAGTGATCGTCCGGTCCAATCAGCAGCCGTCAGGATATACTAGAACATGTGAGGGTGCTGCAAGCTTCACTACGGCACCCGGACCTAACCTAACAGTGGAGAAGCAGTGATCGTCCGGTCCAATCAGCAGCCGTCAGGATATAGAACACGTGAGGGTGCTGCGAGCTTCACTACGGCACCCGGACCTAACCTAACAGTGGAGAAGCAGTGATCGTCCGGTCCAATCAGCAGCCGTCAGGATATAGAACACGTGAGGGTGCTGCGAGCTTCACTACGACACCCGGACCTAACCTTAATTGTGTTTAAAAATGTATTTGGCGATCAAGGTTTTTGTGTATTTAACTTATCAAAATAAGTTCACTGTAAGCAATAAAAAAAAATATTCTTTTTCATTTTTTATTTTGTTTCAGATCATAGATATAGTGGTGTTAGTAACGACTTAAAACTATGTTACTTAAAATAAAAGTTTTTATTATTATTATTATTATTACAGCTTTATTTTCCACATAACACTTTTCAATATATACATGCACTTATAATTATTGTTTCATTTCTGTTTCATTGTTAAGTGGCCCCCTATGGGTGAAAGCCTCCTCCATTCCTTTCCACCTTTCCCTATCTTTTGCCATATGCATCCAACTTTTTCCAGCTATGTTCATTATGTCATCCACCCATCTTTTCTTCTGTCTTCCCACATTCCTTTTGCCTTTTGGGCCTTGCCATTTAGTTGTTTGGTAAGTCCATCTCTTATCTTTGTATCTTGACAGGTGCCCTGCCCAGTTCCACTTCTGTTTTAAACTAAAAAGGAGTGCATCTGTCAATTTAGTTTTCATGCGGATGTCTGCGTTTCTCGTTTTCTGTATTTTCCTCAGTTTCAGTATACTTCGTTCCATTGCATGTTGGCATGATGAAATTTTGTTCTTTACTTTTTCAGTGAAGACCCATGTCTGGCTGGCGTAGGTTAAGCTTGGGAGAATGCAAGAATCCATTATAGTCTTTTTTATGTTAAGGCTATAGTTCCCTTTTAGAATTTCTTTTTGGGCCCAGTATTTTTTCCAAGTTGTACTTATTCTTCTGTCTATTTCGTTTTCGTTGCTAGTTGCATCAAAGGATACCAATTTACCTAGGTACACATATTCATTTACATAGTCCATAGGTTTTTCTTCTAATTTAATTAATTTCTTTTGACTGTTTGACAAAAATAAAAGTTACACTTATTTATCATTAACAAAAGGGGGCCTAGAGCACCTATACAGGCTATTCCAATGCCCAATGATGGGACACTGGAACCCAGGCGCATGCATAGAAGGTAGGCAGAAAGACAGTGAAACCCTAATAATTTCTAAACAAAGCATTTTGTTTACTCGATGACTTTTAATTGGTCTTTTCTTATCTTATTTTATCTTATTTCACTGTGTTTTGCCTGCTCGCAGTGCAGAAATTGAATAATTTCTAAACTAAAAGCATTTTGTTTACCAAATGACTTTGATTTGTTTGCATACAGGTAATTAAACCAATTAAAAGTCATTGAGTAAACAAAATGCTTTTAGTTTAGAAATTATTAAGGTTTCACTGCTTTGTTGCACAGCAGGCGCATGCATTGAAGGTAGGCACCTTCAATGCATGCGCCTGCTGGAACCGCTCTGCAATGGGCTCGAGGTGGGTGTTGGTGCTGCCCCGTACCCCGCGCGGCAGAGAGGCGGCTGGTTTGAGTATGATGGCTGCAAAGCTATCTACTCGCGCCGCTGCAAACATGCCCGATGCGCTGCAGAAACGAGGCAGCCCCAACAACATCCTCAGCCCATTGTTGTATAGCATGCGCAGCACACTGAGCGACTACTGCGTGTAACTAACCCACAGGCTGCACGTGTAGAACGACTGGAATATGCCTTGAATAACATTACTTTTACATCCTTAATACACCGTACAAACCTGCGGGCGAGCATATTCGCCCTCATCGTCAGCGCCCTGCGCTCCTGCTCTATGTTAGCCTCATCTGACATGTCTTCGGAGACCTCGACAATCAGACGGTTCATGTACAGATTAAAGAACACGGGTGAGCTCAAACCCCTCATACCCACCTCACACTCCAACCTGTACACATCCGACAGCGAACCTGACCATCTCACATAATTTGTTTGGTTGCCGAACCAATACTTAAACGCATTTATTAAATCTGTCTCATTGGCCAACATACTCCAGAGAATATTGTAATTCTACTTAAATGCCTTGCACAGATGCAGAAAACAGGCAAAAACAGGCGTCTTCCTACTAGTGTGTAGTAACGGACGGTGTGCTTGAGACAGAGAATAGCAGTTTCTGTAGACAGTCCGGGCCTAAACCCGAACTGTGATTAATGACTGAATGCAGTTTATTTATTTGGTTGTCGGTAGTTTTTGGTATGTATTGGTACAGTCCGGTATAGGTTAATAGTTGTATGTATTCATGCCAACAATCTTCTATTCTCTGGAATGTTGCGTTGCACAGTTTCTGCTGGCACCTCACTCATTGTATCCATTGCATTGGCACCCTAAAGAAAGTTTTGTTAAATAAGTTTTATGTACTTGAGTACTGGAGTTTACTGTCTACACAAATTATTTACCAGATTTTAAGTCAAATCATAAGCTATCGAACAAAAAAGTTTCATTAAAATTGGTTCAGTAGTTTTTGTGTGATGCTCGAACAAATAAATTGGTTCAACAGTTTATATGAAATAGCTTGCTCCCCGAGGAAGGTCATAAGCATAAAAATTTCACACAGATGAAGCTGTGGGAAATATTTAGTAGAACATAAATATCATCACAGCCTATATAAGTCCCACTGCAGGGCACAGGCCTACCCTCAGGGAGGGTGTACGGGCGTCATTCCACCACGCGTGCCCCATGCAGATTGGTAGACTTCACTTCACATCGAATTTCTTCTTCAGCAAATGCAGGTTTCCTCACAATGTTTTTCTTCACCGCTTGAGAGCAGTTAGTATTATATACATAAGTTAGAAAAACTCCTTGGTAAGTACTATGGCATGTGGTCCTTGCGGTTTTGAACCTGGACCTCAAGATTGAGTTTCCAAAGCTCTCCGCAACAAGCCATCAACGCTCCGAATAGTAGAATATACTATATACTTAATAGACTTTAATTATTTTAAAACATGGTTATATTATTTTACCTGTGTGATATTATTGTCATGTTGGTTGTGAAACTGGACCTTCTCCATACTGGGTGGTGGAAAGTTTAATATGGGTGCAGTCTATAGCGCCCAGAATATTTGGTTGGTAACCCAAACTTTCATCGGAAACCCGTTGCTGTCGAGCCTCTTCCGTGCTTTAGAAAACTCCCCTAAGATGGACACTCTGACCAACTTTTTCAATCTGTAATAATATAAAATATAAGTAACTTCTTTTCAATGGTATCCACAACTTTTATTTTAACATGGTATTTCAGGGAAGCCACTATGTATTCACAGTGGCTATGAATTGGGACAGGTAGGTAGGTATTTCCTTACGGTAGTAGGAGCAATAGATGTTGTTTGATCTTGATCATTACCGCGCTGGTAATGGCCATCAATCAACATTCTTAATGCCGTTAGTAACTTGAAATTCAAGAGTGCAAAGATTATAAACAGCCTCACCTTGACGTGACTTGACTTGACGACAGGAAGCCCTTCTGCTGATGTCCTTGGAGCCAAGTGTTCCTCGAACTAGGTACTTCTTCTTCGTGCTTGGAACTATTGTCGAGGGATTCATCACGAGGCAAGTTCGCGGACTTTGGTCCGCTGTTCTTTTTGCTGTTTCTTTTCTTCATAGAACGTCAAAAGATTTCTAACGTATCCTCTGGACATTTTTGAGGACTTTGATAGTGAAAATCGCTTGAAACCAGCTTAAAACACTGGGAAAATAATTTTATCTACCACCCTTGAGTGGTCGATAAATTTATGTGATCTCAAATGTCAAACGTAGAAAAGTATCTTTACCGCGCGGCCGCCATATTGCCATCATGCACGCACTTTCGATAAATTATCTACAAGTGACAGTTGGTGCGCGAAATTTTGGTTTATCGCATGCATCATGCACGCAGCGACATGTGTCGCGGAAGATACGATAAAAGCCTCGATAAAACCGTTTATCGCGGTATCATGCCGCGGGCGCAGGAGTCTATATTATTCTCTGTCTACGGACTCACCCAAAGATTACCAAATTGATATCGGATACGCGCCCCAACGCAAATAATTATATTTTCTTGTTGCCATCTAAAGTGCGATTTTTGAAAATCATACGAGCGACTTGGCAGTAGAAAATGTCAAAATTACTATGGAGATTATGCATCTTTCTACTGCCAAGTCGCTCGTATGATTTTCAAAAATCGCACTTCAGAGAAACGATTTTTTAAGTCATAGTTCGAACTAAGTAGGGTCAAAATGTATGGATTTCGACATACGGGAGTTCGAACTAAGACTTAAAAATCGTCTCTGAATCTCAGCCTAAGTCAGAAATAATCTGGGGCATATAATATAACAACGAGAAATTGTAGGTATTTATAAAACAAAAGACAAATTTATTGGTTAAATTACCTTTTACCAAAGACCTTTTACCCACAAACTATTAATTTAGGTACCTGACATAGGAGTATCCGAATTTTCCCATTGTCTATGATCGATCTCCATTCGATTTCGTGAGGGCGGTTGGCAGAACTGCAAAAACAGATGTCAAAAATTGAATGAGGTAAAAAGAAAAAGTGAATAGCTGCAGCTGAATTTTTGGAATCGGGAAAAGCTACAATAATCTTCGATATTCATAGGGATCCTTTTTAAAAATAGTTTGCTTACATCTACATTGAAATCGTAGAGTTAATCTACGTTAAGTTTTAATATTATTTTGCACTTTTACAAGTTTTGTGACTAAATTCGAAATTCCAAATAGTTATATCGGATCGGAGGACCTTCCTTGGGCGTTATAGAAAATGGCGTGCGCTACTCTGAAAAGAAATTTGGATTGGGAGTCAATGGCCCAGCTGCCTGCGAAGAGACGAAGATGCGCTCCATTCGCCACAGGATCCAGCCCAACTCAAGGAATAAAAGTGGCTGAGAATAAATCTTCAACATTTGGAGAATCCGTTACTGCACCCGTGAAGCTGACTCCAGGTTTGTTTATTTTTGTATATCATTATACTGAATTATTGCAGAGCCAGCATGATATTACAATTATCATTTTTTCACTTAAAATGTATAATTTGTGTAAATTGAATCGATAAATATTAGTCAGCTGTATTATTTATCGCCATTGTTTCGTGAATATTTTTATCGTGCTAGAGGGAGATAGGAGATACATAAAGACGGTTGGACGGATTCCTGTCCTTTTTGTAGATTTTTTGCTTCTTTTTTGCCCACGACTCCGCATTTTTCATCCGTAATGGTTGGATTATGTTTGGGTCGATGTATGTAGGAGACACGTCGTAGTTGCTACCTGCCTTTTTTGCCCATTCAGCAGTAAAATGAGTGAAGTAAAATTACTTTGGTCTGCTGAAAAAGAACATGGTTGACAGTAATTGAAAATGTGTTGATTGAATTCATTTGATTGTGATGCATGTTTCTTGGGCTTACTGCAAGAAATAACTAAGTGGCATTTTACATTCAATTCTAAGGAAAACAATTTATATTTTCGTTAGTATTGGTACTGATAAAACTGTTTTCCATTTCCCCTAAGATGAAGATGACACTCTGACCACTGTTTTTCGTAGAATGTAACATACCACTTTGTGATTTCTTGCAGTAAGCCGAAACTTTACAATAGCTTTTTTGTGTTATTATTATCACATGATAAGCATAAAAACAAAATACCTAAACTAAAATTACACACATATTAAAACTTGTTTGACCACTTTGTTTGACTTGTACACCGAAGTGCAACCAATGCTTAGATAAGCAGGTTCAAATATTGAGAAACAATCAACATATTGTTACTCTACTTTGTTTCCATCCAATCTTAAACTATTATAAAACTGTAACAGAAATGTGTCTGTACATTGAAGATATTTACAAAAAAAAAAATTACAACTTGGTTTTTACCTGTCCCTGATTTCAAATCACAATTTTTTTTATTTATTGTCTGTCTGTTTGTTTGTTTGTTTGCGTGTTTGTTTGTTTGAGTATCACGCAAAAACTACTGAACCGATTTTGATGAAACTTTTTATGTTTGGTAGCTTATCATCTGACTTAAAATCTGGTATATAATTTATGCGGACGAAGTCGCGGGTAAAAACTTGTACCAAATACATTCAATGTGGGACATAGACCTCTCCCTTTTATTTCCACTGTTAGTCTGTTACCCATAGAGATAACACTTAACACTTTTGCTGTTCAGCTGCTCTTCGCGCAGTGCTAACACTGGAATGCTATACAATTCTGACTCACCAGGCAAGTCGTGCACACTGCAGCCCATTTGTTGCTGACCTACAACGTAGGTCGTCAGCAGTTAAATTGTTGTGATGCCCTCAATCATATTTTTTTATTTTTAAACTATTAAACATTTCCAGATAACAAGAATGTCTCATTGTAGTCCTGATTGGCTTTCAATTTATCGAAACATTATGGATTAATATGTTTTATGCTATTATCGTCAAAACCGCCAAAAGTGTTTTTAAAGATATTAACTACAAACATTATAAAAACAAACCCGCAGTGACCCGATAAATTGAAAATCAGCAATGAGTACAATGTGACATTTTTGTCGTTTTGGAAATGTTGGTCAATTGTTTAGAAATAAAAAAAATACGATTGAGGGCAGCACTATAGGCTCGGTGCCCCCTTAATAGTCTACAGGATTGTTATTTGTTGTACTTAAATTGGGAACATACTGATAATATGTTACAATGTCCAAAATGTATTACTTACAAAGTTGCATTCCACATGATAAGGCAATGCTTATGACAACTTTAATCAGCAACTTCTTTTTTGGTGTGAGATAAGCCTAAATTGGTAAAATTCAGATCATGTGAGCTTTCACATAGTCCAATATTTAGTTTATTGGGGAACAATCTCATCTATTCCACCACTCATTACTGTTTTACTATCTATAACCCTGTATAAACATTTGGCCAGAATAACTGTCTAATCTAATCTATGTTCAGCATGAACTACAACCTAATGGTATTGTCTCGTAGCTACTATCTCTGGTGGTAGTATTTGTTACATAAAAACCATGTCAGAGGCTGTAAGGCGGTCTGAAAAAACTCGGACTCCAGGGCTTGCTACCCACACAATAAGAAGTCTCATACTCTTGCTCGCTCTTGTTCTCTCCGTGCACATTATTAGCCCCATACACAAATATGTGATCTTTCTCTCTCTTGTAAATGTACAGGAGTGCGATTTTCGAAACTCATTCGCTGAGTTCAGCAGTTGAAAATGTCAAAATTACTACGGAGATATGCATCTTTCTACTGCTGATTTGACTTTCAAAAATCGCACGCCTGAAGTATGATTTCCAGAGTATTTTTGACATTTTCAACTGCTGAACTTTGCGAATGAGATTCAAAAATCGCACTCCAGGTCAACTATAAAGAGTGAATATAATATGCATTTTACTAGAATAAAGAGTGAAGAATTCCATTGTATAAATAATTGTTGCACAATGAATTGATAATTTAATTTTGTTAGAATATTTGGATGCATTCCAAATAGATCGGGATCCGGTGACGAGGTCCGTGTACCAATCGAGCTCATCCATAATTCAGTTTTCATGCAATAGTTTACTATTAGAAGATGCGAAAAAACTTGGTCGGCCGACCCCTATCTTGGTGGGTTTTGTGTAGGAGGGTGACTAGTAACCTCTCTGAGACGAGACTAATTACCCATCGAGCTCATGAACCAAATTATGCTTATCCGATTGGACTTTATTAGTGTTACGAAGTACACTCGGTCGTCCGCCGGATATCCTGGCAGGTAGTGCTGGCCAACCAAAAATGGTGGTCAAATTTTGGAGTACTTCTCACCCATCGAGCTCATGGATGAAATGTATGCCAAATCAAAGGGTAGACCTTAACCTTCAATATTTCATCGGTCGTCCTGGCCGAAACCTGGTGGGTTCTGGTGGCCAACCAGATTTATCTGTCAAAGTAAGATCATGCGTTTTCACGTTTATATGAATAAATACTTTATTTACCTGATATATGAAGTTCTTTTAGCATGAACGTGAACGGTTGTATGGTTTAAAAGTATTTATAAAAAAAACTTGAAAAAAAAAATTACCGTGTCGATAAATGAGACATCAAATAAAAAATTTTTTTTTTCGATATAACTTCGTCATTTCTAAAGAGATTTGGCTGATTGTTTTATTTTACAAAAATATATATTCAAGAGTTCATGCCACTAAAATTTGGTGAAGATCTGATGAAGCGTTTCGAAGATGTTCAATGTTTTAAGTGGGTCAGATTTTACTACAAAAAATATCCAACCAAATTGATTCTTTAACGAGAATAATAATTGAGTTCTATTAATGATTCTTTCTAAAATGAAATTTGCTCTCTTAAGAGATGTCTATATAATAAAATAAACTAGTAATACCGCGGCGTTGCTTTCAAAAATGAAGTTGAAAAAAAAATGTTTCGTCAAGTAAAAGCTACCTATGTTTATGTGGATGATCTAATTTAGTACGTACCTATATTAGTTCTAAAATAATTAGCTAAAACTGTTTAAAGGGATGATTGGATCATCAAACTGAACAACTTTTATTATGGGTTCAAAATCGAAATCGCTAAAAAACTGCTGTCTCATACATTCCGTTTCCAGTCGAGTAAGTTTGCAGTTTTGTATGGGACAGCAGATTTTTTTCGCGTTTTCGATGTTAGTCCCATAAAGAAAGTTGTTCAGTTTGATGATCCAATCATCCCTTTAAACAGTTTTAGCTAATTATTTTAGAACTAATATAGGTACGTACTAAATTAGATCATCCACATAAACATAGGTAGCTTTTACTTGACGAAACATTTTTTTTCAACTTAATTTTTGAAAGCAACGCCGCGGTATTACTAGTTTATTTTATTATATAGACATCTCTTAAGAGAGCAAATTTCATTTTAGAAAGAATCATTAATAGAACTCAATTATTATTCTCGTTAAAGAATCAATTTGGTTGGATATTTTTTGTAGTAAAATCTGACCCACTTAAAACATTGAACATCTTCGAAACGCTTCATCAGATCATCACCAAATTTTAGTGGCATGAACTCTTGAATATATATTTTTGTAAAATAAAACAATCAGCCAAATTTGTTTAGAAATGACGAAGTTATATCGAAAAAAAAAATTTTTATTTGATGTCTCATTTATCGACACGGAATTTTTTTTTTTTCAAGTTTTTTTTATAAATTCTTTTAAACCATACAACCGTTCACGTTCATGCTAAAAGAACTGCATATATCAGGTAAATAAAGTATTTATTCATATAAACGTGAAAACGCATGATCTTACTTTGACAGATAAATCTGGTTGGCCACCAGAACCCACCAGGTTTCGGCCAGGACGACCGATGAAATATTGAAGGTAAAGGTCTAACCTTTGATTTGGCATACATTTCATCCATGAGCTCGATGGGTGAGAAGTACTCCAAAATTTGACCACCATTTTTGGTTGGCCAGCACTACCTGCCAGGATATCCGGCGGACGACCGAGTGTACTTCGTAACACTAATAAAGTCCAATCGGATAAGCATAATTTGGTTCATGAGCTCGATGGGTAATTAGTCTCGTCTCAGAGAGGTTACTAGTCACCCTCCTACACAAAACCCACCAGGATAGGGGTTGGCCGACCAAGTTTTTTCGCATCTTCTAATAGTAAACTATTGCATGAAAACTGAATTATGGATGAGCTCGATTGGTATACGGACCTCGTCACCGGATCCCGATCTAAAAGTCAGTCTTTGTTAAAATTAAATTGTATGAAACCTGAGATAAAAGGCAATGTTAGGACTCTGTTTTAAGATTAAAAACCTAATCTAGAAAATTGCAAATTATTTTAATAACAATGGATTAAATTATGGAAATTGAAGCAGAAAATAATTTTTTATTACAATATGTATTTTGTTGGTATGTTGATACTGCAATACAATACGTATTCATTGTCCACAAATCATGTTACTAGTTCTAGGAACATTGTCTGGTTATAGTCTCCTTTTCTCCTTTTACCCATAGCTGCGATTTAACATAGATAAGCTCACAACTGAACTGTGGGGATTGTTGGTTGTTGTTAATAAAATATCTGATTTCTGTTAGGAAATTTATACAACTACTAACTACCATTTTTGCCATCAGTTGTAGCAAGGTTTATTTGCAATAATGATAATACACACTTAGTTTACATGAAGTTGTCAAAACACTACAACTACCAACTTCTTTTTAAATAAGCATGAAGTTGTAGGCTCACCTTTAGCATATTAAAGGTTTCCGGATGAAGTGATGTGTCCAAGAGGTGGTTTAAAGAAAGTCCAACTGACTTTCACCCACACAATCACTTAAAAGTGCTTAAAACTAAACATTTATGAGTTTCATAGCTCTTTGGCAGACATGCAGTTTAGACTTTTGAACCTTTGTTAATGACCAAGTTTGAGCACCATAAGTTAGGATGGGCAGAATACTATGTTGATGAGTTTGCTCTTGAGTAAAGTGGATGGTCGTCTTGCATCAGTTTCTTTACTTATGAGTTTATAAAACTACTAGAGTTTACCCACAACTTCGTCTGCACAAAGATTTTAAGTCAATTCATAAGCTATCAAATAAAAAAGTTTGAGTTCAGTAGTTTTTGCATGATGCTCGAACAAACAGAGAGAAAAAAATTCTAATAAAAGGTTGATTTGGAGTGGACACTTAAAAATCATATCGTAATCTTTTTTATAAATATCTTCAATGTTTAGATAATATTCTTCATGAGAACACCAAATTGTAAAGCAGTCTGTGAGGCAAAAACCTCCAGTACAGATTACTGATCTACTCACTCTGTAAATGCATGCGTTTTGGAAATAAATGTTTGTTTATAAATGTGGATTTTTGTGTCGGCAGAGCGCATGGCACAAGAGATCTGCGACGAGATAAAGCGGCTGCAGCGCCGCCGGCAGCTGCGGCTGGCGACCGGCGCCGCGGCCTCCTGCTCGTCGTCCAGCGGCAGCGAGGGCGACTGCTCCCCGCCGCACCGCTCGTCCCACAACTCACAGAAAGTACACAACCGCGCGCTCTTCACCTTCAAACAGGTATGTACGACCAAACTAAAGGTACGGTAAAGGTCCACGCCACTTATACAGGATTGTGAATGTTGTCGCAGCCTGCATGGCGTCGAGTCCTGCAGCGGACGGCGGGGCCTACTGCCATGAATTGGCTTCCTTTAACTCTAAAATTTTTCAATATCTGGATGTCAAGCCCACTTTTTAAATGTCAAGTCAGTTTTGAAGCTACCATTTCATCAGAACGTGCTGTCACTGTTGAGACAGTGCATCACTTCTTATGAACTATTACGAAATTCGTATCATGCAGTTTCTAGTTAGCTTTTTTAAAGCCCTTTTTATTTGAGTTTTAAACTTGTTATCTAAAGGAATTTTTCTGAGGTTAAATGATCTATTTTGCGAGTTGTATATAAATTATAAAATATATTTAAAAAATGTTATGAACATGATTTGACATTAGTTATATATACATAAACGCTTCTCAGGATTTTACTCTACTAGCACTGGAGTTTTGGAATCGAGCTAATTTTAATCTGTATGAAGCATTAGTTGATATGATAATTATAATATCACACCCCTGGCACTCTATACAACAAATTCACGATAATAGAACAGTACTGCGACATCAAAAGAAAATGGAATCAGCACATACTTGCTGTATGTTATTCTTGCTTAGTTCCCCTAAAGTTCCCATCAAAGTGTGGCACACCACAGAAGTTACGCACCAAAATTTTTTTCAGGGTAATTTTAGGAGTGTTATATGAAGAATCTGTCTGAAGTTAGTGAAGGGCCGGCAGAGGCCATTGTGTATATAGTATCTGTTTTGTGACAATATGTAATGCATGATAACCCGCAGGTGCGCATGATCTGCGAGCGAATGCTGCGCGAGCAGGAGGCGGCGCTGCGTGCCGAGTACGAGTCAGCGCTGAGCAGCAAGCTCGCCGAGCAGTACGAGGCGTTCGTGCGCTTCAACTTAGATCAGGTACGTGCTGTTGCAAGGGAGGCTGCCCTAAAACTATCTAGCGGTGCGCCACTCTGTGGAAGTAAGAGCTCCCACACATAACTGCGAAATTGCATCGCAAATATCTGTGAACGCTCAATGACTTATGTATGATTTTTATTGTAGCGCTCGCAGTGCGATGCGAATTCGCAGTTATGGGTGGGAGCCCTAAAGGTCAAAAGTCACAACATGACCTGGGAGGATATCTACTGTGCTGTCCAAGATCGCAACCGAACCCTATACCCACATAGGGGTGACAGGAAACAAAGGAAATTACGAATGCATTTGTGTGGGATGCTCTCCGGCCCGCTGGATCCGAGAAATGCATTGGGGAACGGTTGATGAGGAAGTCGCATGTCAGGCCTTTGGAGAGGCCTATGTTCAGCAGTGGAGATGACATGCTGATGATCACTTTGAGTGCAACAACTGTTCAAACTAGATCAGCAAGGCAAGATCCAATAACCAAAAGTCTGTCAAAAGCATTTTGATGTAACATACAGAGCTAACTCACGACCATAATCCCTTCCTGGTGTTCAGAAGCTTTGCTACATTACAAATGCGGATACAATGTGTGTCGCAGGTTCAACGCCGGCCCCCGCCCTCAACCTGCATGCCCATCGGGATGGATGCAGAGCATCACATGCACCAGGACCTCGTGCCAAGCTGTAAGTATCATCCTTTATATCTATATCTTACTGTCTTATTGTTGTTTAGGTAACTCTCTAAAATACCTGAAGTACTGAAATATTGGTAAATTTGATTCTGAGCAAACCCCAGACACTTTATATTTCTATATAATAAACTGATGACGCTTGAAAAGTACATATGGGTCGTCCCGATCTCATGCGCTAGCATGCTGTATGTGCTTCTTGCTCGACTGTAAAGTTACCCTCCTAGTGTGAGGTGAGGTGCGGTATCTGGAGTTACCTACTGCATACTAGCATCTAGTCTGTGCTTAATGGTAACATTATTAAAAAAAAAAACAAATCGACAAATGTTCATAATACATCGCCGATATTGTTAATAGAACAACTAACAATAGGGGTGAGCGATAATATTATATATGGCAGAAAGCTAGTGACTCGATCATGAGCCGGGGTGGTTCGATTCCTGGCCTGTAGGTACTACTAAGTTCTATGTACGTTTGTTTTTGCCATTATCATGGCTCAGCGGTGAAGGAAAAACATCGTAAGGAAACCTGCATATCCGACCATGAAAATAATATACCATGTGTACAGAGGTATGTGTAAAATATGGGCGAACACAAAAAGAACAGCAATGGTTGCAGTCCTATAAGCCTCTGCTTACAAAAACGCTTTCAAACAATAATAATGATAGGGGTCAATGATATTGGCGACATATTTGGCCATGGACTGAGAACTACAACCAGCTGGCAAGACCTTTGATAAGGTTTGTCGCAGGATACTGGTTTTCAGTCCTAACCTGCTCTGCAATCTGCATTAATTTAAGAAAGAAATACCATCTGAGAATTATTTGTTCTAATTGTAAACAATTTTTACAGATCTGTCCTAATAACAAAGGAGTCTGCGGAGGTGCGGTGTAATATGTACTGCAATATATCAAGACAAACATATTTTGGTATATGTGAATATTATATGCGGGAAGAATAGAGTATCCTAACTAATGATCAAGACATTGTGATTGCCAGTGGAATTTACCCCTTGGCTAATATTGTGAAATAAACTGACAAACAGTTTATATTTGGTACAATTTGATTTTTTCTGCCTGCTTTGATTGACAATTATGAATACATTGATTATATAACATTTCATAATATTGTCCGGGCTGAATTCCACAGTTTTGTTCATGCCACATACACATAAATTAGCTTTTAATGCTTTAGATAAGGTTCGATGGATATAATTGTGTTCATAGACTGAGGATTGATAGAGCTGGTGTTAGGGTGTGGCTGGAACTGGTTGCTATTCCGTTTCAGCCACGCTATGTGAGGGGTTGCGTCCACGAGCTAGGCCGTCGCGGCTGTGCTAGCATAGCAACTGCGATGAACGGAGGTCAAGGGAAGGTCCCGGGAGGAGGTAGTGCCTGGCCGCAGCCCCAGCGGTTAACAATTGATGTCTCGTCGGAGACATCGACGCCAATGTTGACTTGTATTTTGTATATTTTCTAATGGAAGAACCTGTAGGAACTTAGTATATCTAACACGAATAATAAAATTCACGCAGAGTGCCTGTTTAAAGAAAATCATTGTCCTCAAGTGTGCGAATTAGTTAGCCATAATTTCGATTGGTATAATTTTTATTGTACTTCTTTTAGTCTCGTCGAATTATAGTTGTAGTTATAATTTATATTTTTTTCTTTTGTCTTTTTAGTACATGTTTGTTGTACGCGTAATATCTTATGACGAGATGGCCTCAGTGTATCAGACAGTTCGGAAAAACTTTCTCAATTACTTCTTATACGATGTATTTATATTTACGACGCTCTTAGTCCTAATACTTTTATCTAAATTACTCACTATACTGATACATACACGGCTTATTTAGGAAATGATAAATTAGCTTTATTTAAATTTCTAAGTTATTTTTTTTTTCTTAATAATGAAGACTACTGCAATCTACACTGCTCTAGTGTGGAGAGGAGAGGAGAGCGGCGCGGCGACGCGACCGACGTACCTACGAATAACTTAGGAATGCACATAGAAGAGCATTATTGGAGTTTTGTTCTATATTATTGTTTAGTTCGTAACTTTTTATTGAATACAAAAAGGATTATAATTTGTTACCAAGCATTATTCAATAAAAATTAGGATAGGTCTTTTTTTAAATTGTATTATCAGCTCATTATTAGTAGGTTATTGGCGTTTAAGAACTGAAAATAAATTAGCTAAACACCCATAAATTGCATTTTTTATTTATGACACTACATTTAATTTTACTTTGATCACACTTGCGGAACGTTCCGCGTAGGTTCCGCGGCTGAACTATCGGTCGTAGTAAGGGTCAATTCACACGTACCACAACCACACCACGTCGCAGCGACAAAATGTGGTCAAGCTGTGGTTATGTGTGAATAGTGTCGCAGCGGCTTTTTGCAGTTGCGTTGTGGTACCGACAAAATGTCGATGTGGTTGCGTTGTCGCTGTCGTTGCGACGTGGTAACCACGTGGTCATGTGCAGTTATTTATACTCCGGCTTTCGTAGAGGAAACACGGCATGTTGTGGCGATGTGGCCGCGGTGCCGCCGCCGGTGGTGGCGTTGCCGTCGCTATGTGGTTACGATGTGATCGTATTACACAAGTGGTCGATAACAACGGCACAATGTGGTACGTGTAAATTGTAATATTCATTTTCAATACAAAATATACGCCCGACCACATGGCGTCGTTGTGGTGTGGTTGTGGTACGTGTGAATTGACACATGGTCACTGAGCAAGTAATCACTACGTGGTAATAGTACTCGGTTGGCATGACACACCATTGCGCACTGAACAAATTAGCGCACGTAGCACGCTACGGCTTCAGCAGCTGTAGCTGAAGATAGCCTAGATTAGTTTGTTCATCTACGAATAAGTAGTTGTTCATCCATGGTTCATCCCAAAAAAATCATCTCAATCGAACGAGGTAAAGCCGTAGCACGCTACGGCTTCAGCAGCTGTAGCATGATGCTTCAACACCTTTTATCTCGTTTGTTCGCGCGCAAGTAGAGTAGTAAGTTGCTCGCTGCTGATGCTGTCATGGTACGGCCGATGAGACCTTCCCATACCTACAGTACTTGCATGGACCTACAAATACCAGCCACCGTAGTATGATGCGCGCAACAAGGCTATATCGCGCCCTTTATTTCACTCGTTCGTGCGAATCGTGCACAAGCGTAAATAAAGAGAGCGAAGGCAGGATAGCTCTATATCATGCTGGCATACTACGGCCGCATGGCCTTCCTATGGCTGTTCTTGTTTGTTCATCTACGAAATACGAATAAGCACAGACTAAGTAGTAGATACTAACGAATAAGTAGTTGTTCATCCATGGTTCATCCCAAAGAGTAATATAAGTATATTAGAAAAGAGAACCCACTCATGGCAACATTATGCATCCACCTTATGTCAAATTGAAGGCTAGCTAGCGCCATCTGTGTTTCTCTGAAAATAATTCTACCTGTACTATTCATACCTATATGCTTATTTACTCATACCGTTGTTTGAATGCTAGTTTTCGTTCAATCCCGCACCGATCGAGTGAAATTCCAGTATCCTTACTATTCCTGTAATCTGTACATTGGTAAGAGAACAACTGAAACTCCAGAACATCACTAAATCGGCACAAAATTGAAAAAAAACTACAAACAACACGCACATTATGCAAGGAAGGTCGCCATTTTGTAAATTTGTCAATTTGACATTGACATAGACAATATAATCTTTTTTTTTCATAGTAAAAGATATATTTAACAGATGGCAGCACATTCTATGCAAACTGAATCGGAAAAACCACCAAAAGGCAAATGTCCTCCGCCTGGTTCATCCCAAAAAAATCATCTCAATCGAGTCATAGACAACTACAAACTTTTATCTTTGCTGTGAGTTGGTACCCCTGCCTGGTGGAACCGTGGAACGTATTTCATTCATTCTTTTTGTTTTCTTTCAAACTAAATAAACCATTCACTCACGTCAATTTTTGCTCAAGCTCAAGCTTACGAAGTTTGCTGTCATTGTTTTTGCAAAATATTTTTATTTATTCGTGTACAATAGCATTTAGCTCAAATAAAAAAACATGAGCTTCGACACGTCCACCAATAACTCAAACAAAGAGGAGCGAAAATATCACGACCGCAACAAATCCGATGACTTACAAATTTCGAGGACTGACATGAATATGTTGATAATGAATTATTTGGTCACAGGTAATTTGTTGTAATCCTCCTGTATACCTATCTAACCCTACCTTAGACTGCGATGCGACTATAATACTCCTAAATGTTGTAGAGGGTTTCAAAGAGGCGGCGTTAAAGTTTCAACAAGAGGCAGGTCTTCAGGAGCCAGCGCTCTGTAGCTCCCTGGACGAACGTATCATGATCAGGGAGGCTGTGCAGAACGGGAGGATCCCCGACGCCATCGCCATGGTCAACGCGCTGCACCCCGAGTTGCTGGACAATGATAGATACTTATATTTTCATTTGCAGGTAATTCTTTATGTAAACACAAAGGAACTTTAATTGAATTTAAAAGAAAATGTCCATACATTTTCTGAGTTCCTCACAGACTAGTTAAAGTTAATCATAATATTGCAGCAACTACAACTCTTAGAACTGATCCGAGCGGGCAGGGCGGAGGAAGCTCTAGCGTTCGCCAGCGCGACCCTGGCAGAGGCCGGTGCTAACGACAGGAACGCCCTGACAGAGTTGGAGCGGTCTCTCGCACTCTTGGCTTTCCCCGACCCTCATGCGTCACCGTTTGCCGACCTGTTGCTGCCGTCACATAGTCAGAAGGTAATTCTTTGTTTATTATTATTATTTATTTATTGATAATTTTTTGTTATTTATTAACTATCTGCAATCTGTGCTGAGCTGCTGACACTATAAGCAGATCATTAGGATGAGGATGTTTGTTTGTGGAATGAACCAGCTCCCAGTGGAGGGTATTCCTTTATTGTTGCCTTCTAGGAATGTCTAGATCATGCATGTTGAGTCGTTTAAGCCTTTTTACGTCATTACTGCGGTCTGTTAGCGCAACTGCTAGCTCATTAACATGATTGGCTAGTCTATTCTGATATCGTTTTGAAATATTTGATATTTCTTTTATTGATATAATGACAATACAGTTTTATAAAGTTTATTACAATTTAAACAAAATGATTCTATAGAAACAGAATCAATAACTGAACATCATTTTAATTGTTAGCTTGACCTGAAAAATATAAAACCTTTGGGGCACTATCAATCCACTATCCTTTAATGTATATGTTGCAAGTAGACAAAATTAATTCTAATGACTCAGTGATTTAGCAACATGGTGAGCTATTTTATTATTTTTCTGATCTGGCTTCACATAACTTGTATAAGGGTTACGACTATAATATATCTATGGTTACGAGCCATTGATCGATGGTTTATCCATACAAAAAGCTTCTATTTAGTTCAAATGATTTCCAGGTTTAGCTTTCATCCGTTAAGAGGGCTATCGCAGTCCAGTGGCGCCCTCATCACATTAAAAAAGATTTCTCAATAAAGAAAAATTAAAAAAGTGCTCAACAGATAAACTACAAAAGCCTTCAAGCCATTGTTATACAATACTTTTATAGGTTCTAAACATTCCACTTTTAGACAATTTCAAATAAAAACAAAAGCGGCCGTTTGTTTTCTTTTTAGGGTTCCGTACCCAAAGGGTGAAAACGGGACCCTATTACTAAGGGTCAGCGCACACCCAGCGTAGAACTGCTCGCGCATGCTCGAGCATGTTCTTTGCAGTCGCGCACACCTAGCGGCAAAATCCGCCGGCGGCAGCGGCGGAGCATGCTCGCGCGTGTTCGAACAGTCTCGCGGATGCTCCCGTGTTGCTACAGTTGACGTAGTGAATTTTGCGTTGTTTACAATATTTTATAGTAAAGACGTGCGATAACAACAATTTTAAAGTATGGTAGACTGGGATTTGGTAATTATTGGGTTACTAGCAAAGGAAGATGAGCAAGAAGAGCACATCAATAAGATGAAAAGAGGCAAGAAAGATGTACTTATATTTGGGAAATACTACGCCCTGTGCTGTGTTACGGTTTAAAGTTCTAGGGACAGTTATTTTATGGCTAGGAACTATAAAATGGAATATGAACAATTTGAAAACCTACTAAATCTGCTTCGACCTTTCAGATTTTCTTTGTATTTTCAAAAAGAGTTCGATTATTATAAAATATTATCTGTAGTAAATTGCCCTTTTCGGGCTAAAGTAGTTAAAAAATATGCTAGATTTAGTCCGAAACCGGCCGAGGCGGCAACACTTACGACGGATCGCAAGCATCGACACGGGCGTATGCTCGAACATGCTCGAGCATGCGCGAGCATCCGCGCGCATGCTCGCGACTGCTCCCGTCGCCGCGAGGAGCATACGCGAGCATACTCGAACAGACGCTGAAGGTATTTAATCACTTGCAAGCTATTTTCAACTTTATTTCAATGGAAATAGAGTTCATTATCAATTGAATCAATGAAACCTGCTCGCGCATGCTCGAACAGTTTTACGCTGGGTGTGCGCTGACCCTAAGCCTACGTTGTTTAAAAATTTGTATGTTTAGACCTTTAAAAAACCTATAAAGTATTCTATGAAAATAACCTGAAGGCTTTTGTAGTTTATCTGTTGAGCACTTATTTAATTTAGGCTTTCTTTATTGAGAAATCTTTTTTAATGTGATGAGGTTGCCACTGGACTGCGATAGCCCTCTTAAATACCTTTTATACTATAATTAATTCTTTATTCTGAAATTTTAACTAGCTCATAACAAGTGGTTTTGAATAATTGTTTCCAGATTGCAAGTGAACTAAATGCAGCAATACTGAAGATGGAAAACCAAGAGTACACCAACCCCAAACTGTGCAGTCTTCTCCGGATGATCCTCTGGTCCCAGAACGAGCTCGACAAACACAACATCAAGTACCCAAAGATGACCGACCTCGCTAATGCTACTATAGAGCAACCAAAGTAGATATAGCTTTAGAATTAATTTATGTTTAGATGTTATTAAATCCATTCAATCTTTATAGGATTATTTAACTTTCGTTATTTATTTCACATTAAAGAAATAGAGATTAATATCAAAGTCTCAAACACCATAACTGTAATAGCAAAAACACTACATTTGGAAAGGTAAAGATATGTAAGAGAGAAAACATACATGGCATACATGTAAAATCAATAAATTCGATATGTAAGAGAGATTACCAATAATCACAAAAATAACAGTGATGCCAGTGATGATTTTTTCCTTAACCTGGAGTGTGATTTTTGAATCTCATACATTGAACTCAGCAGTTGAAAATGTATGGAGATATGCAACTTTCTACTGCGAATTTGAAAAATAGCACTCCTGTAGTATGATTTTTGAAAGTCAAATCCAAAAGTAGAAAGATCCACCAGTATCTCCATAGTAATTTTGACATTTACAACTGCTGAACTCAGCAAATGAGATTCAAATATCGCACTCCTGGAGTGCTATTTTTGAAACTCATTCTGTGAGTTCAGCCATTGTAAATATCAAAATAACTACGGAGATACGCATCTTTCTATTTAAGATTTGACTTTCAAAAATCGCACTCCTGAAGTATGATTTTTGAAAGTCAAATTAGAATTAGAAAGACTCATATCTCCAAAGTTATTTTGACATTTACAACTGCTGAACTCAGCGAATGAGATTCAAAAATCGCACTCCTGTACTATTTAGAATTTTAATATGCGACAAACTGTAAAAAGTATTGAAAATCTCTCTAGACGTAAGAGTTTTATATGTAAACTATAATGAATTAGGGTACATAATAATAAAGTAAGTTTAAACCATAAGATAAAAATTCGATTAATGTGATAATAACTTTTATTTAATTCCCGTCTTATTTTTATGTTCCTTATATTTAAAAATATCAATGAATTATCTATCACAGGACAGGGCAAAATAGAAAGATAATTTTATCGTAAAACCAGTTCATATGAGAATTAAATTTGTACTTTAAAATGTCTGCTTTCGCTTAACAAAGACTGTCTGACTGACAAAAACTGTTTACGGTCTGCTGCTTAGGACTAAGGGCCATATCATACAATCGATTTTTTAGTGTAGGCTTTGATGGAACGATATCCGCGATATTTCTGAGATCAGTTTCGCAATGATAACACTCGGTCCACACCAGGAGGAGTGCGATTTTTGAATCTCTTGCGAGTTGGAAATGTATGGAGATACGCATCTTTCTACTACTGATTTGAATTTCATAAATCACACTCCTGGAGTATGATTTTTTTAATGCTAAATCAGCAGTAGAAAGATGCACGTCTCCAAAGTAATTTTGACATTTTCAACTGCTGAGTTCAAAGAATGAGTTTCAAAAATCGCACTCCTGTGCTTAAAAATCACAGTGATTCATGAACGTTTTCGTTCCAATGTCAACTCGTATCACAATGAAGTGCGGACCGAAACAGTGGCAATATATCGAACATCGAAATTCCGGGTACAGGGCCAGTTGCGACGTCCGTCGTCGCGGTGCAGTTGTGACATCGCCTACACTCAAAAATTGCTTTTGTGTTAGGACCAATCTATCTTAGTCAGAAAAAGAACTGTATTGAACTATAATAGACCTTAGACTAATTATATCGGGACGCGTAACCACGTGTCATTCTACTAACAAACTTTCTGCCACTTTTTGCCAGGGGGGCGAGGTAACATGTTATCCGCAACATTGGATTTTATTCCCTATGACTTTAGATTCTAATTTTGGATGTTCAAAATCATGAAAAGTAGTCTCGTGTAAACCCCAAACGTTCTAAGTTCAAAATTATTGTTTCGCTATTATAGGCTGTCTCGTTTAGTGATAAGGTATAAAATTGGGTGTAAATGCGCAAGATTAATTGATCTAATACCGTGGCAGAGGGGAAATGCTACCGCAAGGCCGGTCCGGATATAATTAGTCTAAGTTATAGACGCACAAAAACTGCGTTATTTTGTAGAGTTACATGCAATATTACTCTGTGGACTTTCTTTGCCCTTAAGATTATCAGACAATGAATGCAGAAACTTATTCTAACACAGAACATTCAACCTCCCATACCAGCCTTTGCTACCACATTCTTAAGTATCTTCTATCGAGCCCTACCTTCTGCACAAATTACACAATGTTGATTATATTTTACACTATTCCATCAGTCATACATGATTACTTGCAATGCATGCACAGTTCGTGTCTAGCGGCAGAGTACTGTCACGCCTGTCACCAGCCTAGTACGTAGTCTAGTGCTTTGGAGATTATGCCGTTGGAGCGTTGGGGAACCGGGGCTGAAGGTAGGGGAGTCGGGCAGAGCGATCTGGCACCCGTTGTGTGTCTGCAAAGGTAAAAGGTTTTAGTATTATTATAGCTTACACATTTATTCCGACATAGGCCTCTACTTCCATACCATATCCCTTGTCTTTTGTATCCATGCTCCTCCAGCTATGGGGATTCCTAACATGACCATTCCACCTGCAACATATTCTATTTTTTTTCTTTTACCTTCCCTCCCATGCTAAATGGTTATATTTATTTGGGCTTATTATAGTGGTTGGTATTTCATCATAAAAAGAAACTATAAATTGTTATTCTGCATTTCCTATTGAAAGAAATGAGGTGATCTACTATAAAACAAAGCTATACATATTATGCTGATTACAGCTGATAAAATGGGGTCATGGCCTTTTGAGCAGTCACTGATACGTGACTAACGGTTTTTCGGCATTTTAATGCATAAAAACAAATGAACTCATAACCATCCTATTTGGTGTGATAAGAAACTTCAACTACCAACAGCATTTTTTATTAAAAGAACCAGCATGAAATTATGGTCTGATCACTATTACTGGTCTGTGAAAATCAGTGACGGAGGGAATAGTATATAGTAGGAACAGAATGGGCACTACCCACCCCTCATAACTTCTGATACTGCAGTTCACCCCACACTTAGAGTGTAACTTTAGGGGTACCGAGCAAGAATAAAGGCATGTAAGCCGATAAATAAGATACCGTATCCGTTATTCAACCACTCTACATCATCTCTCATATTTAAATATCCTACTGAGAGTCATGAACTGACCTATTAGTCCGCGATGGCTTAACCACATGAATTAATACACAGAGACACTATAATAATCATGTCACGCAGAAAACCCATAGATTGTCTACTGGCAGAGTCTATAGTTTTGTCCACGTGGCAGTGTGTAGGCGAACTTGATGGTGAAAGATTATGCATGCTATGCTAATAGTACTTATTGTAGCGAGATTGTATGAATTTTAATTGAGAGAGAAAGAGAGTTTCATTGGTTTACAGGACCACACAATCACATGATGACTCTGTAACCATTTACATATTTTGAAAACCCCTCACCTTTCAGGAGATGTAATGCCAGATGTGGCGGTCATGCGTGGTATTTCTCTGCACTCCACAACGCCGACCATGACACCGGGCAGCACTTGTCGTCCGCTCAGTGCCATGGCTCGTTCCTTCTCTGCTCGAGTCGCGTATCGTATGTGAGCCCAGTTCCCCTGTGTTGGGTACTGTTTGTCTGTAATGTTTTGTTTTATGTTAGTTAAAAAATGATGTTAACTAAATTTGGGTATTGTTATTTTATGTTTTTGGTGTGCAAATAAAGAGTATGTGTATTGTATTATTTTTTCAAGAATAAAGTTTAGGATGGAATAATGCTAAAAGGATAAATTTCTAGTCAGATTATAGTATCTTGATTTTATTTGACTAACTTAGACGTACTAAATTTTTTTTTAAATCTATTTTTTTTAAGGGACTTTTATACAAAACACATTTTGTACATTTCAATCCCATCGTACCTTATATCTAGACTTTACCTACTCTAACTTAATTCTAATTTACTTAACGAGACACTGATGAGTTTGCAAAGGAGAACACTTTCCTAGCAGCATCAGAACTTGGTGATGCTAGGATGTCATGAAACATGCCCACATCAAGCCTATTCACTCCAAGCTCCCTCATCAGTGTCATTCGAGCCTGCTCGTAACGAACACACTCCACTAACAGGTGGTGAACATCCTCTACCACTCCACACTCCTCACAGTTAGGTGAACTACACTTTTTCATCATGAAGACTTACTAAATCATTTTATTCATTTTTATTTTATTTATAAATTAGTGTAATTTTGCTTGTGACTTAGCATTGCATTTTTGTGCAAAACACAGTTTAGAAGAGATGTGTGGAGGAGCCTCATCGCAAGCTCAAATACAAACTGTGCTAACACCATGTGAATGACACAACTGAATGTGGCCAAACTTGTATGGCGCGGGCCAGGTCACGAAGACGGAATGTTTAACTTTCAATCTCCTTGCCGCCACACTTGCAATATGACTCCATTCTATTTTAATCTATTTGAAAATGAATTCAGACAAGTGCTTAGTGAGTGAGGACCAGATTCTGGTGTACAAATTGCCTGTTCCCAGTAATTTTAGGTAGACATTGAGAGACAGTGAATCAGTTATTTTAGACATTTGTTTTATACCTAAATGTAGATCTTACATGCTACAACTTCTACAATCCTAGGTTGTGACGCAAAAGATGAAATTTGAGTTTAAGTTCAGAACTCTTGTACATCAAAAACCTTTTTTTTTTCAACTCAGACTCAACTGATTCAAAAAACTTCTCTGTAGCCTCTGTCTTCGTTAGCCACAGAGCACAGAATACAGAATCCATGCTCTGTGGTTTTAGATAGAATTCTAGTATCAACAAATAAAAACTAAATAAATATAAGGGAATAATTCTCACCTAGAATAGCACCACAATTACTAAATCTTGCCAAAACTGTGTTAGCAGCGTTCGGAGGAAATCCAAACACAGTCACCCAGTATTCATCTGATTCTTGACATCCGTCTTGCCACGGCGAAGCTAAAGACTGATTTACCGATGCATTTACATTATTTGCATACGAGTTCTGTAGCAGCGAATTATTGTTGCCATAACCGAGGAAACTATGATCCTGGTACGCGGATTTGTTTATAGAAGGATCGTTACTCTTTATAGTGTCAAACAAGTCTTCTATCGGGGGTCCATTTGGTTTGGAATAAGAAATATTGGGTGAAGCCGGCATATTCGCGTACATGTTTTGTTGTTGATTATATATCGCTTGTTGATGCATAGATACGCTCTGTCGGTACATTTTTTGCTCCGGCGTCGAGGTCTGCGTGGGGCTGGTGGGAGATCCTGCATAACACCATGTAAGAAAAATGCTGTAGTAAGAAGTTGTATTTTTGTAAAGAAACGTGAGTATTTTATGGGGATCTTTGTATGACTTACCAAAGGCAAGATTCCGGCCTTTTGTAGGAGATAAACTGTTAGTCCGAGGCGTCGTTGGTGGATTAATTTCACCCAAAAGGAAGGGAGGCAAGTATCCAACATTTGGACTTCCTGGAGAGTGCGTAGGGCTGCCCAGGGTCATTGGCTCCATTTTGATATTGTTCTATATGCGGTCGTTGAATTAATAACTTGATTTGAATACTGTATAGCCGTTAAAATGTTGTTTTTATCACTTTTTTCCACCAAACGACGAACCGCACGGCTGAAAATGACAGCTAGAATTCAAAAAGTTTTCCATAGACAAACAAGGAAGACTTTCCGTTCGGATACACGTTTGGATTCGTTGTTCTCGATTATCTTGATCGATTTAGACACAAAAAGATCTCGATTTGCGAAATGTTTTGTTTATTGTGGCAACATTGTTGGTTTGTTTTGTCAAAAATCAGTCAAACAAACGTAAACGAACATGGATTCTTTGGGCGAAGAGCCCGAAAAATCTAATTCTTTTAGTAAAAATGACTACAATATGTCGGTTTCCAATAATTCAACGTACACATCAATTAACAGCAGTAATATTGTGCATAAATTGTTTAACAGAGAGGTGAGTATGAACTGTAAACTTGTATCGAACTTATGCTTGGTCCTGAGCTTAGCGTTATTTTTTTGTATTCTCACCTTGAACTCCTAGAAAAAATACTTTTGATTCAACGAGATGTAAATGTGTTACATTTATGTATCGGTATCATTGATAATGCTTGCAAAAAGAAACTAGCAATCGAAGGAATTGTCATTATTTTCGAAAGGATTTTTTTATTTAGATATTTGGCATTCACATTTTCTAGATTCCACTAATAGACCTCGTAGTGAAGTAATATCTAAAAGGAATGTAGGTAACTTTACCCAAAAAAAATCTTAAACCAAAGAACATACATACCTCTCTGCTCAAACCGAACCCAAAAATGTATTACTGGCAATTGTTAGTATGGTATATCTGTACGATACCAATGCAAAGCAAGGCCTCCGCTCTATTATTTTTCGTGTTGGTCTTCTTATAAATGATAAGGGGGCGGCAAAATGTGTTATGTCATATGTGCCCCTGGCGACCCCTACGCTACTGTGCTTAACACATTCGTGGACACTGAACGAGACACAATAGAACTTTTATTGTTATCACTGCTATAGCCGGTCAGTGTCCGCGAAAGAGTTAAGATCCCTGTCAGAATCATGCTATTTTAGAGTCAGAGTGTCATCTTATTTTTTTATCTTTCTATTCAGCCGAATAACCAGCTTTAATTTTATTTTATTTTTGCATTTTTCATAAACAAGATCTTTTTTTTTTCTAGATCTACGGCCAAACGTCCAGAAAGCCTAGTGACAAGAGCCGTAAGATGTTTGAGCGCATCCCACCTCGCCTAAGGTTCTGCCTGATGGACATCGTGCCCCGGTCGTACCTGCGCGGGCACGTGTTCATGGGCCTGTCACAGTGCGGGCAGTATTTACTCAGCTTCACGTACAGTTGCAATACTCAGGTGTACTTTAGAGAGAGTTCCAAGTTCACGTAAGTTTTATGTTGTTATCTTTACACCTGCATGTACTGTACCTGGCTCTTACATAAAATATTTACTTTTATTTGGGGTTAGGGACCTTGAACTTCTTTTGTGAACACCCCTTCTACAGTTCCCTACTGCAGTCAAAATCATAGTAGGTTTTTGATCGGGATGGTTTGTATCTCATCCTGTGTCAACTTTACCTAGATGAGTACTATGTTTTTTCATCAGGGGGCCACAGTCACATAGAAGGTGCAGACGTGCAGAGGAGTCTCCATCTCCTCCATAATACATTCTATTCTGTGAAATAATTTTAACTAATGATAACAATGTAATATGGTATGGTAAATTAGTCACCTACTTATGTATAACTATCTGTGCCCCAGAAGTGGGGACCATAGAGGTCTATTTCGGTTTTCTAAAAAATATTTATAACTAAAATAGTAAAAAATTATAGAAATCTGTAAATTTGTTAATAATCGAAATCATATAAATTGTAGAACCGTTGAATAACCTGTGAATCATGAACAACATATGTGTTTAATGTTCCAGGGTGCACTTTCTGTCGTGGGTGCCCGGTCGCAAGGTGCGGAAGGTGCACAGCGTGCCTCTGTTCGGCGACGACTCGGTCGACAGCAAGGTTACCATCTCCATGGCGCAGTGGAAGCACAAACCTGACGTACTTGTTGTGTATGGCATCGCGTAAGTATTTCTACTTAATATCTTATAAACATGTAGTTCTGGCTTTGAATGAACCACCATTTCTTCCATTTCTGTGGTTGTTGTAAGAGGCGACTTAGGGATAAGGTTTCATGTTTCAAACACAGTGTTTATGCGCTTGAAAGGGTGGCCACTATCATTAATTGACATTTAATTATCTCCTGAAACCTCCAATATGCTAAAAGTGAGTCTAGGTACAACTGCATGCTTCAAAATATGGGTGGTAGTTGTAGCAAGCTTTCTGAACACCCCGCAAGGGATTATGGTTGTGAGTGCACGTAAGCATTTTTTAAAAATAAATAAAATATTTTAGCATGCTATTGGTTAAAAGACAGTTCCTCAAGCAGTTCCTTTGTGTGCACTATTAGACTGCCATCATTTAGTCACACTATTACAAAGATATTCTTTCTTATACTGTGCTATTACTATTATTGTTGCATATCTTTCAGCTGTGAATTGTTTTCACACTAAAAACAAAATCTGACAAAATGTTGTAAAGAAATGTGTCACTGAGATAAAATGATAGATAAAAAAAGAAAACTTGTTCAGGTTATATTTAAAGTAGGCTGATAACACTACTGTTAGCATTAAATTACATAATTGTTGTTACATACCTAATAATTTGCAGAAACTTGTTTTGCACCACAGCTTTGTTTTCTAACAGCCAAAACTATCCAATTTATCAAACCAAAACAAAATCATTTATTGTGTATGGTATTCAGGTACATTATGCTGTTCACATTGAAATATAAAGTTCACCGAACCCTGTCTTTCCAGACTTGCACAAAGCAACAAAAAAACATTAAAATGTAAAATAATTATGCATAATATCCCTTCTGTAAATTGCATTGGGTAAAAATTGCATTGATTAAATAAATAAATAATAACTGAACTGAACCTTCTAGAATCTAGATTGATCTTGTGAAATCAATAGTGAACCTCTTATGTTATAAAACCTACCTCAAAGTATCATGTTTTGCCTTCCTTGTACATTTTAATAAGTTAAAAATACCAACTTCTTCAGATAATTCAGCAGGGGAAAATTTTAGGTAGTCAAATGCCTGGTTGAAGAAGGACTTACTGGCTTATGATGAACCTGTGTGAATGGTTCAATATGAACACCACCTCACTATACAGAGCTGCAGTCTCCAGGGTCCGAATAGCCCTAAAGCAGGCCCTTCACCCTCGCGAGAACTTCTCGGCGAGAACTTTTAAGGAAAATTACTACGGCTTATGACGCCACGAGACCAGTGAAGGGCACCCGCTCTCTCGTTCTCGGTTGTGTAGTAAACGGGACTTCAGTTTCTTACGCCCCCTGCAGCATCTGCTACTGACTGCTTTCTTCTTCTTTATTATTTTAGTTCTCATAAATAGATGTCTTATTTCAGTGACTCATGTTCGGAAAGATCCTGCCTCAGTGTGATTGGAGTACCTCAGTTAGGATGCAAGAAATGCGACGCTTATTCTAGGAGTGAAGGTAAGATCGAACTTCCCTTCTAGTACAGTAAAGTACTTAAAACATTTAATACGTTTTGATATTGATGTTGTTTATATGATTTGGCTTGTAAAGAAATTTTCCTAACTAAATAGAATAAAATTCCGACTATCATCTTTGTTTTCAGATGACCTATCGATTGGTAAAAGATGTCTAGAACACAACTTTGCTATTCACACAAAATTCTTCTGCACATCCGATTCAAGCATGTACGAACCGGTCGTCCAACTAGCGTACTCAAATCAAATAATCATCTATACTGACTTCATTCACATACTAGAAATAGACTTCGTAAAACCCGACCAAGACAGAAATGAGCCGGAAGATAACAAATCAACTTTAGATAGAGAGGAAATCAATTCCATAGATATGAACCCATGCACCCCTGCCTCAGACGTCTCCGCTGCTTTCCAATCACCGAAGTATCAGAACAATGTTGTCCAGAACATTCTAGCAGATTTCTCTGACTTGGAATTTGAACCATACCAATTATCCAAGCCTGTTCAACAGTTAGACGTAATGGGACAAGAATTGTGCATCCAAGCATCTTCTATATCTCACAATCTAGTTGAAGAGTGGGAAGGGCCATCCCCATCCATTAGAACATTAATAAGTCCCCCACTAAGGTCTCCGAGGCGAAGACCAGCAGAAAGCATGTCACGATTCAACGAAACGCACAGAATTATAGCAGAAAAAGCTTACGAATTCGTAGAAGAGACTGAAACGAAATGTGAGAAACTGAGCATGTTTAGAAAACGTCGGTTAGCCGATAAGAAATACGAATTTTCCGAAGACAACAACGAGAATATAGTCCCCTTTAGAGTATTAAGGAGTAATAGGAAATATTTCATAGGTTCTGTTAATAAAAGTCAAATGAGGAGAGCGAAATCACCTACTGGTGAAAATGTAGTCTTACGGGCTCATAACCAGATAAGTAGGCCTCCGTCTCCTACAACTAGCTGTGATCTTAAGAACCCTGGATCTCCACTAGAGTGTGACCATAATAGTGAATCAGAATATAGGGTTACGGAAATGTTGGACGATGGGTCTATGAAAACTATAGCAGTCCATGATAATACATCAAAAACTCTCTCAGATTGCCCTGTGAGCCCTCAAGATCCTTACTTAGTGCACTCGGAGAACTCAAAATGCAGTAAATTCTTCACTAGATATTTCGTTGATAGTGATGACGAAATAACTTCTATCATCACGGATTCTGAAGGTAAGATTTATGTTCCTAAATAAAAAAATTCTCAAATTACAGATTTTACCACAACTAAATTATAGGGCCTAGTTTCATAATCTTTGTTTTTTGATTTCGTCACAAATTATTCAATAGTTACTACCATACCGTAACAACCGTAACAGATAGCGCACTCTCCCAACTAGGCGCGCTTTTTCGAATTTCGGATTTTGCGCTTCAAGATCGATGAAATAAATGAATCTTTACTACAAAGATAAATATGTATAATCATGATTAGAAACTTGTATAAAACAGAATTATAATCGTAAGATAGACGAAGGATAAGGATACATATTATAATGTACTCAAACAAATTTTCTGCATACTTCTTTCATAACTTGAACCTCCAATTCCAGACGACTGTATATCAGGGTACCATGTAGCCCTTCACCTACAAGCACACGGGGCAGGCTACGCCCCGCTCCAGGCCGTGGGTTCGGGCGCGTGGGAGCGCATCTGTTCCAACCTCGGCTCCCCGCCACCCTTCACACTGAGAGCCCAGCAACGGTCGCTCGACACCGAGCTGCTCTGTAACGAAGTCTGCGGGAGGTTGTGCAAGATTAACGGCAAGAAGTTCATCTACTGCTTTGATTGGGGCTGCCACGTTATTGACGTTTGTCAGAGCAGCGGGTGCTTGTCTGGGGTGAGTGAATTTTTGTATTGTATTAACTTTAAGTTATTTCAAGTTTATTTAAAAGAGGCGTTGGTCATCATCGTAGGTGGTATAATGGGGCTGGTTGGGGGGGGTTTACTGTAATCGAAAATTGAGATTAAAATTCTCGCAAAATAATGCTTGATTCCTACATTATTCCCAGAACATTATTTTAGGTGAATAGTTCATTTGGTAGTTCACCATCATAGATTAGGTGCATGATGGGGCTGGCATAGCCTAGGTTAAAAACCCAAAAAAAAAGTTTTTTTGTTATGGATTTTCCATCAATTCCAATCTAATCTTATTTTGTTTTAGTTGTTCTGCATTATTGGCGTGTAAATAATATATTTTATCTAGTAAAGTGCAAAAGAGGACAGGCAACCTTTACCCCTGGCAAACCCCACTTTTTTGTCTTCTTTGAATGCATTAAAATAAATGCATATTTTATCGTTGTGAAACATCGGAACTTTGTGACATACTCGGTTCGGTTCGATGCCAAGGCCAGCCCTTGAATTTAAATTTGTAATGGAGCACATTAGCTAAACACCTTTGTCTATGTATGTGTAGTTGTGTGCGATGTGGCTGTGGGCGAGCGACGACCTCGGGACCGCTACAGAGTGCGAGCCTTGCGAGGACGTCAGCGCGGGCTGTCTGCTGCACCGCAGACAGTACGCGGCCGAGGTGAGCCTCTCACTAAATCTTGTACTAGAGCTACACAACAGAGCGACCGTGCGAGGACCTCATCTCGCATTTGAGTAACGAGAAAGTTTATAATATAAACCGCCGGGTCCTGACCAAACACTCTCTCATGTGGAAATGAGTCCACTTAGCGTCGTTTCCCCAGTGGAATTGAAGAACTCCATAGGTTAACACCGGCAATTGGTAAAACACCTCGTCTTGGAAATATAACTCCCATTTGTTTCTCAAAATAATGGCATGAAATCGATCTTACAAATATAATGTGTCCATTATGTCTGATAATGAAACCAGTATTGACAATACTTTATTATCTACAGTGCTTATTTGTGTGGGACCTGGTCAGCGGCGTGTATAGAACCGAGAGAGTCTCCATGACTGAAGATTCCTGCCAAGAAGGCTCCAGAGGTAATTTAACATGCTACATTACAATGGATTTATTTCACAGTTCGCCTTATAAAACATTTTCATGTATAATTTGACTATTTGCCTTTCTGCAAGAAGCAGTGTACGCAAATAAGCAAGAAGTGTGAAGTGTTTTTCTGTCAATAGTGTGGCTGCAAAAAACTGAGCTCTGAAACTGCTAAACGACTTTTAACTTAAAATATAACTAAAGTAAAGCACAACTTACAGCGTCCGGAGCGGACAGAGCGCGGGACCTCGCTAAGAAGCTGGGACCCATCAACATGCCGCCCGGAAATGAGAACAGACTCCTTACTACTGTTACAGGTATGAACTAAAATTACACTAATTCATTTCACATGGTGCGTAAGACGAGCTGCTTTTATTTATTTTTCAGATACTTAACACTTTCGCTGCTAAGCTCAAAACCATGATCCTCGCGCAGTGCTGAAACTGACACCCCTCGTGGGTCGTGCGCACAGTCGTAGTGTAAAAAGACAAATGCGGCTCACCTAGTGGGCCACCCGCGTAGGCTTAAGGTTTGGCTGACTCGCGCTGTAGGTCATGAGCACAGGCGAAATGCAATAGCGCTGACTCCCCTCGTAGGTCGTGCGCACAGTCGTAACGTTGAAACGATAATGTGGCTCGGGTTGTGGGTCACCCGCACAGGCGTAAGGTTTTCGGTGACTCGCGCGGTAGGTCATGAGCATAGGCGAAATGCAATTGAACCGGCTCGCTACGCGGGTTCTTCAGCACTGCGGCCCATTTGTCGCTGACCTACCAGGTAGGTCGTCAGCAGTTAAAGTGTTAATTTAAACATATCACATCTCTTTCAGGAATTCAAAGGTTTCTTGTGCGATGTTTATGTGGGCGAAAGGCTAGCCAACTCTCGCCACTTGACACGTCATTCCATCCTGAAACTAAAATTGCTAAATGTGAGCATTGCTACAACTACATTCTTAAACAGAAAGTTAGTAGTCGTAGCAATGTTTCTGACCACCCCGAAAGGGATTACGGTCGTCAGTTTATGTATGTATATTACATCTCATAAACTAAAAGTGATTCTTTGAAAGTGAGATAACGAATAGTATAGGTCGACTAGAATCTCATGAAATTAAAAAAGTAAAAAAATATATAGATTTTCACATGGTAATGTCAAAATGTCATCTGTCTAGTCAAAGTAGGCCATGTACAGACTGAGCCTTTATGCAGCGACAAAAATGCGCCTTTGTCTATCGCATGACTGAATCGCTACACTAGCGATTAATTGGCGTTTGTATCGATTCAATCGCATGATTGTAGTGATGCACACACGTTTGTATTCATGCACACGCGCATGTGCATTGTGGCAAAGGCTGTCAACATATAACTGATCAAATATTACGAAAGTTTTGCATCGTGGCTGTACCGCATTTGCATCTATGCTTTATCGCGTTTGCATCGATGCTGCATCGCGACTCAATCGATGCTTTTTGCAGCACTTCTGCTCTGCAAAAAATCTCAGCGTGTAAATGGCCCTAATCTAATTACCCCAGTGTTGCTTACTCGAAAATTTAATGTCCCTATTTTTCATGAGATTCTGGTCCACCTATAACCATTTATAATATTTTACTAGCACCTTACATCTCCTTCTCTTGTATTCTTATACTTTATATTTGTTCTCAGGGCGATCACTAAGAAGACTGACAGACGTAGACAACTGTATAGAGATCACGAAGAACCACCCCGACAGCTCTGAGTCCGAGTCGGAGGCCGAGGAGGACAGTGATTCCGACTGATTTTATTAATTTACACCTTATGCTGCTGCTAATAGCATGTGATTTGTATTGTACTCTAACTACTAGTTTTATCTCACAAAAGATGTTTTGTTATAATGGGAATGGGACAAAACCGATAAATTGATAAATAAAAAAATGCTACATTAACATAAAGGCAGGTTTAGACGTTGACAATTATGCAGTGCCAATTTTTTCGCACGAAAATAAAGCACGGCAAGTGGTCGTTTACACGGTGCTATTTTTCAGCGCAAATTTGTGTGAAGAATTGGCGCGGGAGCTGCGAGGAACGCGGGCGGAGGTCACTAGCATCGAAATATAGACGCGTGCTCTATTCCTTGCGAACGTTCGCGCGCCGTAAAATATTCGTGCGAAAAGTGTTTATACAGGGTGTTACAGAAGTAAAAATAAAAATTGAAAACTTAATTGGTGGTTTAGACCATCAAACTGAACAACTTTCACTATGGGACCAATATTGAAAACGCGAAAAAAAAATCTTTTGTCCCATACATTTAGCTCTTGTAGATCTGTAGTTTATCGCATCGCAAACGCATCGTATCATGGCGATTATTGCAAATCTCCTCATTTTCGGGGAGGCTTCGGGGATTATGATGATGATGATGATTATTATTATTATTTTTTTCGCGATTTCGATATTAGAATAGAATATTGGTCCCAACCATAGTGAAAGTTGTTCAGTTTGATGGTCTTAACCACCCCCTTAAATGTATATTTGTAACAGCCTGTATACGGTGTTTTTTTTGAGGCGTCTCAGAATTCGCACCGCAAAATTGTCATCGTATAAACCTGCCTTTACTGATGATTTATATTGCGTTGTTATAAAAAATAGCGTTAAACCTAAAAGTTCTTTAAGACATTTTTGTGTTCTCGTGGAAAATTTCAATTATTTACAAAAGCAATGGGGACAAGATAATTTTAATTTATGTTTCATCAAAATCGATCCAGTCGCTTTTACGTGATACTCGAACAAACTTAGACTTGGTATTTGGAGTTAGAGACATCTAAACACAACACCATTTGTAATTTATCTTTGTTTCTTCAGTGTATAGACATACTTGTGTTACAGTTTTATAATAGTGTAAATATATCATGAGAAGGATTTATTAAACAGTTTAATAACAAGAAATCTGAGATAACGAAGTTACAGTTCAACACTTTACAAATCACAAATTATTAGTATGACTAGCTGTTTATAGATACACAAATGTATTATGTATATGTACTGTTATTCAAATGTTTACTTACATTCAAGCTAAACGTTGCTTAGTTTGTTGGAAAATGTACTTTAATGTAAAAGTTGACCTTAAAAATCTATGAAATGCGGAAAAGTGAACGAAGACATTTAGAAGTAAAAATAAAAAGATTTTGTTGTAAAGTATATTTTCCAATAAGTTAATATGCATGCCAGGTATAATAAAATAGGGATCGGACAAAAATCGGGTTAAAAATTATGTGGAGATCTGTAAATTTAACCAATATTAAATAGATTGAATGGGAGGAAAAGGGTAAGAGTCTCCACTACTTTTCACACAAAATATTTGATTTATTCTAATGATCTGATCCCTAATAATAAATAAGTTCATTTATTTCGGGTCTCACGTCACAAATTAGTTTGACGAATGTCTAGTCTTCTCATTTTTAGGGTATCATACTCGTAAAAGGATTTACCCTGTCGTTTTCGCTCTCAATAGAAATTTTCATTCGCGACTGATGATATTTGGTATTGTATCAATTTTTTTCATATTTTTATTTGATTAAATGTTTTTATGAAGCGCGAAGAAAGATAAAAGATAAAATTTTATGTTAATATTTCTGTGTTTCGTTCATCTTTTTGATTTATATTTTTTTATATTTATATGGTAACTTTTTTTTATAAAGATTGAACATAGCTTTCGCTATGAAACTGAAAACGTAATAATCATAATAAACTATAAAATAATTTTCCCTATTGTACATTTACCTCAATACAGTTTAAGTGACTGTTATATAGCCTTTCTGAAAACGATGTAATTGTTTTCGAAAAAGCTATTTTAAGCATTTAAGTATGTGATTAAACGTAATGTATGTAATTGATGTGTCTGATAGGATCGCAATAATCGATATTGATATTAAGTAATCGAATCAACGATGAAATTAATAAAATTGTTTTTGTTAATATGAACAGAAAATTTTTGTGTGCTGTACAGCGGACAAACATTTGTATATTATTAATATTACTGTATTCCAACAAAATTCTTTTAGGCTCATTTCACACCAAATCGGCAGCGGCCGACAGTTTGGCAGTCTGTTTGACTCGCCTGGGAGCTAAACAGCAAGCGGCCGCGATGGCACAGCGCGCCCGTGCTCAATTTTGTTGAGTCCTCAAACGATGCTAATGTATTTTTAACCATTGACGTAGAATACTATGGACGTCGGGTCTAGTACAAAATTCTCAAAAAAAGTGTCAGAGACGCAAATCTTAGCAGTATATACGTGTATTAACAACCGACCTAAGACCTGTTGTCAGACCTAAGGAGTGAATGTGGTGTTGCCCCTCAGACTATAGCCCACCTCATATCTTGCCCTTCCTGCCCGCAAACTTGCACGCGAATGGACGCTGCCGATAGTGCTATCCGTGTGGCAAAATACTGGGCTTCTTCTTCTTATCGTGTGGGCAGAGCCCTGGTGTCAGAGTTTTTTCAGACCGCCTTTCGGCCTCTGACGTGGTTTTTATGTAACGACTACTACCACTAGAGATAGTAGCCGGGACCAACGGCTTAACGTGCCATCCGAAGCACGGAATCACTTTTCTTTTCAGACAATCAGGTGATTCAGCCTGCAATGTCCTAACCAACTGGGGAAAAACGCACAAAGTGACATATCACTAGGTGTCCCCCGTGGGAATCGAACCCACGACCTCCGTATCGAGAGCCAATGCTCTTAACCATTAGACCACGGAGGCAGTCAAGAGGCAGCAATACTGGGCTGGAAAAATATAAAATGACATGCCATCGACGCGATAGAAGAATATAAACCAACTAAAAACCAAAATGATGAAATTCTTTTCTATCCCACTCCCCCATCGGCATCGGGGCACAGCGCGCGCCGCGTGCCTTCGCTTGCGCGTAATCGGTCGATCAAACGAAGACTGTCGCGTAATTGGTTCTCTTTATACGTTTTGGTGCTCTTTTGGTTCGGAAGCTTTCGAGCGCGGACATGCCCCCGACGCAAAAAAAGGGATGTTACAAGTTTGACGCCTGTGCGCCATTACATACGAGCGACACTTTGCGGTCGCAGAGTCACGCGACCCACGGCGACCGTAAAGTCTAAGAGCGCGACCCACGGCGATCGCAAAGTGTCGCTCCTCTGTAAGAGCCCTATGTCTGTCTGTGGCATCGTAGCTCCCAAACGGGTGGACAGATTTTGATGCGGTTTGTGTTATAGAAAGCTAATTTTTGCGAGAGTGTTCCTAGCTTTTTTTTTCATGAAAGTTGGTGTAACAGTTTTCATGTAACTTTAAAAATTATGAAATAACATTACCAAATTTTAAAAAACCCCCAACCCCAAAAACAAAAATTTTAAAAGTAAAGAACGATTTGGTCACCTATTATTTTTGATGTAACTAAATGTATGTTTTATTTAGCAATGCAGACAAAGTTTAAAATGCTGCGCAACTGAAAACTGCGCTGCCGGCCGCATTGGTGTGAATTGAGCCTTAATGTAAAATTGACCTAAAAATTGACTTCACGAAGATAATCAAAAAATATAATGTCCCAAATTAAAGATAATTGACATAAAATACTATCGATGATTTTTGACTTGAGATAAGTTTTTGAAGCTGATCGTATCTAAGATATTCGTGCCCCCTGATTCGCGTTTTATGGACTTCATGACGGTGCCCAGATCGCATATACAGGGTATAAGTACAGCCCTCCGCAGACTGAAACGGTGAACTCAGACCATCAAACTGAACAACTTTCACTATGGAGCCTACCTCAGGAAACGCAAAAAAAAAATACAAAACTGCTGTACCGACCCGACTCAAATGTATGGGACAGCTAATTTTTTTTTGCGTTTCCTGGGTGAAAATTGTTCAGTTTGGTGGTCTGACTTCATCGTTACAACTGCAGAGGGCGTCCCTTACATCCCGTATTCGTCCATACACGAAACAAGAACAAAAGTGTATAACAAAACACCCTATTAATATTTAAAGGGGTGATTTAAAATTAGATCAACATCTTTCACTAAGGGGCTAACATCGAGCAAAATTCAAAACATCTGCTGTTTCATACAAAACGGCAGTACATACTCGACTCCAATGAATGGGACAGCTGATTTTTTTTCGCTTTGGCCCATCCATAAATTTTACTTTCATCAAGCATATTATAAAACAAAGTGACCAACATAAAATGTGAAATCTATTGTTTTATGACCAGAGACGGCGTTTAAAGGGTCAGGACACATTGACCGTTGCTAGCCGACGGTCAATGTGTCTCAACCCTAACCCATCATGAGTTAGTGGCGCAAAGTGTGATTTTCGAAAATCACATGTTGATATCAGCAATAGAAAATGACAAAATCTCAATAGTATTTTGACATTTCCTACTGCTGATTTGAACGTGTTACTTTCAAAAATTGAACTCCTGGTCCCATGAGTAAATACAAAACAAATCTTCAAAGGGGCACCGCGCGCGTGTAGATGAACTCGTCGGTGAAATGTCACCCACACACCGCCGCGCCTTGTAGTTGTGTACCTATCGTAGCGCGATTGTATGAAGCTTGTCTCTGTGGGGTTGGGTTACTCATGTGGAACGTTGGTAGCCCTCACAAATTAATCTCATACGTACTTTTTGAAAAATTATTAAGCTCATGTAAGGTTGTGATTGTATGAATTTATGAATGTAAGATTGTGGGGAAGTGCCTCAGCTACTCTACTCTTATACTTAGTGATTCTTTGAATGGTATTATTTCTTATGTTACAATATTTCGCCGCTGGCTTGTAATATTGCTAGAATACGTAACACAGGGTGTAATAAAACACCCTAGTAATAGTAAGGAGGTGCTTCAGACCATCAAACTGAACAACTTTCACTACGGAACCAACATCGAGAAAAAATAAAATAATCTGCTGTCCCATACAAAACTGCAGTACTGACTCGACTAAAATGTATGGGGCAGCAGATTTTTTTATATTTTTTCTCGATTTTGGCTCCATAATGAAAGTTGTTCAATTTGATGGTCTGAAGCACCCCCTTAAGTATTACTAGGGTGTTTTGTTACACCAAGAGCTGCGTTCAGAACCTACACACTATGTGCACCCAGAGTGCACCCTGAGCGCAACTTTTCCTCCTCCTCGCCTCGGTGAAAGATGTTTTACTGTAGAGCGAGTTGAAAAAACAACCGCACAAAAAGGTTCAGAACGCAGCTCTGTATATATGGCGATACTGCCCTCTAGTGTGTAGAAATTAAAGTCGAAAACATTGCCCATAACTGCACGTTGAATACCTACCTATACATTTTCTAGAAACAATGAGCATACGATTTTATAGGTCAAGGTCAATAGTTTATTTATTAACTACAACCAACAAGAATTCCCCCTTTGAAACCAAAGCTAATGATGTACTGATCATGATCACACACAAAGGTGGCTTAACGTTTAAAAGTAACAAGCAAAATTAACCTCTATTGCATGGTGTTATGGATTACATTTCTATCATAATGTTACCAAATTTACCATTCATTAGAAATAATACAGGGTGAAATTGATATCATTAGCATCCTTTTAAACTAAGAGTCTACCCATCAAACTGAACAACTTTTACTATGGTTAAAAAATCTGCTGTTTCATACTAAACTGCAATGTCGGCGCGAGTTCGCGACTCAAATAAATGTATACAACAGCAGATTTTTTTTTTCCTCCGAACGGTTTGCTGCCTAGTAAAAGTTGTTCAGTTCGATGGGTAGACTCTTAGTTTAAAAGGATGCTAATGATATCAATTTCTACCTGTATAAAAGTATTAGGGCCAGTTTTACAATTTTTGGATTAGTTCTTGTTAGCTTATCTGACAGCTTGTTTGAGATATTTTGTATAGAAATATGTCAAATAAGCTATCATGAACTTATTCAGAACTGGTGAAACGGGGCCTTAACCTTATGTTAAGGTAGTAGAGATTAATATTGCTTGTCAATTTAACGTCAAACATGCCTTTAAAATGTACAGGCTTTACAGAGTAGTGTAACGAAAAGTATTATTAACCTTCAAACCACATAATCTACCCTTAAAACTGCAGGTTCTGACCCGAGCACTTGTCTCCTGCGTCGCGTTTTTGCCTGCCACGAGGCTTTGTAATCCTCAAATTCTTGTTCTTGATCAAAAACAATCCCTGAGATTGGAATAGATATTCCCACAAAATAATTGACACTGGCGGAAATGCAGTGCTAACGCACAAGCAAGAGTCCATTTATTATGAATTTAAAAAAAAAACCGATAGGAGCAAAAAAATCTGCTGTTCCATAAATATACTCAATGTTGTTCAGTTTGATGGGTAGAGTATGTGTTTAATGATACTTTTCCTTACACCTCCTGTATATTAAAATTATTTCTTTTATATACATGGTCCTTATAAAGGTCAGGCACATGGTGGAACGTGTGTGCCCCGATAACATTGTTTATGTACTATCAGTTTAAAATAACAATGTGCATGACCTTGAAAGGCCGTTCGATAACTTCACTCTATGTAAAGGAAACAACCATTTGTATGACTCGAGTGAAGTTTGTGTGATTGAGTGACGTCACATTTGCAGGCGAGGTCATGCACATTGTTATTTTAAACTGATAGTATTGTGTCTGGTAAATAAAGGTTTGACGAATTAATATACTGACGGTTTTCTGATGAGATGATCAGATTTTTTTCTTCGCGATTTCGTTGTTGGTATAATAGAGAAAATTTTATAGTTTGATAGTCTAATCTAATTTATCCCCTTAAAAAACCGTCTGCATAATTATAATGTTAGGACCCGGTTATAGCTATGATCTGTTGGTGTCCAAATCTTATAAACCTGCTGCTGGACTATTTTACTTCCATTCCGATGTAGCATGTATGGTAAGAAAACAAAGCAATATGGAATTATTCTTGAATAATACACTAGAAGTGTAACTTGCCATAAGAAGTGCGATTTTTGAAAATCATACGAGCGACTTGGCAGTAGAAAATGTCAAAATTACTATGGAGATTATGCATCTTTCTACTGCAAAGTCGCTCGTATGATTTTCAAAAATCACACTTCCGAATGTACTTTATGAATATAGATATGAAAATAAAATGATGCATGATGTAATTGTAAGTAATAAAGAAAAATTTAAAGGATTGTTGTATTAATTTATTTTGCTGTTAACTTAGACACCAAACACTTATATTTGATATATAAGAGGGTTAAATGCAGTTTGATTATTTATGTTGAGATAGATGACACATAATTATAATTTAGCAAGTACAAACTGTCCTTACTTTAACTATTGAAAGTTTAATAATATTGTAACCTTCCAAATCATAAAGAATCAAAGCAGGCACCCACATTAAAAAATCACCAACTATGTTGATAAATCAATTTTCAGACTATCTCTGACCAGTTCACCTCCAACTTCCAGGAATATATTTGAGGACTTGTGAGCATATGCTTCAGTGGCTGTAGCATGGCAGCATTATACAAAACACCCTAGTAATACTTAAGGTGGTGCTGCAGACCATCAAACTGAACAACTTTCAATATGGAGCCAACTTCGAAATCGAGAAAAACATATCCACCCTTTCATACAAAACTGCAGTACTGTCTCGACTCAAATGTATGGGTGGCAGATTTTTTTTATTTTTTCTCTACATTGGCTCCATATTGAAAGTCGTTCAGATTGATGGTCTGAAGCACCCCCTTAAGTATTACTAGGGTGTTTTGTTACACCCTGTATAGCACTATCGTGCCTTAGCTCTCTTTCTATTTGCATGTGAATGAATGAGATAAAGGCGTGATATAGCACTATCGAGTCATGCTACGGCCGCTGCTTATGTATCTTTGTTATTTCTTAATAAGCACTGGCAAATTGTCACGGAGTGATTACATGGTGGTGCTTTTTTTCTTGCTAGCGCTGGCAGCTAGATTTTGGCACCACATAATTGTCACCGTGTAAATCTGCCTCCAACCCAAATAACATTATCAGATTTTTTTCTCTACTACTTTCTGTATCAACTTTTAATTATAGTGCAAGCCCAATACAATAAATTTTTTTATAGCCCTGGTTATTTACATGTTCTAAACTGTTTAGTTTAGAAGTAATCGCACAGGTATTTGATAGTTTGCAAACATAAAACAAGAAGTTAAAACTTTAGACTTTCAATAGTTAACATGAGAATCCAAACTGTCTATTTCACAACGAATCACATTTAAAACTGTCTGTTTGCATATGATTTAAAATCACAAGCTCAAATTCATGTTTATTCAATAGAAGAATATCATGAAACTCCAGTAGGGTCACAACGTGAACATGTCTTCGTTCTCATGCTCCGCTTCGACCGCCGGCTGGCTCTGCCCCGTCTCGTCCAGCATCGCATCGTAACACAACTTGTCAATATCGTCCCACGACATTCTATCAAATTTCTCTTGAACTACTTTGAGTAATCTAGTAGAAGATGCTACAGCATCTGCCTCGGTCATACCGCCTTGCTTGAAATACTTCAGCGCTGCATCGTACAACGATTCTGGTTTTTTGACTACTAAATTTAGTTTAGTTCCTTCTTTGATCGACGGGTAGGATTCTACGGTTTGGTCATCGGTTAACGTTCTGCCTAAAAGTAGCAGCTTTTGTTCATCAACTCCAATACCTAGTTGCTCTGAAATTTGATTCTTGATTTCCAATATGGTTGTAGTTGGAAGGACCTAGAAAATTAAAAATTATCGATAGTTCATAAGACGTACGACGCAGATTATAACGCACGGATAACAGGTGCATTTAATCAATTATAAATTAGGTGTACAATGATTTACCTCTAAATTACATTCGCCTCCTTTCAACTGCTTCACTATAATTTTCATCTTGGTGGATTTGAGCTAAAATACTATATTTTAGCTCGCAAAAACAAATATGTGCACGAAATCACGAATTAATTTTTCTTGAGCTGCGTTTCATAACGTGTGAAAATCACTCAGGGTGTCAATACGAAAGAGAAAGCATATAAAGATTAATGTGTGCTAGAGTGATAGACAAACTCTCCGAGTGATTTTTACGCGTTATGAAACGGAATCAACATTTTTTTCTGACATTTCGCTTGATTCTGACCATTCTGACGCTTGACAGACTGGGTGAGGTCATTGGCCGGCCAGTTTTGCCCGGCCAGTTATCCAAGTACACGTTTTTGAAGTACTGTTTGTACTCGAATGGATGGGGTGTACAAAACAGTGTGTACATATTCCTTCGCGCATAATAAGCGCGGGATGTTTATTCCCATCCAGTCATTGCCATCCCGTTTCGTCCAGAGAGTTTTCGACGGCCAGTTATCGACGTACACGTATTTAAAATATTCGGTCGCGATTGCTCGTGCCGTGCATTCCCTGTCCAGGTCAACTATGTACGGATGTGTTATTCGCGTCCTGTTATTGGCAACCAAGCAAATGAATCCTTAATGTACATGGATAAACGGGTCGTGCATGGTCAGCCTGAACCAAGCATGCCCGTTCTGTTTTGTAAGGCAAAAGTTATGCACGACCAAGTTTTGTCCACCCCTTTCATCCGAATCCCAACTCGCCTGATTGGTGGAATTGCTGGATTCCTATTAGAACGATTGCCTAATTTTGATTGGACACTGCTTACTTTTTAATTTTTTCACTTCCGCCGTGTGTCTTGGTTATGGTCTAAAGGCTACTTTTAAACCGGAAGGGATTCCAATGAATGGGGCGGGCATAACACAACCGCGAAAAACTGTCTGGACATGAAATGTCCAGGGTGTAACGCACGTCAACGTTTTGAACGCCCCGTTCATACGAATCCGAAGGGATTCTTATGGATGGTACGTCAATAACTTGGCCGTGCATAACTTGTTCGCAAAGTTTATGCACGCACAATAGTGTACAGCTGGTTTTTCGCGTCCATTCATTCGAGTACGAACATGGATTCGAATGAACGGGTCGGGCATAAATTGTTCGGACCAAGCACGTACGACCAGTTTTTCGAAATCCAGCTAAATGAGTTTGACAGTGGATTCCGTTGCACCGGTCGGACAAAACTGGTATGTACAAAATTTGGGATGCCCATGATCGGGACGGCCAATGACCTCACCCGACAGACTGTCACTGTCAATCTGTCCGACTGACATTACTGTATTTTTTATTGTTCAAGTCAAGGTAAAGGGCTTATAATATCCCATCCCATACAACAGATATCTTAAATAAAATTCTCTCTTTTATAACAATTAAAACGTTGGTGATCGACGTTTTGATGCTTCTTTTGAATTTTTGGAGGCAATCGAAAAACACAGGAAACGCAGAGAAGTCCACAGGAAAGAGGTGAACCGATGGCTTGCCACGCTACAAAAGAACGGAACACTTTTCCTGTTACCGACCCATACACCATCATATTTCACTGAACTGTATATTGTTCACTTGCACGACACTTTTTTACGCAAAACAACACCGATTTTACGAACCAAAACTCACAATAAACAAGAAAAATTCGATGAAATATGATGACTCCAAACGTAGCTGACCAAATCCCGCCAACAACTCTGACATTAGATTATTGACAGTGTTTTTTTATTTTGCCGTGAGGAAAAGTAAAAGGACACTGACCCCATAAAGATAGCCATTGTCGTCAAAGCAAATCACTCAAAAAAGTCAGTCCTTCTCGGAAGTTGGAATAGCTTGTTATTTTTTTACTTATCGTAAAAAAAAAGATGCAACGCGACGCCTGATGCCCCAGAGCGTCAGAATTCTGAAATAAGCATATTGAACACACCGCTGCGCTGCACACTGTTGCACAGAAAGTTATTTGAAAGTTTTGTACCTAGGTCTAACCTAGGTACTATAAATAGGTACCTAAAATTATTTAGGTATTTATGTATCGACCCATGAAACAAGCATGCCCAATCAATTAGATGTTTTTTTTTATTTCAGTGTTTACAGCTTCTGATACAGGTATTTTGAGCTATTATTTTAACTAAGGGCTTTTTTAAGGGGCCCATTCACAGTAGTCCGTCTTGCAGTCCTACACCAATATCGGATCGTGAATGGGGTTGCAGTCCTACAAAGCGTCCGATGACCTTGGGCAAAATGTATGAGTAGTCCTACTTGCAGGATAGTGTGTGGCCTCGTAGTCCTGCATGTAGGACTACTGTGAATGGGCCCCTTTAAAGTCATGCATGGTCATTATCATTATATTGGACCTCACTCAGCTAAGGCCTCAGCACGCGCATTATTATCTAGCACGCGTGGCGTTCGCATGTATTTATTTATAACAAAGTCCACCACGTCTAGTGATGGTTCATCCCTGTGGTGGTCCAGTGGCGATGGCGAGTAATCTTGTCTGCCGTACCGTGCAGCATGGGTAGCATGACAACCCGCGATAGCCGTGAAAAGGCTTTATCACGTCTTTTATCTCGTTCGTATGCGCGCAAATGAAAGAGATAAAAGACGTGATAAAGCCGTATCACGGCTATCCATGCTGGCCGACTGGTACCTATGAGTTTTTTTGGAATTTATCTACGATTTGTAACATCACTGGCTCTTCGGTGAAGGAAAACATCATCGTGAGGAAACGCGGGTGCTTTCATTTCGAGGCATACATTGTACATACATACCCACCACCCACTGTCCATTATAAAGTGACGACGGGCTCCCTCTCCGTCACACTGGACAGAGTTTCGGTACTACTAGTGAAAAGTGGATGTTCTGAGGATTCCGAATATCTCTGACTACCCCCTCGGGGAATTTAGTCGCGAGCATATGCTATTTATTATGATGCCCACAGTTGAATTCTGTGTCCATGCTCAAACTATGAGTGAGTGAAATTGCAATGCTACGTGCTGAGCCAAAATAGCATTTCAATTTAAAAAACGCCCTTACAACATGATAAGTCTCGCATAGTAGGTACCAGCGTATCCCCCATCTTATCCGTGACCATCTAGGTTCACCATTTTGACGTCTTTGTTCTTGCAAGCAGCATTTGCTGGCAGAAGCTAAACTCCAAATAATATTGTACTAGAGGCGAAGACACACCCAAAATTTTTTGTAACACTCGTTTAAGCTAATTGGCTCAACTTTACTTAGCATGTGCCGGGAGCGTTGCAGCCGCGCGACACTCTGCGGCTTTGAAGGTGCCTTTACTCCTAAGTTCAATGCCCATGACCATGAATCAGCTTTTTGGTCCAAGAAACTGCCAATAACCATGGCCACCAAGATTAGTCGAATTTTGTCAAAATAAAAATGAAATGAAACAAATGTCAGTGTCTTAAAAATATTTAGGAAGCGATAAATAAATTAATTACCTTGGAGATAACCACATCAAAATGCTTTTGAAGTTAATTAATGGATCTACGTAATGGTTTGAAAAACTTTCTGCTAGGTACACAAAATTAACGATTTATAATAATAGCAGAAATGAGTGCAGATGATAACGAGGATTCCAAATCGATATACATTTTCGAAAGTTTCGAAGGTGAGAGTAGGTAGTTTTAGACACTCTAATTTGATACTTAAGTACTTCAGAATTTAGTTCTTTATCATTTAAGTGGCGACGCGGGCTCACTACCCATCACACTGGACAGGACAGGGTTTCGGTACCTACTAGTAGTGAAACGTGTATTTTCAGAATATCTCTGATTACCTCCTCGGGGAATTTAAGTCGTGAGCATATGCATGCATGAAACATTTAACTAAGATACCTACTTCTTAGATAATATTAGCTATATTTTCTTATCTCACCTTACTATTGAAGGCTTTCTCTTTTTTTAATCAAAATACGAAAATAACGTTTAGTGCTTGCTAGGTACTAACTTTACAAACAAAACAGAGGAAATGACTCATCTTATCACATAAATTACTTGAGTAGCGTTATAATTTATTCCTACCTTTGATTCGATTTGTTCTTTTGTATGCCTGTGCGTGTTTAGTAACTATCAAACCCTGTATTATGTTTTGATTTTCTGTATTTTTTTGTATTACTGATTTAATAATTTTATTTCATTTTTGGGGAATGAATTGTATTTTAAAGGAACGCGCTCAAATAAACTTTTTGTACTACTAGCGCCCTCTATCGTCTATCTGTCATCCGTAATCAGCTACTAATCACGTTTTTCGACTCGCCCGTAGCCAAGGAAACGGGTGTAGCTACAAGACAACAACATTGATAAGTCATTTTCTAGCAGTGTTACATAAAATTTTGATAAAAAGATCAATTTAATCCTTTAGCAACTCTACATCTACAATATAATCATTTACAAAACTAAGATCTGTGCTGAAATTGTGCCTGAAGAAATGATTATTTTGACAGTTCAAAGAATGGCTGGCAGGTGGGTTTTGGTGTATTTTTATTGGATTACTATATAAATAAGCGAATGATTAGGTATTACAAAGGACGCTAAAGGTCGACCGGAGAGGCGTACGTGCGTTCAGGCGGGCGAATGCTTCGTGAGTCGCTATAGTCCCCTAATTCCCTCCGCTTATATCCCGGACGACCGATTGCGTATCAATTTTTATCGTAGTTATCGAGGTGGTAGGGCGACCCGGCGGTGCATGGTACGGCACGCTCCCGAATTACCTGTAAAATACTAGGGAACATGATTTTGATCAAGTAACATTACATAGAGGGCAAAACATACATAGAAAAAGTTATGTACTTAGGTACTAGGTATCTATCTATAGATAATGATAAATGATATGACAAAGTAAACAATCAAAGTTTATAGTGTGAATGACCTGTATTAAAATTACACCACCAGAATTTTCTTGAATAATGTTTTAATTACAAAGTACCTTATCGTCGCACTATTCCAATCACATCTTTTAACAGTACCACAATAACTAAAATAATTACCTCCATTAATGACACAGAACACATAAAGAATACCATGAAATTATCTATCACCAATAGGGTATCCACCCATGCATATTGCACCAGGCAGGTGGTGTCACCCAAGCGTGACAACAAGACACCTGCACGCACCCCCTCTATTACCCCACACTATCAAATATTACACAACTTGGTAAAAAGCATCTAAACCAGTACAGTACTAGATGGCAAGGCTATTCAACATGGCCACAATAACATAGAAACCGTTGTTTGATCAATACAAGTCTCAATCTATCAGTGAAAAGATACTACTGGCACAAAATGTTGTGTATCGTGTTGTGTTTAAATCAAATATAGAATTAAATGTTTTTAAAAATGTCTGAGATGGGGTTTGAGAACGTGTTCTACCTAGAGAGTGAGTGTATTATATAGTTGTTTGTTGAGGTGCGGAGGGATGGATGAGGTGTTGCCAGGATACACTCCGTGGATACTCTCCGCTCAGAGCTCCCGGCAGATCAATAACATCTCTATCACTTGGGATGGCGTTATGCAATTATTTTATGTGCCATTCTTGTTTATCATTTTCAGAGATTCTGTTATGTAATATTTCAGATTTTTGCTCTAGTTTAATAACATAATGTATTTCTGTTCAATATTTTTTAGCACTTGTATTTTCACATCTTTTGTTTGTGTCTGCTAATTGAAAGCTGAAGTCTTATAATTATTATTAGTAGGTAATTAAATTAAATGCAAAATTATTGAAACAATAACTAAAAATAAAAAAATACTTATCTACTTTTTTCTTTTGTACAAATATTTTAATATTCTTTTGGACTAGTACCATAATAATTGTATTCTATTAAACCTCCAAGAGATAAGCTCTCATTATTAAAATCATTAAAAGCATACAGGTACATTTAGAGCAGGGGCTGGGGCCCCCTCTTCTAATTAATTTGTTGAATGATTTGAAAGGGTAGTAAGCCATTAAGGTAACAAATTGGTATCATGTAACTTGATGATTTTCCATTACATATTAGAAAAAACTTATTTAAAGCTTCCCTATTATATACCTACAAGGCAAGCATTTATCTCTCCCTCTCACACTTTTTCGTGAGAGATGGCCTATTTTCTGCAGTGGGACGTATGTATACAGGGTGTTAGGGTAAACAGTTGCATTACTTTAAGGGGTCATTGTACCCATGATACTGAACAACTTTCCCTAAGAAACCTATAGGAAATTCGAAATATTTTTTTCGACTTTTCATCCAAACATTTGATTAGCTTATTGCATTTAGTATGGGAAGTCCACAAATTTCCTATATGTTTCTTAGGGAAAGTTGTTCAATATCATGGGTACAATCAGCATTTAAAATGATGCAACTGTTTACCCTAACACACTGTATACAGGTTGGCAATGAAGCATTTACATGAATCATATTATCATATAATATGGGTATTTATAATGGTCCATAATCCGTTTCGGATTGGATTACTGCAACTAAAGTGTAGTTGTAGCAATTCTCACTTTTGACATGTTAAAGGTTTCGGATTGAAATGATGTGACAAGTGGTAATGGGCTTATACTATAGCTTATGACAGTTATTTATAACAAAGAAAAATATTTATTGGGGCCATAGAATGGAAAGAGCTTATAAGATGTATACAAAAAACATTATATTGATCAACTTACTTTTATACTTCCTATGAAGTTTAACTAGAACTATGTAGAATTAAAATAATTTACCACTTAGTTACCATTTTAAAAGAATTTGGTTTAAAAATGTGCAAGTCAATGAATATGTTTTTTTTTTAAATTTTGTTATTATATTGAGTATGTACCTATATACATCCTTGTGAGTATGCTTGTTCTTCAGAAGTGGAGATGATGAAGTATAATGTACTTTTGAAAAATTAAAAACTTACATGACTAATTATTTTAGGCAAAAATGGTGAACATTTTCAAAGACTAACTATGTATGCCTATACCGCAGTATTATGTATAGTAAGTACATAATAGTAATAGTACTACAATGCAGAATCCCTGCTCGCCCCACCCTGCACTTCAGGGGATATTTTACAGGTTCCAAGCAAAAAGCATAATATCTATATTATAGAGCCGGCAAATGCCTGCGTGTGCTGACGCCATCTTGATTCCGTAGCAGTACTATTCAAGCATCGTAAGATCGTTCTATAAAGTGCCCAGGGTGCTTATGCTAAGTTTGGTTAGTCCATAAACAGATGATGGTTGTGTTTGTTGCAGACTTTGAGTGCGCGGGCGACGAGGTGCTAGTGGAGTCGTCGCCGCCCGCCTCGCCCGACATGGCGGCGCGGCTCGCACCGCCTACACAGGTAAACCTACCTACCCACACTGGCGTAGCTAAGGGTTTTCTCTATCTGAAACACTTCAGTTATACCTACTCTAAGATATATTGTCAAACCTGCCTGTTATGGTCGTCCGACTCGCGTCCGAAGCGAAGTGGACAGATGGCTTCGTATCCTGTCACAATTTATAATTAGGTTATAATGTATAGACCAGTCCCGAGAAGAGGCTCGTGATTTGGTTTTAGAAGTTTATAAGGTAAAATAATTATCGGGCTGACTTATTGAAGACATTCTCTTTAGGCTGAAAAGAGAAATAAGACGTCAAAGCTGCAATAATAGCTCTAGAACTTCGGAACTTCTGAATATTCGATGTTACATAAATTTCCGACACACTGTTCTTCTATTATTTACAAGCTTTTTTGTTTTTATAGTTTTTTGTGAAGATTAATTGAAATACATTTTTGAAAATTGCCTACCAGAAAATTCTATCTTGTTATTCCTCGATTTCTTTCACACTACACTAATCTCAGGTGGCTGAGGGAGGTCAGAAGGCAGACTACCAACACGTCGGACAAATCACAGTCAAAGATCAGATCAGCACAGGGCCTAGATAAATGGCGCAGTAAAAATAAGGCCTATCTCCAGCAGTTGGTTCATCTAAGACCCCAATTCGGGCTGGACCACAGGCAGGCCCAGGCCTACCCTCAATGAGGGTGTGATGTGATGAATTCTGTCGTGAATCTAACGCCCATACGCGTTAGATTCACGTCAGAATTTCTTCGTCAAGGTACACAGGTTTGACACCAACATTGAGGCGATTTAAATTTGATGTATAGTGTTGACGTGTCGACTACTCTGAATGTGTCACAAGCTCGTCGAACCGTGACTCTCCACCCCTAGTCGTATACATTAATACAAACGTTGGGGTTGTAGGCAGCGGGCGCGGGCGCGGGCGGCGGTGCGTCGCCGAGCGCTGTCCGGGAGCTGATCGTCATTCCTGAGATACCGACCTCTATCCATCTGCAGCATGCCATTCAGCAGGTAACCGATCATCAGTGGATCTTCCAGCTCTCCTGGCTGTTAACGTTTAACTTACATGAACTATGCACTAGAAACATTGACTTACCAAGTTATGGATGTCGGGTCTAATACTAGTCTTGAAAATAGTGTCCCAGACTAACCTACATAAACCTATTACGTGTTAGTAACATAAATCTACTAAAAACATTGAAACTGTTGAAATTTTCGCCTTTCAAACTTCTTAGTAAATCGCTATCTCTTTCTTCCGCGTGCGTTCGTCGTCATATGGCGCACGACTTCTATTTGTCGTGTTAGTTCTAGTATATAGTCATAATAGTTCAATGGCTGTTGCCGAAATTAAATAGAACTTCGATAAGATAAGTCGTTATCAGCTTCTATTCATTATCTACTACTGACTGGGGCACGGGTCTAGGTACTGTAAAAGCGCCGCTTGGCTTGGCTCGGCTGCGAGAGGCTCAACGAAATAATGTGATCGTTTAGATAATTTAATAAAAGTATATTTTATCACGAGCTTTTACCCGCGACTTCGTCCGCATAAATTTCCAGATTTTAAGTCAGATGATAAGCTATCAAACAAAAAAAGTTTCATCAAAATCGGTTCAGTAGTTTTTGCGTGATACTCGAACAAACAAACACCCAAACAAACAAACAAACAAACAAACGAACAAACAAACAAACAAACAAACAAACAAACAAACAGACAGACAAAAAATCCTTAAATTGGTGATTTGGAATCAGTGACAGGTAAAAACCATGTCGTAATTTTTTTTTGTAAATATCTTCAATGTACAGACAAATTTCTGGTACAGTTTTATAATAGTTTAGATAAGAGATCAGTATAACGCAAGACGTCAATTCCCTTAGCTTCCTCTCAGTATAACCCAAACAAAAACGGATAGCTTCGAATATTTGCTTTCGCGATAGGTATTCCAAATTCAATCTAAAGTGGCCAGTGCGGAACCCGTCGGTATACCATCTCTACATCACCCTAATGGTGAGGATATATGGGCGTTAGTCCACCACTCGTTCTCAATGCGGTTTGGTGGACTTCACATAATATGCATCAGAATTTCTTCGTCAGTGGTTGCAGGTTTCCTCATCATTTTCCTCTATCTATACTCATTCATATTTTCCTTTATATGATTACTACACGACCGCAAATGGTGGGATCCTTGATGTGAGAGGGTGATCACAGGATGCTACTGATGATGATGATGATAAGTTATGTCGTGGATTTTGCTTACAAACAAGTCAAGCTTTATCACGAGGTAATAGAGTTCACATTTAACCTAGAACAGTGGTTATCAAACGCTGACTCTACTGGATAGTGATCACTGATCAGTCTCTAATACGATACATTAAAAATGGTTAATCTTCCACTTGATACGCACGTTTTTCCGACTCCTATAATCTTCTTTGATTAGATCGTCGCTGTTCCAAGACATCTCGTAATCTCGTGTGCTTCAAGTTGTAAATGGTTGCGGCTATTGATTCCTGGTTGTCCAGAAGTTACGGTTGTAAGTAGGGTTTAGCCTCTACGTACGTAACAGCTTTCCATTGATACAACTATTTCCAGACAATTGTTAAGTAAAATTTGTCTTTAAAACTATATTGGAAGGGAAAAAGAGGCAGAGAAAGAAAAGGTTTATGTCTTTACGTGTCAAGAACTCAAGGCACTTGCTAAAAAGAGAAAGGATTGGCAAATACACGCGTCGACAAGAGTGTAGCTCTTAAATTAGATGATTATGATTACTTTAACCACTTATTGGCAAATGTTCAAAGCCTATTCACAATATAATTTCTCCCCGGCCTCGTTTCACTTGCTTGCCTCTAAGAAGTGCAAGAAAAAAGATAGTAAATGCCTGTTAAAAATGTGATGTCACGGACCAGAAAAAATTCTTCAGAAGAATTCTTAGTTTAAATTAATAATCTGTTAATTAACAGCCTGTTGTGACAGAATAACAGTGGTCGTTGTACCTACCGTAAACTGAGTCCCCACAGTCACACAACTTTTTGTCCATGTTGTTCACACGATATGCCTTGTATTTTATTGTATAAACTAGCTATAATCTTTATGTATAACGAGCTTTATCCCGCGACTTCGTCCGCATAAATTATATACCAGATTTTAAGTCAGATGATAAGCTATCAAACAAAAAAAGTTTCATCAAAATCGGTTCAGTAGTTTTTGCGTGATACTCGAACAAACAAACACCCAAACAAACAAACAAACAAACAAATAAACAAACAACCAAACAAACAAACAAACAAACAAACAAACAGACAGACAAAAAATCCAAAAATTGGTGATTTGGAATTAGGGACAGGTAAAAACCATGTCGTAATTTTTTTTTTGTAAATATCTTCAATGTACAGACACATTTCTGTTACAGTTTTATAATAGTTTAGATAAGGCAAATAAAGAATTCTGTTCTATTCTAATTCAGCACATTAAAAGGCTTCATCTTCCCAGGTTTCCAGCACGGTGGTGGAGGTGAACGGCGACAGCTCAGGACAGTCCAGCCCCACTACTGAGGCCCAGCACGCTTATATTACCGTCGCTAGTGAGTATTGTCGCTTTATTTTATTTCATCCTTTACCCCGTAGTCACATTGTGATGACCTATAAGCGGGACCACGGATCTTTTCATTACAGTTCATGCATTAGAACCGATAGGGTATTGTGGTCATTCGAGAATGTCTGCTTAATAGGTAGTTTCTCGACTTCGTACTGTTTCACTTAATTCCAATAAGCAATTTTTTGAGACCTTGCCAGAATGTTTTTTTATTGGTAATTTTCTTCCAAAGCTTGAAATTTAATGAAAAACTGTATTTATCTTTACCTGTATTCCCATTGCACTATAGTTTATTTGCATGCCAGTATCTTAAAACCGGGAAATTTTTGGATCATTGGTCCGGATGATCAAACTGACCACTTTTATTAAAAGTACGTACGTAAATTGTGAAAAATTGGTTCTTTTATTTTTGTTGCGCAGATGTATGTTCAATGGGTGGGAGTGATCCAAAAATTATCTTATATATGCTAATGCTAAAAGAGACCTTGCCACAACTGCAATACTAAAAGTTGTCAGTTGTAGCAAAGCTTCTGACCATTCCGAAAGGGATACGATTGTGAGTTCGTGTAGTTAGTTGTAGTTTGATAGTGTTTTTGGAGATTTTGAAGTTGTCAATTTCATTAATTCACTATTGAAAACGTTTTTGATTAGTTGTAAGATAAACGGTTGATTTGATCGCGGCAAACAACAACAATATCAGGTTTGTGAGGTTTCTTCAGATACTGCAACATATTTTACTGTTTAATATGTCAGCAATAAATGGCAGTCAATCGCATGGATGTCCTCCGTTTCTCCCACATGGCGGCGCTAGTATCTGGAGATATGCTGTCATATATCTCAATATATGAAAATAAGTAAGTAATTAGTATGGAAAGTTTATGTTTGGGAATGTAAGGACAAAAATAATAAATATGTAAATGATAATGTAAAATTAACTTCCCAAATAATGGGAAATGGACAAGAGAAAGAAGACGCTAATGTATAACACGCAGCATAATACGTAATGCTAATGGGTTTGTTCTACTAGTACCCTGTCTATTCAGTAGTAATTATAGTACTCTGTGCTATTGTATTTCAAACCAAGCAAGTCAAATTCAAAGATATATCATCAACACGACAGAAGAAGATTGATGACTGACAATCCAATAGGAATAACCTACTCAGATAACGAATGGCTGGAATCAAGGAAGTAGTTGTCTCGGTTATGCTTTAAACAGCGTTTATTAGAGCAAGATACCATGCTATCCCATTTTTGTTTTGAGCTAATTCCATTCATTAACTGCGTGGGTTATTAATTATAATAATATTCAGCATGCCAAGACAGACCACAAATATGTCAAAATCCCTTCGAAATTGAAGTTATATATTTAATAGTTCGCTGTATTTTTTGAAGACTTAAATACTTACATCATTACAAAATGGAGTAAAAACTTAAGAATGTTCGGTACACAGACCGGTTGTTAGCAGTTATGGGCGAAATTAGTTCCAGTTTTTTCCGCAACATGGCGAGGGATTTTATTATTTTTGGTCTGTAATAATTTTCGTTTAGCACTTTAGTATTATTTGCACTTTATTTTGTTATTTATGTATCGTATTTGTGTGGCTGGTGCAGTGACGGGGTCATGGAATCAAGACATCAAGCAAATGCCCATCAAGGCAGAGATCCTTAGTGACCAAGAAAGCAAGTAGATTTTGTTTTTTATTTTCGCTTTTATTTTAGTGGTTTGGCATGTGTAATTGATTACTGTTTGGTTTATGTTATGATTACTAAATAACTAATTTAAAGTTGAGAAAAGCCTGACCAGAGAAATAAATAAAAATACTGTTTTTGGCGCTGTTTTGCAAGAAAACAAAATTAGTTTCGGTGATATTCCGCGGCATATGGGTTTTTGTATTTTTTTGCTCTGGCTTTGAATAATAAAACTAATAAAATAATCTTCTATTCACATTTTGACGTGAAAAGTGTTAACGAACCACTCGAAAGCTACTCTGCTCTCTTTCTTTTCTTTCTACTGTCTAGCTGTTTGCTCCAATCACCACGTACAAGACAAATAATTTCGTGTACACTTTAAATCATTCATCATCATCATCATCTCAGCCGATGGACGTCCACTGCTGGACATAGGCCTCCCCCAAGGATCGCCATAACACCAACATTTTTAGCTAAAAAAAATATCAAGAATATAATATGAAATATAAAAATATTATATATTCTTTATTTGAAAACAACATCGATTTTTACACTAAATCCCCTAACTCCCAAAATCATGCATTGGGGTTACCTACCTAAAGGGCTTAAGTTACGCACATCATCAAATATTCTAAATATCATCATTATCGTCTTAGTTGAACCTCATCTGCCAGCACGGCATCGCCTTTTTCCATCGCTCCATCCTTTTCTGTCACTCAGGAACGCCATTTGCCACAGCAAATAAGGTAGACGGAACGCTGCTGCGGCGTACGGTCGCGATACGATGCGGTGCTGCCAGATGAGGTTCAACCCTAAAGGGTTCCCGACACCTTCACCATGTCGTCGGTCCACCATGTACCTACCTACCCACGATGTGCCTTCTGGTACCGCCATTTCACCACTTGACAACTCTTCGGCAACATCGGCCATCTATTTCTACGAGCAATGTGCCCCGCTCATTGATCATTGTCAATTGAGTTCTTCTGCGAATCTCTTCATTTATGATTCAATTCTAAAAATTGCTGACCAAAATTCTAACAGAGCAAGTATACTATGATCCAAGAGAAAGCAGTTTCGTCCACTCCCTCTGGTCTACGTAAATTGACAAAGACAGAAAGACAAACTTATTATATATTTAGCTATATTGTTATTATACACAACACATCGGATAGATACATCTGTCAAGTTTTAAACTGTGATCTCTGATCCCACACCAACCTAGGACTCATGGCCTGGTCGATGAGGATCAGCAGTTGTGTTACCAATTTTACTTTGTATATCACTGGCAAGTAAGAATAAATCACAACTAATCTTGTTCATGTTCCTTCAAAGCTTTATAGTACATGTTGAAACCTTTCATGAACTGCAAACAAACAGCTCAAATATCACCCTCTTACATCTCAATCTGATTATCTCATACCTGTCTAACTGATACCATATTAAAAACACACTTTAAAAACCCAAAATGATCTCTATTTCTTATGCACTACAATTTATTATCGCCTAGTTTTATTTAAAGAAAATAAGTTAGTAACAAACACCCTGTGATTATTAAAAATGAACTTTATTTCTTTGTACTAAACTATAAATTCAAGTAGCAGTTAGAAAAAAAAAGATTTAATAATGCCAGATAATTGCCGGTGCCCCATCGGATTATCTACCTGAATGATTTTAATGAATGGGGTCATACTTAGGGGTCCATCTTTAGTCTATTGTCATATGATATTGATAGTGCACCTGCTTGGTTACGTTTGATGCGACGCGTGCCAAGCGCGCGCCGGCTTTTTCCACCTTTTATATAGATGTACAGGGTGTTGGGATAGTTGTTTGGGGGCGGGTATATTTCAAGGATAACGCTGGTGAAAGAAAGATACATTTTGTTTAACATAGTAAATTGTTGATCATTTTATTGCTCTAACAAATTGTGACTATCAACTTCCACTAGTTTGCAGCGCTATGCCGTGTTGGTTTTCACCCTCCCATACAAGCCTCTTCCGAGGGAGGAGGTCTTTTCAGGCCATTACCATACATTACTCTGTTTTTATCTCAATAACTATTATAAAACTGTAATAGAAGTGGGTCTGTACATTGAAAATATTTAAAGAAATGGTTACGATATGGTTTTTAGGTGTCCCTGATTCCAAATCAAAATTTTTTTGATTTGTTGTCTGTCTGTTTGTTTGTTCGTGCATCACGCGAAAACTACTAGACCTATTTCGATGAAACTTTTTTTTTTTAAAGCTTATGATTAGACTTAAAATCGGGTTATATCATTTATCTCGCTGCGATGACGGGAACCCGTACGGACGAAGTCGCGGGTAAACTCTAGTTATGATGATAAAATTCAAAGATATAAGGAACAAACATTCTTTTTAAGTTATTTAAAATTAAAATGTGTTTATTATTCTAAAGAAACTTTGTTAAAGACAAGAGCGTCTAGAGCTTTTGTAGTGTTTATGAAATAGAGATCATTTTCAAGCTTCTAGATATGATGACAATTGCGCAATTTCGAGATCAATCAAAGTATTGTCCTAAAGGGCTGCTGAAATTGGTCATCAATTAGTTTGAAAAAGCAACAACTTTTCATATTGTCAACAACCTGTGCAAGCACTAGACTGTCCAATAAACGTACAAAGGGAAAGTTTGCAATTATATCGCTTACATCTCTCAACAATCAAAATAACAGGTGGGGGTGGCGTCTGCGATAGCGCTACACGCTAGAGCAGGGTGGCTGTATAGAAATGATTGGGAAGTGTTGGTCCGGAGACGAGTTGCCTGGGAGACCTCTAGCGACATGGAGGTGCCTCGATACCGGTCGTATTACCCCTGTGAGTGAACCCCTCCCTGCCTAGTGCCTAGCGACAGCGTTCAATTGTCTCTAGGACTTCAGCAACACGCCCTAGACAGAGTTCAATTGTTTTTAGACCAGCTCACACCCAAGTCAAGCGTTTCTATCTGAGTGTTAATCATGAGTTTCTCTGAAATGTGGTAGTGTGGTTTTGGAGTTGCGGGATGGGGGGTGGGATGTACCTTTTTGTGCGGTTGGTCGTTAGAGGTCGTTTTTCGACGAATTCAATAAGACAAATAAGAAGTATAGAAATTAAAATTTTCTTATACTAAAAAAACATTTTGCTGTCTACCACAATGGGCAAAAAACAAGACGATGAAATGTAAATTAGGTACAAAAAAAACGTGCTTTACGTTCAAGTAAACCTTTTTTTTATAGTTAATTTTTTTTTAAATATAAGTATTTTCTTAATGTCTGTTGACATTAAGCTGCATTAGGCTTATGTTCACTAACACTCATCATAATTTAAACCCAGTGTAACCTATAGACATTGTGTGATTGTGTTAGCGGCTCGCGTCTACCCTAGGCCTAATCATAACCAATTTCAACATTAACTAACAATTTTCTCTGTGTTCAAATTTATTGTAGTACCTGATATATGAAAACCCGTTAAGTCTGCACTAAGCCTTTTGTTCTGCCCCCAATCGTATTTTTTCATTTCTTAACAATTAAACAACATTTCCAAAAAACAAGAATGTCACATTGTAGCCACTGCTTTTCAAATTATCGGATCACTGCGGATTTGTTTTTATAATGATAGTTATGATCGTTAAAACCGCCAAAAGTGGCCCCTTTTGGCGGTTTTAACGATAATAGCTACAAGCATAAAATAAAATAATCCGTAATGTTTCGATAAATTGAACACCAATCAGGACTACAATGTGACATTCTTGTTTTTTGGAAATGTTGTTTAATTGTTAAGGAATAAAAAAAATACGATTGGGGGCAGCACAATAGGCTCGGTGCAGCCTTAAAGTGTTTATTTGTATTTTCAAGTAAGACAGTAAGTGCAAATAATGAATGTGGTCTTAATTTTAATGTTAACAGGTGAGGGCGGGAATGGAGTTAACTACCACGTGCAGTATGTGGAGCCCCAGGAGATCTACACCCAAGGTCACCAGGGCCATATGTGAGCAAAACATACTTTTCTATTAACTGACGCTTGCACCAAAACAAAAAGCATAAGGGTCAATTCACACGTACCACAACCACACCACGTCGCAGCGACAAAATGTGGTCAAGCTGTGGTTACGTGTGAATAGTGTCGCAGCGGCTTTTTGCAGTTGCGTTGTGGTACTGACAAAATGTCGATGCGGTTGCGTTGTCGTTGTCGTTGCGATATGGTAACCACGTGGTCATGTGCAGTTATACTTCGGGTTTCGTAGAGGAAACACGGCTTGACGGCATGTCGTGGTGATGTGGCCGCGGTGCCGCCGCCGGTGGTGGCGTTGCCGTCGCGATGTGGTCGATAACAACGGCAAAATGTCGTACGTGTAAATTGTAATATTCATTTTCAATACAAAATATACGCCCGACCACATGGCGTCGTTGTGGTGTGGTTGTGGCTGTGGTGTGGTTCGTGTGAATTGACACTTAAGGCTTAAAGTATACGTATTTAGCTATCGCTCTGTACTCATGACAGCGACTCCGTACTCGCAGACCACTGACTTTAAACAACTTTTGATTGGATGGATCGCAATGAAATATACCCTAAATGTTAATCCAAACTAAGCCCTTTGTTTCTGTGAAAACTCCATCCAAATCGGCTCAGTAGTTTTTAAGTGATGCGTGCACAGACAAAAGTGGGCTTTTTGGGGTCAGGTAGAAAGTAGAAATTAAAGATTATCCATTTCACCACATTATTGTTTATTACAAGTTATTTTTACAATTTAAATATCAACGAGACTTCCAGTTTTGAGGCGAAATGGGATTGGGCGTTTTCCTTTACAATTTTGTTATATGTGTATGTTTTAAGCCTAAATACTTTTTGGTACAAGCCAGTTTAAATCTGCATTCAGTATAAAATATTCCTGTCATGTTATAGAAAAGTCGACGGGCCAATCTTTCGTCATTGCGAATTGTTTTTAGCATCGCATCGTGAAGACGTACGAGTATACAGGGTGTAACAAAACACCCTAGTAATACTTAAGGGCTTTACTTAAGGGGGTGCTTCAGACCATCAATCTGAACAACATTCACTATGGAGTCAACGTCGAGAAAAAATAAAAAAATTGCCGTCCCATACATTTGAGTCGAGACGGTACTGCAGTTTTGTATGAAAGAGCTGATATTTTTTTCGCGATTTCGATGTTGGCTCCATAGTGAAAGTTGTTCAGTTTGATGGTCTGAAGCACCCCCTTAAGTATTACTAGGGTGTTGTGTTACACCCTGTATAGGCTGATAATTTTGATATGTGTAGATTCATTTGGGTATCTAAGGGTTGAACCTTATCTGGCAGCACGGCATCGCCTTTTTCCGTCGCTCCATCCTTTTCTGTAACTCAGCAAAGTCATTTATTAGAGCATGTAAGGTAGACGGAAAGCGACCGCACGCCGCGCAGCAACCTACGCTCACGATCGCGTTCCGTCCATCTTATTTGCTCTACCAAATGACGTTCCTGAGTGACAGAAAAGGATGGAGCGACGGAAAAAGGCGACGCGGTGCTGCCAGATAAGGTTCAACCCTAACTTGCTTATCTCTTTCTGAAGCTTACTGTACTTCGATCACATGTACTCTGAAACAACGTGATCAAAGTCACGGGTCGAAGCTACCCACTAAACAATATCAACATAACAATAGATGCTTGTTTGACAATATACCAACTTTTCCTTACAATTTGTCAAGCCCTACAAGACTCACAGAGTGGTTGTTGTGTCCAAAAGCAATATGGCTTCCCGAACGCTGGGAAATTTATTGTGAAATAAATGTTTTTGATTTAATTTTCTTTTCAATTTTGGTTCAATTTGAAATGTTTTGAGATAATTTTGTATAAGTATAGATTAAATTAATAGAGTTTAAAATAATATTTTTTTATTTAATGCAGATGCTTTCAGTATTGGGACAGTTTTAGAGCGTTTTTAACAGTTTTTAATCAAAATCAGCAAAATACCAAGTTGACTTTGTGTTTCTTCTTTTAAGCTGAAGATTAATTTAAGAAAAACTTGTTAAGTATTCATAAAGGTGTCTACACTACACATCAAAGTCGCCCATCCAGCGCCTCCGATAAACTCTGTGAATTTGGTGTTACAAGCGCCGCTGAACCCCGCGAGCTGCTATCTACTTTGAAAATAGCTTGCATTGTAATCGATATATCAATTTAGAATAGACTAATGAAATAAAAAAGATATAATTGTTTTGAGTAACTATTTGGTACTTCGCTTCGAATATTCCGAGAGATAAGTGTACTTTTTGCAACCATCAGCAGCAAGGCTGATTCAGTGTTTATGGGGTGTAGAGCTTTTCTGTGATGGGGATGGACCAAGTCTGCCTGCATAACTCCAGTCGGTTTAGGAGTTACTGACGATTAAAGGTCTGTAAAAAAATTAACGATCAGCTGCAAGGCTGATCGTATGTTATTGTTGTAGTATGCACTGTAGCTATGTGAACAGTACAAAAACTGACATGGTTCATCAGTCGGTTTAGGAGATACAGCCGTTCAAAGGTCGGAACTTTGACTGGCTGTATCTCCTAAACCGACTGACAGAACTTGACAGTTTTTGTACTGTTCACATAGCTACAGTGCATACTACAACAATATCATACGATCAGCCGTGCAGCTAATCGTAATTTTTTTACAAACCTTTAATCATGAGTAACTCCTAAACCGACTGGAGTTATGCAGGCAGACTTGGTCCATCCATTGGTTTTTCCATCAGAGAAAAGCTCTACATCCCATAAACACTGAATCAGCCTTGCTGCCGATGGTTGCAAAATGTAAACTTATGTCAAATACTATAAAATGATGGCTGTCAAATCTCTTCATCACGATTTTGTCACGCACTAGCGACTAATGACTAATATAAACATGCAAAGTTTATCGGTTCCTTGGGAAAAGCTGTCCAGTATCATGAGTGCAATCACCTACACTTATGTACCTTATTGTTTGTCGATAGACAAGTGTGTATTGTACAATACAGTGTATGTTGACAGGGACACGCTGCGCTCGTACCCGGTGTACGGGGTGGCGACGGTGGGCGGCGCGGCGGCGGCGGGCTCGGAGAGCGGCGGCACCGAGACCACGTGGGGCGGCGCCGCCTCCGCCGACTACACCGCTTACGGCGTCGTTGTAAGTGCCAACAATCAACATCAATAGCCAGCACTCCCAATCGCGTTATAGAAAAATGTTTGTTATTTGTTTTATAAGTCTGACACTGATATCAGTTATACACATATTTGTATAATTGCTTGCTAAAACAGGCTTTTAAAAAAAAGCCTATGATTTGCTGTCATCCGTTGAGAAGTTTTATTGTGCATTCAATACAATTTACATTTCTGGAAGATAATTCTTTTAGAGTTACGCTCGCCATTGTACGTCACGATTTATAGTAATTTTCATAACAATGTTATGTTATTGTGTACACTAAAGAATCTAAGAAACTTTCCTCACATTAAATCTAACTATTTCTGAGGGATACCCCTCTTAAATAAATAAAAGAAACATCCAAATAAATCGCTTGAGTTATGGATAAGGGATAACATACATAAAAAGAACGAATTGATAATCTCAATTTTTGTAGTCGGCTTAATAGAAATTGAGAGTCAATTATTGCTCTATACGAGTAGTTAACTGCCGTATATCATACAGTTCTTCTTTTCGTGTCAATGATTCTTCAATGGTGTTTTAGGGTCGAGACATATTTACCGACGGCGACCGGCGGCCGGCCCATACAAAACTGTCATTTAGTATGGGAAGCCGTCCTCTATTGACGCGGCGGTGATGGCGGATAGCTTCTCGTACTAAATGACAGTTTTGTATGGGCCCGCCGTCGGTCGCCGTCGGCAAATGTGTCTCAACTCTTATACATGATGCGGTTACATAGTAACATGTGTCGCAGGTGGCAGGGGACGACGCGGAGGCGCCGGCGTCGCCCGCCACGCCGGCCGCCGGCGCGCCGCCGCGCATGCCGCCCGCCACCGTGCAGTGGCTCCTCGACAACTACGAGACCGCCGAGGGTAACCCTTTATTATTTACCTACACCTCTTATCTTTGCATTAGCATTAGCCCCTCTCTAACTCTAATCTAACATACCTACTGGGCCCTGTTTAATAAACGCGATAATGACAATTTGACAATGACAATTCAGAGTACATTGCTGAGAATGCTAGGACACATGAAGAACTGCAAGTTTAGCGTCATTAGTAACCAGCAATGTACTCTGAATTGTCATTGTCGCGTTTATTAATCAGGGCCCTGGTAATACTGACAGGAGCTGGCAATTGCTGTCTGCTCTAAAGATTCCTTCGCGCCGGCTTTATAAAAAAAAAATCACAGTTCTCATGCTCTACACCACCTTGGTACCTACATTGAAAATGAACTCAATAAATTGAATATGAATTAAAATAAAACAAAAATAATGATAAAAAAAGAAGATAGGCAATATTAATTACATTGCAAGATAAAGGAACGCATAACTCATGAATCGACCATTTAAAAAAAACATAAGTCCAAAAATTTTTATCATTTTCTAAAAGTTTTCTAAAAATGAAAAAAGGATCAAGTATTAAACCAAAGTACAATATAAAAACTTTAAAAATTTATTTCAAAATGCGTTAAAAACTGCCCTTTAGGAACACACTACGATGCTTCTTTTCACCGGTTTTTTGCGCGAGTTCCTCCAATAGTAAGCAAACTTTTAAAAATATTTTTTCATCATCTTGTAGCCCTCATCGATTAGCGTCTTTTGACACCTCAATCATTCATCTAGCCCGAGAACTCACGACACCAAAGCGAATTCGCACTTTCGCTGAGAACGTGGGCTACTGAAGCGATCGAAAAACATTGTCAATGATAAAATAACAAATGATTAACATGTCAGGTGTGTCACTGCCGCGCTCGACGCTGTACTCGCACTACCTGCGGCACTGCACGGCGCACCGGCTGGACCCCGTCAACGCGGCCTCCTTCGGCAAGCTCATCCGCTCCGTGTTCATAGGCCTGCGCACGCGCCGCCTCGGCACGCGCGGCAACTCCAAGTACCACTACTACGGCATCCGCGCCAAGGCCAGCGCCGGCCACTCCCCGCCCAGCCACGACTCCGTCGACGACAAGACCGAGCTGGACCAGCAGGTGTGTACATACAGCTAGCTATAGTATACTACAGGGTTATTTGTAATTCGACTTATTCCTTTCAGGACGTTAAAGGGCTGCCTAAATGCAATTATGTGAACCCCCATATGTGAGGTCGGAAATTAATAGTTTTCGAGATATTTGGAATTTAAGGTTTTTTACCAAAAACCCCAGTTTTTCACACTTTTTCTTAACTAAAAAAAAAATGCTTATTCTATGGCATCGATTTGAATTTGAATTCATAGCTAACACTTTTACCGAGATTTTTTCATAAATCAATGTCCGATCGTACTGAGCAATTCAAAATGAATCAATAACAATGACGGTTAATTTTTGAAAAAACAATTCAAAGTCTTGATATCATGCAGTTTTTCTCAAAATAATTGTATGAAAAAAGTATGCGTTTTACTGAAATAACTTCCTCGTTTTGATAGCTTTCTAAAAAAGTATAAATGTTTTAAAAAAAATGGAATTACAATGTCAAAAAAGGTTTTTTACTTAGTACGTGAACGTGATACGTAGAGGCAACATTCTCTTGGAGAAAAATTTTACGATTTTTTTTTAGATAACATTATTTATTAATTTAAATCTACACATCTTACTCAGAGTGAGCCCCTCGGTTCCGAACACATACACACGTGGAGTCAAGTCGGGGCTTCTTGCAGGCCATGAACTGGCCGTCCTCTACCAATCCATCTATTCGAATAAGTTGCAAGTCGGGCAGCAACGTTACCATTTTAGGGATTGGTAGAGGAAGGCCACTCCTTGGCCTGCAAGAAGCCCCGACTTGATCTCATGTAATTTTTATGTCTGGGGACACAATGACAGACCTTGTTTATCAAACCCCAGTAAATAACGTAGAAGACTTAAGGCAGCGCATAATAAACGCAGCGGAGGTAATGAGATTTTACCTTTACTTCAAGAGTAACTAAACATGAACTAAGAAAGTGCTTGTGTGTATGTGTTCGGAACCGAGGGGCTCACTCTGATTAAGATGTGTAGATTTAAATTAATAAATAATGTTATCTAAAAAAAAATCGTAAAATTTTTCTCCAAGAGAATGTTGCCTCTACGTATCACGTTCACGTACTAAGTAAAAAACCTTTTTTGACATTGTAATTCCATTTTTTTCTAAAACATTTATACTTTTTTAGAAAGCTAACAAAACGAGGAAGTTATTTCAGTAAAACGCACACTTTTTTTCATACAATTTTTTTGAGAAAAACCGCATGATATCAAGACATTGTAATTTTTTTTCAAAAATTAACCGTCATTGTTATTGATTTATTTTGAATTGCTCAGTACGATCGGACATTGATTTATGAAAAAATTTCGGTAAAAGTATTAGCTATGAATTCAAATTCAAATCGATGCCATAGAATAAGCATTTTTTTTTATTTAAGAAAAAGTGTGAAAAACTGGGGTTTTCGGTAAAAAACCTTAAATTCCAAATATCTCGAAAACTATTAATTTCCGACCCCATATATGGGGGTTCACATAATTGCGTTTAGGCTGCCCTTTAACGTTCTGAAAGGAATACGTCGAATTACAAATAACCCTGTATAGTATAGTATAGGCAGGCCGCCTGCGTTAAAATAAAATATGGTGGTAAAAACCAAAAAATTACACAAGCGATTTTTCAGCGGAGGCGATGTCGCAACTGCACCACTATAAGACATAGCAATTACACCGCCACGAAGTCTCAACTGAATCGCTACGATTTTTAAGCACAGGCGTTGACTGACCTTTATCGCCGCGATTCCGCTTTGACACTTCGACCTCAGAAAATATATCGTTGCGTAAACGCGGTGATATTGCAATAATATCGTCAACGCCTACGCTCAAAAATTGCTTATGTGATACCCTTAGTGGAACAAAAAGTTAATTGAAACGATAGTTTCTAAGCACTCTGATATTGATTACCGACGTGTCCTGATGTATGTTTTAATAGAGTAGTGCTTGCAGCAGGAGCCCCGCGAGCGAGAGACGGAGCAGAGTCCCGTAGGCACGTCGAACGTGGCGCACCGCCAGTACCTGGGCACGGTGACCGCGCCGGACCCGCCGGAGCTGATGCTGGACGAGCTGCCTCCCGAAGTGCCGCCCGGCGCTCTGCTCGCGCTGAGGAACCACCACCGGTAACTTAGTTATATGTCGTGTGAGACGGAGCAGAGTCCCGTAGGCACAGTACCTGGGCACGGTGACCGCGCCGGACCCGCCGGAGCTGATGCTGGACGAGCTGCCGCCCGAAGTGCCGCCCGGCGCTCTGCTCGCGCTGAGGAACCACCACCGGTAACTTAGTTATATGTCGTGTGAGACGGAGCAGAGTCCCGTAGGCACAGTACCTGGGCACGGTGACCGCGCCGGACCCGCCGGAGCTGATGCTGGACGAGCTGCCGCCCGAAGTGCCGCCCGGCGCTCTGCTCGCGCTGAGGAACCACCACCGGTAACTTAGTTATATGTCGTGTGAGACGGAGCAGAGTCCCGTAGGCACAGTACCTGGGCACGGTGACCGCGCCGGACCCGCCGGAGCTGATGCTGGACGAGCTGCCGCCCGAAGTGCCGCCCGGCGCTCTGCTCGCGCTGAGGAACCACCACCGGTAACTTAGTTATATGTCGTGTGAGACGGAGCAGAGTCCCGTAGGCACAGTACCTGGGCACGGTGACCGCGCCGGACCCGCCGGAGCTGATGCTGGACGAGCTGCCGCCCGAAGTGCCGCCCGGCGCTCTGCTCGCGCTGAGGAACCACCACCGGTAACTTAGTTATATGTCGTGTGAGACGGAGCAGAGTCCCGTAGGCACAGTACCTGGGCACGGTGACCGCGCCGGACCCGCCGGAGCTGATGCTGGACGAGCTGCCGCCCGAAGTGCCGCCCGGCGCTCTGCTCGCGCTGAGGAACCACCACCGGTAACTTAGTTATATGTCGTGTGAGACGGAGCAGAGTCCCGTAGGCACAGTACCTGGGCACGGTGACCGCGCCGGACCCGCCGGAGCTGATGCTGGACGAGCTGCCGCCCGAAGTGCCGCCCGGCGCTCTGCTCGCGCTGAGGAACCACCACCGGTAACTTTGTTATATTATATGTCGTGTAGATAGTGTGTGCTACTTTGATTTTTATTTCTTTTATAACGTTATGTTTTTAGCATAGACTGAATCTTACGAAACCTGATTTCGTCTGGCGCACTCTAGGCAGTCAATCTCGATACGACCATTGTTGACAGGCTGATCTTTACACTACAGCATGTACTACTGTCATACGACATGACTCATGTTCACACGAAAGAAGGAGCATAGACTAATATAGCTCATGTTTCAGAAACCAACAAGACCTTATTGTGACCTTTTGTTTGTTCTAATCAGCACGCATTATGTATAACGTCTAATCAGCTCGCATGCCAATTCTAATTTTGATATGACTGTAAGAACCTTTAGATCCTGTTATATGGGCGAAAATATCTTGCGTCACTCTTAATGTATCTATGCATTTTGTAAACCTTAGGTTGCGACAAGTGAATCGTATGGTTCGCGCGGGATGAATGGGTACCCCAGTACCAAGTTACAACTTGGGCACAGGTCCGGCACTTCAAACAACGTTTTAGATTTGACATGATGACGTTTGCACATGCGCACTTTGCAATAATTGTGCATGGCATATGTGTAGGGTTGATTAACACCAAGAAGCTTGAAATTTTGGGCAAGAAGCTTGAAATTTTCTTGAACTACATTATACATTTCGTTACTTTTTACAGTTCATTCTGTTATTAAAAATAGTTTTTAAGCTAAAAAATCACAGAAAATGTGAATTTAGCGTTATTTTCCAACGTTTATTTTTACTGTGTGGAGAAAAATGAAATATATTTTATGTAGTCAAATCCAACGGGTGCGCGCGCCTGACTGCATTCCCTTGCTCAGCTTCCCTCAAGTTACCACAGAGAGTGTGAGGGGAGGTGAGGTAACTGAAGTCAGAGGGGGGCGGGGAGTGGCCGTTCTGTATGTAGAACTATATACTATTACCTATTCTGTGACTTGGGTCTAATCTAATCTAAACTATTATAAAACTGTAACAGAAGTGTGTTTGTACATTGAAGATATTTACAAAAAAAAGATTACGATATGATTTTTAGATGTCCCTGATTCCAAATCACCAATTATTGGATTTTTTGTCTGTCTCTTTGTTTGTTTGTTCGTTTGTTTGTTTGTTTGGGTGTTTGTTTGTTCGAGTATCACGCAAAAACCACTGAACCGATTTTGATGAAACTTTTTTTGTTTGATATCTGACTTAAAATCTGGTATATAATTTATGCGGACGAAGTCGCGGGTAAAAGCTCGTGTTACAATAAGATACTATCCGGGGCCACGCGGGAGATAGGGCCAGGGTAACGGCCTCTTACCTGTGGCTTCTTTCGCCAACCGTCCAAACGGCCAGGGCCTTGTGGTCGCGCCTAGGCGCCCGTGGTCGGATAGTGTGTGCGACTGCACTCTAGGACGTGGCAGACCAATTCATAACGAGATAATCGCATTGACAGCTAAAATTGTAACTAAAAATTAAAATTAAAAATGTAACTAGAAATCATTAAATTTTTTTTTGTATACTACTTTAACAAGAAAATATTTGAAAACAGTAATGACAGACTTAACGCATGCTGTTGCACACCTATTAATTAGTGCATAGTCAAGGGCTAAAACTGTGTTTCTGTTTTTTTATAATTGTTTTGTCTATGTACCGTTGGTGTGTCTAATAAAATAATAATAAAAAAAACAGCTCATACATTATCCGCCGCTTCATCGCTAGGCTTCTCTCAATAGCTTTATTTCCTTATGACGGGAGCGAGTCATTGGTGAATTTTTCGCATTGCTCACGGCTGGCTTTCCATCAGAGCTATGCAAGGTAGCGAGAGTCTACCTTGCATAGCTCTGGTGGAAAGCCAACCTTTGTTTTATGCGCTGTGCCGAGGCGTACAGATATTAAGGTTCGCCATTTGCTTACATACGGAATTAGGATTACGATTTCGTATGTATTCCCCCCCTCCACAATTCCGTTCGGTATCAAATCCCTTTATAAAATCACGAGCATTTACCCGCGACTTCGTCCGCATAAATTATATACCAGATTTTAAGTCAGATCATAAGCTATCAAACAAAAAAAGTTTCATCTAAATCGGTTCAGTAGTTTTTGCGTGATGCTCGAACAAACAAACCCACAAACAAACAAACAAACAAACAGACAGACAAAAAATCCAAAAATGGGTGATTTGGAATCGGGGACATCTAAAAACCATATCGTAATCTTTTTTTTGTAAATATCTTCAATGTACAGATACACTTCTGTTACAGTTTTATAATAGTTTAGATAATCCTGATTCGGAATAGGCTATTTGACTACTAGTCAAATCAGCTACTCTTTATCGGACGTCAAAACGTGCGCTTTGTATGAACATTTTTAACCGACGAAAAACAAAAAAACGGAGGAGGTTATCTATTCGACGCGTATATTTTTTGTTTTTTTTGTTTTATGTATGAACACGCATAACTTTCTACAGAGTAGTCCGATTTTGATAATTCTTTTTTTATTGGAAAGGGCATACTCCCAAGGTGGTCCCATTTCAATTCGTTAAAGATCTGATGACGCACTTCGGAGCTACACAATAGAACTCCTCAAAAGTTGACAGCAAATCATCGGCGATTGAAAAGTTTGCTTCGTATCGATGTACCCATTGTGTGTGCTGATATCCAGAATTCAACTAATGTATTTCATCACAAAAAAATAATGAAATAAAAATTTTTAACAAAAAAATAAAACCGACTTCAAAACTCAAAAAGTATAAAATAATATTGCAGCCGATGAATTTTACGTTAGCTATCAATTTTTTTTATTGGAGTCGGTGTCAAGCCTAGCAAAAAAAAATACTGCAAGCTCAGTCTCGAATCGTACAGGCTTGACAGCGACTTCGATAAAACAAATTGATAGCTAACGTAAAATTCATCGGCGAGGCAAAACAGGCGGTGTCCTCTCTCTTATTTGCCTGTTCGGATCCGGAGGACATAATGACAGCTTTACAAATGAGGTTTGGTAGACCTGAGTTTATTGTCAATGAGCAGGTGGCAGCTATACGGTCTCTTCCGAAGTTGAAAGATAGCGAACCTCAAGCACTAGCTATTTTTGCGTCAAAGATTAACAATTTTGTTATGTCATTGAAAACTCTAAACCGATTTGGTTATTTGTATAGTCCGGAATTAATAGGTTCAATTTTAGGTAAATTGACTGATATACAGCGTTCGAAATGGGTTGACTACGCATCTGCGTCTTGTTTGCAGGGCGAATCAGATATTGTTTTGCTTGCTAGTTTCTTGAACAATGAAGCTAATTGCTGTACCAGGTTTTCCAGCTACTCTTGCGAAGCTACTAAGAGTCAACAGCATCAGCAAGGGCCGCGACAAGTTGTGAGTGCTAAGCCTCGCGTAGTTTACGTGGCTCAGACCGCGAAGCCTATTGATAATGAGGACCAAAAACTGTCGTGGCGCTTCTGCTGGACAGTGAGCTTAAAAGAAAACGAGTTCTTCGAACGAATTCTTTTATTCCCTGAAAATATCTGTGACGAAAAACAAAAAACGGAGGAGGTTATCTATTCGACGCGTATATTTTTTGTTTTTTTTTGTTTTATGTATGAACAAGCATAACTTTCTACAGAGTAGTCCGATTTTGATAATTCTTTTTTTATTGGAAAGGGCATACTCCCAAGGTGGTCCCATTTCAATTCGGTAAAGATCTGATGACGCACTTCGGAGCTACACAATAGAACTCCTCAAAAGTTGACAGCAAATCATCGGCGATTGAAAAGTTTGCTTCGTATCGATGTACCCATTGTGTTTGCTGATATCCAGAATTCAACTAATGTATTTCATCACAAACAAATAATGAAATAAAAATTTTTAACAAAAAAATAAAACCGACTTCAAAACTCAAAAAGTATAAAATAATATTGCAGCCGATGAATTTTACGTTAGCTATCAATTTTTTTTATTGGAGTCGGTGTCAAGCCTAGCAAAAAAAAATACTGCAAGCTCAGTCTCGAATCGTACAGGCTTGACAGCGACTTCGATAAAACAAATTGATAGCTAACGTAAAATTCATCGGCTGCAATATTATTTTATACTTTTTGAGTTTTGAAGTCGGTTTTATTTTTTTGGTAAAAATTTTTATCTACTAAATAAAGAGTTGTGACGTCATCAACATTTCATTACTTTTTAATGTTTATCTTGTTATTAAAAATAGTATTCAAGCTTGAAACTAACTGAAAATGGGAGTTGTTTTCTAACCTTTTTTTTAATACAATTATTTATTCGTGAACACAGTATATGTTTGGACTCTCTGCGGTCTGCCATGCCAGTACGAATACAACGTAAAATATTGAAATTATTAAATAAAACATTAAGATTGAAAATAAATAACATTTCTAAAATAAGTTAACGTAATCTATAAAAACATCCATTTAATAACCTATTACTGAATTAATTAACATTTTTTATTTAAGTATTAAGTTTTCTGAACAGTTTAGGGAGAAGATAAAAATAAAATATATTGTATGTATTCAAATACCCAATTCCGTATATGTGTGGCGGACCTAAAACCGGCCAGCGGCGACTGAGGCATTGATTTCAAGGACACGGCCTAGTTCCCAGACACTTTCCGTACGTGTACCTATAGTATAGTGTGTCGTGACTGTCCGCAGACAGCACGGGGTGGAGTTCCTGGAGGCGGTGGCGGCGCTGGACACTGGGGGGGTGGAGCGCGCGCGCCGCGCCTTCTGGCGCCGCCCCCCGCCCGACCTGTGCCGCCGCGTGCTCTGCAAGCTCACCGCCAGGAAGGAGGTACCTTTATTATATTATTACTACTATCTAATACTCTAAACCACCTTTTATACAAGAGACATGAGGTGAACCACTTTGCGGGAGGATTAACGTGCTCGCTATCTACATTTAATTTTATATGAAGGTGTATTATTTCAAAGCTTCGTTTTGCATGAACTTAGTTTTGGACTTGTTCAAACGCAGACTAATTTTCAGGGAGTCATCTTGGAAATCAGACGTCCTCCCGCTAGGAGTATTAGTCAGGCTGATAGTCAAGGAACCAAGGAACGGGTCTTTCCATGGCACAGGGTCTTGGCAAACTGTTTGTAAACCTGAGAGAAAAGACTGATTGGGCAGAGTTAGAGAGTTTTTTGTTTCCTTTCTTGTGTAGGATCGTGACCAGCGCCGTTCTTCCATCACTTTCGGGTTGCACTTAGTTGCAGCACCATGTTAAACAATAAACTAACGAGAACTCGTAGTACCGGGAGGCCCCCTGATTGTAGCATCTCCACCTATATCCCACCGACCCTCGCCACTGCAGGCAGGTTCACTTTTCTGCCCTAGAATCAATAACGTCCGATGCGTCTGGTTTTCGTGTTTCGGACGCGTACAATTCTGCATAAAACTCTTCAATCATAATCACAAGAGTCAACTCATAAGGTCACCATTACCAGATTTGTTTGTGTGTTTATTTATTCCTGTGAAACCGATTTCATGAACTTTTCTCAAAAAATTAATCCTTTTATATGTATCTAATCTAAACTATTATAAAACTGTAACAGAAGTGTGTCTGTACATTGAAGATATTTACAAAAAAAAGATTACGATATGATTTTTAGATGTCCCTGATTACAAATCACAAATTTTTGGATTTTTTGTCTGTCTGTTTGTTTGTTTGTTTGTTTGGGTGTTTGTTTGTTCGAGTATCACGCAAAATCCACTGAACCGATTTTGATGAAACTTTTTTTGTTTGATAGCTTATCATCTGACTTAAAATCTGGTATATAATTTATGCGGACGAAGTCGCGGGTAAAAGCTCGTTACAAAATAAATTCAGGGGAAAAATGACATGTTTCCAAATTCTAGTTTAAGAATTATAAAGAACAGTGTCATATTTCAAAATGAGTCACGTTTCAATATAAAAAATTCTCGAAGCAAGGTTTAAATTTGAAAGAAACGTGGCATTGTACAAAATATGACATTTTTCTATAAATAACAAAATATCATTATCCACTTAATTGTGGTATTTTTTCGAATAATGACACCTTTCCCCATAAACGCACGCATGTTCACCTCTCAGATTGGGACGGAACTGACAAAATGACAGTTTTCTATAAACAAGACGGTGGATAACTATAGAATGGAAAAGTGACACTTGCGATTTATCTTGAGTCTAACGAGAAACTGTGAAGCGCCAGTTTTCCACATGAAAATATATCGACTTTTATACTCATTTTTGCAAAAATCCGAAAATCTGAAATTTTTGATTTATGTCACTTTTCTTTTTAACGGACGAAATAATAATATAATAATACTACATATGTTACCGTAGTAGCCAACAGTCGTGTAACGTTTTTTTCCTCTAATTTATATGTGGAACATGTCATTGGAGTGTATAAACTTATTTACGTTATAGATATAGCTGAGTATTGTACATTTACACTACCGTGTATGTTCTCCTTATCTTAATAAAATAAAATAAAAATAAAGTCACTACATACATAATGACCACTTTCTGCCCCCGACTAACTTATTACTCACCTCACCTCTTTTGATGTAGTTTTTGACCTAGAAAGAAACATATGATAGATCAAACAAAAAAAGTTTCATCAAAATCGGTTCAGTAGTTTTTGCGTGATACTCGAACAAACAAACACCCAAACAAACAAACAGGCAGACAAAAAATCCAAAAATTTGTGATTTGGAATCAGGGACAGGAAAAAACCATGTCGTATTAATTTTTTTTTAAATATCTTCAATGTACAGACACACTTCTGTTACAGTTTTATATAATCCCCGCAAGTTGATATTGCGATGGAACCTTGTCACAATAACCGCTGAGTGACGTCATCAAGCACGGGCTAACCTTGCGAACGGTACAGATGGTGCACAGTCGACTACGTCAAAATTACGTCACCAAGATGGCCGCCAGTCGCAATATCAACTTGCGGGGATTATAATAGTCAAGATGTCTTACGTTCCGTAATCACGGGCAATTAAGTCACGGACCTATGGAAGGCGTGCATGGAGATTATTATTATTATTTGGGGTTTTTGGGCCTTGACAGGCTTGCTAAGCCTATGCCACGTAGACCATCGCTAGTCCTTTGTGATCACCCTTTTTAAAGTTCCTTATCAATCCCCACTGCGCGCGGCAAGAAACCGCAGTAGATTCTTGATCAGGATAGTTTGTGTCTCAGCACCTATCTACCCAAATGAGTACTGCGTTTGAACATCAGGGGGCCACAGTCACAGCCATGACACTGCGTGTACGTGAAAGATCCCGCTCCGGTGACCTTGGGCCGGCGCGAGTATGCGATAGGGTCGATACCTTCCGAAAACGAAAAATACATATGTATCTACCTACCTAGGTGATATTTTATTCACGTAAAGTAAATTATATGTATTATCATTTCAGTTAGTATTGTAGTGTCAATTTCACGTCATGCTCGATACGAAATGTAACAATACGAATGTAACAATACGATACGAAATGTAACAATCAAATTATTGTAATCCAAATCAGGTACCTAAATCGTGTATTTTTAAAAATCGAGGTTGTAGGTGATAGGTGGGTATTATCGGGAAAAAAGTACCTAGGGGGCGTGATCAATCATCAAAATTAAAATACATACATTTTGAATTAACTGTTTAAAGGACGTTAAGTATGAATAGGCAGGTAGGAAACACAACAATAAACTCGACATGACATGTTTCCGCACGTGTCATTAAAGTCGCGTATCTACCTACTCGCGTCGTCCACTGAGTCGAGCGAGCGAGAACATCCTTGGGATTCGGCCGTCATTGACATGACGTCCCACCCGCTCGCAACCCGCGTTCCTACCCGCGCTCGCCCCCGACCCGCACACATAGCCGCGAGCGCTTTTACGAGCACACATGCATGAGTGTCGCTTCTTTTCGCGTAGTTTATATTTTCTTTGCCACAGTCACATAGGAGGTGCAGAGGAGTTTCCATCTCCACCATGCATAATCTGCAGCCGGTCGTGTCAGAATTTGCACACGTTGGTGTAGTGAATAGTAAGTTCCATGGAGTGCGCGGAGTGAGATTCTGGTGATGACACCAGCCTTATCCATGCCAGTCTGTCTGTTCATAAGATGTGAATGTCGGTGAGCGTAGTCTCGTATAAACCTATATTGTCTGGAACAGGTGGCTGACTGGCTGAGGAAGGCGGAGCTGGAGTTATATCAGAAAGCTGTCGAGCTACTCCTGCCTGATGTACTGAGGCCTATTCCTCCACAGTTGACACAGGTGAGCATTTGACCATTAAAAATATCGCACCGTGTTAACGAATTAACTCAAAACTGTTTCTCCAGAATCAATGACCGAAATTAACTTCATTGTATTTATTACCATACAGGGTCCTGAGGGTGTTCAATCAGTGCGTCCTGCCAGTAATGACATATGGTGCGGAAACATGGACCCTGACGATAGGACTAGTTCATCAATTCAAGGTCGCTCAGCGAGCTATGGAGAGAGCTATGCTCGGTGTTTCTCTGAGAGATCACATTAGAAATGAAGTGATACGTCAGAGAACTAAAGTGGTTGACATAGCTCAGAAAATTAGCAAGCTGAAGTGGCAATGGGCTGGTCATATCTGCCGAAGAACTGACAACCGGTGGGGTGTCAGAGTTCTAGAGTGGAGACCGCGAACTGGTAGGCGTAGTGTCGGACGCCCTGCTGCCCGCTGGAGAGACGACCTAAAAAAAGTAGCGGAGAGCGACTGGATGAGGAAGGCCGAGGATAGAGTTTTGTGGCGCGCCTTGGGAGAGGCCTATGTTCAGCAGTGGACGATGATAGGCTGATGATGATGATGATGAGGGTCCTTCTTAATATGTTGACTGTTTTTTAAGGGGATACTCAGATCATCAAACTGAATAACATTCTCTATGGGATCAATTTCGAAAACGCGAAAAAAAAATCCAATCCCATCCCATAAATTTTTTCTCGATTTCGATGTTGGCGCCATACCTACATAAAATTATCCAGTTTGATGGTCTGATCATTACTTTTAAAAACCGTGAGCTTATTAAGATGGACCTTATAATACGGTTATCAAGTTCCCATAATTATTATGTTGTAGACTACTCTAGACTGTTGTACTGCGATTGGGACTAGATAATAACTCTCCTTGTCTTGTCCTCGTATCCGACAGTCGATCCGCAACTTCGCCAAGAGCCTGGAGTCGGCGCTGGCAGCGGGCGCCGGGGGAGCCCCCGCCCTAGCGGCCAGAGCGCAGGCCTCCGCCGCGGCCGCGCTAGCAGCCGCCCTGCGACGATACACCTCCCTCAACCACCTCGCGCAGGCCGCCCGCGCCGTGCTCACCAACCACCACCAGATACAGCAGGTCACATACATTACATTACATTACACTAGCCGCCCTGCGACGATACACCTCCCTCAACCACCTCGCGCAGGCCGCCCGCGCCGTGCTCACCAACCACCACCAGATACAGCAGGTCACATACATTACATTACATTACACTAGCCGCCCTGCGACGATACACCTCCCTCAACCACCTCGCGCAGGCCGCCCGCGCCGTGCTCCCCAACCACCACCAGATACAGCAGGTCACATACATTACATTACATTACACTAGCCGCCCTGCGACGATACACCTCCCTCAACCACCTCGCGCAGGCCGCCCGCGCCGTGCTCCCCAACCACCACCAGATACAGCAGGTCACATACATTACATTACATTACACTAGCCGCCCTGCGACGATACACCTCCCTCAACCACCTCGCGCAGGCCGCCCGCGCCGTGCTCACCAACCACCACCAGATACAGCAGGTCACATACATTACATTACATTACATTACACTAGCCGCCCTGCGACGATACACCTCCCTCAACCACCTCGCGCAGGCCGCCCGCGCCGTGCTCACCAACCACCACCAGATACAGCAGGTCACATACATTACATTACATTACACTAGCCGCCCTGCGACGATACACCTCCCTCAACCACCTCGCGCAGGCCGCCCGCGCCGTGCTCACCAACCACCACCAGATACAGCAGGTCACATACATTACATTACATTACATTACACTAGCCGCCCTGCGACGATACACCTCCCTCAACCACCTCGCGCAGGCCGCCCGCGCCGTGCTCACCAACCACCACCAGATACAGCAGGTCACATACATTACATTACATTACATTACACTAGCCGCCCTGCGACGATACACCTCCCTCAACCACCTCGCGCAGGCCGCCCGCGCCGTGCTCACCAACCACCACCAGATACAGCAGGTCACATACATTACATTACATTACACTAGCCGCCGCTAATCCACCATCCATCCATTCTTGTCTACCATAATTATAATATGTATGTTATGTCCAGTTGTCATCGAAAATATACAGCCCTCGAAAACAAAAACTTGCCATACCGCCGCTTGCTCTCTTAATAAATAATTGGAATCTTCTTGGACGCAGATGCTAGCGGACCTGAACCGCGTGGACTTCCGCGTGGTCCGCGAGCAAGCCGCGTGGGCCTGCTCGTGTGGGAGTGCACCCACCGCCCACAGGCTCGAGGCCGACTTCAAGGTTTGTTCCATTATTATTATCTTGACGGGTAGGCATTGTTATAGTCGAACAAATACTTAGAGATCTTATTCGTAGTTAGAGATAATCTACAGAGTGAACTTGACATGGAGACGCCACGCCGCCATATTGATCTTCTTCCTTACTCTACCCATTGATTTATGGTCAGATTGGGCGGAGAATCCGATCAGAATATCAGGAAAACCACGCTGAGTAACCTCTTAGCAATGTGTCTATTGTCAAGTATAAAACTGGTACAGTGCGTAGTGTGTAGGTATATTGTTATGGTGGTACTTCTCATTGATCTGTGAACCAATTACAGATAGAACGCTATCAAGATCGCTGCAACGTGAAAGGTTGTCCAGAATGCTAGCAGCGTTTCCTCTTTGAATGGCGATGTTTATTCTCTGATGCGAAAGCTTTTTGATCATCTGTTGCGTCGACTAACCTGTGCCCCTAGACAAGTTGTCTTTCGATTAGCGTTAACGCCAGTAGAAACGATAAAAAATGTATGGGACTGTAGAAAAGAACGAAAACGAATAGAAAAAGCTTAGACAACATGCAGTTTTTGACAGTTGCTGTCGACAGTGAGCGTTTCGTTTTGAACGCTTCCTGGCGATCGACCAGACCTTGTAGATAACGCTAGAAAATGGCGGGCGTCGGAATTTGACAGAAATCTCAAATTTTAATTTTTTTTTGAAAATCGAACACGATTTAGCCTGATTTAGCATATAAAAAAGAAAAAAGAGTGAATGATTGAGTGAACTAAACGCTAACCATAGAGCAGATTCAGCTTTTAGCGATTGTCAATAATTTGTGACATTGTCTAGCATTTTGTCGTTTTTCTATCGTCGATAACGCTACGGCGTTAGCGTTTGTAGAATAGAAAGCGTGTGCAATTTGTCTAGGGCTGCTGGAAGCAATTTCTTTATAACATTTTCCACGTTGCATTCCTCAGGCGACACTAGGGCGCGGGGCCACGCTGGAGCAGTGGGCGGCGTGGCTCGAGAACTGCGTGCGCACCGCACTCGCGGCGCACGAGCGCAGGCCCGACTACACGGCGCGCGCGCGCAGGCTCCTGCTCGACTGGTCCTTCTACTCGTCGCTCGTCATCAGAGAGCTCACGCTCAGGTAACCAAGTGGCCCCTTTATAGCCGCATTACGGCGCTCAAACCGCTAATACATTGTACGTCCATTCATACAGGGTGTCCCAGAAATGGTGAATCAAACTGCTATGGGAGGCAGCTTGACTAATGTCCTATCCATAAAAAATATTAAAAAAAATAAAACGCACATGACCATAAAAAAAAAGAATATCCAAAAAAACGGGAAAATCATCAAATTTTTCTAAGTTTCCAGCTCTAATTATCGCGTTTTGGGATAATTTGTAATTTTTTTCTGCCAATATTAATTGTTAGAGGTTGCTTCGACTGATTGTTAACATTTTACAAAAAAAAATGTCTGCACTTCGAGCACAGACCACTTAGTTTAATTGTTTTTTCTGAACCGAAAAATTTTCTTGCTATTTTAACCAGCTGTAGTATAAAAAAAAAGTATGGGACTTGTGCGGCAAACTACTTAAAAAAGTTGCCTATTTAATGACGATTTTAAAATGATACGAATCACTGAATTTACTTTACAAAATTGGGAGATATTAATTTTCTTGTGTGCTAGGGTGAAATTTGTGCAATTTATTCTTTACTTTTTAATTCATTTTCCACTTCTAATCCGTTGCTTCTAAGGTTAGAATTGGCTAAAAAAGTTGTTTCAATACCCGGTAGTAATGGCACGGTTTTTTAGAATCCCGGTTTTTCAAAATCCCGGTGTTTTAAAATCCCGGTTGTTTAAAATCCCGGTTTTTTTAGGAATCCCGGTTTTTTTTAAATTCCCGGTTTTTTGGGAATCCCGGTGTTTTAAAATCCCGGTTTTTTGGGAATCCTGGTGTTTTAAAATCCCGGTTTTTTAAATTCCCAGTTTTTTGGGAATCCCGGGAATTTAAAAAACCGGGATTCTTAAAAAAACGGGATTTTAAACAACCGGGATTTAAAAAAAATCGGGTTTTTAAAACACCGGGATTTTGAAAAACCGGGATTCTAAAAAACCGTGCCATTACTACCGGGTATTGAAACAACTTTTTTAGCCAATTCTAACCTTAGAAGCAACGGATTAGAAGTGGAAAATGAATTAAAAAGTAAAGAATAAATTGCACAAATTTCACCCTAGCACACAAGAAAATTAATATCTCCCAATTTTGTAAAGTCAATTCAGTGATTCGTATCATTTTAAAATCGTCATTAAATAGGCAACTTTTTGAAGTAGTTTGCCGCACAAGTCCCATACATTTTTTTTATACTACAGCTGGTTAAAATAGCAAGAAAATTTTTCGGTTCAGAAAAAACAATTAAACTAAGTGGTCTGTGCTCTAAGTGCAGACATTTTTTTTTGTAAAATGTTAACAATCAGTCGAAGCAACCTCTAACAATTAATATTGGCAGAAAAAAATTACAAATTATCCCAAAACGCGATAATTAGAGCTGGAAACTTAGAAAAATTTGATGATTTTCCCGTTTTTTTGGATATTCTTTTTTTTTTTATGGTCATGTGCGTTTTATTTTTTTTAATATTTTTTATGGATAGGACATTAGTCAAGCTGCCTCCCATAGCATTTTGATTCACCATTTCTGGGACACCCTGTATATGGGAACAGAGCGAACTGCGGCCTTGAAAATCTGAAGTAAAGTGTAACAAATGTGTTAAACAAAATGGCCGAAAGAACAATTTCAAATTTTTCTACGTATTCGGAAATTTTGCTAATATAAGGTGCTGTGGACATTATTTACTAGGCCGAGAGGGCTATGATATGACCCAATATAGATGTTTTAAAATGTCTAACTAAGTAAGAACAAGCCACAAGAACCGTTGCAATTTCCTAAAAACAATAGAAGTATGTGCGGTGCGTTGTGTTGTGGTGGAAACGAAACGGGGAGGAGCGAAAAGAGATGAGACCACAGTTGGTTTTGCGTCAAAAGGAGACCTATGAGACGCACCTTGTGTTGTGTCTCGACTTAACAATCAGTATATCGGTCAGGTCGGCGGCGTCGTTCGGCTCGTTCCACCTGATCCGGCTGCTGTACGACGAGTACGTGTCGTACCTCATCGAGCGCCGCGTCGCCGCGCACTGCCACGCGCCCCCCATCGCCGTCATGCAGCGCGCACAGGTACTCTACATTACTATCCTAACCTTAGTCGATCAGTCACTCAGCGAGCTATGGAAGAGCTTTACTCGACGGTTCTCTGTGAAATCACGTCAGGAATGACATGATGCGTCAGACAACTAAAGTAAACTCTAAAAGTTCGCAAGTATAAACGGCAAGCCCTAATCATATCTACTGATGAACTAACTACCGATAGGCCAGTTGAAATTTTGGAATACTACACTATTTTCATGCTCGCACATGCATGTGCGCGACAATGTTTGAACAGCGTCAGAGGTGTGTATGTTCACTCATCCCAAAAACGGCTGATCCTATTTTGATGTCGTTTATTTAAATTTTGAGTTCTCGGGCAGGTTTCCTTACAATTTTCTCCTTTACAGTCTACGAAAAAAAAACAACGGGGCTTTCTCTCACGTAAACGGTATAAAATAACATAAAAAAATGTAGAAATCGGCAGATCTTGGGCTGTCGGAAGATGTGTAAATTATATCACTTAACTGAAAATCAAATTGGCAGGAGGAAGAAGAAGAGGTCCCTGAGGAGCCTCGAGTGGAGGAGGAGCCGGACCCCGACGACCCGGACTGGGAGTGGGACGACGACGAGGAGGACGACGAGGTGGAGTGCAAGAAGATCAAGATGCAGTGAGTGCCGCCTCTGTGTGAAGACACCTGTGTGAGCCGCTATGATTCTTCTTTATATGATGACGGTTTTCTTAACAGTACCCTCCGATCATTAATAAAAACTAGATACACAATCAAGGCTCCTGAAATGGCAGAACCAAAAGTGTCCTCACATTGTAATAAATCAACGTATTCGTTTGTCCAATTGCGATGAAACTTTGTAGGGTTGTTAAGCGCATGTCCGCGAAAGTTTCTGATAAAAACAGCCGCATTGCAACACATAGGCCGGGCATAGCTAGTTTGTAATAATATTGTCACTGTTGCTGGATGAAATTTCTTCAGAGATAAGCTCGCCCCTTGTACGTCTTCTCTATTGTTTTTATCAATGTATCTGTGTACAAAAATGTGTAAGAATATATGAGGACACTTTGGTCTTGCGCTATCTCGCAGACAATAAACATGTCGTTTCAGACAAAAATTTTTTTGCTACGATTAAGATTAGACATGAGAATGTGTGCATCTAGCTAGTTATTTTATTGATGATCGATGACAGTACCACATTACGCACGCCATAGAGCGATCTTATGATAATAAACTATACTATACAAACAAGATGCCGTATCTCGCATTCACCGCTCGGACGCGTGGAGCCACGAACTAATCTTAGTGCGGTATATGAAGTTAGTGAGGCAAGTGAGTACCCGGCAAACAGCATGAAAAACGGACGCTTTGAAGGGTATGCGCAGTAGCGGTTTCACGTACAAATTTTATTCTGCGCAGCCATAGATCTTTTCATTAAGTTTGCCGGCAACTATACCATGCTAGGACCTCTGAATTGAATTATCAATGCCTAGCTTTAACTATTGAATAGAACAAACCTTTTGTAACGATGACAGTTTGGTCACTAAACTCGAATTCATAATTTGACGTAACCAATGAATAACTTTAGAATAAAACGAGCTTTTACCCGCGACTTCGTCCGCATAAATTATATACCAGATTTTAAGTCAGATGATAAGCTATCAAACAAAAAAAGTTTCATCAAAATCGGTTCAGTAGTTTTTGCGTGATACTCGAACAAACAAACACCCAAACAAACAAACAAACAAACGAACAAACAAACAAACAAACAAACAAACAACAAGACAGACAAAAAATCCAAAAATTGGTGATTTGGAATCAGGGACATCTAAAAATCATATCGTAATCTTATTTTTGTAAATATCTTCAATGTACAGACACACTTCTGTTACAGTTTTATAATTAGAATAAAATATCTTGGACATTGTAAGTTATGTCAAAACTCAAAATTGATCGTCAAATTTTGAATTAGACTTTAGTTGGCGACATTGAATCGTCAGGAAGCTGTATTCCAACCAATCTGTTTTTCCAAGCGTTGGATTTATTGGAATTGTGGTCAAAAAATTACGCCTAAAGGTCAAGAGCTGACACGAGTTGATTTTGGGCAGAGTATCAATCTTGTGATTGTAATGTATGATGATTTGATGACCATCAAAACTTAGTTTTCATAAAAAAAAAACATGCGGATATTTACCTTACATTCTGAACTTTGTTGTGTTTAAATTCGAATAACCAGTTTATCGATTTTTTCATCACTTTCACGACCAATATGTGAATGAAAATTATTGAATAAGTGACAACAAATAAATAATATATCTAAATGTAAACCTATGCCCCGTAGTGTAGCTTCTATGTTTATAAATGTAAAAAGAAAAAAATATGTGTGTTAGAAATAAGCATTTTGGTAAACAACGGAACCAAAGGTCATTATTGCCAGAGTAAAGTCTACTCTATTGTATGGAAAAAGGGTTAAAATATGTATATAGAGCACCGTAGTAAGGCAATTATATTTATTTTTTCAAAGCACCTGAATATATTTAATAATTAAACCAAAGAGTGACGCATTTGTTAATACATTTGCTCCGTTCGTGTATAGAAATAAATGAAAAGATTAAAAATAAGATATTTTTAGTAAATTACCGTCATATCAGTCTCTTTTAGTTAGTCATTTTCAAATTAATATTTAATTATGTAAATGGTTATATGCATTAGTTATTTTTTCAAGCCAGAATTTTAGTTGACTCTTGATAATATAAATCGGCAAACCGCATTGTCGTGTGTGTAGTGTTTGAAACTTGTTTTGCCGATTATGCTTAACTAAGCAAATACACTTCGCGTGATAAAGAGATAGGCGTAGCACACGTTATTCGAGAAACGAGAAAGATATAATATGTGCCTGTCCTCGTTACTTTGAGCATGGGAAAATGAGCGTGCAAGACGATTTCCTCGTTTTATCATGCACCGTATGCTAGCCGTACCGTAACATGCCGCCCCAAGAAAACGACAAAAATCGAGACGTGCGAATATTACTTTGTCGCTTTGTCGTGCGCGACATGCTGGCGCTACAGGGTAAGTCACATTTTTCAAGTAGCATCTCGCAAGCCGTAAACATAGCTTGACGGTTTTTCTATAAGTGTCAATTCACACGTACCACAACCACACCACAGCCACAACCACACCACAACGACGCCATGTGGTCGGGCGTATATTTTGTATTGAAAATGAATATTACAATTTACACGTACCACATTTTGCCGTTGTTATCGACCACCTGTGTAATACGACCACATCGCGACGGCAACGCCACCACCGGCGGCGGCACCGCGGCCACATCGCCACGACATGCCGTCAAGCCGTTTCCTCTACGAAAGCCGGAGTATAACTGCACATGACCACGTGGTTACCACACCGCAACGACAGCGACAACGCAACCACATTGACATTTTGTCGGCACCACAACGCAACTGCAAAAAGCCGCTGCGACACTATTCACACGTAACCACAGCTTGACCACATTTTGTCGCTGCGACGTGGTGTGGTTGTGGTACGTGTGAATTGACCCTAAATGTCAATAGATGGTAAAACTGTTGTAAAAGAACTTTATATACGTTTTGTTTGTTTTCTTGTAAGATTCCAATATGAATTAAGAGTCGAATTTAATTATACCAATTTATAGCCAGCATAAAGATTATGTGTTAATATTTTAGTAATATAACTATTTATTGTCATTAAAACATTCGCATTTCTGTCCATTCGTATTGTATTTCGATGTTACCCTATTGATGGCCTAAGCTAAGTCATTAAGTTACTCTTAGGATGTTGTTTAAGTCGTTAACTTAAATATTAAGTAGGGATTAACTTGTAGTAGGTCTAACATGTTCTTGTCGTTTGATAATTGCTTAATTACCAAAGGACGTTGCAATTTAAGTCTTAAGTCACAATAATTATTCACGAGAATAGATTATTGGCTATTTGCTGCAGGGCTAGCATGCGTTGTTCGATAACGAAACGAAATAAACTTTTTCTACCACTAAAAAGTAACTAAGGTATAGACGAATATTTACTGAAGCACAAAAATATAGTAAAATTTTAGTTCTCTTAGTTTGTCGTTTGATGGGGCATGCTAAACCTAGAATTATAGCATAAGTCACTACCAAGCCTGGTCTTTGGTCTTGTCTTGGTCGTGGCTTGTCTCTCACGGTCACAGTTTAGACTTTTTGACAATAGCCAATAAATCTTTTAAGCTTAAAAAGCCGTAAATCCTAAGGCTTTGATCGTATTATTATAGTCCAGTAGCAATTTTCGGTTTTAAAAAGCAGAAAAAAACTGCCTTCATCGATGCCTTAAACATAATACCTCTGATTGCTACGTTATTTGGTAAAGCTAGATAAAATATTACCCGAAAGTTGTGATTATATTATCATATTCGATAATTTTGAATCTGTCCACTTTCCTTGATAGGTAGCTGGGAAGTAAATGTTTATTATTGACAATAGTTTCATGCTCTCTGGGATTCATACTTAAAAAAGCGTTTGACGTGGTGTCTGGTGGAATTAATTATTTTAGTAAGTTCAAAATTGTGGATGGTCTTGCCAGGTTATCAGCACTCATATAAAGAAACTCTAGCACCCATTCTTTCATACTCTTTTTTGCCAAGCTTAAAAATTGGGTTTTTACAAGTATTGCAGAGGGCCTAACAATGCCCCCGAGAAATCAAGAAAAACCGACATGCCTAAATAGGCACTGCATGCGGGTTTTCTCGTTTTGTCGTGCGTGGCATGCTAGCCCTACATACATGGAGATTTAGAACGTGGTGCGTTTCATATCAAGAAAACAGTTTAAACTATTTTTATTTCAGCGTTGCCTCTTTTCTTCCTAAACATTTCAAAATATGCCAGAAAGAGACGCAGCCATGAAATGATTATAAAACAAATTGACTATTTAGTGTGGAACCGCTTTATCACCTAAACCTTTTTGGTAAAGCACATGCTATGCTATATAATGTCCGGGCGGGTTAATAGACTGCAAGGAACTCTTAAGCCGCTAAGTGTAAAAATCCACGGATTGTCTGTTACCTGACGTAACATTAATTGTTAAGGTTGAAATTGCAATGCTTTATTTGCTTTTCGCCAACTATATCAATGTACCTCCTCGCACGCTACTTTGTGTACTTCCACAAATATCAGTAAACATCCCAGAGTCGGCTCTCATTAGTGCCTACGATAAAAAATAGAATTATTCATAAAAAAAGAAAATATACTCATCAAAAAATGCCTTCATCGATTAGAAAAATATTGCATTCAAAATTATTTTTGTTAAGTATATTATGTATCGGAAATGTTTATTTTATATTTATATTTTTCCATCATGTATGTGTCGAAGATAATTAAGTAGTATATAAAACTAGGTTCAGATCTAGAGGGAAAATCGCGGCGGAATTGGATTTGTCTGCATTACATTGTAACATGCCTCTACGGAGGGAAATTCCGAATTCTGTTGCGAATTATTTCGCTAGATTCGCATAAAAATTAAATGTCATGTAAATTATGAATGTTACTCCGATGAGTGAAATTCCATTCGATGTTTCGTATTCGCAAGACCTTAAATGTAACTGTATTTAGATAAGATTAGTGTCTTGATTCACGGGCGAGCTGTAGCTAAACTATAAGTTCACTTTATGAAAACCTTATGAAAAACATTAATTTATGTTAGTTCCATATCCACAAAAATTCCCGTATATTAAGTTCGTGCATTAGACATGTCAGGATTGAGTGGCTCTATGCAATATCAGATGTTAACAATGCAATTTGTATCTAATCAATCATGGTTGCTGTAGCAATGGTAGTTTTCTCTTTAAATGTTGAGTATATTCAAAGAAACACTGTTGTAATATTAATGCACGAACCGATTCCGATCGAAGGGTAAAAATATTGAAATCTAATTTATTTATTTATTTATGGTGTATCAAACAAAGTATAAGATTCAAATAATCGTGTCAACAAATACACGCAAAATCTTTATACCGTTTGAATAGTTCATAATATAAAATAGTAGAAATAATCGGAAAACTTCAGTTAAGTACAGTCGCCATCAGATATATCGTAGCATACAAGGTGTCCAAATATTTCAGAGCAGTGCTAATTTTCATTAAATTCTTTACAGTAAATGATACCAATTATATCTAAACGTGTATTTTGTCATAAATATCTGAACAGCGAATTTTCAATCATTTCTCTACAATGTTATTTAAAATTAAAATGTAAAACAACGGAGTAAGGTTTTTTTCCGAAACTGTTCAGACGTATGACCACCCTGACTGCGTCGGTATATTTGATGTTCTAGGGTTCCTATATTTTTGATTGGTTATGAGTAATGAAATTATTAAATATTTGACCACCTTGTTTGCTACGATATATCTGCAGGTGACTGTACTTATTGATTCTGTAAAATATGGTTTTGCGTTCGTTTGCTAGACCGTTTTATGCAAAAAAATTTAAATTATTATTATGTGAATAAGTCTGTAAACAACTGAGGTGATTTTATCACTAAATAAAAAGGGCTACCTACCTATTTCAACTATTTGAAACAATGTTGGTACGTGTATAAAGCAGTTTGTGTTTGGCTACAGTACCCACATGAGCTTATAACTTTTGTACCAAGTTAGGTAAGTGTCGTATCGATTTGTTTCACTATCAGATGTTTAAAAGGAGCAACGAATTGTTTGGACTGCTCTCCTGTTGCCACGTTCACAACTTTCATTTTATGCGATTTTATGATAAATTGTAAAGTTTTTTTTACCAAACATCGATCGTTGTCGGGAGCATTTTCAAAGAAAATGTTGGCAGTGACATTTGTGGCTACAATAGGAGGTAATGAATGGAATCCGTAATTTTCTTTAACATCAAATAACACAAATATTCCAAAATAAAGTTCATAAATAGTTTATAAACTATACGTTCCACTGCCAGCATGGCACGCGTGTTTAATGCAGATTGGTAGACTTATAAAAAGAGACAATCAAAATAATTGCATATGAATACTGAAAACGACGCGCCGTGGTTTAATGTCAAACACCCTCCCTGAACGTAGGCCTGTGCCCTGCAGTGGGACGAATATAGGCTGATGATGATGATGAAGATTGAAAACTTCCTTACAATTCCTTTCCATCTATGTAGGATTTTAATCATAATCTAAAGATTCTTAATGAATTTTATGGTGTTCTATTCTTCCTTATCTGTTGTTATTCGGTTGCAGTTTTTATTCATTTAAACTATAGCCAATAATGTAATGTACTAACTCGTATCATGAATATAAATAAAACCGGTCAAGTGCGAGTCGGTCTACTCGCGCACCGAGGGTTCCGTACCACACCACCACAGAACACATTATTAACTTAGAAAAATATTTTTTTTGTCCGGGACCTTTAGCGCGAGACCGACTCACATTTGGCCGGTTTTTAGTATTTGTTGTTATTCTGTAGAGTTTGCTCTATAATCACACTAAGTTTGACGCTTGTATGTATTACCGTTTTTACTATAGAGCGTGAAGAAAAAACGTTGATAAAAACTAGTTTCTTGTTGAAAACCCCCCTTAATTTTTAACTTTTTGCCAATTTTATTATTTGTCAACAAATCCGCCGCAATAACGCATAATCTGAGAAAACTTCAACTATCTAGCTATTACGGTTCAAAAGTTACAGCCCTAAATAGGTAGGACAGACGGACGGACGGACAGACGGACGGACGGACAACGAAGGCTTAGTAATAGGGTCCCGTTTTCACCCTTTGGGTACGGAACCCTAAAAATACTCTCATGATAACGCTGTTTGGTTAATTAATTCACGAGGTTTCGTCGAATCTTGAACAATTTAATTTTCCATAATTTATTTTATGTCAAGTATCTTTTGTGATAATGTGACATTGTGGTAATCTGTTTCACTTTGAGGTTGTGACGCTAAAATCTATGATTAAGCTAACCCGAAAGGATCTTGTAACTTATTGTGAATTTAACAGAAAGGGCTGATTTAGTATGGCTGTTGACATTCATTCAGCTAAACTGTAGCATATTCCGGCCCAGTAAACAGGCCCATGATTCAATCTCGAATTATTTGAGTATCCGCTGTTAAGCTCAAAACAATGATACTCGCGCACTGCTAACACTGTGGAATGCGATACAATCCTGACTCACCGGGCGAGTCGTGCGCACTGCGCATTTGTTGCCGCACGTAGGTCGTCTGCAGCCAAAGTGTTAACAAAAGCGTGATGGTTAACCTTGTTAAAATCACAACTTTATTTGCAGAAATATTCTGAACATACCACGAGTATACCGCTGCTGTGGTTCTATTAAATTAGGAGAACATTTTTAAATACTGCACCCACAGAACATTATAAGAGGGGTTAGAAATACAAAGTAGCGCTTTTGCTTCGGAGACGGCTGTCGCCACTTGTCTTCCCGCTCACGCTGCTACAACTACTTATGCCCTCTCGCTCGCCTTATGGTGTTATGCAAATCATTGCATAACCTGTGGCGACACGTTCCACGCCTTCTTTGCACTTCTAACTTACTCTTAGGCTGCCTGTCCATTGACGCGAGCTGGCTGCGCGAGCTGTGTAGCTGTGTAAATATTAACCAACCTCGGCCGAGCTCCTGATTGGTTAATATTTACACAGCTACACAGCTCGTGCAGCCAGCTCGCGTCATTGGGACAGAACCCTTATAATGTTGTGACTACACCGCTTAAAGGGCTCCCACACATAACTGCCACGTCACATCGCATCGCAAATATCTGCCAGCGCTCGATGACATATGTATGATTATTGCACGCAGCGCATCGCAGATATTTCCGATGCGATGCGACGTCGCAGTTATGTGTGGGCACCGAAAGGCACATGCTGCCGGCAAGGCATGTGTGCAGTAGCCTTAAGATTTAGAGCACTAACGGGTTTGTATTGGGTATCCATATTTTAAATCTTCCCTTTGTTTTGTTTAATGCAGTTTGTGCTAGTCAGTCATAGGCGCAGGAGCGCAGTCGATGTGCCTGGAGTAACTGTTAGAATAAGTTATATTATACTTAATTGTTGTACATGATTCGATTGGATGTGATGCAGGGAGCTGGAGATATATGTCTGAGAATAAAGCTAGTCATGTGTTTATATTCGTGTTTTATTTACTTTTGATACATTTATATTATTTATCATTATCATATTATAATATGATAAATAATTTCGGATCGAATACCTCCCCCTCAAATTACGAAAAAATGGTGTAAAACAATTAGTAATTAATTTATTAGGAAGAATTTTATTTAACCCCGTTATTATTCGTTTGTTCACATTCCATACAGTGAAAATAATGTTATTATCTCTATTATGATAAAATAAACGAGCACTAATCTAAAAGATGGGTTTAAATAAATGAAACACTTGGATTCTCGTAATAAATATTATTTCAACATTCCGTCTAGCCTAATTAATGTACAATGGAGGCGGTTCCGGTACGTACACAAATTAAAATAATATTTACAGAGAAAGTTTTATCGTATGAGTCGCACTGTCACATCCTATACATAATTTACAATAGGTAAGCATGGGGTTACACTATACAATAATTATAATATTCGTAGACAAATTACCCAACTTTGTCAAAGATCTTCGGTAGGTAGGTGCACAGACAATTAAGCCATAAAGGCGCCGTATAGCCGGGCACCCTCGCCGAGCTTATGGACTACTAGTGCATCATCACCATCTCAGCCGATGGACGTCCACTGCTGGACATAGGCCTCCCCCAAGGATCGCCCATCCCCCATAGCGCAGAGTGGGCAGGCCCCTCACATGGTGGACCGACGACCTGGTGAAGGCAGCGGGAACCCTTTGGATGAGGGCAGCGCAAGACCGGTCGTTATGACTAGTGCATATAAATTTCAAATAGCATAGCATATGCTCACGACTATATTCCCCGAGGGGGTAGACAGAGATATTCTGAAACCTCAGAACATCCACGTTTCACTAGTACCGTAACTCAAATCCAAACTCCAATTCTATCCATACTCTTAATTTCAAATAATTGATCAAATTCGATAATCCTGGAAAATCCACCCCGCACTCCACCCACCACTTACATATTTGTACAGCAGTCGTTGAAAGCGGCGTCTTTATGGCTTATTTGTCTGTGGGTAGGTGATAGATATCATAGAACAGTACAGTACAAGTCATAAAATATCAAACATTAAAATATAGAATGTACTCTCTTACTCCACAACTGGATCATTTTGCAATAAAATTTAAAGTAACGACAATAGTTACGGTTAAAATTGGGCTATTATTAATAATTGTGATCAATCCATAACATCAAAACCTCAACCGTTAATTTAATACAAAAAAAATAGAATAAATATAACATAGATTACAAGTAAAATATTTCACTAAAAATTGTAACAGCTTACCATTTATGGCAGTAACAACTAAAATTAACGTTACATTCGATAAAAAGCGCCCAAGATCATGGAGTAAGTCAAATGTATATTACAAAAACTACAGACAGTATCAAACATTAATATTTCAATACTTGAACACCGTTGAATAAAAAGGAATGGATAGTGAACTTGTCATTTAATTTCATGTTTTCTAAAAATGATTAGAGGAAGTGGTGTAAAAATATAATGATCATTTCTAAAATCTTCAAGAGCTAAGTTTAAAACGATAACAAGGTAGGCGGTTCCGATAATTTTACATTTTTTATACAAAACAACAAATTTCTTTGGTTCGACACCTAGCATATAGATCATATTCTAGAAACTTGCTAGTGAACCTAGGCTTACATCTAAATCTAACTGCCAAACGATTTTTTTTATCATCGGAACCGAATTCCCGTTGTCATCCAATCCATCCAATGATATTCATGGGATGATGAGCTAACCGCGTAACAACCTTAACAAAAATAGTCAAGAACAGTCTTGTGTCAATTCGGCTCTAAGTTAGCTAAGAAATAAGGTCTAGATTGGCATATTGACTGTTCTTGTTGTAAACTTAGGCCCTGTAGCAAGCAATTGAGCTAATTATGAATGCTTTGCCTGATATGAGAGTAGACGATAGTTATTCTGAAGCAATAATTTCAATCGACAAAGATTTATAGCAGGTTTTTTGACATAAAAAGAAATAATTTTCTTACAGCTATGTACATAAAAATAACCTATTAATAACAACCTGAAATAGAATATTCTAACGATGTTGAATTAACATCACTTCTTTGAACATTTTCAATACATCGGCCGCTCTCACCTCAAGCAAGGCTTTGCTACGGGCTTCACTAAATAGCAGTGTATGTATTCCTACCACGCACCGGTCAGTACAAGAAAAGATGTACAGAAATCGAAGTCTAAATTATTTGTAGGACCTGTCCATGGTTTTGAGACACTATATTTTTGGTTTTTAAGACTTTAAAATGTAGTTCGTAGACGCGCTGGTAGTAATACAGTAATGCCAGGACAACTAACCATAGACTAACAATATACAGGACATGGTTGTAGGTTGTTCAGAGGGCCAGGGCGGCGGATCGCTTGTCTCTGTTCTTGTTCCGGGCCAGTGTTCTAGCTTTGCACGCCGCCGTGTTCTGTAGATGCTGTGGAATAAAATGTTTTGTTAATTTATTGTTGTTTAACATACATGGGTTGTTATAAATCTCTGCGGAGAAAAAGCGAAAGTTTATTCTGTTTCATAACCGTTAAATAACGACATTAGTTGTTAAGCTAAGTCATTAAAACCTTTGAGGCGTTTTGAAAAACACTCAAAGTAAAAGTAAGTTGACAACTAACATGCCTCCACCAATCCCTTTTGGGCTCTGTGAGGCTCGATCTCTCTCCCCCTTATTCGTAAGAGAGATAAAATTGACATTAGTCTGTCGTCTGCCTATAACCTAAATCTATCCTGAGTACCAGACAGTTTTATTCCTTAGTCGTATTATGGCAGTGGGTCTGCAGGCCAGGCAGTGACTACGGTGTGAGGTCACGTCAGTACGTACCCGCTGCAGCTTGTTGGGCTTGTGTAGCGGCGCGGCGAGGGGCGGCGTGGAGCTGAGGCCGAGCGCGGCGCGGAGGGGCTCGCAGAGCGGCGCGAGGGTCTGTAGGCCGGCGCCCAGCGACGCCGCCAGGGACCCGTAGGCGGCGCACGAACCCCACGACTCGCACTCCACTGACTCTGAGCCCACGCGCACTGTTAGCGATGGCACCTCGTCCTCCTGTCGGTTACAAGTATAGTTAGTGTGGTGGCAACTTTGTAAGTTAATATGGTATTACACATTAAGTGGATGTGGAAAAAGCAGGCGCGGCAGCACCAGCGCCACGTGCGGCCACTTGTATACAACTCGTACGTACCTCGAAGTACTTGAGTATGTCCCTGAAGGTGGCGCGCTGCAGCTTGCGGTCGCGCTTGGCGCGGTACTTGTGTCCGTCGCGCGCCAGCAGCTGCAGGCGCGGCAGCACCAGCGCCACGTGCGGCCACTCCTCCGACCCCTGCGCTTCCTCGTCCGAGATGCGCTCGTGCGCTATTGCCAGCGCTGTCCCGGCCGCCATACGAACCTGATCGGTACCAACGTTACATTATATTAAAAGAGATTACAAACATTTTTACACCTGCCGTCTAGTTTAGCAATTCTTTGGGCTGTCGGCCACTCTGGTTTTTTTTCCGAATACGTGTAATTAACTTAAAAACATCTGAAGAGAGGTAACCTCAAGGCTGCAGGCCTCCAGGAGCTCGGCGAGCTTGCTGAAGGTCGGGGGCTGGTTGTGCAGCAGCGTGTGCGCGTGCTGGGGCGACAGTAGCGTCAGCAGCAGCGCCCAGCCGTCCAGCGCCGCCGCGTGCCACGCCCCCTCCTCCACCACCGAGCCTGACACTTTCACACTCCCGTCGCCCTGCAAATTACACGTTGCATTTATTGTAGAATACATACTAGGCAAGTTTGACTAGAAAAAATCTCGTAAAACGCTCGAACTAATTTCGCTTTGAGCTGACCAAGCAACAATACGGAGCCATCGATCGAGTCGATGTCAACAAGAGATCAACGTCAGCGCATACGACACAGTACGTCACACGTAATGACAAAATGTAATCTTTTCCGCTTGGTATCGGATTCTGTAAGACATTTCAGCGTACATTTTGTTTTACAATCCGATTCTTCAGTTTCTTTTTTAATCATTTATATTATTATTGATAAAGTATAATGTTGTCAATGAATTACTATGCTTGATAAAGGGTTAAAACAGTTTGGTGGCTATCAAAATCAAAACATCGAAGTAGGTAGAGTTTTAGACGGAAACTAGAAGTGTAGAATGAAATGAGTTTAACAAACCTTGAGATAGCTGCCGCTGAATATAGTCTCGTACATTCGCATCACCTCCAAGATCTCCGACAGGTCTTCTTCCAGCAAGTAGCACAGCACGGCGAGCGATGAGCAGCACTGCAAATAGAGAATGATTCAAAATGTACAATTGAAATAGAGACGATTATTGTGCATATCTAAACTATTATAAAACTGTAACAGAAGTGTGTCTGTACATTAAAGATATTTGCAAAAAAAAAGAATACGATATGATTTTTACATATCCCTGATTCCAAATCACCAATTTTTGGATTTTTTGTCTGTCTGTTTGTTTGTTTGGGTGTTTGTTTGTTCGAGTATCACGCAAAAACTACTGAACTGATTTTGATGAAACTTTTTTTGTTTGATAGCTTATCATCTGTCTTAAAATCTGGTATATAATTTATGCGGACGAAGTCGCGGGTAAAAGCTCGTCTAAATTACATTTAATCATACGAAACGACCATGTCAATAATGTAGTATTCATTCTAAGGTTCGCCATAGAAGTATTCGTTCGTTTTTTAGGATAACAAGTAGTTTAAGTCCTATCTCACATTATAGGTTATCACTGTCATTGAAATACGAGTTTGGTAGTTTACGTGAAGACGTAATAAATTGCGCAACACGCTTGTGGATTTATATGCGAAAGTATATCTTTCTGTTACGTTTTCACAGCTAAATAGCTGAACTGATTTCAATATATGGTAAAGAGATAGCTTGAACCCTGAGCAAGGACATGAGCATAACATAAAATAACAGCTAGTTACTTATATTGTGAATGACCCGTTTTAACACAAAACAATACAATACCTCAGTGCGAGTGTCGAGCGAGGCGGACTTGTCGACGGCGGCGGCGGACAGCGCGGGTCGCAGTTCCCGCACGAACTCCTCGGCACCTTCGTCACCGATCTGCGGAATAATATGGTACTAAATTATTTAGTACTATTTAACTATTCCATCAGGTAAACAAAGTTAGGTTTCATCCATTCTATTTAAAGGTTATAAAGGGTTATAATCATTTATTTCTACTTGGTTGTTATTATTTACTCTATTATTATTTTGGTTGTAAGGGCTTGGTCAATGACCAATAGCTACTGCGACCTGAATAGATCTATTGTAGCTGTCACCCTAGACCTAAAGGTCATTTCCTAGGCCCACGGACTTCATGAACCGTGTTATGGTTTTGGAGGGGAGGTCCCTAATGTCAGTAGGTGTTATTACGTATCCACCTAGATGGCGACTCCTGCTGTGAATGAGCACTTCGCATTCGCAGAGGAGGTGTATGGGCGTTTCCTCTGCTTCACAGCAGAATCTGCAGGTGGGTGAATTTACAAGCCCCATTCTGTGTAGATGCTTGTTTAACTTGCAGTGTCCTGTTAAGTATTATTTGCTCTAGTGTAAAGCTCAAATTCTAAAGGCGTATGTGAAGTCTAAACAATCAGCTTTGAGCATGTATCGCATGGTGGGTTATCATGATTTTCCCCGACCCAAACGAACCCACTGGGTTAAATTGGGTAAAGCCCACCTAAAAAAACCCGAGAGTTTTACACCAAAGTGAAACAGTTTGTTATTGTTTGTTTGCCTGTATCTAGCCTAGCACTGAATTTCTGCCAATGACGAGCGAGTATCGTAATCTCAAGGATTGTTTTAGGCACTGAAACGCATTTGAGTTCAAAATGGTGGAGCCACGTGGCTAATATACCTAAACCGCGCGCGGAAAACACGTGCGCCCGTGAATCATCTAGCCACGCGACTCCACTAGATATTATCGGGCATAGGCCCACCACACATTCCCACCGCTGTATCTCCTGTAAAGTGTGAACCAGGATCGACAGCGGCGACAATTCACAACACTAGACAATGAAGTCCAGCGAGCCCGGGGGATAACTCTAATCTGTCTTTGATCCCGCAATGAATTAATCAAAGTCTGAAATCTATAGAGACCTGCAGTGCCAGTAGCGGTGTCACGCCGGCGGCGGCTTTCCTCTCGCCGTCCTTGCCGCGGCGCAGCATCCTGGACACGTGGTCGGCGAGCGTGGCGCGGTGATTGGCCAGCAGCGCCGCGAGGGGGCGCCGCTGCAGCGCGCTGCGCAGGGAGACCAGCGCGGTCGCGCGCGCTGCGTTGGAACGCGCGCTCAGGGCATCTATCACCTCCATCACTTTCTCTTCGAACTTCTCCTGGATTTCGTTGTCTTTTTCTGTTTAGTGGAAAATTTTATCTTTAATTTAGATAAGGTATTTGAGAGTATCGGTGACGACGTAACTTTTAGGCGAATCTCAGACGGTCAATAAATATTACGACCTTTATTCTTTATGGATCACAAATATCACAATGCAATAGACCAAAGAATCGCATCGCAATCCATCAATACATTATACACGCTCTTACAAGACTTATTTCATACAGAACCGAAATAAATAATCCTAAACGCCCCCAATCCCAGTACCTACCTCAGAGGTGGAAGTTCGGTGGCGCGGCGGTGAACTAGTGAGAGATTTTCCCCGCGGAACTACTGGGATCTAACATATTTTAGATGTAGGTTGCATATTGTGGACAGATGTATTAGTATTATCTTCTATACATATAGGTTAAACAGTTCCGTGACTGACTGTCAGACAACGCACAGCCTAAGTAGCTAAAGATTGAAACATGAGGAATATTATGTCCTAAGATGTTTTTTTTTTTCAAAATAGATGACATATTTTGATCAATGTTTTAAGACATCACAAAAACATGTTGCGACTGCAGTCTACACAGATAAATAAATTACGTAGTTAAAATCAAATTATTGGGAAGCATTGAAATGAGCGGAGATAAGGTTTAATTTGTATATGAACTTGACTGATACTACGGACATAATAAAGAATACTGATAATGTGAGATAAGGTGCTGCATTCTGACGATAAAAATTCAAAAACTAGGTACAAATGTTTGCCTTCGTATCTGAATGACCTATTAGCAAAATGACCTACGCATCAAACTATTTTATTCACTGCTTACAAAAAATCAAGGTCCTACAAACAAAGCGGTGTTTATAATTAGCCTGATAGGCTATTACCAAGCCTCGATAACCTTGTCAAGGCTAAAGCGCAAAATCTATTTGCAAACTGTTGCTAGATCAAAAATATTCCACAACATGATGATCATCAATCATAGCATAGTCAATTTATGTGCTCATACATTTGTGAAATTCGGCGTTCGCGACAGGTCCATAAGTCATAAGTATTTATTTGCAGAAACATGGTTTACATTGTGGAAAAACATAAAATTAGTCCTCACATTTCGCCATGACATGGCATGCTTTAAAGATGAGTTTGTTACATTACAAAAAGTCAATAACAATAGCAAAACAAAGATTCCATTCCATCGCGGGGCGCGCGTCTCTAGTATAATTTCTTTCCATACTACATGTTGCGGCTTTCGCTCTCCGAAAAGTGCGGGAAGAGGTCTTTTTTATGCAGCGAAGTAGAGGGCTGGTCATATTGTCATTTTACCTCATTACCTATCGATGTCTTGTTTGAAAACACATACAATGCCAATACATTATGATCCTTACTTATTGCCGTCGCGTCGGTATAACGCGCAAATTCTTAGGAGCTTCTTCACTCACTATTAATATTATAGTCGTAGTAGTTCCAGTTTACTTTTATACAGTTGATTATTATGATAACATCTGTGTAAACTGCTAGTGATCCGAAATGCTGATGCTATGCTGTGAGTGACCGCGGGGGTTAAATCAATAGTGCATTACTGCAGCGGCCAGCAACAGAGGCATTGATGGACGAACGTGTAAATGTGGGCCGAGGCGAAGCCGAGGCACACATACGTAAGTCCATCAATGCCTAGTTGTGGCCAAGGCTTGTATAGTACTTTTCTCAAATAATGCGCGGAAATTAAAACAGTAAATTTTCTCAAATAATTCGCGGAAATTAAAACTCTTTTCAAAATCAGTGACGAACAACGAACAACAATTTTTTTTTTTTCAATAAACAGCTTTCTTTTTTTTTTTTTTTTTTTTTATTAACTATGGGTTTGCTCTTGACCTCAATCCAGTCCTCAGGACGAAGATGGGGTCGTAGATGTAGCGAGCTTACCCAGAAGATGCCTATTCACTCGTACTTTAAAGGAATTCGGGTTGTAAGTACTCGGAAATACTGACGCAGGTAAGGCATTCCACTCCTTGGCTGTGCGCATTATAAAAGATTCAGAAAGGCGCTTGGTGCGGATATGTGGGATGTCAACCAAGAAGGGGTGATATCCCGCGGTGCGTCTGGAAGTCCGATAGTAGAAAGGGGAAGGTGGGATGAGCTCATGCAGCTCTAGGGCACACTCACCGAAGTACAATCTGTAGAAGACCGACAAGCAGGCCACTCTGCGGCGGTGGGCTAGGCTATGAAGCTTGGCCTCCACCAGCTTACTATCGCCAATGAGCCTCCTGGCTCTGCGTTCTATTTGCAAGCCAGTTCGAAATTTAAATAAAACCTTTGATGAGTTACCTCCTTGGTCGCCATGTTTCGGAGAAAAAGATCGTTCCATTTTTAAATTACACGACAGATATGAGTTTACTATGTAATTTATTTGGCCGCTAAACACGACAGATATGGATTTTCATACAAACATTGCCGGCCGCTGCGCGCATGTATTTGGCCAGTACTGCAATTTCGATTTAACTCGAAGAAGGTTGTCAAAATAATGCTCACATTTCCAAGCATGTTTGAGAAAAGAGATTTATTCAGATTTAAAATGCTATCATTTAAGGCCAGGCGACACAGAGGCGGTTTTGCGGGAAAGCGGGCCGGGAGGCGGACCTGCGGGACTTAACAAACCCTAAATGAACACTGCTTAAAATAAAGTAAATACTAAAAAGGCAAACTAGGTTATTGCCTCATCGGGAGTTAGCATATCTGCTTAGTGGGTCAGCTAGCGACCGAAGTCTTAGCAGATATTATTATATACATCAAACTGAAGACCACCACCCCTATCTATAGGTCAGAACATAACCTTGTAGCGTTCGTCGCTTATGGAATTATCATTTTAATCTGTTAATCCTTTACAGATGATCTAACAACGCCATAAGATAATTTTCCATTGTAGATTGTCAGTTTTACAAAATGAGCAATGTATCTTAACATATGACTGTAATGTCGATACCTAGACTAGATCTAAGGCGCTGTCCTATTGCCATCGCTCGCGCGTACATGCGTTCGTCCGACGAAAATCATTGTGCCACTGTGCGTTTAAACATACTTATATCTGCGGAATATCCTATAGAAGGTCGTGCTATCATGAGATGCGATCGAATTGTTCTATTTTTATCTAAACTATTATAAAACTGTAACAGAAGTGAAGAAGAAGAGAGAGAGAGAGTGTGTGAGAGAGTGTAGAGAAGTGTGTCTGTACATTGAAGATATTTACAAAAAAAAGATTACGATATGGTTTTTAGATGTCCCTGATCCCAAATCACCAATTTTTGGATTTTTTGTCTGTTTGTTTGTATGTTTGTTTGTTTGTTTGTTTGGGTGTTTGTTTGTTCGAGTATCACGCAAAAACTACTGGACCGATTTTGATGAAACTTTTTTTGTTTGATAGCTTATCATCTGACTTAAAATCTGGTATATAATTTATGCGGACGAAGTCGCGGGTAAAAGCTCGTTCAGATATAAATATGTTTAAACGCACAGTGGCACAATGATTTTCGTCGGACGAACGCATGATCGCGCGAGCTATGGCAATAGGACAGCGCCTTACACTAGCACTTAATTTCCTGTTTATTTATTTAATTCTAATCAAGCTTATCTTGACCTCTGCATGTGTTATGCAATTTTTGACAGATAATCATTGCAGAGTAATAGGGACACATTTGGGTAATCAATCATTCTTGTTACCCAGAAATAAATATACATATTGGCTTATTTAGTTTCTTTCCATTACACAACATGCAGAAATAAAAGACAGATTTTTCCTCAAAGGGATTTTTTTAAATTCAGCATTCTGAATAATAAAGGCATAGGCCTGTGTAAGGATAATTATAATAAACACTCTTTTTGGACTAGTTAGCTTTTTGTGGAGTTTTCTTTTTTTTATCATCCAATTGATTTCCACCCATTCTTAATGAGCGTTTTTCTTTTAGTTTTCTAGTGGATCGATAGATGGCGGTACGATCTGTGCGAATAAAAGTCAAAATATCAAAATGTGTTTCTTTAAAATAATAAAGAGGGAGAAGATGATCAAAAAGATGCCAACTCATCTTTTGATTTAATATTTTATTATTTACGAATCATTTTAATCGAAAATATAAAACTTTTTACGTCTGACATTGTTGTATGGGCTCGATCCCTTGGCCTTTAAAAAAAAGTCAGGCAGTCTTGACATGATTTTGACAGGATCAGGCCTACGTCTCTATGGAGCGATAATCATGTCATCTGTCGAGTTTTTTAGGAACTAAAATTAAAAAAGAAAAGAAAAACGCTCATTGTTCATTCATCTGTGACACAGGGTTTTTAATGAATCTTAGTTATAGACAGCAACTGTAACTATCCTTATATGTAGTAAGTACAATTGTTAGTTTTTACCATTTATTTTTCACTGTTATATTACACCAATGTATGTGTGCTTTTTCTTTATGAACCAATAAATAATTTAAACTTTATTTTTTCCTTTACTTCTAAAAATATTTAATGGAACGGGTGTTTTAAGACCACTTCTTGGTCATAGAAGTGTCTAGGATTGTTTTAGTACTATGTTGTTAGAATCTGATAATCCAAAACTATCTTGAACAGTTACTTCTATCAAGTTGTAACTAATACCATCAAAGTAGAGACACCAAAACAAAACAACGCGTTCGCGAACTCGGGCATGATTCTGCCGCCTACCTCGCCGAGTTATCAAGTCAAACAATTACCCTTCGATTTGCATAATTCATTCTACCGTTATTTTAGTATGGTGTGTCGTTAATACTAAAATTTAATTTCACAAATTTCCAATACTTGGTGGTGGAGAATAGTTGGCCTTACCTGTGTCATCGTGGATGCTCTTGAGGTCAGATTGCCCGGAGGTCTCTGAACAGTTGTCTATGGTCATATCGATTCCGGCGTCTTCGTCGGACGAGTAAGGTTGCTCCGTTCTTCTGTGCTCTGTAATAAACAAATAACTTGTGGTCATATAGCATTCTTAGTGTTCTAAGAGCTACCTGAACTAAAGGCCCAATAGCTCAGTTAGTAGTGAAGCTACCTGTTAAAATAAAATAAAAAGCATGTTGTGCCTCTGCCAACCATGTAAAACAGTATTTGATTCGCAGGTGTTTGTACACAGCTTGTGCATGCATATACACTTTTTTATTTTAAGAAGTTTTTTAGTGTCATTTGCTACAAAACTTGGCAGCGAACTTGCTAATTTGTAACATCATTTTGACTGCTAGAACAAGCTGAATAAAAACAGGTACCTACTTATAGTATAGAAGAATTTAATATTGCTGTTAACTATAATTATACTGTAAATATAAATGCTTTAGAAAATAATATTGAGCAATAATCTTATTTCACAGAACACTTTCTACTGGCAGACACAACATAATGATGAATCATAAGTTTTTATAGTTTTCACCATATTAAATGTATATTTAGTAAGTTGTCTGACATTGTAGGTCATTGCCCAAAAGCATATTGAATGCAAACATTAGGTCAATGCTTCTGCAGTCAATAAACTTAGTCAATGTCTAGGTCAATATTGTAACAACTGCTGAATCTAGAGACAATATTTCAAAGAAAAACCAGCTTTGTGCTATTATAGAGTAGTAAAAAAATTGCGTACAATTATTAATTAATGTGTAATTTACCATGAGTCATCTTGGCGTAAGACTAATCTTATCATGGACAAAATGAGTCGTCAATTGGTCCTAAATATCTCCAAGACCTTTTGTTTCAAAGAAAGATCATATTTGTCATTGTGAATTTGACAAAAGAGTTGGGGGAGGTACATGGATGCAAGGTGGTCAGAATAGAATGGCATATAAAAAGGAGGTGTGTGTGGGTGGATACAGGGTGTGGATGATTTCTTTTTGAAGTGGAAATTGTCTATCATCATCATACTTAGACTAATTATATCGGGACGCGTAACCACGTGTCATTCTACTAACAAACATTTTGGCACTTTTTGCGGGGGGTGAGGTAACATGTTATCCGCAACTTTGGATTTTATTCCCTATGACTTTAGATTCTAATTTTGAATGTTCAAAATCATGAAAAGTAGTCTCGTGTAAACCCCAAACGTTCTAAGTTCAAAATTATTGTTTTGCTATTATAGGCTGTCTCGTTTAGTGATAAGGTATAAAATTGGGTGTAAATGCGCAAGATTAATTGATCTAAAACCATGGCAGAGGGGAAATGCTACCGCAAGGCCGGTCCGGATATAATTAGTCTAAGTCATCATATCATCAATTATACAAGACATAGTTGCTCACATCATGTGCAGACTTTATTTTTATGTAACTCCCAACATTGTTATTTATCATATTTCAGCAAATAAATTTTCTGATTTCATTCTTCTGGCCATTCAAATATTTATTGTATTGCCATTATATTGTATGTACACTTCTTTCGCCTTATCCATATTCATACATCTTTTCATACACTTCCATGCTACTCTGTCTGCCATCAAAAAGTGTTCATCTATCCGTCTGTTTGTCTTCAATCAATCAATCAATCAAATATACTTTATTTTACACCAAAAATAAACAGTAAAATACAGAGAAAAACAGTCTTCAGAGTCTACATGCCTAAACTAATAAACTTCCAAACCAATTTCAATGAAATTTAAAACGGCAGTTTGGAAGATTACTTTTTTAATCCTAAGGTTTCTTTTTACGCTCCAGGCAAGAGCAGTTACTTGCCTAAAGGTAGACCGATTGCTGTCAAGACAGCTGCTAGCTGGTCAGATGTGTCTCATAGCTCATAGGGCAGACAGAACTAAGTAATATTAAGTAACCTAGTAAAAGATTAATAATATTATGAGCACCTCGGCTAGCATGCCACCCAAGACAAAGCGTTTAAACGAGAAAAACGTCATGCACACTTTCTCTGGCATACGTAAAATAATAAAGATGGAGGCATATGTCGATTTTTATCGTTTTCTCGGGGGTGGCGAGAGAGCGGACATAATGGTATTAATCCTATTGTCTCAGGCTTGGGATAAAGGACCAGGAATTGTAGAGCTACCAGGTCACTGGTAACTTTGTCATTATACCATCTCCTATCTTTGTTTACTATTGAAAACATTTGAGAGAGGTATTGTTTTGCTTTTTGCACTGTAACAAAAGGTTGGCTTTCACTTTTGTTTCCCAGTTTGAGGCTAAAGTACAATTAATAGTTACTATAGCTACGTATCTGCTAAAAGTCCTTTGCTTAGTTCTACAATGACAACAGGAACCAAAAGTTTTAGAATCTTTTTGTTTGATAAAATATTGTGAAAGATAAGTCTTACATAAGGAAATATGTAACGAAATTTCAAGGCTTAACATTGTCTTTATGTTTTTATCAAATTTGTAGTAGGTTACTAGTTAGTTTAGGTACGAGGACTACTTCGTTTGATTGTGGTTTCATTGGTCTTCTGCCACAGATACAAGGAAAAACACCACATGGGCATATTTAGTAATGTTATGAAATCGTGAAAGTAAAGGCTGCGCGAAGGTAGCAGCACTTGCGAAATCAGGAACAGCTGACTGCGTGGCTTTCCTAGCATTCTACAAACATATGTTTGTAATATCTAGAGTGATGGCACTGAATAATGACCGTGAAAATAATAAATACGTGGACAACTCCGCGGAAAAACCGCGCCACAAGGTCGCCGCGTGATCTCATTCTTGGCAAATTCCAGGTGTGCGCGCGTCACAAAACCAAATATTTCACGTTTTCACACAAAGAATAGACAATGACTTACCGAATTTTCCTTTATTTTTCTTTCCTTTCGGCATGGTGGATGAGAACCAAGAACTGACTTACAAAATAAAACGATGAAAATATAATATTCACTAGGTATTTAACTAAGATTCCCACTTAATCAAGACGGAGAACAGTTCGATATATCAGTTCCTATAGAACGATTTGGGCACCGAATGTAACATAAAACTAAAATTTCCGAAAAGCTTTTTAACATGTTTAACCGTGTAACATGCACACTCAACTTCGCTTTTTTGCGTAATGCGCATGCGCTGTCAGGGAGGGGGAGTTTTGTGACGCCATTTTGAATTTTTGTGTTGCCAGACTAATAATAACGTTTACCCGTAACCATATATTATGTTTGGATCCTCCTTCAAGAAGCTATAGTCGAACCGCTACAAACGTACAGTTTGGGTCATAAATCATCTCATTGAACCTTTTGCTCGCACTCATGGGCTTTACGGAAACAGTTCTACAGAGCCCATAAGTACGAGTGAGAGGTTCGATGAGATGGTTTATGACCCAAACTGTACGTTTGTAGCGGCTCCACTATAGCTTTAAATTTGTAAGCTTCTTGTCCTCCTTCCTTCCTGTCCTGTCCTGTGCCCTGCAGTGGAAGTGTAAAGTTTACACTTTACAGTTCGGTCAGTGCTCCGTCACTCACGTCTGACAGCTGCGATAAAGTACCTACGTCACGCGTATCTTGCAAGATGTTAATAACATAGGGCTATCACACGCTATCGCGATTGCGTACTTCCAGCACTGGTAGCATGCCATCCCGCGATAGCCGTGATACGGCTATATCACGTCTTTTATCTCGTTCGTTCGCGCACAAACGAAAGAGATAAAAGACGTGATATAGCTGTATCACAGCTATCGCGGGTTGGCATGCTACCCATGCTGTACTGGACGGTTTTCTTTTGGGAAAATATGCCTGCTAATAATTATTGTGATGTTTGGTAGACAATCTAACAAAATGTGTCATTTTTCACATTGCCTACGGATGAAAAAAGGTACTTACTTACGTAAATTTTAATTTTGTTTTATCCAAAAGCAAAGTTTTGTGTTGAAAATAATATGTGCAAAAATACTTAGAATACTGGTATAACAACGCTATTGTTTTTATCGTTTGTACAAGATACAAACAAAATAATAAATAAAGATACAAATAAACGGAATAATTTTATCAATGTTGGTAACTAGTTGTTGGCTTAAATTTTTTTCGCAAAAAAAAATTCCTTTCAGGAGAAGTAATTCCCGTGGTCTTCGAACTTGGTTTAAACGTTATTTTGGAAAATAAGATTGAAGAAAATAAATTCCTGGTGATGGAGGGTATTTTCTGACAATAAACAACCCTAGCGTTTCGGTAGTTACGTCAGAGGCGCGTGACGGACAATGTGATATCGACTCTAGGTTAACAGACATAAGACGCGTTTAAGTTCGTCGTTCGTCGCGGTGACAGATCGTAAGACTCGGTTGTCTGTAAAAGCGCGCGAAATCAGTGTTTTCTAAGAGAGTGCAGTATCTGTTACGGTAGTAACTATTAAATAATCTGTGGTTCGGTTATATGTTTTATAATGATAATGGTAATAAATTTTTAGAACAGTTTTTTCTCAAACTGAAAACTATCTTCATGGTGTGTTACATTGGCGAGTGCAACTTCTGTCACATTGATACATGTATATAGGGTCCTTCTTAAACAACTTTCTCTATGGGACCAACATAGAAATCGCAAAAAAAAAAAATCTGCTGTTCCATACAAAACTGCAAACCTACTCAAGCCAAAATAATGTATGGGACAGCAGATTTTTTTTTGGGATTTTGATGTTGGTTTCATAGAGAAAGTTGTTTAGTTTGACGTTCTGATCATCCCCTTATAAAGTCTCAGCATATTAAGAAGGACCCTGTAACTGTAAATGACGGCATCACACAGGTTTTTGAAAAAAAAAGTGAAATTTATAGGTGGAGATTTGTAATTAGCTTCCAGTTATTTAAGGTTGTGTTTAGTATGTAATCAAAGCTGTAAATCTTCCTAAGAATACATAATAAAATAAAATAAAAAAGGTAACTCATAGACTCGACTCAATGCAATGATGCCATTATAATGGGTAACTGAAAAAAATTGGTAACATTCCGTTGAAATAGTGAGACAGAATAGTGACGCATAGGTTAAAATCGAGGAAAAAACAATGGAATCATCGATTGTACATTGCTTTATTATGTTATAAAGTGGTGTAACATAAAGGTAAATAAACAAGGTGGTGAAATTAAATAACATGGTGAAATAAATGAGGAAAACATTGTGTTATTAATGGGAAATGAGTATGACATACATTATATCCTTGTCGATTGAGTAATTTTATGTTGTACCTACTTAGTTTTTAAATAATTTTGTGACCTGAAGTGCGATTTTTGAAAATCATATGAGCGACTTGGCAGTAGAAAATGTCAAAATTACTATGGAGATTATGCATCTTTCTACTGCCAAGTCGCTCGTATGATATTCAAAAATCGCACTTCAGTGATTTTGACTTTTATTTCACTAATTTACTTCTACTAATAGATTTTCGATAGATTTTATTTAAAGAGCTTCGAACATTTCAGTATGGAAGGTGGCATACCTACTTTCCGCCATTTTGAAAAAATCACGATTTTGCGGCCAGTCATGAAACATATGCCAATCGACAGGGAAAATTATTACAAACAGAAAATATACTTGGGTAAAATGACCTAAGTGGTATACTTTCGGAGATATAGGGGTTTGAAAATAAAAAAAATAAAAATATTTTTTCCACTCAAATTGACTTTTTTGATCAGGAATAGATCAGATAAGCTCAGGATCGATCAGGACTTCATATAATTATATAATATTATTATTATAAATAAGTTTTATTCATTTACTAAGATAAATAAAATATCTACCTACATAGACAAGACAGCTACGAGCAAGACGGTTGTTGTAGCAGTGCTGCTAACCATTCCGAGAGGGATTTATATGTATTTACCTATGTATTAAATACTTGATCATCATCATCATCATCATCTCAGACGATGGACGTCCACTGCTGGACATAGGCCTTCCCAAGAATCGTCATGTGGGGACTTGCTACAGATGTCAGCACCCACAAGTTATAGCAAAGATGCCAACAGATGGCGACATAAATCGCGCAAGAGAAATATTTACAGAGATTCGATATAATTATACAGGGTGTACAATAAAATGGGACAGCTACTCAAAGGGGTGCTTTAGACCATCAAACTGAACAACTTTCTCAATGGGACCAATATCGAAATTGCGAAAAAAAAATCCGCTCTCCCATACAAAACTGCAAACATAACTCGACTGAAATGTATGGGACAGCATATTTTTTTTTCGCGATTTCGATATTGGTCCCATAGAGAAAGTTGTTCAGTTTGATGGTCTGAAGCACCCCTTTGAGTAGCCGTCCCATTTTATTGTACAGCCTGTATACAAGGTCCTACCGGCCGTCCCCAGGCATCACACCTAGCCTGGCGGAAGTACTTCCCTTTTCAATGGAAGAACATTCCCAGTAGCACCGATCGGTCCTGCGCTGCCCTTGTCCAACGGGTTCCCGCCGCTTCACCAGGTCGTCGGTCCACTTTTTGCGGGGGGCGACCCACGCTGCGCTTTCCAGTACGCGATCGCAACTCAAAAGCTCTTTGGCCCCATCTACCATATCGGTTCTGCGAGCAATGTGCCCCGCTCATTACCATTTTAGTGTAGCAATTCTTTGGGCTATGTCGGCTGCTCTGGTTCTTCTGCGGATCTCTTCATTTCTGATTCGATCTTGCAGGGAAACTCCGAACATAGCCCTCTCCATTGTCTTTTGAGTGACATCCTTTTTATGAGGCCTTGAGTGAGCAAAACGTCGTCTCAGTTCCGTATTTCATCACTGGCGATACACACTGGTCAAAGACTTTCATCTTGAGACACTGCGGTATTTGGGACGTGAAGAGACGACGTAGCTTTCCTACGCTGCCTTGCCGAGTCGGATTCGACAGGTTGACCTCTTTCTCGAAATTGCACTTATCTAATTGGATAGTTTCATCTCAGGTTTTTTAAATATAATACCACGACTCGTCGTCAGCGGCTCACGTAACGAGCAGCTCCCGTTGTGTATCTTATAATCAATCTGTAAAATCCACCATGCCGCCCAAGACTAGCGGTAAGGCAGCCAAGAAATCTGGCAAGGCCCAGAAGAACATCTCCAAGTCTGACAAGAAAAAGAAGAAGCACAAGAGGAAGGAGAGCTACGCCATCTACATTTACAAAGTGCTGAAGCAGGTTCACCCCGACACCGGAATCTCCTCGAAGGCCATGTCCATCATGAACTCTTTCGTGAACGACATCTTCGAACGCATCGCCGCGGAAGCTTCCCGTCTCGCCCACTACAACAAGAGATCCACGATCACCTCCAGGGAGGTTCAGACCTCCGTGCGTCTCCTGCTGCCGGGCGAGCTCGCCAAGCACGCCGTCAGCGAGGGCACAAAGGCCGTCACCAAGTACACCAGCTCCAAGTGAAGCGGCACTTAGTGCGACCGACGACGCCCCCTTGTGTGCGTGCGTGTTGTGCAATGCACACGCAAACAAACAAAAAGGCCCTTTTCAGGGCCACAAAACAGTTCATAATATTTAAAAGTTTCATAACGACAACGCTCTTGACAATAATAATCTAATCTGCTCTGCACAATATAACATACCTACTGAAGTAGGCGATATTATTATAATATTTAAAAGTCGAAAGCCTATGGCTGCCCGTTGATACCTAATAATAATTTACTAAACGGTAGTAAGTTAGTAGTCCTTAAATTGTAACAGGGACGTGAACGAGCCTGGCGGTCCTTCGGCCTTATAGTATATATTACCAGTACCTACCCCTACCTACTTACTTACTGTAGTTATATTATAACATACAAATAATGAATAAGCTATTCTACAATATAGTGTGACGAATTTATTTAGGTAGTGTGACGAATTTATTTAGGCCGACCGAAGCGATTTTCTAACATCTTCATGACTGCTGTAGGGCTGGCGTTTGTGATGAGGAGGCTCTCGACTGCTTCTTTGGCTCTTCCTTTGAGGCTTCTTCGAAGTCTGGCCATATTTTCTGTGTTCGTGTACGATGCGGACGACTCGGTGTAAGCGGCTCGGAATGATAGCCACTCCTGGTAGGCGCCCCCGAAGTTTGGTAGCTCGGCGTAGTGACGGGGCGCTGGATTCTGCTGACCCGCTTTGATGGCAAGCGTGATTGCAGTCGCGAGGTCGGCGAGATCTATCTGCTGTGGCTTGGGCTTCGCGACTGTGTTCTGTTCTACCGGTTCTTCGTTCTTCTGTTGCGTTGTGGGCTGGCTGGGCGCGGCGGTCCACACTGGCGGCAGCGGCGGCGGCGGGTCCCACACCGGCGCATGAGGGAGCGCCGGCGTGGTTTGCTTGTGATGTTCGTTCGGGCAGCTGTTCTCTTCTATTGGTTGCTGCCCGTCGGTGATGGCGAGTACGTGGCTCTGCTGCAGCCACTCGTCCACCCTGGAGGTTGCGTCGGACCCGGAGATGACGGTGTCGCCGTCATCGGAGCTGGCGTCTTCATCTTCGGCTTCTATAGCGGCGAGACGTGCGGCGGCATGTTCTAGCTTGGCGCGTGCTAACTCTTCTTTGGCTAGCGCTATACGATACGCCTTGGTGCTTGCTGACGTCTTCATGGATGACTTCCTGCTGTTGCGCTTCTGTTTCGGCTGGGCGATCGATGCCGGCATGGACGCGACAGCACCGACGGCGGGGGCGTCGACAGCAGGGGCTTCTGTGACCGTCGAGGCTTCCGACGAGCTGGCGAGTGTGCTGGCGGCTGACGAGGACGCCGTAGCGGCTGACGAAGAGGATCCCGTAGCGGCTGACGAGGATCCCGTAGCGGTCGACGTGGCGGTAGCGGAACCGTCTATAGATTCGGCGTTGCCGGTTCCGCTACCTTCTATGGCGGGGTCGGCCGACGGGGTCCGTCTTCCTGTCTTCGATCTTGTTACCGGCATTTTCTCGCTTCTTTCTTCTATTTGACGAAAGTTCTATCTTGAATCGACGAAGGTTCTGTCTTCGATCGACGAAAGTTTTCTATTTTCACCGCAGACCCGGAGCAGCCAAATTTTTCTTTCTTCTTTTTTCTATCCGGCGCCTCGAAGTGACCAAATGTTCCCGCCGGCTCAGCAGTGGACTGTAATTTTCGATTCGTTCCGAGCCGAACGGGAAGCGGGGAGGGGTTCTTGAAATCAGAAGGCTTCAATTTTGCTGTTTTTCTTGGCTTGCTTCCAGCTTGCTAACTCGTTGGCTGCTCCGGATCGAATGTGCAAAACGCCGCGGCGGCGCTGCTTTTATTCTCTCTCGAGATGCCCGCGTGAGCGGGGCGTCGCGAGAGGGACCGCGTTCGCGTGAGGGAGCGAGACAGACTGTCTCTGTGAGCGGGATGGGCATACCCATACACGCCTCGAGCGCAATACTGGAGGGACAGAGCCACTGTCTTTATTTGCATTTCTTATTTAATAAATTACATGAATTTACTATTTATTTCAGTGCTATCCTATTTACATAGGTTTTTACCTATGTACTAATTTATTCTAGACCTATCTATAACATTAGTAACTATAAGGAGTAAACACAAAGGGAAATAAAACAATCTTAAAGCTAACATAATACAAACTTATCCTAATCCTATTTCCTAGCTAAAAACTTTATTGTAAATGTAAACTTATAACTATATACAAAATAACATTGATCAGAGACGGTCGTTCCGAACAATGGTGGTATAACACTCGTTAACAGCGGACTGACGAGTCGCGCGCCGAACTCGAGGAAAAACTGAGCAGGATACGTTGTGATATCGTTGGATTATCTGAAGTACGAAGAGAGGGAGAGACTCCATAATCCTCGAATCCGGTAGCCTACTTTATTTCCGAGAGGGAGACCTAAAGTCTCGGGCTCCAGGCACAAAACTCGTACAGTATTCGTTAAAGGTTATACAGGTATACCTGGGCCCCGAGATCAGATTAGAAATACGATGACGAGGTAGGGACTATGTATGAGGAGGATGTCTCTAGAGCCATGTATAGTTCCAAACACACTTCACAGTTCTTTGTCATGTGAGACTTCAACGTAAAACTAGGCAAATGACGGTGAAGAGCTACGAGTGGGACATCTATTTGGTGTTGGACGGCGGAATTAACGGGCCCAACTAATGGGCGGGTTTATGGGGGAGAAGGAACTCTATGTGATGAAAACTCCTTTATGACGCGGCAGCACAGAAAATGAACCTGGATGAGCCCAAATGGTACAAAAAAGAGAAAGACTTCATCATGTCAACGAAGAGGCAAATATTCGATAATGTTTCTGTGTTAAACGCATTTAAAACCGGAAACTAGGCAGAACAATAGGCAGATTTTGAAATCCTTGACTTGTGATCACCGAGCCTATATTAGGAAGGCTATAGAGCGGAACAAAAGCTCCAAAATCTTTGCAAGGGATCCGTCTATTGGCCAAAGCCAGCTAGCAACATTGAAGACCAAAGATGGCAGGATCAGTATCGTCCAAGCGTAAGCTTCTGAGAGAGGTTAAGAAATTCTATGGACAGTATACACGTGAACACGGAGACCCGCTAAAAATCTACATAATAACCATAGATCTAGATTGACCCAGCACTATACCAAAGATATCCCGCACGTGAGCCTGTACGAGATTAATATGGCTCCCAAACAGCAAATGAGCAACAAGGCTGTAATAAAATGTAATACAATTGTTAAATAAATAAATACCAATAAATAAATAAGGCGCTGGGTGACGGGATTACGGCCGAGCTCCGGAAGGCGGGTGGAAGACCGATCCTTCAGAAGTATTTCGTTTAGGTACGTCATACTCGAGGGAGAAACGCCGCAGGCATGGAACTGAAGTCTAGAGGTGCCCTTCCTCAAAAAGAGCGATAAGTAATGTCCTGCTGAAGACTTAAAGGCCCATTTCGCTTCTTAGTCTGCATGTCTACGAGTATAAGCTGTTTCGAGAGTCGTTACAAACCGTCTCGCACGCAAGTTCAATGACTTTCAGCCTCGCGAATAAGTCGGCTTCAGACCATCAAACTGAACAACTTTATCTTTGGGACCAGTATCTTTAAAAACAAAATCTGCTGTCCCATACATTTCAGTCGAGTTATGTTTGCAGTTTTGTATGGGACAGCGGATTTTTTTTTTCGAGTTTTCTGTGTTGGTCCCCGTAATAAAAGTTGTTCAGTTTGATGGTCTGAAGCACCCCTTTAAGTAAGTGTCCAATTTAATTTTACACACTGAATAACCTGCCGGAACATTATGTATTGTGGTTATGAAACCTTTTCGGAACCCGGCTTGCTCGGGAGGCTTTAACTTTAAGTCGTCAAGCCCGCGCGAGACGGTTTGTAATGACTCTCAAAAACAGCTTATTATCCTCGTAGATATTGCTAAGAAGCGAAATGGGCCTATACTTCTTCAGCAGGGCATTATCGCCCTTTTTGAGAAAAAACACAACGTATGACGTAATTGAACGGCTTCTGAAGGGCCTCGGTTTCGGCACCTTACTATTCTTTAGCTGCTTGAGAGCCATACTAATCTCGCACATGCTGATGGATCCATTTAGCTCTTGGGTCGTTTTTAGTGGGTCTCCGTGTTGACGTGTGAAGTGTCCATATAATTTGTCAACCTCTCTGAGAAGCTCACGTTTGGACGATATGATCCTGCCATCTTCGGTCTTCAATTTTGCTATCTGCCTCTGATAATCGACAGATCCCTTGCAAAGACTTTGGGGCCTTCATTGAACCGACGCAAGTCACGGACTTTGAAATCTGCCTATTGTGCTGCCGGTTATCGTTCACATCATCTTCTTCTTATCGTGTGGGCAGAGCCCTGGTGTCAGAGTTTTTTCAGACCGCCTGACATCATCTGAGGACTGCATAATCATTTTTCCTTTCCTCCATGAGCTTAAGAGTAGGGTTTGAGAGATTTTTGTTTCTATTTGTATGGCGGGTCTTAAATAACTTAGATCCGATGCATAGACAGTTCCACAAACCCGTCACTGTAATCATCTCCACGCAATCAAGACGATTTTGAAATTAGAGCTGAAACTACAGGGGTTTTAGATTTGGATCGGTACTGGGCAGAGCGTAGACTTCATCTCTCGAGATCTTTAAAGTTGAATCTTAAGCGCCAGCCGCCAACTACACACTCTGTCATGCGCGCGCGCTTACCTGCGCTGTCCAGTTTGCGCAAGTAAGCACGCGTGTGTGGACGGCAAGACGGAAGCACGTGCAGTTCTACAAGCGCGGCTCGAACAATCGTTGACATGCTGAAGATTGGACTGCGCAGTTTTCGGTTTGCACGGTTTTACTTGTGTGTATAGCCGGGCAATCAGGCCGCGCCTCAGTCCGCGCTTCAGTCCGTCAAGTTTTTAACAGAAAAATGTTTGTAAATGCCTGATAATGGATGATATGGCTACAAGTAATTAAAAATCCTCCCGCTCTTGATAACTATACCGTATATAAAACCCTTAACATTTATAATCAGAACGATGGAGCTTTGGTTTACATAAAAAATAATTTACGTAACAAAACTTATGAACAAATTTTCCCACACGCTAACTGCCTAGTGTCATTTGTGAACAATGAGACTGCAATCATAGCAATATACAGATCGCCTTCATATGTTACAAAACAACAGCACGCTAGCTTTCGTGAATCACTTGATGCTACGCTTAAATCCGTGGAAAAATACAAAAGTGTTATTATAATAGGTGACATAAATATCGACATCGCCGTAGGATCTGATGATAGGTTTTCTGCCGAGTATCTGGAATTGACAGCCTCATATGGACTGCTTCCAGCCTCTATTATTCCGACTCGAAACAATACATGTCTCGATCATGTGCTATTAAGGGCTAAATATCCGGCTATCGCATTAGTTATACAAAATACTCTGACTGACCACGACACGATTTTATTGTCAATCACCACGAAACAACCGTCCGAACCGCAAACCGTCACTTGCCACAAAATCAATTACGTAGGTCTCACCTCTGATTTTAGTTCTCTCGATTTTGCACCCTTTTATAATAAATCTGACTGTAATGAGGCCGCCAATTTCCTAGTTAACACGCTGTCGGAGGCCATCACAAAAAATACTTCGGTGGTCACCTTCTCTCGCCGTAATATAATTAGAAAGCCATGGATAACCCCGGGACTGTTGAAATGCATCAAAAACAGGGACGCTATGCATCGCAGACATAAAAAGTCCCCTCATAATTTAATACTACTGGAAACTTACCGCAGGTACAGAAATTTCTGTAATGCACTACTCAGAAAAATAAAACGAGAGTACGAACGAGAAGAACTCCAAAAAGCTACTTCCACTAGTATAAAAAAAACATGGGATGTAATTAAATCCATTACCAATTATAAGCCTAAATCCCCCCCATCTCCTGACCTCCTTAATTTATGTTCCACCCCAAATGAGTCTGTTTGTGCTATCAATGACTTTTTCGCTAGTATTGGCCAAAAACTAGCTAGTAAAATATTATCTAAGAGTAATAATCAGAATCACTCTCCTAGTTCATTACTATCTTCGTTCGTCCTTTTGGAAACAGACGAAAAGGAAGTTTTATCCATCATTAATTCCCTAAAACCCGATAGTGCTGCAGGTTGGGATAACATAGCACCTAACACTATTAAACTCTTTAAGGACGTTCTCGTAAAACCGATCACCCATCTTTGCAACATTTGTCTTGGGCAAGGTATTTTCCCCCAAGCTTTTAAAAAAGCTGTTATCGTACCTATACATAAAGGCGGCGACAAATCCTGCCTAAACAATTATCGTCCTATCTCACTATTGACATCCTTATCTAAAATCCTAGAGCGTATCATGCATAAACAATTAAACTCATATCTCGTTAAATATAACATTCTATCTGAAAACCAATTCGGTTTCCGACAGGGGAAGTCTACTTCAGACGCGGTCTTGGATCTTACTGAATACGTGGTCAGGGCTTTGGATTCCAAGAAGAAAAGCTTAGCTATCTTCTTGGATCTGGCCAAAGCCTTCGACACCGTGTCAATACCACGTCTTTTGACCAAACTAGAGAGAATTGGAGTCCGCGGAAATCAAATAAAACTTTTCCGCGACTATTTGTCAAACAGAACGCAATGTGTCCGGCTAGGTAATCATGTAAGTAATGATGTTCTTGTCACGTGCGGAGTCCCTCAAGGCAGTATACTTGGCCCAACTCTTTTCCTGGTCTACATAAACGATCTCTGCCAGCTCAAAATGCATAAGGGTAAGATATTCACCTTCGCTGATGATACAGCTCTAGTTTTCCAGGGGGAGAGTTGGGACGAAACTTTTAACGGTGCCCAAAAAGGCTTTAATAACGTATCCAAATGGTTATATGATAACCTACTAACTTTAAATAGTAGCAAGACGAAATATGTTACATTTTCTATTTACAAAAATTCGCAACCTTCACTGGACAAAATTCTTACTTCACATTCTGACAAATGCCTCGCTGAAAATGTGAAAACGTCAAAATTGTGTCCCTGCCCCGGCCTGGAAAGAGTGACTAATATAAAATATCTGGGGGTTATCTTAGACTATGGCTTGAATTACAAACTGCACATAGCACAGCTCACGTCGCGCCTGCGTAAACTTATGCATATCTTTAGAAACTTACGCCACGTCTCAGACCCAAAGACTATAAAACTAGTATACTCGGCAATTTGTAAACCCATTATCAGCTACTGTATTCCAGTCTGGGGAGGTTCCTGTAAAACATTTATATTTCCTTTGGAACGAGCCCATAGGGCTATTCTTAAAGTGGCTACCTTTCGAGCTTACCGATATCCTACGGAAAGACTGTACAGTGAGTGCGGAGTTTTATCAGTGAGACAAATATATATCGCGCTCTCCATACTGAAAACCCACAGCCGACTAAAATTCGACCCTACTAAACTTACTAACAGAAGACGTGATAATTTTGACGGCTCTTACGAAACTTTCCGTACATCCTTTGCACAAAGACAACATTGCTTCCTTGGAAAATTCTTATATAGGAAAGCTTCCGAGTACAACAGAATATATGAGATGACTCATGGACAATGCAAACGAATAGTATGCGAATGGGTCCAGAATTACAGTTACGATGGTACAGAATCGCTTATTTTAACCGTGCAATAGCCTGATGGCTTGTTGTATGTTCCTCCCAGCAGATGATTCCTTACAGCTTCATCTGATCCCAAGACATAGGCATTGGTATACCATAGTCGTAGGGCCCTGAAGGTTGGAACCCTAGCTAACATAATCTATAAATTAGAACTTATACCACCGAACTCATTAATATAAAATAATCGATATGGTAAAAATACTATATTCTCGCACACTCACTTACTGTCAAGATTCCCCCAACCCCCCTCAACCCCCCCCCCCCTCTCACATCCCACACACACACACACACACACACACATATACACAAACCCATACTCACAGTCGCTCACTTGGTTATCTATTTTTATTTTTATTTTTTTTCATAGCTGTTACATCAATCAAATTGGTCCATAATCACATAACTACCTAATATTGTATAATTCTTTTTCCTTTTGCATTGGGCCTCAAATAATGTAATACCTATATATAACTTATCTCCTTGTACATGATTATTTAATACATATTGGAAGAGGACTATCGCTTAATAAGTCAGGCATTTTTTGCCTAATGAGGGATTTTTCAAAAGCAAAAAAAAGTAAAAAGTTAGTTCCAAATTTCTCGATAGATGGCGTTGACAAGAGAGGGGTCGATTAGGTATGACCAACACTGGTACCTAGCATGCCAACCCGCTATAGCCGTATCGCGGGTTGGCATGCTACCAGTGCTGGTCTACCCAATATCAACTGTACAAAAACATGTATAGTCATTCCTTACAGTCGCACACAGATTGCCATTAGAGTGACAGAGCTAGATTAGACGTAAATCTGTTACGCTGTTAAACAAATGTCACCACTTTTTAAGCAAATTCAAGCAAAATTCGTTCTTAACGTAAGGAAATAGCGGAGTCTTCCAGCTGGAGGTCTGGTGACAAAATGGTTCAAGACGGTATCTGTTTACTATTGACATTTCACTTATTCTAATGGGCGGTTGTCATAAGTGTGAATGGATGTCAAGTAGCGTTTCTATGTCTTGCTTTATATTATTTATCTACCCCTATATTTTATCTTTGAGTATGACCAATATAAGCTGACCGCGCGCAGGGTGAATAACGTATAACGTCGCGCGACCACCTTATTTTGGTTTTGCTTAGCTTGATGTGTCGCCGTGGGTACAAACAAACCCTTTCTTATTGTTGTTGGTTTATTATAAACTATCTGCGGGGCTAGTATGCCAACCCACTATAGCGTGATATATCGCTATCACGCTTCCGCTCTCTTTCTATTTTCGCACGAACGAACAAGATAAAAGATTTGACAGATGGATGTGGTAAATATCGCAATCGCGGGTTGGCGTGCGTACTAGCCCCGCTGTTGATGAAGTAGCGATTACAAGTTTCCCGGTTTATTTGTGTTTTTCTGTTAAGCCGGGTCCGCTGCGCCATGTTTTCGTGTTACGATGTTAGCAAACACGAAAACATGGCGCAGCGGACCCGGCTTTAGGTTTTTGTAGTTTGTTATTGTCGTTATATTCAAAATGGATACAAAGCCCATACAGCCACGTCCGATACTTGATTCATTGTTGACAGACAGTAACACCGAGATTGTTAATAATAAACCGACAATAATATCAAAGGGCGTCTTTTTATTAATAATATTCATAAATATACCATAGGTACCTAATCGACCCCTCTCTGTTCAACGCCATCTTTCGAGAAATTATGAACTAGCTTTTTTTTTTCTCTGGAAAATCCCCCATTAAGCTATAGTTGGTAGTTTCTCGCAAAGTACTGTCTCATTATCATCAAGTACTTAAATATTGTAACCCATAATTAAAATTGTGATGTAGTTGCCTAATACTAATTAAATAAAGTTTGAAGTTTGAAGTTTGAAGATATTTCTATTTTAAGCCGTATATAATACGATAATCTATTTCATAAAACAGTGTTGTAGTTTGGTATAGTATTGTATAGTGTATTTATTGTTTTTTGAAAATAAAATAAATCAATGTTTACGTCTTCTATTGAATGTCTGTTTTTTTCAATTGGCAAGCAATACAATTATTCTTGAACAAAAAAAAATCTTTTGTCAGCTGCGATGCTAGAAAGACTTTACTTGGTGGCTCTGAGAATACCGAGGTTTGCGCGGGCTTGCGCGAAGGCTTACTTGTATATTGTGGACGGCACCTCCGTGTTCCGTCTTGCGTTCGAGTAAAACCGTGCGGTTTTAACTGCGCAGGCAAGAAGGCGTGTGTAGCCGGAGCTTTATCCGCAATGATAGCTTCCGGTTTTAAAAGCGTTTAACACAGAAACATTATTTAATATTTACCTCTTCGTCGAGATGATGAAGTCTATCTCATTTCTTGTACCGTTTGGGCTCATCCAGGTTCATTTCCTGTGCTCCCGCTTAATAAAGAAAGAGTTTTCATCACATCGAGTTCCTCATCCATGAAGCCGTCCATTAGTTGGCCCCGTTAATTCCGTCGTCCAACATCAAAATAATTGTCCCACTTGCAGCTCTTCACCTTCATTTGCCCAGTTTTGCGTTGAAGTCTCACATGACAACTTTGAAGTGTGTTTTGGAAATATACATGGCCCTAGAGACATCCTCCCTCATACATAATCCCTACTTCATCATCGTATTTCTGATCTAATGTCGGGGCCAGGAATACCTGTATAACCTTTAACGAATAGTCGGACTGTTTGGTTATTTTGAGTATAAGGTACACCACCTTATTCGACACGTTTACGATCCCCTCCAAGTTGTTCATAAGAGATTTGTGGACCATATGCCCGGCATCGTGCCGGGGCCCAGGACTTTAGGTCGCCCTCTCGGAAATAAAGTAGGCTTCCGGATTTCAGGATTATCGAGTCATTTCCCTCTTTTTGGACTTCACATAATCCAACGATATCTCAACGTATCCTGCTCAGTTTTTCCTCGAGTTCAGCGCGCGACTCGTCGGTCCGCTGTGAACGAGTGTTATATGTTTATTACCAGATGCTACTATTGTCGGTTGTGGTCTTGTGGTAGTCGGATCTCTGCCGGAGATCCTTCGCGCACCCTGCCTCGCCATTACCTTGGCCGCTACTGATGCCAGGAATAGCAGGGCCGCCAGGGAATGGGAACCTGGTTTTGGTTGTGTTAGCCCTGGCCACGCTTGGCAGCGGGTTGGCGATCGCAGTTGGATTACATGTGTGTACTCAAAGGATGCTGCTACCCATCATTTTGTGGATCCCATAGTCGCCATAATATACTATCAGAGGAAGAAATGGGATGATGCTATTCCATTAGCCTGTGGCGAGTATCCGCGCCACTGTATTGTCGATGGTGTTAAAACCCTTGGAGGGTTTGTCGCTGGTCTCTTGGCTTAGGACGTCATAACGGACTAGTCGCGAGGCTAGAGTTTTCTAGTGTGATCGAATTGTATTCGTAGCTCGACCGAATAAATAAAGCAGTATATAAAGTACAGCGACCCTATCATTCATCGTCTCTCCTACTCCGGGCGTTCCTGCGTATTCTCCTTAATGGTGACCCCGACGTGATCGAATTGTATTCGTAGCTCGACCGAATAAATAAAGCAGTATATAAAGTACAGCGACCCTATCATTCATCGTCTCTCCTACTCCGGGCGTTCCTGCGTATTCTCCTTAAGCCTAATGAACTTGGACGATCATGTAAAATGTCTATGGTGTACCCTCTCTGCGCTTGAAGTGGTTGACGATTATGTTTACCTGGGACAAAACTATTCCATTAGATAGGTACAATTTCGAGAAAAAGGTGAACCTGTCGAATCCGACTCGGCAAGGCAGCGTTGGAAAGCTACGTAGTCTCTTCACGTCCCAAATACTGCAGTGTCTCAAGATGTAATACGGAAATGAGACGTCGTCGCTCACTCAAAGCTTCATAAAAAGGTTGAAAATTACCCAAAAGGCAATGGAGAGGGCTATGTTCGGAGTTTCTCTGCAAGATCGAATCGGAAATGAAGAGAGCTCAGTGCAGCAGAATTCGCTGAAGAACCAGAGCAGCTGACATAGCCCAAAGAATTGCTAAATTAAAGTGGTAATGGGCGGGGCACATTGCTCGCAGAACCGATATGATAGATGGGGCCGAAGAGCTCTTGAGTGGCGATCGCGTTCCGGAAAGCGCAGCGTGGGTAGCCCCCCGCAAAAAGTGGACCGACGACCTGGTGAAGGCGGCGGGAACACGTTGGATAGGTAAGGGCAGCGCAGGACCGATCGTTGTGACGATCCTTGGGGAGGCCTATGTCCAGCAGTGGACGTCCATCGGCTGATGATGATGATGATGATCAAGTATTTAATACATAGGTAAATACATATAAATCCTTCTCGGAATGGTTAGCAACACTGCTATAACAACTGTCTTGCTCGTAGCTGTCTTGTCTATGTAGGTAGGTATTTTATTTATCTTAGTAAATTAATAAAACTTATTTATAAGAATAATATTATATAATTATATGAAGTTCAGATTGATCCTGAGCTTCGCCGAACTATTCCTGATCAAAAAAGTCAATACGGGTGGGAAAAAATATTTTTATTTTTTTTTATTTTCAAACCCCTATATCTCCGAAAGTATACCACTTAGGTCATTTTACCCAAGTATATTTTCTGTTTGTAATAATTTTCCCTGTCGATTGGCATATGTTTCATGACTGGCCGCAAAATCGTGATTTTTTCAAAATGGCGGACAGTAGGTATGCCACTAAGGCAGGTTGCTCTTTAACGTATTCCATATGGTTCCGGTATAGATAGAATAGAATAGACCACCCGATTTGACCACATTCATTCCGTGGATATCGTATGAGGCGACTAAGGGATAAAGGCGTGTTTCTGTGGGCGAACGGCTAGAGGTCACTAGGTCCCACTATTAAGACTTGACACGTTATTCCCGACTGAAACCTTGATTATGCGAAAAGTGAGCATTGCTACAATACTGAATGCGTCAAAAGATTATTGGTACCTACCTATATTTGCGGCAAAGCTTCTGATCTCCCCGATAGGGATTACGGTCGTGAGTGTATGTATATTGTATCAACGTCTTGTGCAACGACAAACAACATACTTTAAAATGTAATTAATTATATAGCACTTTTTTTTATAGTTATGAACTTATGAATAACTGCATAAAAAATATAAAAAGCAACAAAACTCACCATATTTTATTTAAAATATTATGTTACATTTATACATAATACCAACATAATACATATACCGTAAGTATACCTATATGTATACATACTTTATGATAGTAATTTAAATGAAATACCATGAAAACCACAAAATGCAAATAGCGTAGGAATAACTAAAGTAATTAATAATCCTAATTTAAACAATTATTTGACGGCCCGGTAGCACAGTCGGTAGTGAACCTGCCTGCTGTGCCGAGGGTCGCGGGTTCGAATCCCGTAAGGGACAAATATTTGTATGATGAATATGAATATTTGTACCCGAGTCATGGATGTTTGTATCTATATATGTATTGTATATCGTTGTCTAGTCATCATAATACAAGTCCAGGCTAACGGAGTTGAGGCAAGGCAGTGAGGTCAGTCGCCATTCGATGAGGTCGTGACGTCACAGTGGGCGTGGCCTATGCGGCTCAGTTCGAATCGGACCGCCATTGTTTTCGTACGCTATTATTTCGTTTTCTGAGACGTGTTTTGTAATTAAAAAATATTTAGAACGTTGAAGTGCGCTGTTACTGGATGTAAAAATTGTTCAGGATCACAGACAAAGCTTGCAGATGGCATAACTTTTCATAGGTAAGTCCAATTTAATTTAAAAACATAAGTTTTTCTACTAACCGCAAGATGCCGCTCTTTAAGATGATAAAAAAAAATCGATTTTAGAAACTTAAAGTGTAAATGATAGATGCAAATAACGATATAAACAAAGTGTTTAACTCGTTTATATCGATTTACCTATTTCTTTGTTGAATTGGTCAATTACAAAAAAAATCGTAAACATTTCATGTTCCAAAACGACATCTACCGGCAAGTAGATAACGGTCACAACAGACGGCAGCTAAATTATATAGTTGTACTCTTCTAACACGTGCAAAATTACATAAGCACGTGTAAGACGAGAGATCAACGATATAAATCAGGTCGATAATAGCGACGAGTAGATGAACTAGTTGGTTGTCATGTTACTGTGCATTTGTTGTAGATACTCCTTTCGCCGCTAGATAGATTTGGGTTTTTGGGGCGGAGCCTACTCCCACCTCTTACCTCGTCCCCCGCATTTTGGCGACACTTACTTGAATAGAAAAATTGCCTTGCCTCACCTCCGCTCCCTTCTTTTCTTCGTGGGTACTTTAAATGTGGCTAGATAATTTGTGTGACACTGCCCAAGATATTTATTTATTTATTTATTTATTTAAAGATGCAATTTGCATTTCATAGCAATATACAGAGGAACATCGTTTTTTACCTTAAAATAAAAATTGCGCAAAATTAAATTAACCAGATGAAGAAGGATAAACTAAATACTAAAACAAAACATTTCTCGATCCCACTCGCAGCATTTCTCTGTTCCTGTGCTGTTTCGTCTCTATGACCATAATCCTTCCATCGAGCCTTCACTTCCTTAGATCCTGACAACTTCCCATACCGGAATTCCGCACACTGAACTGTCACCATAGGCGGTATTCCCAAAAATATAAATCTAGAACTTCTTCTTTTCAAAGTGGGAGAACCTCTCATATCTTCCATTTCACGCCCATTGATGTACCACCGAAGTTCCGATTCCTGCGCGCCACGGCAATACGCCTGCATTTCATCTCCGTCCCCGTACTCCTCAGCCAGACCTTCAAGCAAGGGCCTTCTGTGCTCATGACCGTGAACTTGCAAATAAGCAGTGCGAGTTTCAAACTTGTACGGCGGAATATCACGTTCTATATCACATCTGTATAGTCCTGTTGCTTCTTCGGTCAAAGCACCGAGACGTAATCGGCAAGCTGTCGGTCCACAGACGATCATTTCGATTCTTCCGACTCCAAGAATAGGGAACGAGCGAGTGCTTGGTGCTGCACCTGGCCTGTAGCGGAAGAACTCATTGGGGCCTTTGAACCAGTTGAGGACGGTGAAGTTTGCGTCGTACCGGCATTCGATTTCTACTTCGTTTTGATTTGGAGGTACTACATCCGGTACTATGAGGTGGGTGATGTTGAAAGGCCGAGCACGAGCTGCAGAGCACGCGAGGATGAACAGCACGAGCTTTAGCATGATGCCGGGACGCGCGCGCGCATCGCACTGCGCCCTCTGAGTCCCGACTCAACTGGCTCTTAATTAAGCCGTATTAAACTCACACTTAACCGTTGAACGGATCCCTCCTGGAATGACACTAAATTTTTTCGTCGATTTTAATTAATAGACAAATTGGTTTTGCTAGGGGTTGTAAATTATGTTACCATTGTAATTAAATAAGAGAGAGTCAACTAAATTTTTAACGAATGGCATTCCAATACAATACTTACATGCGGTACATAAGTAAGTAAAGTACTCATTCGCTTTATTTTATTTCATTTTAGAAATAATTTTGGAGTTGTGTTGGTTATTGTACATTTACATAATAGATTACAAAAAGAATAAAAAAACGTAGAATATTGTCAGGATCGTAGCCGATGGCGATCTATTGTCTCTGCCTACCCCAATGGGACACAGGCGTGAGTATAATAAATAACGATTAAATATGTATGTATGTATTTAATCGTTCCAAAACTCGCAGGAAGAAATGGGATGGTCTACTTTCTGTTTAAGCATATGAAGGGTTAAAGTTGGTGATTACGCACAAAATGTGTCATCCAATCCATACAATATTTTATCAAGATATAGGTAAGTAATTATAATTATGTAGAGACAAACATCCTTTCGAACTGAGATTATTCCACGAAATCTGTCCATTTGCGCTTTATCTTATAGTTTTTATTACTATTTAGTGATATTTATTAATATGTAAATTTCCAATAAACTACATTGAATCATGCTAAAAATGTATTAGATACATGATTTACAAATGAACCATTGAGAAACTACTTCCTTGCTTCACTTATAAGATCATTGAGGATGACCTCCCTTTAATTGCGACCAATTCCAGTTCAAAGCTTTTGCAAAATGTAAGCTTTGGAGCAGCTGAGCAGAGAGATAGGTAATCATAATAAAAAAACATAATAATTATGTATATGATAATGACTGCTTAATAGTCTGACACTCAAAGCCTTAGACTGCTTTCGACCAACTTTGTAGATCTACTAAACCATGAAATTGAAATGTACTTACTACTTTATGAAGGTGCTTTTCTTATTTCTGTGGCTACTCAGAGATAGATACCAAGGGATTTATACAACGTGTTAATGAATTAACGCAAAACTAGAAAGTAGTTTGTTTAGAATCGAGAGCTGAATCGAATTATCATGGTTTCAACATAGTAATTTTTTTCAAAATATTAAATAGTTAAAAATAATTAAAATTTATTAAATAATTCCAGGCTAGATTCTGGTACTTTAAACGTGACTAGATAATTTGTGTGACATTGTCCAAGATATTTATTATTTATTTATTTATTAATTGGTTTGCAAAATTTAAAATTTTCTGAACCCGATGTCAACCCACCGCACGGGCACACTCACCCTATTTACTACCAAAACATGGTTATAAAAATGTATCCATGAGTACGTTAGCGCTTTCTTTCAGTGCTGAAATGATAACAAATCATTTTTGCCTCAAAACTTAAAATGCGAATAACTTTAAATTTTAACTATCAAAATAATGAAATTATAGTTTCAATCGAATTATTTTGTTATAAATCAGCTGTAAATCAGTTGGGGTGTATGAGGTTTTGCGCTAATTTATTAACACGTTGTATAACTTGCATTTTATTTTTAAAACAAACACACACACACACACACACACACTGGACAGAGTTTCGGTACTACTAGTGAATCGTGGATGTTCTGAAGTTTCAGAATATCTCTGACTACCCCCTCGGGGAATATAGTCGTGAGAATATGCTATGCTATGTTATTTTTAAAAGGACATCATTCCATTCAGGGTTCATATTTTTTTGGTCTAAATCTCAAAGTGTCGGCTTAATAAAAATAATGTTATATTCCGGTAGTAAGTATGCAATAATATCCATTTGTTACTATGGAAATGGGACCAAAATTCTGTTATGTTAACTATTTCAGATTCGAAGTGCGATTTTTGAAACTCATTCGTTGAACTCAGCAGTTGTAAATGTCCAAATTACTATGGAGATATGCATCTTTTAATTGCTGATTTCACATTAAAAAAATCATACTCCAGGAGTGCAATTTTTGAAAGTCAAATCAGCAGTAGAAAGATGCGTATCTCCATACATTTTCAACTGCTGAGTTCGACGTATGAGATTCAAAAATCGCACTCCAGAGGTAATGAATGATAAATGCATTAAACTAAGGATCTTCGGGGTGGCTGTGGTGGTTAGAAACTCAAACAGTGTTCCAAGAGGTAGAAGAGAAGAAGAAGTTAAAATATATATTTCTTTAGCTATTTAGGACGGGATTAGATGGAGTCATTTTTCAAGAAAATCAGCAGAATCAGATCAATTTTCCAGATTGACCTAACCTGGCCGAGCAGGTCAGACCGGCCATTTCTCGAGTGAGCCATACTCCGTGCCCACGCGCTCGTCTCGGAAACAAGGCATTACAATTTTATTACCAGTAATCATCTTAAGTGTTATCTGCCTAATTGAATAATGCATCGGCATAGCAACGACCGGTGGCTTTGTTTTATTATAAAAATATGTCCTAATGTTATCAACGTGTCTTTGCATTGGAACCTGAGGAGGCTCAAGAAGTTTAGGGCTACAGAGCCACAGTTTAGTGACGTTTGTTTTTTTAGTCATATACAGGGTGTAACAAAACACCCTAGTAATACTTAAGGGGGTGATGACCCTTCAGACCATCAATCTGAACAACTTTCACTATGGAGCCCACGTCGAGCAGAAAATAAAAAAAATCTGCCGTCCCATACATTTGAGTCGAGACGGTACTACAGTTTTGTATGAAAGAGCGGATTTTTTTTCGTGATATCGATGTTGGCTCCACAGTGAAAGTTGTTCAGTTTGATGGTCTGAAGCACCTCCTTAAGTATTACTAGGGTGTTTTGTTACACTCATAGGTTAGGTACACTAGCTACTTGCATATCATTGAGAGAAATAATGTAATAAATTATTGCATGGCATTAAAATTCGCACCATAATTTTAATGTTTTGTTCAATCTATCTTGACTATTATAAAACTGTAAAGAAAAAAGAATTTTGTTTGTTTGTTTGTTTGTTCGAGTATCACACAAAAACTACTGAACCGATTTTGATGAAACTTTTTTTGTTTGGTAGCGTAACATCTGACTTAAAATCTGGTATAAGTATAATTTATGCGGGCGAAGTCGCGGGTAAAAGCTCGTCTTTTATAAAGAGGACTTATCTTCACAGTTCTGACACACCTACATAGTTCTGACCAATAGATCCCATCTTTTCCAGGCTGCCGAGATGCCTTGTGTCGTCATCTAATAACGTTATATTTTCTGTAGTAACCAAGTAACTTTTTCCACGCTCCCTATGCGTAAGTCTAATAAGCGCTTATGGTTTGTAGAACTATCGACAAACAGACAGAATTACTTATTTAGATTCATATTATATTATAGTATTAATATAAAGATTATTCACCGCATCCTTCTTGCCGGATGCAGTGAGTGTGTCCCTAAGAGTCTTCAACAAATTGATTTTAATGATACATTTTGTTTGATGATGTTCGTTATCATCCGTTGGATTATTATTTACTTAGAAGTCTTAGACCAATAGTATATACAAAATACAAACAAGCGACTTCGTCCGCACATATTATATACCAGATTTTAAGTCAGATCATAAGCTATCAAACAAAAAAAGTTTCATCAAAATCGGTTTAGTAGTTTTTGCGTGATGCTCGTTCAAACAAACAAACAAATACACAAACAGACAGACAAAAAAACCAAAAATTGCTGATATCAGCTGAATCAGGGACACCTAAAAACCATATCGTAACTTTTTTTAAATTAATTTCTTCGATGTACAGACAGAGAGTAAAAAAATGAAAATGATTACTCGACCCAAATGTATGGAACAGCTAACTTTTTCATCGCGATTTCGATGCTGGCTTGATAGGTAGTGAAAGTTATTCAGTTTGATGGTTGTAACATAAGCACCCTGTTTAAATGTTAAAGTAAAGCATTAAAATGTACGCTCAGTAAACATAGATAACTCAAGATAGCAGTAAGAGTTCAGAGTAAGTCAAAAACGTTGCTAGAACTAGCCAGCAGCACCTCGATCCCATGCAGTTGTCGTTACAATTACAAGGTTAACTTTTATTTAATTAAAGGTTTTAGAATCGGACATAATCCAAGATGGTATCATAAGAATAATTAATACATGGTACCTAATGTTAGCCAGCCTTTTTTACCACAAATATTGTATAAAACATTGTATAATAAATAGAGATCGGATAATCGGATGATTATTTACCTACCTACCTAAACTTCACTTTTTCGCCACGAAAGCAGGCTATGGATATGCCTTTTCCTTAGTACCCACTACGGTACCTAGACCTAGGTACTCATGGACAAAAAAAATTATGGTCGGAATTTGTCTGAACCAAAATTGTATTTTTAAGGGATACGAAATGTCCTGCGTTGAATAATAGGTATCGATTAAATGCAACCCTCAAAATTTAACTGTCCCATCACTATTTTTCATCTCAAATTCCAATTTGGCGCCAATACTAGATTTCAAAATTTTTCACCTCGAACCTGCGGGGCGGCGCCACATTTCAAAAACTGAAAATCGCGGAATAACCCCAAGTTAATAATATTAGGTATACGTAGGTATCTATTATAGTAAGGTACAATCACTTCACATTATTATATTGTTCTATGGTAAAGTACCTAACTAAAACTTAACTGCTTTTTATGTAGGTATTGTACTACAGTAGTATTTAGCTACCTTCTCTAGATACATAATTATTTCGAATCTACACTCACTGGCGGACTAAGGGGGGGGGCGGAGGGGCGGTCCGCCCCGGGCCCCCAGTCCCGGGGGGCCTCCGAATCTCGAGAAGAGAATCCCTTGGTTTTTAATCAAAACCAAAATAATGACGTTTATACAGGGTGTACAATAAAATGGGACAGCTACTTAAAGGGGTGCTTCAGACCATCAAACTGAACAACTTTCTCTATGGGACCAATATCGAAATCGCGAAAAAAAAATCAGCTGTCCCATACATTTCAGTCGAGTTATGTTTGCAGTTTTGTATAGGAGAGCGGATTTTTTTTTCGCGATTTCGATATTGGTCCCATAGAGAAAGTTGTTCAGTTTGATGGTCTGAAGCACCCCTTTAAGTAGCTGTCCCGTTTTATTGTACACCCTGTATAGCAAGTAAAGACACAGTTTAGAGTTGGAGGCCCGGGCCTCAGGAGGCCAGAAGCAGAACAGGTTCTGAGACTGCAGTTTGAAGTTGGAGGCCTCGTACGTTAGTCATTGAAAATCAAGAAAAGAAATAGAGTCAAAAATACTGCGAATTTGCGAGCTCGCTTCGCTCACTAAATCTTTTTCAAGTTGTTATGCAGTTAGCATAATTATGAGTTCGCTTCGCTCGCTCCGGAGGCCCTGGCCTCCGGTACTGGGACTGCAGTTTGAAGTTGGAGGCCCCGTAAGTTAGTCATTGAAAGTCAAAGAAGGAAATAGAGTCCAAAATATTGCGAATTTGCGAGCTCGCTTTGCTCGTTCAATCTTTTTCAAGTTGTTATGCAGTTAGCATAATTATGAGTTCGCTTCGCTCGCTCCGGAGGCCCTGGCCTCCGGTACTGGGACCGCAGTTTCAAGTTGGAGGCCCCGTAAGTTAGTCATTGAAAGTCAAAGAAGGAAATAGAGTCCAAAATATTGCGAATTTGCGAGCTCGCTTTGCTCGCTCAATCTTTTTCAAGTTGTTATGCAGTTAGCATAATTATGAGCTCGCTTCTTGAAAGGTCAATGTGGTTGGATTTAGAATGTGTTTCGAAAATTTGAGTTTGCTTTGCTCGCTTGGTTTTTTTGATAGCTTTCTGTGCTTTGAGACTGAGTTCATGCTACAGAATCGTTCGCTCCGGTTTTAATTTTATACGCCAATATACTCACCTACTCTATTTCAAGATGAGCTCTACAATCGAGTTATTATAAGCATTATATTATAAGCTCATTTCAGCTATTTGTTTAATACATCAATCGACTCGATTTCGGCATGAGCTGAAAAAGTCGAGTTATAATTAAGCAAAATCTCGAGCTCGCTTCGCTCGCTCCTGGCTAGACACATTGCACTAAAATCTTGAGCTCACTTTGCTTGCTCCAGAATTCAGTGAAGTCTCGAGCTTGCTTCGCTCGCTCTTGGTTTTGGATGGTACCTATGTCTTTTCATAGTATACAGTTGCAGTTGTACTGTTGTTGAGCTTACTTTGTTCGTTCCAGATTTTAAGTCGTAAAAAAACTCGAGCTCGCTTCGCTCGCTTAATGATTTAAATCTTATTCCACTGATCTCATTATATTGCAGTAAAATTTCACTTAGCTTTGCCCGCTCCAGAATTCAGTGAAATCTCGAGCTCGCTTCGCTCGCTTCGCTCGCTCTAGGTTTTACATTGTACGAATGTCAGACTCGCTTCGCTCGCTCCGTGTTGTTGGACTTGGATCTCCCTGGGACAAAATACTTGCTACCTATGCCTATGGAAGGAAGGGGCTCCGATGTTGTTTTTGCCACGGCTCGAAAGAATTGTAGATATGAATTTCTGGAAAGACCGGGGGCCTCATTTATTGTTGCCGCCCCGGGCCTCCGGCGGGCTTAGTCCGCCGCTGTCTACACTATTAAACTTGATTACCAAATTGTGGGTCAATTTGTAGCATTGTGCGATGCGGGATATGATAATCTTCCTTATTTGGGGAAGTAATTTAATTAGACTTGATTTGTCACGCTTTTTACCTCCCACCTCCCCCTCGTTATTCTAGCTCCCTCGCCTGTTTTGTTTTATATTACTCACAGCGCCATCTTACGTAATTTATAATGAATGCGTACTTGTAAAGCTTTAGTCTGGCTGGTTGCACTTATCACTTACCATTTCTGATCGTAGTTTGACAAGGTAATCATAGATGGCGCATGAATGAATTTTGAAAAAAAATGGTTCGTCAGAAGTGGGATGGGTGGGTGGAATATGGGTGAATCATAAAGTTATTAACCTGTGGGTGAATAGATTTTTGATTGGATAACTATTAACTAAGTAAGAAACTAGTTACACAGATTATTAGTTACTAATAGCACAGAGTACTATAATTACCTAATAGTTATACACCGAAGTAAGATATTTACCTATAATTTTCTATAATAGCTTTAAAAACGTTTATTTTGCACCACAGTTAGGGGACGGACGGACGAAGAAAAAGCGTCAGTTTTCCATACAAATATTCAGATTTCGGGGGGGGGGGGGGGGGATAAATCCCACCTATCCCCTACCTATATCATCGTAGCGAGATAAAATACAATTAAATTCAGCAGTAGAAAGATGCGTATCTTCATAGTAATTTTGACATTTTCAACTGCTGTGCTCAGCGAATGAGATTCAAAAACCGCACTCCTGACCAAACCTTGCCAAACCGTACCTAATAATTTGTTGCCATTTTGGAGCGCGGGCAACGCATACATATACAACATATAAAAACATCTTAGACTCCTGAACAAAGAATATAATGCAGGTTCTCAACGAAACCGGCGACCTACGAAATAAACTTCAAAGTTCGAGAGTTGTAAACTTGGCAGGGATCCGCATTATATTCTCGTTTGTATCGTGGTTGTCAATTTGCGTCGATTTATGCCGAAAACTACGCCTCCCGCTAACTTATCTCGTTATTATCACATCTAGTGTTTATTTATATTTATAAGAATAATGTGGAAAATTTCTCTACTGTTTTCGAAGTTTGCGATAGCTTTTTGCAGTTTATGTACTTACCTTAGGCAGACAAAATATAATAAGTACCTATGTAAGTATTTGCTTACATCAAAATAATAGGTGACCGAATTATACGTTTGGTTTTGGCGTTGGTGGTTTTTAAATTTGTAATTTAATGCTATTTCATAATTTTTAAAGTTACCTGAAAACTGCTGAACCGATTTTCATGAAACAAAGCTAAGAACACCCTCGCTAAAACTAGGTTTCTAATATAACCGCATCGAAATCGGTCCACCCGTTTGGGAGCTACAATGCCACAGACAGACAGACCGACAGACAGACAGATAGACAGACAGACATAATATAAAATATATAGGTGTCAAATTATAACACCCCTCTTTTTTGATCAGGGGTGAAAAACGTCAGGCAGGATAGTGGTCTTTCCTGTTAAAATGAAATTCTGCCAGTTATTAAACTAAATCCAAAGCAATGCAATGCAGGCTGGTTACGGAGAAGTTTAACAACAATTTCTTCAGCAGTAAGTAGGAATGCCGGGAAACTAACAATAATGAAATATTCCAGGCAATATTATTGTACCTACTTGAACCGACGCGGCGACGGAGTTCAGACTTTCTACTAACATTGTTATTCACTACGGTTATTCAGGACTGACAGTTATGTGGAAGTTTTTAAACCAACGCAATCTTGAAGGAGCAGCGAGGATTTTTTTGTTTCGCCTACTTATTGTGTTTAGCCTATGGTTTAGCTATTGGTCAACATTCATTATCATCATCATCAGAATAGCTGGACCAACGACCTGAAGCTACATTTTTGAATCTAACAAAAATCGCCGCGCCGTAATCTGTTTGATTCATTTTTAGGGTTCCGTACCCAAAGGGTGAAAACGGGACCCTATTACTAAGCCTACGTTGTCCGTCCGTCTGTCCGTCTGTCCGTCTGTCCGTCCGTCCGTCCGTCTGTCTTACCTATTTAGGGCTGTAACTTGTGAACCGTAATAGCTAGATAGTTGAAATTTTCTCAGATTATGCGTTATTACGGCGGATTTGTTAAAAAATAATTAAAATGACAAAAAGTTAAAAATTAAGGGGGTTCTCAACAAGAAACTAGTTTTTATCAACGTTTTTTTTTCACGCTCTATCGTCAAAACGGTAATACACAGAAGCGTCAAACTTAGTGTGATTATAGTGCAAACTCTAACAACAAATACTAAAAACCGGCCAAGTGTGAGTCGGTCTCGCGCTAAAGGTCCCGGACAAAAAAAGTTTTTTTTCTAAGTAATAATGCTGTGTTCTGTGGTGGTGCGGTACGGAACCCTCGGTGCGCGAGTAGCCCGACTCGCTCTTGACCGGTTTTATTGAATTTCACACTTAATTCGAAATCTAACAAAAATCGCCGTTATCTGTTTGATTATTTTTTTAATTATTCGGATACACAGGGTCCTTCTTAATATGAATATAGAGAAAGTACAGTTTAGTATACCTACCGTTGCTGCCTCCGTGATCTAATGGTTAAGAGCATTGGCTCTCGATACGGAGGTCGTGGGTTCGATTCCCACGGGGGACACCTAGTGATATGTCACTTTGTGCGTTTTTTCCCAGTTGGTTAGGACATTGCAGGCTGAATCACCTGATTGTCTGAAAAGAAAAATGATTCCGTGCTTCGGATGGCACGTTAAGCCGTTGGTCCCGGCTACTATCTCTGGTGGTAGTAGTCGTTACATAAAAACCACGTCAGAGGCCGTAAGGCGGTCTGAAAACGGCTTAACGTGCCATCCGAAGCACGTAATCATTTTTCTTTTCAGATAATCAGGTGATTCAGCCTGCAATGTCCTAACCAACTTTGGAAAAAAACACAAAGTGACATATCACTAGGTGTCCCCTGTGGGAATCGAACCCACAACCTCCGTGTCGAGAGCCCAATGCTCTTAACCAATAGACTACGGAAGCAGTCCAGTTATTACAATCACTACATAGTATAAAACGTAGTATAAAACAAAGTCGCTTCCCTCTGTTTGTCTGTCCCTATGCTTAGATCTTTAAAATTACGCATCGGGTTTTGATGCAGATTTTTTTAATAGATAAGATAGAGTGATTTAAGAGGAAGGTTTATATGTATATTTTAGTATCAGCATTGCACCCGTGCGATGCCGGGGCGGGTCGCTAGTGAATTATAAATAAGCTGTCTGTTTCCACCCAACTCTTTAGAAGTGCTTCCATTATGCGTGGTATGTTTTGACGTCAGTCATTCAGTCAGTCGATGTTTATTCAGCCATTATTCTGCGTACCTTCATCCTCCGCTCAGTCTTCTCTATAGTTTCCCAAGCAAAGAAAAGTATGTCAAAGTCAACATAATTTATTCAATATAGGAGCTTGAAGCACACTTATTAAACGTCAAATCTTTTTTAGGGTTCCGTACCCAAAGGGTGAAAACCCTATTACTAAGCCTACGTTGTCCGTCCGTCCGTCCGTCCGTCTATCCGTCTATCCGTCTGTCCGTCTGTCCGTCTGTCCGTCTGTCCGTCTGTCCGTCTGTCCGTCTGTCCGTCTGTCCGTCTGTCCGTCCGTCCGTCCGTCTGTCCTACCTATTTAGGGCTGTAACTTTTGCACCGTAATAGCTAGATAGTTGAAATTTTCTCAGATTATGCGTTATTGCGGCGGATTTGTTAAGGGGCTATGTAAAAAAAAATAGGATTCTTCAAAGCTCCATATATCATGAAGTACTAACAGTAGGAGTATGATTTGCGGATATGTGTAAATTGAACATATAATTGAAGTTTTGATGAGAGCCAAAACACGATTGAGACCAATTTTCTCGATAGAAAAACAAGCCAAAATAGCCTCCGTTTTTGTCTATAAACGCTTGTAACTGCTAAACGGTGAATAATAGAAACATCAGACTTGATTTAAAAAAAAAGAGATTGCTATTATCTAAGTTTTGATTAGAGCACAATTGAACTAACATAAATAGTACAATCACAATTAAATAAAGTTTGTTTTTTCGCTTGATTCGTTCCAGGCGCGCGCGCCGCCCCATCTCTTTCTCTCGCATCTGGCAGTAATATAAGCTATCACACGTCCGTTTCGCTAAAATTATTTTTCGACATAGGCTCTTAACGAATAATAAAAATGGCAGAAAGTTAAAAATTAAGGGGGGTTTTCAACAAGAAACTAGTTTTTATCAACGTTTTTTCTTCATGCTCTATAGTAAAAACGGTAATACATACAAGCGTCAAACTTAGTGTGATTATAGAGCAAACTCTACAGAATTACAACAAATACTAAAAACCGGCCAAGTGTGAGGCGGTCTCGCGCTAAAGGTCCCGGACAAAAAAAGTATTTTTTCTAAGTTAATATTGTTGTGTTCTGTGGTGGTGTGGTACGGAACCCTCGGTGCGCGAGTAGCCCGACTTGCACTTGACCGGTTTTATTTTGAAGCTACCACCGTGTCGGAACGTTTAGTCGCTGTAGAGAAGATGCGGCCAGAAACTCTAGGCAATGTATGTGTTGTAAATCCTATTAACAGTTATCTTATCACATTTAAATAACACTATCACTTTCGACAACACCCCCAGGACGTAGTATAAAACTATAAATCAGAAGGCTATCTCGTAATGCGGGGTTATTAAAACAGCTCGCCACCAGCGACTGTCCTGTCCAGGAACTAGATATGACTTACGTTTTGTTCGTAGTGTCACTAAATATATTGCGGTGGAAGGCAAAGGTTTCCAAGGTGTAAATGAGAAGGGTTTTATCGTGTTTATTAAAAGCTTGCTATGTGGTGTGCGCTATGCTATAGCACTCCGGATTCTCACGCTAAAATGTATGATGTTAGATAACTCGTGCAAGCGTATTTCGTACAACAGAAGAACGGATAAATAAAATGTTTGTCTATTGGCCATACTAAACCACTAAACAGATTTCGATAAGGAAAGCGGTTATCTCCACAACTATTCTGGTATAAGGTAGTTAAGGTACACCCATCCCCATGTAATATTTAAAGGGGTGGGTAAGACCATCAAACTGACCAATATTCATTGTAGAGAACGTCGAAAAAAAATAAGCTGCCCATACATTTGAGTCGATTAGGTAAGTATTGCAGTTTTGTATGAAACGAAACAGCTGTTTTTTTCTTCTTCTTGATGTAAAAGCTCTATAGTAAAAGTTGTTCAGTTTGATGGTCTAACTAAACCATATCTTTAAATATTACTAGGGTGTTTTGTTACACCCTGTATATTAACCGAAGTTTTAATCAGAGATGCCTATTCTAAGTATGGAATCACCTCGGTTTCTGTCCGTCCATCCGTCCTTCCGTCTGTCACGCATTTTCTCAGAGACCTTTAGACAAAGGAAACTAAAACTGGGCATAGTTTCTTCTGTATAAAATATAAAAACCGAATTCAACCACACATAAATCCAGCATCGTATTTAATTTCAATGTGGTCAAGAACTTTACTACAAATACCAACCACCTAACCTAAGCGGACTTTGTTTGTGCAGGTGCAGGATATTCTATTCAAATTATATCTGCCATAAATCCTATAAGTACGTTACCGAACACCCGAAGACTCTATAACCAATGACATGTCCCGTCCCAGCACATTCGAACAACGCAACGTTACGAAGCAACACGGTGGCAATTGTGGTTGTAGCTGGAAACCTGATGCAGGAGCGGACTCAGGCACAGAACAGATGCTACTCAGGGACGTACATTCAGGGTTATCAAAATTAGTTTCAATTAATTCGATTGTAAAAGCCCTTATCTTATAGGGGCTGGCAAGCCAGCAACACCTCGACTTAATGGGATCTTTTGTGTTGGCCCCTACGTATTTATTTCTTCACCCTTCAAAAATGTGGTAAATGAGGGTGGCAATTCTGTTCAGGGGAAGAAACCTATAATATACTGGTTTTTGATAAACATCTCCCAGCTAATGCGTTTAGCCGCCAAGACCTCAGTCACAAAGGCTATGTTCCATGGTTTCATCCTCTTCTCCGAATGCTTGGTAGCTGGGATCCAAGGTAAGCTTCATCTTGTGCATCATAGTGTCTGTGGCGTAGTGCCCGGTGAGGGAAAGTAAAAGCCCTAGCCCGGCTAAGATTTTCTTAATAGACTTAGGTACTCTTTCCTTTCTATCTTCTCTACTCCTATCTCTTACAAACGCACATATATCCACCAATTAAAACTGCCGCGATGTACTTAGATACCTATTACCTTCTTACAATACAGAATCTCAAATTTTTGAGATGGTGACCCCCGAAATTCCCTCGTTCATCCCTGTATCAACCCTTAGCACGCGATGTGGCGTGCGACACGCGATCAGTGCTGAAATAGAGACAGCATTCGCATTTCCATTCCGAGGTGATAATGGTTAAATGAAGCGCCTCTGAGAAATGTTCACGTTTTGCGTTTACTATACAGCCCGGACGGTTGTTTGGTAGGTATTAATAAATTAGTTGCGAGTTTATTATTAAGTCTTATTTAATACACTTTGTTATATAATTTTGTGCCTGGTGTGCCGAGGGTCGCGAGTTCGAATCCCGTAAGGGACAAATACAGGGTGTACAATAAAATGGGACAGCTACTTAAAGGGGTGCTTCAGACCATCAAACTGAACAACTTTCTCTATGGGACCAATATCGAAATCGCGAAAAAAAAATTCCGCTCTCCCATACAAAACTGCAAACATAACTCGACTGAAATGTATGGGACAGCAGATTTTTTTTTCGCGATTTCGATATTGGTCCCATAGAGAAAGTTTTTCAGTTTGATGGTCTGAAGCACCTCTTTAAGTAACTGTCCTATTTTAATTTACACCCTGTATTTGTATGATGAATATGAATATTTGTACCCGAGTCATGGATGTTTGTATCTATATATGTATTCTATATCGTTGTCTAGTCATCATAATACAAGTCCAGGCTAGATTCTGGTACTTTAAATGTGGCTAGATAATTTGTGTGACATTGTCCAAGATATTTATTTATTTATTATTTATTTATTTGTTTCTTAACAGTTATGTTAAGCTACAATAGATCTATCCAGGTCGCAGTAGCTATTGGTCATTGATCAAGCCCTTACAACCAAATAATAACAGTTATGTTAACAGAAAAGGAATTAACTTTAGATTTTTAGGAGTGGTTGGGGATCTACCTCCTAGTGGTCCACCCTGGGCAACGCCGCCACAGACTACAACAAGTTCGTGGTGTCGGCTGAACGATCCCCCACAGCGGTGGTAGGCTCCGCAAGGAGCCGCCTGGCTCGCGACCACCCTCCTGCCGGAGTCCGGCGCCAAGCAGCTTGCTGCGTTCCGTCGGTGTGCAGGAGTCCCAGCGCCATTGGGGAATGGGAAAAAGTCAGTTGCGCTACTCGGAACCGGTCTTGACCTCTGAGCAACACTGTACCGGGAAACTCATTTTGGAGGGTAGCGGGATCCGAAGCACGGTGACAGTCGTTGGCCGACCGCAGTTAGTAGGGGGCCCAAGTAGTGCGCTAGCCACGTGTGAAAGGCTGCCCCACACAACTTGCGAAAAATCCCGCAATGCTCCACCGTGCCAGTTGGCGACTGGAAGGGAGGACCCGGTGGCCATTGCGGGGGGGTTCGGGCGTCCCCGCAGTCTCCAAATGAGTTTCCCACCAGTCAGTCGAGCTCATGAGGTCTTCTAGGGTACCTGAGTGGCATCTCGACTTTTTTTCCACCTCTCCACCACTCGACAAACTATGAAAAACAAAGTCACAAAAAAGAAAATGGTTAGACAACGGCTGCACTTCCTCCCACTCAAAGTGCACCTCAGTAACATACGAGGTCTGCACTCAAATCTCGATCCGGTCCACCACCACCTCGAGACCGAGAAGCCACACCTATTCTTTTTAACGGAGACGCAGATAGCAACCCCGTCTGATACGGCGTACCTCAACTACCCAGGATACTCGTTGGAACATAAGTTCAAGAGGCGAGCTGGGGTCTGTGTGTATGTTCGCGACGACATTTGCTGTCGGCGTCTCCGTTGCTTTGAGGTTTCCGGGTTCTCCGTATTATGGCTTTTTGTAGACACCGGAATTGAGAAATCTCTCTACGTCGGTGTCTATCGATCGCACGACGGTGACCAGGAGACAACCAGGCTCATGGAGTATCTCACTGAGACGGCAGAGACAGCCCAACGAAGGTATCCAACGGCGGAGCTTGTTTTTCTGGGGGACTTCAATGCCCACCATAGCGAGTGGCTGTTCCCGTTCCAGTTAACTGACCATGCTGGGAGAGAGGCGCGCAAGTTTGCATTATCGCTAGATCTCACCCAGCTGGTGAATCAAGCAACGCGGGTACCGGATGTTGATGGTCATACGCCCAATTGTTTGGACCTTCTGCTGACTTCAGATCCAGACAGGCACTCAGTATCGGTCTCTGCCCCGCTGGGAACGTCCGATCACTGTCTGGTGAAATCCGTGTCGATCTGCTCTCCTCCCGATGACAACCCTAAGGGCACGAGGCGAGTCTGGCGATACGGGTCGGCAGATTGGGATGAGATGCGGCATTTCTTTGCGTCTTACCCGTGGCGGCAAGTGTGTTTTTCTTCGAGTGACCCTGCTAGTTCGGCTGATGCGGTTGCGGACGTGATACGACAGGGAATGGAATATTATATTCCTTTCTCCGACATCTCACTCGGTCACAAAGCCCAACCTTGGTACAATGCGGACTGTGCTCGCGCTGAGGCTAAAAAAGAAGCCGCCTACCAAGCATGGGTCCAAGCTCGCGACCGCAAAGTTAGAGCTCGTAGGGTTCGCGCGAAGAAGAGGGCCTTTAATTCTGCCGCCAAGTCCTGCAAACGGGTGATCCGGAGGGCTCGATTCGACCATGTCAGCCGCATTGGAGCCAAACTGGCATCCTACCCTTCTGGTAGTAAACAGTTCTGGTCCCTTTCAAAATCGGTCGAATCCAACTTCTGCCGTCCCACTTTGCCTCCCATGCAGAAGCCTGATGGGTCGCTGGCTCACTCCGCAACTGAGAAAGCTAATTTATTTGCTTCTCTGTTTGCGAGCAATTCACGTCTGGACGCTGGTGCCAAACAGCCGCCAACCATCCCTCGTTGTGATTCTTCGATGCCGGAGGTCACAATACATACAAAAGAGGTCCGCAGAGCATTGCGTAGTCTGGATGTGAATAAGGCCAGTGGTCCTGATGGTATACCTGCAAGAGTGTTGAGATATTGTGCGCCTGAGTTGTCTCCTGTTCTAACACGCCTGTATCGCCTCTCTCTCAGAACAAGAACGGTGCCTAAATCCTGGAAGCTTGCGAATGTGCAACCGGTACCCAAGAAGGGCAGTCGTGCCGACCCCTGCAACTACCGCCCTATCGCCATTACTTCCATTCTCTGTAAAGTCATGGAAAGAGTACTTAACAGTAAGTTGCTGTCATACCTAGAAGACAATGATCTACTCAGTGATCGCCAATATGGCTTCCGCCGGGGGCGATCGACTGGGGATCTTCTTGTGTATGTGACGCACTGCTGGGGCGAGGCCATCGAGAAGCACGGTGAAGCACTGGCTGTATCACTTGACATCTCGAAGGCCTTTGACAGGGTATGGCACGCTAGTTTGCTGAGCAAGCTTCCCGCTTATGGCATCCCCGCTGATCTTTGCAGCTGGATATCTGATTTCTTGAGAGAACGGTCGATTAGAGTTGTCATTGACAGCTGCTCTTCTGACCTTATGGCAATTGATGCTGGAGTTCCTCAAGGGTCTGTTCTCTCCGCGACACTTTTCCTGCTGCACATCAATGACCTCCTTGTGTCAGGTATTGTTGGGTATGCAGATGACAGTACTGTCATGGAGAGATATGTATCTGGCGCAGGGGCCAGCGGGGATAAAATACGCTCGCAGAGGGAGGCCATGGTTGAGCGGACAAACTTGACTTTAAGTGTTGTCTCCCAGTGGGGTGACAATAATTTAGTCAACTTCAACGCCACCAAAACACAGGCTTGTCTGTTCACCGCAAAAAGGAGTCCGTTTAATCTGACTCCTACTTTCCGGGGTACATCTGTCCCTGTTTCCGACAGTCTTGGGCTTCTGGGTATAAGCTTGACCACAAAACTCAACTTCGGCGCTGACATCGAGTCTAAGGCTCAAACTGCGGCCAAAAAGCTGGGCATCTTAAACAAGGTGAAGCGGTACTTCACTCCTGGACAGCTCTTAGTATTGTATAAAGCTCAGGTCCGATCATGTATGGAGTACTGCTGCCACCTGTGGGATGGCTCAGCCAAGTATCAACTTGCCGCACTCGACTCGGTTGAACGCAGAGCCAGGAGGCTCATTGGCGATAGTAAGCTGGTGGAGGCCAAGCTTCATAGCCTAGCCCACCGCCGCAGAGTGGCCTGCTTGTCGGTCTTCTACAGATTGTACTTCGGAGAGTGTGCCCTAGAGCTGCATGAGCTCATCCCACCTTCCCCTTTCTACTATCGGACTTCCAGACGCACCGCGGGATATCACCCCTTCTTGGTTGACATCCCACATATCCGCACCAAGCGCCTTTCTGAATCTTTTATAATGCGCACAGCCAAGGAGTGGAATGCCTTACCTGCGTCAGTATTTCCGAGTACTTACAACCCGAATTCCTTTAAAGTACGAGTGAATAGGCATCTTCTGGGTAAGCTCGCTACATCTACGACCCCATCTTCGTCCTGAGGACTGGATTGAGGTCAAGAGCAAACCCATAGTTAATAAAAAAAAAAAAAAAAAAAAAAAAAGATATTTCACAAATATTATGTGAATGTGGTGTTGCTGCTCAGACAATCCGATATCCCGTATACGATGGCCCATCTGATATCCTGCACTTTCTTCTCGGACAAGTTACACGTGCATGGAGCTTATGCTGCACTGCCGGTGGTGCTATGCTATCGAACTTTGGAAAAATATAAATAACTAGAGTTAACCCGCGACTTCGTCAGCACAAATTATATACCAGATTTTAAGTCAGATCATAAGCTATCAATCAAAAAAAGTTTTATCAAAATCGGTTCAGTAGTTTTTGCGTGATGCTCGATCAAACAAACAAACAAACAAACAAACACAAACAGGCAAACAATAATTCTAAAAAAGGTTGATTTGGAGTCGGGGACACCTAAAAACCATATCGTGATCTTTTTTTTGGAAATATCTTAAATGTACAGACACACTTCTCTTTACAGTTTTATAATAGTTTAGACTAGCTGGTGCCCGCGACTTCGTCTGCGCAGGATTTGGAAAATTCACACAATATCTTTATAAATTGTAGCCTATGCGTTATGTATATGTTCTGATGTATATGGTATATTATTGTAAAGTTTCATTAAAATCCATTCAGTAGTTTAGTATTAGTAGGATGATATTACAGAAGAAGACAAACACTATATTGGAAATCTTCTTCTTATCGTGTGGGCAGAGCCCTGGTGTCAGAGTTTTTTCAGACCGTGGTTTTTATATAACACCAGAGATAGTAGCCGGGACCAACGGCTTAACGTGCCATCCGAAGCACGAATCATCTTTCTTTTCAGACAATCAGGTGATTCAGCCTGCAATGTCCTAACCAACTGGCGAAAAACGCAAGGAGGAAAAATTTATGAGGAAATACTTTAAAGACTTATTCGATTAGAAACTATTCACATAGTCAACGTTCACAGTATTTTATATACAAACTTAAAGCTCAGCTCAGTTTCCATTACGGCTAGATTTTTCTTCTAACCGGCAGCTTGCTTCAGGATGCAAAACATAATTAATTATATTAACATCCAGCCAGTGAAGTTTCTTGAGTTATATTCTAATATTTATGAAGGCTAACTTGTTAATGAACTTTTAATGCACGCTGGAACATGTTGGGTACCTACCTATCCTAGTCGCAATACGTTATCTAGAGAAGGAAACTTTTTGTCGGTCGTCACTTTCTAGGTTTGCTAATAATAAAATACCTAATAGGTATTGTAAAAGATTTCATTAACTCAAACTTTTCTCCGAGGTCGACAGATCTACACATTGCTATTCTAGATTGTTGGTTTCGGATAAAACTTGACATTATCGAAAAAAAAAATTGGTTGTCTGTAAAGTCGGTTTACGGACGATAGTTTTACGTGATAACGTCATTTAAAGAAACATTGATGAATATTCGAATTGCTAGCTCTGACGTCACGCGAGAAAGAGAGATTTGTTCCGCGCTCTCGCTTGCACGCTCAGGGTCAGGTGGAACGTGACACTTTTTCGTGTGTGCAGCCGGTGTTCATCGATTTATATGACGTTATCACGTAAAAAAATCAAATAGGTATGGAACTTTTGCAACGCAACGGGTTTATCTTCTAACGTACAAAAAGTAAACCGATCACCGTTGTGAAAACCAGACCACAAGAAATCCAATGATTATGCACATATTTACCGACTTTAAATTGTATGCCTAAGCATGAAGCAAGCAAGTTGCCTTATAAGTTATTTCTGCAAAGTTCCTCCATATAAATGGAAATGAAGACAGGCAACGAGGTATGCCGTTTTTATGGCATGTTTTTTCAATTTATCCCATACTTTACTGTTAGTTTGCTGGTTGAACTTTTGGAGTTGAATGTTTGAAATGGAATAATGATCGACAAAGTTTCACAAGGTTAGGTATAAAGTATTCTGATGGCCATATTAATGGCAGTCTTGGTGTCACCACATGCCATTATGATATCCGGCTTACAATCATCAAAGTGGTAAGCCCCACTGCTGAGTAAGACGATAGAGTGCTGCAGTGCAGTGTAGTATTATATCTGTGTTTAGTGCACCCACGTCAATATAATTACCTACTAATATTGAAGTGTGTGCACTATCATATTATATCATAAACTGCATTTCAATACTAATCTGCGTATTTGACTGCTAGACGGTGTATTCAAAATCGACAATGATATAAGCATTCATCATGCCTTCAGTAGTAAATATAGTTATGGAGTTTATTCCATCAACGAGGCAGCTATTGTGACATAGTATAGCATTACTTATATGTAGATCTCGTTGCGAGTTATCTTTACCCATATTCTAGTAGAAATACCTACAATACTTCAACAATCTAGAAAATACGGCTTCCAGCCTTAGACCTGTCGCAAAGTTACTGGAAAATTTTCTTATTTGAGGGTCCGTGCTTATTGTATAAAACAAAGTACCTAGTAATAACATTCCAAATATCATCTCATAACATGTAATGCACATGTCCATGCCGTGCATTATTTCCTCATCTTCCATTTCATTCTAACTTTCTAAACTTTTAGTTCTATGTGAGCGAAGTACTACAAAATGCTAATACACTGGATCTAGAATATCTGGATGGGATCCGATCTGTCTGCGAGCTGTGGGTGATTTTTGTTTCGACTTTTAATTTGACATCAATATTAACTTTTCTTAATATTTTCAGTGGTTACATAATTATGTCAGTTACATACACAAGGGGCACATTAATATAACATAACATCAAAAGATTGCCCAAGAAGTTTCGCTTAGCAGATGATTTGCTGTTCTCCGTTGAGGAGTTCCATTTCTTATTTCCATTCTTAGACTTCTTTCTTAGACTTCTTTCCATTTCCATTCTTAGACTTTCGAATGGCTACGCTTCATCCATTGACCAAGAAATGTCACTTGCTAGCTTCATCAGATCTTCACTAAATTAATTTGGTACTATCTCCCAGTTTACGACCTTTTAATCGTCAGACTGTAATTGGTTACGACTTGCTCTGCTGACACAATGGACAGAGTTTGGGCAGTAATTTAGAAATACCTCTAAATATACTCTCAGACTCAACAGACTCTCAGAGAATACATTCATGTATCATCTACAATGAAGACGATAATTACTCTAAGTTATATGACATTATATTGGAGGAAAAGGTAAGATCTACAGGCTATTGGAATGTCCGCTCGCGGGACCGCGGTCCATGGTTTCTCAGTTGGATCTTCTATATTTATGCAATACATACATACATACATATGCTCACGCCTATGTTCCACTACTGGGGTAGGCAGAGACAACAGATCGCCACATGCTAAGATTCTGACACACATCTTTCTGACATCCTCAACATCCATAAGTTTCTACTTTCTTCATACTTTATGCAATGTATATTGATAACTTTGAAAGTATGATTCAGGACTCGCTATATGATTGGTTATGACCGTGCTTTGATTTTGTCATCCTGATTAGTTTATTACTTGAGACTAGACGGTATGATGCGATTGGCTGCTAAACGTGTGTCGTGCTGCGCTGACCTTTGTTGTTACTTCATCGAATCGATCGATTCCTCGGCATTGTTGCTTATAGTCAGCTATCTCGTAGCTCCGCTACATTATGCTTTATGCTTGTTCATTCTTCCAGTTCAGACCCGATCCAGCATAGCTATTTCCATGTCCCACTCTACAGCGCGGGATGAGTTTTCTAAAACTTAGCCGACTGTTTGTAATTTTAAAGTAGAGAGTTACACGTAGGGGCTTTTATGAGTTTTGTCGGCTGCCTTCTGTATGAGAATGAGAGATCATTATGTACCTAGTTGCTTTATTACACTGTGTTTGACGTTGTGAATGAGTTGCATTTAATTTTGTAATATATAAGTGGGAAGTGGAATACCCTGGGTTCTTCGGCCATGCAGGCTTAGGTGAGAAGGCCTGTAGTGGCCTATACGGTTGTTGATTGGAATGAGAGATAACCAATTTTCATCACAAATGTCATCTACGTTATGTAGAACTATATACTATTACCTATTCTGTGTCTACGTACGGTACCTACAAATTAATTAATTAATGATTCTTTATAAAACATAAGTAGGTATTATATTTTATAAAGAACTGATAGGTAAGTACCTTATAGAAAAAAGATTAACATTTAGAAGCATTTTGTTGATAAAGGAAAACTTTTTATACCTACAAGAAAATAATTATTAGGTAATTACTAGTAAGTAGTTGATAGTAGACGAGTATCGGGTAAACTGGTTAAGAAAACAAAAATATTCTGTCAGTTTTTCAAAAACTATAGAAACAGACAAGAAATAGACATAGAAATGATTTAGATTTATTTGCAGTAAGTAAAACGTCATACGGCTAACAGCTGATTTTTTTTTTTGCGATTTCCATGTTAGTTCAATAGCGAGAGTTTTAATGAAAGTATTTTCATTTTACACCCTATGATTAGGCAAACATTTCGATCCTAAACACCATCACTGAACATTTAAGACATTTTAGTTCACATGGCTCTACGAAACAAAACTCATAACAGTTCAGTTAATTTAGGTAACAGTAAAAGTTACAAGTATTCCGTCGAAGCAGAAACTTGATAACATTGCAGCCAGGTGTGACAAGTTGAAAGTTGTCTGAAAACTTTCCTATGTCGTCGTTCAGAACTTACCCATAGTTTTATCTAAAGAAAGTGGTGCTACATTTGTTAAAATGTTTCCCACACATGTTTCTCTATAGTTAAAGTTAAGTTGGTTCATAATTTCATATGTTAATTTCTATTTTTTGTTTAAACCGAGACATCTGTTTTTTGTAGTGTTTTGTGAATAAATGCTAAGCTATATTATTGAAGAGCAAATATGCGAGCGGTAAGTAAGACCGCTTCGATTGTCTCCTTTTCGTGTTAAACTGAAGGATTAGCTGATTGATTGAAAAAAATTCGGCATTGGCGTCGGATTGAACCATGGTGCAATAATTTTGCCTATACCTTAGTTTATCAAGCAAAGTTGCAGAAGCATTTATACTTGAGCTTCTAGCTTATGTACTTCTGGTATTTAAAGCACTCTCGTGAAAAAATACGATTTACCTGAGATAAAGATTTTAAACTAAAGTTGAAATAAAGTTTTCAACACTATTAAAGCGACTTGCACCTTCGTCCTTGCGCAGAAAAAGTAGAAAAACGCTCATCGCGCCGGAAGATGGTCGCAAGATTAATTGTCACGTCACCGGCGGAAGTTAAGTCGCGCGGGAAAGGGGCCCGGATGCGGGGAGAGGGACGCAGACCGGATATCCGGCTGACGCGCGGTGTTTGCTGCAGAGGATAGTGGTTCTTGAATAACTTGTAATTTGGTTTCGTAGTGAAACGTGGAAGGATTAAACCTAAGTGCGGTTTATTGAAAATGTATACATTTATAGTTACGTACATAATAGGTAGTAGGTACCTACAATGCATAAACTCACGACGTTTAGTACCTTCAGTGTAGTCACAAGCTTTGGTACAACCGCCAACAAATTTTTAATTCGAGTAGCAAGATTCTGTCAGGGAGTGATATTTTTCTGTCATTGGAATTTGGAACGTATGATCTATTTGTTGTAGCAAATTTATTCTCTGTCCATCCTGAAATGCGGTGGTGAGGTTTTGTGTCTTTACCTAATACTAATACATTTTGAATTCGTTAAACAGTTTTATTTCGAACAATTTTACGGAAATTTTAACACTTTTCTACAAGGCTAAAACCAACATTATTTACAAAATACCTACTGTTGTAAATAATTCCCAATTATTTTCAAAAAAGCTGTACCATTCTTCCTAGTACCGTTACCCTGAATTTAGTATCAATATTACCCGAACCTCCCCAGTGACTGGAGACTGATCACTTTCCCTTATCTTCCCCGATTTCCCATCATTAATTTTTTGCCCCGGCCTCCTCTCGTAAGCATTTCCGTTTTGGGATTGATTGTGCCCAATCAGGTTGGATGACGTCCATTTATTTACTGGAAAAATAATTACTGCAAGGATTTATTTGAGGAAAAGAATGGAAGAAGTTTCTGAGATGTATTTTGTTTCGCCCGTTTGTAAAATAGTTAGAATTTATTGAAAACAAAAAATGGTAGAGTAATTTACGGCAGAGCGGTAGCGGGCGCTTCAACCCCAGTTTGTGATCATGCTAATACACTTGTCCACTTGTGGGAGCTTGTCACAAATGATGGCACCATACCATACATCAACACACACGGCAGTGCTTGTTATAGCGGCAAAGCCAATAGATGCCGCTATGTGGCGATGTCGCCCTCGCAAATAATTATGCTCCATACAAGACCACTTTCTAAATGAATACGTAAACCGTAACCTACGAAAGTTAAGGTTCACAATCGAATGTATGACATAAAACGCGCAAGAGAAATAATCACAGAGATTCGATCGATATACAAGGTCCAACTAAGAACCGTTGGACCAAGGCCGGTCCCCAGGCTTCACATCAAGGCTAGCGGAAGATTTTTTTTTTTTAATGGAGGAACCTCCCAAGTAGTACCTCCAGGATATACTTTTTATGGACAGTCAACACAATATACCTTTCAAAATGGAATGGCTAGTCAAATAAAAGTGAATTCCCAAAGAGCATGAAATTCCTGTTTTGACCATTGATCGATTGAAATAAAAATTGTATCCGAACTGACCAACATTCCCCTCCCTAAACGAGTTTCTAGCACTGAAAGTTTTAAAATAAACCATCAAATGAGTTTTCGTATCAGTGTTTAAACTCTGAAAGCGTAAATAAGTTGTAGCAAGCGTGCAGCATCCATCGTTGTGTGGAAGTTAAAAGCGCTGCAGTGTTAATAAATTAACAGAAATCTATTGCAAATGCTGGTGCTTAGAGCTTTATGGGCGCGAGTCGGAAGCTGCTGCCAAAAGACGACTCGTACTAACTAATAGAATAGGTACCTAGGTTAGTTCAGTTTGTATGTATCGGGGAAACTGGAAACTTTAAAACAAATTGAAAGCCATCGAGCTGTTACCTATATTCATAGTAAGTAAGTAGACCAATAAGAAAAATAAACCAATGTTAAAAGCATATTAGTTTTAACTTTGACAAAAATTTACTCAGTGCCTCACAAGGAAGCTGGGAAATGCATTGTTGTGTATCCTAAATTCTTAGCCTAAATCCTATTCACCTACCATACTACCTCCTTGCATCGAGTCAGCAAAGAGATTAAAAAATCGGAATAAAAAGAGATTGTACTAAGAAGATTACAAGTCTCTTTTTTTGTTAAAACATTGATGCTGGATGAAAACGCTGCGAAAATAAGTATGAATACCATTAAGTCAAAAAAAGAAAACAATTTATGTTTCTAAATTTGTTTTATGGCATCTTTTAATTTAATTTCATCAATTCGTACCAGTAATAAATAAATAAGTGATGAATTTAAAATCTCTTTGATAAGAATCTTTTTGTTTTACCATAATATCTATTCATGTAAATTAATATTTCTATGTATCTATTTAGATTAAAACAGGAAGGTGGTAAAGGTAGGTATTGGTATTTAGAATGTGAAATTGTCAATTTTACTAAACCACCAAACAAAGGAGTCGCGTTTAGTCTTAAATAAAAAACCCCTTTTATTTTGTGCAGGTAACGAGAAAATATCTTCTCTTAGGAGTTAAATTGTCCGATAAACTTGATGATATCGTATAAGAAATATTACTCTTAGAAAATACTGAGTTGGATAAGAATTTAACTGCTTTTTACGTGCAATACTGATAACATGTATTGTTTGTCGTTTTCTCGTATGATTTTTATGATGCAAGCATCTGCCGCATGCGTCTGTATCGTTATTGTGTTTGTATTCTTTATTTCAAGAGTCAATATTTAGTTAGAAATTTTAATTCAGACAAATGATGATACTAGGTACACTCGATGATTAAATGAATGACCAAGAGTGCGATTTTTGAATCTCATTCGCTGAGTTCAGCAGTTGAAAATGTCAAAATTACTATGGAGATATGCATCTTTCTACTGCTGATTTGACTTTAAAAAATCAAACTTCAGGAGTGCGATTTTTGAAAGTCAAATCAGCATTAGAAAGTTGCATAATCTCCATAGTAATTTTGACATTTACAACTGCTGAACTCAGCGAATGAGATTAAAAAATCGCACTCCAAATGTCTTGACAATGTTACACCATATAATTCAATAAAGTAGTTACTCGTATTTGTAATTGTACTTTGTATATTTTGTTTTGTTTAAAATATGTGTGTTGTAGAGTTTCTGGTCGCATCTTCTCTAAAACGGAACACCTTCTGCGGTCGTAGAACGTAGAGTCAAAAAATGACGTCAGAAAGCTATCTACGTGATATTATAAAAAAAAAGACTTTGGTTTTGTACTTAGTTAGCTTTTTAGCATATAGGAAAGAGGGAGATAAGAAAGAGTTCTATTCTCCATGCTAAGTGGCGTTACTCGGAAAAGGCTCACTAGGTAAGTAGGTATCTAATCTACAGGTTGAAATTGATATAATTAGCATCCTTTTAAGCTATGAGCCTATCCATCAAACTGACCAACTATTACTATAGGTGTAACTAAGGAGTAAAAAGACCAAAACAAAAAAAAGTACGCCTACTCGACTCAAATGTATGCAATCGCTGTTTTTTATTTTGCTCCGATCGGTTTCCTCCCATAGTAAAAGTTGTTCAGTTTGATGGGTAGACTCTTAGTTTAAAACATAAAGGTATTATACTACGTAAGAGAGACAGTGACAGCTGAGAGAGCGAGATGTACATAGCGGCATCACTGTATAATAGAAAGAGATACGTGACGCGAGGCAATAGAACCGTTTTTGGGGATTTGGAGTCCTGGTAAAAATTCGGTTTCTGTGAATAATCGTGAACCTAAAGTGAAATCGTAGAAAATTTTGTGAAATATACTAACACTGTTTCATTAAATTATTCACGATTTCACGTTAGATTGAGAATTGTACACAGAAATCGAATTTTTACCCTGCCGAGGACTCCAAAAAATGACCAAAAACGGTTACATTTGACAACTCATGTCACTTACTCTATTCCGTAAGGTATAATATCTTTATGGTTTAAAAGGATATCAATTTCACCCTGTATTGTACAATAATGAGTAGATACAACCAGTCAAAACTCAAAATTGCTCTTCATCCATTGACATAAAAAAGAGTTTCGAGTGCAGAATTAATTAATCATATCGAGCAAAGAAGCTGTAAAACAGCATGTAGCTCTTTCAGTACAATACGTAGCCGAATAATGTTGAACTCTAATACAACAAACACAAGGCTAAAAGCGCAAAGCAAGTTTCGTTGCACCTATTCCACGTCGGAGTAGGAGTAGTGAAAAACATGCTTGTCAAACTGTCTGCCGGACCGATGTAGGAAACGCGCTGCTGGGTGCTCGATACACACCGTCAAACCAAATGGCAAACATTTGGAAAACATAGACAAATATAGTACTTATGTATTTATCTTTTTGACTCGGGTTATCAAGTGTGAGTTCCCAACTTGAGCCTTTCTAATGGTCCAAGGGCAGGAGTGCTCGAACGAACCTGTCGTATATTTTAGTGAAATGAACATTATTTATAGTTATAGTAAATCTTGCTCCAATTGCACGCTTAAAAAACGTATCTACTACTGTCACAGAACATTATAAGAGACTACTGTAGATATTGTAATCATCATCATCATCATCTCAGCCGATGGACGTCCACTGCTGGACATAGGCCTCCCCCAAGGATCGCCATAACGACCGGTCCTGCGCTGCCCTCATCCAACGTTTCCCGCCGCCTTCAACAGGTCGTCGGTCCAAAGTGTGAGGGGCCTACCCACGCTGCGCTTTCGGGTACGCGGTGGCCACTCTAGAACTTAGATATTGTAATATTATTACTCATACAAGCTTGCCGACCATTGCTTGTGTATGTGAGGAATGTTTAGTGCATGCTGGGGTCGTGGCTGCATCGCTCTGACGCGTTGCTGTAGATATTGTAATACATCGCACGGGCAAGCTCGCCGAGCATGCTCGTCCGTGTGTCAGCCCGTGAGAGGGCACGTATAGTGCACGTGACAGCATCGCTCTGACGCGTTACTGTAGATATTGTAATATATCCCACGTGCAAGCTCGCCGAGCATGCTCTTCCGTGTGTCAGCCCGTGAGAGGGCACGTATAGTGCACGTGACAGCATCGCTCTGACGCGTTGCTGTAGATATTTTTCTAAAACCAGGTCCGTTGCAGTTGCAGCAGCTGCCAAGCTGATGCACGATTCGGTGCAGTTTTTGATAGAGTTTTTAGATGAGTGTCGAGGTTTGGCCAGATGGTGCCGGGTGTATTTTTTTAATAAATAAACTCCGTAAAGTATTCTGACTCTTTTTAACCGACGTCAAAAAAAAGTATTGCGTCTTTATATTCCCGTAACATAAAACTTTTGATAAAAATTGCAAATAAAAGAATTCTATTGATTAGAATTGATTTAATATGTAGCAAAATAAGTTTATTAGGTAAGTATTGTAAACAAAATATAAAACTTTACCATTCATTTTCTGCTCCTCCACAGTTGGATAAAAAGAGAGTTCCTTCTACCTTTTTCAAGTCAACATAACTTCGCCCCAGATTCCTTTTCAAAGCATAACGATCCTCTGAAACGACTGAAACTAAAAATTTCACAAATCTGTCCAACTAAAAATCAGACGACATTTTCAACGACCAAATCCACGAACTCTTGATTTTTCGACGTAGAAGATTTCAACTTCAAAGGATTTCTGGGATCTACCATCTTTTAGTTACATCTCCTTTCGCCCTATTCCGCGTTCATAAAGTTTAGAATCCTAGGTTTTTGTTGGTAGCAGTAGATTGGTATTGAAGTAAGGAGCTATGTTCCTGGTTCCTGGATGATAGAAACAAGTGCCAAACACGTAGCCCGCCTGTTACACGGTTATGCGGTCACGTAACTATAGGTAAAGGTAATATCTAGATAAAATATCTAGTTTTTGGTCTAGTGCTTTAGCTAGAAAAATGAGACCGGTCGTTTTTCACTGCAGTTCTCGCATCCCAGACTATGACCGTATTTTCCACGTAGAGTCACGTAGCCTGAAAATAGTGTCTATTCATAAGTATATACATCCAAGAGTGTAAACTGTAAAACGATGAATTAATCTACACAAGAAATACAAGATAACTTCCAGTGCCAGGACAAAAACAAGAACATGTTAATCAAAAGTTGAACACAATAAAGTTATAATTAAGTAGGACATAATTCAATAATTATATTCCCAATCAAATTAAAGATTGAAAAATTCAGTCTCGGGCGGGACTTGAACCCGCACCCTTCCAAACCGGGGAAGTGCGTTATCCAATTTCGCTACCGAGCCCACTAGCCAGAGAACGAATTTTTCAATCTGTTGCGTCTTGAGGGGACGTGAGCGACATCTACTGGCAGCTATTACAAACTAGCCAACCCGCAAGTTCAGAATTACAACTGAAATTCATACGGTATAGATGACACACCCTGTTCCAATTTCAAATATTATTGATTTTGAACATGTTACAGCCATGTTGTGCTATTTCGAATCAAATTAAAGATTGAAAAATTCAGTCTCGGGCGGGACTTGAACCCGCACCCTTCCAAACCGGGGAAGTGCGTTATCCAATTTCGCTACCGAGCCCACTAGCCAGAGAACGAATTTTTTCAATCTGTTGCGTCTTGAGGGGACGTGAGCGACATCTACTGGCAGCTATTACAAACTAGCCAACCCGCAAGTTCAGAATTACAACTGAAATTCATACGGTATAAATGACACACCCTGTTCCAATTTAAAATATTATTGATTTTGAACATGTTACAGCCATGTTGTGCTATTTCGAATCAAATTAAAGATTGAAAAATTCAGTCTCGGGCGGGACTTGAACCCGCACCCTTCCAAACCGGGGAAGTGCGTTATCCAATTTCGCTACCGAGCCCACTAGCCAGAGAACGAATTTTTCAATCTGTTGCGTCTTGAGGGGACGTGAGCGACATCTACTGGCAGCTATTACAAACTAGCCAACCCGCAAGTTCAGAATTACAACTGAAATTCATACGGTATAGATGACACACCCTGTTCCAATTTCAAATATTATTGATTTTGAACATGTTACAGCCATGTTGTGCTATTTCGAATCAAATTAAAGATTGAAAAATTCAGTCTCGGGCGGGACTTGAACCCGCACCCTTCCAAACCGGGGAAGTGCGTTATCCAATTTCGCTACCGAGCCCACTAGCCAGAGAACGAATTTTTCAATCTGTTGCGTCTTGAGGGGACGTGAGCGACATCTACTGGCAGCTATTACAAACTAGCCAACCCGCAAGTTCAGAATTACAACTGAAATTCATACGGTATAGATGACACACCCTGTTCCAATTTCAAATATTATTGATTTTGAACATGTTACAGCCATGTTGTGCTATTTCGAATCAAATTAAAGATTGAAAAATTCCGTCTCGGGCGGGACTTGAACCCGCACCCTTCCAAACCGGGGAAGTGCGTTATCCAATTTCGCTACCGAGCCCACTAGCCAGAGAACGAATTTTTCAATCTGTTGCGTCTTGAGGGGACGTGAGCGACATCTACTGGCAGCTATTACAAACTAGCCAACCCGCAAGTTCAGAATTACAACTGAAATTCATACGGTATAGATGACACACCCTGTTCCAATTTCAAATATTATTGATTTTGAACATGTTACAGCCATGTTGTGCTATTTCGAATCAAATTAAAGATTGAAAAATTCAGTCTCGGGCGGGACTTGAACCCGCACCCTTCCAAACCGGGGAAGTGCGTTATCCAATTTCGCTACCGAGCCCACTAGCCAGAGAACGAATTTTTCAATCTGTTGCGTCTTGAGGGGACGTGAGTGTCATCTATACCGTATGAATTTCAGTTGTAATTCTGAACTTGCGGGTTGGCTAGTTTGTAATAGCTGCCAGTAGATGTCGCTCACGTCCCCTCAAGACGCAACAGATTGAAAAATTCGTTCTCTGGCTAGTGGGCTCGGTAGCGAAATTGGATAACGCACTTCCCCGGTTTGGAAGGGTGCGGGTTCAAGTCCCGCCCGAGACTGAATTTTTCAATCTTTAATTTGATTCGAAATAGCACAACATGGCTGTAACATGTTCAAAATCAATAATATTTGAAATTGGAACAGGGTGTGTCATCTATACCGTATGAATTTCAGTTGTAATTCTGAACTTGCGGGTTGGCTAGTTTGTAATAGCTGCCAGTAGATGTCGCTCACGTCCCCTCAAGACGCAACAGATTGAAAAATTCGTTCTCTGGCTAGTGGGCTCGGTAGCGAAATTGGATAACGCACTTCCCCGGTTTGGAAGGGTGCGGGTTCAAGTCCCGCCCGAGACTGAATTTTTCAATCTTTAATTTGATTCGAAATAGCACAACATGGCTGTAACATGTTCAAAATCAATAATATTTGAAATTGGAACAGGGTGTGTCATCTATACCGTATGAATTTCAGTTGTAATTCTGAACTTGCGGGTTGGCTAGTTTGTAATAGCTGCCAGTAGATGTCGCTCACGTCCCCTCAAGACGCAACAGATTGAAAAATTCGTTCTCTGGCTAGTGGGCTCGGTAGCGAAATTGGATAACGCACTTCCCCGGTTTGGAAGGGTGCGGGTTCAAGTCCCGCCCGAGACGGAATTTTTCAATCTTTTATTTGATTCGAAATAGCACAACATGGCTGTAACATGTTCAAAATCAATAATATTTGAAATTATATTCCCTTCTAATTATTTTTCAGACTTTTAACTACAAATACACTACTACTAATTCCAGGAACGAAGTTCCTGCTAGAATTGTGTATACTGTGTCCTATACGACGTAGTCTATACATACAGCATAGATAACAATAATTATAATTACAAATATTCAACACGAAATAAATTACTGCGTTTACCATCAGCCTGACAGTACTGGATTAACTAATTTTAGAACAGAACAACAAAAAGCCACTGGCAAAGCATTCTAGTCTACTTTAAGTGTCAATACAACATTTATCATAACTTCCACAATACTCCACGCGATTCTTTCCCGGAGGGCTAAATTACGTTTTCAAAAGTTCACTAGAAGTCCCTCGACTCAAGTAATTTTAATTGTTAGTACCAGAACTTTAGAGTTGTTTAAAGGGATTTCTTTATGTGTATTGAAGTATATAAATATTTGTGAAGGAGCTGTCAACAAGTAGCTAACAAGGAGCCTTGCACGCAAGCCTCAGGGTTGGGACAATGATTGAGTGTACCTGGTTTTAGCCTGGAAAGTATGTGGCCTTTGGATTTAATGCTAGGTGTGATTGCTGGTAGTTGAAGTAGATTTATGATAATGCAGTTATAATGAAAGGCTATTGAGGAAAAGGTTACTTGGCGGACTAAGTGCTTTAAAGGACTCCTAAAGGAAATGTTGTTAGTTATGTAACTATTCTTTGTTTTTAGTAAGGAATGAGCGATAGTATTGAGTGCTAACTTTTAGCCTTCATTGTGTATCCACTACTGGGACACGGGCCTAATCTTCTTGGTGAGAATGAACAACACCTGCGTTTGGGCGTTAGTCCAACACCCGTGCCCTATGTAGATTGGCGGAATTTCCATGCGCATCAGAATTTCTTCGTCTGCATTTACAGGTTCCCTTCACTCTTTGAAAGTAGTTGGTATAATAGATAGTTCAATCCATGAAGACGTGTCCATTCATTGTCTTTCCGATTCCTCCTATCTTCTTTGATTAAATTATTGGCTGGTACCAAAAGACATAAGAATCCTTGCTGGTCTTCATTGTCTAGTGTTGTGTGTGAGTCGCTGTTGATACAGGTTTACAGGAGTTGCAGTATTGGGTATGTGTGGGTGGTGGACCTAGGACCTATAAGAAAAACTGCACACTTGCACTGTAAACGATTAGGACATAGAGTGGGGAGAGCCTTCTGAACTACATTATCTGTAAAGTGCATAATTTCGAAAGACTCAATGGTGTATGGTATTTCGATACGGATTCGAACCTTCTATGATTGAGATGTATGTCTGACGTATATTATGATACCTTATAAACCTAGCACGTTTTCTCAGCAAACACATTAAACCTCGAGGATTGGTTAAACTTTTCAACGAACTCACTTGCCAACTTCCGAGAACACCTGCTTATACAAACAACGAGGAAGGGGCGACATCCGACCGATGAGAAGTTTACAAGTTTACTTCGAGAGTTTGTTCAGTGCTGCGAACGATTCCAAAATTATCTGCCTGTTTTTTCTTTATACGATATTAATGTCAAGTAGAATGTGACGTATATTCTTCAGCTAATTCAGATGTGCTATTTATAAATAAATAAATAATAAATAAATATCTTGGACAATGTCACACAAATTATCTAGTCACATTTAAAGTACCAGAATCTAGCCTGGACTTGTATTACGATGACTAGACAACGATATAGAATACATATATAAATACAAACATCCATGACTCGGGTACAAATATTCATATTCATCATACAAATATTTGTCCCTTACGGGATTCGAACCCGCGACCCTCGGCACAGCAGGCAGGTTCACTACCGACTGTGCTACCGGGCCGTCGAATTCGTATCTTACTGATTATTTGAGCTTCCTTGATTACCTAAATTCTCGTAATCACGCTGGTATTCATTTTCTAGTGTTGGTAGTAGTAGTCGTCTTTCAATATTTCAAAGGCAAAGTTACAATATCACTTAAGAATAGCCGAAAATACCGAAGTGAAGAGAATTTTACCACTACCAGGCCTGTCTCACTCCTCAGCTCAGGTACGTTTGACAGCCGGACACCTCCGAGGTGTGCATCGTCGCTCATTGACATAAGGTGCATTTTATTTTTCGTTCCTGAAGTGCGCGTTCGAAATTCGAAAAATCGGGTTGAGTGAACTATCTGTTACGGTAGTAACTATTAAATAATCTGTGCCACTACTGTCAAGAATCTTATTCAAAGTCTTGATGTTTGGATGGACGAGTGTTGCAGATATATTTATCGGTCATTTATCAATGATATTTGGTAAAGACAACTTGTTCATTCTGTACCTACACTTCTTTGTCACTTCATATAACTGTGTGTGTAGACTCGCACTGACAAGAAGAGGGTAAGCAAGTGCGAGTAAGAGTCGTCTTCCCCCCGAGGGGTAAGGTCAAAATGAGTTGGGGACAGGGAGTGACCGTACTGTATGTTGGACCATACTCTTTCTTATACTGTAGTACATAGATTGAATTTATCCTGGAATAACACATACTTTATTTACATTTCAGCAGAAGCAAATAGAACATGGTCGTACCTAGGTCGTACCACAGCCTATAAATGTCGAACTTTATATTTCAGCCGAACTCCCAGGTAAAAGCTGTTGGTATTATATTTGAGAAATGTAAACAGTCTCAAAAATATGGAACACGCAATGTCAGTCAAAGGTTCAAAATATAAACAAAATCCGCACGCGTTCTCAAAGTTTCAAATGACAGAAACTTGGGTAACTAGAGGCTCACGCACGAAATGTGTTCGGTAGGTATAATAATATAACATCCAATGTGCAGAAGTTTGTACGAGATACTTCACAACTTTACGCTTTCACGGATTTTATTACTCGCATGATTAATGGGTGGAGGCCGACTGGAGAGTTGAGACTTTATTTTGAGACGTCATCGTTGAAAAGTGCTTTGGCTGTAATATTCGTGGTGACGATGCGTACATTTTTATCAACATCTCGTTTTGTTTTTTCACCAGAACATGGGAAGATGTGGAGCACTCCATATCTTCCTCACAGTGTCTTACGAGGCGACTCCTTTAGTCGCTGGCCCAAGGTTTTTTAACACTTTGGGTGCTGAAGATCTACGTCTCAGCAGGCCGCAGTGCGCACGACTCGTCCGGTGAGTCAGGATTGTATTGCATTCCACAGTGTTAGCACTGCGCGAGTATCATTGTTTTGAGCTTAGCAGCCAAAGTGTTAAGCAGTGTTTTAGTGAGCGAAAGGGGAAGGACAAAAACGAAGTAACGATGAAAATTTCTATGAAACTGGTACAAAATGAATAACGAAATAACGGAGCTTCCGTCAGGCATCGTTAAATTCCACTTCTTTCCCACTAATTCCTATGGTCAGCTTGTCCCAGCGCAACAGGATTTATATTGCGGTTGCATTGCATTATACGACCCAGCAAGCCGCGACAGTGCCCGACGCGTACCAAGTGCCAAGGGTAAGCTGGCCAAGTGAAAATTCTTCATAACCAAATATTCAGTTCGTCTGCCCACCCCAACTTACATTTCTATTCTTGCTTAGCTGCTAAAAGTACTAATTATAAAGTGCCTGGCAAAATTTATTTGTAATCTATATCTATACTTCTATATCTATACTAATATTATAAAGAGAAAAGATTTGTATTTTTGTGTGTATGTTTGTAATGAATAAACTTAAAAACTACTGTGCCGATTTCAAAAATTCTTTCGCCATTAGAAAGCTACATTCACCCTGAGTAACATAGGCTATATTTATTGCTAGAAAAGATTAAGAGGGCTATCACAGTCCAGTGGCGCCCTCATCACATTAAAAAAGATTTCTCAATAAAGAAAGCCTAAATTAAAAAAGTGCTCAACATCTAAACTACAAAAGCCTTCAAGCCATTGTTATACAATACCTTTATAGGTTCTAAACATTCCACTTTTAGACAATTTAGAATAAAAACAAAAGCGGTCGTATTTATTCTTTTTTCAAAATTTGTATTTTAGACCTTTAAAAACCTATAAAAGTATTATATGAAAATAACTTGAAGGCTTTTGTAGTTTAGATGTTGAGCACTTTTTTAATTTAGGCTTTCTTTATTGAGAAATCTTTTTTATTGTGATGAGGGCGCCACTGGACTGGGATTGCCCTCACCCGTGCGAAGCCGGGACAGGCCGCTATGCTTTATAAGCAGGTACAATATTCGAACTACGAATTATAATATTTTATTTATACTCGAATACATAAACTCCCGGCCGTATTTCCTTTCGAGGTGGTTAGAAATCTTTGATACCACCACTACCAATTATATTTTAAAGTCTACAGTAGGTAGCACAATGTTCTTTTTGTTTTTGTATATTTGTGGTTTTTATATATAACACCAAAAGACACCATAGAAACCCTTTCCTCTTTCCACCTCGCGGCCTCGTAGCTAGGTATAACACCCATGGGAAGAAATAGGGTGACTTGTTCTACAAAACCTTCATGATCGAACATGGATGTTTCAGGCAACTATACACTAATACAATCGTCAAAATACCTTCAAATCGAGATTGTAGTAGAAGCGGGTGAAGGAATTCGATCTCAAGGCACTTCTCGTATTGTTATTGTTAAATAATAATGTATGAACCCCATAGAGTTTATGTTTATAAGAATCAGAATTTGTGAAATTTAAAAATGGCGTACTTGTCCTTCAAACTCGCCTATGCAATATGGGACTCCCAAGTAACTCCCGAGTTAGCAAACTGTGTAGGTAGTCAGAGTCTGTAAACAAAATTTCCGTGGAACATAAAAGGGATTGGGGGAACAAAAAGACCCTTGTTTACTCAGCTAATTGAATTCATTGTAACAGCTTAAATGATGTTTAAAGTGGACCGGTATGCGAGCATTCATTTGGGCTGGATTCAATCTTTTTTAAGCTCCAAATTTGTGAGGACAATTCAATAGGATTGTAGTGGAATCAATAAGGATTGACGCCATACCTATACAATTTGCAAAAGCAACTCGAGTCGGTCGCGCAAAGATAACCTATTCAATTCAGGCTTTATCGATGTACTTTTTTATTTACTTATTTATTTTCATATCAAAACTATTATACCTACTAACAATTTAGAATTCTGGCTAGCATCGTTAAACCTATTAGGCTCCTAGATACTTACGGATCGGATAGGACTTGACGGTATCGGATCTCAGGTGTAAATGTGGTGTTATTCCTTGATGTTACTACAGTATAAAAAGAGTATCTATTACTAGATAATGTTACAGATATTGCTGACACGAATGCTGCACGCGAAAAGAGCTTAGACGCTTGCTACTACCGTATATCTGGAACGACTTGCCATCGTCATGGCAAGTCGTTCATCAATACGACAGAAGATGTTTTGCAATAGCCAGTATAATGCGTAGGTTGTGTCCAGAACGAGTTATGATGGAGAAAATTCTGTCTACAAAGTGACTCCTGATCGCTGAAGTTAAAAAACAAAGTGGCATCCCATTATGTCTTCGAATACCCGTCTAAATGCTGGAGACAAAATCAATATCATTCGAAGGCACAAAAATGCCTGATCATAACTCCCCCTCATTTCCGGGAAAGTTTTATAAAGAAATACAATAAAGGAAAACTTTAAAAGTCTCCGTCCGATGCCCGCATATTGACCCAGTTACGTTTGAGTTTCAACCGTTTAACAAAAAAAAAAGAAATACTTTAGTTTTTACTGTCAAAAAGTTTGGATATGAATTGGCCATATCAATACTATATCAAGATAGTATTTTATTGCGGTTATATTTTGTATTGATCATGATTCATGACTCGGGTCATATTGACACGCATTTCACATCACATTTCCATCAAACAAGTACGTTCAATGTTCAAGGATAACGGATGTTTCAGGCTTTACATAATATCATCAGTCAGCTTTTATTATTATCAAATATTATCGATGGGGCACAGGCCTACCCTTCCTGAGGGTGCATCGGTTTTTATCCAGCATTGACACGTGCGCGAAGTTCACATTCGCTTTATGTATGTATGGTGCTAGTTTCTTATAGTCTTAGACCTCAGTATCTTCTGTTCTGTCTGTGGTCTCGACTCTCAACTAGCCACATATCAGCAAACTATGTAAAACCAATCCTGTTAAAAAAGTGTCCTAATCCGCAACCGAATGGCGAACAAAATAACGAGAGAGATTCGATTACCGGCTGCGAAGATGTCTCACTCATTTGCATCATTAATGGGGACCCGCAGTATTAGGGAAAAACGTTCGCCCTATCGAACTGGAACGTGTGATGTGGAATGGATGTGACTTCATGTTTTATTTTGAGTAAGACAGAGACACTGGTCTACGTCCAATGGTTTCCAAACCAATTTAGAAGCAATCGAACACAGGACACCCAGGTATCTTTGGGTTGGTGGTGTTGCGAATGGGATACCACCATCGATGCCAGTAGGTATCGAATCGGTGAATGATGCGAAAACGAGCCATGTCACTATTGGAAGTAGTAAAGTCAAATCAATGGCAGGGCAGGTTCTGAAGAAGTTTTCTTCATATCTTTGGCCATCTAGAACGAATCTTTTCGGTTGGGAGTTCGCTTTTACTTCAGACCACTTTTAGCTAGGTATATGGATAAAATCTCAGTAATATAAGCACAGTAGTATAAGAAAGAGTATGGTACTATAGTATGGATGGATACTTCCTTCCCCCACCAATTTTTACCTCATCCCCTCTTGTTAGGAAGTGTAGCAGAAAATATAGGCTATGGTGTATTCATGTCCCACTCGAGCATGCACATGCACTTCTTGTCAGTTTTTCCCATTTGTATCATGGTATAAGTGAACTGTTTTAGCTCTTTACATTTTTAGTGGTCTGCAGAGCGTTTCTCATGATGTTAAAACTAGTACTAATACAAAAGAAGAAGCACCAAAGAATGCCACATCCAAGCCAACTATCTAACCCGGAAACTTTTCATACATATTCAAGGATAAAGTCCTGTTTTCCTTACAGTCGTGCGTTGTCCCCCGCAGACTTAATATCCCGAAATGTATATTTGATGATGTGCTTCAGAGGGCCGGTGTAAAAGGATTCTAAGGAGATGTTTAAGGCGGTTTATATGCTGGCCGGGTTTGGCTATATGACCGGGGTTGGGCTGGACGAACGCTGTTTTTAAATTTGGTTTTATGTTTATAGGTTTATGCAGATTAGGCTGTTGTTTGTTTGGTTGAAAGCTTCTTCTTGTTAAGTGTAAATTCTGTCCCACTCGGACTGCAATGGCAATTTTTGTGTCTAGTAATTTAATAAAGAGAGTGTTGGTAATTTGCGTGTCTGGTAATAATCTCCGTATTTATCGAAAAGCATAAAATAATGAAGCATTGATATGAGTCCACAAATTTTCAGGGGTGGTTCAGACCATCAAACTGAACAACTTTTACTATAGGAGCAAACCTGGAATCACATAAAAAAAGCAGCTGTTCCATAGGTACTAAACTGCAATGCCTACTCGACTTTTTATGAACCAACTTTTTTGCTATTTCTGGTTTCTCCCATATAGTTAAAGTTGTTCAGTTTGATAGCCTGAATCACCCTTCGGCTTTTGCTGATGCTATCTGTCTAACAATTAGTCGAAACGCCTCCAATTACCAAAATAAAACACGCCTTCACTTCAACACCTGCCAAATCCTCATCAAATAACAGAAATAATAGATCCATTGTATCCTAACTGAGCATGCAACAAACTGGCGGTTAAAAGATAACTACCGACTGAGATGGACGTGTGAATGAGATCTACACTTAACGCAAACTTTAATGTGCCGGGGTAGTTGAGACGGCTTTGTTTCCTTTAAGTTGTTGAGTAAACCGTTAGTGTGTTGAGGCTTGCTTATAATATAAACTTAAACTGGAATGAATAACTTAGAATAGACAGTAAAAGACGACACCTTTTCTTCCCGCGTGGATGGTTTTAGTAGGAGAAAGGCTATTATATCTTTTGATAGATTCAGTATAGTAAGTATGGCTAAAGTGAATATACTCATAGTGAGGGTGCTCTCGGGTCGCGACAGGCCTATCGTGCGGGGGGTGTGGGTGGCGGGGGGCGCGGTCCCAGTACCGATTCACCTGCACGCTGTACCCCAACGGCCGGTGCCTCACCCCTCCGCACACCGCGCGAGCCCCCCGCACTCCGCGCAAGCATAGACCCAACGCGGCTACTAAGCGCACCCACTTTATTGTATTTACTCTATGGTATGGCTATCGATTTGATAAGCCATCCAGCCATTTTTATCCTATCCATGAAAATTCTAATGGTTAATATTCATCGTCATCATCAGCCTTTACAGGGTGTTAGGAATCATTAACCTTTAAACCACATAACCCTACCTATTAAACTTAACAACTTTGACCATGGGAGCAAACCTGTCAGAACAAAAAAAAACTGCTTTCTTATACATTTGAGTCCTATAGGTATTGCAGTTTTGTATGCAGCAGCTGTTTTTTTTTTTGGTACAAATATGTATTGGGGTGCCCTCTATCTCATTGTCCGAAACGTGTATAGCATAACATACTTGGCAAAATTTTCTTTAGGAATACGATTGATCTGCCATAGAAGACTATGCGTTATGAATGGATGCTAAACAATGTATGCCAAGTGAGTTTATGCCATTTGTCATATATCATATATGACAAATGGCATAAATTCACTTGGCAACAACTTTTACTATGGGAGCAAACCGATCGGAGCAAAAAAAATATCTCCTGTTGCATACATTTGAGTCGAGTAGGCATTGCAGTTTTTTCATATTTCATATTTCATATATTTATTGCAATCACATGGTACAGTGAGGTCTTATTTTGATCTAAATTGATACCCTCTGGGCACGGCGACATAAACAATAGGTAAGTACATGAGATGTATTTTAAGTACATAATTATTATGTTTGAACGCATGCACGTATAGAAAAAAGATAATTAGAAAATATCAAAATGAACGTTAATTGAATTTAGCTCAAAACAATTACATAATAATAATAAATTGCTTGCATTTAACTAAATTAAATCTAAATTAAGTTTAGTTTGGGACAGCTGATTTTATAGTTGCTCCGATCGGTATGCTCCCATAGTAAAAGTTGTTCAGTTTGATGGGTAGGGTAGAGTTTAAAAGGATGCTAATGACATCAATTTTACCCTGTAAGTATAAAAAATATCTGTAGTGTACTATATTATTGACACCCCTATTAGCAGTTTGACTAAATTCTAAGCTCAACATTATGTTTTATGCTCTGTGGTTTTGGCACGATTACGAAGTTGATAACTTTTGCGATCCTCCTGTGAGACGCTGAATAATCGTGGGACTGCATTTAATTATCGAGATGGAAAAAGTGACGTATTGCTTTTGTGTTTCTAGTATACTCTCCATTCTCCGTAGAATGGACCACCCAATTTCTTCTCGTGGAAATCGTAAGAGGCGGTTGAGGGATAATATAATTATTGTTTCACTTAGTGATAATGAGTATTGACATCTCATAAAGTGGGTAAATAAACGGGTAATATCATAAACTATCATTGAAAGATAAAATAAACATACTTTCAAGGAACCGAACTCTCGGTAGAGAGTAGTATATTCCTTGAACCGAACGGAAAGGAACTTTTTCAAAAAGTTACTGGAAATGGTTTTTGATACTCGAGTTTATCGACCCTACAATGCTGCCCTAACGCTCAGTTGCAGAAACGCTCATTAAAGTTAATCCTCCATTAAATCACTTGCTGTCAGTTTTTGTTTTGTTCACGTAGTAAAAGCTAACAAGAGATTTAATGGAGGATTAACTCTAATGAGCGTTTCTGCAACTGATAGTAAATCAACAAAGCATATTTTAAATTAGATAATGCACACGCAGATTTTAAATTTATCTAGACGTGTAATGTCTAGATAAATTTAATATGTAAGTGTAGTGTAGTGTTGTGTGTTTATTCAGTTATTAATAACTGAATAAACTCAAGCACCTCTAGGTGCTTGCAAGTTTGGCGAATTTACCTCGTTGGCGCCACGTAACATCGCTGTGGGCTGGCCTAGTTTCTGATCATTCCGTATTGTAATAATCATGAATTTATGTGTCTGATTTTAACTTCAATAATCTAAAAAATCTTTAAGGCAATTTTTGACATTTATTGCCTAAAATATTTAAATTTTTTAAGAGTAGCTTTTCCGCGCTGGTGACTTCAAAATGAATAAAATTCATCAGAAATCAAATAAGGCTCCAGCTCCGAGTTGGAGCCGGAACAATGGCCGCTCATTAATGAAATTAACCGACCTAATTATTCTTTTCACGAAAATAAAGGAGGAAAAATGTCCCCAGATGTCGGTCAGGTTGGAGATAATAATTTTCTATAGATTTTCTTTCAAATTGTGTTAATAAGACGTTATGGAATAGATTTTGTAACAAAGGAAAATGTTTTAAGTTAGTGAGTGTTTTTCAATATTCGATTTTGTGACACGCTTATCCAGAAGATGCCTATTTCACTCTTGCCTCTCTCTAGTGCAGAATTACCACTTCCTGTCTCTAACTCATTAAACTTGTGTCTGGGGTTAATCATCGTTATCGATAGCCTGCATCCAGGCATTGCTGTGTATAGGCTATGATATAGGTCTCAATTTGTTTATACCTATAATATCCTCCTCTGACTTGTAGGCCACGCATGCCACCCCGAGTGAAAAATAAAAACCGCAACGTGACTTGCTTAGCACGGCTAGCAATGGCTAGCATGCTTTTTGTCATACCTACGTAAAATAACCCCGGATGGCGGATTTCTGCCAACCTGTCAAAAGCTGCACCTGTGGGCTGGCAGAAATCTATTTTGCGGCAAATCTCGCGGAAATCTACAACCTCACAGACAGGTGTTGTTTTTGGTGCCGCCGAGATTTCCGCGAAATACGACCCTGTTTAGCTCACAGACGCAGCTTTTGACAGGTTTGCAGAAGTCTGCCATTTGTCCCACCCGTCAGTGAGGTGGCAGATTTTCGATACACAGAAGGGTGGTGGTTATTTTACGTAGGTATGACAAAAATGCATGCTAGTCGTGCTAAGCATCTCGCATCCACGTAGCTCCCACGCTTCCACTGATAATTAGGCTCTCTTCCTTTGGCCACTACTCGGACGAAGCCTCGCTTCATCTGCCTTCACCTCGTCTTGACGTGTATCTTGCTTCTGCCCATTTCCTTTTGAGATCCATGACTCTTTTACCGACATTTTAGTATGGACAGACGTGTCTGGAGTGAACGCATAAACTATTACAGTTAAATCTAAAGAAATAGATATTAAAAATCCAAAAAAAATCCTTTTATCGTAGCACTTCCCCAGACAATAGGTACTAAAAACCGTTTCATGAAAATTTTACGGGACATTTATACGCGTAAATGATTTGCGTGTAACGGGACTGGTCCCCGGGGACACTCGGGACTCGGGACGTGAATAAATAAAGTTTAAATTAAATAGTGATGTTTTAATTGGAATATTTATGGTTACGCATAATTGAGCTGAATGATTTAGTATTTATTTTCATAATAAAATGTTTTATCGTTGTATTTTCAAGTTATTTTGCTTTTGATGTTGTAGTGTTTAAATTAACCGTAAAACAACGATGTGTCATTCATTTATTATAATCTGATGGGTTCCATAAGGTCGTCCAGTGATTTAAAAAATTGCGAATGTTTTTAAATTGTCTTTGGAACAGCGAAAATCGCATAGTTTTCGTTTGTTGTTCGAAGAAATTGATTACCTACCCTACCTACTTACTTGTACAACCCGGGCGAATTAACTAGGCACCTGGCTCGCACGTGGCTCGGAATTTGACATCCCTCCTGCTACCCCCCCGTGGGACACCGCCGTCGCTGTGCGATGCCGTATCATAGCATTTCAGTTACTGTTGCACGTGTCCCTGCGCTTTAGCATTTTCGAGTTATTCTTTCCGAGTTTTCCGAGTTTTTTATTCCGAGCCACGTGCGAGCCAGGTGCCAAGTTAATTCGCCCGTGTTCTACCTACCTAATTTCAAACATAATAATTATTCTCGGAGAATAAAGAAATCAATAAATAATAATTCTAGTTCTTGAAAATAGACTTCAAGTTAAATCTACTAAGAATTCGACTTATACCAACAAAATTATTCTAGCAAGATTATAATTACCTATCTAGAAGATAGGTAATTGTATCTTCTAGTAACAGTCAGTGGCTAGAATATTTCTCTACGTGTTTGTATGTTGGTACAATTCAAATAGCATTTCAGTTACTGTTGCACGTGTCCCTGCGCTTTAGCATTTTCGAGTTATTCTTTCCGTGTTTTTTAGTTCCTTGGTGGAGCGAAACACGTGTAGAGTAGAAATTATTTGGTAAGCAGGTTGTATTTTATTACGTAATACAACTTTGTCTACTAGGTATTTAGAGGCGGAGGTCTTGATACAATCGTGTCATCTACCTATTAGTCATGGATTTCCGCAAAGTAACGCCTGATTCAATTAATTAATTTAGAAGATATTTTTTATTTATAGTAGGTATAAGTTTTGTTTTTAATTCTTTTATTTTTCTTTAGGTTTAGGGTTATATTTGTATAATTTACCTATATATTCTGTTGTAAATAAACTCTTATAAAACAGAAGATAGGTAATTGTATCTTCTAGTAACAGTCAGTGGCTAGAATATTTCTCTACGTGTTTGTATGTTGGTTGGTACAATTTAATTCCTACCCATATAGTTTTATAGCAGCGTTTATAAGCAATAAATAAAGATACAATCAATGTTTTGTTGGGGGTAAAGTTGTGCTATCAAATCACCCTTAATCTGAGTTGTTAGTTTCGCCTCTATTACTAATGGATGAAACCTCATTTGGCTTGGCAAACTTTTGATTAAGTTTCCTATACTAGTTTTTGTTATAGCTAATAGCTGTCTTATTTCATTGTCGGCTATTTCTTTTGGTATTCAACATAAGTAGGTACAAAGACTTGCTAGGTAATCAGAGCGATCATCATCATCAGCCCGTATCCATCTACTACAGGACATTATATCCCTACTCTCCATTGTGCCATGCTTCTCGGTTCTGCGCCAACCGCATCCAGGCCTTTTTTCATTCTTTTTTTTTGTGGTGCTTTTAACCTTGAGTTTATAAATCCAGGTCTTGATGACACGCTTTTCACGATATCATCAACCTACCTTTTCCCTGTATTTTCAGTTCCAGGATTTCCCGGGAGCAAGCCAAAAGTCCGCCACACACATAAGGAATTGCAATCCGGAATTCAGAATCAGAATTGTAATTTTCTATAGGATTTGATACCTCCGCAATTTCGAACGCAATTGTGGAGGGGGAAAATCTATACGAAATCGTAATCCTGATTTAAGATTCCGGATTGCAATTCCGTATGTGTGTGGCGGACCTTAGGCCACACGATGTGGTGCGTCGTCGCCGCACGACCC